>JALGQZ010000003.1:33001184-35586184 GCA_023105745.1 Austropuccinia psidii | reverse complement strand
CTCTGACAACAGAAAAGCCAATTATGGCATCATTGAACCCTGGTTTAGACCACAAAAGGGCTTGTTTTAGCCAATTTTTGCTATTTTCAGCCATTTTGGACCCTTAAATCAGCCATTGGTATAGTAATACCTGGTTTTAAGCCTTCAAAACACGTCATAATGTGTGTAAGAGACATCAAAACCAGTTAAAGCTGTTTTTACTAATACTTTTTTAGCTTAAGGGTAGTTTTACCCTCTTTCCAATAGTTAAAACTGCTCTGGTTGGTATCAAAACCTCATCATCAATTGAGTCACAGACCCTGTGACTAAATTACAGGCCAAAAGTGATGAACCTTTGGATGAATTTTGACATTTCACGCCTGTCAGTACGGAATTTGGGGGAGTCTGGCACCCTTGGAGCCAAGATTCCTTCCCCCCAGAATTAATCTGTCCAATTTATTTTTTCTTTAATTCCTCATAATGTATTATAATTTTAATTTAAATATGTAATGCAATTGGGTTTTGACAGTACACAACCGTAATAATTGATACCTTGTATTTAAATCAAAGCTCAATTATGTAATACATGTGCACATTTTAACATTTCAATTGAAAATACTTCAATTCCTTATAGCTTCTAGCCTACACAACACCTCAGCTTTAACACAAAAATTGATAGTTGACAACACATGTGATTTGAATAAAATTAAGGTTTTAAGGATTTTCAACTTTTGTACAGAAAATAATTACAACTTAATCCAAGCTTATTTAGAGTTGAGCTACAGAAATTTCACCCAGAAGTGACCCCACCTTGTTTTTTATGAGGAGTACAATGGTGAAATAATCTTCATAAGTTGATTTATTGGTTGAATGGTTATGATAATTTTTATTCAACCTTTTTTCCAAAAAATATTTCAATTTTAATATTTTTGTTAAAAATTTATTTTTACTTAATTTTTTAAAGTAAAAAGGCATTCTCAAAAATTTTAATTTCAATGTAATTTTTAATTTGAGCCATTATTAAAGCTTTGATCTTGTATATAAATTTTATATTTCAATTTTTTTTGTTTTTATACTATAGAGAAATTTATTTGATTTATAATTATAGCTTGACTTGTTATTTGTGGGTTTTTGGGTATATGAAAATATCCCTAAGGCTCACACAATTCTTGGTAATGAAGTTGAAATTATCTTGAACATTGAAAAACCGTATCCACCACCATTGAAAATGCCTGCATACCCTGAAAACCAATAGTCAAGAGAAGCCCTTGAGTTTCACATTAAAGAACTCTTGGACCTTGCTGTAATAAGAAATATTGGCCACAATGAGGAGGTATAAATAACTACGCCAGCTATAGTGGCATGGCATAATTGAAAGTTCAGAATGGGTGGGGACTTTAGAGCTCTAAATGCTTACACTGTCCCAGATAGATATCCGATACCAAAGATCTAACTTTCCCACATTCAAATATCTCAAGAAATGTACATAAGGACTATAGATTCTCTTAAAATATTCCATCATAATTTAATTGAACCAAGAACTAGAAAATATTTGAGAATAATTGTTTATTGTGGAGTGTATAAATATTTAAGGATGAATTTTGGTATCAAGAATGCAACTTCACACTTTCAAAGAATGATTAATGGAATATTCCCTAAAAAATTCCAGAAGGATGGTTAATCATTTAAGTTAATGAAATTATTGTCTATTCTAAGACTTGAAAGGAACATATGTACAGATTATCCAGAGGTTTTGAGAAAAATTCAATTTGTAAACATAAAAACATCTTTGAACAACTCAGGTCCCTAGGACATGTAGTATCTGGTCTATCCCTTGGAATTTACAAAAACAAAGCTGTTGCAGTACTACTGAAAACTATTCCTCATAACAAGAAGGGAATCCAGTCACTTTTGAGATTTTCAGGCTACTATATGCAGAAAATTAAAGACTTTGAATCCATAGTAAGACTGCTTTATGAACTGTGTGAAAAATGCAAAGTTTTGAAATTACTTTTTACAGAGTCAAAGCCTTTGAATACCTGATAAAAGCCATAAAAACTGCTCCACTCTTACTGATGCAACATTTTAAGTGGCCCTTTAAAATGTATATTGATGCATCTGGAGATCAAAAAGGAGCTGCACTGCATCAAGCACAGATTATTAATGATAAAATCATGGAAGTAACCATATGTTTCATATGTAGACAAGTAAAACATAGTGAAGACAGATATGGGGCAAGTAAAATGGAATGTTTATGCCTTGTCTGGGCCTTGGAGAAATTTCATTACTTTCTTGAAGGATATGATTTTGCAGTCATAACAGATTGTACCACTGTTAAACCACTTCTAAACAGGAAAACACCCAACAGACCTATGCTCAGATGACAAATAGCCATACAAGAGTATAAGGGTAGTATGATCATTGTACACAAATATGTTAATATCCACAAAAATGCAGATTGACTAAGCAGATTGCCATTACAAAATGACATTGATAATACTGCTTATGTGCTAGAAGAAGCTTTCCCACAAATCCCAATAGAAGGCATTAGTGTTACAGACCTGAACAATACCTTCTTTGAATAAGTAAGGGACAGTTATACTTTCAATAACAATTTTAGCATCATATGCCAATTACTTACTAAGGACCCTAAATATAACTCCTTCATACATGCATTGGATGAAATATAGAGAAATAATATGAGGAAGGAAGATTTAATTTTCTTGATGGCATAATATAACAGAGGACCAAAGACACATGTGTAATGAAAGTGGTGGACAGATCCTTAATCTATCTTTTGTTAAAAGAATGACAAGACAGCCCCTTCTCAGGACACCTATCTGAGGACAGAACAAGGGAGAAAATTATAACCTGCATATGGTGGCCAATGTGGCAAAAAGTGGTTTCAGAATACTGTGAAGCTTGTGACAGATTTTGTTTTGGCACAGAAATCCACTGGAAAAAGTCTTGGGAATATGATCAAAATCCAAGAGCCCAGTAGACCTTGACAAGTTTTCCATATGGATTGGATAACTGGCCTACCACCAGGAGGTGATAGAGGTTATAATTCATGCCTAGTAGTTGTTGACAGGTTCAGTAAGACTCCAATCTTTTTGCCATGTCAAAAGGATGATACAGCCATGGATGCAGCTCCTCTGATTTGGAATAGAGTAGTATCATGGACTTGCATATTTACAAACATCATCAGCAACAGGGAGCCCAAATTCACCTCAGCACTATGGAAAAACCTTTACCAATTAGTTGGAACAAAGTTATCCTTCTCTACAGCTTACCACTCAAAAACTGATGGTCTCTCTGAAATAATGATCCAAAATTTGGTAGAAATGGTCAGGAGAGTTTGTGCATATGGCCCAGAGCTCAAAGATTGTGATAGATTCACCCATTATTGGTGTACTCTTCTACTTGCACTGGAGCTGGCATATAAAAGATCTATTCATGCCAATAGCAATCAGAACCCTGATATTTTAGAAAAGGGATGGAATCCCAGACCACCCCAAGATTCCTTTAGGAAAGATTTGGTTAAGATACAGACTACAGCTGCTAGCTTTGAAGGACTTCTAGAAAAAGTTAGGAAGAATGCAGTGAGATGCATGTAAGACCTGTTTGCATATGTCAAAGAAAGATGGGAAAAATAAGATGCTACTCCAGTGTTCAAGGTAAGGGATTTAATTATTGTATATACTTCCAACTTCAATGACATCAAAGGAGGAAAAAAAAGCCAAAAGACTCCTTTTCAGGACCTTTTGTGATGGAGGCCCTTCATGGGGAAAATGCTGTTTAAATAGAATTATCTGAGAAGCTTAGTAATAAGTATCCTAAATTCTCAGTAAGCCTGATAGAGCCTTACAAATCTGGTATTGCTAGAAAGTTCCCCTCAAGGAACAAAGTTCCCAAAAATATTCCTCCTGTTGAATAATCTGGTGTTAAGAAAATTATCAAGGTTCTAAAAGAAAGGAAATTGAGAATTAAGAGAGTGAGGGTGTGCCTTGTCAGGTACAGTGACTCAGCTTGTGAATATGAATGTTTAGCAGAAAAAGACATACCTGAAGGTACCAAACTTCTCAGAAGGCTCAGAAACACTAGAAATAAAAATATTACAAAGTAATATTAATGTTTTAGGGGGAGGGAATGTGATCCTTAGAGATATTTTTATGTAACCAAAAGACCACAAAATAACACATTATGTTATAATTATAAATAAATAAATTTTTTTATATTATACAAAAAAATATTAAAAAAAGGTAAAGTTTATACAAAAACTTAAAAATTTTATTATAATATAAAATTAAAATCAAATTGAAGCTTAAAAATAGTGAAAACACACTTTTACTTGAAAAAACTAAGTAAAAATAAATTTTCAACAAAAATATTAAAATTAAAAGATTTTTGAAAAAAAGTTAAATAAAAATTATTATAGCTTTTCTATCCAATGAATGAAATTATGAAATTTTTTTTGCCATTGGATTCCTCATAAAAATAGGGTGGGGTCACCCCTGGCTGAAATTTCTGTAACTCAACTCTAAATAAGCTTGAAGTCAGCTTTTCCTATTTTCTGTATAAAAATTAAAAATCCTCAAAGCCTTAATTTAATTAACATCAAATGTGGTGTTGACCATTAATTTTTGTTCTAAAATTGAGGTGTGGTGCATACTTCAGAAGCTATGAGGAAATGAAGTATTTTCAATTGAAATGTCAAAATGTGCATGTGTATTACATGAACGAGCTTTGATTTACATATGAGGTATCAATTATCACAGTTTTTTAATGTAAGAAACCAATTGAATTGCATATTTAAATTAGAAGTATAATACATGATGAGGAATTAAAGAACAAATAAATTGGAAACATTAATTCTGGGGGAAAAAAGAATCTTGGCTCCAAGGGTGCCAAACTCCCCCAAAATTGTTGCTGACAGGCCTGAGATGTCAAATTTCACACAAAAGTCAATCACTTGTGACCTGGAATTGAGTCTCAAGGTCTGTGACTCAATTGATGATGAGGTTTTGATACCAACCAGGGCAGTTTTAACTATTTGCAAGAGGGTGAAACTACCCTTAACTTAAAAAAATCTTAGTAGAAACAGCTTTAACTGGTTTTTATTTCTCTTGCACACACTCTGAAGGTTTTTTAAGGCTTGAAGCCAGGTATTGCTATAGAAATGGCTGATTTAGGGGTATAAAATGGCAGAAAATAGCAAAAACTGGCCAAAAACTACCCCTTTTTTTGTCCCAACCAGGGTTCAATGATGCCATAATTAGCTTTTCTGATGTCAGAGTGTTCCTCACTACTCAAAGGAGTAAATTTTACTTTTGGAGTGAGAAAATTGGTGGCTATAAAATAATGTCTTCTTTGATTCACTTTTCTCTTCATTCTAGAATATTTTCCTTTTATAATTAGTTTAAACACTGTTAAAAAATTGATAAGAGTTTCCAACCACCACTTTTATATCATTTTGAACCTTACAAAAAGGGGAAAAAATCACTGTAATAACTTTTTGTAACTCTTATCATAATGTTTACCCTTCAAGCACCCCATAAGTGAGTTCAAGCATATTTCATCACTGTTCACTTTGTCACTTTGTTACCACATTCACTCTTGTGACTTTTAAGCATTTTTTTCTTCAAGAATCTTTCTAAATATTTCATTTCTATATTAATTTCCTGCAGTCCTTTGCTCAATTAATTTCACTTGAAATTGGTCTTGAAGAAATTTCTTTTGTAGAGTATTTTTGGATAAATTTTTATTTTTGGTAAAAAAGAAATCTGTATAATATTATTTTTTTATACTAAAAAATTAAAACCAATGAATTTGGTGTGTTTTCTCTTAAAAAACATAAGATTTACTATTTTTAATTAAGATTTTACCTTATACAAATTTTTAGGACAGGAAAAGTACTTGATTTTTAATCAAAGTTTCATATCAACACCTTACACAAATACTCCAGCATCTCCAATGTAGACTGGCTTCACATAGAAATCCTCCTTAATGTCTAGTGTACCTTCTTCTCACATGTGAATCCCCACACATGTCTAGTATACCTGATTCTCACATGCAAACCCACATGCATGTCTAGTAACCCTGCGCTTCACAGACCAATCATTATGCATGTCCAGGATTCCTGTTCTTTGCAGGAAAAGCCTCCAAAATTTTAGGTGAATTTCATGTGACCTGGGGACTGGCAATGAATCATGCATCTCAGGTAAGCTGCTCACATGAAGGGAGACCCAGGTTTTTTACAATTAATATCTCAAACAATATGGGCCTATAGATGCCAAAAATGCAAGAGTTAATTATTTCTTTTTGGGGATTTTCTGCAAAAATATCATACAAAAAAAGACTTAGTCATGAAATTTTTTGAGTTCTCACAAAAATTATTCTCAAGAAAAAGGTAATTTGGACCATTGAGTATATAAGAAAAGGTAAAGGACACAAAGAATGGAAGATAAATTTAATATTTAATTCATTAATTAGGACTAGGTTATTTACATGAGCATATTAAAAAAGAAAAAAGTGAAGATTTTGTGATAACTGCTTTTTTTATTTCTAAATAAATTCAGAAACTATTTCCTTTATTTCCTCATGTTGGGCTGAGTCTATGACAAGGTTAATATAAAAGTATATACAACCTGACTATGAATTTGAGAAAGTAAGTGCTGATTCAAGATGAGTTATTAAGTAATCTGGAGGCTTCACTATGAGGCCATAGGGGGTGTTAGCACTGTTGAAAGCCTTGAGTACATAATGTTTCAATTGATTAAATATAATAACCATTGAAATACTTGAAAATTAAAGTATACCCCATTATGTCCAGGATTATCACTGTTTTTGACAGTTGTACTAAAAAGGAATGTAAAAGAAGTATGAGGATGCCTGTTATGGGCAGAGAAAGGTCCCTCTTTATCATGAAACTTGGAGAAAAGGTCCTCTAGAGCTTTTCACATAGGAAGAGTGAAACGTTTGTGTCCAAGAACTGGCTTGTGGTTCTTACAGTGGCTGTTTGTCAGTTTAAAAGATAATGTTCTCAAATTTGGTTGATTGTATAGCCATGGATGCCTTCTACACAATGTTATCTCATTTGGTATTGGTAGCATTCAATATCACAAAGTTCTGCCACTTTTAAATTCCATCATTCAGATATGCATTTTTCTGAAATCCTGTATGGAGTTTTTTTGCTCCATAAATTTTGATCTAGATGAGCTATGGGGAAAAGGATGGCACCATCAGAAATCCCTGATTGTGCGCTTTCTAGAAAGACCCCACTTTAGGTATCTCACACTCAAACTAAAGAAGTTAGATGAGAGGTGAATGTTTTGTTCAGCCTTATTTGGCTTATTTTTGGCCATAACATATGTAATTTTGATGCTAGCTCAGCTTGAATATTAAAATTGCATAGCCCTGATTGAAAGGTTCAATTTTCACACCCATTTGATGGGGTTCAGCCTTTTTCTCTGGAGTTTAGATGAGAGGTGAAAAATAAGGTTTATGGTAAGTTCTTACTTTTAGCAGGAATGACTTTGTTATTCATTTTCCTATGGCTCTGGGACCTATATACTTGGCAAGAGGTGACCATCCTCTTTCTTTTGATAAATTTTGAGCTGTTTTGGCTCAGCTACATGTTTTTTTGGTATTTTGCTCTACCATTGGTTTATGGTATTCTGGCTGTCATACTTGTGCTTAGGGTTTGAGTCACATGCTTACACCTCCTTTGAATAGGCCTCCAATGAATTACCAAGGAGTGAGTTTAGTTCCTTGCAGGATTACTGGTGCATCTAATATTAATTATTAGAATCAATAAAGGGAATCATGTGGAGAAATTGTTGATGCTCCATCAAGACTTGGTTTATTAATTTGTGGACAAATTTTCAAGGAAACATGAGGGTGTGTTGTGAGTTTGAGAATTCCTGCATAGCCTCAGTGTGGGATTGAGGGGTGCCTTGCACCAGGAGGAGGAGAAAATTGGTATATTTGCCAAATTTGTTTTGGGGAATAGGAGGGGGAGGGGAAATGGGGGATCTGACTGGTGTATTGTCAATGATGATGCAAGATGAGGGATTGGTGGGAAATTCTGAAGATGAGGTAAGGAGGGTTTATGAAATTTGGGGAGCAGAAATCAATGGAAAATTAAATACTTACCAAAGAGTTCCTCCATTGATTGTGTCAGAGCCATATCAGGTTCAGGATCACAAGTGAAATTGGTCTCTTGTGATTGCACTTGAGAATCTGGGGCTTGACTCTGGCCTGGAATAGGGGGGTGGGGGTACAGACAGGTGGCTCATTGGCTCTGGAGGGTTCTAAAATATGAGTCAAATTCAGTTAACTTACTTTGATAGTTAAAATTGCATTAAGAAATCTGTCTGCTTACAACCAAATGAGTCCTCCAACCATCAGGTGCCAATTGGGCCAGGAGTGGGTTATGGTGGAGCTTCCTTGTGAGGCATATGCAGAATGAAAGTTTTTTGTTGTGGGGGATTTGAAACGTTTTTTTCTATGGGTGATGATGATGAGTAAGTATGATTATGTGAAGAAATATGAGTGAAGTACAAAAAATGAAGCTTACTTTGGCAGTTGAATACCATGGGTGACAATCAACCCAAATTTGAGTTTCCTCTTGCCATTTCCAGGACAATCACTTTGCTCCTGTCAAGGGGTCAAGTGACCATCAGATGGTGGGGTGGAAAAATCAATACTAAAGGGAACTGGGATAATCATGTGGAAGTGTTCCCATTTGCCTGTTTAGGGTTATGAGGTCCATTTTTTCTTGGAAATACCTTCATCATTTTTGACTACAAAGGAGTCCTCACAAGGGCCTCAGGTGCCAGAACTCCTATGGGATCATGGTTGAAAGGGGATTCAAACAAAGGAAAATTTCCTGTGCCGTTGTTGCAAAGAACCACAGGAATTTGTGGCTGTGGAGGTGTGGATTCAGGCAATACCCCCTGAAGCACAAAGTGCACAACATCTAAAAAATGCAAATCACCACAGAAAATTCTGGTGATTGACTTTGTGTAACCACAGAGTCAATGGCCAGTCATTAAAATAATGTTTGTTTTAAAGCACCAAGGAGATAGTTACCTTGCTTCTTAAAAGCAACTGGGCTGTCAATAACTGGCAACTGACTTTGTTGTGACACAAAGTCAATTGCTGGCAATTGACACAACTTTTGCTGTGGTGAATCATGTTAGCATCTGATATATATAAGACAAGGAAAAAGCAGTACATAAAATTAATATTAAATATAAAACATAATTAAAATAATCAACCACAAGTAGTAGGGGCTTAAAGCTGTGAAGCAAAGTAAGCAAAAGGTCTTTTAGTACAAAAAGCAGAGGATGAGATTGAAAGAAGTTTTAAAGTGGGAAGATGATTCATGTGGTATAAAAAAGTGGGAATCTGGATTTATGATTAGCCAAATAATATAGCAAAAGGGAAGGGTAGTGGTTAGTTTTGTGTGATATAAGAGAGTGGAGAGGGTTAGAAAAAAAGTGCAATACACACCGGGATATGAGATGTGTGTGAAGCAGGTTATGAAAAAAAGAAAAGTGAATGTCAGGAAATGATAGTCTTTTATACCATAGTGAAGATGAGTAATTTTAAGAAGTTGCAACGTCAGAGGTATGCTCAGCTTCATGGCCCATCAGGGGCATAGAAGCTCATTTGCAGCAGGAGAGTGTCTGTGTAAAATAAGGCAACAAAGGGGTTCCCACTGAGTATGAAAATTGAATCAATTGTCATACTCAATGGGTCCATTATTTAATTAGAAAGCCACATGATCCCCTGTGTGAGCTTTTGTGAGGCAATTGGTAAATGTGCAGGGTGGCTAAAATACACAAATGGGCCATGCAGCAAAGTACATGTCATCTCAGTCACATGTGGCTTCAGCAAGTATACCACTGCTGTGGCCATATGATAGAATGTAAAAAAAGGGTGTAAAGGCTGTATAAAAAGTGAATACATAATTAGGTTGGGTCAACAAATTACACATTTGTGCTTTTGTGTCACAATTTGAATTCAGAGTGGCTGATCATTTGAGTTTCACAACTGTGGAGCTATTGCTACATTAATTTCAAAAGCTTCCCTGAAACACTAATGCAATAAATTCTTAGTAAGTACTCATTCTGAGCATTTGGCACAATATTGGAAAAATTTGGTCATGAAGAGAGCTTCAGGCACATCTCTCAATTTCACAGCAGTGGGCCTTCCAATAAAATATTGAAAAAATCACTGCAGGCATTCTATGGGTAGGCCTTTCCAATAATATGCCCTGATGGTGTGGAGCCTCCTCTGTGTGTGGGATAAAATGAGGCAGTACCTGGAAGGGGAAATTACAGGAAAACATTTTTGAATTTCTGTTTGAGATTTGTAACCCTTGCTCTCCTTGTGTGCTAGAATAATCTAGACTGCCCTTCCTAATATACTAACTTATCTTTACTGAGTTCACCAAATCAATTTTTATTATTGATAGTGGCTTGATCAGAAAATATTGTACTCAACAATCTCTAATCAGAATTTGCTCTACTTATAACAATGGTTATTTAAAACCTTAACAAAGAAAAACTTTTTAAAACTTCCAGAAAATCTGGTTGGATGACACCAAAATAATTTTACAAAAGATAATAAATGACATGAAAAAGAAAGAATAACACACCTCTTACTATTAAACAATCCAAAAAAACTGTTATATATATATATATTTTATGTTTTTTAAGTGAAATAGTAAAGACATTTACAATATGAGAGAGAAATAAATAGCACTTGATATAACCTATAACAGTATATGATTATTATGGGAAAATAACTTGAAATATATTGAGGTAAAATATATTAAATTGACTGGGTGTTGAGCTATATTTATAATCTAAAAAATTCAACTAATATATGTGAGATGTTTTGTGAGGTTATAAAAAAATAATAAATTTATAGCTTATTATTTCAACCAACTATTTGATCTATATAATGGTAAGCTGTTGGTTTTAAATATTGATGGTAGAATAGGAGTAGTATGAATTTAATGTAAATTTATTAGTTTGGTGATAGTTTATGACTGAAAAAGTATATATTTGAGGTATAATATGAAGATTGTTCCTCATAAATTCTGAATGGATAGGTGATTAATGTGAATAGGGATGTGAAAATGTTGTTGATTATGTTAAATAATTTAATTGAGGTTGTTGATGAGTTTTATTTTAGCTGTTTATGTCTCTTTATGAAGTTGAATTGGTTTAAGGGGTTCTACTTTAGCTTAAAAGTAGTAAAATTACTTCAAAAAATTCAGGTTTTATTTCAAATCTGAGAAAATTGCTTTAAAGTGATGGTTTCATTTTAAAACTATCTAAAATTACTTTTAAGGCTTAATCACTCAACTCCAGAGATGCCTTACTCTTGAGCTTCAAGTATTAAGATCCTAACTATTATGATTACTAGTCTGCCTGCTAGTGAGGGATGAATCAAAATACTTTCACGCTATTGGTTCTCTTGATCTATGTCAACAACAAACCTCAATTACTAAGCCTAATTTATCAAAAACATTCCTAATTTAACCTCTTAGATAAGGGATTTGGAAAAAATAAGTAGAAGTTACAATTTTCAGATGGGAAAAAGTCTGGAGAGAAAAAAGGTTTGACTATTTATATTCTCTAGGGGGAACAGGGGTAGGGTTTAGGGTTTTCACAAACTGTTTCATGAATATGCATATTAATAAAAGATATTTTTTAATTTCCCTTGGATTACTAAGCACTTTATAAACCCATAGCTAATTTAATACCACCAAGATAAGGCTTTATACATTCACTCCACTCATCACTCTTGCTATCTTTTACACTATACATCAATAATTATTCTCATCATTTTTTAATAATAATAAACGCTACTATTTAGCTCAATCACTAACATTATTAAAATTTCAAGCAATTTCCTTCCACTATAATCAGCTCAATAGAATACTCAAAATAGTTCACACTACTACTATTCTATATCAAAAAGTAGAATAAAATAAAACAAAATAAATATAAATTCACTAACTGAGAGTAATAATAATAATTTTTTAATTGAAATAGAGACCATCCCAATGCTCTTCTTAATAAAAGCAACTAAATAAGGCTTCCAAAAAAGATTTTACTCAAAACTAACCACAAGTCCTCAGTTTTCACCAATAAGAAATAATGATTTCTCAGATAATACTACAATAATTCAACTCTCACAATTTAAATCAATTTTTTTATTGAAATTCCACATAAAATCAGCACCAAAGATTAAAATACAAGTTGTGATCATAAATTTGAGAATTCTTAAGTGTGAATATTCATTAAACCAATAGAATACTGACTTAATATTTTTTTATTTTCTAGGATATTTTTCTTTGTAGGTTATTAATATTGAAGGTTATGCAAGAAGGTTATTTTGATTAGAATATTTATTTCCTTTTTTATATTGGTCCATTAAGCTAAACTGGTATAGGTATACCACATCCCCCTCTCCATTCAATGCTGTCCCCAGCATTTCTAGTGATGCTTAAGGGACAAATCCCTTTCTTTACCACTTTTCTTCTTTCATCCACACCTTCCTCCTGCCAAAATGACAAGTCAAAATAAATCCTATATCATTTAAGAGCATTCCCATGAAAATTTTATTGTAGGCTCTTTATATTGATTTTGAATCTCCATTTTGTCTTCTTTAAGGTATCAATCTTGATTTTTTTATTTTTATTTATTAGTGTTGTTTTTTTAGAGATGAGGGATGCATTCCCTCTCCATTTAATTAAAAAAATGATTTCTATTATTTTTTTACTCTTTATTCAAAATATGTATATAATAAGAATACCTGTATGAAACTTAATAATGGTATTTCCTCAACTAACTATACAAAAAAAAAATGCAAGAATAAAACTTATTGAAGAGCCACTTTCCCCCAAAAAATTCACATCATAAGGAGTGATGAGAAGAAATCAGTACCCCCCTTATTCTTATAATAATATCATTATTACTTCTTGAGGGACAATTTCCCTCTCCATTTGATTTTTTTAACTACTTATAATTCTTCACTAATACAATTATTTCCCAAGACTTGCCACAAAAACAAGTAATAGACATGAAAATTATTAAAACTAAGAAATAGAAAATATTGGCACAGTTTAAGGTCTTATCCAGGACCTTTGATTTAGTCCTGAGATTATAATGAAGATAAAATATATTGATGAGGCAGTTTAAGGTCATACTCAGGACGTTTGATTCAGTCCTGAGACTGAAATTAGTATAGATTATGTCAATTAGGCAGCTTAAGGTCATACTCAGGACCTTATTTGTAGCTTTTTCAGTAAGGAAAACATGCTATCATTCAAGATAATGATTGAACACCTTATCCTCCTTTTTTTCTTATCAATAATAGTTTCTATTTATTACGTCCAGATAAAAATAATGATTAAATGAATCAACCAAAATGAAATTTATACTTCATTCTTCATATTATGGAAGAGAAGAAAAATACTAAAATGCAATTTTATCTTTATATATTTATTCTTTTCAATTTCTTATGTTTTTTTATTATTTACTTATTATTTATATACTTTACTTTTGATTTTTTTAATTATTATCTTTTCCCTTTAGTAAATATACCCATTAGTTCTAAAAATTATTATTTGCATGTTCCTATAATGTAAGTATTCATTTATCATAGTACCAAAAAAATAAGCTCCGAATTGCTGTGCTACTGCAGCTACTGTTTCTTTTCTGCATTGCGCACAAGTCGTTTTGCTCAAATATATTGATTTATTTAATCTTTTTTTTTACTTTATTGTAAGTTCACTCTCTTTTTTTTAAAAAAAAATTATTCAAATATTTAATAATCAAAAAAACTAATTATAATGTTTTCTTTCATATTTTACAATCATTGCATTACAAAGGAAAAAAATAAAAAATAAAAAAAAGAAAGCCACTAAGAATCGCTGCGCTACTGTAACTCATTCTGCTCTTCTTAGTTCGCACGGTGTGTTTTTCTATTATACTATATTTACTTCATTATTACCCTTATTATTATTTTGGTAATTTTTTTTGTTCTTCATTCTTTTTTTTATTTCTATTCTTTTTTTTTAAAAAAAATTATTTAAATATTTGATATATAAAAGAAACTAATTTATAATGAATTTTTTCTTTGTTTTTTCTGTTACAATCATCAAATTAGAACCCCAAACTAAATTTAAAGAGAAGAATTGTTGTTAATTGCTTCACTACTGTAGCATTTCCTTCTGTTCTACAATCCCAAACTGGGATCTCTCATTATTAATATTCTATTTTTATAATATTATTACTTTTTTTTAAATGATTGCTTTTTTTATTATATCATATTCTTTTTAATAAAAAGAACTAACTTCTTTTTTTTACATTTCAGCTCATTGCGATACAAGAAAAGAACCAAATTGACATACCTAGATGAGAAGCGCTGAGTTGCTACAGCATTTTCTTAATCTTCTGTAATTGTACATTGAGTCTTCCTCCCTTTTTTACTTTATTATTTTAAATAATTAAAACTGATTTTAATATTTTTTTTATTTCTTTTTTGCAATTGTTAATTTTTGACTATCTCTATCTCAATGCCAATTAGTGATCTTCGACGCCACTGATGCCTACTGGTGAGTTTTTTTTTGAATTATTTCCTTTAAGTAACAATAAGCTCTCAATCCAAAGTCTATAACCTCAACACCACCTGGAATCCCAGTTCCGACTCTGAATAGAGCTGCCAACTTTGGTATTTTGGGGTGAGTTATTTTTCTTATCTTGTGAATTATCAGCTTCTATTTCTTGACAACCCCTTTTTTTAATTTGTTTTTTTACATGTTGCAATAAAAATTCAAATTACAGTTAATTTCTTGAACCGTATGTGGGAACTAAAAAAAATATGGGGTGAGCTATTTTTTTATTGCTTGTATTGTGCTGATCCCTTTTTTTGCTAAAATTTTCTGATTATGATGTAAGTTAAGGTAAGTGGCTTTATAAATAGTTGATTGTTCCTTCTCTACTCTATATTGTTTTTTTTGTAGTCTATATATATATATATATTTTATATTATATCATTTATTTATATTTTTTTAACTTCATTATGCCATTTAAATTGGTAATAAAACCTATTTCTGATGATGACCAAGAAGTCACTATATCTCTTGACTCCATCAATTATAGCTTCACAATTTCTTCTTGCGA
Organism: Austropuccinia psidii; assembly: GCA_023105745.1. Taxonomy (NCBI): domain Eukaryota; kingdom Fungi; phylum Basidiomycota; class Pucciniomycetes; order Pucciniales; family Sphaerophragmiaceae; genus Austropuccinia; species Austropuccinia psidii. The sequence goes on along the minus strand of JALGQZ010000003.1, from coordinate 35,570,996 downwards.
GCTACCTACCTTCAATTTATACACTTGCTCTGAACATGAAGATCCAACTTCAATCAATCCTGTAGTTGGCCATGTTGGCCTTGCACCAAGCTTTCCTCCAGCTCTCTCAACAAACACTCAACCCACCACACCAGAGTCAGACAGCAACAACCCTTTTTTGGACAATATTACTACTCCCTTGATTCAATCACTATGAGCCTATTTCAGCTATTATTTCCACCTTTTCAATGGAGAAATGAACGACTTACATGCTCACATGGAAACATTTTATGTGAATCCCACACCAAATTCTTTTTTATTTCAACAAGAGCACCAAATCATAAAAAACTTGGTGCACTCATGTAAATAAATAACTTTCAATCAAATAAGAAACTTGTTAGTTTAACTATTCAATGCTAGCAAAGTGATTTTTTCTCTCTTTTTTTTGCTTTTATTTTATTTTATTTTATTTTTGTTTGGGCTATCTTATTGAAATGGAATGAAATTTAAATAATAATAATCCTTATTATTTAGTTTTTCTAATATCTTGGCTTTAAGCCTCCCCCATTAATCAGATCAGAGCAAGAAAAAAATGAATAAAAAAATGAATATTGAAATTAAAGAATTATAAGGTAAGCCAAATAAGGAAAGAAAAAAAAATAAAAAAAAATTGAAATAAAACAACTTATAATCAATGGATCAAATAAATTGAATAAAGTAAATAAAACAAATAAATACAAAATAAATAGAAAATAGTTGATCAATTTTTAAAAAACATTTTCAACATGATTTCCTTTCTCCAAATTTGTATTTGGATCCTCTACTTGATTTATTTCTTCTTTCAAGTCTAAAAGACATTTTACTTTCCATTTTGCTGTTGAAAAACCTATTTAACTCCTTTTCTAGGCTCAATTGAATCTTTTTGAAAGAATATGGTCTTTCTATCTTATTACTAAAATCTAGGTTTAAGCTAGCACTGACCTTATTCACAGATATAAAACTCTCTTTTTGACCATTTTCAGTAAATTGCTTGACCCTTCTATTTCTAGTAATTTTCTTTTCTTCAAGAATTGGTATTGGATGATTTGTAGTATAGCTTTGAGAATGGGTTTGAATATTTGGGATTTCTTCAGGGTAAGTGTATTTGTTATCAAAGTAATAAGGATTATTTAACTCCATATTTTGGGCTAAACTTTTTGCTTCTGAGTTTTGAGCTTCAAAATTAAGAAAACCCTTGAATAAAGCTAGTATTTCTTTTTCCTCTTCTATGAGCTGATTCTGAATATCTCCACCATGCTCTTCAGGTAAATTATCTATATTGGTCCAGGTTTCTCCAATATTTTCAGCTAAGTCCTTAATTAAATTATCTTTTCTTTCATCTTTTATTAATAATTCTTCATAAGTTTTTTCCATTAGCTTGGAGCTATTTAAATTGAACCAAAAATCTTCATCCTTCTCTTCATCTTCACATAGCTTATTAAATTTCTGAACCAAGGAAAAATAATCACAAAGTTCTTTTCCTAAGACTAAATGATTTTCATTTGACTTAATCACCTATAACATGTACATTGTTTCATCTGTAGGTAGTACTATTTGAACTCTGTTCATATACCTTTTAGTGAGTTTATTTTCTAACTTTCCTTTTGATTTCCTTTTATTAGGACTTATTCCAATGTGTAAAGCTATTTTCATTGGTATAATATTTATGTCTAAGTTTGGATTCATTATTGCCATAACAGGATATTCCTCCCAAGCTACTCTGACATATACTGGTGAAAAACTAGGAAAACTAGGATTCAAGCTATAATAAAGTTCATTTTCTTTTTTGCAAGACTCACCTTTCTCACTTCCAATGAATTTTTCTTCCATTTTAATATAGCTTATGTTCAATTTTGGTTTGGGTTCAGGTGGTATGATTTGTTTTCCTTCACAAGCTTTATGCTCCTTCAATTCATTTGATTGAGAAAAAGGTTGTTTGAAATGTGGTTGAAACAGGTTGAACTTCATCCACATTCAAAGGTATAGCATTATCTTCTAATATAGTTGGTGTAGCACCTTTACATTGGAAAGCAAAGCTATTAACCTCATTTTTATTCCTTTTCATTTTCTCAACTGCCTTTGCTAACATTATCTTGACTTTATGATATTCTTTATCCTTTTTTACCACTGTAGGTTCTAGTTTTTTTGTTCTTGGCTGACTTCGATTAGTTTGGAAAACTTCAATTTGTTGAAAAGGGTTTTTAGTTTACTAGGTGGGTTTGACTTAATTGATAAATTCTGACCTTTACTTGCAATATTCCTCTTATTCTGATTATCCAATTCTTCTTGGATATAGAACTGAACATTTTTTCTTCCAATTGAAGTGACAACATTTGATATCTCTCTGTGTTTAATTTTAGAATTCTTCTCATCTGCATCTTTCCAGTCTGTAGCTTTAACCATGTTACATAATTCCATCCCTTTTGGTGGTACTGAATGCCATCCTTTTGCTTCAGGTGAGCAAATTGGAATACAAAGTCTTTTACCATCTGATTCTCTATAACTCAATATTTCTTCTTGATCTTGAGAATGCTCAAGTCTAATTCCATTATAAGCTAAAAATGGCCTACCAATTACAGTATGAACTGCACCTCTGTCAATAAAAAAGTGAATCTTCCTCTCCTCACCAGATGGTAGAACTAACAGAGTATTTTCAGCAAGTCCAAAAACTGCTGTACTATGGCCTACAATACCTTTTAGACAAATATTCAAGGCAATCATGGTTAATTTTGCTTTAATAGACTCGATCTCTGGGATAATATTCAGCTCAGAACCAGTATCAACCAATGCTTTGATTTTATAGCCTTCTTGACCAATTGCCACATCCATCATACCTAGGGGACAAGCATAGTGCATTTGTTCGTCAATAATCACATCTTCTGGAGTTACTAATGGTTCTTGTTTGTTAATTGACTCCATTGATGTTAAATAATTCTTTTCTTTTTCAGATAAGAACCTGAGTTGGTCTGTAAAACTGGGTGAAATTGTCAAGATTTCTTCCAAAGGGAGATTAAACTTTTGATCTGAAACTTTCTTCATAACATTTTCAATTATTGACTCTCCATCTTCTTCCTTTATACTAATTTTCTAGATGCTGAATCTTTGTGAGTTAGCTTTGAAAACAATTTTTTTGATTCTTGTTTCTTCACAGGTGTTTTTTTCTTTAATCACTTCAAGAATTGGCTGTTGAACTGGCTTAGGTTCTGGTTCTATGATAATATTTGGCTCCTTAGGCTCCTTGTATTTTGAAGGTATAATAACTCTTTCACCTTCCTCTGTATCTTCTTCTTCAATATATCCACCTGGAAAACTAACTTTATTTTTTATTACCTCTTTGGATTGTACTGGTAACTTTTCAAGGAATATTTTGAGATTGTGATTTATTTCTTTCTTCCCTTTCCATTCTTTGCTTAGTCTTTCTTAATCAAAAATTAATATTCGATGGCTCTATTCCAGTAGAAATGCATGGTGGTTGCCATTCACCCCAACCTTCCATTGAGACTACAGCTGTTGACTTTTCTTCTTTCTTTTGTTCTTCAGCTTTTGGTACTTGTTTATCTTTCTCTTCTAAAAACTTCTTTGTGAGAAACTCTTGTCCATCTGCAAACTGTCTTACTAGATCCCTTGGTATCTTTTCTCCTTCTATTGGGACTCTTTGAAGATTAGGAAAATAGAAAGAACTTCCTGTTTTATGTACAATATGTTTTTCAAAATCTTCTGTTAAATCATTACACCTGCTAACAGTATGTCCATACTTTAGACGATAGGTACACTTATACAGTTTTCTAGGTCCTTGTTGTTCTGGAATATAAGGTAAATGACTTGATGAAGCTGGAATTTGATTAGATTTTGTATTTAATTCCTGATTTGATGTCTGAAATTGAATTGGGTTTCTTTTCTGAGGTGTAGCAAGACTTGTTAGCTCACTAATTTGATCCATGAACTGTTCAACATCATCCTTTTCCTTTGATATTTCTTTTTTAGATGGTTCCTGCTGTTCTTTGAGGTATTTTGTAAGCTCTTTCATCTTCTCCAGTGCTTCTTGCATTCCTGGAAATGACTCTTCTTTGAACTGTACTTTTCTGTCTTTCACTCCATAGTCACCTCTTTCTTTCCTATGTGGGGAAGAAAGTCTTTTGGTTACTAATATTCTAGCTTCCAATTCTTGCTCAATATGATTTTTCAATACCCTCATAGGTAGTATCTGATATCCTCCATCTTCTGCTCTAACCATTACATTTTCCTTAATCATTTTCTTGCTAATAGCTCCTTTCACATCAGAAGAAAGAAAATCAAAAATATCTTCATGGTACATATTATCCTGGGGAATATATTTATATCTTGGAAGGTAAGTGATAATTGCTTCATATTCTCCAATAAAAATTTTATACTGTGAAAGAGTACTAATTCTTCCATTATCTTGGGTATCATTGAATAATTTTAGAAGGGAATCCTTTCTGTATCTTCTATCAGGTTCAACTCTTCCCCACTTAGTAATGAGATCTTTCTTGAGCTGTGTCCATTTTCCTTCATAACCAGGCCGAGCTTCTATTGCATCACTGATTTGGGAATCTGTTGTCCAGAAGGCCATCTGCATTGCCAGATCTTCTTCTGTTGCACCTTATATTTGAGCTATCCTTCCAGTCTCTTTAATCAACTTTTCAACTTCTTCTCCATTGAAATTAAGATTATATTTTTTTGCTTTTATTTTTACTACAGAAGTTTCTTGTCTTGGAATTTCCTGATGCAATGGACTTGGATGTGTTGGTGTTGAAACAAAAACTTCTCTTGGAGCATTTGATGATCTTGGCTCTGTTGCTGGAATAGATGTTTCTCTAGGTCCAGGTGATGGTGAAATTGGTGATTCTTCTGGTCTAACATGTCTGGGTGAAGTAGGTTCACTAGGACTAGTTCCTGGTGGGTATGATATTGATTATCTTCTTTTACCTTTCTTCTTCTTTGATCCTGTCAGAAGAATCTGCAATTGACTTAAAATATGTTTTCCATGTTCAGATTGATCTTCTTCTTCAATCTCTTCCTCAAACTTTTCTTCAATATTATCTTCAGGCAAAGGTGGTAATTTTTATGTTGACTGTTCCATTTTTCTGATTTATAGGATCTTCCTTCAAATTTCCCTTCTTTCTGCTTTCTGCTTTTGAAGTCTTGAATAAGGCTGAAAGATAATTCTTTCAACCTTTCCTCTTCCTTTTTCCTTGTTTTTGGGGTGAAAACCAGTAAGCTAGACTCTGCTTGTGATTCTTGTCCCAGTGGTGTAAATTGTTTCAATGGGTGATAGTAATAATATGATTCAGATTGCGCTTTTGATTATGAATGGGGAGATGATGATGCTTCCTTCTTATATGTAAAATTATTTGATTCCAGTTTTCAACAATAAATTTATTTGATTGTTTTTCTAAGATCAAGCTGAAAATATTCTGATTATATTCCTATCTGCCAGCCACTGTTGAGACACCAGATGTGGGAAATCCTCTGTGTGTGGGATAAAATGAGGCAGTACCTGGAAGGGGAAATTACAAGAAAACAGTTTTGAATTTCTATTTGAGGTTTTTAACCCTTGCTCTGCTTGTGTGCTAGAATAATCTAGACTGCCCTTCCTAATATGCTAAGTTATCTTTCACCAGGGCGAATCTTGCATCAATCGTGGGCAATTGACTTCACATCAAGCAAAATTCAAGCAGGATAAAAGTCAAGCTCAGGTCAAGCGAAAATCAAGCAAACATTGAGCACACATCACACTATTGTCTTACACCTAATCCTGTGACATCCAACAATATTGGTTACCCTGTGCCTTCAACTCAGATTCCGCACCACCTGATTGTCCCGCAACTGCCCAAAGGTTGGTAAAAATTACACAAGACCTGACTGTTTGCACACACACATCAAAGAGGTCCTTCCTGCAGTCTTGATGCAGAGGCGGGGGGTTTGACTTCACCAGTTCATCCATGAAAGGCCTCCACCTCTGTGGGATGGTCATTTTGCATATGACAATGGTGGAGCCCGCCGCACAATACTGCAGGTGCGGGCACACCAAGGCCAAATGATGTGTAGCCATTAATCAGCTCAGCATAAGCGGGTGACATGGTTGGAGCCCACTGCACAATGCAGCGGGTGCGGGTGCATGGGTGTGACACATCATGCACACAGAGGCAAGACATGTGAGGGCCTAATGTCAAGTGGCATTGACCATTTGCGGGTGGCACATGAAACCACTTGTGGGGGGGTGCAGGTGCAGTGCAGTTGCATTGGTGTGTGCGGGGACGGGTGTTTAAGGGCTGATTCCCCTTCCAACGTGATGATGGCACAGTTGAACATTGTGGATGGTGTGATACGTGAGTGTGTGGGTCATTTGATCATTGAAATTGGCTGATTCACTCTGTAACCAATGTCAAAATAGTAATTTCTTTGTGGCAATGTGAAATAATGGGCTTTGCTTGTCACAATGGCATGTCTATGTCACCAAATTTTGAGGCAGTTATTTCACTAGCAAAATTGCTAATGAATCTGAGAGATTTGCACTTTTGTAGACTAAATATCATGAAATAATGGTTTTATCATTGCAAGCAGTCCACATGACATAACTTTGTTATCATACAATCCACAGTTACCTTCTATTTCTTCTTCAGATATAATCAAGTGTCCAAAATCAAAACCAACAGATTTATAAATATTGAGATGCGGCCAATCTGGTAAGAAATTTACATCAATCTTCAAAGTTTTTGATATTAAAAAGCTATTGTTCAGCATGAATGATGGCTCAGAGACTTGAAAAATGCTATTAATAACACCAAAAATTGTGAGTTACCCCTCAGAAGACATATCAAACTGTTTCTGACATTTTTGGATTCAGTTGAAAGTATATTGTTCCCAATATTAATGTTTGAAACTGGAAAATACCAAGATGAGACAATCCTTGAAGTGGGATGACTTGTGGATTGTACAGTAGTGTCTAAGCTGATCCATTCAGCTATTTCCCTTGTTGAATGAAAATTCTGTAAGTACTCAACCTGGCATTAATACTTTTGTTGGTAATGGCAGTATGGGTTATTATATTTTTGGTGTTTGAACGGGGAAGGAGGCTGTGATTCAAAAAGTTGTTTTATTTCACATGGGATGGATGGGGATTTCAGGAGAACAGAAAGGTTGGAACATCAACAGATATGTTGAAGTGAGGTTTTATCTAAATCATCTATTCAGAGTTGCAAAAAGTTAGTCTTATTCAGTTCATGTGTTTAATCAATGTGAATATATTGATCTCATTGATTGACGTACATATTTTTGCATTTGTTGGCATCTTTGCAAATACTCCAATCAAGCGCTCATAACCGCATGTGGCTGAGGCTTGTGCTGGGCCTCAACATTGGAAGAGTTCAGGAATATGATCAGCAAAATGATCATTTGGTTTACTTTTCTGTTTTTGGGAACAGGTGTTTATTGGAAAGGCCGAATGTTTTACAATGTTCAGCAAATGCAGTTGCATCATCCATTGAAACATCCCAACCTGTGGCAATGTTGATTACACCAATCAAATGGAATGTATTCTTGGTCAGTTCATTTCCAATTTCTTCTAATTGACCCATTTTTCTTTGTGTGTTGGGGGAATTGTGTTTATCTAATGAAATCTGTTGACTGAGCATTAAAAATGGAATATAGACCTTGTATAAGAGAGCCCATTCAGCAGCTTTTAAACTACCATGAGAGAGGGCACCCATTTTTCTGGGTTCTCTTGTCCATGATGAGGGAATTATGGTATCAGATATGATTTGTCTGAGATGCTCCAGAACCTCACCCTTGATCTGGTGATCACTCAGTGCACTGATATCCAGTTCAGAGGGGATTTCAGAATTGGGGATGTAATACACAACACATGAAGGAATCTCCACAGAGCCATTAGATGGATGTTGTGTGTGAGGGGTGGGCATTGGGAGGTATTTTTTTTGGGTGGAAGTAATGGGGAGTGACTCATCTATTATTTTTGCTGTGTCTCTTCTCAGGGAGCGGGCCTCTCTCAATGTGATTTTATCAAGAGAGCTTCTGGAGGTCATGGAATTTGAGTCTGAACTGTTGGTGTCATTGGATTTCCTGCGGGACCTGAAGTAAATTTTTGATTTGGACTCTGGAATGCACAACTTGAAAGCTGCATGATCCTTCAAAATTCCAAGTATTAAATTATGCATTATGTCAAGATTAACCATTCTGGTTTCATCCCAATACCGAAGGTCTTCCAAAATTGAATATCACACTCCATACTCAGAGAAAATTGCTTGTTGTTGTTTTGGGGTTGCCTGAAGCCATTTGGAAGTGGGTGATTTATGATTTTGGTATGAGCACGTGTAGTGAAATTGAGGAGCAATTTATTCAATTTGAGCTTTGTGAATAGTGAAAAAATTATAAAAGTGGTTTCCTGATTGAGAAATGAATCCAGTAAGCTTGCCCAATCCAATGACATCTGCGATGGCTGTGAGAACGGAAACACGGATAAAGTATCCTGAAGGACCTGTTGAGGTGGGTGAAAAATGGTAACCTTGCCATAGCTCTTTGACCTCCTTGATGAGTGGCATTAATAGGTAATTCAATTGAAGGGAAGTTGGCTCCTTTGGACCAGGGATTATTCCTGAAACATAGAAATTCTCTGGCTTCAATCTTTCACTTGGGGGTAGATTAAGGCAAATAAGCATGAGAGGTCCAATGGTGGCCAACAGGGTTGACCACCATGTGCATTAAACCAGTCCACATAAATGGAGAAGGCCAATGCACCAGGAATGGGGGGTCATGAATATTTCTTGTGCAAGTGAAGCATCTCCAGACCAATCCATCCCAGATGTCACATTTGGGGGAGCCTTTCGGAGTTTGGCATTGTTGATCTTGATGCAGAATTTCCATAATTCCAGCCCGCTGGAGAAATCTGGCAAGCCAATTTTTGATTGGTTGATAAATGAAATGTTTTTCTGGTATAAATTTTTCCTTCATGTTGGTTGTGTTTTGGGTGCAAGGTTCAAATGAATAGATGAATTTGCCTAATGATTGTGTGCAAGGGGGATCATGATCATTTGGGTCATTATGGCCTTGACAGTGGGGTTGGTCAGTTGTGACTGATTCAGTAAGAAAATTGAGAAAGAAACATTGAGTACAACATATATAGTTTTGAATAACTGGCTCCAATTGGAGATGCTCAAATATGGTAGTGAGATCTTGAGGTATATGGAATGCAGGAGTGGGGTGACCAACTGAGCTTGCAATACTGGACTTGATCAGCAGGTTCAGGGCAGGGTTGAGAATGTGTGAATCCCTGCGGGGTATATTATACCTTAATGATAGTGTAAGGTGTGGATATGAAACTTTGATAAAATATCAAGTACTTTTCCCATCCTCAAAATTTGTATAAGGTAAAATTATTTAAAAATGGTAAGAAATGCTATTTTTAAAGAGAAAACATGCCAATTTTATTGTTTTTAAATTTGTAAGTATAAAACAATAATATAATGAAAATTTATTGTTTTACCAACAATAAAAATGTATCCAAAAATGCTCTACAAGAGATATTTAAGGATACAAAAGAAATTTCTTCAAGAGAAATTTGAATTGGAATTAATTGAGCAAAGAACTGCAAGCAATTAATGAAAGAAAAAAGCCTTTAAAAAGAATATTAAAGAGAAAAAATTCCCAAAAGTGACCAGAGTAAATTTGGAAAGAAAGTGACAAAGTTAACAGTGATGAAAGATGCTTTAATTCACTTTTGGGGTGGTTCAGGGGTAAAAATGATTATTAGAGTTAAAAACAATGATTATAATGATTTTTTCACGTGGATAAAAGTTTTAAGATGATATGAAAAGGGTGGTTGGAATCTATTATTGATTGTTTTACCAGTGTTCAAACTAATTATAAAAGGAAAAGATTCTAACATGAAGAGAAAAGTAGGGCAAAGAAGACATTCTTTTATAGCTATCAATTTTCTTACTACAAAAGTAACATTTACTCCTTTCAGTCGTGGAAAACACTTTGAAAACAGAAAAACCAATCATGGCATCATTGAACCGTGGTTTAGACCAAAAAAGGGCTGGTTTTAGCCATTTTAGACCCTTAAATCAGCCATTACTATGGTAATACCTGGCCTAGAGCCTTCAAAACACGTCAGAATGAGTGTAAGATACGTAGAAGCCAGTAGGAACTGTTTTTACTAAGATCTTTTTATCTTAAATGTGACTCAACTCCAGGCCAAAAGTTATGAAATTTTGCCTGGATTTTGACATCTCACACCTGTCAGCAAGGATTTTGGGGGTCTGGCTCCCCCTTAGAGCTAGAGTTCCTTTCCCCCCCAAATTCAATCTTTCCAATGTATTTTTTGCTTTAATTCCTCATCATGTATTATACTTACAATTTACATATGTAATTCAATTGAGTTTTACAGTACACTACTGTAATAACTGACACCTCATATGTAAATCAAAGTTCACTTATGTATTACACGCGCACATTTTGACAATTCAATTGAATTCAATTGAAAATACTTCAATTCCTTATAGCTTCTAAAATAAACACAACACCTCATTTTAACACAAAAATTGATGATTAACACTACATGTGATGTGAATTAAATTAAGGTTTTGAGGATTTTCAACTTTTATACAGAAAATACAAAAAACTTAATTTAAGCTTATTTAGAGTTGAGTTACAAAAATTTCACTCAGAGGTGACCCTACCTAATTTTTTATAAGGAATGCAATAGTAAAATAAATTTTATATGTTATTTTTTAGATAAAAAGTTATGATAAATTTTATTTAACTTTTTTGTAAAATTATTTTATTTTGGGTAATTTTGTTGAAAATTCATTTTTACTTAATTTTTTCAAGTAAAAATGTGTTTTTACAATTTTAAAATTTAATGTTTTTTTTTTTTGAATTATAATTAAATTTTTGATTTTGTATATAAATTCATATTTATATTTCAATTTTTATTTTAATGATGTAAATCAATTTATTTTATTTATATTTGTATATTAACTTTTTGTTTGTGGTCTTTTGGGTATATGAAAATACCTCTAAGGCTCACAGATAGAATGGCAGATATTATCATTCCAAGGTCTTGTGGGGGAAGGTTTTAACTTCCACCATATGGTTTCTGTGCAGTTGAATTGAGACCCACTGGAGTGGAGAATGTGCTTTGGGTCAATTGTGAATAATCATCTGGGAAGATTTGATCCAATAGAATTTGTGGGAACTCAGATCCTGATGCCAAAGTAGGGATGTTTGAAAGATATTTGGGTGCAATGGTTGATTTGAGCTTTTCAATGTGCTGTTTATATTGGAAAGGTGTGAGGGCAACTCCCTGCCTATCACCCTCAGCGGACGAGTGTGTTTGAGTTGAGCAGTGTTGATACATGCATATATGCATTGAGGAATAACGGCGGGTTGTCATTGTTGCAGGAATCGTGATTAAGGTTGACTTTTGTATAGATATCTATGGTTGATGTGAAAGTGTTTAGGAGTGTTATTAATTGGCAAAAAAAATTGAGTGATTATTTATTAATGGGGAGATTATTTGAGCCAGTTGAGGATTTTATCCCATTTATAATGGTGGCTGAGCTGCAGGGGATAAAGTGTAATATCTCTCATCTGGATGGCAGAATTGGTTAGGAGTTTAATTGGGTAAAATGTCATGCTGCTCAATGCTCATACATATTCTAGTTTATTTACACATGGTCATACTGCGGGTTTGACCCTTGAGGGGCATTCCATTAGTGATATGTCAACATTTAATTGAAGGGATTAACATTCAAACCATGTATGCTGGCACGCCATCGTACATGGTTTAAACCTTATTACAGACATAACAATATAGCTCTATTACATAATTGTTTGGAGTGGTGCCAAAGTCTTGGTATTTGTTTTGAGTGCAGTAGGCGTTTAATCAGTTGGAATGTGATTTGGATTGTCTTGCCTTTCTTGAAAAGGTGATGTCTCTTTTGTGGATAAATCCTTCATTAATATACCCCTTTACAGATGTAGAATGCTGTGGAATTTCGTTGCATATATTGGCAGTTGGGATAATTCACAAAATGTGACAATGGGGAGGGGAAAATGTTTATCAAATCTGATTACTTATGGATGATGAGTCCCCTTTGAGATCAAGGAAATATCACATTATATGCTGGTAGGCTGTGCAGGGTGGTTTCCAACAAAAGCAGAGGAGCTCAAGAGGAGGCAGGGAGAATTCTCCTGAAAAGAGTCTTATTAGACTTCCACGAGACACTTGGTTCCTACTATTCATAGAATCTCTCTATTATAAATTTGAAAAACTTTAATCTCATATCACTCTATTTTATCATAATACTGAGCTGTTTTATCAAGTTAAAAAAATTACTGTACTTTTTTAGCCCTTATGTCATCTTCGAAGCCACATAAATCTGGTTCAGGTTCTTTTCATGACTCAGATAGTGAATCTAGCATAGAATATGCTCAAAAACAGTCACCATTGAGTCCCAACATTTGTCTCACAACCCCTATTGCATCCTCAATGAAGGTATCAGGTCTTAACATTGATGTGGGAAATCCAAAAGCTCAAACTTCAAGAACTTGGTCAATCCCAAATATTTCCTTCACTCCAATTCCCCCAAATCCCACTAATACACAAATGGATGGGTCTTTGTAAGATGTGACTATGAAACTGATGATAATATTACTATTAATCAACAGTACTATGTCTGTTCTTATGAAATATAATAATAAACAATTATTATAACCACAATTAAATAATTATAAAATTATTTCTTTCACGTGTTATACACTACTAGTGATTATAACTGTCAGCCTGTGACTCAAAACAGAGCACCAGCATGACATCCAACATACCATAAGTAATGGTATGAGGAGTATTGGACAAATATAGCCAATACAAGTAAATTATAAAGAGGAAACCTCCTCAAATATAATAAGAAAGGACAAAAATATGCCCTATCAAAGATAAGACCAAATAAGCAAAAACTCTTATTCTAGCCTCTAATCTAACTTATACATATTTCATGAAACCCCAACCAGAATGGTTTTTTTCTTGAAGCTCTAAGGTAGAGCTATCCAATGGTATCATCTATTCATCTGTAGCACTCCTAAATCAGGAGATACCATTATACCACCTTTTTTCCACCAACAACCCCTCAAAGGTGTAGGAGGGCTTGTACAAAACTGTACAAAAGTACAGCCAAATTGAAGGTCTGAGTGAGAGCTTTAATTTGAGATACCTTAGACCCCTCTATCTTCAAAATTGACAGAGGGATCTTGGTTTAAAGGTTTACATCTCAAAATACAGGATTTCTGAAACTAACCATATAAAGAAACCCCTGTATCTTTGGCATACACTCATACAACTGTACAGTGTAATATACCAAACTGTAGAGCTAATCAAGCCCTACAAAACTGTATCATCAGAATACAGATATCTTCCAAATTGGAGAAGATATCTGGCATGGAAGTTTTTGAAGCCTCATACTGATGTACAAAATTACATCCAAAAACTTAAAACCCTTATAACTTTTGCTATTTAAAAGAAGGGTAAACATGAAGCATACCAAATTGAAGAGCTCATTAAGCCCTTCAATTCTGTGCTCTTGGATTCTTGATATCTCAAAAACTGACTAAGATATCTTGGTTGGAAGTATTTTGACCAATACTGGTCTGTACCAAACCTGTACCAACCAGTACTGGCTTGATACTTAAAATAATGGTTGTTTAAAGCTTAAACCCGCCCAGAATGACTAATATTAGTCACCCAGACACTCTGGACACGTCACAATGGTGCTGACGTGGCCTGTGAGGAGTTTTTTCACCCTGTATTGATCCAGAATGATCATTTGTGGTCCAAAAACCACAATTCTGACTATGCTGACGTCAGAATTGATGGTACAGAACCACAACCCAGCCTCCAGAGTGAAAATTTTCACTCTGTAGACGTGTGAAGAGCCTACCAGTCTTTCACAGTCCTCAGAGGAGATAAAAGCAGGTCTTTCCTCACTGGAAAAGACTCATCTTATCATGAATTAACATCCTTACGTAGTAAAACTGTCTTATACCAGTAGTACTCTTAGGATTATATTGATATAATTAAAATAATTAATTATTGTAGTGTTTCTTTACAGTCAAAGATATTAGAGCATTGCAACCCAGGTCCTCAATAGACTCATCACCACTGTTACCACATAGCAGTAGGACCTGAAGACTTAATTTTTATTTATTTTGTGTGTGTCACAGTCATAGTGCTAGCTTGTATTTACTATTTTTAAGCTACTACATAGACTCACCCTGACAATAACAGTGAGCAGTAATTGTCTACTAGAATCAATTACAAGAAGAATTTAATAATAAAAACTTCTTTATTAAAATAATAAAATTATTTTAATATATAATTATCTTTTACAAGAATAATTATAAAGATAATTCTTGAAGAAAACTATTACTAGAGAAAAACTTTAAGAATTAAGAATAAATGACTCACTAATACTCCAAAGAACTTATTGATAGATAAGAGTAGAGAAATTTGACATGGAATTGTGGATTTAAGGGATCAAAAGGATTTATAACAGTATTAAAACAATATATAGTTGGATTCTATGATTTCACGTCTTTCTGGATGATTTTGAAAGATTTAAAACACTTAAGAATAGCTTTAACTAATACTTACTTGTTGGTAATAATGATTTAATAAATTGATAAGATGATGATACGGAAAAAACAGCAAGAAGAGGCTTCTTTTAAGTCAACAACAGCTCACAGAGGCTTGCCATGGAGCAAACTGAAAAACCAGTGAGTGAGAAAACAATAAAACCTTTTGGATTAATGATTGCATCATCTGTTGTCACGTAAGATTATCATAATTACTTAATTGATGCTTTTACGTGACTACCAACCCCAATATGGTTAAGAATAAAAGGAGTAACATCTGTAAATCTTCTTTTATTCTAAAATAATCATTGATTTCTCAAAGTTATCAATGTTATTGCCAATTTCATCACAGGTTGTAATTACTGTGAATTTTTGAAGATTCAGTGTTTCACGTGGAATGGTCAAAAATGGACTGTAAGTAAAACTTTTAATTTTACTAGTAAAACTATAATTATTTTTGGTTGTACCATAGATAATACAGTTTTTCATTGGTCCTGAAAGTTTCAGAAGAATTAATTAAGAATTGTATTTTTAATGAATTTTTGAAATTTTTACCTCATTTCTACGTAGAATTGCAAATAGCAGTATTTTGCTGGTTGCTATGAGGTAAATCAATGAATATGGATCCCAAAAGGGTTTAATTACTCTTTTAGGGTCTAGTAATGGAAAGTCATCAAGAATTGATGTGGTTACAGGAGTCTAAGTAGCTCATTACCTCCTTGGCATGTCAAAATAGCAGGTTATTTGCTATTTTTCTTATGATTACAGTAGGTGTAACTTGGTAACCAAGTTCCCAAAGAGTTTTAGTTTACCAATTGGGCCAAGATGAGCCATGGATCCATTCTCTGGAGCTATCCATGCCTCTGAGGCCTCAGAAGTTGGGTACCCTGGCTCTCTTTGATGTCTTTTGTCCCCCTTGCTTATTTTTTACGTCAAAATAGTAATTTAAGCTTAAAGTGAGATATCCACTATGGGTTTACCAAAAGTCCATGTAAGAATACCATGATATTAAGTGCTCAAAACATGCATAACACTATTCTTAGTGTATATATAACATGGGATTTCTCACTTTCCCATTATTTTGGCTAAAAATCAAGAAAAACAAAAATTTTCACGGATCTTTTATGTGGTATTAATGATGTGGTATTGAATTATTTTCCATTTTACCACCTCAAATACTTAAATTGAGCTTATTCACTCTATGGAGCTACCCTAGGTGAGTTTTTGTGTAGAATCCAAATCTGGTCTTAAATCCATGGATTTACTTACTCAATAAAAAGTTATTCATCTTTTCTGAAATTGAAAATGATGAATTCTGGATATATGCATGACTTATGAGTTTTGCATAATTCAAAATTTCTTTTTAAGATAATTGTGGCCTATTTGGGTATATAAAATATACCTCAAGGCTCACATTCCCTCCCACCAAAAAATAAAATTGTACTACAATTTTATTAGTGATAAAAGAATAAGGCCCCAAAGGGGGTTAATGTCCACTGTCCAACCTCTTCACATTACTCATATCAAGTAATATAAAGCACATTTATAGACATATTCAGGCTTGTGGCCTTCTTTCATGTCTAAATCTTCTTAAGAGTTTATCTGAGTCAGGTATTTCTGATTCTGCCATCCATTCATCTTCATGTACTGGATTTCTATATCTGACAAGATATTCTCTTTGATTTTTACCCCTAAGTCTCCTTTCTTTAATGACTTTCTTTATCTTTCTGTCTTCATTCTGTTCCACAGGTGGTACAGTTAAAGGAGTTGGGTTTCTTAAAGGAAACAATTCTTTATCAGCTGGTTGATAAGGTTTTATCAAGCTGACTGGAAATGTGGGGTGTTTATTTTCCAATTCAGCACTCAATTCCACTTGAACTGCATTGGTTCCATGTAAGGCAACAATAACAAAAGGTCCTACATAAGAATCTTTAAGTTTCTTTGGGCCTTTGATATTATTAAAATTCAAGGTTGAAACTAGAACCAAGTCCCCTACTTTGAAGTCTGGTACTTTATGACTCTTGTCCCACTTCTGTTTTGCATAATCAAAAGCATCATCCATACTTTGTTTTGCATGGTGTTTTACTTTATCAAGCATTAATTTGAAGCTGGAAGCTGTAGGATGAATGTCAATCAAGTCTTTCCTCAGTGTGTCTGCTGGGAGTCTTGGATTCCATCCTTTCTCTAACATAGCAGGAGTTTGTCCTGTGGAAGAATGGACTGATGTCTTGTATGCCAATTCTAATGCAGGTATCAGAGTGCACCAGTCATGGGTAAAGCCATCTGAGTCTTTGAATTCTAATCCATAAGCACAAAATCTCCTGATCATGTCTTCTAAAGTTTGAATCATCCTCTCTGCTAGCCCATCTGTTTGAGGGTGATATGCTGTAGAGAATGATAACTTAGTCCCAAACAATCTATGAAGATTGGTCCAAAGTGCAGATGTGAACTTGGGGTCTCTGTCACTTATGATATTCTTAAATAACCCTGTATGAGAAATAACTCTACTCCATAAAAGAAGAGCTGTATCCATAGCAGTGTCATCTTTATGACATGGTAAGAATATGGGAGTTTTGCTATATCTGTCTACAATGACTAAACAAGCATTATAACTTTTGTCACCACTTGGAGGAAGTGCTGTGACCCAATCCATGTGAACAACTTCCCAAGGGGATTTTGGTTCTTGAATATGGATCATCAATCCAAATTTCTTGCCTGTACTCCTGTTTGCTTTTTGGCATCTATCACAGGTATGGCAATACTCAATGGTTTCTTTTCTCCAAGATGGCCACCATGCACAGTTCTTCACCTTTTCAAGTGTTCTGTCTTCTGATAGGTGTCCAGAGTAAATGCTATCATGGCATTCATGAAGAATGGTATTGATGAGCAATCTACTACACAGTGTCATCACACAAGAATGTTTTTTTCTATGTTAAATAATCCCATCAAACAAGTGAAATCTTCCTTCAGAATAGGAATTTTTCCAAACTTCATCTAGTGCATTAACCAAAGATGTGTCTTTGCAGTCTTTATCCAATAAAGAAGTCAAGATATGGCAATTCTTGTCTTGTTTATAAGACTCTCTGACCTCTTCAAAGAATTCAGTCCCAATATCAGTTATGTTAATTCCTTCAATTGGAATCTGTGGTTCAGCTTCTAAAGGTACATAAGCTGGGTTATCAGGAGTGTTGGCTAAAGCCCATCTACTAATTCCATCAGCATTTTTGTGAATGTTTCCTGCTTTATGAACTATAGTCATGTTTCCTCTATATTCTTGAATGGCTATTTGCCATCTCAACATATGTCTGTTGGGAGTTTTCATGTTAAGAAGTGATTTCACGGCATTACAGTCAGTTATCACTTCAAAAACACTGCCATCAAGGTAATAGTGTAATTTCTCAAGTGCCCATACCAAACATAAGCACTCCATTTGGCTTGCACCATATCTGGCTTCTGTTGGTTTGATTTGTCTTGAGATATAACAAACTGGTCCTTCTGTAGGTTTGTCATCAATAATTTGGACTTGGTGTAGGGCTGCCCCTAATCCATCTCCACATGCATCAATGTACAATTTAAAAGGAATATTCCAGTCAGGCATGAGGAGTAAAGGTGCTTCTGTAAGGGCTTTTTTTATCTTCTCATAAGCTTTAATTCTTTCCTGTGTCATTTCAAATACAGTCTGTTGATCACAGATTCTATAGAGTGACTTGGCTAGAATTGCAAAGTCTTTCAAGTGTTGCCTATAGTAACTAGCAAATCCAAGAAAAGACATCATTTCTTTTTTATTCTGGGGTATTGGCTTAAGTAACACTGCTGCTACTTTATTCTTGTCAATACCCAAACTCAAACCAGAAACAACATGTCCTAATGCTTTGAGTTCTTCAAACCCAAAATTGCATTTCTTAAGTGAAATTTTCATGTTCACTTCTGCAACTTTATGAAGTAATCTTGCAAGTCTTTCAAGGTGCAAAGACCATGAGTCAGAACATATAATAATATCATCAATATAAATGATAAGCCATCCTTCAGACAATTCTGTGGGGAAGATGGTATTCATCATTCTTTGATAATGAGATGGAGCATTTTTAATGCCAAATGGCATTCTAAGATACTCAAAAATACCACAGTGAGTGATAATTCTAAGTAATTTCCTAGCTTTAGGCGTCAAAACATTTTGATGGAAGTCTTTTAATGCATCCATTGATGTTATATACTTGGCTTTAGACAATTGAGTCAAGGTTTCTTGGATTCTAGGGATTGGATACCTATCTGGAACTGTGTAGGTATTCAAAGCTCTAAAATCTCCAACCATTCTTGACTTATCATTATGCCATGCAATAATAACAGGTGTTGTCACTTCAACTTCCTCATTATGGCCTACTTTCCTTAGCACACCAAGTTGGATCAACTCTTGGATATGTTTTTCCAAGGCCTCTCTAGCTCTGGGACTGGCTGGGATAAGCTGGTCTTCTAAGTACTGGAGGATATGGTCTATCAATATTAAGATTAATATCAATTTCATGTCCCCTTATAGCGCCTAATGGTTCATTATCAGATGCAAATGCATTATTGTATGTATATAATACATCAATAAGTTCATTCCTCATCTTTGGTGACAATGATGGATTAATTTGTGCTTCAACAAGTTGTTTAGACACAAATTCATCTTTGTAAGTATCTTTGACAGAAGATACTACAGATATCTGTTTTGGCATATTGGAGAAAGCAAATTTTTGTCTTTTGTTATCTCCAATTGTGAAATATCTGTCCTTATGGTTATTTATATCAATACCATAAATATTTAAGTAATCATTTCCAAGAATGATGTGCTGAGATGTGCAATTATCCATTACTACAATCTCAGTTTTCATTCTTACACTTCCTGCTGGATGTGGGAATACAATATTAGTGTCCAATATGCCCAAGGGGTACATATTGTTACTGGAACTACTGAATTGTACACCTTTTATTGGTAATAGATGGTTTTTCCATTCAGGAAGTATAATTTGGAGATAATCTTTGCCAACACAAGTGCAAAATGCCCCTGTATCCAAATTTACTTTGGCTTCAATATCATTCATCAGAACTGATGTGATACAGGATGCTCCAGCAGTATAACCCTTTCCTCTAGCAGGTTTTGTTTTACACATTCTGGCATCTTGGATATTGATCAGGTTGCAGCAATCCTCACTGTACTGTGGCAAGTGGGTATGGACTTCTGTGACCTCAAAGAAAGCTGAAATGTTTTCAATGGGATAGTCCTCCACTGGTGTATCTTCAGAGACTGCAGAATCTTGATCAGACTCTTCTTTCTCCTCAGTACACTGAATTTTTTCAATGACTTGAACTTCATTGATTTTTGTCTTCTTAGGGCAAGTGTTGGCTAAATGTGAAGTACTTCCACATTTATGACACTTCAAGACAGGTCTTTCTGGTCTTCTTTCTTCTCTAGGAATCTTTGAGACTATTTTGGACTCTATTGGGTTTTTAACCCAAGTTTTACCAATTCTTGTTCTGGTAATGATATCTTCCATAGCATTAATGTAGTCCTCTGTTGAACAGGGTTCCACACATCTGCTTTTGATAGCATGTTCCAGTTCTCCTCCACACTTTCTTAATATTTTAATATTAATCATAGTGTCAGACATATCTGGGTGTAAAGCAGATAATCTGTCTTTTTGTTTGAAGAACCAAGTAAGTGGTTTGTCTTTTTCTGAGTTAAAAATGGCACTTTCAAAAGCATTCTCCATTTTAAACCTCCAAGAATTATTGGCCCATTTGGTAATCACTTCAGATTTCCACCAAGACCAGTCATGTTTACCATGATCAATCCTCATTTTGTAATACCATTTCTTTGCAGTTCTGGTAAACAAACAGTGTAATTTTCCCACTATGATTTCATCAGGTATATTAAAGTCTTCTTGCAACATATCAATAGTCCTGATTAATTCAATATGGTTGTATTCTCCTTCACCAGAGAATGTTGGCCATTCTTCTATTTTGGGAATATCTCTTGCAGAGTAGGCATTTTCTCCTAAGAATGGAGTCAAACTTTCTTTGACAGAAAGTTTTTCTTCAGTCAAAGGTGTAGAATGTCTTGGCATATGTGGTTCATGATTCTTATGAATTTGCTCCACACTTGCAATTATATCATTCTTCAATTTCTGCCTCTCACTGTCACTTTTTGCTAAATGTATAGCAAATTGATTGGTGTTCTTAACTATTTGTAAGACATGGTCTTCAAGAGTTTTAAGTCTATCATTTACTTTAAAAATGGAACGATCCTCTGTGTCATTATTTTGACATTGGTTCTCAATTCTTTCACAAGCATTGCTAATTGACTCAAGGGTGACAGTTGTCAATTGATGCCAATCAGAATGTTGCTTGTCATTTTTCTTTAAATCATTGATGTCTAATGTAATTTGCTTTAACTTTGACTCAAGCTTGCCAATTTCTACACTAATACTTCTATGTACATCATTTATTTGCGTGGAAAAGTCCTGTTCATCCTTTCCTGCTCCTTGGCTGTGAATTCCATAAGAGTTCTGGCCATATTGAAGACACTGTCCATGGCTGAAGGCTCCAATTTGGGGATCCTGTACCCTTGTGGGTAAGGTCTGTGCCAATTGGCTTTGCCTTTGCCCTTGCCTTGATGGTTCTTGGGACCTCTCTGTTTCTTTTAAGGTCCTTTGGGCTTGTCCTTGGATGCTTCTGGAGCTGGTTTGGAGCTGGTAGATGCCACTGGTGCCTCTGTCTCCAAAGCTGGAGTCATTTCCAACTCTTTCTTCTGGTCTATGGATAAAAGACTTTGGTTCTTCAACCAATTCTTTATCTTTTTGACCTTGTCTTTGCAAGACAGGGGGCTCCATCCTCCTAAGAGTTCTATGGTCTTCTCCTGACCCAGAAAGCTCTTGATGTGTAAGTAAGAGTTCATGGCCCCCTGCCAAAGGCTTGGGCAGATTTCCCACTCCTCTTCCTTGGCTGCTCTGAACCAGTTTTTGTACTGGCATTGATATATTTCTATTGCTGCCACCTGAAAGTGGTTCAGCCCTGGAAATATTACCATAAATCAGTTCAGGCTCAGAATTTGCGTCAAAATCTGTTGGTACAGACCTTGGGGAATGGGGGGCAACTCTGGCATCCTCCAGATGTGTCTTTCTTGTGGAAGATTTGGCACTTCTGGATTTGGTCTTGCCTCTTCCTTGTCCACATCCATCTGGTTGGACTGAATAGTTGCTTCCATTTCTGGTATGCACCATTTTCACATCAATTTAAAGATAAAAGGTGGAAATATAAGATAAAATACACACCTTTTGGTGGTAATTTAGCTTTTTCTGAGTTGAATAAGGTGCCTCTTTTAGCAATCTGCACCTCAATACTGTCTTCAGATTCTGCTTCTGAAGATTCAGGACTATTGATGTATCTTTTACTGAGTCTGTTACCAGCTGCACAGTATTTGATTAAAGACACTTAAAGAGAAAAAAAAATATGATAAAAGAAATTATTTTTGTATTTTAAGATATTTTTAAAAGATTTTTTATAAATTTTATTATTTTTTAATATTAAAAAAATTATTCTTTTTAAAGAAAAAAATTAAAATTTAAGATTTTGAATGAAAATTAATTCAGAGTAACTCAAAGAATAATTTTATAAGTTTTTGGATGTGAAAAAGCCACGTGTAAAAACAATATAAAATTAAACCAAATTCCTCAATGAAGAAGATT
This sequence comes from Austropuccinia psidii, assembly GCA_023105745.1. Classification (NCBI taxonomy): domain Eukaryota; kingdom Fungi; phylum Basidiomycota; class Pucciniomycetes; order Pucciniales; family Sphaerophragmiaceae; genus Austropuccinia; species Austropuccinia psidii. Next base: position 35,548,584 of record JALGQZ010000003.1, on the reverse strand, counting down.
TTAAAACAATTTCAAAAATAAAAATATTTTAAATTCAAATTGAAAGAAAAAAATTAATTAAATTAATATATTTTAGAGCTTAAAAATATATTAATTAAGGGTACAAGGTTCAAAAAACACGGCCAGGCCCCCAAATGTAAGATGTGACTATGAAACTGATGATAATATTACTATTAATCAACAGTAATATGTCTGTTCTTATGAAACATAATAATAAAAAATTATTATAACCACAATTAAATAATTATAAAATTATTTCTTTCATGTGTTATACACTACTAGTGATTATAACAGTGAGCAGTAATTGTCTACTAGAATCAATTACAAGAAGAATTTAATAATAAAAACTTCTTTATTAAAATAATAAAATTATTTTAATATATAATTATCTTTTACAAGAATAATTATAAAGATAATTCTTGAAGAAAACTATTACTAGAGAAAAACTTTAAGAATTAAGAATAAATGACTCACTAATACTCCAAAGAGCTTATTGATAGATAAGAGTAGAGAAATTTGACGTGGAATTGTGGATTTAAGGGATCAAAAGGATTTATAACAGTATTACAACAATATATAGTTGGATTCTATGATTTCACGTCTTTCTGGATGATTTTGAAAGATTTAAAACACTTAAGAATAGCTTTAACTAATACTTACTTGTTGGTAATAATGATTTAATAAATTGATAAGATGATGATACGGAAAAAACAGCAAGAAGAGGCTTCTTTTAAGTCAACAACAGCTCACAGAGGCGTGCCATGGAGCAAACTGAAAAACCAGTGAGTGAGAAAACAATAAAACCTTTTGGATTAATGATTGCATCATCTGTTGTCACGTAAGATTATCATAATTACTTAATTGATGCTTTTACGTGACTACCAACCCCAATATGGTAAAGAATAAAAGGAGTAACATATGTAAATCTTCTTTTATTCTAAAATAATAATTGATTTCTCAAAGTTATCAATGTTATTGCCAATTTCATCACAGGTTGTAATTACTGTGAAGTTTTGAAGATTCAGTGTTTCACGTAGAATGGTCAAAAATGGACTGTAAGTAAAACTTTTAATTTTACTAGTAAAACTATAATTATTTTTGGTTGTACCATAGATAATACAGTTCTTCATTGGTCCTGAAAGTTTCAGAATAATTCATTAAGAATTGTATTTTTAATAAATTTTTGAAGTTTTTACCTCATTTCTACGTAGAATTGCAAATAGCAGTATTTTGCTGGTTGCTATGAGGTAAATCAATGAATATGGATCCCAAAAGGGTTTAATTACTCTTTTAGGGTCTAGTCATGGAAAGTCATCAAGAATTGACGTGGTTACAGGAGTCTAAGTAGCTCATTACCTCCTTGGCATGTCAAAATAGCAGGTTATTTGCTATTTTTCTTATGATTACAGTAGGTGTAACTTGGTAACCAAGCTCTCAAAGAGTTTTAGTTTACCAATTGGGCCAAGATGAGCCATGGATCCATGCTCTGGAGCTATCCATGCCTCTGAGGCCTCAGAAGTTGGGTACCCTGGCTCTCTTTGATGTCTTTTGTCCCCCTTGCTTATTTTTTACGTCAAAATAGTAATTTAAGCTTAAAGTGAGATATCCACTATGGGTGTACCAAAAGTCCATGTAAGAATACCATGATATTAAGTGCTCAAAACATGCATAACACTATTCTTAGTGTATATATAACATGGGATTTCTCACTTTCCCATTATTTTGGCTAAAAATCAAGAAAAACAAAAATTTTCACGGATCTTTTATGTGGTATTAATGATGTGGTATTGAAGTATTTTCCATTTTACCACCTCAAATACTTAAATTGAGCTTATTCACTCTATGGAGCTACCCTAGGTGAGTTTTTGTGTAGAATCCAAATCTGGTCTTAAATCCATGGATTTACTTACTCAATAAAAAGTTATTCATCTTTTCTGAAATTGAAAATGATGAATTTTGGATATATGCATGACTTATGAGTTTTGCATAATTCAAAATTCCTTTTTAAGATAATTGTGGCCTATTTGGGTATGTAAAATATACCTCAAGGCTCACAGTCTTAGGGGCCAGAAAGCACACCTGGAATCTCACGAAAGGCTAATTCCCAATCAAAATTTCCACATGAGTTCCTCCTTAATCCTGGTCGGAATCCTGTCGTATCCCAGGATCCCTTTGGACCAAGTAAACAGCCAACCCTCAATATTCCATGAGGATCTCAGGTCCATGTGGGCAGTGAAAAGCGGGTTGATGGCAGGTAACAAAAAAGACCATTGGAAAGTGTTACTCGGAGTGGTCTGTTGGAGGGAAATCCAGTATTGATGCTTCATCAAAGTAAGTCATTTTGATTCCGGAGTATAAGCTTTTTCATAATTTGATATGTTTGTTTCATGGGTTAGATATGGCACCTAAAGGCAAGTCAGTCCAATCCCAGGGGCCAATTGAACATTGTGAGTATGACCAGTCTTTATTAATTTTTTGATGTGTTAACTGATGATTTGCATGGCAGGTGATGAACTTTATGCATCTTCACCTCTGGTCCATAAAGAGAAAGTCACTGGACATCATCATCCATATGCCTCCAAACCAATGATGGGTCATGCCAGTTCATCGAGAGAAAACATTTTGGATGATGAGGAGGAGAAAATGTCTCTGACTCAAAGTGAAAGAAAGGATGAACCAAGGAGGTACAATTTCATCGTGCATGAGCAGGGCACTCAGTCAAATAGTGAGTTAACCCACCCTCAAGTGGCCTTTGCCCAGGGTATGCTTGAGCAATCCAAGATGAGACAGCAAAGGAACCAGGTTCACAAAGCTCACAATGTGGAAAAATGTGCAAGCCAGAAAGAGCAGAAAAAATTGCTGAAAGCAGAACTTCCAGAAAATGTCCATGGGATGAGATCAGCTGTACACGCCCATTGTCTGTTCCTACTCAAATTAAGGGATAAGGATTTTTCCTCACTACGAGCACCACCTAGCACAGAAGAATTTGAAATTGTGATTCAAGTGGCTGGTCATCTCAGATATGTCCCCAAGGATGTTTTCAATGAGCCATCAACACAGGTTCAGTCTCAGGGTTTCCAAAGCTACTGCAAAAATGAGCTCCACAGGTTATGACTAAAGTGATTCACTTGGGAATGGGAGAGCTCATGGCAACATCCTTTCAGCGAGTTGTTGTCTATGATGTTTTAATGTACATTCCATCTTGCACTTGTTAGAACTGAGTATCATCACTACTGTTGGAAAAAGGATCATAATAACTATGGGGTTGTGGCAGCTTTAATGGAGCAATATTTCAATTATTTGAAAAGAGAATGGAGCTCTGATCAAAAGGATGCAGAGTATTTGGTACAAAAGAAGGAGAATAAAAAACTTGCAAAGATTCGTCAAAGGGTTAGTTACTGTATCCCTTCTTCATTGTGAAGTAAGTCTGATGATAATATATTCTATAATGTGCAGTACTGTGAGCTCCATTGTGAATGGTGTGTTACAGCTAGATTGCCCACTCTAGCATCACAATTCAATGACCCTCAAGTATGCTCAGATACTGAGGAGGTAGTGGAAAATGGCCATCAAGTTTACCGCAAAGTGGGATTATGCTGGCGCTCCCAGTTATTTAATGAATTGGTATTAAAAATGGATAGAGACATAGAGTTTTGTAATAAGCTTAAGAAAAGGGTAAAAAGAATATTGATAGATTGCCAGAAATACAATCAAAAGATGATGGAGATATTCCGGAAGGCCTATCATTTCAGGTATTTGATCAAGGTTGGCTCAAAAGCTATAGTAAGATGCAGACTATCACCCTCAAAATAATTTACATCCTAGTTATTAGGCGAAGTGGTGATGCTCTGCAATAACTTAGTAATATAAATGTATAGCACAGTTACAAATTAACATTTTGTGAATTATTTGTGCAGTTGTAATAAAATCTGATTATTATTTCTTAAAAATGAAATAACTTGCTAAATATGTTAGAATATAAACAATATGAATTGGAATGTATCACTGTTTCCCTTAGAAATAATACTCTATTGCTCATTTTCATTGAGGAAATATTGAGGAAGCTCTATCCAGCTCATGGTGTTAATGATTGTGGACCTGTGATGGGCTGAAAAGGAATTATCAACTTTGTCAAACACAAATTAGATAATATAAGGAAGGCTCATGCGGTTAATGAGTTTTTCTTTTGTTGGACCTATTGGTGATTTTAATATTGGATTCCCATAAAGAAAGATTTCAGAATAGTAATACAATCAGGAACAAAGATGAGCTTGAAAGGTACCTTCTCCATGTTGACCTTCACAGGTTGTTGTTGGCCAATACCATGGAGTTGATCAACAGCATGAGCTTCAATGGCCGGGTTCCAATTGGGCTCCTGGATATGTGGATGTCAGTGTCCAAAAATTGCAGTAGAATTTTGGGGGTCCCCTCACCATTAAATAGACAATATTAGCGCCAATTATATTGAGGCCAGTTCCAGCTGCGGCAATGGATGCAATTAGTAATTCACATTCAGGATTATTGAAGAAATTCTCTAGGGCCTTCTCCTGTGCTTGTGCTGTAATCTTTCCATCAATTTGTGCTAAAAGGATAGAGTGATGGGAAAGTGCAATACCAATTCTACCATAAAAAAAGGTGAGATGGAATCAATTGGTAATGGCTGCATATTAGAATTAACTCACAGATTGAGGAATTGGGTCCATTGGGTATGAACCACCGATTTGGTTGGACCACAATTTAATTGTTTTTTCTTCAGTAGACTTTTTAGGAGGTGTGAAATTTTACTACTCATCATGCATGTTTCCACATCCACAATAGTTCGTGTGATTGTTGAGGAGTTATCCTGAGTTCTCCTGCCCTTGTTGTCTTCCAAATCTGCATCTGAAATTGTGTTAAGCATGATTTGATGGTTACAGCTTATTCGCAGCTTATTAATATTTCTGAAAAATTCTCCTGGTCCTTTGCTTTTGGCTGATAGGAATTCTTTGTATAATGTGGAATATTCTTGCTGCATTGTTGGGTTAAGTGGGAGCAGTTCATAATGATGGCTAATAGTGGGGAGGGATTTGAGATGTGTAGTTTTTGTGTGGCGCGAACTTAAATACCCCAATTCCAAATGTAAAATATCATTTCTACCTTTGAAAAGGCTACTCAGGATGAATGGTGACCAGTTATCTTGATCTGAGCTGTGGGGTTGGGTGATGAATGATATTATGCCCAAAAGTTCATAAATGGTGTTGTGAATAGGTGTGCCCGTTAAAAATATTCGGCGGGATGATAGGAGGCTATTAATGGCACAGTTAGTGCCAGTGTATTGAGAGCGAATATAGCTATAAAATGGGGGAAGGGTTATGGGATATAAATGGTAATTTGAATCATTTAAAGATCAGATACTCACTGTGCTTCATCCAAAATTATATGATGCCAGTTGATTTTAAAAATGAATGATGTAGGGGTATTGGTTTGTTTAAACTCTTGAATTATAGTATTGTAAAAAGTGATTATGATATCACATTTTAAGATGTCGGCCTTGGATAATTTGTGACGAGTGGGACTATGGTAGATTTTGGCTTGCAATGCTAAAGCCTCAGCATGCTTGGATATTTCAGATTGCCAGTTGGTAATTAAGTTAGGTGGGTGTGGAGCGTTGGTGGTTTTTAATTAGCGGCTACTTGGAGGTACCAATTAGAGCAATGGCCTGAATGGTTTTACCTAATCCCATATCATCCACGAGCAGTCCTCCAAGAGGGGTATTGGTCGAAAGGGATTCAAATGAGCCAAAAACCTTGTTTGTAATTATGTTCCTGGCATTAAAAGTGGATCCAGGGGGTGAGGTCGCCTAGAGGATATGGGCTGATTGTCCATTGGGGATTTCTCAATCCCAAAGAAAAGCTCCTCCGGTCTTTTGATGAGGGAGGAGGGGTGTTTGAATAATGGAATGGGGGGGTCATCATGGGGAGGTCTGATACACTGGTTAATTGTATCAGTTTTTGCTTGGAAGTCAATGAAAAGAGAGCAGGATATGAGGGTGGCATGGAGTTTGAAGCAGGAAATTTGGGAGTAAAAAGTTGAGATTTACTATGAGTATTACAGTCATATTCTTTAGGCACTTTAAGCTTGAAGTCTTGTTTTCAAAAACTTTCAATTATGAAGAGAATGTTTGGATACCATGTGAGGAACATCAAAACTAGATTGGTTCTCGGAGATGAGCAAGGATAATTTGGATCAGTCATAAATACTCCCTCAACAAATAATTTTTGAGTAGGATTTGGTTGACAATTTTCAATCCATGCCCCACCAGGACCACAGTGCATGAAGGTTTGTGGTGCCCCAAGGAATGGTATCAATGTCTTGGAAAGGGTGCCTGGGAGAGAGCCAATCACATGCTGGTGATTGGGGATATATACAAATATGTTGTGTTGATTGTGCCATAGGATACTCTAAGAATCTAAGTAGTAATTATGAATTTTTGAGGTTATATCACTATTTATTTGAATACAAATATTAATCATCCCAATGTGAAGCGGTTGTGAAGGGGTTGACATGATGGCTATTATGAATTATTGGGGAGAGTGAGAAATTATATGATCAGGAAGGGTTATCTCAAGGGAAGGAAGGCCAATAAACACAGGTGGTGAACTTATATGAGAGGCAGCAATGGGCTCAAGGGGGGATGGTCTGTGGTTACGTGCATGGATGTTAGGAAGATGGGCCGCTGGGCTCATAATTTTCATATCCAATTTGGGGCATATATCAAGGCAAGGTTGCAAGAATGTGGGTGCACCAATATGACTTCTGGAACTGCAGCATATTATGCAAGGATTGGTGGACCAAGGTTGACATTAGCATATCCCAAATTGGGTGTGTTGTAGAAACTTATTGTGCAGTGGCATATTAGAGACATGCAGCCATGTTTGCTGGTGTGACAGCAAACAATAATCATATCTTCCCCAGGTTAATTGTTGTACAGTGACCTACTGGGAAATGGTGGGAGTGGATAGGAAAGTTTCACTGTGGGGATTTTTTGTGTGGGCGGGTGAGGTATGTTTGGTTTTGCCCAAAAATTCTTGTGGACTGAGGCCTACTGGAGTTCCAGTGGGGAATGTGTGGCTTGATAAAAGGGGGAACTGGCCATGAGCCTTAATCCACTTACACATTCACCCCTATTGCATTTGAGGCTGTTACTAATCCACTCATATTGGCATCAGGGTATTTCCCTCACACATGTGAGAAACTCTGGAGGAATAGGCCACCCACCCAAGGTATTTTTTGGCTTCAAGCCAGGTGCCAAAGCTTCCACGGGGCCTGTGAGAATGTCCGGCATATGACCCACGGTGGCAAATCCCCACACATCAATAACCAGCCTCAGGGATCATAGGTGGGGGTTATGCTAATGCGTATGAGGCTTAAGCAAATCCACACTGATTGGACTCAGGTTTCTTCCCGCAAGTGGGTGAGCCTCTGCAGTTGAGCAGGACACACACACAAGCAAATAGCTCGTCGGAAGACAGGCACATAAAAGGTACACCAGGCATGTGAAAATTCCCTGCATATGACCTGTGGGGGTGCGTATGAAAGCATGTCGGGGCGCAAAAAAAAGCAGGGCCAGTCATTGTTTACCCCAACATTGGCACCACAGTGAACCCACCATTTGCATATGACCCAAATCATTATTCATCCCATTATGCACCCCTTACATTAACTTGAATTACACTAGCATCTGTGCAGTAGTTAGGCAGAGCTCTCCAAAAAGGTGCATCAAAGGGATGCATTTGAGAAATCTGACTCAATGGCTTGGCATGATTGCATGTTACATTCTTGTACAGATTTTTCCCTGCGCTTCAGCATACATGTACAAAGTCGTACGTACTACAATGTTGGCTGTAAAAATTAGGATGGTGTGATACTACTTCTGCCTGCATACATATTACTGATCAGGATCCACATTCCAATTTTTGGCATACATATAGCTCATGTGCCACATGCTCAGCATTGTGATTCACCCAATTTGCACATGCAATCTGAGCATGTCATGGTCAAAAGCTCCATGTGGAAGGTTTTGGTAGAGCCATGGTCAGAACACTTTTTGCAATAGTTCATGGGAAGGCTCAACTTGAAACCCTTCACCAAAGCGTGTGATATGATCTGCCTGGCTGAAATGTCTTCCGATGCTTTGCCAAATGCTCAGATTGTGTTCTTACAGATATGCCCTTGCAATTTCTCAGCAGGGTTCATTTGATATAGCTATCTCAATAGCTCAACAACTGTGCAATTCAAATGTTCAGCCACTGAGCATTTCCATTATGACCCCAAAGAAGACCTGCACAATGGGTCAACCCAAGCTCACGCTGTATTCACTTGTCATACAGCCGCCCGACCCTTTGTTCAAACACTATCATCCGTCCATAAGGCCGGTATGCTTGCTGCGGTCACCTGTGACCAAATGCGCCACATGCTTTTCTGCATGGGGAATTTGTGGATTGCACCCACCATGCACATTCAGCAATGCCCTCACGGGCGATTGGGTGGCTATTTAAGGCAAAAAAGGGGATTTGACTGAGTCTGACAATTCAATCAATTGCAATACTCAGCCAGAACCCCTTTGTTCCTCTGCCTCACACAGGAATTTCCCTTCTCAGCTTCAGCCAATGCTGCGACTGAGCATCAATTTTCCCGAAACAGCTTGAAGCTGAGACTTTGGTGGGTTCTGCACTGCTGCGAGTGTCTCAGCTTTACCATGGTATAAAAGAAAATCTTTGTGCGACACACCCTCCACTTTTTCCCAGCTCACCCTGTTAGCTGGCGCCTCTTTCATGGCTTCCAGGCTAAAATACTAGGAATTTTAATAAGCTAATTGAGTGTGGAATACTATTATTTGAAGTAATAGACGCTTCACTTGGTTTTTAATGATTTACTGTTGGTATTTAAGCTTCAACAGTATTATAAATGGTAAGAGTGAATTTACTCACTTTAAAGGTGGGAGCGCTAATATTTCTAAAATAAAATGTAAGTAATCTTAATTGTAAAAATATATTTTGTTAAGAGCTCTGAGGATTAATTCAAAGAGAATTAATCCTCTTTAAATGTTGTATCTACAAATTTGAAATCAAAATAATGTGAAATAATTCTGTTTTGAAAGAAGAAAGATTTACTATGGTGACAGGAGCAAATGTAACAACAAAATTAATGACATAGTGGGAGCATATACTATGACACATTGAGTGATTAGTCATAGCAACAAGAATTAATTCATATTATGATAATATGAATTTAAGTATTTAAAATTTATACAAAAAATTGAGAGAAAATGAGACAAAAATTTAAAGAAAGTAATTGGGGTCTGTATAGCAGGTAAAGGTTTACATGCTTGCAGGCTCACACACCCGCTCTTCTCATGCTTGTGCGTATTCTCCTTTGTCTTCCTGCCTTTCCACTCTTTTCTATCGCACTCCACTAACCCCACTCCCCTTCCTTTTTTCTGTTTGTTTTTCCCACTTCTACATCCAGAACCCACCTTCTATCCACCTTGTGCGTCTCCTTCATTAAGCTTTTTTGTCAATATTATATTCTGATATTAATCCTAATTCTCCTTCATGACTTTCAAGAACTTCTGACTAGAGCCTTTCCTTTTGAATCCCATTTTGATTTTATCATTCATTGTACATCTTCATTTTTTTTCTTGATTGTTTACTTTCTATTCAGTTACTAACCTAAATTTTTTTGTTTTTAGATGTCATCCACTTTATGCACTAAGCGGGGTATCCCCTGCATCTGCTCCTCAACAATGACCGATGCTTGTGTTGCTTGCCAACAAGAACACAAGAAATGCTCATTTGTTGTCCTACCCTTCCGACTATGCAGCCAGAGGAGCTCCCAACCAAGACGCCACTGTGAGGACTCCTTTATGGTCGGCGATGATGAAAGCATTCCCAAGCGGGAATGGATTCCAGGACCCCCAACATGCAGATGGGAACAATTTGGGACAATTAGCCCTGTCCCCTCAAGTATTGATTTGTCAACCATTCAATGGTCACTTCACTCCTCAACCGGAGAGAAGTGATTATCCGGCCAATGAAGGATGGCAATGGCGAGACGACATTTGAGCTTGGGCCGATTGTCACCCATGGGATTCAAATGCCAAAGTAAGTTTTCTTTCTCCTCCTTAGCTCATTTCTCTTCACACAATCATACTGATTCTTTTGCATTATGCATAGAACAAAACCAGCTGAATCCCCCGCAACAAGACTCTCCCGTTCCTAGTTTGCCTCGCGAGAAAACTCCCTGGCAACCAACCCCAGGCCCAAGTGGCACCCAATGATCAGAGGACTTATTCCGCTGTAAGCAGCCGAAGTTTCATTTAATTTCCACTTTTGACTAAAGTGAAATTACTCTTCCTCCTTTTGTAGAACCCTCCCAACCCAATGGGCCACCTCTTCCTGGCCCACATCCATCATCTGAACCACATGAGGATGTTCCAACTTGTGCGCCTGAACCTGAGGTGGCTCCAACGCAATCCATGGAGGAACCTTTTGGTAAGTCCCAACTTTAATTTTTTTACTCTTCCAAACTTTTCCTCACCTTTCCTTTGACCATCTCCAGCTTGTCCTGCTCCAACCCCTCTGTAATTATCATCAACAATACACCTGCCAGATCCCCCATCCCCCAACTCCGCCACCTTCCACTCATGTTCCCCCTCCATCCACTCCTACCCCAGTTCTTTCCCCGGAGATCCCTCCCATTGCCCCTGAGAACCCAACTGTCTCCTCTCCTCATTCCCACAATGAGGCCCTCAGGAATTCACTGACCTGCGACCGACAATAATGATTCCTCAAGCCATCATCCATGAAGCAATCAACCAAATCTTGTTGGAGTATTCCAATTCCAGGAGGAACTAAACTCCCTCCTTGGCCAGGCACTGGAGCCTTATCCAAAGGAGGACATCACTGGGATAGTCTCAAAATACCTTGATAAATAAAAAACACATTCTTTCCTCTTTTTATCTTTTGTAATACTTTCTTTTAAGTAAATCCTTTGTATTCAATGATTGTTATGTTCAATTTATATTACATTCCTTGTTCACGTGATATTATATTTTCCTCAATGGTTCAAATATCCTATTGTGTGAGAATAATTTTTGTAAGTGCCCCACCAAATGTTTGAGTCAGTATTTGTTTGTGAGAACCTCTTTTGCCAAAAATGTGCCAATAGTCACCATTACCCCTCCTATATTTTCTTCTTCCATGGATTACAATCATCTCAGATCTTAACTGTAAAAAATTTGTGGTTCCCCGCATGTGAGCAATCCACTCCAGATTCATGAGTCATTGCCTTTCCTATATTTGAAATCAATAACACTATAAAAAACAAAAAAAAGGTCACACACTATTAATCTTAGTCATGTAAGGAATTTTTAGAATTGCTGGGAGGCTGCCCAGGCGTAAGGAATGGTCTGTACTGTTGGGAGCCTGTACAAGTGTAAGGTTGTGCGTGTTAAGTGTTGGGAACCTGTACAAGCATAAGGATATGCGTGTGAGTTGTCAGATTCCTGTGATGCTGTGAGCAATTGTCTGAATTGTCGGGAACCTGCACCCACATAAGGAAGTGTCAGAGATGTTGGGAGGCTTCCCCAGCGTAGGGAATTATTTCAATTGTTGGGAACCTGTACAAGTGTAAGGATTTTGCATGTGAAGTGTTGGGAGCCTGGACAGGCATAAGGAATTTTTGGCATTGTCGGAAGGCTTCCCTGGCATAAGGATTTACAGCACAAGGTTTTGCGTTTGAAGCATCAGGATCCTGGAAAGGCATAAGGATTTGCATGTGACACATTGGGATCCTGGACAAGCGTAGGGTGGCATACCACCGTACATGAGCCATTTCACCTCTTTTTCATGTGATCCACTATATAACCCCAATTTCAACCCATTGAAACCAGGTGTATACTGTCCTGCCCATTATCACACCCTTATTCAACAATCACCCTCTAACTCCAAGATGCAGCCAAACTCCCTCATTCTTTGATTTAGAATGAGATTGTATTACCATCCCTGATGTGATAGCCGGCTCCCTTGCCAACCTCATAATAGCCGTGGCTTTTCCGCCACATTATTTTTTCTAACCTCCTTTAGCATTGTGGGGACATACCAACTAGTGTTGTGCTTTCATTTTCGTGTTCTGGATTAGTATAATGAATGTACTACTGGGCCACAATACCTGAATGAGCCCATGACAATTGGATAGATCAATCCAAAAATGCTCATTTGGGAGAATAAATTTTCCCCCTGTACACCCCTTTGACACATCTCTTTGAATTTGGTGAGTCCGCCTATCAGCTTGAAACCACCATCCTGAATCATACAATGATGTATCCTTATCAAGATGAGGTGAGTTTTTGAATCCATTCATGGTGAAAGTGAGTGCAGAAGCAAACTCGAATGCACCCTGATTTGCAGAGATATTGGCTTCATAGTTAGCTTGATCAAAGGACGGAACCCCCAATGACTTGTAGCAAGTTTAAATCTTTTGAAATAATTTATCCCAACATATCATAAGGATTGACCTAGAATGCGGCCAACCAAGCTAATATTTGCCCCTTGGTTCTGACATCCATCTTTTGCATTTTGAATTTTCCCAAGACTTCCATAAAGACCAAATTGTTCCTTCTTTGTGCTGCATTTGCACCACCCAATCACGAACATAAATCCCTCCAGTAATTCCCCATTTGTTGCAATCGTGTCGGTGAATTTTCTTTCACAAAATAAGAATTGTGATAATTCATCCCATTGATTGACCTCTCCTTCACCCATTGTTGTAAATGGTCTGAATTCAACAAGGGCAATGACTAATCTGGTTGAAGAGAAAATTGCCATGCGGCAAAAGTGAATGCATTTGATCTGATTGAAATCCACAACCCTCTGAATTTCACTCGGGGTCATATTTGCTGATACTGGAATTGATATTTGTGCTGTTGGTTGAGTGGAGGAAAAAAACTTATTCTTTTGGGTGGTTTTGGCCTCATTTGTCTTTCAGGATGTCCCACTATTCCCGAGTGGGTGAGGGATCACTTTGTGTTGAAGCAGATGAGATATTAAATACTGCTTCCTCCCATTTGAACCTAAGGCCTTTAAAGTCCAGCATGGTATCCAAAGCCCAATGAGCGTTATTCGGCACACATCTTTGACTTCCCTGTTGGAGCCCACATGGCATTGGCTCTATCTAAACAAACTAAAGCAAATGAAAATAAAATTGCGGGAATGGCTCCGCAAATGAAAAGAAAATTGCAGGAATGGTTCTGCAAATTAAAATAGGAATTAGGGAATGGCTCCACAAATAGAAATAAAATTGGGGGAATGGCTCTGCAAATAGAAATAAAATTGGGGGAATGGCTCTACAAATAGAAATAAAATTGCGGGAATGGCTCTGCAAATAGAAATCAAATTGCGGGAATGGCCCTGCAAATAGAAATCAAATTGTGGGAATGGCTCTGCAATTAGAAATAAAATTGCGGGAATGGCTCCGCAAATAGAAATAAAATTGCAGGAATGGCTCCCCAAATGGAAATAAGAATTAGGGAATGTCTCCACAAATGAAATCAGGAATTATGGAATAACTCCGGAGGCAGAAATCAAATTTCAGAACTCTGGAACTAGGTAAATCAAACGGTAAGGAAGTCCTAGGGCATGATCAAGAAGATTAGAGTTTCAACCAGAATAAATTCAATTACAATTGAACATACCAATTTCCTCACCTTTTTCAAATATAATGGCAGTGAACTCAATAGAAAAACCTTTACTTTCCCCACTTTCCCCACTTCTAAGAAAATCCTCACCAGCTGAATTATCTCAAAGACATCACATAATTTTGATAAGAAACAGAAACACCAGCATAATTTTCTCATATGTATCATATGACTAGAAGAAAGATCAATTTTCAGGAGATCTATTTTCTCCACTTTCTTGGCAAAAGGAAAATCTCACCATCCAAATTATCTCAATTACAACACATGATTTTGATAAGAAAAAGTACCTCCAGCATAATTTTCTCAGAACATATGTAACTAATAGAAATAAAAAATACTTTCCCCACCTTCAAGAAACCATCACCAGCCATATTAGCTCAATGACCTCACATGACTTGAAAAAAAAAGAAAATCTCGCCAGCCAAATTATCTCAATTACATCACATGATTTTGATAAGAAAAAGCACCACCAGCATAATTCTCTCAGAAAACATGTTGCTAAATCAACATTACACATCTCACCAGCTAAAACATCTCAACTATAATTTTTATTAAGTACCCTGTTTTGAGAAGCTCTATGGAGGACCAAAAGCTATAAATAGAGGTCCTCTCTCCCTCATTTTTCCCAACATCATGGAACAAGTTCCCACTATTCAGGATCACCACCATTCCCTGAACTAGCATGATATCTAGAATAGTAGTGTTTTAGTAGTGAAAGGCTCAGTAGCCTTGCTCAAGTAGCTTAGTATTGGTGAAGAATAGTAGTATAACCGTAGTAAAAAGCTCAGTAGCCTTGCTCAGTAGCTTAGTATTAGTGAAGAATAGTAGTATAATCATAGTAAAAAGCTCAGTAGCTTAGTATTAGTGAAGAATAGTAGTATAACTGTAGCAAAAAGCTCAGTAGCTTAGTATTAGTGAAGAATAGTAGTATAACCCTAGTAAAAAGCTCAGTAGCTCATTATTGTTAAAGAAATAGTAGTATAACCATAGTTAAAGCTTAGTAGCCTTGCTCAAAGGCTTAGTGTTATTAACAAAAAAGGAGTAGTGACATAAACTCAGTATTAAAAAATTCTCAAAGAATCAAATCCAGTAGTCTTATTATTAGTACTTATATCAAAAAAACATCATTATTATCAACATAAAACCATAAAAAAATATATATTCTTATCATTCTTATTAAGAAAAAATTCTTATTAGCTTTATTAAAATAACAGAAAACAAAACCATATATATACATATATCATCATCACTTTTATTAAAATAAAATTAAAAATCTTAGTGTTTATTTTATCAGAAATTTTAGATCACAGTTTTTACTGTAGTGCTATTGATAGGTCTGATTTAGAGACTGCTGATAAGTGTTCTCTATCTGTTAAAGCCACAAATCTTATTTTACTTTGTGATTCTCTGTAGGCTGACTATTCAGTATTAATTAGAGGGGCAGTGTAAGGTGTGGATATGAAACTTTGATTAAAAATCAAGTACTTTTCCTGTCCTCAAAATTTGTATAGGTAAAAAATCAATTAAAAATAGAAAAAAACATTATTATTAAGAGAAAACACGCCAATTTTATTGTTTATAGCTTTGTTAGTATAAAAAAGCAATATTATAAAGATCTATTGTTTTACCAACAATAATAATTTATCCAAAAATACTCTACAAGAGATATTTAAGGCTACAAAAGAAATTTCTTCAAGAGCAATTTCAATTGGAATTAATTGAGCAAAGGACTGCAGGCAATTAATTGAATAACAAAGTCTTTATAAAGAATATTAAAGAGAAAACATGCCCAAAAGTGACCAGAGTGAATTTGGAAAGGAAGTGACAAAGTTTACAGTGATGAAAGATGATTTAATTCACTTTTGGGGTGGTTCAGGGGTAAAAAAATTATAAGAGTTACAAACAATTATTATAATGATTTTTTCAAATCGTTAAAAGGTTCAAAATGCTTTAAAAAGGGTGGCTGGAATCTTTTATTGATTGGTTTAACAGTGTTTAAACTAATTATAAAAGGAGAAGATTCTAACCTGAAGAGAAAAATGGGGCAAAGAAGACATTCTTTTATAGCCATCAATTTTCTTACTCCAAAAGTAAAATTTACTCTTGTCAGTGGTGAAAAACAGTCTGACAACAGAAAAGCCAATTATGGCATCATTGAACCCTGGTTTAGACCAAAAAAGGGCTGGTTTAAGCCATTTTTTGCCATTTTTAGCCATTTTAGACCCTTAAATCAGCCATTACTGTAGCAATACCTGGTATAGAGCCTTCAAACCACGTCATAATGTGTGTAAGAGGCGTAGAAATCAGTTAAAACTGTTTTTACTAACATTGTTTTAACTTAAGGGTAGTTTTACCCTCTTGGCAACAGTTAAAACTGCCCTGGTTGGTATCAAAACCTCATCATGAATTGAGTCACAGACCCTGTGACTCAATTACAGGCCAAAAGTGATGAACTTTTGCATGAATTTTGACATCTCACGCTCGTCAGCAAGGATTTTGGGGGTCTGGCTCTCTCTCAGAGCTAGAGTTCCTTTCCTCCCCCAATTCTAATCTTTCCAATTTATTTTTTCCTTTAATTCCTCATCATGTATTATACTTGTAGTTTACATATGTAATTCAATTGAATTGTACAGTAAAATACAGTAATAATTGATACCTCATATGTAAGTCAAAGTTCACTTATGTAATACATGCACACACTTTGACATTTCAATTGAATTCAATTGAAAATACTTCAATTCCTCATAGCTTCTAAACTGAACAAAACACCTCAATTTTAACACAAAAATTGATGGTTAACATCACATGTGGTGTGAATTGAATGAAAGTTTTGAGGATTTTCAATTTTTGTATTGAAAATACTGAAAACTTAATTTAAGCTTATTTAGAGTTGAGTTACAAAAATTTCACTCAGAGGTGACCCCACCTAATTTTTTATAAGGAATCAAATGGTGAAATAAATTTTATATTTTTATTTATTGGATAAAAAGCTATAATATATTTTATATAAATTTTTACCAAAAATATTTTAATTTCATAATTTTTATTAAAAATTCATTTTTACTTAATTTTTACAAGTAAAAATAAATTTTCATAATTTTAAATTTTATTGAAATTTTATTTTTAAATTATAATTATATTTTTGATTTTTAAATATAAATTTGTATTTATATTTTTATCTTTATAGTATAAATAAATTTATTTTATTTATATTTGTATTTCAATTTATCATTTGTGGTCTTTTGGGTATATAAATACCTCTAAGACTCACATTCCCTGTAAGGTTTGACAATGAAACAATAAGTAAAAATTACTAATATTTTACTTATTGTAATATGAATGTCCTTATAAATGTAATAAGTAAAATAAAAATAATTATAATAATAAAGACTTATTATAATTATGGCCTAAAGTAATTATATTATTAAATAAATATAATAATATAATTTATATTATAAAAAATAATATAATAAAAAGATATATTACTATAAGATAATTAATATATTTAAAAGCACTTTATTATTGTTACCAACAAATAATAAAGGCATAGCAAATTGTTTTTTATTAATAAAAAACAATTAATAACAATAATATTACTAATATTAAAGCCATAAATGAATATAAATACTATTTATATTAATTATAGAATTATTAAAGTAATAATAGAGAAAAATTATTATAATAAGAGAAATAACCTACTTTTAATGCTTAATATAATAATTTTGGATAATTTTACGCCTAGAAATGTAAATACAACTTATTTAAATTGTAATCACAATAAAAACTAGGAGAAATTACATATTTTCTTGATTTTACGTGGGATTGAGGTTTTTTAAGAGAATTTTAAACAAAACAATTAAATAATTGCAATAATCATGTCAAAGATGAAGATTATTATAAGATTACCTTTGGTCTTTAATAATATAAAAGTTTTATATATAAAGAATAAAGAAATTACCTTTTTATTTAATGATTTAATGTTTTGTAAGCGTTTGAGGGGGAAATAGAGTAAAAAGAGCTCTATTTATATTAAATTCCTTCCTCCTAGAGTTCAACAGGCTTTTAGTAGACGTGCACTGATTATATCCACTAGAACTGATCAATATTTCAGGGTTTGGTGATGATTACATCATGATCAAACCATATTATCTCATTATTACGCGATTATTTAGAGTTATCACTATAGCTCTAAGTTTGGTGATGTCAAGGCTTGGCAGAACCCCAAGCTTGGTGGAATCTATTAGTTTTAATCATAAACTAACAGTATTCACCAATTTTTTCACTCATATGACTGTTAAACTTAATTTAAAGTTACAGTGAGTGATCATAAATGATCAAATTAAGCTCAAACTTTGATCCTTAATAACTTTTAAGTTTTACATGCTACAGCAATTCAGAGAGTGAATTCTAATAGCTTGGAATAACCTCATCATTCTTCCAAGAGAATTTCATTACATCATCAAATCTCTATTTTTGATGATTTTTCTTGTAACTCATCTTTTCTGTCCAAATTTAATATTTTAAACTTCAAACCATGATTTCAAGGGGTTATACCTTGAATATTATAATCAAAAATACATCATTCTTCACAAATGAACTAGTAGAATCTAACTTTCTACTTTTTTAAGTTTGGACCACTTTCACAACAAAGTGGTCAACAGCTCTATTGATTTTAATGAATAATCCCTTACAGGTTTTACCCTTGTTTATAGCTGGTGAAAAAAGTTCATTTTTGTATTCCTACAGTAATTACGTGATGACTTTATTTTTGGCTCATCACTCTATCATGCATATTTCAAAAGATATTACCTAAAATCCTTGAATATATGCATTGACCAAAAAAGTGCATATATTCAGCTTAACTCCTTAAGTATTGACTTTGGAGATTAGCTTCTTAATTGTTTTATGTGTGGAGCTTTATGGAGAATCCAATGGTACCATTTATTTCACATTTTGTTTCATTGGAATTTGAAATAATTAAGGATTTATGTTTTTTATAAGGTATTATTACTTATAACTCATTAAATATTGACTTTACAGATATGCCATAAAAATGGTATATGTGTATTTTACAAGGGGGAGTCCAATTGTATCATTTATTTCACATTTTTATTCATTGGCTTTAAGCTAAACCAATTTTCATGCCAATTTATGGCATTTTTGTAGTTTTAAGGTAATTATGTTTAATGTATAATTATTTTAAATATTTCTTGTGACCTTTTTGGGTATGTGGTCATATCTCAAAGGTTTACATTCCGTACCACCAAAAAATATTTTACCACAATCTGATATGTGTAATTAGGGTATTGTCCACTGTCCTACCTCTTCAATAGACTTTGTTAGTCTTGAAGCTCAATAATGCTTAATTTTTCCATTCTTTAGGTTTTCTTTGATGTCTGAGCATTCTTAGTAGTTTATCAGCATTTGTTATATATTTCTCAAGTAGGCATTCATCTTCTTGAGTTAAATTCCTATACCTTACAAGGTATTCTCTTTATTTTTTGTTTATTGTCCTTCTTTCTTTAAGGAATTTTACAATTTTCTTTTCTTCTCCTTCTTCCAAGGGGGGAATTTCAAGTGGGGGTTTATTTCTTAGTGGAAATAGTTCCTTTTCACTTGAGCTGTAAGTTTTTATCACACTTACAGGGAAAGTTGGGTGTTTGTTCATTAATTCACCTGTCAGTTCCAATTGCACAGCATTGGGTCCATGGAGTGCTTTTATCATAAATGGTCCTGCAAAGGAATCTTTCAATTTCTTTGGACCTTTTATGTTATTGAAATTAAGGGTTGATACTAGGACTAAGTCTCCTATTTTGAAGTCAGGTGGTTTATGACTTTTATCCCATCTTTCTTTTGCATATTTGAAAGAATCTTGCATACATCTGTTTGCATGGTATCTTGCTTTGTCAAGCAATATCTTAAAACTGCTTCCTGTTGGATGTATATCCACAAAGTCCTTTTTGAGGGTATCATAAGGAAGTCTTGGATTCCAGCCTTTTTATAGAATTTCTGGTGTTTTGCCAGTAGAAGAATGGATTGATGTTTTATATGCCAGTTCAAGAGCTGGTATTAGTGTACACCAATCATTGGTAAAACCATCAGAATCTTTGAGTTCTAGTCCATAGGCACAGAATCTTCTGATCATGTCCTCCAAGGTTTATATCATTCTTTCTGCTAAACCATCAGTTTGAGGATGGTAAGCTGTTGAGAATGATAATTTTGTCCCAAAAAAGTTATGGAGATTTGTCCATAATTCTGAGGTGAATTTTGGGTCTCTGTCACTTATAATATTCTGGAATAAGCCTGTATGGCTAATGACTTTATTCCATATCATTATAGCTGTGTCCATATCTGTGTCATCTTTGTGACATGGTAGGAACATGGGAGTTTTGCTATACCTGTCAACTAATACTAGGCATGCATTATAGCTTCTGTCTCCTCCTGGAGGTAATGCTGTTACCCAATACATATGAACTATTTCCCAAGGGGATTTTGGTTCTTGGATTTGGATCATCATTCCAAATTTCTTCCCTGTGGCTCTGTTGGCTTTTTGACATCTGTCACAGGTTTGACAGTATTCAGCAACATCTTTCTTCCAATTTGGCCACCAAGAGCAGGTTTTCACCCTCTCTAGTATTCTGTCTTCTGAAAGGTGTCCAGCTGCAACACTATCATGACATTCATGTAAAATAGTGATTATCAGGGTTCTATCTGTTAAGGTCATAGCACATGTTTTTTTTTCTATGATAAAGGATTCCATCAAGGAGGTGGAATCATCCTTTATCATATGCCTTTTTCCATGTTTCATCTAATTTTGATGAAAGTGATGGATCTTTGCAGTCTTTCATTGGAAGTTGGCTTAAGATATGGCAATTCTTGTCTATCTTATAGCTCTCTTTAACTTGGTTAAAGAATTCTGTGCCAATGTCTGTAACACATATTCCTTCTATATAGTGCTCTTCCTGTGGTACCCATGCTGGATTGTCAGGGGTATTTGCTAGTTCCCATCTGCATTTTTATGAATATTACCAGATTTATGAACAATAGTCATATTTCCTGTATATTCTTGGATAGAAATTCGCCCTCTCAGCATATGTCTATTTGGATTTTTCATATTTAATAGAGATATTACAGCATTACAGTCTGTAATCACATCAAATACTGTTCCATCCAAGTAATAATGTAATTTTTCTAAAGCCCACACTAAGCAGAGGCATTCCATTTGGCTTGCTCCATATCTTGCTTCTGTTGGCTTTATCTGTGTTGAAATAAAACAAATTGGTCCTTCCACTGGTTTATCATTGATAATTTGTGTCTGGTGTAGTGCGGCACCTAGTCCTTCTCCACAAGCATCAATGTACAGTTTGAAGGGTAGTTCCAATCTGGTATTAGAAGAAATGGGGAATTTGTTAAGGAATTTTTCAATTCTTCATATGCCTTGAATCTTTCTTCCGTCATTTCATAGACTGTTTGTTGATCACATAGTTTATACAAGGATTTGGCAATTTTTGAAAATTCCTTTATATGCTGTCTATAGTAACCAGAAAATCCTAGAAATGTTTGCATTTCTTTTTTGGTTTAAGGCATTGTTTTAAGTAGTACTGCTGCTACTTTATTCTTGTCTATGCCTAGACTAAGTCCAGATACAACATGTCCTAGTGCTTTTAGTTCACTGTATGCAAAATGGCACTTTTTAAAGGAAATTTTCATATTCACTTGCACTATCTTTTGTGGTACCCTTTCTAGTCTTGTAAAGTGAATTTCCCAAGTTTCTGAGCAAACTATGATATCATCAATATAGATAATTAACCATCCTTCTGATAGTCCTTCAGGAAATATGGTATTCATCATCCTTTGATAATGGGAAGGTGCATTTTTTATGCCAAATGGCATTCTTAAGTATTAAAAAATGCCACAGTGGACTATTATCCTCAGTAGTTTCTTGGCATTGTCTGTTAAGACATTTTGATGAAAACCCTTTAAAGCATCCATTGCTGTAATGAACTTAGCTTGTGACAATTGTGTCAATGTCTCATGGATTCTGGGTATTGGATATCTGTCTGGAATGGTATAGGTGTTCAGGGCTCTGAAGGCTCCTACCATTCTTGATTTTCCATTATGCCAAGTTATAATTACAGGTGTAGTGACTTCTACCTGTTCATTATGTCCTACTTTTCTTAATACTCCAAGGTCCATTAATTCTTTAATGTGTACCTCCAAGGCTTCTCTAGCCCTTGGACTAGCTGGGTAAGCAGGTCTCCTTAGTAAAGGTGGGTAAGGCTTTTCCACATTAAGAGTTATATCCACTTCATGCCCAATTATGGCACCTGGTGGTTCTTTGTCAGTTGCAAAGGCATTTTTATACTTCAATAAGAGGTCAATCAATTTTTCTTTCATTTTTTCTGTTAATTCTTGATTGAATTCTGCCTCTTTGAGTTGTTCAGATATAAAAAGTTCCTTTTCTGTAATTTTCTCTCCGTTAATAACTGTGATTTGTTTTTTGTTATTTAAGAAGCCAAACTTTTGTATTTTGTGGTCTCCTATGGTAAACTATCTATCTTTTTGATTAGAGATATCTATACCATAAATTGATAATTAGTCATTTCCAAGTATGAAGTGATTACTAGTACAGTTGTCCATTACTAAAAACTCTACTTTAATTCTGACCCATTGTGAGGGGTGAGGAAAAATTAGTGTTAAATCAATTATTCCAAGGGGCTTCATGCTCTCACTTGCACTACTAAATTTGACACCTTGTATTGGCATAAGTTTTTCTTGCCAGTCTGGGACAATGGTTTTTAAATAACTTTTACCAACACAGGTGCAATATGCTCCTGTATCCAAGTTCACTTTTCCTTCTTGGTTATCAACCATAACAATACTTGTACTTGATTTTCCAGCTGTATATCCCATTCCTTTTGCAGGTTTGGTCCTGTACATTTTGGCATCTTGTATATTTGTCAGGTTTGTGTCAGATGTTCCAACTTGTGGTAAGTTTGAGTTAAAATCCAGTACTTCATAAATTATATCAATATTATTAATTTGTGCATTAATTATATTAATTTCATCACTTTCAGAGCTTTCTGACTGTTCTGTTTCTTTTTCAGAGTAGGATTCCTCCTCTTTGTCATTGTGGTTTTCTGTTTCCATGATTTCTGTAATTTTTGCCTTTTTGAGGCAGTTATTGGCTAAGTGTCCAATACCTCCACATTTATGGCATTTTCTTTGCTCATTATTGTTGGATGTATTGGGCTTGAAAGCTTCTTTTGATTTATCTTTTTTGATAAATGGCTTATTTGGAATTTTAATGTCCAATTTCTTCCAAGTTCTGCCAATTTTTGTTCCTGTCACTATGTCTTCTAGTGCATTGATATACTCTTCTGTGGAGCAGGGTTCTATACACCTGCTTCTTAGGGCATGTTCTAGCTCTCCTCCACATTTCTTAAGTATTTTCATGTGCACCATTTTTTGTGACATTTCTGGGTACAATGCATTGAGTCTTTCAACTTTTTTTAAGAACCAAGTTAAAGGTTCGTCTTTGTCTGGGTCAAAGAAAGAATTTTCAAATGAATTTTCTAGCTTGTACCTCCAGGCATCATGAGCCCACTTGGTGATTATTTCTTGTTTCCACCAAGACCAGGTATTTTTGCCATTTGTTTGCCTTATGCCATAATACCATCTTTTTTCAGATTTTTCAAACAATGAATGTAATCTTGCAGTGATTAATTCATCTGGTATGGCATAATCTTCTTGTAGCATGTCAATTGTTTTGATAAATGACATGTGGTCATATTCAACTTCTCCTGTGAATGTTGGCCATTCTTTTAGCTGAGCTGCTTCCTTCATTAAGACTTGGTTATTGTCTTGGTGACTTAAGTCTGTTATGAATGGATTTGTTAATTCCTCTTTTGGTTTAACAGGGCTTCTTATGTGAGAAAATGGTGTTGAGAACTTTGGCATATTTGAGTTAGCCTCATTAATTTTGTCCATTTTATCAGTGATAAGCCTTATTTCACTTTGAATGTCATCTCTCAGATGCATTCTTGCTTCATCACTCTTTTCCACATGGTCCAAAAGTAATTTTTGGTGTGATGAAGTCTTTTCTTCAAATTTTTCTACAGAAATTCTTAATTTTTTTAATTTTTCTGTAAGATTATCAATAATCACGTCATAATTGATTGTCAACGCTTTTGCTTTGATATCACTTATGTATTTGTACAACTCTTGTTGTCCTTGTATTAATCTCTGAGTATTATCAATTAATACTTTTGGTTTATCATTTTCAATCATAAATTTTATGTTATCAATTTCTTTTTTATTTTGTACAACAAGTTTTGTTAAAGATGATAAGCTATTATTTATTTCTTGGAAAGATAATAAGCTATTTTTAATGTCTTTAAGAGGTAAAATACTATTTTTAAGCTCTGTCAAAGTATTTACAACATCAGGAGACAAGGTTATTTCTTTGCAAAATGGGGTTGTCTCATTCTTTGCTCCTCTTTGTCTTTGAATTCCATCAAGGTTCTGGCCATGTTGAAGAAATTGTCCATGGCATCTTTTTGGATTTTTGGGATCCTGTAGCTTGCGGAATATGGTTTCCTCCAATTCTTTTTACTGTTCTTCCTCCCTTCTTGGGGAGGCTGGTTGACTTGATGCTTGCTGGTAGAAGCTACTGGGGCTTCTTCCTTGCTTGCCCCTTTCTTTTTGGCATGGTACTCCTTGATCTTCTTGATTTGAGGCTTGGATGATAGTGGATTCCATCCATTGGAGTATTTCACTATTTCCTCCTCCTTGAGGAACCTTTTGAGGATGTGCCAGGAGTTCATCACTCCTTGGTGTATTTGGGGCAACATTTCCCAATCTTTGTCCTTGTACACTGTGTAGTACTGTTTGTACTGGCTCATGTAGATGTCTATCTGAGCCCTCTGAATGTGGTTTGTACCTGTTTGAGTTACTCATACTTAGTTCTAACTCTGGCTCAGATATCATGGGCATTTCTGGGACTTGCCTTTGGGATAAGGCACTTCCTTGTGTGGATTCTGTTCCACTGGGGATATTGCCCTTCCTTTTGCCTTTTGAGGAATCAATTCTACCTCTGAGTCCACCTCCATCTGATTGGATGGAGTATTGGGATCCTCTCCTGGTAGTCATGATTTAAGAAAAATAAGAAAATAAGAGGATTTCAGAACAGGAATTCCTCTTATAGCAAATTATAAATAAGGGGGGAATTCACCTTCAGAGTCCTGAATGGTGGGTCCTGGAAAGTCTAATTTATTAGCTTTCTTTTTCTTAGTGACAATTGGTGTTGGAGAACTTGGGCAAGTTTCTTCCACCAATATTTCAACAGTGGCTTGGTTGTCCTCTGTTGGATTGTCTTCAAACACTAATAAAGACAAATAAATATAAGTCTTTTATACAAGAAGTGTTATTTTTGGTAAGATATGGCAATTTTCCACGTAAAAATTGCTTTTATATCTTTTAAAAAGTGAAAATAATTAAAGAAATGAAATTAAAATGAATAAAATAACTTTTTTATTGGTTTTTAATACTTTTTAATATTTTTTATGTTTTTCTTTTTAAAGAATCAAATAAAAATGAATATGATTCTTTTTAAACTTAATTTATAATATAAAATTATTGTTAATTTGTAAAATATCTTTTTTAATCACTAGACTCACTCAAAGAAAGTTTTGGCAAGTCTAAGGATGTGAAAAACCACATGTAAGACAGTACAATTTCTTTCCAAATGCCTCAATAGCTTTTAAAATTAATAAAATATAAAATTATTATATAATTTCATGATTATAATTATAATTTATTATTGGATAAACCCAATTAGAATCTTTTTAAAGGTCTTTTTAGAGTAAATATCACGGCCACGCCCCCAAATGTAACGTTTGACTATGAAACAATGAGTAAAAATTACTAATATTTTACTTATTGTACTATGAATGTCCTAATAAATGTAAGAAATAAAATAAAAATAATTATAATAATATGGCGTAAAATAATTATATTATTAAATAAATATAATAACATATTTTATATTTTAAAAAAATAATATAATAGATAAATATATTAATATAAGATAATTAATATATTTAAAAGCACTTTATTATTGTTACCACCAAATAATAAAGGCATAACAAATTGTTTCTTATTAATAAGAAACAATTAATAATAATAATATTCCCAATATTAAAGTTATAAATGAATATAAATACTATACATATTAATTATAGAATTATTAAAGTAATAATAGAGAAAATTATTATAATAAGAGAAATAACCCACTTTTAATGCTTAATATAATAATTTTGGATACTTTTACGCCTAGAAATGTAAATACAACTTATTTAAATTGTAATTACAATACAATTTCGGAGAAATTACAAATTTTCTTGATTTTATGTGGAATTGAGGTTTTTTAAGAGAATTTTAAACAAAACAATTAAATAATTTCAATAATCATGTCAAAGATGAAGATTATTATAAGATTACCTTTGGTCTTTAATAATATAAAAGTTTTATATATAAAGAATAAAGAAATTACCTTTTTATTTAATTATTTAATGTTTCGTAAGCATCTGAGGGGGAAATAGAGTAAAAAGAGCTCTATTTATATTAAATTCCTTCCTCCTAGAGTCCAACAAGCTTCTAGTAGACGTGCACCACTCATATCCACTGGAATTGATCAATATTTTAAGGTTTGGTGATGATTACATCATGATCAAACCATATTATCTCATTATTACACCATTATTTAGAGTTATCACTATAACTCTAAGTTTGGTGACGTCAAGGCTTGGCAGAACCCCAAATTTCATTGATTCTATTAGTTTTAATCATAAACTATCAGTATTCACCAATTGTATCACTCATGTCACTGTTAAACTTAATTTAAAGCTACAGTGAGTGATCATAAATGATCAAATTAAGCTGAAGCTTTGATCCATAATAACCTTTAATTCTCACATGCTACAGCAATTCAGAGAGTTAATTCTAATAGCTTGGCATAACCTCATTATGTTGGAAAGAGCATTCCATTAAATCATCAAAACTCTATTTTTGATGATTTTTCTTGTAACTCATCTTTTCTGTCCAAATTTAATATTTTAAACTTCAAACCATGATTTCAAGGGGTTATACCTTGAATATTAAAATAAAAACACATCATTCTTCACGAATGAACTAGTAGAATCCAACTTCCTGCTTTTTTTAAGTTTGGACCACTTTCACAACAAAGTGGTCAACAGCTCTATTGATTTTAATCAATAATCCCTTACAGGTTTTAACCTTGTTTATAACTTGTCAAATAACGCTCATTTCTGTACGCCTACAGTAACTACGTGATGACTTTATTTTTGGTTCATCACTCTATCATGCATATTTCAAAAGATATTAACTAAAATCCTTGAATATATGTGTTAACCAAAAAAGTGTATATATTCAGCTTAACTCCTTAAGTATTGACTTTGGAGATTAGCTTCTTAATTATTTTATGTGTGGAGCTTTATGGAGAATCTAATGGTACCATTTATGTCAAATTTTGTTTCATTGGAATTTGAAATAATTAAGGATTTATGTTTTTTATAAGGTATTATTACTCATAACTCATTAGATATTGACTTTACAGATATGCCGTAAAAATGGTATATGTGTATTTTACCATTGGGAATCCAATGGTATAATTAATTTCAAATGTTTACTAATTGGGATTTTAGTTAAACCAAGTTTTATGCCAATTTATGGCATTTTTGTAGCTTCAAAGTAATTATTTTTAATGTATAATTATTTTAAATATTTCTTGTGACCTTTTTGGGTATGTGGTCATATCTCAAAGGTTCACATCCCCTCCCTCTAAAAAAGAATATTACTTTGTAATATTGTTATTTCTATCATGTCTGAACCTTCTGAGAAGCTTAGTAGCTTCAGGTATGTCCTTTTCTGGTAACCATTCATCTTCACAAGTTGAGTCACTGTACCTAACAAGGTATTCCCTTACTTTGTTGGTTCTCAACTTTCTTTCTTTGAGAACTTTGGTAATTTTCTTACTACCAGATTTCTCAACAGGAGGTATAGCTTGGGGAATTTTATTCCTCAAGGGGAATCTTTCAGAATCACTAGATTTATATGGCTTTATCAAGCTCACTGGAAATGTAGGATGCTTATTGCTAAGTTCTTCAGATAACTCTACTTCAACACCATTTTCTGCATGGAGGGCTTTAATAACAAAATGTCCTGCAAAGGAGTCTTTCAGCTTTTTACATCCTTTGATGTTATTGAAGTTAGTGGTGGATACAAGAACTAGGTCCCCCACTTTGAAATCTGGAGTTGCATGTGATCTATCCCATTTGTCCTTAGCATATGCAAAAGAGTCCTCCATGCACCTTACTGCATGGTTTCTAGCTTTTCCTAGCATTCCCTTGAAGCTAGAAGCTGTGGGATGTATTTCAATCAAATATTTCCTCAAGGAATCTTGGGGTCATTTGGGGTTCCATCCTTTTTCTAGGATAGCAGGAGTTTGATTGGTACTGGCATGGATTGATGTTTTATATGCTAATTCCAGTGCTGGAAACGGAGTACACCAATCATGGGTAAATCCATCACAATCATTGATTTCAAGGCCATATGCACAAAATCTTCTTACTATTTCCTCTAAGGTTTGGATCATCCTTTCAGCCAGACCATCAGTTTGTGGGTGGTAGGCTGTAGAGAAAGACAGCTTAGTGCCAAATAATTGGTGAAGATTTGTCCATAGTGCTGAAGTAAATTTGGGATCCCTATCACTAATGATATTTGTAAATATTCCAGTCCATGACACTACTCTATTCCATATCAGAAGAGCTGTATCCATGGCTGTATCATACTTGTGACATGGTAAAAAGATTGGAGTTTTACTTAATCTGTCCACAATCACTAGTCAAGCATTATAACTTCTGTCACCTCCTGGTGGTAGGCCAGTTACCCAATCCATATGGACAATTTCCCAAGGTCTGCTGGGTTCTGGGATTTTGATCATATTCCCAAGTCTCTTTCCAGTGGATGTATTTGCCTTTTGGCATCTGTCACAGGTTTTACAATACTCTGCAACATCTTTCTGCCACATTGGCCACCATATGAAGGTCTTTACTTTCTCTCTTGTTCTGTCTTCATACAGATGTCCTGAAAAGGGGCTTTCATGGCATTCTTTTAGTAAAAGATTGATTAATGACCTGTACACAACTGTCATGACACATGTGTGCTTAGTCCTGTGGTAAATTATACCATCCAGTAGGTGAAATATTCCTTCATCATAAGATTTTTTCCATACTTCATCCAAGGCATGTATTAGAGAGTTGTCTTTCCAGTCTTTGTTAAGTAATTGGCATAAGATTCTACAATTCTTATCTTGAGTGTAGCTGTGTCTTACTTCTTCAAAGAAGGTGGTGTTCAATTCTGTAACACTTATTCCTTCTATTGGGATCTGTGGTGAAGCTTCTTTAAATCCAAAATGGCATTTCTTCAAGGAGATTTTTATGTTTACTGATTGAATTTTTGTCAAAGCTCTGGATAATCTGTACAAGTGCTCTTCCCAAGTCTTGGAACAGACAATAATGTCATCAATGTAAATGATTAACCATCCCTCTTAATGTTCTTCAGGGAAGATTTCATTCATCATTCTTTGGAAGTGTGAAGGTGCATTTTTGATACCAAAGGGCATTCTTAAATATTCATACACTGCACAATGAACAATAATTCTAAAATATCTTCTTGCTCTTGGTGTCACCACATTTTAATGGAAGCCTTTAAGGGCATCCATAGTGGTTATATACATTGCTTGAGATATTTGAGTAAGGGCAATTTGGACTTCTGGTATTGGGTACCTATCTGGAACAGTGTAAGTGTTCAGAGCTCTAAATTCTCCAACCATTCTGGATTTTCCATTATGCCATGCAGCTATGACTGGTGTAGTTATTTCTACTTCTTCATTGTGGCCTAATTTTCTTATTACACCAAGGTCCAGAGGTTCTTTGATATGAATTTCTAGAGATTCACTTGATTTTGGACTTTCTGGATATGCAGGTCTTCTTAAGAGTGGTGGATAAGGTCTCTCAATGTTGAGAATGATGTCAACTTCATTACAAATAATTGCCCCTAGGCGCTCTTTATCTGAAGAAAATGCTTCTCTATGGTTATATATAAGACTAGAGAGTTCATTTTCTTGTGCATTAGTCAGATGAAGGCTTATTTCAGCTTCATTTAACTGTTCAGACTTGAATTTCTCTAACTCTAAGTTGACTGGCAATACTTTGTTCACTGTAATTTGTCTTTTGAATGGTAAGAAGGCAAAGTTTTGGTGCTTATTGTCTCCAATAGTAAAGTATCTGTCTTTGTTGTTATGTAAATCTATCCCATACATGATTAAATAGTTGATTCCCAATATAAAAGGGGTACTAGAGCAGTTTTCCATAACAACAAATTCAACTGTGATGCTTAAATTCCCATTAATGTGTGGGAATATGACATTGGTCTCAAAAATTCCTAATGCTTTCATTGGATTACTTGCACTATTTAATTTTATACCATCAATTGGTAACAATTGGTCTTCAAAATTTGGTACACAAGTCTTAAGAAAAGATTTTCCAACACAAGAGAAAAAGGCTCCTGGGTCAAGAAAAAGTTTGGTGGGCTTGTTGTCAATCACCACTTCTGTTATACAGGAGTTACCAGCTGTATAACCTTTCCCCCTGTTTGACTTTGTTTTCATAAGTTGTGCATCTTGAACTTTTGATAAATAAAGTTGACCATTGCTCAATTGTGGCAAGTGGGAATAAGATTGCATGATGTCAAAAGTGGCATTGATATTTCCTATATCTTTTGAAGATTCAGAAAATATTGATGACTTATAATCTTAACTGTCTTCAATTATGTCATCTTTCTCAACATCAGGTTCTTTTTCAATTTCATTGATTTTCCCCTTTTTTTGACATGTATTGGCTAAATGGGTGGTGCTTTGGCAAATATGGCACTTTATGACTGTATCTGCAGGTTTATATTTATTATTAGAATTTTCTTTGAGGTATTTTTCCACAGAATCTTTCCAAGGTGTATTAAACCTTGTTTTGAGATTCACCCTACTAGAACCAATTTTGGTTCTGGTGGTTACTTCTTCTAATATATTGATAATATCCTCTACTGAAGATTGTTCAGTAGTCCTGCGTTTGACAGCATGCTCTAAGTCACCTCCACATTGTCTCAGAATCTTTCTATGGATCATAAATTCTGACATGTCAGGGTATAATGCTGTTAATCTGTCTTTTTGTTGGAAAAACCATGATAAAGCTCTGTCTTTATCAGAATTAAATTTGGCAGATTCGAAGGCTGTTTCCACTTTAAACCTCCAAGCATCATTGGCCCATTTTTTGATAATTTGGGTTTTCCACCAAGTCCAACTTTGGTGTCCATGTGCTTGTCTCAATTTGATATGCCATCTGTGAGCTGATTTGGTAAATAAGGTGTTAAACCTGGCTGTTACCAATCTTTCTGGTAATTCAAAACCTTCTTTAATCATGTCGATTCTCTGATGAATTCCATATGGTCATATTCTCCTTCACCACTGAAGTGAGGCCATTCCTTAAGCTTTGGAACTTCTTTCAAGAGTTCTTGGCCAATTGATGGTTCCAAGTTATGAAAAGAAGTAGAAAATTCATTTTTAATTGAGAATTTTCAATATCCAATACTTGTGGATTGAGAATCCCTGTACCCTCATTTTGATTCAGAGGTGTAGACATTCTTGGTAAGGTTTTTAGTAGTTGTTCAATATCACTCATTTTACTGTTGTTATACCTTTGTGAATTTCTTAATTCATGTTGTAAGCTCTGTATAGAGGTTCTTACATTCTTTTTATGATCATCCTCTTGATATGTCAGCTCATTCCATAATTCTGTTTGCTTAGTATTATCAGATATAACCTCATTTAACTTGATTGTTAATTTTGATATTTCCTCCTTTGAGGTATCAAAACACTTTTTCAAGGCAATTATATGTGTCTTTACTTCAGTAAATGATTTTAAAATATCATCAAGAGCTTTCTCATTATCCTCTTTGATAATATTTATGGCTTGTTTTATTCTTGTTTCAATCATGTCATCAATATTGAATCTAGAATATTTGTCTGTCAATTCTTTAATAATGGAAAATTGTTCATTTATCTTATTGCCAAACAAATTATCATTATTGAAAGTTTTAATTGTTCTTAAAACTTTTTCAAAACATTTTAGTGTTTCATTGATTTGGCTCAGACTCAAGTTATGTGTTTTAAGATTGTCACAAATTGATGTATTTTTATCAGAAAGATGACTTTTTATGTCAGTTATACCTTCATACAGCTCTGGAATAGAATCAAAAATATCAGAAATCATTTCTGATATTTTAATCTTGCCTCCTCTTTCTTTTGTCATTCCATCATTGTTCTGGCCATCTGAAACACATTTTCAATGGCATCCTGTTGAACTTTTGGAATCTGTAGCCCTGGCTGTAAGGTTTGGTGGAAGGTGGCTTTCCTTTTCCCTTGGTTGGAGCTTTTGGCTGCTTTTTCACGTTGGAATTGCTGCTGCTGGCCACTGGGGCTGTTTTTTGGCACTTGCTTGGGTGGTGGAGGGTTGTTTTTCCTCCATTCTAGTGTCAAGAGCATCATGTTTTTCTTCTCCATCAATGGATGCCATCCATTGAGCCAATTGCAAGTATTAAAATGGCCCAGGAATTTTCTCACAGTCAGGTAAGAATTCATGCAGTTTTTCCACAGATCTGCAAGGATCTGGTACTCCTTGTACTGCAGGGCATTGTTGTAAGCTTTGTGGCTGGCTTTGTATATGTCCACTGAGGCTTCTTGTGGCGGTGTCAGCTCTTTGTGAAGGTAAAATGGTATTATCAGCATCAGAATGACCTATTTTAGTTGTTTGGAAGTCATCAACTGACCCTTTTCCTTCTGTACCTGGTTGGCTTCTGCCATAATCACATCTATTACCTTTCTGGGAGCTGATTGAGGGGTTATAGCTGGCTCCTGATCTAGTTGAAGGCATATTTTATGATTGAAAAGGCTTAAAATAGTATTTTTATGTCAAAAACTTACTATTGGCCAAATTCTTAGCTTTCTGAAGGGTATTACTTATATCCAAGTTAATCAATTCAGAAGATATTGGCTCAGGTTGGTTATTTTGAGTCACAATAAAAGTGCTATTATGGTCTGAATTAACAGTACTGGAAGGAATAATGCTGGTGAATGTTGAAGCTGTTTCAATTTTTTCTTGTCTTACCATGTAGTCAGACACCAAAATTAATGAAAAAGCCAATTAATTAAGTAGAAAAAAGGTTATTTCAAAAAAAGAAATAAAAATATAAGCCTCACTTATAATATGAAAAAATTATTTTTTATGGGTTTTTTGAATTATAAGGATTTTTTATGTGTTTTTTAATTTTTTCAATATAAGAAAAAAGTTTTAGAAAAAAGTAAAAAAATATGTCACAGGTAAAATATCACGACTGGGCCCCCAAATGTAAGGTGAGGATATCAAACTTTGATTAAAAATCAAGTACTTTTCCTGTCCTCAAGATTTGTATAAGGTAAAAAATCAATTAAAAATAGAAAGAAATATTATTCTTAAAAGAAAACACACCAATTTTATTGTTTATAACTTCATTAGTATAAAAAAACAATATTATAATGAGTTACTGTTTTACCAACAATAAAACTTTATCCAAAAATACTCTACAAGAGATATTTAAGGCTACAAAAGAAATTTCTTCAAGAGCAATTTCAATTGGAATTAATTGAGCAAAGGACTTCAGGAAATTAATTGAAGAGCAAAGTCTCTATAAAGAATATTAAAGAGAAAACACACCCAAAAGTGACCAGAGTGAATTTGGAAAGAAAGTGACAAAGCTTGCAGTGATGAAAGATGCTTTAATTCACTTTTGGGGTGGTTCAGGGGTAAAAACATTATAAGAGTTACAAACAATGATTATAATGATTTTTTCACGTTCTTGAAAGGTTCAAAATTCTTTAAAAAGGGTGGTTGGAATCTTTTATTGATTGGTTTAACAGTGTTTAAACTAATTATAAAAGGAGAAGATTCTAACCTGAAGAGAAAAGTGGGGCAAAGAAGACATTCTTTTATAGCCATCAATTTTCTTACTCAAAAAGTAAAATTTAATCTTGTCAGTCGTGAAAAACAGTCTGACAACAGAAAAGCCAATTATGGCATCATTGAACCCTGGTTTAGACCAAAAAATGCTGGTTTAAGCCATTTTTGCCATTTTTAGCCATTTTAGACCCTTAAATAAGCCATTACTATAGCAATACCTGGTCTAGAGCCTTCAAAACACGTCACAATGTGTGTAAGAGGCGTAGAAATCAGTTAAAACTGTTTTTACTAACATTTTTTAACTTAAGGGTAGTTTTACCCTCTTGGCAACAGTTAAAACTGCCCTGGTTGGTATCAAAACCTCATCATCAATTGAGTCACAGACCCTGTGACTCAATTCCAGGCCAAAAGTGATGAACTTTTGCATGAATTTTGACATCTCACACCTGTCAGCAAGGATTTTGGGGGTCTAGCTCCCCCTTAGAGCTAGTGTTCCTTTCGCCCCCAATTTTAATCTTTTCAATTTATTTTTTCCTTTAATTCCTCATCATGTATTATACTTGTAATTTACATATGTAATTCAATTAAATTTCACAGTAAAATACAGTAATAATTGATACCTCATATGTAAATCAAAGTTCACTTATGTAATACATGCGCACATCTTGAAATTTCAATTGAATTCAATTGAAAATACTTCAATTCCTCATAACTTCTAAACTAAACACAACACCTCAATTTTAACACAAAAATTGATGGTTAACACCACATGTGGTGTGCATTAAGTGAAAGTTTTGAGGATTTTCAATTTTTGTATTGAAAATACTGAAAACCTAATTTAAGCTTATTTAGAGTTGAGTTACAAAGATTTCACTAAGAGGTGACCCCACCTAATTTTTTATAAGGAATCAAATGGTGAAATAAATTTTATATTTTTATTTATTGGATAAAAAGTTATAATATATTCTATATAAATTTTTACCAAAAATATTTTAATTTCATAATTTTTATTAAAAATTCATTTTTACTTAATTTTTACAAGTAAAAATGAATTTTCAGAATTTCAAATTTTATTGTAATTTTGTTTTTAAATTATAATTAAGTTTTGATTTTTAAATTTAAATTTGTATTTATATTTATATTTTTATAATAGAAATAGATTTATTTTATTTATATTTGTATTTCAATTTATCATTTATGGTCTTTTGGGTATATAAAAATACCTCTAAGTCTCACAGGCGGCTAATACACCTTAGCACCCATGGTTATTGGAAAATTCTGAAATTCAAGACAGACTTACCAATAATTTCTCCCTCAAGGTACTGCGTTTTTTAATCCGACACCAAAAGGAGTTCCCACATCTGGTGTCCCAACAGTGGCCAACTAGCTTCAACCATCAATAATCCGTCAATTATCAATGACAAAACATTCAAATTTAGTCCACACAAAAAAATCCTTTTATCAATAAAACATTTCAAGTGCATATCAAGTCCATCTAGACTCATAAAAGCCACAAAATTCTAAATCATTGTCACCATCAAGCTCTTGAGCAAAATCATTTCACTACTATTATCCAAAAAGAGGAGAAACACCACCTGGAGAAGAATCACCTATAGATTATAGTATACCAGTGGGTACATCCAGAACCAAGCGGAAAGATCAAAAGATAGTTACAGATTATTTTCTGAAATTACTCAAGGAACTATTTGAAGCTAAAAAGAAAAGTAAACAACAAAAACTTAACAAAGAATATATCAATATGGATTCAGCATCATCATCAAAGATACCACACAATCCCAATGAATCAAAAGAAGAAACTATAAATGAATAAGCCATGCAAGGACAAGAAGATATTTCCAATGTTGAAAGACTTCATCAAAAGATGTTGGAAATTCAACAAGAACTAATTTAACTCCTTCAAAAAGAAGGCAAAAGAAAAGAGTCAAGTTTTACCGCAGAAAACAGCCCAACGGAAGAAAATACAAGCATGCCAAGAGCTTTTAGACAAGAAGGGTCACCATCACCATTTTAAAGGCCCATGGCCTCATCAGCTCCATTCACTTCACAGAGACCAAATACTCTACCAAAGCGGGTAAATATTCATGCACAGGCTTCAAGCCCATTGCAACAAGAAATTCCACAAAACAATACACCCATTGTCAAGAGCAGACCAAAGGATTATAATTTATGGTTTGATGGAATGGAAGTGGAAAGATTTATTAAATGAGTGGAAAATATAGCAGAAATTAAAGGAGCAAGTGGAAGGGATATAGCAAGACAGATATCCTTTTGGACTAAAGATCAAGAAATTAGCTACCATATTTAAGGAATGCCTGGATATGAAACTGGCTATTGGGTGAAATTAAAATTGAATATGAAGAGGAGATGGGGAACAGTGTCGCCTGAAAGAAGATACAAGCTGTCCTCAATTACTTAATTATTTACAAAGATTCAACAAGAAGGAAGAATTATATATATGACCCAATATAAAAATTTCATTGGTGAATATTAATCCATTATTAATTATCTCAAAAGGTATCAATATATACAAGGAGATATCAATCACAATCAAGATATTTTGGCAAGTCTTTCCTCAAGTGTTCAAGAATCTATTTACAAAGAAATGATGAAAGATAAGGCCATGGTGCAAGCTTTGGATGGTGGTTATATCAATCCAAGATTGGAAATCTTAAAGTGGTATATTGAACAAGATCTAGAAGCCAAAGTCTTAATTCAACAGAAGCAATTTTCACAACCAAAGTCACAAGACAAGAAAGCTGGGAAGAAGTCTTAAAGCAAATGAAAGATCTTACCAAAACAATCAAAAATCCTCAGCCACAAGAAAATCAAGCAAAGGATACTGGGAATGAATCAGTTAAGGAAGTATTGAATCAGCTCAAACACCTTTTTGAGGTAGTTGAATCTCCCAAGAAACCTCAACCAAGCAATAATCAAGAGCAGAGAACTATACAAAACTCACAGCCATTCAGGCTGAAATATCCTCCACCACCCATATCTTCTGGTTATCAACCATATGTTCCAGCGCAAATGGCTGAAAGACAGCCATTGAAGTGTTATTACTGCCTAGAAGAAGGAAATTATGCAATAAGATGTAATCATCTCACAGAATACTTGGAGAAAAGAATTGTCTTGAAGTGTGGAGGAACATATCTTTTTCCAAATTTTCAAAGAGTACCCACAGAAGGCCCCAAATATGCAAAAGAATTAGTTAGACATTTTGTCAAAGAGCAGGAGGATTTCACAAAGAAAATGATGGAACAATCAAATCCACCCCCAAAGAAGCAAGAAATAACAGTAATTGAGGAAAGCGAATGTGAGAAGGCAACCACTATAGCTCAATTAGAAGAATGGGCAAACTGGAAACCTCCTCAAATATCACCAGCAAATGGAAATATTCAAGTAAATGTTGGGCTTAGACAGACAAGGCAAAGAGCTGCAAGACAGGAAAGTCAAAGTCAAACCCAGCAAGAGGATAAAAATGAAGTACACAAACCCTTTAAAAAGAAGATACCAGGTTCCTACCATGAGGAAGATGAGTCAGAAGAAGAAATAAGAGTTCTAATTCCAACAAAATACAAGAAAAAACAAGAAGGAAAGGAATTAGATAATGATGATATTGAAATCATTTCCAAGGAAAAGAATAACGAGGTACTTATACAGGATTCACAAAAGATGGAATTGAAGAACAAGGTAAAATCTACAGCCAATAATCCAAAGCTAATAATTGAACATGTGATGAAGAAAATACTTGAAAAAAATATAAATCTCACTCTTGAAGAAATATTATCAATTTCACCAACCTTTATTGATAAATTACAAAATTCAACTACCCAGGAAAAGGAGGTGATAAAATCAGTCAATACATCAAACATTCAAGAAAGACTACTTTCATCAAAGCTGTGGGACTATGATACCCCAAGATTACATTATTCATGCCCACTTGGATTTATTGAAGTATTTATTGGAAGAGAAGAATATCCTACAATGGCTTTGGTGGATACTGGATCAGAAATTAACATAATACAAGAGGAAATTGCAATTAAAGCCTCACTTACAAGTAGGAAGCTCAATATGAATCCCAGAGGAATTGGTGGACATAAAAAATCTTTGGTTGGACTCTCAGAATTTACACCAATTACTATGATAATAGGAGAAGAAAAAGAAGTTCATTTATTCATAGCAAAAGGAGCTGTGCACACCATACTTGGAAGACCATTTTTAGCAGATAATAATGTTAAATTGGAGTTTTAACACAAGCAAGGGGAAGTATTTAGTTATCCAGAGCAAGATGGCTGTCAATTATGTTTACTAATATGTAACCCTCAAGCCATGGTTTGGCAAATTTCTCCACCAAGAGGTATGGAGCTTTTTGCATCTTCAGAGATTGGAAAATGCTCAATAAATCAAGCAGAATCATCCAAAAGAAAAGAAACAAAGGAAACAGAAAGTCAATCTTCAACAAGAGTGAAGACAATATTTTTTGGACCAAACAAAATACCCTTCTCAGCTATATTTGATGCAAAAAATGACTTGAATGTTATAGGGCAGGAAATAGCCCTAAAAGCAGAATTAAACATCAGCCCTTACACATCAAAATCAACCAATAACTCCTTGAATCCAATTGGTGAAATTAAAAATCTTGAAGTCACTTTTGAAAGTGAAGAAAAATCCTACCTGGACTTCTTAGTATTTGAAAATTTTAATCAAATAATAATTGAAGAAAAGTCCAGCATATTATCTTCATCTAAAGAAAGTATTCTCCCTCTAACTGATAGAAAA
Organism: Austropuccinia psidii; assembly: GCA_023105745.1. Taxonomy (NCBI): domain Eukaryota; kingdom Fungi; phylum Basidiomycota; class Pucciniomycetes; order Pucciniales; family Sphaerophragmiaceae; genus Austropuccinia; species Austropuccinia psidii. The sequence continues at coordinate 35,509,923 of JALGQZ010000003.1, read as the reverse complement.
TCTAAAGGAAAGGAGACAGAAGATAAAATGGAGGTAGAAGATAGTGAAGCAATAGAAAAAATCAAAGAGGAATTAAAAAAGATGAGAAGAAATTGGGACATAGCCATAGAAGACCCAGGGAAATGGCTTGCACTTGAGATAAGTGGTATGAATAAAGAAGATAAAGTAGAAATCCCACAGAAGATATTTAAAATGGATCTGAAGCTACCTGAACCAAATTCCTCAAGAATTTCAGAAGACTATTTCAATTTATTTCAGGAAGAAACCAGGTACATTAGCAATATTGAAAAAGATTTACTAAATGAAGAACCAAAATATAGCATAATTAAGGCATTGGCAAAAAGAAAATTTGAAGAATTAGAAAAGGAAAGTACCATATTTACTGAAGACAAAATGGATCAAGTTTGGGATAGTTATATTAAAAAAGGGATTAAACAAAGAATGGAAATAGCTGTAGAAGGAAAATTGGTAGAATCAGAAGATGAATTGAAGTTATGTCAACAAAATATTGGAAATTGGGAAGATAAATATAAACAAAGAAGAAAATTTGAAGACCTAGAAGAAGGAGAGTTATCAGAAAATACACAAAGGCTGGCTGGACTTAGCATTTTAGAAGAATTTAATAATGCCTATGATGAAATATGCTTCCTTTCAAGCTCAACTGATTTATTTAATCAAAATAAAGGAATTTCATCTGAATTATCAAATGACTCCCAGAATATGAAGGACTGGAAGGTTATGTAATACTTCCAATGATAACATTTGAGGAACTGTATGCTTATGAGCTAGATTAACCAATAATTCAAAGCAGATATCTTTCAGAACTACCTTGATCAAATCGTACAAATGTTGATTTTTTGGAATTACTAACCACTATTGGAATAAAAGGAAATTTACAGAATCCTTACTGGAAGAAGCCTTATGGATATTATCAAATGGCAATAGAAGGACTGTATCACAAAATGTTATGGGCTCAAGAAGACTTGAATCTAGATGGTTTGGGACTCTTGGGAGGAACACTTTGCTGGTGTGATTTTTGGTACATGTTTATTCATGAAGTAAAAGGTTTTGTTTCAGAATGGAAAGTAAATACACAAAGAAAACAACACAACAAGATATTTGGAGAAATATTAAAGAACATATGTCTTTCAGTAATTCACAACAGAAGGTTGAATATTCCTCAATAATAACTGAAGTAGTCCAATTTCAATCACCAATTAAAAAAAATCACCATAAAAAAATAGCAAAATAATAAAAAAAATCACCTAAAAAAAGAGAGTTCTTTTCATATCTGAATTAGTATCAGGGCAGTGACCTCCTGCCTCATCAAAGAGGAATTTCAATTTACTCAAACTCTATTCAACACTCTTATCACTCAAGGGAAGTGCCTTCCTACCTTATCAAAGAGGAATTTCAACTTACTCAACCTTTTTTAAAGACTGTTAATTCCTTTATAAAAAAAACCTTCATCTAGACTCATCTAATCTGACAGGGAAGTGACCTCCTGCCTTATCAAAGAGGAATTTCAAATCATTCAAACTACCTTATAACAATCGTTTTTCAACATTCTTATCACTCAGGGCAGTGACTTCCTGCCTTCTCAAAGAGGAATTTCAATTTACTTAAATCTTTTTAAACACTCTTATCACTCAGTGGCAGTGCCTTTCTGCCTTATCAAAGGGGAATTAGTCTTTTATCTCAAACCTCAGAAAGGATCTAGACAGGCATGGATGCCAAACTTACACATGAAAATAAATTGGAATGAAGAAGGATGGACAGACATAAAGTGCAAAATTGTAGGAAATATAGAAGAAGTCAATTACTTGGAAAAACCATTTGTTGAAGAAGGAGAGGATTTATTTCAGATATGGATTACATACATAGAATTTGAAGAATTGTTCAACTTTCCAGAACTGCATCAACAAATTCAAGAATCTAAAGATTAGCAAGAGCTTCCAGGATTCTCTCTTTCAAGACTGGAATTTCTAGAATTACTGACATATGATGGTATCAAGGGAAATTTAGGAAACATATATTGGGAAGAGGATACATTAACAGATGCAGAATGGAGAAGAAAAAAATATTTTGGGGATGTGGAAGCCTCAAGAGGACTGTTTCTGGATTTACTGGACATACCAGAAGGAAGAATCTTATGGAAGCATGGAGATTATGTAATTGAAAAGGCCAATTTGGATGTTTTGTGGGAAGAGGTTTTTATACCTGGAATTATTAGTCTCAAGACATATAGTTATAATATCAATAAGGATTATTGGAAATTGATTTGGGAAGACTTATTTGTTAACAAAATTAAAGAAGAAAAAGGAATATTCATATTAAGACTCAAGAAAAAGATCATAAAAATGATTCAGACAAATATTACAAAAAATTTTAAAAAAAATCCACTCATGTTATGAATTTAAATTTCACATCATAATAAAAAAAAATTCAGGCTATGTATCAGTATTCAAGAAAATATTGCAAATTTATAATTCTTCAAAAGTTATTTTTCAATGTAAAAGTATCACAATTCAATTCAAATATATATATATATAAACAGGGGTGGTTATCTGTTCTTATGCCACCTCAAATTAAAATAAAATGGCACAAGTTTAGGGTAGTGTGGCCCTATTGATTTTTTTTAAAAAAACCTATACCAGAATTAATTGGAAATAATATTTTCCATTTAAATTAATTATCAAGCATATCTTACCATCTTCAAGCCAATATAAAAAATAATATACACTTTCATTATCATTATTTGAAAGAACAAAACTCACTCATCATCATTTACACCACTATTGATATTATGGTTTTTTTGAATTCTTATATTACTTAAAAAAAGTCAAACAGACTCATCATTTCTTCATTCAAAAGAAAATAATATCATATAGTTCCAATCAAAAAAATTTATCACAACTAATCTCAAACATAAAATTTAAAAAAAATAGGTATAGCCTAGTCTATTCTTAAAAAAAACAAAAAAACTTCATTATCATTACATTTAGAGAAAGGAGACAGCTTTTTTATTCAACTAACATAGCTGAGGATCTTTGAAAGTTTCAGCTAAAAAAAGGGGGGGTTGAATTATTAACAAAAAAAGAAAAAATCTGAATTAATAACTGAGAATATTTTTTCTTGAAGAATTTCTTATTTTGTTTTTTAGAGATTTAGGAGGGGATGGAGAGTAGCAGAAAGCCTTATTAGATGTGGATGGAGCTAATTCAGGTTAATTTATAAAAGAAGTTAAGCCTGATTCAGCAATTTTGTCCAATCTGGGTTCCTCCTTTACAATCCTTCCAGGAGAGGATGATAATTTGAGTTCAGGATACAACAAAAATGTAGGTGATGAAGGTAAAAATAATGGTGGAGAAGCTAATTTAACATCAGGAATAGAATTAAAAGCCACAGGAAAGTTAAAAGGAGAGTCTGGTGGATTTAAACTATTTTTTCCATTAGAATTAAAAGTTTCAAGTGAATCTTGATAAAGATATTCTAAAGAAGAATCCGATTCATTAAACATATGTAAAGTAGATGTAGAGAAGCTATCAACACTGTTCAATGTAACATACTCATCAATACTAGAAACTAGTGAAGGACAAGACTGTTTTTCAAGACAAACAAATTTATCATAATCATCTAAATATTTGAGAGCAGGAGAAGACTTTTGTTCAATAATCTCTACAGAATATACATCATCATCTTGTGGAATCAAAGCAGGAGGGGATTGAGAATATGGACTTTGCCAATCTTGAGGAGTAGTAGATGCAAGAGCAAGAGGTGAAGCAGGAAGTGGAGCTATGGGAAAATTCTTTTCAATCCATTCAATCTTGGTAGCAGCATTATTATTAAAGAATGACAAAGATGAAGGATTCATTAGTAACTAACACCTAGTAATTAAAATTGAAACAGAAGGTTGGAAAATATTTATGATAAAAATCATGGAGCAAACATAGCTCTTTTATCTTAAAAAATAAGTTTTAAGAATCAACTACCAAGATTAAGAAAAGGTAGATCATTCAAGATCTGCATGTGCAAAACTCTGCAAAATGATGGTGTCAAATTCAAGCCACTAATTTCCATATAATTAAAAGCCAAAAAAAATCATAATAATAAGTAATTACCATTACCAAAAAAAATAATAAAGCCACAATTAGCAACACAGAATTCAGGAGAAATGTATATCCTCATCAGAAAAGTCAAATTCCTACTTAAAAACAAAGAAAAGAAGGCAAAATCAATACAATATTCTCAGTGGAATTATGCAGGATAAACTCAATAACAAATACAACTGGCAGAAAACTAAAAAAAAGAAAGAAATACACAAAAAAAAACAACCATTCTCTGGATAATGACTTACGGCCCTAACAGTTTGGGTTTAGTGAGTCTTTCACAGGCAAGCATTCATCCAGAAACTGGGTTCTACTTCCAAAATCACAATCAAGGTTGAGCAGCCTCAATCACAACAAGGTTTGAAACCCCAGTTAGGTTTGTGAGAATTCAGGAACACAACAATACCAAGTTGCATCACCAAGCTTGCTCAAGGCTCAGAGTATGCTACCCAGCATGGTTACTGTATTCCCAAAACTGGCTGGTCCGGAAGCAGAATTACTGCCAGAGGGTGGAATTGAACCCATTTCAAATTTCAAATTTAATGAAAGTTGAAAGCAACCCAGAATCACTAACAACTACGTCATTTGAAAATATAACATGACTCCTCAAATTGAGACCTCATTGAACATTACTCATTAATTCAATCACTCCTCAAACAAGCAAAAATAAAAAAAAAGTTTCAACATAAAAAAAAAATAAAAAAAATAAAAAAAAATTTCAACATAAAAAAAAATATAAATAAAAAAAAAAAATTTTTCAACATAAAAAAAAAATAAAAAATAAAAAAATAAAAACAATATTTTCCAAAAAAAAAAAATAATATTTTTTTCCAAAAAAAATAAATAAATAAATAAATAAAAAAGAAATTTCAATATAAAAAAAAATAAAATAAAAAAAAATTTCCAACATAAAAAAGAAAAATCAAAAAAAAAAATTCCTCAACATAAAAAAAAAAAAATTCATAACATAAATAAAAAAAAACATATTTAACAATAATAATAAAAAAAATAAAAAAAATAAGAATTATTGATTATTATAAAGAATAAAAGAACAGATACAAAAATAAAATTATTAGCCCTTGTATGACTTTAAAACTACAGGGTAGCAACCTGAAGGCTGAAATCAGTCCTTGTATGACTTTAAACTACAGGGTAGCAACCTGAAGGCTAAAAGTAGTCTTTGTATGACTTTAAACTACAGGGTAGCAACCTGAAGGCTAAAATTAGTCTCTGTATGACCTTAAACTACAGTGGTAGCACACTGGAGGGCTGAACTTGCAAGTAAACTCAAGGAAGAATGAAAACTAAAAAGAAGAGTTAAGATGTCAATAGAAGTAACAAAAGTGAACAACAGAATAATGAAGACTTCAATGTTCAAATAATGAAAATTATTTAATCAAAATAAAACCCTCAACATTGATCCGCTTTGTCCCAGTAAGACAGTAAACTTCTCCCTTGTGTAATTCTGGACAAGGGTTTTCAAATGTCCTTGTGCGACTCTAAACTGCAGGATCTGGTATACCTAATATACTGGGTTTTATCCACCTAGAGGTAAAGTCCCTGTACGACTTAAAACTACAGCTCAAATTTAATTATGAACAAAAGTAAAAGAATATACTAAAGAAACTGTTTCATTTTCACCAAAAAAAAGAACAATAGAAGATCAATCCAATGCAGCAAAATATAAATCAGTACTCAAAAAGGTTAGACCAGTCAATGAAGCTATGCCTCAAGATCTGAATCCACCTTTGGAAAGACCTGAATTATCAAGAGATCCATATGAAACACCTTTATCACCTAACCCACCTCTATTTATTGAAATATTAAAATTTACAGAAGAAAGAATTTCAATGATAAATTTGGGACCATCTGGATGGTTATCCAAAGAAGAAACAAATTCCTTAAATAATGTTATATTACTAAGGGAAAAGGCTAGAGCATTTTGTGAAGAAGAAAGAGGTTTACTTAAACACTCTTATGGAAAACCATATAAAATACCAGTTATATCAGATGAACCATGGCAAAAGAAACCAATACCAATACCAAAATCAATTTTACCTCAATTTATTGAGCTAGTCAGAGAAAGAATACGTAAAGGACTCTATGAAAAATCAACATCAAGCCATAACAGCCCATTATTTTGTGAGGCAAAACCAAACGGAAAACTTAGAATAGTTCATGATCTTCAAGACCTCAATAAAGTCACAATCAAAGATGCAGGCTTATCACTAAATGTTGATGAGTTTGTGGGATCATTTTCAGGAAGAGCATGTTATGGGAGGATATGATGAAAGAGAGTTGGATATGAATACAAGACCCCTTACAACCTTTGAAACACCATTTGGAAGACTTCAGCTTACTAGACTACCGCAAGGTGCAACAAACTCTGTGGCAGTTTATCAAGCACAAATGACTTGGATACTTCAGGAGGAAATACCGGAGCAGCTTGGAATATTTATAGATGATGGAGGGATTAAAGGACCCAGATCAACATATCAGCATGAATTATTGAAGGAGAATCCACTCATAAGAAGATTTGTTTGGGAATATGCAGTAAAATTAAAAAGAACACTTTTCAGGACAGAAGAGGCAGGCCTCAAAATTTCAGGATCAAAATTTGCATGCTGTGTTCCAGCCCTGGATATTGTAGGGCATGTTGTATCTTTGGGTGGAAGAAATATTTCAAAACAGAAAATAAACAAGATAAAGAATTGGCCTAGACCAACAACAAAGAAGGAAGTTAGAGGATTTTTAGGACTATGTGCATATGTCAGAATGTTTATGAAAGACTTTTCACAGGTTGCAGCACCATTGAAAAGATTGACAAGGGAGGATGTATTTTGGAATTGGGATGAAAAATGTGAAGAAGCTTTTATAAAACTCAGGAAGATAGTAGGAGAAGAAATTACCTTGAAGACATTGAATTATGAAAAAGGGTTAGGGAAGATGAAAATAGCAATTGATTCAAGTTATATTGCAGCTGGTGCAGTTTTTATGCAAGAGGATGAGAATGGACAGGATAGACCAGTACTATATGAATCAGTAACCTTTTCCCGACTAGAATCTAAATACTCTAAGCCTAAATTAGAATTGTGTGGTGTTTCAAGAATGCTCAAAAATCTTCAAACAACATTATGGGGGAAACACTTTGAGCTTCAAGTATATGCTAAAGCTTTTATAGAAATGATCAACACACCATGTTGACCAAATGCACCAATGACAAGATGGGTAGCATTTATTCAAGTTTTTTCTTTTGATCTGGTACACAAACTGGGGAAGACATTTACTATGCCAGATGGATTTTAAAGAAGACCAAAGGGGGGGAATGAAGATGAAAGTGAAAGGGATGATTTTGATGAAGAAGAAGAATGGATCAAACCACATCCAGGATTTGGTCAAAAAGAAGTAAATACAAGCAAAGTAGGAAAATTATCAAGAAATAAAACAAACAATATTGAAATTCCAATAAAACAGGAAGGATTCGGAAAACATATGCAGGAATATTTGAATATTTTGAAAAAGCCACAAAGTATTGGGGAAGAATACTTCAAAAGAATTAAAAGAAGATCAGCAAATTTCTATATAGAAGGAGGGCAGCTAAAAAGGATAAATCAAGAGAATCCACAAATAGTTGTGTTCAATGATAAAGCTCAAAAACAGATTCTAAATAAAATGCATAAAGAATTGGGTCATTGAGGGGAAAATGAAACATATAAAAGAATAAAGAAAAGATATTGGTGGGAAGGAATGAAAAAGATGGTCATGAAATGGGTTAAATCATGTCAAGAATGTCAGAAAAGGAGTCATTTTCAGCAAAAAGAATAAGGAAAGATATCTGCAACATCCACTTTATTTGAAAGAGTCAGCATGGATGCAATCCATATTAAGGCAGGAAGATGGAAATCTTTGGTGGTAGAAAGAGATGACTTTTCAGGATGGCTAGAAACTGTTGCATTAACTAGGATAATGGTAAAATAAGTATCAGAATAGTTTAATTAAGAATGGATTTGTAGGTATGGAGCGCCCAAAGAAGTCACGATAGATGGAGGGGCAGAATTTGGAAAAGAACTACAAGAAGCAGTCAAAAGAGCAGGATCAAGAATCAGAATAACTACACCTTACTACCCAGAAGCACAAGGAATGGTTGAAAGAGGCCATAAGCAGTTAAAGGATGCACTTGTAAAAATTTGTGGTGAAAATGGATCCAAATGGAAAGAATACTTACCGATTGTAACCTTGGCTGAAAGAATTTTGGTAAAAAAAACAACAGGTTACTCAACATTTGAGCTTCAGTTTGGTCAGCAGGCTGTCTTACCAATTGACATAGAAACAAACACATACCTAGCCATAGAATGGAATAAAATCTCAACAACAGAAGAGCTATTGGAAGCAAGAGCAATACACATTTCAGCAAAAGAAGAAACAAAACTAAAAGCAGCAGATAAATTTAAAGATTCAAGAAAGAAATCAGTTCAATACTTGAACAAAAAGATGGCACACAAACTGAGAAATCCACTTCAACCTCGGGATTTAGTATTAGTTTACAATAAAACACTTAAGTCACAGTGGGGATTACTCTTCAAAAACCATTGGAATCGGCCATTTAGAGCTATAAGTCAAGTTAATAAGGGACCTTATGAACTTGAAGAATTGGATGGTACTAAACTAACAAGGAAATTTGCAGCAAGTCATATCAAGAGATTTTACCCAAGGGGGAAGATAGTTCACTTAGATTCAGAATCAGGAAATGAAAGCAGTGAAGAAAGTGAAGTTGAAGATTCAATATTAGAAGGAGAAGAAATTGAAAACTATACATACTCTGATTAACATTGGAACGCTTTCAACTGGAATGCTGGGGAAAGCATTAAATGGAAGGGGGATGTGGTATTCCATACCAATTATACCAGTCTCAAGCTTACCAAATAATTAAAAAAATAATATATAGAAATTGCGGAATAGCTCCGCAAATGAAAATAAAATTGTGGGAATGGCTCCGCAAATGAAAATAAAATTGCGGGAATGGATCCGCAAACAAAAATAAAATTGTGGGAATGGTTCCCCAAATGGAAATGAGAATTAGGGAATGGCTCCACAAATGGAAATAGGAATTATGGAATAACTCCAGAGGCAGAAATCAAATTTCAGAACTCTGGAACTAGGTAAATCAAACTGTGAAGAAGTCCTAGGGCATAATCAAGAATATTAGAGTTTCAACCAGAAGAAATTCAATTACAATTGAAAATACCAATTTACCCACCTTTTTCATATATAATGGCAGTGCACTCAATAGAAAAACCTTTACTTTCCCCACTCTCCCCACTTCCAAGAAAATCCTCACCAGCTAAGTTATCTCAAAGACATCACATGATTTTGATAAGAAACAGAAACACCAGCATAATTTTCTCATATGTATCATATGACTAGAAGAAATCTCAATTGTCAGGAGCTTTATATTCTCCACTTTCTTGGCGAAAGGAAAATCTCACAAGCCCAATTATCTCAATTACAGCACATGACTTTGATAAGAAAAAGTATCACCAGCAGAATTCTCTCAGAGCATATGTAACTAATAGAAACAAAAAATAATTTCCCCACCTTCAGAAAACATCACCAGCCATATTAGCTCAATGAGCCACATGACTTGGAAAAAAAAGAAAAAAAAGAAAATCTCACCAGCCAAATCATCTCAATTACATCACATGATTTTGATTAGAAAAAGCACCACCAGCATAATTCTCTCAGAAAACACATTGCTACATCAAAATTACACGTCTCACCAACTAAAACATCTCAACTATAATTTTTTCTCAGTACCCTGTTTCGAGAAGCTCTATGGAGGCCCAAAAGCTATAAATAGAGGTCCTCTCTCCTTCATTTTCCCCATCATCATGGAACAAGTTCCCACTATCCAGGATCACCACCATTCCCTGAACTAGCAGGATATCTAGAATAGTAGTGTTTTAGTAGTGAAACGCTCAGTAGCCTTGCTCAAGTAGCTTAGTATTAGTGAAGAATAGTAGTATAACCATAGTAAAAAGCTCAGTAGCCTTTCTCAATAGCTTAGTATTAGTGAATAATAGTAGTATAGCCATAGTAAAAAGCTCAGTAGTTTAGTATTAATGAAGAATGGTAGTATAACTGTAGTAAAAAGCTCAGTAGCTTATTATTGTTAAAGAAATAGTGGTATAACCATAGTTAAAGCTTAGTAGCCTTGCTCAAAATCTTACTGTTATTAACAAAAAAGCTGTAGTGATATAAACTCAGTATCAAAAAAAATTCTAAAATAATCAAATCAAGTAGTCTTATTATTAGTACTCATATACAAAAAAAATCATTATAATCAACATAAAACCATAAAAAAATATATATTCTTCTCATTCTTATTAAAAAGAATATTCTTATTATTTTTTATTAAAATAACAGAAAACAAAAACATATATATATATATTATCATCACCTTTATCAAAATAAAATAAAAAAATCTTAGTGTTGATTTTATCAGAAATTTTAGATCAAAGTTTTTACTGTAGTGTTATTGATAGGTCTGATTCAGAGACTTCTGATAAGTCTTCTCTATCTGGTAAAGCCACAAATCTTATTTTATTTTGTGATTCTCTGTAGGCTGACTTTTCAGTATTAATTAGAGGGGCAGCTAATACACCTTAGCACCCATGGTTATTGGACAATTCCGAAATTCAAAACAGACTTACCTATAATTTCCCCCTCAAGGTACTGCCTTATTTCATCCCACACCACTTTCCCGTGAGTTCCATTTTACGCTCCTTTCCTTTTTCTGTGAATGGCATGCTTGCAGCAGAAAATAAAATGAAACCAAATGATTACTGACTGTTGTGTGAGATATTAATTTCAACTGAATTTGATTTCAGTTGATGAATGTTTTTTAATTGCGGCTAAAAATTAAAGATTAAATCTTGTGCAAATTCGCAATCTCGATTACCTGAGCCTGAACAATGCAGTGGATACTGAATTATTCAATTTGATATATTCATATTCCCATTCAATGAGGTTCAAATCAAACTGTAAGGAATATTGCAAGAATGCGCAAATGCAATATGCAATCCACTGCAGATTCCTCATCATCCTTGTCCTCTATGAAAGAACCATTGCCTTTTGGCCTATTATGAGCTGGCGGGAAGTGATAAAACCCAATTCCCATGATGCCCCTGCGTGTGCTAATTTTGGGCCCAACTGCCTGACTAAGTGTACTTCTTGTCGTAGTATTTTCCATGGTGTACGGCGGCATTGGTATTCATACTGTGGCATTCAGGCAGTAGTAGGATAGGTATTTACAATTAATAAATTCATAAATGACTTTGCAAAATTAAATTACAATCTATCTGGTACAAAGCTAATCTAAAATGGGTCAATCCTGGTTGTAAGTTTAGCTGACCTGGGTACAGTCAATGTGACCTCATCACTTGAACCAAGACCCCACTTCTCCACCCAGGAATCACCAAATTCTAATAAAAAGCATCGTGCAAATTCAAATCTAAGAGGTACAGTTGGGTTAAATTACTCTAATGAGAAGAAACTCTTATTCAGTAAATTACATATATACTTATTAGTACATTGCCACACTGGCTCTACTAGATTTTTATCCTCTGAAAGTCTTTTGGAAATGTCAATGAGTAATAAAGCCCCTTTAACTGAGCTTGTTCTCCAATCATCTGATCATACCATCAAGCCATGAACCCCTGGCACCCAGAAAGCTGCTAATATACCATAGCAAATTCAATTTATTCCAAGATTCTTGTGACACATTAAAAGATCTTTGATGGCTTCATTTTTTTTTGAGCTGATGAGTTTTCCTTTAATGCCATTGACTTTGACTTTGGATGTGCACGTACCATGTTGTATGCAATAATCAAATGGATAACTGTATCCATTAGATCATCCATGTTCTTGTGCGGCTTTGTCAATATCTCATTTCCAGCCCTGCCACCTGCAATGCTAAGTTGTGTTGCACATTGCTTTGATTTACTCAACCAGGAGGCAAGGTATTCAACTGATTCTGGTTTGAGTCCAAGAGGATTGGTTGAATTTTGTCAGCTGGAGTCTATGTTGAAGCAGTAATTAGGCTATTTACAACTAAGACTATGACTGTGACACGTGAGAATAGTTTTTAAATAATATAATGGTTTATAATATAATAAAAGGGTTCTACTATTGGAAAATAGTGGTGGTGAGTGCTATTGAGAACCCTGGATGCAGTCTTACCAGTTGGATTACTATAATAAGAACTACAATAATTGAGATTATAATTATACCCTGATTATTACTCAAGAGTAAAACTGTTTTGGACAGTCTACTACGTAGGATATTCAAGAGCAGGATGAGGAAACAATTCTGGCTGTGAAAAGCCTCCTTTTTATCCTGAAATGGGGTGGAAAGGGTGCTAGACCTTTCCACATAGAGCAGGTGAAGATTTTTTCACTCTCTAGTGCTGGCTTGTGGTTTGCAAACAGCCTGTATAACCTGTATTGGGCTCAGATGTGGTTTTGAAACCACATCTGGGCAGTTTTCACCAATACAGGGTGAAAACCTTCATCTGGGGACCTCACAGCCTGATTCTGACGTGTATGACGCATAGAATGCTGTACAGAACCTGTATGGGACCCCAGTATTGACTGAAATATGAGGTATTGAAGTAAAAACAATCTTCTTTGTCTATTTGACACCTCATATTCATGGTTATGGGATATTATCCCATGGTAAGGCTGTATGACAGCAGGTGGGAATCTGACCTTAAAACAGCCATAACTTTGTCAATTCTTGAGATATCAACCTCAAAATTGGTTCAGTGTGTAGCCCTGTATGTGCTCTACACAATGGTACCTCATTTAATATGGGTATCTCTAAATATGGCAAAGTTATTCCATGTACAAGACTTTTGTACATTTCCATGGTATAGGCAAAAAGCTCTATTGAGCTTGTTTGCCCCATACCTTTTGTTCTAGTTGAGCTATGGGGAAATAAATGACCCCATCAGATAGCCCTGACTGTTCTCTTTCCAAAAATACCCCACTTCAAGTATCTCACACTAAAACTGTAGAAGTTAGTTGAGAGGTGAATGTTTTGTTCACCCTTATTTGGCCTGAAATTGACCATAACTCAAGTAATATTGGTGCTAGCTCAGTTTGGCTGGTACCATTGGATAGCCCTGGCTTAGAGATTCAATTTGAGTACCCATTTGATGGGGTTAAGCCTCTCCTTCTAGATTTTAGATGAGAGGTGAAAATTAAGGTTTATGCTCAGCAATAACTTTGAGCAGGAATAACTTTGTTATTTCTTGTCCTATGATGATGGGACTTATGTTTTCAGAAAGAGGTGAGTTTCCTCTTTCTTTTGATACCTTTTGAGCTGATTTGGTATTTTGGCTGTCATGCTTGTGCTCTGGTTTTGAGTCACAGGCTGACATACCCTCCCTCTAAAAAAGGCTCATCATTGATGAGACTGTTCAGTCCTCCTAGAGGCCCTGAATCTCCTCAGATGAAGGTTCCCATCTGGTATGGCATCTTCTGCCAACCATTTGTCCTTATCAGCTGTTTGGTGCTTGAATCTGACTAAGTATTGTCTTTGGTCCTTTCCATTAAGTCTGATCTTCCTGGCCCTGATGATCTTACTGACAGGTCCTGGGGAGTCCTCCACTTCCACTATATCAGGTGGTGTGGGGTTCTTCTTCCTGGAGGGGAATTTATCCTCCTCTGTTTGGAAGTATGGCTTGACCAAACTTACTGGGGAGACTGGGTGCTTCCTGGAAAATTCCTCTGTAAGTTTGACTTCCACTGCATTCTTTCCTATCAGCCTAATGATAGTGAAAGGCCCCACAAATGAGTACCTCATCTTTTTGGATCCTTTAAGATTATTAAAGTTCAGTGTAGACACTAGCACCTGGTCCCCTTCCTTAAAGTCAGGTTCCATGTGTGTCTTGTCCCACCTCTGCTTATTATATTCTTTTGCCTCAGCTATGCATTTGGCAGCTGTGTCACAAGCCCTCTTCCACATATCATGGAAGTCTTTGGCTGTGGGGTGGATGGTCATAAGATTCTTCTTTAAGTGATCCACAGGCAACAGGGTATTCCATCCTTTCTCTACCACTGCAGGTTTTTTTCCTGTGGTAGAGTTCTGGCTTGTATTATAAGCCAGTTGGACAGCTGGTAGAAGGGTAACCCAGTAATGGGTGTATCCTTCATAGTCCTTGTATTCAATGCACCACAGAAAAAGACTGGGGACTTGCATACAGGTCCTTTACAGTATCTTCAGCTTATGTCTGAGTGTATCTCTAGAAGTATCCCTAGTTTAACTCACATTCATTGTATTCTGACATTTTTACTCCCCCTTTAATTTTTATTAATATTTTCTCAACCCAATATACACACTGGCAACAAACATAGGTAATGGATCTTATTAAATTTTTGGATTGTGAGAACATTGAGATTCCCTCATGATGCTTATAGTTAGTATAATAATCTTCAAATTATCTCATCAATTGAGCTCCTTAAAATTCACTTCATGAATGCTTGTGGATTTTGAAAGTTCATCCAGATATATGGGGAGCCTTGAAATGGAATTCTTTGATAATTGTAGCATTAATTGCTTCTTTGATCTTATTGTCATTCTGCTTCCTTGATTATTGAATTTATTTGATTTGAACTTATCTTTCATGTTGGCTTAAAGAATGAGGATAACTTAAGAATTAAGAAATTCTATTGACCAGAATGCTTGTTTTCAGATGAATCAAAAATTAAGCTTGAATTGATTTCACACAATGATAATAATAAGTAATGATGAATTTAAAAATAATAATGGTAATTATTTTGAGGGAATCCTGTCCAAATTTAAATTAAAAATGGGTGTTCCTCCTTAAAATTATGAATATTTTGGAAAAATAAGATCCAATAATTTTATAATAAGTAAAATACCTCTCCTTGAGTGATGATTATCATCATAGAAATTGGTGAAAATTATTGGAAAAGATGTTTCCATACAGATTAATCTTAATTTATTAGAATAATGTTTTAAAATAAAATATGGACAAATAATAAACTTGAAGCTCTTCAAATAGTGAGCCAATGGCCTTCAACATGATTTGATGAATACTTTTGAAATTAGATTCTTGAGAATTTCTGCAAGGGAAAAATAAACAAAGTATAGGAATAATGTGATGAATAAAAAAAGTTGGAAAGGGGTTGCATGGGCCACAAATGAAAAATTTTGTCCAGTGCTGGATATATCTTGGAGGGAACTC
Organism: Austropuccinia psidii; assembly: GCA_023105745.1. Classification (NCBI taxonomy): domain Eukaryota; kingdom Fungi; phylum Basidiomycota; class Pucciniomycetes; order Pucciniales; family Sphaerophragmiaceae; genus Austropuccinia; species Austropuccinia psidii. The sequence goes on along the minus strand of JALGQZ010000003.1, from coordinate 35,494,545 downwards.
CAAATTTGGAAAGGAACTTGTCTCCTCATAGATAATTTCTTTTAAAATAAAAATACAAGGATTTGGGACAACAGTAATAAGAAATTTAATTGATCTGCAGATTTGGAATATATTTATGTCCATTAATAAATTAAGTTTCAAAATATAATTCATTTTTTACGCTATCAAGAAAAATTCAAGGGCTAAATATTTATCTTATCAAAATCACTTACAAAATCCCCGGGGGTCTTTCCACTATATAACCCATGAAATCCTATCATTTAGGTTCCATTTGTCGTAAACATTCATATCACACTGATATATTAAATTTTCATTCTAAAAATTTGCAGTATGATTTCAATATTTTGTCTTGGGTTTTTTATTATTCAAATTGAAAAAAATATCAATATTGAACAATCATTTCCAACCTCTCTGAGCTCAGTAATATTCAGAAGAGTATTTAATTCTATTCATATACTATTAGAATCTGACTTGAGTCATCTTGGGAGCCTTAATTCTTTCCAGAGTTTCCATCTGGGTCCACTACTTGATATTTTTGGAGGAGTGGCTGAAGGCTTGAATCCTGAAACATATAAAAAATACAAAAACTATAATAAAGTCCTTTTTATAAATTCTTTCATAAATTTCAAGAATAAAGATAAAAATATCCTATTACATGGATGTGTTTTTGTGGATAAAGGAAATATTTTCCAAACAAGAGAGGCTTTCAAGAATGCAAACATGGCTCTGAGACATATTGACAACCATAGCTCACCTTTATTTATTGATATTCCTCAAGATTGTGATGTTTATCAAGCTTCCAACAATACAAGTTTAACTAGTTCTGTTATTTCAATACCTAATTGTCAAACCAATCTTTCATTGCACCAAATCCAGGGTATTTCCTTTTTCTTAAATATTGAAAATAATATGGAAAAAATTTGTGAAGACCTATGGAAACATTCAGATAACTTATGGATTAAAAAAGTGTTTTCTAATGCTGTTGAAAATGGGCTGATACCACAAGATATTGTGTGCAAAAGTAGGGGTGGAATATTGGCTGATGATATGGGACTTGGAAAATCATTGACAACTTTATGTTTGATTAAGAAAACACAAAATGAAGCATTAAAGTACTCAGGAATATCTAAGGACCATGTCCCAGCTACTTTGATCATTGTACCACTTTCTACTTTGCATAACTGGGAGAATGAAATAAGACTACATTTTCATGATGGTAGTTTACCATATTCAATATTCCATGGTTCCAATCGTAATTTCATTTCATTCCAAAATTTGAAGCAGAATGCAATTATCATCACCACATATGATGTTATTGCTGGGTACAAACTTGATGATGTTCATGGGATGAGAATAAATCCTCTTTTGGTGAATTGGTTCAGAATAGTGTTGGATGAAGCACAGTAAGCTTCTCTTTGTGATTCTTAAATAAAAAAGTACTGAAATTTTTACATCAATTAGCTACATAAAGGAACAATCTACTCATAGAGAATTCACAATATTGAATTTAAAATCTGAAAGAAAGTTATGCCTTATAGGAACACCATTACAAAACAATCTTTGGGATCTACATAGGCTGTTGAGGTTCTTACAGGTAGAACCATGGAATCTCAAGCCTTTATGGGAAAATTGCATAATCAAACAAATATCTTCTGGGAATCAAATGGCAATCCAATCATTACAGCTTATAATGCAAACACTCACCTTGAGAAGATTGAAAGCCAACCTACTGGATCTGCCCAAGAAAGTGCAACATGGAGTTGGAATTGAGATCTATGAGCCATGGAAAACACTTTATTTCAAAAAGCATGAAGAGTTTAGTTCATTGTATGGAAAACAGAGGTCCAAAGCATTTCAATGGGATTCATCAGAATTTTTCTCCTGATTATCAGATTTGAGGAAGCTTTGCAATCATCCAGCACTAATACAAAGGGAAGAAGGGGGAAGGAGATATACCTGGAAAGAACGATCCAAAGTGGTACATCTTGTTAGCCATCTCAAGGAGTTTTTTCAGAAGGAGCCAGGCTTAAGATATCCCAAAGCAGTTGTTTTTTCAGAATACAAAAGGTTTATTGATATGTGAGCTCAAATCCTTCTACTACCTGTCATTTGAATGATTTTATTGATCAAATATTGTAAAAAGTATTGAAATTGCACTGGATGAAAGTGGAATATCCAATTTGATGATGCATGGAATGCTCAAAAATGATCAAAGGATACAAATACTTGAAGAATTCAGAAAAAATCCAAAATCTCAAGTTCTTCTTACAACAAAAGGCACAGGTGGTGTTGGTATTGATCTTAGATGTTCTCAAAATGTCTACACTATGGTAAGACAGTATTTAGATACACTTGAAGCTTAATCTAATATTATTCCATTTACTTAAATTAGGAACCAGGTTGGAACCCTTCAACTGATGATCAAGCAGTTGATAGGCTTTATCGGCTAGGGAAAAAGAAAGAAGTTCATGTATTTCATTATATAACTGTTGGTAGTATTGAGGTGAATATTCAGCAAGTTAGAAGGAAGAAACAGCAGCTTCAGATGTAAGATAGTTTATACTCAACCAATATTTATCTTTTTTTGGTAGCTGAAATGTTTTTATTTCATTTCAGGTTGAGCATTGGACATTTAGGTACAGTGGATCATGAATTGGAAAAATTGATTGTGGAAACAATAGAAAAATCTTGAATTATTTTTTTAGGTTTCAGATAGTTGAAGTAAATGATGAATATCTATACATGGCTTTGATTGTAACATTAGCTTCTCATCATTAGTAAGCTTGGAAATATAATCATTTGAATAAAGATTTTCTGGAAGTCCAATTGGAACTTTGGCTTCTTTCTCAAAAATACCACTTTGTACTCTTCTACTTTCCAAGACATTTGGAATTCTATTGAATTTACGTTTTTGAATTTGCTTTTTAATTAATAAGGAATCTAATTGAGTTGCTAACTTTGAGAATAAAGCTGACCTCAAAGGGGACTTTAGTTTTATTAATGATCCATTTTCACCTTCAGTATCAGAGCAGCATCGTGGCTCATCAAATATGGAAGCTTCATCTTGATTAATTTTCAATGATAGCAATGTCTCTGAGCGATTTGATGATAACTGAATATTAAACAACATCAATTGGTGTAAACATTAATCACAAATAAAATAAAAACATACTTTTTTACGCCACCTTGATTTCTGCTTCTGACTGGCTTTTTTTGAAAGTGCTTGAGGAACCAATGTATCATTCTTAAGATCCTCTTGTTTCCCTCTGAACCAGCGAATTAGTATTAAAGACTTATTAACATGTGTATTATCCTTTGGATTTATCAAGAATATTTTCAATTCTCCTTGTTGGTGTAAATAGTTCCAGTGCTTGAGAACAAAGTTTGCAAATATTTGATTCCATTTTGATTCCCAACATTGATTCCAAGCAAAGGTTGACATTGGGAAGCCTGATTTGAAGAGATCCTCTTGAAACATAGTTTTGTACAGTGGTGAAATTAATATTATTGGGTTTATAGATGATCTATCCTTTCCTGAGGTGTGATTGTGGGGATTTATAATTGGATTATCAGTGCAAGAAAAGGGTAAGTTCTCAGAAATTTTGAGACTTTCTTCTGAAGGAAGAGATTTCCAACTATTTATACCAGATGGAGATTGGAAATAGTTCATTTCCATGATCAACCAGCATAATTGATGTATGGATCTTGATATTGCACTGGTAGGTAGTGGGATGATGGGATTTAATATCTTGTTGATAGTCCTGTTTGATTGGGGTATAGAGGTCTCAAAAAAGTAATGTGAAGCTTTAGGCATAGTAAAACAGGTTAATTAAAGTCAGATTTCTGGATATAGGTGGAAGAATCAAGAGAAAGGCTCCTATTTATCATAAATGAGAGGATTCTGGAGCCCTGTAGTTATTTCTTACAGTTTGAATGTGCCTGAAAGAAGCTATCTTGTGTAAAAGGAGCTTCTTTGGGAAAGTAAGCAATGAGGTATCAGGTTCAATAAGAATCACCCTGTTTTGAAAGAATAAAATTAAATTACAGAAAAAACTGATCAAATTAATAAGTTGTTTATATTAGCTTTATCAGGGAGATCTAGTACAGGTTGTCCATCTATGGTATTTTTTTCAAGACATGCCTCACTGAAGTCCAATACTAAACATTTGGCCACTTCCATTTTTTTTGGAGCAGTGGGAACAAATTCATGGGTTTTTGAGAAAAATGCCTTATTAAAAATATCCAAAATATATGCATTTGTTCTCTTCCAAATAGGCTCATAAGGCCTTTCCTTTGCAATAACACTATCAGTAATTTCTATCATCTGCAATGCTCCTTTAGCTGAGCTTTTTCTCCAATCTCTTGAGCAAACCATTAAGCCTCTTACCCCAGAAGCAAGAAAGAAGCTAAAATATGATAGCAGGGCTTAACTAATCCTATTTTTGTTTGTAGCTCTGATAAGGTCTTAAGGTGTTCTTTGGACCTTTTATGAGTGAGCACAAATTCATCAGGAATATTCACTGGAAGAACTTTTGAATGTGCTAGTATCAGGACATATGAAATCATAAGATGTAAAATGGAATCATTGAAAGATATTAAGCTATTCATTCCATAATGAATTGGCTGGTTTTCCTCCTTTTCATCAAGGGTATTTTCAATTTGAGCTGAATGGGATGGTCTTGTGCTGAGGCAGGACACTAGAAATTCCAGGCTGAGTCTTTTAACTAACAAGGGATCATCTTCTGTTGATTTTGTGATTTCAAACGTTTCAGGTTGTATGTGATCTTTTGCAGAAACTGATATTGACTCTAGTATTAGATTGGCCCAGAACTGTTTCTTTTGAAGATTAGGGACAAAGAGGGATTGTGCCAATTGAAAGAGGGGTTGGTGTGATTTGGAAATGTTTTGCATTGAAATTGTAGAATCCAAAGTAAAGATAGGCACATTCCAAGCTTCAGGATCATTGAAAGGCTCATATTTCTTTGGTGAAAAGATATCTAATCCTGAAAAATGCAAGTAAATATCAATGTTCTGGATGAAACATGAATGAATGTCTTTTGTATTTACCAGATTTATCCAAATCCACTAGCCATTTGGTAACTCTAAGAGATCCAATACTTTGAAAGTGTATTCCTTTGGGTAGTTTGGTAGAAAATGGCCTTGGGGGAATTTCCTGGATTTGTTCTCTTACTAGAGTTTCAACATTAACCTGGCATTTCTTCCATGAGGATAGAGAAAGTGGCTGATAATGGCTGATTTTCTCTTCAAAGTGATCTGAGTGAATGGGATTGAATAATCCAGATTGAGGAAGCTTTTTCTTCTTTTGGGATGTTGAAGGCTCTTCATTACTGGTTTGCATTACTTTTGAAGCTGATGGGTTGTTATCTGCATGTATGAGATTGGAGTTAGGTTTTTCTTTTGAGTGTTTGGTTGATGTAGGTTGTATCAAGGGCTCCTCTATTTTTGATTTTGCTTTTTTTCTCATGGTAGAAGTTGGAAAACTTTGTATATTTGATTGATCATTTTGAGAAATACTATTGACTTCAGGGCTGGAGTTTGATGTGGATAGGGCTTTTTCAAAATCATTTTGAGGTTGGAATAGTCCTGGTTCTAGATTTTGAGAATCTGACTGGTTTTGTGGGTGTGATTTCTCAGTATCATAATTGAATTCCAATTTCTAAGAAAGAAATGATTTAGGGAATATAGTTTAATCTTGAATTAAATCTTAAATAAAATATTGAGACATACTTCTTGATTCTTTTCCTTTATACTTTGATAAATTTTGGCCTTTTTATTACTCATACTAGAAGAAGATATGAAATACCTCTTTATTGATGTTTGGGAGGATGTTGAAATAACAACCTTGGCTTCAGGGGGTAATGATCCACCTAGCTTTACACCTAAATTATGATTCAAATTCCAATTAAAAATGGCTCCATATGGGCAAAAGATGGAAAAACATACAATACAGATAATCTTCAAGTATTTTGGAGACCTCTTGATTTTTTTTTCTTGCATATTCAGGAAAGTGAGTATCACAGGTAGCAAGCTTGAGAGAAGGAAGAAATTTGGAGATTTTGGATATGAATTCTGATTTTTCAACTTGCTTTGGCTCTATTTCAAGTAATGGATCCATTTTGGAGCAGTGATTATTTGAAATTGACTGAGGGTTAATTATTATAAATAAGTTTTTAAATTTATTCTTGAAATGAAATTGAAAAAAAATAGAAGGTGGGTGTTCTTTACAGTGTTCAAGAGAGATTGTACTATTATGGAATGTAGGATTTCTGGGAAGGCATATATAATGATGACTTTTGATAAATGTCAATATTTTTGTTTGAGCATTGCTCAATATATAATAGCTTGGGGACAAATGAAAACCAAAGCAGGCATAAATAAGAGGCTTATATATTAAATAATGTTGAGAACCTATAGCACAGTTCAGCTTTGAAAACATTAAATAAATAACAAATTTATGACTGATGGTCATAATTGTGAAAGCCCACATTGTGGATAAATTAAAAGTTCTCCCAATGGGTGACTTTTTAAAATATTTTAAATCATGTTTTCTTTTGAAGTACATTTATTACTAAATTCTCCGCTTGGAAAACATATAGGACACTTCAGCTCTCAAATACACTACAAAAGTATTAATTTTCTGACTGCCAGTCATAATTTTGAAAAGCATCTTTTGACTTGGGCATTAATTCACTAAATTGGTGAATTTTTGAAATAATTTATCTCTAATTATATTTCCAAATACATCTATTACAAAACTCTAAGCTTGGATACAAAAAAGGACTAGGAGATATACATTATTCAGGATTCATATGATTATGACTACTTGAACCAGCTTCAATTCCACTGAGAAAAGATCTTCCTGGCCTCTGTATTATGTGATGTCCCCTTTTTGTCTTGGCCTCAATCTCTAATAAAATATTTTGGAGTCCAATCGGTTCTTTTACCAGTAAGTGGTTTCTTTCAACTTCTGAAATTGTGTTTAAGTATAATGTGGAATAACAATCTAAAGGTAAGCAATTTGGGACATTAGTTAAATCAGAATTGTAATCTAATTTCTCTCCATCCCTATGAAGCATACATTGAACTCTATTCTTTTCAAGCTGGGTGTTGGCACCAAGGGTCATTGCTGGATCCAATTGCCTTGTACACAAGGTCAAAGCTTCACTACGCCAAACTCCAACAAGTCTTTTTGGTGCTTTTCCCAAGTCAGAATTATCCTCTACATCTGAAGTTGCTTTTATATCAGTATATATTGCAGAGAAATTGTTGTTTTGAGGGAATAATTGGCGTGCTATTTTGAAACGGGCAGCTGTAACCTAAATATAAAAGTAATATTAGAGTTTGGTGTATGTCTAACAAAAGAATAAGCACGGACATTCTGCCTCCCTCTAGTTTTTTTGGATTTCTTAGCTTTTTGAAATTTAACCTCCTCTGCAGCCTGGCCAAGTTTTGAAAGCTTTTTCATTTCTTTACCCCTTCCATTGACCCAACGCTCAATCAATAGGGTTAGTTGATCAGGATGGTTGATATTTAAGCTGGGTTGAGTCTGGCTCCAATTGAAAAAATGTTTGGAGATAATGTCGCCTATGGCTGCATTCCAAGTGGAGTTATTGAATGAGGTTCCCCATTGGAAGGTAATTCTCTTGAGGCCTACTAGCTGGCATTCCTCTTCACAAGCACGCTTTTCAACTATTGAGACCTTGATCTTGTTATTGAGAACATCACGACTTGGTTTAAATTCAGGTGGCTGCAATTGTTGAGATAAAGATGTGATTTCTTGTTTGACCAGAATTTTGCGCTCACTAATTGGATGACTCTCAGTCCATATTCAAAGGTTTCCAAATGGGTCTTGATGTGTTTAGCTTGGTTTTTGACCCAATGAATATGAAATTCCTCTTCATCATTGGTAGGATTGGGTGGGAAGTGATCTACAGAAGGTGGCATACCCATTAAGAAGTAGATAAATTCTTGCAGGTGGACTGATTCAGTGGATGCCCGACTTGGAAGATTGTTCTTTGTTACCAATCCTGTAATGCGGTGATTTCTCCCTTGCAAAATTTTCTTATTGTTTCTAGCCCTCTGTTGGTCGTCTTCTTGTTGAATCCGGAATTCGACTCCAACAACTGAAAACCAAATCAGTTAGTAATTTTCAATAAGCTTTAGGAAAGATACTCACCACCGGATGTTATTTCCTCTTGTCCCTCCTGACTGGCATTCTGTGAAACAGCATCCTCTATTCCAAGTCTTTCCAAATCTTGCAGAAAGATGGATTTCTGTCCAATAGAGTCCGTATGGATGCTTTCGTGGTTTTCTTCATCTGATTGAATTATTGAGTCACCCTCTGTTGGTGGGGTTTGTGATGAGGATCCAGAATTTTCTCTGTGGAATACGGAGGGGGAGCCGCCCATTGCATTGGAAGACATTGTAATATCAATTTAAAGAAGTGGAGATAAATTGAGGAAAATGAGGTAATTATATAGAGAAAGTTTGAGGATATTAAACAGAGTTGGACTAAGGATTCAACATATGAGAATGAATTTGGTGGATGAGAGAGCTCAGGAAAGCTTAAGGAAGTTTGGTGAAGTGAAAATACAGACATTTTTGGTGGAGAAGAGATAGTTTATATAAACATTTTTTCAAACCTGTTCTATCCAGCACCAAAAAACCAGATTATGTCTTGAAATATCTTTGGGAGGCTTAAATATGGAAGATTGACAATTTAAATCTCTTTTAAAAGGGATTTGAGTGAATTATTCTAAAAAAAATACATTTAATAGCATATAACAATATCAACAAAGGAAAAAGTATTGTTTTTTCTCCAAGGAAATCTTTATTGAGCATTGATGAAGAAACCTAAGGCTGAAAGCGGTTTGGTGCTTCAATCACCTATCCATTGCTAGCAAGGTTTGAAAGGAAATGGTAAGAAGCAGTTAAAATATATGAGATAATGAGTGGAAGTCCACTGAATCACTTACTGATGCATGTAGAGATACCAAGCAGAGTGTAGCCTGATCAATTCCAAAGGTTCCAGGGGGATTCCTGAGGCATGCAGCATGACCCAAAACTTATTGGGAGTTGATGATTATGGCATCCTCTGTCTGGTCCAATAGAATAGAACAATTGAGATCTGGAAAAGGATGGAAACGGTCTTTTTCTATTTCATTATTTTCAAGATTCTTAAAAGGTTTGATTATTAGCCACCATATGTCGGGATCACCTCCAACTAATGAGACAATATTATCAATATGGCCCAATGATTTAACATTATTAATGCTATACTCTATGATACTGTCTTCAACATGTGATTTTACATTACAATACCTTTTTTTTTCAAAATTTATTGACTTTTTGCATTCAAAGAGGTTTACAACATCCCTTAAGTCTCTTGAAACTAGTAGTTTCCACTGTTGAAAAATAGCATCATGCAATTGAATTTTATGACTGGCATTGATATTTTTTGATTGATGCAGAGCAATGAGGGGATTGTTCCTACCAACTCTTTGTTGAAGATTAGGCAATTTGCAAATCCATTGATATTGTACTTTAGATATCCATTTTTTCAGTATTGTTTGGGAGATCTCAGCTACAATTGGTTATATGTGGGTTAGTATTGTCTGAGGGTGATTTTTTGACGTAAAAATATATAATTCAAACTCAACATGGCTTATTGTTCCGTGGTATGTCCCCAAATGTACGGTTCATTCTTTCGTATGCCCACACAGCTAAGCTTCTTGGTGGCCCTAGCTCCTTGATAACCTTTGGTAAATGTTGTGTTAGGTGTAGATTAGGCTTGGAGTTTATCATTGACCAACCCAAACAAAGTGTTTCACAATAGATCTTTGTGGTACTTTCAATCTTATCCTGGTCTTCTTCATGAATGCTTGTCCTGAGTAACATGTTTGTTAATGTAACCAATGAAATTAGTGATTTGAGTAGTAGATCCTTATGGAGGTGGTTCCCTGGGCATTTTACCCTTTCCTCCCTGTGAGGTATCTGTGAACTCCATAGTGGTACAAGTGCCAATGGTAAATACAATGTCATAAACATTTGCTACTCCGCTGCTTTGAGTGTCTGAAAGTTTTTGAAACCAAATTTTCTGGGTAGACAAGAAAACCATGATGAGACTTTTGTTTTATTAATGACTTTTTGAAGTACCTCTAATTTGTCTTTTTTTAATCTTGGAGTTTCATCCCCCATTGGATTTAAATACTGATTATCAGCAGAAGATAAATCAGAAGGAACCAATGAATCACTACCATGTGTAAGAGGTAATAAGTTTAGTACTGTTGAAGTGGTTGTCTGGGACCTAAGGGAATACCTGGAGTTTGAAGTTCTGCTGCTTTGTGCAGTTTGATCACTTTTGGTCCTGGAGGCTTCACTAGAGCCTTTGTGCCTTTGGGATGTAGGAGGTCAAATGCGGGCAAGGTTAGCTCTTGTAAGGTTTTGTTTGTTGTGTCTGCTTATTTTGTCAGAATCATTGTCATCTTCATTTTTCCTTTTTCTTGGTCACCCCAATGAACAAAAAGGATATTTTGATTGATTTGAAGGTGCCAAAAAACTTTGCTTTTTCCTTTGAAGCTCTCACTCGTGACCAGCCAACCCCACCTTGAGGAATGATATGCAATAGTCTTTGATATCCCCTAAAATCAAACAATGCATAATATATATGCCACAGAAGTCAATTGGTCTCCAGTAATCTAACTTATTCAGAATACTCCACTGGACACCATGTGATTTTACAAATTCATCTTGTTCATTTTTGGTTTGAAGTTGGAGCCATTCATTTGCCTTGGAAATATGATTTTCATGTGTGCTTGTTTCAAATTTTGAAATATCTATTTCATTGATGTCAGCCCTTGTAATATTACAAAAGGAGCAAAATCGATTGGCTGAATGAGAGGCAAATACAGCCACTTTATGTAGAGCAGGAAGATCTGCTATTAAAGGTAATAAAGCCACTTTAATAAGTCTACCCTGTGGAAAGCTGTGGGTATTGGAACTCCAAATACCATTCCATAACATTTGAAGCTCAATCACAAGAGGCTCCAAGATTGAATTCATTTGATCAAGAGATGGCCCTTTGGGACCCAGAATTATTGCATACAAAAACATGTTCTCCGCTTTGTGACGTTCACTTGGAGGAAGATTCAAACAAGTGAGAAGAATTGACCCAATTGAAATATATTTTGCAGCTCCTTTGTTACTGAATGGATTGAACCAATCTACATATAAGCTAAATATCAAATTACCTGGTCTATTTGTAAATGCTTGTTTACTACGTGGGGAAGATTTGAATGTGTTCCAAATCTTGCTATGCCAAATATCAGAAATAACTTTAGGGTCTGTTTGAGAGTTATGGGTATTGTGAGAATTTAATAGCTTTTCAAAGCCAGGAATCCACATATGGGAGGCCAACCATTTTTGCAAGAATTGGTATGTAAAGGTACAGATTGGTTTTTGAAGTGAATTATCATTCTTGTCATCAGTTTTAAATAAAAGAGAACCACATTCTTTTCTTGAAAGAGATCCTAATTTGACAATGGAGGAAGGAAAACGTTGAATAAATTTGGATGTACACTGTTTGTTGATATGCCCCATTGCAGTCAGATCATACAAGCTGAAGCATTCTGGACAGCAAATCTTTTTTTCAAAGTCCATTGATATGCCCAGCTGAACCAAAATAGTTTCAATTGAAAGTGGAATTTCTTTAGCAATGGATAATCCATCAAAATTGAATTTGTCTCCAAGGCTAGTTATCTTTTCCCTTTCTGATAGAAGACATTCTTTGATACTATCTCTGGAAATTCCATTTTTGAGGTATAGGCTGGAAGCTTGAACCAAACATTTAAGAGCATGAGAGTCAATGAATTTAAAGGTCTTGTTTTGATATTTGTTGGTATCAAAAAGTGAATTTCTTTCATTATTCTGATGACATATCTGTTCAATTTGAGAGCATCCAGGGGTTTTCTGTGTTGGCAGTGCCAATACATTGTGGAAAATTAGATTTGAGTAATGATGAATAATTGAAATGAATGAGGGAAAGAGTACTTACATTTTCACTATTTTGGGCTAAAAACATCTGATCAACCAAAGGCTGGGGTCTCCTGCGTTTTAGTAGTTCCAATTGATGTGTCTTCCAAGTTGGGTCAGACATAGGTCTTCCATGCTGCACAATATTATTCAAATCTTCATAATATTTGCTGTAACAGCCAAGCTCGTGACAAGTGCAAATCTTTTTAGGGCAACCCATTTTTTGCACCATGAAGTTTTGTGGGGAATGAGCAAAATGGGCCTAAGAAAGTGAAATGGAGTAGTGTAGCTATGAGGAAAGGTTTGGGGGGCAAAGTGGACACAAAAATAGCTTTATTTATATTTGAGCATATTTGATTTTGCAAAGAGAGAAGCCAATTATGCCCCTATATGGTTTGCATGGGGGACAATTTTTATACAGCAGTCATAGTTTGACCACCTTTAAGATTACATCACCTGAAAAACATGTTTGAAGCCAAGCTGTATGGTTTCTGAGCCTCATTCAGATACAGGTTTTTCTGTATCTGAGTGGGTCTGATTGGATTTCGAGGAGACAAACCAGTTACGGCCGTAATTGGTTTGCAAGTGGTACAAATTATGACCGGCGGTCATAATTTGACCACCTGTGTACAATACAGCCACAGCTGTATTGTTTCTGGACCTCATTCAGATACAGTGTTTTCTGTATCTGAATGGGTCTTATTGGATTTGAAGGAGATAAAGACAAGCTGTATCATGGCTGGACCTCAATCAAATACAGCGTTTGCTGTATCTGAATGGGTCTGATTGTATTTCAAGGTGACAAACCAATTACGGCCGTAATTGGCTTGCATATGGTACAAATTATGACCGGCCACCTGTGTATGATTACAGCCAAAGCTGTATTGTCTCTGGACCCCATTCAGATACAGTTTTTTCTGTATCTGAGTGGGTCTGATTGCATTTCAATGTGACAAATTATGACCGGCAGTCATAATTTGACCACCTGTGGATGATTGCAGCCAAAGCTGTATTGTCACTGGACCTCATTCAGATACAGGGTTTTCTGTATCTGAGTGGGTCTGATGAAATTCCCAAGAGACAAACCAATTACAGCCGTAATTGGTTTGCAAGTGGTACAAATTATGACTGGTGGTCATAATTTGACCACCTGTGTATGATTACAGCCAAAGCTGTATTGTCTCTGGACCCCATTCAGATACAGTTTTTTCTGTATCTGAGTGGGTCTGATGAATTTCCAAGAGACAAACCAATTACGGCTGTAATTGGTTTGCATATGGTACAAATCATGACCGGCGGTCATGATTTGACCACCTGTGTACAATTACAGCCAAAGCTGTATTGTCTCTGGACCTCATTCAGATACATTTTTCTCTGTATCTGAGTGACTGGACCTCATTCAGATCCAGGCTTTTCTGTATCTGAGTGGGTCTGATGAAATTCCCAAGAGACAAACCAATTACGGCTGTAATTGGTTTTCAAGTGGTACAAATTATGACCGTTGGTCATAATTTGATCATTTGTGTACAATTACACCCAAAGCTGTATTGTCTCTGGACCTCATTCAGATACAGATTTTTCTGTATCTGAGTGGGTCTGATTGGATTTCCAGGAGCCATGTCTTACGGATTATGACCAGACATCATTATCTCACTCTGATGACATTCTGAGGACACACATTTATTGCATTCATAATTGCTTTACATTTTGACAAAATCATTACTGGTGGGCTACATCTCTCACCCACCTACAGGTGTGACTGTACCATCCAATCTAATCACCCATGTATTTGAAGGAGGATCCTAAAGATACACATTTCCTGACACTTAATCCTGCCCTAAATGTGTAATTGTCTTTTATGTCTAGAGGATCTGCAGCTTTCTTTCCTTTGAAACCACAAAACTCATTTCTGCTCTATGCCTATGGGCTACACGCCCACTTCACTTAATCGGGACCTGAAATATCAATAGAGCTGTTTCTCCCGTGTTTTCCCTAAGTTCCACTGTCTTTAACTTCTTTTGGCTATTCAAATCCCTCTCCTCCCAATATAATACCCAATACTATGAATCCACCCCAACCACCTGATTCCAATGTGTCATTTGATGAAATGTTTCATAGGGTCTTTTCAAATGACACAGATTTTAATTCATCTTTATTCTATCAAAATGAGGCACCATCTCATTCATCCATCAATTCATTGTCCACCCCAAACCAAAGCACTGAACCCCAGGAATGTTACGATCTTTTTCACTACCTCAATTCTCCCAATCTAGTCCCACCAGCTCCCATTAGTCATCCTCACATCTTGCCCTGCCCCCACCAAGCAACATAAATAGAACCCCCTTTCAACTTGGTAAATGTTTTCTTCCCCACGTAATCCCATCCTCAACAGTTTTTAATATTATATTTTTACCCAAAATATTAGATATCACAACCACACCAAACATGAGTTTGTGTAATCCACACCCAAATACTCCATGAACCCTTCCACCACCCTCATTCATAGAATTTGACATGAATAACCCACCCACTCAAGTACAATCCATCTCACCAATTCTATCTTCTGAGCTAACTCGCCTCTCCCGTGACGAATTTTCTCTCAATAACCACCGTATCAAGAAAATCCTCAATAATGCCCTTTCTGAAGCTGAAAAGAATCCTGTATCAATTGAGATTAAGGATTATTTGAAAAAGGGCCTTACATTGATTTCTCAAAAAGAACATGGTAATTATTATTCTTCACGTCTGTCCTCAATTTTGTATTAATTTGATCTCCCTTATTGTAGAATTGTCTTCATCACAAGCAATTGGTCTCGTAGATGGCGATGTTGAAGTTATTGAGAGAAGTTCCTTCCATACGCTCATCCCAATCATCCCTTCCAGAGGAGGTTGTTCCTGACGGAAATTGGAAGAAAACAGGAAAATTCAAAATAAACCACCACCAAATATTCGTTGTTTCATGCAACAATCTGTCACTATTAATAATACCCAACAGGTTGTCTCCATGATTCCTCCCACAAATACACCTTTTGTCCCCATTGTTTCCAGCCCACCCCAATCTATAAATCCTCAATTGTTATTGCAAGAACGTGCCAATGACCTTCCATCCCCTGATACTCCTCATCATTCACCTACTTCAATTGGGTCTGATTTCCCACCAATATTCACTGAGGAAGAACAAACTCATCAAGAGAATTTACCTCATACAGAAAGCCCACCTCACAACCCTTATGAACAAAGTGACCACAGCAACATTTGTGAGAGCTCATCAAATTTACCTATTTCAAATGAGACACCTATCCACTCAAGAGCAGATGTTCATCAGGTCTCTCCAATTATTTCAGCAGGAGGAATTAATGTTACAACTATCACCCAGGCAATCCAGTCCACTATTTCAACACCACAAAATGCACATACTCCTTGTGTCCGGTCATCCCCACATGATACGTCAATTGAACCACCACCCCCGTCATGTGATGATGTTCTTCCTCAATCAATGGAATCAAGTTCATCCCCTCCATTACATGCCCCAACACCAGGTCTCAATAATATCAATCAAGAAGTTGATTGTCAGACTCAAAATCCTCCCACATTGGAAGAGACTCAACAATCTCCCATTTCCCAACCAGCCTCTCCCCCCAATATTGAATTTTCCATCTTTTCCACTGAATTTCGTCCTCAATTTTATAAAATTTTCCAAATGTTTAATTCAGGACAACCAACTCAAGCCAAATATCAAACAACATTTTAAGAAATCAACTCTGTGGTTAAATGGCATCTTCAATCTTTGGGTTGTGAAAAACCTGCACAAAGCAATTTTGACTTCAACCAATGCTCATCTTCATATACCAAATGGATTGACGAACTAAGTGATCATAGTTAGTTGCCTTATAATAATTAGTCATTACAAAATGTTAAATCTTATTCTATTTCTGAACAGGCTCACCATTTTTAAATGCCACCAAAGCTGAATTTTATGTCTCCCCTCAAATTTTCAACATGCAAATATACGATGACATTACATCACCTGAACCAAGTATATCTATTCCGTTTTCTCTGGAGCCCCATGTTTGTAATGAAAAGCACCCTTAAATGATTTTTGTTTGTCATCTCATTTATATGGCCCAACCACGCCACTTCACCATCATCACTTGGGCAAAACTCATTGCAGCATCTATATCTGCAACAATGGATGAATTTTGTATCCCTAAACCCCCCATGACAGCTCCAACCACTCCTGGCAAGGTACATGCTTATTTGGATATGCTTACATACTTTGAAGGATTGAAGCGACCTTCTATTCCACCAATGGAGCTTATGTCAACCATCCCCCCAAATCCAAACCCATCTATTAGAAATATAGACACCAAACAGAATTTGGGTGCTAATTCTGATCAGCAACTCGAATCGTTTCAAGATTTAATTTTGGATGTTATGATTTCATACATCATTTTCAAAGCACAGGCAAACATAGAGGAACTTTCCCCTCCCAACCAATCAGAACAATGTAATCGTCCCAAAATTACAAAGAATCAACATCTTGGAAGAGATGAAATTTCCTCATTAATCATTAACCACAGACCTCAAAGCATCACTCTGTTGGACAATCAAGCATCACAATTGGACCAAGCTAAAAAGAAATTGAGTGAATATCATAGTCGGCATAATTTTCTTCCATTTCTTTATTTCTTAATATTAGGTGTTAAGGGTTTATTCACTGCTCACAAAGATCATCGCCATTTTTCCATCTCCAATGCTATGCTTATATTATGTTCTTTTAACATATCTCATCAGCTTGTTAAGTCATCACCTCCAGAGGAGCCTGTCTGGAAAAATCTATCTTTTCACCTCAACTCGTTTTTTTCTAAAGGCATGAATCCAATTAGTGATGTTCAACTTGTTCTTCCCCCCTCCCGGCATCAACTAGCACAATATATCACCAGTGATTTCTTAAATCAATGGGAAGCTCAAGCAACAGTGACATCACTTCTTCCTCCTAGTCAAAGATCTTGTTTGACTTAGTTTGAAATTTATCATGTTTTTAATAACTATTTTTCAATTGCAATTTTTCAATCCTTACTCTTATTGGCCATCTCCAACATTCTCCACCATATAAAACACATTATGTTTGTGAGTTTTCCCCAGGTCTTGAATTATACTACTTGATCATCATTCTATTACAATAATCTTATGATAGTAGGAAATTCCCCCTTGTAATTGATATTTAATACAATATGATAGTTTTCAAATTTAAATATTAAATTTCTTTCACACTATTCATATGAAATGCAAGTTTCAAGATTTTTGGACAATAAATTAAACAATCATATGTTACTAGTGAGCACAAATAGCAGAGAATATGATGAATACAGATTTGAAACTTGACCTTTCTATATTATATAAACATTTGGGGTTAGTTAAAAAGTATTTGTGGCAACTATTAGCCAAACATAATATCATCAGCCTTTATAAATATTCTTCTGATTATATTTTCATAATATAGTATTACTTATTGATTAAGTGAAATTCATCTCAATTTTCAACCATACCTTTTGTGGACCACCTTGATTTTAAGAGCTTTAAACGTCAAAATGAAACTTTTTATTATAGTACAATTTGTAAATGACATAAGAGGTTCTTTCCATTAAGAATTCTACTTGAAAGAAATTTGAAAGTTTTATATAATTGAATTTTTCTATTCATGTTTTTGAACATGTACAATTATGTGATATTACAAGTACACTTTATTACTGAACTAGTAGTTTAATAGTACTTCAACTTGAAAAGATAATGTTTAAATTTGTAAACAAATCCATTGCATATGGATTTTTTAAATTGATGCAAAGTCAAACATCCAAGATTATTACCACAAGATATATTAAGAGTTTCCCAAACCTCATAATTAATACAAAAATACCAATTTAAATTATGAATATATTATACTACATTCAAAAATGAGTAATAATTGATTTTAATATGCATAATAATCCACAATGAGAGGTTGAGCATTATTTTTTTTGTGAAAATATTTCAGATTTCTGTGAGATAAATGACAGTGAAAACAATATCCTATTTGTCAAATACTAATTACAATTTTTTTGATATTTGGCACATTGTTGTGCTCTTCCAATTGTTTTATCTACAAAATCTCCTGTTCCCTCTCTCTCATGTTTCTTCACCTGTTTAATTAATTCATTAGAAATTTGAAATGAGCAACCAAAGTGAGTCGTTGTATTGTTGGTTGATACTTCAAGAGGAGGTTTGGTTGTTTGATGTAAGATCTTTTTTGAAGGCCATATTAATTCTATAATCCCATTGTTCAATCCAAATTCAAAATTCAAGATGTAATCTGGAAAAGAAAAACTATGACCTATACATTTGGTTGGTGGTGATACTGGATTTCCATTTTTGATATCTATGTAACTGAATAAGCCATATGTAAGATTGTTTGAATTGTTGTCACAATGAGCATGGTTATGAAAATCATTATAAGTGATTGAGACATTTGAGAATAATCTTCTATTTTCAATTTTGTCTTTATCATTCCATTCAGAGTTGTCCCAACTTGGTAATTGCCATTGTTTCATCAAATGTTCATTATTAGTAGAACCATCTTTTGTGAATAAATAAAATCTATGAGAGAGAAAACTATTATAATTTGGTAACTTGTTCCATAATTCTTCATCTTTTACTTTTCTTTCAGATGAACACTTTTGATGTAGTGTATATACTCCTAAAAACAAAGAAAAAAAATTAATGTTTTGTTTTTTTAAATTCAAAATTTAATATTACTTACCTGCACTTTTTCCTTTATCATATCCACCTCTAAATCCAAGAAATTTCATTTTCCCACCAATTAAGAATTTGTTAGTTTTTTGATGCAGACAGTTTTGTGCCATATAATAAAAATATTGTATTATATTTGATAATTGGAAGGCTACTCAATTTTGATCTTTGATTTTTTCAAGTGAATGGAATTTAATCATACAAACTAAATCTTTGGTTTTTTCATCTTGGTAGAATCTATAATTATCATTGTTCAACTGAATATGAAACTTCTTTTGATTCTGGACTTGAATTCTCTTGATTTTTAAGTTATTTGGAGCTTTTTCAATAAATTCACCTTCTTCTGCTTCTTCAACAATTTAACCCTCTTCAGCTTCTTCAGAAATTTCACCTTCTTCTATCTCTTCATGATATTCTTGTTCTTCATAACTTCCTTTTTTTTTGGAAAATGAATGGTTTAAGTGTTTATCTTTGTGAGCCCTTTTTCTGAGACTATTTTGATCCATCATAAAGAGAGAAAAGCTTCTAATACCAAAAAAAAATGATATTGTAATACTGGAAATAGTAATATCAAAAGAAATCAAGATAATGAATTTGAATATTCCACCTGCTTCATCCCTCTTCTTTCTTATAATCCAAATTTCATTCTTCCTCAAACCTAACTTTATTGTTTCTCAATTATTAAATATCATCACCCCCCAACCTTTTTGATAACCTCAAATTTTTTTTTACTTATTGTATTCTCATCCTTAATTTCACCTTCTCTATCGCACCCTCAGCTCTTTTGCACTCTCCAATGCTATGGAAACAATCAGGGTCATTGACGTTCCAGCGTTAGTTCCATTGATCCTGGTTGTTGGTTAGCGAATCTTTTGCATTTCAAAATCATCATCAAGCCCCTCCTCAACATCAATATTCAAATCAAATGCATCATTATATACCACCACAAGCAGATTCCACCATTAAACCTCATGATCAATCAAACCTACTTCAAGCTTCATTTAACTTCCTTAAACTCTCTTCATTATTGTTCAATAATCAAATTGAAATCAAAATGATTCACTATCCCCAGAATCATCTCAATCAAGCCAGCTCCAAGCTATTATTCCCATTGCTTTATCTAGTTTTTACTTCCTAGCTGATCCTTAGGCTGAACAGTACTTACTGTACAGACAGACGCTCCTCCAAGGGCCTTTGCAGGCAGGCATTGTGGAATCATTTCTTTGGATTCCTGCAGCTTGTACTTCAGACAGATTGTCAAACTAAGCATTTTGGCTTGCTCCCAGAATCTTTGCTGCATAGTTTCAATTCCCCAGTTCATTTGCAGTGGATTCGACTGCTTTCTCTCATTTCCCGCCTCCAACCCATCTGCTCCCCGTTTCTCCCATGCTGGCTGGCTGGGCAACTAGCTCATCATACGTCCCCGCATCAGCTCACCCTACAGACTGGCCGACAGTCCTGAAAATTGACAACGTCAATTAAGCTTGCCAAGCTAGACAATCCACATCCTCATGTGTCCATGAAATTGACTTGCATACTTCGAAAGAGCTAAATCATCGTCTTATCCTGACGTTCCTCTGTGCACACCAGATCCTTACTGTCTGGCGGCTGGATTCGGATCGAAATCCTTTTCCAAGATAAATTCCAATTATAAAAGTTGCACTACAAACTTTCCCTAGCTAGTTTCTTTGGCCGTGTAGAACTACCCGTCTTGAGGGCCTTATCATTGCTTATTCCCACTTTTAACTAAAAAAATTATACCAAGCCATGTTTTCTTATTGTCTAGACCTTCTTTGGTTTTGTGGCGTGTCCATATATGCCAGTTTTGTTGCAGCCGCTTCCTCAAAGCATGGGCTGCCTTTGCCATCATCTCATCTCAGTCTATCTTTCTTCAATTGGACTCTTTCTAACGCCAATCGCTCCATCATTCTATCAACTCCTTTCTTGAACCAACCTCATCTCACATTAATCAATGCCAGTATCATTGATCAGCCAAACATCGGCCTAAATGAAGGCACAGTCCATTGGGTCGGTGAAGAAGAAGCTTGGACCTGGGAAACCACTTTGCAAATCGGTGCTCACCTGCACTGGACTGGCGTCAACAGAGTTTGTTAAACTTTCTGTTCATTTTAATCTATTGTTCTCGACAAAATGACAAGGAAATCTTGATTGTCTTGTAACATTCAACTGGGCTATTCCCTACTAGTTTTACCTAGCTTTCAATGGCCTCAACACAGGGCAGCTTCTAAGGCTACGGCTGAGCTAGGTTCAGTACTTGCACTCTTTCCCTCCAGGAAGTCAGCTACCGTTTTTTGCTTGGTGGCAGAAACAAACGAGCAGCCCTGCTGGTTGGCTTCTTGAATGTATGTGGCAAATCCTTTATCTTGATTCAAATAAAAACACAAAATGCTCTGAGAGTCATAGAAATGATCTGGATCCCTAGCTGGAGAAGCCTCATGGGGGCGCCTGGTTTTCTGTAACACATTGAGAGTGATATGGGTACCGAGACCCTTCCGTTTGGCGCAGGTAACAACAGATGCATGGCAAGGGATAGGTTGAAGACCTTCGTGTTATCATTAGAAAGAAGATGAATATCCGTTCTTGCTGATATCGCTTGTCCTAGGAGAAGTAGAGGGTCAAATTTTGAGGCAGAAGCCGCCAACACCAAGTTGGCCATGGCAGAGAACAATCAGGCTTATTTCTGTAAAACAAAACCAAAAAAAGCAGCTGAGCATCTTGCTCTCCTTGATTTGCTTGGATGAATCGGCTCTACTGATCACGCCTTCCGGAGTTGGGTCTTTGATGGTCAGCCTTTTTCTTCCAGCCTTGTACTATATAAGATAATCTAACCTCTACCAGTCAAAAAGAGACTAACTTTCCCCAATTGGTCATTTGTTCAGTTACTGAGGCTTTCCTAGCTTCTCGCGCCCACTCCAGCATATCCCTGTCTTTAAGATTCGCCTCGGCTGCTGCCATCACCTCCCACTTGGCTCACAAACCTGGGAATATTTGGTTTCCAGGCTGGGAATCAAAGCATGCTCCCACCCTTGAGCTTTATGAGGGACTTGTCACTTGGCAGATCCTTTAACTTAGATCCTTATGTCTCTTGTTATTACAACTCTACCCCTGGCAAAATATATGGAGATCAAGAACTCTACAACTATGATACCAGTGTTAGCTTTAACAACAAGACTTACCCAGTTGCTTGTTTTGTGAACGAGGTCAGTTTGTTGTTGCCTAAAGCTTAATTCAGATATTGGATAATACTGAAGCCTCTTGGTGTTCTCTAAATTAATTGGTTCGTAACGTAGTTTGGATTTCATTTGATGCCTTCCATTTAAACTTGGGAGTGAGTTCTAGATTCTCCTGAAGACTATGCATCTAATTCATCTGTTATCTGCGCTCACAATAAAGTGAGTTGAAATGAATTTCTCACAATTATCATTCTGAAAAGCCTAACTGACTTTTTTCTGTGTTGTCATTGGTAGCATAATCCTGCGGGGACCTTACAATAACCTTGGCCTGCAGACGATGGCCAGATGCAACTGACTACTGGTGTGACACAATATTATCCAACTCCAAACATCACTGGAAATCACTGCGCTTTGTTGGCTCAATGGGCTTATTCTACACAAGGTGTGTCACAAAACGCTATAGATATCCAAAGAAAGCTTTGGTAATTTAAATTATACATTTAAATTGCAGTTTTTCAAGCTGCCTTCATGGCTGCACAAATAGCATATTACAGATTGTATGCCAGTAGAGCTGAAAAAAACATGGGTAAGTGAAACTGCGGAGAATCTAGTGGGCTTTTATGACTACTAATAGTACCAACTGATTTTCTTTTTTCAAATCTCTGACCCATCTAGGTGCATTGCATTGGCAATGTCAGTTTTTTCTTTTTTCTTTCTGCAATGGTATTAATATGAGGGAAATGTGGACAATTCTGACGCTATATTTTTCACATAGTAAATGACATTTGGGAGGGTATCAGTTGGTCTTCAGTTGAGTACACGGGGCATTGGAAAGTTTTTCATTACATTACTGAGCATGTCCAAGATCATGTCATTATCTCCCCTGTCCACAATTATGAGAAAAAATGTTGGATATATATGTCACCTCTGATTTGTGGTACGCATTGGTTTGGTTGTTTATAGCTTTCAGAGTTACTCACATCACCTTTAACAGGCATGAGATTGAAGGTACTGCTCAATGGACCAGTAAGAACAATTGTGCAATCGGTCTCTTAATACTTTCAGGTTAATTGCTGAGAAATCAAACGACTGATTGGATGGACAGGGTACGACTTTACTGGCCGCAAGTTATCAAAAAAAATTTCAGACTTTAAGGTTGGCCCCATTGGCTCCACTCGTCTAGATGGTTCAGTCGAGATATCTGCTATGATCCCTAAAGGCCAGCCTCTCAACAATGCTTGGTTGCATCTTAGCCTTACCGGTAAAGATGGAAAATATTCCAATGAGCAGTTCTTTTATCCACTTGCATTAAAAGATTGTTGGCTATGGCCTACCAAAGTTGTTAGTCGTCCTATTGGTTGCAACCAAGTGTCTATAGAGGTCTCTGCAGGAGGAGTTTCTGCTTGGGTAAATGGTAAGTAAATGGAGTATTAATATGTTAAAATATAATCTTTTTACTGAATTTGAAAAATCTTTTGACCCAAATTTTGTTCTGGTTTTACAGTGGAGCATCCGCCAGGTAATATTTAGAATTTTTTTTTTGCCTTGCCCCCTCACTGATACTTATCAAAAATTGCCTTTTCCTTTTTAAACAAAACAATCTGAATTGTATTCAGGTGTTTGGCGTTATTTCAAGGATATTTACAAAAACAAACCATCTAATGCATTTTTTCTGAGGCCAGGTGAAAAAAGGCAACTCAAATCTATTTTAACAGGATCAGATGATGAATCTTTACAAGATTTAGAAATTAAAATGTTTGTTAGAAATATGTGGGACAATCAAAATCATCTCAATTAGTCTTTATTCTATTTTGAATCTTGTATCTTTTTTCTCTAATTCTTGCGAATCCACCTGAATAATGTTGCTTCTATCTCTAAATAGTATTTTCCATAAGTAGAGAGGTTTTGAATTTAGAAACTTAAAAATTCCAAAAAAAACTGATTGATGCCTACTACTTCTTTGATTAGCTTACCTTTTTTGAAAATTTTATTAATATGTAAAACTTCTTTTGATTATCATGATAATTAATTGATGAAATTAATCTATATATTATAAAGAAATTGAACTAAAATAAAATAAAATAAATTAAAAGATTCATTTTTGTGTTTGTATTTACACTTAATTAATTTAATTGAATATTTAAAAATAAATTGTTTTTTGAGGTGAAAAAAAAGAGATCAAAATTAAAATCCTGCCTTTTTCTTCTTTTTGAGTATTTGAATTTTAAATTTCAAATAAGAATTGAAAATTAATAATTACTCTTATTAAAGTACTTGATTTTAAATTTTGCATTACCTCAATATATTAAATTCATGTTTTAGTAACATCATTATTACTATTTCAGAGTTACTCTGATAATCATATTGAGATTTAATAGCAATACAAGAATATTTTTACCATTAGTAAATTATATAGATATATTCATAATTGACATAATTTGGATAAAAAATAACTACTATTTGTCTTGTGGATTTAGAGATATTGAAATAAGGCTTTAATAAATAAATCAATAAAATCTTGAGAGCTCTTTCTAATTTAGGTTAATTTAAATAAATACTTCTTCTAAAAAAATAGAAATATCTTGGGAAAATTCATTTGAATTAGATTAATTCTTATTAGATATCCTTAAAAACTAATTTTAGTTGAAAGTATTATTTTAAATTAACAGTTTTTAATGATTTTATCAATTTTATCAATTAAAAAGAACAAACTATTTCTATTACTAATTAGTTTACAAAAAAAAATTCCAATTTTTTTAATAATCTAATTGAAATACAGATTGGTCATTATACCTTCTCTCAGAATTCCTTTCTCACATGACACATTTTTGTTGAAAAAACCTCTTTGAAATCAATTTTTATATTAATTATTTTATAGGCTCCCCCTTGGAAAAAAAGAATGGAAAGCTTATTAATTTGAACAGTTTTCACACAAAAGAAAGATTTTGTGAATATTAAGGGAGTTTTGGATAGCCAAAATTATAATCAAATCCACTTCTATCTGTTTTATGAACTCCAAAAAACAGGTATTATGTGAACTTGGACCATATTAATAATTTCCACACCAGGGATTAAGTTAATTTTCCAAAATATTATCTGGATTAAAAAAATACCATAGCTGAATAAGTAATTCTACAAGAAAAGTTGAAGAATTAATGCATCAAAGAACTATTTTTTGTAACTTTGATTAAAATAATATTTAAATTTTCACTCACCAAAAGTAATGAAAAACTTAATGAAATGACTTCAAAGGGTTTTTCAAAACAACTTTCACCAATGTAGCAAATACTGAGAAGATTTATTTGATGACTGAGTAACCAAAAATAATTAGTTTAGAAATAAAATGTCTATCAGGTCAGGACTCTGTTAAGCCCTTTTTTTTCTATATAAAATAGGGTCTATTACATTAAGTTAAAGATCAAAATATTCAGTATTCCCAAGAGAAATAACAGAAGTTAATCCACCAGTTTTAACCCAAAAATGCCAAAACATTTCCATTTATCAATTTTGTGAAGTATAATTCTACCAAGGTAAGTAGCCAAATTTCAGTTCAACAACCCATCCAAATAATTTAAAAGTCACTGAAATTGAATTTTGAATCTTTTGAATGAATACACATTCTCTTATTCCTTTAATAGAGTTTTGGTGGGAAGTGGGGGGCAGGATTTAATTTTATTTCTTTTACTTTGAGATAGAATATAGTTTTTTCCCTGAAAGGAGTTAATTTTTCACTCACTCAAGTTGTTAAAAAATGTGACGCATAATCTTTTTAATGAAAAGCACAATTAATAAGGCTTATTTGAGCCCAATTAATTCAATTTCCAAAGTATGCATTCAAGGGGATATACCACATATATGTTAAGGCTTAGAAATAAATAAGGTAGTGGATACTGAGAATTTAAAGAGGTTTGTGGATGGATAGAAACTCAAGAAATAAAAATCAGATTTAGATTAAGCAAAACAAAATTGATTAAGAATTAACTTTATTGATACTATTTAGAAACTTAGAGTTGTTTATTAAATATCTTCAAGTTTATAGTATATGCTATATATAAAATCTTTCAAAGTTTTGGATATTTTTATGATCATTGAACCTTATCCCCTGGAGATTTAGGACACAAAAAGTGAAAAATTTTACAATTTTGAATTTCTTACTGTTCCATTCAATTGGAAAAACATTCCTGAAGATTTGTCAATTTATATTCAATCTGATTAGTAATTAATATTACAATCGTAAATAAGGGGGATTATCAAGGTAAAGGAAATTTCATACAAATTTATAGGGCTATATATCAAGAGAGCATGAAAATTGGATTGATTCATGTATTTAAAAAAGAATTTTGAGTAGGTACTCAATCCATAAGAATATCTATAAAGCTTCCAAGTAACAAAAAAATGGAATGGGAATTGAAATTTAAATTAAATTATACTATGTTTATTTGATATGTGTAGTATTATGGGATAATGGGAATAACCATTTTTTATATAATGATTGCTTCAAGCTATATTAAATGAATCACAAGATATTATCAAATAAACTATATAGCTGATTCTACTAAAAGATAAATTATAATGTTATTTTTTGGTTTACCAGTAAATATGGTGACCTTATCACTTTGATATTATTATTTATAAACAAAATATACATATGGAGTCCTAGGATCTTGAATATAACACAAGGATATGAAAGCTTTAATATAGTGGATTCAGATTTTTAAATTAATCTTGAGTTGAAATGGTGATACATACCAGGAAACAATGTGACTTACTTTTGAGTTGAATGGAAGGTAGCTTACAGGATCCCTTTAGAACTGTAGGAAGGCCCCACTCCAATGACCCCAGTGAAAAGTGAAGAATTTGGAAAATCTCATGCACAAGCTGAGATATAAGCCAAGTCAAGAATAATTCCATTTGGAGATACACATGGATATATGACTGAAGTTAATAATTAGTTAGCTTTGAGATAAGCATATAGATATTCCATGAGTGACTTATGAGTTATCTTGGAGATAGACATGTAGATATTCAATGACTTAATGTTGAGTTAAATTGGAGATAAAAATTTAGATATGACATGAGTTAATTCTGAGTTAGCTTGGATGTAAAGATATAGATATGAAATGAGTTAATGCTAAGTTAGCTTGGAGATAAAGATTCAGATATGACATGAGTTAATGCTCAGTTAACTTGGAGATATAACTCAATATACTTGTAAGGGACCTGCAAGCAGGTCCAAGTTAGATTCCCCCAGTGATGCCACAGGCACAGAACCTTCTAAGGATGTCTTCCATAGTCTGGATCATCCTCTCAGCTAGGCCATCTGTTTGGGGATGGTAAGCTGTGGAAGAAGCAAGCTTGGTGCCAAGCATGTCATACAAGTTGGTCCAAAATTCAGATGTGAATTTTGGGTCCCTATCACTAATGATGATTTTAGGGACTCCACAGGTAGATATAATGTTATTCCAAAAATAACAGGGCAGTATCCATGGCTGTGTCTTCCTTGTGGCATGGTAGTCACCTCATGCTCTTGCTGAACCTATCAACTATGATCAAGCAGGCATTGTAGTTTTCTTTGCCTCCTGGGACAAGTCCTGTAGCCCAGTCCATGTTGATGGTTTCCCATGGGTGTTTGGGTTCTTCTATATGTTAAAGTAACCCATACTTCTTCCCATGTTTCCTATTTGCCTTTTGGCATCTTTCACAAGTGTTGATATATGCTCCCAACTCTTGTTCCCACTTGGGCCACCAAGCTGTGCTTGCTACCCTCTCTTTGGTCCTGTCTTCACTCATGTGTCCCATATAGGGGCAGTAATGGCATTGCTACAGGATCAAGGAGATGTGGTCTCTGTCTACCACTGTGAGTGCAAGGAAGAACTTTTTATCCTTATAGGCCCTCAACCAGGGTTCTTCCAGCTGGGATTCCAGTTCTGGACTCCTGTAATTTTGTTGAAGGAGTTGTAGCAGTATGCCACACTGTTTGTGTTTGGCATAAGACTTCAGTACTGCACTAAAAAATTCATTGTGCAGGTCAGAGGAACTTATTCCCAATATGGGAGTTTCTGTCCCCTCTGAATCAGTGTTTCCACTGTCAAGGGTACCACTTTCTGGTGCCCATTCAGAAAATCTGAAGTTCTTTCTCCTGTCTCCTTCCATGAAATGGATAGGGATTTTGGCTGCAACTTCAGGGTCATAAGCTGGATTGCTTTTGAAATTGTCCAGTGGCCATCTGCTAAGGCCATCTGCATTGGTATGGCTTTTACCTTCCTTGTATATAATGGTCATGTTCCCTCTATACTCCTGGATGGCTATTTGCCATCTCAGCATGTGTCTATTTGTAGTCTTCATGTTCAGTAAAGACTTCAAGGCTGTGCAGTCTGTGTAGACTTCAAAGACTGCACCCTCCAGATAATAATGGAGTTTTTCTAGAGCCCAGACTATACATAGACATTCAGTATGGGTGGCCCCATACCTGGCTTCTGAATCTTTCAGCTGCCTTGAGATGCAGCAAATTACTCCTTCTCTTGGTTCACCATCCACAATTTGTCTTTGGTGAAGGGCTGCTCCTAGGCCTTGACTGCATGCTGCATCTATATATAGCTTGAATGGTAGTTCAAAGTCAGGTAAGATGAGCACAGGTGCATTGGTGAGTTCATGTTTGATCCTCTCATATGCATCCCTCCTTTCCTTGGTTATTTCAAAAACTACATCTTTTGAACATACCTTGTATAAACTACTAGTTATTTGTGCAAAGGTTTTGATGTGGTTTCTATAGTAGCTAGAAAACCCAAGAAAAGATTGCATCTCTTTGATGCTTTTTGGTACTGGCTTTTGCAGTAATGCTGCTACTTTATTCTGGTCAATTGCCAGACTAAGACCTGAGACTTTATGTCCTAGAGCCAGTAACTCTTGTTGGCCAAAATTTCACTTCTTAAGTGAAATTTTGAGATTTATGGGTGTGCATTTACTTAGTACTCTGTCTATGTATTGCACATGGTCTTCCCATGTCTCTGAGTACATAATGATATCATCAATATATACCACCATCCAGCCTTCCAGTATTTCTTCTTGAAATATTGTGTCCATCATCCTTTGGAAATGGGCTGGTGCATTTTTGATGCCAAATGGCATCCTGGTTTACTCATATATGCCCATATGGAATATTATTCTGAGTAATTTCATGGAGTTTGGTTTAACTCCATTTTGGTGGAAGCCTTTCATAAAATCCATTTTGGTTATGTATTTGGCTCTTGCCAGTTTATCCAAGGCATGGGGTATCCTGGGTATAGGGTACCTGTCTCCTTTTGTGTAGTTATTCAGAGCTCTGAAGTCTCCACACAGTCTAGACTTGCCATCATGCCAGGTGATTAGGACAGGTGTGGTGATTTCCACTATTTCATTATGTCCAATCTTCCTGATGACATCCATATCCAGGAGTTCATTGATATGTTTCTCAATTTCTTTCCTGGTTTCCAGGCTTGCTGGATAAGGAGGTCTCCTAAGCATGGGTGGATAAGGCCTTTCCACATCCAGATATAGTTCTATATAATGGCCTTCCATCTTGCCTAATGGTTCTTAACCAATGGCAAATGCTGGTCTGTTCTTCCTCAGCATCTTTAGTAAACTCAGTTTTTGTTTACTGCTGAGGGTAGTGCTAAACTGTCCCTCTCTGAATTCCTTCAGAAGTTCTTCTAGTGGATCTTGAGAAAATATCTGGTATATATCAAGTGAAAATTTCTTTTCCTTGTTAGTACCAATGGTGATGTGCCTATTTATACTGTTGTGAATGTCTATGCCATAAATCCTCTGGTAATCTGTTCCCAGTAAAAGCCCTTGGATGTGGGCATCATCAAGCACTACAAACTCTGGATTGAGTCTGATATTACCCTTCCTGTGGGGTATAATTATCTCTTTGATAATTGTCCCAATGGAAGTCATCTTCCCTGATGCACTTTTAAAGTTCTTTGCCTTAGTGGGCAAGAGCTGCTTTTCCCAGTTTGGGAAGTGGGTATCCAGATAGTTTCTGGCCACTATGGAGCAGTGTGCTCCACTATCAATGATCAGTGGATGCTGAGAATTGTCAATACAAACAGTCATTTTTGTGGCTGTCCCATGTATATATGCCATTCCTTTGGTTGGTGTAACCAGGAATGTTTGTGCATCTTGTGTATGTTTGCACAAGTTCTTGTTAGCAGTGTCCTCTGGAATGCCTGCTTCCAACTGTATGTCCTGAATTTCTAGTGGGGTTTCCTCTTGGTATTCCACCAGAAATTCTTCCCTTGCATCTTGATCATCATCAGATTGTTCTCTGATGGCATCACCCATGGAGTCTGATTCAGAATCCTCTGTTGGAGGTTCTTCCTCTTGGACTTTCTCAATGGCATAGACTTTCTTCTTTTCCTTTGGACAGTTGTTGGCATAGTGGTCTGTTGAACCACAATTTTGACAAGAATTTCTCTTCTTTGCCACTTCTGCCACTCTTTCCTTGGGTTTCTCTCTAAATTCTACCCTGAAAGGTTGTTTCTCTTCGAAACTATTGCTCTTATATGGGGTGAATTTCCCTATATTAGTCCTTTTCCTTATGTCTTGTAAGGTTTTGGCAATGTCATCTAGAGTGCAATTTTGGTTGCATCTGCATTTCACTGCATGCTCTAGTTCTCCTGGCAGTTGTGTCAGAAGCTTGTGATTCCTCATTTGGATGTTCATCTGAGGATCAATGGCTTTAAGTCTTTTAGACTGTCTAAGACACCACTCATATGGATCTTTATCCACTGAGTATTTGTCATTTTCAAATGACATTGTCTTCTGCCATATCCAAGTTTCATTGCTGTACTTTTGGATGATTTGACTCTTCCACCATGGCCAGCTTCTTCTGCCATGGGTTTCTTTCATTTCTGTGTACCATATACTAGCATGAACTTTAAATGCAGTATTCAATCTAGCAGTAGTCCAGTAGTCTGGTATACTTGGGACATCAATGAAGAGTCCATCAATATAATCTACGAGTTCCATGTGATCATATTCTCCTGATCCAGAGAATTTGGGTCAGCTTGAGGCCTCTGGAAGATGTTTCAAGGCTTCCTTCTCTGAATAAGACATTCCATCTCCATACTGGTATTGTGATGGAGATCTTTCCTTATTCATCAACATGGCATCTGGTTTAATGTCATCTGGTGTCACAGGGGCTCTTGGACAGAAATACAAGAGTGGCCTGGCACTCAGCAATCAGGGAACTCACTTGGAAGACTCCAAAAGAATAAAGAATAAAAGTAATAAGAATGAATTCCTCTAAAAGATATGCAGGTACAAGGTGAGATGCAAAAGAGGAAAGGGAAGCCAAATGGCCAAAGAGCCAACCAAGTAAGTCTTTAATCACTGTTTCAACCTGCCAAAAATGAATAATGGAATTAGTAAGGATATGACCACCAAATATCCATTGACAGGTGAAGAAAGAGAAAGAGAAAGGTGCTAAATGACTGACCTAATAATATCAGTATTTGCTTAACTAAAAATGAAAATAAAATAAGGATAAAATAAAATCAAAGTATATTAATTAACTGGGGAAAACCCCCCAGGGTGGAAAGGGTAGCCAGTATATGTGAAAAGTTGGGAGCTTGAGTTCTTCAGGCTGAAAACTGATCTGTATTGATCCTGGAGGCTGTATTGATTGTTTTGGGAATTGATACAGCTGGCTAATATTGAAATTGAATTGGGTTGAATGAGCTTCCCATGCTTGAAAATAAAATACAGTTCTTGATGGATCCAGACTGTATTGAAATGAATATGGTTGCCAAGATGGATTGAGTGGAGCTTTGACACTTGAAAACTTCTTTTTGGCACTGCCTCTTGAAAACACTTTGAGAATGAATTGACAGTATTCCCTTGGAAGGGATACTTGGAGTGAGAATAACCAATGACTGCTTGATGGCGTCATTGGGCTTTGACGCTGAAACACTTGCTCTTGAGCCTTGATGATTCCTCTGAATGATTGGGTGCCTTGATGACGTGATGAGATGTTGGAATGTTGAAATGACCATTTGATATTGCCTCCATTGAATTGCTGTTGAAAAAGGATGTACAATGATATATAACATCATTTATGGCATATTGGTTCATTGGCAAGAAGATTATGTCCAAAGGTCTTGAGATGGAAAGGCAGAGGGGAAAGGGATGGATGTGATGGCTTCAGAGCTTGGAAAGGTGTTTCTGGGCCCTTTGGGGTTTTTGGCCACTTTTGGGTTCTGAGCCAAAAACTGGCTCAAAAGGTGGGAAAGTGTCTTTTGGACACTTTGCATCAAACTGCGCAAAAATGCGCAAGATGCGCAAATGCGCATTATGAGCCCAAATGGCCAAAAACAGCCATTTGGGCCATTTCCCCTGGTTTTGAGGGAAATGACCAGAAATACCCATTTGGGCATAAATTGCCGCTATGGGTTCTTGATTGAGGTGAAGGGCCATGAAGGCCCCAAAACACAAATGGACATAAATGGTCCATAAGATGATGATGTGGCCATATTGGCCACTGGTGATGGATATGGCCAATTGGCCATAAAAGAACTATGGCTTGATATGCCATATGGGGATCCAGGGAGGTGAATTGCCATGGTTATGACAGTACCCCCCACCTTGGAATGGTGAGCTCCCGAGCACCAATACAAGGTGAAGCCTGTTGAGGCTATTGGAAATATTTTGAGAGAGTGATTCAAGAGGACTGATTAGGATAAAAAGCCTGAAAACTGATATTAAAAATTTGACATTTGACGCAGGACTTGCTTGATCTTCTTTTGACATTGGCTTCATGATTTGAATTGAATTTTAAAATGAATGAAGATGTTTTGACATGATAATTGACGTGACAAAAGAAAATGTAAAATGAAAGTAAAATAAAAATAAAGAATGAAAATGAAAATAAGAAAAGAAAAAAATGAATTGAATCTTGAGGAGGTTCCAATCTTCATCACGGAGGTTGATAACTGATTTGGAAATTGGCCAAGGACCTGGAAAGAGAAATTTGATGCCAGGTGCTCACAAAGTGGCCAAGGTGATGTTTTGACAAGATTGTAGACCCCTCAGGGAAGTGCACACCAGGAGAGGAACTTACTTTTGGTAGTTACCACTCCCGCCAGTGCCATAAGAATAAAACAAAAATGCTGAAGGAATGAATTTGAATTTTGAGGTCTTGGGAATGAATT
This sequence comes from Austropuccinia psidii, assembly GCA_023105745.1. Lineage (NCBI taxonomy): Eukaryota > Fungi > Basidiomycota > Pucciniomycetes > Pucciniales > Sphaerophragmiaceae > Austropuccinia > Austropuccinia psidii. Next base: position 35,461,325 of record JALGQZ010000003.1, on the reverse strand, counting down.
GAAAAGTGAATGGCCCATTGTCCCAAGTGAAAATGGCCATAAGATTGGAAATGAAGTTGAAAGCCATGCCAAAGATCTGTGTCCAAAATTGCAAAGTGCTCACAGAGTGGCCAAGGTGATGCTTACAACAAAAGAGTAGAATACCCCTAAAGGTGCATACCAGGAGTGGGACTTACTTTTGGTAATTCCTCTCCGCACCAAGCACCATAAAAAATCAAGCTCTTGAAGAATTGGGTCCTGGCTTGTCAGGATATAATTAATGAAAATCTTTGACGAGTTCAGGACAATTCTTGAGGTTTTCAGTTGGTTCCCAAGTGGATCTTTCTGGGTCTTGACTGAAACCTTTCCATTCCACCAAATACCATAATTTTCCTCTCTTGAGCTTTGAGTCCAGTATTTGCGAGACTTCCCATTCCTCTTCTTCTTCAATGGTGATTGGAGGAGGAGGCTCTTGATGCCGATTTGGGACTGTTGACATCTTGACTGGTTCCAAAAGGGAAATATGGAAAACTGGGTGGATGTACTTCCATTGAGATGGGAGCTTGAGGTGGTAGGCATGAGTACTGACTTTCTTCAAGATTGGAAAAGGACCCAGCCATCTTTCAGACAGCTTTTTGGTGGGTCTGGTTGATTTGATGTTCTTGGAAGAAAGCCATACCATGTCACCAGGATTGAAAACAGGTGGACTTGCTCTACTTTTATCTGCATACCTCTTAAACCTGTTTATCGCAACTTCAAGTTCTCTCTTGACATCTTGCTGTACTGATTGGATTTTTGTTGATAACTTTCCAGCCGGAGTATCTTGAGTGATTTGAACTGAGTCGAAATGAGGATCTCTTCCATAAAAGTGGAAAACGGCGATTGTTTTGTTGAAGAGTGGTCAGAGTTATTGTAGGCAAATTCAGCCAGAGGGAGCCAGGTGTTCCAATCATCTTGATGATAACTGACATACATCTGAAGGTACTGTTCGAGTATCTGATTTACCCTCTCTGTCTGTCCATCAGTTTCTGGATGATAAGCAGTTGACAAGTCTCTTGAAATCTTGAGCTGCTGACAAAGATTGGTCCAAAAAGAAGAAACAAAAAGAGAACCTCGATCACTAACAATGCTTGAAGGAAGGCCATGCTTTGAGAAAATATTCTTGATGAATAAATGGTCCAAATCTAATGAAGTGATTGAAGCTATTGTTGGAATAAAAACCGCCATTTTTGAGAATCTGTCCGCTATGACAAGGATTGAGTCAAAGGAATTGGACAGTGGCAATTGAGTGATGAAATCCATTGAAAGACAAATCCAAGGACCACTTGGAATTGGAAGAGGCTTGAGGAGTCCAAACTTCTTGTGATGAATATTTTTGTTTCTTGAACACTGTTGACAGGATGATACATAATCCTTGATGAATTGAGTCATGCCGGACCAGTGGAAATCCCGCTTGACAAGCTTGAGAGTCTTCTCTTGGCCAGGGTGTCCAGCTAGAGGAGAGTCATGCCAATTTTGAAGTATATTGAGTTGAATTGTGGGGTCATTTGGGACCACCACCCGATCTTTGAAAAGGAGAAGTTTGGAAGAGGAATCAAGAGAATAATCTTGGACAAATTTAACTTTACCCAAATCTTCAAGGACACTTCTATATTGAGAATCTTGCCACACTGCCTTCTGAATTGAATGAATCAAATTTGAAAATGAATCCACCTTGACTGCAAAAAACTTTGAGGCTTGAATTTCATCTTTCTTTATTATCTTCTGATAGTTCATTGGATTTTTTCTGATAAAATCCTCCCCCCTCTCCGGGTAAACATCGTCCCAACGTGACAAAGCATCTGGAAGGGTGGCCAAGCGGCCAGGGGGGTAAGTGATTTAGAAATGGAATTCAGATAAAAATTCAGCCCAGCGGGCTTGTCGGCAAGTGAGAATCTTGGAAGACATAAAATATTGAAGAGATGAATGATCGGTGAGAACTTCAAAAGGGGAAGAAATTGAAAGAAGGAAAGCTCTCCAGCGCTTGAGAGCCCAGACTATGCCAAGGAGTTCCTTGTCATGAATCTCATAATTGAGCTCAGCTGGGAGAAGCTTGCCGCTATCAAATGCAATCGGATGTTTTCCTGAGTCAGAGACCTGACTCAGTACAGAACCCAAGGCATAATCTGATGCATCAGTCTCTACAATGGTGGGTAGAGAAGGATTGGAGCAGTGGTGAATGCCTCTTTGAGTTGATGAAACTGTCTAAGAGCTTCCTCATTGAGGGGAAAACGGGAATATTTATTGAGGAAACTAGTGAGTGCACTAATCTTCTTTGAATAATTCTTGATGAAACGGCGGTAAAAATTGGCAAAGCCAAGGAATGATTGAAGAGCCTCGAGGTTTCTTGGAGGTGGCCAATTGAGAATTTTCTGGACTTTTGCTTGGTCCATCTTGAGGCCTTCAGAAGAAACAACATAAACTAAATACTCTACACTAGAAACATGGAATAGGCATTTGGACGCCTTAGCAAAGAGGTTATTGGCTCTGAGTCTGGAAAGAACAGTGGACACATGAGTGACATGTTCTTCCTCAGATTTGGAAAAGACCATAATGTCATCCAAATAAACCACAACATAAACATCAAGAAGATCATAAAAAATATAATTGACAAGGTTTTGAAAAGAAGCAGGAGCATTGGTAAGCCCAAATGGCATAACCAAGTACTCATAACTACCATATTTGGTTCTAAAACAAGTCAAATGTTCATCACCTTCCTTGATTCTGAGCAGGTTATATGCACCACGCAAATCAATCTTGGAGAAGATAGAAGAACCATTGAAAACAGTGAGAAGCTGATTCATAGGAGGAACAGGATACTTGTTCTTCCTAGTAACAGCATTGAGCTTGCGGTAATCAACACACAAACGGAGGCCACCATCTTTCTTTGTGACAAAAAGAACAGGTGCTCCTGTAGAAGAGGAGCTTGGCTGGATGAAACCCTTCTCTACATTCTCTGAAATGTAGGCCCTGAGTGTATCTGACTCTTGGTTTGATAAAGAGTAGATCACCCCAACTGGAGGTAGAGACCCCTCCAGCTCGATATGATGATCACAGGCGCGGTGAGGAGGAAGTTTCTCTGCTTTCACCTTCAAAAATACATCCAAGTATTGGTGATAAACAGAAGGAACAACCTTCATCACGGTTTCTATTTCTTCTGGCTCTTCCTATCCATCCCACAACTCCTCCAGGGAGTCATGATAAGATGAAGGAGGAAGGTCCATATTCCCAAAGAAGAGATGAAGTGAAGATACAGAATTATCTTCTCCAAGATCTTGAATCTCTTTGAAGACTTCATCTCTAGATGATAGTAATGACTGGTGGGAATTAAGGGAAGGAATATGGACAGAAGACGGAAATGATGGTGTTCTAGAATCACCAACCAGAGCTGCACATGATTTGGCAGAAGAAAAGTCATTACTAAAAGAAATTGAAGGATCATTATAGTCCTTATGATCATATTTAAAGGTGATCAATCCTTGCCTCCAATCAATAAACGGATTAAAATGATTAAGAAAGTCAAAGCCCAATATGAGGTCTTCTCCCTTGGGAGTATCAATGACTAAAAAGTCCCATTCAAAGCTTGGGAAGGAACAGAGCTCAACCATATATTTAGTATGGTGAGTCACAAATAAAGAAGGAGACTCAGAGGAGTCTAAAATGATGAGGGGAATCTTCTCTGGAAGTTCTGACGTAGTCAATGAATACTTGTGAACAAACTGCTTTGCAATAAATGAGTTGGTAGCACCAGAATCAATGAGAATACTGTAAAAAACATCAGAAAGAGAATAAAAAACAAAAAATTTAAGAGAATTCTTGACACCAGTATTCATAATGCACAATTGTGCTCTGGATGGAAAACTGTGAAGACCATTGAACACAACATGATCTTCACTCAGGCTTTTCCCTGGCTGGGAAATTTGCCTGATTGTTCGGTTAGCTTGTTTTGAGGCCTTTTGAAACAGGACTCAAGACTATGCTTCCCCGCACAAGAGGGTACAAAGACTCTCCTTGATTCTTCTTTCTTTTTCAGAGTTCATGAGCTTGAAATCTTTATTCAACAAAGAAGAATGGGGCTTGTCCCTCTTCTGAAAATTCTTCTTCTTCTTTTGACTTGAGCTTGAAGAATTTGGAGGATGAGAAGAACTTGACTTTGAGGCTTCTGGCTTCTTCTCTTGATGATGACTCTTTTCATTTTGCCTCTCATGGTACCTGGTATCAAGTTCCAGGGTAACGTCCATTAAGTCTTGAAGAGAGTCAATTCTTGAAGGATGGGAGGCCAATTGATCCAAAATCCTGGATGGCAATCCCTTCCTGAAATGATGGATGAGAGCTCTTTCACCCCAATCCCCAATTCTTGAGACTAAACTTCTGAAATCAGCAATTTATAAAGATACATGCCCACCTTCTTTCATTCTTAAAGAGTCCAACTCAGCTTCTGCTTTTCTGACTTCATTCGGGTCACCAAATAGAGTGAAAAGTTGGGATTCAAATAAAGGCCAAGAATTGAGAAGGTAATTTGAGTCTTGATTGGTGAGATTGGAAAGATAAGGCTCAATCCATTTTGCAGCCCTGCCAATGAGAAATGAAGTGGCATAAAGGACCTTCTTTCTGTCTTGAGCGAAGTTTGCCGGATCATTATGAAATATCAATTGACAAGACTGAATGAAACTTCTAACTTTGAAGGGCTGAGTCCCATCAAAGCATTCCGGTGCCTTCATAGATGGAGTCTTGAAGGCTGGTGGTCTTGATGCTTCAGAGGATGAAGCTGCTTGAAGATTGGCCATAATCTGAGTCATTTGCTGCATGATGGCCAATAAAGATGGTTCAGACTGATGAGAGACAGGCTGATTAGACTGGGCTAGAGTTGGCCCTCCAGTACCTTGGGATGCCTCCACCGGAGCAGGGACACCTTCAGTACCATCAGACTCTTCCTCTTCCACAGAATTCTCCTCCTCCTCTTTACCATCTTCACCTGGACCTTTGAAAATAGTCCTTGAAGTTCCTGGAAATCCGCCAACTACTCCTGAAAATGAACTTGATCTTCTGGACCCTCTTCCTTCCTTCCTGGATGGTGCTGCTCCTTCCATGCGGGGTCCTCTATCTAATTGGGCCCTCAGTTGAGGAACTGTTGGGGTGCCATCTAGAGGAGCTCTTGGAGTTGGAGTGAGAACAGCTTGAGCTCTGGCCTGAGATCTTGTCTGTCTTGCCAGAGGTGAATGTTGAACAGGCATGATTTAAGGAATAAAATTGAAGTAAATGAATTAAAAACAAAATTTGTTTGAAGTGAAAAGAGTCAACAATCAAATCTTGAGGAAAGTTAATGAATCAAAATGAAAATCTTCAAGTACGTCAATAGATCAAAATCAAATGAAGTCTTGAAGTCAAAATCAAATCAATGTCTTGAAGTAAATCAATGAATAAAAACAAAATGAAGTCTTCAAGTCAATAAATCAATAAATCAAATCAATCAAAAAATCAAAATCTTCCAAAAATCAATCAATCAAATGAAATCTTGAAGAAAAAGCAATTTATGTCAAAATTCTTGATGTGAAAAAATCAGCAAAATCAATGAAATCTTCAGGTCAATCAATTTTCTTGAGGTCAATATCAAATATGTCAAATCAATCAATCAATCAAAATCAAGTGAATTATTCTTTAAAAACCAAAATTCTTGAAGAATGAATCAATTATGAATCCTGATGTGAATAACGTGTCTGAATATCTTGATGAAAAATTTGAAAATCAAAGAAAATCAAGATGACGCCTGAATTATGAATGAAATGAAAATTGATGATTTTAAAAGATTGTAAAAAGAATAACAAAAACAAAAATGGGTCAGCTTTCAATTTTCAAAATGAAGAATGAGTGAAAGAAAATTGAGAGGTGACAATGAATCATTAAGTTCATAAGAGTAAAAGAAGCATAATTTTGATGAAATGAGTGAATGAAATTATAAAGAAAGAATGAACAGAATGAAAAAGAAATTATGAGTTAATTAATATAATTTCACAGGGGCTCTTGGACAGAAATACAAGAGTGGCCTGGCACTCAGCAATCAGGGAACTCACTTGGAAGACTCCAAAAGAATACAGAATAAAAGTAATAAGAATGAATTCCTCTAAAAGATATGCAGGTACAAGGTGAGATGCAAAAGAGGAAAGGGAAGCCAAAGAGCCAAAGAGCCAACCAAGTAAGTCCTTAATCACTGTTTCAACCTGCCAAAAATGAATAATGGAATTAGTAAGGATATGACCACCAAATATCCATTGACAGGCAAAGAAAGAGAAAGAGAAAGGTGCTAAATGACTGACTTAATAATATCAGTATTTGCTTAACTAAAAATGAAAAGAAAATAAGGATAAAATAAAATCAAAGTATATTAATTAACTGGGGAAAACCCCCCAGGGTGGAAAGGGTAGCCAGTATATGTGAAAAGTTGGGAGCTTGAGTTCTTCAGGCTGAAAGCTGATCTGTATTGAGCCTGGAGGCTGTATTGATTGTTTTGGGAATTGATACAGCTGGCTAATATTGAAATTTAATTGGGTTGAATGAGCTTCCCATGCTTGAAAATGAAATACAGTTCTTGATGGATCCAGACTGTATTGAAATGAATATGGTTGCCAAGATGGATTGAGTGGAGCTTTGACACTTGAAAACTTCTTTTTGGCACTGCCTCTTGAAAACACTTTGAGAATTAATTGACAGTATTCCCTTGGAAGGGATACTTGGAGTGAGAATAACCAATGACTGCTTGATGGCGTCATTGGGCTTTGACGCTGAAACACTTGCTCTTGAGCCTTGATGATTCCTCTGAATGATTGGGTGCCTTGATGACGTGATGAGATGTTGGAATGTTGAAATGACCATTTGATATTGCCTCCATTGAATTGCTGTTGAAAAATGATGTACAATGATATATAACATCATTTATGGCATATTGGTTCATTGGCAAGAAGATTATGTCCAAAGGTCTTGAGATGGAAAGGCAGAGGGGAAAGGGATGGATGTGATGGCTTCAGAGCTTGGAAAGGTGTTTCTGGGCCCTTTGGGGTTTTTGGCCACTTTTGGGTTCTGAGCCAAAAACTGGCTCAAAAGGCGGGAAAGTGTCTTTTGGACACTTTGCGTCAAACTGCGCAAAAATGCGCAAGATGCGCAAATGCGAATTATGAGCCCAAATGGCCAAAAACAGCCATTTGGGCCATTTCCCCTGGTTTTGAGGGAAATGACCAGAAATACCCATTTGGGCATAAATTGCCGCTATGGGTTCTTGATTGAGGTGAAGGGCCATGAAGGCCCCAAAACACAAATGGACATAAATGGTCCATAAGATGATGATGTGGCCATATTGGCCACTGGTGATGGATATGGCCAATTGGCCATAATAGAACTATGGCTTGATATGCCATGTGGGGATCCAGGGAGGTGAATGGCCATGGTTGTGACATCTGGTTGATATGGATTCTCCATGACTTGGCCTTGTGGTTGGGGCTTCAAGTTATGGTAGACATTAAACAATTTGTTTATGTCTTGGTCCAGACAATCCCTGTCCCTTTTGCTGTGGTGTTGTTCATCAAAGACTATATTCAGTCTTTTGTTGGTTTCTTGAGAGGCTTTGCTCAGTTGAGCAAATCCTTCTTGAAGATTCTTAGCTATCTGTTCCAAGGAGGCTTGAGTTTTTCTCATCCTCTCTTGGCCAGCTTCAATTTCTGCAAACTGCTTTGCAGATTGTTCAGCATATTGGGACATTTGTAACCACAGTGTATCACTGTTGATGTTACTCTCAGAAGTGACAATGTTATTTTCAGTCTGAGTTGGGCTAATGTTTCTATTACTAGGACTACTGATTCTAGAGTGGTTTACAACTAATTCTGGTTCTTGTGCACTTCTTTTACCAAATCTAACAGCTTCTGAATCATAGGGTCTGAATCTTTCCTCCTCTGGTTGAAGGAGGTTTTGTTCTTGCCCTTGTTTCCTTGTCTTCTCCTGGAAAATTCCTGGAATTGTGAAGAATGGTGACTCTTGGCCACTGATCTTCTGGTTTCTGAATGGTGTGAAGCCACTGGAGAGCTGATTTGGCCTGCTCCTTGTGAGCCTGAAGGAATCTGAGTAGGCCCTGTCTGGGTTAACTGTTCTTCTATAGCTTGGATAGTGGCTTGATTCTCCCTTATCCTCTGTGCCCTTGCCTCCAGGAGTCTCAACTGCCTTGTAGGATTCCAACCTTTGGTGATTACCATCAGGTCTTTGAGGTCTATCTCTCTGAGACAGATCTTCTGGAAACTTGCTCCAAGTCCTGCCCAGTGACTTGCCAGGTTGAACCTCTTGTTGTACATGCTCCATTGGAATAAGTCCTTGAGGAGTTGGTGGAGCTGAAGAACTTGATCCATGTCTTTCCAGTCCTCTGGTTTGAGGTCTCCATTGAATTGGAGTGTGAATGTCAGGGTTTATATTATCTCCCTCATTGTTTTACCATCCACTACTGTGTCCAAGGTGTCCTCTTTCAGGTCTTCTGGTTCTGGACAAACCTTCTCTGTCCTCTGGTTGGTTCCTTTGGAAGCCAAGATATCTGAGGTGTACAGGTGACATGTTAGTGTTTGCAAGCAGTCAAAAACTTTATGTTCCTAGGGTATTTACCTTTGACTGTTCCTTTTACAAATTTGTTGTCTGCTGATTTGTGCAATTTACCTTTAGAGGTTACAACTGGGTTAATTATAGTAATTTTCCCTGTAAAGGTTATCAAGGTTGGTTTACCTTGTATTGATGCAGAATTTCGTGGTTTTCTACTCTTCTGAGTGGCAATGGGTGTCCACTTCTTTGCTGTTATCAGGCCTTCACTGTGCCTCTTTCCTTTGCCTTCGCTGCCCTCTAGCTCTGAGGGTGTCACTGGTGTGTTGGCCTGTGACTGGCTTTCAAGTGGTATGAAGTTATCTTCCACTGAATCAAAACAGGAAAAAGAGGGCTTATGTCAGTTAAGAATTCTCAAGAAATGCTGGTTTTGCACGTCTAAGAATGGCCTCTGGGCTTGTATATTATTACAATGTGCCCTTGTATAATGACAGTGTGATTGAATTAACAATTCCACATCAGAAATACAGCTTACTGATATTTGGTATACTGTTTGTATACCAATATCTCACAGAATAACTTGTGATTAGCAAGTGCAAACTGTCAAAAAGTGGTGTGTAACAGGGCAATTGAGTTAACAATGTGTCCAACCATGCCTCAACTGTTGGTTTATTGGTATGAGGTGTCTTATTTTAATTCAAAAATGAGACTATATTAATGGCTTAAGTGTTTTTATATGTAAAACACGCCAAAAATAAGGGTCTTGTGGTTATTAACCATGTGACAGGTACTCTTAAAATATGAGTAAAAAAGGTGGTATATGTACCAAAAAAGGAAAATATATATATAATATATATATTTTTTAAGAAAATTTACACCTAGAAGGAATAACGCAATTGTCAGAAAGTGAGAAATAAGAGAAAAAACTCACTTATAAGGGTCCAAAAAGGTTAAAAACATGGCCAAGCCCCCAAAATGTCAGCTAGAGTCTATGTTGAAGCAGTAATTAGGCTATTTACAGCTAGAACTATGACTGTGACACGTGAAAATAATTTTAAAAGAATAGTTTTTAAATAATATAATGGTTTATAATATAATAAAAGGGTTCTACTATTGGAAAATAGTGGTGGTGAGTGCTATTGACAGCCCTGGATGCAGTCTTACCAGTTGGATTACTATAATAAGAACTACAATAATTGAAATTATAATTATACCCTGATTATTACCCAAGAGTAAAGCTGTTTTGGACAGTTTACTACGTAGGATATTCAAGAGCAGGATGAGGAAACAATTCTGGCTGTGAAAAGCCTCCTTTTTATCCTGAAATGGGGTGGAAAGGGTGCTAGACCTTTCCACGTAGAGCAGGTGAAGATTTTTTCACTCTCTAGTGCTGGCTTGTGGTTTGAAAACAGCCTGTATAACCTGTATTGGGCTCATATGTGGTTTTGAAACCACATCTGGGCAGTTTTCACCAATACAGGGTGAAAACCTTCATCTGGGGACCTCACAGCCTGATTCTGACGTGTATGACACATAGAATGCTGTACAGAACCTGTATGGGACCCCAGTATTGACTGACATATGAGGTATTGAAGTAAAAACAAGCTTCTTTGTCTGTTTGACACCTCATATTCATGGTTATGGGATATTATCCCATGGTAAGGCTATATATGACAGCAGGTGGGAATCTGACCTTAAAACAGCCATAACTTTGTCAATTCTTGAGATATCAACCTCAAAATTGGTTCAGTGTGTAGCCCTGTATGTGCTCTACACAATGGTACCTCATTTAATATGGGTATCTTTAAATATGGCAAAGTTATTCCATGTGCAAGATGTTTGTACATTTGCATGGTATAGGCAAAAAGCTGTATTGAGCTTGTTTGCCCCATAGCTTTTGTTCTAGTTGAGCTATGGGGAAATGGATGACACCATCAGATAGCCCTGACTTTGCTCTTTCCAAAAATACCCCACTTCAAGTATCTCACACTAAAACTGTAGAAGTTAGATGAGAGGTGAATGTTTTGTTCACCCTTATTTGGCCTGAAATTGACCATAACTCCTGTAATCTTGGTGCTAGCTCAGTTTGGCTGGTACCATTGGATAGCCCTGGCTTAGAGCTTCATTTTGAGTACCCATTTGATGGGGTTAAGCCTCTCCTTCTAGATTTTAGATGAGAGGTGAAAATTAAGGTTTATGCTCAGCAATAACTTTGAGCAGGAATAACTTTGTTATTTCTTGTCCTATGGTGATGGGACTTATGTTTTCAGAAAGGGGTGAGTTTCCTCTTTCTTTTGATACCTTTTTAGCTGATTTGGCTCAGCTCCATGTTTTGGTGGTATCTTGGCTATACCATTGGTTTATGGTATTTCAGCTGTCATGCTTGTGCTCTGGTTTTGAGTCACAGGCTGACAAATTTGATGTTGGTGCGACATATGGTTTGGGTGCAATCACATCATATGAGACTCAACTAATGGATTCAAACATAAAATTTGCCCAAAAATGTTTGATTGGATTGGAGGGGTAAAGAAGGCTCTGAACCATTTTGAAGAAGAAGTGTTCAGATTTTGGGAGATTATCTGGAGGTTTAGCTCATTCCGTCATCAATTTGAGATTCCAAAGGTTTTTATTAAAGAACGCTTCTGTTTCTGTTGGCTTAAAAAAATCTAACCCTGTATATTGAAATTTATATCACAATTCAACAGGCAATAATCATGCATCATGCACAAAGATAAAACTCACCTGCAATCTCAAGCTCCTCAAGGCAGACCAAAATTTTAAGCACTCAGTTACTGATCACCTTAATACCAATGGGCAGGAATGTATCAGTATCATTTGTTGGTCTTTCTTGGAAAGTTTGAATATTTCGAGGAGAGGCAGGAGGAGTTTCATCATGGATTTTTTCATTGAGTATGGGGGGCTTTCAGTATGCGGAGGTTCATTATAAATATGGTTCACTTCAACATTGATCATGTCATCACCTTGATCCCAGGCAAATTTTGCAGCTTCAAAGGTATGGCGTTTTTTGTTGGTTTGTTTGGTGGCATTTATATTTGGTCTTTTTCCTAATCCTTTGTCTGGAACTCCAATTACCACTTGAGATCCTTCAGGGAGAGATTCTCCCACCTCCAAACCTGCCCATATATTGTAAAAAGCCATTTTAACATTTTTGTATTTAATTAGTAATGGACTTATGGTTCGAATCCATTTTGAGGGGGCTCATTGCTTCAGCAATCTTTTGACGCACATAATCAGGAATTTTACTATCATTTTGAATTTTTTCAAGCCTTGGGATTGTTTGAGCAATGTTTGAGACAAATTGCTCCTTGGATATAATTTCAACCTCTCCACTGAAAACTACATCATCTTGCCCAGCATCTTCTGTTGGTGCACAAGGTTCAGCAGTCTTTTCCTTCTCATAGCTTTTAAAATTTGGTTTCTGAGAGCTTGGAGGCCAAGCTGAAATAAAGGTTGTGACAAAAGTATCAGGTTTGGAGAGAGTACAAATATTCAAGATAAATCTATGCTCACATTCCAGAGGAACTGGTGGATCTGGATTACTTTCATGTGCCAGGCTCTCTATTTCAATGCCTAATTCATGACTACTGACCATATCAGAGATTTCACTTCCACTTTCTGGGGCTAAAGTTTGTATTTCATTGAATTCAGTTGAATTTCCCAGGGTTTGAGGCAGTGGTTGGGGCATAGCCAAGGTACGTTATTGAGTAAAGAGATGGTGACGAGTTGATGGATAACTTGATTTAAATTCTTTGATCAAAAAGATCAAAATTGACAAAAAAGGGGGGAGTTCTGAAAGTGGTTTAACTAAGCTAAGCTTAAGATATTAATTATTGATTCCTTTTTAGGTAATATCAATATTGGAGAATTTCAGAAAGCTTGAAAGAACTTAAATATCAATTTAAATCAGCTCAATAGTTGGTGAATTTTCTAGAAAAAAGACATTTTAGAACCACAAGCTGACCAAACGAAGCTTACCCATCAATGGCCGTGGAACCTTCCATCAATATATATTGAGCTTTTTGTATTGCATTTGCAAAATATGATTTGTCGGGAAATTAAAGGAGGTGATGTGTTGCAAATTATTTCATATCATTCAAATGAAATCACTTCCCTGTGAGAAATTGAATAAAGTTGACTGGTGAGAAACCTAATAAAGTCAACTTCTGAACTATTCAATGCTCATGAGGTAAGGACTAAGCAAAGTGTTACACTTGAATGATATGAAATAAAATGCTTTTTTTGCAAAAACAGAACCTACAATCTGGGTATTAAATAGTACACTTATTAGGTTTAAATTTGTGAGCCTCATGATTTAAACCCTAACCACAACAAAGTGAATATACCTACCAATTTCCCCGAGAACCTGTTGGCAGAGATGGCCACTCAGCATATCTCCCTGATTGTGTTCATCATGTATGCCAACAAGCCACTGTACCCTGTGGATCTAGTACCTGAGCGTAAGGATGGTAAGCAGCGGAGAGAGGATTAGGTATAAGGAGGGTTGAGGGGGCATCGGAAGCATATCTTGAGGGCACCGCGTGAGTGTAAGAATTGGAAGCGGCAGAGAAGATAAGGCAGGGGTGCAGAAGCATAAGGGGTGGCATCATAGTCTCATCTTGAGGGCGCTGCAGGAGCATAAGGATAATAAGAGGGGTTGATGATTAGGCCAGTGTGAGGGGGGCATTGGAGGCATGTTGGGAGGGCACTACACAAGCATAAGGATGGTAAGCAGCGTTGTAGGGATTTTGGGAGGGCACTGCGAGCGTAAGGATGGTAAGAGGCATTGGGGGCATGTCGGGAGGGCACTATATGAGTGTAAGGATGGTAAGCAGCGTTGGAGGCATGTTGGGAGGGCACTATACAAGCGTAAGGATGGTAAGCAGTGTTGGAGGCATGTTGGGAGGGCACTATACAAGCGTAAGGATGGTAGGCAGTGTTGGAGGCATGTAAGGTTTGTCTATGAAACTCTTGATAATAGTAGCAAAATCAAGAGTACTATGACTGTCCTCAATAGAAATATATAAAATAATTATATATAAAAAAAAAATTTAATTATTATTATTATAATATAATAATAATAATTATAATAAATTATAATTATTCTATTATTGTTATAGTCACTGACAGTTATAACAATAAGATGTGTAAAGCTCTTAATGAGACAATTACACGTGGAAAATATGAATATTAAACACTTATAAATAATATAAATACTATTTATAAAAAGAATTAAACACACACTGTGCAGAAATAATTCTTTTAGAATAAAAATTCTATATAAAAAAACTAATATTTAGCAAAAAAATATAGAACTTTAAAGAAAACTTACTTATAAGATTTATTTAATACAACAAGTCTAATACAACAGTTATTATACTAAATAAAGGTTATAAGTTAAAAAAACACGTCAAAAATCAATAAATTCAAAGATAAAACAACTTTTTATAATATAAATTATGATTAAAGAGTTTTTGAGAGGAATTTGTGGATTTTAAAAGATATTTAAAATGACAATTTTATATAATAAAATATATTATTGGTAATTACAACAATAATCTAAATTCTATGACTTCAATTCTTTAATTTTAATAAATAAAGAATAAAAATAACTTAAGAATTACTTTTAATAATAAGATTTTATATTTAATAAAACTTTACCTGTTTAAATTTCTAATATGATTGGATTAATAATGAATGATGGACAAAAACAGTGATGAAAAGACTCTTTTTATGTCTTCAGAGCAGCTCTCATGATTAATAATGAATATAGAGGGCGTGCTCAGGTCAAAACTGAAAAGCCATGCTTAAAAATAAAGTTCTTAGCTTAAGGCAACTTATTTTTACTTCCAATTTGAAGTTACCAGTGTTATTCTTAACTCCAAGTAACTTTAATCCTCATTTAGTTTAACTATTTTAAGTTTTAATATAAGATAAGGTTATTTATATTAAGGTTCATCACATGAACAACTTAAAATTAGAGTTTCAAGCAAAAATCTCTTAAACTCAATTTATAATTAATTTTTAAAGAAATCATAATTTTCTTTGAGCTTAATTAAAAGAGTAAATTTCCAGGCTAATTACCCAGGAAATTTACTTATTAAAGGTACTTAAAATTTAATTTATTTATAGATAATATTAAATTCTAAGTTGTGTGAAATTTTCAAGCAAATCCATTAAGAATTGGATTTTTAATGAATTTTTGAACTTATGGCTATTTTTCCACGTAAAATAGCAATACACACCAAACCTTAAGTTTTGATAAGGTTTTAATGCTTGAAGCTTTAAAGGCTTAAGCTTATTTAAGCTTTGACAGTTCTTAAAACCTTGATTTCAAGCCTGCATATTGGGATTTACCCTTTGGCAGCTTGAAATTCCTGTCCAAATTGGGATAAAACCAGTTTAAACCTTAAGGTTGGATCAAAGTCTAATCTTAAAGTTTAAATAAGGTTGAAAATCCTCCAATACAGGTGGACAACCTTAATTGAATCATTGCAGATCCAAAAAGTTGGGTACCCCAGCTCTATTTGGTCTTTTTCCTTTCTCCCACCTTTTTGCATGGATTTTGCCCTTTTATTTATTTAAAGCCATACCATGGCTTTAAGCCCTTTTAAATTGAGCTCACGCAGGATTTACATTCTGTATGGCAAATCCTTAGCCAATTCAGTAAATATACACCACACCTCAATTTTAACTAAAATTTTGGTAAGTTTGCATTAACCTTATGCAACTTTAAATTTAAGCTTATTTAAGCTTAAATTTAACAATTTTTAAAAAATGTTAAAAAAGTTACATTAGTAATGTGAGATTCTTAAATCTTCCAATAACACAAGAAATAAGTGTTTTTGGGTATAACACCCTATGAGTGTACCCTAGGTTATTTTTGGTGTAGAATCCAAAAATGACATAATAATTATAACTTTGTTTATCCAAAAAAAAGTTATACTTATTTTTTGTTATTTTTTGTTTTAAATTCAATTAAAAAGTCTGTTTAAGACAAAATTAACTGTCTATAAAATCATTTGTGGCCTTATGGGTATGTTATACATACCTCACAGGCTCACATTCCCTACCACCAAAAAAACAATTGTACCACAATTTTTCTTCTTGTAGTATACCCCCAAGTTATTTGGGGGGGTATAATCCACTGTCCAACCTCTCTACTTATACTTATCAAGTATGTAAAGCACATAATTCAAACTTTTTACTGAGTAATTGGTCTTCTCTCATGTCTGAATCTTCTGAGAAACTTTTGGGAATCAGGTATTTTACTTTCTCCAATCCACTCATCTTCATGTTGTGGATTTCTGTACCTGACTAAGTATTCTCTTTCATTTTTACCCCTAAGTCTCCTTTCTTTTAAGACTTTCAGTACTTTCTTCTCCTCACTTGGTTCAAGTGGGGGTACCTCTAAGGGTGTTTCATTTCTTAAAGGAAATAATTCCTTATCACTTGAAGTGTAATTCTTTACAAGAGTGACAGGAAAAGTTGGATGTTTGTTTCCTAACTCTCCTGACAGTTCCACTTGTACTGCATTTGTCCCATGAAGGGCTTTGATAATAAATGGTCCTGCAAAGGAATCTTTCAATTTCTTTGGGCCTTTAATATTATTAAAGCTCAAGGTTGAAACTAGTATCATGTCCCCTACTTTGAGTTCTGGGGTTTTATGACTTTTATCCCATTTCTGTTTAGCATATTCAAAGGCATCATTCATGCTTTGATTTGCATGGTGCCTCACTTTATCAAGAAACAATTTAAAGCTTGAAGTAGTTGGATGAATATCAACTAGATCTTTCTTCAATGTATCAACTGGAAGTTTGGGGTTCCATCCTTTTTCTAACATTGCAGGAGTCTTTCCTGTGGAAGCATGGATGGAGGTCTTATAGGCTAATTCCAATGCTGGTATAAGAGTACACCAATCATGGGTAAAGCCGTCAGAATCTTTAAGCTCCAGGCCATAAGCACAAAATCTTCTGATCATGTCCTCAAGGGTTTGAATCATTCTTTCTGCTAAGCCATCTGTTTGTGGGTGGTATGCTGTTGAGAATGATAGTTTTGTACCCAAAAGCTTATGTAAATTAGTCCATCAGGCTGATGTAAATTCTGGGTCTCTGTCACTAATGATATTTTTAAAGAGACCAGTATGGGATATTACTCTATTCCAGATCAAAAGAGCTGTATCCATAGCTGTGTCATCCTTATGACATGGTAAAAAGATTGGTGTTTTGCTATATCTGTCTACAATAACAAGACATGCATTGTAACTTTTATCACCTCCAGGTGGTAAGGCAGTTACCCAATCCATGTGAACCACTTCCCATGGGGTACTTGGTTCTTGAATATGGATCATTAAACCAAATATTTTACCAGTGGCTTTATTGGCTTTCTGCCATCTATCACAACTATGACAGTACTCAATGACATCTTTTCTCCAAGATGGCCACCAGGCACATGTCTTAATTCTTTCCATTGTTCTGTCTTCAGACAGATGTCCAGAATGAATGTTATCATGGCATTCTAGTAGTATTGTGTTAATAAACATTCTACTACATAGGACCATGACACATGTGTGTTTAGACCTATGATATAATATACCATCAAGTAAATGGAATCTTCCGTTGTCATAAGATGTTTTCCAATTATCATCCAGAGAATTAGCCAATTCTGCATCTTTGCAATCTTTGTCAAGTAGAGCAGTAAGTATATGGCAATTTTTATCTTGCTTATAGCTTTCTCTAACTTCATCAAAGAATTCTGTTCCAACATCTGTGATATTAATCCCTTCAATTGGAATTTGAGGTTCTGCACTTGTAGGAACATGGGCAGGATTGTCAGGTGTATTGGGTAATGCCCATCTACTCAAGCCATCAGCATTCTTGTGAATATTTCCAGCTTTATGTACTATGGTCATATTACCTCTATACTCCTGTATAGCAATCTGCCATCTTAACATGTGTCTGTTTGGAGTTTTCATGTTAAGAAGTGATTTTACTGCATTACAATCAGTAATTACTTCAAACACACTACCATCAAGATAGTAATGAAGTTTTTCCAGAGCCCAAACAAGGCAAAGGCACTCCATTTGGCTAGCTCCATATCTGGCCTCAGTAGGTTTAATTTGTCTTGAAATAAAACAAATTGGACCTTCATAAGGATTGTCATTGACAATTTGAACTTGATGAAGAGCAGCTCCTAGACCTTCACCACATGCATCAATATACAGCTTGAAAGGAAGTTTCCAGTCTGGCATCAGTAATAATGGTGCATTGGTTAAGGCATACTTGATTCTATCATATGCTTGAATTCTCTCCTGAGTCATTTCAAAAACAGTTTGTTGATCACAAATTCTGTATAATGATCTGGCATGGATTGCAAAATCTTTAAGTTGTTGCCTGTAATAACTGGCAAACCCTAAGAAAGACATCATTTCTTTTTTGTTCTGGGGCATCTGTTTCAGTAAAACTGCAGCCACTTTGTTCTTATCAACACCAAGGTTTAGTCCTGAGACTACATGTCCTAGAGCTTTTAACTCATGAAACCCAAAATTACACTTTTTAAGAGAAATTTTCATGTTCACTTGTAAAATTTTCTTAAGTACTAATGAAAGTCTCTCTAAATGTAATTGCCAGGTTTCTGAACAAATTATAATGTCATCAATATAGATGATTAACCATCCCTCTGATAATTCATGTGGGAAGATAGTATTCATCATTCTTTGGTAATGAGAGGGTGCATTTTTAATACCAAAAGGCATCCTCAAATATTCATAAATACCACAATGAGCAATTATTCTCAATAATTTCCTAGCATGAGGTGTCAAAACATTCTGGTGAAAGCCTTTTAGAGCATCCATAGAAGTGATGAATCTTGCTTTGGATAATTGAGTCAAAGTCTCATGAATTCTAGGGATTGGATACCTGTCTGGAATAGTATAGGTATTCAGTGCTCTAAAATCACCAACCATTCTTGACTTATCATTATGCCAAGTAATGATCACTGGAGTTGTAACTTCCACTTCCTCATTGTGTCCAACTTTTCTAAGAACTCCCAGTTTCATCAGTTCATTAATATGACTTTCTAATGCTTCTCTAGCCCTAGGGCTAGCTGGGTAAGCTGGTCTTCTTAATAGTGGCGGATAAGGCCTTTCCACATTAAGCATGATATCCACTTCATGGCCTTTTATAGCCCCAAGTGGTTCATTATCAGAAGCAAAAGCTTCTCTATATTGAAATAAAATTTCAATAAGTTCTTCCTTCATTTCTGATGTTAATTCAGGACTAATTTGTGCTTCATTTAACTGATCTGACACAAATTCTTCTTTGTCAACATTTGTTACTTGTTTAATGACAGTGATTTCTCTTCTTTCTGGAGAAAAAGCAAATTTTTGCCTTTTATTTTCCCCTATAGTCAAATATCTGTCTTTATGATTATTAATATCAATGCCATAGATATTTAGATAATCATTTCCAAGTATAAAGTGTTGTGAAGTACAATTATTCATAACAACAAATTCAGCTTTCAATCTTACACTTTCTGCAGGATGAGGAAATATTATTGCTGCTTCAAATATACCCAAAGGGTGCATGTTTTGGCTAGCACTGCTGAATTTTTCTACCTTCAATTGGCATCAACTTGTCTTGCCAATTGGTATAGATCTTGTCAAGATAATCTTTTCCAACACAAGTGCAAAAAGCACCTGAGTCAAGATGTATCTTGGCTTCTATGTTATTTATCACAATATTAGTGATAAAAGATGACCCAGCTGTATAACCTTTACCTCTGGCAGGTTTGGTTTTTTGCATCTTGGCATCTTGCACATGTATGAGATCCATACATTCATCACTATACTGTGGTAAGTGAGTATGTACCTCAGTGACCTCAAAAGAGACATTAATGTTCTCTATACAAAGTTCTTCTGATACTTCTTCTTCTTCTGAAGGCTCAGAATCACTTTCATGTAAAGATACATCAGTTTCTTTTTTATCTTCTACTTTTTCAACATTTATCTCATTAACTCTTGTCTTTTTTGGACAAGTATTTGCCAAATGAGATGTGCTTCTACATTTATGACATTTCAAAGGAGGTCTGTCATGTGGTTTATTGGGTTTTGAAATTGGTTTCCCACTAGTCTTATTGTCTCTTCGTGTTTTGGACCAATTTCTTCCAATTTTTGTTCTAGTAGTGATGTCCTCCATAGCATTTATATAATCTTCTTTAGAGCAAGGCTCAATACATCTGCTTCTTATAGCATGCTCAAGGTCACCACCACATTTTCTTAATATCCTTTTATGTACCATTGTTTCAGACATATCAGGATGAAGGGCAGTTAACCTGTCCTTTTGTTTAAGAAACCAAGTCATGGGCCTGTCCCTCTCAATATTAAAAATGGCTTCTTTGAAAGAATTTTCCATTCTAAATCTCCAGGAATCATTAGCCCATTTGGAAATAACTTGTCCTTTCCACCATGGCCAACAATGTTTACCATGGTCTTGTCTCATTTTATAATACCATTTTTTTGCTGATTTGGTAAATAATGAGTGTAATCTGGCACTTATGTATTCATCTGGTATGTTAAAGTCTTCTTTAAACATATCAATTGTTTTCATAAATTCCATATGATTATATTCTCCTTCACCACTGAAGGTTGGCCATTCTTCTAATCTTGGAATGTCCTTATAATTGCAAGCAGTTTCCACGTCATGACTTGAAATTGTATGATGTAATTCATTATTCAAGTTAAGCACATTTCTGTCAAGAATTGGTGTGGATTGCCTTGGCAATTCATGTTTCAGTGATATATTGTTAATACTTGATTGAATATCTTCTTTCAATTCAAGTCTTGCTTTATCACTTTTTTGCAATTGTTCTTGAAAAAGAGCTGCATTGTGACCAGTTGAGTTTTCCAAGTTTTGCACTTGTATTTTCAATTCTTTTAGCTGTCCAGTTATAAAAGAAATTGAATGTTCATCTGGTTGATTGAGTAAGGTAACTTTAAACTCAAGTCTTTCACAAATTTGGATCAAAGAGAAAATATTTTCCTTATTAACATTTTCAAGGCCAATTATGGTCTTTTGTTGGTCTTTTACTTGTAGTATCTCATTACCCAACTTTTTTTGGACATGATCAAATGCTTTAAATTTTGCCATAATTTCTTTATTACAAGATTCAAAGTAAGTTACAAGTCTTACAAGATCTACTTCTTTGGAAAGGATTGGTTCAATCTTTCCTCCTCCCTGTTTTTGAATTCCATCAAAGTTCTTGCCATATTGAACACATTGTCCATGGCTGTTTTTTCCTTCTTTGGGATTTTGTAATTCTGAGGGTAAGTTTTGTTCCACTTGGGCTTTGCCTTTCCCTTTCCCTTTTGCTTTCCCTTCTGGTTGGTCTTTGGGGCTTGCTTGGGCTTGTTTGGCACTTGTTGAGGCGGATTTTTGCTGGTGGATGCTTGAGGAGCTTCCGCTGGGCTGTTGTCCTTGCCTTGAGCCAATTTCTTCTTCTGATCCTCTGACAACATGCTTTGGTTTTTCAACCAAGCTTTGATCTGTTGGACTTGTCCTTTGACAGACATTGGTGTCCAACCCAGTAGAAGATCTTCTGTCTTTTCTGGCCCCATGAACTTCTTCACTTGAAGATAAGAGTTCATGGTGCCTATCCAAAGACTTGGAAGGAGTTCCCACTCTTGTTGTTTTGACGCCAGGAACCAGTTTTTCCATTGGGATTGATAAATTTCCACAGCTGCCTGTTGGAAATGGTTCAGTTCTAACAGCAATAGCAGTTATGTCAGCTTCTGGACTCTCAATAAGAGGCTCAAAGGTGCTGGCTAACCTTTGGGAACTGGTGGAAGTTCTGGCATCCTCCATTTGTGCCTCTCCTCTGGGGGGACATTCTTGCCTTTTGGATTTGTGGCTGGAATGTCCTGGTCCAGATCCATTTGATTGGATGGAGTAGTTACTTCCACTTCTAGTAGGAGTCATTTCACGTCAATTTTAATAAAAAATAGAGTAAAATTGAATTGAATTCACCTGCAGGACCTTTAAAGGGCTCTTTGGTTATTAAACCCCTTGGTGCTGGGCTGGTTTGAATTTCAATACTGGACTCTGAGGCTTCAGAGTCTGAATAACTTTCTCTGATTGAATACACTAGAGAAAATTAAAAATATAAATTGTTTTATTAAATAATAAAAATAACTTATAAACTCAACTTATTAAATAAAGTTGTTTTTATGTAATTTATGGTAAATTAGGTCAAAAAATAAAGAAAAATGTCTAAGATAAAAAAAGAAAAAATATTTTTAGTAAAGATTTTTTTTTTGATTTATTATTTTCTTTAAAGAAATAATAATTATGCAATTAACAAGTTAATTAATCAAAATTGTATTATTATTCACTTTTATACTAGAATAACTCAAAGAATAAATTTCAAGTCTGTGATGTGAAAAAGCCACTAGTTAGACAAAAGAAATTTATTCCAAATCACTCAATAGTATATTGTTTCAAACAATATTCTTAAGAAGAAATTAACTTTATTTATAATGGATAAGTCCCAAAAAAGCCAATATTAAGACAAATATGGCAATTTTATGTCAAAAAACAGTAAAATAAGGTCTAGAGTATGATTTATGTCCCAAAAATTGGTTTAAAATCACGGCCAGGACCCCAAATGTAAGGTTTGTCTATGAAACTCTTGATAATAGTGGCAAAATCAAGAGTACTATGACTGTCCTCAATAGAAATATATAATATAATAAAATATTATAACCACAAATTTAAATATAATTATTAAAAATAATTATATATAAAAAAATAAATTTAATTATTATTATTATAATAATATAATAATAAAAAATAATAATAATTATTCTATTATTGTTATAGTCACTGACAGTTATAACAATAAGAAGTGTAAAGCTCTTAATGAGACAATTACACGTGGAAAATATGAATATTAACCACTTATAAATAATATAAATATTATTGATAAAAAGAATTAAACACACATTGTGCAGAAATAATTCTTTTAAAATAAAAATTCTATATAAAAAAACTAATATTTAGATAAAAAAATATAGAACTTTAAAGAAAACTTACTTATAAGATTTATTTAATACAACAAGTCTAATACAACAGTTATTATACTAAATAAAGGTTATAAGTTAAAAAAACACGTCAAAAATCAATAAATTTAAAGATAAAATAACTTTTTATAATATAAATTATGATTAAAGAGTTTTTGAGAGGAACTTGTGGATTTTAAAAGATATTTAAAATGATAATTTTATATAATAAAATATATTATTGGTGATGACAACAATAATCTAAATTCTATGACTTCAATTCTTTAATTTTAATAAATAAAGAATAAAAAAAACTTAAGAATTACTTTTAATAATAAGATTTTATATTTAATAAAACTTTACCTGTTTAAATTTCTAATATGATTGGATTAATAATGAATGATGGACAAAAACAGTGATGAAAAGACTCTTTTTATGTCTTCAGAGCAGCTCTCATGATTCATAATGAATATAGAGGGCGTGCTCAGGTCAAAACTGAAAAGCCATGCTTAAAAATAAAGTTCTTAGCTTAAGGCAACTTATTTTTACTTCCAATTTAAAGTTACCAGTGTTATTCTTAACTCCAAGTAACTTTAATCCTCATTTAGTTTAACTATTTTAAGTTTTAATATAATATAAGGTTATCTATATTAAAGTTCATCACATGAAAAACTTAAAATTAGAGTTTCAAGCAAAAATCTCTTAAGCTCAATTTTTAATTAATTTTTAAAGAAATCATAATTTTCTTTGAGTTTAATTAAAAGAGTAAATTTCCAGGCTAATGACCCAGGAAATTTATGTATTGAAGATACTTAAAATTTAATTTATATATAGATAATATTAAATTCTAAGTTGTTTGAAAGTTTCAAGCAAATCCATTAAGAATTGGATTTTTAATGAATTTTTGAAGTTATGGCTATTTTTCCACGTAAAATAGCAATACACACCAAACCTTAAGTTTTGATAAGGTTTTAATGCTTGAAGCTTTAAAGTTTTAAGCTTATTTAAGCTTTGACAGTTCTTAAAACCTTGATTTAAAGCCTGCATATTGGGATTTACCCTTTGGCAGCTTGAAATGCCTGTCCAAATTGGGATAAAACCAGTTTAAACCTTAAGGTTGGATCAAAGTCTAATCTTAAAGCTTAAATAAGGTTGAAAATCCTCCAATACAGGTGGACAACCTTAATTGAATCATTGAAGATCCAAAAAGTTGGGTACCCCAGCTCTATTTGGTCTTTTTCCTTTCTCCCACCTTTTTGCGTGGATTTTGCCCTTTTATTTATTTAAAGCCATACCATGGCTTTAAACCCTTTTAAATTGAGCTCACGCAGGATTTACATTCTGTATGGCAAATCCTTAGCCAATTCAGTAAATATACACCACACCTCAATTTTAACTAAAATTTTGGTAAGTTTGCATTAACCTTATGCAACTTTAAATTTAAGCTTATTTAAGCTTAAATTTAACAATTTTTAAAAAATGTTAAAAAAGTTACATTAGTACTGTGAGATTCTTAAATCTTCCAATAACACAAGAAATAAGTGTTTTTGGGTATAACACCCTATGAGTGTACCCTAGGTTATTTTTCGTGTAGAATCCAAAAATGAAATAATAATTATAACTTTGTTTATCCAAAAAAAATTTATACTTATTTTTTGTTATTTTTTATTTTAAATTCAATTAAAAAGTCTGTTTAAGACAAAATTAACTGTCTATAAAATCATTTGTGGCCTTATGGGTATGTTATACATACCTCACAGGCTCACAAGGCATGTTGGGAGGGCACTCCATGAGTGAAAGGATGGTAAGCAGCGTCCGAGGCATTCCACGAGTGTAAGGATGGTAAGCGGTGGGGGTGTGGAAGCATAAGGAGTGGTGAGGGCAGTGTTGGAGTCTCATCTGGAGGGGGGTGCAGGCACGTAAGCATGCTAAGTGTTGGAGAGGCTTAGGAGGGGATGCGGAAGCCAATTCAAGCATGAGAGTAGGCATGGTAAAGGGGTGAGATGACCAGGCAGTGGGGCTGAAGTCTTCTCATGCACAAATATGAGCATGTCAAACTTCTGGGTAGCACCATGAGGTGTAATTACCTGAACATTGCAAATAGTGTTGAAATGGGTTTGGGCTTTGCGTGACATTCTCATGTGACACATGTGATGATTGACATTTTCTTGACACAGACGTGATGTTACCCACTAAATCCAGTGACTATAGAGTGACACTAACGCGACTTAAGCAAGATTTTATATTGACCGCTGTGGAACTCCTTTTAGTGTGGGATTGGATAAGGCAGTCCTTGAGGGGGAAATCACAGGTAAACAGTTTTGAATTGCTGAAAAAATCCTGTAACCAAGGGTGCTAATGGTGTTTTAGCTTCCCCTTTGAATATACTAAACAATCTCCCTACAGAGCTCACAAATCAATATTTAAGATTGTGGCTTTACAACTAGAGAAGACTTTTTAGCAGTCTCTATCAGACCTATTCAATAATCAGATAAGTAACTTATGAGTTAAAGCAGTATAGAATATGATTTTCAAATAATAATATAAGATGATTTTAAGGGTAAAACCTTAATAGTATAAGAGGTTGATTTAATATAATAGTAATAATAGATTTTCTTCCACTCCTATGATGTCAGAACACTTACAGTTACAGTGATAACTATAAGAAATGGCTTAATAATAAAATGAGATGGTTTAATTATGATTTCATCATCACTAAAACTTGAAATAATAACCATTTCTAGTGGATAACATCATTAAAAATCTACTAGAAGCCTTCTGGACTCTAGGCAGGAGGATCTTACTATATATACAGCTCTTTTTACCTTTATTTCACACTCAGATGCTTCAAAAACAATAAAAGCATTAAGTAAAAGGTAATATCTTTATTCTTGGTATAAAAATCTATTATATTATTCAAGAAAAAATATCATCTTTATTATAATTGCCAGCTTTGATTGTATTCATTCAGTATATTTTTTTTTGTTAAATTCTCTCTAAAAATCTCTAATTCCACATGAAAATACAAATATTTGTAATTTCTTCTATTTTTATTGGAAATACAACTCAAATAAGTTTTATTTATATTTTTAGGAATAAATTTATCCAAAATTATTATATTCAGTGTCAAAAGTAGCATATCTTCATCTTCTATAATAATCTTCTCTTTATTATAACCTTCATAATTCTTTTATTAATATGAATATTATTTATATTAATTTATAGCTGTAATATTTGTAATATCATTGTTATAAGTTTATTTTCATCATCAGAAAAGATACTTCATGTCTTTTTTTTTTATAACAATAATAAAGTGCCATAAACATCTTAATTATCAATGATTAATATATTTATTCTTATTTTATTGTTTTATTTTCTTAATAATAGAAATACTTTATGCCATAATCACAATAATTCTTTATTATTATAGTTTTTTTACCTTATTCTTTCATTTCATAAGGAAATTAATAGTACAATAAGTAAGATATTGGTAATATTTACTTATTTTTTTATAGTCAAACCTTACAGAAACAGAAGGGTTAATAAAGATATGGCCATCAAAACTCTACTGAACATATGAGGAAATTCAAAGGCCAACTTAAAACCAAAGAATAAGAATATTTATCAAATAATAAATAAAATATATTAATTAACTGCAGAAAAGTCCCCAGGGGAAGGAACAGGGGCTGGTATATGTGAGAATCCACAAGCCCTGATCCAAATAGTTAGTTTTCTTGAGAGGAATTATTAGTAGAATTGGTTTTGGATAATACAGACCTTGTAGGGATGAACAGAGTATTTACCAGAGTTTTGATGGCAATTAGTGATCATACAGTCCCAGCTTGGTTTATCCAAGACTTTATTGGGTGAGCCAATTCTGTATAAATAATACAGGGCTGTATTGGTTATTCCAGACTGTATTGAGTTCTTCAAGCATTTTCTTGAATATGAATGCTGGTTTGTGCTACTGACTTGCTATTTTGGTTGTTATGAGTAAAAATAGGACTGCATACCAGTTTCCACTGAATGTGGCTGTGACATTATCCACCTCTTGAAACCTGTGAGCTCCTGAGCACAATAATATAAATCCTTTTTTTGAAATTTCACCTTCCAACCACATACTATACATCTCAATCCTTTAGCCTAAACTTAAAAATCCTTTATTCATTCCCATTAACAAATTTTCCTCTGGTTCATTATCACCAATCTTTATGGTCTTCTGAAAGTGGCCTTGAATTAAACCTTCCACTTGCCTTGACTTGGTGTTGAAAAAAAATAAAATTTAAGATAATAATAAATAAAAATTTTAAAATCTTGTTGATAATAATTCAAAATGGTTATCACCACTCAAGACAGCTTGAAATAGGGTGCAAAGTGGATATCTGCATAAAGATTTAAGCTCTTGCTATTGCTTCAATGAACCACTTTGACTATTTAATAACTCCTTGAAAGGGTGGCCTTATAATCATTGAGCTCTGTCTCTTGTAATAACAGGAATTGGCTACTAATTTGCTGGATTTCTGTCACCCTGGCCTCTTGATCAACAAGAAAAACTCCCTAATCCTTGGCCAAAATGGCATGTATTCCATTTTGGTGATGTTGATTCTTCTGGCCCACTCTTCCTATCCTGGGCCCCTTGGTTGGGGATCTGGGGGTCCAAGTGGAAAAATTGGGCCCAATGGCCCCCATACCTGATTTTATGGCCTATGGACTGTATTGATGGTCCATGGCCTGTATTTTGGCCTCTATTTACTATCTGCGTCCTGTATTGGAAGCCTTTGGGTATCCTGGAGGGTTTCTGGACCCTCTAGACTAATGTTGACCATGGTCTAGGGTGTTTTGAGGACTTTGAAGGGCTATATGAAGGCCCTTTTTAAGGATTCTTGAGGGGGTCAGTAGTGGGCCTTTCAGGGCCCAATGTGAGGGGTTTCTGAGGGTCATTTAGGAGGATTGGTGGCTAAATGCCCTAGTTCTTGATGACTTCAAGTGGGTATTGAGGACCCTTTGAGGGTCACTTGAAGAGGATTGGATTTTCTTCATGAATGGGTCCTTCCAGGAGCATAATGAGAATGAATTTTGGAGTCCTCCAGACAATTGCAGAGATCATTTTATGACCAAAGCATTACCTTAGATAGAATGGGTCCTTCCAGGAGCATAATGAGAATGCATTTTGGTGTCCTTCAGACAATCCCAGAGATCATTTCATGACCAAAGAATTCACTTAGATACTTGATTTCTTGATGGATTTTCCTGTTTTGAGTTGGTTGTTAATTGATTTTAACAGGAATTTTGATGAATTTGGTAAGGAATAAAACTTCTTGTTGAGCTTTGTTTATGATTGGTTTAACTGTTATACTTTCTCTCCTTGATACAAAAATAAAAATAAATGGAACCTCCCAATACATGATATGGGAGGGGATTCTGCTGCTTTGATAAAGAAGTAGATAAACAAGAATTATACAAGTAAAGACAGAAAATAAATTGAGAGAATTAAGAGAAAAGAGAGTAAAGAAAAGAATAGAAAGAAGCCTCTGAGATGTGTCCTTCTTTAGGTGAGCTGTTTATTTTTTCAATAAAATTTCCTGAAAGATAAAAACCAAGCATTCAATGCTCACAGAGTGGCCAAGGCATTGTTTTACAAGAAGTACAAACCCTCAGAGGTGCATAACAGGAGATGGAACTTACTTTCATCACATCTACTCCCCACCAAACACCATAGCACAACAAAAGAAAATTGCCATAAATTGACTTGAGGTAAGAAATTTCTTGAATATTAATTAATGGCAGAAATGAGAAAAGAAAAAAGAAACATAGAATTTTGACATATATTGATGAATGGTCAAACCTTGAGGGTATTTATGTTGCAAGGCCTTCTGAATCTTTCCAAAGGATTGACAAGTTCTCAAAAAGTGGCCAAGGTGATTCTTACAACAAATTTTAGTAGAATAGAATACCCCCTGGAAGGTGCCTTCCAGAAGAGGAACTTACTTTCATAACTTCTACTCCCCACCAAGCACCATAAAGTCAAACTCTTGAGGTATTTGAGCCAGGCGTTTCAGGATAAAGAGTGTGGAAACTCTTTAAAAGCTCTAGTGAATTGATACTGTTGGAATCTGGTTCCCAAGTTTTTCTTTCTGGCTCTTCCCTGAATGATTTCCACTCTGTAAGATACCATCCTTTACCCCTCTTGAGTTTTGAGTCCAGAACCTGAGCCACCTCTCACTCCTCTTTCTCTTCCACTATTACTGCTGGTGGTGGCAATTGAAATTGGTTTTGTATATTTGATTTCTTGACTGGTTCCAAAAGGGACACATGGAAAACTGGATGAGCTGACTTCCATTGTTGAGGCAACTTGAGGTGATCTGCATGCCTGCCAAGCTTCTTCAAGAATTCAAAGGGTCCCAACCCTCTTTCTGAGAGCTTCTTGGTTGGTGTTGTAGTCTTGATATTTGTTGAGGCTAGCCATAACTTGTCTCTAGGTTGGAAATCAGGTGTAATTGACCTATTTCTATCTGCATACTTCTTAAAAAACCTCATTTCCTACTCTAATTCTTCCTTGACAACTTGCCTTAATGATTGGGGTTTTGCTGTTAAATTTCCAGCAGGTGTGTCCTGAGAAATGTGAATTGAGTCAAAGCTGGGATTTCTTCCAAAAATTGTGAAAAAACATGATTGTTTTGTTGATTAGTGTTCTTCATCATTGTAGTCAAATTCAGCCAGAGGGAGCCAGATGTGCCAGTCATCTTAGTGGTAACTGACATACATCTGAAGAGACTGTTATAGAATCATATTTACCCTCTCTGTCTATCCATTTGTCCCAGGTCAGAAAGATTTCTGAAGATCACTTGATATCTTGAGCTGCTGACATAATTGGGTCCATAATGATTAAACAAATAAGGAACCTCTATCACTGACAATACTGACTGGTATTCCATTCTTGGAAGAGACATAGTTGATGCAAATTTGAACTAAGTCCAGGTAAGTAATTGGTGAATATCTTGTAATAAGAATTTTCATTTTTAAGATCTGTCTACAACTACTAAAATTGAATAAAAGCTGTTGGACAGTCTTAATTGAGTGATAACTTCAATTGATAAGTAATTCAAAGGAAAAGATGAAATTTGATAGGCTTGAGTAATATAAACTCCTTATTATGAGCTTTCTTGTTTCTTGAACATTTCTTACATGAGGAAACATAGTCCCTGATAATTGTATTCATTCCAGAACAATACAAATCCTGATTTATGATCTTGAGGGTTTTCTCCTGGCCAGGATAGCCAGCTAATGGGGATTCATGAGGCTTTTGAAGGATATCAAGTTGAACTTCATGATTTCTTGAAATAATAATAACTTTGCTTGAGGTTCAGGAGAATAATCTGAGACTGATTCACCTCTTTCCATTTTCTTTAGTATTTCTCTATAATATTTGTCTTTCCATACTTCCTTGTGAATTTGGTCAACTAACTCTGAGAACATTCTTCCTTGATGGAGAATAATATCTATTCTTGAATTTCATATTTATTGAGGGCTTGATGAAATTTTTGAGGATTCTTTCTGATGAAGTCCACCCCCCCCTCTGTGGGTATATGTTATCCTGATGTGAAAAGGAATCTGGTAAAGTGGCCAGCCTGCCTGGGAAGTAAGTAATAGTGAAATGAAACTCAGCCCAGCAGGCTTAATGACAAGTAAGGACTTTGGAAGACATGAAATATTGAAGAGAAAAATGGTCTGTCAAGACTCAAAAATAATGAGAAAGAGAAAGAAGAAAAGTTCTGCATGGCTTTAGAGGCCAAACTATGCCAAGAAGTTCCTTGTCATGAATTTCATAGTTGAGCTCCGCTGGAAGAAGCTTGCAATATTTTGATTTCCTGAGTCATTTACATGAATTAGTACAGTGCCCAAGGCATAATAAGAAGCATCAGTCTTTGTAATAGTTAGTAGAGAAGGATTTAAATGAGGAAAGAATATGGGAATCAGTGAAAGCTTCTTTGAGTAGTTGAAACTGACTAAGAGCTTTCTCATTGAAGATGAAGTGAGAGTCTTTTTAAGGAGGGAAGTGAGAGAAGGGATCTTTTTGGAATATTTTTCAATGAAAAAATGATAAAAGTTGGAAAACACAAGAAATGATTGGAGGGCCTTGATGTTTATGTGCTGAAACCAATTGAATACTTTCTGAACCTTTCAAGAATTTATCTTGAGGACATAACTTGAAACAACATACCCCAAGTCATCCACACTTGAGACATGGAATACAAACTTTGAGGCTTTATCAAACAAATTATTGTCCCTCAGTCTTTGGAGGACACAGGCCACATGTTTGACATGTTCCTCCTCAGAACTGGAAAAGATCATAATATAATCTAAGCATACTACAACAAAGATATCCAAAAAATCTGAAAATATATCATTCACAAGATTTTGAAATGAATCTCGAGCATTGTTCAAGCCAAATGGCATAAGAAAATACTCATAACGACCAGATTTGGCTCTAAAGGCATCTCAGTGCTCATCCACCTCTTTACTTATCAGGAGATTATAAGCACCATGCAAATCTATGTTGTAGAAGATATTGGAAACTTCAGACAAGGCAAAGAGCTGATTCCTTTGAGGAACAGGATAACTGCTCTTCCTAGTTCCATAATTGATTTTGCACTAGTCAACACACAAACAAAGGCCACCATCCTTTTTTCTTGACAAAAAGGACAGGTGCCCCTGATTACAACTTTCTCTAAATCCTCTAAAACTCAGGCCTGCAGATTTTCTGACTCATTATTGCATAAGACATAGATAACACCAACTGGAAGTAGAGACCCATCCAGTTTGATATGCTCAGCACAGAGGTGGTGTGGAGGAAGTTTCTATTCTTTCACCTTGGATAATACATCCAAATATTGATGATAAGCAGGGGGGCTATGTTAAGCATGGTTTCAATTAACTCTGGCTCTTCCTCTCTAGCCCACTGCTCCTCTAGAAAGGCATGAAAGGATGAAGAAGGAAGGTCCATATCCCCTCGAAAGCAATGAAGTGAAGATATAGCATCTTCTCCAACATCTTTTATCTCTTTGAATACTTCATCCCTTGATGCAAGTAATGACTGAGAGGGAATGATGGGAGGGGTATGGACAGAAGAAGAAAGGGAAGGTGTCTTAAGCTCACCAACCAGAGCAACACTGTTGACAGAAGTGGCAGAGTCATTACTAGTAGAAGGAATAATACCCCTAGAATCCTTATGACTAGAATCATAGGTGATCAATCAATTTTTGCAATAAATAATGGGATTAAAGTGGTAATAAAAATCATATCCCAATAGGAGGTCTTCTCCCTTAGGGGAATCTATGATAAGAAAGTTCCATTCCAATCTTTTGAAGGAAGGCAAGTCAACAACCCACTTGTTATAACAGGTGATGAACAAGGGAGTGGATTCCTTTGAATCCAAACTGAAAAAAAGAAGCTTTTTAGGGAGCTTTGACATAGTCAATGATTACTTGAGAACAAAATTATTTGCAATAAAATAGTTTGTAACACCACAATCAATGAGAATACTATAGAAAATATCAGAGACAGAAGAGAAAATAAGAAGCTTTGAAGATTCCTTGATAATAGTATTCAGAGTGCACAATTGTGCTCTTAAAGGAAACAACTTAGAGGCATTGAGCACATTGTTATTCTCACTCAGGCCTTTCCCTGTTTGATAGGGCAGTTTCTTGATGACCTAGGCCTATTCTGAGGCCTCTTGAAACATTTTCAATTGGGTTTTTCCATCATAACAAGTGAATAAGCCTTGTTTAATCCTCCTCTCCTTTTTGGAACTGATTAATTTGTTGTATTTATTGAGAGAAGCATGCAGCGTATCCTCAGAAACTCAGAAATTCTTCCCCTTCTTGCTCTTCTTGTGATGAGGCTTCTTGGAAGAGGAATATTTAGGAGGCCTGAAGTAATCGACTCCAGTGACTGGAGGCTTCTTCTCTTTATGACTACCCTTTTCCTTCTGCCTCTCATGGTACCTGGTATCTGACTCCAAGGTAATCTCCATGAGTTCTTGAAGTCTATCAAGATTACAAGGTTGAGAAGCCAATTGATACAATAGGTTTGATTCCAAGCATCTTCTATAAACATGAATATATTCCCTTTCTCCCCAATCTACAACCCTTGACATTAAGCTTATTAAATAAGCAATGTACAATGAGGTATTACCAATTTCCTTCATCCTGAGATTATCCAACACTTTTTCAGCTCTCCTGACTTCATTGGGATCACCAAAAAGATTGAATAACTGGGTTTCAAATAACTGACAGTGCATCAGGAGATAAGGTGGTTCTTGATTGGAAATATTTTAGATATGGTTAAATCCATTTTTTAGCTCTACCAGTGAGAAAAGAAGTTTATTACATAACCTTCTTCCTGTCAGAGAATAAGTTTGCTGGGTAATTATGGAAGATCAACTGACAGGATGGGATGAATCCTCTGAATTTATGACCTTGAGTACCATTGAAAAAATAAGGTTCCTTCATGGATGCAATCTTGAAGGCTGATATCTTAAATTCTCCCTGGGAGAGACTTCTTGAGTGAGCTGTCCCATGAATTGAGTCATAAGGTGAGGATATGAAACTTTGATAAAATATCAAGTACCTTTCCTGGCCTCAAAATTTGTATAAGGTAAAATAATTTAAAAATAGTAAGAAATAGTATTTTTAAGAGAAAACACACCAATTTTATTGTTTTTAACCTTGTAAGTATAAAAAAATAATATAATAAAAATTTATTGTTTTACCAACAATAAAGATTTGTCCAAAAATACCCTACAAGAGATATTTAAGGCTACAAAAGAAATTTCTTCAAGAGAAATTTCAGTTGGAATTAATTTAGCAAAGAACTGCAAGAAATTAATTAAAGAACAAATTCTTTAGAAAGATATTTAGAGAGAAAAAACTCCCAAATGTGACCAGAGTGAATTTGGAAACAAAGTGACAGAGTTAACAGTGATGAAAGATGCTTTAATTCACTTTTGGGGTGGTTCAGGGGTAAAAATGATTATAAGAGTTACAAAGAATGATTATAATGATTTCTTCACATGGTTGAAAATTTTGAAATTATTTAAAAAGGGTGGTTGGAATCTTTTATTGATTGGTTTAACAGTGTTTAAACTAATTATAAAAGGAAAAGATTCTAACATGAAGAGAAAAGTAGGGCAAAGAAGACATTCTTTTATAGCAATCAATTTTCTTACTCCAAAAGGAAAATTTACTCTTTTCAGTCGTAAAAAACAGTCTGACAACAGAAAAGCCAATTATGGCATCATTGAACCCTGGTTTAGACCAAAAAAGGGCTGGTTTAAGCCATTTTTTGTTATTTTTAGCCATTTTAGACCTTTAAATCAGCCATTACTATAGCAATACCTGGTCTAGAGCATTCAAAACACATCAGAATGGGTTTAATAGGCGTAGAAACCAGTTAAAAATGTTTTTACTAACATTGTTTTAACTTAAGGGTAGTTTTACCCTCTTGGCAGCAGTTAAAACTACCCTGGTTGGTATCAAAACCTCATCATCAATTGAGTTACAGACCCTGTGACTCCATTCCATGCCAAAAGTAATGAACTTTTGCATGGATTTTGACATCCCATGCCAGTCAGCAAGGATTTTGGGGGTCTAGATCCCCCTTAGAGCTAGAGTGTCTTTCCCCCCCCAGAATTAATCTTTCCAATTTACTTTTTCTTTAATTCCTCATCATGTAATACAATTATAATTTACATATGTAATTAAATTGTTTTTTAAAGTACACATCTCTAATAATTGATACCTGATATGTAAATTAAAGTTCACTTATGTAATACACGTGCACATTTTGACATTTCAATTGAAAATACTTCAATTCCTCATAACTTCTAAGCTAAACACAACACCTCAATTTTAACACAAAAGTTTCTGGTTAACACCACATGTGGTGTGAATTAAGTTAAGGTTTTGAGGATTTTCATACTTTTGTACAAAAAATACTAAAAACTTGATTTAAGCTTATTTAGAGTTGAGTTACAGAAATTTCATCCAGAAGTGACCCCACTTTATTTTTTATGAGGAATCCAATGGTGTGATAATCTCTTTACGTTTATTTATTGGATAAAAATTTATAATATATTTTATATAACTTTTTACCAAGAATATTTGAATTTCATAACTTTTATTAAAAATTCATTTTTACTTAATTTTCCAAGTAAAAATGTATTTTCATAATTTTAAATTTGATTGGAATTTTATTTTTGAATTATAATTAAATGTTTATTTTTAAATATAAATTTGTATGATGTAAATGAATTTATTTTATTTATATTTATATCTTAATTTATCATTTGTGGTCTTTTGGGTAAGTGAAAATACCTCTAAGGCTCACATGAGTCATTTGCTCCATTGTCTTGAGAGAAAAGAGTTTGATTGGAGAGAGCTAGATTTGCATCCTGAGGAGCTTCAAGGGCAGCTTCCAAAGCATCTTCCCCTTCAGTCTCCTCAGACTCTTCCTCTTCCACAGATTCCTCCCCCTATCCACCTTCAGCTTCTTCAGATCTGCTCCTAGGCCTTTGAGAAATGCCAGGGTATCCACCTAACAAGGCAGAGAATGCTCTTGATCCACTAGATTTCACACCTTGTCTTCTGGATGGTACTTTTCCTTCCATTGGTGGTTGTCTGTCCAAATACACACTCAGTTGATGAACTGATGGTGTGCGGTCAAGAGGAGCCCTTGCTGTAGGAGTGAGAACAGCTTTATTTCTTTTGGATCTTGTATTCTTGGCTGGTGGTCTATGCTGAACAGGAATTATTGAAGAATAAGTAAATACAATTTGATCATAATTTGAGAATAGTAATAAGAATTCACCAAATCAAAGAAAATGAGGATATTGATGAACTTGAGGAATCAATCAACATTCTTGAGATTAAATTAATGTGAAAATCTTGTGAAGTGAAAAATACAAGTCAAAATCTTATACATTCATGAAGCTTCTTGAAAAACATCAAATCAATTTCAATCAATGAATCAATCAATTAACTCATTTATCAATTCAATTCAAAATCAATATCAATAAGTATTGAAGAACTCAATCAATCAATAAATCACTCAACAAATGTCTTCAAAATCAAAATCAGTGTCTTGATTAATTCAATAAATAAATTAATATCTTCAGTAATCAGATCAATATCTTGATGAATCAAAACAGTTAGTCAATCAAAAAACAATTCTTGAAAATAAAATAAAATATCCTGAGGAATCAAAAGCAAGTAAATCAATCAAATAAAATCAAATAAAATCCCGAATAGTGAATCAATTTTCCTGATAAATCCAAATGAATTAACAAATAATTCTTGAGGAATTCAAAATCAATAAATAATCAGCCCAAATACAATGAAAATTCTGAGTTTCTGAATCAATTATCCAAATGAATTCCAATCAATTGAAACCGGATAACACCTTAATTTTGACAGAAAAAGAAAATTGAGATTTTATTGAGAATTAAGCATCAAGTGAAGTGGTTTTCAGTTATTAAGAAATGAGAAAGAAGGTCAATTTTTATATGGAGAAAATAAATGAAATGGAAATTGTTGAGAGATCATAAAATCATGGAAGTTTTAATTGATGAATTATAGAAATGAATATAAATAAATGAAAATAAAAAGTCAATTGTGAGCTAATGAAAATAATTTCACAGAAGCTCTTCTAATTGAAGAGGGCCTGGAACTCACTTATTGAGGACGCAGATGGAATAAGAGTGTATACACTTAAGGGTGTAATAATAATGATATTTCTAATTAAATTAAAAATGAGAAAAGAAGAAATAAATAAGAATAAGATTGAAAGATAAAAGAGCCAACCACAAACAATTCCAAGTCCACTGTTTCAACCTGTCACAAAGCAGGAGGAGGGTTAATACGCTTATGGCTACTAAACCTCTACTGAACAGGTGAGGAAATGCAAAGACCTACTTAAAATAAATAAATATAATATTTCAAAATAAAGAATAAGAATACTTATTAAATAATAAGTCAAATATATCAATGAACTGGGGAAATGTCCCCAGGGGAAGGAACAGGGGCTGGTGCATGTGATAATCCACCATCCCTGATCCAAAGAGTTACTTTTCTTGAGAAAAATCATTGATGAAATTTGCTTTGGATAATAAAGACCTTGTATTGATGACCAGAGTATGTACAGGAGGTATGGTGCAAATTCGTGATCAGACAGTCCGAGCTTGATGAATGAAAGACTGTATTCACTGAGAAAAGTATTTATGAAAAATATAAGGCTTAATTAGGGATTCCAGACTGTATTAAGATCTTCAAGAAATTTTCTGAAGCTAAATTCTTGTTTGTGCTACTGATTTGCTATTCTGGTTGGTATGAGTAAACATAGGACTGCATACCATTTTCCCCTGATTGTGGCTGTGACATGTTGTTTCTTAAGAATGCTTTAGTATCTCTGGTGTTAAAAAATTAAAATCCTATACATTACATGAGTCAATAACCAAATAATTATGTATTGCGCACAAATATAAAACTCACCTGCATCATCAAGCTTCTCAAGTCAGGCTGAAATTTGAAGCTCTTGGTTACTGATAACCTTAATACCAACAGGCAGGAACATATCTGCATCATTTTTTGGTAAACTGTCCCATTGATTTTTTTATATACTATTGATATTATGAAGCCCTATTTTCCATTATTCTTGAATAATATTGGAATGATAATTCAAAAAATTTACAAACTCTTCAATACAGTATGAAAAAATTACTTGATCATTAGCTGAGCTTGAAATTTTGGGCTCAGGTTCAGGGATTATATCTCTCATATCTCAACCCATTGTATCATGTTTCAACTTCTTACTTTCTTAATTTTTTGGGATTCTTGGATATTTCAAGGAGAGGAAGGAGGGGTTTCAATGTAAATTTTTTCTTTGATTTCCAGGGGTTTTCAGTTTGTGGAGCTTCATTATCATTATGGTTGACTTAAAGATTGATAACTTCATCACCTTGATCAAGACAATTTTTTGCAGTTTCAAAGCTACAGAATTTTATCTTGTTTTTTTGGTTGCATTTACACTTGTTCTATTTCCTCAACCTGTTCCTGGAACTCCAATAACCACTCAAGATCCTTCAGGTAGAGATTCTCCTACCTCAACACCTATCCGTATATTGTAAGCAGCTCCTTTTATTGATTTTGTATTCAATTAGGAATGGACTTACAATCCAAAGCCATCTTTAGGAGCCTGATTACTTCCCCAATCTTTTGATGTACATAATCAGGAATTTTACTACCATTTTGAAATTTTTCCAGCCTGGAGATTTTTTGTGTTATGTTTGAGACAAATTGCTCCTTTGATATAATTTCAACCTCCCCATTGAAAATTACATCAGCTTGTATGGCATCTTGTGTTGGTCCACAAGTTTCAACAGTCTTTTCCTTCTCATAGCTCTTCAAATCTGTATTTTGAGAGCTTGGAAGCTGAGTTGAAATAAAGACTATGAAAATAATATCAGGTTTTGAGATATTGAAAATATTCAAGACTAATTTATTCTTGTATCCTGGAATAACTGGTGGATCTTGATTATTTTAATGTTCCTGGCTCTCTACTTCAATGCTCAATTAATTACTAATTTCCATATCAGAGATTTCACTTCCACTCTCCAGTGAAGAGGTTGGTAGCTTATTGAATTCTGTTTCATTCGTTGGGTAATACATTAGGAATTCTAGTGAGTATATATATGGTGAGAAATTGATGGCCAGCGGGAGTAACAATTTTGGAATAAAAACATCAAAATTTAACAAAAAAGGTGGGAGTTCTGATAGTGGTGGAAGTAAATTAAACGCAAGATATGAATGATTGATTCCTTTCTAAGGAATATCAATATTAAAGAGTTTTTTCAAGGTTGAAGAAATTTAAATATCAATTTAAATAAGTTCAATATTTGTTGAATAATCTAGAACAAAATAATCTTAGAGCTTCAAGCTCAGCAAAAGAAACCTGCTCATCCACAGCCATGGAACCTTCTAAAAATATCTATTGAACTTGTAATGCATTTGCAAAATATAATTTGTCATTAATTCTCTTCGAGTAATTAAAGAAATATGAGTAGTTAGAAAGTTTGTAAATTCCATTTCTGTACTATTCAACCCCCATGAGGTGAGGACTAAGCAAAGGGTTTCATTTAAATGTTATGAAATAAAATGATTTTGCTGGAGAAACAAAACACACAATTCTGATTTAAAACTTTCTACTTATTATGTTTTAATTTGCAAGTTTCATGGTTCAAACACTAGCCACAACATTGTGAATATCCCCATCAATTCCCCCAGAAGATGTTGGGGGAGAAGGCCACTCAGCATATTTCTGTGATTGGGTTTGTCATGTATGCCAACAAGCCATTATACCCTGTATCTCCAAGCACTTACTATTATGGAATTTAACTCATATTCACATTCTAACCCTTCCAAAGTAATAGAACCTCATTTAATTATCATTGAGGGAGAACATTTTTCAACATGAATTGGGGATTAAGTGAGACAGGAGGAGCCTGGAATGAAATGATTGTGACAAACCTTTGACACTTTAAATTATCATTAAATATTTTGATATCAATTGAAGGTGGGAGTTATCCAATGGGAAGGCTGCATAAGAAAGTTTTTCCATGAGAATGAGCATAAATCATTGGTGGATACACACCATTTTGTTGTAG
This sequence comes from Austropuccinia psidii, assembly GCA_023105745.1. Taxonomy (NCBI): domain Eukaryota; kingdom Fungi; phylum Basidiomycota; class Pucciniomycetes; order Pucciniales; family Sphaerophragmiaceae; genus Austropuccinia; species Austropuccinia psidii. Next base: position 35,421,954 of record JALGQZ010000003.1, on the reverse strand, counting down.
TACTAATTTCCCTGTCATCCTGCACAAAAAGCCCATGAAGGCCCAGTCATTTACAGAAAGAATTGTGGGAAAACAATTTCATACCAATATTTGCATGAGCCTAAGTATGGTAAATTGCAGATATGATAAGCATGAAGTGCAGAAGCATGAGGGTGGTAAATTGTGGAGGTAATCAGCCAGTGGTGTGGAAGGATGGTAAATTGAGAAAATGATCATCCATGGGTTCAGAAGCCAATCATTGTGTGAACATAAGTATGGTAAATTGAGAATATTAAAAGGAAGTGTGGGAGCATAAGCATGGTAAGCTGTGGATATGATCAGGCAGTGGTGCAGAAGCTAATCTTTGCATGAGCAGAAGGATGGTAAATTGGGGAAATTATCAGCCATCAGTGTGGAAGCTAATCATTGCTTGAGTGCAAGTATGGTAAATTGAGAATATGAGAGGGTGGTGCAGGTGCATAAGAATGGTATGTTGCAGAGATGATGAGGTGGGGTTGTGGAATCATAAGGATATAAATTGCGGTGATGATAAGGCAGTGGTGCAGAAGACAATCTTTTCATGAGCAGAAGGATGGTAAATTGGGGAAATTGTCAGCCATCATTTTGTGAGCACAGAGATGAGCAGGCTTTGATTCAGATATCATATTTTTCATGAAAATGAAAATTCCAAACTTCTGGTCTGAACCATGAGGTACCATTACCCAAAGATTGAAAATGTTTTTGATAAGGGTTTTTGATTTGAGTGACATACTAATGTGACATATTTGATGCTTGATGTTCTTTTATCACAAAATTGTTGAATAACACCAAATATATTTACTATAATGTGACACTAACTCAAATGCAATAAGATTTTATACTAACAGCAGTGTGACCTGGAGTCAATTGCTGGAAATTGACATGAAATTTGCCATGGTGTATCTCTACTTGATATCTCAAAGAATCATTGGCCCACTTATTAATCATGGGTGTTTTACACCAAGTCCAACTTCAATGTCCATGTGCATGTCTCGACTTGATATGTGTCAGCCTGTGACTCAAATATAGAGCACATGAATGACAGCCAAAATACCAAAAACTAATGGGAGAACAAAATACAACCAAAAGATGGAGCTGAGCAAAACAAGCTCAAAGATAAAAAATGAAGAGGAGACTCACCTCTTTCAAAATATAAAAGTCCCATAATAATAGGAAAAAGAATAACAAAGTTATTCAAGCACGAAGCAGTTTCTGAGCATAAACCTAAATTTTCAACTCTCATGTAAAATCCAGAGAAGGAGGCTGAACCCCATTAAATGGGTGCTAATTTTAAAGCTCTCAACCAGGGCTATCCGATGGTACTAGCCAAATTGGGCTAGCACCAAAACTACAGAAGTTAGGGCCAAAATAAGGTCAAATATGGGTGAATAGAATATTCACCTCTCATCTAACTTCTACAGTTTTAGTGCGAGATACCTAAAGTGGGGGCTTTTTAAAAAGCGCTCAATCAGGACTATCTGATGGTGCCATTCACTTCCCCATAGCTCAACTGAAACAAAAGTTATGGATCAAGCTAATTCCATACAGGTCTGGGGAAAAATACATATTTGGATAAATGAAAATTGAACATGGTATAGCTTTGCCTTATTTAATGATACCCATACCAAATGAGATACCATTGTGTATATCTTGTCCAGCGCTATTCAATGAGCAAATTTTGAGCTCAATATCTCAAAAACTGACAAAGGTAAGGCAGCTTCAAGGCTAAAATACCATAGTTTGGCCAATACACCTTTACTGTGGGATACTTTCCCATATCTCATATTATGAGGTGTCAAATAGACAAAGTAGCCCTTTTTGAATTCAAATCCTCATAGTTAATTCAATACTTGGGTTGCATACAGTCTCTCTGTCAGCCTGTGACTCAAAACCAGCGCACAAGCATGACAGCCAAATACCATAAACCAATGGTAAAGCCAGGATACCACCAGAACATGAAGCTGAGCCAAATCAGCTCAAACGTTATCAAAAGGAAGAGGAAAACCACCACTTTTCAAATATACAAGTTTCACCATCATAGGACAAGGAATAACAAAGTTATTCCTGCTCAAAGTTGTTGCTGAGCATAAACCTTATTTTTCACCTCTCATCTGAAATCCAGAGGAAGAGGCTTAACCCCATCAAATGGGTATTCAAATTGAATCTTTATGTCAGGGCTATCCAATTATAGTAGCTAAATTGAGCTAGAACCAGAGCTACAGGAGGTATGGCCAAAATAAGGTCAAATAAGGGTGAATAAAATATTCACCTCTCATCTCACTTCTACAGTTTTAGTGTGAGATACCTCAAGTGGGGTCTGTTTGTAAAGAGCACAATTAGTGCTATCTGATGGTGCCATTTACTTCCCCATATCTCATCTAGAACACAAGTTATGGGGAAAACAAGCTCCATACAGATTCTCAGCAAATCATACATATGTACAAAACAGCTTGTACATGGCATGACTTTGCCATATTTAATGATGGCCATATCAAATTAGGTACCATTGTGTAGAACACATCCAGGGCTACACAATGAACCAACATTGAGCTTGATATCTCAAAAACTGACAAATTTATGGCAGTTTTAAGGTCAAAATCCCACAGTAAGACTAATACAGCCTTACTGTGGGATAATCTCCCATACCTATGATTATGAGGTGTCATACATACAAAGAAGCCTTTTTATACTTCAATGCCTCATATTTTGGTCAATACTGGGGTACTGTACAGGTTCTGTACAGCATTCTATGCGTAATACACCTCAGAAGAGGGCTATGTGGTCGCCATATGAAAATGTTCACCCTGTAAGAGTGAAAACTGCCCAGATGTTGTTTCAAAACCACATCTGAGCCCAATAGAGGCTATACAGGCCTTGTGAGAACCACGAGCCAGTCCTTGGAAGTGGAAAATCTTCACTTCCTCTACATGGAAAGGTCTAGAAGACTTTTCACCCAAGTTTAGGATAAAAAGGGGCCTTTTCTCCATCAGAAAAGGTTTTCCTTATCCTTTCCTTGCATTCCTCTTTAGTTAAACTGTCCAAAACAGTTATACTCTCCGAAAATAAGTCAGGTATACTTTAAATTGAATTATTGTAGCTTTTATTATATTAAATAAACTGATAAAACTGTACCCAGGGCTTTCAGCACTGCTCACCACCACTATTCCATTAATAGTAACGCCCTTTTGTTTTTATTTAAAAACCCTTTTTATCATTACTATTCATGTCACAGTCATAGTTTTGGTTGTAAATACTATTATTACCACTTCATCATAGACTCAGCCTGACACTATGTGTCAGAAGAGGGTTATGTGGTCCCCAGATGAAACTTTTCACCCTGTATTGGTGAAAACTGCACAGATGTGGTTTTGAAGACACATCTGAGCCCAATACAGAGTATACAGGCTGTGAGAAAACCACAAGCCAGTCCTCAGAAGTGAAAATCCTTCACTTCCTCTAGGTGAAACGGTCTAGAGGACCTTTTCACCCCATTTCAGGATAAAAAGGGACCTTTCTCTGCCCAAAAGATGAATCCTCATCCTGTTCTTGAACTCCTATTTATTTCAACTCTCAAAAGCACCTATACCCTTGGAAAATAATCAGGTATACTTATAATTCAACGTATTGTAGTCTTTATTATAGTAACCCAATTGGTAATGCTGCACCCAGGGTTTTCAATAGCGCTCATGTGAGCCTGTGAGGTATGTATAACATACCCATAAGGCCACAAATGATTTTATAAACAGCTAATTTTGTCTTAAACAGACTTTTTAGTTGAAATTAAAATAAAAAATAACAAAAAAAAAGTATAACTTTATTTTGGATAAACAAAGTTCTAAATATTATGTCATTTTTGGATTCTACACCAAAAATAACCTAGGGTACATCCATAAGGTGTTATACCCAAAAACACTTATTTCTTGTGTTATTAGAAGATTTAAGAATCTCACAGTACTAATGTAACTTTTTTAACATTTTTTTAAAATTGTTGAATTTAAGCTTAAATAAGCTTAAAGTTAAAGTTGCATAAGGTTAATGCAAACTTACCAAAATTTTAGTTAAAATTAAGGTGTGGTGTATATTAACTGAATTGGCTAAGGATCTGCCATACAGAATGTAAATCCTGCGTGAGCTCAACTTAAAAGGGTTTAAAGCCATGGTATGGCTTTAAATAAATAAAAGGGCAAAATCCATGCAAAAAGGTGGGACAAAGAAAAAAGACCAAATAGAGCTGGGGTACCCAGCTTTTTGGATCTGCAATGATTCAATTAAGGTTGTCCACCTGTATTGGAGACTTTTCAACCTTATTTAAACTTTATGATTAGACTTTGATCCAACCTTAAGGTTTAAACTGGTTTTATCCCAATTTGGACAGGAATTTCAAGCTGCCAAAGGGTAAATCCCAATATGCAGGCTTGAAATCAAGGTTTTAAGAACTGTCAAAGCTTAATCAAGCTTAAAAACCTTAAATAAGCTTAAAACTTTAAAGCTACAAGCATCAAAACCTTATCAAAAGGTAAGATTTGGTGTGTATTGCTATTTCACGTGGAAAAATAGCAATAACTTCAAAAATTTACTAAAAATCCAAATCTTAATGGATTTGCTTGAAAATTTCACACAGATTAGGATTTAATATTATCTATATATGAATCAAGTTTCAAGTATCTTTTATAAATACATTTCCTGGGTAATTAGCCTGGAAATTTACTCTTTTGATTAAGCTCAAAGAAAATTATGATTTCTTTAAAAATTAATTAAAAATTGAGTTTAAGAGATTTCTGCTTGAAACTCTATTTTTAAGTTGTTCATGTGATGAATGTTAATATAAATAAGTTTATTTATATCAAAAACTTAAAATAATTAGTTTAAATGAGGATTAAAGTTACATGGAGTTAAGAATAACACTGGTAACTTTAAATTGGAATTAAAAACAAGTTGCCTTAAGTTAAGAACTTTGTTTTTAAGTATGGTTTTTCAGTTTTGACCTGAGCACGCCCTCTATAATCATTATGAATCATGAGAGCTGCTCTGAAGACATAAAAAGAGCCTTTTCATCACTGTTTTTGTCCATCATTCATTATCAATCCAATCATATTAGAAATTTAAACAGGTAAAATTTTATTATTTATAAGATCTTATTATTAAAGTAATTCTTAAGTTATTTTATTCTTTATTAATTGTAAATTAAAGAATTGAAATCATAGAATTCAGACTATTGTTGTAATCATCAATAATATATTTTATATTATAAAATTATCATCTTAAATAGCTTTTAAAATCCACAAATTCCTCTTAAAAACTCTTGAATCATAATTTTTATTATAAAAAGTTGTTTTATCTTTAAAAATATTGATTTTTGGCGTGTTTTTAACTTACAATTATTATTCAATATAATAACTGTTGTTGTTTGACTTGTTGTATTAAATAAAGATTATAAGTAAGTTTTTCTCTCAATTTCTATATTTTTTTTATCTATTATTAGTTTTTTTATATAGAATTTTTATTCTATAAGAATTATTTCTGCACAGTGTGTGTTATAATTCTTTTATAAATAGTATTTATATTATTTATAAGTGGTTGATATTCATATTTCCACGTGTAATTGTCTCATTAAGAGCTTTACAATTCTTATTGTTATAACTGTCAGTGACTATAACAATAATAGAATAATTATAATTTATTATAATTATTATATTTTTTTTATTATTATATTTTTATAATAATGATTAAATTTAAATTTTTATATAATTATTTTTAATAATTATATTTAAATTTGTGGTTATAATATTTTATTATATTATATATTTCTATTGAGGACAGTCATAGTACTCTTGATTTTGTTACTATTATCAAGGGTTTCATAGACAAACCTTACAGCTCACCACCACTATTTTTGTGTAGTAAAAACCTTAATATTATTTTTTATATATTTTTCTTATAATAAACTGTGTAGCAGTAATAGTTTAAGTTGTAATTAGCCATATCACAACTTCTCCATAGACTCATCCTGACAATATGCCATCTATAAGCTGACTTGGTAAGCAAGGTGTTCAGTTTTTCTTTTACCAATATGTCTGGTAATTCAAATTCACCTTTTATCCTGTCAATACCACTGATTAATTCCATATGGTTATATTCTCCTTAAGCATTGAAAAGAGGGTATTCTTTGACTCTTGGTTCTTCTTTAAACAGTGCTTGGCCCATGGATGGCTCCAAGTTATGAAAATAAAAGCAAAATTTGTAGTTATTTGTCAATTTTTTACATCTAATACTGGTGGGCTGGAATTTCTGATACCCTAATTTTTATTTTGAGGGGTAGAAATTCTTGGAAAATTGTTCAGTGATTGTTAAATCTCATTCATTTTACTGGTATTACACCTTGTAGAGCTTCCAACCTCATTCTGGAAACCTTGTATCAAATCGATTGACTCAATTTTGTACATGTCTTCCTTAGTTGGGGCTTCTTTCCATAATTCTGTTTTTCTAGTCTTATCAGTAATAATTTGATTCAATTTTTATTGTTAATTTTGATAATTCTTCTTGTGAGGTATCAAAACACTTTTTCAAGGAAATAGTATTTGTCTTTACTTCAGTAAATGAATTTGTAATATAATCCAGGATTTTCTTATTATCTTCTTTGATAATATTTATGGCTTTGTTTAGTCTTGTTTCAATTATGTCATCAATATTCAATTTGTAATATTTATTTGCTAGTTCTTTCATAATGACAGATTGTTCACTTATTTTATTTGGAAATGAAGTCTCATTATTTCATGTTTCAACTGTTCTTCAAACTTTCTCAAAACAAATAAGTGTTTCATTTATTTGGCTTAAACTCAGATTTTTTGTTTTAATATCATTAGAAATATTTCACATTTTATCAGAGATATGACTTTTCATGTTATTTATGGTTATGTACAAAGGTGGAATTACATTCAAAATCTCAGAAATTATTTCTGATATTTTAACCTGGCTTCCTGTCTCTTCTGAATTTCCATTGTGGTTCTACCCATCTGAGACACATTTTCCATGGTATCTTGTTGAATCTTTGGTATTGTGTATCCCTGTCTGTATGGGTTTGCAGTTGGTGCTTTGCCTTTGCCCTTGTTCTGAGTTTTTGGCTGCTTTTTTATCTTGGAATCACTTCTGCAACTGGGAACTGGGGCTTTCTTTGCACTTGTTTGTGTGGTGGAGATTTTTTTGCCATTATGCCATTGAAAGCATCAGGTTCCTTTTTTCCACCAATGGATACCATTCATTCAGTTACTTTCAAGTATTTAGGTGTCCCATAGACTTTCTTACAGTAAGGTAAGAGTTCATGTAGATTTTCCGGAATTCTGATAGGATTTTATACTCTTTTTGTTGAAGTACATTGTTGTATGCCTTCTGGCTGGCTTTGTGAATATCCACTGAGGCTTCTTATGGTGGTTTCACTGCTTTTTGATGGTAAAACCGTGTTATCAGATTCAGAATGGCCTAATCTGTCAGTTTGAGCTTCATTTACTGACCCTTTGCCTTCTGCAACTGATTTCCTTCTCCCATAATCACATCTACCACATTTTGGGAGCTCTTCGAGGGGTTATAGATAAATCTTGATCTGGTTGAAAGCATACCTAGAAGTCAAAAAGCTGAAAGATATTAATTTCACACAAAAAACTTACTATTTTCCAAATTCTTCTCTTTTTGGAGATTATTACTAATATCTAAATTGATTAATTAAAAATAGATTTGTTATAGTTGATTATTCTGAATTATAATAATAGTGTTATTATGGTAAGAATTAACAATACTGGCTGGGATAATTATGAGTACCATTGAAGCTGTTTCAATGTTTTCTTGTCTTACCCCAATTTCAAAAGCTAAAAATAATTAAGAAAACCATTATTCAAGTAAATACCGTATTTTTCAAAAGAAAAATGTAAAATCAAGTCACACTTATAGTATGAAAAAAGAAATATTTGTATGGAGTTTTCAACCTTATGAGTATTTTTTATGGATTTTTAAGTTTTTTCAATATAAGAAATAATTAAAGAAGGTAAAATATCATGGCTGGCCCACAAATTTAATGTGTGAATATGAAACTTTGATTAAAAATCAAGTACATTTCCTAGCCTCAAACTTTTTATAAGATAAATTTGAATAAAAGTAGCATTTTTTAAGTATTTTCAGAGAAAACACACCAAATTTATTGTTTTTAAACTTTTAGTATAAAAAGATGATGATATCAAGCTTTATGGTTTTACCAAAAATTAAAATGTATGCAAAAATACTCTACAATAGATATTTATGGCTATAAAAGAAATTACTTCAAGATTAATTTCAATTGAAATTAATGGAGCAAAAGAATGCAGGAAATTAATATTAGAAAGAAATATTGAAGAGAAAACACAGCCAAAAGTGACCAGAGTGAATTTGGAAACAAAGTGAAAAAGTTAAAAGTGATTAAAGATGCTTTAGTTCACCTTTAGGATGGTACAAGGGTAAAAATGAGTATAAATGTTACAAAAAATTCTTGTGATGATTTTTTCTTGGGTTTAAGAGGTTAAAAATGACTCAAAACAGGTGGTTAGAATCTTTTATTGATTTGTTTAACAGTTTTCAAACTAATTATAAAAGCAAAAGATTCTAACATGAAGAGAAAAGTTGGGCAAAGAAGAAATTCTTTTATAGCTACCAGTTTTCTTATTCCAAAAGTAAAATTCACTCTAATCAGTCATGGAATAATAAACGCCAATTATTAAATCATTAATACCTGGCTTAGACAAAAAACAAGAAGGCTTTAGCCATTTTAGTGCCTTAAATGAGCCAATTCTATAGTAATATTGGGTTTAAAGCCTTAAAAACAAGTGATAAGGTGTTAAAGATCGCTTAAGACCATTTGAAAATGTTTTTACCAATATTTCTTTGACTTAAAGCTAGTTTAACCCTTTTTTAAGTGGCTAAAACTGCCCTAGTTGGTATAAAAACTCCATCATCAACTCAATTCCAGGCCAAAAGTGATGAAATTATGCATTAATTTTGACATCTCACACCTTTCTTTCTCCACAAAACTCATCTTTCCAATGAGCTCCTCATTATTTATTATATTAGAAATTTTCATATGTAATTCAATGAAAGTTGACAGTGCACAACTGTAATTATTGTTTCCACATATTAAGATCCAAATTAACTGATGAACTAAACAAACACATTTTGATATTTCAATTGAAAATACTTCAATTACTCATAACTTCTAAGTTACACACCACACCTCAACTTTAACACAAAAATTAATGGTTAAAGCCATATTTGATGTGAATTAAATCAAAGTTTGGAGTATTTTCAGATTTTCATAAATAAAACACTAAAAACTTAATTTAATCTTATTTGGAGTTGAGTTACAGAATTCTCACTTGGAGGTAACCCCACCTGATGTTTTATGAGGGATCCAATGGTAAAATAGTTTGCATAATTTTATTTATTGGAAAAAAAGCTATAACAATTCTTATTGACATTTCTTCCAAAAATATTCCAATTTGAATATTTTTGATGAAAATTTATTTTTACTTCAATTTTTCATGGAGAATATATTTTCACATTTTTAAATTTCAATATAGTTTTGATGTGAAATTATTATTATGAATCTTTTTTTTATTGAAATTTCATATTTATATTCCAATTTTTTCTTTATGATAAAAATAAAAGCTATTATTTTTGATTATAATTTATTCTTATCATTTGTGGTCTTTTTGGTATATGAAAATACTTCTAAGGCTCACAACTTCATAGAACTTCTCTGTGGAAAATTTAGATAAGATCTTGGAGTTCATTTAATTAATAGGAGATCCTTTGCTTTTGTGCACAGGATTTTAATATTCAGATGATCTTATCCAAAAAAATCAATTTTTATGATTTTTAATGAAAATTATTGATTATTTATTTTTACTTTGGGATGAGTTTCATAAATAATGGATGAAAAAAGTAAATTATTTTTTTCATTAACAAAACTATGGCATCATCTAAATTAAAAAAGATATAGAATATTTTTCAGTATTTTGATGCATGAAAAATATCACCTCATTTCTTATGTTTTCTAAATTATTTATTCCCTTAAACATATATTGACACCATCATTAAGAAGGTTTTTTTTCTTTCAACTTGTTCTTCTGGGGTGAAAAAATACCTTTCCATAAATCAATGATGTATACCAAATCCTATCTATTTTAAGTACATATTGATGATTTATCTTTATATTGAGAATAAATAAAATTTCTCATTTTAACTCTGACAGATGGTAATCAGCTTCCAGCTTCATGAAAGTTTTTATACTTGAGTTAAATCCAATATATTAATTAACCATACCATAATACTATAATTTTGATTATTCAAAACATATTTTCCTTCTTGGAGTTAATTATCATTTTTGTTGTATTTAGAAACAACTTTTCAGATTTTTTGTTTTTAGTGGAACAAATTCCATGCTTAATCAAGCCACTATGATTCATACTATCACCACAGTTGTAATTAAATCAATTCAAGAAATTCAACATCTCAGGAGTTCACACATTTAGTGCAACATTTTGGGAAGCTCATATTTACTATTAGTCAAAATCATTTATCATTACTCCCTCTTTTTCATTACAATATACAAAAAAGTGGAATAAAATCTCTGAGAAAATATTTTCACTATTACGGGACTCACAGCTACCAACATGAAAATATGTGTTTTGAAACATTATTTGGATTCAATAATACTTTTTGAAGTTTATTAATAATCAATAATTGAGTGTTTTTGAGAGTATTCTAGCGTGAAAACAGTTTGGGAGCAGTTTGGATACTTCTTATACAAGGGTAGAATCTATTCCTGAAGACATATTTTAATAAGAGATTCCAGTATCATCTACAGAAGCTGAGGCTCCCAGCTTAAATAAAATAGATCCCTTTCTGAATCTGAGGAGCTATCTAGAGGTAGCCATAATATTATGGAAATTTTGTAGTTTTAGTAATTTCTCCATTTTTTTCAAAAACCTCTTTTAGTTGAAACTCTAGAGTGGAACATTGGGCCCCAATTTATCAATATATTAAATGCCCCAGTTTAAATTGATGAACCTTTTAATATTGATCCCTTGGAATAATTTGATTCCATCCAAGGCACTATTTAACACCAACGTTAGAAAAATGAGAAAATTTGCATGAATTTCCAACAATTCCAAAAATTTCTTAAATATTCTTAATACTTACAAAGGGTTTTACCTTTTATTATACACTTCATTAGTCATAAAAAAAGCTGTATACCTACCCAAATCAGCTCTCTCCAGGAATCTGACATACACCTTTGCGCTTGTAAAGTTATTGCCCCACCTTCAAAGTAGAATTATAATGAAAAAAATCAGAATAATGATCTTAATTATTAAGAATAAAATTTAATTTTGAATATTTTTTGAATGAATTCATTTCAGTAAAGGCTTTCTCAAATTCACATAGGTCAGTAAAATATGTGGAATATATAATTCATACTATTTTGAAATAAATCAGACTTGATTCCTGCCCATACCCATGACTTTGTCCAAGTTTTCACAAAGAGCACTCCAAACTCTATGTTTGAAGACCGAAAATAATTTTTTTGAGGCTATAGGTGAGTAAATTTTCTAAAAAACATTCATGATTAATATTTTACTGTATGAAAAGAAACATTTGTAAAAATGGTATACAGAGAGAACCTACCTTTCCTATACCTCCCAATTTTGAATTATCAAAATAATAAATAATCTTGGCAATGATATGAAGATTTTCAAAATAAAATATTAAGTTTTTTCGTTTCCAAGATATATTTCTGATTTTTTTTTTGAAAAAGATGAGATTCTCAATTTGATCTTATTTTCTAATTTTACAGTTTTATCCAATGTATAGAATTTTTTGCTAAGAAAATAGATTGGAAAATACTGAATAATTTATATAGTATTATGAAGGAATTTGGTAGGAATTGAATATTAAACGATGGCAAAACAAGAGGAATACTTCTTCTCCATGTTTTCTTCATGCATTAACTTAATTTTTTGTAAGATTTAATGATATCCTATATTACAATTTTGGTAAAAATATGCTGAAGATCCTTTCAAAAAGATATTGATTCCCTGGTGTAAAGCTGGAATTATTCTTGGAAGATGATCTAAATAATCTATGATAAGTTATTTAAATTGGTCTTTAAAGGATACAATTTTATGAATATTGCACACATCAATTATTTTTCAAGTTACGATATCTGTTATAAGCCTACTTGAAAAAATATCTGTGTCCCATTGCTTCAATTTAGTAGTGAAACTCACCATACCTAAGGGTAAAAGGATTGTTTGGAAGAAAAGAAAGATTTCTACACATATGAAAAGAAGAATGAAGATTTTCCAAGCATTCAAGTTACCCATATTATTCTTCAGAAATAATCTTGTTAATAATCTGAAAAATCTTTTATTTGAAAGAGATTATTTCCCATGAGTGAAAAAAACAATTCATACCATTAGAATATCTTCTTATTGCCACAATAAGTGAGATATAAGATTTAATTTTGTAAGAACTCTATGAAATATCAATAGGGACACATCTCTGGACACAAAATTACAAATTTTCAAGTATGAATCATATCTTTGTCATTTTTTGCACATTGAGCTACAAGAAAGAGACAAACCACTGAAAATTATTTTTCAACTTCTGCCTCCAAAGATATCAAATTTTTTCAACTTTTGTATTTCTTCATTCAAGTATTGAAATACTTTTTTTATAATATCCATTTGTCACTAATTGAAGACTCAAAAAAATTCTTTAACTTCTAACAGAATAGTCCTTTGAGTCCTTAAATAATTTTATTATTTTGAGGCTCATTGCTTGTTTTTGTTTATTGGCATCCAGGTATTTTGATACTTGTTTTTCCAATGATTTTTCTTCATTTTGATTATTGGCAAGAGTATGATGATCACTAAAGAATATTAGTGATTGAGCTTACCAGAGAGTTTGGTTTTAATTCTGATGACAAAGCTTACTAATTTATTAGTTTTTGAATTGATTTTCCTTTGTACTGAAAGGGAAAATATTGTCAGAAATGGCTATTATTGCTCAATATTGAAGACCTCATTATGAAAATTGCTATGGTAGGAGTGATTTTGAATTCAAATTGTGTTGAAAATTAATTTTTTAACAAATATTTATGATTCAATTGAGTATATTGTATTTATATTCTCAAAGGGCTCCTATTTGAATGCTCACAAAAAAAATGAAAGTTCATATTGTATGATGAGATTGTCTTTACAATTCCTTGAGTGTCACTAACTAAGGTTGTAATTTAATAATAAAAAGCTATGAGATTGTGAGGCAAAGAAATTTTTCAAAAATTAGAAAAATGTTTTTGTGAATTAAGTTTTTTTATCTTTCTTGTGGGGTACTTTAAATTAAAATAAATTCCTCTCTATCAGTTCTGTTGGTTTAAAAAGTTTCCTTTTAATAGAATATGAGTCCTTTAAATTGTAATAATCTTTTCAGTTTTTCTTTATGAATCAAACTAGTGATATGAGTCTTTATTAAACTTGTAAAAATTAAGTTTGTGAACTTACTTCAATTTGGAATTGTGGTTGGCCCATAAATACAAATTATCACTGGCTCTTTTGAAAAGTGTCTTGGATATTTTTAATTCAAATCAAGCAAAAATGGAAGACTTTTCTCGAGATTTCCAAGAAGCATAATTTAGCTCACTGAATAGATATCTTTTCTTCTCAGCTGACACACTGAAATACTTAATTAGAAGTCGCATCTCAGGATTATCACATAGTTCATCTCCCATACACAGTGCAATTCAAATTTTAAAAGTATACTTCCTCTTATAGTATCTCAGGATCTTTTAGCAGCCGGAGGCTTACAAACCCATCAGTTGGGAGAGATTTAAATTCTGGAGGGAATCTACCTTATTACCATTTAATAAAACAGAAATTTTCAGAATGAGACTATTGATGTCAACATCATTATGATACAATGGAAAAACTATGATATTAAATTTCTGAAAGAAAAGATTTTTTGAGTGCAATTTCAATTAAAAAAATCCAAAGTAGTGCAGTTTTTCAAATAGCGTGCTATTTCAAGGAAGGTGCTCTAGAAATATAATGTAATTCAATTTCAATGAGTTTGTGCTATTCAACTCCATTTGTCAAAAAGGGGGATTTCAAAATTAATAGTCTTTCTTGATTAAATCAGAACAGAAACATGACTCAACAACAATCTTTTGGTATTCCACAGCTCTGAGTGTTTCACGATATTTTAATATTAAGGAAGAACTTTTTGTGTCAAATTCTTCTTTTTTAACTTTGATATATTTCCTAACTTGGCAATCTTTTCCCTGAATCATTCAATGAAATTTTCAAACAAAGCCCTTCTCATCAAGGATGAGGTGGAAATATAGTCTTGATTTGTATTGAATTCGTATTTTTTGGCTCTCCTCATTGTGTAATAGCTGAAAATTACCATTTGTGAAATAAAAACTATCTAGTATTTGATAGAAGTTAGATTTTACTTCATTTTTGCAGTGCTTTTTTATTCTATCAATTTGGCATAGATTTCTTCTTAAACTTTCAAGTTAAAGTTCCATGTCTGGATAAAATTAAACCTTCATTCTGACCTGGATTCAACCTATATTTCAAATTCTAATCCTGCTTGAAGATGCCCATATTTTGCTCATGGTGAAGATGTCCGAAATATTGGTACCTAAAAAACCTGAAACTCTTATTTATGTAATTCAAGGAAAATATCAAATTAAAACAAAGTACAATCACCTGACTGAGGAATTTATCCATACATTTAATTCGATTAAGCCATTTTGCCATTGGGGACTGAGGAAAATCTTTACACAAGACGTTTATTGTGTTTCTTAATTAAAATATCAAGTATCTAACCATTTTAAATATTAAATCGAGAAAACCATCTCCAATCTCAATCATCCTCAACAACAAATTTGAGTTTCCAGAGATTTGAGATAATATATAAACTTTGCAAATCCATTTTTTACCCTCTCAGGGGGTTTTCAAAGGATTATTTTAGTTATGTGAGATCTCCTCCTCTCCAGGCTGTTATTTTTAATATGTTTTTCTTTGTCTCTATCATTCCATATTTTGGTCTTGAAATCAAGCATACTACTCATGTAAATTGAATATCAGGGAGAAAAGCTTTACAAATACCATTTCAGTCCTGATGCATAGCTTATCAACAAATTTCAACAAAAAGAATAACAAAATTGATAAAGAATTTATCCAAACTGGCTTTTTGAGTGAGGTGAATGGATAACTATGTGAGGTCACCACAGCTGTTTGAAATCCAATTGAGCAAGCAAAATTTCAATAAAAAATTAGTGCTGCTTGGAAATAGATTATTATTTTATACAGAAGAGTTAGACTTAGAGAGGTTTAATTTATTTTATAATATTTTACACAAGAAAATCACCCACATTAAAAGCTCAAGCATTCGTTACAATGTTTATTTATTTGGCCTTTGCCATCGGCCATTTTATTGACTGCTAGATGTATCGGAGAAACATCCAATTTATGATTTAATGAGAATTATAAATTTATTCAAAAAAAAGAGGTTTGCGAAAATATTATTCACTTGACTTCTCGCATCCCAGTTGATCTTAGAAAACGAGGAAAGTGTATGACAAATTCATTTCAAAGTAAACTACACCTCCAAGGAAGTTTTTGTGTTCTTTTTTCAACTTTCAAAAACAATACATTCCTCTTCGCCTTTGCCAAGATCTCTGCCATCCGTCATTTTACCAAATGACGCTTCCTTTCTACTTATAATGGGCTTCTTTTGTTCCAAAAATTCTAATTTTTCAACATTAGTCTTTAATTCAAGTTTTCCCAATTATACAAATAGTATTTGTTTACGCATACGCACAGGTAGGGTTTCCTTAGAATATCGTCAGCTTGCTTTGCATACACCTTCTTTGGTTCATTGCCGTTTTGTTTTTGCTTAATCCAGCTATTTTTGGTTGCTTACATGCCAACAAGAAAACTGGGCTGGTTTTCCTTTTTGATCCGGGATGGCTAAGCATCACGGCGGATTAATCGGACTGGGCAAAACTGTCAGCTCTGCCACGCGACCCACATCGTTTGAAGCAATATGTCGTGATTTAAATAAAGAATAGGAAATCAAACTAACAACCAAGCAGCGAGTTATTGCCAAATAATTTGTATCCTCATAAGCATCCCACCAAAAATGAATTGAGAATGAGCATGGCTTGTTCATCTGTTTGTTGTACAAGTCTAGCATCTCTTAAATGAACAATAGGTACCCCTTTCCCGGAAGTTGTGAAGCTTCTTTCTGGTTTGATTATTCGGCATCTTGGTCGTAGTGTTTTGATCGCCGCTTTAGCATTAGCAGATTGTTGGCGTTTCGCTTCATCCACTTTCCTAAATCAGAAGCTAGCCAAGTCCATGAGTCATTAATTTTTGTTTATCTTGAACCCTTGAGATGATGCCTCCAGCTTCATGGACACTCTAAAATCGAAAGTTTCAAAACCTGAAGCCCAGACAGGTTAGATATTGCACATTGAAACCAAGCGCGATGCTCGCACCCTAAATTTTGCAGTGCCTTCCAACACACATACGCATACCAAATACGTAGGGCATTTTTAAGACTTCGATGAAGTCCAAAGTTGATTGCCGTTGAGAAATGGCTTTGATTAACTTTCTTGAAAGCATGCTACAGATTTGACACTTTCAACGCCCGCTTTTGGAAGTATGAAGTCTCAGGCGGTTCACCTTGCCTTTGCTATAAGAAAGGCTTCCGTTGAAGCATTGTTTGGCCTCTAGAGCTCGTCTCTGCACCCCAAGCTCTTGTGTTTGTCTCTCAAAAGAGAGCTTCAAAGCCTTATGGATACCGAACTTCTTTCCAAAGTCGCTTTCTGTTCTGGCACCTTTTCTTTCTATTTTTGGCTGCGCTAAGTTACTCCTCACGGACCTGAAAGTCTGAGAGCGCCAACAATTTTCATTGTTACTCATGCACATACTCTTTCTGCCTAAGCTAGCCGTTCACCTTCCTAGCTAGGACGGTCAGACAGACTCCATAAGAAAGAAAGTTCTCATGAGAACTGGTGTTTAGGCAATCAACAGCCGCAGGGACTGGCTCGGTTTTTCCTAAACCAAGTTCTTTTTTACAACCTAACCGTCATATTCCTTTTCAAGTGTTCTAAGCAGAATATTTCAGGATTAGTGGAAAAAACTTGGAGCCAGGTGCGATGCTTGTAGCCTCCAATTCTAGGAACGTCATGGCTGGTCTTTGGCCTCATACACAATGCTAACCCAAGATCAATAGCGTCTCCTCTCCCCACCTAATTTCTCATTTTTTAACCCCACCATAAAAAAATATCCAATTATTTATTTATTATTTAATATTTATATTTCTTCATTTTCTATTGTAACTTCAAATAGCTAAAACTAGAATACATTCCATTAATTATGCCACCAGCTAATGGGAACCGGCTCCCATCCCAGAGACCTTCTCAGGGCGAGGGGAGGAGCCGAGCCTCATCTCACTCTCCAAATGAATTAGCTTTTGGAAACAGAGATTCTTCCTATTTGGCCTCACCAGCCTCGGTCTACTCTCAGGTGGGCCCTACGCCCGCAAGGTTTCCTATAGCAAGCAGATCTCCACATATCGCCCATGACTTGACATACAGTATTCCGTCTTTACAAGCAGCTCTACCTGATACATATCATGTCTTGAGCACACAATCCTCTTCTTCGACACACCTTGAGCCTACATCCCATCATTTGAACACCACCTATTCAGCAACCAGCTTGACGAACACTCCTTTTCGCACCCCAGAAAGTAGGTCACAATTGGAAACAAGATTTTCAACGGATACGCAGTTTGTTTCGACACCAGAAAGGAGTTATTCATCGTCTCCGGCTCAGCTTGCCCACGCTGAGGCAGGTCTAGGAATCTCTGGAATCAATGACCAAGAATTGATGTCTAATTTTAGTGGAGGTCGGAGTCAACGTGATACCTTTGAGATAACTGAGGCAGCTAATGTCTTGGATAGCCCGCCTGCCCCTCAATTCCAACATTTTAATAACGAAGAAGTTTTTTTTGATGAACACTTTGACTCTTCCCAAAGTTTGTATGAGCAACAAGCGCGGCGAGGGCAGGAAGCAGTCGAGCGTACACTTCGAAGAATGTCTCAAAATCCTGACTATATGCAACAGCAAGCACCACCACCTGAAGTAATTGAAATTCCGACAGCTGAAGATATTCGGTTTGGAATGAAACATTCAAATAGTAGCGACCGGCATTACACTCAACGCAATTTCAGTCCTGGAGAAAACTCAAGCAAGAAAGGCGCTGCCAAATCTGGATGGCGCTTTAGCCTTTTCGGAAATGTCGGCAAATCGGCGACTGACATCAATGAGCAAAGCTATTTCACTCCCGGTTCTGACATCCATTTAAACAAAAGTATTCCTCTATCTGGGAAAGGGTCAACATCATCTGCGGGGAGTACAGGCCCTTTATCAATCCTTCCCAATAACACAATTCCTCGAAGGTTGCAGTTTCAGCTATATGCACCTGGTTTTCAGACCAGCGTGAAGCCCGAAGCCAATTTCATACGACCACTCAGTATGGCACCCGACGAAAACTTTACTATGATGCGAGGAAACCGGTCTGACATGGCAAGTATCTTATTTTTCAGCTATTCGGGTTTAATGGGAGTAATTCCTGATTGAGTGACTGCTTTGGGATTTACATTTTCAGAATCCAACTCCAATGTATTTCAGTCGATCTGAAAACAGGACTGGCTCGCATGCTTCTTTCATTAGCAATAGTGTGCTTTCGGCTTACAGGGACAGTTTTAACAGCAATGCTGCTATGAAGGAACAGATAAAACTCTTGAATCAAAAGAGCCCTCTCGAGAAGCAATTCGATTTCTTGCCTGAGAGCTTTGAGGCTTTTGACTTTCGAGAAGTGGAACCAGATGACGCCTTACATGATCCCGGACCGCTTTTCCCACGTAAAGGCTTAGATCGAATGATTATTGAGACACGTGCTATATCTGGCCCGACCCGTCTTTGGTCCACTCGGGGTTGGCTAAACTCTATCGGACTGATACTTTTGGCAGCCGGTCTGGTGACGCTTTTTGCGGTATTTCCAATTGTTGATTATTTTGTCAAGGATGAATTGGGCACTCTCGGGGGTTATAACATAGGTGGAATCAATGCCAGCGGTCAAGTTCCACAAATCAAAGGATTCAAAGGTATGATTGACACCGACACGCCTCATGAAGCTTTAACCAAAATTGGTGTCGATGGCACCAGCTATCAATTGGTTTTTTCTGATGAGTTCAATGAAGATGGCCGCACCTGTGAGCTCTTTACATTTACATTTTACCTGAATAGCTTCCTGTCAACCCTTGGGCTTTTAGCTCTCCTTAAGGTGTCTGGGTCTTGAGAACGCTGTTGGTCATCAATCAATTGATCAGAGAAACATATACCATGACCTGCGTACGTATAGTATGATGTGCGCGCAGTAAATTGACAACGTTCTCGTATGGGCCCTTGGGAAGGCTCATGCAATTAGCCATTGAGGTTTTAAGGGTTTATTTGAAGTCAACCCAAAACATGAGTGAACTTCAGTAGCACTGACTTACATTTCAACCCGTTTTCGCACAAGTCTGGCCAGGTGACGACCCTTACTGGGAAGCCGTGAGTAAGTAAACAGCAGTCGCACACGCTCATGCTACATAGGGATTGATTTCTTCCGAAGGAATTAATTGAAGTGATGATTATTTTTTACGATGACAGATTTGCATTACTGGGCCACAAGCAATCTTGAATGGTATGACCCAGATCAAATTATTACTCAAAACGGATCCCTAGTTATCTCATTAGACCACGTGAAAGATCCTTCACAAAATCACGACCTCAACTATAGAGGAGGAATGCTGCAGAGTTGGAATAAATTTTGCTTTACTGGTGGTATTATTGAAGCTTCAATTTCACTACCTGGCGCTTCCACAGTTCCTGGGTTATGGCCTGCTTTTTGGACGATGGGAAACCTGGGTCGAGCTGGCTATGGGGCTTCTTTGGATGGCTTATGGCCTTATTCCTATGATACTTGTGATATAGGAACGCTGCCGAATCAGACGAATCCTCAAACTAAAGGGCCTGCTGCAGTCCATACGATGGGAGACCCTTATCATGGAAATGAATTGAGCTATTTACCAGGCCAGAGGCTCAGTCGGTGCACATGTCCCCAAACCACTGGTTCTAATTACCATCCTGGACCTAAACATCCCGATGGATCGTGGGTTGGGCGGAGTGCTCCAGAAATAGATGTGTAAGAATTTTAATTATTCCTACTTAATTACATGGAGGCCTTCATGTTGATTAAGAAACCTCCGTTACTGCACATTTGATAAAGATAGTTTGGAGGGAATAGTAGACCAAACGAAATTAATTGGTCAGGTTTCGCAATCAGCGCAGTTTGCCCCTTATAACGCACACTACAAGCTTGTAAGCCTTTTCATCCCTAGAATATTTAGCATTACTTTACATGCTGATTATGGCATACTCCCCTTTTTCAAGAATAATCTCACAGAAGGCTTTGTAGACATTTACCAAAATAGTTTTCAAACAGAGTTGAATCCTTACACTGGTGGCATATATCAGCAAGCCGCTTCCGGACTTAGTAATACGGACGCAGTGAGTTTTTAAGTCTTAACCATTAGTTTGCGCAGGTATAGATGTATTAAGAAACCCTATTCTTTCCAACAGAACACTTATAATGGCGCTGGATTTGCCAGTTATGGCTATGAATACGCGCCTTCTGACTCCAATAATGCATTCATTGCTTGGACCCAACAAGACCAAGTAAGATTTTTAGTTTCGCTTTTCAAGTATTGAGAGGTTGTTGAGAAAGTGCTTTTAACGGTCAGCCTATGTGGAAAATCACATCAGGCGCAATCGGGCCAGATCCATTAAGTCAAATCGGCCCAAGAACTATTTCTAACGAACCTATGTATATTTTACTGAAGTACGAAATCCCTTGAACCAGCCACTTTTATCATAAAGAAAGTTCACCTGAATTCTAACTTTTTGATGTAGCCTTGGAATCTCAGCTGCCTTTGGAAAAATTGACTTCCCTCACCTAAAGTTTCCTTCACAAATGCGAGTAGATTGGGTAAGGGTATACCAACCTGCTGGTAGTACCAGAAACACAAACTGCGATCCTCCTAGCTACCCCACAAGCCAGTACATCCGAGATCACCTTCCAGCTTAGTGCGCATATTCCTTCATGCCCAGTAGTATACACAAAAGCGCTGATTCTATCTAAAATTAAAATAGCACCAACCCTAATATTACGACTTGGGCTCAATATCAAGCAAATTATGGGGATCAAAGCGGAAACTCCAAGACAGGATTTCCTAAAAATAAGCTTCTTGACACTTGTTAGCTAGGGTTTTTTTCAAAATGAATTTTTACAGCTGATGACATGAAGAACTAAAATTGTGTCCCACAATCCTTGAAAAGTCAAAAATTTACTATACCTTTATTTATTCTTCATTCATTTTATTGAAAGAAACTCATTCATTTATAATCTTGTAAATTCATCCTGCGGACGACCAGAATTCTTCTAAATAATCTTTAGCCTCCAGTTTATTAGTCCAAAAAAAATCACAAACAAAATTTGATGTTTTTTAAAGAAGTTCTTATTTTGTCGAATCTTTTTTTTAGAAAAATAATCAGGAATATCTTCCAATTTTTAGGCTTTAGTTTTTTATATTTCTTTAACCTTTATAAATCTTATGTGTGTATGATCTTTTTATAGTTCTATCATTTCATTTTTGCGTTGATTTTTTGGGGACCTCTCACTTGAAGAGAATAGTTTTTTTAGTTAATTTATGCTTTAAATTGTGAAATACATAAACAAAAATACTCAAAACTCATAGCTTCAATCTCCATCATAAATACTTACTAAATGATTTTTGCTTCAAAATTGTTTCATGCAAGTCCTTCACAAACTGCTTAACCTGTGGATTACACATTTAATTATTTGATAAAAGACCATCCAAAGACAAACACCAAAATGATTTCCTAAAAGAATCGGTTTTATTTTAATTAAAACCTCTAGATAACAAAGCGGGGGTGGGTGAACTCACAATATGCCAGCTTTTTCTGCTGATACCCAACCACAAAACCCATTAAGAAACAATACCCAACCAAATTCCTAATCGATCGTCAAAAAAGGAACCAGACGGTATTTGAGAATTCACATGAAATTTTTCAAGGTTCTCAAAAAGCTGGTTCACACATATTTTCGTCGGAGATACAAAATTTCCCTTAGATCTAATCATCATTGATATGCTTCGTTCACCCCATAAGCAAGCGTTCCGGTAGTAAAGTAAAAGACTTTATTTTTGGGTTTGCTTCTCATGACATGTGAAGAAGCTGCACCTGAAAAACATATTTCAGATCCTCTGATTTATTCTGATTTGAATTATTTGGTACTTCAGTAGCACAAAAATCGGGATAAAACTTCATATTTTTTACATGAGGTCTTCAGTCAATAAGAGGGTTCAAGCTATGGAGTGGTGTTGATAGCTCAAAGGTGAAATCATACTAAAATTTGTGTTCAAAAAGTGAAAGATACCAAGCAAGCAGAAACTCAATTGACATTTTTTATAGGCTAAATATTTCTTCGAAAAAACTTTTAGATTTTAATCTACCATTATTTCATGTTATGGTAATTACACAATATGTGTTTTTTAAAATTGTGTAATTGAGTAAAGGTTATAAAACCAATTTGAAAATTAAGGGAAAATTGAAATGAATTGAGTAGTTTTTAAAATATAGAAATTTGATTGAACGTAAAAAAAATAATATTATTATTATTTTGAATTGTTTAATTTCTAAAAATTTAATATATATCAAGAATTACCATAGGGAAAGAATTAGCAGCTACAAGCAGGTGTAGCATTTGGAACATAGGTTGGACTCAGTTCAGAATGAGGTTGAATGTTTAGCCAGACATGGAACTTCAATTTGGAATTTTCAGAAGAAATATATGCCATACATAATCAATTAAAATTGTGAAACAATCATGTTAGTTACATTAAAATAATTCAGAAAAACTTCAAAAATAAAACTAATTCCAAACTCTGGAAAATTCTAGATACAGTTATTTTTGAGGATATTACTCTTTCAGTATCACACAATGTGAATGGCCATGGATATATAAGCTGAATAAAAATCAATATTATGTTTGACTTTTCTCTTTTATGATATAATATTTATTTATATTGAAATATTATCAAACAATTAGAGCTATGTAACCCACAAAATATTTTTAAGTTATATTTTTATTTTGATTCAGAAAAAAAACATTATTAAGTGTCAAATCTTCATTATATATAAATGGGGTTGGTTAGCCATAGTAGATTGAAATTTAATTGAAATATATTTCTATAAAAACTGTGAATATACCTGGTTTGTAAGGTTTTTCTATGAAAAAATCAGTCAAATAAGACTGCCGTAATCTGAATTTCCTTAAAAATCAATGTATGAAGAGTATTTTATAGGATATTGGTAAACCCACACAAGCATTCTGGTAAAAACATTTAAGGGGTTGCCTGGGCCCATTTTTAATTAACAATGAGACAAAAAAACCTGTATTGGGGCAAAACCTCCCAAAACCCACCCAAAAGAGGTTTTTTCCCCACAAAACCCCTCTAACCCAATTTGTTCAGTTTTTTTAGCACATCCCCCCAAAAAGAGCAAACACACAAATAATCCACATTATCCCCCCAAACAATTTCTTTTTGAAAAGCAGCATTACCAAAGAAATTTTGCAAAGCTTTTCACACTTTTTTCTTTTTTCCCCCAAAGACTGCGTTTTCCTCCACAACAACCTGCTTCCAAGCCTCTAAAATTCCAATTTTTTACCTTCAGTCATCTATTAATACCACATTCAAACTGCTTTTTTCACCTTTACCCACTTCTTTCATTTTTCACACCTTTTATCACTTCTTTTTCATCTTTCGAAAGGTTTTTTCCTCATTCCAAATCCCCAAATTCCCCCTTTTTTGAAATTGTTTTACATATTTTCACTCAATAATGCTTCAACCCCCCACTGAAGGGGAATTCCAGACCATTGAGCTTCTTTGGAAGCATGTGCATAATGTTTCCAGGGCTCAGAGGTATGCTGTGTCCACCTTGAGGTCCAATATCACCCACAACCAAATTGAAATAGGGTGTGACAGGTCTGGGACCCCAAATCACCACAAAACCTCCTCCAAAACAGTCACTTCAAGAAAGCTTTACTGTAAATTTAGACTTTATGCCATAAGATATTCCAAGAGTACCAGTTGGACTCTCAAAGTCAAAAATCCTGAATGCAGCCATGATGCGACTGAAAATATTATGGTACATCCTGCTTTCAGAAAATTCAATGAGCAAGAAAAATCCCGAATTGCTGCTTGTGCCAAGGCAAATTCAGGCCCAATTATGCAACCAGAGGGAGTCTGAAATGCCTGTAATCCTTCAAGACATTTACAACCAAGGCAAGAAAATCAAGAAAGACAAACTGCAAAGCAGAAGGACAATTGATGCGCTTATTGAAACCCTCAAAGAAGAAACGTTTGTGTGGTCCTCTGCAAGGGATTCTGAGGGACACATTACCTCCCTGTTTTTCACTCACCCCCTTGCCATAAAACTCCTTCATGGCTTTCCTCATGTGATTCTTATGGATTTTAATTATAAAACAAATAAGTACAAAATTCCCCTTTTTCATGTTGTTGCTTTGAGCTAAACAAATAAGATATTTTCTGAGGCTTTTTTGTTGATGAAGAATGGAACTGAACACTCATATACTTGGGAATGAATTTAAAACATAGAAAAAGTTCTCAACAACACCAATATTGTTGCCCCTCCAGTCATTGTTATTGACAGGTATTTGGGCTTGAAAAATTCCCTTAAGAAGCTATTCCCAGACTCAAAAGTCATGTTATGAATTTGGCACATATATACAGCTTTATCTTCCGATTTTATGAGGAAAATTGGTCATGGCACTGATTTTGAAAATTTCTATGGGCCTTTGGAATCAAGTAATATAATTTTATATTTCACTTTTGCTGTTATTATTGGTTTTATTAATGAATTTTGGATTCATTTCTTAGGTTATGTATTCATCCACTGCAAAGTTTCTCAAAGACAGCTGGAAGAAGCTTCAAAGAAAGTCAGAAATCCTGAAGTCTTTCAATATTTGGAAAATACCTGGCTTCCTGCAAAGGAGGATTATGTGCTTCCCTGGACCAACCATCAGTGCCAACTGGGTGTGGGCTCCACCTCAAGAGTTGAAGGTTCCCATGCCATGGTTAAGCTTTGGCTCCAAAAGTCCACTGGTACTCTCCTGGAGATAGTGAGGGCTCTCCACATGGATTTCAAAAAAAATTTTTTTGAAATAATCAAAATAATCTCCAAGGAAATTATTTTCCTTGTTAAAAATTCTCCTCCACACATCTGTGCTCTGAATGGAGAGGTGTCTCATTATTCCCTTCATATGGCATTTGACAATCTTAAAACCAAATTTTCTCCCAATGAAAAATTAACCAACAAATACAAGAATTATCAAGGGATGCCTTGCAAGTACAAGAACCAAAAGGTATTTTCCAAGTGTCAAATGCTCCAGCTATCAGACCTCCATACTCAGTGGAATTTGAATTTAACTGTGAGAATTTTTTGATCATCAATTTTTGTTTCTTATTGACTGATTTTCTTTTTCATATTCTTCTTGAACTGTTTATAAAGGTGATTATCAGAGTGTTGGGAAATAAAGAAAGAAAGAAGCCAAAAGATTATTTGAAAATGTTGGGTAAGACCTTTTTCAAAGACCAGTGGCAGAACTCACCCACTTCTTCAACATTTTCAAGATATTTTGACTCGAAAAGTCCCATTTGATCAAATTCCCAATAATCATGAGGATGATCAGTAGTATGAAGACCCACTAAAATGCAATAATATCCATGGAAGACCTCAAGGAGCCAAGAATAAAAATAAAAATAAAAGAGAAACCTCAATATTTGAAATCATTGAAAGTCAATCCATGAGAAGAGGAAGACCCTCATCAAAAGTGACCAGCACAACAACATCAAGATCACAGTCAATTGCACCCTCTCTAATTATGGAAGTTGACTCATCTGAAGATTCTTAGGCCTCATTATCAAAATCAATAATTTCATCAGATTCACTACCCTCAGTGACTGAATTGAATGAATATGGCAAATCAGCAGTCACCCATAGTATTTCCAGAAGATTTGCAAAGGGTAGAAAAACCTTACAAAGAACATCCCACAAGCCTGCCACAAGTTTGAAGATATGTGATGCAATTGACTTGACCTGTGAGCATTGCCAAAGAAACTATTACACAAGTGATGAATGCTCAAAGCTCTTTGTGAGTTCCTGATTGATTTTAATGTATATTTTTTATTTGAATATTTATTCATTTTTTTGACCTAATTTTATCAGGTACCTGGCTCAGAAGGATTTCCAAAGTTTATATTGAAATACACCTTCAAGCCCATCAATGTCCAGGGTGATTGAAACTGTGGCTACAGAACAGCATCCCACTACATTTACAAAACTCAAGATCAATGGGCTGATGTCAGAGGTGCCTTGGATGAAGAAACTCAAAAAATAAAGACTTTTATGAATCCATGAACACTTTGATTCCATCAATATCCTCTCATTTGGACAAAATTGAGTGGTAGGAATATGTTGGCCAGGCTCCAAAGAGAAAGTGGATGTCCATGCCTGATATTGGGGATCCAATTTCAAATAAGTATCAAAGATCTTTTTTCTTTATTACACAGTTGAATATTTCTCTTTTTCCCTTATTTCTGTCCTCCAAGTGATAATCCATCCATTTTAATCTGCTTCTTGGATAGCTGTTCTCATTTTGTTCCATTGGATATCATCATTTCTAAAGTTTATCCAGTCTCCCATAACTGTTAATTGGGAATTTAATGCACAACCACAAGCCCTGGGGTGGAAAGATAAATTTAAGAAACACAGGATGTTATATTTGTCAAATCTTCCTCCCCCCTCCAAAAAAACCAGCTATTTTGGAGGTTGATTCAGAATGATTGATTTTTACATATACAATATATTCCAATTACCCACCTCCCTAGTCCTATATATTGCTTAAATCCCACCTCAGTCTCATTTTTCATCAAGTGGGACTTTTGTACTTAAAAATATTCATATTACAAACATGAAAAAAACCCTTTTTGCACCTTCACTTGTCCCACCAAAACCTTTCCCCAAAATTATGGCCTTCTTGTTTTTAATTACAACAATTGAACCCTTTATTTTGGGAGAAAAAATGAATTAAATTCATAAGTGGAAAGATTTTAAATTAATTTTGTACAAAATATGCCATTTTTTCAAATTAGCCAAATTGGAGAAATTTGGAAAAAAAATTGAAATCCCATTTTGGAAAAAATTAAAAAAACCTCAAAGCTGAGCCTAAGGAGTTTTTTTTAAAAAAATAGGTCACTTATGTGTTTTTAACATACACTTACGTGTTTTGGCCATAAATTGGTAAACACACATAAGGGCTTACATGTTTTTACTAAAAGCTTAGCTATGTTTACCAAAACCCATTTTATATTACCATGATGTTTTATATTTTTAATGAACTGAAACTTGAAAGAATTACATATTACATGAGATAATAGTATATATTAATTAAAAGGTAAAATTCCCGAAAAGTTGTATCAAAAAATTATTCTAACATGAAAAATATGTTACCAATAATATTAAAGATAAGAGTATTATTGGCCTACCAGAGTCAATTCTACTCAAAATATATTATTCTTTTCAAAATTGGGTTTGATTAACTAAATGGTATTGGTAATTAATAATCTGGAAGAATAACATCTTAGAAGATAGTTCTTTTATGAAGTAATTCAAGAGAAAATTGCATATAAGATAATGTATGAACTCATTATTTTAAAACAGATTCAAGCCAATATTCATAAGTCCAACAGATATAAACTCTTTTTAAAAGAAATAATATGTTGAAATGAGAGTTAAAAAACCTTAATCCATGTAAAAATTAGATGTCTTAAGGTCTTTGAATATATTTGGACAAGAACTTGTGGATTTAAAACAATTAATTTGAAATTAATAAAGTACAGCTTTAGGGTATTAAGCTGCTATTGGATTTGGAAGTAATATTCTTGATTTAATGTCTTTAAAGGATTGAAAATATTTGAAATATATAAGAATAACTTTATAATAGCTTGCAGTGATATACTAGTATTAAATTTTAAGCTGAAGTGATTATTGGATGATCATTGGAAAAAAACAGCAATAGCAGCCTTCTTTGAAGTCAACCACAAATCACAGGGGCGTAAAAGGGATTCAACTGAAAAACTAGATTAAAAATAACTTAAAATATCTGTATTCATAGTTAAATCACTCGCTGTCACATAAAATTTACACACTTACTTAATTAAGTGATTTCACATGGATTCTAACCAATTTATTATTGAGAAATAATGAGTTTACCAAAGAAATTATTCCTCTACTCTGAAATGAATTTTTTTCTCAAATTTATCAAATTTAACCACTATAAAAAAAGGTATCACCTGATGGCAGGTCCCATAGTTTGAAGCTTGGTCAGACCTAGAGGCAACCTGCTTTAAACCTACTTGAAAAAATAGTTTAACGTTACCTGATGAGAAAAAAGATTCTATTATAATCCAAGCCACAAATACATATGGTTCAATAAAATAAATTGGAATTCCATATGGCAGAATGAAATGAAAATATTCATCTTCCAATATTCTTTTGTCTTCCAATCCTTTTGAAGCAAACGATTTATGATTCACTTTGATTAATTAAGTATTGAAATTTTAAAAGAAACATTCTTCAGTAATCATTTTCTACCAAAATTGAAATATTAAAAGAAAAATGAACTTCAATTTTATTTAAACAAAAATATTGCATCTTTGGGCTTCTAATATATCCTAAGTTGAGTTTTTTTTATTATAAAAAAGATGCTTTCTAAGTAAGTTTAGATTTCCTTTTTTCTAGAATTCATCATTAATAATATTTCAAATTTTTATCCATATATGAGAAATTTCCTTCAATAAATCAACATGATAAATGCCCTTTTTTTCTCCAACTTAATTTTTTGTTCCAAAAAAGCATTAATTGTATTAGTAATTTCTCACATTTAATCTGGTGTTCCTGAATTCATTTAATGAAATATTCTTTCATAAGTAAAATGAATTCAAATCTTACTTGAAGAAATTCAATATTGATTAGATGTTGATTACCTTTGAGAAAGGAACAGATTATTAAAGAATTAATGTAGGAAGAGTATTTCTAAAGTTATAATAAATTCAAAATATATTATGTTGAAATATATTTTAACTCGTTTACTTATATTTTGAAAAACTTGAATACTTTTTTTTCAAAATTGGAATTTAGGTTTTATTAAATATTCTATCTCTGTTTAAGACCATTAGGCCCGAGAAGACTTTATTATTTAATGAAATTATATTTAGGAAAAAACTTGGAAAAATATAAAACTTGTAGATAATTATGATTTTTCACATTTTAAAAGAAATGAAATATGATGAAGTTAAAAACAATCTAATTTAGCCTGTGTATGATGATTTCTAAAGAATGATTTCAAAATTTCAATTTTCTTTTCTATATTCATAAAATATAACCTTTCATATGTTACACCTTCAACCTCTCATCTTTTAGTCTTCCAAAAATGAAAAAATATCATATTTTGAAATAAAACAAGTCAATCAACTTATATTTGTGAGCAATTATATATTTTACAAGTATTAATATTATGAATCAAAAAACGGAATCAAATTGTAAGTCGTTCTCCAAAAAATATTCAAAAACATAAATTTTGTCTCTATTGAGTTTTACCATTATAAAAAAAGGCTTTAAATTAATTTATAAAAAAAATATTTTCTTTGGTAAGAAGTAATTTCACTTCAAAAATTCTTTGATTTTTCAATTGGAAAAATAAAAGTTACAAATAATAAAAATAAATATTAATAAATAATTTGGAAAATTATTGTAATATAATAAGATATTCGAAGCTTGTTTACAGTTAATTTTCGAAATAATTTATTTTATGGTGAGAAAAAAAATAAAAAATCCTCCAGTTCAGCCAAAGATGTTTTATGTTTTAAAAATTGGGAATAGTTTTATAAAACTATTCTTTCTGATAATAGTTTCATAAAATATTGAATAAAATTGGATAATTCTTGAAAAATGTTGGCAAACTTTTGAAAAATGATAGGTTTTGAAATAAAGGTTTATCAAATGGAAAAGTTGAGCTTCTTGATTGAAAAAAGTATATTTCATCCTAGTAAGAAATTGAGAAGGAGACCTAATATTTTCAGTTATTATAATAAATCAGGCTATATAATGTTTGATAAAGAAATTGAAATATCAAAATTTATGAAATTTTACTTTTTTCAATTAAGGTTATATATCATTTTGCATATTTTTTAAAAAGAATATGGCACTTTTTATTTCTTGAGAGTAAATAAGTAGACACTTTCATAAATTTTGATTTTTCAAGTGGTAAATTAATTTCTTTGCTAAACTCCAGAAGGAATTTTCTTTATCCTAAGATCAGAAATTTGTTAATATTTTTTTCAGCTGAAAAGTATTATGGATATTTTTTATTTTTCCAAAACATAAATGTTCATTTTGTATTATGTGTTTTCCAAATACCTGAAATCATGAATAATTTTAATATATAAAAGAAATGGGTGATGGTATATTATCATCCTTAGTTATCAATTATAAATCAATCTATTTTTAATAAAAGAAACTTCATAATTACAATCAAAAATATTAATAATAATTAAATGGTGAAGTATCAACTTAATTAAAGTGTATGCCAAAGCTCTTTTTTTCAGGAAATATTTCTTTTTGGAATAAATACTCTTTATAATAGAATGTATGTTCCTAGATCCATACTTACTGAAACATGGTATGGTCATACGGTAAAACACTTGGAAATACTATCTTTAAAATAATACTAGAATAAAAAATATCTTTGGTTGAATAATGTGATTTTTGAGAATTTCACATATACGTGATAGCAAGATATTCTTGATGGGTACTGAGAAGTTTTTTATGTCCAATTTAACTATTATGAGAATATAAAATCCTTTAATAATCATTTGCATTTAGATAAAAAATATTTTTGCATAAAATCATAAGTAATAATAAATGAATAAATATAAAATAAAAAGTTCATAACTAAAGTAGTTTGAGTACTGTTCTTTCTAAAATAAGGAATAATCTCTTGATAAATTAGAACCATTGTATTGTATAGATATTCCGTTTAAAGACCAAAAAGATGATCATGAATTTTGTATTTTTGTTTAAAAAAGATGTAAGACTTTGATTGATATGTATGAATATACATCAAAGCATTGGTAGACATATAAATTAAAATATAGCTTTTAACTAATTTGTTGTAATCAAATGTTTCTGAAACAAATGTCTGTTTGAAATTAATTTAGCATGAATTTAATGCTAAAAAGAGGGGAAAACATATATTTCGAACTGATAATATAATTAGAGAGAAGGAAATAATTCTTTTTAAAAACCAGTTGAGGTATCTTGCTAAAAGATTAATTATTCATAAAATATACAAGGGAAATAGAAACGGAATGGACCATATAATTTTGAAAATCAAAAGTGAAATTTTAATCATGAAATGTTTTTTTAATTTATTCACATTATGGTTTGTTTTACTTAGGCTTAAGATATGATGATTTATAGAAACAAATCAAATAATTTTCATTTTTTATTTTGAAGAAAATATCTATCATATTTTGACAATATAATTCTTCTTATAGGTTTGATTGATAAATCTTATGTATAAATAATCTAGCTATCAAGTATATTGGAGAGTTGAAGAATATTTCTTTTCTTCCTTTATTGTTATAAATAAAAAGCAATATGCCTTGAAAATCATTATTAGAAATATAATGATATAAATATAAAATGTTTAATAATTAAGAGTATATATAATATTGCATGAAATAACCTAAATGTTTCCCATTTTTTCGATATTTCCAATTGAAGTATAATTAAATATAAAAGAAATTTGTTTTTATTCTGAAAATGCAAGTTGATTTTAAAAATGCCTAAAAAAAGGTGATAAATATCACTTAATGAGAAGATTCATAGTAATCATGAGCTTAAAGTATAATAAATAGTTAAGAAAAATATTTTTTGTCTTTTGGTTCTTGAGAGAGTTATCATTTCTTTTGAAATATGTTTGTTTTGAAAAGAATATCTTTTGCTATAATTTTGGCCATCTCAAAATTTTAAAAACCCAAGATATAGTTTTATATTTTTCTTAAAAATTAATTTTGTAATCATTTAGGTATAAACATTATATAAGTAGAGGATTTGTTGATGATCTGAATGTAGAAAAGCAAAACATCAAGGACTGAAAATTTGGAAAATAATCATGGATGAAACAAAATATATTTTGAATTTTTTTTTGACAATGTATTGTGGAATTGGAATTTATTATTATTAAAGAAAGTATTAGACATTTTCTCAAAAAAAGAATAAAGTATTTTTTTTGAACTCTACTGAAACATGGATAGACTATGATATTCTCATTAAGGATTAAATATCCTCTGTCATTGAGATTTAAACAATTTGTTTAATTTTGAGATTTTTTTTGGAATTCATTATCATAAAAATAAGAAGGAAGTCCTCTAAAAATTGAACATTTCACTTATAATTTTTCACAACTATATATTTGGCTGAGCTCAATGGAAGTGAGGAATTTTCTTCTTAATTGCATTTCAAGAAGATATTTATTGTATTTTTTTCAATGTTATGGAGGAATTAAGTATATTATTTACTCATCCAAGAAAGGGAAAATGAATTCAAATTTCCATCAGAACCTTCCTCAGGATATTAAAAATATTCTTGAGAAGTTATGAGTAATTTTGCTTTTTCGGATCCAAGAAGGTGATTGGAAATCCTTTAGAAATCTTCAAAGAACTAATAATGATCCATATTAATGATCAAAAAATTTGAATATTAAAGTGATTAATTAAAATACCATTCTTTGATTTTATAGCTATTAATCCTGGGACACAAACATTGATCTTTTTCACCTCTAAACCATTTTTCAAACATTGTTCCAATAATTTACTCATCAGAGCTTACTGAGGAATCCAGTGCATATACAGAAAATAAATCTTTCTTCACTCAATATTAAAAATGTGAAGTAATTTCCCCCTATTCCATTGTCTTGCTTACTTGTGATAACTGACATATCTCACATGTTCCCAAAATTGCAAAAAATGTATATATAGAGTTTTTGGAAAGGAAACATTGGATACTTAAACAGCTTTTTCTAGAAAAGGAGAATATTCTTCATATGAAAAATCCACACACACAGTTATTTTTTGTCTTATAGAATAGATTACATACCTGTAAATCAGGAAGTCCCAAAGCTCAAATGTTGCCCTTATATATACATCATATCTGCCATTTCTCCCTCATGAGTTGAAATTTTACCAAAAAATCAATATAAATCATAAATACTTTTTTTTCAAATATTGGTACCGTTCTCTTTATTATGCATGATATCCATCATAAATGAATATTTTATCATTACTCAAATATTTTCTTATATATTAAATAGCTTCCTTTGAAATTTTGAAAATGTTCAATATGAAAGTTATTTCAGAATCCAAAACTCCCTTTGTATAGAGTTTTTTAAATCTTGAAATAACACAATCTGGTCTTGATAAAAATTTTCTTACATTTTTTCCCAGTTCTTTAATTGTGTTAAGGATATGTCATCATTCTCTATTCTTGATTTTTTCCCATATCGTCTAAATTTAAACTGAAGAAACATTGAATAATTCCATTTGTAAACTTACCATATCTTAGTTTTACCTTCATTTTTTGCTCAAAAATGTATCTCACAAAGTTCTGATATTTCTTTGGTGATGTTTTCAGTATTTGAAATTTTATTAATTACCAAAATTAAACTTGTGAAAACATTCATAATTATTCAACATGATTTGAATATGAAATGGAAATGCCATTTTTTTCAAACTTCCAATTATCTTCCTTGAATTTCAATTTTTTTAGTCTTTTATTTTTCTTCTTTTTGCATTTTAAGAGTCCCCCTTTTTCATTCCAAGTTATGAATTTTTCATTCCATGTTATTTTTGATTTTTTCCTTATTTGTCAATTTTCTCTAAATTGTCATTCTTTTGTTTCATTTTCCTTCAATTTGATAATTTATTCTTATGTATTCTTATGTATTCTTATGTATTCTTATGTATTCTTATGTATTCTTATGTATTCTTATGTATTCTTACATATTCTTACATATTATTATTTATTCTTATTTATTCTTATTTATTCTTATTTATTCTTATTTATTCTTATTTATTCTTATTTATTCTTATTTATTCTTATTTATTCTTATTTATTCTTATTTATTCTTATTTATTCTTATTTATTCTCATTTATTCTCATTTATTCTTATTTATTCTTATTTATTCTTATTTATTCTTATTCATTCTTATTTATTCTTATTTATTCTTATTTATTCTTATTTATTCTTATTTATTCTTATTTATTCTTATTTATTCTTATTTATTCTTATTTATTCTTATTTACTCTTATTTATTCTTATTTATTCTTATTTATTCTTATTTACTCTTATTTATTCTTATTTATTCTTATTTATTCTCATTTATTCTTATGTATTCTTATATATTCTTATATATTCTTATATATATTCTTATTCATTCTTATTTATTCTTATTTATTCTTTTTTATTCTTATTTATTTTGTTTTATTATGATTTTTTCTTTGCATTTGACTTGATTTATCTTCTATTTTATTGTTCAACATTTTTTTTGTATTTATGTTTTTCCTTTTCTAAATTTTTAATTATAGTGTTTTTTTAATATTTTTGTCATATTTTTTTGAAGATTTTTTTTTTCATTTTCCTCCTTTGTCTTCTTCTTTCTACTTTTTTTTCTTTTTTTTCTTTTTTCTCTTTTTTGCTTCTTTTTTCTTCTTTTTTCATCTTTTTTCTTATCTTTTGTTTCTTTTGTTTCTGTTTTTCATCTTTTTTCTTTCTTTTTTGTCTTCTTTTCAGAGTTTCTGTGGTGAAGATACACTGGAAAAAGTGTGTTAAACTGATTCCAGAATACTAATAATTGATTATGGGTGGCACGCTTATTGCTAACAAATAATTAATATCATGTTGGAAGAAGTGTATCCCCACCCCAAAAACTCCAAAAAAATTACAAATGAAAAAAATCAAATAAAAGTTTTAAGAAAACAATTCACAAAAACAAATTGAAAAAATGCAGAAATGAAATTAAAATTGAAATAAAACTAAAATAATATGAAAATGGTATATATTAAATTAAAAGAATTAATCTGAAAGTGAATTAAAATTCAAAGGAAAGGAGGAAAATAATCAAAAAATGGCTACAAATTTGATAAAAAATGGTAAAAATTAAGACAAAAGAAAAAGAAAAAATTCCACAAAATACAGAGATGCAAAAGCTTATGATAAAATAACAATAAAAAAACAAAAAATAAACTGAAAAAGAGAGAAATCCAGACCATAACGGAATTTTGAAATAAAGCAATCAAAAAAACAACATATTTGAAAAAAGATTTTATACAAAGAAAAGATTTGAACACAAAAAATGTGATAAAAACAGATGAATAAAAAAAGTAAAAAATTTTAATACATAAATGTAAGATTGTGTTAAATGTACCACAGGAGAATAAGAATGAATTGTGGTTTAGCAATAA
This sequence comes from Austropuccinia psidii, assembly GCA_023105745.1. Taxonomy (NCBI): domain Eukaryota; kingdom Fungi; phylum Basidiomycota; class Pucciniomycetes; order Pucciniales; family Sphaerophragmiaceae; genus Austropuccinia; species Austropuccinia psidii. The sequence goes on along the minus strand of JALGQZ010000003.1, from coordinate 35,386,051 downwards.
TTAAATACCTAAGAAAACTTACATCTCAATGTAACCCATCCCTATTGATCCATGAATTCTGAAGTTCAAATTAATTTAACCTTTGATGGTGATTCCATAACCTGATTAAAACACATTTCGCAAAATGAGATGGACAAATATTGTATTATTTCCACATTGATTGATAGAATTTTTGAGAATATTTCTGGTAAGTGATTAAAAACAGGTTATGTGTAATTAATTGGAGTTAATTTCCTCAAAGATAATCTGAGCTATTTGATTATTGACGTTCTGATAAGAATAATGAAATTTTAAATCTTAGAATATACCCTTTGTTTCCGAATCGAGTATAAAAAGGATTCAACCTAGTAAGTGGACAAGGGTTGAACAAAGGTTTGGGAACATTTTGAAAGAAATTGAACCTAAGATTCATCAAATGCTCAAAATAAATCTCAAAGCCCCCAAAAAAGCTCAATTAATGTTCTTCCTATAATTTTGAATTCTGAATATATCAATATTTGTGGAAATGAAGAGAATTTTAGGTCAGTTAATCTGGTCTTTAACATGTTCTAATGAAATCTCAAATGGCAATCTGATTCCCATTGGATTAGAAATATTAATAACTTATAATAAGTGTTTAACTCAATTCAAAGACATTTGCACTAGATTATAGGTTGCTACAAAGAGAAAATTATGGATATGCCCTTTTTTCTAAATCTGACTAATAAGTAGTTTTAATCGTGGTTTCCACAAATGTTGCTGAAAAATTGAGATTGAATATTAGAAGGATTATAGCTGAATGATAATGATTGATATCATTCTGAAAACAATATGAGCCGAAAATTGATAAAGATTACTTTCATGATTCTTTCTCCCAATGAAAAAACATTAAAAATTTCTGTCAATTATTACCATGAGATATTCTTATTTTTTTTCCCATTAGAAATCAAATTACAAATATACAAAGTTACTTCAAAAATAAAGTAAGAATTTGGACTTTATGAACACATAAATGAGTACACAAGAATTTTATAAATATAAAACATACCCTCTTGGCTTCAACTTTTCCATTTTTGAAAACAATAATAGGATGAAATTGTGATGAAGGAAGAGAGTAATATTCAATTTTGAAATACTTATTTACTCTACTAATGGGGCTGAACTCATAATTGATAAAAAGGATATTGCATCAAAGGTTAGTAACACATTTTACAATAAATGGATATTGTAAAAATGTATATATATAGGTGGTTTTTAAATTTTTAAGAAAATTCCTACCTTGAGGCAATAATTCAAAACATTCATGAGCATTACAAAGTACTACATTCTCTTCCAATTCGATTATTGAAGGCTTAGAAGCCTGAGTATTGTATTCTCTAAATATCATCTCTTCAATTCAAATATTTTAATCCTTAAAAAGGTTTCTTTGACAATATTATCATGTTTACAAAGGCCATAAGGATAAATGAGTCATTATTTTCGACTAAGAAGTCACCCTTAAAGGGTATCATTGGAAGGATGTAGGACATGAATCATTGGAGGAAGAGTAATTTGAAAATTTAATTTTGAATGAATAAATCTCATGCCAGAAATATAACAAATAATGGAATTAAATAAAATTTTGACTTAGATAAGCTCTACTGTGATTTTGAGCCTATTATATAAATATGAACATCATTCACCATGAAAAAAAGCTACCCCCACCTCCAACCCAGGCTCCAGCTTGCTTTAAATTGAGCACTAACTTGCTATTATTATTTTGTAATTTTCAAGCCAGACTTTGAAGATTAAATAATACCTCACAATATCCATTGGATTAAGTAGCTTCTCGAAAGCCCCAAAAAGCCTTTATTCCACAAAATTTGTTGACACCAAAATCTCCAATTTTGAATTGAATATGAAGCCATTAATCATTAGATTTAGATTTTTTCATGTAGAAAAATTAAAATTGCCACTTTCCTCATCTCCTATCATATCCTTCCTTTCTTTTTTCTTTTTTCTCTGAAAGTTGATTCATCAGATCTCAAGACTTGAACTGTTGAAAATCTTTACATTGAAATATTTCTTGAAAATTACTAGTAATAATTTTCTATCACTCACTAAAAATGCAAAATGTGTTTGTTTCATTTCTTTTTCTCCCCAAAAGCTTAATTAACCCTTTTTAATAGAAATAAAACACAAATCAAAATGTATAATGTCCTTCTTTAATGATCAGGAAACAATTTCAAAGATTTATTTTCAATACCAGATTCACGAGAAGATTCTACCAAAAAACACCCAACAAGAGTAATTTTATCTCTCTATTATCTCTGAAATAAAATATTTTTTTTAAAAGTTGATACCAAATATAATTCCCATTTTACCACAATTCAATATGAAATAACTGTATCAGCTTTTTCCCATGAAATAAATAACACAAAACCTCTTATGATTTGAAAATTTGTTCTTGCAATATCACATAATTTCCATATAGCTACACATTACAAAATAAAAAACCTTGATAAAAATATATCAGGAAATATTAGCAAATCCATAAAAAGATATTATTTAAGGAAGAATTCATGATATCCCACTGTGTGGGGGAATAAAGTTTAACTCAAGCCCTCAATTTGTGTCTCTTTTCAAAAGAAAAATCAGCAAGCCTATAGTCATATTTAAAAATACAAAACATGTCAATTAATTGATAAATATCCATAAAAAAATAATTTGTCAAATGAAAATTACACTTAAATTTTTGAATTATTAATATGAAAGGGAATTTATTTGTATTGAAAGTATGCACCAAACTCCCAATAGTATAAGAATGAGGAATTTATATGCAAAGTTTTTCAAAGGATTAAGTATTTATTGAGCGAATTCATCATTTCAACAAAAATTGAATTTCATGATATAAGTATTGAATATTCTAAAACTCATTTTTTCCAAGAAAATTCCTTAATTTTTGTTTTACATTTATTTTATAGTTCAATTCTTGTAGTAATCATAAATCTATTATGATAGTGATATTTCACAATATAAGATTATAATCTTCATCAAGCTGACAAATTTCTTTTAAAAAATATATGCACTTGTATATGGATATTAGGAACTTGTTAGAAGCAGAAAAAACCAATTCACTTGATAAAATCAATTTTCTCTTATTTAAATGACATCAATGTTATAAATTTTGATCATTGGATCAAGAGCTTCATAATAATAATCAAATAGAAATTCCTCATATGGGTGTGAGGATAATATACTTAGTTTCAAAACTACTCCTCCAATTCATAGGCTTTAACAAAATCTTCTTTCATGCTTATCATTTTCCAAAAAATTCAGGGATTTTATTTGTATCAATATACTGAGATCAAGGTAGTGGTAGAAATTATCTCATTCAATGAGCTCACTTAACTCCTAATATTCAAGTATTGCTGACATTATAGGTGTTTATTAATCCTGAAAGGTCCAAAAAACTATGCTTCCAAATACCCACCTCCCTGAAATTTTGGAGGATTGATACCCTTCAATTGTGGCTCACAAGTGGAAAAATTTGAAAATATTTTGCTGTTTCCTTTCAAAATTGAAAAGATTTTATACAACAAGTTAAATTTCAAAATGAATATAGCTTTATGGAATGAGTGGTCTCTAGAAGGGATAATACTCAAACCCTTGACTGCAGAAAAGGGAAATGAAGGTGAATATTCTGATTGCTCCATTATGTTGGAGTTTTTTGAATACTTCCTTTAAACTAGGAGTTTAATTCAGATGTTTTGAAATTCATCTATATATACATTTGAGCATATTTCTAAATTGTCATTTGATGCTGGATTTTAATTTGAAATTATTTCATTAAAAATGAAGTAATCCCATATATATACACAAAACTCAAACATGTCAAAGAGAAATATTGTCTTTGTCCTTCACTCCAATAAGATTGCTATTAATTTTTCCAAGAACAAAAATTTGAATTTAGAGAGGTGGATTTTCAATTTATAAAAATAATTCATACTGAATTATATTCCCATACAGAAATAAATTTTAATTTCCGCTTTAAAGGAGCTTTGTTATCCAAAGCTTTTTTTACTAAATTGAAAAAAAATAAAAAACGATTTCGCAGTAACAATAGTTGGCCATTTTTGTTTTCTCAATTGATACAAAGAATCTTGAACACAATTTAAGTCAATTCACAAACACATTTTTTGTTATTCATCCCAATGAAAATGATTATTCAATTATCAGAGCCCCACTATCTAGCTTCAAAGTCTGGAATAATATTTATCAAAGGCATCTTTGAAGTGGAAGATTTCTACAATTGTTATAAATTAATATTACTGTAAATTTCTCTATGTAAGAGTTCTTTATATGATAAAAGCTTTTCATATCAATAAAAATATCTAGTATATTTTCTTAAGATATATGCATCAAATAGGATTGGAGTATTCTTTGAAATTTCCTCAGAAATTGATGAAGAAATTGGTATATTCTGAAAGGATCTGTTAATTTTTTAAAATACTCATGCTTCCAGAAGGGATAATATTAAAAATTGGCTGCTACATACCTTTTTGTGGTAGTTTTTGTTTTTTTGGAGGTTTTAATCAAACTTATTTTAACATTTATTCAAATTTATATCAAACCTGTTTCCAACCTGCATTCACTGGCCAGGTTGTAGTCAATTTGTACAAAAGCGAGATAAGGGATTATTCAGAAATTCAGTATTGTAATAAATTACGGAATCAAGAAAAAATTAAGAGTATCTATAAGGTTATTTATTCAAATATCTAAAAGATAAAATTTATTCAAAGATTTCAAGTAAAGATTTTTTATCAAATTGTCACTCATTTTGAAAATAGGAATATATCTTATCCTTGATATTTTTTCAACACTTTTTGATGGTGTTGGGATATGAATACAAAATTTGAAGTAAAATTCAGATTAAATATGTCTTCAATCACAGGGATTTATTACATCAAAGTCCATGTTTCTTTATATAGGTACATATTTATGTATAAAAATCACTCCTTACTCTTCTAGATAATCTCAAACAGTTTTAATTTATGTCCACTTAGTTTGAGTTTGTCTATTGTCTTTTATTCTAAATTTCTTCAAAAAGATTTCCATATACAATTAACATTATTGCAATCAGGCTGAGATTATTAATTTGTGGGATTTTCTTCCTTATTTTGCTTCAATTTTTGGAATTATAACTTTCATTTTTCTTATTTTATTTTGTGTTTTTGAATTTCTCACTTTTTTCAATTATTAATTTTATTTGTTTTTGTAAAATCATTAATCAAGATTTTTTCAATTCTTTTCATTTTGTCTCATTTTGGGAATTTTTCCCAATTTCATTTTATTGTCTCTTAAATTTCTATTGTTGGATCTTTTTCTATCTTTTCATTTGAAAATTTGCCAGCTTTTTTTCAATTTTTTGATTACCATTTTCATTCATTTTGGATTTTCCCTTTTAATAATTTTTTTCAATTTTTTTTCACTTTTTTGAATTTTAATTTGATAGTTTATTTTCCAATTTCAATGTCAATTTGTTTGTGGGGGAAAACGCGGATTTGGTGGGTTATTTGGTTTTTTTTGCAAAATAAACTAAACACCCCACAAAAGAACAAAAAAAACTTAAAATTAAAAAAGAATTCAAATTAAAAAAAAATAAAATTTTAAAAAAACCAAAAAGGAAAAAAAATAAAAAAATTGAAAAAAATGAATGATATCCAAAAAAATTGGCAAAATTAAAAAAATAAAAAACAAAAGAAAGAAAGATAATAGTATTAAAAAGACCACAAAATTTGAAAAACAAAATAGAGAAAAGAATGAAACAAAAAAACCAAATTAACAATACAAGAATCAAAAATAATAAATAAATAGAAAAATTTAAATTAAAAAAATTGAAAATATTTCTTTTCATGAGATAATTCAAAAAATTCTACAATACAAAGCATACAAAAATATCAAAGGACAAAAAAGTGTGAAAAATTTCAACAAAATTCACCATGGAAAAAAGCTATCCCTGGTGTAAGGGGTAGTAGTAGGTCTGACCCAAGTCCAACCTGCTCCCAACCTGGGTCCCAAACTTCATTCTAACCTTAAAATATCTTGGCAGACACTTTCAGCCACAGGTTTGGAAATTAAGAATGTTACTAAATTAAAATAAAATATTATGGATTTTCCATGAACTTTGTTTGTCTCCTCATAAACACCATATTCACTATTTATTATTTTAATGGGGTCTGAAATGAGAATTCTGTGATTAATATCTATGTAGAATATTCAAATGAATTATATTTTACTTTCTAATTGAAATACTCAACTGACTTCACATGGGCCATCCTTCCCATAAAATCATTTTTGTCTTTTTTTAAATGAAAACATCAATTTATAAAAAGAAATATTTAAAGAAATGAAACATTATTCAACCACCTCTTGCACTATATTGTTTTTTTATATCATATTAAATTCATTAAATATGTTTTAAATGGTATAGCCCAAAGATCAATTTTTTTTTTGATAAATGATTTTTTTCTTATTACTCATTAATATCCTATATTGATTATGAAAAAATTCATTTCCACAATTTCCTGATGCTTCATTTCTAGCCATTGCTTCCTGTAAATAAGTAGTAGTCAACCTTTTTTGAAATATTTGTAAACCTGTTTTGATTATTGAGAATATCCATCCAATTGTATTATTATAGATTTATAAGTATTTCATTGGATTTATAGATTTTCATTATTGCATCTCTTTTTAAATTTGAATGTCCAAGTTTTTTTAGCTTAATAATCTTCTAAATAAATTGGAATAATACTTATGAAAGTTAAAATCATTCTTCCACAATTCTTTAATGTTATTTTGAATACCTCAACATCAGTAAAATTCAACCCATTATCTAAAACATTTCCTATATACAAGCTTGCAAAGAATGGAAGTATTGAGTTTTTAAAATTCCCATTTGTGGTTCAGCCTTTTTAATCTCACACATCAGATATTTATTTCCATAAATGTTTATTTCTTCTTTTGGATTTTTTTTAGGTGCTAAAAGTTTATTAATTGTAAAACTTCCTTTGAAAACAATGCAAATAAATATTGTGTGGAACTTTGATTAAAGGGAAAAATAACATTTTTTTCAAGTTTCAATTTTCCCTTTTCATTTTTTTACCGAGTTGTTTTGCAGAAATTAGAAAAAAAGTTCTGCTTTCAATTTTTCGCTAATTTCTTTTTGCTTTTTGTGATTGTGTTAAAATTTTTGTGTTTTTTCATTTTAAAATTTCTGTTTAGTAGTTTATGAAAAAAAACCATTTCTAGTCATATTTTAATTTTGTTTTATCCATTCATTTCTTGCTTTAATTTTGTTTGTTCTGTTGTAACTTTTCCTAACGTGGATTTTTTGGATTTTTTATTCTCAATTTTTTTTACTTTAATGTCCTTGTATCATGATATATAATTTTTTATCTTATTTTAATTTGTCTTCTTATTATTTTTATTTATTTATTTTTGTGTTAGTTTTTTTTATTTTTTTTAAGGGTGTAAACACTTCAAATCAGTGAAAATGCAACTATTTGGATTTTTATTTGGCCATTTATTTGCAATATCACTATCAAGCACAAATGGCCAAATAACACTCCGGTGCTTTTCCACTGATTCGGAGTGTTTAAACCCGTCAAAAAATAATAAAAATAAAATAAAAACCAAAAAAACAATTCAATCAAACTTGAAGTAGAAAATTGGAAAAATTACAAAGGAAAAAGAGAAAATGAAAATTTAGAACTATTTTTAGTAATTTTAAAATTAAGAAACAATTTTGAAGAAAAGGGAATACAAAAATAAATAAATAGAAAGTGTAAATTGTAAAATCAAAAAATTGAAAAAAATTGTAATTGAAAACATGATAGAATAAGAATAAAAACTTTTTTTGAAAAATTTTGAAATATGAAAAAAAGTTGAAATAAAATAAAATAGAAATTATGAGAGAATTAAGTAACATTAAGAATCAAATTAAGCCGGAAAAGTATAAGAGAATGAGATATTCATAACCACACCCAAATCATAAATATTAATATGATTGTAATTGTGTGGATGAAGCTGAGAAATATTGCAACAGAAAATTAGATAAAAATTGAAGAAAAAATTGGAATTAAGATGACATGAATTCCACACTGGTTGAAAATATCATAGAAGGATGAGGCAGCATGGCTTGATATCAATTATTTACATATATCAAAAGAATTGTATTTTAACTTAATAAATTACTGTGTATTGGATTATATTTAATTTAAAATTAAATCCAAATCTCAGAGTTGTAAATCATGATTGTCAAAAGGAATTGAAAAAAGCTCAAAGGCCAAGTATATCACTATTTTTTAGATGATTGAAAATTTGAAAGAGGATTTCTATTTAAAGTATTTTAAAAAATACTTTATGTAAGTGATTTCAATTAATGAAATAAAACATACAATTAGTACTTTTTCAATTGAGGAATTTATAACAGTAGTGAATTGTTAAATAATCCCTTATCCAGCTTATCTCAAACTCGACTCCAACCTGGCCAGTGAATGTAGGTTGGAAAAAGGTTTTAGCCAGATTTGATTGAAGGTAGGAATAACTTTTACCCAAAGCTTTGAAGAAACCAAAACCCACCACCAAAAGATCCTTAAGAAACAATTTCTAGAATGATCACTTCTGAAGGTAGGTTTTATTCAATAATCAACAGAAACCATGACTTCTTACCAGTTTATTTAACAATTTCTAAGAAAATTGCAAAGGATACTATGATCTGACTTGACTCAGATATCTGAGGAACTTATACTACATGTTTTATTGATATGAATTGTTTTTATCAGATTATAAACTCTTTCATAGAGACATTTTATGCAATATTAACTGCACAAATAATTTTGAAATATTCCACTTCAAGGGTGTCTTCAATGAATCTTATTCTCATCTCTGGAATTGGATAGAAGAGTGATAATAATTTGATAACTATTTTTACTGAGATGAAAAAACCAAAAATGAGTTTTAAAACCGACTTGAATTGGTTTGAGGATTATTTGTCTCAATACAGAAAAACAAAAAATGTCATGGACTACTACTGTGGAATGCTTTTCCCTTTTCTTGGATTCAGTAACAGAATATTGAAAAAGTAGGATTATTTTGAATAGAAAGCTATTAATTCTCTATATTGAAACGTGATTTTGTATGAAACTGTTGTAGATAGTGACAATCAAACTTTTCAACATGAAAACTTCCATTTTTGGAAATATTAATGGCAATAAGGTGGAATGATGGAATACTATAATATGGGTTTCTGAAAAGTTTAAGTCTTGCATATATATGTTTCAAATCCATAGTTGATGAAAAAAATTCAAATAAAAAGTTACTACAAACTTATAATTCAGAAATATAATTAAATTTATATACAGATGAAGTTTGCAAATTATAAATGAAATTACTAGCTGAAAGTAAGAATTCAAAAAACTCAACAGGACTATAGCATTAAAAGATTCTCCTCCAGCTTCCTTTTGAGGTGATTCAGACCTTTAGGACTATCTTCTCTAGAGACCAAAAATTATATAAGAATATATGAATATTTGAATCAATAATCTCACATATACTGTTTATTTTTCAAATGAAAGAGAGAAATATATTTAACTATGTCTGCTTATAAGCTAAGCTTGGAGAGATGAAATACTTCAAAGTATATGGTATTTGGATTATTGGAAGCAGAATATGTTGGAGATTTCAGGTTTCAGAAAGAAATTTCATGTGACAGCTCTTTGAAATTTAGAAATATAATGGGCTTATGGGAAGATATCAGTTTATCCACAAATTTCTTTTATTCTATTCATCTGAATATAGTCCCTGCAGATTTTGGAAAATGACAATCATAAATGAGTCTTCTATAAAACCTATGAATTTGAGGGGGATTTTCAAAAGTAATTATATTCTTCACATATGTAAAAGTGAGATGTTTATTTAATTATTATTATGAAGCTCTTGATATGGTGCTAAAAATCTATAAGACTCATTACATTTTCATGATGGTAAATTGATTTTATCAGGAGCATTAATTTTTATTGTACCCAATGAGACAAGAATATTAATATGAAAGAAGATATATGCTTCCAAGAAAATTCAGAGCTTGATGAATTTTCTTCAACGATTGAAGATTATAATTGTGCATAATGAATCATCACCATTTGAATGAACTCATTTTTATCACATAAATGGAAATATAACATATATTGCAAACTCAATTCCAACAATTATTTTGAAACAAATAATCTTATTAGAAAAGATAAGTGTGTGAATATTTAAGACTCATATTATGAAGAATAATTTGCATTGAAATATTTACTTCACTCATTTGAGATTTAAGGCTTTACAAAGCCTTGGATCTGGGTTCCTTATTTTCATACTATGGGAGCTTATGACATACCTTAAATCCACTGAAAATTACTTTCAATATGCAGATTGAAATATTGACTTGGAAAAACAAATTTCGGAATTGGTATTTCAATGGGAAGTCAGTAATTGTTTAAGCTTTTTCTTATTTGAAAAATTCATTATAGGATTGCTAATGTTTCTCTAAAAAATAAAAAAATATTGAGGGCCTGAGTAAGATTCCATTGATCCACAAAAGTAGAATATGATGAATTCCTCTATCAATAATACCCTTTGTATTAATTGGATAATATCTAATAATATATTTCTATCATTTTTTTTCGCAAATTTTTGGATACATTGAATGTTATGTAATATTGAAAGAAATACATTTTGGGCTATAAGGGGTCTCAGGTTGTTTCTTTCATGGGAAAAAGGTGTGAGAGTCATTGAATGTTAGATTTTTTGAAAAGTGGGATGATATTTAGTTGCAACTTTGAAAAAAATATAGTGGATTTCCAGAATAAGAGAAAGACAAACACTTGGTAAATGTTTTTTGGGGGAAATTTCTTTTGAATCTGATATCCACAAGGAATTCTCAAATGTAATTCCCAAGGAATAAAGAAGAAAATTTTATATCATGATTTGTTTTGATTTCCAGAAATCAAGATTACTCCAGCCTTTAGGAGAACATAATAATAAAAAAGATAAATTTTACTTTTTTTTTTGAGTGAGTTAGAAAAAATGTTGATATGTAATTTTTTGAAGAGATATATTTTTATTTGAATATTTCCAATTTTAGAAATATTGAGGTTTGAAAAATGAATCTTCAGAGAAAGGAAATGCATGAAAGGAAGGATATGATAGCAGATAAGGAAAGTGGGAATTTTGATTTTGAGAATTTTAAGATAAAATACATACCTAATGGCTTCATATTAATTTCAAAGTTTTTGATTTTGCTTTCAAAGAGTTTTTTGAAACGTGGATTGTTTTGGATTTCCAAAATTTCAATAATTAAATCAGCTTTGTGAATTATTTCTGAATATTGAAACTCTGGCTTGGAAGATGACCAAATATTAATAGAAAGTTGGAGACCAGTATGAAGCAAGTTGAACGCTGGGTTGGACCTAGGTTGGACCTGCTACCCCCACCAGCAGGGATAGCTTTTTTAATGGTTATTGTGGAAAATAAATAAAAACTTGAGAAATTTGTAAAGAAAAATCAGATTTTTCCTAATTATTGAAAAAGAATCAGTAAGAATATGTAAGAAAAATGCAAAATGTATTTAAAATAATACAGGTTTCAAACAAAATTAAAGTCAAGAAAGAAAATTGAAAGTTGTCACAAAGATTAATTTTCTTTTTTATAAAAATTGCTTGTCATTACATTATAATTTGTACTTTTTTCAGTGGAAATTTTACAATATAAAATATTTCAACTAAGAAAAATTGAAAAGAAGAAATAAAAATTTATGAAAATAACTAACTGAACTTAAATCTGAAAAAGAGAAAATAAGAAATGAGAACTGCACAAATTTAACACTTTGATTATTTTCCAATTTGAATTTCGAGAAGTTTTGAAAAAATGGAATTATTCAAAAGAATGTTGAGGAATTAAAAACAATATTTAACAATAGAAAAAAAAATCAATTCAATTTTTGTAAGTACCTTTTTACTTTCTTTCAAAAATGATTAAACTCAACACACAAGGATATTTAAGCTGGAAAAAACCTCTTATAACAAAAACCTTTGAATAAATTGAAAAAAGCTTATGTAGCTGTAAAAGTAAACTTGGATAAATATTTCCAAAAATCAAGAGAAGAGCAAAAGATATTTGAAAAAAAGAATAATACTCCTGATTAAAAGAATTAAGAGCTAGAAATCAAGCTTAAAGCACTTGTGGAAATAATTTTTCAACATCAATATGGGATATCAATGAGTAATAAGAAAAACCACATGTATTTATCAAAACAATATTAAATTCTTGGCTTATGCATTATCAAAGGTGTTCAAAGTATGTAAGAGGAGAGAAAAATATCATTTAGATAAAGATCTTTCTTCAAAATGTATAATTTCTTAAAACATTCTTTGTAAATACTGAAATTTTTCATTAAAAGAAGATTGAAGATGAATTGTGTTCTAATGGTGGTAAAATGTGATCTGAGTTGCTTCAACCAATTTTCAAGGAGAATAGAGTTCATATTAATATTTGCTACAAATCTTGATGAGAGAAGTTTCTTTCCCTGGTTAATATTATTTACATTAAAGACCCCATTGAATTATAGAGTAGTGGATATTCTATGTGGAAGGAGACAAAAAAATATTGTGGAAAAACCAATATCTTCTATTTCAATTGAGTAAAGTTCCAAATGTCCAAATCTGTGGCTTTAAGTATCTGAAAAGCAATTTCAACGTTAGAACCAAGGATGAGACTCAGGTCAACAGCACGTTGGAACTGCTACCCCTGCTGGCAGAGGTAGCTTTTTTTCACGGTTATTAAAGAAGCTTTCCTAAATTGGGAATAATTAATGATCTCCTAAGTAAAGATTTATTTATTAGAGGGAGAGGTTTTAAATTTGGTATATTGTTTGTATACCAAAATGAAATATATGTGTTCAAATATAATAATTAATATTTTGATCAGTTGCTGAAATTTCTGAGATCTATTACATTGATATCATGGAAAATTGAATTTTCTCAAAATCCTGATTCTTTCATTTTATATTAAAAAACAATATTTATATACAATTACATCTATTTTGGAAAAAACATATATCCAAAGATCAAACATTCTCCATTATTTCAAAACCATAATTATGAATCATAAGATACAACAGTGATTGTCAATTTCCGATTTGTGAAAAATGGAACTGAAAACCAAATTATGAAATGGAAACAGGTACTATTCTAGAATGAAGTTTTTTCCATGGACATACCATCATGAGATAATTGAATATATATATCTGGAAAACTATTTGTTTTGAGATCATTACCCCCCTGAATTGAACTTTAAGCTTATTGAAAGCCTTGAGAATTATTTCCTGATTATTCATAGTATGTGAAGCTTTGTAAAGTATTTCATAATTAATAAGATTCCTATTAATGTGAGTAAGTGATATAGTTTAAGCTAAAAACTGTTATAAATAATCAACTTTAATGAAGGGGTGGTAATTTATTCCCCTTCTTTCATTGGGAAAAATAATCACAATATTCCTCATTATCTCTGGAAAAGTAAAGAGAATTACAAGAAATAGTTAATTTTCTTTCCCCAAAAGTGGTATTAAATGGGTTTTTTTGTTAATAATAATCTTATGATGAAGAATGTATTATTTCAGAATATACTTCAATCAAGTATCTTAATTTGAGACTTCTGGGTAAACTATATGTTATATCATATTATAAGAGTTTTTTGACAAATAAGAGATCCTATGTTCTGTTAGCTGTTTTGGAAGAGAGTAACAATGCGTAGGAATTCATTTTTCAGGAAAAAATACTATATTGCTTTAGGTGTTAAATAAAGCAAGAAAATTTGGGGATAGGGGAATAGAAAATTGTCCCGGATTAATTCATGTTCAGGCTAAATGTATTTTGAGCTTGATAATAACAAATAATCCCAAATTCAGTTTTCCATTAGGTCATCAAGGAAGTGATATATCTTCTCTTGTGTCCATTTCCTTTGAATTGAGATTAAGTAAGAATTCAGGAAAAATTAATAATAAAACATGAAAACTTGGTTCTTTTATGAGTGAGACACACTAATAATGGTTAGTTCTTTGGAGAAAAAATCTCAATATAATTATTTTTGAAATTCAAAATCTTAAAATGGGGTAAGATTAATTCCAGAAAAAAAAGCTATCATGGGAATGATTTGATAGGAAATGTGCAAATAACATACTTTGATTTTTAGAAATATACAACTATATACTTCATGATTATTTGACTTATCTTTATTTTAAAGATGTTTGTTGAATAAAGGAGTATTCAGGATTACCAGAGCCTACATCATTCAATTGATCTTATATAAAGTATTTTGAAACATTGAAAATCTGGCTTGGAAGATGACCAAATAATAATCTCAAGTTAGACCCCAGTATGAAGCAAGCTGGAAGGCCAATTAGACCTGCTACCACTTCAACTGGGGTATTCTTTTTTGGCATGGTGAATTCTGTCATTAAGTGTTTAGTACTTAGCTTAGTAATGAGTGTATACCAACTAGTAATTGCATTAGTATCAAGTTGAAAGATTGGGTGTTTAATTCCATAAGAAGCTAATTCAGCCAAACTCCTAGGCTTATGGCTTTCTGAAATGCATTTTTTCGCAAACATAATACTTTTATCTGTTGTTGCAAGCTCCAAAAAATGAAAACCTTTGTTTAAGAGATAATCATCAGGAGAACAAAGGTTTGATAGTTGCTCATGAACTTGTGGTTCAGTTCTGGAATATCCTTGAGTTTTCACCCCTTAGCTCATTTTGATAAACTCCACCAAGAATAGGTGAGTTTGTGATTAAGAACTATAAAGAAATAGAGAAACACTCACAGCCTTATCAGTGGTCAGGAAATTCAACCTTTGCTTCAGTCAGACTCACAAAATCAGAAAATCCTTTCTGTGTATTGGAATCCAGTCTCAGTAATATTGTTTTGAAACACCATATTGTTTGAGACTTACCAATACAATCTGACCATTCTTGTGTGGACTGTATTCTCCAACATGAAACTATATGATTGCTGAATATATGAATAGACATGGCCTATTTGACATCAAGTCATATTACTTTGTTTGAATTTTAATAGAAATTATTTTGCTAATTCAATTTTTCAATCAATCCAAACTAGCCATGGTTTGTGTAATGTAAACCACTCATTGTTTCTTGAATATAAAATAGTCCTGGCTTATTTAATCTCAACCAGTGATTTCTTATTTGATGTCAACAAGTCATAGTTTACTTAGTATAAAACAGTAATGGTTTACTTAATATAAGCCCTTCTTGATTTATTTAATATAAACCATTCATGGATTATTGAATTTAAACCATTCTTGATTTATGTAATATAAAAAAGTACACATTCCTCAGGATGAGGGATTGATTACTCATGATGTGGAATTGATTACCCATGAGGAGGAATCAATTGAATGGTTCATATTAAATAAACCAGTAATGGCTTATATTGAATAGGCTATTAATAGTTTTTGAGCCTTGAGGCATATTGTACATACCCAAATAGGGAACAATTAATATTAAAATGAATCCTGAACTATGCATAACACATAAGTCATGCATATATCCAAAGTTCATCTTTTTCATTTAAGAAAAGACAAATATCTTTTCTGTGAGTAAGTCAACCCATGGATTTAGGGCAAGATTTGTATTCTACAAAATACATTAACCTAGGGTAGCCACATAGAGTAAATAATCTCAAATTAACTCTGAGGTGGTAATATGTAAAATAATTTAACACCACATCACAAATACCACATGAAAGAAATGCAATTTCTTTCTCAATTTAACACCAAATTAATAGGAATTTGAGAAGTCGCATGTTAAATATACACCAGAAACAGTGTTATGCATGTTTTTGGAAGTTAATATTACTTTATCCTTACAAAATGCCTTGATATAACAATAGTGGATGTCAGTCTTTAAGCCTAAATTAATATTTTTGATGTGGGAATAGCTAAGGGGGACAAAAGACATCAAAGAGAGCAAGGGTACTCAGTTTCTGAGGCCTCTGAGGTTTGAATAGATCCAAAGCTTGGATCCATGGATGATCATGGCCCATTTGGTATACTAAACCCTTTAAAGAACTTGGTTATCAAGCTAAACACCCAGGAAAATTCCAATCATGATAAAAGTTGAGCTAACACCAAGAAAATGCCAAGGGAACATTGAGCATAGGTGTCACAGGGGCTCTTCTAAAATGAAGAGGGCCTGGCACTCAGTGAAAAGACTTACTTATGGAGGGCTCAGAAGGAATACTCAAATTATAAGAGTAATGAAATAAGATAATAATTTCCTAGTCATAAAATAATAAGAATTAAAGATATGAGAGGAAAACAAAAGCAATAATAAAGAGCCAACCACAAATAATCCTGTACCACTGTTTCAACCTGTTCAAAAAATAGAAAAGGATTAATAAAGGATATGGCCACCAGGACTCTACTCAACAGGTGAGGAAAGGCAATGACTAACTTAATAAATAATAAAATAGTATTTCTTAATGAGAAATAAAATAATATTAAATAATAAATCCAATATTTTAATTAACTGGGGGAAAACCCCCAGCTGGATGAAGAGGGGCTGGTGTATGTGAGAAATACCAGCCTTGGAGTTTGAGTGTTGAGATACTTGCCTGTATTCTGGAAGAAGTTAGATGTGGGATTGAATCCTGTATTGGTGAATACAATACAGGTATTTGCGCCTGTATTGATGACAGGCCTGTATTTGTTGAATCCTGTATTTGGGTCTTGCCTGTATGAAACTGTATTGATGTCTGAAAACTGTATTTGGAGGATGTTGAATGAAACGCCCTCGCTGATTGGGTTTTGAATGGTATCAATGAAGTAATGATTGTTGCTGATTGGGTTTTGAAGGGTATCGATGAAGTGATGATTGTTGAAGATGATTGGTAATGCCCCTGCCTCCTTGGCTGTGAAATTATCCCCCTCTTGGAAGTGGTGAGCTCTGAGCACCATAAGTATAGTGAGTTTTGATGAGCTTGCAATCAATCCATACAGTTCTTTCCCCCAATTCCTTAAATTTATCCCATTAACTTTCTTCTTCAATCAATACTCAAACAAAATCTTCATTTAATCACTTGTAGATATCTTCTCCTTGATATTGATTCTGAATTCCCTCTTCTCCTTCAAAATGCCTTCATTCTTGTCTTGAGTGTCTTCAATAAACTTTTCTTGAGTCCTCATGGCTTTTGAAAAGGGGGTGACCTGGGCTTATTTCCCAAGAACACCTGATTTCATCATAATTTGAATATTTAGAGTGTTGGCATAAAATGGCCAATACTTGAGGTTTTGGACCATTTTAGAAGTCCTGGCCAAAATCCCTGATTTTGTTATTAAAGTGGTTTTTGGCCAATTTACGCAAAGTGTGCAAAAATGCGCAAATGCGCATATACGCCATAATGGCATATATTGGTGAAAAAATTGAAAATTTTTGATTGATGTTGAAAAACTGGCCTTATAAAGTGTTCTGGCCATTTTGCGCAAAATGCGCAAAGTGCGCAAATGCGCATATATGCCATAATGGAATATATTGGTGAGAAAATTGAAAAAGTTTGATTAATGATGGAAAAATGGCCTATAAAGTGTTCTGGCCATTTTGCACATTTTTGCGCAAAATGCGCAAATGCGCAATTATGATGAAATTGGCCAAAAAGGCCTTTTTAAGCCTTTTGACAAGATAAACAGGCCTTTTGCGCAAAAGTGCGCAAATGCGCAGATTTGCCAATATGCATAATTAAGCATATTTTGATGAAAAATGATAAAACTGAGCTATTTTGAAGTTTTGAGGTTTGATATGGCCATTTGTGCCAAAGTGCATAAATTCATGAAATTGGCCAATTGGGCCATTTGAAGAAGTTTTTTCCTTTTGATCTTAATTTCTTCCTGAATGTATTTCTTCTTATCTCCTCCTTGACTGGTCAATTGCCATAAATGCCTTGCTGATTGGGTTTTGGCTTTCAATTTTGATCTTAAGGAATGATTTTAAGGCTGACTTCAAGAAGTTTTGATGAGGGTTATCTGTAGCTGGTCTTTACCATTACTAGTGTCTTGCTCTTTGATTATTGAATGAATTCACTCCTCAAACATGATATGGGAGTGATGACTACTGCTTTTGAAAGAAGAAATAAAAATAAAAAATAAAACATACAAGTAAAAGAAAATGAAAAAAATTGAGAGAAAAAGAGAGTAAAGAAGGAAATAAGAAATGCCTGAGGGTTGTCCTTCTTGTGGTGAGTTGCTTGATTTTGGCCAAAATTTTCTGAAAGATAAAATCAAGCAGTTGATGCTCACAGCGTGGCCAAGGTAATGTTTTACAAGAAGTAGACCCCTCAGGGATGCATACCAGGAGATGGAACTTAGTTTCATAACTTCCACTCCCCATCAAGCACCATAAATGAAAAAGAAATTATGCGATAACATGACTTGTGGTAATGAATGTCTTGAAATATAATTTATGGCATGATTAAAGAAAGAAAAGAAAATAAGAGAAAGATTGGGCCATATCTTGATGAAAGGTCCAAAATCTTGAGGGTATGATGTTGCAAGGCCTTCTGAACCTGTCCAAAGAATTGACAAGTGCTCACAAAGTGGCCAAGGTGATTCTTACAACAAATTTGGGTAGAATACCCCGTTAAAGGTGCATGCCAGGAGAGGAACTTACTTTCATAAACTCCAATCCCCACCAAGCACCATAAATCAAACTCTTGAGGCATTTGGGCCAGGCTTGTCTGGATACAAAGTGTGAAAATCCTTGACAAGGTCTGGGGAGTTGGTAAGGTTGGAAGCTGGTTCCCAAGTTGGTCTTTCTGGGTCTTCATTGAATCCTTTCCACTCGACTAAATACCATAATGAACCTCTCTTGAGTTTTGAGTCCAGAACCTGAGCCACTTCCCATTCTTCTTGCTCTTCCACTATTACTGGAGGTGGTGGCAATTGGTATTGATTTGGGATAGTTGATTGCTTCACTGGTTCTAACAAGGACACATGGAAAACAGGGTGAACTGACTTCCATTGTTGAGGCAACTTGAGGTGATATGCATGGCTGCCAATCTTCTTGAGAACTTGAAAGGGTCCCAGCCATCTTTCTGAAAGTTTCTTGGTGGGTCTTGTTGTCTTGATGTTCTTGGAAGCTAGCCATACTTTGTCCCCAGATTGGAAATCAGGTGGAATTGCTCTATTTCTATCTGCATACTTCTTAAAACACTTTATTGCTGACTGTAATTCTTCTTTGACAACTTTCTGTACTGATTGGAGTTTTGATGATAACTTTCCAGCAGGTGTATCTTGAGAAATGTGAATTGAATCAAAGCTGGGATTTCTTCCATAATTAGTGAAAAATGGAGATTGTTTTGTTGATGAATGTTCTGCATTATTATAGGCAAATTCAGCCAGAGGGAGCCAGGTGTGCCAGTCATCTTGATGGTAACTGACATACATCCGAAGATACTGTTCTAGAATCTGATTTACCCTATCTGTCTGCCCATCTGTTTCAGGGTGAAAGGCAGTTGAAAGATCTCTTGATATCTTGAGCTGCTGACACAATTGAGTCCAAAATGATGAAAGAATCATGAACCTCTATCACTTACAATACTGATTGGAAGACCATGTTTGGAAAAGACATTATTAATGAATATTTGAGCTAAGTCCAAAGCAGTGATTGTTGAATAAGTTGGAATAAATATTGCCATTTTTGAAAATCTGTCTACACCTACTAAAATTGAACCAAAGTTGCTTGACAAGGGAAATTGAGTGATAAAGTCCATTGATAAAGAATTCCAAGGACCAGATGGAATTTGAAGAGGCTTGAGTAATCCAAACTTCTTATGGTGGATGTTCTTGTTTCTTGAACATTGCTGACATGAGGACACATAGTCCTTGATGATTTGATTCATGCCAGCCCAATAAAAATCCCTCTTGATGAGCTTGAGGGTCTTCTCCTGGCCAGGATGGCCAGTCAACGGTGAGTCATGACGCTTCTGAAGAATGTCCAATTGAATTTCATGATTGCTTGGAATGACTACTCTATCTTTGAACAATAATAATTTTTCTTGAGGTTCAAGAGAATAGTCTGGGACTTATTCTCCTCTTGCTAATTTCTTGAGAATTTCCTTATAATCTTTGTCTTGCCATACTTGTCTTTGAATTTGATCAACTACATCTGAAAAAATATCAACTTTTATTTAAAAGAATCTTGACTCTTGAATTTCATTTTGCTTGAGAACTTGATAAAAATTTTGAGGATTCTTGCTGATGAAATACACCCCCCTCTCTGGGTACATGTCGTCCCAACATGACAAGGCATCTGGTAAAGTGGCTACCCTGCCTGGGCGGTAAGTGATGATAAAATGGAATTCAGATAGAAATTCAGCCCAATGGGCTTGACGACGAGTAAGGACTTTAGAGGACATAAAATACTGAAGGGAAAAATGGTCTGTCAAGACCTCAAAGGAATCAGAAAGACAAAGGAGAAAAGCTCTCCAGCGCTTGAGAGCCCAAACTATTCCAAGGAGTTCCTTGTCATGAATTTTATAGTTGAGTTCAGCTGGTAAGAGCTTGCGACTATCAAATGCAATGGGATGCTTTCCTGAGTCATTCACCTGACTCAGTACAGCACCCAGGGCATAATCAAAAGTATCAGTCTCTACAATAGTTGGTAGAGAAGGATTAAAATGAGAGAGAATAGGAGCAGTGGTGAAAGCTTCTTTGAGTATTTGAAACTGACTAAGAGCTTCCCCATTGAAGATAAAGGGAGAATCTTTTTCAAGGAGGGAAGTGAGAGCAGAGATTTTTTGGAATAATGTTTAATGAAACAATGATAAAAGTTGGCAAAGCCAAGAAAAGATTGGAGGACCTTGATGTTCTTAGGCTGAGGCTAATTGAGGATTTGTTGAAACTTTGAAGAATCCATCTTGAGGCCATCACTCAAAACAACATAGCCCAAGTATTCCACACTTGAGGCATGGAATACACACTTTGAGGCTTTAGCAAACAAATTATTGTCTCTCAGTCTTTGGAGAACAGAGCCCACATGTACAATATGTTCATCCAAAGAGCTAGAGAAGACCATAATATCATCTAAGTACACTACAACAAAAACATCCAAATAATCTGCAAAGATATCATTCACAAGATTTTGGAATGAAGCTGGGGCATTTGTTAAGCCAAATGGCATAACCAAATACTCATAACTACCAAATTTGGTTCTAAAGGAAGTTAAATGCTCATCCCCCTCTTTAATTCTCAGGAGATTATAAGCACCACGCAGATCTATCTTGGAGAAGATAGTAGCACCGTTAAAGACGGTAAGAAGCTGATTCATTGGAGGAACAGGATACGTGTTCTTCCTAGTGACAGCATTAAGTTTGCAGTAGTCAAAACACAAACGAGGACCACCATCCTTTTTCTTAACAAAAAGGACAGGTGCTCCTGTTGAGGAGGAGCTTGGTCTGATGAAACCTTTCTCTACATTCTCTGAAATGTAGGCCCGCAGTTTTTCTGACTCATTCTTTGATAAAGAGTAGATAACACCAACTGGAGGTAGAAGACCCTCTAGTTCAATATGATGATCACAGGCACGGTGTGGAGGAAGCTTCTCTGCTTTCACTTTTGAGAATACATCCAAATATTTGTGATAAACAGGAGGGACTACCTTCAGCACAGTTTCAATATCTTCTGGCTCTTCCTCCTCATCCCGCTGCTCCTCCAGGGAGGCATGAAAAGATAAAGGAGGAAGGTCCATATCCCCTTGAAAGAGATGAAGTGAAGATATAGCAACATCTTCTCCAACATCTTTTATCTCTTTGAAGACTTCATCTCTTAATGGAAGTAATTACTGAGAGGGAAAAATGGAGGGGTTATGGACAGAAGGAGGAAGGGAAGGTGTCTTAAGTTCACCAACCAGAGCAACACTCTTGACAGCAGTGTAAAAGTCATTACTAGTAGAAGAAATAATACCACTAGAATCCTTATGACTAGAATCATAGGTGATCAATCCATTTTTCCAATCAATAATGGGATTAAAATGGTAAAGAAAATAATAGCCCAATATCAGGTCTTCTCTCTTGGGTGAATCTATGATAAAGAAATCCCATTCAAAGCTTGGGAAGGAAGGTAAATCAACATCCCACTTGGTATAATGGGTGATGAACAGGGAAGTGGATTCATTGCAATCCAAAATGAAAAGAGGAATCTTTTCAGGGAGCTCTGACATGGTCAATGAGTACTTGATAACAAAACTCTTTGCAATAAAGGAGTTTGTAGCACCAGAATCAATGAGAATAATATAAAAAATATCAGAGAGTGAAGAAAAAAGAAGAAATTTTAAATATTTCTTGACACTAGTATTTAGAGTGCACAATTGTGCTCTTGAAGGAAATAAGTGAGAACCATTGAACACATCATGATTCCCACTCAGGCTTTTCCCTGCTTGCTAGGGAAGCCTTTTGATGACCCTTGCCTATTCTCAGGCCTCTTGAAGCATTTTTCAAATGGGTGTTTACCACCACAATAATTGCACAAGCCTTCTTTAATCCTCCTCTCCTTTTCAGAACCAATTAATTTGTTGTCCTTATTGAGGAGAGCAGCATGAGGCTTGTCTTTGGACACTTGAAAATTCTTCCCCTTCTTATTCTTCTTGTGATAAGGCTTCTGTGATGATGAACTTTGAGGGGGCTTGGAGGAGTTGGATTCACTGATTGGAGGCTTCTTCTCTTGATGACTGCCCTTTTCCTTCTGCCTCTCATGGTACCTGGTATCTAATTCCAAGGTGATGTCCATGAGTTCTTGAAGACTATCAAAAGTTCCAGGGTGAGAAGCCAATTGGTCCAACAATCTTGATGCCAAGCCTCACCTATACACATGAATATAGGCCCTTTCCCCCCAGTCTCCAATTCTTGACATTAGACTTCTGAAATCAGCTATGTACAAGGAAACTTGACCACTTTCCCTCATCCTCAAATTGTCCAACTCTTCTTCAGCTTTTCTGACTTCATTGGGATCACCAAACAGAGTGAATAACTGGGTTTCAAATAGCTGCCAGTTATTGAGGAGACAAGATGGGTCTTCATTGGAAATATTTGAGAGATAGGGTTCAATCCATTTGCCAGCTCTACCAGTAAGAAAAGAAGTTGAGTATAAGACCTTCTGCCTGTCAGAGAAGAAGCTTGCTGGGTCATTATGGAATATTAATTGACAGGATTGAATGAATCCTCTCAATTTATGAGCTTTAGTACCATCAAAAGAGTCAGGTACCTTCATTGATGGAGTATTGAATGCAGGGACTTTTGAAGTGTCCCTTGGGGAAACTGCTTGAGTGAGTTGTCCCATAAACTGAGTCATTTGCTCCATCATCTTGAGGAAATTTGGTTCAGCTTGAGAGACAGAAGGCTGATTAGAAAGGGCTAGATTTGGAGCCTCAGGAGCTTCAGGAGCACCTGCCAAGGTAGCTGCCACTTCAGTCTCCTCAGATTCTTCCTCTTCCACAGACTCCTCCCCCTCCTCATCTTCAGCTTCCCCCAATCTACTCCTAGGCCCTTGAGAAACACCAGGATAACCACCCAATAGTCCAGAGAATGATCTTGATCTTCTAGACTTCACACCTCCTCTTATGGAGGGTGCTTCTCCTTCCATTGGTGGTCCTCTGTCCAAATTTGCACTCAGTTGATGAACTGATGGTGTGCGGTCAAGAGGAGCCCTTGCTGTAGGATTGAGAACAGCTTGATGTCTCTGGGATCTTGTATTCTTGGCTGGTGGGCTATGCTGAACTGGCATCATGAAAGAAGAATGAATAGAAACTTGATGATACTTTGAATAAAATAAGGCTTGACCAAAACAATTAAATGAGAATCTTGATGAACTTGAGAAATCAATCAATAGTCTTGAAGTGAATCAATATGAATAAATCTTGAAGAGTGAAGATGACAAAGTCAAATTCTTATGAATAATCAATTTCAATAAATAAGTCAAATCAAGTCAATCAAAATCAAATAAATTGTGTCTTGAGGAATTCAATCAATATCTTCAAAAGTCAATTCAATTTTCTTGAGGAATCAAATTCAAATCAATCAATTAAATCAAATCTTGAGGAAAAATCAGCTATCTTGAGGAATCAAATCAAGTCAGTCAAATCAATTCAGAATCTTCAGGTGAAATCAATGTCTTGAGGAATCAATCAATAAGCTTGAGAAATTTCAAAACCAAAATAACTGAATACCCCAAATCAATTAGATCCCTGAATGATGAATCAATTAACCCAAATAATTCCACTCAAATAACCTGATAAAAACCTGAGTTCAGACCAAAAGAGAAATGAGAATGATAAGGAATAAAGTGAAATGGTCAGCAGAATTTTTGAAATGAGAAAGAGAATCAATTTTCATTTGAATGAAATGAATGAGATGAAAATTGATTAGAGAAAATTAAATCATAAAAATCATAAAAATCATAAAATCATGAAAAGATCATAATTGAAGAATGAGAGAAATGAATAAAATGAATGAAAGAAAAAGAAGCAATTATGAGTTAATTAAAATAATGTCACAGGGGCTCTTCTAAAATGAATAGGGCCTGGCACTCAGTGAACAGACTTACTAATGTAGGGCTCAGAAGGAATACTCAAATGATAAGAGTAATGAAATAAGATAATAATTTCCTAGTCATAAAATAATAAGAGTTAAAGATATGAGAGGAAAACAAAAGCAATAATAAAGAGCCAACCACAAATAATCCTGTACCACTGTTTCAACCCCAAAAAATAGAAAAGGATTAATAAAGGATATGGCCACCAGGACGCTACTCAACAGGTGAGGGAAGGCAAAGACTAACTTAATAAATAATGAAATAATATTTCTTAATGAGAAATGAAATAATATTAAATAATAAATCCAATATTTTAATTAACTGGGGGAAAACCCCCAGCCGGATGAAGAGGGGCTGGTATATGTGAGAAATACCAGCCTTGGAGTTTGAGTGTTGAGATACTTGCCTGTATGCTGGAAGAAGTTGGATGTGGGATTTAATCCTGTATTGGTGAATCCAATACAGGTATTTGCGCCTGTATTGATGACAGGCCTGTATTTGGTGAATCCTGTATTTAGGTCTTGCCTGTATGAAACTGTGTTGAGGTCTGAAAACTGTATTTGGAGGATGTTGAATGAAACCCCCTTGCTGATTGGGTTTTGAAGGGTATCAATGAAGTAATGATTGTTGCTGATTGGGTTTTGAAGGGTATCAATGAAGTGATGATTGTTGAAGATGATTGGTAATGCCCCTGCCTCCTTGGCTGTGACAATAGGTAACAGTCAGGTCTTATACCAAATCATGTGACATGCAAAAATATTTTTTCCCCTGTTCCTCAAACTGAGAATACTCACCTCCTGAGCCTCCAGCAACCAGCCTGATATTGCTAAAAATAACAAAAACCACATGTTTCCACATTTACACATCAAAGAGGTCATTCAAACAGTATTGATGTAGAAGAGGGGGATGTTACTTTCCTGGATCATCCAAAAAAACCCGGGATTGAGCAGGATTGAGAAGATGAATTTGACGCAGGTGGGGCCAGCCACACAATGCTTTGGCTGCAGGTGCATATGTGTGACACCCAAATGAAGGCCAAAGAATGTGCTGGCCTAATCCTGTGTAGCCATGAATCAGCTCAGAACAAGAGGGATTGAAAAGCTGTGTATGAAATGGGTGGAGGCGGAAGAACAATGCTTTGCATGACGTTGTGAATTTGTGAAATGTACACAAAGGCCAAAGTGTGAGCCTTAGAGGTAACACCACAGAAAAAGACTGGGGACTTGCATACAGGTCCTTTACAGTATCTTCAGCTTATGTCTGAGTGTATCTCTGGAAGTATCCCTGGTTTAACTCACATTCATTGTATTCCGACATTTTTACTCCCCCGTTAATTTTTATTAATATTTTCTCAACCCAATGTATACACTGGAAACAAACATAGGTAATGAATCTTATTCAATTTTTGGATTGTGAGAACGTTGAAATTCCCTCATGATTATTATAGTTAGTAGAATAATCTTCAAATCCTCTCATAAATTGAGTTCCTTACAATTCACTTCATGAATGCTTGTGGATTTTGAAAGTTTATCCAGCTATATGGGGAGCCTTGAAAAGGAATTCTTTGATACTTATAGCATTAATTGCTTCTTTGATCTTATTGCCATTCTGCTGCCTTGATTCTTGAATTTATTTGATTTTAATTTATCTTTCATGTTGGCTTAAAGAATGAGGATAACTTAAGAATTAAGAAATTCTATTTACCAGAATGCTTGTTTTCAGATGAATCAAAAATTAAGCTTGAATTAATTTCACACAATGATAATAAGAAGTAATGATGAGTTTAAAAATCATAATGGTAATCATTTTGAGGGAATCCTGTCCAAATTTAAATTAAAAATGGGTGTTCCTCCTTAAAATGATGAATATTTCGGAAAAATAAGATCCAATAATTTTATAATAAGTAAAATACCTCTCCTTGAGTGATGATTATCATCATAGAAATTGGCAAAAATTATTGGAAAGGATGTTTCCATACAAATTAATCTTAATTTATTAGAATAATGTTTTAAAATAAAATATGGATAAATAATAAACTTGAATCTCTTCAAGTAGTGAGCCAATGGCCTTCAACATGATTTAATGAATACTTTTGAAATTAGATTCTTGATGATTTCTGCAAAGGAAAAATAAACGAAGTATAGGAATAATTTGATGAATTAAAAAAAAGATGGAAAGGGGTTGCATGGGCCACAAATGAAAAATTTTGTCCAGTGCTAGATATATCTTGGAGGGAACTCCACATTTGGAAAGGAGCTTGTCTCCTCATAGATAATTTATTTTAAAATCAAAATCCAAGGATTTGGGACAACAGTAATAAGAAATTTAATTGATCTGCAGATTTGGAATATATTTATGTCCGTTAATAAACTAAGTTTCCAAATATAATTCATTTTTTACGCTATCAAGAAAAATTCAGGGGCTAAATCTTTAGCTTATCAAAATCACTTACAAAATCCCCATGGCTCTTTCCACTATATAACCCATGCAATCCTATCATTTAGGTTCTATTTGTCCTAAAAATTCATATCACACTGATATATTGAATTTTCATTCTAAAAATTTACAGTATGATTTCAATATTTTGTCTTGGGTTTTTTATTATTCAAATTGAAAAAAAAAACAATATTGAACAATCCTTTCCAACCTCTATGAGCTCAGTAATATTCAGAAGAGTATTTAATTCTATTCATATACTATTAGAATCTGACTTGAGTCATCTTGGGAGCGTTAATTCTTTCCAGAGTTTCCATTTGGGTCCACTGCTTGATATTTTTGGAGGAGTGGCTAAACGCTTGAATCCTGAAACATATACAAAATACAAAAACTATAATAAAGTCCTTTTTATAAATTCTTTCATAAATTCAAGAATAAAGATAAAAATATCCTATTACATGGATGTGTTTTTGTGAATAAAGGGAATATTTTCCAAACAAGGGAGGCTTTCAAGAATGCAAACATGGCTCTGAGACATATTGAAAACTATAGCTCACCTTTATTTATTGATATTCCTCAAGATTGTGATCTTTATCAAGCTTCCAACAATACAAGTTTAACTAGTTCTGTTACTTCAATACCTAATTGTCAAACCAATCTTTCATTGCACCAAATCCAGGCTATTTCCTTTCTCTTAAATATTGAAAATAATATGGAAAGAATTTGTGAAAACCTATGGAAACATTCAGATAACTTATGGATTAAAAAAGTGTTTTCTAATGCTGTTGAAACTGGGCTGATACCACAAGATATTGTGTGCAAAAGTAGGGGTGGAATATTGGCCGATGATATGGGACTTGGAAAATCGCTGACAACTTTATGCTTGATTAAAAAAACACAAAATGAAGCATTAAAGTACTCAGAAATATCTAAGGACCATGTCCCAGCTACTTTGATCATTGTACCACTTTCTACTTTTCATAACTGGGAGAATGAAATAAGACTACATTTTCATGATGGTAGTTTACCATATTCAATATTCCATGGTTCCAATCATAATTTCATTTCATTCCAAAATTTGAAGCAGAATGCAATTATCCTCACCACATATGATGTTATTTCTGGTTATAATGTTGATGATGTTCATGGGATGAGAATAAATCTTCTTTTGGTGAATTGGTTCAGAATAGTGTTGGATGAAGCACAGTAAGCTTCTCTTTGTGATTCTTAAATAAAAAAGTACTGAAATGTTTACATCAATTAGCTACATAAAGGAACAATCTACTCATAGAGCATTCACAATATTGAATTTAAAATCTGAAAGAAAGTTATGCCTTACAGGAACACCATTACAAAACAATCTTTGGGATCTACATAGTCTGTTGAGGTTTTTACAAGTAGAACCATGGAATCTCAAGCCTTTATGGGAAAATTGCATAATCAAACAAATATCATCTGGGAATCAAATGGCAATCCAATCATTACAGCTTATAATGCAAACACTCACCTTGAGAAGATTGAAAGCCAACCTACTGGATCTTCCCAAGAAAGTGCAACATGGAGTTGGAATTGAAATCTATGAGCCATGGAAAACAGTTTATTTCAAAAAGCATGAAGAGTTTAGTGCATTGTATGGAAAACAGAGGTCCAAAGCAGTTCAATGGGATTCATCAGAATTTTTCTCCAGATTATCAGATTTGAGGCAGCTTTGCAACCATCCAGCACTAATAGAAAGGGAAGAAGGGGGAAGGAGATATACCTGGAAAGAAGGATCCAAAGTGGTGCATCTTGTTAGCCATCTCAAGGAGTTTTTTCAGAAGGAGCCAGGCTTAAGATATCCCAAAGCAGTTGTGTTTTCAGAATACAAAAGGTTTCTTGATATGTGAGCTCAAATCCTTCTACTACCTGTCATTTAAATGATTTTATTGATCAAATATTGTAAAAAGTATTGAAATTGCACTGGATTAAAGTGGAATATCCAATTTGTTGATGCATGGAATGCTCAAAAATGATCAAAGGATCCAAATCCTTGAAGAATTCAGAAAAAATCCAAAATCTCAAGTTCTTCTTACAACAAAAGGCACAGGTGGTGTTGGTCTTGATCTGAGATGTGCTCAAAATGTCTACATAATGGTAAGACAGTATTTAGATACACTTGAAGCTTAATCTAATATTATTCCAATTACTTAAATGAGGAACCAGGTTGGAACCCTTCAACTGATGATCAAGCAGTTGATAGGCTTTATCGGCTAGGGCAAAAGAAAGAAGTTCATGTATTTCATTATATAACTGTTGGTAGTATTGAGGTGAATATTCAGCAAGTTAGAAGGAAGAAACAGCAGCTTCAGATGTAAGATAGTTTAAACTCAAGGAATATTTATCTTTTTTGGTAGCTAAAACTTTTTTATTTCATTTCAGGTTGAGCATTGGACATTTAGGTACTGTGGATCATGAATTGGAAAAATTGATTGTGGAAACAATAGAAAAATCATGAATTATTTTTTTAGGTTTCAGATAGTTGAAGTACATGATGAATATCTATACATGGCTTTGATTGTAACATTAGCTTCTCATCATTAGTAAGCTTGGAAATATACTCATTTGAATAAAGATTTTCTGGAAGTCCAATTGGAACTTTGGCTTCTTTCTCAAAAATACCACTTTGTACTCTTCTACTTTCCAAGACATTTGGAATTCTATTGAATTTATGTTTTTGAATTTGCTTTTGAATTAATAAGGAATCTAATTGACTTGCTAACTTTGAGATTAAAGCTGACCTCCAAGGGGACTTTAGTTTTATTAATGATCCATTTTCATCTTCAGTATCAGAGCAGCATCATGGATCATCAAATATGGAAGCTTCATCTTGATTAATTTTCAATGATAGCAATGTCTCTGAGCAATTTGATGATAGCTGAATATTAAATAACATCAATTTGTGTAAAAATCAATCACAAATAAAATAAAAACATACTTTTTTATGCCACCTTGATTTCTGCTTCTGACTGGCTTTTTTTGAAAGTGCTTGAGGAACCAATTTATCATTCTTAAGATCCTCTTGTCTCCCTCTGAACCAGCGCATTAGTATTAAAGACTTATTAACATTTGTATTATCCTTTGGATTTATCAAAAATATTTTCAATTCTCCTTGTTGGTGTAAATAGTTCCAGTGCTTGAGAACAAAGTTTGCAAATATTTGATTCCATTTTGATTCCCAACATTGATTCCAAGCAAAGGTTGACATTGGGAAGCCTGATTTGAAGAGATCCTCTCGAAACATAGTTTTGTAAAGTGGTGAAATTAATATTCTTGGGTTTATAGACAATCTATCCTCTCCTGAGGTGTGATTGTGGGGATTTATAATTGGATTATCAGTGCAAGAAAAGGGTAAGTTCTCAACAATTTTGAGACTTTCTTCTGATGGAAGAGATTTCCAACTATTTATACCAGATGAAGATTGGAAATAGTTGATTTCCATGATCAACCAGCATAATTGATGTATGGATCTTGATATTGCACTGGTAGGTAGTGGGATGATGGGATGTAATATCTTGTTGATAGTCCTGTTTGATTGGGGTATAGAGGTCTCAAAAAAGTAATGCGAAGCTTTAGGCATAGTAAAACAGGTTAATTAAAGTCAGATTTCTGGGTATAGGTGGAAGGATCGAGAGAAAGGCTCCTATTTATCATAAATGAGAGGATTCTGGAGCCCTGTAGTTATTTCTTACAGTTTGAATGTGCCTGAAAGAAGCTACCTTGTGTAAAAGGAGCTTATTTGGGAAAGTAAGCAATGAGATATCAGGTTCAATAAAAATCTCCCTATTTTGAAAGAATAAAATTAAATTACACAAAAAACTGATCAAATTAATAAGGTGTTTATATTGGCTTTATCAGGGAGATCTAGTACAGGTTGTCCATCTATGGTATTTTTTTCAAGCCATGCCTCACTGAAGTCCAATACTAAACATTTGGCCACTTCCGATTTTTTTGGAGCAGTGGGAACAAATTCATGGGTTTTTGAGAAAAATGCCTTGTTAAAAATATCCAAAATATATGCATTTGTTCTCTTCCAAATAGGCTCATAAGGCCTTTCCTCAGCAATAACACTATCAGTAATTTCAATCATCTGCAATGCTCCTTTAGCTGAGCTTTTTCTCCAATCTCTTGAGCAAACCATTAATCCTCTTACCCCAGAAGCAAGAAATGAAGCTAAAATATGATAGCAGGGCTTAACTAATCCTATTTTTGATTGTAGCTTTGATAAGGTCTTAAGGTGTTCTTTGGACCTTTTATGAGTGAGTACAAATCCATCAGGAATATTGACTGGAAGAACTTTTGAATGTGCTAGTATCAGGACATATGAAATCATAAGATGTAAAATGGAATCATTGAAAGATATTAAGCTATTCATTCCATAATGAAGTGGCTGGTTTTCCTCCTTTTCATCAAGGGTATTTTCAATTTGAGCTGAATGGGATGGTCTTGTGCTGAGGCAGGACACTAGAAATTCCAGGCTGAGTCTTTGAACTAACAAGGGATCATCTTCTGTTGATTTTGTGATTTCAAACTTTTCAGGTTGTATGAGATCTTGTGCAGAAACTGATATTGACTCTAGTATTAGATTGGCCCAGAACTGTTTCTTTTGAAGATTAGGGACAAAGAGGGATTGTGCCAATTGAAAGAGGGGTTGGTGTGACTTGGGAATGTTTTGCATTGAAATTGTAGAGTCCAAAGTAAAGATAGGGACATTCCAAGCATCAGGATCATTGAAAGGATCATATTTCTTTGGTGAAAAGATATCTAATCCTGAAAAAAGCAAGTAAATATCAATGTTCTGGATGAAACATGAATGAATGTCTTTTGTATTTACCAGATTTATCCAAATCCACTAGCCATTTGGTAATGCTAAGAGATCCAATACTTTGAAAGTGTATTCCTTTGGGTAGTTTGGTAGAAAATGGCTTTGGGGGGATTTCCTGGATTCTATCTCTTACTAGAGTTTCAACATTAACCTGGCATTTCTTCCATGAGGATACAGAAAGTGGCTGATAATGGCTGATTTTCTCTTCAAAGTGATCTGAGTGGATGGGATTGAATAATCCGGACTGAGGAAGCTTTTTCTTCTTTTGGGATGTTGAAGGCTCTTCATTACTGGTTTGCATTAATTTTGAAGTTGATGGGTTGTTATCTACATGTATGGAATTGGATTTAGGTTTTTCTTTTGAGTGTTTGGTCAATGTAGGTTGTATCAAGGGCTCCTCTATTTTTGATTTTTCTTTTTTTCTCATGGTGGAAGCTGGAAAACTTTGTATATTTGATTGATCATTTTGAGAAATACTATTGACTTCAGGGCTGAAGTTTGATGTGGATAGGGCTTTTTCAAAATCATTTTGAGGTTGGAAGAGTCCTGGTTCTAGATTTGGAGAATCTGACTGGTTTTGTGGGTGTGATTTCTCAGTATCATAATTGCATTCTAATTTCTAAGAAAGAAATGATTCAGGAAATATAGTCTAATCTTTAATTAAAGCCTAAATAAAACATTGAGACATACTTCTTGATTCTTTTCCTTTATACTTTGATAAATTTTGGCCTTTTTATTACTCATACTAGAAGAAGATATGAAATACCTCTTTATTGATGTTTGGGAGGATGCTGAAATAACAACCTTGGCTTCAGGGGGTAATAATCCACCTAGCTTTACACCTAAATTATGATTCAAATTCCAATTAAAAATGGCTCCATATGGGCAAAAGCTGGAAAAACATACGATACAGATCATCTTCAAGTATTTTGGAGACCTCTTGAATTTTTTTTCTTGCATATTCGGGAAAGTGAGTATCGCAGGTAGCAAGCTTGAGAAAAGGAAGAAATTTGGAGATTTTGGATATGAATTCTGATTTTTCAACTTGCTTTGGCTCTATTTCAAGTAATGGATCCATTTTGGAGCAGTGATTATTTGAAATTGACTGAGGGTTAATTATTATAAATAAGTTCTTAAATTTATTTTTGAAATGAAATTGAAAAAAATAGAGGGTGGGCGTTCTTTAAAGTGTTCAAGAGAGATTGTACTATTATGGAATGTAGGATCTTTGGGAAGGCATATAGAATGATGACTTTTGATAAATGTCAATATTTTTGTTTGAGCATTGCTCAACATATAATAGCTTGGGGACAAATGAAAACCAAAGCAGGCATAAATAAGAGGCTTATATATTAAATAATGTTGAGAACCTATAGCACAGTTCAGCTTTGAAAACATTAAATAAATAACAAATTTATGACCGATGGTCATAATTGTGAAAGCCCACATTGTGGCTAAATTATAAATTCTTACAATGGGTGACTTTTTAAAATATTTTAAATCATGTTTGGTTTTGAAGTACATTTATTACTAAACTCTAAGCTTGGAAAACATATAGGACACTTCAGCTCTCAAATACACTACAAAAATACTAATTTTATGACTGCTAGTCATGATTTTGAAAGCCATCTTTTGACTTGGTTATTAATTCACTCAATTGGTGAATTGTTAACATAATTTATCTCTAATTATATTTCCAAATACATCTATTACAAAACTCTAAGCTTGGATAAAAAAAGGACTGGGAGATAAACATTATTCAGGATTCATACGATTATGACTACTTGAACCAGCTTCAATTCCACTGAGAGAAGATCTTCCTGGCCTCTGTATGATGTGACGTCCCCTTTTTGTCTTGGCCTCAATCTCTAATAAAATATTTTGGAGTCCAATCGGTTCTTTTACCAGTAAGTGGTTTCTTTCAACTTCTGAAATTGTGTTTAAGTATATTGTGGAATAGCAATCTAAAGGTAAGCAATGTGGGACATTAGTTAAATCAGAATTATAGTCTAATTTCTCTCCATCCCTATGAAGCATACGTTGAACTCTATTCTTTTCAAGCTGGGTTTTGGCACCAAGGGTCATTGCTAGATCCAATTGCCTTGTACACAAGGTCAAAGCTTCACTACGCCAAACTCCAACAAGTCTTTTGGGTGCTTTTCCAAAGTCAGAATTATCCTCTACATCTGAAGTTGCTTTTATATCAGTATATATTGCAGAGAAATCGTTGTTTTGAGGGAATAATTGACGTGCTATTTTGAAACGGGCAGCTGTCACCTAAATATAAAAGTAATATTAGAGTTTGGTGTATGTCTAACAAAAGAATAAGCACGTAAATTCTGCCTCCCTCTAGTGTTTTTGGATTTCTTAGCTTTTTGAAATTTAACCTCCTCTGAAGCCCGGCCAAGTTTTGAAAGCTTTTTCATTTCTTTACCCCTTCCATTGACCCAACGTTCAATTAATAGGTTTAGTTGATCAGGATTGTTGATATTTAAGCTGGGTTGAGTCTGGCTCCAATTGAAAAAATGTTTGGAGATAATGTTGGCTATGGCTGCATTCCAAGTGGAGTTATTGAATGCAGTCCCCCATTGGAAGGTAATTCTCTTGAGGCCTACTAGCTGGCATTCCTCTCACAAGCACGCTTTTCAACTATGGAGACCTTGATCTTGTTCTTGAGAACATCACGACTTGGTTTAAATTCAGGTGGCTGCAATCGTTGAGATATAGAGGTGATTTCTTGTTTGACCAGAATTTTGCGCTCACTAATTGGATGATCTCGCAGTCCATATTCAAAGGTTTCCAAATGGGTCTTGATGTGTTTAGCTCGGTTTCTGACCCAATGAGTATGAAATTCCTCTTCATCATTGGTAGGATTGGGTGGGAAGTGATCTACAGAAGGTGGCATACCCATTAAGAAGTAGATAAATTCTCGCAGGTGGACTGATTCAGTGGATGCCTGACTTGGAAGATTGTTCTTTGTTACCAATCTTGTAATGTGGTTATTTCTCTGTTGCAATATTTTCTTATTATTTCTAGCCCTCTGTTGGTCCTCTTCTTGTTGAATCCTGAATTCAACTCCAACAACTGAAAACCAAATCAGTTAGTAATTTTCAATCAGCTTTGGGAAAGATACTCACCACCGGATGTTATTTCCTCTTGTCCCTCCTGACTGGCATTCTGTGAAACAGCATCCTCTATTCCAAGTCTTTCCAAATCTTGCAGAAAGATAGATTTCTGTCCAGTAGAGTCAGTATGGATGCTTTTGTGGTTTTCTTCATCTGAGTGAATTATTGAGTCACCCTCTGTTGGTGGGTTTTGTGATGAGGATCCAGAAGTTTCTCTGTGGAATGCGGAGGGGGAACCACCCAGTGCATGGGAAGACATTGTAATATCAATTTAAACAAGTGGAGTTAAATTGAGGAAAATGAGGTAATTATATTAATGAAAATTTGAGTATGTTAAACAGAGTTGGAGTAAGAATTCAACATATGAGAATGAAAGTGGTGGAAGAGAAAGCTCAGGAAAGCTTAAAGCAGTTTGGTGAAGTGGAAATACAGACATTTTGGTGAAGAAGAGATAGTTTATATACACATTTGTTCAAACCTGTTCTATCCAGCACCAAAAAGCCAAATTATGTCTTGAAAGATGTTTGGGAGGCTTAAATATGGTAGATTGACAATTCAAATCTCTTTTAAAAGGGATTGGAGTGAATTTTTCTAAAAAAAAACTTCATTTAATAGCATATAACCATATCAACAAAGGAAAAAAAATTGTTTTTTCTCCAAAGAAATCTTTAGTGAGCATTGATAAGAAAACCTAAGGCTGAAAGGGGTGCGGTGCTTCAATCACCTATCCATTGCTGGCAAGGTTTGAAAGGAAATGGTAAGAAACTGTTAAAATATATGAGATAATGAGTGGAAGTCCACTGAATCACTTACTGATGCATGTAGAGATACCAAGCAGAGTGTAGCCTGATCAATTCCAAAGGTTCCAGGGGGATTCCTGAGGCATGCAGCATGACCCAAAACTTATTGGGAGTTGATGATTATGGCATCCTCTGTCTGGTCCAATAGAATAGAACAATTGAGATCTGGAAAAGGATGGAAACGGTCTTTTTCTATTTCATTATTTTCAAGATTCTTAAAAGGTTTGATTATTAGCCACCATATGTCAGGATCACCTCCAACTAATGTGACAATATTATCAATATGGCCCAAAGATTTCGCATTATTGATGCTATACTCTATGATACTGTCTTCAACATGTGATTTTACATTACAATACCTTTTTTTTTCAAAAATTATTGACTTTTTGCATTCAAAGAGGTTTACAACATCCCTTAAATCTCTTGAAACTAGTAGTTTCCACTGTTGAAAAATATCATCATGCAATTGAATTGTATGACTGGTACTGATATTTTTTGATTGATGCACAGAAATGAGGGGATTTTTCCTACCAACTCTTTGTTGAAGATTAGGCAATTTGGAAATCCATTGATATTGTACTTTAGATATCCATCTTTTCAGTATTGTTTGGGAGATCTCAGCTACAATTGGTTATATGTGGGTAAGTATTGTGAGGGTGATTTTTTGACATATAGATATATAAGTCATACTCAACATGGCTTATTATTCCGTGGTATGTCCCCAAATATACGGTTCATTCTTTCATATGCCCACACAGCTAAGCTTCTTGGTGGCCCTAGCTCCTTGATAACCTTTGGTAAATGTTGTGTTAGGTGTAGATTAGGTTTGGAGTTTATCATTGACCAACCCAAACGAAGTGTTTGACGATAGATCTTTGTAGTACTTTCAATCTTATCCAGGTCTTCTTCATGAATGCTTGTCCTGAGTAACATGTTTGTTAATGTAACTAATGAAATTAGTGATTTGAGTAGAAGATCCTTATGGAGGTAGTTCCCTGGGCATTTTACCCTTTCCTCCCTGTGAGGTATTTGCAAACTCCATAGTGGTACAAGTGTCAATGGTAAATACAATGTCATCAAGATTTGCCACTCGGCTGCTTTGAGTGTCTGAAAGTTTTTGAAACCAAATTTTCTGGGTAGACGAGAAAACCATGATGGGACTTTTGTTTGATCAATGACTTTTTGAAGTACCTCTAATTCGTCTTTTTTTAATCTTGGAGTTTCATCCCCCATTGGATTTAAATCCTGATTATCATCAGAAGATAAATCAGAAGGAACCAATGAATCAATACCATGTGTGAAAGGTAATAAGTTAAGTACTGTGGAAGTGGTTGTCTGGGATCTAAGGGAATACCTGGAGTTTGAAGTTCTGTTGCTTTTTGCAGTTTGATCACTTTTGGTCCTGGAGGCTTCACTAGAGCCTTTGTGCCTTTGGGATGTACAAGGTCGAATGCGGGCAAGGTTAGCTCTTGTAAGGTTTTGTTTCTTGGGTCTACTTGTTTTTTCAAAATCATTGTCATCTTCATTTTTCCTTTTTCTTGGTTGCCCCAATAAACAAAAAGGATATTTGGATGGCTTTGAGTGTGCCAAAAAACTTTGCTTTTTCCTTTGAAGCTCTAACTCGTGACCCGCCAACCCCACCTTGAGGAATGATATGCAATAGTCTTTGATATCCCCTAAAATCAAACAATGCATAATATCTATGCCACAAAAGTCAATTGGTCTCCAGTAATCTAGCTTATTTAGACCACTCCACCGGACACCATGTGATTTTACAAATTCATCTTGTTCCTTTTTGGTTTGAAGTTGGAGCCATTCATTTGCCTTGGAAATATGATTTTCATGTGTGCTTGTTTCAAATTTTGAAATATCTATTTCATTGATGTCAACCCTTGTAATATTACAAAAGGAGCAAAATCGATTGGCCGAATGAGAGGCAAATCCAGCCACTTTACGTAGAGCAGGAAGATCTGCTATTAAAGGTAATAAAGCCACTCTAATAAGTCTACCCTGTGGAAAGTCGTGGGTATTGGAAAACCAAATACCATTCCATAAAATTTGAAGCTCAATCACAAGAGGCTCCAAGATTGAATTCATTTGATCAAGAGATGGCTCTTTGGGACCCGGAATTATTGCATACAAAAACATGTTCTCCTCTTTGTGACGTTCACTTGGAGGAAGATTCAAACAAGTGAAAAGAATTGACCCAATTGAAATGGATTTTGCAGTCCCTTTGTTACTGAATGGATTGAACCAATCTACATATAAGCTAAATATCAAATTACCTGGTCTACTTATGAATGCTTTTTTACTATGTGGGGAAGATTTGAATGTGTTCCAAATTTTGCTATGCCAAATATCAGAAATAACTTTAGGGTCTGTTTGAAAGTTATGGGTATTGTGAGTATTTAATAGCTTTTCAAAGCCAGGAATCCACATATGGGAGGCCAACCATTTTTGCAAGGACTGGTATGTGAAGGTACAGATTGGTTTTTGAAGTGAAGTATCATTCTTGTCATTAGTTTTAAATAAAATAGAACCACATTCTTTTCTTGCAAGAGATCCTAATTTGACAATGGAGGAAGGAAAAGCTTGAATAAATTTGGATGTACACAGTTTGTTGATGTGCCCCTTTGCAGTCAGATCATACAAACTGAAGCATTCTGGACAGCAAATTTTTTTTTCAAAGTCCATGGATATGCCCAGCTGAACCAAAATAGTTTCAATTGAAAGTGGAATTTCTTTAGCAATGGATAATCCATCAAAGTTGAATTTCTCTCCAAGGCTAGTTATCTTTTCCCTTTCTGATAGAAGAAATTCTTTGATACTATCTCTGGACATTCCATTCTTGAGGTATAGGCTGGAAGCTTGAACCAAAACTTTCAGAGAATGAGAGTCAATAAATTTAAAGGTCTTGTTTTCATATTTTTTGGTATCAAAAAGTAAATTTCTTTCATTATTCTGACGACATATCTGTTCAATTTGAGAGCATTCATGGGTTTGCTGTGTTGGCTGTGCCAAAAGATTTTGGAAAATTAGATTGAAGTAATGTTGAATAATTGAAATGAATGAGGGAAAGAGTACTTACATTTTCAATATTTTGGGCTAAAACCATCTGATCAACAAAAGGCTGGGGTCTCCTGAGTTTGATTAGGTCCAATTGATGTGTCTTCCACGCTGGGTCAGACATAGGTCTTCCATGCTGAACAATATTGTTCAAATCTTCATAATATTGATTGTGACAGCCAAGCTCGTGACAAGTGCAAATTTTTTTGGGGAGGCCCATTTTTTGCACCATGAAAATTTGTGGGGAATGAGAAAAAAGGGCCCAGAAATTGATATGGATTAGGGTGGTTATAAGGAATGTTTTGGGGGGCAAAGTGGACACAAGCATAGCTTTATTTATATTTGAGCATCTTTGATTTTGAAAACATAGAAGCCAATTATGCCCCTATAGACTTCATTCAGATACAGTTTTTTCTGTATCTGAGTGGGTCTGATTGGATTTCAAGGAGACAAACCAATTACGGCCGTAATTGGTTTGCATATGGTACAAATTATGACCGGCGGTCATAATTTGACCACCTGTGTACAATTACAGCCAAAGCTGTATTGTGCCTGGACCTCATTCAGATACAGTTTTTTCTGTATTTGAGTGGGTCTGACAAAATTCCCAAAAGACAAACCAATTATGGCCGTAATTGGTTTGCAAGTGGTACAAATTATGACCGGCGGTCATAATTTGACCACCTGTGTACACTTACAACCCAAGCTGTATTGTCAATGGCCCTCATTCAGATACAGTTTTTTCTGTATCTGAGTGGGTCTGACAAGCTTTATCGTCTCTGGACCTCATTCAGATACAGGTTTTTCTGTATCTGAGTGGGTCTGATGAAATTCCCAAAAGACAAACCAATTACGGCCGTAATTGGTTTGCAAGTGGTACAAATTATGACCGGCAGTCATAATTTGACCACCTGTGTACATTTACAACCCAAGCTGTATTGTCAATGGCCCTCATTCAGATACGGTTTTTTCTGTATCTGAGTGGGTCTGACAAAATTCCCAAAAGACAAACCAATTACGGCTGTAATTGGTTTGCATATGGTACAAATTATGACCGGCGGTCATAAATTGTCCACCTGTTTATGATGACAGCCAAAGCTTTAATGTGCCTGGACCTCATTCAGATACAGTTTTTTCTGTATCTGAGTGGGTCTGATTGGATTTCAAGGAGACAAACCAATTACGGCCGTAATTGGTTTGCATATGGTACAAATTATGACCGGCGGTCATAAATTGTCCACCTGTTTATGATTACAGCCAAAGCTGTATTGTGCCTGGACCTCATTCAGATACAGTTTTTTCTGTATCTGAGTGGGTCTGACAAAATTCCCAAGAGACAAACCAATTATGGCCGTAATTGGTTTGCAAGTGGTACAAATTATGA
Organism: Austropuccinia psidii; assembly: GCA_023105745.1. Lineage (NCBI taxonomy): Eukaryota > Fungi > Basidiomycota > Pucciniomycetes > Pucciniales > Sphaerophragmiaceae > Austropuccinia > Austropuccinia psidii. The sequence goes on along the minus strand of JALGQZ010000003.1, from coordinate 35,345,724 downwards.
CCGGCGGTCATAATTTGACCACCTGTTTACACTTACAACCCAAGCTGTATTGTCAATGGCCCTCATTCAGATACAGTTTTTTCTGTATCTGAGTGGGTCTGAAAAGCTTTATTGTCTCTGGACCTCATTCAGATACAGGTTTTTCTGTATCTGAGTGGGTCTGATGAAATTCCCAAAAGACAAACCAATTACGGCCGTAATTGGTTTGCAAGTGGTACAAATTATGACCGGCGGTCATAATTTGACCACCTGTGTACATTTACAACCCAAGCTGTATTGTCAATGGCCCTCATTCAGATACAGTTTTTTCTGTATCTGAGTGGGTCTGATAAAATTCCCAAAAGACAAACCAATTACGGCCGTAATTGGTTTGCACATGGTACAAATTATGACCGGCGGTCACAAATTGTCCACCTGTTTATGATTACAGCCAAAGCTGTATTGTGCCCGGACCTCATTCAGATACAGTTTTTTCTGTATCTGAGTGGGTCTGACAAAATTCCCAAGAGACAAACCAATTATGGCCATAATTGGTTTGCAAGTGGTACAAATTATGACCGGCAGTCATAATTTGACCACCTGTGTACACTTACAACCCAAGCTGTATTGTCAATGGCCCTCATTCAGATACAGTTTTTTCTGTATCTGAGTGGGTCTGACAAAATTCCCAAAAGACAAACCAATTACGGCCGTAATTGGTTTGCAAGTGGTACAAATTATGACCGGCGGTCATAAATTGTCCACCTGTTTATGATTACAGCCAAAGCTGTATTGTGCCTGGACCTCATTCAGATACAGTTTTTTCTGTATTTGAGTGGGTCTGACAAAATTCCCAAAAGACAAACCAATTACGGCCGTAATTGGTTTGCAAGTGGTACAAATTATGACCGGCGGTCATAATTTGACCACCTGTGTACACTTACAACCCAAGCTGTATTGTCAATGGCCCTCATTCAGATACAGGTTTTTCTGTATCTGAGTGGGTCTGACAAAATTCCCAAGAGACAAACCAATTATGGCCGTAATTGGTTTGCATGTGGTACAAATTATGACCGGCGGTCATAATTTGACCACCTGTGTACACTTACAACCCAAGCTGTATTGTCAATGTCCCTCATTCAGATACAGTTTTTTCTCTATCTGAGTGGGTCTGACAAAATTCCCAAGAGACAAACCAATTACGGCCGTAATTGGTTTTCAAGTGGTACAAATTATGACTGGCGGTCATAATTTGACCACCTGTGTACACTTACAACCCAAGATGTATTGTCAATGTCCCTCATTCGGATACAGTTTTTTCTGTATCTGAGTGGGTCTGACAAGCTTTATTGTCTCTGGACCTCATTCAGATACAGTTTTTTCTGTATCTGAGTGGGTCTGACAAAATTCCCAAGAGACAAACCGATTATGGCCATAATTGGTTTGTAAGTGGTACAAATTATGACCAGCGGTCATAAATCGTCCACCTGTTTATGATTACAGCCAAAGCTGTATTGTGCCTGGACCTCATTCAGATACAGTTTTTTCTGTATCTGAGTGGGTCTGATTGGATTTCAAGGAGACAAACCAATTACGGCCGTAATTGGTTTGCATATGGTACAAATTATGACCGGCGGTCATAAATTGTCCACCTGTTTATGATTACAGCCAAAGCTTTATTGTGGCTGGACCACATTCAGATACAGTGCTTTCTGTATCTGAGTGGGTCTGACAAGCTGTATTGTCTCTGGACCTCATTCAGATACAGTTTTTTCTGTATCTGAGTGGGTCTGATTGGATTTCAAGGAGACAAACCAATTACAGCCGTAATTGGTTTGCATATGGTACAAATTATGACCGGCGGTCATAAATTGTCCACCTGTTTATAATTACAGCCAAAGCGGTATTGTGGCTGGACCACATTCAGATAAAGTGCTGTCTGTATCTGAGTGGGTCTGACAAGCCGTATTGTGGCTGGACCTCATTCAGATACAGTTTTTTCTGTATCTGAGTGGGTTTGATTGGATTTCAAGGAGCCAAGTGGTACGGATTATGACCTGAAGTCATAATGTCACTCTGATGACATTCTGTGGACACAAATTTATTCCAGTCATAATTGATTTACATGTTGAATAAATTTTTGCTGGTGGGCTAAATCTCTCACCCACCTACAGGTGTTACTGTACCATCTAACCTAATCACCCATGTATTTGAAGGAGGATTCTAAAGATACACATATCCTGACACTTAATTCCTTGCTAAATGTGTAATTGTGTTTTATGTCTAGAGGATCTGCAGCTTTCTTTCCTTTGAAACCACAAAACTCATTTCTGCTCTATTTCTATGGGCTACACCCTCACTTCATTTCTTTGGGACCTGCAATATAAATAGAGCTGTTTTTCCCATGTTTTCCCTAAGTTCCTCTGTTTTTAACTTCTGTTGGCCATTTAAAGCCCTCTCCTAACAATGTAATACCCAATACTATGAATCCACCCCAACCACCTGATTCTGATGTCTCATTTGATGAAATGTTTCATAGGTTTTTTTCAAATAACACAGATTTGAATTCATCTTTATCTTATTAAAATGAGGCACCATCTCATTCATCCATCAATTCATTGTCCACCCCAAACCAAAGTACCGAACCCCAGGAATGTTACGATCTTTTTCACTACCTCAATTCTCCCAATATAGTCCCACCAGCTCCCATTAGTTATCCTCACATCTTGCCCTGCCCCCCACCAAACAACATAAATAGAACCCCCTTTCAACTTGGTAAATTTTTTCTTCTCCACGTAATCTCATCCCCAAAATTTTTTAATAATATATTTTTGCAAAAATTTATTAGATATCATAAACACACCAAACATGAGTTTATGTAACCCACCCCCAAATACTCCACGAACCCTTCCACCCCCCTCATTCATAGAATTCGACATGAATAACCACCCACTCAAGTACACTCTATCTCACCAATTCTTTCTTCTGAGCTAACTCGCCTCTCCCGTGAAGAATTTTCTCTCAATCACCACCGTATCAAGAAAATTCTCAATAATGCCCTTTCTGAAGCTGAAAAGAATCCTGTATCAATTGAGATTAAGGATTATTTGAAAAAGGGCCTTACATTGATTTCTCAAAAAGAACATGGTAATTATAATTCTTCATGTCTGTCCTCAATTTTGTGTTAATTTTATCTCCCTTCTTGTAGAATTGTCTTCATCACAAGCGATTGGTCTCATAGATGGCAATGTTGAAGTTATTGAGAGAGAAGTCCCTTCCATACGCTCATCCCAATCATCCTCCTTCGAGGAGGTTGTTCCTGATGGAAATCATAAGAAAAAACGGAAAATTCAAAACAAACCACCACCAAATATTCGTAGGTTTATGCAGAAAACTGTTACCTTTAATAATACTCAAGAGGTAGTTTCCATGAATATGTCTTCCACTACATCAACCCTTTGTACCAATTCTACCCCCCCCAAAACAATCAACCCCCAATTGTTATTGAACACCCAATCAAATGACCTCCCCTGTTCTTTACCATTTACCATTGTCGAGCCCCCTGTTCCCTCAATCATCCCACTTGAGACTCCCACCACCCCGCCAATGATTACTGAGGAACAAATTCCTGAACATCCACCAAATGTCACCCCCAGAAGATCTTCACAACGTGAATCTCCTGATTGCAACAATGACAACTCTTTGGAAGTACCGGCCAATAACATCCCCAATTCTCCAGCTCAGGTTCATCCACTGACTCCAACAAATGAAATTATTCAAGAAGAATTACATGTTTCAATAGCAGAGAATAATAGTAGTCCAAATGTTCCTTCCCAAATCCCTTCAAATACACCCACTCCAATTAATGCCACGACACCCCATGTTGTATCGTCACCAATGCAAATTAACCAAGTAAAAAGCTCCCATACACTATCTGCTCGTCAATTTGAAAATCCAGAAAACACTCTTCCGACCTCTCAATCAAATCCATCTACACCATCTCATTCTCCAACTCCTGGAATTAGGGAGCCATCTAATCATCTCTCTCATGTGGGCCCATCTCCACCCGTTTTGCATGAACCTCACCAAAATCCTCCTTCATCAATCATGCCTCCAGAACCACAGCCTCTCGACTCCCCCAATGATCAATTCTCTATTTTCACTGATGAATTTCGATCAAAATTTTATGAGCTTTTCAAAACATTCACCCATGGACGCCCCACCCAGGCCAAATACCAAACCACATTTGAAGCAATTGACTCACTCGTTTCCTGGCGCCACCAAAATTTGGGCTCCGAACAGCCTGCAAAGGGGAATTTCAATTTTAAACAGTGCTCTTCCTCATATAGCAAATGGATTGACGAGCTCTGCAATAATAGTTAGTTTAAAATTACACTACTCCCATGAACCAATGCTTATGTTAGATTTCTCCAGGTGCTCCATTTCTCAATGCCACTAAAGAAGAATTTTATGTTACATCCTCAATCTTTAAGATGCCGATTTATGACCAAGTCACTGCCCCTGAAATTCAGATTTCACTACCATTTTCACCTGACCCCAGCATTCGTAATGAAAAGCACCCTGAAACTCATTTTGTGCGTCATCTAATCTTCATGTCACAGCCCAGATCATTCACCATTACTGCTTGGGCAAAAGTCATTGCAGCTTCAGTCTCAGCAACCATGGATGAATTTTGCATACCAAAACCTCGTGTACCCCCTCAAGCACAAATTGATGAGGTCAACATTTATCTGGACATGATTTCATACTTTGAAGGCCTCAAAAGACCCTTAATTTCACCGATGGAACTGATTTACATGGCACATCAAAGTCCAGGTGGCTCAAACAATGCTCAAGAATCATACAATATTTCTTCCGACTCAGATCAACAGTTAAAGATTTTTCAAGACCTCATTTTAGATGTCATGATTTCTTATGTCATATTCAAAGCACAAGCCTCCCTTGATGATGTTTCCCCTAACCACACTGAACAATCTAAACGTGTCAAAAAAAGAAAGGCCCTCCGTTCTAATAACCAAATCTCTTCCGTAATAATTCACTCAGCTCCTCAAGTGGTAACCTCTAATACTGACAATGATCTCCAAGTTGAAACTGCCAAGAAGAAGTTGGTTGAATACCGTAGCCGTCATAATATCCTTCCTTTTGTTTACTATTTGATATTAGGTGTCAAGGGTTTATTCACTGCACAAAAGGATCATCAGAATTTTTCAATTTCCAATGCCATGCTCATACTATGCTCTTTTCATCTTATTCACCAACATGTTAAGCCACCTCCACCCGAAGAGCTAGTTTGGAAAAATCTATCTTTTCATCTCAAATCATTTTTTTCTAAGGGTATGAAACCATTCACTGATGTCCGACTTGTTCGCCCACCTTCACGACATCAATTGGCTCAATATCTTACAAGTGATTTTTTAAACCAATGGGAAGCACAAGCCACTGTGACATCACTCCTTCCACCCTCGCAACTCTAATGCTTTGCCTCCTGTTTGTAATTTACTTACACATGATATTTGAACCATTGTAATTAGTTTCCTATTATAAGAAAAAGTTGAATCTTTTCTTGTTTTATATTTTCCATGCTTTTAATTTTAGAATAGTTTTATTTTGAAACTCCCTTTTCATTCATTAGCTATGGCATTTGTTCTTAAATAAGACTTGACTCAGTGCAACAAGAAAATCCCGTGTTTTCAACATTCCTCAACAACTCAAATCAAAAATATTATCCTTCACTACAATATATTCATACTAATAACATCCTCACTGTCCTTATTTTCAATTGCCATCCAAAAACCTTGTCTTTTATAATGACAATACCATGCTTACTTGACTTGCATGATTGCCAATAAGTTAAGTTAATTTCATGCTTATGTTTATTTACTTTGTAGGAAAAACTATATTCCCATCTAATATTTCTTGCTATTAAATATTCCCATCTAAAACTTCTTGCTATTAAATCTTTACCCTCTTTTCAATATCTTACTCCACATTTGCCAACCCCAAATCAACTTCCAAATAAACTCTGAAATACACCTGTAATTTTTTTGCGTCTAACATTTATTTTCAATAAATCATTAGTACTTTCTCATTTTAAAACAGTTTATTATCATTTTCTTTTAATTAGACCATTAATTTATAATATCTAAAAAATTTTCAATTTTGTTTAAAAAACCATAATGAAACTATTAGTATGATTACTTTCAGTTTATAACAACTCAAATTCATAAATTTAGCGTTTCACATAATCAATTCATTTAATTTTTGAATTAATATATTTAATGAATTCACTTTAATAATTTAAATTAATCCATTTTGATTTAATTTGAATTGTAATGCTCCATTAAATCAATTTATAAAATTTCCTTTTCACATACCCAATTTTTTTTTCAATTACTTGCATTTCATTTTCAATTGTTAAATTTCATTTCCAATTAATTGGATTTGATTCTCAATGAATCAATTTAATTACTTAATTGATTTCTTGAAATTAATTAATTAAATTACTTGATTGATTCATTGAAATTAATTAATTAATTGATTGATTCAATGAAATTCATCAATTAATTAAATTAATTGATTGATTCATTGAAATGAATTAATTGATTCATTGAAATTCATTAATTAATTAAATTAATTGATTGATTCATTGAAATGAATTAATTAAATCAATTAATTAATAGATTCATTGATTGATTCATTGAAATGAATTAATTGATTCATTGAAATTAATTAATTAAATCAATTAATTAATTGATTCATTGAATTGAATTAATTGATTCATTGAAATTCATTAATTAATTAAATTAATTGATTGATTCATTGAAATTCATTAATTAATTAAATTAATTGATTGATTCATTGAAATTCATTAATTAATTAAATTAATTGATTGATTCATTGAAATGAATTAATTGATTTATTGAAATTCATTAATTAAATCAATTAATTAATTGATTCATTAAAATTATTTCATTAAATTAATTAATTGCTTCATTGAGATTAATTAACAAATTAAATTAATTAATTTATTCATTGAAATTAATTAATTCATTTTAAAATTTATCTAATTAATTAACTTATTTGATTTAATATCATTTCAAATTGATTGAATTAATTCTATCAATTCAATTCCTTTGTGATTTAATTTGAATTGTAATGATCAATTACATCAATTTATAAAATTTCCTTTTCACATACCCAATTTTTTTTTCAATTACTTACATTTCATTTTCAATTGTTAAATTTCATTTCCAATTAATTGAATTTGATTCTCAATGAATCAATTTAATTAGTTAATTGATTTCTTGAAATTAATTAATTAAATTACTTGATTGATTCATTGAAATTGATTAATTCATTGATTGATTCATTGAAATTGATTAATTCATTGATTGATTCAATGAAATTCATTAATTAATTAAATTAATTGATTGATTCATTGAAATAAATTAATTGATTTATTGAAATTCATTAATTAATTAAATTAATTGGTTGATTCATTGAAATTAATTAATTGATTCATTGAAATTCATTAATTAATTAAATTAATTGATTGATTCATTGAAATGAATTAATTGATTAATTGAAATTCATTAATTAATTGAATTAATTGATTGATTAATTGAAATGAATTAATTGATTCATTGAAATTCATTAATTAATTAAATTAATTGCTTGATTCAGTGAAATGAATTAATTGATTCATTGAAATTAATTAATTAAATCAATTAATTAATTGATTCATTAAAATTAATTAAGTAAATTAATTAATTGTTTCATTGAGATTAATTAATTAATTAAATTAATTATTTGATTCTTTGAATTTAATTCATTCATTTTGAAATTTATCTAATTAATTAACTGATTTGATTTAATACCATTTCAAATTGATTGAATTAATTCTATCAATTCAATTTAAAATTAACACATGTTTGTTATTTCTTTTGGGTGGCTGTATCACCAGTCAGCCAATTTCAGAATATATTTTTTTCTTCCAAACAATACAGTCACCTGGGGCTTGTTACAGAGCCTCCAGGCATGTTTTACAGCCCCCCACTGCCAAAGCCAGTCATACAGAGCAGTGGGGGCCCCTGGAATTCAATTGAGGTATGGTTTCATCATTTTGAAGCTCCGGTGATGACCGCCACCTCAGAACTAACAGATTTCGCACCAAATCATCTTTTTGTGCTATTTCCACCACATCCAGTCCTTCTCTTTGATTTTCAGCCTTCCTACTAGCAAAAAATCTCTTTCCACTAATTTCTTCATTAATTACTACAATAATTTTCATTAAATAAATTTTTTAAAACTGAATGGATGCGTGCTAGTCAAAGATTGACTAACTCATAATTTTATAAGGATATAAGATCGTTATTCAGCTTTTTCAAAATTTATTTTTTAAATTTTATTACTCTTTTCAAAGTTCAAAATGCCTAGAGCAATGAAATCAAATAGATATCTCAAAAAACATTTAAACAATTCTCAGATATCTAATCAACTCCACCGTCAAAATAAAAAAAAAATAGGATGTAGTTATGAAACTCCTTATTTCAGAACATGTAATTTTTTACATGAATGTTTCTTTGATCCAATTCCTCATAATGATTTTGATAGAAAAACTTTAAGATCCATTTTTTTAACAAAAACTCACTCTTACAGAACTTATATTAAAAAAAAATATTCTTCTATGAATTTTGGATTTACAATTTTAGATGATAAATCACTTCTTCATTCACCTGATAAAACTTTTGCAATCATTCAATTTATTCCTTTTAGAAACCTGAATGATTATGAAAAATCTCAAATCAACTTTTTATCCACTTTTTTATTTAAATATAAAATTTTTCTTAACAAATTACAAGAATCTGGAAACAAGATCACCAGTTCCATGTATGCAATTGGATGGAGACCACCTCGACTTGGTGACTTTACAATTGGGTGTTATATCAATTTGACTTCTATTTCTAATAACCCAGATCTCTATAATTCTTTATCACTTCAACTCTCTCAATTACAAAATATTATTCAAAATCTCTTTCAAAAATTATCATCAACAGTTTTCGAAATGAATTCAAATCAAATGAAACAATTCAACATTCCAGGATTTGAGATTTTAGACTTTACTGATTTTTATTCTTCTTCATTTGCAAATCAATCAACATTTACTTTGAATAACTTTTCTAACTTTCCTCATATTGATCAAACAGACTCTTCGGAGTTTGCTTATTTTCTTTCTATCCCAATTTCTACAAGTGATGGCACCTTAATCTTTGATAACTTTGACTTATTTAATGAATTTTTTGTCTTTCCAGACCACTCTATTAATATTGATTTAACAGGTAAAGAACCTGGTATTGTACAAATGGTCTGGAAAGCAAAAAGCACTAGACATTTTACTCTTTATCCAGATGGCGGCAATAGTAACTCTTTTACCAGATTATCCATGTCATTACAAATTTCAAAAAAAGCGTACAACTTATTCAAAAACTTAAAAAATGGTAAGATTGATAAATTTACAGTAGATGATCATACTTCTATCCTCAACAGGCTTGCTTCCACTTCTAAATAGTCAAAATCATTTTTTTCTTCTTACATTAATCTAATTCTCAATATTGGTTCTTCAAAAATTCTTAAAAAAATTCAAATTAATTTTTAATATGATGAAAAAAAAATATTAATTTTGATCATCTAAACCTCTTTATTAAAATTCAAATTAAAACACAAAAAAATACAAAAAAAATAAAAACATTGTTAATAAATATTCATTAGATTTAAAAATTTCATTTTATAATCATCATCTATATATTTTCAATTCCAAAACCAAAATATTTTGAAGAAAATTAAAAAATGTAAATCCAACTATCCATTGGATCTACAATTTTTAGATTTTCATAATTTCATTTAACTTTCCATCATCAAAATTCATTTTAATCAAAAAATTTCCGCTTAATTTTTGATTTTAAACCCTCACCCTCATATCCCTTTTAATCTTTCCATCATCGTACATCTTTAGCTGACTTGAACCATTCTTAGTTTTTGTCTTCATCACTCTCAATTTGAATCATAACCATCCATCTCATCAAGTCATTCTAATCAATCCTCAATCAAACCATCAACCTCAAAACTTATTTCATCTTCTAATCTCTCAATTAAGTGGATAAACCTTACTACCACACCCTCCTATCACCTTTCGGCTTGCTCATCACTCATCTTATCTTATCAATTATTCATCAATGGTTCCTCAAATTTTACTCAGCTTGCCTTTTCAAAGTCTAAGCCTGGATGACAGTAATGTGCTGGATCGTGAGTGAACCTGGCACGCCAAGCCTGCGGGCTTGTAATATGGTTAGCGTTTGGTTAACTGCACATACAGTACGGCAGCTGCCCTGGATTTACGTTTCCTATGAATACAGCTCGCCCTGAGCTATTGTTGGAAGCCATAATCTATTATCTCGGGGGTGATCACCAGTCTCATTCGAGAATATGGTGAGGATTGAAAGCTTTGAAGTTTGAAGGTACGTCCAAGAATGTGATTTTGTTCAGAATTTTTGATGGGTTTTGAAGGTCTTGATCATTATTCCGATGATTCATCTATTACTCCAAATACTCTACGTTCTGGTACATGCATAGGGTCATCCATCTGGAAGTTTTACGAGATTGACGTGAAGAGTAAGCGATTCAGTTGGCAGGTTGTGTTCTGGAACGTTCCAAGATGACCGGTTGAAGCTGTCCGTCCTCAAGCACAAACTAACCCACCAGCAAGCGTAGGACCTCTTTTATTTAATTGTCGTTTTTTGACGAGCTTAGGTGATGAAGTCGGTTGTTTCCCGTTGGCTCAACCATTCAGCCGTACCGACCCGCCGATTATCTCAGCCCTCCAGTTCAAAGTGTGTACCCACAGTTTAATCATTAATGGGCCAAACGCTTAAATGATCATTCGCAGTCCTTACCCATCCTGTAAAAGCATCGATGACTAATCAATCTTTGCCTAATTCACTTAGACTTGGCTCAAACATCCTCGACCTTGCAGCTTCTCAGAATGACCTGCAGGTTACCATGGTGGATGAGGCGAAAGAGATGGAAGAGAACCGATTAAAATCCCCTCATGGCTACAAATCAGACAGCTCTCACTTCAATCAGGCATCTGTGAGTTCACTCGCCTTTTAAATCCATCTTCTTTGTATTTTCATTAATCATGCAAGCGATTTAGAGTACACCTTCCCAGCGTTTTTGCGATCGTACTTGGCCTAGCGCTTCTTCCAGTTCAGCTCCTTATCCCACCTCAGAAGTTGAAAACTCTAACATTTGTGTTCCTGGTGATCTGCCGCTTTCTAGCCTGACCAGGGCGATGGACAATCACGACTTCCAACTGCCCACCAAAACCTTTCAAACCATACCTTCCTGCCAAAAATCGCGTCTTTCTACCCACACCTACGACTCCTTGTTCTCTATTGCTGCAACACCTTATGAAAACAATAAAAGTTTGGCTCAGAGAGCTAACCTGAATGAAAAAATTGATGCTTTGCATGTCATGAAGCCCGAGAAATTATCATATACGTCAGATTATTGTCAGATTGAAGTTTGCCTCAAGCTAGTTGAAAAGCTTTTTCAATCAATTGGACGCCTTTTAACGGATGATCAATTACTGCAATTACTCTATACTACAATTCGAGCAGAAGCTCTTAGATTATGATCTTTTATTAGCTCTTCCAATTCTAAATCCTCTGTTTTCAATGGGCAGCTACATTCTCACTTTTTATCTAGCCAAGAGCGAATATGTCAGCTGAAGAACAAACCAAAAGTGACACCAAAATGTCAACTGCTTGTGCGGCTTACACTCAACGCTTTCCACCAGTAGAGGATTACAGCAAAGCATAAGCAAACTACCTCCAACAACACAAAAAGCACCATTTGGCCAGGCTGGAGTTGATGTGGAAGCGAAGGACATTCTGATCAAGATATTATAAAGGGTTTTTTTTACCCTTTGGTCAGGCAAATCGTCCATCTCCTCCAAAGATTGATCAGTGCAAGATATTATTCATTGGTTTTTGATGGATTTTGAGCCAATGCATTAGAACAGACCATCAAGATGCGCATGATAGTGTTTATTTTGAGCAACAATGGTGCCAGAATAGCAACACTTTCATTGAATTCTGCCAATTTTTCTATCTTTTTTAACGGCTCCAAAATGCGAGTTAAAGCTCAATCGGGGAACTGAACAGTACATGATGATACTGCTTAAACTCAGAATGCAAAATTTTGAATCTTAGTAGAAATACAAGGTGATGATTTGGCTGACCTTCAATATGAGACCTTCTCTTGGGACGGATGCGTTACTTATCCTTGTTATGACTCAATGGTTTATTTGAGGTCTGGTAGTTTTCAATTTACCTTTTTTGAAGCCAGATCTCATCGTATTTTGGTGTTTTTTTCAATGTTTGCTCAAATGAAAGCTGCCATGGACACTGCGAGGCATGCAGGACGCCAGTAAGCAAGTGATTTCACACAAACCACCAGCAAGATACATTACAATGTATTTATAAGAACTCCTATTATCAGCTTTCCTCTCAACCAGGCATTGACCAATTGTCTAATTGCGCATTTGGGGGAAATTTCTGCGGCAAACGCTTTTCTTAGTAATGAGAACAAATTGGTGAATAAGGCCAAGGCACGAATTCAAAATATCCATCTAACCTCTGAAATGAATCACGAAGGCCAATTGCACACGCTGAAATTACTTGTTGATGTTTGCCTATCTTCATTCAACAAAGAACAGCAAAATCAAGACTCGGACTAAGGTTTAGACATCGATGTGAGTGTTATCTTTAAGTATCTCCGCTACCTCATCGCATATAATTTTCCTTTTCTGATAAGCTACATTTCCACCTAGATTATGGCCCAAATGTCGGATGTGAAAATTAATCTCACTCAGCCTCAGTATTTTGCTTTGATGTCATTAGTGATGTCCTTGCCCAAACTTTTTTATTTCAGAGAATTGAACCAGGAATCGCTTTTGCATACGTCGTCTCCCGGCCTTATACAAGTTACCGCTGCTAGTGCTACTATGGATTCAAGTGCTGAAATTGCTCCTGTGGCTAAGACGGCTGATGGAGAAGTTGTTTCAATAATATAATGCAACAAAACTACCAAGCCTTGTTTTTTAATTTTGGATTGATTTTTTTTACAAAAAAAACATTTCTCATTTTACAAAGAAATGATATAAAGATTAAGTTTTCCAAATTATTATTGATACTAATAATAATTCCAATTTCAAAAAGAATTTTTTATTATTCATCAAGAATTTTAGCATATGAGGCCTTTAATAAGAATCATAAGAATAATATCTTCAAAAACAATGGTATTTCAATAATCAGGTTATTTATTGACATTGAATTGTTTTGGTGATATTTTGAATATATTTTAATCAAGTGATAATAAATAATGGCTTTGAGAATAATGAGCCTGGCTATTGATGGTTTTTGTATGATCCTAGAATGCTTTAGTATAGAAGGGATGGATTTCTCTTTAATATAAAATTCTGAGTTGTAATTATTGTGGGGAATGAGGGACAAGGGACCTGTATTAGTATCTTTTTAGACCCCATTGAGACCTTCAAAATAAAATCTCTTTGAAAGATTCAGCTACTGATCCATTTTAGTAGTTCAGCACTTTGTCTTTGCAAGAAAGTATGACCTTATCTCCTTATTCCAACCAAACCTTTGAGGTTTCACATCATTTCCTAATTAGGAGAAAGAACTATAATTATATGGTTTCACTTTTTTGATTCACCATGTCATTAAAATGTGAAGAATTTTCCTTTAGTTTGTAATGATTTTTCATTTTTTAAGTATCTGGTTACTGGTTAAATCAATAATGAATAGTGATTGGAATATGTGATTTCCATGATCCTTATCTTTTTTTAAAGTGAATGAACTTTAATTTCCATAATTAAAAATATGATTTATTCACAAATATTTGGTCTATTTGAATCAAAATTCAAAGCTGAGGGTAAGGGTTGAACTATCAAACAACCTTTTCTGTAATACATATATTCCACTTTGGTATACATCTCATAGTTATTCTTGGAGTGATTTTACTGGGTATTCTTTCATTAACTTCACTTTTTTTATTTGTATTATGTCTTGGTATATTTTTGTCCTATATGCTTGTGATAATGCTTTATGATATGTAAATCCCTATGTGAAATCAATTGGGATACTTCTTTCTTCTATTTATCTTGTTGGCTTTAAAGCTGAGTATTCTCTTTTCTTATCCAACTATAAATCATCTTATTTGACTCTTATTTTCACTATTTGTATTGCTATCATTCCCAAATGTATTTGATCCTTTTCAAAAAAGGATGAAGTAACACAACAGCTTTTTTCATACTAGTAGTATCATTGTAGAAATCTATGTATTTCCAAAAAATTATATTATTTCCAATTTGTCATCAGAAGTTTAAATCCTCTCATCTTATTGAACCAGAAAGAGTACCAGCATATATTGAGTTTTCTAATGAAACTTGCATAACACTAGGTAAAAGAAAGTAACTTAGGGAAATGAATAATTTGATTGAAAAGAAAGGTACCCAACATTCTTATTCTTAATTTCAAAGTTGAATTTATTACTCTTGTTACATATAGTCTATCTCATCAAAGCTCAGTTGATACTAAGCTGATTTGGGGATTCATACTGAGGTATTTGTAACTTTTTTCCTCTAAGATAATTTTGGGATTCACATGGAGATAGTTCTGAAGCTACTGATAAGTTAAGATGAATATATGAGGAAGGACTCCTGTAAGGTAATATGAATTTTTTTTGCATAATTTGCATCATATTCAAAAAACCATTCCAAAGAATTAAAAAAAAGAAATATTATAGAAATTGAAGGGATAAAACATTAAACAAAGGAATATCTCAATTTAATTTTATTCATTACTTCATTTAAGAAACATTTTATATTTTGAATTTGATTAAATCAAACAATAATATATTCCTCAATGCTTTAAGTAACCATTTTGATAATTGAAATAGATAAAATTATCTCAAATGGAATAATTGGAAACTCAAATTAAAAGAACTTAAATAAAAAGATATGTATGAAAATTATATATCAAAATACAATTCTAATTGAGAAAAGATCAACTTCAAAGGACCTTGTCTTAGATTAATATATATATGTATCAATCTAAAGCTTACATTTCATTTTTGTATTATGAGCTTTATTGGTAAAAATTCTTCACCAAGAGCATGAAATTTCATTTCCACATTTCCTTCAATTAGTAAAAATCTAGCAAAGGATCTTTTACAGTAGAAGTGAAGTTGATTTATTGTGAACCATCAGTGTATTGGCTCATAATAGCTTGAAAAACTCATTGAACTTATTTAAGCCCATTTAATTGACTATTGAAGGATATATACTATATATAATAAGGATTTCCAAGCAGTAACAAGGAAGTGGACACTTGAAGGTTACAGAGGTTCTCCTGAGCTCAAAAAAAGAAATAATATTGAGAATTAAATCATACTAAAAGGAACTATTTAATGAGATTTAGCTTGATTTGTGAGATAAAAAATTGGTTATTACTTATTTAAAAGAAATATTTAGACATAATTACTTTGTATACAATCTCATGGAAGGGTTCATCTTTATTGATTATAAAGCCTAATTTCCAAAAATTCAAGTTACAAAAATTAAAAAAAGGGGAATATTTATGGTATTTTGATATGGTCTCAATTTAAACAAAAGACTTCTGATAATAGTTAAATATTTACTCAATCTTATGACTAATTAATATTATAAGAATAATAGACACTTTTATCTAGATAAAGACATATTTATGTGGAATTAGAAATTTATATCTCAAGAGAGAATGATAATTCAATTAAATTATGAATTTTCAAATCAACTTTGACTGGGGAATCAATTCAAATTCATATGTATACAAATTCCAAGTAGAAAATGGAAAATTTAATGGAAAACAAGTCAAAATGAAATCAGCTTATGATATGTGTACTTGATATTTTTAATACTTTGGATAATAATAATTAATCAATCCATATAATGATTTCTTAAATCTACATTAATTGAAGGAAAAAACCTTATCATCTCTATCAAAGAGCTGGATTTTCAAGAATTTATATAGTCAGATGCTTTATTTGCATAAAAGTAAATCTACTAAATTCCCTTTGATATTATTATGTAGAATCAAATTATTGATAGGATATTATAAGCTCTTGAATACCACACATAGATGTAAAACCATTCATATAGTGGAATGAGATAGCTTTGATCAGTATTGAGTTGACGTTGAGATACCGGCTGAGATAAAATGAAATTAAGGCTTAAGACAATATGTTAGTTAATATAAAGATCCAATTTCCTCAGCTTGAAGCTAAATTGAAAATACCTGACAGTATTACTTTAGAGCTGTAGGAAAAACACACCCTCATCACCCTATTGATAATATGTAAGAACTCTACAGAGATATGAACAAAGTGAGGAATTTATTCATTTGGAGATACATTTGGAGATATGAGTGAAGTTAAGGATGAGTTAACTTTGAGATACAAATGTAGATATTCTATGAGTTAACTTTGAGTTAATTTGAAGACTTTAGTCAAAATCATTGTAAGGGACCTGCAGGCAGGTCCAAATGAAATCACCCTGGTGTAATTTCATATGCCCAAAAGACCACAAATACAAAATTAACATATAAATATAAATAAAATGAATTTGTTTATATTATTAAAATAAAAATCAAAATATAAATATAAAATTATATTAAAAAAAAAATTAATTACAATTTAAAAATAAAAATACATTAAATTCTGTAAGTATAAAATTACATTTATACTTGAAAAAATTAAGTAAAAATAAAATTTTAGTAAAATTGTGAAAAAATGAATAAATTCGGAAAAAAGTTAAATAAAAATTACTATAACTTTTTATCCAAGAAATAAAGATATAAAAATTATTTCACCATTGGATTCCTCATAAAAAATCAGGTGGGGTCATCTCTGAGTGAAATTCTTGTAGCTCAACTCTAAATAAGCTTAAATTAAGTTTTTAGTATTTTCAATACAAAAGTTGAAAATCCTCAAAACTTTAATTTAATTCACACCACATGTGGTGTTAACCATCAATTCTTGTGTTAAAATTGAGGTGTTGTGTTTAGCTTAGAAGTTATGAGGAATTGAAGTATTTTCAATTTAATTCAATTGAAATGTCAAAATGTGCGCGTGTATTACATAAGTGAACTTTGATTTACATATGAGGTGTCAATTATTACTGTATTGTACTGTACAATTCAATTGAATTACATATGTAAATTATAAGTATAATACATGATGAGGAACTAAAGGAAAAATAAATTGGAAAGATTAAATTTGGGGGGGGGGGGGGGGAAAGGAACTCCAGCTCTAAGGGGGAGCTAGACCCCCAAAATCCTTGCTGACAGGCGTGTGGTGTCAAAATTCATGCAAAAGTTCATTGTTTTAGCCTGGAATTGAGCTACAGGGTCTGTGGACTCAATTGATGATGAGGTTTTGATACCAACTGGGGTAGTTTTAGCTGTTGCCAAGAGGGTAAAACTACCCTTAAGAAAAAACCATCATAGTAGAAACAGCTTTAACTGGTTTCTACGTCTCTTACACACACCCTGACGTGCTTTGAAGGCTCTAGACCAGGTATTGCTATAGTAATGGCTGATTTAAGGGTCTAAAATGGCTAAAAATGGCTTAAACCAGCCCTTTTTGGTCTAAATCAGGGTTCAATGATGCCATAATTGGCTTTTCTGTTGTCAGACTGTTTTTCACGAGTGGAAAGAGTAAATTTTACTTTTGGAGTCAGAGAATTAATGGCTATAAAAGAATCTCTTCTTTGCCCCACTTTTCCCTTCATGTTAGAATCTTTTCCTTTTATAATTAGTTTAAACATTGTTAAACCAATCAATAAGAGATTCCAACCACAATTTTGAAATCATTTTGATCCTTCTAACCACGTGAAAAAATCATTATAATCATTGTTTGTAACTTTTATAATCATTTTTACCCCTGAACCACCCCAAAAGTGAATTAAAGCATCTTTCATCACTGTTAACTTTGTGACTTTGTTTCCAAATTCACTCTGGTTACTTTTTGGCGTGTTTTCTATTTAAATATCTTTTTAAAGACTTTGTTCTTTAATTAATTGCTTGCAGTTCTTTGCTCAATTAATTCCAATTGAAATTTCTCTTGAAGAAATTTCTTTTGTAGCCTTAAATATCTCTTGTAGAGTATTTTTGGATAAATTTTCATTGTTGGTAAAACAATAAATCTTTATAATATTATTGTTTTATACTAATAAAGCTATAAACACTAAAATTGGCGTGTTTTCTCTTAAAACTAATATTTCTTACTATTTTTAATTGATTTTTACCTTATACAAATTGTGAGGACAGGAAAAGTACTTGATTTTTAATCAAAGTTTCATATACACACCTTACATTTGGGGGCCCAGCCATGATATTTTACCTGTGACATATTTTTTTACTCTCTTTAAATGCTTTTTCTTATATTGAAAAATTTCAAAAACATATAAAAAATACTTATAATTCAAAAAAATGCATAAAAAATATTTTTTTTTCATATCATAAGTGAGGCTTATATTTTTATTTATTTTTTGAAATAACCTTTTTTTTACTCAATTAATTGGCTTTTTCATTAGTTTTAGTGTCTGAAAATGTGGTAAGACAAGAAAACATTGAAACAGCCTCAACAGTAACCAGCATTATTCCTGCCAGTACTGTTAATTCTGATCATAATAGTACTATTATTGTGACTCAGAATATCCAACCAGAACCAATATCTTCTGAATTGGTCAACTTGGAAATAAGTAATACCCTTCAGAAAGCTAAGAATTTGGCCAATAGTAAGTTTTTTTGACGTAAAAATACTATTTTAAGCCTTTTTAACCATAATTATGCCTTCAACCAGGTCAGGAGCCAGCTATAACCCCTCAAGCAGCTCCCAGAAAGGTAATAGACGTGATTATGGCAGAGGACAATCAGGTACAGAAGGAAAAGGGTCAGTTGATGACTTCCAAACAACTAAAATGGGTCATTCTGAAGCTGATAATACCATTTTACCTTCAAATAGAGCTGATACCGCCACAACAAGCCTCTGTGGACACTTACAAAGCCAGCCACAGTGCATACAACAATGAACTTCAATTCAAGGAGTACCAGATCCTTGCAGACCTGTGGAAGAATTGCATGAATTCTTAACTAACTGTGAGAAAATTCCTGGGCCATCCCAACACTTGCAAATTGCTCAATGGATGGCATCCATTGATGGAGAAGAAAAAAATGATGCTTTTGACACTAGAATGGAGGAAAAACAACCCTCCACCACCCAAACCAGTGCCAAAAACAGCCCCGGTGGGCAGCAGCAGCAATTCCAACGTGAAAAAGCAGCCACAAACTCCAAAAAAGGCCAAAGGGAAGGCACCAGCCCCAAAGCCTTACACACAAGGATACAGAATTCCAAAGATTCAGCAGGATGCCATGGAAAATGTATTTCAGATGTACAGAACCATGATGGAATTACAGAAGAAGGAGGAAGCCAGATTAAGATTCCAGAAATGATTTCTGATATATTTGATTCCATCCCACAATTGTATGATGCTATAAATAACATGAAAAAACATCTTTCTGATACAAATGAAACCATCTTTAAAAACATTAAAACAAACAACCTGAGTCTGTGCCAAATTAATGAAACACTTATGTGTTTTTAAAAAGTTTTAAGAACAATTAAAATTTCCAATACTTATAATTATTTTAGCAATAAAATAAATGAACAATATGCCATTATTAATGAATTAACACATAAATATTCTAAATTCAATATTGATGACATAATTGAAACAAGAATTAAACAAGCCATAAATATTATCAAAACAGATAACAAGAAAGTCCTTGATGACATTTCAAATTCATTTACTGAAGTAAAGACATATACCATTGCCTTGAAAAAGTGTTTTGATGCTTCACAAGAAGAAGTATCAAAATTATCAATGAAATTTAATCAAGTCACTGCTGATAATACAAGACAGACAGAGGTATGGCAAGAACTGACACATAAAGAAGACATTTATAAAATTGAAGTAATAAATTTAATACAAGGCTTCCAACATTAATACAGAAATTCCCAAAGATGTAGCAACAGTAAAATGAATGATATTGAACAAATACTGAACACCTTACCAAGAATGTCTACACCTCTGAATAAAAATGAGGGCACAAGAATTCCAAATCCACAAGTATTGGATCCTGATAATTCACAGTTAAAAAATGAATTATCCGCTCCTTTTCATAACTTGGAACCATCAATGGGCCAAGCACTTTTGAAAGAAGTTCCAAAACTTAAAGAATGGCCTCACTTCAGTGGTGAAGGAGAGTATGACCATATGGAATTCATTAGAGGTATTGACATGATCAAAGAAGATTTTGAATTACCAGACAGATTGGTAACAGCAAGATTTAACACCTTCTTTACCAAATCAGCTCACAGATGGTACATCAAAATAAGACAAGCACATGTACACCAGAGTTGGAATTGGTGGAAAGCCCAAATCATTAACAAATGGGAAAATGATGCTTGGAGGTTGAAAGTTGAAACAGCCTTTGAATCTGCCAAATTTAATGCTGATAAAGACAAATCTTTACCATGGTTTTGCCAACAAAAAGACAGATTAAAAGCATTATATCCTGACATGTCAGAATTTATGATCCATAGAAAAATTCTGAGACAATGTGGAGGTGACTTAGAGCATGCTATCAAAAGCAGGACTACTGAACAATCTACAGCAGAGGATATTATCAATATACTAGAAGAAGTAACCACCAGAACTAAAATTGGTTCTAGTAGGGTGAATCTCAAAACAAGGTTTAATACACCTTGGAAAGATTCTGTGGACAAAAACACCAAAGAAAATTCTAATAATATTAAGTATAAATCTTCAGATACAGTCAGAAAGTGCCATATTTGCCAAAGCACCACCCATTTAGCCAACACATGTCCAAAGAAGGGAAAAATCAATGAAATAGATATTGAAAAGGAAGCTGATGTTGAAAAAGATGACATAATTGAAGACAATTCAGATGATAAGTCATCAATATTTTCTAAATATTCAGAAGATATAGAAAATATCAATGCCACTTTTGACATCATGGAATCTTATTCCCACTTTCCACAATTGAGCAATGGTCAACATGATTTATCAAAACTTCAAGATGCACAACTTATGAAAACAAAGCCAAACAGAGGGAAAGGTTATACAGCTAGTAACTCCTGTATAACAGAAGTGGTGATTGACAACCAGCCCACTAAACTTTTGCTTGACCCAGGATCCTTCTGCTCTTGTGTTGGAAAATCTTTTCTTAAGACTTGTGTACCAAATTTTGAAGACCAATTGTTACCAATTGATGGTATAAAATTCAACAGTGCAAGTAAACCAATGAAAGAATTAGGAATCTTTGAGACCAATGTCATATTCCCACACATAAATGGGAATTTAAGAATCACAGTTGAATTTGTTGTTATGGAAAATTGCTCTAGTACCCATTTTATATTGGGAAATGACTATTTAATCATGTATGGGATAGATTTACATAATAACAAAGACAGATACTTTACTTTTGGAGACAATAAGCACTGAAAATTTGCCTTTTTACCATTTAAAAGACAAATTACAGTGAAAAAAGTATCACAAGTGAGCTTAGAGTTAGAGAAATTAAAGTCTGAACAGTTAAATGAGGCTGAAATAAGCCTTCATCTGACTGATAAACAAGGAAATGAACTTTCTTCCCTTTTGCATGACCACAGAGGAGCATTTGCTTCAGACAAAGAACCTATAGGAGCAATTATTGGTCATGAAGTTGACATCATTCTTAACATTGAGAGACCTTATCCACCACTCTTAAGAAGACCTGCATATCCAGCAAGTCCAAAATCAAGAGAAGCTCTAGAAATTCATATCAAAGAACTTCTGGACCTTGGTGTAATAAGAAAAGTAGGCCACAATGAAGAAGTAGAAATAACTAAACCAGTCATAGTGGCATGGCCTAATGGAAAATCCAGAATGGTTGGGGACTTTAGAGCTCTGAACACTTACACTGTTCCAGACAGATACCCAATACCAAAAATCAAAATTGCCCTTACTCAAATATCTCAAGCGGTGTATATAACCACTGTGAATGCCCTTAGAGGATTCCATCAAAATGTGGTGACAACAAGAGCAAGAAAATACTTGAGAATTATTGTTCATTGTGGAGTGTATGAATACTTGAGGATGCCCTTTGGTATCAAAAATGCACCTTCACACTTCCAAAGAATGATGAATGAAATCTTCCCTGAAGAACTCTCAGAGGGATGGTTAATCATTTACATTGATGATAATATTGTTGGTTCCAAGACTTGGGAAGAGCACATGTACAGACTGTCCAGAGTTTTGACAAAAGTTCAATCAGTAAACATGAAAATCTCCTTCAAGAAATGTCATTTTGGATTTAAAGAACTTAAAGCACTAGGACATATTGTATCTGGTTTGTCCCTTGGAATTGACAAAAACAAAGTTGCAGCAGTATTGCTAAAACCAATGCCTCAGAATAAGAATGATATTCAGTCATTCTTAGGTTTTGCAGGATATTACAGGCAACACATTAAAGCTTTTGCATCCATAGCAAGACCACTTCATAAATTGTGTGACAAAGACACAGTATTTGAAATGACTGTCGACAGAGTCAAAGCTTTCGAGTCTCTAAGAGAAGCCTTGACCACTGCTGCACTCTTACTGATGCCAGAATTTAAATTACCTTTCAAACTGTATATTGATGCATCAGGGGATGGACTGGGTGCTGCACTTCACCAAGTTCAGATAATAAATGATAAACCTGTAGAAGGACCCATATGTTTCAATTCCATGCAAATCAAACCAACTGAAGCCAGATATGGAGCAAGCCAAATGGAATGTCTATGTCTTGTCTGGGCCTTGGAAAAATTAAACTACTTCTTGGAGGGATGTGTTTTTGAGGTGATAACAGATTGTACAGCTGTCAAATCACTTTTAAACATGAAAACACCCAACAGACATATGCTCAGATGGCAAATAGCCATACAAGATTACAGAGGAAATATGACTATTGTTCATAAGGATGGGAATATCCATAAGAATGCAGATGGACTAAGCAGATGGCCATTACCAAATAATATTGATAATCCTGCTTATGTGCCAGAAGAAGCTTCACCACAAATTCCAATAGAAGGAATAAGTGTTACAGACTTGAATGCCCTTCTTTGAGGAATTCAGACATAGTTACACTCAAGATAATAGTTGTAGCATCTTATTCCAATTAATTAACAAAGACTGTAAAGACAACTCTCTAATACATGCCTTGGATGAAGTATGGAGAAAATCGTATGATGAAGGAAGATTTCACCTACTGGATGGTATAATTTACCACAGAACCAAGCACACATGTGTCATGACAGTTGTAGACAGGTCATTAATCAATGTTGTACTGAAAGAATGCCATGATAGCCCCTTTTCAGGACATCTGTCTGAAGACAGAACAAGAGAGAAAGTAAAGACCTGCATATGGTGGCCAATGTGGCAGAAAGATGTTGCAGAGTATTTCAAAACCTGTGACAGATGCCAAAAGGCAAATAAATCCACTGGCAAGAGACTTGGAAATATGATAAAGATCCAAGAACCAAGCAGACCTTGGGAAATTGTCCATATGGATTGGGTAACTGGCCTACCACCAGGAGGTGACAGAAGTTATAATGCTTGCCTAGTAATTGTGGACAGATTCAGTAAAACTCCAATCTTTTTACCATTTCACAAAGATGATACAGCCATGGATACAGCTCTTCTGATATGGAATAGAGTAGTGTCATGGACTGGGATATTTACAAATATCATTAGTGATAGGGATCCCAAATTCACTTCAGCACTATGGACAAATCTTCACCAATTATTTGGCACTAAACTGTCTTTCTCCACAGCCTACCACCCACAAACTGATGGACTAGCTGAAAGGATGATCCAAACCTTGGAGGACATGGTGGGAAGATTTTGTGCATATGGCCTTGAATTCAAAGATTGTTATGGATTTACCCATGATTGGTGTACTCTGTTGCCAGCACTGGAATTAACATATAAAACATCAATAAATGCAAGTACCAATCATATTCCTGCTATTCTAGAAAAAGGATGGAGCCCCAAGTTACCCCAAGATTCCTTGAGGAAAGATTTAATTGAAATACATCCCACAGCTGCTAGCTTCAAAGGAATGCTAGACAAAGCTAGAAAGCATTCAGTAAGGTGCATGGAGAACTCTTTTGCATATGCTAAAGACAAATGGGATAAATCACATGCAACTCCATATTTCAAAGTGGGGGACCTAGTTCTTGTATCCACCACTAACTTCAATACCATCAAAGGATGTAAAAGGCTGAAAGACTCCTTTGCAGGACCTTTTGTGATTAAGGACCTCCATGGAGAAAATTCTGTTGAAGTAGAGTTATCTGAAGAACTTAGCAATAAGCATCCTACATTTCCAATGAGCTTGATAAAGCCATAAAAATCTAGTGATGCTGAGAAATTTCCCTTGAGGAATAAGATTCCCCAAGTTATACCTCCTATTGAATCATCTGGTACTAAGAAAACTACCAAAGTTCTTAAAGAAAGGAAATTAAGAACCAAGAAAGTAAGGGAATACCTTGTTAGGTACAGTGACCTAACTTGTGAAGATGAATGGTTAGAAGAAAAAGATATACCAGAAGCTACCAAACTCCTCAGGAGATTCAGACACACTAGAAATACCAATATTACAAAGTAATATTCCTCTTTAGGGGGAGGGAATGTGAGCCTTAGAGGTAATTTCATATACCCAAAAGACCACAAATACAAAATTAACATATAAATATAGATAAAATAAATTTATTTATATTATTAAAATAAGAATCAAAATATAAATATAAGATTATATTCAAAATAAAAAATTTAATTACAATTTAAAAATAAAATTACATTAAATTTTGGAATTATAAAATTACATTTATACTTGAAAAAATTAAGTAAAAATGAAATTTTAACAAAATTGTAAAAAAATGAATAAATTTGGAAAAAAGTTAAATAAAAATTATTATAGCTTTTTATCCAATAAATAAGCATATAAAAGTTATTTCACCATTGGATTCCTCATAAAAAATCAGGTGGGGTCATCTCTGAGTGAAATTTTTGTAACTCAACTCTAAATAAGCTTAAATTAAGTTTTTAGTATTTTCAATACAAAAGTTGAAAATCCTCGAAAATTTAATTTAATTCACACCACATGTGGTGTTAACCATCAATTCTTGTGTTAAAATTGAGGTGTTGTGTTTAGTATAGAGGCTATGAGGAATTGAAGTATTTTCAATTGAATTCAATTGAAATGTCAAAATGTGCACGTGTATTACATAAGTGACCTTTGATTTACATATGAGGTATCAATTATTACTATATTTTACTGTACAATTCAATTGAATTACATATGTAAATTATACGTATAATACATGATGAGGAATTAAAGGAAAAATAAATTGCAAAGATTAAATTTGGGGGGGAAAAGGAACACCAGCTCTAAGGGGGAGCCAGACCCCCAAAATCCTTGCTGACAGGCGTGTGGTGTCAAAATTCATGCAAAAGTTCATCACTTTTGGCCTGGAATTGAGTTACAGGGTCTGTGGACTCAATTGATGATGAGGTTTTGATACCACTTGGGTAGTTTTAGCTGTTGCCAAGAGGGTAAAACTACCCTTAAGATAAAACCATCATAGTAAAAACAGTTTTAACTAGTTTCTACATCTCCTAAACACATTCTGACGTGTTTTGAAGGGTCTAGACCAGGTATTGCTATAGTAATGGCTGATTTAAGGGTCTAAAATGGCTAAAAATGGCTTAAACCAGCCCTTTTTGGTCTAAATCAGGGTTCAATGATGCCATAATTGGCTTTTCTGTTGTCAGAATGTTTTTCACGACTTAAAAGAGTATATTTTACTTTTGGAGTAAGAGAATTGATGGCTATAAAAGAATGTCTTCTTTGCCCCACTTTTCTCTTCATGTTAGAATCTTTTCCTTTTATAATTAGCTTAAACATTGTTAAACCAATCAATAAGAGATTCCAACCACAATTTTTAAATCATTTTTATCCTTTTAACCACGTGAAAAAATCGTTATAATCATTGTTTGTAACTTTTATAATCATTTTTACCCCTGAACCACCCCAACAGTGAATTAATGCACCTTTCATCACTGTAAACTTTGTCACTTTGTTTCCAAATTCACTATGGTTACTTTTGGGCGTGTTTTCTCTTTAATATTCTTTTTAAAGACTCTTTTCTTTAATTAATTGCTTGCAGCTCTTTGCTCAATTAATTCCAATTGAAATTGCTCTTGAAGAAATTTCTTTTGTAGCCTTAAATATCTCTTGTAGAGTATTTTTGGATAAATTTTTATTGTTGGTAAAACAATAAATCTTTATAATATTATTGTTTTATAGTAATAAAGCTAGAAAAAATATAATTGGCGTGTTTTCTCTTAAAAATAATATTTCTTACTACTTTTAATTGATTTTTACCTTACACAAATTTTGAGGACAGGAAAAGTACTTGAATTTTAATCAAAGTTTCATATCCACACCTTACACAAAGAATTTGCAGGCCTGATTTTTTGTAGCAATGAGTCAACTTGGCATGTGCACGATTGAAAAACTGTGTATGACAAAAGTGGAGCCAGAGGCACAATGCTTTGGGTGTGAGTGCATATATGTGACATGCACACATAGGCCAAGGAATGTGTGGGGTGAATTATGTGTAACCTACATGCACACTGCACTCATTAGGGACAATTTACAAGCCCTGTGCGACTTAAAGACATCAAAACTTCCATGGAAAGAATGTGATTTAAAAAACATTGGGCTCATGAGGGTATTCACCTTGTAAAATGAGGATAGCTGAGTTGTGCCATTTGAGATCCTGTGATATGTAATTGTTTGGGTAAGATGATCATTTTAAGTGGCTGATTCACACCATATTAAATGTGAACATGGTAATTTCTTTGTAGCCATGTGAACTAATGGTCTTTACTGGTAACAATGGCTAGTTACTTTCACAAGGGTTTGAGGCAGTTATTTCTCCAAAAAGCTCCTAATGAATCCAAGAGAATTCCATAATTGGGTAACCATATTTTTTGAAAGGAAACATATACTCAATATCATGAAATAAGGGTTTTGGTATTACAAGCAGTCCACATGCCATCAATTTTCTATCATAAAATCCACAGTGACCTTCTACTTCAGATATTATCAAGTATCCACTATCAAATTTAACAGCTGTATGAATACTGATATGAGGCCAATAAAGTAAGAAATTCAGATCAAGATTTAAAGCTTTTAAGATCATAAAGTTATTGGTCAGAATGCAAGATGGCTCAGAGACTTTAAGAATTCTATTAAAAATACCAAATTGACATGAGTTCCTTGTCAGAAAAACATATCACTCTATTTCTGAAATTTCTGGTTTCAGTTTCATAAATATTTTGTTGATATTTATGTTTGACACTTGAGAATAAAAAGGTAAAACAACTCTAAAAGTGGGAAGACTTGTGGATTATACTGGAGTGTCTATGCTGATCCAAGGAACTATTTCCCTCTTTGGATTAGAATTTTGAAAGTACTCAACCAGGAAATAATAAATTTGTTTTTCATGATGGAGTGGTTTATTATGCTTTTGGTAATTTAAATGGTAAGGAGGTAGTGATTGAAAAAGTTTTTTTATTTGACACAGGGCTGATGGGGATTTCAGGAGAATGGGAAGATTGGAGAATTGACAGATATGTTGGATTGAGCTTTTATTTATATAATCTATTCACAGTTACAATAATTTAGTCTCATTTGGTTCATGTGTATAATTAATTTGAATATATTTTTCTCATTAATTAACATACATATTTTGTTATTTTTAGAATATTTGAAAGTACTCCAGTCATATGCTCATACCCCCATGTAGCAGAGGCTTATGATGGTACCCAGAATTGGAAGAGTGCTGGAATGCAATTGTAAAAAGAATGATTTGGGAAAAGGTGCCTGTATAAGGGTAGATTCATGAGGGTTTTACCCAAAAAAGAGAAATCACCTTTTCAAGAAAGGCAAGACATTCCAAATAAAATTCCAATGGATTAAAAGCCCCCCTGGACTCAAATCAAATAACAAGACTTTAGCTCCACTCCATATAATTATGTAATACAGGTATATACTTATGTCACAAATAAGGTTTAAACCATGTATGATGGTGTGCCAGCGTACATGGTTTAAATTTTAATCCCTCAATTCAATGGTGACACATCACCAATGGAACCCCCCTCAATGGTCAAAGAAGCTTTATTGCCATGTGTAAATAAACTAGAATATGTACAAGCATTGAGCAGCAAGACATTTCACCCAAGTACACTACCAATCACTTCCCCCATCAAGATGTGACATGTCATGATTTATCCCCTGAAGCTCAGCCACCATTACAAATGGGATAAAATCCTCCACTGGCTCAAATCATATCCTCCTTCACAATTAATCACTCAATCTCTTACTCAATTCATCACCCTCCTAAACAATTGCACATCACCCATGGATATTTATAAAAAAATCAATCTCATTCACGACTCCTGCAACAATGTTTACCCCCAGCTATTCCTCAATGTGTATATGCATGTGTCATCATTTCTCAACTCAAATACACTCTCCTCCTGAGGGTGATTGTAAGGTGTGGATATGAAACTTTGATAACATATCAAGTACTTTTCCTGTCCTCAAAATTTGTATAAGGTAAAAGTATTTAAAAATAGTATTTTTAAAGAGGAAAAACACCAATTTTATTGTTTTTAACTTCGTAAGGATAAAAAAATAATACAATAAAAATTTATTGTTTTACAAACAATAAAGATTTATCCAAAAATGCTCTACAAGAGATATTTAAGGCTACAAAAGAAATTTCTTCAAGAGAAATTTCAATTGGAATTAATTGAGCAAAGAACTGCAAGAAATTAATTAAAGAGCAAAGTCTTTAAAAAGATATTTAAATAGAAAACACGCCCAAAAGTAACCAGAGTGAATTTGGAAACAAAGTCACAAAGTTAACAGTGATGAAAGATGCTTTAATTCACTTTTGGGGTGGTTCAGGGGTAAAAATGATTATAAGAGTTACAAACACGGATGATAAACGTTTTTTCATGTGGTTAAAAGGTTCAAAATGATTTATACATGCTGGTTGGAATATTTCATTGATTGGTTTAACAGTGTTTAAACTAATTATAAAAGGAAAAGATTCTAACATGAAGAGAAACGTGGGGCAAAGAAGACATTCTTTTATAGCCATCAATTTTCTTACTCCAAAAGTAATACTTACTCTTGTAAGTCGTGAAAAACACTCTGAAAGCAGAAAATCCAATTATGGAATCATTGAACCCTGTTTTAGACCAAAAAAAGGCTGGTTTTAGCCATTTTTTGCTATTTTTAGGCATTTTAGACCCTTAAATCAGCCATTACTATAGTAATACCTGCCCTAGAGCCTTCAAAACACGTCAGAATGAGTGTAAGAGACGTAGAAATCAGTTAAAACTGTTTTTAATAATATTGTTTTATCTTAAGGGTAGTTTTACCCTGTTGGCAACAGTTAAAACTGCCCTGGTTGGTATCAAAACCTCATCATCAATTGAGTCACAGACCCTGTGACTCAATTCCAGGCAAAAAGTGATGAGCTTTTGTGTGGATTTTGACATCTCATGCCTGTCAGTAAGGATTTTGGGGGTCCCGCTCCCCCTTAGAGCTAGAGTTCCTTTCCCCCCAAATTTAATCTTTCCAATTTATTTTTTCCTTTAATTCCCCATCATGTATTATTATTACAATTTACACATGTAATTAAATCAAGTTTTTCAGTACACTACTGTAATAATTGACACCTCATATTTAAATCACAGTTAATTTATGTATTACACGCGCACATTTTGACAATTCAATTGAATTCAATTAAAAATACTTCAATTCCTCATAATTTCTAAGCTATACACAACACCTCAATTTGAACACAAAAATTAATGATTAACACTACATCTAATGTGAATTAAATTAAGGTTTTGAGGATTTTCAACTTTTATACAGAAAATTCAAAAACTTAATTTAAGCTTATTCAAAGTTGAGCTACAAAAATTTCACTCAGAGGTGACCCCACCTAATTTTTTATAAGGAATCCAATGATGAGATAAATTTTTTATTTTTCTTTGTGAAATAAAAAGTTATGATAAATTTTATTTAACTTTTTTCCAAAACTATTTTATTGTGGGTAATTTTGTTGAAACTTCATTTTTACTTAATTTTTTCAAGTAAAAATGTGTTTTTACAATTTTGAAATTTAATGTATATTTATTTTTAATTTATAATTGATTTTTTGGTTTTGTATATAAATTAATATTTATATTTTTATTTTTATTTTAATAATATAAATAAATTCATTTTCTTTATGTTTGTATATTATTTTTTTGTTTGTGCTCTTTTGGGTATATGAAAATACCTCTAAGGCTCACATTACCTCCCCCTAAAAAAATAATATTACTTTGTAATATTGTTATTTTTAGTTTTTCTGAATCTTATGAGAAGTTTGGTAGCTTCAGGTATGTGCTTTTCTTCTAACCATTCATCTTCACAAGTTGGGTCACTCTACCTAACAAGGTATTCACTTACTTTTTTGGTTCTTAATTTTCTTTATTTAAGAACTTTGGTAATCTTCTAAATACCAGACATCTCAATAGGAGGTATAACCTGGGAGCTTTATTCCTCAAGGGAAACCTTTCAGAATCACTAGATGTATATGGCTTTATCAAGCTCACTGGAATTGTAGGATGCTTATTACTAAGTTCCTCAGATAATTCTACTTCAACAGCATTTTCTCCATGGAGGGCTTTAATAACAAAGGTTCCTGCAAAGGGGTTTTTGAGCTTTTTAAATCCTTTGATTTTATTGAAGCTGGTGGTGGATACTAGTACCAAATCCCCCACTTCAAAATCTGGAGTGGCATGTGATCTGTCCCATTTATTTTCAGCATATGCAAATGAGTCTTCCATGAATCTTACTTCATGATTTCTAGCTCTGTCTAGCATTACTTTGAAGCTGGAAGCTGTAGGATTTATTTCAACCAAATCTTTTCTTAAAGAATCTCGGTGTAACTTAGGATTATATCCTTTCTCTAGAATAGCAGGAGTTTGATTGGTACTGGCATGAATTGATGTCTTATATGCCGATTCTAATGCTGTTAGAAGAGTACACCAATGATGAGTGAATCCATCACAATATTTGAATTCAAGGCCATATGCACAAACCCTTTTCACCATGTCTTGTAAGGTTTGTATCATCCTTTCAGCTAGACCATTAGCGTGTGGGTGGTAGGCTGTAGAGAAAGACCATTTAGTGCCAAATAATTGGTGAAGTTTTGTCCACAGTGCTGAAGTGAATTTGGGATCACTGTCACTAATGATATTTGTGAATATTCCAGTCCATGACACTACTATATTCCATATTAGAAGAGCTGTATGCATGGCTGTATCATCTTTGTGACATGGTAAAAAGATTGGAGTTTTACTGAATCTGTCTACATCACTAGGCAAGAATTATAACTTCTGTCACCTCCTGGTGGTAGGCCAGTTACCCAATCCATATGGACAATTTCCCGAGGTCTGCTGGGTTCTTGGATTTTGATCATACTTCCAAGTCTTTTACTTGTGGATTTATTTGCCTTTTGACATCTTTCACAGGTTTTTCAATACTCTGCAACATCTTTCTACCGAATTGGCCACCATATGCAGGTCTTTACTTTTTCTCTTGTTCTCTCTCCATATAGATGTCCTGAAAAGGTGCTGTCATGGCATTCTTTCAGTACAAGATTGATTAATGACCTGTCCACAACTGTCATGACACATGTGTGCTTGGTCCGGTGGTAAACTATACCATCCAGTAGGTGAAATCTTCCTTCATCATAAGATTTCTTCCATACTTCATCCAAGGCATGTATTAGAGAGTTGTCTTTACAGTCTTTGTTAAGTAATTGGCATAAGATGCTACAACTCTTATCTTGAGTGTAACTGTTTCTTACTTCTTCAGAGAAGGTGGTGTTCAAGTCTGTAATACTTATTCCTTGTATTGGAATCTGTGGGGAAGCTTCTTCTGGCACATAAGCAGGATTATCAATATTATTTAGTAATGGCCATCTGCTTAGTCCATCTGCATTTTTATGAATATTCCAATCTTTACGAACAATAGTCATATTTCCCCTATACTCTATTATGGCTATTTGCCATCTGAGCATATGTCTGTTGGGTGTTTTCATGTTTAAAAGTGATTTAACAGCAGTAAAATCTGTTATTACTCCAAAAACACATCCTTGCAGAAAGTAATCAAGTTTTTCTAAAACCCAAACAAGGCATAAACACTCCATCTGACTTGCTCCATATCTGGCTTCATTTGGTTTGATTTGCCTGGATATGAAACATAGGGCCCTTCAACAGGTTCATCATTTAAAATTTGGACTTGATGAAGTGCAGCACCAAGCCCATCTCCTGATGCATCAATGTAAAGTTTAAAGGGCAGTTTAAAGTCTGAAATCAGTAAAAGTGGAGTGGTAGTCAAGGCTTGTCTTAAAGATTCAAAGGATTTTACTCTGTCAATGGTCATTTCAAATACTGTGTCTTTGTCACATAGCTTATAAAGAGGTCTTGCTATGGATGCAAAATCTTGAATGTGTTGCCTGTAATATCCTGAAAAACCCAAAAATGATTGGATTTCCTTTTTGTTTTGAGGAATAGGTTTCAGTGAGACTGCTGAAACTTTATTTTTGTCAATCCCAAGGGATAGACCAGATACCGCATGTCCCAGCGCTTTGAGTTCCTTAAATCCAAAATGACATTTCTTCGAAGAGATTTTCATGTTCACAGATTGGACTTTGATCAAAATTCTGGATAATATGCACATATGTTCTTCCCAAGTCTTGAAACAGACAATAATATCATCAATGTAAATGATCAACCATCCTTCTGAAAGCTCTTCAGGGAAAATTTCATTCATCATTCTTTGGAAGTGTGAAGGTGCATTTTTGATTCCAAAAGGCATCCTCAAATATTCATAAACTCCACAATGAACAATAATTTCTAAGTGTTTCTTTGCTCTTGGTTTCAATACATTTTGATGAAATCCTTTAAGGGCATCCATAGTGCTTATATACACTGCTTGAGATATTTGGGTGAGGGCGATTTAGATTTTTGGTATTGGGTACCTGTCTGGAACAGTGTAAGTGCTCAGAGCTCTAAGGTCCCCAACCATTCTAGATTTTCCATTATGCCATGCCACTATGACTGGTGTAGTTATTTCTACTTCTTCATTGTGGCCCACTTTTCTTATTACACCAAGGTTTAGAAGTTCTGCAATATGCATTTCCAGGGCTTCTCTTGATTTTGGACTTGCTGGATATGCAGGTCTACTTAAGAGTGGTGGATAAGATTTCTCAATATTAATAGTGATGTCAAATTCATGACTAATAATTGCCCCTAGGCATTATTTACCTGAAGCAAATGCTTTCTTGTGGTCATATAAAAGAGCAGAAAGCTCATTTTCTTTTTTATCACTCAAATGAAGGCTTATTTCACCTTCATTTAACTGTTCAGACTTCAATTTCTCTAACTCTAAGCTCACTTGTGATACTTTGTTGACTGTAATTTGTCTTTTAAATGGTAAAAAGGCAAATTTTTGGTGTTTATTGTCTCCAATAGTAAAGTATCTCTCCTTCTTGTTATGTAAATCTATGCCATAAATGATCAAGTAATCATTTCCCAATATGAAATGGGTACTAGAGCAGTTTTCCATAACAAAAAATTCTACAGTGATTCTTAAATTTCCATTTATATGTGGAACTATGACACTGGTTTCAAATATTCCGGATTCTTTAATTGGGTTACTTGCACTATTGAATTTTATGCCATCAATTGGCAAAAAATTGATCTTCAAAATTTGGTACACAACTCTTCAGAAAGGATTTACCTACACAAGAGCAGAATGCTCCTGGATAAAGTAGTAGTTTAGTGGGTTTTTTGTCAATTACCAATTCTGATATACAAGAGTTACCAGCTGTACAATCTTTCCCTCTGTTTGGCTTGGTTTTCATTAACTGTGCATCTTGAATTTTCAATAAATCAAGTTGGCTATTGCTCAACTGTGGCAAGTGTGAATAAGATTACATTATTTCAAATGTGGCATTCATATTTTCTATATCCTTTGAAGATTCAGAAAATATTGATGATTTATCATCTAAATTTTCTTCAATTACATCATCTTTTTCAACATCAGGTTCTTTTTCAATGTTAATTTCCTTGATTTTCTCCCTTTTTGGATATGTATTGGATAAATGTTTGGTGCTTTCGCAAATATGGCATTTACTGATTGTATCTTCAGATTTATATTTTAAATTATTAGAATTTTCTTTGGGGTTTTTGTCCACAAAATCTTTCCAAGGTGTATTAAACTTTGTTTTGAGATTCACCCTACTAGAACCAATTTTGGTTCTGGTGGTTACTTCTTCTAATATATCGATAATATCTTCTGCTGAGGATTGTTCAGTAGTCCTGCTTTTGACAACATTCTCTAGGTCACCTCCACATTGTCTTAGAATCTTCCTATGAATCATAAATTCTGACATTTCAGGGTATAATTCTGTTAGTCTGTCTTTTTCTTGGCAAAAACATGGTAAAGATTTTTCTTTATCAGCATTGAATTTTTCAGATTCAAAGGCTGTTTCAACTTTGAACCTCCAAGAATCTTTGGCCTATTTGTTGATAATTTGGGTTTTCCACCAAGTCCAACTTTGGTGTCCATGTGTTTGTCTCAATTTGATATACCATCTGTGAGCTGATTTGGTAAACAAGGTGTTAAATCTAGCTGTTACTAATCTGCCTGGTAATTCAAAATCTTCTTTGATCATGTCAATAACTCTGATTAATTCCATATGGTCATATTCTCCTTCACCACTGAAGTGAGGCCATTCCTTACGTTTTGGAGCTTCTTTCAAGAGTGCTTGGCCCATTGATGGTTCTAAGTTATGAAAAGAAGTAGAAAATTCATTTTTAACTGTGAATTTTCAATATCCAATACTTGTGGATTGGGAATCCTTGTACCCTCATTTTGATTCAGAGGTGTAGAAATTCTTGGTAAGGTGTTTAGTAGTTGCTCAGTATCATTCATCCTACTGATGTTACACCTTAGTGAATTTCTTAATTCATTTTGCAAGCTTTGTATAGAGCTCATTAAATTCTTTTTATGATCATCCTCTTGTATTTCAGCTCATTCCATACTTCTGTTTGTTTAGTATTATCAGAGATAACCTCATTTAACTTTATTGTTAATTTTGATATTTCCTCCTTTGAGGTATCAAAACACTTTTTCAAGGCAATTATATGTGTCTTGACTTCAGTAAATGACTTTGAAATATCATGAAAAGCTTTCTTATTAACCTCTTTGATAGTACTTATGGCTTGTTTTATTCTTGTTTCAATTATGTCATCAATATTGAATTTAGAATATTTGTCTGTCAATTCTTCAATAATGGCAGATTGTTCATTTATCTTATTGCCAAAGGAATTATCATTATTGGAAGTTTTAATTGTTATGAAAACTTTTTCAAAACATATAAGTGTTTCATTGATCTGGCTCAGACTCACATTATCCATTTTAAGATTGTTAGAAATTGATGAACTTTTATCAGAAATATGACTTTTCATTTCAGTTATAGCTTCATACAACTCTGGGATAGCATAAAAAATGTCAGACATCATTTATGATATTTTATCTGGCTTCCTCCTTCTTTTGCAATTGCATCATTGTTCAGGCCATCTGAAACACATTTTCCATGGCATCCTGTAGCCCTGGCTGTAAGGTTTTGTGGCTGGTGCCTTTCTTTTGACCTTGTTCTGAGCTCGTGGCTGCTTTTTCACGTTGGAATTACTGCGGCTGGACACTGCGGCTGTTTTTGGAACTTGTTTGGGTGGTGGAGTGTTGTTTTTCCTGCATTCTGCTGTTTAGAGCATCGTGTTCTTCTTTTCCATCAATGGATGCCATCCATTGAGTAACTTGCAAGTGTTGGGATGGCCCAGGAATTTTCTCAAAGTCAGGTAAGGATTCATACAGTTTTTCCACAGATATGCAAGGATCTGGTACTCTTTGTCTTTCTAAATGTCCACTGAGGCTTCTTGTGGTGGTTTCAGATCTTTTTAAAGGTGAAATAGTCTTATCAGCTTCAAAATGACACAACTTATTAATTTGGAGGTCATCAACTCACACTTGTCCTTCTGTAACTCATTGGCTTCTGCCATAATCACGTCTATGACCTTTCTTGGAGCTGCTTTAGGGGTTAGAGCTGGTTCCTGATCTGGTTTAAGGCATATTTTATGATTAAAAGGCTTTAAAATAGTAATTTTACGTCCAAAAACTTACTATTGGCCAAATTTTTAGCTTTCTGAAGAGTATTACTTATATCCAAGTTGATCAATTCAGGAGAAATTTGTTCAGGTTGATTATTCTGAGCCACAATAACAGTACTATTATGGTCAGAATTAACAGTAATGGCAGGAATAATTCTGGTAGTTGTTGAGGTTGTTTCAATGTTTTATTGTCTTATCACATTTTCAGACACTAAAATTAATGAAAAAGCCCATTAATTAAGTAAAAAAAAGGTATTTCAAAAAAGAAATGAAAATGTAAACCTCACTTATTATACAAAAAAATTATTTCTTTATGGATTTTTTGAATTATAAGTATTTTTTATATGTTTTTGAAATTTTTCAATATAAGAAAAGGATTAAAAAAGAGTAAAAAATATGTCACAGGTAGAATATTACAGCTGGGCCCCCAAATGTAAGGTGTGGATATGAAACTTTGATAAAATATCAAGTACTTTTCCTGTCCTAAAAATTTGTATAAGGTCAAATTATTTAAAAATAGTAGGAAATAGTGTTTTTAAAGAGTAAACATGCCAATTTTATTGTTTTTCAGCTTTTTAAGTATAAAAAAATAATATAATAAAAATTTATTGTTTTACCAACAATAAAGATTTATCCCAAAATACTCTACAAGAGATATTTAAGGCTACAAAAGAAATTTCTTCAAGAGCAATTTCAATTGGAATTAATTGAGCAAAGAACTGCAAGCAATGAATTGAAAAATCTTTAAAAAGATATTAAAATATAAAACATGCCCAAAAGTGACCAGAGTGAATTTGGAAACAAAGTGACAAAGTTAACAGTGATGAAAGATGCTTTAATTCGCTTTTGGGGTGGTTCAGGGGTAAAAATGATTATAAGAGTTACAAACAATGATGATAATAGTTTTTTCACGTGGCTAAAAGGTTCCAAATCATTTATAAAGCTTGGTTTGAATATTTTATTGATTGGTTTAACAGTGTTTAAACTAATTATAAAAGGAAAAGATTCTAACACAAAGAGAAAAGTGGGGCAAAGAAAAAATTCTTTTCTAGCCATCAATTTTCTTACTCCAAAAGCAAACATTTACTCTTGTCAGTCGTGGAAAACACTCTGAAAACAGAAAAGCCAATTATGGAATCATTGAACCCTGGTTTAGACCAAAAAAGGGCTGGTTTTAGCTATTTTTTGCTATTTTTAGGCATTTTAGACCCTTAAATCAGCCATTACTATAGTAATACCTGGCCTAGATACTTCAAAACACGTCAGAATGAGTGTAATAGACGTAGAAATCAGTGAAAAATGTTTTTAATAATATTGTTTTATCTTAAGGGTGGTTTAACCCTGTTGGAAACAGTTAAAACTGCCCTGGTTCGTATCAAAACCTCATCATCAATTGAGTCACAGACCCTGTGACTCAATTCCAGGCCAAACGTGATGAACTTTTGCATGGATTTTGACATCTCACGCCTGTCAGCAAAGATTTTGGGGGCTGGCTTCCCCTTAGAGCTAGAGTTCCTTTCCCCACCCAAATTTAATCTTTCCAATTCATTTTTTCCTTCAATTCCTCATCATGTATTATATTTACAATTTACCCATGTAATTCAATTGAGTTTCTCAGTACACTACTGTAATAATTGACACCTGACATGTAAATCAAAGTTCACTTATGTAATACACGCACACATTTTGACAATTCAATTGAATTCAATTAAAAATACTTCAATTCCTCATAACTTCTAAAATATACACAACACCTCAATTTTGACACAAAAATTGATGATTAACACCAAATTTGATGTGGATTAAATTAACGTTTTGAGGATTTACAACTTTTATGCAGAAAATACAAAAAAACTTAATTTATGTTTATTTACAGTTGAGTTACAAAAATTTCACTCAGAGGTGACCCCACCTACTTGTTTTATAAGGAATCCAATGGTGAAATAAATCTTACATGTTTATTTTTTAGATACAAAGTTATGATAAATTTTATTTAACTTTTTTACAAAATTATTTTATTTTGGGTAATTTTGTTGAAAATTAACTTTTACTCACTTTTTTCAAGTAAAAATGTGTTTTTACAATTTTCAAATTTAATTTATTTTTATTTTTAAATTATAA
Organism: Austropuccinia psidii; assembly: GCA_023105745.1. Taxonomy (NCBI): domain Eukaryota; kingdom Fungi; phylum Basidiomycota; class Pucciniomycetes; order Pucciniales; family Sphaerophragmiaceae; genus Austropuccinia; species Austropuccinia psidii. Next base: position 35,307,014 of record JALGQZ010000003.1, on the reverse strand, counting down.
TTAAATTTTTGATTTTGTATATAAATTCATATTTATATTTTAATTGTTATTTTAATAATATATATAAACTTATTTTATTTATGTTTTTATATTAATTTTTTGTTTGTGGCCTTTTGGGTATATGAAAATAGCTCTAAGGCTCACAGTGATAGGCAGGGAGCTGCCTTCACACCTTTCCAATTCAAACAGCACATTAAAAAGCTCAAATCATCCAATGAACCCAAATCAATTGCAAAAATGCCTACCTCAGCATCAGGATCTGAGTGCCCTCAAATTCTATTGGATCAAATCTTTGCAACTGATTATTCTCAATTGACCCAAACCACATTTTTCCCTCCACAAGGTCTCAATTCAAATGAACAAAAGCCATACAGTGGTAGTAAAAACCTTTCCCCACAAGACCTTGGAATGATAATATCTGCCATTCTATAATTAAGGTATAATATACCCTGCAGGGCCTCATAAATTCTCAACCCCTCCATGAACCTGCTTATCAAGTCAAGTATCTCAAGCTCAGGGGGTCACCCCACTCCTGCATTCCATATACGTCAAGATCTCAGTACCATATTTGAACAACTCCAATTGGAGCCACTGATTGAAAAATATATATGTTGTCCTCAATTCTTCTTTCTTAATAGCCTTACTTAATCTTTCACAACTGACCAACCCCTCTTTCAACACCATAATGAACCAAATGATCATGATTCCCCTTGGACACAAACATTAGTCAAATTCATCAACTCATTTGAACTCCCCACCCAAAATAAAACCACCATAAAGCAAATATTTATATCAACAAAACATTTCATTTATCAACCATTCAAAAATTGGCTTGCCAGATTTCTCCAGTGGTCTGGAATTATGAAAATTCTGCATCAAAATCAACAATACCAAACTCCCAAAGGTTCCCCCAAATGTGACATCTGGGATGGATTGGTCTGAAGATGCTTCACTTGCACTAGAAATATCAATGACCCCCCATTCCTGTGAATTCCTGATGCATTGGCCTTCTCCATTTATGTGGACCGGTTTAATTCATATAGAAAGTCAACCTGGTTGGCCAGCATTGGACCTATAATGCTTGTTTGTCTTAATCTCCCCCCAAGTGAAATATTGAAGCCAGCCAATGTCTATGTTGCAGGAATTATCCCTTGTCCAAAGGAGCCAACTGCCCTTCAATTGAATTTCCTATTAATGCCACTCATCAAGAAGCTCCAAGACATATGGAAAAGTTACCATTTTTCACCCAATTCAACAGGTCCTTCAGGATCGTTGAGCCATGTTGCCATCCTCATGGCCATTGCATATGTGGTTTCCATGCACAAGCTTACTGGATTTATTCCTCATTCAGGCAACCACTTTTTTAATTTTTGCACTATTAACAAGGCTCAAATTGAAGAAATTGGTCCTCAATTTCCCTAAGCACGCTCATACCAAAATCATAAATAAACCATTGCAAAATGGCTTTGGGTAAACCCAAAACAACAACATGCAATTTCATCTGAGTATGGAGTGTGTTTTTCAATTTTGGAAGACCTTCAATAGTTGGATGAAACCAGAATGGTGAATCTTGACATAATGCATAATTTAATCCTTGGGAACTTGAAGGATCATCCTATTTTCAAATTGTGCATTCCAGACACCAAATCAAAAATATACATCAGGTCCCACAGGAAATCAAATGACACCAAAAGTTCAGACTCAGATTCAATGACCTCCAACAGGTCTCTTGATCAAATCATATTGAGAGAGGCCTTCTTCCTGAGAAGAGACACAGAAAAAGTAATGAATGAGTCACTCCCAACTACTTCCACCCAACAAAATTACTTTGCAATGCCCACCCCTCACACACAACATCCATCTAGTGGTTATGTGTAGATTACTTCATTTGATGCAGATTACATCCCAACTTCCAAATTAACCTCCAATTTGGATATCAGTGCACTGAGTGATCACCAGATCAAGGGTGAGGCTCTGGAGCATCTCCAAAAAATCATATCTGATACCATAATTCCATCATCATGGACAAGAGTCCCCTGCAAAATGGGCTCCCCCTCTCATGGTAGTTTAAAGGTTGCTGAATTGAATCCCTTATACAAGTTCTATATTCCATTTTTAATGCTCAGTCAACAGATGTCATTGGATGAACACCATTCCCCCAATACAAAAAGAAAAATTGGTAAATCAGAAGACCTTGGAAATGAGCTAACAAAGAATACATTCCATTTTATTGGTGCTATGAACATTGCCACAAGTTGGACTGTTTAAATGGATTATGCAACTGAGTTTTATGAAAATTGGAAAAATTCTTCCTTTCTAATCAACACCTATTCCCAAAAAAAAGTAAACCAAATCATCATTTTGCTGATCATATTCCAGAACTCTTGCAACATTGAGGCCCAGAACAAGCCTCAGCCACATGGGGTTATGTGTGCTTGATTTGATTTTTTGCAAAGATTCCAACACATAACAAAATATTTATGTTAATTCATAAGAGAAATATATTCACATTGATTACACACATGAAATGAATAAGACTAACTTCTTGTAACTCTGAATAGATGATATAGATAAAACCTTACTTCAACATTTCTGTCAATGTTCCAACCTTTCCCTTCTCCTGAAATCTCCATCATCCCCATGAAAAATAAAACAACTTTTTGAATCACAGCCTATTGCCCTGGTTAATCACCAAAAAAACAATCAACCACTACACCATGACCAACAAAGCTATGATTACCTTGTTGAGTACTTACAGGATTTTCATTCAACAAGGGAAAAAGCTTCATGGATCAGCTTAGACACTACTTTTCAATCCACAAGTCATCCCACTTCAAGGGTTGTCTCACCTTGGTATTTTCTGGTTTCAAACATTAATATTGGCAACCATATATATTCAAAAGAAACTGAAAATGTGAGCAACAGTGTCATATGTTTTCTGAGGCAAACCTCACAAGGATTGGGTATTATTAATTGAATTTTTAAAGTCTCTTATCCATCTTTCATGCTCAAAGATAACTTTCTGATGTTAGAAACTCTGAGAATTGATGGGACTTTCTTACTTGATTGGCTACATCTCAATATTTATGAACCTGTTGGTTTTGATGATGGACACTTGATTATATCTGAGGGAGAAATAGAAGTTCAATGTGGATTGTATGAGAACAAAGGGATTTCATGTGTGCTGCTTGTAATCATAAAACCCTTCTTTCATAATATTTAGTATATTTTTTATGCTGAAAATATAGTGATACAATTTTGCAATTCTGTCAGCTCCATTAGGCTTTTTTCCAGAGAAATAACTGCCTCAAGATTTGGTGACAGTAACATGCCATTGTGATGAATAAATACTATTAGTTCAAATGGCCACAAATTTACTATTTTGACATTGGGTACATTGTAAATAAGCTAATTTCAATCATAAAATTACCCACAAACTCACATATCACAGGATTTAAAATGACACAACTTTGCTATGATTACATTGGAATTATCTGAGTGTGCCTCAGCATTACATTAAGTACATGAGAGTGTAAGCTGCATGGAGCTGGTCACATGCCCCTAATGAGTGCTGTGTGCATTTAGGTGCCAAAAAATTACCTCCACACATTCTTTTGCCTTCTTATGCATGTCTCAGATTTACAGGCCCAAACACACCACTGCAACCACACATGCACCCGCTGCAGGTGGTTCCACACGTGTCACCTGCAAATGGTTGATTCCACTTGAAATTAGGCCCTCACATGCTTTTGCCTTTGTGTGCATGTGTCACAACCATGCACCCACGGTATTGTGGGGTGGGCTGAACTAGTGTCACCTGCAAAATTTCAATCCCGCTGAGGCTGAGTCCTTTCATGGATGACCTGGGGAATTCAAACACCCATCCTCTACATTAAGACTGGCTTCAGGACCTCTTTGATCTGTGTGTATGCAAAAAGGTGGGTTTTGTGTTATTTTTACAAACCTTTGGATGGTTGTGGGAGGATTAGGTGGTGAGGAATCTCAGTTGAAGGCACGGGGGAACCAATATTGGTGGATATCACAGGATTTGGTGTAAGACCAGTGTGTGATATTGTGGGAACTCCTTTTTTGTGGGATGAATAATAGGTAGTACCTCAAGGGGAAAATTATTGGTGAGTCTGTTTTTAATTTCAGACTTAGCCAGTAACCATGGGTGCTAAGGTGTATTAGATGCCCCTCTAAATATACTGAAAAAGATACCATTTTTGATGAGATCACATATCAATTCTTTAGTTTTGTGGCTTTTCAATTGGAGAATTTCATTCAGCAGTCTCTATCATTCTGTCAATAAAGGATCACTATTATTATAATGGTAATAGTTAATATTTGTTTAATAATTGAGGTTTGCTTAACTTATTATTGATTATAGTTATTTTAAATTAATTCTTTTAGGATTCCTTCTTTCAATACATGAGATATTTAAAGAATATTTTTTAGGAGCACTATTAATATGAATAATAATCTTGATAGCAAATTAATACTTTTTAAAGGTGATTTAATAATACTATCAATATAGCTATAATAATTTAAGGGTAAGATAATTTTATAAGGGTGGCTCTGGTTAATATAAGGGTAAGTTATAAATAATAAAATATCAATATAGGACTATTAGGATAAATATAGATTTAATCCAATATACCTAAAAGGGTTATGATATAAGGTATAAGGGTAAGCTGATATCCCTTCTATAAATAAGGGTTATTGATAAATCAGATAAGATCACTAATGATAATATCTTTCAGCACTAATTCAAAACTACTACTATAATTGTAAGACAATTAAATAGTATTAAGATCCTTCATCAATATTATAAATATCTTTCATCAATTAAGAATAAATAATGCCATAAGATACTGAGCCTTGCTACTGATATTTTTCAATATAATGCTAGATTATTCTACTAGAGAAGGGATGGATTGATCCTCAAGATTATTGTCTGAATCAGGAGCATGGGGGGAAGACAGGGAGCGAGGACCATTATGTACACCTTTTGAGCCCTCCATAGAGCCTTCCAAAAACAAGGGACTTGGAAAAAATTCCACCTTAAGACATTTTTGCTGGTGGGTAAATTAAAAATGGTGTCATTTGATGAAGATATTGCATAATATGTTTGGTTGATTGCACCATTTTGAACCTTATCATTGTCAGTGCACAGTCTTGAGACATTTTTGCTAGTGGTTAAATTTGGAATGGTGTTATTTGTTAAGGATATTGCACCATATGCTTGGTTCATTGCACCATACCTTTTGAATTATACTGATATTTTAACAAAAATTTCTCCTTATTATGCACAGACTTGAGTTATTTTGTCTTATTTTTCTTCTTCAAAGCCTTGAGACATTTTTGCTAGTAGTTAAATTTGTAATGGTGTCATTTGATACAGATATTTCACCATATGTTTGGTTGATTCCACCATTTTTTGAAACTGTATTCTTATCTCTACTATCCTTATTTTTCTTCTTCACAGCCTTGATCTGTATTTAGTTGAGTATTTTCCTATGTAAAATTTAATTTGTAAATAATACCTGTAATGTTTGGTTATGAGAGTTGAAGTGGGGATTGAGTAATCTAACACTATGTTAGCTTATATGTAAGTGTTTTTTTATGTCAAGAGATGTAACACATGATATTTTCAGAGTAATGGTATCACTTATGTAATCAAAAACATGTTCATTCATATTGAATACTTAAACAAGCTGCATTATTTTTAAGCATATTCTTGTTCCTAGTATAGAGTGTATAGTATCATTTCTCTTCTTTAATCCATGATATCTAGAGAATTATTCATGTTATGGGGTTGAGGCAATATGTGACTATAGCTAAAATTTGATGTGGATTCCAGTGAAATAATTATTTGTGTTATTTTTATATAATTGTCTTCCTTTTTCTTGCAAATCTTTACTTGTATCTTTTAATTTTAATCTTTATTTTCTTCTTATATATATATATTATTCTTATTACTATTTTTATTGATTAAAGTTTTAGCTTTGACATTGTGGATTTGAAACTTGGAAGAATCCGTATGGAATATGACAAAATGTGCTTGACGTTTGCTTGATTTCTGCTTGAGGTGAGCTTGACTTTCATCCTGCTTGATGTGAAGTCAATCCCCAACGATTGATGCAACATTTTCCCTGCTGATTGTGAGTATCTGGCCAATTCCACCCTGGAACATGCTGGAGGAGAGGACCACTCAGCATATTTTTATGATTGGGTTCATAATGTATGTCAGCAAGCCAGCATAGCCAATGGGCCTATACACTTACTATGAAGAAATTTAAGTCACATCCCCCTTTCTCCCCATCCCATGTAATGGAACCTCATTTAATTCTCATTGGGAATCAGGGAGGAGATGGTAGAAGAGGTTTCTGAAATGAAGTGCGGATGTGAAAAAATTGCAAAAAAAATATTGGCTTCTGCGCCTTGGCCATATACCAAGTTTACACTTCTGCACTGTGGCCTCATCATCTCCACAACTTACCATGATTACACTCCTGCAACTCCCTCTCATGTTATCAAATTACCATCCTTATTCTAAGGCAAAGATTGGCTTCTGCAGAAATTTCTTATCATTTCTGCAATTTACCATCCTTACCATCATGCAAAGATTGGTGTGCATGTGTTTTTCCAAAATGATTTCTGTAAATTACTGGGCCTTCATGTCATTTTAGATGGGCTGACAGGTAAATTAATACTTCAAATGCATGGTGTGTATGCACCAATATTATTCTCATGCTCATGGAAATATTTTCTTATGCATCATGTCTTTTGGATCACTCCCACCCCCAATCAATATCAAAATTTCTTTTCCCAAATCATCCCCAATTCACAATTACCAATGCTCTCCCTCAATGAGAATCCAATGGGTTTCAATTACATGGCATGGGAAAAAAGGAGGATATGAGTGACATTTATTCATAGTAAGTGTATAGAGCCATAGGATATTCTGTCATGTTGGAATCAATGATGAACCCAGTCACAGAAATATGTGGTGTCCTTCTCCCCCAACATCTTCAGGGAGAAATTGGTGGGGATATTCAAAATGTTGTGGTTAGGGTTTAAATTATGAGACCCAAAAATTAAAGCCTAATAATTGGAATATTTAAAACAAATATTTTGTCTTTTTTTTCTCCAGAAAAACCATTTTATTTCATAGAATTCAAATGGAACACTTTGCTTAGTCCTTACCTCATGGGGGTTTGATAGTGAAAAAATTGACTTTAGTAGGTTTCTCACTAGTCAATTTTGTTCAATTTCTCACAGGGAAGCTATTTTGTTTGAATGATATGAAATGATATGCAACACATCACTAAATATTCCCTGAAAAATAAAATTTTGAAAATGCATTAAAAGTTCAATAGATATTGATGAAATATTCCAAGGCTGTGTTTGGGCAGGTTTCTTTTGGTGTGCAGATTTCCCACCTTTTTTCTTCCATTTCTATTTTTTATTCTGGAATTTTCACTGAATTTATCCATCAAAGTCTCACCATATTACTCAATGAACTACCTCAACTATTCCCAACTCAATTGTGCAGACCCAGGAATTTCAACAGAATGAACTCAACTACCCACCTTTCTCCCTGTAAGGTTTTACTATGAAACAATAAGTAAAAATTACTAATATTTTACTTATTGTCCTATGAATGTCCTTATAAATGAAATAAATAAGATTAAAATAATTATAATAATAAAGAATTATTATAATTATGGCATAAAAATAATTATATTATCAATTAAATATGATAATATAATTTATATTATAAAATAAATATATTAATATGATATAATTAATATATTTAATGGCACTTTATTATTGTTACAAACAAATAATAAAGGCATAAGAGATTGTTTTTTATTAATAAAAAACAATTAATAACAATAATATTACCAATATTAAATCTATAAATTAATATAAATACTATTCATATTAATTAATGAATTATTAAGGTAATAATAAAGAGAAAATTATTATAATAAGAGAAAATAGCCTACTTTTAATACTTAATACAATAATTTTGAAATATTTTACGCCAAATAATGTAAATACAACTTATCCAAATTGTATTTACAGTAAAAAATAGAGAAAATTACAAATATTCTTGATTTTTACGTGGAAATGAGATTTTAGAGAGATTTTTATCAAAAACAATTAAATAAATGATTCAATCACGTCAAAATTGATGATTATAATAAGATTATCTTTGTTATTTAATAATATAAAATACTTATATATAAATAATAAAGATATTACCTTTTAATTTAATTGATTTAATGTTTTTGATGCATCTAAGGGGAAAACAGAGGAAAAACAGCTCTATTTATAGTAATTACCTCCCTCCTAGAGTCCAACAGGCTTCTAGTAGACGTGTACTGATCATATCCACTGGAATTGATCAATATTTTAAGGTTTGGTGATGATTACATCATGATCAAACCATATTACATCATTATTACGCCATTATTTAGAGTTATCACTATAACTCTAAGTTTGATGACGTCAAAGGCTTGGAAGAACCCCAAATTTCGTGGATTTTATTATTTTTAATCATAAACTAATAGTATTCACCAATTTTATTATCTATATGACTGTTAAACTTAATTTAAGGTTACAGTGAGTGATCATAAATGATCAAATTAAGCTCAAACTTTTATCCTTAATAACTTTTAAGATTTACACGCTAAAGCAATTCAAAGAGTGAATTCTAATAGCTTGGAATAACCGTATCATGCTGCCAAGAGAATTTCATTACATAATCAAAACTCTATTTTTGATGATTTCTCTTGTAACTCATCTTTTCTGTCGAAATTCAATATTTTAAACTTCAAACTATGATTTCAAGGGGTTATACCTTGAATATTATAATAAAAAATACATAATTCTTCACGAATGATCTAGTAGAATCTAACTGTCTATTTTTTTTAAGTTTGGACCACTTTCACAACAAAGTGGTCAACAGCTCTGCTGATTTTCATCAATAATTCCTTACAGATTTTAACCTTGTTTATAGCTTGTGAAATAAACTTCATTTCTGTATTCCTACAGTAATTACGTGATGACTTTATTTTTGGCTCATCACTCTATCATGCATAGTTCAAGAGATATTAGCTAAAATCCTTGAATATATGTGTTGACCAAAAAAGTGCATATATTCAGGTTAATTCCTTGAGTATTGATTTTGAAGCTGAGCTTATTAATTGTTTTATGTGTCGATTTCTATGGAGAATCCAATTGGACCATTTATATTACATGTTGTCTCATTGGTTTTTGAAATAAATAAGGATTTGTGTTTTTTATAAGGTATTATTACTTATAACGTATTAAATATTGACTTTACAGATATGCCATAAAAATGGTATATGTGTATTTTACCATGGGGAATCCAATGGTATAATTTATTTCACATGTTTATTCATTGGTTTTTAAGTTAAACCAAGTTTTATGCCAATTTATGGTATTTTTGTAGCTTTAAGGTAATTATTTTCAATGTATAATTATGTTGAATATTTCTTGTGACCTTTTTTGGGTATGTGGTCATATCTCAAAGGTTCACACTGCCAGATAGTGGAAGTGATGTTTATGATATGGACAGTAGTAATAAATTGGGCATTGAAGAAGAGAGCCTGTGTGAGCCTTGAGGTATATTTTACATACCCAAAGAGGCCACAACTATCTTTAAAAATAAATTTTGAGCTATGAATAGCCCATAAGTCATGCATATATTTAAAATTAATCATTTTTTATTTCAGAAAACATGAATAACATTTTTGTGAGTAAGTAAATCCATTGATGTAAGGCCAGATTTGAATTCTACACAAAAATTCACCTACATTAACTCCATAGAGTGAATAAGCTTAAACTAACTCTAAGAGGTGGTAATATGGAAAATACTTCAATAACACATCATCAATACCACATAAAAGAATTGTGAATATTTTTGTTTTTCTCAATTTCACAACAAAATAATGGGAATGTGAGAAATCCCATGTTACATATACACTGAGGATAGTGTTATGAACGTTTGTGGCACTTGATATCATGGTTTTCTTACATACACTTTTGATACACCCATATTAGATATCAGTCTTGAAGCCTGAATTTATATTTCTGACATGAAAATAGCTAAGGGGGACAAGAGACATCAAAGAGAGCCAGGGTACCCCTCTTCTGAGGCCTCTGCGGCGTGGATATCTCTAAAACTTGGATCCATGGCTGATCTTAGCCTAATTAGTATACTAAAACCTTTTGGGAACTTGGTTACCAAGCTAAAATCTCATTAAATCATAAGAAAATTTCAAATAAGCTGCTATTTTGACATTCTAAGGAGGTAAAGAGCAATTTAGACTCCTTGAAAAATGTCAATTATTAATTATTTTCCATGGATAAAACCTAAAAGAGTAATTAAAAACCTTTTTGGACTAGTATACATTGCTTCCCTCATAGCAACCAGTAATATAGTGCTATTTGCAATTCTATGTGAAAATGAGGTAAAACCTTCAAAAATTCATTCAAAATACAATTCTCAATGAATCTTTTGTAAGCCTTCAGGACCAATGTAGAACGGTATGATATATCAAGAAACAAATAAGAAATGCAGTTTTATAAGTAAAATCCAAAGTTGTACTTACAGTCCATTTTTGATAATTCCACGTGAAATACTGAATCTTCAAAAATTCACGGAAAATAAAACCTGTGATGGAATTTCCAATAACATCAACAACTTTGAAAAATTAATTTTTATTTTTAAATAAAAGAATATTTACAGTTTTTACTGCTTTTATTCTTAACCATATTTGGGTTGGTAGTCACATAAAAGCATCAATTAAGCAATTATGAAAATCTTACATGACAACAGATGATGCAATCATGAATCCAAGAAGGATAATTGTTTTCTCACTCACTGGTTTTTTGGTTTGCTCCATGGAATGCCTCTGTGAGCTGTCTTAGACTTAAAAGAGGCCTTCTATTGCTGTTTCTTCAAAATCATCTTATTATCCAATTATATCTTCATTACCAACAAGTAAATATTAGTAAAAATCTTTTCTTAAGCATTTTAATTCTTTCACAATCAATCAGAAAGACGTGAAATCAGCATAATCAACTATATATGGTTTTAATATTGTTATAAATCAACTTTAATCTTTTAAATCCACAATTTTACATCAAATATCTCTTCCAATCTCTTTCTAAGGTTCATTGGAGTATTAGTTTGTGATTCATTATTAATTCTTAAAAGTTCTTCTCTAGTAATAGTTTTCTTCAAGAATTATACTCAAAATTATTCCTGAGAAAGATAATTATATATTGAAATAATTTTTTTATTTTAATAAAGAAGTTTTATTATTGAATACTTCTTGTAATTGATTCTTGTAGACAATTACTTCTTACTGTTAATATAACTAACTAGTAGTTTATACCAAGTATAAGAAATAATTAATTAATCAATTATTTCATTGTGTGTATAATCATTTTATTATTATATTTAATAAGAACAGTCATAGTACTGTTGATTAATAATAATATTATCAACAGTTTCATAGACAAATCTTACATCCTGGAACATGCAAATAATCAAGATTGGCAAGTTCTTCCAGGATTTGAGCATTAATATGTCTTGAATATATTTTTAATTTATAAAAAGCTGATGTTTTTTTCATAAACTTTATTTTAGCTCAACCTCCAAGCTCTCAAAACCCAAATTTGAAAAGCTATCAGATGGAAAAGACTGTTGAACATTTTTCACCAACAGAAAATGCTGGACAAGATGACATAATTTTTTGTGGCAAGGTTGAAATTATATTCAAGGAACAATTTGTCTCAGACATCACACAAAAAATCCCAAGGCTGGAAAAAACTCAAAATGATAGTAAAACTCCTGATGATCTACTTCAAAATATTGGTGAAGCAATGAGCCTCCTTAAGAAGAATTCAAATGGTAAGTCCATTACTGATTGTATAGCAAATTGATAAAAAAAGCTAATTAAAGTATGTGGATAGGTGTGAAGGTGGGAGAATCTTTCCCTGAATGATCTCCAGTGGGGATTGGATTTCTGGGAAAAGGTTTAGGAAAAAGACCAAATATAAATTCCAAAAAAAATCAAGAAAAAATGCTGTACCTTTGAAGTGGGAAAGAATTCTCTTAGTTAAGGTGATAAAATCATCAATATTGAATTAAATCATATTGATAAGGAATTTCTGTAAACTGAAACTTCCCTGCCACTCAATGGAACTTCTCCTTCCTCTCCACAAAATATTCAAGCATCTCAAGAAAGTGAGAAGCTTAAAAATGATACAATGGGTGGGGATGTGACTGATATAATGCCTTAAAATGAGCCCAAAGTGTCCACTCCAGCTTATGATAAAGTATTTTTTATCCAATATTGAAGATTTTGGAAGCATTTTGGGTTATTATTCCAATATCAGTCAAGAATCATGGAAAAAAGGGCTTGATAATTTCAATGGTACAATTTACCAACAAATGATGTGGATAGCTTCCTGCCTGTCAGTATCAAGCTATCAGTAAACAAGAGGTTAAAATGTTAGCCTGGCTTTAGGAGCTTGAGATTTCAGGTGAGTTTTATCTTTGTGAATGATAAATGATTATTTGGCTGTTGACTTATTTGACATACATTGCAATATATAGAGCCAGATATTCTTAATGCAAGAGAAACAGAAGCATTTTTAGTTACAAAATTTGAAATCTCAAATGAACGAAGGAATTGCTGAAACCTATGGATAATCTCCAGAAATCTGAATACTCCTTATTCAAAATGGTTCAGAGCCTTCCTTACCACTCCATTCCAATTAAACACTTCTGGGAAAATTTTATGTTTGAATCCATTGGTCTAGTCTCATAAGATGTGATTGAACCCAGACTATATGTGGCACCAACAACAAATCCCACCAATCCTCTGGGGCTCAAACAGGGAGAAGTTGAATACCTTGCCTCCTGCTTGAGTAAATCAATGCAATTCTCAAAACAACTGATCATTTAAGGTTGTGGGCCTCACAATGAGTTATTTACAAAGCCCCCACAGGAAGGTGGATGTTAGCCTTTGAGATTTGACCACATATCCAAAAAGGTCACAAGAAAATTTTACAATAATTATTCTTTTAATTAATTATCTTAAAATAAGTAAAAATACCATAAAAAGGCATAAATGGTGAATTAACTTTGAATCTGATGAATGAAAATGTGAAATAAATAACACCATTAGATTCCTCACGATAAAACACACATATATCATTTCTATGACATATCTGTAAAGTCAATAACTAATGAGTAATCAGCAAAAATGCCATAAAAAGACATAAATTCTTATTCATATAAGAATCAAGTGGAACAACATGTGATTTAAATTGCACCATTTGATTCCCCATGAGAAATCACACATAAAACAATTTTCTTTCATTTCTCTAAAGTGAATACTTAAGGAATTAAGCTGAATATATGCACTTTTATGATCAGCGCATACATTCATGATTTTTAGCTAATATCTCCTGAAATATAAATGACAGAGAGTTAAAAAAATCAAATTTAGCATTTAATTACTGTGAGAATATAGATATGAACTTTCTTTTATACGTTATAAACAAGTTTATAACTTGTAAGGGTTTATTCAACGAAATTGTCAGAGCTGTTGACCACTTTATAGTAAAGTAGTCCAAGCTTGAAAAAATGTGTATATTCAGGCTCAAATAGCTGATACGTGAAGAATTATGTATTTTGTATTATAATATTCAAGGTACAACCTCCCAAAATCATGGTTTGAAGTTCAAAATATTGAATTTTGACAGAAAAGATGTGATACAAGAAAAATCATCAGAAATAGATTTTTGATGATGTAATAAAATTCTCTTTTCAGTCTCATAAGGACATTCCAATCTATCAGAATTAAATCTCTCAATGGCTGTAGCATGCATAACTTAAACGCTATTAATTATTGAAGTTTAAGCTTAAAACTGATCATTTATGATCACTCACTGTAATCTTCTTTTGATTTTACCAGTTATATAAGTCATGGAACTGGTTAATACAGTTAGATTATGATTAATACTAACAAAATCCACAAATTTTAGGCTTCTTCCAAGCCTATGATCTCATCAAACTTAGAGTTATAGTGATAAATCTAAATAATGAAATAATAATAAGATAAGATGGTTGATCAATTCCAGTGGATAACATCAGTAAGTGTCTACTAGAAGCCTTTTGGACTCTAGAAGAGAGGAATTTACTATAAATAGAGCTCTTTTTACTCTATTTCCCCCTCAGATGCATCAATAACAATGAAACACTAAACAAAAAGGTAAAATCTTTATTCTTTATATGTAAATAATTTATATTATCAAAAGCCAAAGGTAATATTTATTATAATCATCAATCTTGACATGATTACTGAATTAGTGTATTTTTTGTTATATTTCTCTATAAATCTTATTTTCCACCAAAAATTGAGAATATTTGTAATTTCTCTTATTTCATTTTGTAAATACAATTGAAATAAGTTGTATTTACATTATTTAGCATAAAATCTTTCAAAATTATTATTTTAACTGCTAAAAGGAGTTTAATTTCTCTTCTATAATGATTTCTCTCTATTATTACTTTTAATAATTCTTTTATTAATATAAATAGTACTTATATTAGTTTATAACATTAGTGTTGGTAATATTATTGTTATTAATGGTTTATTATTATTAAAAAACAATTTTTTACTCATTTATTAATTGTTGGTAGCAGTAATAAAGAGCTTCAAATACATTAATTCTTATATATTAATATTTTCATCTTATTATATCATATTTTTACAATATTAATTATATTATTATATTTATTTAATAGTATAATAATTCTTCATTATTGAAATTATTCTTTATTTTCTTTATTTAATAAGGACATTCATAGTACAATAAGCTAAATCTTTGTAATATTTACTTAGTGTTTCATAGTCAAACCTTACATTTGCGGGCCTTGCTGTGATTTTTACTTAAAGACCTTCAAAAAAATATTCAAATTTGCTTTATCCAATAACAAATTCTATTTATAATTTTAAAATTATACAATAATTTTATATTTATTGATTTTAAGAGCTATTGAGGCATTTGAAAAGCAATTGTACTGTCTTACACATGGTTTTTCACATCCTTAGACTTTCAAGAACTTTCTTTGAGTGACTCTAGTGATTAAAAAACATATTAATAAATTAAAAATAAATTCATATTATAAACCATCTTAATTTTATTTCATTTTTTAAAAGTGAAAATATTAAAAAGATAATATATATATAAATATATATATATATATATATATATATATATATATATATATATAACCAATAGAAAAGTTGTTTTTATTCTTTTTGATCATTTCTTTTATTCATTGTATTAACTCAAAAGATATACAAGAAAATTTCAAGTGGAAATTGCCATATCCTATCAAAAATAACACTTTTGAAAAAAGACTCATATTTATTTGTCTTTTTAGTGTTTGTGGACAAGCCAGGGAGGATAATCAAACCACTGCTGAGAGATTTGCGGAAGAAACTTGTTCAAGTTCTCCAACACCAATTGTAAATAAAAGAGAGCTAATAAATTAGCCTTTCCAGGACCCACTATTCAGGACTCTGAATGTGAGTACCTCCTTTTTAATTTCCATTAAAGATTTATTTTGTGTTCTGAAATCTTTTGTTTTCTTAAATTTTTACTATTACTACTAGAAGAGGATCCCAATACTCCATCCAATCAGATGGAGGTGGACTCGGAAGTAAAGCTGATCCCTCAAAAGAGAAAATAAAGGGCCAAATCCCCAGTGGGATAGAATCCAAACAAGGAAGTACCATATCCAAAAGGCAAGTCTCAGATATACCCATGATTTCTGAACCAGAATTGTAACTGAGTATGAGTAACTCCAACAGGGACAAATCACATTCAGAGGGCTCAAATAGACATTTATATGAGCCAGTACAATCATTATTACATGGTGTACAAGGACAAAGATTGGGAAATGTTGCCATAAATCCACAAGGGAGTGATGAACTCCTGCTATATCCTGAAATAATTCCTCAAAGAGGAGGAAATAGTGAGATACTACAATGGATAGAATCCACTATCATCCAAGCTTCAAATCAGGAAGATAAAGGAATACCATGCCAAAAATAAAGAGGAAAACAAGGAAGAAGCCCCAGTATCTTCTATCAGCAAGCCTCAAGCCAACAGACTTCCCCAACAAGGGAAGAAGAACAACAAAAAGAATTGGATGAAACCATATTTTTCAAGTTAGAGGATCCCAAAAATCCAAAAAGATGCCATGGAAAATGTCTTCAACATGGCCAGAACCTTGATGGAATTCAAGTAAAAAAAGGAACAAAGAATGAGACAACCTCTTTTACCAAAGAAATAACTTTGTCTCCTGATTCTGTAAATACTTTAACTAAAATTCAAAATAGTATCTTACCTCTTGAAGGTATTAAAAATAGTCTATTATCCTGAACACAAATAAATAAAAGCTTATGATCTTTAACAAAAATTGTTGTACAAAATAAAAAAAGAAATTAATAACATTAAGTTTATGGTTGAAAATAATAAAACATAGATTTTAATTGACAATACTCAAACATTAATACAAGGACAACACAAATTGTATAAATTCCCAAAAGATATTAAAGAAAAAACTTTAACAATCAGTTATGATGTCAGCATTGACCATTTAACAGAAAAGTTAAACAAATTAAGTATTTCTATTGAATAATTTGAAGAAAATACTTCATCACATCAAAAATTATTTCTAGACAATGTAGAAAAGAGTGATGAAGCAAGAATGAATGTTAAGAATGACATTCAAAGTGAAATAAGACTTATTACTGAAAAAATGGATAAAATAAATGAGGCTAACTTAAATATGCCACAGCTATCAAACCCATTTTCTCACATAAGAAGTCCTGTTAGACCAAAAGAGGAAATAACAAATCCATTAATTACAGACTTAAGTCATAAATAAAATAACTAAGTCTTAATGAAGGAGGCACCTCAATTAAAAGAATGGCCAACAATGACAGGTGAAGGTGAATATGACCATATGTCATTGATCAAAAGAATTGATATGTTACAAGAAGATTATGCTATACCAGATTAATTAATCTCTGCAAGATTACATTCATTCTTTGAAGAATCTTCAAAAAGATGGTATTATGGCATAAGAAAAACCAATGTTAAAAATACCTGGGCATGGGGAAAAATTAAATAATCACCAAATGGGAAAATGATGCCTGGAGGTACAAAATGTAAAATGCATTTGAAAATTCCTTCTTTATAAGGATAAACCTTTTCCTTAGTTCTTAAAACTAGCTAAAAGGTTGAATGCACTATACCAAGAAATGTCACAAAGGAGATCACTTTGTCTTTGGACTCCTTCACTTCTTTACTATCAAGTACTTGATGCAAATTTTCAACAAAATTATATTGGTTTTTGGGCCTCAGTTCCTTCTCTTTGGGTAATTCTTTCCAATCTTCCAATTTAGAAACTGCACATGTTTCCATTCCTGCTGGTGGGTTTTCTCTCCATCCTACTTTCTGTGGTGAACAAATTGGTAATGTGGAACTCCTTTTGGTGTGTGATTGGATAAGGCAGTCCTTGAGGGGGAAATCACAGGTAAACAGTTTTGAATTGCTGAAATGAGCCTGTAACCAAGGGTGCTAATGGTGTTTTAGCTGCCCCTCTGAATATACTAAACAATCTCCCTACAGAGCTCACAAATCAATATTTAAGATTGTGGCTTTACAACTAGAGAAGACTTTTTAGCAGTCTCTATCATACCTGTTCAATAATCAGACTAATGATAAAATAATAATAATTTTTAATAATAAATTCTTAGGTGATTTCAAGATGATAAGATAATAATTGGGTAGATAAATAATAGATATAATAGTACTGAGTGGGGATTTTAAGTTGTTTTCTTTGTTGAAGGTATCTTTTTTTAATGGATAATAGTTCAATATGAGAAAATTTAGTAATAGTGATAATATATAATAGTATTGTTTGATAGTTTAAATAGTTGTTGTTGGTAAATAATTTTGATAATATGTAAAATATATTTTGTGATAATAATAATAGTGATATAGATTTTCTTCTAGTGAGAAGAGTATAATATAGATATTTTGTTGAATATGAGTATTTCACGAATAGATGAATTTATAATATAGGCAGACCCACTGTTAACTACAGCTATTTATAAACCACTCTTTAGCTGTAATTTAATAATAATAATTTCTAGATTAACCTACTAGTAAGGGATGAATAATTATTCTCCTTCTTGGTATATAACTAATTGGATTCATGGGGAGAAGAGGCGAAAATGAGAGAGAGAGGCCTCCTTTTATGTTGTGAGAAGTACCCATGGGCTCTCCATGTAAAGTTTTATTCTTGCCCTTGAGATAATTTTGCTGGTGTAGATTTTTGTAACAAAATTCAGATGACCTGTCTGGTATACTGCATTAGTAATCTTGCCCAGCCTTGAGAGATTAATGCTAGTGTGTAAAAATTGAGAATGGTATCATATGACTGAGATATTTTCACCATTTGTTTGGTCAAAATGAAGGTTGAGATGTTTTTCTTGTGGGGATTTTGATAAAAATATCAAGTGACTCTTCCTTTACACTGCTTTAGTCAGCTTGCACAGCCTTGAGGAATTAATGCTGGTGAGTAAAGCATGAAGATGGTGTCATGTGAATAAGCCCATGTATAATTTGTTTGTAAGATTTATTTAGTTCCAGGTGATTATGCTGTGTAATGTGGGGATATCTTCTTGAGTTTTAATTCTTGATTACTGTAATTGCTGTGTGGTTTACAGTTTGGTGAATTCCCCTTGCATGCAGCTAGTTGAAATTGAATTGAGTTGAATTTTAATAATCCTGGGGCTGTGTAATGTCCAGATCTTATGCATGTGAACTGCATGAGTCTTATTTGGGCTCTGGTATTGTTGTGCAATTTTTTTAAGTTTTTAGTGGATTTTCATGTATTGAATTGGATTTTATACTGTCAGATGATCCTTGTGTCATATGAACTGTATTGTGTATTTATTTTTGATGTATTGAGTTGAATTTGATACTGTCAGATGATCCTTGTGTCACATGAGTTTTTTTTGATGTATTGGATTCTTAGTAATATAATTATCCACATGGATTTAGAGTGGATATAATGTTACAATGTTACTTTTCCCATGTAATTTTGAGTTTTCTGTATGTATTAAGCCTATTGTTCATCATGTAAGCATTATATGTAAGTTTTATTGTGTAAGTCCATAAGATTGGACTCCTCTATTATTCATTTAATTATAGAAGTATATTGAATATTTGAATTGTGAATGCTAAAATCTTCCATTCCTCCCTACTGTTGATGTTATTCCTGGGTTTTTTGTGATTTGAATCATGTTCTTTGAGTGGTGATTTCCTGAATTAGTCATTGGGATCTTGATTTTCCAACTTTTAATTTCCAAAAAATTTCTTAAAACTGCTAAAAAGGTATGGAATACCATAGTAAGCAAAGTCTTCTTCCATCTGGCTCTATGTAACTGAATATTTCCCCTTTTTGTTGAGAAACCTCTAGTCTTATGTTATTTTCTGCAAGGAAGGGCCTTCCCAATACTTTGTGAACTGCTCCTCTTTCTACAAAAAGATGTATATTTCTTTCTTCACCAGTAACCAAAGTGATTGGGGTAAATTCTGCTGATCCAACTATTGAGGTACAATGCCCACCAATTCCCCTTAAATTCATGTTAAGGCATCTTGTGGTAAGTCCTGCTTTGATTGCTGAATCTTCTGGTATTATATGCAATTCTGATCCTGTATCAACTAAAGCCATTATTTCATGTCCTTTTTCTCCCAAATATACTTGCATAAATCCCAATGGACAGGTATAATGTAACTTTGGCTGTTCATAATTACCCAGATGATGATTTATTAATTTTGTTCAAATATGCTTTCTATAAATTGAATTAATAGAGTTCTTCTCTTCTTCTGAAAGATTCTTTAATTGATTAAAAAACTTTGGTGACATGACTAAAATTTGTTTTAAGTTGAGATTTATTTTCTGATCCAATACCTTTTTGATAATTTGTTCCATAACTTCTTGAATATCTACTTTTTCTTCCTTAACAATTTTTCTTTCATTGAAATTCTTAATTGGTTCCTGAGTATTTTCAGTTTGATCAATTTTAGGTTCCTGTGGAAGTATTTCTTTTTCATTTTTCACCAGTTGAGGCTTCTTATATTTGGTTGGAATTATTGTTTTCACTTCTTCCTTGTGCTCATATTCAATATAAGCTCCAGGTATATTTGGTCTTTTGTTTATTGGTGTTTTTACTTTTGAATGTGATTTTAAAGCATCTTGATTGGTGTTTTCTGCTCTTGAGTTTCTTTCTTTAGTATTTCTGAATCCATAATTATTTAGAAGAGGCTCATTAGCTGATTAAATAGTTGGTGGTTTCCAATTTCCCCAGCTTTCAGCTTTAGCTATAGCAGTTGCACTATCATCTTTCCTTAATTGTATTATGTTCATTTTTTTAGGTTTGGGTGATGACTCTTTAGCGTCATCTTCTTTCATTTTCTTTGTAACCTCTTCTTTCTCTTTTGCAAATTCTTCAACTAATCTCTTTGGAGAGGTTTTTCCATCTGTTGGAGCTCTTTGCCAATTGGGAAGTAAAAATCCACCTCCTTGTCTGCTGACTCATTTCTTATTTTGATCATCAAAGAGGTAGTTGCATCTATTCACTGAATGTCCTTCCTCCAAACAATAATAGCACTTGAGATATGGTTTTGGTATGTTTTGTGCTGGTTTATAAGGAATATGCCTTTGTGAAAAGGGTTTGAAGCTATCTTTTGGGTACCTTGCTTCGTTTTCCTGCTTGAATACCTGTTCTGTTTTATTTTGAGGTAGTACTGCTTCTTTCAATTCCTTAATTTGCTTAATGAAGTCCTTTATTTCTTCTTTTTTTCTTCTTGAGCCTGAATCCTGGGTCTTTGTTGTTCTTTAGTTTTATTATCAAGCTCCTTTAGTTGATTTAGGGCATTTTCCATGGTGTCATCTTCAAAATGAACTTTCTTTGCTTTTGTCTTATCTATATGTGGTTGATTGGATTCATAATGGGAACTGGTATCTTCAACTCTGTCCCTTGATATGATCACAGTTTCTAGCTCTTTCTCTATATAGCTCTTCAATACTCTCATTTCTGGTACAATATATCTACCATCCCTTGCTTGGATCATGACCTTATCTCTTCTCATCTCCTTGATTATGGAAGTCCTAATTTCTGGTGAAAGGCTTGCATAGAGCTCTTCATTATGCTCAAATTCTCTTCTAATATATACATATTTATCTAGATAATTTGTGATCTTTCCATATTGTCCAATAAGTTTCTTGTATTAAGCTAAGTTTCTAATTCCTCCTGCTCTTTTTTATTATTGGAAAGCTTCTCCAAAGATTCTGGTCTATATCTTCTGTCTGGCCCTACTCTTCCCCATTCTGTAGTAAGTTCTTCTTTGAGTTTTGTCCATTCTTCTCTTCATAACCTTGCATTGCTTCAATTTTCTCCTTAACTTCTTCAGATGCTGACATCAAAATAACTTGTCTTGCTATATCTTCTCCACTATCTCCTTCAATTTCAGCTGCTTCTTCCACTCTTTGTATGAATTTTTTTACTTCATTACCATCAAAAACAAGATTATAATCTCTGGCTCTTATCTTAACAATAGGAGATGTTACCTTAGGAATTTCCTTTTTTAATGGACTTGGATGGTTTGGTGTAGTTAAAAATACTTTCTTTGGGATACTCTGTGATCTTTGTTCTGTTTTGGGTGTGGATGTTGCTCTAGGGGCAGGTGTATGCGATATTGGTGAGTCTTCAGGCCTAACATGCCTTGGTAATGTGGGTTCACTTGGACTAGCTCCAGGTGTGTAAGATGTGTGTTGCCTTCTTTTTTCTTTCTTTATACTTTGTAATAATAACAAATCTTACATTTTCTTCATAAGACTTTGAATCAGTACTGTTTGATATTCCTCTTCACTTTCTTCTGCATACTGTCCTTCTACAGTATCTGCAGGTAATGGTGGTAAGTCAGATGTTGGTTGTTGATTCATTTCTACTTGATAAACTGATCCCTTAAATTCTTTTGCACTTCTCTTGTTTTTCCTTGCTTCTTGAATCAACTTGAACAAAAATCTCCTTAATTCTTCCTTTTCCTTATGTTCTGTTCTTGGTGTTGCAATGAATAAATCAATATCCTTGGGTGTTTGATTTTCTGATGTTCCTTCTTTCACTGGATAATAAAAATGATATGATTGATTTGAACATTGTGATGGTGATGATGATTTGGAATGGGTTTTTTTCCAGATTCCAGATTGTATGAGAAGGTTGATGGTTAATTCTTGATAATGAAGATTATTTTTGTGAGTTATGTTTATTTGATTATCTTCTTTCTTGATTATAGACTGATTGTTGAATGTTGAAGTTGAAATGGCCACTTTTGAGACACCAGATGTGGAACTCCTTTTACTGTGGGATTGGATAAGGCAGTCCTTGAGGGGGAAATCACAGGCAAACAGTTTTGAATTGCTGAAATAATCCTGTAACCAAGGGTGCTAACGGTGTTTTAGCTTCCCCTCTGAATATACTAAACAATCTCCCTACAGAGCTCACAAATCAATATTCAAGATTGTGGCTTTACAACTAGAGAAGACTTTTTAGCAGTCTCTATCAGACCTATTCAATAATCAGATAAGTAATTTATAGGGTAAAGAAGTATAAAATATAACTTTCAAATAATAATATAAGATTATTTTAAGGTTAAGACCTTAGTAGTATAAGAGTTTGATTTAATATAATAGTACTAATATATATTTTAAGTGTTAAGTTCAATTTGATGTTATATATGTTATAATACTTGATGGTTTTAGAGGGTAATTGTTAAATATATAGCAATAAGACTTTTAATAATTTATTGGTAAGATATTGTTCAATATACAGAGCATGCTTGTTAAATATATAAATGATATAATATAATATAAGGGTATGGTTTCTTTTATATATAATAATATATAGTTGTAAGGCTGGTTTTTTTTCAATATGAACATATAATAAGACTATTTTTCCTTTATGATGTAACGTTTATGGGGATAAACTCAATATTATGAGTATTGTTGATAGTATTATAATTATAAGACTAATAATTTAATCATAGGGTGGATCAATAGTATTAAGTAGACCTTCTGTTAACTACTATTAATTAGAAATCAGTGTGAATTAAACTTATAAGTCTATAATACTTTATTAGAATAACTAGATTATCCTACTAGTAAGGGATGAATAATTATTCTCCTTCTTGGTATATAACTAATTGGATTCATTCATGCATTCATTTCATGAATCTATTCATGGGGAGAAAAGGAGAAAATGAGGGAGAGAGGCTCTCTATTTATATTATTTGGGCTCTCCATAGAGGCACTCAAAAACAAGGGACTTATAAATTTTCCACTTCTTTTTGCTGGGATAATTCTTTATAGTGGTGAGATACCATTTGTTTGGTTGATTGCACCACTTTTATGTATGATTATGTAATCTGAGATGTTTTTTCTGGTGAGAAATATCCAAATGGTGTCATTTGATCAAGATATTGCACCATATGTTTGGTTTGTTGCACCATTTCTGGGGGAATGAGGTGATTTTGTACAGCTATTGCACCATATGTCTGTGCACTGTTTGAGCTGTAGGTGGAGAATGCTGTGTATTGTGAGGATTCTATTTGTCCTGTATGAGTTTTAATTTTTCTTCATTTAAATTGAATTCTGTTTTTAATCTATATTTACTGGCTTATCAGGTGGCTGTGCTTGTGTTTCCACAGATATGCTGCGTAGTTTAAGGTTTTGATGGATTTTCCTTGCATAAATTAATTGATTTCTTTTTCTTTCTGTCTTGTGACTGTTGTGTAATACAGCTTTAATTTATTCCTTATTAAAGTGGCCTCAGTTTAATAACTGCATTGCTGAGTAATCCAAAGGTTGAGCAGAGCCTGGGTAACCTGAGCATTTCACTACCCCTCTTACTGCTAAATTTAATATTCTTTCTAGCTTGTCTTTTTCTTTTCCTTATTTGATTGTCATTCTTTTAATCAAATGGACCATTCTTCCAGGATTTTCTTATGGGATTATACATGCTGATGACCTTCAATCCATTGTATTGCTGAGTTACTCTATTATAATTGATTCATTATTGATTTTTCTTTGTTATTTCTTCAATTTATAGCCTTATAAATGAAATTTCACTTGAAACTGGGCCAATAAGGTATGGAATACCACAGTAGTCTCATAACTTTTACTATTAGCAAGTATTATCATTTATTATCATCCATTATTACTATTGTGGATATTGCAATATTCATCAAACTTAACCATTGTTTCTCTTATAGTTATAGTGGTGTTATCATATATCATTACTATTCCTCATCAGCTAACACTATTATTATTATGAAAATCGTAGTTAAGATATTATCTATATTATTTATCACTTACAACCATTCAACAAATAAACAAATTATCATATATACTCACTATTACCACATATTCTCAGATTCAAATATTACCCATTAGAAAAATCAATTACTCTTAACAACAGAAATAACTTAAATCACTGCTCAGTACTATTATATCTACTATTTATCTACTCAACTATCATATTATGGTCTTTAAATCACCAGAAAGCTTATTATTTTAAATTAGTATTATTTTATCATTATTCTGATTATTGGTTAGGTCTGATGGAGACTGCTAAAAATTCTTCTCTATTTGTAAAGCCACAGGATCAAATATTTATTGGTGATATCTGTAGGGAGGTTGTTTAGTATAATCAGAGGTGCAGATAGACTACAATTAGCACCCTTTGTTACAGGATTATTTCAAAAATTCAAAACTGTTGCCCTGTGATTTTACCCTCAAGGACTGCCTTCTTAAATTCCACACTGAAAGGAGTTCCACAATATGAGACAATCAAAGACAGAAATTTGGTTTTTTAAGCAATAAGAAACAAGTTACTATTATGGAGAATGAAGAGCCAAAAGTCATTCATAACTCAAAAACTCACAGGGGCAGAATTCAATCAAGAATTAACAGAAAAAATAAAAGAAATATTGATTGACCTCTTATTTAAATACAAAAGTGCCTTTGCAGCTGACAAAGAACCACTAGGTGCAATCATTGAAAATGAGGTAGACAATATTCTTGATTTGTAAAAAACTTATCCACCTCTGCTAATAAGACAAGCTGACCCAGCTAGCCCAAGAGCTAGAGAAGCCTTGGAGGTACACATTAAATAATCAATGGACCTTGGGTTTTAAAGGAAAGCATGACATAATGAACAGGTAGAAGTCATTACACCTGTCATTATAGCTTGGCACAATGTAAAATAAAGGATGGAAGGGGACTTTATAGCTTTAAATACCTATACTACCCCTGACAGATATCCAATAACCAGAATCCATGAGACATTAACACAATTGTCACAGGCTAGATTAGTCACATACATGGATGCTCTAATGAGTTTCCACCAAAATTTCTTGACAGACAATTCTAAGAAACTACTGAGGATAATAGTCTACTTTGGAACATATGAATATTTAAGGATTCCATTTGGTATAAAAATGCACCTTCCCATCATCAAAGAATGATTAATACCATATTTCTTGAAGAACTATCAGAAGGATGGTTAATCATATATATTGATCATATCATGATTTGCTCAGAAATGGGGGAAAGTCACCTAAAAAATACTGGAAAGAGTCTTACAAAAGATAGTTCAAGTAAACATGAGAATTTCCTTGAAAAATGTCACTTTGAATATAGTGAACTAAAGGCACTGGGACATGTTTTATCTGGATTAATCTTGGGCATTGACAAAAACAAAGTAGCAGAATTACTACTGAAGCCAATTACCCATGCCAAAAAATAAATGCAATCATTTCTAGCATCTCCTGGATATTACAGACAGAATATAAAGGACTTTTCATGAATTAGAAAATCCTTGTATAAGCTCTGTGACCAACAGAAAGTCTATGAAATGACTAAAGAAAAGGTGAAAGAATATGTGGAATTAAAAAATGCAGTCAAAAATGCCCCATCCCTTCCAATTCCAGATTGGAAACTAACTTTAAAACTGTACATTGATGTTTTTTGAGAAGGACTAGGTGCTGCATTACACCAGACACAAATCATTAATGTTAAATCTGTGGAAGGACAAATTTGCTTCATTTCAATACAAATCAAGCCAAAAGAAGCAAGAAATGGAGCAAGCCAGATTAAACTCCTCTTCTTAGTGTGGGTTCTAGAGAAACTACACTACTATTTGGATGGAACAGTCTCTGATGTAATAACAGACTGTAATTTCAAAACACCAAATAGACATATTCTAAGATGGAATATTGCTATCCAGGAATATAGAGGAAATATAAATATACTTTATAAATTTGTAAATATTCATAAAAATGCAGATATTCTTAGCAGATGGGCTTTAGCAAATACATCTGAGAACCCAGCATGGGTACCACAAGAACATCATATGAATTGCATATGTGTTACAGATAATTGCACAGAGCTCTTGAATAAAGATAAAGAAAGCTAAAAATTGGACAAAATTGTCACATATTATGCAAAATTCTAATTAAAGATTGCAAATACACCTCATTATCCTCCAAAATAGAGAAATACTGGAAAAATGCATATGAGGAAAGAGAGTCCACCTCATTTAGGAAAGCTTCAGCATAGGACCAAACACACATGTGTTATGGCCTTGACAGACAGAACTCTGATGAAAACTATACTACATGAATGCAATGATAGTGTTGTATCATGAAATCTCTCAGAAGAGAGGACACTACAGAGGGGGAAACCTGCTCTTGGTGCCCAAATTGTAGATATGATGTTTCAGATTATTGCCAAACCTGTGACAGATGTCAAAAAGCAAACAGAGCCACAGGCAAAAAGTTTGCAATGATTATCCAAATCCAAAAACCAAAACTCCCATGGGAAATAGCTCACATGGATTGGGTAACAGCCTTACCTTCAGGAGGAGACAGGAGTTTTAATGCATGCATAGTGCTAGTTGGCAGTTACAGCAAAACCTCAATTTTCTTACCATGTCATTAAGATGACACAGATATGGTTATGGCCATAATGATATGGAATAGAGTCATTAGTCATACATGCTTATTCCAAAACATTGTAAGTGATAGAGATCCAAAATTCACTTGAGAATTATAAACAAATATTCATACCTTTTTTGGACCAAAGCTATCATTCTCAACAGCTTACCACTCCCAAACTGATGGCTTAGCAGGAAGAACAATCACCAGGGCAAATCTCGTGTCAATCGTCGGCAATTGACTTCAGGTCAAGCAAGGGTCAAGCAGGATAAAATTTGAGCTCATGTCAAGCAAAAATCAAGTGAACGTTGAGCACACGTCACCCTCTTGTCTTACACCAAATCCTGTGACATCCACCAATATTGGTTCCCCTGTGCCTTCAACTCAGATTACTCACCACCTGATCCTCCCGCAACTGTCCAATGGTTGGTAAAAATTACACAAGACCTGTCTGTTTGCACACACAAACAAATCAAAGAGGTCCTTCAGCCAGTCTTGATGTAGGCAGGGGGTTTGACTTCACCAGGTCATCCATGAAAGGACTCTGCCTGAGCGGGATTGTTGTTTTGCAGATGACACTGGTAGAGCCTGCCGCACAATACTGCAGGTGCGGGTGTGTGTGTGTGTGACGGGCGCACCATGGCCAAATGATGTGTTGTCCTAATTTTGTGTAGCCATGAATCAGCTAGCTCAGCAGGAGGGGGTGACGTGGTTAGAGCCCGCTGCACAATGCAGTGGGTGCATGGGTGACACACGCACACAAAGGCAATACATGTGAGGCCCTAATGTCAGGTGGCATTGACCATTTGTGGCTGACACATGAAACCACTCATGGTGTGTGCGGGTGCGGGTGCACTTGCGTGTGCATTGGCGTGTGTGGGTGCACTTGCAGGTGTGTTTGTGTTTGCATTTGCGGGTGGGTGTGCATGTGCATATGCGGGTGCGGGTGCGCAAGGGCCGATTCCCCTTCCAACATGATGATGGCGCAGTTAGAAATTTTGGATGCTGTGAAAGGTGAGTGTGTGGGTCATTTGATCATTGAACTTGGCTCATTCACACTGTACCCAATGTCAAAATAGTAAGTTCTTTGTGGCAATGTGAAATAATGGGCTTTGCCTGTCACAATGGCATGTCTCTGTCACTAAATTTTGAGGCAGTTATTTCACTAGCAAAATTTCTAATGAATCGGAGAGATTTGCATTTTTGTAGACTAAATATCATGAAATAACGGCTTTATCATTACAAGCAGTCCACATGACAGAACGTTTTTATCATACAATCCACAGTTACATTCTATTTCTTCTTCAGATATAATAAAGTGTCCATCATCAAAACCAACAGCTTTATAAATATTGAGATGCAGCCAATCTGGTAAGAAATTCACTTCAATCATCAAAGTTTTTAAGATAAGAGAGTTATTGTTCAGTATGCTAGATGGCTCAGAGACTTCAAAAATGCAATTAATAATACCCAATTGTAGTGAGTTGCCCCTCAGAAAACATATCACACTGTTGCTGACATTTTTGGATTCAGTTGAAAATATATTTTTCCCAATATTGATGTTTGAAACTGGAAAATACCAAGGTGAGAAAATCCTTGAAGTGGGATGATTTGTGGATTTCACGGTAGTGTCTAAGCTGATCCAATCAACTATGTCCCTTTCTGCATGAAAATTCTGTAAGTACTCAACCAGGAAATCATAATTTTCTTGGTCATGGCGGGATGGTTTGTTATATTTATGGTGATTGAAAAGGGCAGGTGGCTGTGATTTGAAAAGCTGTTTTATTTCACATGGCACAGATGGGGATTTCAGGAGAACGGAAAGCTTGGAACATTGACAGATATGTTGAAGTAAGGTTTTATCTATATCATCTATTCAGAGTTTCAAGAAGTTAGTCTTATTCAGTTCAGGTGCTTAATCAATGTGAATATATTGATCTTATTAATTGACGTACATATTTTGTTATTTGTTGGCATCTTTGCAAATACTCCAATCAAGCACTCATAACCCCATGTGGCTGAGGCTTGTGCTTGGCCCCAACGGTGGAAGAGTTCAGGAATATGATCAGCAAAATGATGATTTGATTTACTTTTCTGTTTTGGGAACAGGTGTTGATTGGAAAGGTGGAGTTTTTTCAAATGTTCAGCAAATGCAGCCGCATCATCTATTGAAACAGTCCAACTTGTGGCAATGTTGATAGGACTAATCAAATGGAATGTAGTCTTGGTTAGTTCATTTGCATGTTCTTCTGACTGACCCATTTTTCTTTGAGTGTTGGCAGATTGGTGTGCATCTAATGACATTGGTTCACTGAGAATTAAAAATGGAATATAGACCTTATATAAGAGAGCCCATTCAGTGGCTTTTCAGCTACCATGAGAGGGGGAACCCATGTTGCAAGGTACTCTTGTCCATGATGAGGGAACTATCTTACCAGATATGATTTGTCGGAGATTCTCCAGAGCCTCACCCTTGATCTGGTGATCACTCAGTGCAGTGATATCCAATTCAGTGGGGATGTAATCTGCATCAAATGAAGGAATCTCCGCAGAACCACTAGATGGATGTTCTGTGTGCGGGGTGGGCATTGGGAAGTAGTTTTTTTGGGTGGAAGTAGTGGGGAGTGGCTCATTTATTATTTTTGCTGTGGCTCTTCTCATGGAGCGGGCCTCTCTCAATGTTATTTTATCAAGAGAGCTGTTGGAGGTCATGGAATCTGATTATAAACTGTTGATGTCATTGGATTTCCTGGGGGACCTGGAGTAAATTTTTTGGATTTTGATTCTGGAATGCATAATTTGAAAGTTGCATGATCCTTCAAAATTACAAGTATTAAATTATGCATTATGTCAAGATTAACCATTCTGGTTGCATCCCAATACAGAAAGTCTTCCAAAATTGAATATCACACTCCATACTCAGAGAAAATTGCTTTTCTTTGTTGTGGGGTTGCCCGAAGCCTTTGGCAATGGTTGATTTATAATTTTGGTATGAGCGTGTGTAGTCAAATTGAGGACCAATCTCTTCAATTTGAGCTTTGTGAATGGTGTAAAAATTACAAAAGTGGTTGCCTGAATGGGAAATAAATCCAGCAAGTTTGTGCATGGCAACCTTATCTGCAATGGCTGTGAGGATGGAAACATGGATAAAGGATCCTGAAGGACCTGTTGAGGTGGGTGAAAAATGGTAACCTTTCCATAGCTCTTTGAGCTCGTTGATCAGTGGCATTAATAGGTAATTCAATTGAAAGAAAGTTGGCTCCTTTGGACCAGGGATGATTCCTGCAACATAGACATTCTCTGGGTTCAATCTTCCACTTGGGGTGAGATTAAGACAAATAAGCATGATAGACCCAATGCTGGCCAAAATGGTTGACTTTGCATGTGCATGAAACCAGTCCACATAAATGGAGAAGGCCAATGCACCAGGAATGGTCATGAATGGGGGGTCATTGATATTTCTAGTGCCAGTGAAGCGTCTCCAGACCAATCCATCCCAGACATCACATTTTGGGGAACCTTCAGGAGTTTGGGATTGTTGATGTTGATGCAGAATTTCCATAATTCCAGCCCACTGGAGAAATCTGGCATGCCAATTTTTGAATGGTTGATAAATGAAATGTTTTGTTGGTATAAATTTTTGCTTCATGTTGGTTGTGTTTTGGGTGTGGGGTTCAAATGAGTAGATGAATTTGCCTAATGATTGTGTGCAAAGGGGATCATTATCATTTGGGTCATTATGGCGTTGAAAGTGGGGTTGGTCAGTTGTGACTTATTCAGTAAGGCCATTAAGAGAGAAACATTGAGAACAACATATATAGTTTTGAATCACTAGTTCCCATTGGAGATGTTCAAATATGGTACTCAGATCTTGAGGTATATGGAATGCAGGAGTGGGGGGACCACCGGAGCTTGAGATGCTGGACTTGATCAGAAGTTTCAGGGCGGGGTTGAGAATGCGTGAAGCCCTGCGTAGTATATTATACCTTAATGATAGAATGGCAGATATTATCATTCCAAGGTCTTGTGGGGGAAGGGTTTGACTGCTGCTGTATGGTTTCTGTGCAGTTGAATTGAGACCCAGTGCTGTGGAGAAGGTGCTTTGGGTCAATTGTGAATAATCAGCTCAGAATATTTGATCCAATAGAAGTTGTGGGCACTCAGATCCTGATGCAGAATTAGGGATGTTTGGAAGAAATGTGGGTGCAATGGTTCATTTGAGCTTTTTAATGTGCTGTTTATATTGGAAAGGTGTGAAGGCAACTCCGTGCCTATCACCCTCAGGGGAAGAGTGTGTTTGAGTTGAGCAGTGTTGACACATGCATATGCGCATTGAGGAATAGCGGCGGGTTGTCATTGTTGCAGGAATTGGGAGTATGGTTGGTTTGTGTATAAATATCTATGGCTGATGTGAAAGTGTTTAGGAGTGTTATTAATTAGAAAAAAAATTGAGTAATTATTTATGAAGGGGGAGATGATTTGAGCCATCTGAGGATATTATCCCATTTGTAATGGTGGGTGAGCTGCAGTGGATAAAGTGTAACATGTCTCATCTGGATGGCAGAATTGGTTAGGAGTTTAATTGGGTAAAATTCCATGCTGCTCAATGCTCATACATATTCTATTTTCTTTACACATGGTGATAGTGCGTTTTTGACCCTTGAGGGGCATTCCAATAGGGATGTGTCAACATTGAATTGAGGGGATTAACATTCAGACCATATACTCTGGCACGCCATTGTAAATGGCTTAAGCCTTATTACAGACATAACAATATAACTCTATTACATAAGGGGTTGGAGTGCAGCTAAAGTCTTGGTATTTGGTTTGAGTGTAGCGGGCTTTTAATTGGTTGGAATGTGATTTGGATTGTCTTGCCTCTCTTGAAAAGGTGATGTCTCTTTTGTGGGTAAATCCCTCATGAATATACCCCTATACAGATGCACAATGCTGTGGAATTTCAATGCATATATTGGCAGTTTGGATAATTCACAAAATGTGAAAATGGGGAGGTGGAAATGTTACCAAATATGATTACTTATGGTTGATGGGTCCCCTTTGAGATCAAGGAAATATTACATTATATGGTGGTAGGCTGTGCAGGGTGGTTTCCAACAAATGCGGAGGAGCTCAAGAGGAGGCAGGGAGGATTCTCCTAAAAAGAGTCTTATTGGACTTCCACGCAACATTTGGTTCCAACTATTCATAGAATTTCTCTATTCTAAATTTTAAAAGATTTCATCTCATATCACTCTATTTTATCATAATACTGAGGTGTTTTATCTAGTTAAAAATATTACTGTACTTTTTGGGCCCTTATGTCATCTTCCAACCCACACAAATCCCGTTCAGGCTCTGTTCATGACTCAGATAGTGAATCTAGCATAGAATATGTTCAAACACAGTCACCATTGAGTCCCAACATTCCTCTCACAACCCCTATTTAATCCTCAATGAATGTATCAGGTCTAAACATTGATGTGGGAAATCCAAAGGCTCCAACTTCAAGCAATTGGTCGATCCCAAATATTTCCGTCACTCCAATTCCCCTGAATCCCACCAATACAAAAATGCATGTGTCTCAGGGGCCAGAAGGCACACCTCAAATCTCATCAAACGCTAATCCCCAATCAAAATTTCCACGTGAGTTCCTCCTTAATCCCAGGATCCCTTTGGACAAAGTAAAAAGTCAACCCTCAATATTCAATCAGGATCTCAGGTTCATGTGGGCAATGAAAGGTGCATTGATGGCGGGCAACAAAAAAGACTATTGTAAAATGTAACTTGGAGTGGTCTGTTGGAGGGAAATCCAGGATTGATGCTTCATCAAAGTAAGTCATTTTAATTTTGAAGTATAAACTTTTTCACAATTTGATATGTTTGTTTCATGGGTTAGATATGGCACCTAAAGGCAAGTCAGTCCAATCTTAGGAGCCAATTGAAGATCGTGAGTATGACCAGTCTTTATTAATTTTTTGATCTATTAACTGATGATTTTCATGGCAGGTTATGAACTTTATGCATCTTCACCTCTGGTCAATAAGCAGAAAGTCACTGGACATCATCATCCATATCCCTCCAAACCAAGAACAGCTCATGCCAGTTCATCAAGAGAAAAAATTGTGGATGATGAGGATGAGAACATGTCTTCGACTTAAATGGAAACAAATGATGAACCAAGGAGGGACAATTTCACAACACATGAGCATGGCACTCAGTCAAATAGTGAGTTCAACCATCCTCAAATGGGCCTTGCGCAGAGTATGCTTGAACAATCCGAGGTAAGACAGAAAAGGAACCAGGCTGGTAAGCTCACAATGTGGCAAAATGTGAAAGCCAGAAGGAGCAACAAAAATGGCTGAAAGCAGAAATTCCAGAGAATGTCCATGGAATGAGATCAGCAGTACATGCCCATTGCCTGTTCCTACTCAAAGTTAGGGATAAGTATTTTTCCTCACTACCAGCACCACCCAGCACAGAAGAGTGTGAAATTGCAATCCAAGGGGCTGGTCATCTCAGATATGTCCCTGAGGATGTTTTCAATGAGTCATCAACACAGGTTCAGTCTCAGGGTTTCCAAAGCTACTGCAAAAATCAGCTCCACAAGCTAGGACTAAAGCGATTCACTTGGGACTGGGAGAGCTCATGGCAACATCCATTCAATGAGTTGATGTCTATGGTGTTTTACCGTACATTCCATATCGCACTTGTCAGCACCAAGTATCATCATTACTGTTGGAACAAGGATCATAATAACTATGGGGTTGTGGTGGCTTTAATGAAGCAATATTTCACTTATTTGAAAATGGAATGGAAGTCTATTCAAAAGGATGCCGAGTATTTGGTAAAAAAGAAGGATAATGAAAAGCTCACAAAGATTCGTCAAAGGGTTAGTTACTGTATCTCTTCTTCATTGTGAGCAAAGACTGATGATTATCTACTTGATTATGTGCAGACCTGTGAGGGCCATCGTGAATGGTGTGATCCGGCTAAGTTTTCCATTCTAGCATCACAATTTAATGACCCTTGAGTATGCTCAGATACTGAGGAGGTACTAGAAAATGGACGTCAAGTTTACCGCAAAGTGGGATTACGCTGGAACTCCCAGTTATTGAATGGATTGAGACATAGAGCTTTCTAATTGCATTAAAAAAAGGGTAAAAAAACTATTGATAGATTGACAGATGACGGTGAGATTCTGGAAGGCCTATCATTTCAGGTATTTGATCAAGATTGGCTCAAGAGCTGTAGTAAGATGCAGACTAGCACCCTCAAAATACTTGACATTCCAGTTATTAGGCAGAATGGTGATGCTCTGCAATAACTTAATAATATAAATGTATAGCACCATTACAAATTAACATTTTGTGAATTATTTGTGCAGGTGTAATACAATCTGATTATTATTTCTTAAAGATGCAACAACTTGCTAAATATGTCAGAATATAGACAATATGAGTTGGAATGTAACACCATCTCCCTTAGAAATAAGACTCAATTGCTCATTTTCATTGAGGAAATATTGAAGGAGCTTGATCCAGCTCATGGTTTTCATAATTGTGGACCTGTGCCAGGGTGAACAGGAGTTATCAACCTGGTCAAACACAAATTATATAATATCAGTAAGGCTCACACAGTTAATGATTTTTTCTTTTCCTGGACCTATTGGTGATTGGAATATGGCATTCCCATAAGGAA
Source organism: Austropuccinia psidii (assembly GCA_023105745.1). Classification (NCBI taxonomy): domain Eukaryota; kingdom Fungi; phylum Basidiomycota; class Pucciniomycetes; order Pucciniales; family Sphaerophragmiaceae; genus Austropuccinia; species Austropuccinia psidii. Next base: position 35,272,118 of record JALGQZ010000003.1, on the reverse strand, counting down.
GGATCTTAGAATAGCAATACAATCAGGGTGAAAGATGAGCTTGAAAGGTACCTTCCACATGTTGACCTCAACTGAATGAGGAGTGATATAGTGGATGACCTTTACAGGTTGTTGTTGGCCAATACGATGGAGTTGATCAACAGCCTGAGCCTCAATGGCTGGGTTCCAATTGGGCTCCTGGAAATGTGGATGTCAGGGTCCAAAAATCAGGGTAGAATTTTGGGGGTCACCTCACCATTAAATAGACAATATTAGCACAAGCTATATTGAGGCCAGTTCCAGCTGCGGCAATGGATGCAATCAGTACTTCAAATTCAGGATTATTGAAGAAATTCTCCAGTGCCTTCTCCTGCGCTCGTGCTGTTATTGTTCCATAAATTTGTGCTGAAAGGATAGAGTGATGGGCAAGTGCAATACCAATTCTACAATAAAAAACAGTCAGATGGATTGAATTGGTTATGGATACATATTAGAATTAAATCACAAATCAAGAAATTGGGTCCATTGGGTATAAGCCACCGATTTCGTTGGACCACACTTTGATTTTTTGTTCTTCATTAAGCTTTGTAGGAGGTGGGCAATCTTACTACTCATCATGCATGTTTCCACATCCACAATAGTTTGTGTGATTGTTGGGGAGTTATCCTGAGTGCTTGTAAGGTTTGTCTATGAAACTCTTGATAATAGTAGCAAAATCCAGAGTACTATGACTGTCCTCAGTAGAAATATATAATATAACAAAATATTATAACCACAAATTTAAATATAATTATTAAAAATGATTATATAAAAAAAAAAAATCTAACTATTATTATAAAAACATAATAATAAAAAAAATAATTATAATAAATTGTAATTATTCTATTATTGTTATAGTCACTGACAGTTATAACAATAAGAGGTGTAAAGCTCTTAATGAGACAATTACACGTGGAAAATATGAATATTAACCACTTATAAATAATATAAATATTATTTATAAAAGAATTAAACACACACTGTGCAGAAATAATTCTTATAGAATAAAAACTCTATATAAAAAAACTATTACTAGATAAAAAAAATATAGAACTTTAGAGAAAACTTACTTATAATATTTATTTAATACAACAAGTCAAACAACAACAGTTATTATATCAAATAATAATTATAAGTTAAAAACATGCCAAAAATCAATAATTTTGAAGATAAAACAGCTTTTTATAATAAGAATTATGATTAAAGAGTTTTTAAGAGGAATTTGTGGATTTTAAAAGATATTTAGGATGATTAATTTTATATAATAAAATATATTATTGGTTATTACAACAATAATGTGAATTATATGATTTCAATTCTTTAATTTTAATTAAGAAAGAATAAAATAACTTAAGAATTACTTTAATAATAAGATTTCATATTTAATAAAACTTTACCTGTTTAAATTCCAATATGATTGGATTGATAATGAATGATGGACAAAAACAGTGATGAAAAGCCTCTTTTTATGTCTTCAGAAAAGCTCTCATGATTCATAATGAATATAGAGGGAATTATCAGGTCAAAACTGAAAAACCATGCTTAAAAATAAAGTTCTTAACATAAGGTAACTTAATTTTAATTCCAATTTAAAGTCAACAGGGTTATTCTTAACTCCATGTAACTTTAATCCTCATTTAAACTAATTATTTTAAGTGTTTAATATAAAAAAACTTATTTATATTAAAGTTCATCACATGAACAACTTAAAAATGGAGTTTCAAGCAGAAATCTCTCAAACTCAATTTTTAATTCATTTTGAAAGAAATTAGAATTCTCTTTGAGCTTTAATTAAAAACATAAATTTCCAGTCCAATTACCCAGGAAATTTATTTATAAAAGATACTTAAAATTTGATTTATATTTAGATAATATTAAATTGTAAGCTGTGTGAAACTTTCAAGCAAATCCATGAAAAATTGGATTTTCAATGAATTTTTGAAGTTATCGCTATTTTTCCAAGTAAAATAGCAATACACACCAAACCTTAAGTTTTGATAAGGTTTTGATGCTTGAAACCTCAAAGTTTTAAGCTTATTTGAGTTTTTCAAGCTTAATTAAGCTTTGAAAGTTCTTAAAACCTTGAATTCAAGCCTGCATATTGGGATTTACCCTCTGGCAGCTTCAAATTCCTGTCTAATTTGGGATAAAACCAATTTAAACTTTAATGTTGGATCAAAGTTTAATCTTAAATTTTAAATAAGGTTGAAATTCCTCCAATACAGGTGGATAACCTTAATTGAATCCTTGCAGATCCAAAAAGCTGGGTACCCCAGCTCTATTTGGTCTTTTTCCTTTGTCCCACCTTTCTGCGTGGATTTTGCCCTTTTATTTATTTAAAGCCATACTACAGCCTTAAACCCTTTTAAATTGAGCTCACATGGATTTACATTCTGTATGGCAAATCCCTAGCCAATTCAGTAAATATACACCACACCTCAATTTTAACTGAAATTTTGGTAAGTTTGCATAAACCTTATGCAACTTTAAATTTAAGCTTATTTAAGCTTAAACTTAACAATTTTAAAAAAATGTTAAAAAATTTACATTAGTACTGTGAGATTCTTAAATCTTCTAATAACATAACAAATAAGTGTTTTTGGGTATAACACCTTATGCATGTACCCTAGGTTATTTTTAGTGTAGAATCCAAAATGACATAATATTTATAACTTTGTTTATCCAAAAAGAAGTTATGCTTATTTTTTGTTATTTTTTATTTTGAATTCAATTAAAAATTCTATTGAAGACAAATTTAAATGTGTATAAAGTTATTTGTGGACTTATGGGTATGTTATACATACCTCACAGGCTCACAGTGCTCCTGCCCTTGTGGTCTTCCAAATACGCCTCTGCAATTGTGTTAAGCATGATGTGATGGTTACAAAATATTTGCAGCTTATTAATATTTCTGAAAAATCCTCCTGGTCCTTTGCTTTTGGATGATAGGAAATCTTTGTATAATGTGGTATATTCTTGCTGCATGGTCGGGTTGAGGGGGAGCAGCTCATAATGATGGCTAATAGTGGGGGGGATTCGACATGTGTGGTTTTGGTGCTGCGCAAACTTAAATGCCCCAATGCCAAATGCAAACTATCATTGCTACCTTTGGAAAGACTACTCAGGATGAATGGTGACCAGTTATCTTGATCTGAGCTCTGGGGTTGGGGGATGAATGATATTAGTCCCAAAAGGTAATAAATGGTGTTGTGAATAGGTGTGCCTGTTAAACATATTTGACAGGATTAAAGGAGGATATTAATGGCATGGTGAGTGGAAGTGTATTGAGAGAGAATATACCTAGAAGATGGTGGAAGGGTTTTTGGATATAAAAGGTAATTTGAATCAATTAAAGATCAGACACTCACTATGCTTCATCCAAAACTATACAATGCCAATTGATTTTAAAAATGAATGATGTAGAGGTATTGGTTTGCTTAAATTCTTGGGTTATAGTATTGTAAGAATTGATGATGATATCATATTTTAAGATGTCATCCTTGGATAAGGAGTGACGCGTGGGACCATGGTAGATTTTTGCATGCAGCACTCCAGGCTGAGCATGCTTGGATATTTCTGATTGCCAGTTGGTAATCAAGTGAGGGGGGAAGATGATCATGGTGGGTGTGGAGCGATGGGGGTTTGCAATCAACCGCTCCTTGGATGTACCAATTAGAGAAAAGGCCTGAATGGCTTTACCTAATCCCATATCATCCACAAGAAGTCCTTCAAGAGGGGTATTGGTCGAAAGGGATTCAAATGAGCTAACAACCTTGTTTGTAATGATGTTCCTGGCATTAAAAGTGGATCCTGGGGGTGAGGTGGCCCAAAGGTTACGGGCTGATTGGCCATTGGGGATTTCTTGATCCCAGAAAAAAGCTAGTCTGGTCTTTTGATGAGGGAGGAGGGGGGTTTAAATAATGGAATGGCGCGGGGTCATCATGGGGAGGTCTGATCCACTGGGTAATTGTATCAGTTTTTGCTTTGAAGTCAATAATGAAACAGCAGGATATGAAGCTGGCTTCGAGTTTGAAGTGGGAAATGTGGGAGTAAAGAGCTGACATTGACTATGAGTATTACAGTCATATTCTTTGGGCATTTTCAGCTTTAAATCTTGTGTTTGAAATCTTTCAATTATGAATAGAATGTTTGGATACCATGTGAAGAACATCAATGCTAGATTGTGTTTCTGAGATGAGGAGGGATCATTTGCATCATTCATAAATACTCCCTCAATAAATAATATTTGAGTAGGATTGGATTGCCAATTTTCAATCCATGCCCCACCAGGAACACAGTGCATGAATGTTTGTGGTGCCCCAAGGAATGGTATCAACATTTTGGAAAGGGTTCCAGGGAGAGAGCCAATAGCACAATGGTGATTGGGGAAATATACAAATATGACGTGTTGATTGTGCCATAGGTTAATCCAAGAAGCTAAGTGGGAATGATCAGGATTTAAGGTTATATTACCATTTATTTGAATACAAATATTAATCATCCCAGTGCAAAGTGGTTGTGAAGGGGTTGACATGATGGCTATTATGAATTATTTGGGGACAGTTGGAAATTATATGATCAGGAAGGGGTAGCTGAAGGGGATGAAGACCAATAAGCGCAGGTGGTGAACTTATATGAGAGGCAGCAATGGGTTCAAAGGGGGATGGCATGTGGTTACGTGCATGGTTGTTAGGAAGATGGGCCTCTTGGCCTCATAGTTTTCATATGCAATTTGGGGCATATATCAAGGCAAGGTGGAAAAAATGTGGTTGCACCAATATGACTTCTGGATCTGCAGCAAGTTACACAAACTTTGGTGGACCAATGTTGACATTAGCATATCTGAAATTGGGTGGGTTGTAGCAACTTATTGTGGAGGGGCATATTAGAGGCATGCAGCCATGTTCACTGGTGTGACAGCAAACAATGAGTGTATATTCCCCAGGTTAATTGTTGCACAGGGTCCTACTGGGCAATCTCACTGTGGGGATGTCTGTGTGTGGGCGGGTGAGATATGTTTGGTGGGGTGCCACCAAACATGAGGTTGGTTTCACCACAGAAAAAGACTGGGGACTTGCATACAGGTCCTTTACAGTATCTTCAGCTTATGTCTGAGTGTATCTCTGGAAGTATCCCTAGTTTAACTCACATTCATTGTATTCTGACATTTTTACTCCCCCGTTAATTTTTATTAATATTTTCTCAACCCAATGTATACACTGGAAACAAACATAGGTAATGAATCTTATTCAATTTTTGGATTGTGAGAACGTTGAAATTCCCTCATGATTATTATAGTTAGTAGAATAATCTTCAAATCCTCTCATAAATTGAGTTCCTTACAATTCACTTCATGAATGCTTGTGGATTTTGAAAGTTCATCCAGCTATATGGGGAGCCTTGAAAAGGAATTCTTTGATACTTATAGCATTAATTGCTTCTTTGATCTTATTGCCATTCTGCTGCCTTGATTCTTGAATTTATTTTATTTTAATTTATCTTTCATGTTGGCTTAAAGAATGAGGATAACTTAAGAATTAAGAAATTCTATTTACCAGAATGCTTGTTTTCAGATGAATCAAAAATTAAGCTTGAATTAATTTCACACAATGATAATAAGAAGTAATGATGAATTTAAAAATCATAATGGTAATCATTTTGAGGGAATCCTGTCCAAATTTAAATTGAAAATGGATGTTCCTCCTTAAAATGATGAATATTTCGGAAAAATAAGATCCAATAATTTTATAATAAGTAAAATACCTCTCCTTGAGTGATGATTATTATCATAGAAATTGGCAAAAATTATTGGAAAGGATGTTTCCATACAAATTAATCTTAATTTATTAGAATAATGTTTTAAAATAAAATATGGATAAATAATAAACTTGAATCTCTTCAAGTAGTGAGCCAATGGCCTTCAACATGATTTAATGAATACTTTTGAAATTAGATTCTTGATGATTTCTGCAAAGGAAAAATAAACAAAGTATAGGAATAATTTGATGAATTAAAAAAAAGATGGAAAGGGGTTGCATGGGCCACAAATGAAAAACTTTGTCCAGTGCTGGATATATCTTGGAGGGAACTCCACATTTGGAAAGGAGCTTGTCTCCTCATAGATAATATCTTTTAAAATCAAAATCCAAGGATTTGGGACAACAGTAATAAGAAATTTAATTGATCTGCAGATTTGGAATATATTTATGTCCGTTAATAAACTAAGTTTCAAAATATAATTCATTTTTTACGCTATCAAGAAAAATTCAGGGGCTAAATCTTTAGCTTATCAAAATAACTTACAAAATCCCCATGGCTCTTTCCACTATATAACCCATGCAATCCTATCATTTAGGTTCTATTTGTCCTAAAAATTCATATCACACTGATATATTGAATTTTCATTCTAAAAATTTACAGTATGATTTCAATATTTTGTCTTGGGTTTTTTATTATTCAAATTGAAAAAAAAAACAATATTGAACAATCCTTTCCAACCTCTCTGAGCTCAGTAATATTCAGAAGAGTATTTAATTCTATTCATATACTATTAGAATCTGACTTGAGTCGTCTTGGGAGCCTTAATTCTTTCCAGAGTTTCCATTTGGGTCCACTGCTTGATATTTTTGGAGGAGTGGCTGAAGGCTTGAATCCTGAAACATATACAAAATACAAAAACTATAATAAAGTCCTTTTTATAAATTCTTTCATAAATTCAAGAATAAAGATAAAAATATCCTATTACATGGATGTGTTTTTGTGAATAAAGGGAATATTTTCCAAACAAGGGAGGCTTTCAAGAATGCAAACATGGCTCTGAGACATATTGAAAACTATAGCTCACCTTTATTTATTGATATTCCTCAAGATTGTGATCTTTATCAAGCTTCCAACAATACAAGTTTAACTAGTTCTGTTACTTCAATACCTAATTGTCAAACCAATCTTTCATTGCACCAAATCCAGGATATTTCCTTTCTCTTAAATATTGAAAATAATATGGAAAGAATTTGTGAAAACCTATGGAAACATTCAGATAACTTATGGATTAAAAAAGTGTTTTCTAATGCTGTTGAAACTGGGCTGATACCACAAGATATTGTGTGCAAAAGTAGGGGTGGAATATTGGCCGATGATATGGGACTTGGAAAATCGCTGACAACTTTATGCTTGATTAAAAAAACACAAAATGAAGCATTAAAGTACTCAGAAATATCTAAGGACCATGTCCCAGGTACTTTGATCATTGTACCACTTTCTACTTTGCATAACTGGGAGAATGAAATAAGACTACATTTTCATGATGGTAGTTTACCATATTCAATATTCCATGGTTCCAATCATAATTTCATTTCATTCCAAAATTTGAAGCAGAATGCAATTATCCTCACCACATATGATGTTATTGCTGGTTATAATGTTGATGATGTTCATGGGATGAGAATAAATCCTCTTTTGGTGAATTGGTTCAGAATAGTGTTGGATGAAGCACAGTAAGCTTCTCTTTGTGATTCTTAAATGAAAAAGTACTGAAATGTTTACATCAATTAGCTACATAAAGGAACAATCTACTCATAGAGCATTCACAATATTGAATTTAAAATCTGAAAGAAAGTTATGCCTTACAGGAACACCATTACAAAACAATCTTTGGGATCTACATAGTCTGTTGAGGTTTTTACAAGTAGAACCATGGAATCTCAAGCCTTTATGGGAAAATTGCATAATCAAACAAATATCATCTGGGAATCAAATGGCAATCCAATCATTACAGCTTATAATGCAAACACTCAACTTGAGAAGATTGAAAGCCAACCTACTGGATCTTCCCAAGAAAGTGCAACATGGAGTTGGAATTGAAATCTATGAGCCATGGAAAACAGTTTATTTCAAAAAGCATGAAGAGTTTAGTGCATTGTATGGAAAACAGAGGTCCAAAGCAGTTCAATGGGATTCATCAGAATTTTTCTCCAGATTATCAGATTTGAGGCAGCTTTGCAACCATCCAGCACTAATAGAAAGGGAAGAAGGGGGAAGGAGATATACCTGGAAAGAAGGATCCAAAGTGGTGCATCTTGTTAGCCATCTCAAGGAGTTTTTTCAGAAGGAGCCAGGCTTAAGATATCCCAAAGCAGTTGTTTTTTCAGAATACAAAAGGTTTCTTGATATGTGAGCTCAAATCCTTCTACTACCTGTCATTTGAATGATTTTATTGATCAAATATTGTAAAAAGTATTGAAATTGCACTGGATGAAAGTGGAATATCCAATTTGTTGATGCATGGAATGCTCAAAAATGATCAAAGGATCCAAATCCTTGAAGAATTCAGAAAAATTCAAAATCTCAAGTTCTTCTTACAACAAAAGGCACAGGTGGTGTTGGTATTGATCTGAGATGTGCTCAAAATGTCTACATAATGGTAAGACAGTATTTAGATACACTTGAAGCTTAATCTAATATTATTCCAATTACTTAAATTAGGAACCAGGTTGGAACCCTTCAACTGATGATCAAGCAGTTCATAGGCTTTATTGGCTAGGGCAAAAGAAAGAAGTTCATGTATTTCATTATATAACTGTTGGTAGTATTGAGGTGAATATTCAGCAAGTTAGAAGGAAGAAACAGCAGCTTCAGATGTAAGATAGTTTAAACTCAACGAATATTTATCTTTTTTGGTAGCTAAAACTTTTTTATTTCATTTCAGGTTGAGCATTGGACATTTAGGTACTGTGGATCATGAATTGGAAAAATTGATTGTGGAAACAATAGAAAAATCATGAATTATTTTTTTAGGTTTCAGATAGTTGAAGTAAATGATGAATATCTATACATGGCTTTGATTGTAACATTAGCTTCTCATCATTAGTAAGCTTGGAAATATACTAATTTGAATAAAGATTTTCTGGAAGTCCAATTGGAACTTTGGCTTCTTTCTCAAAAATACCACTTTGTACTCTTCTACTTTCCAAGACATTTGGAATTTTATTGAATTTATGTTTTTGAATTTGCTTTTGAATTAATAAGGAATCTAATTGACTTGCTAACTTTGAGAATAAAGCTGACCTCCAAGGGGACTTTAGTTTTATTAATGATCCATTTTCATCTTCAGTATCAGAGAAGCATCGTGGCTCATCAAATATGGAAGCTTCATCTTGATTAATTTTCAATGAGAGCAATGTCTCTGAGCGATTTGATGATAGCTGAATATTAAATAACATCAATTTGTGTAAAAATCAATCACAAATAAAATAAAAACATACCTTTTTACGCCACCTTGATTTCTGCTTCTGACTGGCTTTTTTTGAAAGTGCTTGAGGAACCAATTTATCATTCTTAAGATCCTCTTGTCTCCCTCTGAACCAGCGCATTAGTATTAAAGACTTATTAACATTTGTATTATCCTTTGGATTTATAAAAAATATTTTCAATTCTCCTTGTTGGTGTAAATAGTTCCAGTGCTTGAGAACAAAGTTTGCAAATATTTGATTCCATTTTGATTCCCAACATTGATTCCAAGAGAAGGTTGACATTGGGAAGCCTGATTTGAAGAGATCCTCTCAAAACATAGTTTTTTAAAGTGGTGAAATTAATATTCTTGGGTTTATAGACAATCTATCCTCTCCTGAGGTGTGATTGTGGGGATTTATAATTGGATTATCAGTGCAAGAAAAGGGTAAGTTCTCAACAATTTTGAGACTTTCTTCTGATGGAAGAGATTTCCAACTATTTATACCAGATGAAGATTGGAAATAGTTGATTTCCATGATCAACCAGCATAATTGATGTATGGATCTTGATATTGCACTGGTAGGTAGTGGGATGATGGGATGTAATATCTTGTTGATAGTCCTGTTTGATTGGGGTATAGAGGTCTCAAAAAAGTAATGTGAAGCTTTAGGCATGGTAAAACAGGTTAATTAAAGTCAGATTTCTGGGTATAGGTGGAAGGATCGAGAGAAAGGCTCCTATTTATCATAAATGAGAGGATTCTGGAGCCCTGTAGTTATTTCTTACAGTTTGCATGTGCCTGAAAGAAGCTACCTTGTGTAAAAGGAGCTTATTTGGGAAAGTAAGCAATGAGATATCAGGTTCAATAAAAATCTCCCTATTTTGAAAGAATAAAATTAAATTACACACAAAACTGATCAAATTAATAAGGTGTTTATATTGGCTTTATCAGGGAGATCTAGTACAGGTTGTCCATTTTTTTTTCACGCCATGCCTCACTGAAGTCCAATACTAAACATTTGGCCACTTCCAATTTTTTTGGAGCAGTGGGAACAAATTCATGGGTTTTTGAGAAAAATGCCTTGTTAAAAATATCCAAAATATATGCATTTGTTCTCTTCCAAATAGGCTCATAAGGCCTTTCCTTGGCAACAACACTATCAGTAATTTCAATCATCTGCAATTCTCCTTTAGCTGAGCTTTTTCTCCAATCTCTTGAGCAAACCATTAATCCTCTTACATCAGAAGCAAGAAATGAAGCTAAAATATGATAGCAGGGCTTAACTAATCCTGTTTTTGATTGTAGCTCTGATAAGGTCTTAAGGTGTTCTTTGGACCTTTTATGAGTGAGTACAAATCCATCAGGAATATTGACTGGAAGAACTTTTGAATGTGCTAGTATCAGGACATATGAAATCATAAGATGTAAAATGGAATCATTGAAAGATATTAAGCTATTCATTCCATAATGAAGTGGCTGGTTTTCCTCCTTTTCATCAAGGGTATTTTCAATTTGAGCTGAATGGGATGGTCTTGTGCTGAGGAAGGACACTAGGAATTCCAGGATGAGTCTTTGAACTAACAAGGGATCATCTTCTGTTGATTTTGTGATTTCAAACTTTTCAGGTTGTATGAGATCTTGTGCAGAAACTGATATTGACTCTAGTATTAGATTGGCCCAGAACTGTTTCTTTTGAAGATTAGGGACAAAGAGGGATTGTGCCAATTGAAAGAGGGGTTGGTGTGATTTGGGAATGTTTTGCATTGAAATTGTAGAATCCAAAGTAAAGATAGGGACATTCCAAGCATCAGGATCATTGAAAGGATCATATTTCTTTGGTGAAAAGATATCTAATCCTGAAAAAAGCAAGTAAATATCAATGCTCTGGATGAAACATGAATGAATGTGTTTTGTATTTACCAGATTTATCCAAATCCACTAGCCATTTGGTAATGCTAAGAGATCCAATACTTTGAAAGTTTATTCCTTTGGGTAGTTTGGTAGAAAATGGCCTTGGGGGGATTTCCTGGATTCTATCTCTTACTAGAGTTTCAACATTAACCTGGCATTTCTTCCATGAGGATAAAGAAAGTGGCTGATAATGGCTCATTTTCTCTTCAAAGTGATCTGAGTGGATGGGATTGAATAATCCGGATTGAGGAAGCTTTTTCTTCTTTTGGGATGTTGAAGGCTCTTCATTACTGTTTTGCAGTAATTTTGAAGTTGATGGGTTGTTATCTACATGTATGGAATTGGATTTAGGTTTTTCTTTTGAGTGTTTGGTCAATGTAGGTTGTATCAAGGGCTCCTCTATTTTTGATTTTTCTTTTTTTCTCATGGTGGAAGCTGGAAAACTTTGTATATTTGATTGATCATTTTGAGAAATACTATTGACTTCAGGGCTGAAGTTTGATGTGGATAGGGCTTTTTCAAAATCATTTTGAGGTTGGAATAGTCCTGGTTCTAGATTTGGAGAATCTGACTGGTTTTGTGGGTGTGATTTCTCAGTATCATAATTGCATTCTAATTTCTAAGAAAGAAATGATTCAGGAAATATAGTTTAATCTTTAATTAAAGCCTAAATAAAACATTGAGACATACTTCTTGATTCTTTTCCTTTATACTTTGATAAATTTTGGCCTTTTTATTACTCATACTAGAAGAAGATATGAAATACCTCTTTATTGATGTTTGGGAGGATGCTGAAATAACAACCTTGGCTTCAGCGGGTAATGATCCACCTAGCTGTACACCTAAATTATGATTCAAATTCCAATTAAAAATGGCTCCATATGGGCAAAAGCTGGAAAAACATACAATACAGATCATCTTCAAGTATTTTGGAGACCTCTTGAATTTTTTTTCTTGCACATTCGGGAAAGTGAGTATCGCAGGTAGCAAGCTTGAGAGAAGGAAGAAATTTGGAGATTTTGGATATGAATTCTGATTTTTCAACTTGCTTTGGATCTATTTCAAGTAATGGATCCATTTTGGAGCAGTGATTATTTGAAATTGACTGAGGGTTAATTATTATAAATAAGTTCTTGAATTTATTTTTGAAATGAAATTGAAAAAAATAGAAGGTGGGCGTTCTTTACAGTGTTCAAGAGAGATTGTACTATTATGGAATGTAGGATCTTTGGGAAGGCATATAGAATGATGACTTTTGATAAATGTCAATATTTTTGTTTGAGCATTGCTCAACATATGATAGCTTGGGGACAAATGAAAACCAAAGAAGGCATAAATAAGAGGCTTATATATTAAATAATGTTGAGAACCTATAGCACAGTTCAGCTTTGAAAACATTAAATAAATAACTTATTTATGACTGATGGTCATAATTGTGAAAGCCCACATTGTGGCTAAATTATAAATTCTTACAATGGGTGACTTTTTAGAATATTTTAAATCATGTTTGGTTTTGAAGTACATTTATTACTAAACTCTAAGCTTGGAAAACATATAGGACACTTCAGCTCTCAAATACACTACAAAAATACTAATTTTATGACTGCTAGTCATGATTTTGAAAGCCATCTTTTGACTTGGTTATTAATTCACTCAATTGGTGAATTGTTAACATAATTTATCTCTAATTATATTTCCAAATACATCTATTACAAAACTCTAAGCTTGGATAAAAAAAGGACTGGGAGATAAACATTATTCAGGATTCATACGATTATGACTACTTGAACCAGCTTCAATTCCACTGAGAGAAGATCTCCCTGGCCTCTGTATGATGTGACGTCCCCTTTTTGTCTTGGCCTCAATCTCTAATAAAATATTTTGGAGTCCAATCGGTTCTTTTACCAGTAAGTGGTTTCTTTCAACTTCTGAAATTGTGTTTAAGTATATTGTGGAATAGCAATCTAAAGGTAAGCAATGTGGGACATTAGTTAAATCAGAATTATAGTCTAATTTCTCTCCATCCCTATGAAGCATATGTTGAACTCTATTCTATTCAAGCTGGGTTTTGGCACCAAGGGTAATTTCTAGATCCAATTGCCTTGTACACAAGGTCAAAGCTTCACTACGCCAAACTCCAACAAGTCTTTTGGGTGCTTTTCCAAAGTCAGAATTATCCTCTACATCTGAAGTTGCTTTTATATCAGTATATATTGCAGAGAAATCGTTGTTTTGAGGGAATAATTGACGTGCTATTTTGAAACGGGCAGCTGTAACCTAAATATAAAAGTAATATTAGAGTTTGGTGTATGTCTAACAAAAGAATAAGCACGTACATTCTGCCTCCCTCTAGTGTTTTTGGATTTCTTAGCTTTTTGAAATTTAACCTCCTCTGCAGCCCGGCCAAGTTTTGAAAGCTTTTTCATTTCTTTACCCCTTCCATTGACCCAACGTTCAATTAATAGGTTTAGTTGATCAGGATTGTTGATATTTAAGCTGGGTTGAGTCTGGCTCCAATTGAAAAAATGTTTGGAGATAATGTCCGCTATGGCTGCATTCCAAGTGGAGTTATTGAATGCAGTCCCCCATTGGAAGGTAATTCTCTTGAGGCCTACTAGCTGGCATTCCTTTTCACAAGCACGCTTTTCAACTATGGAGACCTTGATCTTGTTATTGAGAACATCACGACTTGGTTTAAATTCAGGTGGCTGCAATCGTTGAGATATAGAGGTGATTTCTTGTTTGACCAGAATTTTGCGCTCACTAATTGGATGATCTCGCAGTCCATATTCAAAGGTTTCCAAATGGGTCTTGATGTGTTTAGCTCGGTTTCTGACCCAATGAGTATGAAATTCCTCTTCATCATTGGTAAGATTGGGTGGGAAGTGATCTACAGAAGGTGGCATACCCATTAAGAAGTAGATAAATTCTCGCAGGTGGACTGATTCAGTGGATGCCTGACTTGGAAGATTGTTCTTTGTTACCAATCTTGTAATGTGGTTATTTCTCTGTTGCAATATTTTCTTATTATTTCTAGCCCTCTGTTGGTCCTCTTCTTGTTGAATCCTGAATTCAACTCCAACAACTGAAAACCAAATCAGTTAGTAATTTTCAATCAGCTTTGGGAAAGATACTCACCACCGGATGTTATTTCCTCTTGTCCCTCCTGACTGGCATTCTGTGAAACAGCATCCTCTATTCCAAGTCTTTCCAAATCTTGCAGAAAGATAGATTTCTGTCCAGTAGAGTCAGTATGGATGCTTTTGTGGTTTTCTTCATCTGAGTGAATTATTGAGTCACCCTCTGTTGGTGGGTTTTGTGATGAGGATCCAGAAGTTTCTCTGTGGAATGCGGAGGGGGAACCACCCAGTGCATGGGAAGACATTGTAATATCAATTTAAACAAGTGGAGTTAAATTGAGGAAAATGAGGTAATTATATTAATGAAAATTTGAGTATGTTAAACAGAGTTGGAGTAAGAATTCAACATATGAGAATGAACGTGGTGGATGAGAAAGCTCAGGAAAGCTTAAAGCAGTTTGGTGAAGTGGAAATACAGACATTTTGGTGGAGAAGAGATAGTTTATATACACATTTGTTCAAACCTGTTCTATCCAGCACCAAAAAGCCAAATTATGTCTTGAAAGATGTTTGGGAGGCTTAAATATGGTAGACTGACAATTCAAATCTCTTTTAAAAGGGATTGGAGTGAATCTTTCTAAAAAAAAACTTCATTTAATAGCATATAACAATATCAACAAAGGAAAAAAAATTGTTTTTTCTCCAAAGAAATCTTTAGTGAGCATTGATAAGGAAACCTAAGGCTGAAAGGGGTGCGGTGCTTCAATCACCTATCCATTGCTGGCAAGGTTTGAAAGGAAATGGTAAGAAACTGTTAAAATATATGAGATAATGAGTGGCAGTCCACTGAATCACTTACTGATGAATGTAGAGATACCAAGCAGAGTGTAGCCTGATCAATTCCAAAGCTTCCAGGAGGATTCTTGAGGCTTTCAGCATGACCCAATAGTGATTGAGAGTTGATGATTATGGCATCCTCTGTCTGGTCCAATAGAATAGAACAATTGAGATCTGGAAAAGGATGGAAAGGGTCTTTTTCTATTTCATTATTTTCAAGCTTATTGAAAGGTTTGATTATTAGCCACCATATGTCAGGATCACCTCCAACTAATGTGACAATATTATCAATATGGCCCAAAGATTTCGCATTATTGATGCTATACTCTATGATACTGTCTTCAACATGTGATTTTACATTACAATACCTTTTTTTTTCAAAAATTATTGACTTTTTGCATTCAAAGAGGTTTACAAAATCCCTTAAATCTCTTGAAACTAGTAGTTTCCACTGTTGAAAAATATCATCATGCAATTGAATTGTATGACTGGTACTGATATTTTTTGATTGATGCACAGAAATGAGGGGATTGCTCCTACCAACTCTTTGTTGAAGATTAGGCAATTTGGAAATCCATTGATATTGTACTTTAGATATCCATCTTTTCAGTATTGTTTGGGAGATCTCAGCTACAATTGGTTATATGTGGGTAAGTATTGTGAGGGTGATTTTTTGACATATAGATATATAAGTCATACTCAACATGGCTTATTATTCCGTGGTATGTCCCCAAATATACGATTCATTCTTTCATATGCCCACACAGCTAAGCTTCTTGGTGGCCCTAGCTCCTTGATAACCTTTGGTAAATGTTGTGTTAGGTGTAGATTAGGTTTGGAGTTTATCATTGACCAACCCAAACGAAGTGTTTGACGATAGATCTTTGTAGTACTTTCAATCTTATCCAGGTCTTCTTCATGAATGCTTGTCCTGAGTAACATGTTTGTTAATGTAACTAATGAAATTAGTGATTTGAGTAGAAGATCCTTATGGAGGTAGTTCCCTGGGCATTCTACCCTTTCCTCCCTGTGAGGTATTTGCGAACTCCATTGTGGTACAAGTGCCAATGGTAAATACAATGTCATCAAGATTTGCCACTCGGCTGCTTTGAGTGTCTGAAAGTTTTTGAAACCAAATTTTCTGGGTAGACGAGAAAACCATGATGGGACTTTTGTTTGATCAATGACTTTTTGAAGTACCTCTAATTTGTCTTTTTTTAATCTTGGAGTTTCATCCCCCATTGGATTTAAATCCTGATTATCATCAGAAGATAAATCAGAAGGAACCAATGAATCACTACCATGTGTGAAAGGTAATAAGTTGAGTACTGTAGAAGTGGTTGTCTGGGATCTAAGGGAATACCTGGAGTTTGAAGTTCTGTTGCTTTTTGCAGTTTGATCACTTTTGGTCCTGGAGGCTTCACTAGAGCCTTTGTGCCTTTGGGATGTACAAGGTCGAATGCGGGCAAGGTTAGCTCTTGTAAGGTTTTGTTTCTTGGGTCTACTTGTTTTTTCAGAATCATTGTCATCTTCATTTTTCCTTTTTCTTGGTCGCCCCAATAAACAAAAAGGATATTTGGATGGATTTGAGTGTGCCAAAAAACTTTGCTTTTTCCTTTGAAGCTCTAACTCGTGACCAGCCAACCCCACCTTGAGGAATGATATGCAATAGTCTTTGATATCCCCTAAAATCAAACAATGCATAATATCTATGCCACAAAAGTCAATTGGTCTCCAGTAATCTAGCTTATTTAGAATACTCCACCAGACACCATGTGATTTTACAAATTCATCTTGTTCCTTTTTGGTTTGAAGTTGGAGCCATTCATTTGCCTTGGAAATATGATTTTCATGTGTGCTTGTTTCAAATTTTGAAATATCTATTTCATTGATGTCAACCCTTGTAATAGTACAAAAGGAGCAAAATCGATTGGCCGAATGAGAGGCAAATCCAGCCACTTTACGTAGAGCAGGAAGATCTGCTATTAAAGGTAATAAAGCCACTCTAATAAGTCTACCCTGTGGAAAGTCGTGGGTATTGGAAACCAAATACCATTCCATAACATTTGAAGCTCAATCACAAGAGGCTCCAAGATTGAATTCATTTGATCAAGAGATGGCTCTTTGGGACCCAGAATTATTGCATACAAAAACATGTTCTCCTCTTTGTGACGTTCACTTGGAGGAAGATTCAAACAAGTGAGAAGAATTGACCCAATTGAAATGGATTTTGCAGTCCCTTTGTTACTGAATGGATTGAACCAATCTACATATAAGCTAAATATCAAATTACCTGGTCTACTTATGAATGCTTGTTTACTACGTGGGGAAGATTTGAATGTGTTCCAAATTTTGCTATGCCAAATATCAGAAATAACTTTAGGGTCTGTTTGAAAGTTATGGGTATTGTGAGCATTTAATAGCTTTTCAAAGCCAGGAATCCACATATGGGAGGCCAACCATTTTTGCAAGGACTGGTATGTAAAGGTACAGATTGGTTTTTGAAGTGAAGTATCATTCTTGTCATCAGTTTTAAATAAAACAGAACCACATTCTTTTCTTGCAAGAGATCCTAATTTGACAATGGAGGAAGGAAAAGATTGAATAAATTTGGATGTACACAGTTTGTTGATGTGCCCCTTTGCAGTCAGATCATACAAACTGAAGCATTCTGGACAGCAAATCTTTTTTTCAAAGTCCATGGATATGCCCAGCTGAACCAAAATAGTTTCAATTGAAAGTGCAATTTCTTTAGCAATGGATAATCCATCAAAATTGAATTTCTCTCCAAGGCTATTTATCTTTTCCCTTTCTGATAGAAGAAATTCTTTGATACTATCTCTGGACATTCCATTCTTGAGGTATAGGCTGGAAGCTTGAACCAAAACTTTAAGAGAATGAGAGTCAATAAATTTAAAGGTCTTGTTTTCATATTTTTTGGTATCAAAAAGTAAATTTCTTTCATTATTCTGACGACATATCTGTTCAATTTGAGAGCATTCATGGGTTTTCTGTGTTGGCTGTGCCAAAAGATTTTGGAAAATTAGATTGAAGTAATGTTGAATAATTGAAATGAATGAGGGAAAGAGTACTTACATTTTCAATATTTTGGGCTAAAACCATCTGATCAACAAAAGGCTGGGGTCTCCTGAGTTTGATTAGTTCCAATTGATGTGTCTTCCACGCTGGGTCAGACATAGGTCTTCCATGCTGAACAATATTGTTCAAATCTTCATAATATTGATTGTGACAGCCAAGCTCGTGACAAGTGCAAATTTTTTTGGGGTGACCCATTTTTTGCACCATGAAAATTTGTGGGGAATGAGCAAAAAGGGCCCAGAAATTGATATGGATTAGGGTGGTTATAAGGAATGTTTTGGGGGGCAAAGTGGACAAAAGCATAGCTTTATTTATATTTGAGCATCTTTGATTTTGCAAACATAGAAGCCAATTATGCCCCTATAGACTTCATTCAGATACAGATTTTTCTGTATCTGGATGGGTCTGATGAAATTCCCAAGAGACAGACCAATTACGGCCGTAATTGGATGGCAAGTGGTACAAATTATGACCGGCGGTCATAATTTGACCACCTGTGTACAATTACAGCCAAAGCTGTATTGTGCCCGGACCTCATTCAGATACGGTTTTTTCTGTATTTGAGTGGGTCTGACAAAATTCCCAAAAGACAAACCAATTATGGCCGTAATTGGTTTGCAAGTGGTACAAATTATGACCGGCAGTCATAATTTGACCACCTGTGTACATTTACAACCCAAGCTGTATTCTCAATGGCCCTCATTCAGATACAGTTTTTTCTGTATCTGAGTGGGTCTGACCAAATCTCAGAGACAAACCAATTACGGCCGTAATTGGTTTGCAAGTGGTACAAATTATGACCGGCGGTCATAGTTTGACCACCTGTGTACACTTACAACCCAAGCTGTATTGTCAATGGCCCTCATTCAGATACAGTTTTTTCTGTATCTGAGTGGGTCTGACAAGCTTTATCGTCTCTGGACCTCATTCAGATACAGGTTTTTCTGTATCTGAGTGGGTCTGATGAAATTCCCAAAAGACCAACCAATTACGGGGTAATTGGTTTGCAAGTGGTACAAATTATGACTGGCAGTCATAAATTGTCCACCTGTTTATGATTACAGCCAAAGCTGTATTGTTCCTGGACCTCATTCAGATACAGTTTTTTCTGTATTTGAGTGGGTCTGTTACGGCCGTAATTGGTTTGCAAGTGGTACAAATTATGACCGGCGGTCATAATTTGACCACCTGGGTACATTTACAACCCAAGCTGTATTGTCAATGGCCCTCATTCAGATACAGTTTTTTCTGTATCTGAGTGGGTCTGACAAAATTCCCAAAAGACAAACCAATTACGGCCGTAATTGGTTTGCATATGGTACAAATTATGACCGGCGGTCATAAATTGTCCACCTGTTTATGATTACAGCCAAAGCTGTATTGTGCCTGGACCTCATTCAGATACAGGTTTTTCTGTATCTGAGTGGGTCTGACAAAATTCCCAAGAGACAAACCAATTATGGCCATAATTGGTTTGCAAGTGGTACAAATTATGACCGGCGGTCATAATTTGACCACCTGTGTACACTTACAACCCAAGCTGTATTGTCAATGGCCCTCATTCAGATACAGTTTTTTCTGTATCTGAGTGGGTCTGACAAGCTTTATTGTCTCTGGACCTCATTCAGATACAGGTTTTTCTGTATCTGAGTGGGTCTGATGAAATTCCCAAAAGACAAACCAATTACGGCCATAATTGGTTTGCAAGTGGTACAAATTATGACCGGCGGTCATAGATTGTCCACCTGTTTATGATTACAGCCAAAGCTGTATTGTGCCTGGACCTCATTCAGATACAGTTTTTTCTGTATTTGAGTGGGTCTGACAAAATTCCCAAAAGACAAACCAATTACGGCCGTAATGGGTTTGCAAGTGGTACAAATTATGACCGGCGGTCATAATTTGACCACCTGTGTACATTTACAACCCAAGCTGTATTGTCAATGGCCCTCATTCAGATACAGTTTTTTCTGTATCTGAGTGGGTCTGACAAAATTGCCAAGAGACAAACCAATTACGGCCGTAATTGGTTTGCAAGTGGTACAAATTATGACCGGCGGTCATAATTTGACCACCTGTGTACATTTACAACCCAAGCTGTATTGTCAATGGCCCTCATTCAGATACAGTTTTTTGTGTATCTGAGTGGGTCTGACAAAATTCCCAACAGACAAACCAATTACGGCCATAATTGGTTTGCAAGTGGTACAAATTATGACCGGCGGTCATAGTTTGACCACCTGTGTACACTTACAACCCAAGCTGTATTGTCAATGGCCCTCATTCAGATACAGTTTTTTCTGTATCTGAGTGGGTCTGACAAGCTTTATTGTCTCTGGACCTCATTCAGATACAGGTTTTTCTGTATCTGAGTGGGTCTGATGAAATTCCCAAAAGACAAACCAATTACGGCCGTAATTGGTTTGCAAGTGGAACAAATTATGACCGGCGGTCATAAATTGTCCACCTGTTTATGATTACAGCCAAAGCTGTATTGTGCCTGGACCTCATTCAGATGCAGTTTTTTCTGTATCTGAGTGGGTCTGACAAAATTCCCAAGAGACAAACCAATTACGGCCGTAATTGGTTTGCAAGTGGTACAAATTATGACCGGCGGTCATAATTTGACCACCTGTGTACATTTACAACCCAAGCTGTATTGTCAATGGCCCTCATTCAGATACAGTTTTTTGTGTATCTGAGTGGGTCTGACAAAATTCCCAACAGACAAACCAATTACGGCCATAATTGGTTTGCAAGTGGTACAAATTATGACCGGCGGTCATAATTTGACCACCTGTGTACACTTACAACCCAAGCTGTATTGTCAATGGCCCTCATTCAGATACAGTTTTTTCTGTATCTGAGTGGGTCTGACAAGCTTTATTGTCTCTGGACCTCATTCAGATACAGGTTTTTCTGTATCTGAGTGGGTCTGATGAAATTCCCAAAAGACAAACCAATTACGGCCGTAATTGGTTTGCAAGTGGTACAAATTATGACCGGCGGTCATAAATTGTCCACCTGTTTATGATTACAGCCAAAGCTGTATTGTGCCTGGACCTCATTCAAATACATTTTTTTCTTTATCTGAGTGGGTGTGACAAAATTCCCAAGAGACAAACCAATTACGGCCGTAATTGGTTTGTAAGTGGTACAAATTATGACCAGCGGTCATAAATTGTCCACCTGTTTATGATTACAGCCAAAGCTGTATTGTGCCTGGACCTCATTCAGATACAGTTTTTGCTGTATCTGAGTGGGCCTGATTGGATTTCAAGGAGATAAACCAATTACGGCCGTAATTGGTTTGCATATGGTACAAATTATGACCGGCGGTCATAAATTGTCCACCTGTTTATGATTACAGCCAAAGCTTTATTGTGGCTGGACCACATTCAGATACAGTGATTTCTGTTTTTGAGTGGGTCTGACAAGTTGTATTGTCTCTGGACCTCATTCAGATACAGTTTTTTCTGTATCTGAGTGGGTCTGATTGGATTTCAAGGAGACAAACCAATTACGGCCGTAATTGGTTTGCATATGGTACAAATTATGACCGGCGGTCATAAATTGTCCACCTGTTTATGATTACAGCGAAAGCTTTATTGTGCCTGGACCTCATTCAGATACAGTTCTTTCTGTATCTGAGTGGGTCTGATTGGATTTCAAGGAGACAAACCAATTACGGCCGTAATTGGTTTGTATATGGTACAAATTATGACTGGCGGTCATAAATTGTCCACCTGTTCATGATTACAGCCAAAGCTGTATTGTGGCTGGACCACATTCAGATAAAGTGCTTTCTGTATCTGAGTGGGTCTGATTGGATTTCAAGGAGACAAACCAATTATGGCCGTAATTGGTTTGCATATGGTACAAATTATGACCGGCGGTCATAAATTGTCCACCTGTTTATGATTACAGCCAAAGCTGTATTGTGGCTGGACCACATTCAGATAAAGTGCTTTCTGTATCTGAGTGGGTCTGACAAGCCATATTGTGGCTGGACCTCATTCAGATACAGTTTTTTCTGTATCTGAGTGGGTCTGATTGGATTTCAAGGAGCCAAGTGGTACGGATTATGACCTGAAGTCATAATGTCACTCTGATGACATTCTGTGGACACAAATTTATTCCAGTCATAATTGATTTACATGTTGAATAAATTTTTACTGGTGGGCTAAATCTCTCACCCACCTACAGGTGTGACTGTACCATCTAACCTAATCACCCATGTATTTGAAGGAGGATTCTAAAGATACACATATCCCGACACTTAATTCTTTGCTAAATGTGTAATTGTGTTTTATGTCTAGAGGATCTGCAGCTTTCTTTCCTTTGAAACCACAAAACTCATTTCTGCTCTATTTCTATGGGCTACACCCTCACTTCATTTCTTTGGGACCTGCAATATAAATAGAGCTGTTTTTCCCATGTTTTCCTTAAGTTCCTCTGTTTTTAACTTCTGTTGGCCATTTAAAGCCCTCTCCTAACAATATAATACCCAATACTATGAATCCACCCCAACCACCTGATTCTGATGTCTCATTTGATGAAATGTTTCATAGGTTTTTTTCAAATAAAACAGATTTGAATTCATCTTTATCTTCTCAAAATGAGGCACCATCTCATTCATCCATCAATTCATTGTCCACCCCAAACCAAAGCACCGAACCCCAGGAATGTTACGATCTTTTTCACTACCTCAATTCTCCCAATATAGTCCCACCAGCTCTGTGAGCCTGCAAGCATGAAAAGAGTTACATGCTACACAAGCTCCAAACACTTTCATTAAATTTTCTTTGAATTATTTCAATTCATCTGTTTAAATTCACTTTTAATTTGGTTTTCTTCCATTTTTGTTTACAAGTCACGCATTCAAGATCTGTTGCTATAATAATCCTGTTAACAAGTCAGATCTTCAGTATTGTTTCTATAACAACATTTTACCTTGTTGATATAGTAACTTTGCTTCTATAACAACAGCATATGCTTGGTTACATATATTGTTACTATAACAATACCCTTTATGATAAAAAAAAGTGTATTAGCCTATTTGTGTTTCATTTTGATTTTGTATCTACAACATTTAAAGAGGATCATTCTACTTGAGAATGATTCCTCAGAGCTCTTAGAAATATATTTTTTACAAATAAATTCATAAAAATTTCTTGTTATTAGATCTCTCAAATAGAAGTAATAAAAATTACTTTCAGTATTCTTCATATTGGTGAAGCTCATTCCACCAATAAAATACTTCTCTTTTATATAGTGACGTCTCTATTAATTTCACTTAATAGTATTCCACTGTTATTTTAGTTTATTAAAATTCCTAGTAATTAGACTGGAGGTCACGTTAGAGGCCCCAGGCTAACATTTAATATATTAAAATTTAAAATTCAAATTAGAACTAATTAATTAACTAGTTAATTCTAATAAACTAATTAGACGTTGGAATACCTAATTAATAATAAATTTTACTTCTACAATCCACTCTTCCATCAAAAGATTCAAAAAAAAGGAATCAACGATTCTAATTCTGATTTCTTTTTTATCCTTACTATTGTATCCTAAAAGCTTTGAAGGCTTATTCCAAAGTTATTAGTACTATATCGAAACCTCAAATCTTGTTGGATTCGCCAGTATCACCATCCAACACAAGAAATCAAGCTCTTATTGTCATGGATCCGACAGTATTTGAAGCTTTTAACCGGATGTCTTTATTCTTCAAAGACGTCAGCCTTGTCACTGGTCATCTATCCACAAGGATGACCAGTAACCATTCTTTTAACTATTCAACAGCTCGTCGTCGGCAAGGAAAATGTACTACTCGCTCAAAACAATGGAAGAATAGCCATCAACTGGACAACCAAAGCTCTAGCTTTAGCAATTCAAGTTTGCCTGCTAGAGAAAATTTTAAGATTACAAACACTAACAAGACAACAGAATTGAAAAACAAAACTTCTGGACTTACCAAATCTCCCATAATTACCAAAAATCCGATAGCAGTAGTAGCAAAACAGAAGAAATACAAATATTCATCAATATCGGAAGCAGATCCTGTAGTAAATACAGTATCAGAAGGTTTAAGTGGTGATATGACCTTTAATTCCTCAAAAAATACAGCTTACAGAATCGCGTTCAACCCAATTATTTCTGATCCTTCTAATAATAAACGATCCCACTTCCTTTACAATGCTAGATACCCAAAAACTGCCCCTGTTCCTAAGTGTATTAGTAATTGTACTACGACAAAGGAAATCATTACTAACGAGGAGTATAGTCGCTATTTTGATAGTAAAAGTGTCAACACAAATACTACCAAGAAGGATACCAATTGCAGTACTAATCAGCCTGATGCGAACAGAAATGAAATATATAAAAAATATAAACAAAATTTAAAGTCTGATTCCAGTTACACTCGCTCCAATACCAACAAAATGAGGAATCCAACAATGAATGCAACTGTTACTAAAGATAACAATAATAACATCGCTGACAACATTAGCTATTAAAGCGCCTACCTAGTTACTGCTGATAGAAATACAACAAATCTTTCAAAAGGAAACAATAAAAATCTTAATAGTAATATTAACGAAGAAACAAATACAACCAGTAAAATTGAAAAAGATTTTTCAAAAATCAACGATGCATCTACCAGTTCCAAAATTTCAAATTCAATTCAGATTTACATTCAAAAATGTTTGCAAGATCAATCAATATCAACAAAACAATTAACATCAAGAAAAATAACACAAGTATTGAAAGGATTGAATCAAGAAATTGAGGTATATGAATTACTACATGAAGAAACTTTCAATGTGCTAGGATCTTGAATAAATTTCATCTTAAAAAAAAGCGGACCTTTTAAAGAACTAGTAACTGAACAAGAATTCAAGATATTAGAAACCTTCAACAATTTGAAAATTCAAGACAAAAAATCAAGCTATTACAATGACTTCAAAGTAAAAGACATCATTTCAAAACTTCAAAATATATACTACTAGTTTCACAAAATATGATCTTTTTTTTTACCTTTTTTTTTGTGTTACCAAATGTGAGCCTGCAAGCATGAAAAGAGTTACATGCTACACAAGCTCCAAACACTTTCATTAAATTTTCTTTGAATTATTTCAATTCATCTGTTTAAATTCACTTTTAATTTGGTTTTCTTCCATTTTTGTTTACAAGTCACTCATTCAAGATCTGTTGCTATAATAATCCTGTTAACAAGTCAGATCTTCAGTATTGTTTCTATAACAACATTTTACCTTGTTGATATAGTAACTTTGCTTCTATAACAACAGCATATGCTTGGTTACATATATTGTTACTATAACAATACCCTTTATGATAAAAAAAAGTGTATTAGCCTATTTGTGTTTCATTTTGATTTTGTATCTACAACATTTAAAGAGGATCATTCTACTTGAGAATGATTCCTCAGAGCTCTTAGAAATATATTTTTTACAAATAAATTCATAAAAATTTCTTGTTATTAGATCTCTCAAATAGAAGTAATAAAAATTACTTTCAGTATTCTTCATATTGGTGAAGCTCATTCCACCAATAAAATACTTCTCTTTTATATAGTGACGTCTCTATTAATTTCACTTAATAGTATTCCACTGTTATTTTAGTTTATTAAAATTCCTAGTAATTAGACTGGAGGTCACGTTAGAGGCCCCAGGCTAACAAGCTCCCATTAGTCATCCTCACATCTTGCCTTGCCCCCCACCAAACAACATAAATAGAACCCCCTTTCAACTTGGTAAATCTTTTCTTCCCCACGTAATCTCATCCCCAAAATTTTTTAATAATATATTTTTGCAAAAATTTATTAGATATTATAAACACACCATACATGAGTTTATGTAACCCACCCCCAAATACTCCACGAACCCTTCCACCCCCCTCATTCATAGAATTCGACATGAATAACCCACCCACTCAAGTACACTCTATCTCACCAATTCTTTCTTCTGAGCTAACTCGCCTCTCCCGTGAAGAATTTTCTCTCAATCACCACCGTATCAAGAAAATTCTCAATAATGCCCTTTCTGAAGCTGAAAACAATCCTGTATCAATTGAGATTAAGGATTATTTGAAAAAGGGCCTTACATTGATTTCTCAAAAAGAACATGGTAATTATAATTCTTCATGTCTGTCCTCAATTTTGTGTTAATTTTATCTCCCTTCTTGTAGAATTGTCTTCATCACAAGCGATTGGTCTCATAGATGGCAATGTTGAAGTTATTGAGAGAGAAGTCCCTTCCATACGCTCATCCCAATCATCCTCCTTGGAGGAGGTTGTTCCTGATGGAAATCATAAGAAAAAACGGAAAATTCAAAACAAACCACCACCAAAAATTCGTAGGTTTATGCAGCAAACTGTTACCTTTAATAGTACTCAAGAGGTAGTTTCCATGAATATGTCTTCCACTACATCAACCCTTCGTACCAATTCTACCCCCCCCCCCGAAACAATCAACCCCCAATCAAATGGCCTCCCCTGTTCTTTACCATTTACCATTGTCGAACCCCCTGTTCCCTCAATCATCCCACTTGAGACTCCCACCACCCCGCCAATGATTACTGAGGAACAAATTCCTGAACATCCACCAAATGTCACCCCCAGCAGATCTTCACAACGTGAATCTCCTCATTGCAACAATGACAACTCTTTGGAAGTACCGGCAAATAACATCCCCAATTCTCCAGCTCAGGTTCATCCACTGACTCCAACAAATGAAATTATTCAAGAAGAATTACATGTTTCAATAGCAGAGAATAATAGTAGTCCAAATGTTCCTTCCCAAAGCCCTTCAAATACACCCACTCCAATTAATGCCACGACACCCCATGTTGTATCGTCACCAATGCAAATTAACCAAGTAAAAAGCTCCCATACACTATCTGCTCGTCAATTTGAAAATCCAGAAAACACTCTTCCGACCTCTCAATCAAATCCATCTACACCATCTCATGCTCCAACTCCTGGAATTAGGGAGCCATCTAATCATCTCTCTCATGTGGGCCCATCTCCACCCGTTTTGCATGAACCTCACCAAAATCCTCCTTCATCAATCATGCCTCCAGAACCACAGCCTCTCGACTCCCCCAATGATCAATTCTCTATTTTCACTGATGAATTTCGATCAAAATTTTATGAGCTTTTCAAAACATTCACCCATGGACGCCCCACCCAGGCCAAATACCAAACCACATTTGAAGCAATTGACTCACTCGTTTCCTGGCGCCACCAAAATTTGGGCTCCAAACAGCCTGCAAAGGGGAATTTCAATTTTAAACAGTGCTCTTCCTCATATAGCAAATGGATTGACGAGCTCTGCGATAATAGTTAGTTTAAAATTATACTACTCCCATGAACCAATGCTTATGTTAGATTTCTCCAGGTGCTCCATTTCTCAATGCCACTAAAGAAGAATTTTATGTTACATCCTCAATCTTTAAGATGCCAATTTATGACCAAGTCACTGCCCCTGAAATTCAGATTTCACTACCATTTTCACCTGACCCCAGCATTCGTAATGAAAAGCACCCTGAAACTCATTTTGTGCGTCATCTAATCTTCATGTCACAGCCCAGATCATTCACCATTACTGCTTGGGCAAAAGTCATTGCAGCTTCAGTCTCAGCAACCATGGATGAATTTTGCATACCAAAACCTCCTGTACCCCCTCAAGCACAAATTGATGACGTCAACATTTATCTGGACATGATTTCATACTTTGAAGGCCTCAAAAGACCCTCAATTTCACCGATGGAACTGATTTCCATGGCACATCAAAGTCCAGGTGGCTCAAACAATGCTCAAGAATCATACAATATTTCTTCCAACTCAGATCAACAGTTAAAGATTTTTCAAGACCTCATTTTAGATGTCATGATTTCATATGTCATATTTAAAGCACAAGCCTCCTTTGACGATGTTTCCCCTAACCACACTGAACAATCTAAACGTGTCAAAAGAAGAAAGGCCCTCCGTTCTAATAACCAAATCTCTTCCGTAATAATTCACTCAGCTCCTCAAGTGGTAACCTCTAATACTGACAATGATCTCCAAGTTGAAACTGCCAAGAAGAAGTTGGTTGAATACCGTAGCCATCATAATTTCCTTCCTTTTGTTTACTATTTGATATTAGGTGTCAAGGGTTTATTCACTGCACAAAAGGATCATCGGAATTTTTCAATTTCCAATGCCATGCTCATACTATGCTCTTTTCATCTTATTCACCAACATGTTAAGCCACCTCCACCCAAAGAGCTAGTTTGGAAAAATCTATCTTTTCATCTCAAATCATTTTTTCCTAAGGGTATGAAACCATTCACTGATGTCCAACTTGTTCGCCCACCTTCACGACATCAATTGGCTCAATATCTTACAAGTGATTTTTTAAACCAATGGGAAGCACAAGCCACTGTGACATCACTCCTTCCACCCTCACAACTCTAATGCTTTGCCTCCTGTTTGTAATTTACTTACACATGATATTTGAACCATTGTAATTAGTTTCCTATTATAAGAAAAAGTTGAATCTTTTCTTGTTTTATATTTTCCATGCTTTTAATTTTGGAATCGTTTTATTTTGAAACTCCCTTTTCATTCATTAGCTATGGCATTTGTTCTTAAATAAGACTTGACTCAGTGCAAAAAGAAAATCCCGTGTTTTCAACATTCCTCAACAACTCAAATCAAAAATATTATCCTTCACTACAATATACTCATACTAATAACATCTTCACTGTCCTGATTTTCAATTGCCATCCAAAACCCTTGTCTTTGATAATGACAATACCATGCTTACTTGACTTGCATGATTGCCAATAAGTTAAGTTAATTTCATGCTTATGTTTATTTACTTTGTAGGAAAAACTATATTCCCATCTAATATTTCTTGCTATTAAATATTCCCATCTAATATTTCTTGCTATTAAATCTTTACCCTCTTTTCAATATCTTACTCCACATTTTCCAACCCCAAATCAACTTCCAAATAAACTCTGAAATACACCTGTAATTTTTTTGCGTCTAACATTTATTTTCAATAAATCATTAGTACTTTCTCATTTTAAAACAGTTTATTATCATTTTCTTTTAATTAGACCATTAATTTATAATATCTAAAAAAATTTCAATTTTGTTTAAAAAACCATAATGAAACTATTAGTATGATTACTTTAAGTTTATAACAACTCAAATTCATAAATTAGCATTTCACATAATCAATTCATTTAATTTTTGAATTAATAAATTTAATGAATTCACTTCAATAATTTAAATTAATCCATTTTGATTTAATTTGAATTGTAATGCTCCATTAAATCAATTTATAAAATTTCCTTTTCACATACCCAATTTTTTTTCAATTACTTACATTTCATTTTCAATTGTTAAATTTCATTTCCAATTAACTTAATTTGATTCTCAATGAATCAATTTAATTACTTAATTGATTTCTTGAAATTAATTAATTAAATTACTTGATTGATTCATTTAAATTAATTAATTAATTGATTGATTCAATGAAATTCATCAATTAATTAAATTAATTGATTGATTCATTGAAATGAATTAATTGATTCATTGAAATTCATTAATTAATTAAATTAATTGATTGATTCATTGAAATGAATTAATTAAATCAATTAATTAATAGATTCATTGATTGATTCATTGAAATGAATTAATTGATTCATTGAAATTAATTAATTAAATCAATTAATTAATTGATTCATTGAAATTCATTAATTAATTAAATTAATTGATTGATTCATTGAAATTCATTAATTAATTAAATTAATTGATTGATTCATTGAAATTCATTAATTAATTAAATTAATTGATTGATTCATTGAAATGAATTAATTAAATCAATTAATTAATAGATTCATTGATTGATTCATTGAAATGAATTAATTGATTCATTGAAATTAATTAATTAAATCAATTAATTAATTGATTCATTGAATTGAATTAATTGATTCATTGAAATTCATTAATTAATTAAATTAATTAATTGATTCATTGAAATTCATTAATTAATTAAATTAATTGATTGATTCAATGAAATTCATCAATTAATTAAATTAATTGATTGATTCATTGAAATGAATTAATTGATTTATTGAAATTCATTAATTAAATCAATTAATTAATTGATTCATTAAAATTATTTAATTAAATTAATTAATTGCTTCATTGAGATTAATTCATTAATTAAATTAATTAATTTATTCATTGAAATTAATTATTTCATTTTAAAATTTATCTAATTAATTAACTTATTTGATTTAATATCATTTCAAATTGATTGAATTAATTCTATCAATTCAATTCAAAATTAACACATGTTTGTTATTTCTTTTGGGTGGCTGTATCACCAGTCAGCCAATTTCAGAATATATTTTTTTCTTCCAAACAATACAGTCACCTGGGGCTTGTTACAGAGCCTTCAGGCATGTTTTACA
Organism: Austropuccinia psidii; assembly: GCA_023105745.1. Classification (NCBI taxonomy): domain Eukaryota; kingdom Fungi; phylum Basidiomycota; class Pucciniomycetes; order Pucciniales; family Sphaerophragmiaceae; genus Austropuccinia; species Austropuccinia psidii. The sequence continues at coordinate 35,241,449 of JALGQZ010000003.1, read as the reverse complement.
GCCCCCCACTGCCAAAGCCAGTCATACAGAGCAGTGGGGGCCCCTGGAATTCAATTGAGTTATGGTTTCATCATTTTGAAGCTCCGGTGATGACCGCCACCTCAGAACTAACAGATTTCGCACCAAATCATCTTTTTGTGCTACTTCCACCACATCCAGTCCTTCTCTTTGATTTTCAGCCTTCCTACTAGCAAAAAATCTCTTTCCACTAATTTCTTCATTTATTACTACAATAATTTTCATTAAATAAATTTTTTAAAACTGAATGGATGCGTGCTAGTCAAAGATTGACTAACTCATAATTTTATGAGGCTATAAGATCGTTATTCAGCTTTTTCAAAATTTATTTTTTGAATTTTATTACTCTTTTCAAAGTTCAAAATGCCTAGAGCAATGAAATCAAATAGATATCTCAAAAAACATTTAAACAATTCTCAGATATCTAATCAACTCCACCGTCAAAATAAAAAAAAAATAGGATGTAGTTATGAAACTCCTTATTTCAGAACATGTAATTTTTTACATGAATCTTTCTTTGATCCAATTCCTCATAATGATTTTGATAGAAAAACTTTAAGATCCATTTTTTTGACAAAAACTGACTCTTACAGAACTTGTATTAAAAAAAAATATTCTTCTATAAATTTTGGATTTACAATTTTAGATGATAAATCACTTCTTCATTCACCTGATAAAACTTTTGCAATCATTCAATTTATTCCTTTTAGAAACCTGAATGATTATGAAAAATCTCAAATCAACTTTTGCCCACTTTTTTATTTAAATATAAACTTTTTCTTAACAAATTACAAGAATCTGGAAACAAGATCACTGGTTCCTTGTATGCAATTGGATGGAGACCACCTCGACTTGGTGACTTTACAATTGGGTGTTATATCAATTCGACTTCTATTTCTAATAACCCAGATCTCTATAATTCTTTATCACTTCAACTCTCTCAATTACAAAATATTCTTCAAAATCTCTTTCAAAAATTATCATCAACAGTTTTCGAAATGAATTCAAATCAAATGAAACAATTCAACATTCCAGGATTTGAGATTTTAGACTTTACTGATTTTTATTCTTCTTCATTTGCAAATCAATTAACATTTACTTTAAATAACTTTTCTAACTTTCCTCATATTGATCAAACAGACTCTTCGGAGTTTGCTTATTTTCTTTCTATCCCAATTTCTACAAGTGATGGCACCTTAATCTTTGATAACTTTGATTTATTTAATGAATTTTTTGTCTTTCCAGACCACTCTATTAATATTGATTTAACAGGTAAAGAACCTGGTATTGTACAAATGGTCTGGAAAGCAAAAAGCACTAGACATTTTACTCTTTATCCAGATGGCGGCAATAGTAACTCTTTTACCAGATTATCCATGTCATTACAAATTTAAAAAAAAGCCTACAACTTATTCAAAAACTTAAAAAATGGTAAGATTGATAAATTTACAGTAGATGATCATACTTCTATCCTCAACAGGCTTGCTTCCACTTCTAAATAGTCAAAATAATTTTTTTCTTCTTACATTAATCTAATTCTCAATATTGGTTCTTCAAAAATTCTTAAAAAAATTCAAATTAATTTTTAATATGATGAAAAAAAAATATTAATTTTGATCATCTAAATCTCTTCATTCAACTTCAAATTAAAACACAAAAAGCTTCAAAAATAATAATAAAAATAAAAAAAATAAAAACAATATAAATTAAGATTCCTTATATTTAAAATTTTATTTTATAATTACCATCTATATTGTTTTAATTTTAAAACCCAAAGATTTCGACGAAAATTAGAAAATGTAAATCCAATTATCAATTGGATCTACATAATTTAGATTTTCATACCTTTAGTTCACTTTTTCTAATCAAAATTAATCTAAATAAAAATTTTCCGCTTAATTTTTGATGTTAAACCCTCATCCTCAAACATTAAGTCTTTGATGCTCCATTCAATCCGCCCATAGTATTAAAAAACCAAAATTCTTTTTTTTCAATATTTTTATAATTTTGAAAATCATAACTTCACGACTCAAATGCTTTTTCAACTAAACTCATCATGTTTACATTCAAACTCTACTCAACGTTCAATCACTCCTTTCCTTGACACCCAATTCAACTCAATCTTTATAAATAATCATAAATGGTTTTTTTTTGTTTAAACAATACATTCCATTTGGTTAACAACATGAAGCTAAAAGGTCATTCTTCATCACTCACTTTTTTAATTGTTTTTCTTCTTAAAGCTTTCAGAACAGGTTTTAGACACTGATGTGAGTGTTTATCTTCATGATACCTGTTAACCTATTGCATATAATTTTGCTTTTCTAATAAACTTCATGACTGCTGCTAGTGCTCCTGCGCATTTGACTCTTGGAATTTCTTTTGTGGCTAATGTGTATTTGATCATTGATAAAAGTTTAGTTGCTAAAACCAATTTTAATCTAAATCCAATTATTAATTCAATCTATATTGATGGTCATTTTTTATCATTAAATCAAATAATTTGGATATCTCTTGATAAGTCAGTCATCAAATTCATATTTCTATTTTAAAATTTTAAATATCATCTTCATCTTGTAGAAGATTTAATCATCTTCAACGAATTGGCCTAATAACCCTAACAACACTTTCATCACCTCACCAGTCCCAACTATCTTCAACCATCCAAACATTCCAACTAATCAATCTTCAAATACTACTCATCTAACTAGTTGGAACACCAATAATAGTCCAACTGCTCCTACTCCTAATCAATCAGTTTCAATCCCTAATCCTAATCCATCTTGCGGTCCTAAAAATGTCATTTCAAATCTTTATAAACAACACCCTTCTATGCCAAATCTTCACACCAACTTGATTACCAGTAGTGGCCATGTTGGATTTCTAGCTGTCACTCAGCCAATCCCTTACGCTAATACCCTTAACAATTCTGGCCCTAGTACCACACTTAATGGTGCAAGTAACAGTAGTAATCATGGTTCTCCCGTCATCGGAACTGGCCTTAACCTTGTTGGTCTGTCACCCACATCTTTTCTTTCTCACAATAGTTTTTACCGACTATCAACTTGTAACTTTTATCATAGGACCATCCCCCACATCAACAACAACTTTTGTCAATCAACTCAATCAAGAAGCTCATCTTCAACATTATTTCAATCACCAACAACAACTTCAACAGCATCACTCATCACAACACCAACAGCAGCGACAACATCAACCTCAATCGCAACTACAACTACAACTACAACTTCAATCACAGCAACCCAATAGTGGTGTTCATAATCTTGTTTGAGGTGTTAGCACCCCACTTGACAGTTGAGCTGGAAGTCCTGGTAGTGTTGTTGGTAGTGTCAGTGGTGAAAATGTTCGTCTGCCATCTAGTTATGATCTATCGCATCAATTAGGCCCTTATTTAACCAAAACCTCCTTACATCCGCTTTTTTTCAAAAAAAACAAACCTGGGCTTACTTTTCTTTTTGCTCTTGATTCTTCAATAATCTTTATACATTCTAATCATTTATTTTTCATCAAAAACAAAAAACGTAGATTCCAAATAATTTAGCTAATCCAAATATACAAAGTAATTACCAACAGCATAATCAAAATGGTAAAACGATTAGATCATCAAAAACTAATAATACAAAGTCATCCCGTAATAATCAATGAGAAAACTCTACATCACCTCCTTTTATCAGCTCATCAAGTACTTTGCCTTTGTAAAACCTAAGTACTCAAGCTAATATTAACAGCAGTAATAGTTCAATTGGTCATCATTTTGATAACAGCAAAAAGAAACGATCAAAACAAGGCAAACCATTTTTTTCTTTGCAGGCCACAGCATATTTGGATGTTTTTTAATTCTTTAAATGTCATATTGATCTTTAAAATTCTTCTTTTTTTTAAAGAACAGGACGTGAATCCAGCTCACCATTAGTTTTAACTGCTACTCTTCCACCTGAATCTCAAAATCCAAATTTAGATAATCGATCTAATTCAATTTCAATCAACCATCCCGCTATTCAAGCACAAAGTAATCTCTGATCATCGTCATCTAATCCTGATGCTCCAACTACCAACCCTACTACTACCTCTTCTTCTGATCCAATTCTTAATTCACAAAAGTCAATTTCTTCAACTGACCTACAACAATCTAGTTCATCTCAAGATCTCAATCCAAGTCATGACCCAATTTCGGATCTGATAGCACAACCAGCGACCAAACCTATTAATGGCTCTAATCCAACTGGATCCAATCTTTTAAAAGGTGAAATTCATCTTTCTCATTATTATTTTTTGGACAATTACTAATACATCAATTAAATAATAGAATCCTATCAAAATCCTAACAGATACACAAACAATCGAATAGAGTATATGCCAATATGTAAACCTTCCAATGTGCTTTCGCGGATGGGATCCTTGTGAAGCTGAGCAAGTTTATGATCATTCAATGGCTGCCAGACCTCAACGTAGTTTAGATGATCTAGGTAAACTTCTTTATTTTATATTGAAAGTATTTATAGGTAATTGATTAAATCAACTAATCTTTACTATCCATCTAGTTTTTAACTTGATAATTTGATCTAATGTAGGATTGGTGGATGTTCATTTATTAGTGAAACAATCATCGGGCCCCATCTCAAACTATATCGTGACAATAACAGTGGAAATTTTGGTGTTTTATTGATGCCTTTGATGATATGCAAAGATTTATTAGAAAAATTATTGGATTTATTAGAAGATGTTGGGTTTTAATCAGAAAGGAAAAATGCAATAAAGAAGGAGAATGATGAAGAGAATTTGTTAGCCCAAGACGATGAAGAAAATTTTCAAATTATGATGGTCAACGCCTTGGATGAAGAATCTAAACTTTTGGTTTCCTTTTTGGCTATCAGTGCCTTCTTTACTCAACCCCACTTTCAATCCTCCGATTCACAAAGGATTTGTGTTTCTCATCAAAAGACTTCCAAATCAACACTGCAGGACAATCAAAAGGCGTCTAATTTCTCATATTGCATTGACATAATCAAGCCAAATCTACGCTCATTTCTGATCCCGAAAAGAGCAATAGCAATGCTGTGTATTTGATAATTGAGAAAATTTTGGTCGCTAAACAAAAGGCTTTAATTGCTGCAATCTCACACATGAACATGTCTTTCGGAACCAACACCCAAAACCATTTCTGAAAACTTGTCTATTTCTGGACATGAATTGAATGAAATTTATTGTAAAATTGGTTTGGATTTTGAGGACCTTTTTACCGCAGCAATACAAAACCAACATCCAGAAGATATTAAATTACGATCCACAAGACCTCAAGCTATTTCTCATTCAATTGGTCAGACTTTAGTGGATTTTATGCAGCTAGAACATCCTAAAAAACCATCCAACACCCCCAATATCTTATCCGCCTTCAGATCAACCAAATAAACAAGGTCCAAAGTGTGCCAGCAGAGGATTACAGCAACTCATCAGAAAACTAACTCCAACGATGCGAAAAGCACCAGTTGGCTAGGCTGGATTTAGGGTGGCAGGAAAGGCCCTTCTGATCAAGAGGATCCCAACTTTCAATCTGACAGCATATTTAATGAAGAAGACAAAAGAAAGCTCTATTAGGCTATTGAATGGGATGAAAAAGAAGTGACATCCTCGGATGTTGATTTGCCTTGATATCCTATTATGATGAATATGCAAACCCAATTAAAAAGGGGCTCTTTTACCCTTAGGTCAGGCAAATTGTCCATTTCCTCCGACGATCGACCAGCGCATGATATTATTTCATTGGTTTTTGATGGATTTTCAGCCGATGCACTACAGAGGACCAATAATATGGAGCTTGGCCTCAGTTTGGCAGGATTTCGAGTTTATGATGGCACAATCAAAAACAGCAAGCACCCTCAAATCGTTCGAGTGAAATAGAGGCAGTCTAAACTTTTACAAGCCTCACATCAATCTCAATCAGAACTCAAGGAGCAAAGTGCTTTGCGAGATCATCACCATTTCTTTACCCCTGATGATCCATTTTTTTATCTTAAGCTTGAGAATAAGCCTCTTGATGAACAAGCAGATAATGCAGTTATACTTACAATGAAGCATATGGAAATCATTTAGCATCCACGCTACGTCGAGGATGTTATCAATTTCTTTCAACCGCCTGCCAGTCAGCTTGAATCGGTCGGGGCGTTGATTAATGTGGCAAGTGAGACTCTTGAAGGTATCTGCCAAGATAAGCGAGCAGGTTTCGTGTTTGCTCTTCAAACGCACAAAACAGTAGATATTAAGGTGGACATTAATGCGTAAGAATACCACTCATTTAATAATTTGAAGAGAGTAATTGCCCACTGAACGCCCTTTTTTATTTGGATCTTGGTCGCATTTTCTTTGCATCTTGAAAATACTTTTGAAATTCAAAATTTTTAGTCCAATATTCATTATTCCTCAAGATGTTACGCTTCATGATTGCCAGCATATAATTCTTGACGCTGGACATATTTCCGTTTTTAGCAACTTAGTACCGCCAGAGCACCTCAAAAGCATTATGTTCAAGCAAAATAGACGTTATTCAGATGTAGATTTTATGCAGCTAGAATCTATGATGTACGACAAGTTCTGTGTAGAATTGAAGGACACTCAGGTGAACAAATTTTTAGTCAATAAAATGCTTAAATGGTGCGGATGGGTCTGCTGATTCAAAAATGTTAGCTTCTGTTGGGAAAGTCCTTGGAGCAGTGTCTGTCTGCACTGGATGAACCAAAAGGATATGCAGAAATCCATCTTATTGAACAAATATCCCTGAGTTTTAACGTATTCAATTGTATCGTTGACAATACACCCAGCCTCACTCGCTTCAAGTTCCAAGGGGATTTGCCTCAATTGCGCGTCAACTTTTCAGATAGCAAGTATTGAATTTTAATGTCTATGATTGAGGTTGCTCTCCCCCGGTTTACATCTAGTCAAGGTAGCGCTGGTTATGAATCTTTGAATAAACTCTAAAACTTTCCAGCAGACCCAAACAACGCCCCTCTTAAATCAACCCAGAGCAAAAAAGCAGGCTTTGGAATGTCATCATTCTTTTTAGATGATTCTAGCTCCTTGTTTGATTTGAGTGAGGACGCGCAAGGAAATGAGAGTATTCAACAAACAACAAACGCTGCCCAAGAAGATGAATTTTTTGAGGTTCCCAAGCTTTTACAGGAGGAGCAGGTGAGGAATTTGTCAAAGATGAATTGTGATATTGTTTATGAAATATGATTTCTATTTCTTTGCTATAGTCTCTCAATTTTAGACGTAATAACTTTCAGCTTCAATTCACTGTGGGAAAGCTTATTCTTTTGATTTTCAAGACTGACAAAGAGACTGGGGAAGATAAAAAGCTGGTTGATTCAGTCTTGGAAGGATTTTTTTTGTTTAACTTTGCGGGATTTTGACATGTCCGTTTAAATCACGTTGTCTTCAATGTATATCTCTGATGGCTTAATACAAAGATGCAACACTACACACCCTGCTTTCAAGAATTTGGTCTCGTCCGAAATCCTCAAGGGTTCTTCTGATGACAAAAACGATTTGGTAAAATTTAAATTCACTCAAGTGCAAGCTAATCATCCCAAGTTTATGTTGGCATACAAAGGAATAAGCAAAGTGAGCTTGTAATAAACAGATTTGCAAGAAAATTGTTACTAATATTTCCCAGCAAACCTTTAGATTGTTGATGTAGATTTGTCTACCATCAACATATCTGTAACACGACCCACAATTGTAAGGAGTTCTCATATGTTTCGTTTGACATGTAAACCCAGCTAATGTCACATTCTTGAATAATCAGCTGGAACCTTTTGATTGGATCATTTCCACCTTTACTAATTCATTGACTAGTGCTCAAGCTACTGAAGTCGCACCGCCAACAACTGAAACTGCTTTTCAAGCTGTTTCTCCCCCACATGATATGAGTTCCGATAAAATGAGAATCAAAATCAAGATGCGCACGATAGTGTTTCTTTTGAACGACGATGGTGCCAGAATAGCAACACTTTCGTTGAATTCTGCCGATTTTCCTATCTTGTTTAACAGCTCCACATTGTGGGTTCAACTCGATTGGGGAACTTAACAGTACATGATGATACTGCTCAAACTCAGCATGAAAAATTTAGAAGCCTAGTAGAAATATAAGGCAATGATTTGGCTGACCTTCAATATGAGACGTTTTCTTGGGTCAGCTGTGTAAACTATCCTTGTTATGATTCAATGGCTTACTTGAGGTCTGGTAGTATTCAATTTACATTGGTTGTAAAATGATCAACTGGCATCTAATTGTTCATATTGCATTGAAATAATTGAAGCTTTGCTGCTGTTTCTGCTATTAAATGAATAGTAATTAAAAGTTCAAAATCTTCTCAATCTACATTTATTATAAATTGTATATTAGTTTATCTATCATCTATAAATAAAAATATCTTAATAAATATATTCTTTTAATATAAAATTGAAATTAAAAGATTTGAATTTTTGATGTTCATTTAATTATTAAACTAATTGAGTTTGATTACAAAGCTTTTATAAGTTTATTCCAAAAAAAAAGGATAAGAAAAAAATCATCCAATTTAATAATGTAATGGTATTTAATAATATTATAAAACAAAACTACCAAGCCTTGTTTTTTGAATTTGAATAGATGTTTTTAAGAAAAAAAAAAATTTTTCATTTTAGAATGAAATTATATAAAGATTAAGTTTTCCAAATTATTATTGATACTAATAATAATTCCAATTTCACCAAGAATGTTTTATTATTCATCAATAATTTTAGCATATAAGACCTTTAATAAGATTCATAAGAATAATATCCTCAAAAGCAATGGTATTTCAATAGTAAGGTTCTGTATTGATAGTGAATTGTTTTGATGATATTTTGAATATAGTTCAATCAAGTTATAATAAATAACAGCTTTAAAAATAATGAGCCTGGCTATTGATGTTTTTTGTATGATCCTAGAATGCTTTAGTATAGAAGGGATGGATTTATGTTTAATATAAGACTATGAGTTGTAATTATTGGGGGGAATGAGGGACAAGGGACCTCTATTAATATCTTCCTGACACCCATTAAGACCTTCAAAATAAAATCTCTTTGAAAGATTCAGCTACTGACCCATTTTAGTAGTTGAGCACATTGTCCTTCTGAGAAATGATGACCTTCTCTACATATTTTAACCAAACCTTTGAGGTATCACATCATCTACTTATTAGGAGAAAAAACTGTAATTATATGTTTTCAATTTTGTGATTCACCATGTTCTTCAAATGTGAAAAATCTTTCTTTACTTTGTAATGATTTTTTGTTTTGTAAGTATCTGGTTACTGGTTCAATTGAAAATGAACAGTGATTGGAATATGAGATTTCCACAATCCTTATCTTTTTTAGAGTGAATAAATTTTAATTTCAATAATTAAAAATATGATTCATTCACAAATATTTGGTCTATTTGAGTCAAAATTCAAAGCTGAGGGTAAGGGCTGAACTATCAAATAACCTTTTTCTGGAATATATATATTCGACTTTGGTATAAATCTCATAGTTATTCTTAGAGTGATTTTACTGGGTATTATTTCATTAAATTCACCTTTTTTTATTTGCATTATCTCTTGGTATATTCTGGTTCTACATGCTTGTGAGAATGTGTTATGCTATGTAAATCCCTCTGTGAAATCAATTGGGATTATCATTTCTTATATTTATCTTTTTGGATTTAAAGCTGAGTATTCCCTTTTCATATCCAACTACACATTTTCTTATTTCACTCTTATTTTCACTATTTGTATTGCTACTACCCCCAAATGTAATTGATCCTTTTCAAAAAAGGATGAAGTAGCACAACAGCTTTTTTTCATACTTGTAGTTTCAATGTGGAAATCTATGTATTTCCAAAGAATTTATAGTATTTCCAATTTGTCATCAGAAGTCTAAATCCTCTCATTGATTGAACCAGAAAGAGTACCAGCATGTATTGAGTTTTCTAATGAAAATTTCATAACACTAGGTAAAAGAAAGTAATTTAGGGAAACAAATACTTTTATTGAAAAGAAAGCTACCAACATTATTATTCTTAATTTCAAAGTTGAATTTATTACTCTTGTTACATATAATCTATCTCATCACAGCTCAGTTGATAATAAGCTGATTTGGGGATTAATACTGAGTTATTTGTAACTTTTTTCCTCTAAGATAATTTTTGGATACACATGAAGATAGTTCTGAAGCTACTGAAAAGTTAAAATGTAGATATGAAGAAGGACTCCTGTAAGGGAACACACATGTTTTCATCATAGTTTGCATTTGTCTCCATTAAATTAAACAAAACAATTAATGCATAACTTTTGAATAAAAGATTCAAATTATTAGTATGTATCTCCTGTTTATTACATCTTTATATATAGTTTTCCTGAAAAAATAAAATAACAAAATGTGATTAGCATAAATAAACAAATAAAGAGTAAAGCTCAATATTCATATAATGCTTTCTTTCTTTCTAAAATTCCATTCAATTGAAAAATATCATATTCAAAAAACCATTCCAAAGAATTAAAAAAAAGAAATATTATAGAGATTGAAGAGATAAACCGTTAAAGGAAGGATTTTTCAATTTTAATTTTATTCATTTCTTCATTTAAGACACAAATTCTTTTTTTTATTTGATTAAAGAAAACAATAATGTATTCCTCAATACTTTCAATGAATGTTTTGATCATTGAAATAGCTAAAATTATTCAAAATTGAAGTATTAGAAACTGAAATTGAAGGAATTTAAATGAAAAGATCTACTTAAAAATTATATATCAAAATATAGTCTTCATTGAGAAAAGATAAATCTCAAATAACCTTGTCTTGGGTTAATTTTGAAATTTATCAATCCAAAGAGCACTTTTAATTTTCTTATGATCAATTCTATTGGTAAAAATTCTTTAAAAAGAGTGTGAAATTGAATTTCCACTTTTCCTGCAATTAGTCAAAAATCTGGCAAAGGATCTTTTACAGTAAAATTAAATTTGATTTATTGTGAATTTTTTGAAAAAAATTCTTATCATCTTCATTGGTACTGGAAAATAACTCTCATAAATCTAGCTGGTATCTATTTATCATCAGTGTATTGGCTAATAATAGCTTGAAAAACTCAATGAACTTGTTTAAGACGATTGAATTTAGTATTGAGGGATATACACTTCATATTATAAGGATTGACAATCAGTAGCAAGGAATCAGGCACTTGAAGGTTACAGAGGTTCTCCTGAGCTCAAGGAAAGAAATAATATTGAGAATTAAATAATACTAAAAGTAGAATATTGAATTAGATTTAGCTTGGTTTGTGAGATAAAATATTGATTATTACTTATATAAAACATTCATATTCTTCATGAATATTTTATATAAAATCTTTTGGAAGGGTTCATATTTTGCCTTATAAAACCTAACTTCCAAAAATTAAAAAAAGGGGAATATTTGTAATATTTTGATACGGTCTCAGTTTAAAGAAAAAACTTCTGAAAATTGTTAAGTTTTTACTCAATATGATTATTCATTAATACTATAAGAATAATAGGTAGTTTTATCTAGATAAAGTCATCTTCATGTGTAGTTAGAAATATATATCTCAAAAGTGAATGAGAATTCAATTAGCTTATGTATTTCCAAATAAATTTTGACTGGGGAATAAATCCAAATTAATATCTATACAAGTTCCAAGTAGAAAAAGGAGAATTGAATGTAAAAAATCAAAATCAAATAAGCTTTTATGTGTAATTGACATGTACAATAGCTTGGATAATAATAACTAATTAATCCATATAATGATTGCTTAAAGCTAAATTAATTGAAGGAAAAAACCTTATCATCTCTATCAAAAAGCTGAATTTATGAGAAGCTATATGTTCAGATTCTTTTTTTATGGAAAATTAAATCTACTAAGTCCCCTTTAATATTATTATGTATAACTAAATGATTGATAGGATATTGTAAGCTCTTGAATGCCACAAATAGATGTGAAAACATTCATATAGTAGAATAAAATAACTTTGATCAATATCTAGCTGACATTGAGATACAGGCTGAGAGAAAATGAAATAAACACTTGAGAAAATGTGGTAGTTAATAGAAAGGTCTAATTTCCTCAGTTTGAAGCTAAATTGAAAATATCTGACAGTATTAATTTAGAAATGTAGGGAAAACCTGCCCTAATCACCCCATTGAGAATGTGTAAGAACTCTACAGAGATATGAACAAAGTGAAGGATGGATTCATTTGGAGATATATGTGGAGATAGGACTGAAGTTAAGGATGAGCTAACTTTGAGATACACTTGTAGATATTCTATGAGTTAATTCTGAGTTAACTTGAAGACTTTAGCTGAAATGCTTGTAAGGGACCCACAGGCAGGTCCAAGTGAAATCCCCCTGGTGGTTTTGTCTGAAATTTTAAGCTGACTGATGCCTACTGGGCTTCCAGGGGGGAATGTGTGGCATGATCAAAGGGGGCGCCGGCCGTGAGCCTTGATCCACATATAAATTCACCCCTATTGCGTTTGAGGCGGGTACTAATCCACTGAAATTGGCATCAGGGTCTTTGCCTCACACATGTACAAAACTCCGGCAAAAGAGGCCACCTGCCCAAGGGAATTTTTGGCTGCACATTCTCATGCGTGGGGCGCATGAGAATGTGAAGAAAATGACCCGCAGTGGCAGATCCCCACGCAAACATAACCAGCCTCAGTAATCATAGGCCGGGATCATTCTAATGCGGATGAGGCTGAAGCCAATCCACACTGATTGGCCTCAGGTTTCCACATGCGATCAGGTGAGTGTCTGCAGTCAAGCTGACCACCCAACCAAGAAAATAGCCGGTCAGAAGACTGGAAGTAAAATTTCTTCCAGGTGTGTGAAAGTTGCCTGCATATGACCCATTGGGGGTGCATATGAAAGCGTGTGGCTGCCCAACAATGAGCACGTGCGATGAACAAGCAGGGCCAGTCATTGTTTGCCCCGACAATGGCACCGGAGTGAATCCACTGTTTGTGTATGACCCAAATAATAAGTCATTCCATTATGACCCACTTACATTAACTTGGATTACACCCGCATCTGTGCTGTAGTTAGGCAGAGCTCTCCAACAAGGTGCATCAAAGGGATGCAGCTGAGAAATTTGACTCAATGGCTTGATGTGATTGCATGTTACATTGTTGTACAGCTTTTTCTCTGCCCCACATCATACATGTACAAAGGTGTATGCAATACTACGTATTACAGTCCCGGCTGTACATATTAGGATGGTGTAATACTACTTCAGCCTGCCCGAATATAGCCAATGGGTATCCACCTTCCAATCGTTTGCATATACGTAGCTCATGTGCTCAATGCTCAGCATTGTGATCCACCCCATTTGCACACACAAGCTGAGCTTGTCATGGTCAAAAGCATCGTGTGGAAGTGTTCAGTAACGCCATGGTCAGGACCATTTTTGCAATAGTTCATTGGAAGGCTCAGTTTGGAGCACTTCACCCAAGCGTTTCATATGCTGAACCTGGCTGAAATGTCATCCAATGCTGTGCCAAATTCTCAGATTGTGTGCTTACAAAAATGACCTACCAATTTCTCAGAATGGTGCATTTTATATTGTTATATCAATAGTTCAATAACTGTGCAATTAAAATGTTCAGCCACTGAGCATTACAATTATGACCCAAAAGCAAACCTGGGCAATGGGTCAAGCCAAGCTCATGCTGTATTCACTTGTCTTACATCCCCCCCTTTGTTCAAACACTATCACCAGGCCATACAGCTGGTAATCTCTCCGCGGTCACTTGTGACCAAATGCACCACCTGCATTTCTGCATGGGGCACTTGTGCATTGCACCCACCATGCACATTCAATGAGGGCCTCACGACCACCCTCCTGGGTGATTGGGTGGCTATTAAAGGAAACAAAGGGGATTTGACTGAGCTTTACAATTAAATCAATTGCAATACTCAGCCAGAACCCCATTGTTCTTCTGCCTCACACAAGCATTTCCCTTCACAGTTGCAGCATTGGCTGCGACTGAGCTGCAATTTTTCCCACACCCCTTGAAGCTGCAACTGCTGAGATCATCTCAGCTTCACCATGGTATAAAAGACCATCTTCGCCCAACAAGCCCTTCACTTTCTTTCTCACCCGCTCCACTTTGTTCAAGCTCACCCACTGTTCTCCTTCTTTTGTGTATTCCCCTTGGTCTTCCTGCCTCTCCACTCTTTTCTTTCACACTCCACTAAACCCACTCCCCTTCTTTTTTCCTGTTTGTTTTTCCTGCTGATACTTTCAGAACCCCACTTCTATCCACCTCGTGTGTCTCCTCCATTTAAAACTTTTGTCCACATTATGTTCCAATATTAATTATTTTTTTTCTTCATGACTCTCTTCCAGACTTTTAAAAACCTCCAGCTAGAGCATCTTTATTTTGTTTCCATTTTAAATTTATATAATTCATTGTACGTCTTTATTTTCTTTCTTGATTGTTTAATTTCTATTCAGTTACTAACCTCAATTGTTTTGTTCTTAGATGTCGTGCACTTTATGCACCAAGGAGGGTATCCCCTGCATTTGTTCCTGGACAACGACCAACACTTGTGATGCTTGCCGACAAGCACACAAGAAATTTTCATTCATTGTCCGCCCCTTCTGACCACGCGGCCAGAGGAGTTCTCGCCCAAGACGCCCTCACAAGGACTCCTTTGTGGTTGACGATGATGAAACCATATCCAAGCGCGAATGGACACCGGGACCCCAAGCAGGCCAACGAGAACGATTCCGGACGATTAGCCCTGTCCCCTCAAGTATTGATTTGTCCACCCCCCTCCTAGGCCACCATCCGATGGTCACTTCAATCCTTGACCGGAGCGAAGTGATTATCTGGCCAATGAAGGATGGCAATGGCGAGAGGACATTCGAGCTTGGGCCCATTGTCACCATGTCTTCTCACCAATGGGATTCAAATGCCAAAGTAAGTTTTCTTTCTCTTCATGCAATAATACTGACTTTTTTCCATTACTCATAGAACAAAACCCACCAAATCCCCCCTGACAAGACTTTCCTATTGCTAGGTTGCCTTGCGAGCAAACCCCGCGGCAACCCACTCCAGGCCCGAGTGGCACCTGATGGTTGGAGGAATTATTCTGCGGTAAGCAGCCAAAGTTTCGTTTCGTTTCACTTTCACTTTTGAGTCAAGTTAACTGACTCTTACTCCTTTTTTAGAACCCTCCCGAACCAAAGAGACACCTATTCCTGGCCCGAGTCCATCCTTCCAACCACCTGAGGACATTACGACTTGTGAGCCAGAACCTGAGGTGGCTCCTACGCAATCCACGGAGGAACCTTTTGGTAAGTCACCACTTCTCTTTCTTCACTCCTATCAACTTTTCCTCACCTTTTTGTCGACCATCTCCAGCTCCTCCAGCCACTCCCTGCTTGATAATTATCATTGACAATACACCCATTGGTTCCCCCCCTCCCAGTGCAAAGCCCCTCTCATTCCTACGATGACCCTCACCAGGAATTTACCGACTTACGACCGACTTTGATGATTCCTTGAGCCATCGTCCACAAATCAATCAACCAAGTCTTGTTGGAGCATAGCCACTTGCTCCACATGATTCCTTTTGTGGATGCAACCCATCAAAATGAGGTGCACTGTAAATTCCAGGAGGAGCTAAACTCCCTCCTTGGCCAGGCACTGGAGGCTTATCCAAAGGAGGACATCACCGGGATAGTCTCCAAATTCTTAGAAAAATAAAAATTCAGAAAAAATAATCTCCTTATTTCCTCTTTTGATCTTTTGTAATACTTTTTTTCAAATAAATTATTTCTATTCAATCATTGTTATTTTCCATTTATATTACATTCTTTGCTCAAGTTAAATTATATTTCCCTCAATGGTTCAAATATTCTATTGCATGAGAATAATTTTTGTAAGTGCCCCACCAAAAGTTTGAGTGAGTATTTGTTTGTGTGAACCTCTTTTGCCAAAAATGTGCCAATAGGCACCGTTTCCGTCTCCTATACTTTTGTCTTGCATGGTTTAGAGCCATATCAAATCCTAACTATGAAAAAGCGGGAGGTTCCCACATGTGAGCAATCCACCCCAGATTCATGAGACATTTCCTTTCCTATGGTCACACGCTATTAATCTTAGTCATGTATTTAATTGTTTAAATTGTGGGGAACCTTCACAAGTGTAAGGATTGGTGTGTGAATTGTTGGAAGCCTGCACAGGCGTAAAGAATTTTTAGCATTGTAGGGAACCTTCACAAGCGTAAGGATTGGCATGTGAATTGTCAGAAGCCTGCACAGGCGTCAGGAATTTTTAGCATTGTGGGGAACCTTCACAAGCATTAGGATTTGCATGTGACTTGTTGGAAGCCTGCACAGCCGTAAGGAATTATTAGCATTGTGGGGAACCTTCACAAGCATAAGGATTGGCATGTGAATTTTCGGAAGCCTGCACAGCCATAAGGAATTATTAGCATTGTGGGGAACCTTCACAAGCGTAAGGATTGGCATGTGAATTGTTGGGAGCCTGCACAGGCGTAAGAAATTTTTAGCATTGTGGGGAACCTTCACAAGCATAAGGATTGGCATGTGAATTGTTGGAAGCCTGCACAGGCGTAAGGAATTTTTAGCATTTTGGGGAACCTTCACAAGCATAAGGACTGGCGTGTGAATTTTTGGAAGCCTGCACAGGTGTAAGAAATTTTTAGCATTGTCGGGAACCTTCACAAGCATAAGGATTTGTGTGTGAATTGTTGGACGCCTGCACAGGCATAAGGAATTTATAACATTGTTGGAACCTTCACAAGCGTAAGGAATTTCTTGAATTGTCAGGAACCTGCACAAGCGTCAGCATTTGCATGTCAACTATTGGATGCCTGCACCGGCATAAGAAAACTGTTAAATTGTCAGGAACCTGCAGAAAATAAGGAATTCCGTGGGAGGTGTCGGGAGCCTGCACCGCCGTAGAAAGTTTTTTGAATTGTCAAGAGCTTGTTCAAGTGTAATTATTTGCGTGTGAAGTGTTGGCAGCCCGCACAGGCGTAAGGAACTTTTAGCATTGTTGGAACCTGCACAAGTGTAAGGATTCGCATGTGAAGCATCGGCATCCTGGAAAAGAGCAACAAACCAGGACAGATGTACAATGGCATGCCACCATACATAATCCACTTCAGCCCTTTTTCATGTGAGCCACCCTATCTCCGGCACTCCAAACCATCCAATCCTGGTGTATATTGTCCTTTCCCTTACGCCACCATTATTTACCCATCATGCTGCAATTCCAACACACATGCAAATCTCCTCATTCTTTGAATTGGCATGAGATTGTATGACCATCTTCTATTTGATAGCCCGCTCTCTTGCCAATCTCATAACAGCCGTGCCTTTTTTGGCACATTGATTTTGCCAACCTCCTTGAGCCTTGCGCAGACACACCCACTAGTGTTGTGCTTTTGTTTTCCTGTGCTGGATCAGTATAATGAGCAAATGTACTACTGGACCACACTACCTGAATGAGCCCATGACATGCGGATAGATCAATCCAAAAATGCTCATTTGGGAAAATCGATTTTCCCCCTGTACACCGCTTTGACACATCTCTTTGAATTTGGCCAGTCTGCTTATCAGCTTGAAACCACCATCCCAAAGCATACAGTGATGCATCCTTATGAAGATGAGGTGAGTTTTTGAATCCATTAATGGTGAAAGTGAGTGCGGAAGCAAACTCGCATGCACCCTGATTTGCGGGAATATCGCCTTCATAGTTGACTTGATGAAAAGACAGAACCCCCAATGAGCTGTAGCAATTTTGAATCTTCTGAAATAAATTATCCCCAACATATCGTAAGGATTGACCTAAAATGCAACCCACCGAGCTAAGATTGGCACCTTGGTTCCGCCATTCATCTTTTGTGTTTTCAATTTTCCCAACACTTCCATACAGACCAAATTGTTCATTCTTCATGCTGCATTTTTGCCTCCCAATTGCAAACATAAATCCCTCCAGTAATTCTCCATTTGTTGCAATCAGGTCGTTGAATCTCTTTTTGCAAAATAAGAATTGTGATAATTCATCCCATCGATTGACCTTGACTTCACTAATTGTTGTGAATGGTTGGTATTCAACAAGGGCAATGAGTAATCTGGTGTGAAAACTCCTTTTGTTGTGGGATAAATAATAGGCAGTACCTTGAGGGGGAAATTATTGGTGATTCTGTTTTGAATTTCAGAATGAGCCAATAATTATGGGTGCTAAGGTGTATTAGCTGCCCCTCTAAATATACTGAAAAAGATACCCTTTTTGATGAGATCACAAATCAATTATTTAGTTTTGTGGCTTTTTTATTAGAGAATTTTCTTCAGCAGTCTCTATCAGTCTGTCAATAAAAGATCACTATGATAATACTGGTAATAGTTAATATTTTTTTTGAATAATTTAGGTTTGCTTAACTTTCTTGTTATTTATTATAATCCTTTTTAATTAATTCTTCTAGTATTCCTTCTTTCAATACCTGAGATATTTTAAATAATATTTTTTAAGATCACTATTAATATTAATAATAATCTTGATAGCTAGCTAATACTTTTAAAGGTGATTTAATAATACTATCAATATAGCTATAATAATTTAAGGGTAAGATAATTCTTTAAGGGTGGTTTTGTTTAATATAAGGGTAAAATATAAATGATATAATAGTAATATAATACTATTAGGATCAATATAAATATAATCCAATATACCTAAAAGGCTTATAATATAAGTTATAAGGGTAAGATATCCCTTCTATAAATAAGGGTTATTGATAAATTAGATAAGATCACTATTGATAATATCTTCCAACACTACTTCAACACTACTACTATAATTGTAAGACTATTAAATAATATTAAACTCTTTCATTAATATTATAAATATCTTTCATTAATTAATGATAAATAATACTATAAGATACTGAGCCTTGCTACTGATCTTTTTCAATATAAATACTAGATTATCCTACTAGAGAAGGGATGGATTGATCCTCAAGATTATTGTCTGAATCAGAAGCATGGGGGGAAAAACAGGGAGAGAGGCCCTTTATTTATACCTTTTGGGCCCTCCATAGAGCATTCCAAAAACAAGGGACTTAGAAAAAATTCCACCTTGAGACATTTTTGCTGGTGGGTAAATTAAAAATGGTGTCATTTGATCAAGATATTGCACCATATGTTTGGTTGATTGCACCATTCTGAACCTTATTATTGTCAGTGCACAGCCCTGAGATATTTCTGCTAGTGGTTAAATTTGGAATGGTGTCATTTGTTCAGGATATTGCACCATATGTTTGGTTGATTGCACCATACTTTTTGAATCATACTCTTATTTTAACTAAACTCTATTCTTATTATGCACAGCCTTGAGACATTTTTGCTAGTGGTTAAATTTGGAATGGTGTCATTTGATACAGATATTGCACCATATGTTTGGTTGATTGCACCATTTTAAAAACTGTATTCTTATCTCTACTAACCTTATTTTTCCTCTTCACAGCCTTGAGACATTTTTGCTGGTGGTTAAATTTGGAATGGTGTCATTTGATACAGATATTGCACCATATGTTTGGTTGATTGCACCATTTTAAAAAACTGTATTCTTATCTCTACTAACCTTATTTTTCCTCTTCACAGCCTTGATCTGTATTCAGTTGAGTATTTCTCTATGTAAAATTTAATTTGTAAATAATACCTGTAATGTTTGGTTATAGGAGTTTAAGTGGGGATTGAGTAATGTAACACTATGTTAGCTTATATGTAAGTGTTTTTTTTTTATGTCAAGACATGTAACACATGATCCTGTAAGAGTAATTGTGTCACTTATGTAATATTACACATGTTCATTCATATTGAATATTTAGACAAACTGCAGTATCTTTAAGCATATTCTTGTACCTAGTATAGAGTGTATAGTATAATTTCTCTTCTTTAATCCATGATATCTAAAAAATTATTGACATTATGGGGTTGAGGCAATATGTGACTATAGGTAAAATTTGATGTAGATTCCAGTGGAATACTTGTTTTTGTTATTTTAATATAATTCTCTTGCTTTTTCTTGCATTTTTTTTATTAATTTTATCTTTCACTTTTTATCTTTATATATATTATTATTATTATTGATCAAAGTGTTGGCTTTAAAATTGTGGATTTGAACCTTGGAAGAACTGGTATGGAATACCACACCGGTTGAAGTGAAAATTGCCACACAGCCAAAGTAAATGCATTCAATCTGATTGACATCCACAACCCTCCAAATTTCACTTGGGGTCATATTTGCTGATACTGGCATTGATATTTATGCCTTTGGTCGAGAGGAGAAAAACGACCTATTCTTTTGGGTCATTTTGCGATCTCCCACTATTCCTGAGTGGTTGAGGGATCACTTTGTGTTGAAGCAGACAAGATATCAGATACTGCTTCCTGCCATTTGAAGCTAAGGAGTTTTGAGTCCAGAATGGTGCCCAATGCCCAAGCAGCTTTATTTGGCACACACCCTCTGACTTGCCTGTTGGAGCCCACATGACATTGGCACAATCTGAACTGACTAAAGCCAATGTTCTTCTGTGGGGCCCAATGAGGGTGCCACATAAATGTGGCAGCATATATATATATCTGTATATATACACTGAGATTAAGCGAGCAACTCACACTTTCCTTCCTCAGCCTGACGCTTTCCCGCGATTTCCCTTTTACATTCTTTTCCTTTTTTCGTGAATGGCATGCTTGCAGCAGAAAATGAAATTAAACCAAATGATTACTTATTTATTAATATCACCTAAATTTGATTGCGGTCGATGAATCTTTTTTAATTGCAGCTAAAAAGAAAGATCACACCTGACCTTCGCGAATTCACGATCTCAAATACCTGAACCTGAAAATTGCAGCAGATAGTGCATTATTCAATTTGACATATTGATGTTCCAATGCAATCACTTTCCAATCTAACCATGTGGAATATCGCAAGCACGGGCGAATGCAATATGCACCCTGCTGCAGATCCCTAGTTATCCTAGTCCTCTTGAAAGACACAGGAACATTTGGCCTATTATGGGCTGGTGGGAAGTGATAAAAGTGACTTCCTGCCTGACTCAGCTTGCATCTTGTCAGAGTCTTTTCAATGGTGTACGGAGGCATGCCGCCGTACAATTACTATTGGTATTCATAATGTGGCATCCGGGCAGTAGTAGGATAGGTATTCACTATTAATAAATTCATAAATTACTTTACAAAATTAAATTAAAATCTATCTGCTACAAAGCTAATCTAAAACAGGTCAATCCTGGTTGTAAATTTAGCAGACCTGGATACAGTCAATGTGACCTCATCACTCAAACCAAGACCACGCTTCTCCACCCAGGCATCACCAAAGTCTAATACCAAGAATTGTGCAAATTCAAATCTAAGAGGCCCAGTGGGGTTAAAAGACTCTGATGAGAAGAAACTTTTATTCAGTAAATTAATTATATACTTATTAGTATGTAGCCACACTGTCTCCACTAGATTTTTACCCTCTGGAAGTTTTTGGGAAATGTCAATTAGTGATAAAGCCCCTTTAACTGAGCTTGTTCTCCAGTCATCTGAGCATACCATCAAACCACAAACCCCCGCCGCACAGGATGACGCTAATATACCATAGCAAATTCAATTTATTCCAAGATTCTTGTGATACGTCAAAAGATCTATGATGGCCTCATTTTTTTGAGTTCATGAGTTTGCCTTTGATGCCATTAACTTTGACCTTTGTATGTGCACGTGCCATGTTGTACGCAATCATCAAATGGATAACTGTATCCATTAGATCCTCCAGGTTCTTGTGCGGCTTTGTGGATATCTCATTGTCAGCCCCGCCACCTTCAATGCTGAGTTGGGTTTCACATTGCTTTGATTTACTCAAGCAGGAGACAAGGTATTTAACTGCTCCCCGTTTGTGTCCAAGAGGATCGGTCAAATTTGATGTTGGTGCAACATATGGTTTGGGTGCAATCACATTGTATGAGACTAAACTAATGGATTCAAAAATAACATTTTCCCAAAAGAGTTTAACTGGATTGGCAGGAAAAAGAAGGCTCTGAACCATTTTGAAGAAGGAGTGTTTATATTTTGGGAAATTATCTGGAGGCTTAGCTGATTCCTTCATCAATTTGAGATTCCAAATGTTGTTATCAAAAAACACTTCTATTTCTGTTGGCTTAAAAGAATCTAACCCTGTATATTTGAATTTATATCACCAGTCAACAGCCAATAATAATGTATCATGCACAAAGATAAAACTCACCTGCCATCTCAAGGTCCTCCAGCCTGGCCGACATTTTAAGCTCTTGGTTACTGATCACCTTAATACCAATGGGCAGCAATGTATGAGCCTCCTTTGTTGGTAAATTGTCCCTTCAATTTTTGTAAATACTATTGATATTATCAAGCCCCCTTTTCCATGATTTTTGAGTAATGTTGCAATGATAATTCAAAATTTCTCCAAACTCTTCCATGCAGGATAAAAATATTCCTTGAAAATTAGCAGAGGATGACACTTCGGGCTCAGGGTCAGGAATTATATCAGTCATATCTCCTCCCATTGTATCATGTTTAATTGTGGCCCTTTCTTGAAAGGCTTGAATATTTTGAGGGGAGGCAGCAGGGATTTCATCATGGATTGTTCATTGAGTATTGGGGGATTTAAGTATGTGGAGCTTCATCATGGATTGTTTCATTGAGTATGGGGGGGTTCAGTATGCGGAGGTTCATTATCAATATGTTCCACTTCAACATTGATCATTTCATCACCTTGATCACAAAAATCCTTTGCGGCTTCAAAAGTATGGCGTTTTTTGTTTGTTTTTTTGGTTGCATGTATATTTGGTCTTTTTCCTAACCCTTTGCCTGGAAATCCAATTACGACTTGAGATCCTTCAGGTAGAGATTTTCCCACCTCCAGACCTGCCCACATATTGTAAGCAGCTATTTTTATCAATTTTGTTTTGAATTAGTAATGGACTTACAGTTCAAATCCATTTTGAGGAGGCTCATGGCTTCAGCAATCTTTTGACGCACATAATCAGGAATTTTACTATCATTTTGAATTTTTTCAAGCCTTGGGATTGTTTGAGCAATGTTGGAGACAAATTGTTCCGTGGATATAATTTCCACCTCCCCACTGAAAATGACATCATTTTTCCCATCATCTTCTGTCGGTGCACAAGGTTCAACAGTCTTTTTCTTCTCAAATCTTTTAAAATTCAGGTTCGGAGAGCTTGGAGGCTGAGCTGAAATAAAGGCTACGACACAATATCAGGATTTGAGAGATTTGAAATATTCAAGATGGATGCATACTCACATTCTGGAAGAACTGGTGGATATTGATTATCTTCATGTGACTGGCTCTCTACTTCAATGCCTAATTCACAACTACTGGCCATATCAGAGATTTCACTTCCACTCTCTGGGGCTGAAGTTGGTCATTCATTGAATTCAGTTGAATTTACCAGGGTTTGGGCCGTAGAGGAGGTAGTTTATTAAGCAAATAGATGGTGACGAGTTGATTGATAACTTGTTTGAAAATTTTTGAATAAAAAGATCCAAATTTAAGAAAAAAGGTGGAAGTAAAATAACTTTAAAATAATTGATTCTTTTTGAGGTAATATTGGAGAATTTTGGCGAGTTTGAAAGAAGTTAAATATCAATTTAAAGCAGTTTAAGAGTTATTGAATATTCTAGAAAAATACATTTTATAACCACAACCTGACCAAAATAAACCTGCGCATCAACAGCCTTGGAACCTTTTATTGAAATTGTATTGCATTTGCAAAATACAATTTGTTGGGAAATTGAAGGAGGCAATGTTTTGAAGATTATTTCATATCATGCAAATGAAATCACTTCCCTGTGAGACATTGAATAAAGTTGACTAGTGAGAAACCTACTAAATTCAACTTTTGAACTATTCAATGCTGATGAGGTAAGGACTAAGCAAAGTGTTCCATTTGAATGATATGAAATAAAATGGTTTTTTTGGGGAAACAGGAGACACAATTCTTGTCTTAAATAGTCCACTTTTTAGGCTTTAATTTGTGATTCTCATGATTTAAACCCTAACCACAACATTGTGAATATACTGACCAATTTCCCCTTAGGTCCTGTTGGCAGAGAAGGCCACTCAGCATATTTTGGTGATTGTGTTCATCGTGTATGCCAACAAGCCACCATACAGTACACTATGGATGTGATACGGAAGTGTGAGGATGGTAAGATTTGTTGGAGGCATGTTGGGAGGGCACTACATGAGCGTAAGGATGGTAAGCAGTGTCAGGAGCATATCAGGAGGGCACTCCGCAAGTGTAAGGATGGTAAGCTGTGTTGGAGGCATGTTGGGAGGGCACCACACAAGCGTAAGGATAAGTGGTGTTGGAGGCATGTTGGGAGGGCACTACATGAGCGTAAGGATGGTAAGCAGTGTCAGGAGCATGTCGGGAGGGCACTACACAAGCGTAAGGATGATAAGTGGTGTCGGGAGGGCACTCCACGAGCGTAAGGATGGTAAGCTGTGTCAGAGGCATGCTGGGAGGGCACT
Organism: Austropuccinia psidii; assembly: GCA_023105745.1. NCBI lineage: Eukaryota > Fungi > Basidiomycota > Pucciniomycetes > Pucciniales > Sphaerophragmiaceae > Austropuccinia > Austropuccinia psidii. Next base: position 35,216,767 of record JALGQZ010000003.1, on the reverse strand, counting down.
ACACAAGCATAAGGATCATAAGTGGTGTCGGGAGCATGTCAGGAGGGCACTCTGCAAGCATAAGGATGGTAAGCAGTGTTGGGAGAATGTTGGGAGGGCACTCCGTGAGCGTAAGGATGGTAAGCTGTGTCGGAGCCATGTTGGGAGGGCACTACAAAAGCATAAGGATCATTAGTGGTGTTGGAGGAATGTCGGGAGGGAACTATGCAAGCGTTGTCGGAGGCATGTTGGGAGGGCACTACATGAGCGTTGTGGTATTCCATACCATTAGTGCCAGTTTCAAGCTTACCAAAAAAACAAAAGAAAAAAATGATAATAAAAAGAATTACGCAAAACAGATTTACACATTACAATTACAAATTTCAAAAAGAAATATACAATACACAGCCTCAACATCTTATCAAAACAGTATAATATCAAAGAATTTATCCACCTTATTGCATCATCAATAACAAATTATGCAATTAAAAGGAGTTAATCTAAATAAAGGTATATGAAGACAGACCACAGCATCAGAGCTGTATTTTCCCCACCTTGATTCAATTGAAAGAAGAAATACCTCAAGGCTATGCATAGAATTACAATATATTTTTCAAGAACAAATGCTTCCTTAGTAATAATAACACACATCAAACTTGATAGAAATGATAAAATCTCCATATGAAATGATACAATACTAAAATAGAACCACCAGCATAATTCTCTCAGAACATACGCAAAAAATAGAAACAAAAATACTTTCCCCGCCTTCAAGAAAACATCACCAGCCAAATTATCTCAAAGACATCACATGATTTTGATAAGAAACAGAAACACCAGCATATTTTTCTCATATATATCTTATGACTAGAAGACAGTTCAATTGTCAGGAGCTGTATTTTCTCCACTTTCTTGGAAAAAAGGAAATCCCACCAGCCAAATTATCTCAAACACATCACATGATTTTGATAAGAAACAGAAACACCAGCATAATTTTTTCATACATATCATATTACTAGAAGAAAGCTCAATTTTTAGGAGCTGTATTTTCTCCACTTTCTTGGCAAAAAGAAAGTCTCACCAGCCAAATTATCTCAAATACATCACATGATTTTGATAAGAAAAAGCACCACCAGCATAATTCTCTCATAAAATATGTAAAAATAGAAACAAAAAATATTTCCCCACCTTCAAGAAAACATCACCAGCTATATTTTCTCAATGACCGCACATGATTCTGATAAAAAGAAGATCTCACCAGCCAAATTATCTCAAATACATCACATGATTTTGATAATAAAAAGCACCACCAGCAAATTTCTCTCAGCAAACACGTTGCTACACCAAAATTACACGTCTCACTAGCTAAAACCTCTCAACTATGATTTTTTCTAAGTACCCTATTTTGAGAAGCTCTATGGAGGCCCAAAAGCTATAAATAGAGGTCCTCTCTCCTTCATTTTTCCCATCATCATGGAACAAGTTCCCACTATCCAGGATCACCACCATCCCTGAACTAGCAGCATATCTAGAAAAGTAGTAGTGTTTTAGTAGTGAAAAGCTCAGTAGCCTTGCTCAGTAGCTTAGTATTAGTGAAGAATAGTAGTATAACCGTAGTGAAAAGCTCAGTAGCCTTGCTCAGTAGCTTAGTATTAGTGAAGAATAGTAGTATTAACATAGTAAAAAGCTCAGTAGCCTTGCTCAAAAGCTTAGTGTTATTAACAAAGAGAAGTAGTAGTGATATAAACTCAGTATTAAAAAAAATGCTAAAAGAGTCAAATCCTGTAGTCTTATTATTAGTACTCATATCAAAAAAAATCATTATAATCAACCTAAAACCATAAAAAAAATATATATTCTTATCATTCTTATTAAAAATAATAAATAAAAAAAATATTGTTATTAGTTTTATTAAAATAACAGAAACCCAAAACATATATATATATTATCATCACGTTTATTAAAATAAAATAAAAAAATCTTAGTGTTTATTTTACCAGAAATTTTAGATCAGAGTTTCTACTGTAGTGTTATTGATAGGTCTGATTTAGAGACTGCTGATAAGTCTTCTCTATCTGTTAAAGCCACAAATGTTATTTTATTTTGTGATTCTCTGTAGGCTGACTATTCAGTATTATTTAGGGGGGCAGCTAATACACCTTAGCACCCATGGTTATTGGACAATTCTGAAATTCAAAACAGACTTACCAATAATTTCCCCCTCAAGGTACTGCCTTACTTCATCCCACACCAAAAGGAGTTCCCACATCTGGTGTCCCAACAGTGGCCAACAGCTTCAACCATCAATAATTTGTCAATTATCAAAAAAAAAAAACCAAAAAAAAACATTCAAATTTAGTCCATAAAAAAAAGCCTTTGATCAATAAAAATTTCAAGTGCCTATCAAGTCAATCTGGAATCAGAAAAACCACAAAATTCTAAATCATCATCACCAGCAAGTTCTTCAACAAAATCATTTCACTATTATTATCCAAAAAGAGGAGAAACACCACCTGGAGAAGAATCACCTATAGATTATAGTTTACCAGTTGGTACACCCAGAACTAAGAAGAAAGATCAAAAGATAGTTACAGATTATTTTCAGAAATTACTCAAGGAACTATTTGAAATTAAAAAGAAAAGTGAAAAAGAGAAAATAAACAAAGAATATATCAATATGGATTTAGCATCATAATCAAAGATACCACACAATCCAGATGAATCCAAAGAAGAAATTATAAATGAAGAGACCATGCAAGGACAAGAAGATATTTCTGATGTAGAAAGACTTCATCAAAGAATGTTGGAAATGCAAAAAGAATTAATTGAACTTCTTCAAAAAGAAGGGAAAAGGAAAGAGTCAAGTTTTACTTCAGAAAACAGCAAAATGGAAGAAACTACATGCATGCCAAGAATATTTAGACAAGAAGGGTCACCATCACCATTTTCAAGGCCTATGGCCTCATCAACTCCATTCAATTCACAAAGGCCAAATACTCTACCAAAGCAGGTTAATATTCATGCACAGGCTTCAAGCCCATTGCAACAAGAAATCCCACGAAACAATACACCCATTGTCAAGATCAGACCAAAGGATTATAATTTATGGTTTGATGGAAAGGAAGTGGAAAGATTTATTAAAAGAGTAGAAAATATAGCAGAAATTGAAGGAGCAAGTGGAAGGGATATAGCAAGACAGATATCCTTTTGGACTAAAGATCAAGAAATTAGCTACCATATTGAAGGAATGCCTGGATATGAAACTGACGATTGGGAGCAATTAAAATTGGATATGAAGAGGAGATGGGGAACAGTGTCACCTGAAAGAAGATACAAGCTGTCGTCAATTACTCAATTATTTACAAAGATTCAATAAGAAGGAGGAATTAGGAATATTACCCAATATAAAACGTTCATTGGTGAATATGAATCTATCATTAATTATCTCAAAAGGTATCAATATATACAAGGAGATATCAATTGCAATCAAGAAATTTTGGCAAGTCTTTCCTCCAGTGTTCAAGAATCTATTTACAAAGAAATGATTAAAGATAAGGCCATGGTGCAAGCTTTGGATGGTGGTTATATCATTCCAAGATTGGAAGTCTTAAAGTTTCATATTGAACAAGATCTAGAAGCCAAATTCTTAATTCAACAAAAGGAATTTTCACAGCCAAAGTCACAAGAGAATAAAGCTATGTTTTAAGAGGAAAGCTGGGAAGAAGTCTTAAAGCAAATGAAAGATCTTACCAAAACAATTAAAAATCGTCAGCCACAAGAAAATCAATCAAAGGATACTGGGAATGAAGCAGTTAAGGAAGTATTGAATCAGCTCAAACACCTCTCTGAAGTAGTTTAATCTTCCAAGAAACCTCAACCAAATAATAATCAAGATCATAGAGCTATACAAAACTCACAGCCATTCAGGCCAAGATATCCTTCACCACCCCTATCTTCTGGTTATCAACCATATGTTCCAGAAAAAATGGCTCCAAGACAGCTACTGAAGTGTTATTACTGCTTAGAAGAAGGTCATTCTGAAATAAGATGTAATCACCTCACAGAAGACTTGGAGAAAAGAAGGGTCTTGAAGCGTGGAGGAACATATCTTTTTCCAAATTTTCAAAGAGTACCCACAGAAGGCCCTAAATCTGCAAAAGAATTAGTTAGACATTTTGCCAGAGATCAGGAGTATTTTACAAAGAAAATGATGGAACAATCAAATCCATCCCAAAAGAAGCAAGAAACAACAGTAATTGAGGAAAGTAAAGGTGAGAAGGCAGCAGCTATAGCTCAAATAGAAGAATGGGGAAACTGGAAACCTTCTCAAATATAACCAGAAAATGAAAACATTCAAATAAATGTTGGGCTTAGACAGACAAGGCAAAGAGCTTCAAGACAGGAAATTCAAAGCCAAACCCAGAAAGAGGATAAAAATGAAACACACAAACCCTTTAAAAAGAAGATACCAGGTGCCTACCACAAGGAAGATGAGGCAGAAGAAGAAATAAGAGTTCTAATTCCAACAAAATACAAGAAACACAAGAAGGAAAGGAAGTAGATAATGATGATATCAAAATCATTTCTAGAAACGAAAATAAGGAGGGACTAAGACAGGAGTCAAAAAAGATGGAATTAAAAGACAAGGTAAAATCTACAGCTAATAACCCAAAGCTAATAATTGAACATGTGATGAAGAAAATACTTGAACAAAAGATAAATCTTACTCTTGAAGAAATATTATCAATGTCACCAACCTTTATTGATAAATTACAAAATTTAACTACCCAGGAAAAAGAAGTGATAAAATCAGTCAATACATCAAATATTCAAGAGAGACTACTCTCAGTAAAGCTACGGTAGTATGATACCCCAAGATTACACTATGCATGCCCACTTGGATTTATGAAAGTATTTATTTGAAGAGAAGAATATCCTACAATGGCATTGGTGGATACTGGATCAGAAATTAATATAATACCAGAGGAAATTGCAATTAAAGCCTCACTTACAAGTAGAAAGCTCAATATGAATCTTAGAGGAATTGGTGGACATACAACATCTTTGGTTGGACTCTCAGAATTTACACCAATTACTATGATAACAGGAGAAGAAAAAGAAATTAATTTATTCATAGCAAAAGGAGCTGTACACACCATACTTGGAAGACCATTTTTAGCAGATAATAATGTTAAATTGGAATTTTCACACAAGCAAGGGGAAATATTTAGTTATCCAGAGCAAGATGGACGTCGATTATGCTTACCAATATGTAACCCTCAAGCTATGGGCTGGCAAATTTCCCCACCAAGACGTATGGAGCTTTGTGCATCTTCAGAGATTGGAAAATGGTCAATACATGGAGCAGAATCATCCAGAAGAAAAGAAACAGAGGAAACAGAAAGTCAATCTTCAACAAGAGTGAAGACAATATTTGTTAGAACAAACAAAATACCCTTCTCAGCCATTTTTGATGCAAAAAATGATTTGAATGTTATAACTCAGGAAATGGCCCTAAAAGCAGAATTAAACATTAGCCCTTATGCATCAAAATCAACAGTCAACTCTTTGAAGCCAATTGGTCAAATTAAAAATCTTGAAGTCACTTTTGAAATTAAAGAAAAAACCTACCTGGACTTCGTAGTATTTGAAAATTTTAATCAAATAATAATTGAAGAAAAGTCCAGCATATTATCTTCATCTAAAGAAAGTATGCCTGCTGTAACTCATATAAAGTCTAAAGGAAAGGAGACAGAAGATAAACTGGAGGTAGAAGATAGTGAAGCAATAGAAAAAATCAAAGAGGAACTAAAGAAGATGAGAAGAAATTTGGACATAGCCATAGAAGACCCATAAAAATGGCTAGCACTTGAGTTAAGTGGTATAAACAAAGAAGATCAAGTAGAAAGCCCACAGAAGAAATTAAAAATGGATCTGAAGCCACCTGAAGCAAATTCCTCAGGAATTGCCGAAGATTATTTAAATTTAGTTCAGGAGGAAGCTTGGTACATTTGTGATACTGACAAAGATTTACCAAGTGAAGAACCAAAAGACAAAATAATAAATCCATTGGCAAAAAGAAAATTTGAATAATTGAAAAAGGAAAGTGCCATAATTACTGAAGACAAAATGGATCAAGTTTGGGATAAGAATATTCAAAAGAGGATTGAAAAAAGAATGGAAACAGCAGAATCAGAAGATGACTTGAAGCTATACCAACAAAATAATGGAGATTTGGAAGATAAATATAAGCAAGGAAGAATATTTGAAGATCTAGAAGAAGGAGAGTTATCAGAAAATACACAAAGGCTAGCTGGACTTAGCATTCTAGAAGAATTTAATCATGCCTATGATCAAATATTCTGCTTTTCAAGCGCAACTGATTTATTTAATCAAAATAAAGGAATTACATCTGAATTACCAAATGACTCCCAGAATCAAAATGGCATACAGGAATACATACCAGAATATGAAGGAGTGGAAGATTATGTAATACTTCCAATGATAACATTTGAAGAACTGTATTATTATGGCCTAGATTCACCAATAATTCAAACCAAATATGTTTCAGAACTACCTGGATCAAATCTTACAAATGTTGATTTTCTGGAATTACTAACCACTATTGGAATCAAAGGAAATTAAAGGAATCCTTACTGGAAGAAGCCTTATGTATATTATCAAATGACAATAGAAGGACTGTATCACAAAATGTTATGGGCTCAAGAAGACTTGAATCTAGTTGGTTTGGAAATCTTGGGGGGAACTCTTTCCTGGTGTGATTTTGGGTACATGTTTATTCATGAAGTCAAAGGTTTTGTTTCAGAATGGAAAGGAAACACACAAAAAAAACAATGCAACAAGCTATTTGGGGAAATATTGAAGGACATATGTCTTTCAGTAATTCACAACAGAAGGTTGAATATTTCTCAATGATAACTGAAGTAATCCAATTTCAATCACCAATTAAAAAATAAAAAAATAAAAAATAAAAAACCATATAAAAAAATAGCAAAATAAAATAAAATAAAATCACCTAAAAAAAGAGAATTCTGTATATATCTGTATTAGTATCAAGGGCAGTGACCTCCTGCCTTATCAAAGAGGAATTTCAATTTTTTTTTCAAATCTTTTTTAAACACTCTTATCACTCAAGGGCAGTGACCTCCTGCCTTATCAAAGAGGAATTTCAAATCATTCAAACTACCTTATATAGAAAATCTTTCTTGAACACTCTTATCACTCAGTGGAAGTGACCTCCTGCCTTATCAAAGAGGAATTTCAATTTTTTCAATTTTTTTTTCAAGTATCTTATCACTCAAGGCTATAAATTAGTATTCAATAAAGGACTTCAAACTCAACATTTTTCAAGATATTTTTTTTCAATGTAGAAGTATTATGATTTCATTTTTAAAAAAAACAGGGGTGGTTATCTGTTCTTATGCCACCTCATATAAAAAAAATGGCACAAGTTTGGGGAAGTGTGGGCCCATATGCCTTTATTAATGTTATTTCTCTTTTTTGAAAAAAAACAATGAAAAGATGGTGTGAAGAAACAGCAAAAGAAGATATAGATAGCTCAAAATATCAAAATTATGACCGCTGGTCATAATTTGGTTCTTTGAGACAGGAAGAGATAAAATATGGAAAGGAAAACAAGGAACAAAAACCAACCAAAAAAAGCTAGGCCCTGCAGATACAGAAAAAGAAGATAGAAGAAGTTCAAAATGTTCAAATTATGACTGCCGGTCATAATTTGCCATAAAGCAAGAAAATTATATCAAGAAAGGGAAGAAAGACCAACCAAACAAGATAGGCCACTCAGATACAGAAAAAGAAGATGGAAGAAGTTAAAAATGTCAAAATTATGACCGCCGTTCATAATTTGCCATAAAGCAAGAAACCTATATCAAGAAAAGGAAGAAAAACCAACTAAACAAGCTAGGCCATTCAGATACAGAAAAAGAAGATGGAAGAAGTTAAAAATGTCAAAATTATGACCGCCAGGCATAATTTGCCATAAAGCAAGAAACCTATATCAAGAAAGGGAACAAAAACCAACCAAACAAGCTAGGCTATTCAGCTACAGAAAAAGAAGATAGAAGAAGTTCAAAATGTCAAAATTATGACCGCCAGTCATAATTTGCCATAAAGCAAGAAATCTATATCAAGAAAGGGAAGAAAGACCAACCAAACAAGATAGGCCACTCAGATGCAGAAAAGGAATATCAAAGAATTTAAAATGTCAAAATTATTACCGCCGGTCATAATTGGGTCAGTGACATTAGAAAAAGCAAGCAAGTAGTATCTGGATAGGAAAAAAGAAGTAACCAAACAACAAAATGTGCTCAGATACAGTAAAAGAAGACCTTGGAATATAAAAATTAACTTATGGCACAATCAACAAAAAAAACATTACACACAGAGGTATACTGGATAACGTTAGCCCAATATCTATTGGTTTAGCCACTCTTTGACGTACTCCCATACATCCACCTCAGAAATTCAAATTGAACACAGTAATCATAGATATGAAAGAGGGCGTGGGCTCCCCAAACATAGCCAGAATATCATTCAATTAGTCCTAACAGATCACCATAACTCAACAGATACTAGGCCATCAGTACAGAGCACCCCCCAGAGAGTGATGAACATAATGTCAGCATGATTGTAGTTTGATGACACTGCTGCCAGAGGCAGGAATCAAACCCAGGACCTTGGTGAAAGTTGAAAGCAACCCAGAATCACTAACCACTACACCATTTCAAAATATACCATCACTCCTCAAATTGAAAACTCATTCAACATCACTCATCAATTTAATCACTCTTAAAAAAAAAATTTTTAACATAAAAAAATTTTTAACATATAAAAAAAAAAAATTTAACATAAGAAAAAAAACGTAAGAACAAAAAAAAAAAAAAAAAAAAATTCTTATTAAAAAAAAAATTTTTTTTCAAGATAAAAAAAAAAAAAAAAAAAAAATTTTCAACTTAAAAAAAAAAAAAAACAAAAACAAAAAACAAAAAAAACATTAAAAAAGATTTTTCAACATAAAATATAAAAAAAAAAAAATTGACATAAAATAAAGAAAAAATTATAATAAAAATAAATAAATAAAATAAACTGTCTTGATTAACATCAAGGATAAAAGATCAGAGCAAATAAAAAAGGCTAAAATAAGTCCTTGTATGACTTTAAACTACAGGGTAGCAACCTGCAGGCTAAAATTTAGTCCTTGTATGACTTTAAACTACAGGGTAGCAACCTGAAGGCTAAAATTAGTCCTTGTATGACTTTAAACTACAGGGTAGCAACCTGAAGGCTAAAAATTAGTCCTTGTATGACTTTAAACTACAGGGTAGCAACCTGAAGGCTAAATTTAGTCCTTGTATGACTTTAAACTACATGGTAGCAACCTGAAGGCTAAAATTAGTCCTTGTATGACATTAAACTACAGGGTGGTTCCCAGAAGGCTAAAATTAGTCCTTGTATGACTTTAAACTACAGGGTAGCAACCTGAAGGCTAAATTTAGTCCTTGTATGACTTTAAACTACAGGGTAGCAACCTGAAGGCTAAATTTAGTCCTTGTATGACTTTAAACTACAGGGTAGCAACCTGAAGGCTAAAATTAGTCCTTGTATGACTTTAAACTACAGGGTAGCAACCTTAAGGCTAAAATTAGTCCTTGTATGACATTAAACTACAGGGTGGATCCCAGAAGGCTAAAATTAGTCCTTGTATGACTTCAAACTACAGGGTAGCAACCTGAAGGCTAAAATTAGTCCTTGTATGACTTTAAACTACAGGGTAGCAACCTTAAGGCTAAAATTAGTCCTTGTATGACTTTAAACTACAGGGTAGCAACCTGGAGGCTAAAATTAGTCCTTGTATGACTTTAAACTACAGGGTAGCACCCTGAAGGCTAAAATTAGTCCTTGAATGACTTTAAACTACAGGGTGGTTCCCAGACGACCAAGATTTAGTCTTTTTATGACTCAAACTACAGGGGTAGCACACCAGAGGGCTGAATATGCAAGTAAAATCAAGGAATCAAGAAAATAAAAAAAATGAAGATATAAAAATTAACAACAAAGGTGAATAATAGAATAATGAAGACTTCAAGGTGAAATTAATGAAGAATATTCAATCAAAAGAAAATACCAACCAGAAGAACTATTGGAGGCAAGAACCATACAGATTGTGGAAAAACAAGAAACAAGATTAGCAGCAGCACAGAAATTGAGAGATTCAAGACACAAATCAGTTCAATATTTGGAAAAAAAAGATTGCACATAGACCGAGAAATACACTTGAACCAGGGGACTTGGTATTAGCTTATAATAAACCACTTGAGTCACAGTGGGGTTTACTCTTCAAGAACCGTTGGAATGTACTTTATAGAGTCATCAATAAAATTAATAATGGACCTTATGAGCTTGAAGAATTGGATGGCATTAAGCTTACAAGAAAATTTGCAGCGAGTCACATCAGGAGGTTTTATCCCAGAGGAAAGAAAGTTCAATCAAGTACAGAGTAAGAAAATGACAGCAGTGAAGAAATTGAAGATGAAGGTTCAATATCAGAGGGAGAAGAAATTGATCAAAATAGATATAATCGATATTGGAAAGCTTTTCAACTGGAATTCTGGGGACAGCATTAAATGGAGAGGGGAATGTGGTATTCCATACCATTAGTGCCAGTTTCAAGCTTACCAAAAAAAACAAAAGAAAAAAAATGATAATGAAAAGAATTACGCAAAACAGATTTACACATTACAATTACAAATTTCAAAAAGAAATATACAATACACAGCCTCAACATCTTATCAAAACAGTATAATATCAAAGAATTTATCCACCTTATTGCATCATCAATAACAAATTATGTAATTAAAAGGAGTTAATCTAAATAAAGGTATATGAAGACAGACCACAGCATCAGAGCTGTATTTTCCCCACCTTGATTCAATTGAAAGAAGAAATACCTCAAGGCTATGCATAGAATTACAATATATCTTCCAAGAACAAATGCTTCCTTAGTAATAATAACACACATCAAACTTGATAGAAATGATAAAATCTCCATATGAAATGATACAATACTAAAATAGAACCACCAGCATAATTCTCTCAGAACATACGTAAAAAATAGAAACAAAAATACTTTCCCCGCCTTCAAGAAAACATCACCAGCCAAATTATCTCAAAGACATCACATGATTTTGATAAGAAACAGAAACACCAGCATAATTTTCTCATATTGTTGTATGCCATACCATATCAGCTTAACAAAATTTCTTTGAGGGGAGTGAAAAGTAGAAGTACCCCTATGGGTAGCTTCTGTTGGAAACAAAACAAAAGGATCTTTGTCCCAGTTGGTGAGGTGATGCCTTGTGTCAAGGAAAATGGCCATGTCATTGGTTCAAGCCACATTGAAGACATAAAAAAAGAAAAAAAAAAAAAAAAAATAATTAAAAATGTCATAATTTTTGGAAAATCCTTTTAAAGTTTGGAAAAAACCTGAAACCTAACCTTAAAATAAAATTAGGTTTCAACCCACAAATTGGCCTCAAAAATCTCAAATTCTAAATTCAAGACAGCAGAAGGAGGATACATAAACAGATTACATAAGCAGGAAGGAGTTAAGAAAGTATTAGTAATCAGATTACTTGATTAGTAATACTTAGGGAGTTAAGTGATACAGGTACCATGGAGGATTAGTCAGCAAGGTTAAGGATTAGTAATCAAGCTCAAATAAGCACCAGCAAAACCACCTCAATTTAGTAAGCAACCCAACAAATGACATCATCAACCAAACAAATGATGCAATGATTTACATAAATGACATCATTTAGGTGGGACCACCAGAAAAGAATTTTCCCAGCCAAAAGAAACTGAAAAAAAATTCTAAGTCCCTCTTTTTGAACACCTCCCATGGAGAGCCCAAAAATTATAAATAGAGGGCCTCTCTCCCCAAATTTTTCCTCTTTCCCTCATGTCTTTTATCCCCCCAAAAGTGGAAAGTGGATTTAAATTCATCCCTGACTATCAGGTTAACTAGTCTAAAAAAATATATAATTCTATTATATAAAGGATAAAAAGGCCTTATATAATAGTCTTATAAATAAAATAAAAAAAGTCTTAAAACAAAGAATCAGTCTTATAAAAGAAAGAGTCTTAAGAAAAAAAAAAGAAAAAAAAAAGAAAACCTTACAATAGGATTTTATTATATAAAGGATAAGAAGGCCTTATATAATAGTCTATTGAGCTTAAGATAAATAAAATAGTATTTAAAAGGAATTTCACCTTATTTTAAGCAATCAAAGCTTTGAAGAAGGAAAAGAAGGGTCATTTAATTATTTTTAAGGAGTTAATATTATTATTTAATTTCATAAAAGTCATACTTTGGTTACTACAAGGACATTTTTTTATTAATTATAAAGGAAATACCTATTATAGGAATAAATTAGTGATATATTATTAAAAAGAAAGAATTATTATCAAATTAAATTATCAAAGAGTGGCTATTAATTAGTCTGGTCATATCAGAATTTCATTTCATTAAAAATAATAAATCATATATAAAAAGGTGTTTGATTGTTTCATTCAGTATTATTATTAGCCTAGTGTCTCCATATTATATTGAATTATTGTTGTAGTAGTATTTTGTGTGATTTGTGCTAGTCTTATTTCTTTTGGTTAATTAAATAGTGTTATATTTAAAAAGTTAAATAAATATTTTGAGATCAAGAAAAGTCTGATTGAGTCTGTTGAATACACTTTTCTGAATTAGCCACCATCAATAAATAAATTGATTGTGAACTCAAGTTAAGATAATTCAGCATTTTTCAGGAAGGGCAGTTCAGATTATTCTGACACACAAGCAGAGCAAGGGTTACAAGTTTAAACAGCAATTCAAAACTGTTTTCTTGTAATTTCCCCTTCCAGGTACTGCCTCATTTTAGCCCACACAAGAGGAGTTCCCACATCTGGTGTCCCAACAGTGGCAGTCGGATAGGAATATCATCAGATTCAATTCAGCTTGATATCAAAATATATATATTTATTAAACCTGGAATCATATAATCACCTAAATAAACCAGTGTCATCATCATCAAAATCCCATTCATCATCATCATCTGAATCTTATCATTACAAATTACTACTAAAATCAAACTCACCAGGACAGACATCACAAGAAAGCTTGAGTAATTTAATATCAACACCAAATACAAGAAGAAAAGAAGAAGTTAGGTTAAAGGAATTCTTCTTTAACTTAATCAAAGAGTATAAAGAAAGAAAACAGGAAGAAGCAAAATTTGAAGGCAAAACATACAAAGTAGAAAAAATGGATTAACAGTCAACATCAAAATTACCACCATTACCTGAGGATACTGTTGAAGGTCAGTATGAAGAAGAAGATGGAGAAGAGGATCAAACTGTGAAAATACAGAGCTTTATGAAGCAAATGCAAGATTTTTTGTTAAGTCAAACCAGTAAAAAAGGAAAAAGAAGGCAATAAATACCAAATACACCAGGGAATAGCCGTAGTGAACCCACATTACCAAGGCATATAAGACCAGAAGATTCACCAATATCACCAACACCTGGACCAAGAGCAACCTCTACTCCAGAAACAAATCCAAGAATTAAAAATATTCCAAGAAGAGCTTTTGTCTCTACACCTAATAACCCAAGTCCATTACAGCAGCAAGTGCTAAAGCAGGAAAGGCCTGTAGTTAAAATTAAAGCAAAAGATTACAATCTCAATTTTAATGGAGAGGAAGTAGAGAAGTTTATTAAGAAGGCTGAAAGAATTGCTCAAATTGAAGGAGCAACAGATGAAGATTTAGCAATGCAGATGGCATTTTGGACAACAGACCCAAGAATTAGTGATGCCATAGAAGCTATGCCAGGATATGAAGAAGGTAATTGGACACAACTGAAGAAAGAACTTATAAACAAATGGGGAAGAGTTGAACCAGAAAGAAGATATAGAAAAGATTCCCTTATTCAGCTTTTCAATGATACACAAGATGAAGGAGGAATTAGTACCTTATCAGAATATAAAAAGTTTATTGGAGAATATGAAACCATCATTACTTACGTTTTAAGATACAAGTATATTCCCCAAGAGAATATGTTCCATGAAGATGTATTTGATTGTCTCTCTGCAGATATCAAAGGTGCTATCAGCAAGGAAATGATTAAAGATAATGTTATGGTTAGAGCAGAAGATGGAGGATATCTCATACCACCTATGAGAATATTAAAGAAGTATATTGAACAAGAATTGGAAGCAAGAATATTAGTCACCAAAAGACTATCATCCCCAAGAATTAAAACAGTAAAGAATGAATCAATCACCAATGAAAATAATGTTAAATTCAAGGAAGAATTATTTCCAGGAATGCAGGAAGCTTTGAAGAAGATGAAGGAGCTTACCAAAACTCTCAAGGAACAGCAAGTAGTGGTTAATAAAGAAGTACCTAGAGAAAAAGAAGTTTCCAAACAGTTTATGGAGCAACTGGATGAATTAAGTAAAATTGCTAAACCACAGAAGATAGCTTATGCTAACCCTCAAGCTGAAAATTCAGGATTAAGGCCAAAGGAAAACTTACCACCAGCATCATCAAGATATGTGCCATATGCACCTGCTCAAAATGCACCAAAACCATTTGTTAGATGTTATTACTGTTCAGAAGAAGGACACTCCACAGGAAGATGTAATGAGCTTATTGAAGATCAAAACAAGAAATGGGTCATAAGACAAGGGTTCAATTACTTATATCCTAATTGGGCAAGAATTCCAACTGATGGGAAATTATCACCAAAGCAATTGGTAAGGGAATTTCCGAAGGAACAAGAAGAATTGAAGAAGAAATTGGAAGAAAAATCAAAAGAAGAGGAACAAAAGAAGAAAGAAAAGTCAACTGCATTTATTACTATGGACAATTGGGAAGATTGGCAACCACCATCAATATCAACAGGAAGAGAACCCCTAGGATATGCCTATGGGTTAAGGAATACAAAGCAAAGAAGAGAAAATGAAGACAGAGCTAAGGCTCAATCACAGCCATTACCTGAAAGAGAAGTAACTCAACCTCAAGAAATACTCAAGAAAAAGACTAGTATCCCAGGTGGATTTATTGATAATGATGATCAGGAAGAAGAAAAAGTAATTATACCTACAAGATATAAATCACCAAGGCCTTTAGAGATTAATAAGGAGGAAGAAGGAGTTATACATAAGAATAAAACACCACAAAAGCAACCTATGGATGAAGTTAAAGCCATAATTAAGGAACCCAAAGAAGGTAGAGCAGTTATCAAGCCAAAGAAAGAAGATAAAGAAGAAGTACCAATAGTTGAAAAAGTTATTAACAAAGTTTTGGATCAGAAAATAAATCTTACTTTAGAGGAAATATTCACCATATCACCAAGGTTCATGAATGAATTAAAATTCCTTTCTGATAGAGAAAAGAAATATTTAATGTCTCTTAAGTCAATCAATAATGAAGAAAGAGTGGAAGATCAAGAAGGCAATCAGCAAGATATAATAATTGAAGAAAGAATGCATTATGCATGTCCACTTGGAATGATTGAAGTTTCCATTGGACTGGAAGGTCATAAAGTAAAAGCATTAGTAGATACTGGAGCAGAATTGAGTATAATACCAGAAATTGAATCCATAAAAGCAGGAATACCAATGAGAGCACTGAACATGAGGTTGAAAGGAATTGGAGGACATAGTACAGCAATTGTTGGCTTATCTGAGAATACTTTACTTATTTTACCATCTGGAGATGAAAGAAAAATTCATTTCTTTGTAGCCAGAGGGGCAGTTCATACTGTTATTGGGAGACCATTTTTGGCTGACAATGGTATTAGACTTGAACACTCACAGACTCAGGGTGAAATTTTAAGTTTCAGAGATTTGGATGGAAGAAGATTATGCATACCTATATGCTCACCAGAAAGCAAAGGATGGCATGCACAACCACCAAAGGGAATGGAGTTGTGTAATATGGCAAAAGTGGATAAAATGGAAGTACAAGATAATAATGAAGAATCAAGATTTGAAGAGTTACCTCAAGGAAATCCAAGAATAGAAGAAAATCAAGTACCTATAAAACAAAATCCAGAAGTTCATTTCGAAAATTCCAAAGCTGAAGTAACAAGCAATGTATTGAAAATTAGCACGAACAATAATGTAAACCCTAATTACCCTCAAAGATTTGAGAATACTTATAGCTCTAACATGGAAGCTTCCACCCCAGTAGAACTAGTACAAAAGAAAGGCTTTCATCCAAAACAGCTAGTTAAAAGTGTTTCACCTGTGTGTGGTAAAAATGGTTTTCATCTCAATAGGAAACAGAATTCTGTTTCTGAGCTCTACAAACCATATGTAGAAGCTATATTCTCAAAACCAAAGCATAGTATTTCACCCATGGATTTGTTGAGAGTGACATCTGGTGCTTCAATAAAATTTACCCAAAATTTGTTCAATAAATTCAAAAACAAGAGGATGCAAGAAAAGCTCAAGGAATATTCACCAGTTAAAAATCAAAATCAAAATAGTGGACAAATAAATCCAGATTTGTCTTATAATAACTCCACTCAAGAAGAAAGTCATCAAATGGACAATCCTCAAATTAATCCAAGCCTTGAAGATCATACCCTAAATATGAAGAATTCCATTCTCATTGAAAATGAATCTTTATCACAGGAGGAACAAAACATAAAAACAGAATATCAGTCATGCAGTAAGGTAAATTACCTTAGTATTCAAGAAGATAAAATTGAAGGAAAAGATGAACCTCAAGAATTGAACACCGATAATGAAGATGTAGCCCAATATGAGGAATTCAACTCGCCGATTTATGTTAGAGTAGGATGGGAGGAATATCCTGTTATGGCAATTATGAACCCAAGCCTAGAAGATAATATTTTGCCATTAAAGATTGGATTAAGTATTGGAATGAATCCCAAGAAGAAAAATCAAACGAAAAAAAAAATTTAATGGAAAAGGTACAGATTGCTATGCCAACTGATGAAACTATTTACTTACCATTTATAGTTGGAGGATCATTAAGCCATTTAATTTTGGGAAAGAAGTTTTGTCATTACTTCTCTGTTATAAAGAGTATTCATAAGTCATCATTAGAATTTGAAGAAAGCACAAATTCACAAGACAAGGAATTAAGAGCATCAAGATCAGGAATTAAAGAATGCAAGGGTCATAATTTAGAAAAGGAAGACAAAAAATATGGAAATTTGGATTTGGAAGAATATGACAGATTACTAAAAAGACAGTATAATATGGGGTACTACTATGATCAACAAAGAGAAGAGGAAAGTGCTTCAAGAGCAAAATTGGACTATGTCAATGACAGCATTAAGGAAATTAATGGCATAAATGAACCAATGGAAGGAACAGACTTAAAATGGACAGAAAGTCAAAGTAATAAAGATTAAGAAGCTACAGAAGGCTATCAAGCATTCAATTTGGCCTTATCAGACTATAATGAAGAGGAAAATATGGAAATTAATGAGTATTCTTTGTTCAATCAGCAAATACCTGAAAAAGAAGTGAACTGGGAAGAATTAATTTTTGGAAGAAACTTGGAAGATAAAGAAAAAAGTGTTACTAGAGCTTCAAGTCCAGCCCTGAAGGGGAATTTATATGAAGAAAGTGACATGAATTTTCCCCTTGATAATAATAAACAAATAAATGACAATAATATTTCAGATGAAGAAATATTAAGGCAAATAACAGAATTTTTGAAAGAAACCACCAATAAGGAACAGGATAAAATATCTCAAATACCTCAAGTCACAGAATTTCCCATATGCAGCAATAAAAAGAAGTTGCAAAAGAGGAAATTCAAGCATAAAAGACAAAATAATACTTCAAAAATTAATAAAAAATATCAAAATGAATATAAATTTCACCTTGGAAATGAACCATAAAAAGAATAAAAGGATATCCTTAAATAAAAGAGTTTTGAAGGAAGAAATATTTTCCTTTATGAATAATTTTTTCTTTAATGATAAAACATTGAGTCTAAATAATAAAAATGAACATAAAAAAAGAAGATTTAAGGTCCAAAGGAAGGGTAAATCCTTCCAGGAGGCCTAAAATTCTCCTTAATCATAAAATTTTCCATTTATTTGTATTATTAACTTTCTTTGTATAAAATAAAAAAAGTTTTAAATAAAAAATAAAATTAAAAATAAAAAAAATAAAAAAAAAAATCATAATAAAAGAAAAAATATATTATATATAAAAATAAAGATAATTATAAGTTAAATATATATTTGTATTATTATATGGCTGGGCTATTCAGGTTCCTTTACCTTATACATGCAGCTTTTGAATGTATTTGTACTGGATTTTTCATTCTTTATTTCTTTTGATTCATGTTTTATAAGAAGAATAATCAATAAGATAAAAAAAATATATATGCATAACAAACTATAATGTGAAATGTTTTTTTTATCTTACCCACTCTTACTTATCATAAAATAAGTAAATAGTTAATAACTTTTTTAATTAATTAGGATATAAATAAAAAAATTAATTAATTTATCATTTAATAAAATAAAATAATAAAAAATAAAATAAAATAATAATAAATAAATGAAAATTTAATTAATTAAAATTATTAATAGTAGTTTAAAGTCCTGAGTAAGACAATAAACTGCTTAACTTTCTTATTTTTTGTTATTTATTTGGTTTTTTATTTTTTATTTTTATTTTTTTCCATTTTATTTTATTTATTCGAATTTTTTCTCAAACTTTTTTTTACTTAAGGGGCACAATGGTATCTACAGCCTAAAGGCTGTTTCTTTTTCTTACAGGTGGGGCACTTTATGGATCCGGGCAAACAACTACGAGCATAAATTCCAGCAGAGATACCAAAACGATCAATAGTAAAAAGTATAATAAAAAATAAATAAAATAATAATAATAACTCGAAAGACTTTATCAGAACCCAGGAAATAAATGCAAACAATAAAACAGACATTAGGAATTTAATTCGGCGCTTACAAACCCCCTTTTACATGGATTTTTTTTTTTATTTTTTAAAAATAGAGTAATAAAATAAAATAAAATAATAAGTTGTTTTTTTTACTTATTAATAAAACAATGATAAAAAAATAAAAAAATATAATAATAATAAGGTGGCCGACGCCACATATAAGTCTAAGAGCCACCGGTGTGGAAAACTTCCTCGTAGGGTCCATTCGTCGGATAATAAGCAGGCTCGTTTGGGGTCTGTTGTTCAGCAATGAGGATCGAAATCCTGGGTAAAAAAAAATATATAATAATTAATAAAATATAAAACAAAATAAAAAAAAGTAAACGAATAAAGAGCACTTACTCCTCTAAATGAGTATACCAAATTACAATGGATCGAACGGAGGCCATAATGATATCGTGCACATCGCGAAAAGTGTCGTAAGCAGGAGGTGTTGTACCAAAAAATAGGTGCATGTTAGCACCAAGCTGATTCATTTCAGTGTCGAACAAAAAGAAATAATAACCGAAGGTCGTTTTCAGCTCGTCAATGGTGGGAATTAGAGGGGGAGTTGGGATGTCAGATTGGATCCAGGATGGTGTAGCAGGAGAGGCGGCTGGAATTGCAGGCAAACCCAAAGAAGGGGAGGAGTCGTTGGAATCAGAAAACATGTTAGAAAACGGGGAAATCGCGGCCATGGGATCGGAACCTAGGCTTGGATCAATGGGGAAGTTCGGAACGGTCGTAGCAGCAGACAACGAATCATTATTTGAGTTCGTGCTATCAATCGTAGTACTGTTTGGTTCATCATCGTTATTTGGTGGAGGATTTTGGGGAGTAGAAGTAGATAACGGATTATAGAATGAAGGATGAAGAAAGTTGTTTGACACCGTATATAAATTAAAAAAAGGACCGCTTGGAAGCGGTAAACTAAAACTATATCGAACATTGTTAAAATGAATAACTACATTCTGCTCACCGGAAACATTAGGATGAACCTCTAACGAGAAAGACATGATAATGTAACAGTTAATTGCTGAAAAGCGAAACTGGTTTAGTTAAAAAAAATAAGTGGAGCGACAACAAATTTTTATAAAAAAAAAAAAAAAAAAAAAAAAAATAATTAATTAATTAGATCAGCAAAAGTGGGTAAGAAGGAATGATGTACCTAAAAGTCGGCCCATTTGTTCCAACATGCCGGATGTAAAATGGGGACCTAACAAAAAAAAAAAAAAAAAGAAAAAAAAAACAAATAAATAAATAATTGATTAATTAAATGTCAGCTAAGGTGAAAATATAACAAATTAAAAACAGACGAGAGAAAAGACTTACATAGAAATGCGATGACGGGATACGAGATCGGCCAGTTTACCTGGTTGATTGACGGCAAAGTAAAAAAAAAACATATTAATAAATAAATAAATAAATAAATAAAAAGAAAGAAAGAAAGACCCACAATGATGACAATTACAAACAAATACAATGGCTCGAATAAAAAATAGGAGACGAGAAGAGGGAAAGAAGAAAAAAAAAAGAAAAGAAAAGAAGAGAATGTAGCCAAACAGGTTCAGAAACGCAAAAAATTAATGAGACCCAAGGCGACGATCTGGAATAAAAGTAAAAAAGTAAAAGACATCATAAAGGAGGATGACAAAAGATAATGTAAAAGTAGATAAATAAATAAAAAAACAAGTAAGATAAATGAAATAAAAAAAACAAATGAGAAGAAATTGGGTTTGGACAGGCGCGAGTCCAAACACCGTCGACAAGTAATATGATGACGAAAACCACGCAGCTGCTGCGTAGCAGCCGCGCGACCTGTTACAGGTTTTTTTTTTACATGTGCTAAGTTGCATATGTAAGTGAATAATAATTTTATTATTTTTTTTATAATATTTTATTCATTTTGGTACATAAGACTACCATAAAAAAAAAGAATTAATATAATAATTATAATTAAAAGAATAAAAAATAATAAATAATATTATAATAATAAAAAAAAATAAAAAAAATAAAAAAAAAATAAAAAAAAAATAAAAAAAAAATAAAAAAAAAATAAAAAAAAAATAAAATAAAAATAAAATAAAATTTAAAATAAACAAAATTAAAATTAGAATTCTAGAAATATATATCAAAATTTAAAATTGAATATAAAATTATATATATAAAGATTAACTTAATATATATATAATTGAGTATTGATTTTATTCTATTTAATTTATTTTCTTTAATATTTCATTTATTTCAATATATTGATATATATATATATATATATATAAAATAAAATAAAATAAATAAATATATGTTTCAATTTCATTATTTTCAATATTCAACATTAAAAAAAGAAATAAATCATTGAATAATATAAGTTTGGATTTATTCTTCATTTCTTTATTGAATACAATAAAAATATACATACTTAAATTAAATAAATAAAAATATATATAATATAGATATATATATATTTAAATATTAGTTTATTTAATTCTCAACAGCATCATCAAAAGAAAATATCAAAAAAAATGGTAAAGCTACATTAGATATAGCATTTACATATAAAATTAATCCATAAAAGTTATACAAATATATAAATTCAATTAAAAGTCCTCAGTAAGACTTTAAAAGGCTAAATTTATATTAATTTATATTAAATTCAACATTTAATTAGTATTTCTCTACTTGTTTATTATTTATTAAAAAAAATGGAGAGGGGAATATTCCCCTCAATCTTATCAATTCATAGTTATTATATAAAAGTTAATAATAAATACTATAGTCAGAATGGTTTTTGTGTTATTATTATCTCATTTTGTTATGTAAGAATAAGAAGGATTTATTAGTTCATGGTAGTTTGATAAAAAAAAATATAAAAGAATAAAAAAATGGAGAGGGGTTGAACCCTCAGCCATATAATCCATATTTAATGAAAATGCTTTTATTTCAGTTTCATTGCATATTCTTCATATGTAATTTGAATATACACAATTTATTTAGCATTTTTTTTATCTGATCTGATTTGTAAATTGGGTTTGTGTATTGGATTGTTGGTCATTTTATAAATGTAGTTGTAGTGTATTTTAATAATCATAAGAACCTAGGTCCTGGACAAGACCTTAACCTGTCCAAATATGTTATCTTTTATATACTTGATCAAAGGTCCTAGACAAGACCTTAGACTGTCCAAATCATCTTATATATATATCTTTTTTTATCAAGAAACTTTAAGAATTCAATCAAAGGTTTTATTATAATTATAGCCTTAGTACCAAAGGAGAGGTCCTGGACAAGACCTTAAATTGTACCAAATTATTTTTTATTTTTTATGGAAAATTATGGTGGAAATAGTTAATCAGAAGGAATTTATCAAATGGAGAGGGAAATTGCCCTCAAGAATTAAATCATGGTATTGGATCACAAAAATCTTATAAAAAATTGAGGGGTGGTACTTATTTCTTTTCATCACTCCTTATGATGTTAAGTTTTGGGGAGGTAGTGGGAAATAATCAGTTATTCATTGATTTCATTAGCATTTATCTAATTTTACATTATATAAAACAAGAAGAATAACAAAATCAGACATTAAATCAGGTATAAAAGGAGAGAGATTCAAAATCAATATAAAGAACCATCAACAGATAATCTCAACATAATTAAGCTGTGAACATAAAATATGGCATACTTGCCATAATCAATCAAGATCAACATAAAACTTTGGAAGAAGAAACAGAGAAAATTTCATTAAGCTTCAGTTTGATAATGAATGCTGGGGACAGCATTAAATGGAGAGGGGGATGTGGTATGCCATACCATATCAGCTTAACAAAATTTTTTTGAGGGGAGTGAAAAGTAGAAGTACCCCTATGGGTAGCTTCTGTTGGAAACAAAACAAAAGGATCTTTGTCCCAGTTGGTGAGGTGATGCCTTGTGTCAAGGAAAATGGCCATGTCATTGGTTCAAGCCACATTGAAGACTTAAAAAAAAATAAAAATAAAAAATAATTAAAAATGTCAAAATTTTTGGAAAATCCTTTTAAAGTTTGGAAAAAACCTGAAACCTAACCTTAAAATAAAATTAGGTTTCAACCCACAAATTGGCCTCAAAAATCTCAGATTCTAAATTCAAGACAGCAGAAGGAGGATACATAAACAGATTACATAAGCAGGAAGGAGTTAAGAAAGTATTAGTAATCAGATTACTTGATTAGTAATACTTAGGGAGTTAAGTGATACAGGTACCATGGAGGATTAGTCAGCAAGGTTAAGGATTAGTAATCAAGCTCAAATAAGCACCAGCAAAACCACCTCAATTTAGTAAGCAACCCAACAAATGACATCATCAACCAAACAAATGATGCAATGATTTACATAAATGACATCATTTAGGTGGGACCACCAGAAAAGAATTTTCCCAGCCAAAAGAAACTGAAAAAAAATTCTAAGTCCCTCTTTTTGAACACCTCCCATGGAGAGCCCAAAAATTATAAATAGAGGGCCTCTCTCCCCAAATTTTTCCTCTTTCCCTCATGTCTTTTATCCCCCCAAAAGTGGAAAGTGGATTTAAATTCATCCCTGACTATCAGGTTAACTAGTCTAAAAAAATATATAATTCTATTATATAAAGGATAAAAAGGCCTTATATAAAAGTCTTATAAATAAAATAAAAAAAGTCTTAAAACAAAGAATCAGTCTTATAAAAGAAAGAGTCTTAAGAAAAAAAAAAGAAAAAAAAAAGAAAACCTTACAATAGGATTTTATTATATAAAGGATAAGAAGGCCTTATATAATAGTCTATTGAGCTTAAGATAAATAAAATAGTATTTAAAAGGAATTTCACCTTATTTTAAGCAATCAAAGCTTTGAAGAAGGAAAAGAAGGGTCATTTAATTATTTTTAAGGAGTTAATATTATTATTTAATTTCATAAAAGTCATACTTTGGTTACTACAAGGACATTTTTTTATTAATTATAAAGGAAATACCTATTATAGGAATAAATTAGTGATATATTATTAAAAAGAAAGAATTATTATCAAATTAAATTATCAAAGAGTGGCTATTAATTAGTCTGGTCATATCAGAATTTCATTTCATTAAAAATAATAAATCATATATAAAAAGGTGTTTGATTGTTTCATTCAGTATTATTATTAGCCTAGTGTCTCCATATTATATTGAATTATTGTTGTAGTAGTATTTTGTGTGATTTCGGCTAGTCTTATTTCTTTTGGTTAATTAAATAGTGCTATATTTAAAAAGTTAAATAAATATTTTGAGATCAAGAAAAGTCTGATTGAGTCTGTTGAATACACTTTTCTGAATTAGCCACCATCAATAAATAAATTGATTGTGAACTCAAGTTAAGATAATTCAGCATTTTTCAGGAAGGGCAGTTCAGATTATTCTGACACACAAGCAGAGCAAGGGTTACAAGTTTAAACAGCAATTCAAAACTGTTTTCTTGTAATTTCCCCTTCCAGGTACTGCCTCATTTTATCCCACACAAGAGGAGTTCCCACAATATATATCATATGACTAGAAGACAGTTCAATTGTCAGGAGCTTTATTTTCTCCACTTCCTTGGCAAAAAGAAAATCCCACCAGCCAAATTATCTCAAACACATCACATGATTTTGATAAGAAACAGAAACACCAGCATAATTTTCTCATACATATCATATGACTAGAAGAAAGCTCAATTGTTAGGAGCTGTATTTTCTCCACTTTCTTGGCAAAAAGAAAGTCTCACCAGCCAAATTATCTCAAATACATCACATGATTTTGATAATAAAAAGCACCACCAGCATAATTCTCTCATAAAATACGTAAAAATAGAAACAAAAAAAAACTTTCCCCACCTTCAAGAAAACATCACCAGCTATATTTTCTCAATGACTGCACATGACTCTGATAAAAAGAAATTCTCACCAGCCAAATTATCTCAAATACATCACATGATTTTGATAATAAAAAGCACCACCAGCAAAATTCTCTCAGCAAACACGTTGCTACACCAAAACTACACGTCTCACTAGCTAAAACCTCTCAACTATGATTTTTTATAAGTACCCTATTTTGAAAAGCTCTATGGAGGCCCAAAAGCTATAAATAGAGGTCCTCTCTCCCTCATTTTTCCCATCATCATGGAACAAGTTCCCACTATCCAGGATCACCATCATCCCTCAACTAGCAAGATATCTAGAAAAGTAGTAGTGTTTTAGTAGTGAAAAGCTCAGTAGCCTTGCTCAGTAGCTTAGTATTAGTGAAGAATAGTAGTATAACCGTAGTGAAAAGCTCAGTAGCTTAGTATTAATGTAGTAAAAAGCTCAGTAGCCTTGCTCAAAAGCTTAGTGTTATTAACAAAGAGAAGTAGTAGTGATATAAACTCAGTATTAAAAAAAATCCTAAAAGAATCAAATCCAGTAATCTTATTATTAGTACTCATATCAAAACAAAATTATTATAATCAACCTAAAACCATAAAAAAAATATATATTCTTATCATTCTTATTAAAAATAATAAACAAAAAAAATATTCTTATTAGTTTTATAAAAATAACAGAAACCCAAAACATATATATATATTATCATCACTTTTATTAAAATAAAATAAAAAAAATCTTAGTGTTTATTTTACCAGAAATTTTAGATCAGAGTTTTTACTGTAGTGTTATTGATAGGTCTGATTTAGAGACTGCTGATAAGTCTTCTCTATCTGTTAAAGCCACAAATCTTATTTTATTTTGTGATTCTCTGTAGGCTGACTATTCAGTATTATTTAGAGGGGCAGCTAATACACCTTAGCACCCATGGTTATTGGACAATTCTGAAATTCAAAACAGACTTACCAATAATTTCCCCCTCAAGGTACTGCCTTACTTCATCCCACACCAAAAGCAGTTTCCACAGCGTAAGGATGGGAAGCTGTGTTGGAGGCATGTCGGGAGGGTACTACGCAAGCATAAGGATGGTAAGGGCGGGGGTGTGAAAGTGTAAGGAGTGGTGAGGACAGAGATGGGGGGAAGTGTCGGAGTCTCATCTGGAGGGCAGTGCGGGTGCGTAAGCATGCTAAGTGTTGAGGAGGCGGAAGCCAATGAGGTGAAATTACCCGAACGTTGCAAATAGTGTTGAAATGGGTTTGGGCTTTGAGTGACATTCTCATTTGACACAAGTGACGATTGACGTTGTCTTGACGCTCACGTGACGTGACCCACTAAATCCAGTGACTATAAAGTGACACTAACGCGACTGAAGCAAGATTTTATACTGACCATGGTGTGACATGAAGTCAATCGCCGATGATTGACGCAAGATTTGCCCTGGTGAATACAGACCTTAGAAGACATGATCACAAGATTCTTTTCTTATGGCCTAGAGTTCAAAGACTCTGATTGTTTTACCCATGATTGGTTTACCTTAATAACAGCTATTGAACTTGCATATAAGACATCAATCCATTCTTCAACTTGAAAAACACAAGGAATTCTAGAAAAAGGTAGGAATCCAAGACTTCCTTATGCAACTCACAAAAAAGGACTTAGTGGATATACTTTCAACAGCAAGCAGTTTTAAAATTATGCTTGACAAAGCAAGACATCATTCCAACAGATCTATGCAGGATTCTTTCAACTATGCAAAAGACAAATGGGTCAAAATTCACAATCCACCTGATTTTAAAGTAGGAGACTTGGTCTTAGTATCAGCTCTCAGCTTTAATCACATGAAAGGCCCAAAGGAATTGAAAGATTCCTTTGCAGGAGCCTTTATGATAAGAGTACTACATGGCCCATATGCTGTGAAACTAGAATTGACAGGTGAATTAATGAACAAACACCCAGATTTCCCTGTAATCCTAATAAGACCCTAAAGATAAAGTGATAAGGAATTTTTTCCCCTAATAAATAAATCATCACTTGAAATTCCCCCTCTAGAAGAAGGAGAATAAAAGAAAATTGTAAAAATTTGTTAAAAAGGAGGACAAGAAACAAAAAAGAAAGGGACTACCTTGTGAGGGATAGAAACCCACCTCAAGAAGATGAATGGCTACTTGAGAAATATAGAACTAATATTGATAAGCTATTAAAAATGTTCAGAAATGAAAAAAGACACAAATAATATAAAATTTAAGCAATATTCAGCTTAAAGACTAATAAAAGTCTAATGAAGAGGTAGGACAGTGGATGATACCCCAATCAACTATATCAGATTGTGATACAATATTTTTTGGTGGTAGGGAATGTGAGCCTTTGAGATATGACCCCATTTTTACAAAGGTAACAAAATAACTTTAAAATAATTATTGTAATAATAATAATTAAAAATATTATCTTGAAATAAGTAAAAATGCCATAAATAGGCATAAATTATTGATTACCTCAGAATCTATAGAATAAAGATGTGAAATAAATTGTACCATTAAATTCCCCATGGTAAAATACACATATAAAGTTTTTATGTTATATCTGTAAAGACAATACCTACTTCTTAATAAGTAAAAATGCCATGAAAAGGCATAAATTCTTTTTTATCTCAGAACCCAAGGGGACAAAATGTAAAATAAAGTGCCCTTTTGTAT
This sequence comes from Austropuccinia psidii, assembly GCA_023105745.1. Classification (NCBI taxonomy): domain Eukaryota; kingdom Fungi; phylum Basidiomycota; class Pucciniomycetes; order Pucciniales; family Sphaerophragmiaceae; genus Austropuccinia; species Austropuccinia psidii. The sequence goes on along the minus strand of JALGQZ010000003.1, from coordinate 35,189,190 downwards.
TTCCCATGAAAACCCACACATGTAGCATTTGAATTTCATGTTTTTAAAGTCATTACTTAAGGCAATAACCTAAATCTGTGCACTGTTATGATCAATACATATATTCATAGTTTTTAGCTCATGTCTCTTGAAATATACATATAGAAAGTTGAAGCAAAAGAAAGGTTGCCATTTATTTAATTTAAAAATACAGATATAAGCCTTATTCAAAAAGCTATAAACAAGGCTATAACTTGCAAGGATTTATTGAACAAATTTGTTATAGCTGTTGACCACTTTATTGTGGAAGTGGTCCAAACTTAAAAAAATGATATTTTCAGATTCTCATAGTTCATACGTGAAGAAAAATTTAGTTTAGATAATTATATTCAAGGTATAAACCCTTGGAATCATGGTTTGAAGTTGAAAATAGTAAATCTCAACAGAAAAGAGTAATTACAAGAGAAATTATCAAAAATATATTTTTGATGATTCAATTAAGTGATCTTGGAGGTTTATCAATCACATTCAAAGCTATCAGAATTAACTCTTTGAATGGCTATAGTGTTCCTAACTCAAAATCAATTGATGATCAAAGCTTAAGCTTAAAATTGAGCATTTATGATCACTCATTGTAATCTTAATTTAATTTTAACAGTCATATAAGTGATAAAAGTGGTGAATACTAGTTTATTGTGGTTAAAACTAATAAAATCCACAAATTTGAGTCTTCTGCAAAGACTATTATTTCAGCTAACTTAGAATTACAGTGATAACTTTAAATAATGGTGTAATAATGAGATAAGATGGTATAATTATGATGTAATCATCACTAAACCTTAAAATACTGATTGAGTCCAGTGGATACAATTAGTAAATTTCTACTAAAAGCCTTCTGGACTCTAGGAGGGAAGTTTTTTCTATATATAGAGCTCTTTTTACCACTATATCACCCTCAGATGTAATAAAAACATTAAATCATTAAAATCAAAGGTAAAAGCTTTAGTCTTTTTATGTAAGACTAATATTATATATTTCATGACTTAAGTTAATCTTTATTTTGATCATCAATATTGAAATTATTAAGCCAATTATTATTATTATTTGTTAAATTTCTGTCTAAAAATCTCTACTTCCACATAAAAACTAGAATATTTGTAATTTTTCAATTTTTAATTGTAAATACAATTTCAATAAGTTTAATTTACATTTTTAGGCATTAATTAATCCAAAATTATTATATCAAGTGTCCAAATTAGGTTATTTTTTATCTCTTATAATAATCTTTTCTTTATTATTATTTTAAGAGCTCTTTTGTTAATATAAATAGTATTTTTATTAATATATAGCTTTAATATTGGTAATATTATTGTTATGAAATTGTTTTTATTATTAAATAACAATTTTTCTTGCTTTTATTATTTGTTTTTAACAAAAATGAATTTCCATAAATATATTCATTATCATATATTAATATATTCATTTTTATTATATAAATTTCTTTAATATAATTTATAAAATTACATTTATTTAATAATATATATTTTTTTATGCCATAGTTATAATCATTCTTTATTATTATGATTATTCTCCAGCTTATTCTTTAATTTAATTAGGACATTCATAGAACAATAAGTAAAATATTGTTAACATTTACTTATTGCTTCATACTCCAACCTTACAATTTACCATCACATTTCTGAACTCTTTCAATGTTGGGTACCAGCAGAATACTCAGCCACATGGGCATATGAGCATTTGATCAGAGTATTTGCAAAGATGACAACAAATAACAACATATCTATGTTAATTAATGAGAAAAATATATTCAAATTGATTATATGCATGAACTAAATAAGAATAACTTCTTGTAAATCTGAATATATCATATAGATAAAACTTTACTTCAACATATCAGACAATTTTCCAACAATTCTGTTCTCCTTAAATCCCCATCAGCCCCATGTGAAATAAACAACTTTTTTAATCACAACCACCTTCCCAATCAAATCACCAAAAACTTAATAAACCACTCCACCATGACAAAAAAATTTATCATTCCCTGGTTAAGTACTTATAGAATTTTTGTCCAACAAGGGAAACAATTCTGTGGATAAGCTTAGACACTCCCATAAAATCCATAAGTCATCCCACTTAAAGAGTTGTTTCACGTGGGTATTTTCCAGTGTCAAACATCAATATCAACAACAATACTTATTGAACTGAAACTGAAAATTTCAGCAATAGTGTGATAGGTTTTCTGAGGGGGAATTCACATCAATTTGGTATTACTAATAGCATTCTTGAAGTCTCTGTTCCATCTTGCATGCTGAACAATAATTTTCTGATCTTAAAGACTCTAACAATCTGAAGATTCATTTGAATTTCTTACTAGATTGGCCTCATCTCAATATTTATAAAGCTATTTGTTTTTATAATGGACACTTAATAATATCTGAAGAAGAAATAGAAGGTCACTGTGGAGTGTATGATAACAAAGTGATGTCATGTGGACTCTTTGTCATGATAAAACTCTTACTTCATGATATTTAGTATTTTTTTCTTTGCCAAAAATATAGTGACATATAATGGCATTCTCCCAGCTTGATTAGGAATTTTTCCTGAGAAATAACTGCCTCAAATGTTTGTGACAGTAACTTACCATTGTGACCAGTAAAGTCCATTAGTTCACTTGGATACAAAAAAATTACCATGTTCACATTGGGTACAGTGTGAATAAGCCACTTCAAATGATCATATTACACACACACTCACATGTCACAGGATATAAAATGGCACAACTCTGCTATCCTTATGCTGCAAGATGAATAGCCCCATGAGCCCAGTGTGCCTTGGCATCCCATTCCATCCATAAGAGTTTGGATGTCTGTAAGCTACACAGGGCTGGTCAGGTGCCCCTAGTGAGTGCAATGTGCATGTAGGTTACACAAAATTAACACCACATATTTTTTGCCCTTGTGTGTGTCGCACATATGCACCCACACCCAAAGCATTGTGTGGCTGGCTCCACCTGTGTCATATGCAGCTTGTCAATCCCGCCCATACCAAGTTAATTCATAGCTATACAAAATTAGGCCTGCACATTCTTTGGCCTTCATGTGTGTGTCACACATATGCACCCACACCTGCACCCTAAGCATTGTGTGGCTCTCTCACCAATGTTACACACAGCTTGTCAATCCCATTCATATTGATTTTTTATGGATCACCTGGGGAAGTCACGCACCCCTCCTCTACATTAAGACTGGTTGAATGACCTCTTTGATGTGCACTTGTGGATACATGTGGGTCTTGTTATGTTTAGCAACCTTGGGTTGGTTGCAGGAGGTTCAGGGGGTGAGGAAACTCAGTTGAAGGCACAGGTGAACCAATATTGGTGCATGTCACAGGATTTGGTGTAAGACCTGACTGTGATGTATGCTCAACATTCCCTCAATTTCTGCTTGATGTGAGCTCAACTTTTATCCTGTTTGATGTGAAGTCACAATTTATTGCCCGCCACTTGATTAATTCACAAGTTTTCGTAACACACATTATCGATATCTTCGATTTGGAACTTTGGACTACCATTCTTTCGATACTGCCAAGCACCAGTTTTAGATGGGTCAGGGTCATTCGTCGCCTAAAACTGTGGCCTGGTTTCCAACAGCATCCGAAATACATTCGACTAGGCAAATCTTGGTTTTTGGGTGTGGATTGCCGGTAGAGATTGCAACAGAAGTTCTTCGATTGGCTAAATATTGGGCTGCTGATATTTTGATTTATGATGTTCCTATCACGATTCATGAGACCGAAAAAGTCTTAATTCAAGTTGATGACGTTTTGTCGGAGCTCAAATACATGTCTTCGGTTCGCTTAGAGCACTCTTCAGGATTTGAAAACGGTCCAGAGCACTCTTTGGATCAAAAAACTGGCAAGATTGAAGTCATCGATTGGAACATCATCTCTCATGATCAGGCGTGTTTTTCCGAAAACAATCTCCTCATTTTATTACGTTAATCAAACGACTGGCTCTATTCTCTTCCACAGGGATGGTCTGATTATACACAAGATCATGGGACTTATCGAAACTCTTGGACGTGGTTTGAAGTCGCAGTCTTCAAATCAATCAAACCCCATTGCCCTGATAGTATTGAGAACAGTTACTCTGACAATAGTGAAGAAATTGACAATGAAGCTGGGCTAAATTGGCATCGTATTTGCTGCAACATTCACGCTCGTTACGAGTTCACAACTCATAATCGGACTTGGTTACCTAATCGTCCCTTCATTCAAGAATTGAAACATTTATTGGCCGAAGAGCAAGTATCAACAGAAAAAAAAAGTGTTGGAATCAAAGTCAGGGCAGTTGCCCACTACCCCGGTTGGATGAACTCAATTCAAAACATGGAGTGCAAAATCTACTATTCGTTTTAGGACTATATAACACTGCTGAGCTACAATTTAGTTGGTAGCTAACCCAGTAAAATTGCTACTAAAAATGAACTTATCGAAGCTTATTTCGTATTATTTTCAAAATATACTTTTTTATCGAGAAGTAAGCCTGCTCTCACAAGCGCTGCCGTAAAAATTGATTTTTGCTTCTTGCTTTTGCACTCGTGCAGCTCCCTGTTCTAAACAAAAACATAAAACGTTGATGATTAGGCTTGAAACAGACTTGGTAATTTTTTAAAACTGATAATAATCATTACAACTTGTTTCGTCAATTAACAAGCCTAACGATTTCAAAATAAAATATTAATAATAGTGTTTAATTACGTGTAATCGAATTGTATACTATAAAGTAAAACTATATGATTTTTCAGATGACAATTAAAAGCATAAGATTACTTAGCATTTGACTTGACTAATAAACAGGTTGATTCCAACTCCGAAATAACATTATCAAGAGACAAAAATTGAAATTGACAAGATTGTAAAGCACTAAGTGTACCAGGCAAAAACTTTGCTTTACTCTTAGCCTAATTCTATTAAATGTCTTTTTAATTGAGCTTTTGAAGCTTCCACTACCCCATAGTGATATATCTATCCAACTTGCCTCATATGAAGTAGATATTATTAATCTATATAATCAAATTACCAAGAGATCTGTAAATGAAAAATATAAATTGAAAATTTGTCCTAGGAAGATATCATTAATATTTCTTTGATAAACTAGTGCACAAGTAGAAATTTTTTGAGAAATGAAGAAAATATAACAATATTTCATTCAGATTGAGTTAAGATTGAAACGCGCATTAAAGAACAAAAAATATCAAAAAAGAGAAAAGATTATTCTTACAACCAAGACATAGCAGTGTGATATTGCACTATTTATTAACATAAATTAGTGATAAGTGGCTGCAATTATATAATGATGAGCACTTGCCAGATAGGGTGGACAGCGTTTATTGTGAGTGAATGCCTCTTGGAAATAAAAATGCATTCCAAGAAGGCTCAAAAAAATCCAGATACATGTACCTTTTGACTAAAACCTGTATCTGTAATAACATTTTACCATAATGAACAAATAATTTATGCTGTGGGAACACCATTTTCTGGAATCAAACTAGCTTAAAAAAGGTATTTTAAAACAAAAAAAGAGATGGTAAATTAGGACTTTGAACTTTACTATTGACCCTCACCATGAGCAAATTGGCTGCACCTGAGAGCAGGTGTTCCATTTGGAAATTAGCTTGGACTCAAACTAGAATGAGCTTGGACCCTTCCTGTGAACTAGGTTGGAACCAGAATTCAAATGTTTGTTATTATTCCAAGGTCTTCCAAGCCACTGGAATATCCCAGAATCTCCAAGAGTTTCTTCCATTTTTCAACTCAATAGAGTAAGTAGATAATATACTATATGAAAACTCTGCCCATTTATATTTTTCTCTTTGAATGAATACTTTTCAAGATAAAAAATTGGAGCTCAAAATTGATTTTCAATTAAACCAATTATAGAGTTTTTGAAGCTCAAAAGAGTGGAAACAAATTATTGAAAATAAATCAATCTTTCATCTGTCTTGATTTATGACTTATTATTCCTTGGTAACAATATAAATTCTTCTTTATTCTTCAAAAGGTGGCTCACAAATATCAAAATCAGCTTTTTTCAAATGAAGCCTCTTTGGAAGAAACTGGATTGATTGAGTAGTCTGTTTCTTAAATTTTTCAGATGCTGAAACCCCAGAGGGAACAGATAAAGGCTTCAAAATATGTTTTAACAAAATTATTTTCCAAGAATTACAAAAACATTTGTATGTATTTTGATTTTTATTAATTAAAATTCCTAGAAATGAAGTTTTTTTATTTTTTTATTTTTTCATTTTCTCATTCCTTTTTCATCATCAACAAATCTTACCATTTTTTACTTTCAAAACAAACATTTATATTTTTTGAATAGAAATTTACTTCTTATGGCCCATTTGAAGGTGTTGTTCCTCAATTGAAAAGACAAATAGTGGTCCCTATGCAATACAGGACCTTCTACTGGAGGAAATCAATGAAATTCCAAAAATATTACAGTAAAGGTCCTGTAATATTTCTACTGTAAAATTGTCAACAATCATGGACAGTCTTAAATAAACAGCTATTAAAGCTCCTTTACTGTAACAAAACTGACATATCTCAAACATATTACAGTAAAAGTCCTTGAAAATGCACCAGGGAAAATCTTGTGTCAATTGTTGGCAATTGACTTCACATCGCACCGCGGTCAGTATAAAATTTTGCTTCAACTGCATTAGTGTCACTTTATAGTCACTGGATTTAGTAGGTCACGTCACGTCTGCGTCAAGACAACATCAATTGTCACATGTGTCACATGAGAATGTCACTCAAAGCCCAAACCCATTTCCACACTACTTGCAATGTTTGGGTAATTACACCTTATGGTGCTACCCAGCAGTTTGGCATGCTCATATTGGTGTATGAGAAGACTTCCGCCCCAACGCCTGCTCATCTCACCCCTTTACCATGCCCACTCTCATGCTTGAGTGGCTTCCGCCTCCCCGCCTAATCCTCTCCAACGCTTAGCATGCTTATGCGCCCGCACCCCCCTCCAGATGCAACTCCAACACTGCCCCCCCATCTCCGCCCTCACCACTCCTTACACTTTCACACCCCCGCCCTTACCATCTTTACGCTCACATGGTGCCCTCCTGACATGCCTCCGCCGCTGCTTACCATCCCTACGTTCCTGCGCCGCCGCTAACCATCCTTATGCTTGTGTAGTGCCCTCCCGGCATGCCTCCAACACCGCTAACCACCCTTATGCTTGCGTAGTGCCCTCCTGACATGCCTCCGACACCACTTACCATCCTTATGCTTGTGTAGAGCCCTCCCGACATGCCTCCGACACCGCTTACCATCCTTACGCTTGTGTAGTGCCCTCCCAACATGGCTTCAACGCCGCCCTCACACTGGCCTAATCCTCAAAGCCGCTTATGATCCTTACCCTCCTGCCAGGCCCTCAAGATGAGATTATGATGCCGCCCCCCATCTCCGCCCTCACAACTCCTTACACTTCCGCCCCCAGCCACTTGCAATCCTTATGCTCCCGCAGAGCCCTCAAGATATGCCTCCAACACTGCCCTCAACCCTCCTTATGCCTCCGCACACCCTGCGTGTACCATCCTCACCCTTCTGTATTACATCCATAGTGTACAGTGGCTTGTTGGCGTACACAATCAAAGCAATCAAGGAAATATGCTGAGTGGCCTTCTCTGCCAACAGGACCTAAGGGGAAATTGGTCAGTATATTCACAGTGTTGTGGTTAGGGTTTAAATCATGAGAATCACAAATTAAAACCTAATAAGTGGACTATTTTAGACAAGAATTGTGTCTCCTGTTTCCCTGACAAAACAATTTTATTTCATATCATTCAAATGGAACACTTTGCTTAGTCCTTACCTCATGAGCATTGAATAGTTAAAAATTTGACTTTAGTAGGTTTCTCACTAGTCAGCTTTATTCAATGTCTCACAGGGAAGTGATTTCATTTGCATGATATGAAATAATTTGCAAAACATTGCCTCCTTCAATTTCCTGAGAAATTGTATTTTGCAAATGCAATACAATTTCAATAGAAGGTTCCAAGGCTGTTTATGTGCAGGTTTATTTTGGTCAGCCTGTGGTTCTGAAATAAATTTTTTCTAGAATATTCAACAACTCTTAAACTGCTTTAAATTGATATTTAACTTCTTTCAAACTTGCCAAAATTCTCCAATATTACCTAAAAAAGAATCAATTCTTTTAAACTTATTTTACTTCCACCTTTTTTCTTCGATTTTGATATTTTTATTCAAAAATTTGAAAACAAGTTATCAATCAACTCATCACCATCTATTTGCTTAATAAACTACCTCCTCTATGGCCCAAACGCTGGGAAATTCAACTGAATTCAATGAACAACCAACTTCAGCCCCAGAGAGTGGAAGTGAAATCTCTGATATGGCCAGTAGTCATGAATTAGGCATTGAAATAGAGAGCCAGTCACATGAAGATAATCAAGATCCACCAGTTCTTCCAGAATGTTCAATGAACTATCAACTTCAGCTCCAGAGAGTGGAATTGAAATCTCTGATATGGCCAGTAGTCATGGATTGGGAGTTGAAGTAGAGAGCCAGTCACATGAAGATAATGAAGATCCACCAGTTCTTCCAGAATGTGAGTATGCATCCATCTTGAATATTTCAAATCTCTCAAAACCTGATATTGCGTCATACCCTTTATTTCAGCTCAGCCTCCAAGCTCTCAGAAAGCAAATTTTAAAAGCTATGAGAAGGAAAAGACTGTTCAACCTTGTGCACCAAAAGAAGATGCTGGGCAAGATGATGTAATTCTCAGTGGGGAGGCGAAAATTATATCCATCAAACAATTTGTCTCAAAAATTGCTCAAACAATCCCAAGGCTCAAAAAAATTCACAATGATAGTAAAATTCCTGATTATGTGCGTCAAAAGATTGCTGAAGCAAGGAGCCTCCTCAAAATGGATTTGAACCGTAAGTGCATTACTAATTCAATACAAAAACATCAAAATGGCGGCTTAAAATATATGGGCAGGTGTGGAGGTGGGAGCTTCTCTACCTGAAGGATCTCAAGTGGTAATTGGAATTCCAAAAAAAGGATTAGGAAAAAGACCAAATATACATGCCACCAAAAAAACCAACAAAAAACGCCGTACCTTTGAAGCTGCAAAAGATCCCTGGGATCAGGGTGATGAAATGATCAATGCTGAAGTGGGCCATATTGATAATCAACCTCCGCATACTGAAAGCCCCCCCATACTCAATGAAACAATCCATGATGAAGCTCCACATACTGAAATACCCCCCATACTCAATGAAGCAATCCATGATGAAACCCCTCCTGCCTCTCCTTGAAATATTCAAGCCTTTCAAGAAAGGGAAACAATTAAACATGATACAATGGGACAAGATATGACTGATATAATTCCCAACCCTGAGCCTGAAGTGTCATGCTCTGCTAATTTTCAAGCAATATTTTTATCCTGCATGGAAGAGTTTGGAGACATTTTGAATTATCATTCCAATATTACTCAACAATCATGGAAAAGGGGGCTTGATAATATCAATAGGATTTACAAAAATTGATGGGACAATTTACCAACAAAGGATGCTCATACATTCCTGCCCATTGGTATCAAGGTGGTCAGTAACCAAGAGCTTAACATGTTGGCCTGGCTTGAGGACCTTGAGATGGCAGGTGAGTTTTTTCTTTGCGCATGATACATGATCATTGGCTGTTGACTGGTGATATAAATTGAAATATACAGGGTTAGATTTTTTTAAGCCAACAGAAACAGAAGCGTTTTTTGATAACAACATTTGGAATCTCAAATTGATGAAGGAATCAGCTAAACCTCCAGATAATCTCCCAAAATCTGAACATTCCTTCTTCAAAATGGTTCAGAGCCTTCTTTACCCTGCCAATCCAGTTAAAAAAGTTTTGGGAAAATGTTATCTTTGAATCCATTTGTTTAGTCTCATATGATATGATTGCACCCAAACCATATGTGGCACTAACATCAAATTCAACCAATCCTTATGGACTCAAATGGGGAGCAGTTAAATACCTTGCCTCCTGCTTGAGTAAATCAAAGCAATGTGAAAAACCACTTGGAATTGAAGGTGGTGGGGCTGACAATGAGATATCAACAAAGCCACAAAGGAACCTGGAGGATCTAATGCATACAGTTATCCATTTGTTGATTGCGTACAACATGTTAGGTGCACATACAAAGGTCAAAGTAAATGGCATCAAAGGCAAACTCACGAGCTCCAAAAAAAATGAGGCCATCAAAGATCTTTTGACGTGTCACAAGAATTCTGGAATAAATCGAATTTGCTATGGTATATTAGCGGCTTTCTGTGTGGCGGGGGTTTGTGGTTTGATTGTATTCTCAGATGACTGGAGAACAAGCTCAGTTAAAGGGGCTTTATTGCTCATTGACATTTCCGAGAAACCTTCAGAGGGTAAAAATCTAGTTGCGCTGGTGTGGCTACGTACTAATAAGTATATATGTAATTTACTGAATAAAAGTTTCTTCTCATCAGAGTCTTTTAACCCCATTGTACATCTTAGATTTGAATTTGCACGATGCTTGGTATTAGACTTTGGTGATGCCTGGGTGGCGAAGTGCTGTCTTGGTTTGAGTGATGAGGTCACATTGACTCTACCCAGGTCAGCTAGCCTTACAACCAGGATTTACCCATTTTAGATTAGCTTTGTACTAGATAGATTGTAATTGAATTTTGCAAAGTTATTTATGAATTTAATAATCATGACTACCTATCCTACTACTGCCCAGATGCCACAGTACAAATACCAATAATAATTGTACAGAGGCATGCCTCCGTACACCATTGAAAATACTCTCACAAGACGCAAACTGAGTTGGGCAGTTGTGCCCACAATTAGCACATGCAGGGGCATTGCGGGAAGTGGGTTTTATAACTTTCCGCCAGCCCATTGAAGGCCAGATGGCCCTGTTTCTTTCAAGAGGACTAGGATAATTAGGGATCCGCAGCAGGTTGCATATTGCATTTGCACGTGCTTGCAATATGCCACACCGTTGGATTTGGACCTCATTGAATGGGAACATCAATATGTCAAATTGAATAATGCACTATCCACTGCATTTTTCAGGCTCAGGTACTTGAGATCACAAATTCACAAAGGTCAGGTGTGATCTTTCATTTGTAGCTGCAATTAGAAAAGATTCATTGACCAAGCCAAATTTAGGTAATATTAATGATTAAGTAATCATTTGGTTTCATTTCATTTTCCGCTGCAAGCATGCCATTCACTAAAAAAGGAAAGGAGCGTAAAAGGGAACTCGCGGGAAAGTGCCGGGGTGAGGAAGGAAAGTGTGAGTGGCTTGCTTATTGTCAGCATATATATATATGCTTCCACATTTATGTGGCACCCTCATTGGGCCCCATGGAAGAACATTGGCTTTAGTTGGTTCAGATCGAGCCGATGTCATGTGGGCTCCAACAGGGAAGTCAACGGATGTGTGCCGAATAAAGCTCCTTGGGCATTGGGCATCATTCTGGACTCAAAAGTCCTTAGCTTCAAATGGCAGGGAGCAGTATCTGATATCTTGTCTGCTTCAACACAAAGTGATCCCACAAACACTTGGGAATAGTGGGACATCCCAAAAGACAAATGAGGACAGAATTGTCTAAAAGAATAGGTTGTTTTCCTCCTCTTGACCAACAGCACAAATATCAATGCCAGTATCAACAAATATGACCCCAAATGAAATTTGGAGGCTTGTGGATGTCAATCAGATCAAACATATTCACTTTGGGCGCATGGTAATTTTCTCTTCAACCGGATTACTCATTGCCCTTGTTGAAATCAGACCATTCACAACAATGAGTGAAGTCGAGGTCAATCAATGGGATGAATGATCACAATTTTTATTTTGTAAAAGAAGATTCACCAACCCAATTGCAAAAAATTGGGCATTACTGGAGGGATTTATGTTTGCAATTGGGTGGTGCAAATGCAGCACAAAGAATGAACAATTTGGTCTGTATGGAAGTATTGGGAAAATTTACAATGCAAAAGATGAATTGCGGAACCAAGGTGCCAATCTTAGCTTGGTGGGTTGCATTATAGGTCAATGCTTACGATATGTTGGGGATAATTTATTTGAGAAGATTCAAAATTGCTAAAAGTCAATGGGGTTTCCATCTTTTGATCAAGTTAACTATGAAACCAATATTGTCGCAAATCAGGGTGCATTTGAGTTTGCTTCCGCACTCATCCTCACCATGAATGGATTCAAAACTGCACCTTATGTTGATAAGGATGGATTGCTGTATGCTTGGGGATGGCGGTTTCAAGCTGATAAGCGGACCGGCCAAATTCAAAGAGATGCGTCAAAGCGGTGTACCTGTGGAAAATTGCTTTTCCCAAATGAGCATTTTTGGATTTATCTATCTGAATGTCATGGCCACATTCAGGTAGTATGGGCCAGTAGTACATTTGTTCATTATACTGATCCAGCACAGGACAACGAAAGCACAACATTAGTGGGTATGTCCATGCAATGCTCAAGGAGGTTAGCCAAAAAAATGTGCCAAAAAAGCCACAGCTATTATGAGGTTGGCGAGGGAGCCGGCTATCAAATCAGGGATGGTAATACTGTGAGCCTGTGAGGTATGTATAACATACTCATAAAGGCCACAAATAACTTTATACACAGTGAAAATTGTCTTCAACAGACTTTTTAATTGAATTTACAATAAACAATAACAAAAAATAAGTATAGCTTTTTTTTGGATAAACAAAGTTATAAATATAATGTCATTTTTGGATTCTACACCAAAAACAACCTAGGGTACATGCATAAGGTGTTATACCCAAAAACACTTATTTCTTATGTTATTAGAAGATTTAAGAATCTCACAGTACTAATGTAACTTTCTTAACATTTTTTTAAAATTGTTAAGTTTAAGCTTAAATAAGCTTAAATTTAAAGTTGCTTAAGGTTTATGCAAACTTACCAAAATTTTAGTTAAAATTGAGGTGTGGTGTATATTTACTGAATTGGCTAAGGATTTGCCATACAGAATGTAAATCCCGCGTGAGCTCAATTTAAAAGGGTTTAAGGCCATAGTATGGCTTTAAATAAATAAAAGGGCAAAATCCACACAGAAAGGTGGGACAAAGGAAAAAGACCCAATAGAGCTGGGGTACCCAACTTTTTGGATCTGCAAGGATTCAATTAAGGTTGTCCACCCATATTGGAGGATCTTCAAACTTATTTAAACTTCAAGATTAGACTTTGATCAAACATTAAAGTTTAAACTGGTCTTATCCTAGATTAGACAGGAATTTGAAGCTGCCAAAGGGTAAATCCCAATATGCAGGCTTGAATTTAAGGTTTTAAGAACTGTCAAAGCTTAATTAAGCTTAAAAAACTTCAATAATCTTAAACCTCTAAGGTTACAAGCATTAAAACCTTATCAAAAGTTAAGGTTTGGTGTGTATTGCTATTTTACGTGGAAAAATTAGAATAACTTCAAAAATTCCTTAAAAATCCAATTCTTAATGGATTTTATTGAAGGTTTCACACAGATTAGAATTTAATATCATCTACAATTAACTTAAATTTTAGGTAGCTTTCATAAATACATTTCCTGGGTAATTAGTCTGGAAATTTACTCTTTTAATTAAAGCTCAAAGTAAATTATAATTTCTTTAAAAATTAATTAGAAATTGAGTTTAAGAAATTTCTGCTTGAAACTCTATTTTTAAGTTGTTCATGTGATGAACTTTAATATAAAAAAGTTTATTTATATTAAAAACTTAAAATGATTAGTTTACATGAGGATTAAAGTTACATGGAGCTAAGAATAACACTGATAGCTTTAAATTGGAATTAAAAATAAGTTCCCTTAAGCTAAGAGCTTTATTTTTAAGCATGGTTTTTCAGTTTTGACCTGAGCACGCCCTCTATATCCATTATGAATCATGAGAGCTGCTCTGAACACATAAAAAGAGTCTTTTCATCACTGTTTTTGTCTATCATTCATTATCAATCCAATCATATTAGAGATTTAAACAGGTAAAGTTTTATTAAATATAAAATCTTATTCTTAAAGTAATTCTTAAGTTATTTTATTCTTTATTAATTAAAATTAAAGAATTGAAATCATAGAATTTAGATTATTGTTGTAATCACCAATAATATATTTTATTATATAAAAATTATCATCTTAAATATCTTCTAAACATCCACAAATTCCTCTTAAAAACTCTTTAATCATAATTTTTATTATAAAAAGTTGTTTTATCTTTTAAAATATTGATTTTTGGCGTTTTTTTAACGTATAATTATTATGTAGTATAATAACTGTTGTTGTTTGACCTGTTGTATTAAATAAATATTATAAGTAAGTTTTCTCTAAAGTTCTATATCTTCTTTATCTAGTATTAGTTTTTTTATATAGAATTTTATTCTATAAGAATTATTTCTGCACAGTGTATCTTAATTCTTTCATAAATAATATTTATATTATTTCTAAGTGGTTAATATTCATATTTTCCACATGTAATTGTCTCATTAAGAGCTTTACACTTCTTATTGTTATAACTGTCAGTGACTATAACAATAATTTATTATAATTATTAATTTTTATTATTATTATATTTTTATAATAATAATTAGCTTAATCTTTTTTATATAATTATTTTTAATAATTATATTTAAATTTGTGGTTATAATATTTTGTTATATTATATATTTCTACTGAGGAAAGTGATAGTACTCTTGATATTGCTACTATTATCAAGGGTTTCATAGACAAACCTTACATTTGGGGGCCTGGCCATGATTTTAACCAATTTTTGGGACATAAATCATATTCTAGACCTTATTTTACTATTTTTTGACGTAAAATCACCATATTTATCTTAATATCGGCTTTTTTGGGACTTATCCCTTATAAATAATCTTTATAATATTAATAAAGTAATTTTTTTCTTAAGAATATTGTTTGAAACAATATACTATTGAGTGACTTGGCATAACTTTCTTTTGTCTAACCAGTGGCTTTTTCACATCACAGACTTGAAATTTGTTCTTTGAGTTATTCTAGTATAAAGTGAATAATAATACACTTTTGATTAATAAACTTGTTAATTGCATAATTATTATTTCTTTAAAGAAAATAATAATAAAAAATTAAAAAATTAGAAATCTTTACTAAAAATATTTTTTCTTTTATCTTAGACATTTTCCTTTATTTTTGACGTAATTTGCCATAAACTACATTAAAACAACTTTATTCAATAAGTTGAGTCTATAAGTTATTTTTATTGTTTGATAAAGTAACTTATATTTTTATTTTTTTCTCTAGTGTCATCAATTAGAGACAGCTCTTCAGACTCTGAAGCCCCAGAGTCTAGTATTGAAATTCAAACTAGCCCAGCACCAAGGGGTTTGATGACCAAAGAACCCTTTGAAGGTCCAGCAGGTGAATTCAATTCATTTTTAGTCTATTTTTTCTTAAAATTGATGTGCAATGACACCTACTAGAAGTGGAAGTAATTACTCCATCCAATCAAATGGATCTGGACCAGGACATTCCAGTCACAAATCAAAAAGACACAAATTTCAGCCCAGAGGAGAGGCACAAATGGAGGATGCCAGAACTTCCACCAGTTCCCAAAGGTTAGCCAGCACCTTTGAACCTCTTATTGAGAGTCCAGAAGCTGACATAACTGATATTTCTGTTAGACCTGAATCATTTCCAACAGGCAGCAGTGGAGATTTACCAGTCTCAGTACAAGAACTGGTTTATGGCCGCCAAACAGCAAGAGTGGGAACTTCTCCCAAGTCTTTGGATAGGCACAATGAACTCTTATCTTCAAGTGAAGAACTTCATGGGGCCAGAAAAGACAGAAGATCTTCTGAAGGGTTGGACACCAATGTCTTGCAAAGGACAAGTCCAACAGATAAAAGCTTGGTTGAAAAACCAAAGCATGTTATCAGAGGATCAGAAGAAGAAGTTGGCCCAAGGCAAGGAAAACAGCCCAGTGGAAGCTCCCCAAGCATCCACCAGCAAAACTCTGCCTCAACAAGTGCCAAACAAGCCCAAGAAAGCCCCAAAGACCAATCAGAAGGGCAGGCAAAAGGCAAAGGCAAAGGCAAAGCCCAAGTGGAAAAAGCCTTACCCTCAGAATTACAGAATCCCAAAGAAAGCAAAAACAGCCATGGACAATGTATTCAACATGGTAAGAACTCTGATGGAATTCAAAAACAAGGAGGAGGAAAGATTGAAACAATCTTTCCCAAAGAAATAGATCTTGTTAAGCTTGTAACTCAATTTGAATCTTGTAATAAAGAGATTATAACAAATCTTAAAACATTTGAGTATATCCAACAAAAGCTGGGTAATGAGATATTACAAGTAAAAGACCAACAAAAGACCATTATTGGACTTGCAAATTTTAATAAGGACAATATTGTGTCTTTGACGCAAGTTTGTGCAAGAATTGAGTCTAAAGCTACTTTGCTCAATCAACCAGATGACAATTCAATTTCTTTTATAACTGGACAGTTAAGAGAATTGAAATTACAAGTTCAAAACTTGGAAAATTCAACTGGTCACAATGCAGCGCTTTTCCAAGAACAATTAGAAAAAAGTGATAAAGCAAGACTTGAATTGAAAGAGGACATTCAATCAAGTATTAATAATCTATCACTGAAAAATGAATTGCCAAGGCAATCCATACCAATTCTTGACAGAAATGTGCTTAATGATTTACATCATACCATTTCAAGTAATGAGGTGGAAATTGCTTGCAATTTCAAAGAAATTCCAAAATTAGAGGAATGGCCAACCTTCAATGGTGAAGGAGAATATAATCATATGGAATCTATGAAAACAATTGATATGTTCAAAGAAGACTTTAACATACCAGATGAATACATAAGTGCCAGATTACACTCATTATTTACCAGATCAGCAAAGAAATGGTATTACAAAATGAGACAAGACCATGGTAAACATTCTTGGCCTCAGTCAAAAGAACAAATTATTTCCAAATGGGAAAATGATTCCTGGAGATTTAGAATGGAAAATTCTTTTGAAGAAGCCATTTTTAATATTTAGAGGGACAAGCCCATGTCTTTGTTTCTTAAAAAGAAGGACATATTAACTGCCTTTCATCCTGATATGTCTGAAACAATGGTACATAAAAGGATATTAAGAAAGGGTGGTGGTGACCTTGAGAATGCTATAAGAAGAAGATGTATTGAGCCTTCCTCCACAGAAGATTATATCAATGCTATGGAGGACATCACTACTAGAACAAAAATTGGAAGAAATTGGTCCAAATCCTCAATAGACAACAAGACTAATGGGAAACCAATTTCAAAGTAAAATAAGCTACAAGACAGACTTCCTTTGAAATGTCACAAATGTGGAAGTGCATCTCATTTAGCAAACACTTGCCCAAAAAAGACAAGAATCAATGAGATAAATGTTGAAAAAGTGGAAGACACAAAAGAAACAACTGATGTATCTTTACATGAAAGTGATCCTGAGCCTTCAGAAGAAGAAGAAGTACCAGAAGAGCTTAGTATAAAAAACGTTAATGTTTCTTTTGAAGTAACTGAGGTACACACTCATTTACCACAGTATAGTGATGAATGTATGCATCTCATACATGTGCAAGATGCTAAAATGCAGAAAACCAAACCTGAAAGAGGTAAAGGTTATACAGCTGGTTCATCTTGTATCACTGATATTGTGATAAGAAACACAGAAGCCAAGATACAGCTTGACTCAGGTGCTTTTTGCACTTGTGTTGGAAAAGATTATCTTGAAAAATCTTGTACCAATTGGCAAGACAAATTAATGCCAATTGAAGGTATAACATTCAGAAGTTCTAGCCAAAATATGCACCCCTTGGGTATATTTGAAGCAGCAACAATACTTCCTCATCCTACAGGAAGTATAATATTGAAAGTTGAAATGTTGTCATGAATAATTGTACTTCACAACACTTTATACTTGGAAATGATTATCTCAATATCTATGGTATTGATATTAATAATCATAAAGACAGGTATTTGACTATAGGGGAAAATAAAAGACAAAAATTTGCTTTTCCTCTAAAAAAAATAGAAATTACTGTCATCAAACAAGTAAAAGATGTTAATAAGGAAAAATTTGTGTCAAGTCAATTGATTGAAGCACAAATTAGTCCTGAATTAACACTAGAAATGAAGGAAGAGCTGATTGAAACTTTATTTCAATACAAACTACTTGGGGCCATAAAAGGCCATGAAGTGGAAATTATGCTTAATGTGCAAAGGCCTTATCCGCCACTATTAAGAAGACCAGCTTACCCAGCTATCCCTAGGGCTAGAGAAGCATTAGAAAATCATATTAATGAACTAATAAAGCTGTGAGTTCTTAGAAAAGCTGGACACAATGAGGAGGTAGAAGTCACAACTCCAGTGATCATTACTTGGCATAATGATAAGTCAAGGATGGTTGGTGATTTTAGAGCACTGAATACCTATACTATTCCAGACAGGTATCCAATTCCTAGAATTCATGAGACTTTGAATCAATTATCCAAAGCAAGATTCATTACTTCCATGGATGCTCTGAAAGGCTTTCATCAGAATTTTTTGACACCTCATGCTAAGAAATTATTGAGAATAATTGCTCATTGTGGGATTTATGATTATTTGAGAATTCCTTTTGGTATTGAAAATGCACCCTCTCATTATCAGAGAATGATGAATACCATCTTTCCACATGAATTGTCAGAAGGATGGTTAATCATTTATATTGATGACATTATCATTTGTTCAGAAACCTGGAAATTACATTTAGAGAGACTTTCATTAGTACTTAAGAAAATTCTTCAAGTGAACATGAAAATATCAATGAAGAAAGGCAATTTTGGGTTTCATGAGTTAAAAGCTCTAGGACATTTAGTCTCAGGATTGAGCCTTGGTGTTGACACAAACAAAGTAGCTGCAGCTTTACTGAAACAAATGCTCCAGAACAAAAAAGAAATGATGTCTTTTTTGGGGTTTTCCAGTTATTACAGGCAACACCTTAAAGATTTTGCAATCCATGCCATATCATTATACAGAATTTGTAATCAGCAAACCGTTTTTGAAATGACACAGGAGAGGATTCAAGCATATGATAAAATCAAGTATGCCTTAACCAATGCACCATTATTATTGATGCCAGACTGGAAACTTCCTTTCAAGCTGTATATTGATGCATGTGGTGAAGGTTTAGGAGCTGCTCTTCATCAAGTTCAAATTGTCAATGAAAAACCTTATGAAGGTCCAATTTTTTTATTTCAAGACAAATTAAACCTACTGAGGCAAGATATGGAGCTAGCCAAATGGAGTGCCTTTGCCTTGTTTGGGCTTTGGAAAAACTTCATTAACATCTTGATGGTAGTGTTTTTGAAGTAATTACTGATTTTAATGCAGTAAAGTCACTTCTTAACATGAAAACTCCAAACAGACACATGTTAAGATGGCAGATTGCTATACAGGAGTATAGAGGCAATATGACCATAGTACATAAAGCTGGAAGTATTCATAATAATGCTGATGGCTTAAGTAAATGGGCATTACCAAATACACCTGAGAACCCTGCCTATGTTCCTACAAGTGCAGAACCTCAAATTCCAATTGAAGGAATCAATATCACAGATGTTGGAACAGAATTCTTTGAAGAAGTTAGAGAAAGCTATAAGAAAGATAAGAATTGTCATATTCTTACTGCTCTACTTGACAAAGATTGCAAATATGTAGCCTTGGCTAATTCTCTGGATGATATTTGGAAAACATCTTATGATAATGGAAGATTCCATTTGTTTGATGGTATACTATATCATAGATCTAAACACACATGTGTCATGGTCCTATGTAGTAGGATGTTAATTAAGACAAGACTACTAGAATGCCATGATAACATATATTCTTGACATCTGTCTGAAGACAGAAATATGAAAAGAATTAAGACATATGCCTGTTGGCCATCTTGGAGAAAAGATGTCATTGAGTACTGCACAGTTGTGATAGATTCCAGAAAGCCAATAAGGCTACTGGTAAAAGATTTGGTTTAATGATCCATATTCAAGAACCAAGTACCCAATGGGAAGTGGTTCACATGGATTGGGTAACTGCATTACCACCTGGAGGTGATAAAAGTTACAATGCGTGTCTTGTTATTGTGAACAGATATAGCAAAACACCAATCTTTTTACCATGTCACAAAAATGACACACCTATGGATACAGCTATTTTGATCTGGAATAGAGTAATATCCCATACTGGTCTCTTTAAAAACATCATTAGTGACAGAGACCCAAAATTTACATCAGCCTTATGGACTAATTCACATAAGCATTTTGGTACAAGACTATCATTCTCCACAGCCTACCATCCACAAACAGATGGGCTGGCAGAAAGAATGATTCAAACCCTTGAGAACATGATCAGAAGATCTTGTGCTTATGGCCTGGAGTTTAAAGATTCTGATGGCTTTACCCATGATTGGTGTACTCTTATACCATCATTGGAATTAGCCTACAAGACATCCATCCATGCTTCAACAGGCAAAACTCCTGCAATGTTGGAGAAAGGATGGAACCCCAAACTTCCAATTGATACTTTGAAAAAAGATCTGGTTGATATTCATCCAACTGCTTCAAGCTTTAAGTTTTTGCTTGATAAAGTGAGACATCATGCAAATCAAAGCATGAATTATGCCTTTGAATATGCTAAACAGAAATGGGATAAAAGTCATAAGACCCCAGAATTCAAAGTAGGGGACTTAATACTAGCTTCAACCTTGAACTTTAATAACACTAAAGGCCCAAAGAAATTAAAAGATTCCTTTGCAGGACCATTTATTATTAAAGCCCTTCATGTGACAAATGCAGTACAAGTTAAACTGTCAGGAGAACTGGAAAACAAACATCCAGCTTTCCCTGTCAGTCTAGTCAAGCATTACACTTCAAGTGATAAGGAATTATTTCCTTTGAGAAATGAAACACCCTTAGAAGTACCCCCACTAGATCAAAGTGGGGATAAAAAGGTACTAAAAGTCTTGAAAGAAAGAAGACTTAGGGGAAAAAATGAAAAAGAATACTTAGTCAGGTATAAAAATGCACAACATGAAGATGAATGGATTGTAGAAAGCAAGATACCTGATGCCCAAAAGTTTCTTAGAAGATTCAGACATGAGAGAAGACCAATTGCTCAATAAAAAGTATAAATTGTGTGCTTTACATACTTAAAAGTATAAGTAGAGAGGTTGGACAGTGGATTATACCCCCCCAAATAACTTGGGGGTATACTACAAAAGAAAAATTGTGGTATTTTTTTTTTGGTGGTAGGGAATGTGAGCCTGTGAGGTATGTATAACATACCCATAAAGGCCACAAAAACTTTATACATAGTTAAAAATGTCTTCAACAGACTTTTTAATTGAATTTAAAATAAAAAATAACAAAAAAAAGTATAGCTTTTTTTTGGATAAACAAAGCTATAAATATTATTTCATTTTTGGATTCTACATCAAAAATAACCTAGGGTACATGCATAAGGTGTTATACCCAAAAAAACTTATTTCTTATGTTATTAGAATATTGAAGAATCTCACAGTACTAATGTAACTTTTTTAACATTTTTTTAAAGTTGTTAAATTTAAGCTTAAATGAGCTTAAATTTAAAGTTGCATAAGGTTTATGCAAACTTACCAAAATTTTAGTTAAAATTGAGGTGTGGTGAATATTTACTGAATTGGCTAAGGATTTGCCATACAGAATGTAAATCCTGTGTGAGCTCAATTTAAAAGCGTTTAAGGCCATAGTATGGCTTTAAATAAATAAAAGGGCAAAATCCATGCAGAAAGGTGGGACAAAGGAAAAAGACCAAATAGAGCTGGGGTACCCAACTTCTGGGATCTGCAAGGTTTCAATTAAGGTTGTCCACCTGTATTGGAGGATTTTCAACCTTATTTGAACTTTAAGATTAGAGTTTGATCAAACATTAAAGTCTGAACTGGTTTTATCCAAAATTAGACAGGAATTTCAAGCTGCCAAAGGGTAAATCCCAATATTCAGGCTTTAATTTAAGGTTTTAAGAACTTTCAAAGCTTAATTAAGCTTAAAACTTTAAGGTTACAAGCATTAAAACCTTATAAAAAATTAAGGTTTGGTGTGTATTGCTATTTTATGTGGAAAAATAGCAATAAATTCAAAAATTCATGAAAAATCCAATTCTCAATGTATTTGCTTGCAAATTTCACACAGCTTACAATTTAATATCATCTACATATCAATTAAATTTTATGTATCTTCTATAAATAAATTTCCTGGGTAATTAGCCTGGAAATTTACTCTTTTGATTAAAGCTCAAAGAAAATTATAATTTCTTTAAAAATTAATTAAAAACAGTTTAAGAGATTTCTGCTTGAAGCTCTATTTTTAAGTTTTTCATGTGATGAACTTTAATATAAATAAGTTTATTTATATTAAAAACTTAAAATAATTAGTTTAAACAAGGATTAAAGTTACATGGAGCTAAGAATAGCACTGATATCTTTAAATTGGAATTAAAAATAAGTTCCCTTAAGCTAAGAGCTTTATTTTTAAGCATGGTTTTCAGTTTTGACCTGAGCACGCCCTCTATATCCATTATGAATAATGAGAGCTGCTCTGAAGACATAAAAAGAGTCTTTTCATCACTGTTTTTGTTCATCATTGATTATCAATCTAATCATATTAGAAATTTAAACAGGTAAAGTTTTATCAAATATAAAATCTTATTCTTAAAGTAATTCTTAAGTTATTTTCTTCTTTATTAATTAAAATTAAAGAATTGAAATCATAGAATTTAGATTATTGTTGTAATTACCAAGAATATATTTTATTATATAAAAATTATTATCTTAAATATCTTCTAAAAATCCACAAATTCCTCCTACAAACTCTTTAATCATAATTTTTATTATAAAAAGTTGTTTTATATTTACAAATATTGATTTTTGGTGTGTTTTTAACTTATAATTATTATTTAATAT
The DNA here is from genome assembly GCA_023105745.1 of Austropuccinia psidii. Lineage (NCBI taxonomy): Eukaryota > Fungi > Basidiomycota > Pucciniomycetes > Pucciniales > Sphaerophragmiaceae > Austropuccinia > Austropuccinia psidii. The sequence continues at coordinate 35,166,093 of JALGQZ010000003.1, read as the reverse complement.
ATTATAACTGTTGTTTTTTGACTTGTTTCATTAAATAAATATTATAAGTAAGTTTTCTTTAAAGTTCTATATCTTTTTTTATCTAGTATTAGTTTTTTATATAGAATTTTATTCTATAGGAATTATTTCTGCACAGTGTGGGTCTTAATGCTTTTATACATAATATTTATATTATTTATAAGTGGTTAATATTCATATTTTCCACGTGTAATTGTCTCATTAAGAGCTTTACACTTCTTATTGTTATAAATCTCAGTGACTATAACAATAGTAGAATAATTAGAATTTATTATAATTATTAATTTTCTTATTATTATATTTTTATAATAATAATTGAATTTTTTATATATAATTATTTTTAATAATTATATTTAAATTTGTGGTTATAATATTTTGTTATATCATATATTTCTACTGAGGACAGTCATAGTACTTTTGTTATTGCTACTATTATCAAGAGTTTCATAGACAAACCTTACAAATACAATCTCATCCCAATTCAAAGAATGAGGAGATTTTCATGTGTTTTGGCATTGCAGTTTGATTGGTAAATAATGGTGGGGCAAGGCAGAGGACAATATACACCAGGATTGGATGGTTTGGAGTGCGGGAGATAGGGTGGCTCACATGAAAAATGGGTGAAATGAATTGTGTATGGTGGCATGCCATTTTACATATGTCCTGGTTTTTTGCTGTTGTCCAGGATCCCAATGCTTCACATGCGAATCTTTATGCTTGTGCAGGTTTCCAATTCTTCAAACAATTGCTTACGCCAGGGCAGGCTCCCAAAAATTCACACACAAATCATTATGCTTGTACAAGCTCCCGACAATTCAAACAACTCCCTACGCCGGTGCAGGCTCCCAAAACATCCCACGCAAATCCTTACGTTGTGCAGGTTCCCAACAATTTAAAAGTTTCCTTACGCCGGTTCTGGCTTCCAATGATTCACACGCGAATCCTGATGCTTGTGCAGGTTCCCGACAATTCAAACAATTCCTTACACTGGGGAAGGCTTCCAACAATTCACACACAAATCCTGACACTTGTGAAGGTTCCTGACAATTCAAACAATTCCTGACACCGGGGCAGGCTTGCGAAAATTCACACGCGAATCCTTACACTTGTGCAGGTTCCCACAATGCTAAAAATTCCTGATTCCTGTGCAGGCTTTTGACAATTCACACTGGAATCCTTACACTTGTGAAGGTTCCCAACAATTCAAAGAATTCAATACATGACTAAGATTAATAGCATGTGACAATAGGAAAGGTAATGTCATGAATCTGCAGTGGATTGCTCACATGCAGGGAACACCCACATTTTTAAAGTTAAGATCTGATATGGTTGTCAACCATATCAGAAGAAAATTTAGGAGGCCATAATAGTAACTATTTGCACATTTTCAGCAAAAGAGGTTCTCACAAACAAATACTGACTCAAACATTTGGTGGGTCACTCCCAAAAATTATTATCACCCAATAGGTGCTTTGCACAAATGGCCAAAAAGGAGAATCTCATGGGAAAAAATAATATAACAAAAATGGAAAAAAGTGTGTATTGATTACAACAAACTAATTTAAAAGAGTGTATTACAAAATTAAATAAGAGGAAAACAAATTTTTTTTTGAATTTTATTTTTCTAAGTATTTGGAGACTATGCTGGTGATTTCCTCCTTTGGATAAGCCTCCAATGCCTGGCCAAGGAGGGAGTTTAGTTCCTCCCAGAATTCCCGGTGCATCTCATTTCAATGAGTTGCATCCACAAAAGGAATCATGTGGAGCAAGCAGCAATGCTCTAACAAGATTTGGTTGATGGCTTGAGGAATCATTAGTGTTTGTTGCAGGTCAGTGAGTTCCTGGAAAGTGTCATCTTAGGAATGAGAGGAGGTGGTTGGATTCTTGGTGGCAATGGGAGCAAGATCCAGGGTAGGAGTGGAAGGTGGTGGAGTCAGGGGGGATCCGACAGGGGTTGTAAGGTTTGTCTATGAAACTCTTGATAATAGTAACAATATCAAGAGTACTATGACTGTCCTCAGTAGAAAAATATAATATAATGAAATATTATAACCACAAATTTAAATATAATTATTAAAAATAATTATATAAAAAATAAATTTAATTATTATTATAATAATATAATAATAAAAAGATATAATAATTATAATAAATTATAATTTTTCTATTATTGTTATAGTCAATGACAGTTATAACAATAAGAAGTGTAAAGCTCTTAATGAGACAATTACACGTGGAAAATAAGAATATTAACCACTTATAAATAATATAAATATTATTTATAAAAAGAATTAATCACACACAGTGCAGAAATAATTCTTTATAGAATAAAATTCTATATAAAAAAACTAATAATAGATAAAAAAAATATAGAACTTTAAAGAAAACTTACTTATAATATTTATTTAATACAACAAGTTATAAAACAACAGTTATTATATTAAATAATGATTATAAGTTAAAAACACGCCAAAAATCAATAAAATCAAAGATAAAACAACTTTTTATACTAGAATTTATGATTAAGGAGTTTTTGAGAGGAATTTGTGGATTTTAAAAGATATTTAAGATGATAATTTTATATAATAAAAGTTATTATAGATGATTACAACAATAATCTGAATTCTATGACTTCAATTCTTCAATTTAATAAATAAAGAATAAAAATAACTTAAGAATTACTTTTAATAATAAGATTTTATATTTAATAAAACTTTACCTGTTTAAATGTCTAATATGATTGGATTGATTATGAATTATGGACAAAAACAGTGATGAAAAGACTCTTTTTATGTCTACAGAGCAGCTCTCATGATTCATAATGGATGTAGAGGGCGTGCTCAGATCAAAACTGCAAAAACCATGCTTAAAATTTAAGTTCTTAATTTAAGGCAACTTATTTTTACTTCTAATTTAAAGTTACCAGTGTTATTCTTAACTCCAAGTAACTTTAATCCTCATTTAGTTTAATTATTTTAAGCTTTAATATAAAATAAGTTTATTTATATTAAAGTTCATCATATGAACAACTTAAAATTAGAGTTTCAAGCAGAAATCTTTTAAACTCAATTTTTAATTAATTTTTAAAGAAATCATAATTTTCTTTAAGCTTAATGAAAAAGTAATTTTCCAGGCTAATTACCCAGGAAACTTATTAATAAAAGATACTTAAAATTTAATTTATATATTGATAATATTAAATTCTAAGCTGTGTGAAATTTTCAAGCAAATCCATTAAGGTTTGGATTTTTAATGAACTTTTGAAGTTATTACTATTTTTCCACGTAAAATAGCAATACACACAAAACCTTAAGTTTTGATAAGGTTTTGATGATTGAAACTTTAAAGTTTTAAGCTTATTTAAGCTTTTTAAGCTTGATTAAGCTTTGACAGTTCTTAAAACCTTGATTCCAAGCCTGCTTATTGGGATTTACCCTCTTGGCAGCTTGAAATTCCTGTCCAATTTAGGATAAAACCAGTTTAAACCTTAAGGTTGGATCAAAGTCTAATCTTAAAGTTTAAATAAGGTTGAAAATCCTCCAATACAGGTGGACAACCTTAATTGAATCCTTGCAGATCCAAAAAGTTGGGTACCCCAGCTCTATTTGGTCTTTTTCCTTTGTCCCACCTTTTTGCGTGGATTTTGCCCTTTTATTTATTTAAAGCCATACTATGGCCTTAAACCCTTTTAAATTGAGCTCACGCAGGATTTACATTCTGTATGGCAAATCCTTAGCCAATTCAGTAAATATACACCACACCTCAATTTTAACTAAAATTTTGGTAAAGTTGCATAAACCTTATGTAACTTCAAATTTAAGCTTAATTAAGCTTAAATTTAACAATTTTAAAAAAATGTTAAAAAAGTTACATTAGTACTGTGAGATTCTTAAATCTTTTAATAACACAAGAAATAAGTGTTTTTGGGTATAACACCCTATGGGTGTACCCTAGGTTATTTTTGGTGTAGAATCCAAAAATGACATAATAATTATAACTTTGTTTATCCAAAAAAAAGTTATACTTATTTTTTATTATTTTTTATTTTAAATTTAACTAAAAAGTCTGTTTAAGACAAATTTAATTGTTTATAAAATCATTTGTGGCCTTATGGGTATGTTAAACATACCTCACAGGCTCACATTCCCTACCACCAAAAAAAATTGTACCACAATTTTCTTTTGTAGTATACCCCCAAGTTATTTGGGGGGGGTATAATCCACTGTCCAACCTCTCTACTTATACTGTTCAAGTATGTAAAGCACACAATTCAAACTTTATTGAGGAATTGGTCTTCTCTCATGTCTGAATCTTCTGAGAAACTTTTGGGAATCAGGTATCTTACTTTCTTCAACCCACTCATCTTCATGTTGTGGATTTCTGTACCTGACTAAGTATTCTCTTTCATTTTTACCCCTAAGTCTTCTTTCTTTTAAGACTTTCAGTACTTTCTTTTCCTCACTTGGTTCAAGTGGGGGTACTTCTAAGGGTGTTTCATTTCTCAAAGGAAATAATTCCTTATCACTTGATGTGTAATGCTTTACAAGACTGACGGGAAAAGTTGGGTGTTTGTTTCCTAACTCTCCTGACAGTTCTACTTGTACTGCATTTGTCCCATGAAGGGCTTTAATAATAAATGGTCCTGCAAAGGAATCTTTCAATTTCTTTGGACCTTTAATATTATTAAAGTTCAAGGTTGAAACTAGTATTAAGTCCCCTACTTTGAATTCTGGTGTCTTATGACTTTTATCCCATTTCTGCTTAGCATATTCAAAGGCATCATTCATGCTTTGATTTGCATGATGTCTCACTTTATTAAGCAGCAGCTTAAAGCTTGAAGCAGTTGGATGAATGTCAACCAAATCTTTTTTCAAAGTATCAACTGGAAGTTTGGGGTTCCATCCTTTTTCCAACATTGCAGGAGTCTTGCCTGTTGAAGCATGGATGGAGGTCTTGTAGGCTAATTCCAATGCTGGTATAAGAGTACACCAATCATGGGTAAAGCCATCAGAATCTTTAAACTCCAGGCCATAAGCACAAAATCTTCTGATCATGTCCTCAAGGGTTTGAATCATTCTTTCTGCCAGTCCATCTGTTTGTGGATGGTAGGCTGTTGAAAATGATAATTTTGTACCCAAAAGCTTATGTAGATTAGTCCATAAGGCTGATGTGAATTTTGGGTCTCTATCACTAATGATATTTTTAAAGAGACCAGTATGGGATATGACTCTGTTCCAAATTAGAAGAGCTGTATCCATAGCTGTGTCATCTTTATGGCATGGTAAAAAGATTGGTGTTTTGCTATATCTGTCCACAATAACAAGACATGCATTGTAACTTTTATCACCTCCAGGTGGTAAAGCAGTTACCCAATCCATGTGAACCACTTCCCATGGGGTACTTGGTTCTTGAATATGGATCATTAAACCAAACCTTTTACCAGTAGCTTTATTGGCTTTCTGGCATCTATCACAACTATGACAGTACTCAATGACATCTTTTCTCCAAGATGGCCACCAGGCACATGTCTTAATTCTTTCCATTGTTCTGTCTTCAGACAGATGTCCAGAATAAATGTTATCATGGCGTTCTAGTAGTATTGTGTTAATCAACATTCTACTACATAGGACCATGACACATGTGTGTTTAGATCTATGATATAGTATACCATCAAACAAATGAAATCTTCCATTATCATAAGATGTTTTCCAAATATCATCCAGAGAATTAGCCAAGGCTACATCTTTACAATCTTTGTCAAGTAGAGCAGTAAGAATATGACAATTTTTATCTTGCTTGTAGCTTTCTCTAACCTCTTCAAAGAATTCTGTTCCAACATCTGTGATATTAATTCCTTCAATTGGGATTTGAGGTTCTGCACTTGTAGGAACATAGGCAGGATTATCAGGTGTATTGGGTAATGCCCATCTACTTAAGCCATCAGCATTCTTATGAATATTTCCAGCTTTATGTACTATGGTCATATTGCCTCTATACTCCTGTATAGCAATCTGCCATCTTAACATGTGTCTGTTTGGAGTCTTCATGTTAAGAAGTGATTTTACTGCATTACAATCAGTAATTACTTCAAACACACTACCATCAAGATAATAATGAAGTTTTTCCAGAGCCCAAACAAGGCAAAGGCACTCCATTTGGCTAGCTCCATATCTTGCCTCAGTAGGTTTAATTTGTCTTGAAATAAAACAAACTGGACCTTCATAAGGTTTGTCATTGACAATTTGAACTTGATGAAGAGCAGCTCCTAAACCATCACCACATGCATCAATATACAGCTTAAAAGGAAGTTTCCAGTCTGGCATCAATAATAATGGTGCATTGGTCAAGGCATACTTGATTTTATCATATGCTTGAATTCTCTCCTGTGTCATTTCAAAAACAGTCTGTTGATCACAAATTCTGTATAATGATCTGGCATGGATTGCAAAATCTTTAAGGTGTTGCCTGTAATAACTGGCAAATCCTAAGAAAGACATCATCTCTTTTTTGTTCTGGGGCATTTGTTTCAGTAAAACTGCAGCCACTTTGTTTTTGTCAACACCAAGGCTTAGTCCTGATACTACATGTCCCAGAGCTTTCAACTCATGAAACCCAAAATTACATTTTTTAAGAGAAATTTTCATGTTCACTTGTAGAATTTTCTTAAGTACTAATGAAAGTCTCTCTAAATGTGATTTCCAGGTTTCTGAACAAATGATAATGTCATCAATATAAATGATTAACCATCCCTCTGATAATTCATGTGGGAATATGGTATTCATCATTCTTTGATAATGAGAGGGTGCATTTTTAATACCAAAAGGCATCCTCAAATATTCATAAATACCACAATGAGCTATTATTCTCAATAATTTCCTTGCATGAGGTGTTAAGTCATTCTGATGGAAGCCTTTAAGAGCATCCATGGAAGTAATAAACTTTGTTTTGGATAATTGAGTCAAAGTCTCATGGATTCTAGGGATTGGATACCTGTCTGGAATAGTATAGGTGTTCAATGCCCTAAAATCCCCAACCATCCTTGACTTATCATTATGCCAAGTAATGATTACTGGAGTTGTGACTTCCACTTCCTCATTGTGTCCAACTTTTCTAAGAACTCCCAGTTTCATTAGTTCATGAATATGACTTTCTAATGCTTCTCTAGCCCTAGGGCTAGCTGGGTAAGCTGGTCTTCTTAATAGTGGGGGATAAGGTCTCTCCACGTTAAGCATGATATCCACTTCATGGCCTTTTATAGCCCCAAGTGGTTCATCATCAGAAGCAAAGGCTTTTTGAAATTGAAATAAAATTTCAATAAGTTCTTCCTTCATTTCTGGTGTTAATTCAGGACTAATTTGTGCTTCACTTAATTGATCTGACACAAATTTTTCTTTATTAACATTTTTTACTTGTTGAATGACAGTAATTTCTTTTCTTTCTGGAGAAAAAGCAAATTTTTGCCTTTTATTTTCCCCTATAGTGAAATATCTGTCCTTATAATTATTAATATCAATACCATAGATATTGAGATAATCATTCCCAAGTATAAAGTGTTGTGAAGTACAATTATTCATAACAACAAATTCAGCTTTCAATCTCATACTTCCTGCAGGGTGAGGAAATATTATTGTAGCTTCAAATATACCCAAAGGATGCATATTCTGGCTAGCACTGCTGAATTTTACACCTTCAATTGGCATCAACTTGTCTTGCCAATTGGTATAAATTTTGTCAAGATAATCTTTCCCAACACAAGTGCAAAAAGCACCTGAGTCAAGATGTATCTTGGCTTCTGTGTTATTTATCACAATATTAGTGATACAAGATGACCCAGCTGTATAACCTTTACCTCTGGCAGGTTTGGTTTTTTGCATTCTGGCATCTTGCACATGTATGAGATCCATACATTCATCACTGTACTGTGGTAAGTGAGTATGTACCTCAGTGACCTCAAAAGAAACATTAATATTCTCTATACTAAGTTCTTCTGATGTTTCTTCTTCTTCTGAAGGTTCAGAATCACTTTCATGTAAAGCTACCTCAGTTTCTTTTGTGTCTTCCGCTTTATCTACACTTATCTCATTGACTCTTGTCTTTTTTGGACAAGTGTTTGCTAAATGAGATGTGCTTCTACATTTATGACATTTCAAAGGAGGTCTGTCATGTGGTTTATTTGGTTTTGAAATTGGTTTCCCACTAGTCTTGTTGTCTATTGGGGGTTTATACCAATTTCTTCCAATTTTTGTTCTAGTAGTGATATCCTCCATAGCATTGATATAATCTTCTGTAGAGCAAGGCTCAATACATCTGCTTCTTATAGCATGCTCAAGGTCACCACCACACTTTCTTAATATCCTTTTATGTACCATTGGTTCAGACATATCAGGATGAAGGGCAGTTAATCTGTCCTTCTGTTTAAGAAACCAAGTCATGGGCCTGTCCCTCTCAATATTAAAAATGGCTTCCTCAAAAGAATTTTCCATTCTAAATCTCCAGGAATCATTTGCCCATTTGGAAATAACTTGTTCTTTCCACCAAGGCCAGGAATGTTTTCCATGGTCTTGTCTCATTTTATAATACCATTTCTTAGCTGATTTGGTAAATAATGAGTGTAATCTGGCACTTATGTATTCATCTGGTATGTTAAAGTCTTCTTTGAACATATCAATTGTTTTCATAAATTCCATATGATTATATTCTCCTTCACCACTGAAGGTTGGCCATTCCTCTAATCTTGGAATGTCTTTGTAATTGCAAGCAGTTTCCACATCATTACTTGAAATTGTATGATGTAAATCATTATTCAAGTTAAGATCATTTCTGTCAAGAAATGGTGTGGATTGCCTTGGCAATTCATTTTTTAGTGATATATTATTAATACTTGATTGAATATCTTCTTTCAATTCAAGTCTTGCTTTATCACTTTTTTCCAATTGTTCTTGAAAAAGAGCTGCATTGTGGCCAGTTGAATTTTCCAAGTTTTGAACTTGTATTTTCAATTCTCTTAACTGTCCAGTTATAAAAGAAATTGAATTCTCATCTGGTTGATTGAGTAAGGTAACTTTATGCTCAAGTCTTTCGAAAATTTGCGTCAAAGACAAAATATTTGCCTTATTAACATTTTCAAGGCCAATAATGGTCTTTTGTTGGTCTTTAACTTGTACTATCTCATTGCCCAGCTTTTGTTGGACATGATCAAATGCTTTAAATTTTGCCATAATTTCTTTATTACAAGATTCAAAGTAAGTTACAAGCTTTACAGGGTCTATTTCTTTGGAAAGGATTGGTTCAATCTTTCCTCCTCCTTGTTTTTGAATTCCATCAAAGTTCTTGCCATATTGAACACATTGTCCATGGCTGTCTTTTCCTTCTTTGGAATTCTGTAATTCTGAGGGTAGGGCTTGTTCCACTTGGGCTTTGCCTTTCCCTTTGCCTTTTGCTTGCCCTTCTGGTTGGTCTTTGGGGCTTGCTTGGGCTTGTTTGGCACTTGTTGAGGCGGATTTTTGCTGGTGGATGCTTGAGGAGCTTCCACTTGGCTGTTGTCCTTGCCCTGGGCCAACTTCTTCCTCTGGTCTTCTGATAACATGCTTTGGTTTTTCAACCAAGCTTTTATCTGTTGGACTTGTCCTTTGACAGACATTGGTGTCCAACCCAATAGAAGATCTTCTGTCTTTTCTGGCCCCATGAACTTCTTCACTTGAAGATAAGAGTTCATGGTGCCTATCCAAAGACTTGGAAGGAGTTCCCACTCTTGTTGTTTTGACGCCAGGAACCAGTTTTTCCATTGGGATTGATAAATTTCCACAGTTGCCTGTTGGAAATGGTTCAGGTCTAACAGCAATAGCAGTTATGTCAGCTTCTGGACTCTCAATAAGAGGTTCAAAGGTGCTGGCTAACCTTTGGGAACTGGTGGAAGTTCTGGCATCCTCCATTTGTGCCTCTCCTCTGGGAGGACATTCTTGCCTTTTGGATTTATGGATGGAATGTCCTGGTCCAGATCCATTTGATTGGATGGAGTAGTTGCTTCCACTTCTAGTAGGAGTCATTTCACGTCAATTTTAATAAAAATTAGAGTAAAAGTGGATTGAATTCACCTGCAGGACCTTTAAAGGGCTCTTTGGTTATTAAACCCCTTGGTGCTGGGCTGGTTTGAATTTCAATACTGGACTCTGAGGCTTCAGAGTCTGAAGAACTTTCTCTGATGGAAGACACTAGAGAAAATTTAAAAATATAAGTTATTTTATCAAATAATAAAAATAACTTATAAACTCAACTTATTGAATAAAGTTGTTTTTATGTAATTTATGGCAAATTACGTCAAAAATAAAGAAAAATGTCTAAGATAAAAAGAAAAAATGTTTTTAGTAAAGATTTTTATTTTTAAAGATTTTTTATTTGATTTATTATTTTCTTTAAAGAAATAATAATTATGCAATTAACAAGTTAATTAATCAAAATTATATTATTATTCACTTTATACTAGAATAACTCAAAGAATAAATTTCAAGTCTGTGATGTGAAAAAGCCACTAGTTAGACAAAAGAAATTTATTCCAAGTCACTCAATAGTATATTGTTTCAAACAATATTCTTAAGAAAAAATAACTTTATTAATATTATAAAGATTATTTATAAGGGATAAGTCCCAAAAAAGCCAATATTAAGACAAATATGGCAATTTTACGTCAAAAAACAGTAAAATAAGGTCTAGAATATGATTTATGTCCCAAAAATTGGTTTAAAATCACGGCCAGGCCCCCAAATGTAAGGTTTGTCTATGAAACTCTTGATAATAGTAACAATATCAAGAGTACTATGACTGTCCTCAGTAGAAAAATATAATATAATGAAATATTATAACCACAAATTTAAATATAATTATTAAAAATAATTATATAAAAAATAAATTTAATTATTATTATAATAATATAATAATAAAAAAATATAATAATTATAATAAATTATAATTATTTTATTATTGTTATAGTCACTGACAGTTATAACAATAAGAAGTGTAAAGCTCTTAATGAGACAATTACACGTGGAAAATAAGAATATTAACCACTTATAAATAATATAAATATTATTTATAAAAAGAATTAATCACACACAGTGCAGAAATAATTCTTTATAGAATAAAATTCTATATAAAAAAACTAATAATAGATAAAAAAAATATAGAACTTTAAAGAAAACTTACTTATAATATTTATTTAATACAACAAGTTATAAAACAACAGTTATTATATTAAATAATGATTATAAGTTAAAAACACGCCAAAAATCAATAAAATCAAAGATAAAACAACTTTTTATACTAGAATTTATGATTGAGGAGTTTTTGAGAGGAATTTGTGGATTTTAAAAGATATTTAAGATGATAATTTTATATAATAAAAGTTATTATAGATGATTACAACAATAATCTGAATTCTATGACTTCAATTCTTTAATTTAATAAATAAAGAATAAAAATAACTTAAGAATTACTTTTAATAATAAGATTTTATATTTAATAAAACTTTACCTGTTTAAATGTCTAATATGATTGGATTGATTATGAATTATGGACAAAAACAGTGATGAAAAGACTCTTTTTATGTCTACAGAGCAGCTCTCATGATTCATAATGGATGTAGAGGGCGTGCTCAGATCAAAACTGAAAAACCATGCTTAAAATTTAAGTTCTTAATTTAAGGCAACTTATTTTTACTTCTAATTTAAAGTTACCAGTGTTATTCTTAACTCCAAGTAACTTTAATCCTCATTTAGTTTAATTATTTTAAGTTTTAATATAAAATAAGTTTATTTATATTAAAGTTCATCATATGAACAACTTAAAATTAGAGTTTCAAGCAGAAATCTTTTAAACTCAATTTTTAATTAATTTTTAAAGAAATCATAATTTTCTTTAAGCTTAATTAAAAAGTAATTTTCCAGGCTAATTACCCAGGAAACTTATTAATAAAAGATACTTAAAATTTAATTTATATATTGATAATATTAAATTCTAAGCTGTGTGAAATTTTCAAGCAAATCCATTAAGGTTTGGATTTTTAATGAATTTTTGAAGTTATTACTATTGTTCCACGTAAAATAGCAATACACACAAAACCTTAAGTTTTGATAAGGTTTTGATGATTTAAAATTTAAAGTTTTAAGCTTATTTAAGCTTTTTAAGCTTGATTAAGCTTTGACAGTTCTTAAAACCTTGATTCCAAGCCTGCTTATTGGGATTTACCCTCTTGGCAGCTTGAAATTCCTGTCCAATTTAGGATAAAACCAGTTTAAACCTTAAGGTTGGATCAAAGTCTAATCTTAAAGTTTAAATAAGGTTGAAAATCCTCCAATACAGGTGGATAACCTTAATTGAATCCTTGCAGATCCCAAAAGCTGGGTACCCCAGCTCTATTTGGTCTTTTTCCTTTGTCCCACCTTTTTGCGTGGATTTTGCCCTTTTATTTATTTAAAGCCATACTATGGCCTTAAACCCTTTTAAATTGAGCTCACGCAGGATTTACATTCTGTATGGCAAATCCTTAGCCAATTCAGTAAATATACACCACACCTCAATTTTAACTAAAATTTTGGTAAAGTTGCATAAACCTTATGTAACTTTAAATTTAAGCTTAATTAAGCTTAAATTTAACAATTTTAAAAAAATGTTAAAAAAGTTACATTAGTACTGTGAGATTCTTAAATCTTCTAATAACACAAGAAATAAGTGTTTTTGGGTATAACACCCTATGGGTGTACCCTAGGTTATTTTTGGTGTAGAATCCAAAAATGACATAATAATTATAACTTTGTTTATCCAAAAAAAAGTTATACTTATTTTTTATTATTTTTTATTTTAAATTCAACTAAAAAGTCTGTTTAAGACAAATTTAATTGTTTATAAAATCATTTGTGGCCTTATGGGTATGTTAAACATACCTCACAGGCTCACAGGGGTATTGTTGATGATGATGATCAAGCAGGGAGTAGCGGGACAAGCTGGAGATGGGCGAAGGAGGGGTGAGGAAAAGTTGAAAAGAGTTAAAAAAGTGAAGTTGGGACTTACCAAACAGTTCCTCCATGGATTGTGTTGGAGCCACCTCTGGTTCTGACTCACAAGTTGCAAAATCCTCAGGTGGATTGGAGGATGGACTCGGGCCAGGAATAGGTGGCTCATTGTGTTGGGAGGGTTCTACAAAAGGAGGAATATTCAGCTAACTTGAGTCAAAAGTGGAAATTAAATGAAACTTTGGCTGATTACCGCAGAATAAATCCTCTGACCATTGGGTGCCACTTGGGCCAGGAGTGGGTTGCTGCGGGGTTTGCTTGCAAGGCAGACATTGAAAGGGTGAGTCTTGTTAGGGGGGATTTGGTGGGTTTTGTTCTATGAGTAATGGAAAAAAGTCAGTATTATTGCGTGAAGAGAAATGAGATAAGGAGGAGAAAGAAAACTTACTTTGGAATTTGAATCCCATTGGTGACAAGACATGGTGACAATCGGCACAAGCTCAAATGTCCCCTCGCCATTGCCATCCTTCATTGGCCGGATAATCACTTTGCTCCAGTCAAGGAGTGAAGTGACCATCAGATGGTGGCCTAGGAGGGGGGGTGGACAAATCAATGCTTGAGGGGACAGGGCTAATCGTCCAGAATTGTTCCTGTCAGCCTGTTTGGGGTCCCAGGGTCCATTCCTGCTCATGAATACTTTTATCATTGTTGCCCACAAAGGAGTCCTCGCAAGGGTGTCTTGGGCAGGAAATCCTCTGGCCGTGTGGTCGGAAGGATTGGACACCAAAGAGCATTTCTCGTGTGCTTGTCGGCAAGCATAACAAGCCTCGGTCCTTGTTGAGGAACGAATGCAGGGGATACCCCACTTAGTGCATAAAGTGCACAACATCTCAAAACAAAACAATTGGGGTTAGTAACTGAATAGAAAGTGAAAAATCGAGAAAGAGAATGAAGACATACAATGAATTAGAAATTCAAAACAGAATTTCAAAAAAGCGCTCTAGTCGGAAGGTTTCAAAAGTCTTGAAGAGAGTTGTGAAGAAAAAAAAGTATTAATATTGGTAAATAATGTGGCCAAAAGTTTTAAATGGAGGAAATTCACGAGGTGGATAGAAGGTGGGTTCTGGATGTATAAGTGGGAAAAACAAAAAGCAAGAAGGAAGGGTAGTGGGGTCAGTGGAGTGTGATAGAAAAGAGTGGAAAGGCAGGAAGACAAGGGGGAATACGCACAAAATTAAGAAGAGCGGGTGAGAAAAAAGGTGGAGGGCTTGTTGGGCAAAGATGCTCTTTTATACCATGGTGAAGCTGAGACGGCCGCAGCAGTTGCAGCGCCTGACAAGGGGTCACCTTCAAGGCGTGTCGGCAAAATTGAAGCTCAGTTGCAGCAAATGCTGCGACTGAGAAGGGAAATGCTTGCATGAGGCAGAGGAACAAAGGGGTTCTGGCTGAGTGTTGAAATTGATTGAATTGTCAGACTCAGTCAAATCCCCTTTGTTTCCTTAAATAGCCACCTGATCGCCTGGGAGGGCTTTTGTGAGGGCATTGTTTAATGTGTACGGTGGGTGCAATCCACAAATGCCCCATGCAGAAAAGAATGTGGTGCATTTGGTCACAGGTGATCGCGGAGAGCATACCGGACTTATGGCTTGGTGATATTGTTTGAACAAAGGGTTGAGCGGCTGTATGACAAGTGAATACAGCGTGAGCTTGGGTTGACCCATTGCTCAGGTTTTCTTTGGGGTCATAATTGAAATGCTCAGTGGCTGGACATTTCAGTTGCACAGTTATTGAGCTATTTATATAAAAATATCAAATTAACCATGCTGAGCAATTGCTAGGTCATTTTTGTAAGCACGCAATCTCAGGATTTGGCACAGCATTGGATGAGATTTCAGCCAGGCGCAGCATATCACACGCTTTGGTGAAGTGTTCCAAGCTGAGCCTTCCAATGAACTATTGCAAAAAGTCTTCTGACCATGGCTCTACTGATAACTTCCACATTGAGCTTTCAACCTTGACATGCTCATCTTGCATGTGCAAATCAGGTGGAACACAATGCTGAGGATGTGGCACATGAGCCAGATGTATGCTAACAATTGAAATGTGGATCCTGATCAGTAATATGCATTCAGGCTGAAGTAGTATTACACCATCCTAATCTGTACAACCAACATTCTAGTACGTACACCTTTGTACATGTATGCTGTGGGGCAAAGCAAAAGCTGTACAAGAATGTAACATGCAATCATGCCAAGCCATCAAGTCAAATTTCTCAAATGCATCCCTTTGATGCACCTTTTTGGAGAGCTCTGCCTAGCTACCACACAGATGCTGGTGTAATCCAAGTTAATGTAAAGGGTGCATAATCAGATGACTAATGATTTGGGTCATACGCGAATGGTGGATTCACTCCGGTGCCAAGGTTGGGGCAATCAATGACTGGCCCCACTTGTTTATCGTGCCTGCTCATTGTCAAGCAGCCACACGCCTGGCAGACCTTTTACTGCCAGTCTTCCGATGGGCTATTTGCTTGTTCAGGTGGTCAGCTGGACTGCTGACGCTCACCCTCTTGCATGCGGAAACCTGAGGCCAATCGGTGTGGATTTGCTTCAGCCTCATCCACATTAGCATAATCCCGGCCTATTATTTCTGAGGCTGGTTATGTTTGCGTGGAGATCTGCCACTGTGGGTCATTTGCTGCACATTCTCACGCGCCCCGTGCAAGTTGTGGCGCCTGGTTTGCAGCCAAAAAATCCCTTGGGCGGGTGGCCTCTTTTGCCAGAGTTTTGTACACGCGTGAGGGAAATACCCTGATGCCAATCTGGGTGGATTAGTACCTTCCTCAAACGCAATAGGGGTGAATGTATATGTGGGTCATGGCTCATGGCCTGTGCCCCCTTTAATCATGCCACAAATTCCCTCCTGGAATCCCAGTTGGCATCAGTCAGCAAAAAACTTTGGGAAAAACGAAACTCATGTTTGGTGGCATGCCACGAAACATATCTTACTGCACACACATAAAAAATCCCCACAGTGAGATTGCCCTTTGAAACCGCCAACACTGCACAGTAGGTCCCTGTACAACAATTAACCTGGGGAAGGTACGCTTATTGTTCACTGTCACACCAGCGAACATGGCTGCATGCCTCTAATATGCCCCTCCACAACAAGTTGCTACAACCCACCCAATTTTGGATATGCTAATGTCAACCTTGGTCCACCAAAGGTTGCGTAACTTTCTACAGAACCAGCAGTTATATTGGTGCACCCACATTCTTGCCACCTTTCCTTGATATATGGCCCAAATTGCATATGAAAATTATGAGTCCAAGAGGCCCATCTTCCTAAAGGCCATGCATGTAACCACAGGCCATCCCCCTTTGAGCCCATTGCTGCCTCTCATATAAGTTCCCCAACTGGGATTATTGGTCTTCATTCCCTTTAGCTACCCCTTCCTGATCATATAATTTCCAACTGTCCCCAAATAATTCATAATTTCCATCATGTCAATGCCTTCACAACCACTTTGCATTGGGATGATTAATATTTGTATTCAAATAAATCATGATATAACCTTAAATCCTGATAATTCCCACTTAGCTTCTTGAATTATCCTATGGCACAATCAACACAACATATTTGTATATCTCCCCAATCACCAGCATGCTATTGGCTATCTCCCTGGAACCTTTTCCAAAACGTTGATAGCATTCCTTGGGGCACAACAAACTTTCATGCATTGTGGTCCTGGTGGGGCAAGGATTGAAAATTGCCAATCCAATCCTACTCAAGCATTATTTGTTGAGGGAGTATTTATGACTGATGCAAATGATCCCTCCTCATCTCAAAAACCCAATCTAGCATTGATGTTCTTTACATGTTATCTGAACATTCTATTCATAATTGAAAGCTTCCAAACACAAGATTTCAAGCTCAAAATGCAGTAGTTGGGTGCAGCTCTCCAACAAGGTTCATCAAAGGGATGCAGTTGAGAAATTTGACTTGATGGCTTGGCATGATTGCATGTTACATTCTTGTACAGATTTTGTTTTGCCCCGCAGCATACATGTACAAAGGTGTACCTACAACAATGTTGGCTGTACAGATTAGGATGGTGTAATACTACTTCAGCCTGAATGTATATTTATGATGGGTATCCACCTTCCAATTGTTTGCATACACGTAGCTCATGTGGCCAATCCTCAGCATTGTGAATCACCCAATTTGCACATGCAAGCTGAGCATGTCATGATCAAAAGCTCAGTGTGGAAGGTCTTGGTAAACCCATGCTTGGAAGACTTTTCAGAATAGTTCATTGGAAGGCCCACTTCTGAGAACTTCAACAAAGCGTTGTGGTATTCCATACCATTAGTACCTGTAAGGTTTGTCTATGAAACTCTTGATAATAGTAGCAATATCAAGAGTACCATGACTGTCCTCAGTAGAAATATATAATATAACAAAATATTATAACCACAAAATTAAATATGATTACTAAGAATAATTATATAAAAAAAATATAAATTTAATTATTATTATAAAATATAATAATAAAGTAAATAATTATAATAAATTATAATTATTCTATTATTGTTATAGTCCCTGACAGTTATAGCAATAAGAAGTGTAAAGCTCTTAATGAGACAATGAAATGTGGAAAATATGAATATTAACCACTTATAAATAAATATCATAAATATTATTTATAATAGAATTAAGACACACACTGTGCAGAAATAATTCTTATGGAATAAAATTCTATATGAAAAAAACTAATACTAGATAAAAAATATATAGAGCTTTAGAGAAAATTTACTTATAATATTTATTTAATACAAAAAGCCAAATCACAACAGTTATTATGTCAAATAATAATTATAAGTTAAAAACACACCAAAAAAAAATTATGATTAAAGAGTTTTTAAGAGGAATTTGTGGATTATTAGAAGATATTTAGGATGATAATTTTTATGTAATAAAATATATTATTGGTGATCACAACAATAATCTAAATTCTAGGATTTCAATTCTTCAATTTTAGTTAATAAAGAATAAAATAACTTAAGAATTACTTTGATAATAAGATTTTATATTTAATAAAACTTTAACTGTTTAGATTTCTAATATGATTGGATTGATAATCAATGATGGACAAAAAAAGTGATGAAAAGACTCTTTTTATGTGTTCAGAGAAGCTCTCATGATTCATAATCGATATAGAGGGCGTTCTCAGATCAAAACTGAAAAACCATGCTTAAAAATAAAGTTCTTAACCTAAGGTAACTTATTTTTAATTCCAATTTAAAGTTATCAGTGTTATTCTTAACTACATGTAACTTTAATCCTCATTTCAACTACTTATTTTAAGTTTTTAATAGAAATAAACTTATTTATATCAAAGTTCATCACATGAACAACTTAAAAATAGAGTTTCAAGCAGAAATCTCTTAAACTCAATTTTTAATTAATTCTTAAAGATATTATAATTTTCTTTGAGCTTTAATTAAAAGAGTAAATTTCCAGGCTAATTAACCAGGAAATGTATTTATAAAGGATACCTCAAATTTAATTTATATGTAGATAATATTAAATTGTAAGCTGTGTGAAATTTCAAGAAAATCCATTAAGAATTGGATTTTTAATGAGTTTTTTAAGTTATTGCTATTTTTTGACGTAAAATAGCAATACACACCAAACCTTAACTTTTGATAAGGTTTTGATGCTTGTAACCTTAAATATTTAGGCTTAATTAATTTTTCACAGTTCTTAAAACCTTAAATTCAAGCCTGCATATTGGGTTTACCCTTTGGCAGCTTGAAATTCCTGTCTAATTTGGGATAAAACCAGTTTAAAGTTTAATGTTGGATCAAAGTCTAATCTTAAAGTTTAAATAAGGTTGAAAATCCTCCAATACAGGTGGATAACCTTAATTGAATCCTTGCAGATCCCAAAAGCTGGGTACCCCAGCTCTATTTGGTCTTTTTCCTTTGTCCCACCTTTCTGTGTGGATTTTGCCCTTTTATTTATTTAAATCCATACTATGGCCTTAAACCCTTTTAAATTGAGCTCACTCAGGATTTATATTCTGTATGGAAAATCCTTAGCCAATTCAGTAAATATACACCACACCTCAATTTTAACTAAAATTTTGGTAAGTTTGCACAAACCGTATGCAACTTTAAATTTAAGCTTATTTAAGCTTAAATTTAAAAATTTCAAGAAAATGTTAAAAAAGTTACATTAGTACTTTGAGATTCTTCAATATTCTAATAACATAAGAAATAAGTGTTTTTGGGTATAACACCTTATGGATGTACCCTAGGTTATTTTTGGTGTATAATCCATAAATGACATAATATTTATAACTTTTTTCATCAAAAAAAAGTTATATATATTTTTTGTTATTTTTTATTTTGAATTCAATTAAAAAGTCTGTTGAAGACAATTTTGACTGTGTATAAAGCTATTTGTGACCTTATGGGTATGTTATACATACCTCACAAGCTCACAGTACCAGTTTCAAGCTTACCAATAAAACAAAAGAAAAAAATGATAATGAAACAAATTATGCAAAACATATTTACACATTACAACTACAAATTTCAAAAATAAATTTACAATACACAGCCTCAAGATCTTATCAAAACAGTCACCAGGGCGAATCTTGCGTCAATCGTCGGCGATTGACTTCACGTCGCACCGCGGTCAGTATAAAATCTTGCTTCAGTCTCGTTAGTGTCACTGGATTTAGTGGGTCACGTCACGTCAGCGTCAAGACAACGTCAATCGTCACATGTGTCACATGAGAATATCACTCAAAGCCCAAACCCGTTTCAACACTATTCGCAACGTTTGGGTAATTTCACCTAATAGCTTCCGCCTCCCCAACGCTTAGCATGCTTACGCGCCCGCACCACCCTCCAGATGAGACTCTGACACTGCCTGCCCCCCATCTCTGTCCTCACCACTCCTTACGCTTTCACACCCCCACCCTTACCATCCTTACGCTTGTGTAGTGCCCTCCCGACATGCTCCCGAAACTGGTTACAATCCTTACGCTCGCGCAGTGCCCTCCCGACATGCTCCCGACACTGCTTACGATCCTTACGCTCGCGCAGTGCCCTCCCGACATGCTCCCGACACTGCTTACGATCCTTATGCTCGCGCAGTGCCCTCCCGACATGCTCCCGACACTGCTTACGATGCTTAAGCTCATGAAGTGCCCTCCCGACATGCTCCCGACACTGCTCACCATCCTTACGCTCATGAAGTGCCCTCCTGACATGCTCCCGACACTGCTTACGATCTTTATGCTCACGGAGTGCCCCCCCGACATACTCCCGACACTGCTTACGATCCTTATGCTCGCGGAGTGCCCTCCCGACATACTCCCGACACTGCTTACAATCCTTATGCTCGTGGAGTGCCCTCCCGACATACTCCTGACACTGCTTACGATCCTTATGCTCGCAGAGTGCCCTCCCAACATGCTCCCGACACTGCTTACGATCCTTATGCTCGAGGAGTGCCCTCCCGACATGCTCCCGACACTGCTTACGATCCTTACGCTCGCCTAGTAGGTACCCTCCCAACATGCCCCGACGCCGCTTACCATCCTTAAGCTTCCGTACTACATCCATAGTGTGTACGGTGGCTTGTTGGCGTACACAATGGAAGCCATCGCCGAAATATGCTGAGTGGCCTTCTCTGCCAACAGGACCTCAGGGGAAATTTGTCAGTATATTCACAATGTTGTGGTTAGGGCTTAAATCATGAGACTCGCAAATTAAAACCTAATAAGTGGACTATTTAAGACAAGAATTGTGTCTCCTTTTTCGCCGACAAAACCATTTTATTTCATATCATTCAAATGGAACACTTTGCTTAGTCCTTACCTCATGAGCGTTGAATAGTTCAAAAGTTGACTTTAGTAGGTTTCTCACTAGTCAACTTTATTCAATGTCTCACAGGGAAGTGATTTCATTTGCATGATATGAAATAATTTGCAAAACATCGCCTCCTTCAATTTCCCGACAAATCACATTTTGCAAATGCGATTATTTTACTTGCACCTTTTTTCTTGAATTTGGATCTTTTATCCAGAAATTTTCAAACAAGTTATCAATCAACTTGTCACCATCTATTTGCTTACTAAACTACCTCTGCGATGGCCCAAACCCCGGGAAATTCAACGGAATTTAATGAACGACCAACTTCAGCCCCAGAGAGTGGAAGTGAAATCTCTGATATGGCCAGTAGTCATGAACTGGGAATTGAAGTAGAGAGCCAGTCACATGAAGATAATCAAGATCCACCAGCTCTTCCAGAATGTGAGTATACATCCATCTTGAGTATTTCTAATCTCTCAAAACCTGATATTGTGTCATAGCCTTTATTTCAGGTCAACCGCCAAGCTCTCAGAAACCGAATATTAAAAGTTATGAGAAGGAAAAGACTGTTGAACCTTGTGCACCGACAGAAGATGATGGGCAAGATGATGTAATTTTCAGTGGGGAGGTGGAAATTATATCCAAGGAACAATTTGTCTCCAACATTGCTCAAACAATCCCAAGGCTTGAAAAAAATTCAAAATGATAGTAAAATTCCTGATTATGTGCGTCAAAAGATTTCCGAAGCCATGAGCCTCCTCAAAATGGATTTGAACCGTAAGTCCATTACTAATTCAAAACAAAATTGATAAAAATAGCTTCTTACAATATATGGGCAGGTGTGGAGGTGGGAGAATCTCTACCTGAAGGATCTCGAGTCGTAATTGGATTTCCAGGCAAAGGATTAGGAAAAAGACCAAATATACATGCGACCAAAAAAACCAACAAAAAACGCCATACCTTTGAAGCGGCAAAGGATTCCCGGGATCAAGGTGATGAAATGATCAATGTTGAAGTGGACCATATTGATAATGAACCTCCGCATACTGAACCCCCCCCATACTCAATGAAACAATCCATGATGAAGCTCCACATACTGAAAGCCCCCCAATACCCAATGAAACAATGCATGATGCAACCCCTCCCGCCTCTCCTCAGAATATTCAAGCCCCTCAAGAAAGGGAAACAATTAAACATGATACAATGGGACGAGATATGACTGATATAATTCCCGACGCTGAGCCCCAAGTGTCATCCGCTGCGAATTTTCAAGGAATATTTTTATCCCGCATGGAAGAGTTTGCAGGCATTTTGAATTATCATTCCAATATTTCTCAACAATCATGGAAAAGGGGGCTTGATAATATCAATAGGATTTACAAAAATAGATGGGACAATTTACCAACCAAGGATGCTCATACATTCCTGCCCGTTGGTATTAAGGTGATCAGTAACCGAGATCTTAAAATGTCGGCTTGGCTGCAGGACCTTGAGATGGCAGGTGAGTTCTTTTTATCTTTGTGCATGATACTTGATTATTGGATGTTAACTGGTGATATAAATTGCAATATACAGGGTTAGATTTTTTTAAGCCAACCGAAACAGAAGCGTTTTTTGATTACAACATTTGAAATCTCAAATTGATGAAGGAATCAGCTAAACCTCCAGATAATCTCCCCAAATCTGAACACTCCTTCTTCAAAATGGTTCTGAGCCTTCTTTACCCCGCCAATCCAGTTAAACATTTTTGGGCAAATGTTATGTTTGAATCCATTAGTTTAGTCTCATACGATGTGATTGCACCCAAACCGTATGTTGCACCAACATCAAATTCGACCGATCCTCTTGGACTCGAACGGGGAGCAGTTGAATACCTTGCCTCCTGCTTGAGTAAATCGAAGCAATGTGCAACCCAACTCAGTATTGAACGTGGCGGCGCTGACAATGAGATATCCACAAAGCCGCACAAGAACCTGGAGGATCTAATGGATAAAGTTATCCATTTGATGATTGCGTACAACATGGTACGTGCACATACAAAGGTCGAAGTTAATGGCATCAAAGGCAAACTCACGAACTCAAAAAAAATGAGGCCATCAAAGATCTTTTGGCGTGTCACAAGAATCTCGGAATAAATCGAATTTGCTATGGTATATTAGCGGCATTCTGTGCGGCGGGGGTTCGTGGTTTGATGGTATGCTCAGATGACTGGAGAACAAGCTCAGTTAAAGGGGCTTTATCACTAATTGACATTTCCGCAAAACTTTCAGAGGGTAAAAATCTAGTGGAGCCAGTGTGGCTACGTACTAATAAGTATATATGTAATTTACTGAATAAAAGTTTCTTCTCATCAGAGTCTTTTAACCCCACTGTACCTCTTAGAATTGAATTTGCACAATGCTTAGTATTAGACTTTGGTGATGCCTGGGTGGCGAAATGCGGTCTTGGTTCAAGTGATGAGGTCACCTTGACAGTACCCAGGTCAGCTAAACTCACAACCAGGATTGACCCGTTTTAGATTAGCTTTGTACTAGATAGATTGTAATTTAATTTTGCAAAGTGATTTATGAATTTAATAATCATGACTTCCTATCCTACTACTGCCGGATGCCACAGTCTGAATACCAATAGTAATTGTACGGCGGCATGCCTCCGTACATCATTGCAAAGACTCCGCCAAGACGCAAGCTGAGTCAGGCTTTGTGCCCGCGAGTAGCACACTCGGGGGCATTGTGGGAAGTCGCGTTTATCACTTCCCGCCAGCCCATAATAGGCAAAATGTTACTGTGTCTTTCAAGAGGACTGGGATAACTAGGGATCCGCAGCAGGATGCATATTGCATTTGCGTGTGCTTGCAATATTCCAAATGGTTGGATTGGAAAGTGATTGCATGGGAACATCAATATGTAAAATTGAATAATGCACTATCCACTGCAATTTTTAGGTTCAGGTATTTGAGATCGCGAATTCGCGAAGGTCAGGTGTGATCTTTCTTTTTAGCCGCAATTAAAAAAGATTCATCGTCCGCAATTCAATTTAGGTGGTATTAATAAATCAGTAATCATTTGGTTTCATTTCATTTTCTGCTGCAAGCATGCCATTCACGAAAAAAGGAAAAGAGCGTAGAAGGGAACTCGTGAGAAAGCGTTGGGCTGAGGAAGGAAAGTGTGAGTTTCTCCCTTAATCACAGTGTATATATATAGATATATATATATGCTTCCACATTTATGTGGCACCCTCATTGGGCCCCACGGAAGAACATTGGCTTTAGTCGGTTCAGATTGTGCCAATGTCCTGTGGGCTCCAACAGGGAAGTCAAAGGATGTGTGCCGAAGAAAGCTCCTTGGCAGTATCTGATATCTTGTGTGCTTCAACACATAGTGATCCCGCAACCACTCGGTAATAGTAGCAGATCCCAAAAGACAAATGAGCGCAAAACCACCCGAATGAATAGGTTTTTTTCCTCCTCTCGCCCAACAGCACAAATATCAATGCCAGTATCAGCAAATATCACCCCAAGTGAAATTCGGAGGGTGGTGGATGTCAATCAGATCAAACGCATTCACTTTGGCTGTGTGGCAATTTTCTCTTCAACCGGATTACTCATTGCCCTTGTTGAATTCCAACCATTCGCAACAATGAGTGAAGTCGAGGTCAATTAATGGGATGAATTATCACAATTCTTATTTTGCGAAAAGAGGTTCACTGACCCTATTGCAACAAATGGAGCATTACTGGAGGGATTTATGTTCGCGATTGGGTGGCGCAAATGCACCACGAAGAATGAACAATTTGGTCTGTATGGTAGTGCTGGAAAAATTGAAAATGCAAAAGATGAATGGCGGGACCGAGGGGCCAATCTTAGCTCGGTGGGTTGCATTCTAGGTCAATCCTTACGATATGTTGGGGATAATTTATTTCAGAAGATTCAAAATTGCTACAACTCATTGGGGGTTCCGTCTTTTGATCAAGTCAAGTATGAAGGCAATAATCCCGCAAATCAGGGTGCATGTGAGTTTTCTTCGGCACTCACTTTCACCATGAATGGATTCAAAAACGCACCTCATGTTGATAAGGATGCATTGCTGTATGCTTCGGGATGGTGGTTTCAAGCTGATAAGGAGACCGGCCAAATTCAAAGAGATGCATCAAAGCGGTGTACAGGGGGGAAATTGATTTTCCCAAATGAGCATTTTTGGATTGATCTATCCGATTGTCATGGGCTCATTCAGGTAGTGTGGGCCAGCAGTACATTTCTTCATTATACTGATCCAGCACAGGACAACAAAAGCATGACACTAGTGGGTATGTCCGCAC
The DNA here is from genome assembly GCA_023105745.1 of Austropuccinia psidii. Taxonomy (NCBI): domain Eukaryota; kingdom Fungi; phylum Basidiomycota; class Pucciniomycetes; order Pucciniales; family Sphaerophragmiaceae; genus Austropuccinia; species Austropuccinia psidii. The sequence goes on along the minus strand of JALGQZ010000003.1, from coordinate 35,140,865 downwards.
AATGCTCAAGGAGGTTGGCAAAAACAATGTGCCGAAAAAGCCACGGCTATTATGAGATTGGCGAGGGAGCGGCCTATCAAATCAGGGATGGTAATACAATCTCAGCCCAATTCAAAGAGTGAGGCAGTCGGAATAGTAGCGTGATTGGTAGATAATGGTGGGGTAAGGCAGAGGACAATATACACCAGGATTGGATGGTTTCGAGTGCGGGAGATGGGGTGTCTCACATGAAAAAGGGGTGAAGTGGATTATGTACGGAGGCATGCCATTGTACATATGCCAGGTTTGTTGCTCTTGTCCAGGATCCCAACGCTTCACACGCGAATCCTTATGCTTGTGCAGGTTCCAACAATGCTAAAAGTTCCTTACGCCTATGCCGGGTGCCGACGCTTCACACGCCAATCCTTACGCCTGTGCAGGTTCCCGACAACTCACACGCCAATCCTTACGCCTGTGCAGGTTCCCGAAAGCTCACACGCCAATCCTTACACCTGTGCAGGCTCCCGAAAGCTCACACGCCAATCCTTAGGCTTGTGAAGGTTGCCAACAATGCTGACAATTTGTTACGCCTGTGCAGGCTCCCGAAAATTCACACGCCAATCCTTACGCCTGTGCCGCCTCCCGACAGCTCACACGCGAATCCTTAGGCTTGTGAAGGATGCCAGCAATGCTGACAATTTCTTACGCCTTTGCAGGCTCCCGACAATTCACACGCCAATCCTTTCACCTGTACAGGCTCCCGACAGCTCACACGCCAATCCTTACGCCTTTTCAGGCTCCCGACAGCTCACACGCCAATCGTTACGCTTGTTAAGGTTCCCAACAATTTAAACAATTCAATACATGACCAAGATTAATAGCGTGTGACCATGGGAACGGCAATTTCTCATGAATCTGGAGTGGATTGCTCACATGCCAGAACCTCCCGCTTTTTTACAGTAAAGATTTGATATGGCTCTAAACAATGGAGGAAGAAAATATAGGAGGCAGGAATGGTGACTATTGGCGCATTTTTGGCAAAAGATTTTCTCACATACAAATACTAACTCAAACTTTTGGTGGGGCACTTACGAAAATTATTCTCACCCAATAGTAAATATGAATCATTGAGGAATTATAATAAATTCACGTGAACAAAGAATGCAAGAGAAATTGAAAATATCTTTCATTGAATACAAATAATTTATCTAAAGGAGTGTATTACAAAAGGTAAAAAGAGGAAAGAATACGATTTTTTTTGTGGATTTTATTTTTCTAAGAATTTGGAGACTATCCCGGTGATGTCCTCCATTGGATAAGCCTCTATCGCCTCGCCAAGGAGGGAGTTTAGTTCCTCCCGGAATTCCCGGTGCATCTCATTTCGATGAGCTGCATCCACGAAAGGAATCATGTGGAGCAACCGACGATGCTCCAACAAGATTCGGTTGATCGATTCATGGACGATTGCTCGAGGAATCATTAGTATCGGGCGCAGGTCGGTGAATTCCTGGCGAGCGTCATTGTAGGAATGAGAGGAGCTTGGCACTGGGGGGGAGGAGGCGGTTGGGTTCTCGGCGTCAATGGGAGGGATATCCGGGGAAGGAACTGGGGTAGGAGTGGTGGGAGGGGGAACAGGAGGGGGGGATCCGACTGGCGTATCGTCGATGATGATAATGGAGCGGGGAGTTGCGGGACGAGCTGGAGGTGGTCGAAGGAGGGGTGAGGAAAAGTTGAGTTGAGTTAAAAAAGGGAAATAGGGACTTACCAAAAGGTTCCTCCGTTGATTGCGTAGGAGCCACCTCAGGTTGAGGCTCACGAGTCGCAATGTCCTCAGGTGGTTCAGAGGATGGACTCGGGCCAGGAATAGGTGGCTCATCGTGCTGGGTGGCTTCTACAAATTGAGGAAGAGTCAGTTAACTTGATGCGAAAGTGAAAATGAGAAAAGAGAAAGTTGGCTGCTTACCGCGGAATAAGTCCTCAGACCATCGGGTGCCACTCGGGCCTGGAGTGGGTTGCCGCGGGGTTTGCTCGCGAGGCAAAGTAGGAACGGGAGAGTCTTGTCGGGGGGGATTTGGGGGGTTTGGTTCTATGAGTAATGGAAAAAAGTGAGTATTATTGCGTGAAGATAAATGAGATAAGGAGGAGAAAGAAAACTTACTTTGGCGTTTGAATCCCATCGGTGAGAAGACATGGTGATGATCAGCCCAAGCTCAAATGTCCTCTTTCCATCGCCATCCTTCATCAGCCGGATAATCACTTCGCTCAGGTCGAGGAGTGAAGTGACCATCGGATGGTGGCCTAGGAGGGGGGGTGGACAAATCGATGCTTGAGGGGACTGGGCTAATCGTCCTGAATCGTTCCCGCTGGCCTGTTTGGGGTCCCGGGGTCCACTCACGCTCGGAAATCGTTTCATCATCATCGGCCACAAAGGAGTCCTGGCAAGGGTGTCTTGGGCGGGAACTCCTCTGGCCGCGGGGTCGGAAGGGGCGGACGACGAACGAACATTTCTTGTGTGCTTGTCGGCAAGCATCACAAGCGTCGGTCGTCGTCGAGGAACGAATGCAGGGGATACCCCGCTTGGTGCATAACGTGCACGACATCTAAAAACAAATCAAAACAGGTTAGTAACTGAATAGAAAGTAAGCAATCAAGAAAGAAAAGGAAGACATACGATGATTTATAATTTTAAAACGGAATTCAAATTAAAAAAGCGCTAGTAGGAGGTTTTTAAAAGTCTAGAAGAGAGCGGTGAAGAAAGGGAATTATTAATATTGGATCATAATGTTGACAAAAGTCTAATTGGAGAAAACGTACAAAGTAGATAGAAGTGGGGTTCTGAAAGTATTAGCAGGAAAAACAAAAAGCGAGCAGGAAGGGGAGTGGGGTTAGTCGAGTGCGAAAGAAAAGACTGGAAAGGCAGGAAGACGAGGGGGAATACGCACAAGAAGGACAAACGCGGGTGAGGTTGAACGAAGTGGAGCGGGCAAGAGAGAAAGTGAAGTGCGTGTCGTGTGAAGATGGTCTTTTATACCATGGTGAAGCTGAGACGATGTGAGCCTTAGAGGTAATTTCATATACCCAAAAGACCACAAATATAAAAAATAACATATTAATATAAATAAAATAAATTTATTTATATTATTAAAATAAAAATAAAAAATATAAATATAAAATTATATTAAAAATAAAAAATTAATTATAATTTAAAAATAAAATTACTTTAAATTTTGTAAATATAAAATTACATTTATACTTGAAAAATTTAAGTAAAAATGAAATTTTAACAAAATTGTGAAAAAATAAATAAATTTGGAAAAAAGTTAAATAAAATTTATTATAACTTTTTATCCAATAAATAAACATATAAATTTTATTTCACCATTGGATTCCTCATAAAAAATCAGGTGGGGTCACCTCTGAGTGAAATTTTTGTAACTCAACTCTAAATAAGCTTAAATTAAGTTTTTAGTATTTTCAATACAAAAGTTGAAAATCCTCAAAACCTTAATTTAATTCACACCACATTTGGTGTTAACCATCAATTTTTGTGTTAAAATTGAGGTGTTGTGTTTAGTTTAGAAGTTATGAGGAATTGAAGTATTTTCAATTGAATTCAATTGAAATGTCAAAATGTGCGCGTGTATTACATAAGTGAACTTTGATTTACATATGAGGTGTCAATTATTACTGTATTGTACTGTACAATTGAATTGAATTACATATGTAAATTATAAGTATAATACATGATGAGGAATTAAAGGAAAAAATAAATTGGGGGGGGAAAAGGAACTCCAGCTCTAAGGGGGAGCTATACCCCCAAAATCCTTGCTGACAGGCCTGGGATGTCAAAATTCACGCAAAAGTTCATCACTTTTGGCCTGGAATTGAGTTACAGGGTCTGTGGACTCAATTGATGATGAGGTTTTGAAACCAACTGGGGTAGTTTTAGCTGTTGCCAAGAAGGTAAAACTACCCTTAAGATAAAACAATCATAATAAAAACAGTTTTAACTGGTTTCTACGCCTCTGACACACATTCTGACGTGTTTTGAAGGCTCTAGGCCTGATATTGCTATAGTAATGGCTGATTTAAGGGTCTAAAATGGCTAAAAATGGCTAAAAATGGCTTAAACCAGCCCTTTTTGGTCTAAACCAGGGTTCAATGATGCCATAATTGGCTTTTCTGTTGTCAGACTGTTTTTCACGACTGACAAGAGTAAATTTTACTTTTGGAGTAAGAGAATTGATGGCTATAAAAGAATGTCTTCTTTGCCCCACTTTTCTCTTCATGTTAGAATCTTTTCCTTTTATTAATTAGTTTAAAACTGTTAAACCAATCAATCAAAGATTCCAACCACCACTTTTAAATCATTTTAATCCTTTTAACCACGTGAAAAAATCATTATAATCATTGTTTGTAACTCTTATAATCATTTTTACCCCTGAACCACCCCAAAAGTGAATTAAAGCATCTTTCATCACTGTTAACTTTGTCACTTTGTTTCCAAATTCACTCTGGTCACTTTTGGGCGTGTTTTCTCTTTAATATTCTTTTTAAAGACTTTGTTCTTTAATTAATTGCTTGCAGTTCTTTGCTCAATTAATTCCAATTGAAATTGCTCTTGAAGAAATTTCTTTTGTAGCCTTAAAATATCTCTTGTAGAGTATTTTTTGGATAAATTTTTATTGTTGGTAAAACAATAAATTTTTATAATATTATTGTTTTATACTAATAAAGTTATAAACAATAAATTTGGCGTGTTTTCTCTTAAAAATAATATTTCATACTATTTTTAATTGAATTTTACCTTATACAAATTTTGAGGACAGGAAAAGTACTTGATTTTTAATCAAAGTTTCATATCCACACCTTACATTTGGGGGCCCAGCTGTGATATTTTACCTGTGACATATTTTTTTACTCTTTTTTTAATCTTTTTCTTATATTGAAAAATTTAAAAAACATATAAAAAATACTTATAATTCAAAAAATCAATAAAAAATATTTTTTTTTTCATATTATAAGTGAGGCTTTAATTTTTATTTCTTTTTTGAAATAACCTTTTTTTTTACTTAATTAATTGGCTTTTTCATTAATTTTAGTGTCTGACAACGTGGTAAGACAAGAAAACATTGAAACAGCCTCAACAGTAACCAGCATTATCCCTGCCAGTACTGTTAATTCTGATCATAATAGTACTGTTATTGTGACTCAAAATAACCAACCTGAACCAATATCTTCTGAATTAATTAACTTGGACATAAGTAATACCCTTCAGAAAGCTAAAAATTTGGCCAATAGTAAGTTTTTTGACGTAAAAATACTATTTTAAGCCTTTTTAACCATAATTATGCCTTCAACCAGATCAGGAGCCAGCTACAACCCCTCAAGCAGCTCCCAAAAAGGTAATAGACGTGATTATGGCAGAGGCCAACCAGGTACAGAAGGAAAAGGGTCAGTTGATGACTTCCAAACAACTAAAATGGGTCATTCTGAAGCTGATAATACCATTTTACCTTCAAAAAGAGCTGACACCGCCACAAGAAGCCTCAGTGGACATATACAAAGCCAGCCACAAAGCTTACAACAATGCACTGCAGTACAAGGAGTACCAGATCCTGGCAGATCTGTGGAAAAACTGCATGAATTCTTACCTGACAGTAAGGAAATTCTTGGGCCATCCCAACACTTGCAAATTGCTCAATGGATGGCATCCATTGATGGAGAAGAAAAACATGATGCTTTTGACACTAGAATGGAGGAAAAACAACCCTCCACCACCCAAACCAGTGCCAAAAACAGCCCCAGTGGCCAGCAGCAGCAATTCCAACGTGAAAAAGCAGCCACAAACTCCAAACAAGGGCAAAGGGAAGGCACCAGCCCCAAAACCTTACAGCCAGGGCTACAGAATCCCAAAGATTCAGCAGGATGCCATGGAAAATGTATTTCAGATGGCCAGAACCATGATGGAATTACAGAAGAAGGAGGAAGCCAGATTAAGGTTCCAGAAATGATTTCTGACATATTTGATTCCATCCCAGAGTTGTATAATGCTATAAATGACGTGAAAAAACATCTTTCTGATAAAAATGACACCATTTGTAACAACATTAAAACAAACAACCTGAGTCTGTGCCAAATTAATGAAACACTTATGTGTTTTGAAAAAGTTTTAAGAACAATTAAAAATTCTAATAATGACAATTCTTCTAACATTAAAATAAATGAACAATCTGCCATTATTAAAGAATTAACAGATAAATATTCTAAATTCAATATTGATGACATGATTGAAACAAGAATTAAACAAGCCATAAATATTATCAAGACAGATAACAAGAAAGTCCTTGATGACATTTCAAATTCATTTACTGAAGTAAAGACATATACCATTGCCTTGAAAAAGTGTTTTGATGCTTCACAAGAAGAAGTATCAAAATTATCAATGAAATTGAATCAAGTCACTGCTGATAATACAAGACAGACAGAGTTATGGCAAGAACTTACACATAAAGAAGACATGTATAAAATTGAAGTAATAAATTTAATACAAAGCTTCCAACATGAATACAGAAATTCCCAAAGGTGTAGCAACAGTAAAATGAATGACATTGAACAATTACTGAACACCTTACCAAGAATGTCTACACCTCTAAATCAAAATGAGGGAACAAGAATTTCAAATCCACAAGTATTGGATCCTGATAATTCACAATTAAAAAATGAATTATCCACTTCTTTTCATAACTTGGAACCATCAATGGGCCAAGCACTCTTGAAAGAAGTTCCAAAACTTAAAGAATGGCCTCACTTCAGTGGTGAAGGAGAGTATGACCATATGGAATTCATTAGAGGTATTGACATGATCAAAGAGGATTTTGAATTACCAGACAGATTGGTAACAGCCAGGTTTAACACCTTGTTTACCAGATCAGCTCACAGATGGTACATCAAAATAAGACAAGCACATGGACACCAGAGTTGGACTTGGTGGAAAACCCAAATCATCAACAAATGGGCAAATGATGCTTGGAGGTTTAAAGTTGAAACAGCCTTTGAATCTGCCAAATTTAATTCTGATAAAGACAAAGCTTTACCATGGTTTTGCCAACAAAAGGACAGATTAACAGCATTATATCCTGACATGTCAGAATTTATGATCCATAGAAAAATTCTGAGACAATGTGGAGGTGACTTAGAGCATGCTGTCAAAAGCAGGACTACTGAACAATCTTCAGCAGAGGATATTATCAATATACTAGAAGAAGTAACCACCAGAACCAAAATTGGTTCTAGTAGGGTGAATCTTAAAACAAGGTTTAATACACCTTGGAAAGATTCTGTGGACAAAAACCCCAAAGAAAATTCTAGTAATATTAAATATAAATCTGCAGATACAGTCAGAAAATGCCATATTTGCCAAAGCACCACCCATTTAGCCAATACATGTCCAAAAAGGGGGAAAATCAATGAAATTGACATTGAAAAAGAACCAGATGTTGAAAAAGAAGACATAATTGAAGACAATTCAGATGATAAGTCATCCATATTCTCTGAATCTTCAAAAGATATAGAAAATATCAATGCCACTTTTGACATCATGGAATCTTATTCCCACTTACCACAATTGAGCAATGGTCAAGTTGATTTATCAAAAGTTCAAGATGCACAACTTATGAAGACAAAACCAAACAGAGGAAAAGGTTATACAGCTGGTAACTCCTGTATAACAGAAGTGGTGATTGACAACAAACCCACCAAACTTTTGCTTGACCCAGGAGCCTTCTGCTCTTGTGTTGGAAAATCTTTTCTTAAGACTTGTGTACCAAATTTTGAAGACCAATTGTTACCAATTGATGGTATAAAATTCAACAGTGCAAGTAACCCAATGAAAGCATTAGGAATATTTGAGACCAATGTCATATTCCCACACATAAATGGGAATTTAAGGATCACAGTTGAATTTGTTGTTATGGAAAATTGCTCTAGTACCCATTTTATATTGGGAAATGACTATTTAATCATGTATGGGATAGATTTACATAATAACAAAGACAGATACTTTACAATTGGAGACAATAAGCGCCAGAAATTTGCCTTTTTACCCTTTAAAAGACAAATTACAGTAAACAAAGTATCACCAGTCAACTTAGAGTTAGAGAAATTCAAGTCTGAACAGTTAAATGAGGCTGAAATAAGCCTTCATCTGACTGATAAGCAAGAAAATGAACTTTCTTCCCTTTTGTATGACCACAGAGGAGCATTTGCTACAGACAAAGAACCCCTGGGAGCAATTATTGGTCATGAAGTTGACATCATTCTTAACATTGAGAGACCTTATCCACCACTCTTAAGAAGACCTGCTTATCCAGCAAGTCCAAAATCAAGAGAAGCTCTAGAAATTCATATCAAAGAACTTCTAGACCTTGGTGTAATAAGAAAAGTAGGCCACAATGAGGAAGTAGAAATAACTACACCAGTCATAGTGGCGTGGCATAATGGAAAATCCAGAATGGTTGGGGACTTTAGAGCTCTGAACACTTACACTGTTCCAGACAGATACCCAATACCAAAAATCCAAATTGCCCTTACTCAAATATCTCAAGCAGTGTATATAACCACTATGGATGCCCTTAAAGGATTCCATCAAAATGTAGTAACACCAAGAGCAAGAAAATACTTGAGAACTATTGTTCATTGTGGAGTGTATGAATACTTAAGGATGCCCTTTGGTATCAAAAATGCACCTTCACACTTCCAAAGAATGATGAATGAAATCTTCCCTGAAGAACTCTCAGAGGGATGGTTAATCATTTACATTGATGACATTATTATCTGTTCAAAGACTTGGGAGGAGCACATGTACAGATTATCAAGAGTTTTGACAAAAATCCAATCAGTAAACATGAAAATCTCCTTGAAGAAATGTCATTTTGGATTTAAAGAACTTAAGGCACTAGGACATGTTGTATCTGGTTTTTCCCTTGGAATTGATAAAAACAAAGTTGCAGCAGTATTGTTAAAACCCATGCCTCAGAATAAGAAGGAAATTCAGTCATTCTTAGGTTTTGCAGGATATTACAGGCAACACATTAAAGACTTTGCATCCATAGCAAGACCACTTTATAAGTTGTGTGACAAAGACACAGTATTTGAGATGACTGTTGACAGAGTCAAAGCTTTTGAGTCTCTAAGAGAAGCATTGACCACTGCTCCACTCTTACTGATGCCAGACTTTAAATTGCCTTTCAAACTGTATATTGATGCATCAGGGGATGGACTAGGTGCTGCACTTCACCAAGTTCAGATCATAAATGACAAACCTGTAGAAGGACCAATATGTTTCATATCCAGACAAATCAAACCAACTGAAGCCAGATATGGAGCAAGTCAAATGGAATGTCTATGCCTTGTCTGGGCCTTAGAGAAATTGAACTATTTCTTAGAGGGATGTGTTTTTGAAGTAATAACAGATTGTACAGCTGTGAAATCACTTTTGAACATGAAAACACCTAACAGACACATGCTCAGATGGCAAATAGCCATACAAGAATACAGAGGCAATATGACTATTGTTCATAAGGATGGGAATATTCATAAGAATGCAGATGGACTAAGCAGATGGCCATTACCAAATAACATTGATAATCCTGCTTATGTTCCAGAAGAAGCTTCACCACAAATTCCAATAGAAGGAATAAGTGTTACAGACTTGAACACCACCTTCTTTGAAGAAGTCAGAAATAGTTACACTCAAGATAAGAATTGTAGCATCTTATGCCAATTACTTAACAAAGACTGTAAAGACAACTCTCTAATACATGCCTTGGATGAAGTATGGAGAAAATCTTATAATGAAGGGAGATTTCACCTACTGGATGGTATAATTTACCACAGAACCAAGCACACATGTGTCATGACAGTTGTAGACAGGTCATTAATCAATCTTGTACTGAAAGAATGCCATGATAGTCCCTTTTCAGGACATCTTTCTGAGGACAGAACAAGAGAGAAAGTAAAGACCTGCATATGGTGGCCAATGTGGCAAAAAGATGTTGCAGAATATTGCAAAACCTGTGACAGATGCCAAAAGGCAAATAAATCCACTGGCAAAAGACTTGGAAATATGATGAAAATCCAAGAACCAAACAGACCTTGGGAAATTGTCCATATGGATTGGGTAACTGGCCTACCACAAGGAGGTGACAGGAGCTATAATGCTTGCCTAGTAATTGTGGACAGATTCAGTAAAACTCCAATCTTTTTACCATGTCACAAAGATGATACAGCCATGGATACAGCTCTTCTGATATGGAATAGAGTAGTGTCATGGACTGGGATATTTACAAATATCATCAGTGATAGAGATCCCAAATTCACTTCAGCTCTATGGACAAATCTTCACCAATTATTTGGCACAAAACTGTCTTTCTCTACAGCCTACCACCCACAAACTGATGGTCTGGCTGAAAGAATGATCCAAACCTTAGAGGACATGGTGAGAAGATTTTGTGCATATGGCCTTGAATTCAAAGATTGTGATGGATTTACCCATGATTGGTGTACTCTGTTACCAGCACTGGAATTAGCATATAAAACATCAATCCATTCCAGTACCAATCAGACTCCTGCTATTCTAGAAAAAGGATGGAACCCCAAGTTACCCCAAGATTCCTTGAGGAAAGACTTAATTGAAATACATCCCACAGCTGCTAGCTTCAAAGGAATGCTAGACAAAGCTAGAAAGCATGCAGTGAGATGCATGGAGGACTCTTTTGCATATGCTAAAGACAAATGGGATAAATCTCATGCAACTCCAGATTTCAAAGTGGGGGACCTAGTTCTTGTATCCACCACTAACTTCAATAACATCAAAGGATGTAAAAAGTTAAAAGACTCCTTTGCAGGACCTTTTGTGATTAAGGCCCTCCATGGAGAAAATGCTGTTGAAGTAGAGTTATCTGAAGAACTTAGCAATAAGCACCCTACATTTCCAGTAAGCTTGATAAAGCCATACAAATCTAGTGATGCTGAGAAATTTCCCTTGAGGAATAAGATTCCCCAAGTTATACCTCCTATTGAGACATCTGGTACTAAGAAAATAACCAAAGTTCTTAAAGAAAGGAAATTAAGAACCAAGAAAGTAAGGGAATACCTTGTTAGGTACAGTGACCCAACTTGTGAAGATGAATGGTTAGAAGAGAAAGATATACCAGAAGCCACCAAACTCCTGAGGAGATTCAGACACACTAGAAACACCAATATTACAAAGTAATATTCTTTTTTAGGGGGAGGGAATGTGAGCCTTAGAGGTAATTTCATATACCCAAAAGACCACAAATATAAAAAATAACATATTAATATAAATAAAATAAATTTATTTATATTATTAAAATAAAAATAAAAAATATAAATATAAAATTATATTAAAAATAAAAAATTAATTATAATTTAAAAATAAAATTACTTTAAATTTTGTAAATATAAAATTACATTTAGACTTGAAAAATTTAAGTAAAAATGAAATTTTAACGAAATTGTGAAAAAATAAATAAATTTGGAAAAAAGTTAAATAAAATTTATTATAACTTTTTATCCAATAAATAAACATATAAATTTTATTTCACCATTGGATTCCTCATAAAAAATCAGGTGGGGTCACCTCTGAGTGAAATTTTTGTAACTCAACTCTAAATAAGCTTAAATTAAGTTTTTAGTATTTTCAATACAAAAGTTGAAAATCCTCAAAACCTTAATTTAATTCACACCACATGTGGTGTTAACCATCAATTTTTGTGTTAAAATTGAGGTGTTGTGTTTAGTTTAGAAGTTATGAGGAATTGAAGTATTTTCAATTGAATTCAATTGAAATGTCAAAATGTGCGCGTGTATTACATAAGTGAACTTTGATTTACATATGAGGTGTCAATTATTACTGTATTGTACTGTACAATTGAATTGAATTACATATGTAAATTATAAGTATAATACATGATGAGGAATTAAAGGAAAAAATAAATTGGAAAGATTAAATTGGGGGGGGGGAAAAGGAACTCCAGCTCTAAGGGGGAGCTAGACCCCCAAAATCCTTGCTGACAGGCGTGGGATGTCAAAATTCACGCAAAAGTTCATCACTTTTGGCCTGGAATTGAGTTACAGGGTCTGTGGACTCAATTGATGATGAGGTTTTGAAACCAACTGGGGTAGTTTTAGCTGTTGCCAAGAAGGTAAAACTACCCTTAAGATAAAACAATCATAATAAAAACAGTTTTAACTGGTTTCTACGCCTCTGACACACATTCTGACGTGTTTTGAAGGCTCTAGGCCTGATATTGCTATAGTAATGGCTGATTTAAGGGTCTAAAATGGCTAAAAATGGCTAAAAATGGCTTAAACCAGCCCTTTTTGGTCTAAACCAGGGTTCAATGATGCCATAATTGGCTTTTCTGTTGTCAGACTGTTTTTCACGACTGACAAGAGTAAATTTTACTTTTGGAGTAAGAGAATTGATGGCTATAAAAGAATTTCTTCTTTGCCCCACTTTTCTCTTCATGTTAGAATCTTTTCCTTTTATTAATTAGTTTAAAACTGTTAAACCAATCAATCAAAGATTCCAACCACCACTTTTAAATCATTTTAATCCTTTTAACCACGTGAAAAAATCATTATAATCATTGTTTGTAACTCTTATAATCATTTTTACCCCTGAACCACCCCAAAAGTGAATTAAAGCATCTTTCATCACTGTTAACTTTGTCACTTTGTTTCCAAATTCACTCTGGTCACTTTTGGGCGTGTTTTCTCTTTAATATTCTTTTTAAAGACTTTGTTCTTTAATTAATTGCTTGCAGTTCTTTGCTCAATTAATTCCAATTGAAATTGCTCTTGAAGAAATTTCTTTTGTAGCCTTAAAATATCTCTTGTAGAGTATTTTTTGGATAAATTTTTATTGTTGGTAAAACAATAAATTTTTATAATATTATTGTTTTATACTAATAAAGTTATAAACAATAAATTTGGCGTGTTTTCTCTTAAAAATAATATTTCATACTATTTTTAATTGAATTTTACCTTATACAAATTTTGAGGACAGGAAAAGTACTTGATTTTTAATCAAAGTTTCATATCCACACCTTACATTTGGGGGCCCAGCCGTGATATTTTACCTGTGACATATTTTTTTACTCTTTTTTTAATCTTTTTCTTATATTGAAAAATTTAAAAAACATATAAAAAATACTTATAATTCAAAAAATCAATAAAAAATATTTTTTTTTTCATATTATAAGTGAGGCTTTAATTTTTATTTCTTTTTTGAAATAACCTTTTTTTTTACTTAATTAATTGGCTTTTTCATTAATTTTAGTGTCTGACAACGTGGTAAGACAAGAAAACATTGAAACAGCCTCAACAGTAACCAGCATTATCCCTGCCAGTACTGTTAATTCTGATCATAATAGTACTGTTATTGTGACTCAAAATAACCAACCTGAACCAATATCTTCTGAATTAATTAACTTGGACATAAGTAATACCCTTCAGAAAGCTAAAAATTTGGCCAATAGTAAGTTTTTTGACGTAAAAATACTATTTTAAGCCTTTTTAACCATAATTATGCCTTCAACCAGATCAGGAGCCAGCTACAACCCCTCAAGCAGCTCCCAAAAAGGTAATAGACGTGATTATGGCAGAGGCCAACCAGGTACAGAAGGAAAAGGGTCAGTTGATGACTTCCAAACAACTAAAATGGGTCATTCTGAAGCTGATAATACCATTTTACCTTCAAAAAGAGCTGACACCGCCACAAGAAGCCTCAGTGGACATATACAAAGCCAGCCACAAAGCTTACAACAATGCACTGCAGTACAAGGAGTACCAGATCCTGGCAGATCTGTGGAAAAACTGCATGAATTCTTACCTGACAGTAAGGAAATTCTTGGGCCATCCCAACACTTGCAAATTGCTCAATGGATGGCATCCATTGATGGAGAAGAAAAACATGATGCTTTTGACACTAGAATGGAGGAAAAACAACCCTCCACCACCCAAACCAGTGCCAAAAACAGCCCCAGTGGCCAGCAGCAGCAATTCCAACGTGAAAAAGCAGCCACAAACTCCAAACAAGGGCAAAGGGAAGGCACCAGCCCCAAAACCTTACAGCCAGGGCTACAGAATCCCAAAGATTCAGCAGGATGCCATGGAAAATGTATTTCAGATGGCCAGAACCATGATGGAATTACAGAAGAAGGAGGAAGCCAGATTAAGGTTCCAGAAATGATTTCTGACATATTTGATTCCATCCCAGAGTTGTATAATGCTATAAATGACGTGAAAAAACATCTTTCTGATAAAAATGACACCATTTGTAACAACATTAAAACAAACAACCTGAGTCTGTGCCAAATTAATGAAACACTTATGTGTTTTGAAAAAGTTTTAAGAACAATTAAAAATTCTAATAATGACAATTCTTCTAACATTAAAATAAATGAACAATCTGCCATTATTAAAGAATTAACAGATAAATATTCTAAATTCAATATTGATGACATGATTGAAACAAGAATTAAACAAGCCATAAATATTATCAAGACAGATAACAAGAAAGTCCTTGATGACATTTCAAATTCATTTACTGAAGTAAAGACATATACCATTGCCTTGAAAAAGTGTTTTGATGCTTCACAAGAAGAAGTATCAAAATTATCAATGAAATTGAATCAAGTCACTGCTGATAATACAAGACAGACAGAGTTATGGCAAGAACTTACACATAAAGAAGACATGTATAAAATTGAAGTAATAAATTTAATACAAAGCTTCCAACATGAATACAGAAATTCCCAAAGGTGTAGCAACAGTAAAATGAATGACATTGAACAATTACTGAACACCTTACCAAGAATGTCTACACCTCTAAATCAAAATGAGGGAACAAGAATTTCAAATCCACAAGTATTGGATCCTGATAATTCACAATTAAAAAATGAATTATCCACTTCTTTTCATAACTTGGAACCATCAATGGGCCAAGCACTCTTGAAAGAAGTTCCAAAACTTAAAGAATGGCCTCACTTCAGTGGTGAAGGAGAGTATGACCATATGGAATTCATTAGAGGTATTGACATGATCAAAGAGGATTTTGAATTACCAGACAGATTGGTAACAGCCAGGTTTAACACCTTGTTTACCAGATCAGCTCACAGATGGTACATCAAAATAAGACAAGCACATGGACACCAGAGTTGGACTTGGTGGAAAACCCAAATCATCAACAAATGGGCAAATGATGCTTGGAGGTTTAAAGTTGAAACAGCCTTTGAATCTGCCAAATTTAATTCTGATAAAGACAAAGCTTTACCATGGTTTTGCCAACAAAAGGACAGATTAACAGCATTATATCCTGACATGTCAGAATTTATGATCCATAGAAAAATTCTGAGACAATGTGGAGGTGACTTAGAGCATGCTGTCAAAAGCAGGACTACTGAACAATCTTCAGCAGAGGATATTATCAATATACTAGAAGAAGTAACCACCAGAACCAAAATTGGTTCTAGTAGGGTGAATCTTAAAACAAGGTTTAATACACCTTGGAAAGATTCTGTGGACAAAAACCCCAAAGAAAATTCTAGTAATATTAAATATAAATCTGCAGATACAGTCAGAAAATGCCATATTTGCCAAAGCACCACCCATTTAGCCAATACATGTCCAAAAAGGGGGAAAATCAATGAAATTGACATTGAAAAAGAACCAGATGTTGAAAAAGAAGACATAATTGAAGACAATTCAGATGATAAGTCATCCATATTCTCTGAATCTTCAAAAGATATAGAAAATATCAATGCCACTTTTGACATCATGGAATCTTATTCCCACTTACCACAATTGAGCAATGGTCAAGTTGATTTATCAAAAGTTCAAGATGCACAACTTATGAAGACAAAACCAAACAGAGGAAAAGGTTATACAGCTGGTAACTCCTGTATAACAGAAGTGGTGATTGACAACAAACCCACCAAACTTTTGCTTGACCCAGGAGCCTTCTGCTCTTGTGTTGGAAAATCTTTTCTTAAGACTTGTGTACCAAATTTTGAAGACCAATTGTTACCAATTGATGGTATAAAATTCAACAGTGCAAGTAACCCAATGAAAGCATTAGGAATATTTGAGACCAATGTCATATTCCCACACATAAATGGGAATTTAAGGATCACAGTTGAATTTGTTGTTATGGAAAATTGCTCTAGTACCCATTTTATATTGGGAAATGACTATTTAATCATGTATGGGATAGATTTACATAATAACAAAGACAGATACTTTACAATTGGAGACAATAAGCGCCAGAAATTTGCCTTTTTACCCTTTAAAAGACAAATTACAGTAAACAAAGTATCACCAGTCAACTTAGAGTTAGAGAAATTCAAGTCTGAACAGTTAAATGAGGCTGAAATAAGCCTTCATCTGACTGATAAGCAAGAAAATGAACTTTCTTCCCTTTTGTATGACCACAGAGGAGCATTTGCTACAGACAAAGAACCCCTGGGAGCAATTATTGGTCATGAAGTTGACATCATTCTTAACATTGAGAGACCTTATCCACCACTCTTAAGAAGACCTGCTTATCCAGCAAGTCCAAAATCAAGAGAAGCTCTAGAAATTCATATCAAAGAACTTCTAGACCTTGGTGTAATAAGAAAAGTAGGCCACAATGAGGAAGTAGAAATAACTACACCAGTCATAGTGGCGTGGCATAATGGAAAATCCAGAATGGTTGGGGACTTTAGAGCTCTGAACACTTACACTGTTCCAGACAGATACCCAATACCAAAAATCCAAATTGCCCTTACTCAAATATCTCAAGCAGTGTATATAACCACTATGGATGCCCTTAAAGGATTCCATCAAAATGTAGTAACACCAAGAGCAAGAAAATACTTGAGAACTATTGTTCATTGTGGAGTGTATGAATACTTAAGGATGCCCTTTGGTATCAAAAATGCACCTTCACACTTCCAAAGAATGATGAATGAAATCTTCCCTGAAGAACTCTCAGAGGGATGGTTAATCATTTACATTGATGACATTATTATCTGTTCAAAGACTTGGGAGGAGCACATGTACAGATTATCAAGAGTTTTGACAAAAATCCAATCAGTAAACATGAAAATCTCCTTGAAGAAATGTCATTTTGGATTTAAAGAACTTAAGGCACTAGGACATGTTGTATCTGGTTTTTCCCTTGGAATTGATAAAAACAAAGTTGCAGCAGTATTGTTAAAACCCATGCCTCAGAATAAGAAGGAAATTCAGTCATTCTTAGGTTTTGCAGGATATTACAGGCAACACATTAAAGACTTTGCATCCATAGCAAGACCACTTTATAAGTTGTGTGACAAAGACACAGTATTTGAGATGACTGTTGACAGAGTCAAAGCTTTTGAGTCTCTAAGAGAAGCATTGACCACTGCTCCACTCTTACTGATGCCAGACTTTAAATTGCCTTTCAAACTGTATATTGATGCATCAGGGGATGGACTAGGTGCTGCACTTCACCAAGTTCAGATCATAAATGACAAACCTGTAGAAGGACCAATATGTTTCATATCCAGACAAATCAAACCAACTGAAGCCAGATATGGAGCAAGTCAAATGGAATGTCTATGCCTTGTCTGGGCCTTAGAGAAATTGAACTATTTCTTAGAGGGATGTGTTTTTGAAGTAATAACAGATTGTACAGCTGTGAAATCACTTTTGAACATGAAAACACCTAACAGACACATGCTCAGATGGCAAATAGCCATACAAGAATACAGAGGCAATATGACTATTGTTCATAAGGATGGGAATATTCATAAGAATGCAGATGGACTAAGCAGATGGCCATTACCAAATAACATTGATAATCCTGCTTATGTTCCAGAAGAAGCTTCACCAAAAATTCCAATAGAAGGAATAAGTGTTACAGACTTGAACACCACCTTCTTTGAAGAAGTCAGAAATAGTTACACTCAAGATAAGAATTGTAGCATCTTATGCCAATTACTTAACAAAGACTGTAAAGACAACTCTCTAATACATGCCTTGGATGAAGTATGGAGAAAATCTTATAATGAAGGGAGATTTCACCTACTGGATGGTATAATTTACCACAGAACCAAGCACACATGTGTCATGACAGTTGTAGACAGGTCATTAATCAATCTTGTACTGAAAGAATGCCATGATAGTCCCTTTTCAGGACATCTTTCTGAGGACAGAACAAGAGAGAAAGTAAAGACCTGCATATGGTGGCCAATGTGGCAAAAAGATGTTGCAGAATATTGCAAAACCTGTGACAGATGCCAAAAGGCAAATAAATCCACTGGCAAAAGACTTGGAAATATGATGAAAATCCAAGAACCAAACAGACCTTGGGAAATTGTCCATATGGATTGGGTAACTGGCCTACCACAAGGAGGTGACAGGAGCTATAATGCTTGCCTAGTAATTGTGGACAGATTCAGTAAAACTCCAATCTTTTTACCATGTCACAAAGATGATACAGCCATGGATACAGCTCTTCTGATATGGAATAGAGTAGTGTCATGGACTGGGATATTTACAAATATCATCAGTGATAGAGATCCCAAATTCACTTCAGCTCTATGGACAAATCTTCACCAATTATTTGGCACAAAACTGTCTTTCTCTACAGCCTACCACCCACAAACTGATGGTCTGGCTGAAAGAATGATCCAAACCTTAGAGGACATGGTGAGAAGATTTTGTGCATATGGCCTTGAATTC
Organism: Austropuccinia psidii; assembly: GCA_023105745.1. Classification (NCBI taxonomy): domain Eukaryota; kingdom Fungi; phylum Basidiomycota; class Pucciniomycetes; order Pucciniales; family Sphaerophragmiaceae; genus Austropuccinia; species Austropuccinia psidii. The sequence continues at coordinate 35,122,091 of JALGQZ010000003.1, read as the reverse complement.
AAAGATTGTGATGGATTTACCCATGATTGGTGTACTCTGTTACCAGCACTGGAATTAGCATATAAAACATCAATCCATTCCAGTACCAATCAGACTCCTGCTATTCTAGAAAAAGGATGGAACCCCAAGTTACCCCAAGATTCCTTGAGGAAAGACTTAATTGAAATACATCCCACAGCTGCTAGCTTCAAAGGAATGCTAGACAAAGCTAGAAAGCATGCAGTGAGATGCATGGAGGACTCTTTTGCATATGCTAAAGACAAATGGGATAAATCTCATGCAACTCCAGATTTCAAAGTGGGGGACCTAGTTCTTGTATCCACCACTAACTTCAATAACATCAAAGGATGTAAAAAGTTAAAAGACTCCTTTGCAGGACCTTTTGTGATTAAGGCCCTCCATGGAGAAAATGCTGTTGAAGTAGAGTTATCTGAAGAACTTAGCAATAAGCACCCTACATTTCCAGTAAGCTTGATAAAGCCATACAAATCTAGTGATGCTGAGAAATTTCCCTTGAGGAATAAGATTCCCCAAGTTATACCTCCTATTGAGACATCTGGTACTAAGAAAATAACCAAAGTTCTTAAAGAAAGGAAATTAAGAACCAAGAAAGTAAGGGAATACCTTGTTAGGTACAGTGACCCAACTTGTGAAGATGAATGGTTAGAAGAGAAAGATATACCAGAAGCCACCAAACTCCTGAGGAGATTCAGACACACTAGAAACACCAATATTACAAAGTAATATTCTTTTTTAGGGGGAGGGAATGTGAGCCTTAGAGGTAATTTCATATACCCAAAAGACCACAAATATAAAAAATAACATATTAATATAAATAAAATAAATTTATTTATATTATTAAAATAAAAATAAAAAATATAAATATAAAATTATATTAAAAATAAAAAATTAATTATAATTTAAAAATAAAATTACTTTAAATTTTGTAAATATAAAATTACATTTAGACTTGAAAAATTTAAGTAAAAATGAAATTTTAACGAAATTGTGAAAAAATAAATAAATTTGGAAAAAAGTTAAATAAAATTTATTATAAATTTTTATCCAATAAATAAACATATAAATTTTATTTCACCATTGGATTCCTCATAAAAAATCAGGTGGGGTCACCTCTGAGTGAAATTTTTGTAACTCAACTCTAAATAAGCTTAAATTAAGTTTTTAGTATTTTCAATACAAAAGTTGAAAATCCTCAAAACCTTAATTTAATTCACACCACATGTGGTGTTAACCATCAATTTTTGTGTTAAAATTGAGGTGTTGTGTTTAGTTTAGAAGTTATGAGGAATTGAAGTATTTTCAATTGAATTCAATTGAAATGTCAAAATGTGCGCGTGTATTACATAAGTGAACTTTGATTTACATATGAGGTGTCAATTATTACTGTATTGTACTGTACAATTGAATTGAATTACATATGTAAATTATAAGTATAATACATGATGAGGAATTAAAGGAAAAATAAATTGGAAAGAGTAAATTGGGGGGGGAAAAGGAACTCCAGCTCTAAGGGGGAGCTAGACCCCCAAAATCCTTGCTGACAGGCGTGGGATGTCAAAATTCACGCAAAAGTTCATCACTTTTGGCCTGGAATTGAGTTACAGGGTCTGTGGACTCAATTGATGATGAGGTTTTGAAACCAACTGGGGTAGTTTTAGCTGTTGCCAAGAAGGTAAAACTACCCTTAAGATAAAACAATCATAATAAAAACAGTTTTAACTGGTTTCTACGCCTCTGACACACATTCTGACGTGTTTTGAAGGCTCTAGGCCTGATATTGCTATAGTAATGGCTGATTTAAGGGTCTAAAATGGCTAAAAATGGCTAAAAATGGCTTAAACCAGCCCTTTTTGGTCTAAACCAGGGTTCAATGATGCCATAATTGGCTTTTCTGTTGTCAGACTGTTTTTCACGACTGACAAGAGTAAATTTTACTTTTGGAGTAAGAGAATTGATGGCTATAAAAGAATGTCTTCTTTGCCCCACTTTTCTCTTCATGTTAGAATCTTTTCCTTTTATTAATTAGTTTAAAACTGTTAAACCAATCAATCAAAGATTCCAACCACCACTTTTAAATCATTTTAATCCTTTTAACCACGTGAAAAAATCATTATAATCATTGTTTGTAACTCTTATAATCATTTTTACCCCTGAACCACCCCAAAAGTGAATTAAAGCATCTTTCATCACTGTTAACTTTGTCACTTTGTTTCCAAATTCACTCTGGTCACTTTTGGGCGTGTTTTCTCTTTAATATTCTTTTTAAAGACTTTGTTCTTTAATTAATTGCTTGCAGTTCTTTGCTCAATTAATTCCAATTGAAATTGCTCTTGAAGAAATTTCTTTTGTAGCCTTAAAATATCTCTTGTAGAGTATTTTTTGGATAAATTTTTATTGTTGGTAAAACAATAAATTTTTATAATATTATTGTTTTATACTAATAAAGTTATAAACAATAAATTTGGCGTGTTTTCTCTTAAAAATAATATTTCATACTATTTTGAATTGAATTTTACCTTATACAAATTTTGAGGACAGGAAAAGTACTTCATTTTTAATCAAAGTTTCATATCCACACCTTACAGACGATCTCAGCAGCTTCAGCACCCGCAAAAGTCTCAGCTTCAAGGCGTGTGGGAAAAATTGAAGCTGAGTCTCAGCGAATGCTGCAACTGGGAAGTGAAATGCTCGCGTGAGGCAGAAGAACAATGGGGGTCTGGCTGAGTATTGCAATTTATTGAATTTTCAAGCTGAGTCAAATCCCCTTTGTTTGCTTAAATAGCCACCCGATCACCCAGGAGGGTGGTCGTGAGGCCCATGTTGAATGTGCATTGTGGGTGCAATGCACAAGTGACCCATGCAGAAAAGCACCCGGTGCATTTGGTCACAAGTGACCGCGGCGAGATTACCGGCCATATGGCCTGGTAATAGTATGTGAACAAAGGGGGGGGCTGTAAGACAAGTGAATAAAGCGTGAGCTTGCCTCGACCCATTGCTCAGGTTTGCTTTCGGGTCATAATTGAAATGCTCAGTGGCTGAACATTTTAATTGCACAGTAATTGAACAATTGATATAACAATATCAAATGCACCGCTGAGTATTGCAATTTATTGAATTGTCAAGCTGAGTCAAATACCTTTTGTTTCCTTAAATAGCCACCCGATCACCCAGGAGGGTGGTCGTGAGGCCCATGTTGAATGTGCATTGTGGGTGCAATGCACAAGTGACCCATGCAGAAAAGCACCCGGTGCATTTGGTCACAAGTGACCGCGGCGAGATTACCGGCTATATGGCCTGGTAATAGTATGTGAACAAAGGGGGGGGCTGTAAGACAAGTGAATACAGCGTGAGCTTGCCTCAACCCATTGCTCAGGTTTGCTTTCGGGTCATAATTGAAATGCTCAGTGGCTGAATATTGGAATTGCACAGTGATTGAACTATAGATATAACAATATCAAATGCACCATGCTGAGCCATTGCTCAGTCGTTTTTGTATGCGCGCACTCTGAGCATTTGGCACAGCATCGGATGACATTTCAGCCAGGTGCAGCATTTCACACGCTTTGGTGAAGTGCTCCAAGCTGAGCCTTCCAGTGAGCTATTGCAGAATTAGTTCATTCCATGGCTTTACTGAGCACTTTCACACGGTGCTTTTGACCATGACATGCTCAGCTTGCGTGTGCAAATCGGGTGAAACGCAATGCTGAACATGTGGCACATGAGCTACGTAAATGCAAACGATCGGAAGGTGCATGCACATTTGCTATATGCATGCAGGCTCAAGTAGTATTACACCTTCCTGATTGGTACAGTACAGTCGACAATGTAGTACGCAGTACACCTTTGTAAAAGTATGCTGCAGGGCAGAGCAAAAGCTGTTCAACAATGGAATGTGCAATCACGTCAAGCCATCGAGTCATATATCTCAACTGCATCCCTTTGATGCACCTTGCTGGACAGCTCTGCCTAACTACGGCACAGATGCGCATGTAATGCAAGTTAATGTAAGTGGGTCATAATGGGATGACTTATTATTTGGGTCATACACAAAGAGTTGATTCACTCCGGTGCCATTGTTGGGGCAAACAATGACTGGCCCGCTTGTTCATTGTCGGGCAGCCACACGCTTTCATACGCACCCCCGATGGGTCATACGCAGGCAGCTTTCACACTCCTGGAAGACATTTTACTGCCAGTCTTCCAGCTGCCTATTTTCTTGGTCGGGTTGTCAGCTTGACTGCAGACGCTCACCCGCTTGCGCGTGGAAACCTGAGGCCAATCAGTGTGGATTTGCTTCAGCCTCATCCACATTAGAATAAGAATCCCAGCCTATGATTGCTGAGGCTGGTCATGTTTGCGTGGGTATCTCCCACCGCGGGTCATTTTCTTCACGTTCTCACACGCCCCACACAAGCTGTGGCACGTGGCTTGCAGCCAAAAAATCCCTTGGGCGTGTGGCCTCTTTCCTCTGGAGTTCTGTACGCGTGTGAGGCAAAGACCCGGATGCCAATCTCGGTGTATTAGTACTCGCCTCAAATGCCATAGGGGTGAATGTATATGTGGATCATGGCTCACGGCTGGCGCCCCCTTTGATCATCCCACACATTCCACCCTGGAAGCCCAGTAGGCATCAGTCAGCAAAAAACTTCAGGCAAAACCAAAGTCATGTTTGGTGGCATGCCACCGAACATATCTCACCCGCCCACACACAAACATCCCCACAGTGAGATTGCCCTTTGAAACGGCCAACATTGCCCAGTAGGTCCCTGTGCGACAATTAACCTGGGGAAGATATGCATCCACGTTCGCTGTCACACCAGCGAACATGACTGCATGCCTCTAATATGCCCTCCACAATAAGTTGCTCCAACCCACCCAATTTTGGATATGCTAATTTCAACCTTGTTCCACCAAAGGTTTCGTAACTCGCTGCAGATCCAGCAGTCATAATGGTGCACCCACAATTTGGCCACCTTGCCTTGATATATGCCCCAAATCGGATATGAAAATTATCAGACCAAGACACCCACCCCCATCAAGACCATGCAGGTAACCACAGGCCATCCCCCCTTGACCCCATTGCTGCCTCTCATATAAGCTCCCCACCTGCGCTTATCAGTCTTCATTCCGTTTAGCTAACCCTTCCCAATCATATAATTTCCGACTATCCCCAAATAATTTAAAATAGCTATCATGTCAACCCCTTCACAGCCACTTTGCATTGGGATGATTAATATTCGTATTCAAATAAATAGTGATATAACCTTAAAGCCTGATAATTCCCACTTAGGTTCTTGGATTATCCTATGGCACAATCAACACAACATATTCGTATATCTCCCCAATCACCAGCATGCTATTGGCTCTCTCCCGGGAACCCTTTCCCAAACGTTGATACCATTCCTTGGGGCACCAAAAACGTTCATGCACTGTGGTCCTGGTGGGGCATGGATTGAAAATTGCCAATCCAATCCTACTCAAATATTATTTGTTGAGGGAGTATTTATGACTGATGCCAATGATCCCTCCTCATCTCAGAAACCCAATCTAGCATTGATGTTCTTCACATGGTATCCAAACATTCTATTCATAATGGAAAGCTTTCAAACACAAGATTTCAAGCTTAAAATGCCCAAAGAATATGACTGTACTACTCATTGTCAATGTCAACTCTTTACTCCGACATTTCCCGCTTCAAACTCGACGCCTGCTTCATATCCTGCTGTTTCATCATTGATTTCCAAGCAAAAACTGATACAATTACCCAGTGGATCAGACCTCCCCATGCCATTATTCAAACCCCCCTCCTCCCTCATCAAAAGACCGGACTAGCTTTTCTCTGGGATCGAGAAATCCCCAATGGCCAATCAGCCCGTAACCTTTGGGCCACCTCACCCCCAGGATCCACTTTTAATGCCAGGCACATCATTACAAACAAGGTTGTTAGCTCATTTGAATCCCTTTTGACCAATACCCCTCTTGGAGGACTGCTTGTGGATGATATGGGATTAGGTAAAACCATTCAGGCCATTGCTCTAATTGGTACCTCCAAGGAGCGGATGATTGCAAACCCCCATCGCTCCACGCCCACCATGATCATCTGCCCCCCTTGCTTAATTACCAACTGGCAATCAGAAATATCCAAGCATGCTCAGGCTGGAGCACTGCATGCCAAAATCTACCATGGTCCCACTCGTCACTCATTATCCCAAGCCGACATTTTAAAATATGATATCATCATCACTTCTTACAATACTATCACCCAAGAATTTAAGCAAACCAATCCCTCTACATCATTCATTTTTCAAATCAATTGGCATTGTATAATTTTGGATGAAGCACAGTGAGTGTCTGAGCTTAAACGATTCAAATTACCTTTTATATCCAATAACCCTTGCCCCCTCTTATAGCTATATTCGCTCTCAATACACTGCCACTCACCGTGCCATTAATAGCCTCCTTTCATCCCGTCGAATATGTTTAACGGGCACACCTATTCACAACACCATCTATGACCTTTTGGGCATAATATCATTCATCACTCAACCCCAGAGCGCCGATCAAGATAACTGGTCACCATTCATCCTGAGTAGTCTTTCAAAAGGTTGCAATGATATTTTGCATTTGGCATTGCGGCATTTAAGTTTGCGCCGCACCAAAACCACACATCTCGAATCCCTCCCCACTATTAGCCATCATTATGAGCTGCTCCCACTCAACCCGACCATGCAGCAAGAATATTCCACATTATATGAAGAATTCCTATCATCCAAAAGCAAAGGACCAGGAGAGTTTTTCAGAAATATTAATAAGCTGCGAATATGTTGTAACCATCACATCATGCTTAACACAATTGCGGAGGCGGAGTTGGAAGACCCCGAGGGCAGGAGCACTCAGGATAACTCCCCAAGAATCACACAAACTATTGTGGATGTGGAAACATGCATGATGAGTAGTAAAATTGCACACCTCCTACAAAGCTTAATGAAGAACAAACAAACAAGGTGTGGTCCAACGAAATCGGTGGTTTATACCCAATGGACCCAATTTCTAGATTTGTGCGTTAATTCTAATATGCATCCATTACCAATTGACTCCATCTGACTTTTTTATATTGTAGAATTGGTATTGCTCTTGCCCATCACTCTATCCTTTCAGCACGAATTGATGGAACAATTACACCACGAGCGCAGGACAAGGCGCTTGAGAATTTCTTCAATAATCCTGAATGTGAAGTACTCATTGCATCCATTGCCGCGGCTGGAACTGGCCTCAATATAACTTGTGCTAATATAGTCTATTTAATGGTGAGGGGCCCCCCAAAATTCTCCCCTGATTTTCGGACCCTGACATCCACATTTCCAGGAGCCCAATTGGAACCCAGCCATTGAGGCTCAGGCTGTTGATCGTCTACATTGTATTGGCCAACAACGACCTGTACAGGTCATCCACTATATCACTCCTCATTCAGTTGAGGTCAACATGCGGAAGGTACCTTTCAAGCTCATCTTTCACTTGATTGTATTACTATTCTGAAATCCTTCCTTATGGGAATGCCATATTCCAATCACCAATAGGTCCAAGAAAAGAAAAAATCATTAACTGCGTGAGCCTTACTGATATTATATAATTTGTGATTGACAAAGCTGATAACTCCTGTTGACTCTGGCACAGGTCCACAATTATGAACACCATGAGCTGGATCGAACTTCTTCAATATTTCCTCAATGAAAATGAGCAATAGAGTATTATTGCAAGGGAGACGGTGATACATTTCAATTCATATTGTCTATATTCTAACATATTTAGCAAGTTGTTGCATCCTTAAGAGATAATAATCAGATTTTATTACACCTGCACAAATAATTCACAAAATTTTAATTTGTCACAGTGCTATACCGTGACAAATTATTAAGTTATTGCAGAGCATCACCATTAGGCCTAATAACTGGCATGTCAAGTATCTTGAGGGCGCTAGTCTGCATCTTACTACAGCCTTTGAGCCAATCTTGATCAAATACCTGAAATGATAGGCCTTCCGGAATATCACCATCATCTGTCGATCGTAATTCTGGCAATCTATCAATAGTTTTTTTACCCTTTTTTTTAATCCGATTACAAAACTCTATGTCTCTATCCATTTTCAATACCAAATCATTAAATAACTGGGAGCGCCAGCGTAATCCCACTTTGTGGTAAACTTGACGGCCATTTTCCAGTACCTCCTCAGTATCTGAGCATACTCGAGGGTCATTGAATTGTGATGCTAGGATGGGAAATTTAGCCATATCACACCATTCACGACGGCGCTCACAGGTCTGCACATAATCAAGTAGATCATCATCAGACTTGGTCCACAATGAAGAAGAGATACAGTAACTAACTCTTTGACGAATCTTTGCAAGCTTTTGATTCTCTTTCTTTTTTACCAAATACTCGGCATCCTTTTGAATAGACTTCCATTCTCTTTTCAAATAAGTGAAATATCGCTCCATTAAAGCCGCCACGACCCCATAGTTGTTATGATCCTTGTTCCAACAGTAGTGATGATACTCAGTGCTGACAAGTGCAAGACGGAATGTACGGTAAAACACCATAGACATCAGCTCGTTGAACGGATGTTGCCATGAGCTCTCCCAGTCCCAAGTGAATCGCTTTAGTCCTAGCTTGTGGAGCTCATTTTCGCAGTAGCTTTGGAAACCCTGATACTGAACCTGTGTTGATGGCTCATTGAAAACATCCTTGGGGACATATCCAAGATGACCAGCCACTTGAATTGCAATTTCACGCCCTTCTGTGCTGGGTGGTGCTGGTAGTGAGGAAAAATCCTTATCCCTAACTTTGAGTAGGAACAGGCAATGTGCGTGTACTGCTGATCTCATTCCATGGACATTCTCTGGAAGTTCTGCCTTCAGCCATTTTTGTTGCTCCTTCTGGCTTGCACGTTTCACCACATTGTGAGCTTTGCGGGCCTGGTTCCTTTGCTGTCTGACCTCGGATTGTTCAAGCATACTCTGGGCGAGGCCCAGCTGAGGATGGGTGAACTCACTATTTGATTGAGTGCCTTGCTCATGCGCTGTGAAATTGTCCCTCCTTGGTTCATCATTTCTTTCACTTTGAGTCGGAGACATGTTCTCAACCTCATCATCCACCATTGTTTCTCTTGATGTACTGGCATGAACCGTTCTTGGTTTGGAGGCATATGGATGATGACGTCCAGTGACTTTCTCTTTATGGACCAGAGGTGAAGACGCATAAAGTTCATCCCCTGCCATGAAAATCATCAGTTAACACATCAAAACATTAATGAAGACTGGTCATCCTCACGATCTTCAATTGGTTCCTGAGATCGGACTGACTTGCCTTTAGGTGCCATATCTAACCCATGAAAGAAACATATCAAATTGTGAATAAGTTTCTACTCCAAAATTCAAATGACTTACTTTGATGAAGCGTCAATACTGGATTTCCCTCCGACAGACCGCTCCAAGATACATTTTCCAAAGGTCTTTTTCGTCGCCCCCCATCCACACGCCTTTCATCACCCACATGAACCTGAGATCCTGATGGAATATTGAGGGTTGGCTGTTTACTTTGGCCAAAGGGATCCTGGGATGCGACTGGATTCCGACCGGGATTAAGGAGGAACTCACGTGGAAATTTTGATTGGGGATTAGCGTGTGAGGAGATTTGAGGTGTGCCTTCTGGCCCCTGAGACATATGAATTTGTGTATTAGTGGGATTTGGGGGAATTGGAGTGACGGAAATATTTGGGATCGACCAAGTGCTTGAAGTTGGAGCCTTTGGATTGCCCACATCAATGTTAAGACCTGATACATTCATTGAGGATGCGATAGGGGTTGTGAGAGGAATGTTGGGACTCAATGGTGACTGTGTTTGAACATATTCTATGCTAGATTCACTATTTGAGTCATGAACAGAACCTGAACGGGATTTATGTGACTTGAAAGATGACATAAGGGCCGAAAAAGTACACTAATATTTTTAACTAGATAAAACACCTCAGTATTATGATAAAATAGAGTGATATGAGATGAAATCTTTTCAAATTTAGAATAGAGAAATTCTATGAATAGTTGGAACTAAGTGTTGTGTGGAAGTCGGATAAGACTCTTTTGAGGAGAATCCTCCCTGCCTCCTCTTGAGCTCCTCCGCTTTTGTTGGAAACCACCCTGCATGGCCTACCAGCATATAATGTGATATTTCCTTGAACTGAAAGGGGACCCATCATCCATAGGTAATCATATTTGGTAACATTTCCGCCTCCCCATTGTCACATTTTGTGAATTATCCAAACTGCCAATATATGCATTGAAATTCCACAACATTGTACATCTGTAAAGGGGTATATTCATGAAGGATTTACCCACAAAAGAGACATCACCTTTTCACGAAAGGCAAGACAATCCAAATCACATTCCAACTGATTCAAAGCCCGCAGCACTCAAACCAAATACCAAGACTTTAGCTGCACTCCACCCCCTTATGTAATAGAGTTATATAGTTATGTCTGTAATAAGGTTTAAACCATGTACAATGGCGTGCCAGCGTACATGGATTAAATGCTAATCCCCTCAATTCAATGGTAACACTTCACTAATGGAACCCCCTCAATGGTCAAACCCGCACTATCACAATGTGTAAATAAACTAGAATATGTATGAGCATTGAGCAGCATGGCATTTTACCCAATTAAACGCCTAACCAATTCCGCCATCCAGATGAGACATGTTAAGCTTTATCCACTGCAGCTCATGCTCCATTACAAATGGGATAAATTCCTCAGCTGGCTCAAATCATCTCCCCCTTCATAAATAATCACTGAATTTTATTTCCAATTAATAACACTCCTAAACACTTTCACATCAACCATAGATATTTATACACAAACCAACCGTACTCCCAATTCCTGCAACAATGACAACCCGGCCATATTCCTCAATGCGTATATGCATGTGTCAACACTGCTCAACTCAAACACACTCTTCCCCTGAGGGTGATAGGCAAGGAGTTGCCTTCACACCTTTCCAATATAAACAGCACATTAAAAAGCTCAAATCAACCATTGCACCCAAATCTCTTCCAAACATCCCTACTTCTGCATCAGGATCTGGGTGCCCACAAATTCTATTGGATCAAATCTTCCCAGCTGATTATTCACATTTGACCCAAAGCACTTTCCCAACTCCAGCGGGTCTCAATTCAACTTCACAGAAACTATATAGTGGCAGTCAAACCCTTCCCCCACAAGACCTAGGAATGATAATATCTGCCATTCTATCATTAAGGTATAATTTACCCCGCAGGGCTTCACGCATACTCAACCCCGCCCTGAACCTGCTGATCAAGTCCAGTATCTCAAGCTCACCTGGTCCCCCCGCTCCTGCATTCCATATACCTCAAGATCTGAGTACCATATTTGAACATCTCCAATTGGAGCCAGTGATTCAAAACTATATATGTTGTCCTCAATGTTTCTCTCTTAATGGCCTTACTGAATCAGTCACAACTGACCATCCCCACTGTCAACGCCATAATGACCCAAATGATCATGATCCCCCTTGCACACAATCATTAGGCAAATTCATCTATTCATCTGAACCCCACACCCAAAACACAATCAACATGAAGCAAAAATTTATACCAACAAAACATTTCATTTATCAACCATTCAAAAATTGGCTTGCCAGATTTCTCCAGCGGGCTGAAATTATGGACATTCTGCATCAACATCAACAATCCCAAACTCCCGAAGATTCCCCAAAACGTGACGTCTGGGATGGATTGGTCTGGAGATGCTTCACTGGCACTAGAAATATCCATGACCCCCCATTCATGTCCATTCCTGGTGCATTGGCCTTCTCCATATATGTGGACTGGTTTAATGCACATGGAAAGTCAACCCGGTTGGCTAGCATTGGACCTATCATGCTTATTTGTCTTAATCTCCCCCCAAGTGAAAGATTGAAGCCCGAGAATGTCTATGTTGCAGGAATCATCCCTGGTCCAAAGGAGCCAACTGCGCTTCAATTGAATTATCTATTAATGCCACTCATCAACGAGCTCAAAGAGCTATGGCAAGGTTACCATTTTGCACCCACCTCAACAGGTCCATCAGGAGCCTTTATCCGTGTTGCCATCCTCACAGCAATTGCGGATGTGGTTGCCATGCGCAAGCTTACTGGATTTATTTCCCATTCAGGAAACCACTTCTGTAATTTTTGCACCATTCACAAAGCTCCAATTGAAGAAATTGGTCCTCAATTTCACTACACGCTGTGGGAACTCCTTTTGGTGTGGGATGAAATAAGGCAGTACCTTGAGGGGGAAATTATTGGTAAGTCTGTTTTGAATTTCAGAATTGTCCAATAACCATGGGTGCTAAGGTGTATTAGCTGCCCCTCTAAATAATACTGAATAGTCAGCCTACAGAGAATCACAAAATAAAATAAGATTTGTGGCTTTAACAGATAGAGAAGACTTATCAGCAGTCTCTAAATCAGACCTATCAATAACACTACAGTAAAAATTCTGATCTAAAATTTCTGATAAAATAAACACTAGATTTTTTTTACTTTATTTTAATAAAAGTGATGATAATATATATATATATATGTTTTGGGTTTCTGTTATTTTAATGAAACTAATAAGAATATTTTTTTTTGTTTTTTTTTTTTAAGAATGATAAGAATATATATTTTTTATGGTTTTAGGTTGATTATAATGATTTTTTTTTGATATGAGTACTAATAATAAGACTACTGGATTTGATTCTTTTAGGATTTTTGTTTTAATACTGGGTTTTATATCACTACTACTTTTTTTTTAATAATACTAAGCCACTGAGCAAGGCTACTGAGCTTTTTACTACGTTAATACTACTATTCTTCACTAATACTAAGCTACTGAGCAAGGCTACTGAGCTTTTTACTACGGTTATACTACTATTCTTCACTAATACTAAGCTACTGAGCAAGGCTACTGAGCTTTTCACTACTAAAACACTACTAATATTCTAGATATCCTGCTAGTTCAGGGATGGTTATGATCCTGGATAGTGGGAACTTGTTCCATGATGATGGGAAAAATGAGGGAGAGAGGACCTCTATTTATAGCTTTTGGGCCTCCATAGAGCTTCTCAAAATAGGGTACTTAGAAAAAATCATAGCTGAGAGGTTTTAGCTAGTGAGACATGTAGTTTTGGTGTAGCAGCGTGTTTTCTGAGAGAATTATGCTGGTGGTGCTTTTTCTTATCAAAATCATGTGATGTATTTGAGATAATTTGGCTGGTGAGATTTTCTTTTTTTCCAAGAAAGTGGAGAAAATACAGCTCCTGACAATTGAACTGTCTTCTAGTCATATGATATATATGAGAAAATTATGCTGGTGTTTCTGTTTCTTATCAAAATCATGTGATGTCTTTGAGATAATTTTGCTGGTGACACTTTCATTTTTGGTGACTTTGTTACGTATTTTCTGAGAGAATTATGCTGGTGGTGCTTTTTAGTATTGTATCATTTCTATCAAGTTTGATGCGTGTTATTATTACTAAGGAAGCATTCGTTCTTGGAAAATATATTGAAATTTTATGCATAGCCTTGAGGTATTTCTTCTTTAAATTGAATCAAGGTGGGGAAAATACAACTTCTGATGCTTTGGTCTATTTTCATATACCTTTATTTAGATTAACTACCTTTAATGACGTAATTTGTTATTGATGATGCGATAAGGTGGAGATATCCTTTGATACTATACTGTTTTGATAAGATCTTGAGGCTGCGTATTGTATATTTCTGTTTGAAATCTGTAGTTGTAATGTGTAAAAATGTTTTGCGTAGTTTGTTTTATTATCATTTTTTTCTTTTGTTTTATTGGTAAGCTTGAAACTGGTACTAATGGTATGGAATACCACATCCCCCTCTCCATTTAATGCTGTCCCCAGCATTCCAGTTGAAAAGCTTGCCATTATCAATCATCTTCATTTTGTTCAATTTCTTCTCCCTCCAATATTAACTCTTCATCTTCAATTTCTTCACTGCTTTCATTTTCTGACTCTGAACTTAATTGAGCTTCCTTTCCTCTTGGATAAAACCTCTTGATGTGACTTGCTGCAAATTTTCTTGTAAGTTTGGTGCCATCCAATTCTTCAAGCTCATAAGGTCCATTATTAACTTGATTTATGACTCTATAAGGTCCATTCCAATGGTTCTTGAAGAGTAATCCCCACTGTGACTCAAGTGGTTTATTATAAACTAATACCAAGTCCCCTGGTTCAAGTGGATTTCTCAGTCTATGTGCCATCTTTTTGTCCAAATATTGAACTGATTTGTGTCTTGAATCTCTTAATTTCTCTGCTGCTGCTAATCTTGTTTCCTCTTTTGCTGCAATCTGTAATGCTCTTGCTTCCAATAGCTCTTCTGTTGTTGAGATTTTATTCCATTCTATGGCCAGGTATGTGTTTGTTTCTATGTCAATTGGTAAGACAGCCTGCTGACCCAACTGAAGCTCAAATGGTGAGTATCCTGTTGTTCTTTTTACCAAAATTCTATCTGCCAAGGTTACAATTGGTAAGTATTCTTTCCATTTGGATCCATTTTCACCACACATTTTTACAAGTGCATCCTTCAATTGCTTATGGCCTCTTTCAATCATTCCTTGTGCTTCTGGGTAGTAAGGTGTAGTTATTCTGATTCTTGATCCTGCTCTTTTGACTGCTTCTTGTAGCTCTTTTCCAAATTCTGCTCCTCCATCTACTGTGACTTCTTTGGGTGCTCCATATCTACAAATCCATTCTGAATTAAACCATTCTGAGACTGATTTTGCCGTTAGCCTAGTTAATGCAACAGTTTCTGGCCATCCTGAAAAGTCATCTCTTGCTACAACTAAGTATTTCCATCTTCCTGCCTTAATGTTAACCGCATCCATGCTGACTCTTTCAAATAAAGTAGATGTTACAGATATCTTTGCTTCTTCTTTTTGTTGCAAATGACTCCTTTTTTGACATTCTTGACATGATTTTACCCATTTTTTAACTATCTTTTTCATTCCTTCCCACCAATATCTCTTCTTGATTCTCCTGTATGTTTCATTTTCCCCTCTATGCCCCAGCTCTTCATGCATTTTCTTTAGTATCTGTTTCTGAGCTTTTTCATTGTATACAACTATTTGTGGATGTGCTTGATTCCTTCTTTTCATCTGCCCTCCTTCTAAATAGAAGTTCACTGATCTTCTCTTAATTTTCTTGAAGTATTCTTCCCCAACACATTGTGGCTTTTTCAAAGTATTCAAATATTCCTGCATATGTTTTCCAAATCCTTCCTGTTTTATTGGAATTTTAATATTTTTGTTTTATTCCTTGATAATTTTCCCACTTTGCTTGTATTTACTTCTTTTAGGCCAAATCCTGGATGTGGTTTGATCCAATCTTCCTCTTCATCAAAATCATCCTTTTCACTTTCTTCTTCATCTTCTCCTTTTGGTCTTCTTGATAACCCATCCGGCATAGTAAATGTTTTTCCTGGTTTGTGTACAAGATCAAATGAAAAAAGTTGAATGAATGCCACCCATCTTGTCATGGGTGCATTCGGTAAGCAAGGTGTGTTGATCATTTCTATTAAAGCTTTAGCATCTACTTGAAGTTCAAAGTGTTGACCCCATAATATTGTTTGAAGTTTTTTGAGTATTCTTGCTACACCGCAAAGCTCTAATTTTGGCTGAGAGTATTTAGATTCTAGTCTGGAAAATGTTACTGATTCATATAGTACTGGCCTATCCTTTCCATTTTCATCCTCTTGCATAAGAACTGCACCTGCTGCAATATAACTTGAATCTATTGCTAATTTTCTTTCCCTGAGCCTTTATCATAATTCAATGTCTTCAA
The DNA here is from genome assembly GCA_023105745.1 of Austropuccinia psidii. Taxonomy (NCBI): domain Eukaryota; kingdom Fungi; phylum Basidiomycota; class Pucciniomycetes; order Pucciniales; family Sphaerophragmiaceae; genus Austropuccinia; species Austropuccinia psidii. Next base: position 35,106,169 of record JALGQZ010000003.1, on the reverse strand, counting down.
AGTAATTTCTTCTCCTACTATCTTCCTGAGTTTTATAAAAGCTTCTTCACATTTTTCATCCCATTTCCACAATACATCCTCCCTTGTCAATATTCTCAATGGTGCTGCAACTTGTGAAAAGTCCTTGATAAACATTCTGACATATGCGCATAATCCTAAGAATCCTCTAACTTCCTTCTTTGTTGTTGGTCTAGGCCAGTTTTGTATCTTGTTTATCTTCTGTTTTGAAATCTTTCTTCCTCCCAAAGACACAACATGCCCCACAATATCAAGTGCTGGAACACAACATGCAAATTTTGATCCTGAAATTGTGAGTCCTGCCTCTTCTATCCTGAAAAGTATTCTTTCTAATGTTACTGCATATTCCCAAACAAATCTTCTTATGAGCTGATTCTCCTTCAATGTTTCATGCTGATATGTTGATCTGGGTCCTTTAATTCCTCCATCATCTATAAATATTCCAAGGTGCTCTGGTATTTCCTCCTGAAGTATCCAAGTCATTTGTGCTTGATAAACTGCCACAGAGTTTGTTGCTCCTTGAGGTAGTCTTGTAAGCTGAAGTCTTCCAAGTGGTGTTTCAAATGTTGTAAGGGGTCTTGTAGTAATATCCAATTCTCTTTCATCGTATCCTCCCATAATATCTCCCAATCCATAACATGCTCTTCCTGAAAATGATCCTACAAACTCATCAACATTTGGTGGCAATCCTGCATCTTTTATTGTTACTTTATTGAGGTCTTGAAGATCATGAACTATTCTAAGTTTTCCATTGGGCTTTGCTACACAAAATACTGGGCTGTTATAGCTTGATGTTGATTGTTCATAGAGTCCTGTACGTATTCTTTCTCTGACTAGTTCAATAAATTGAGGTAAAATTGATTTTGGTATTGGTATTGGTTTCTTTTGCCATGGTTCATGTGGTATAATTGGTATTTTATAAGGTTTTCCATAAGAATGTTTTAGTACGCCTCTTTCTTCTTCACAAAATGCTATAGCCTTTTGCCTTAGTAATATAACATTCTTTAATAAATTAATCTCTTCTTCTGATAACCATCCAGATGGTCCAAAGTTTATCATTGAAATTCTTTCTTCTGTAACTTTTGATGTTTCAAAAAATGGAGGTGGGTTAGGTGATAGGGGTGTTTCATATGGATCTCTTGATAATTCAGGTCTTTCCAAAGGTGGATTCAGATCTTGAGGCATAGCTTCATTGACTGGTCTAACCTTCTTGAGTACTGACTTATATTTTGCAGCATTGGTTTGAGCTTCCATGATTATTAGTCTGGTTTTAAAGCATAAATTGATAATTTTTTTTAATAATAATTTTTTAGTTGAAATAAAAACAATCTCTTCAGTTTCTCCTTTTTGTTAATAATTAAATTTGTGTTGTAGTTTTAAGTCATGCAAGGACTTTACCTCTAGGTGGATAAAACCCAGTATATTAGGTATACCAAATCCTGCAGTTTAATGTCATACAAGGACATTTGTGAATGCTAGTCCTGAGTTTACTGTTTTACTTGAGGCTTTCATTATTCTATTATTCATTTTTGTTTTACTCTTCATATCTTCTCTTTTCTTTTTATTTTCTTGATTCCTTGATTTTACTTGCATCTTCAGCCCTCTGGTGTGCTACCCCTGTAGTTTAAGTCATACAAGGACTAATTTTAGCCTTCAGGTTGCTACCCTGTAGTTTAAAGTCATACAAGGACTAATTTTAGCCTTAAGGTTGCTACCCTGTAGTTTAAAGTCATACAAGGACTAATTTTAGCCTTCAGGTTGCTACCCTGTAGTTTAAAGTCATACAAGGACTAATTTTAGCCTTAAGGTTGCTACCCTGTAGTTTAAAGTCATACAAGGACTAATTTTAGCCTTAAGGTTGCTAACCTGTAGTTTAAAGTCATACAAGGACTAATTTTAGCCTTAAGGTTGCTACCCTGTAGTTTAAAGTCATACAAGGACTAATTTTAGCCTTAAGGTTGCTACCCTGTAGTTTAAAGTCATACAAGGACTAATTTTTACCTTCTTTATTTGATCTGATCTTTTATCCTTGATGTTAATCAAGACAGTTTATTTTGTTTATTTATTTTTATTATAATTTTTTCTTTATTTTATGTCAAAAAAATTTTTTTTTTATATTTTATGTTGAAAAATTTTTTTTTAATGTTTTAAGTTGAAATTTTTTTTTTTTCTTATGTTAAAATTTTTTTTTTTTATGTTAATTTTTTTTTTTTTTTTTTTTTTTTTGTTGAAAAATTTTTTTTTTTTTTTTTTTTTTTTTTAAGTGAAAAATTTTTTTTTATGTTGAAAATTTTTTTTTTGTTTTTTTTTTTTTTTGTTGAAGTAAAATTTTTTTTTTTTTTTTTTTTTTTTTTTTTTTTTTTTTTTTTTGTTAAAATTTTTTTTTTTTTTTTTTTTTTTAAGAGTGATTAAATTGATGAGTGATGTTGAATGAGTTTTTAATTTGAGGAGTGAGGTTACATTTTCAAATGGTGTAGTGGTTAGTGATTCCGGGTTGCTTTCAACTTTCATCAAAATTGAAATGGGTTCAACTCCCCCCTCTGGTAGTAATTCTTCTGCCGGACCTGTCAGTTTCTGGAATAGGGTAACCATGCTGGGTAGTATATTCTGAGCCTTGAGCAAGCTTAGTGATTCAATTTGGTATCGTTGTGTTCCTTGATTCTGTCAAACAAAATTGATCTTTGGAAACTTGTTGTGATTGAGGGTGCTCAACCTTGATCATAATTTGAGAAGTACTTATTTCAATTTGCTCATTTAAAATGCTGGAAGGATGAGTGCTTGTCAAAGATTGACAAACCCATTAATTTGGGGCTATAAGAATGTCAACCAGTATAAATCAGAGTAGTCTTTTGGTGAGTTGAATCATTTTCTGTATTGAGGTGGTCATTTTATGACCGGCGGTCATAATTTGACATTTTAAATTCTTTGATCTTCCTTTTCTGTATCTGAATAGCCTAGCATGTTTGGTTGATTTTTCCCCCATGTCTTGAGATAATTTTCTTGATTTTAGGCCAAATTATGACCGGCGGTCATAATTTTGACATTTTGAACTTCTTCTATCTTCCTTTTCTGTATCTGAAGAGCCTAGCTTGTTTGGTTGGTCTTTGTATTGAAATAGTGTTCAATTTATTTATTCATTTCTTTTAGCCCTAGTTGTGGATTTGATATATCCTTGTCAATTGTGGCTTCTGTATTCATATGTATGATAAGGATCCTGAATATGGCTGTTTAATCTTGTTTCTTCAAAGTATATACTGTGTTTTGAGAATGGTGGCTTTTTTTTTTTATTTTAATGGCTGTGTTATTTTGTGATTCATCTTCTAATTGTTTTATTTTTTAATGTAGATTTCAATTGAGAATTCTTAAGGTTTAGTTGTAGTGATTTAGAATCATATTACTATTTTAATGGTGGCTTTTGTTTTGCATTAATTACCAGGATTGAATTATTATTTTTGTTGATGTTTTTTTTTTTTTTTAGGTTAATTCAGATGAATTTTGTGGCTTGCATTAAGTTGTGCCCCTCTGGGTCTATTTTATGTTTTCTTGAAAATCTTCATTAATTGTTCTTGGTTCTAATTAGATAATCTGTATGAGATAAAAGGTTGATCACTTCTGCCATTCTTCACATCTTCAGTACCAATCATTTATTTTCCTTTCTAGCAGAATTATTTAATAATGAATTCACCAGCTTCACCTGATCATACCAATGATTCATCAACTTTAATTGATATTTTTTGCAGAAGGCATCTTGCTAAAATTGAACTTCCAAAATCCCCTCCAGCTTTGTGCTCTACAACCCCACTTGATACTCCTCCTGATTCGCGTAATTTATCATATTTTGAATCTCATTCTTCAGTAAAGGCCCCATTTTCCAATAGTGAACCTATTTCAGAATATGTTGAACAAGAATCTTCTCCTGCTTTGAAGCCTTTATATTTAGATGATGATTCTATAAATATTTCTCCAACAACCCAAAGCATTGATGAATCTGTCACATTAAATAGCATTGATACCTTCTCTTCCTTTGATTCTACATATTTTGAACATCCACATTGTGAACTAACTCCATCACATCATAGTAGCTCTTCTTTTGAATTTATTGAACAGAATTCTTCCCCCGCCTTAAAGTCTTTATCAAATGATAATAAGATTGATTATCTTGAAGAAAATTATTCACCCTCCTCCTCTCCGAGTCTTGATGAGTCTGCCACATTGAATAGTCTTGATAGCTTTTCTTCTTCCACTTTGCAGGTTTTAAACTCTGAATCTACTCTTGAATATCTTGAGCAAACTTCTTCTCCTATTCTAAAATCTAGCATTGATGATATTGTTGATAGGTCTCCATTCCATATTACTGACATTATTACATCAAAAATTGTCCTGAAAGATGATTCACCAGAATCATTTCAACCTCCATCGCCTGTTTATTGTTCACCTAAGCAGAGATTTTCACCATTTTGTTTGCCACTTTCTCCTGTATTTTCATTAGGTTCTGATTTCAAATTCCCTGCTTCTGGTGAAAGAGCTATAAAAATAGAAGATAATAGTGCTGAAGTAGATGAGCTAGATCCTGTTCCTTATTCCATGGCTTTACCAGTAGTCCAATCCACATCACAACCAGCTTCTAATACTTCCCCCCATATGAATAATCAGAAGCTGAAGAAAAGAAAACAAACCCAACCAAGGAAGAAATATTCATTGCGGCCCCAGAAGAGGATTTGCTATAAGTAATTAGTTTTTCTTTCTTTGAATAATTCCTCACCATGTAAGCCCTTCTTCAATAAGATTTTTTTTTTTTACTAAAAAGAAAGATATTAATTCTCTAATATTATATTTTTTTTTTGTTATTTGGCTATTTATTCTCTGTTATTTCTCTTTTTTTTTAGTAAAAAAAAACCTTGGTACTCTGATATCTCAATTATAGTTGAGATAGTTGAATTTTGAGATGAAATGCAACATTTTCATTTTATTTCCTGGTTTTTCTATGGCTTTTCTTTTTAATTATTATTCCAATGCTATGGTGGTATTGTTTTATTTTGAGGCTTGATTGAATGGATATGAAGGCTTTGCATTGATCTTAGTGATTTTTTTTTTATAAATCCCTAAAAAAATATGATAGGAATTTTTTTTTTGTTTGTTTTTATAATAATGAGTGAAATCCCTTCTTGTGATACTGGTATTAAGATTCCATTTATTTATTTTTTCCTTGTGGCTGGTAAAAATAAGTTTAGAATTGATTTAAATTGAAGCTGATAGATAAGCTGATGAATAAATTCCAGAGTTATTTGTTTTGTTTTCTTTATATCTTCTTTCTGCCTGCATTTGTCAATCAAATTATGACCGGCAGTCATGATTTTGACGTTTTTGAGCAATCTGACTGAGAAGCCTGACAAAAATATTAGGAAAGGCCTATGGGCCCACACTTCCCCAAACTTGTGCCATTTTTAATATGAGGTGGCATAAGAACAGATAACCACCCCTGTTTTTCTTTTTCTTTTTCTTTTATTGAATTGAGATACTTGTACTTTTTTTTTTTTTTTTTTTTTTTTTTTTTTTTTTTTAACACTTCCAAATTTGAAATATTGTCCTGAATACTGATACATAACCTGAAAAAAAATGTTTTTTTTTCTTTTTTTTTTATCTTTTCTTCCTTTTTTTTTATAGTTTGTAAATAATATTCTTCTGAATCCATTGTATAAGCTGTTTCTTGAGTTTGGATATGAATCTTCTTTTTTCTTCTTTAATTTTTTTTACAAATAATTCTTCCCAGATAAAGCTCCAACAATCCTTATTGATATTATAATTATGTGCCTTGAGACTGATAATTCCAAGTATAAACACATCTTCCCATAAGACATTCCAATTGGCCTTTTCAATTACATAATTTCCACGCTTCCATAAGATTCTTCCTTCTGGTATGTCCAGTAAATCCAGAAACAGTCCTCTTGAGGCTTCCACATCCCCAAAATAGATTTTTCTTCTCCATTCTGAATCTGTTAATGTATCCTCTTCCCAATATGTGTTTCCTAAATTTCCCTTGATACCATCATATGTAAGTAATTCTAGAAATTCCAGTCTTGAAAGAGAGAATCCTGGAAGCTCTTGCCAATCTTTAGATTCTTGAATATGTTTATGCAGTTCTGGAAAATTGAACAATTCTTCAAATTCTAAGTATGGAATCCATATCTGAAATAAATCCTCTCCTTCTTCAACAAATGGTGTTTCCCAGTAATTGACTTCTTCTGTATTTCCTACAATTTTGCAATTTACGTCTGTCCAGCCTTCTTCATTCCAACCAAGATTCCATTCCAATTCATTTTCATGTGTAATTTTGGCATCCATGACTGTCTAGATCCTTTCTGAGGTTTGGTGAGATTATTGAATTTTGAGATAAAAGACTAATTACTCTTTGATAAGGCAGGAGGTCATTGCCACTGAGTGATAAGAGTGTTTAAAAAAGATTTTTTTTTTATAAGTTAGTTTGAATGATTTGAAATTCCTCTTTGATAAGGCAGGAGGTCACTGCCCTGAATTATAAGAATGTTGAAAAAAGATTTTTTTTTATGTTTTTTAATTATTTGAAATTCCTCTTTGATAAGGCAGGAGTTCACTGCCCTGATACTGATACAGATATGAAAAAAAATTCTCTTTTTTTTTTTTTTTTTTTTTTTTTTTTTTTAGGTTATTTTTTTTTATTATTTTTGCTATTTTTTATGGTGGTTTTTTTTTTTTTTTTTTTTTTAGTCTGTTTTAATTGGAGATTGAAATTGGATTACTTCAGTTGTTATTGAGAAATATTCAACCTTCTGTTGTGAATTACTGAAAGACATATGTCCTTCAATATTTCTCCAAAGATCTTGTTGCATTGTTTTCTTTGTGTATTTCCTTTCCATTCAGAAACAAAACCTTTGACTTCATGAATAAACATGTACCCAAAATCACACCAGCAAAGAGTTCCTCCCAAGATTTCCAAACCATCTAGATTCAAATCTTCTTGAGCCCATAACATTTTGTGATACAGTCCTTCTATTGTCATTTGATAATATCCATAAGGCTTCTTCCAGTAAGGATTTCTTAAATTTCCTTTGATTCCAATAGTGGTTAGTAATTCCAGAAAATCAACATTTGTAAGATTTGATCCAGGTAGTTCTGAAATATATTTGGTTTGAATTATTGGTGAATCTAGCTCATAATCATACAGTTCCTTAAATGTTATTATTGGAAGTATTATGTAATCTTCCAGTCCTTCATATTCTGGTATGTCTTCCTGTATGCCATTTTGATTCTGGGAGTCATTTGGTAATTCAGATGTAATTCCTTTATTTTGATTAAATAGATCAGTTGCGCTTGAAAAGCAGAATTTTTGATCATAGGCATGATTAAATTCTTCTAGAATGCTAAGTCCAGCTAGCCTTTGTGTATTTTCTGATAACTCTCCTTCTTCTAGATCTTCAAATATTCTTCCTTGCTTATATTTATCTTCCAAATCTTCATTATTTTGTTGGTATAACTTCAAGTCATCTTCTGATTCTGCTGTTTCCATTTTTTTATCAATCCTCTTTTGAATATTTCTATCCCAAACTTGATCCATTTTGTCTTCAGTAATTATGGCACTTTCCTTTTCCAATTCTTCAAATTTTCTTTTTGCCAATGGATTGATTATTTCATTTTTTATTTTTTCAGTATCACTAATGTACCAAGCTTTCTCCTGAAATAAATTTGAATAATCTTCTGCAATTCCTGAGGAATTTGCTTCAGGTGGCTTCAGATCCATTTTAAATTTCTTCTGTGGGCTTTCTACTTTATCTTCTTCATTCATACCACTTAGCTCAAGTGCTAGCCATTTCTCTGGGTCTTCTATGGCCATGTCCAAATTTCTTCTCATCTTCTTCAGTTCCATTTTTATTTTTTCTATTGCTTCACTATCTTCTACCTTCAATTCATCCTCTTCTGGATCCTTCCCTTTAGATTTTGTTTCAGTTTGAGGTGGAATACTTTCTTTAGATGAAGATAATATGCTTGACTTTTCTTCATCTATTATCTGGTTGAAATTTTTAAATACTAAGAAGTCCAGGGAGGTTTTCTCTTCACCTTCAAAAGTGACTTCAAGATTTTCAATTTGACCAATTGGCTTCAAAAAGTTATCTGTTGATTTTGATGTGTAAGGGCTGATTTTTAACTCTTCTTTTAGGGCCATTTCCTGAGTTATAACATTCAAGTCATTTTTTGCATCAAAAATAGCTGAGAAGGGTATTTTGTTTGCTCCAAGAAATATTGTCTTCACTCTTGTTGAAGATTGACTTTCTGTTTCCCTTTTTTCTTTTCTTTTGGATGATTCTGCTCCATGTATTGACCATTTTCCAATCTCTGAAGATGCACAAAGCTCCATTCCTCTGGGTGGAGAAATTTCCCAACCCATAGCTTGAGGGTTACATATTGGTAAGCATAATCGACGTCCATCTTTCTCTGGATAACTAAATATTTCCCCTTGCTTGTGTGAAAATTCCAATTTAACATTATTATCTGCTAAAAATGGTCTTCCAAGTATGGTGTGTACAGCTCCTTTTGATATGAATAAATGAATTTCTTTTTCTTCTCCTGTTATCATAGTAATTGGTGTAAATTCTGAGAGTCCAACCAAGGATGTGGTATGTCCACCAATTCCTCTGAGATTCATATTGAGCTTTCTACTTGTAAGTGAGGCTTGAATTGCAATTTCCTCTGGTATTATATTAATTTCTGATCCAGTATCCACCAATGCCATTGTAGGATATTCTTCTCTTCCAATAAATACTTCCATAAATCCAAGTGGGCATGCATAATGTAATCTTGGGGTATCATAGTCCCGTAGCTTTACTGAAAGTAGTCTTTCTTGAATATTTGACGTATTGACTGATTTTATTGCTTCTTTTTCCTGGGTAGTTAAATTTTGTAGTTTATCAATAAAGGTTGGTGACATTGATAATATTTCTTCAAGAGTAAGATTTATCTTTTGTTCAAGTATTCTCTTCATCACATGTTCAATTATTATCTTTGGGTTATTGGGTGTATTTTTTACCTTGTTTTTATTACTAAGGAAGCATTTGTTCTTGGAAAATATATTGAAATTTTATGCATAGCCTTGAGGTATTTCTTCTTTAAATTGAATCAAGGTGGGGAAAATACAGCTTCTGATGCTTTGGTCTATTTTCATATACCTTTATTTAGATTAACTACCTTTAATGACGTAATTTGTTATTGATGATGCAATAAGGTGGATATATACTTTGATACTATACTGTTTTGATAAGATCTTGAGGCTGCGTATTGTATATTTCTGTTTGAAATCTGTAGTTGTAATGTGTAAAAATGTTTTGCGTAGTTTGTTTTATTATCATTTTTTTCTTTTGTTTTATTGGTAAGCTTGAAACTGGTACTAATGGTATGGAATACCACAACGCGCTCATACCAAAGTCATAAATCAACCATTGCCAAATGGCTTCGGGCAACCCCACAACAAAGACAAGCAATTTTCTCTGAGTATGGAGTGCGATATTCAATTTTGGAAGACCTTCCGTATTGGGATGCAACCAGAATGGTTAATCTTGACATAATGCATAATTTAATACTTGGAATTTTGAAGGATCATGCAACTTTTAAATTGTGCATTCCAGAGGCAAAATCAAAAATTTACTTCAGGTCCCGCAGGAAATCCAATGACACCAACAGTTCAGACTCAGATTCCAAGACCTCCAACAGCTCTCTTGATAAAATCACATTGAGAGAGGCCCGCTCCCTGAGAAGAGACGCAGCAAAAATAATAAATGAGCCACTCCCCACTACTTCCACCCAAAAAAACTACTTCCCAATGCCCACCCCTAACACAGAACATCCATCTAGTGGTTCTGCAGAGATTCCTTCATTTGATGCTGATTACATCCCCACTTCTGAAATACCCTCTGAATTGGATATCACTGCACTGAGTGATCACCAGATCAAGGGTGAGGCGCTTGAGCATCTCCGACAAATCATATCTGAGACCATAATTCCCTCATCATGGACAAGAGTTCCCCGCAAAATGGGTTCCCCCTCTCATGGTAGCTTAAAAGCCGCTGAATGGGCTCTCTTATATAAGGTCTATATTCCATTTCTAATGCTCAGTCAACAGATGTCATTAGATGCACACCAATCTGCCAACACTCAAAGAAAAATGGGTCAGTCAGAAGAACTTGCAAATGAACTAGCCAAGAATACATTTCATTTGATTAGTGCTATCAACATTGCCACAAGCTGGACTGTTTCAATAGATGATGCGACTGCATTTGCTGAACATTGGAAAAAATTCCGCCTTTCCAATCAACACCTGTTCCCAAAACAGAAAAGTAAACCAAATCATCATTTTGCTGATCATATTCCCGAACTCTTCCAACGTTGGGGCCCAGCACAAGCCTCAGCCACATGGGGTTATGAGCGCTTGATTGGAGTATTTGCAAAGATGCCAACAAATAACAAGATATGTATGTCAATTAATAAGATCAATATATTCACATTGATTAAACACCTGAACTGAATAAGACTAACTTTTTGCAACTCTGAATAGATGATATAGATAAAACCTTACTTCAACATATCTGTCGATGTTCCAACCTTTCCGTTCTCCTGAAATCCCCATCTGTGCCATGTGAAATAAAACAGCTTTTCGAATCACAGCTACCTGCCGTGTTCAAACACCATAAATATAACAAGCCATCCCGCCATGACCAACAAAATTATGATTGCCTGGTTGAGTACTTACAGACTTTTCATGCAACAAGGGAAATAGCTGATTGGATCAGCTTAGACACTACCGTGCAATCCACAAGTCCTCCCACTTCAAGGATTGTCTCACCTTGGTATTTTCCAGTTTCAAACATTAATATTGGGAACAATATATTTTCAACTGAATCCAAAAATATCAGCAACAGTGTGATATGTTTTCTGAGGGGCAACTCACGACAATTTGGTATTATTAATAGCATTTTCAAAGTCTCTGAGCCATCTAGCATACTGAACAATAACTTTCTGATTTTAAAACCTTTGAAGATTGATTTGAATTTCCTACCAGATTGGCCGTATCTCAATATTTATAAAGCTGTTGGTTTTGATGATGGACACTTGATTATATCAGAAGAAGAAATAGAAGGTAACTGTGGATTGTATGATAACAAAGTTCTGTCATGTGGACTGCTTGTAATGATAAAGCCGTTATTTCATGAAATTTAGTTTACAGAAATGCAAATCTCTCAGATTCATTAGCAATTTTGCGAGTGAAATAACTGCCTCAAAATTTAGTGACAGAGACATGCCATTGTGACAAGCAAAGCCCATTATTTCACATTGCCACAAAGAACTTACTATTTTGACATTGGGTACAGTGTGAATAAGCCAAGTCCAATGATCAAATGACCCACACACTCACCCTTCACAGCATCCAAAATTTCTAACTGCGCCATCATCATGTTGGAAGCGGAATCAGCTTTTGCGTACCCACAGCCGCATGTGCCAATGCACACGCACACGCACACCCACCCGCACGCACCAATGCACACGCACACCCACCCGCACACGCACCCGCCCCCACGCATGCACACGCCAATGCACACGCAAACCCACCCACACACGCCAATGCACACGCAAACCCACCCACACACGCCAATGCACACGCAAACGCACCCGCCCCCACGCATGCACACGCACACGCCAATGCACACGCAAACGCACCCGCCCCCACGCATGCACACGCACACTTCATGGATGACCTGGTGAAGTCAAACCCCCCGCCTACATCAAGACTGGCTGAAGGACATCTTTGATGTGTTTGTGTGCAAACAGGCGGGTCTGGTGTAATTTTTACCAATCATCGGACGTTTGTGGGATGATCAGGTGGTGAGGAATCTGAGTTGAAGGCACAGGGGAACCAACATTATTGGATGTCACAGGATTTGGTGTAAGACCAGAGTGTGACGTGTGCTCGACGTTCGCTTGATTTTCGCTTGATGTGAGCTCGACTTTTATCCTGCTTGACGTTTGCTTGACGTGAAGTCAATCGCCGACGATTGACACGAGATTCGCCCCGGTGAGTATAGTATTAAAGGATTTATCCACCTTATTGCATCATCAATAACAAATTATGCAATTGAGAGGAGTTCATCTGAATAAAGGTATATGAAGACACACCACAGCATAAGAGCTGTCTTTTCCCCACCTTGATTCAATTGAAAGAAGAAATACCTCAAGGCTATGCATAAAATGACAATATATTTTTCAAGAACAAATGTTTGCTTAGTAATAATGACACACATCAAACTTGATACAAATGATGCAATCTCCATATGAAATGATACAATACTAAAACAGAAAAACCAGCATAATTCTCTCATAAAATATGTAACAAAGTCACCAAAAATGAAAATGTCACCAGAAAAATTATCTCAAAGACATCACATGATTTTGATAAGAAACAGAAACACCAGCATAATTTTCTCATATATATCATATGACTAGAAGAAAGTTCAATTTTCAGGAGCTGTATTTTCTCTACTTTCTTGGCAAAAAGAAAATCTCACCAGCCAAGTTATCTCAAATACATCACATGATTTTGATAAGAAAAAGCACCACCAGCATAATTCTCTCAGCAAACACAATGCTACACCAAACCTACACGTCTTACCAGCTAAAACCTCTCAAGTATGATTTTTTCTAAGAACCCTATTTTGAGAAGCTGTATGGAGGCCCAAAAGCCATAAATCAAGGTCCTCTCTCCCTCATTTGTCACATAATCATTCAAGAAGTTCCCACTATCCAGGATCACCACCATCCCTGAACTAGCAGGATATCTAGAATAGTAGTAGCGTTTTAGTAGTGATAAGCTCAGTAGCCTTGCTCAGTAAGCTTAGTATTAGGGAAGAATAGTAGTATAACTGTAGTAAAAGCTCAGTAGCCTTGCTCAGTAGCTTAGTTTTAATTAAGAATAGTAGTATAACCGTAGTAAAAGCTCAGTAGCCTTGCTCATTAGCTTAGTATTAGTGAGGAATAGTAGTATAACTGTAGTTAAAGCTTGGTAGCCTTCCTCAAAAGCTTAGTGTTATTAACAAAAAGAAGTAGTAGTGATATAAACTCAGTATTAAAAAAAAATTCTAAAAGAATCAAATCCAGTAATCTTATTATTAGTACTCATATCAAAAAAAATAATCATAATCAACCTAAAACCACAAAGAAATATATATTCTTATCATTCTTATTATAAAAAAAACCAAAAGGAAATATTCTTATTAGTTTTATTAAAATAACAGAAACCCAAAGCATATATATATATATATTATAATCACTTTTATTAAAATCAAATAAAAAAATCTTAGTGTTTATTTTATCAGAAATTCTAAATCAGAGTCTTTACTTTAGTGTTATTAATAGTTCTGATTTAGAGACTTCTGATAAGTCTTCTCTATCTGTTAAAGCCACAAATCTTGTTTTATTTTGTGATTCTCTGTAGGCTGACTATTCAGTATTATTTAGAGGTGCAGCTAATACACCTTAGCAGCCATGGTTATTGGACAATTCTGAAATTAAAAACAGACTTACCAAAAATTTCACCTTCAAGGTACTGCCTTATTTAATCCCACACCAAAAGGAGTTCCCACATCTAGTGTCCCAGCAGTGGCCAACAACAACTTCAATAATCAATAATCCATCAATTATCAAAGAAAAAAACATTCAAATTTAGTCCATAAAAAAAAGCCTTTTATCAATAAGAACTTTCAAGCACCTATCAAGTAAATCTGGAATCAGAAAAATCACAAAACCCTAAATCATTGTCACCATCAAGTTCTTCAACAAAATCATTTCACTATTATTATCCAAAAAAGAGGAGAAAAACCACCTGGAGAAGAATCACCTATAGATTATAGTATACCAGTTGGTACACTCAGAACCAAGAAGAAAGATCAAAAGATAGTTACAGATTATTTTCAGACATTACTCAAGGGACTATTTGAAATTAAAAAGAAAAGTGAAAAACAGAAAACCAACAAATAATATATCAATATGGATTCAGCATCATCACCAAAGATACCACACAATCCAGATGAATCCAAAGAAGAAATTATAAATGAAGAGACCATGCAAGGACAAGAAGATATTTCTGATTTAGAAAGACTTCATAAAAGAATGTTGGAAATGTAACAAGAATTAATTGAACTTCTTAAAAAAGAAGGGAAAAGGAAAGAGTCAAGTTTTACTGCAGAAAACAGCACAATGGAAGAAACTACAAGCATGCCAAGAATCTTTAGACAAGAAGGGTCACTATCACCATTTTCAAGGCCCATGGCCTCATCAACTCCATTCACTTCACAAAGACCAAATACTCTACCAAAGCAGGTTAATATTCATGCACAGGCTTCAAGCCCATTGCAACAAGAAATCCCACAAAACAATACACCCATTGTCAAGATCAGACCAAAGGATTATAATTTATGGTTTGATGAAAAGGAAGTGGAAAGATTTATTAAAAGAGTGGAAAATATAGTAGGAATTGAAGGAGCAAGTGGAAGGGATATAGAAAGACAGATATCCTTTTGGAATAAAGATCAAGCAATCAGCTACCATATTGAAGGAATGACTGGATATGAAAGTGGAGATTGGGAGCAATTAAAATTGGATATGAAGAGGAGATGGGGAATAGTGTCACCTGAAAGAAGATACAAGCTGTCCTCCATTACTCAGTTATGTACAAAGATTGAACAAGAAGGAGGAATTAGAAACATGACTCAATATAAAAAGTTCATTGGTGAATAGGAATCCATTATTAATTATCCCGAAGGTATCAATATATACAAGGAGATATCAATCACAATCAAGAAGTTTTGGAAAGTCTTTCCTCAAGTGTTCAAGAATCTATTTAAAAAGAAATGATTAAAGATGAGGCCATGGTGCAAGCTTTGGATGGTGGTTATATCATTCCAAGATTGGAAATCTTAAAGTTATATATTGAACAAGATTTAGAAGCCAAAGTCTTAATTCAACAGAAGGAATTTTCACAACCAAAGTCACAAGAGAATAAAGCTAGGTTTGAAGAGGAAAGCTGGGAAGAAGTCTTAAAGCAAATGAAAGATCTTACCCAAAAAATTCAAAATCCTCAGCTGCAAGGGCATCAATCAAAGGATACTGGGAAGAAATCAGTTAAGGAAGTATTGAATCAGCTCAAAAACCTTTCAGAAGTAGTTTAATCTCCAAATAAAACCCAAGCAGGCAATAATCAAGATCAGAAAGTTGTGCAAAACTCACAGCCATTCAGGCCAAGATATCCTTTACCACCCATATTTTCTGGCTATCAACCATATGTTCCAGAACAAATGGCTCCAAGAAAGCTACTTAAGTGCTATTACTGCTTAGAAGAAGGACATTGCACAATAAGATTTAATCATCTCACAGAAGAGTTGGAGAAAAGAATTGTCTTGAAGCATGGAGGAACATATATTTTTCCAAATTTTCAAAGAGTACCCACAGAAGGCCCTAAATCTGCAAAAGAATTAGTCAGACATTTCTCCAAAGAGTAGGAGTATTTTACAAAGAAAATGATGGAGAAATCAGATCCACCCCAAATAAGCAAGAAACAACAGTAATTGAGGAAAGCAAAGGTGAGAAGTCAGCTGCTATAGCTTAAATAGAAGAATGGGGGAACTGGAAACCTTCTCAAATATAACCAGAAAATTAACATCTTCAAATAAATGTTGGGATTAGGCAGACAAGGCAAAGCCAACTCCAGAAAGAGGATGAAAATGAAACACACAAACCCTTTAAAAAGAAGATACCAGGTGCCTACCACAAGGAAGATGAGGCAGAAGAAGAAATAAGAGTTCTAATTCCAACAAAATACAAGAAAACACAAGAAGGAAAGGAAGTAGATAATGATGATATTGAAATCATTTCTAGGAACAAGAATAAGGAGGGACTAAGACAGGAGTCACAAAAGATGGAATCAAAAGACAAGGTAAAATCTACAGCCAATAACCCAAAGCTAATAATTGAACATTTGATGAAGAAAATACTTGAACAAAAGATAAATCTCACTCTTGAAGAAATATTATCAATGTCACCAACCTTTATTGATAAATTAGAAAATTCAACTACCCAGCAAAAAGAAGTGGTAAAATCAGTCAATACCTCAAATATTCAAGAAAGACTACTTTCAGTAAATCTACGGGACTATGATACCCCAAGATTACATTATGCATTCCCACTTGGACTTATTGAAGTATTTATTGGAAGAGAAGAATATCCTACAATGGCATTGGTGGATACTGGATCAGAAATTAATATGATACAAGAGGAAATTGCAATTAAAGCCTCACTTACAAGTAGAAAGCTCAATATGAATCTCAGAGGAATTGGTGGACTTACAACATCTTTGGTTGGACTTTCAGAATTTACACCAATTAATATGATAACAGGAGAAGAAAAAGAAATTCATTTCTTAATAGCAAAAGGAGCTGTACACCATACTTGGAAGACCATTCATAGCAGATAATAATGTTAAATTGGAATCTTCACACAAGCAAGGGGAAATATTTAGTTATCCAGAGCAAGATGGACGTTGATTATGTTTACCAATATGTAACCCTTAAGCTATGGGCTGGCAAATTTCTCCACCAAGAGGTATGGAGCTTTGTGCATCTTCAGAGATTGGAAAATGGTCAATACATGGAGCAGATTCATCCAAAAGAAAAGAACCAGAGGAAACAGAAAGTAAATCTTCAGCAAGAGTGAAGACAATATTTCTTGGACCAAAAAAATACCCTTCTCAGCTATTTTTGATGCAAAAAATGACTTGAATGTTATAACTCAGGAAATAGCCCTAAAGCAGAATTAAACATCAGCCCTTATGCATCAAAATCAACAGTCAACTCTTTGAAGCCAATTGGTCAAATTAAAAATCTTGAAGTCACTTTTGAAAGTGAAGAAAAAACCTACCTGTACTTCTTAGTATTTGAAAATTTTAATCAAATGATAATTGGAGAAAAGTCCAGCATATGATCTTCATCTAAAGAAAGTATGCCTGCTGTAACTCATATAAAATCTAAAGGAAACGAGACAGAAGATAAACTGGAGGTAGAAGATAGTGAAGCAATAGAAAAAATCAAAGAGGAACTAAAGAAGATGAGAAGAAATTTGGACATAGCCATAGAAGACCCAGAGAAATGGTTAGAACTTGAGTTAAGTGGTATGAACAAAGAAGATCAAGTAGAAAGCCCACAGAAGAAATTCAAAATGGATCTGAAGCCACCTGAAGCAAATTCCTCAAGAATTTCAGAAGACTATTTCAATTTATTTCAAGGGGAAACTGGGTACATTGGTGAAACTGAAAAAGATTTACTAAGTGAAGAACCAAAAGATAGCATAATCATGCCATCAGCAAAAAGAAAATTTGAAGAATTGGAAAAGGAAATTTCCATAATTACTGAAGACAAAATGGATCAAGTTTGGGATAGTTATATTAAAAAAGGGATTAAAAAAGAATGGAAATACTTCTAGAAGGAAATTTGGTAGAATCAGAAGATGAATTGAAGTTATTTCAACAAAATAATGGAAATTGGGAAGATAAATATAAACAAAGAAGAATGTTTGAAGACCTAGAAGAAGGAGAGTTATCAGAAAATACACAAAGGCTAGCTAGACTTAGAATTCTAGAAGAATTTAATGATGCCTATGATCAAATATGCTCCCTTTAAAGCTCAACTTATTTAATTAATCAAAATCAAGGAGTTACATCTGGATTACTAAATGACTCCCAGAATCAAAATGGCATACAGAAAGACATACCAGAATATGAAGGAGTGGAAGATTATGTAATACTTCCAATGATAACATTTGAAGAACTGTATAATTATGAGCTAGATTCACCAATAATTCAAAGAAAATATCTTTTAGAACTTCCTGGATCCAATCTTACAAATGTTGATTTTTTGGAATTACTAACCACTGTTGGAATCAAAGGAAACTTACGGAATCCTTACTGGAAGAAGCCTTATGGATATTATCAAATGACAATAGAAGGACTATATCACAAAATGTTATGGGCTCAAGAAGACTTGAATCTAGATGGTTTGGGACTCTTGGGAGGAACTCTTTTCTGGTGTGATTTTTGCTACATGTTTATTCATGAAGTCAAAGGTTTTGTTTCAGAATGGAAAGGAAATACACAAAGAAAACAACGCAACAAGATATTTGGAGAAATATTGAAGGACATATGTCTTTCAGTAATTCACAACAGAAGGTTGAACATTTCTCAATAATAACTTAAGTAATCCAATTTCAATCACCAATTAAAAAAAACACCATAAAAAAATTGCAAAATAATAAAAGAAATAACCTAAAAAAAAGAGAATTATTTTCATATCTGTATTAGTATCAGGGCCGTGACCTCCTGCCTTATCAAAGAGGAAGTCCAAATCATTCAAAAACATAAAAAAAAAGCTTTTTTCAACATTCCCATAATTCAGGGCAGTGACCTCCTGCATTATCAAAGAGGAATTTCAATTTTTTCAATTTTTTTGTAAAGTATATTATCACTCAAGGCTATAAATCAGTATTCAATAAAGGACTTCAAACTCAACGTTTCCCAAGAGATTTTTTCAATGTACAAGTATCATGATTTTATTTAAAAAAAATAGGGGTGGTTATCTGTTCTTATGCCACCTCATATAAAAAATGGCACAAGCTTGGGAAAGTGTGGGCCCATAGGCCTTTATTAATGTTATTTCTCTTTTTTGAAAAAAAAAAACAATGAAAAGATGGTGTGAAGAAACAGCAAAAGAAGATATAGATAGCTCAAAATATCGAAATTATGACCGCTGGTCATAATTTGGTTCTTTGAGACGGGAAGAGATAAAATATGGAAAGGAAAACAAGAAGAAACAAAAACCAACAAAACAAGCTACACCATTCAGATACAGAAAAAGAAGATAGAAAAAGTTCAAAATGTCAAAATTATGACTGCCGGTCATAGTTTGCCATAAAAGCAAGAAAACTATATCAAGACAGGGAAGAAAAACCAACCAAACAAGCTAGGATGTTCAGATACAGAAAAAGAAGATAGAAGAAGTTCAAAATGTCAAAATTATGCCCGCCAGTCATAGTTTGCCATAAAAGCAAGAAAACTATCTCAAGACAGGAAAGAAAAACCAACCAAACAAGCTAGGCCGTTCAGATACAGAAAAGGAAGATCAAAGATTTTAAAATGTCAAATTATGACTGCCAGTCATAAAATGAACACCTCAATACAGAAAATAATTCAACCCACCAAAAGGCTACTACAATTTATGCTGGATGACGTTCTTATAGCCCCAAATTAATGAGTTTATCCAATCTTTGACAAGCACACATCCTTCCAGCATTTTAAATGAGCAAATTGAAATCAGTACTTCTCAAATCATGAACAAGGTTGAGCACCCTCGATCACAACAAGCTTCCAAACATCAAGTGTTGACAGAATCAAGGAACACAACAATACCAAATTGCATCACTAAGCTTGCTCAAGGCTCAGAATATGCTACCCAGCATGGTTACCCTATTCCTGAAACTGACAGGTCCGGAAGCAGAATTACTTCCAGAGGGGGAATTGAACCCATTTCAAATTTGATGAAAGTTGACAGCAACCCGGAATCACTAACACAGGGCACATTGGGCTGTTGTTTCATATGCAATGTCACCCAGACGTTACAGTCCCATGCGCCCTGACCAACCCATCACTTACCCTAATGAAATCAAGTCTTTTCCCAATGACACCACTACAAAGACTCCCACTGCAATGACACCTCAGCCATAGATCAACCATTGTTTCTGACCATGACGTTTCTCACCTTAAAAGCTCGAACGTACTCCTGCTTCTCTCTTCATTCGCAATCCATTTTTGAGTCTTTTATTATAATTTTTCCAATCTTTTCAATTCAATTAACTCAAATTTTTCATCCTTGTTCTGCATCCTTAAAGCTTTATTAACATTTTCAGCTTTAGCTATACACAAAAAATGGATTTAAATCACGCAAACCAATCCCCAAATGACATTCAACTCATTTGAACAAACAATCTGTAAGTTTTTTTGTGTGTAAGTCTTTCCAAGGAATTTGCTCCTTGATCAAGCTCCTTCCAATAGCCAATAAGTGTAGATCACTATTTTGATGTGATTGAATGTTTGGAAAAGATAAAAGACAACCTTGTACTAGACCTTTGGGCTTGTTAGTGGTGTACCCAATGCATTGACTGCATGTGTAGTTGTAAATCTTGAAACAATGATAATGAATATAGTAAAAGGTACAGAAGCAGCAAAAAAAAGGAGGTAGAGAGGGGGTGAAGAAAGAAGGCTTTCAACACAATGGTTATCTTTGTCAATAATTTCTGGAGGTAGGGACCATCAAACACGGTGGGTGACATTGTTGGGATGGAGAAATGCTTGAGCTAAGGTCAATGACGTTGTTGGGGGTAAGGTATCGTTGATGGTGTGATGGATTCAGGGACTGTTGTTTCCCAATGCAGAACTGTCGTGACAAAAAGTGACAGGGTTAGCAAGGGGGCCCCGCATGTAATATCAGGGTGATGTTCCAGATGCAATCTCATACAAATGCGCGCTGTGTAACCACTACACCATTTGAAAATATAACATCACTCCTCAAATTGAAACCTCATTCAGCATCACTCATCAATTTAATCACCCTTAAAGAAAAATTTTTTAAAGATAAAAAAAAAAAAAAATTTCTCAGCATAAAATAATTTTTTTTCAATATAAAAAGAAAAAAAATTTTCAACATAAAAAAAAAAAAAATTCTCTGCATAAAAAAAAATTTTCAACATAAAAAAAAAATTAAATTTATTAACATGAAAAATATCAACATAAAAGAAAATTCTTTTTAAACATGAATTTTTTTTCCAATAAATAAAAATTATAAAATAAAAAGTCTTGACTAACATTAAGGATAGAAGATCAGATCAAATAAAGAAGGCTAAAATAATTAGTCCTTGTATGACTTTAAACTACAGGGTAGAAACCTTAAGGCTAAAATCAGTCCTTGTATGACTTTAAACTACAGGGTAGCAACCTGAAGGCTAAAATTAGTCCTTGTATGACTTTAAACTACAGGGTAGCAACCTGAAGGCTAAAATTAGGCCTTGTATGACTTTAAACTACAGGGTAGCAACCTGAAGGCTAAAATGTAGTCCTTGTACGACTTTGAACTACAGGGTAGCAACCTGAAGGCAAAAATAAGTCCTTGTATGACTTTAAACTACAGGGTAGCAACCTGAAGGCTAAAATCAGTCCTTGTGTGAGCCTTAGAGGTAATTTCATATACCCAAAAGACCACAAATACAAAATTAACATATAAATATAAATAAAATAAATTTATTTATATTATTGAAATAAATCAACATATAAATATAAAATTATATTCAAAATTAAAAAATTAATTACAAATTAAAAGTAAAATTACATTAAATTTTTGAATTATAAAGTTGCATTTATACTTGAAAAAATTAAAGGAAAAATAAATTGGAAAGATTAAATTTGGGGGGGAAAAGGAACTCCAGCTCTAAGGGGGAGCTAGACCCCCAAAATCCTTGCTGACAGGCGTGTGGTTTCAAATTTAACACAAAAGTTCATTACTTTTGGCCTGGAATTGAGCTACAGGGTCTGTAGACTCAATTGATGAGGAGGTTTTGATACCAACTGGAGTAGTTTTAGCTGTTGCCAAGAGGGTAAAACTACCATTAAGATAAAACAATCATAGTAAAAACAGTTTTAACTGGTTTCTACGTCTCTTACACACATTCTGACGTGTTTTGAAGGCTCTAGACCAGGTATTGCTATAGTAATGGCTGATTTAAGGGTCTAAAATGGCTTAAACCAGCCCTTTTTTGGTCTAAACCAGGGTTCAATGATGCCATAATTGGCTTTTCTGTTGTCAGACTGTTTTTCACGACTGACAAGATTAAATTTTACTTTTGGAGTAAGAAAATTGATGGCTATAAAAGAATGTCTTCTTTGCCCCACTTTTCTCTTCATGTTAGAATCTTTTCCTTTTATAATTAGTTTAAAGATTGTTAAACCAATCAATAAGATATTCCAACCAGCTTTTTTAAATCATTCCAAGCCTTTCAACCACGTGACAAATCATTATAATCATTTTTACCCCTGAACCACCCCAAAAGTGAATTAAAGCATCTTTCCTCACTGTAAACTTTGTCACTTTGTTTCCAAATTCACTCCGGTCACTTTTGGGCGTGTTTTCTCTTTAATATTCCTTTTAAAGACTCTGTTCCTTAATTAATTGCTTGCAGTTCTTTTCTCAATTAATTCCAATTGAAATTGCTCTTGAAGAAATTTCTTTTGTGGCCTTAAATATCTCTTGTAGAGTATTTTTGTATAAATTTTTATTGTTGGTAAAACAATAAATCTTTATAATAGTATTGTTTTATACTAATAAAGTTATAAAAAATAAGTTTGGCGTGTTTTCTCTTAAAAATAATATTTCTTAGTATTTTTAATTAATCTTTACCTTATACAAATTTTGAGGACAGGAAAAGTACTTGATTTTTAATCAAAGTTTCATATCCACACCTTACATTTGGGGGCCCAGCCATGATATTATACCTGTGACATATTTTTTTACTCTTTTTAAATCTTTTTTCTTATATTGAAAAATTTAAAAACATATAAAAAATACTTATAATCCAAAAAATCCAAAAAATATTTTTTTTTTCATATTATAAGTGAGGCTTGTATTTTTATTTCTTTTTTGGAATAACCTTTTTTTACTTAATTAATTGGTTTTCTCATTGATTTTAGTTTCTGACAACGTGGTAAGACAAGAAAACATTGAAACAGCCTCAACAGTAACCAGCATTATTACTGCCAGTACTGTTAATTCTGATCATCATAGTACTATTATTGTGACTCAGAATATTCAACCAGAACCAATTTCTTCTGAATTAGTCAACTTGGAAATACGTAATACTCTTCAGAAAGCCAAAGATTTGGCCAATAGTAAGTTTTTTGACGCAAAATTACTATTTTAAGCCTTTTTAACCATAATTATGCCTTCAACCAGATCAGAAGCCAGCTATAACCCCTCAAGCAGCTCCCAAAAAGGTAATAGACATGATTATGGCAGAGGCCAATCAGGTACAGAAGGAAAAGGGTCAGTTGATGACTTCCAAACAACTAAAATGGGTCATTGTGAAGCTGATAATACCATTTTACCTTTAAAAAGAGCTGACACTTCCACAACAAGCCTCAGTGGACATATACAAAGCAAGCCACAGTGCATACAACAATGCACTTCAGTTCAAGGAGTACCAGATCCTTGCAGACCTGTGGGAGAATTGCATGAATTGTTACCTGACTGTGAGAAAATTCCTGGGCCATCCCAATACTTGCAAATTGCTCAATGGATGGCATCCATTGATGGAGAAGAAAAAAATGATGCTTTTGACACTAGAATGGAGGAAAAAAAACCCTCCACCACCAAAACTGGTGCCAAAAACAGCCCCAGTGGCCAGAACCAGCAATTCCAACGTGAAAAAGCAGCCAAAAACGCCAAACAAGGGCAAAGGGAAGGCACCAGCCCCAAAACCTTACAGCCAGGGCTACAGAATCCCAAAGATTTAACAGGATGCCATGGAAAATGTATTTCAGATGGCCAGAACCATGATGGAATTACAAAAGAAGGAGGAAGCCAGATCAAAATATCAAAAATGATTTCTGATACTTTTGAATGTATTACAGAACTGTATAAAGCTATTTCTGATGTAAAAAGTCATCTTTCTGATAAAACTACATCAATTTGTGACAATCTTAAAACAAATAACTTGAGTCTGAGCCAAATAAATGATACACTTAAATGCTTTGAAAGAGGTTGAAGAACAATCGAAACTTCCAATAATGATAAGTCTTTTGGCATTAAGATAAATGAACAATCTGCCATTATTAAAGAATTAACAGACAAATATTCTAAATTAAATATTGATTACATCATTGAAAAAAGAATAAAACAAGCCATAAGCACTATGAAAGAAGATAATAAAAAATCTCTTAATTATATTTCAAAATAATTTGATGAAGTAAAGACAAATATAGTTGCCCTGAAAAAGCATTTTGATACCTCAAGAGAGGAATTATCAAAATTAACAATAAAATTAACTGAAGTTATCTCTGATAATACTAAACAAACAGAATGATGGAATGAGCTAACATATAAGAAGGATGATCATAAAAAGAATGTCATCAACTCTATAAAAAACTTGCAACATGAATTAAGAGATTCACAAAGGTGTAACAACAGTAAAATGAATGATATTGAACAAATGCTAAACACTTTACCAAGAATGTCTACACCTCTGAATCAAAATGAGGATGCAAGGATTCTCAATCCACAAGTAGTGGATATTGAAAATTCACAGTTAAAAAATGAATTTTCTACTTCTTTCCATAACTTAGAACCATCAATGGGCCAAGCACTCTTGAAAGAAGTTCCAAAAATTAAAGAATGGCCTCACTTCAGTGGTGAAGGAGGGTATGACCATATGGAATTCATTAGAGGCATTGACATGATCAAAGAGGATTTTCAATTACCAGACAGATTGGTAACAACCAGATTTAACACCTTGTTTACCAAATCAGCTCACAGATTGTACATCAAAATAAGAAAAGCACATGGACACAGAGCTGGACTTGGTGGAAAACCCAAATCATTAACAAATGGACAAATGATGCTTGTAAGTTTGAAGTTGAAACAGCCTTTGAATCTGCCAAATTTAATGCTGATAAAGACAATGCTTTACCATGGCTTTGCCAACAAAAAGACAGATTAACAGCATTATATCCAGACATGTCAGAATTTATGATCCATAAAAAAATTCTGAGACAATGTGGAGGTGACTTAGACCATGCTATCAAAAGTAGGACTCCTGAACAATCTTCAGCAGAGGATATTATCAATATATTAGAAGAAGTAACCACCAGAACCAAAATTGGTTCTAGTAGGTAAATCTCAAAACAAGGTTTAATACACCTTGGAAAGATTCTGTGGACAAAAACCCCAAAGAAAATTCTAATAATATTAATTATAACTCTGCAGATACAGTCAGAAAGTGCTATATTTGCCAAAGCACCACCCATTTAGCTAATACATGTCCAAAGAAGGGAAAAATCAATGAAATTGATATTGAAAAGGAACCTGATGTTGAAAAAGATGACATAATTGAAGACAATTCAGATGATAAGTCATCAATATTTTCTGAATCCTCAAAAGATATAGAAAATATCAACGCCACTTTTGACATCATGGAATCTTATTCCCACTTGCCACAATTGAGAAATGGTCAACTTGATTTATCAAAAGTTCAAGATGCACAACTTATGAAAACAAAACAAAACAGGGGAAAAGTTTATACAGCTGGTAACTCCTGTATAACAGAAGTGGGTATTGACAACAAGCCCACCAAACGTTTGCTTGACCCAGGAGTCTTCTGCTCTTGTGTTGGAAAATCGTTTCTTAAGACTTGTGTACCAAATTTTGAAGACCAATTGTTACCAATTGATGGTATAAAATTCAACAGTGCAAGTAATCCAATGAAAGCATTAGGAATTTTTGAGACCAATGTCATATTCCCAAACTTAAATGGGAATTTAAGAATTACAGTTGAATTTGTTGTTATGGAAAATTGCTCTAGTACCCACTTTATATTGGGAAATGACTATTTAATCTTGTATGGGATAGATTTGCATAACAACAAAGACAGATACTTTACTATTGGAGACAATAAGAGCCAAAACTTTGCCTGCTTTCCATTTAAAAGACAAATTACAGTAAAAAAAGTATCACCAGTCAACTTAGAGTTAGTGAAATTCAAGTCTGAACAGTTAAATGAGGCTGAAATAAGCCTTCATCTGACTGATAGACAAGAAAATGAACTTTCTTCCCTTTTGTATGACCACAGAGGATCATTTGCTTCGACAAAGAACCTCTAGGAGCAATTATTGGTCATGAAGTTGACATCATTCTTAACATTGAGAGACCTTATCCACCACTCTTAAGAAGACCTGCATATCCAGCAAGTCCAAAATCAAGAGAAGCTCTAGAGATTCATATTAATGAACTTCTGGACCTTGGTGTAATAAGAAAAGTAGGCCACAATGAAGAAGTAGAAATAACTACACCAGTCATAGTGGCATGGCATAATGGAAAATCCAGAATGGTTGGGGACTTTAGAGCTCTGAACACTTACACTGTTCCAGATAGATACCCAATACCAAAAATGCAAATTTCCCTTACTCAAATATCTCAAGCAGTGTATATAACCACTATTCATGCCCTTAAAGGATTCCATCAAAATGTGGTGACACCAAGAACAAGAAAATACTTGAGAATCATAGTTCATTGTGGAGTGTATGAATACTTAAGGATGCCCTTTGTTATCAAAAATGCACCTTCACACTTCCAAAGAATGATGCATGAAATCTTCCCAGGAGAACTCTCAGAGGGATGGTTAATCATTTACATTGATGACATTATTGTCTGTTCCAAAACTTGGGAGGAGCACATGTAAAGATTGTCCAGAGGTTTGACAAAAGTTCAATCAGTAAACATGAAAATCTCCTTGAAGAAATGCCATTTTGGATTTAAAGAACTTAAGACACTAGGACATGTTGTATCTGGTTTGTCCCTTGGAATTGACAAAAACAAAGTTGCAGCAGTATTTCTAAAACCCATGCCTCAGAACAAGAAAGAAATTCAGTCATTCTTAGGTTTTGCAGGATTTTACAGGCAGCACATTAAAGATTTTGCATACATAGGAAGAGAACTTTATAAATTGTGTGACAAAGACACAGTATTTGAAATGACTGTTGACAGAGTCAGAGCTTTTGAGTCTCTAAGAGAAGCCTTGTCCAATGCTCCACTCTTACTGATTCCAGACTTTAAATTGGCCTTAAAGCTGTATATTGATGCATCAGGGGATGAACTAGGTGCTGCACTTCACCAAGTTCAGATCATAAATGATAAACCTGTAGAAGGACCCATATGTTTCATATCCAGGAAAATCAAACCAACTGAAGCCAGATATGGGGCAAGTCAAATGGAATTTCTATGCCTTGTCTGGGCCTTGGAGAAAGTGAATTACTTCTCAGAGGGATGTGTTTTTGAGGTGATAACAGATTGTACATCTTCCAAATCACTTTGAAACATGAAAACACCCAACAGACATATGCTCAGATGGAAAATAGCCATACAAGAATACAGAGGCAATATGACTATTGTTCATAAGGATGGGAATATTCATAAGAATGCAGATGGACTAATCAGATGGCCATTACCAAATAATATTGATTATCCTGCTTATTTGCCAGAAGAAGATTCACCACAAATCCCAATAGAAGGAATAAGTGTTACAGACTTGAACACCACCTTCTTTGAAGAAGTCAGAAGTAGTTACACTCAAGATAAGAACTGTAGCATCTTATGCCAATTACTTAACAAAGACTTTAAAGACAACTCTCCAATACATGCCTTGGATGAAGTATGGAAAGAATGTTATGATGAAGGAAGATTTCACCTACTGGATGGTATAATTTACCACAGAACCAAGCACACATGCGTCATGACAGTTGTAGACAGGTCATTAATCATTCTTGTACTGAAAGAATGCCATGATAGACCCTTTTCAGGACATCTGTCTGAAGACAGAACAAGAGAGAAAGTAAGAACATGCATATGGTGGCCAATGTGGCAGAAAGATATTGCAGAGTATTGCAAGACCTGTGACAGATGCCAAAAGGCAAATAAATCCACTGGCAAGAGACTTGGAAATATGATAAAAATCCAAAAGCCAAGCAGACCTTGGGAAATTGTCCATATGGATTGGGTAACTGGACTACCACCAGGAGGTGACAGAAGATATAATGCGTTCCTAGTAATTGTGGACAGATTCAGTAAAACTCCAATCTTTTTACCATGTCACAAGGATGATACAGCCATGGATACAGCTCTTCTGATATGGAATAGAGTAGTATCATGGACTGGGATATTTACAAATATCATTAGTGATAGGGATCCCAAATTTACTTCAGCACTATGGACAAATCTTCACCAATTATTTGGCACCAAATTGTCATTATCTACAGCCTACCACCCACAAACTGATGGCCTGGCTGAAAGGATGATCCAAACCTTAGAGGACATGGTGAGAAGAGTTTGTTCATATGGCCTTGAATTCAAAGATTGTGATGGATTTACCCATGATTGGTGTACTCTGTTTTCAGCACTGGAAATAGCATATAAAACATCAATCCATGCCAGTACCAATCAAACTGCTGCTATTCTAGAAAAAGGATGGAACCCCAAATTACCCCAAGATTCCTTGAGGAAAGAACTAATTGAAATACATCCCACAGCTGCTAGCTTCAAAGGAATGCTAGACAAAGCTAGAAAGCATGCAGTAAGGTGCATGGAGGACCCTTTTGCATATGCTAAAGACAAATGGGATAAATCACATGCAACTCCAGATTTCAAAGTGGGGGACCTAGTTCTTGTATCCACCACTAACTTCAATAACATCAAAGGATGTAAAAAGTTGAAAGACTCCTTTTCAGGACCCTTTGTGATTACAGCCCTCCATGGAGAAAATGCTGTTGAAGTAGAGTTATCTGAAGAACTTAGCAATAAGCATCCTACATTTCCATTGAGCTTGATAAAGCCATATAAATCTAGTGATTCTGAGAAATTTCCCTTGAGGAATAAGATTTCCCAAGTTATACCTCCTATTGAGAAATCTGGTACTAAGAAAATTACCAAAGTTCTTAAAGAAAGAAAATTAAGAACCAAGAAAGTAAGGGAATACCTTGTTAGGTACAGTGACCCAACATGTGAAGATGAATGGTTAGAAGAAAAATATATACCAGAAGCTACCAAACTCCTCAGGAGATTCAGAAACACTAGAAATACCAATATTACAAAGTAATATTCTTTTTTAGGGGGAGGGAATGTGAGCCTTAGAGGTAATTTGATATACCCAAAAGACCACAAATACAAAATCAACATATAAATATAAATAAAATAAATTTCTTTATATTATTAAAGTAAATCAACATATAAATATAAAATTATATTCAAAGTTAAAAATTTAATTACAATTTAAAAATAAAATTACATTTATACTTGAAAAAATTAAACAAAAAATAAATTGGAAAGATTAAATTTGGGGGGAAAAGGAACTCCAGCTCTAAGGGGGAGCTAGACCCCAAAATCCTTCCTGACAGGCGTGTGGTGTCAAAATTCACACAAAAGTTCATTACTTTTGGCCTGGAATTGAGTTACAGGGTCTGTGGACTCAATTGATGATGAGGTTTTGATACCAACTGGGGTAGTTTTAGCTGTTTCCAAGAGGGTAAAACTACCCTTAAAATAGAACAATCATAGTAAAAACAGTTTTAACTGGTTTCTACGTCTCTTACACACATTCTGATGTTTTTCGAAGGCTCTAGACCAGGTATTGCTATAGTAATGGCTGATTTAAGGGTCTAAAATGGCTAAAAATGCCTTAAACCAGGGTTCAATGATGCCATAATTGGCTTTTCTGTTGTCAGACTGTTTTTCGCGACTGACAAGAGTAAATTTTACTTTTGGAGTAAGAAAATTGATGGATATAAAAGAATGTCTTCTTTGCCCCACTTTTCTCTTCATGTTAGAATCTTTTCCTTTTATAATTAGTTTAAACATTGTTAAACCAATCAATAAGAGATTCCAACCACCTTTTTTAAATCATTCTAAACCTTTTAGCCACGTGAAAAAATCATTATAATCACTGTTTGTAACTTTTATAATCATTTTTACCCCTGAACCACCCCAAAAGTGAATTAAAGCATCTTCCATCACTGTAAACTTTGTCACTTTGTTTGCAAATTCACTCTGGTCACTTTTGGGCGTTTTTTCTCTTTAATATTCTTTTTAAAGGCTCTGTTCTTTAATTAATTGCTTGCAGTTCTTTGCTCAATTAATTCCAATTGAAATTGCTCTTGAAGAAATTTCTTTTGTAGCCTTAAATATCTCTTGTAGAGTATTTTTGGATAAATCTTTATTGTTGGTAAAACAATAAATCTTTATAATATTATGTTTTTATACTAATAAAGCTATAAACAATAAATTTGGCGTTTTTTCTCTCAAAAATAATATTTCTTACTATTTTTAATTAATTTTTATCTTATACAAATTTTGAGGACAGGAAAAGTACTTGATTTGTAATCAAACTTTCATATCCACACCTTACACCTTGTATGACTTTAAACTACAGGGTAGCAACCTGAAGGAAAAAATAAGTCTTTTTAAGACTCAAACTATAGGGGTAGCACCCCAGAGGGCTGAATATGCAAGTAAAATCAAGGAATCAAAAAAAAACAAAATGAAGATATCAAAATTAACAACCACAGTGAATAATAGCCCAATGAAGAACATTCAGTGAAATAAAATATCAACAATAGAAGAACCATTGGAAGCAAGAACCATACAGATTGTAGCAAAAGAGGAAACAAGATTAGAAGCAGCAGAGAAATTAAGAGATTCAAGACACAAATCAGTTCAATATCTGGACAAAAAAATGGCACATAGACTGAGAAATCCACTTGAATCAGGTAGCTTGGTATTAGTTTATAATAAGCCACTTGAGTCACAGTGGGGTTTACTCTTCAAGAACATATGGAATGGATCTTATAGAGTCATAAAACAAATTAATAATGGACATTATGACCTTGAAGAATTGGATGGCACTAAACTTCCAAGAAAATTTGCAGCAAGTCACATCAAGAGGTTTTATCCCAGAGGAAAGAACGTTCAATCAAGTTCAGAGTCAGAAAATGAAAGCAGTGAAAAAATTGAAGATTAATATTTAATATCAGAGGGAGAAGAAGTTGATAAAAATGAATATGATTGATATTGGAAAGCTTTTAAACTGGAATGCTGGGGACAGCATTAAATGGAGGGGGATGTGGTATTCCATACCATTAGTACCAGCTTCAAGCTTACCAATAAAACAAAAGAAAAAAATTATAATAAAACAAATTATGCAAAACATATTTACAGATTACAACTACAAATTTCAAAAAGAAATATACAATAGGCAGCCTCAAGATCTTATCAAAACAGTATAATATCAAAGAATCTATCCACCTTATTGCATCATCAATAACAAATTATGCAATTAAAAGGAGTTAATCTAAATAAAGGTATATGAAAACAGACCACAGCATCAGAGCTGTATTTTCCCCACCTTGATTCAATTGAAAGAAGAAATACCTCAAGGTTATGCATAAAATTACAATATATTTTCCAAGAACAAATGTTTGCTTAGTAATAATGACACACATGAAACTTGATAGAAATGATGCAATCTCCATATGAAATGATACAATACTAAAAAATAAAAACCAGCATAATTTCCTCAGAAAATACGTAAAAAAGTCACCAAAAATGAAAATGTCACCCGCAAAATTATCTCAAAGACATCACATGATTTTGATAAGAAAAAGAACCACCAGCATAATTCTCTCATAAAATACATAAAAATAGAAACAAAAATATTTTCCCCACCTTGATTCAATTGAAGGAAGAAATACCTCAAGGCTATGCATAAAATTACAATATACTTTCCAAGAACAAAGGTTTTCTTAGTAAGAATGACACACATCAAACTTGATAGAAATGATGAAATCTCCATATGGAATGATACAATACTAAAACAGAAACACCAGCATAATTCTCTCATAACATACGTAAAAATAGAAACAAAAAAATACTTTCCCCACCTTCAAGAAAACATCACCAGCAATATTATCTCAATGACCTCACATGACTCTGATAAAAAGAAAATCTCACCCACAAAATTATCTCAAAGACATCACATGATTTTGATAAAAAAGAGAAACACCAGAATAATTTTCTCATATATATCATATGAATAGAAGAAAGCTCAATTGTCAGGAGCTGTATTTTCTCTACTTTCTTGGCAAAAAGAAAATCTCACCAGCCAAGTTATCTCAAATACATCACATTATTTTGATAAGAAAAAGCACCACCAGCATAATTCTCTCAGCAAACACAATGCTACACCAAACCTACACATCTAACCAGCTGAAACCTCTCAAGTATGATTTTTTCTAAGTACCCTATTTTGAGAAGCTCTATGGAGGCCCAAAAGCTATATATCAAGGTCCTCTCTCCCTCATTTTTCCCATTATCATGGAAGAAGTTCCCACTATCCAGGATCACCACCATCCCTGAGCTAGCAGGATATCTAGAATAGTAGTAGTGTTTTAGTAGTGAAAAGCTCAGTAGCCTTGCTCAGTAAGCTTAGTATTAGTGAAGAATAGTAGTATAACTGTAGTAAAAGCTCAGTAGCCTTGCTCAGTAGCTTAGTATTAATGAAGAATAGTAGTATAACCATAGTAAAAGCTCAGTAGACTTGCTCAGTAGCTTAGTATTAGTGAATAATAGTAGTATAACCATAGTAAAACCTCAGTAGCCTTGCGCAGTAGCTTAGTATTAGTGAAGAATAGTAGTATAGCCGTAGTTAAAGCTTAGTAACCTTGATCAAAAGATTAGGGTTATTACCAAAAAGAAGTAGTAGTGATATAAACTCAGTATTAAAAAAAATTCTAAAGGAATCAAATCCAGTAGTCTTACTATTAGTACTCCTATCAAAAAAAATCGTTATAATCAACCTAAAACCATAAAAAAATATATATTCTTATCATTCTTATTAAAAAAAGAATTCTTTTTAGTTTTATTAAAATAATAGAAGCCCAAAACATATATATAGATATATTATCATCACTTTTATTAAAATCAAATAAAAAAAATCTTAGTGTTTATTTTCCAGAAATTTTAGATCAGAGTTTTTACTGTAGTGTTATGGATAGGTCGGATTTAGAGACTTCTGATAAGTCTTCTCTATCTGTTAAAGCCACAAATCTTATTTTCTTTTGTGATTCTCTGTAGGCTGACTATTCAGTACTATTTAGAGGGGCAGCTAATACACCTTAGCACCCATGGGTATTTGACAATTTTGAAATTCAAAACAGACTTACCAATAATTTCCCCCTCAAGGTACTGCCTTATTTCATCCCACACCAAAAGGAGTTTCCACAGCGTGTGATATGCTGCACCTGGCTGAAATGTCTTCCAATGCTGTGCCAAATGCCCAGAATGCGTGCTTACAAAGATGACCTAGCAATGGCTCAGTGGGGGGCAGTTGATCTTGTTATCTCAATAGCTCAACAACTGTGAAGTTCAAATTTTCAGCCACTGATCATTTCAATTATGACCCCAAAGCAGACCTGCACAATGGGTTGACTCAAGCTCACACTGTATTCACTTGTCATACAGCAGCCTGACCCTTTCTTCAAGCACTATCACCTGGCAATAAGGCTGGAAGGCTCACCGCGGTCACCTGTGAGCAAACGCACCACTTCCTAATGTGCATGGGGCATCTGTGGATTGCACCCACTGTGCACATTCAACAATGCCCCCACAAAAGCCCTCCTGGGCAATGGGGTGGCTATTTGAGGAAACAAAGGTCATTTGACTCAGTCTGACAATTAAAACAATTACAATACTCATCCAGAACCCCTTTTTTCCTCTGCCTCACATGGGCATTTCCCTTCTTGGTCACAGCCAATGCTGCAACTGAGCTTCAATTTTCCCAACATGCCTTGAAGCTGAGACTTTGGCCGGTGATCAATCTGTGAGCCTGCAATCTTGTAAATCTTTACCTGCTATACAGACTCCAATTACTCTCTTTATAATTTTGTCTCATTTTCTTTTATTATCTTTTCTAAATTTCAAATACTTAAATTTCATATTAGTATAATTTGAATTAATTCTTGTTTCTATGATTTATTACTAAGTATGTCATAGTATAAAGTTCCCACTATGTCATCAATCTTGTTGTTATATCTTCTCATGTTGCTATGACAGATCTTTCCTCATTAGAACAAAATTATTTCATATTATTTTGATTTCAAATTTGTACTTACAACATTTAAAGAGGATTAATTCTATTTGAATTAATCCGCAGAGCTCTTAACCAAATATATTTTTACAATTAAAATTACTTACATTTTATTTTAGAAATATTAGCGCTTTCACCTTTAAAGTGATTAAATTCACTCTTACCATTTATAATACTGTTGAAGCTTAAATACCAACAGTTCATCATTATAAACCAAGTAACGCGTCTATTAATTTCATTTAAATAGTATTCCACTTCTGATTATTTTATTAAAATTCCTAATACTTTAGTCTGGAAGCCACAAAAGAGGCGCCAGCTAACACAATCCCATGATGATGCTTGGCAGGAATTTAACAATTTACAACCACCCCTCATGATTTGTTGAGCCATTGCCACGAATCAATCAACCAAATCTTGTTGGAGAATTGGTGCTTGCTCCACATGATTCCTTTTGTGGATGCAACTAATTGAAATGAGATGCACCAGCAATTCTGGGAGGAACTAAACTCCCTCCTTGGCCGGGCACTGGAGGCTTATCCAAAGGAGTACATTACCAGGATAGTCTCAAAATACTTAGAAAAATAAAAAAAATACATTTTTTTCTCTTATTTACTTTTGTAATACACTCTTTTAAATTAGTTAGTTGTAATCACTACATGCTTTTTTCCATTTTTGATATAATATTTCTTCTGTGAGATTTCCTTTTTGGCCATTTGTGCAAATCACCTATTGTGTGAGCATTATTTTTGTAAGTGCCCCACCAAATGCTTCAGTAAATATTTCTTTGTGTGAACCTCTTTTGCAGAAAATGCACAAATAGTCACCATTACTGCCTCCTATGTTTTCTTATTCCATGGTTTACAACCATATCAGATCTTAACTGTAAAAATGCAGGGGTTCCCCGCATGTGAGCAATCCACTGCATATTCATCAGTCATTGCCTTTCCTATGTTCACACACTATTAATCTTAGTCATGTAATCAATTTTTACAATTTTCAGGAGGCTTCCCAGGCATAAAGAATTGTCTGAATTGTCAGGAAACTGTACAAGTGGAAGGGTGTGTTTGTGAAGCGTCAGGAACCTGTACAAGCATAAGGATTTGCGTGTGAATTGTTGGAGCCTGCATGGGCGTAAGGAATTGCTTGAGTTTTTGGGAGCCTGAAAAATGTAAGGATTTGTGTGTGAAGCGTTGGGAGCCTGCACTGGCATAAGAAAACATTGGAGTTGTTGGGAGGCTGCCCTGGCGTAAGGATTTACAGTGCAAGGTTTTGCGTTTGAAGTGTTGGGATCCAGGACAGGCGTAAGGATTTGCGTGTGAAGTGTTGGGATCTTGGAAAAGAGCAAGGAACAAGGACAAGAATATAGTGGCATGCCACTGTACATGAGCTATTTCAACCCTTTTTAATGTGAGCCACCATATTACCCCAATTTCAACCACTCAAAACCAGGTGTATACTGTCCTGTGCATTATCACACCCTTCTTCAACAATCACCCTCTAACTCCCAGATGCATCCAAACTCCCTCATTCTTCTAATTGGGATGAGATTGTATTACTATCCCTGATTTGATAACCCGCTCCCTTGCCAATCTCATAATAGCCATGGCTTTTCTGCCACATTGTTTTTGCTAACCTCCTTGAGAATTGTGCAGACATACCCACTAGTGTCATGCTTTTGTTGTCCTGTTCTGGATCAGTATAATGAAAAAATTTACTAATGGCCCACACTACCTGAATGAGCCCATGAAAATCGGATAGATCAATCCAAAAGTTCTCATTTGCAAAATCAATTTCCCCCATGTACACCACTTTGATGCATCTCTTTGAGTTAGACCAGTCCCCTTATCAGCTTCAAACCACCATCCCAAAGAATACAATGATACATCCTTATCAAGATGAGGCAAGTTTTTGAATCTGTTGATGGTGAAAGTGAGTTCAGAAGCAAACTTGAATGGCCCCTGATTTGAAGAAATATTTCCTTCATAGTTGACTTGATCAAAGGACGGAGACCCAATGACTTGTAACAATTTTGAATCTTTTGAAATAATTCATCCCCAACATATTGTGAGGATTGAACTAGAATGCAACCCATTGAGCTAAGATTTGCCCCTCGGTTCTGCCATTCATCTTTTGTGTTTTCAATTTTCCCAAGACTTCCATAAAGACCAAATTGTTTGTTCTTTGTGCTGCATTTGCCCCACCCAATTGAAAACATAAATCCCTCCAGTAATTCCCCATTTGTTGCAATTGGGTCAGTTAATTTTCTTTTGTGAAATAAGAGTTGTGATAATTCATCTCATTGATTGACCTTGACTTCACTCAATGTTGTGAATGGTCTGAATTCAACAAGGTCAATGAGTAATTTGGTTGAAGAGAAAGTTGCCACACAGCCAAAGTGAATGCATTTGATCTGATTGACATCCACACCTCTCCAAATTTCACTTGGGGTCATATTTGCTGATACTGGCATTGATATTTGTGCTGTTGGTCAAGTGGAGGAAAAAAACTTATTCTTTCCGGTTTTTTTGGCCTCATTTGTCTTTCAGGATGTCCTACTATTCCCAAGTGGCTGAGGGATCACTTTGTGTTGAAGCAGAAAAGAGATCAGATAATGCTTCCTTCCATTTGAAGCTAAGTCCTTTGAGTCCAGAATGCTGCCCCATGCCCAGGGAGCTCTCTTAGGCACACATCTTTGACTTCCCTGTTGGATCCCACATTATATTGGCCCTATCTAAACTGACTAAAGCCAATGTCCTTCCATGGGGCCCAATGAGGGTGCCACATAAATGCTGAAGCATATATATATATATACTGAGAATAAGCAAGCCACTCACACTTTCCTTCCTCACCCCAACGCTTTCATGCAAGTTCCCTTTTACACTCCTTTCCTTTTTTTGTGAATGGAATTCTTGCACCGGAAAATGAAATGAAACCAAATGATTACTGACTGTTGTATGAATTATTAATTTCAACTCAATTTGATTTTGGTCAATGAATGTTTTTCAATTGTGGCTAAAAATGAAAGATTACATCTGAATTTTGCAAATTGGCAATCTCAAGTACCTGAATCTGAAAAATGCAGTGGATATTGCATTATTCAATTTGATATATGCATATTCTGATTCAATGAGGATCAAATCTAACCATGTGGAATATTGCAAGCACGCGCGAATGCAATATTCACTCTGCTGCAGATCCCTCATCATCTTAGTCCTCTTGAAAGAACCAGTGCCATTTGGCCTATTATGAGCTTGCAGGAAGTGATAAGAACCACTTCCTGGAATACCCCTGCATGTGCTAATTTTGGGAACAACTTCCTGACTCAGTTTGT
The DNA here is from genome assembly GCA_023105745.1 of Austropuccinia psidii. Lineage (NCBI taxonomy): Eukaryota > Fungi > Basidiomycota > Pucciniomycetes > Pucciniales > Sphaerophragmiaceae > Austropuccinia > Austropuccinia psidii. The sequence continues at coordinate 35,068,758 of JALGQZ010000003.1, read as the reverse complement.
GTCTTGTCAGAGTATTTTCAATGGTGTATGGAGGCATGCCTCCATACAAAGGTAGTTATTATTGGTATTCATTCATACTGAGGCATCCGGGCAGTAGTAGGATAGATAGTCACAATTATTAAATTCATAAATCACTTTGCAAAATTCAATTACAATCTATCTGATACAAAGCTAATATGAAACATGTAAATCCTGGTTGTCAGTTCTGCTTACCTGGGTACAGTCAATGTGACCTCATCACTTTAACCATGACCATGCTTCTCCACCCAGGCATCACCAAAGTCTAATAACAAGCATTGTGCAAATTCAAATGCAAGAGGTAAAGTTGGGTTAAAATACTCTGATGAGAAGAAGCTCTTATTCAGTAAATTACATCTATACTTATTAGTACATAGCCACACCAGCTCTACTAGATTTTTACCCTCTGAAAGTTTTTTGGAAATGTCAATGAGTGATAAAGCCCCTTTCACTGAGCTTGTTTTCCAGTCATCTGAGCATACCATTAAACCACAAACCCCTGCCACACATAATACTGCTAATATACCATAGCAAATTTGATTTATTCCTAGATTCTTGTGACACATCAAAAGATCTTTGATGGCCTCATTTTTTTTTGAGCTCCTGAGTTTGCCTTTCATGCCATATACTTCGACCTTTGTATGTGCGTGTACCATGTTGTATGCAATCATCAAATGGATAACTGTATCCATTAAATCATCCAGGTTCTTGTGCAGCTTTGTTAATATCTCATTGTCAGCCCCACCACCTTCAACGCTAAGTTGTGTTGCATGTTGCTTCGATCTACTCAAGCAGGAAGAAAGTTATTTGACTGCTCCTCATTTAAGTCCAAGAGGATCGGTCAAATTTGATGTTGGTGCCACATATGGTTTGGGTGCAATCACATTGAATGAGACCAAACTAATGGACTCAAGCATGACATTTTCCCACATATGTTTAATTGCATTGGCCGGGTAAAGAAGGTTCTGAACAATTTTGAAGAAGGAGTGTTCATATTTTGGAAGATTATCTGTAGGTTTTGCTGATTCCTTCATCAATTTGACATTCCAAATGCTATTATTAAAAAATACTTCTGTTTCTTTTGGCTTAAAAACGTCTAACCCTATATATTACAATTTATATCACAAGTCAACAGCCAATGATCATGTATCATGCACAAAGATAAAACTCACCTGCAATCTCAAGCTCCTCAAGCCAGGCCAACATTTTAAGCTCTCAGTTACTGATCACCTTAATACCAACGGGCAGGAATGTATCAGTATCATTTGTTGGTAAATTTTCCCAATAGTTTTTGTAAATACTATTAATATTATCAAGCCCCCTTTTCCATGATTCTTGATTAATATTGGAATGATAATTAAAAATGTCACCAAACTCTTCAATGCGGGATAAAAATATTCCTTGAAAGTTAGCCCAGGATGACACTTTGGGCTCAGTGTCAGGCATTATATCAGTCATATCTTGTCCCATTGTATCATGTTTAATTTTCTCCCTTTCTTGAAAACTTTCAATATTTCAAGGAGAGGCAGGAGGTGTTTCATTGAGTAAGGGGGGGGGCTTTCAGCATGCAGAGGTTCATTATCAATATGGTCCACTTCAACATTGATCATGTCATCACCTTGATCCCGGGAAGCTTTTGCGGCTTCAAAGTTACGGTGTTTTTTGTTGGCATGTATATTTGGTCTTTTTCCTAATCCTTTGCCTGGAACTCCAATTACCACTCAAGATCCTTCAGGTAGAGATTCTCCCACCTCCACACCTGCCCATATATTGTAAGCAGCCCTTTTTAAGGATTTTGTATTGAATTATTAATGGACTTACAATTCAAATCTGTTTTGAGGAGGCTCATTGCTTCAGAAATCTTTTGAAACACACAATCAGGAATTTTACTATCATTTTGAGTTTTCTCAAGCCTTGGGATTTTTTGAGAAATGTTTGAGACAAATTGTTCCTTGGATATAATTTTCACCTCCCCACTGAAAATTAGGTCATATTGCCCTGAATCTTCTGCTGGTGCACAAGGCCCAACAGTCATTTCCTTGTCATATCTTTTAACATTTGGCTTCTGAGAGCTTTTAGGCTGAGCTGAAATAAAGGCTATGACAAAAGTATCAGGTTTTGAGAGACTACAAATATTCAAGATAAATCTATGCTCACATTCTGGAAGAACTGGTGGATCTAGATGACTTTCATGTGCCAGGCTCTCTACTTCAATGCCTAATTCATGAATACTGACCATATCAGAGATTTCATTTCCACTCTCTGGGGCCGGAGTTCGTAGTTAACTTAATTCAGTTGGACTTCCCAGGGTTTATAACAGTGTTTGGGGCATAGTGGAGGTAGTTCATTGAGTAAAGAGATGGTGAAAAGTTGATGAATAACTTGATTAAAATTCTTTGAATAAAAAGATCAAAATTGATGAAAAAAGGTTGGAATTCTGAAGTTGATGGAAGTAAAATAAGCTTAAGATAATTGATTCTTTTTTAAGTAATATCAATATTGGATAATTGTGGAAAGTTTGAATTAAGTTAAATATAAATTTAAATAAGTTCAATAGTGAGTTAATCTTCTAGAAAGAAGACATTTGAGAACCACAAGCTGACCAAAAGAAACCTACCCATCAATGGCCTTGGAACCTTCCATCAATATCTATTGAACTTGTATTTCATTTGCAAAATATGATTTGTTGGGAAATTCAAGGAGGTGATGTGTTTCAGATTATTGCATATTATTCAAATGAAATCACTTCCCTGTGAGAAATTGAATACAGTTGACTAGTGAGAAACCTACTAAAGTCAGATTTTAAGCTATTCAACACTTGTGAAATAAGGACTAAGAAAAGTGTTCCACTTGAATGATATGAAATAAAATGGTTTTTTTGGAAACAGGAGACACAATTCTCAAGTCAGATAGTCCATCTCATAGGTTTTAATCTTTGAGTCTGATTATTTAAACCCTAACCACAACATTGTGAATATCCCCACCAATTCCCCCCAGAAGATGTTGGCAGAGAAGCCCACTCAGCATATTTCTGTGATTGTGTTCATTGTGTACACCAACAAGCCACTGTACCCTATGGAGCTAATATGGAAGGATAAAGATGATAAGCAGCAGAGAGGATTAGGCAGGTGGGAGGAGGCGTAAGGAGGGTTGAGGGCAGCATTGGAGGCATATCTTGAGGGCTGCGCAGGAGTGTAAGGATTGTAAGCGGTGGAGAAGATGAGGTGGTTTGGTATTCCATACCATTTTTTTCACCAGGCTCAAGCTCATAGTACCCTATAACAGCAGTTATTCCAGCCTACAGGCAGACTTACACTCCAATTTCACACCAAAAGGTCAATTCTACAGCAAGAAGGTGGATTTAACTCATAAAAACATTGCACAGGCACCAAAGGGAAGTGTATGTGTTTAAATAAATTATTCAATTTCATTATGCATATGTAAAAAATCAAGCTACATATATTAAACTAGTTACAACAAACAAGGTACCACCCTTGAAATTACACTACCCACCCAGATTTACACCCCCTTACAGCCACAAGACTCATGCAGCAAGAAAATGACACATGCATTAGTTATACAGCCAACTTGCATTCAAAGTCACATGATGCAAAGCCCAGCCCCATGGAATTCCTGCAGCTCATTTACAACACAGCCACAGGAGTACCTTATCTTATATCCACAGTAACCCCACTTGAAACCTTAAAACAGAATCAGATTTATTTACACCACTCATCACCTCTTGCAAACCAAAGCTAGTTACAACAGGCTGCATGCAGTACACAATTTTAATTAAATCTCAACCACATGACTATGCACAGCATGTGTCAAACTCAAAAATCACATCATCTCATACATAACAGTAAATTCACCAGTGCAAGAAATTATCACCTGACTTCATTTTAAAGTTCAAAAGAAGAAAAACAACCATGACATTTGCATAAATTACACAGCCACTGCCACCAAGCCTAAAATATGACATATGCAAAGGAAATACAAATTCATCATGTGATACTGAACCCACCAACAGCATATCATGTCACAGAAAAAAGGCTGTGCACAAGAAAACTCCTCAGCCAAAATGAAATCACCTCATGCATGCAAGGAAAATTCAAGAAAATCACATCATAATTAGCTCACCAAAAGACCATCATGTGATGAATGGGGGCTGTGCAGAGAAAAATTATCACCAAACCTTAAATCACCTTACCCATTCAAGAAAGGGCCTCACCAAAATGGGGTCACATGATGAAATCAAGAGGAATTCAAGTGGAAAAAGACAGCTCCCATGGAGGGCCCCCTGGTCTCCCAAAAGGTCTAAATAGAGGGGCTCTCTCCCCCAAATTTCAAAATCCCCCCCCATGAAATTATATCCCCTGCACATTACAAGCACAGGAATAAGTCATCCCTCACCTGGGAGGTAGTCCAGCAAATTATAGTGAATTTACTTGCCCAGTAGCTAAGCTCAGTGGAAGTATAGTGTTAAAGATTGCCCAGTAGCTAAGCTCAGTGGAATATTATTATTAAAATAAGAAATTATTATGAAAAAAATATCCAGTAACCAATATTAGGGTTACTAGTCTATTAAAATATTTTATCCAGTAAAATTAACACCATTTATCAAGATTTAAAACCAACTTACCCCTTTAAAAATACAACATTAAAGAATCTTACCTCTTAAATTTAACAAATAGTATTTTATCTTATTATTAAACACTCTTAAAAAAAATAACAAACCTTTAAAAAATTATTTTAATCTATTATAACTTTACCTAACAAAATTACCTTTATCAACACTCATTCAGCTTTCCAGAACACCTTAAAAAACCCATCTTACAAAAGGACTTTTAACCAAAAAGAAACAACTCACCTCAATTCAACTGAAAAGAAACCAATTAAAATTAAAACAGACAAGTATTTCATTAAATCTAAAAATTAACCAAATTACTGACATTTCTTTTTATTATTATATATTGAATAGGTCTGATCTGAGACTGCTGAATATTTTTTGTGCAGTTGTAAAGCCACTTACTAATTTTATTTTGGTTTTTGAGCTCCAAGGAAGATTTTGTTCAGTATTTTAGGAGGGGCAGGCAATACACCCTTGCCACCCTTGGTTACAGTAGTTATTAGCAATTCAAAACTAGTTACCTGTGATTTCCCCCTCCAGGTACTGCCTCATTTTAATCCCACACAAGAGGAGTTCGAACAGCAGGGGTGCGGAAGTGTAAGGAGTGGTGGGGGAAGAGATGGGGGGTGGCATCAAAGTCTCATCTTGAGCTTGCTGCAGGAGCATAAGGCTAATAAGTGGTGTTGAGGATTAGGCCAGTGTGAGGGCAGAGTCGGAGGCATGTCAGGAGGGCACTACACAAGCGTAAGGATGGTAAGCGGTGTCAGAGGCATGTTGAGAGCACATTTCATGATCATAAGGGTGTGAAAGCATAAGGAGTGGTGAGGGTGGAGATGGGGGGGAAGTTTTGGAGTCGCATATGGAGGGTGGTGTGGGCACATAAGCATGCTAAGGGTCAGAGAGGATTAGGCGGGGATACAGAAGCCAAGTCATGCGTGAGATTAGGCATGGTAAAGGGGTGATATGGCGGAAGTCTTCTCATGCACAAATATGAGCATGCCAAACTGTGCCTTGCACCATGAGGTGTAATTACCCAAGACTTGCGAATAGTGTTGAAACGGGTTTGGGTTTTGAGTGACATACTCACATGCCACATGTGATGTTTGACATTGTCTTGAGGCAGACCTGACGTGAACCACTAAATCCAGTGACTATAATGTGACACCAACGCGACTGAAGCAAGATTTTATACTTACCGTGGTGCAACGTGAAGTCAATTGCCAGCAATTGACACAACATTTTCCCTGGTGTGAGCATATTCCTGTTGGTTGTTTTCATGTTTAAAAGTGATGTAACAGCAGTGCAATCTATTATTACTTCAAAAACACATCCTTCTAGGAAGTAATTGAGTTTTTCTCAGGACCAAAAAAGGCATAAACACTCCATTTGACTTGTCAGCCTGTGACTCAAAACCAGAGCACAAGCATGACAGTCAAATACCATAAGCCAATGGTATAGCCAAGATACCACCAAAACATGGAGCTGAGCCAAATCAGCTCAGGAGGTATCAAAAGAAAGGAGAAACTCACCCCTTCCCAGATATACAAGTCCCATAATCATACGAAAAAGAATAACAAAGTTATTCCTGCTCAAAGTCGTTTCTGGGCATAAACCTTAATTTTCACCTCTCATCTGAAATACAGAGTAAGAGGCCTAACCCCATCAAATGGGTATGCAGAAAGAAGTTCTAAGCCAGGGCTATCCAATGGTACTAGCCAAACTGAGATAGCACCAGTATTACAGAAGTTATGGTCAAATTCAGGCCAAATAAGGGTGAATAAAACATTCACCTCTCATCTAGCTTCTACAGTATAGTGTAAGATACCTAAAGTGGGGTATTTTTGGAAAGAGGAAAATCAGAGCTATCTGCTGGTGTCATCCATTTCTCCATATCTCCACTAGAACAAAAGGTATAGGGCAAACAAGGCCAACACAGCTTTTGCCTAAAAACACGCACATGTACAAAAAACTTGTACATGGGATAACTTTGTCATATTTAATGATAACCATACCAAAAAAGGTACCATTGTGTAGAACACATACAGGGCTACACACTGATTCAATTTTCAGGTTGAGATCTCAAGAACTGACAAGGCGATAGCTGCTTTAAGGTCAAAATCCCACATTTTGACCAATACAGCCTTACTATGGGATAATATCCCATAACCATGATTATGAGGTGTCAAACTGATGAAGAGGTTTTTTATTACTTAAATAACTCATAGTTCATTCAATACTGGTGTCCCATACAGGTTCTGTACAGCATTCTACGTGTCATACATGTCAGAATCTGGCTGTGTGGTCCCCATATGAATATTTTCACCCTGTATTGGTGAAAACAGCCCAGATGTGGTTTTGAAACCACATCTGAGCCCAAAAACAGGCAATACAGGCCTCTTTAAACCACAAGCCTGTCCTAGAGAGTGAAAATATTCACTTCCTCTATGTGGAAAGGTCTAGCCACGTTTTCACCCCATTTCAGGATAAAAAGGGGGCTTTTCACAGCCAGAAAAGCTCTCCTCATCCTGCTCTTGAATTCCTACATAGTAGACTGTCAAAAACAGTTTTACTCTTGGAAAATAATCAGGTTATACTATGAATCTTAGTATTGTAGCTCTTATTATAGTAATCCAACTGGTAAGACTGCACCAAGGGCTTTCATTCAAAGGTAAATACCCTAAGAACATAAAGTTTTTGACTGCTTGTAAACACTGATATGTCACCTGTACACCTCAGAGACCTTGGCTTCCAAAGGAACCAGCCAGAGGACAGAGAAGGCTTGTCTAGAACCAGAAGACCTGGAAGAGGACACCTTGGACACAGTGGTGGATGGCAAAACAATGAGGGAGATAATATCAACCCTGCCATTAACACTCCAATTCAACAGGAACCTCTAACCAGAGGACTGGAAGGATATGGATCAAGTTATCCAGCTCCACCAACTCCTCAAAGATTTATTTCAATGGAGCATGGACAACAAGAGGTTCAACCTAGCATCTGACTGGGCAGAACTTGGAGCAAGTTGCCAGAAGATCTGTCTCAAAGAGATAGACTTCAAAGACCTTATGGTAATCACCAAAGGTTGGAATCCTACCAGGCAGTTCAGACTCCTGGAGGCAAGGGCACAGAGGATAAGAGAGAATCAAGCCACCATCCAAGCTATAGATGAACAGCTAACCCAGACAGGGCCTACTCAGATTCCTTCAGGCGCACAAGGAGCAGGCAAAATCAGCTCTCCAGTGGCTTCACACCATTCAGAAACCAGCAGATCAGTGGCCAAGAGTCACCATTCTTCACAATTCCAGGAATTTTGCAGGAGAAGACAAGGAAACAAGGGCAAGAACAAAACCTCCTTCAACCAGAGGAGGAAAGAGTCAGACTCCATGATCCAGAAGCTCTTGGACTTGGTAAAAGAAGTACACAAGAATCAGAAGTAGCTGTAAACCACTCTGGAATCACTAGTCCTATTAATAGAAATATTACCCCCACTCAAATTGAACATAATGCTGTCTCAACTCAGAGTAACTTAAACAGTGATGCGCTGTGGGTGCAAATGTCCCAATAGGCTGAGAAAACTCAAAAGCAGTTTGCAGAACTTGAAGCAAGCCATGAGAGGATGAAATAATTAACAGCCTCCATGGATAAAATTCTTAAACCTCTTCCAGAAGGACATGCTCAATTGAGAAAAGCCTCTGAAGAAACCAAAAAAAGACTGAATATAGTCTTTGAAGAACAACACCACAGCAGAAGGAACAGGGATTTTCTGGACCAAGATATAAACAAATTGTTGAATGTCTACCATAAAATAGAGCCCCAACCACAAGGCCATGTTATGGATAATCCATATCACCCTGTGAGGTTTAGAGGTATTTTTATATACCCAAAATACCACCAATGATAAATTAAAATACAAATATAAATAAAATAAATTTATTTATATTATAAAAATAAAAATTTAAATATAAAAACAAATTTATATTTGAAAATCAAAACTCAATTATAATTTAAAAATAAAATTACAATAAAAATTAAAATTATGAAAAGTCATTTTTACTTGTAAAAATTATGTAAAAATGAATTTTTAATAAAAATTATGAAGTTAAAATATTTTTGGTAAAAATTTATATAAAGTATATGATAACCTTTTATCCAATAAATAAACATATGAAAATCATTTCACCGTTGGATTCCTCATAAAAAATCGGGTGGGGTCACCTCCGAGTGAAAATTTTATAACTCAACTCTAAATAAGCTTAAATTATGCTTTTAGTATTTTCTGTATGAAAATTGAAAATCCTCAAAACTTCAACTTGATTCACATCACATGTAGTGTTAATCACCACAATTTGTGTCAAAATTGAGGTGGTGTGTATATTTTAGAAGTTATTAGGAATTAAAGTATTTTCAATTGAATTCAATTGAAATGTCAAAATGTGCGTGTGTATTACATAAGTGAACTTTGATTTACGTATGAGGTATCAATTATTACTGTATTGAACTGTAAAACTCAATTTAATTACATATGTAAATTATAAGTATCATACATGATGAGGAATTAAAGGAAAAATAAATTGGAAAGATTAACTTTGGGGGGAAAGGAACTCCAGCTCTAAGGGGGAGCTAGACCCCCAAATTCCTTGCTGAAAGGTTTGTGGTGTGAAAATTCACACAAAAGCTCATCACTTTTTGTCTGGAATTGAGTTACAGGGTCTGTGGACTCGATTGATGATGAGGTTTTGATACCAACTGGGGTAGTTTTAGCTGTTAGCAAGAGAGTAAAGCTACCCTTAAGATATAAACTCATAGTAAAAACAGTTTTAGCTGGTTTCTACATCTCTTACACACATTCTGACATGTTTTGAAGGCTCTAGGCCAGGTATTGCTATAGTAATGGCCAATTTAAGGGTCTAAAATGGCTAAAAATGGCTTAAACCAGCCCTTTTTTGGTCTAAACCAGGGTTCAATGATTCCATAATTGGCTTTTCTGTTGTCAGACTGTTTTTCACGACTGACAAGAGTAAATTTTAACCTTGGCATAAGAAAATTGATGGCTATCAAATAATGTCTTCTTTGCCCCACTATTCTCTTCATGTTAAAATTTTTTCCTTTTATAATTAGTTTAAACATTGATAAAACAATCAATAAAAGATTCCAACCACCTTTCTTAACTCATTTTAAACCTTTTAACCACGTTAAAAAATTATTATAATCATTTTTTGTAACTCTTATAATCATTTTTACCCTGAACCACCCCAAAAGTGAAAAAAAGCATCTTTCATCACTGTAAACTTTGTCACTTTGTTTCCAAATTCACTCTGGTCACTTTTGGGAATTTTTTCTCTTTAATATTCTTTTTAAAGACTTTTTTCTTTAATTGACTGCTTGTAGTTCTTTGCTCAATCAATTTGAATGGAAATTCCTCTTGAAGAAATTTCTTTTGTAGCCTTAAATATCTCTTGTAGAGTATTTTTGGATAGGTTTTTATTGTTGGCAAAACAATAAATCTTTATAATATTATTGTTTTATACTAATAAAGTTATAAGCAATAAAATTGGTGTGTTTTCTCTTGAAAATAATATTTCTTACTATCTTTAAATAATTTCACCTTATAAAAATTTTGAGGACAGGAAAAGTACTTGATTTTTAATCAAAGTCTCATATCCACACCTTACATTTGGGGGCCGAGGCGTGATATTTTACCTGTGACATATATTCTTTTACTCTTTTTAAATCTTTTTTCTTATATTGAAAAACTTAAAAACATATAAAAAATACTTAAAATTCAAAAAATCAATAAAAAAAACTAATTTTGTAATACTATATGTGAGGCTTATATCATAATTTCTTTTTTGAAATATCCTTTTTTTCATTAATTTTAATGTCTTAAAATGTGGTAAAACAAGAAAACATCAAAACAGCCTCAACAGTAACCAGCATTATTCCTGCCAGTACTCTTAATTCTGATTATAATAGTACTATTATTGTGACTCAGAATACCCAAACCAGTGCCAAAAACAGCCCCAATGGCCAGCAAAAGCAATTTTAACGTGAAAAAGCAGCCACAAACTCCAAACAAGGGCAAAGAGAAGGCACCAGCGCCAAAACCTTACAGCCAGGGCTACAGAATCCCAAAGAGCAGCAGGATGCCATGGAAAATGTATTTCAGATGGCCAGAACCATGATGGAATTACAAAAGAAGGAGGAAGTCAGACTAAAATATCAAAGATGATTTCTGATAATTTCAATTGTATTCCAGAGTTGTATAAAGCTATTTCTGACGTAAAAAGTCATCTTTCTGATAAAAATACAGCAATTTGTGACAATCTTAAAACAAATAGCTTGAGTCTGAGCCAAATAAATGATACACTTAAATGCTTTGAAAGAGTTTTGAGAACAATCAAATCTTCCAATAATGATAATTCTTTTGGCATTAAGATAAATGAACAATCTGCCATTATTGAAAAATTAACAGAAAAATATTCTAAATTCAATATTGAGGGCATAATTGAAACAAGAATAAAACAAGCCATAAGCACTATTAAAGAAAATAATAAAAAATCTCTTAATGATATTTCAAAATCATTTGATGAAGTAAAGACAAATATAGTTGCCCTGAAAAAGCATTTTGATACCTCAAGAGAGGAAATATCAAAATTAACAATAAAGTTAAATGAAGTTATATCTGATAATATTAAACAAACAGAATTATGGAATGAGCTAACATATAAAGAGGATGATCATAAAAAGAATTTCATAAACTCTATACAAAACTTGCAACATGAATTAAGATATTCACAGAGGTGTAACAACAGTAAAATGAATGATATTGAACAACTGCTAAACACTTTACCAAGAATGTCTACACCTCTGAATCAAAATGAACATGCAAGAATTCCCAATCCACAAGTATCGGATATGCAAAATTCACAGTTAAAAAATGAATTTTCTACTTCTTTTCATAACTTAGAACCATCAATGGGCCAAGAACTCTTGAGGGAAGTTCCAAAACTTAAAGAATGGCCTCACTTCAGTGGTGAAGGAGAGTATGACCATATGGAATTCATTAGAGTTATTGACATGATCAAAGAGTATTTTGAATTACCAGACAGATTGGTAAAAGCCAGATTCAACACCTTTTTAACAAATCAGCTCACAGATGGTACATCAAAATAAGACAAGCACATGGACACCAGAGTTGGACTTGGTGGAAAACCCAAATCATTAACAAATGGACAAATGATGCTTGGAGGTTTAAAGTTGAAACAGCCTTTGAATCTGCCAAATTTAATGCTGATAAAGACAAAGCTTTACCATGGCTTTTCCAACAAAAAGACAGATTAACAGCATTATATCCAGACATGTCAGAATTTATGATCCATAGAAAAATTCTGAGACAATGTGGAGGTGACCTAGAGCATGCTATCAAAAGCAGGACTACTGAACAATCTTCAGCAGAGGATATTATCAATATATTGGAAGAATTAACCACCAGAACCAAAATTGGTTCTAGTAGGGTCAATCTCAAAACAAGGTTTAATACACCTTGGACAGATTCTGTGGACAAAAACCCCAAAGAAAATTCTAATAATATTAAGTATAAATCTGCAGATACAGTCACAAAGTGCCATATTTTCCAAAGCACCACCCATTTAGCCAATACATGTCCAAAGAAGGGAAAAATCAATGAAATTGATATTAAAAAGGAACCTGATGTTGAGAAAGGTGACATAATTGAAGACAATTCAAATGATAAGTCATCAATATTTTCTGAATATTCAAAGGATATAGAAACTATCAATGCCACTTTTGACATCATGGAATCTTATTCCCACTTGCCACAATTGAGCAATGGTGAACTTGATTTATCAAAAGTTCAAGATGCACAACTTATGAAACCAAAACCAAACATGGGCAAAGGTTATACAGTTGGTAACTCCTGTATAACAGAAGTGATAATTGACAACAAGCCCACCAAGCTTGTACTTGACCCAGGAGCATTCTGCTCTTGTGTTGGAAAATCTTTTCTTAAGACTTGTGTACCAAATTTTGAAGACCAATTGTTACCAAGTGTTGATGGTATAAAATTCAACAGTGCAAGTAATCCAATGAAAGCATTAGGAATTTTTGAGACCAATGTCATATTCCCAAACTTAAATGGGAATTTAAGAATTACAGTTGAATTTGTTGTTATGGAAAATTGCTCTCGTACCCACTTTATATTGGGAAATGACTATTTAATCTTGTATGGGATAGATTTGCATAACAACAAAGACAGATACTTTACTATTGGAGACAATAAGAGCCAAAACTTTGCCTGCTTTCCATTTAAAAGACAAATTACAGTAAAAAAAGTATCACCAGTCAACTTAGAGTTAGTGAAATTCAAGTCTGAACAGTTAAATGAGGCTGAAATAAGCCTTCATCCGACTGATAGACAAGAAAATGAACTTTCTTCCCTTTTGTATGACCACAGAGGATCATTTGCTTCGACAAAGAACCTCTAGGAGCAATTATTGGTCATGAAGTTGACATCATTCTTAACATTAAGAGACCTTATCCACCACTCTTAAGAAGACCTGCATATCCAGCAAGTCCAAAATCAAGAGAAGCTCTAGAGATTCATATTAATGAACTTCTGGACCTTGGTGTAATAAGAAAAGTAGGCCACAATGAAGAAGTAGAAATAACTACACCAGTCATAGTGGCATGGCATAATGGAAAATCCAGAATGGTTGGGGACTTTAGAGCTCTGAACACTTACACTGTTCCAGATAGATACCCAATACCAAAAATGCAAATTTCCCTTACTCAAATATCTCAAGCAGTGTATATAACCACTATTCATGCCCTTAAAGGATTCCATCAAAATGTGGTGACACCAAGAGCAAGAAAATACTTGAGAATTATTGTTCATTGTGGAGTGTATGAAAACTTGAGGATGCCCTTTGGTATCAAAAATGCACCTTCACACTTCCAAAGAATGATGAATGAAATCTTCCCTGAAGAACTCTCAGAGGGATGGTTAATCATTTACATTGATGACATTATTGTCTGTTCCAAAGATTGGGAGGAGCACATGTACAGATTGTCCAGAGTTTTGACAAAAATTCAATCAGTAAACATGAAAATCTCCTTGAAGAACTGCCATTTTGGATTTAAAGAACTTAAGGCACTAGGACATGTTGTATCTGGTTTGTCCCTTGAAATTGACAAAAACAAAGTTGCAGCAGTATTGCTAAAACCCATGCCTCAGAATAAGCAGGAAATTCAGTCATTCTTAGGTTTTGCAGGATATTACAGGCAACACATTAAAGATTTTGCATCCATAGCAAGACCACTTTATAAATTGTGTGACAAAGACACAGTATTTGAAATGACTGTTGACAGAGTCAAAGCTTTTGAGTATTTAAGAGAAACCTTGACCACTGCTCCACTCTTACTGATGCCAGACTTTAAATTGCCTTTCAAATTGTATATTGATGCATCAGGGGATGGACTGGGTGCTGCACTTCACCAAGTTCAGATCTTAAATGATAAACCTGTAGAAGGACCCATATGTTTCATATCCAGGCAAATAAAACCAACTGAAGCCAGATATGGGGCAAGTCAAATGGAATGTCTATGCCTTGTCTGGGCCTTGGAGAAAGTGAATTAATTCTCAGAGGGATGTGTTTTTGAGGTGATAACAGATTGTACATCTTCCAAATCACTTTGAAACATGAAAACACCCAACAGACATATGCTCAGATGGCAAATAGCCATACAAGAATACAGAGGCAATATGACTATTGTTCATAAGGATGGGAATATTCATAAGAATGCGGATGGACTAATCAGATGGCCATTACCAAATAATATTGATAATCCTGCTTATTTGCCAGAAGAAGATTCACCACAAATCCCAATAGAAGGAATAAGTGTTACAGACTTGAACACCACCTTCTTTGAAGAAGTCAGAAGTAGTTACACTCAAGATAAGAACTGTAGCATCTTATGCCAATTACTTAACAAAGACTTTAAAGACAACTCTCCAATACATGCCTTGGATGAAGTATGGAAAGAATGTTATGATGAAGGAAGATTTCACCTACTGGATGGTATAATTTACCACAGAACCAAGCACACATGCGTCATGACAGTTGTAGACAGGTCATTAATCATTCTTGTACTGAAAGAATGCCATGATAGCCCATTTTCAGGACATCTGTCTGAAGACAGAACAAGAGAGAAAGTAAAGACTTGCATATGGTGGCCAATGTGGCAGAAAGATGTTGCAGAGTATTGCAAAACCTGTGACAGATTCCAAAAGGCAAATAAATCCACTGGCAAGAGACTTGGAAATACGATGAAAATCCAAAAGCCAAGCAGACCTTGGGAAATTGTCCATATGGATTGGGTAACTGGACTACCACCAGGAGGTGACAGAAGATATAATGCTTTCCTAGTAATTGTGGACAGATTCAGTAAAACTCCAATCTTTTTACCATGTCACAAGGATGATACAGCCATGGATACAGCTCTTCTGATATGGAATAGAGTAGTTTCATGGACTGGGATATTTACAAATATCATTAGTGATAGGGATCCCAAATTTACTTCAGCACCATGGACAAATCTTCACCAATCATTTGGCACCAAACTGTCTTTCTCTACAGCCTACCACCCACAAACTGATGGCCTGGCTGATAGGATGATCCAAACCTTAGAGGACATGGTAAGAAGATTTTATGCATGTGGCCTTGAATTTAAAGATAGTGATGGTTTCACCCATGATTGGTGTACTTTTTTACCAGCACTGGAACTGTCATACAAAACCTCCATTCATGCCAGTACCAATGAGACTCCTGCTATTTCGGAAAAAGGATGGAATCCCAAATTACCCCAAGATTCTTTAAGGAAAGATTTGGTTGAAATACATCCTACAGCTGCCAGCTTCAAAGGAATGCTAGACAGAGCCAGAAAGCATGCATTAAGGTGCATGGAGGACTCTTTTGCATATGCTAAGGACAAATGGGATAAATCACATGCAACACCAGATTTCAAAGTGGGGGACCTAGTTCTTGTATCCACCACTAACTTCAATAACATCAAAGGATGTAAAAAGCTGAAAGACCTCTTTGCAGGACTTTTTGTTATTAAGGCCCTCCATGGAGAAAATGCTGTTGAAGTAGAGTTATCTGAAGAAATTAGCAATAAGCATCCTACATTTCCGGTGAGCTTGATAAAGCCATATAAATCTAGTGATGCTGAAGAATTTCCCTTGAGGAATAAAATTCCCCAAGCTATACCTCCTCTTGAGCCATCTGGTAGTAAAGAAATTACCAAAGTTCTCAAAGAACGAAAGTTGAGAACCAAGAAAGTAAGGGAATACCTTGTTAGGTACAGTGACCCAGCTTGTGAAGATGAATGGTTGCCAGAAAAGGACATACCTTAAGCTACTAAACTTCTCAGAAGGTTCAGGCACACTAGAAATAACAATATTACAAAGGAATATTCCTTTTTAGGGGGAGGGAATGTGAGCCTTAGAGGTATTTTTATATACCCAAAAGACCACAAATGATAAATTGAAATACAAATATAAATAAAAGTAAATTTTTTTATATTATAAAAAGAAAAACTGAAATATAAAATACAAATTTATATTTAAAAATCAAAACTCAATTATAATTTAAAAATAAAATTACAATAAAAATTAAAATTATGAAAATTCACTTTTACTTGTAAAAATTACGTAAAAATGAATTTTTAATAAAAATTATGAAATTAAAATATTTTTGGTAAAAATTTATAAGAATATATTATAACTTTTTATCCAATAAATAAACATATAAAAATTATTTCACCATTGGATTCCTCATAAAAAATCAGGTGGGGTCACCTCTGAGTGAAAATTTTATAACTCAACTCTAAATAAGCTTAAATTAAGTTTTTAGTATTTTCTGTATGAAAATTGAAAATCCTCAAGACTTTAATTTAATTCAAATCACATGTAGTGTTAATCACCAAAATTTGTGTTAAAATTGAGGTGTTGTGTATATTTTAGAAGTTATGAGGAATTAAAGAATTTACAATTGAATTCAATTGAAATGTTGAAATGTGCGCATGTATTACATAAGTGAACTTTAATTTACATATGAGGTATCAATTATTATTGTATTTTACTGTACAATTCAATTGAATTACATATGTAAATTATAAGTATAATACTTGATGAGGAATTAAAGGAAAAATAAATTGGAATGATTAAATTTGGGGGGGAAAGGAACTCCAGCTCTAAGGGGGAGCTAGACCCCCAAAGTCCTTGCTGAAAGGTGTGTGGTGTCAAATTTCACACAAATTTTCATCACTTTTGGCCTGGAATTGAGTTACAGGGTCTGTGGACTCAATTGATGATGTGGTTTTGATACCACCTGGGGTAGTTTTAGCTGTTGCCAAGAGGGTAAAGCTACCTTTA
This sequence comes from Austropuccinia psidii, assembly GCA_023105745.1. Taxonomy (NCBI): domain Eukaryota; kingdom Fungi; phylum Basidiomycota; class Pucciniomycetes; order Pucciniales; family Sphaerophragmiaceae; genus Austropuccinia; species Austropuccinia psidii. The sequence goes on along the minus strand of JALGQZ010000003.1, from coordinate 35,051,656 downwards.
AGATAGAAAAATGATAGTAAAAACAGGTTTAACTGGTTTCTACGTCTCTTACACACATTCTGACGTGTTTTGAAGGCTCTAGGCCAGGTATTGCTATAGTAATGGCTGATTTAAGGGTCTAAAATGGCTAAAAATGGCTTAAACCAGCCCTTTTTTGGTCTAAACCAGGGTTCAATGATGCCATAATTGGCTTTTCTGTTGTCAGAATGTTTTTCACGACTGACAAGAGTAAATTTTGCTTTTGGAATAAGAAAATTGATGGCTATAAAAGAATTTCTTCTTTGCCCCACTTTTCTCTTCATGTTAGAATCTTTTCCTTTTATAATTAGTTTAAACATTGTTAAACCAATCAATAAAAGATTCCAACTACCTTTCTTAAATCATTTTAAACCTTTTAAACACGTGAAAAAATCATTATAATCATTTTTTGTAACTCTTATAATCATTTTTACCCCTGAACCACCCCAAAAGTGAATTAAAGCATCTTTCATCACTGTAAACTTTGTCACTTTGTTTCCAAGTTCACTCTGGTCACTTTTGGGCGTGTTTTCTCTTTAATATTCTTTTTAAAGACTTTGTTCTTTTATTAATTGCTTGCAGTCCTTTTCTCAATTAATTCCAAGTTAAATTGCTCTTGAAGAAATTTCTTTTGTAGCCTTAAATATCTCTTGTAGAGTATTTTTGGATAGGTTTTTATTGTTGGTAAAACAATAGATCTTTATAATATTATTGCTTTATACTAATAGAGTTATAAACAATAAACTTGGCTTGTTTTCTTTTAAAAATAATATTTCTTACTATTTTTAATTGATTTTTACCTTATACAAATTTTGAGGACAGGAAAAGTACTTGATTTTTGATCAAAGTTCGATAGCCACACCTTACACACCCAGATGACATCAAACCAGATGCCATGTTGGGAAATAAGGCAAGATCTCCATCACAATACCAAGATGGAGATAATATGTCTTAGTCTGAAAGGGAATCCTTGAAACAGCTTCCTGAGCCCTCAAGGTGGCCCAAACTCTTTGAAACAGGAGGATATGGTCATATGGAACTCATAGATTATATTGATGGACTCTTCATTGATTTACCAAGCATACCAGATTACTGGATTAATGCTAGACTAAATACATCAATTAAAGTTCATGCTAGTATATGGTACACAGAAATGAAAGAAATCCATGGCAGAAGAAACTGGCCATGGTGGAAGAGTCAGCTCATCCAAAAGTACAGTAATGGTACTTGGATATGGCAAAAGACCATTTTATTTTAAAATGACAAATACTCTGTGAACAACGATCCATTTGAGTGATGTCTTAGACACTCTAAGAGACTTAAAGCCATTGATCCTCAGATCAACATCCAAATGAGGAAACACAAGCTTCTGACACAACTGCCAGGAGAACCAGAGCATGCAGTAAAATGCAGATGCAACTAAGATTGCACTCCGAATGAAATTGCTAATAACTTACAAGACATAAGTAAAAGAACTAATATAGGTAAATTCACCCCATATAAGAGCAGTGGTTTCAAAGAGAAACAACCTTTCAGGGTAGAGTTTAAATCCAAACCCAAAGAAAGGGTGGCAGAAGTGGAAAAGAAGGGGAATTCTTGTCACAATGGTGGCTCAACATACCACTATGCCAACAACTGTCCAAAGGCAAAGAAAAAAGTCTATGCCATTGAGAAAGTCCCAGAGGAGCAATCCCCAACAGAGGATTCTGAATCAGACTCCATGGGTGATGCCATCAGAGGACCATCTGATGATGACCAAGACCCAAGAGAAGAGTTTCTAGTGGGATACCAAGAGGAAACTCTACTAGAAATTCAGGACAAACAGTTGGAAGCAGGGATGTCACAGGATACTGCCAACAAAAACCTGTGCAAAAATACCAAAGATGCACAAACATTCCTGGTGACACCAACCATAGGAATGGCATATATACATGGAACAGCCACAAAAATGACTGTCTGTATTGACAATGCTCAGCATCCATTGATCATTGGGAGTGGGGCACACTGCTCCATAGTGGCCAAAAATTATCTGGATAACCACTTCCCAAATTGGGAAAAACAGCTCTTGCCAACCAAGCCAAAAAACTTCAGGAGTGCATCAGGAAAGATGACTTCTATTGGTGCAATTATTAAAGAAATAATTATACCTCATAAGAAGGGTAATATCAGGCTCAACCCAGAGTTTGTAGGGCTTGATGATGCCCACATCCAAGGGTTCTTGCTGGGAACAGATTACCAAAGGATGTATGGTATAGCTATTTAAAATGGTAAAAATAGGCATATTACCATTGGTACCAACAAGGAGAAGAAATTTTCACTTGATATATACCAAATCTCTACCCATGACCCACTGGAGGAGCTACTGAATGAATTCAGGGAGGGCAGGTTTAGCACTACCCTCACCAATAAATAATAACTAAGCTTACTGAAGATGCTGAGGAAGAACAGACCAGCATTTGCCATTGGTGAAGAACCATTAGGCAAGATCAAAGGCCATGATATAGAACTATATCTGGATGTGGAAAGACCTTATCCACCCATGCTCAGGAGACCTCCTTATCCAGAAAGTCTGGAAATCAGGAAAGAAATTGAAAAACATATCAATGAACTCCTGGACATGGATGTCATCAGAAAGATTGGACATAATGAAATAGTGGAAATAACCACTCCTGTCCTAATCACCTGACATGATGGCAAGTCTAGACTGTGTGGAGACTTCAGAGCTCTGAATAACTACACAAAAGTGGACAGGTACCCTATACCCAGGATACCTCATGCCTTGGGTAAACTGGCAAAAGCCAAATACATAACCATAATTCATTGTATGAAAGGCTTCCACCAAAATGGGGTTAAACCAAACTCCATGAAATTACTCAGAATAATATGCCATATGGGCATGTATGAGTACACCAGGATGCCATTTGGCATCAAAAATGCACCATCCCATTTCCAAAGGATGATGGACAAACTATTTCAAGAAGAAATACTGGAAGGCTGGATGGTGGTATATATTGATGACATCATTATATACTCAGAGACATGGGAAGACTATTTACAATACATAGACAGAGTGCTGAGTAAATTTACACCCATCAATCTTAAAATTTCACTTAAAAAGTGCAATCTTCGCCAACACGGGTTACTGGCTCTGGCACATAAAGTCTCAGGTCTTAGTCTGGCAATTGATCAGAATCAAGTAGCAGCAGTACTAAAAAAGCCAGTACCAAAGAGAATCAAATAGATGCAAACTTTTCTTGGGTTTGCTAGCTACTACAGAAACCACATCAAGAATTTTTCCCACATAACTAGTGGTTTATACAGATTATGTTCAAAAGATGTAGTTTTTGAAATCACCAAGGAAAGGAGGGATGCATATGAGAGGATCAAATATGAGTTCACAAATGCACCTATGCTCATCTTACCTGACTTTGAACTACTGTAAGGTTTGTCTATGAAACTCTTGATAATAGTAGCAAAATCAAGAGTACTATGACTGGCCTCAGTAGAAATATATAATATAACAAAATATTATAACCACAAATTTAAATCTAATTATTAAAAATAACTATATAAAAAAATAAATTTAATTATTATTATAAAAATATAATAATTATAATAAATTATAATTATTCTATTATTGTTATAGTCACTGACAGTTATAACAATAAGAAGTGTAAAACTCTTAATGGGACAATTACACATGGAAATATGAATATTAACCACTTATAAATAATATGAATATTATTTATAAAAGAATTATAACACACACTGTGCAGAAATAATTCTTATAGAATAAAAATTCTATATAAAAAAACTAATAATAGATAAAAAAGCCAGTACCAAAGAGCATCAAAGAGATGCAATCTTTCCTTGGGCTTGCTAGCTACTATAGAAACCACATCAAGAATTTTGCCCACATAACTAGTAGCTTATACAAGTTGTGTTCAATAGATGTAGTTTTTGAAATTACCAAGGAAAGGAGGGATGCATATGAGAGTATGAAACATTAACCCACAAATGCACCTGTGCTCATCTTGCCTGACTTTGAACTACCATTCAAGTTATGAATATATGCGGCATGTAGCTGAGGTTCAGGAGCAACCCTTCACCAAAGACAAATTGTGGATGGTGAACCAAGAGAGGGAGTAATATGCTACATCTCTTGGCAACTGAAAGATTCAGAAGCCAGGTATGGGGCCACCCAGACTCAATATCTCTGCTCAGTCTGGGCTCTGGAAAAACTCCATTATTATTTGGAGGGTGCAGTCTTTGAAGTCTACACAGACTGCACAGCCTTGAAATCTTTACTAAACATGAAGACTATAAATAGACACATGCTGAGATGGCAAATATCCATCCAGGAGTATAGAGGGAATATGACCATCATGTACAAAGAAGGTAAAAGCCATACCAATGCAGATGGCCTTAGCATATGGCCACTGGACAATGTCAAAAGCAATACAGCTTATGACCCTGAAGTTTCAGCCAAGATCCCTATCCATTTCATGGAGATAGATAGGAAGAAGAACTTCAGATTTTCTGAATAGGCACCAGAAAGTTGTACCTTTGACAGCGGAAACACTTATTCAAAAGGAACAGAAACTCCCATACTGGTAATAAGCTCCTCAGAACCGCACAATGAATTTTTCAGCGCAGTACTAAAGTCATATGCCAAGCACAAAAAAGTGTGGCATCTTACTACAACTCCTTCAACAAAAATAGAGGAGCCCAGACCTGGAATCCCAGCTGGAAGAACTCTGGTTGAGGGCCTACAAGTATAACAAGTTCTTCCTTGTAGATGTCCTGCTTTACCATAGAGAAAAGCATACAAGTACACTCACAGTGGTAGACAGAGATCACATCTCTCTGATCCTGTAGGAATTCCATGACTGCCCCTATATGGGACACATGAGTAAAGACAGGACCAAAGAGAGGGTAGCAAGCATAGCTTGGTGGCCCAAGTAGGAACAAGAGTTGAGTGAATACATCAACACTTGTGAAAGATCCCAGAAGGCAAATAGGAAACATGGGAAGAAGTATGGGTTACTTCAACACATAGAAGAACCCAAACACCCATGGGAAACCATCAACATGGACTGGGTCACAGGACTTGTCCCAGGAGGCAAAGAAAACTACAATGCCTTTTGAATCATAGTTGATAGGTTTAGCAAGAGTATGAGGTCCCTGCCATGCCATAAAGAGGACACAGCCATGGAGACTGCTCTGCTATTCTGGAATAACATCATATCTACCTGTGGAGTCCCTAAGATCATCATTAGTGATAGGGACCCAAAATTCACATCTGAATTCTGGACTAACTTGTATGACATGCTTGGCACCAAACTTGCATTTTCCACAGCTTAACATCCACAAACAGATGGCCTAGCTGAAAGTATGATCCAGATAATGGAGGACATCCTCAGAAGGTTCTGTGCCTATGGCATGGAATTCAAGGACCATGAGGGATACACCCATTACTGGGTTACCCTCCTACCAGCTGTCCAACTGGCTTATAATACAAGTCAGCACTCTACCACAGGAAAAACACCTGCACTGGTAGAGAAAGGGTGGAATCCCCTGTTGCCTGCGGATCACTTGAAGAAGAATCTTCCGACCATCCACCCCACAGCCAAAGACTTCCATGATAAGTGGAATAGGGCTTTTGACACAGAAGCCAGATGCATAGCTGAGGCCAAGGTAACAAGCAGAGGTGGGACAAGAAACACATGGAACCTGATTTTAAGGAAGGGGACGAGGTGTTATAGTCTACACTAAGCTTTGATAATCTTAAAGGACCTAAGAAAATGAGAGACTCATTCATAGGGCCATTAACTATCATTAAATTGATGGGGAAAACATGCAGTGGAAGTCAAACTCACAGAGGAATTTTCCAGGAAACACCCAGTCTTCCCAGTGAGTGTAGTCAAGCCATACTTCCAGACAGAGGAGGATAAATTCCCCTCCAGGAAGAACCCCACACCACTGGAAATAGTGGAAGTGGAAGACTCCCCTGGACCAGTGAAGAGAATCATCAAGGCAAGGAAGATCAGACTTAAGGGCAAGGATCAGAGACAATACTCAGTCAGATTCAAGAACCAGACAGCTGATAAAGACAAATGGTTGGCAGAAGATGCCATACCAGATGGGAACCTTCATCTAAGGAGATTCGGAGCCTCTAGGAGGACTGAACAGTCTCATCAATGATGAGCCTTTTTTAGAGGCAGGGTATGTCAGCCTGTGACTCAAAGCCAGAGCATAAGCATGGCAGCTAAATACCATAAACCAATGGTATAGCCAAGACACCACCAAAACAGGGAGCTGAGCCAAATCAGCTCAAAAGGTATCAAAAGAAAGAAGAAACTCACCCCTTTCCAAATATACAAGTTCCATAATCATAGGACAAAGAATAACAACGTTATTCCTGCTTAAAGTTGTTGGTGGGCATAAACCTTAATTTTCACCTCTCATCTGAAATAATCCCTAAGTCATGGCTATCCAATGGTACCAACCAAACTGAGATAGAACCAGTATTACAGAAGTTATGGTCAAATTCAGGCCAAATAAGGGTGAATAAAACATTCACCTCTCATCTAAATTCTACAGTTTTAGTGTGACATACCTAAAGTGGGGTCTTTTTAGAAAGGGCACAATCAGGGCTATCTGCTTGTGTCATCCATTTCTCCATATCTCCACTAGAACAAAATTCATAGGGCAAACAATCCCAATACAGCTTTTGCCCAAAAACACGCACAGGTACAGAAAGCCTGTACATGGGATAACTTTGTCATATTTAATGATAGCCATACCAAATAAGGTACCATTGTGTAGAACACATACAAGGCTACACACTGATTCAGTTTTCAGGTTGATATCTCAAGAACTTACAAAGGTATATCTGTTTTAAGGTCAAAATCCCACATTTTGACCAATACAGCCTTATCATGGCATAATATCCCATAACTATGATTATGAGGTGTCAAACTGACAAAGAAGATTGGTTTTACTTCAATAATGGGGTCCCATACAGGTTCTGTACAGCATTCTACGCATCATACATGTCAGAATCAGGCTGTGTGGTCCCCAGATAAAAATTTTCACCCTGTATTGGTGAAAACAGCCCAGATGTGGTTTCAAAAACACATCTGAGCCCAATACAGGCTATAAAGGCCTTTTCAAACCACAAGCCTGTGCTAGAGAATGAAAAATCTTCACTTTTTCTATGTGGAAAGGTCTAGTCACCTTTTCACCCCATTTCAGGATAAAAAGGGGGCTTTTCACAGCCAGAAAAGCTTTCCTCATCCTGCTCTTGAATTTCTACATAGTAAACTGTCAAAAAAGGTTTTACTCTTGGAAAATAATCAGGTTATACTATAAATCTTAGTATTGTACCTTCTATTATAGTAATCCACCTGGTAAGACTGCACCCAGGGCTTTTAGCAGCGCTCACCACCACTATCTCTTGATAGTCAAGCCCTTTTATTTTATTAAATACCCTTATTATCTTTAAAATCTTTACTCTAAGCTTTTTTTTTGTGTCACAAACATAGTTAAAGCAGTAATTAGTCTATGTTACACCTTTATCATAGCTTCATCCTGACATGACGTGCCCCACATCTAGCTTCAGTTGGTTGGATTTGCCTGGATATGAAACATATGGGTCCTTCTGCAGGTTTATCATTCAAAATCTGGACTTGGTGAAGTGCAGCACCTAGTCCATCTCCTGATTCATTGATATAAAGCTTAAAGGGAAGCTTGAAGTCTGGTGTTATTAAGAGTGGAGCAGTGGTCAAGGCTTGTCATAAAGATTCAAAGGATTTGACTCTGCAACAGTCATTTCAAATACTGTGTCCTTGTCACATAATTTATAAAGAGGTCTTGCTATGGATGCAAGATACTTAATGTGTTGCCTATAATATCCTGCCAACCCCAAAAATAACTGCATTTCCTTTTTGTTTTTAACAAATCGGTTTCAGTAGCACTGCTTCAGCTTTGTTTTCCTCAATTCCAAGGGATAAACCAGATACTACAAGTCCCAGCTCCTTGAGTTATTTAAATTCAAATGACATTTATTGAAAGAACTTTTCATGTTTAAAGATTGATCTTTGTTCAAAACTCTGGATAATATGTATATATGTTTGTCCCAGGTCTTGGAAAAGACAATAATATCATCAATGTAAATGATTAAACATCCTTCTGAAAGTTCTTCAGGGAATATTTCCTTCATCATTCTTTGAAAGTGTGAAGGTGCATTCTTGATACCCAAATGCATCCTTAAATATTCATAAACTCCACCATGAACAATAATTCTCAAGTATTTTCTTGCCCTTGGTGTCACCAAATTTTGATTAAATGATTTAAGGGCATCCATAGTGGTTATATGCACTGCTTGAGATATCTGGGTAAGGGAAATTTGGATTTTTGGTATTGGGTACCTGTCTGGAACAGTGTAAGTGTTCAGAGCTCTAAATTTCCCTACCATTCTAGATTTTCCATTATGCCATACCACTATGAATGGTGTAGTTCTTTCTCCCTCCTCATTGTGGCCAACCTTTCTTATTACCCCAAGGTCTAGAAGTTCTTTAATATGGATTTCTGGAACTTCTCTTGACTTAGGACTTTCAGGCTATGCAGGTATTCTCAATAATGGTGGGTAAGGTCTTTCAATATTAAGAATAATGTCAACCTCATGACAAACAATTTCTTCCAGGGGCTCCTTGTCTGATGCAAAGGCTTCTTTGTGGTCATATAAAAGGGAAGAAAGTTTACTTTCATGTTTATCAGTGGGATGAGGACTTATTTCAGCTTCAGTTAACTGTTCAGACTTGAGATTTTCTTACTCTAAGCTGACTTGTGATACTTTGTTTGCTTTGATTTGTCTTTTAAATGGTAAAAAGGTAGATTTTTGATGCTTATTGTCCCCAATAGTATATTATCTGCCTTTGATTTTATGTAAGTCTATGCCATACATGATTAAATAGTCATTTCCCAATATAAATGGGTACTAGATCAATTTCCCATAACAAAAAATTCAACAGTTATCCTTAGATTTCCATTTATGAATGGAAATATGACTGTAGTCTCAGATATGCCCAATGCTTTCATTGGACTACTTCCACTATTAAATTTTATGCCATCAATTTGAAATAATTTCTCTTCAAATCTTGGTACACAAGTCTTAGGAAACGATTTTCCAACACAAGAGCAGAAAGCTCCTGGGTCAAGCAATAGCTTAGTGCTTTTGTTTTCTATCACCACTTCTGCTAAACAGGAGTTACCAGCTGTATAACCTTTTCCCCTGTTTGCTTTAGTTTTCATTAGTAGTGCATCTTGAATTTTTGACAAATCAAGTTGACCATTGCTTAATTGTGGAAAGTGGGAATAAGATTCCATGAAATCAAAAGTGGAATTGATATTCTCTATATCTTTTGAAGATTCAGAAAATATTGATTATTTATCATCCAAATTATCTTCATGTGCCTAATCCTTTTCAACATCAGGTTCCTTTTCAATGTCAATTTCATTGATTTTCCCCTTCTGGGGACATTTATCAGCTAAATTTGTGGTTCTTTGAAAAATATTGCACTTTCTCATTACATCTGCAGACTTATACTTAATATTATTATAACTTTCTTTGACATTTTTGTCCACAGAATCTTTCCAAGGTGTATTAGACCTTGCTTTGAGATTCACACTACTAGGACAAATTCTGGTTCTGGTGGTTACTTTTTCAAATATATCAATGATATCTTCTGCTGAAGATTATTCAGTAATCCTGCTTCTGACAGCATGCTCTAGGTCACCTCCACATTGTCTTAGAGTTTTTCTGTGAATGATAAATTCTGACATGCCAGGATATAATGCTGTTAATCTATCTTCCTGTTGGAAAAACAATGGTAAAGCTTTGTCTTTTTCAGAATTAAATTTAGCAGATTCAAAGGTCTTTCAACTGTAAATCTCCAAGAATCATTTTCCCATTTGTTGATAATTTGGGTTTTCCACCAAGTCCAACTTTGGTGTCCATGTGCCTGTCTTAATTTTAGATACCATCTGTGGGCTGATCTGGTAAACAAGGTGTTAAATCTTGTTGTTACCAATCTGTCAGGTAATTAAAAATCTTTTTAATCATCTCTATACATCTGATGAAATTTATGTGTTCATATTCTCCTTCACCACTGGAGTGAGGCCATTCTTTAAGTTTTGGTACTTCTTCCAAGAGTGCTTGGCCCATTGATGGTTCCAAGCTATGAAAAGAAGTGGAAAATTAATTTTTTTAACTGTGAATTTTCAACATGCAGTACTTGTGGATTGGGAAGTCTTGTACCCTCATTTTGATTCAGAGGTGTAGAAATTCTAGGTAAGGTGTCCAGTAACTGTTCAATATCATTCATTTTACTGTTGCTACACCTTTGAGAATTTCTGAGCTCATGTTGGAAGCTCTGTATTAAATTTATTACTTTAATTCTATACATATCTTCCTTATGTGTTAACCCTTCCCATAATTCTGTCTGTCTAGTATTATCAGAAGTGAATTGATTTGATTTCATTATTAATTTTGATACTTCCTGTTGTGAGGTGTCAAAACACTTTCTCAAGGAAATTTTATATGTCTTTAATTCAGTAAATGAATCTGCAATGTCATTAAGGACCTTCTTATTATCTTCTTTGATAATATTTATGGATTGCTTTATTGTTGTTTCAATTATGTCATCAATATTGAACTTAGAATATTTGTCTGTAAATTATTTAATAATGGCAGATTGTTCATTTAGCTTATTTACAAATGAATTGTCATTATTGGAAGTTTTAATTTCTCTTCAAGCTTTTTCAAAACACATAAGTGTCTGATTTATTTGGCTCAAACTTAAGTTATTTGTCTTAAGATTGTTACAAATTGATAAATTTTTATCAGAAATATGACTTTTCATGTCATTTGTAGCTATATACAAGCTTGGAATGCCATCTAGAATATCAGAAATAATTTCTGATGTTTTAATCTGGATTCCTCCTTTTTCTGAAATTCAATCATTGTTCTGGCCATCTGAAATACATTTTCCATGGCATCCTTCTGAATCTTTGGGATTCTGTAGCCCTGACTGTAAGTTTTTGTGGCTGGTGCCTTGCCTTTGCCCTTCTTCTGAGCTTTTGGCTGCTATTTCATGTTTGAATTCCTACTGTTGGCTACTTCGACTGTTTTGGCACTTGTTTGGGTGGTGGAGGTTTGTTTTTCTTCCATTCTGCTGATAAAAGCATCATGTTTTTCTTTTCCATAAATGGATTCCATCCATTGAGTAACTTTCAAGTGATGGGATGGCCTAGGAATTTCCTCACAGTCAGGTAAGAATTGATGCAGTTTTTCAACAGATCTGCAAGGATCTGGTATTCTTTGTGAAGCAATGCATTGTTTTAGGCCTTCTGGCTGGCTTTTTATATGTCCACTGAGGCTTCTCATGACAGAGTCAGCTCTTTTTAAAGGTAAAAGCATATTATCAGCTTCAGAATGGCATAATTTGTCAGTTTGGGATCCATTTACTGACCCTTATCCTTCTGTAACTGATTGGTTTATGCCATAATCACATCTATAACGTTTTTAGGAGCTGCTTGATGGGCTGTAGCTGGCTCCTGATCTGGTTTAAGGCATATTTTATGATCAAGACCTTAAAAATAGTAATTTTTCATCAAAAAACTTACTATTGGCCATATTCTTTGCCTTTTGAAGGGTATCACTTATGTTCAAGTTAATTAATGCAGAAGAAATTGGTTCTGGTTGATTTTTCCTACTTATAATAACTGTGCTATTATAGTCAGAATTGGCAGTACTGGCAGGAATAATGCTAGTGCCTGCTGCTGCATTTTCAATAGTTTCCTGTCTTGCCATGTTTTCAGACACTAAATTTTGGGTTTTTTGAATTTTTAAATATAAGAAAGGGGATTAAAAAAGATTAAAAATACATTTCACAGTTAAAATACCATGGCTGGGCGCCCAAATGTAAGGTGTGGATATGAAACTTTGATCAAAAATCAAGTACTTTTCCTGTCCTCGAAATTTTTTTAAGGTAAAAATTGATTAAAAATAGTATAAAATAAGATTTTTAAGAGGAAACATGCCCATGTTATTTTTTTTAGCTTTATTAGTATAAAACAATAATATTATAGAGATATATTGTTTTACCAACAAGAAAATTTATCCAAAAATACTCTGCAAGAGATATTTAGTGCTACAAAATCAATTTCTGCAAGAGAAATTTCAATTGATATTAATTGAGCAAAGAACTGCAAGCAATTAATATAAGGACAGAGTCTTTACAAATATCATTAAAGAGAAAACACACACAAAAGTGACCAGAGTGAATTTGGAAACAAAGTGACAAAGCTAACAGTGATTAAAGATGCTTTAATTCACTTATGGGGTGGTTCAAGAGGTAAAAGTAATTATAAGAGTTACAAACATTGATTATAAGATTTTTTCAAATGGTTAAAAGGTTTGAGATGACTTAAAAAGGGTGTTTGGAAACATTTATTGACTGGTTTAACAGTGTTTAAGCTAATTATAAAAGGAAAAAGATTCTAACATGAAGGGAAAAGTGGGGCAAAGAAGACATTCTTTTATAACCCCCAATACTCTTACTCCAAAAGTAAAATTTGCTCTTGTCAGTTGTGTAAAACATTCTGCAAACAGAAAAGCCAATTATGGCATCATTGAACCCTGGTTTAGACCAACAAAGGGCTGGTTTTAGCCATTTTTTGCTATTTTCAGCCAGTTTGGACCCTCAAATCAGCCCTTTCTATAGTAATACCTGGTTTTAAGCCTTCAAAGCATTTCCGAATGTGTGTAGAAGACCTCAAAGCCAGTAATAACTATTTTTACAATGTTTTTTATCTTAAGGGTAGTTTCACCCTCTTGGCAACAGTTAAAGCTTCCCTGGTTGGTATCAAAACCTCATCATCAATTGAGACACAGACCCTGTGACTCAATTCCAGCCCAAAATTGATGAACCTTTGCATGGATTTTGACATCTCACACCTGTGAGATAGGAATTTGGGGGTATGGCTCCCCCTTATAGCCAAGATTCCTTTTCCCCCCCAGAATAGATCTTTCCAATTTATTTTTTCTTTAGTTCCTCATCATTTATTATATTTATATTTTACATATTTAATCCAATTCAGTTTTACAGTACACTTAATTCAGTAATTTACACCTCACATGTAGATTACAGCTCACTTATGTAATGCACGTGCACATTTTGACAATTCAATTGAAGATACTTCAATTCCTCATAGCTTTTAAACTACACACAACACCTCAATTGTGACACAAAAATCAATGGTAAAAACCACATTTGAAGTGAATTAAGTAAATTTTTTGAAGATTTTCAACTTTTGTACAGAAAATACTCAAAACCTTATTTAAGCTAATTAAGAGTTGAGTTACAGAAAGCTTTACCCAGAGGTGACCCCACCATATTTTTTATGGAAGTCCAATGGTGAAATAATTTACATACCTTTATTTGTACAATAAAAATCTATAGTAATTTCTATTTAACGTTTTTCCAAAAATATTTTAATTTTGGTATTTTTGTTGAAAATTCATTTTTACTTAATTTTTTCAAGTAAAAATGTGTTTCCACACATTTAAAATTCAATGTAATTTTATTTTTGAATTAAAATTAACTTTTCATTTTTTGTGTATATACTTATATTTATATTTTCAATTTTTGTTTTGTTAATATAAATAAATTCATTTTCTTCATAATTGTATATTACTTTATTATTTGTGGCCTTTTGGGTATCTGAAAATACCTCTAAGGCTCACAAATATATTTTGGGCTAAATTTTGAATGAACAGTCAAGATTTCTCGAAGTGTCTGTTTTGGATGTGTTTTTGTGGAGATTTGGGGTCCCAGACCTATCACAACCTATTCGAAATTGGTTGTGGGTCATATTGGACCTCAAGTTGGACACAGCATACCCCCATACCCTGGGACCATCATGCAAATTCTGCAAAAGTACCTCAAGGGTCTGGAATTCACCTTCAATGGGGGGTTGAAGAATCTTTTATGAAAAAGATGTATGAATTTCAAAAAAGGGGAGCTTGGAGATCTTGAATGATGAAAGAACTTTTTGAAATGTGAAGAGAAGGGATAAAAGGTGTGCAAAGGTGAAAAGTGGGAAAAGGTGGAATGCAGATGTTTGAATTTGAGAATGAAGGAAGAGTGTAGGTAAAAAAGGGAATTTTGGAGGCTTGGAAGCAGGTTGTTTTGGAGGAAAATGCCATCTTACAGGAAAAAAAGAAAAAAAGTGCGGAAATCTTTGCAAAATTTGTTCTTGAAAGCTGTTTTTGAAAAACAATTTTACGGGGATAATGTGGATTATTTGGGTGTTTGTCCATTTTTGGCGGGGGGATGTGCAAAAAAATAAAGAAAATTGGTTCAGGGGGCTTTTTGTGGAAACCCCCTTTTTGGGGGTGTTTGGGAGGCTTTGGACCAATGAATGTTTTTTGTTTCATTTTAATTTTAAAATGGGCCCAGGGCACCTCTTACATGTTTTTAACAATTTATGGCAAAAACACATGGTTTTTTGGTAAAACCATGTAAAAGGTTACAACTTTTTACCATTATGCTTATGCGGGTTTACCAATACCCTTTTAAGTATTAAGCCTTTAATGTTTGACTATGAAAAAAGAAGTAAGAAATACTAATATTTTACTTATTTTAATTTTAATTTCCTAATTCAAATGATTAATGAATTTAAAAATAATCTTTATAATTATGGCATGAAAATACTTATATTATTCAAGTAAATGGAATAATATGATAAAACAAACATATTAATAATTAATAATCAATTTTTCTATTAAAATTCTGTGTTTTTACCAAAAGAAATAATTGCATGAAAATTTTTTATTTGATTATAAAAAACAATTTATAACTGTAATATTACCCAAATTAAAGATATGTATCAATAACAATACTATGTATGTTGATAAAAGGAGTATTGAAAATAACAAAAAAGAGGAAAAAATTAATAAGAGAAAAGAACCTACTTTTAACACATAATATAATAATTATGAATAATTGTATGCCTAAGAATATAGATACAAGCTACATGGAATTAGAGAGTATAAGAGAAATTAAAAAATTAAAATGAAAATTTGATCAAATAAGATATAAAATAGTGATTAATTATGATAAAGCTTTGGCCTTCAATGATATAAGAGTTTAATGTTAAAGAAGAAAGAACTTTACCATTTTTTAATGTTTGATTGTATTTGTACCCTCTGAGGGGTAAATGGAGGAAGAAGAGGTCGTTTTATAGTAAAGCTCCTTTCTTATAGTATATGTTTTGTCAGCCTGTGACTCAAAACCAGAGCACAAGCATGGCAGTCATAATACCATAAACCAATGGTATAGCCAAGATACCACCAAAACATGGAGCTGAGCCAAATTAGCTCAAAAGGTATCAAAAAATAGAGGAAACTCACCTCTTTCTGAAAATATAAGTCCCATCACCATAGGACAAGAAATAACAAAGTTACTCCTGCTCAAAGTTATTGCTGAGCATAAACCTTAATTTTCACCTCTCAGCTAAAATCTAGAAGGAGAGGCTTAACCCCATCAAATGGGTATTCAAAATGAAGCTCTAAGCCAGGGCTATCCAATGGTAGCATCCAAACTGAGCTAGCACCAATATTACTGGAGTTATGGTCAATTTCAGGCCAAATAAGGGTGAACAAAACATTCACTTCTCATCTAACTTCTACAGTTTTAGTGTGGGATACCTGAAGTGGGGTATCTTTGGAAAGAGCACAATTAGGGCTATCTGATGGTGCCATCCACTCCTTCATATCTCAACTATAACAGAAGCTATGAGGCAAAAAAGCTCAATACAGCTTTTTGCCCAAACCACGCCTATGTACAAAAAACCTTGTACATGGGATACCTTTGCCATATTTCATGATAACCATACCAAATTGGGTACCATTGTGTAGAGCTCATACAGAACTATCCAATGAGCCAATCTTTAGGTTGATATTTCAAAAACTGACGGATTTGTGGCTGGTTTAAGGTCAAAATCCCACCTGCTGTCATATACAGCCTTACCATGGGATAATATCCCATAATCATGAATATGAGGTGTCAAATAGACAAAGAAGCATGTTTTTACTTCAATACCTCATATGTCAGCCAATACTGGGGTCCCATACAGTTTCTGTACAGAATTCTACGTGTCATACACGTCAGAATCAGGCTGTGAGGTCCCAGATGAAAATTTTCACCCTGTATTGGTGAAAACCGCCGAGATGTGGTTTCAAAACCACATCTGAGCCCAATACAGGGTATACAGGCTGTTTGCAAACCACAAGCCTGTCCTGGAGAGAAAAAAATCTTCACTTCCTCTACGTGGAAAGGCCTAGCAGCCTTTCCACCCCAATTTCAGGATAAAAGGAGGGCTTTTCACAGCCAAAATCATCTCCTCATCCTGCTCTTGAATAAGCTACATAGTAAACTGTTGAAAACAGTTTTACTCTTGGTTAATAATCAGGTATAATTATAGATTTAATTATTGTAGTCTTTTATTATTGTAACCCAACAGATAAAGCTGCACCCAGGGCTTTCAGCAGCGCTCACCACCACTATATCTCTATAGTAAAGCCCTTAAAATCTTAATTTAATCATCCATTATCAACTTTATTATCTTTTAAATACCGTGTCACAGTCATAGTTTTAGCTGTAAATAGCCTTATTACTTCTTCAACATAGACTCATCCTGACATTTTGGGGGCCTGGCCATGTTTTAAATCCTTTTTTGGACCTTATAAGTAAGTCTTTTCTCTTTTTATGAATTATTAACAAGTGTTTTATCTTTTTTTGGGCGTGATTTCTCTATTAAGATATATATTTTATATATCTTTATCCTTTTCTTTATATATACTCATATTATAAGATTATCATTCACGTGGTTAATACCCACTGAAAATAACTTTTTTTGGTGTGTTTTGTATATAAAAACACATAAGCCATCAATAAGTCCTGTATTCTTGACTGAATAAGGACACCTCTGACTAAAAAACCATCAGTTGAGGCGTGGTTAAGAGTATTGTTAACTCAATAACACTTATACAAAACCACTTGTACAGAATACACTTGAAAACCACAAGTGTATCTGTGGGATACTGGCACACAAACAGTGTGACAGGGTACCAGAAGCTGTAATTCTGACGTGGAATTGTTGATTCAATTACACTGTCATTATATAGGGCACATTGTAGTAACATACAAGCCCAGAGGCCAATCTTAGACGTGAAAAACCAGCACCCTTGAGAAGTCTTAACTGACATAAGCCCTCTTTTTTCCTGCCTTGATTCAGTGGAAGAAAATTACATCCCACTTGAGACTCAGTCACAGGCCAACACACCAGTGACACCCTCAGAACCAGAGGGCAACAAGGGCAAAGGAAAGAGGCACAGTGAAGGTCTCATTACAGCCAAAAAATGGACACCCATAGCCACTCAGAGAAGTAGAAAACCACGAAACTCTGCATCCATACAAGGTAAACCAACCTTAACCACTTGTACAGGAAAGATTACAATTATTAACCCAGTTGTAACTTCCAAAGGCAAACTGCCCAAGTCAGCAGACAATAAATTTGTAAAAGGCACAGTCAAAGGTAAATACCCTAAGAACATAAAGTTTTTGACTGCTTGAAAACACTGATATGTCCCCTGCATACCTCAGAGATCTTGGCTTCCAAAGGAACCAGCCAGAGGATAGAGAAGGATTGTCCAGAACCAGCAGACCTGGAAGAAGACACCTTGGACACAGTGGTGGATGGCAAAACAATGAGGGAGATAATATCAACCTTGCCATTCACACTCCAATTCAACAGAAACCTCAAACCAGAGGACTGGAAGGATATGGATCAAGTTCTTCAGATCCACCAACTCCTCAAAGATTTGTTTCAATGGAGCATGGACAACAAGAGGTTCAACCTAGCAACTCACTGGGCAGAACTTGGATCAAGTTGCCCAAAGATCTGTTTCAAAGAGATAGACTTCAAAGACCTTATGGAAATCACCAAAGGTTGGAATCCTACCAGGCAGCACAGACTCCTGGAGGCAAGGGAACAGAGGATAAGGGATAATCAAGCCACTATCCAAGCAATAGAAGAACAATTAACCCAGACAAGGCCTACTCAGATTCCTTCAGGTTCACAAGGAGCAGGCCAAATCAGCTCTCCAGTGGCTTCACACCTTTCAGAAACCAGCAGATCAGTGGCCAAGAGTCACCATTCTTCACGATTCCAGGATGTTTCCAGGAGAAGACAAGGGAACAAGGGCAAGAACAAAACCTCCTTCAACCAGAGGAGGAAAGAGTCAGACCCCATGATCCAGAAGCTGTTAGATTTGGTAAAAGTACACAAGAACCAGAAATAGTTGTAAACCACTCTAGAATCAGTAGTCCTAGTAATAGAAACATTACCCCCACTCAGACTGAAAATAACATTGTCACATCTGAGAGTAACATCAACAGTGATACACTGTGGTTACAAATGTCCCAATATGCTGAACAATCTGCAAAGCAGTTTGCAGAAATTAAAGCTAGCCAAGAGAGGATGAGACAAACTAAAGCCTCCTTGGAACAAATAGTTAAAAATCTTCAAGAAGGATATGCTCAACTGAGCAAAGCCTCTGAAGAAACCAACAACAGACTGAATATAGTCTTTGAAGAGCAACACCACAGCACAAGGGACAGGGAGTGTCTGGATCAAGAAATTAACAAATTGTTTAATGCCTATCATAGCTTGAAGCCCCAACCACAAGGCCAAGCTATGGAGAATCCATATCAACCATATGACATCAAACCAGATGCCATGTTGTTGAATAAGGCAAGATCTCCATCACAATACCAGGATGGAGATGGCATGTCTTATTCAGAGAAGGAAGCCTTGAAACAGCTTCCTGAGGCCTCAAACTGGCCCAAATTCTCTGGATCAGGAGAATATGATCATATGGAGCTCATATATTATATTGATGGACTCTTCATTGATGTACCAAGCATACCAGACTACTGGATTACTGCTAGATTAAATACTGCATTTAAAGGTCATGCAAGTATATGGTACACAGAAATGAAAGAAATCCATGGCAGAAGAAACTGGCCATGGTGGAAGAGTCAAATCATCCAAAAGTACAGTAATGGAACTTGGATATGGCAAAAGACCATGTCATTTGAGAATGACAAATACTCTGTGGACAAGGATCCATATGAGTGGTGTCTTAGACAGTCTAAAAGACTCAAAGCCATTGATCCTCAGATGAACATCCAAATGAGGAATCACAAACTCCTGACACAACTGCCAGGAGAACTAGAGCATGCAGTAAAATGCAGATGCAACCAAAATTGCACTCTAGATGACATAGCCAACACCTTACAAGACATAAGGAAGAGGAAAAATATAGGGAAATTCACCCCATATAAGAGCAGTAGTTTCAAAGAGAAACAACCTTTCAGGGTAGAGTTTAAAGACAAACCCAAAGAAAGAGTGGCAGAAGTGGCAAAGAAGAGAAATTCTTGTCACAATTGTGGTTCAACAGACCACTATGCCAACAACTGTCCAAAGGCAAAGAAGAAAGTCTATGCCATAGAGAAAGACCCTGAGGAAGAACCTCCAACAGAGGATTCTGAATCAGACTCCATGGGTGATGCCATCAGAGAACCATCTGAGGATGATCAAGACCCAAGAGAGGAATTTCTAGTGGAATACCAAGAAGAAACCCCACTGGAAATCCAGGAAATACAGTTGGAAGCAGGCATGCCACAGGACACTGCTAACAAGAACTTGTGCAAACACACACAATATTCACAAACATTCCTGGTTACACCAACCAAAGGAATGGCATATATACATGGAACAGCCACAAAAATGACTGTTTGTATTGACAATGCTCAGCATCCACTGATCATTGATAGTGGAGCACACTGCTCCATAGTGGCCAGAAACTATCTGGATACCCACTTCCCAAACTGGGAAAAACAGCTCTTGCCCACTAAGGCAAGGAACTTTAAAAGTGCATCAGGGAAGATGACTTCCATTGGGACAATTATCAAGGAGATAATTATACCCCACAGGAAGGGTAATATCAGACTCAACCCAGAGTTTGTAGTGCTTAATGATGCCCACATCCAAGGGTTTTTACTGGGAACAGATTACCAGAGGATGTATGGAATAGATATTTACAACAGTAAAATTAGGCACATCACCATAGGTACTAACAAGTAAAAGAAATTTTCACTTGACATATACCAGATATCTTCTCAGGATCCACTGGAAGAACTTCTGAAGGAATTCAGAGAGGGACAGTTTAGCACTACCCTCACCAGTAAACAAAAACTAAGTTTACTGGAGATGCTGAGGAAGAACAGACCAGCATTTGCCATTGGTGAAGAACCATTAGGCAAGATCTAAGGCCATGATATAGAACTATATCTGGATGTGGAAAGGCCTTATCCACCAATGCTGAGAAGACCTCCTTATCCAGCAAGCCTGGAAACCAGGAAAGAAATTGAGAAACACATCAATGAACTCCTGGATATGGATGTCATCAGGAAGATTGGACATAATGAAATAGTGGAAATAACCACTCCTGTCCTAATCACCTGGCATGATGGCAAGTCTAGACTGTGTGGAGACTTCAGAGCTCTGAATAACTACACAAAAGCAGACAGGTACCCTATACCAAGGATACCTCATGCCTTGGATAAGCTAGCCAAAGCCAAATACATAACCAAGATGGATTGTATGAAAGGCTTCCACCAAAATGGAGTTAAACCAAACTCCATGAAATTACTCAGAATAATATGCCATATGGGCATATATGAGTACACCAGAATGCCATTTGGCATTAAGAATGCACCAGCCCACTTCCAAAGGATGATGGACACCATATTCCAAGAAGAAATAATGGAAGGCTGGATGGTAGTATATATTGATGATATCATTATATACTCAGAGACATGGGAAGACCATGTACAATACATAGACAGAGTTCTAAGTAAATGTATACCCATCAATCTGAAAATTTCACTCAAAAAGTGTAATTTTGGCCAACAAGAGCTACTAGCTCTGGGACATAAAGTCTCAGGTCTTAGTCTGGCAATTGACCAGAACAAAGTAGCAGCAGTAATGCAAAATCCAGTACCAAAGAGCATCAAAGAGATGCAATCTTTCCTTGGGTTTGCTAGCTACTATAGAAACCATATCAAAAGGTTTGCACACATAACTAGTAGTTTATACAAGTTATGTTCAAAAGATGTAGTTTTTGAAATAACCAAGGAGAGGAGGGATGCATATGAGAGAATCAAATATGAACTCACCAATGCACCGGTGCTCATCTTACCTGACTTTGAACTACCATTCAAGTTATATATAGATGCAGCATGCAGCCAAGGCTTAGGAGCAGCCCTTTACCAAAGACAAATTGTGGATGGTGAACCAAGAGAGGGTGTAATATGTTACATCTCTAGGCAACTGAAAGATTCAGAAGCCAGGTATGGGGCCACCCAGACTGATTGTCTATGTCTAGTCTGGGCTCTAGAAAAACTCTATTATTATTTGGAGGGTGCAGTCTTTGAAGTCTACACAGACTGCACAGCCTTGAAGTCTTTACTAAACATGAAGACTACTAATAGACATATGCTGAGATGGCAAATAGCTATCCAGGAGTATAGAGGGAACATGACCATCATATAGAAGGAAGGTAAAAGCCATACCAATGCAGATGGCCTCAGCAGATGGCCACTGGACAATGTCAAGAGCAAACCAGCTTATGACCCAGAGGTTGCAGCCAAAATCCCTATCCATTTCATGGAAATAGATAGGAGGAGGAACTTCAGATTTTCTGAATGGGCACCAGGGAATGGTACCCTTCACAGTGGAAACACTGATTCAGAAGGAACAGAAACTCCCATACTGGGAATAAGCTCCTCAGAACTGCACAATGAATTCTTCAGTACAGTACAGAAGTCTTATGCCAAACACAAGCAGTGTAGCATACTACTCCAACTCCTTCAACAAAAGTACAGGAGCCCAGAACTGGAAACCCAGCTGGAAGAACCCTGGTTGAGGGCCTATAAGGACAATAAGTTTTTTCTTATAGATGGCCTGATCTACCACAGAGAAAAGCACACAAGTGCACTCACAGTGGTAGACAGAGACCACATCTCATTGATCCTACAAGAATGCCATGACTGCCCCTACATGGGACACATGAGTGAAGACAGGACCAGAGAGAGGGTAGCAAGCACAGCTTGGTGGCCCAAGTGGGAACAAGAGTTGAGTGAATACATCAACACTTATGAAAGATGCCAAAAGGCAAATAGGAAACATGGGAAGAAGTATGGGTTACTTCAACACATAGAAGAACCCAAGCACCCATGGGAAACCATCAACATGGACTGGGTTACAGGACTTGTCCCAGGAGGCAAAGAAAACTACAATGACTGTTTGATCATAGTTGATAGGTTCATCAAGAGCATGAGGTGTCTACCATGCCATAAAGAAGACACAGCCATGGATACTGCTCTGTTGTTTTGGAATAACATCATATCCACCTGTGGAGTCCCTAAGATCATCATTAGTGATAGGGACCCAAAATTCACATCTGAATTCTGGACTAACTTATATGACATGCTTGGCACCAAATTTGCTTTTTCCACAGCTTACCATCCACAAACAGATGGCCTAGCTGAAAAGATGATCCAAAAAATGGAGGACATCCTCAGAAGATTCTGTGCCTATGGCATGGAATACAAGGACCATGAGGGATACACCCATGATTGGGTTACCCTCTTACCAGCAGTCCAACTGGCTTATAATACAAGCCAGCACTCCACCACAGGTAAAACACCTGCACTGGTGGAGAAAGGGTGGAACCCCCTGTTACCTGTGGATCACTTGAAGAAGAATCTTCTAACCATCCACCCCACAGCCAAAGACTTCCATGATATGTGGAAGAAAGCCTGTGACACTGCTGCCAAATGCATAGCTGAGGCCAAAGAGTATAACAAGCAGAGGTGGGACAAATCACATATGGAACCTGACTTTAAGGAAGGGGACCAGGTGTTAGTGTCTACACTGAACTTGAACAATATCAAGGGACCCAAGAAAATGAGAGGCTCATTTGTAGGGCCCTTCACTATCATTAAGTTAATAGGGAAGAATGCAGTAGAGGTCAAGCTCACTGAGGAGTTTTCCAGGAAACACCCAGTCTTTCCAGTGAGTTTGGTCAAACCATACTTCCAGACAGAGGAGGATAAATTCCCCTCCAGGAGAAAGAATCCCAAACCACAAGAGATAGTGGAAGTGGAGGACTCCCCAGGACCTGTGAGTAAGATCATCGGGGCCAGGAAGATCAGACTCAATGGGAAGGATCAGAGACAATACCTAGTCAGATTCAAGAACCAGACAGCAGATAAAGACAAATGGTTGGCAGAAGATGCCATACCAGATGGGAACCTTCATTTAAGGAGATTCAGAGCCTCTAGGAGGACTGAACAGTCTCATCAATGATGAGCCTTTTTTAGAGGCAGGGTATGTCAGCCTGTGACTCAAAACCAGAGCACAAGCATGACAGCCAAAATACCATAAACCAATGGTATAGCCAAGATACCACCAAACCATGGAGCTTAGCCAAATTAGCTCAAAAGGTATCAAAAGATAGAGGAAACTCACCTCTTTCTGAAAATATAAGTCCCATCACCATAGGACAAGAAATAACAAAGTTATTCCTGCTCAAAGTTATTGCTGAGCATAAACCTTAATTTTCACCTCTCATCTAAAATCTAGAAGGAGAGACTTAACCCCATCAAATGGGTATTCAAAATGCAGCTCTAAGCCAGGGCTATCCAATGGTACCAGCCAAACTGAGCTAGCACCAATATTACTGGAGTTATGGTCAATTTCAGGCCAAATAAGGGTGAACAAAACATTCACCTCTCATCTAACTTCTACAGTTTTAGTGTGGGATACCTGAAGTGGGGTATCTTTGGAAAGAGCACAATCAGGGCTATCTGATGGTGTCATCCACTCCTTCATATCTCAACTATAACAGAAGCTATGAGGCAAACAAGCTCAATACAGCTTTTTGCCCAAACCACGCCTATGTACAAAAAACCTTGTACATGGGATAACTTTGCCATATTTCATGATAACCATACCAAATTGGGTACCATTGTGTAGAGCTCATACAGGGCTATCCAATGAACCAATTTTTAGGTTGATATCTCAAAAACTGGCAGAGGTATGGCTGGCTTAAGGTCAAAATGCCACCTGCTGTCATATACAGCCTTACCATGGGATAATATCCCATAATCATGAATATGAGGTGTCAAATAGACAAAGAAGCATGTTTTTACTTCAATACCTCATATGTCAGCCAATACTGGGGTCCCACACAGTTTCTGTACAGCATTCTACGCGTCATACACGTCAGAATCAGGCTGTGAGGTCCCCAGATGAAAATTTTCACCCTGTATTGGTGAAAACCTCCCAGATGTGGTTTCAAAGCCACATCTGAGCCCAATACAGGGTACACAGGCTGTTTTCAAGCCACAAGCCTGTCCTGGAGAGTGAAAAATCTTCACCTCCTCTACGTGGAAAGGTCTAGCAGCCTTTCCACCCCAATTTCAGGATAAAAGGAGGGCTTTTCACAGCCAAAATCATCTCCTCATCCTGCTCTTGAATAACCTACGTAGTAAACTGTCAAAAACAGTTTTACTCTGGGTTAATAATCAGGTATAATTATAAATTTAATTATTGTAGTCTTTTATTATTGTAACCCAACAGATAAAGCTGCACCCAGGGCTTTCAGCAGCGCTCACCACCACTATATCTCTATATTAAAGCCCTTAAAATCTTAATTTAATCATCCATTATCAACTTTATTATCTTTTAAGACCATTTTTACAGTGTCACAGTCATAGTTTTAGTTGTAAATAGCCTTATTACTTCTTCAACATAGACTCACCCTGACATGTTTACTGATGGTTTCCACTGAAATTGATCAGTACTTTAAGTTTTGGTGATTATTACATTATTATTAAACCTTTTTATCCCATTATTAAGCCAGTTTTTAGATTTATCACTTTAGCTCTAATTTCATGACATCATAAGCTTGGCAAGTGATTTATTTTTGTGTATTATAGTAGCTTTAATCATAGAATACTATTATACATTAGTTTTATCTTTTATTCAACTGTTAAGCTTACTATAAAATTAAATTTAATTATCATTAATGATCATTTTTAAGCCTGATTCTTGATACTTAATACTGTTTACATTATTTATGCTAAAGCAATGCAGAGAGTCAATTTTGTTAGCTTGGAATTTCCTTACTAAGCTTCTAAGAGGATTTTATTACATCATCAAAGTTCTACTTTCCCTGATTTTTCTTGTAACTTGTCTTTACTGTTGAGATTTACTATGTTGGACTTAAAACCAGTATTTCATAGTTTTTAACTTTAATTTCGCAATTGAAATTACATAATTATTCAAATATGAGCTAGTAGAATATGAATATATACCTTTGTCATGTTGAACCACTTTTAATTCAAAGTGGTCCACAGCTGTTTCTGTTTGGCCCAATAACCCCTTATAAGTTTTAACCTTGTTTATAGCTTTTCAAATAATCTTTATATCTTTACTTTTCAAGCTATTTTGTGGTAATTTTATTGCTTAATTGACTCTTTATCATGTTTAATTAGCTATGTATGGCTAAAAACCATGAATGTAGGCACTGATCCTAAAAGTGCATATACCCAGGTTACCTCAGTAAGTATTTGTTTTAAAGATATGGGAGCAAGAGTTCACATATGTATGGTTTTATGGGAAACCAAATTGTGCAATTTATTTCATATTTTTCTTCATTGTTTGTTGAGAGAAACAAGATCTCATGCCTTTTTATGGCATTTTTACTTATTTTAAGATTATAAATTCCATTCTTATTGTTAAAATCAGTTTTGTAAAGATTTTTTGTAACCTTTTTGGATGTGTGGTTATATTTCAAAGGCTCACATTACCTACCACGTAAAAACATTGTAACAAAATCTGATATATTTAATTAGGTTATCATCCACTTCCCTATCTCTTCAATAGATGTTTTTAGTCTTGAAGCTCACTAATGCTTAATTTTCTTATTCTTTGGGTTTTCATTAATTTCTGAACCTCTTTAATAGCTTATCCAAATTATTTATTTCTTTCTCAAGTAGCCATTCATCTTCCTGGGTTCGGTTTCTGTACATCACATGGTATTCCCTTTCTTTCTTGCTTCTTGTCTGCCTTTCTTTAAGGACTTTTAAAATTTTCTATTCTTCTGCTTCTCTCAGAGGGGGAATTACAAGTGGTGGTTTATTTCTTAGGGGAAAGAATTCCTTATCACTTCAGCTGTAAGTTTTTATCAAGCTTGCAGGGAAATTTTTGTGTTTGTTCATTAATTCACCTGTTAACTCTAGTTTTGCAGTATTAGGGCCATGCACATCTCTTATTATAAAAAGTCCTGGAAAGGAATATTTTAGCTTATTTGTTCCTTTAATATTTTCAAAGCCCAAGTTTTATATTAATATTAATTCTCCTATTTTATAAAGAGGTGGCTTGTGACTTTTGTCCCATCTTTCTTTTGCATATTTGAGAGAATCTTTCATACATCTACTTGTCTGATGTCTCGCTTTGTTAGGAATTATCTTAAAATGTCTTACTTTTGTATCTATATCAACAAATTCCTTTTTGAGATTTTCATATTCTAGTCTTGCGTTCCAGTCTTTTTCTATAATTTCAGGTGTTTTACCATTTGAAGACGGAATTTATTTCTTGTATGCCAGTTCAACATCTGGTATAAAAGTAGACCAATCATGGGTAAAACCATCAGAGTCTTGGAATTCTAAGACATAAGCACAGAATATTCTGATCATGTGTTCTATAGTTTGTATCATTCTCTCTGCTAGTCCATCAGTTTTAGGGTGAAATGCTGTTTAGAATGATAGGTTTGTGACAAACAAGTTATGGAGATTTTTCCATAGTGCTGAAGTGAATTTGGGATCTCCATCACTTATGATATTTTGGATCAAGCCTGTATTCTTAATAACTCTATTCCATATCATTATGGATATATAAATAGCTGGGTCAGCTTTGTGACATGGTAAGAACATTTGGGCCTTTCTGTACCTATAAACTAAGACTGGGGATGCACTTAATCTTCTGTTTCCTCCTGGGGGTAGAGCTGTTACCCACTCCATATCAATTCTTTCCCACGGGTATTTTGGCTCTTGAATTTAGATCATCATACTAAATTTCTTATCTGTGGCTCTATTTGCTTTCTGGCACCTTTCACAAGTTTGGCAGTATTCTGAGACATCTTTCCTCCAATTTGGCCAAAAGAGAAGGTTGTTACTCTTTCTAGTGTCCTATCTTCTGAGAGATGTCCAGATACACCACTCTCATGGAATTCATGTATTATAGTGTCTATTAAAACTCCCTCTGTCAAGGTTGTAACACATGTGTGTTTTGCCCTATTATAAATAATTCTATCAAGGAGGTGGAAACTTCCTTAATCATATGTCTTTTTCCATAATTCATCTGGTTTTGAAGGTAATGATGGTTCTTTTGAATATCTGATTAATAGTTATGGTCATATTTCCTCTATATTCTTGGATAGAAATCTTCCATATCTGAATATTTCTATTTTGTTTCTTCAAGTTTAATAAAGATTTTACAAAATTCACAAATGAAAATTGAAATTTGAGGTAATCAAATATGAAATAGTGATTACCATGAGATACAGCTTTGTTATTTAATGATATAAGAGTTTGATATTGAAGAGTATATGATTTCACCTTTTATGCAATGTTTTATCATATTTTTAGTGTCTGAGGAGGAAATGGAGGTAGAAGAGGTCCTTTTATAGTAAATACCCCTCCTTCTAGTAGAAATTTACTGATTTTATTCACTGGAATTGATCAGTATTTTAAATTTTGGTGATGATTACATTATAATTAAACCTTTGTATCTCATTATCATGCCATTTTTTAGAGTCATAACTGTAACTCTAATTTGATGACATCATAAGCTTGGAAAATTATTTATTTTTGTGTATTATAGTATTTTCAATCATAAAATACTATTATAAACCAGTTTCATCTCCAATTTAACTGTTAAAATTAAAATAAAATTAGTGTTAATGATCATAAATAACTATTTTCAGCCTAAACTTTGATTCTTAATACCTTTTGAGTTATCCAAGATGAAACAATTAAGAGATTTAATTCTGATAGCTTGGAATTTCCTTACTAATCACCCAAAAGAATTTTATTACATAATCAAAACTCTATCACATTTTGATGTTTTTTCTTGTATCTCATCTTTTCTGTCAAAATTTACCATGTTATACTTCAAACCATGATTTCATAGGGTTTTACCCTGAAAATCATGACAAAAATGACATAATTCTTAGCTCATGAGCTATTAGGTGCTGCATATATAATTGTTCAATTTTGGACCACTTTTAATGTAAAGTGATCAACAACCATTGCTATTTTTCCTAATATCTCCTTATATCTTTTAAACTTGTTTGTGGCTTTCTGAATAACGTTTATATCTCTATTTTTACAATTATTTTGTCGTAACCTTTTTTTTAATATAATCTTTAGCATTTTTAATTAAAAATATATGAGCTAAAAACATTGAATATATGCACTGATCCTAAAAGTGCATAGAGCCAGGTTATCTCAGTAAGTATTGGTTTTACGGATGTGGCATGAAGATTTCATATATCTATTGTTTTATGGGGAATCCAATAGTTCAATTTATCTCAAATTTTCATTGAATGGTTTCTGAGATATTCAAGAATTTATGCCTGTTATGGCACTTTTACTTATTTTAAGAGTATAATTGAAAGTCTAATTTTTAAGATAAGTTTTGTAATATTGTTTTGTAACCTTTTTCAATATTTTGTCATAACTCAATGGCTCAAAAATCTTTTACTGGTTGGTACAGGTTTGTTACAGACCAGTATTGGCCAAAAGCCTTCCTGTAAGGTGTGGATATGAAACTTTGAGAAAATATCAAGTACTTTTCCTGTCCTCAAAATTTGTATAAGGTAAAATTATTTAAACATAGTAAGAAATAGTATTTTTAAAGATAAAAAACGCCAATTTTATTGTTTTCAACTTAATAAGTATAAAACAATAATATAATGAAAATTTATTTTTTGACCAACAATAAAGATTTATCCAAAAATACTCTCCAAGAGATATTTAAAGCTACAAAAGAAATTTCTTCAAGAGCAATTTCAATTGGAATTAATTGAGCAGAGAAATGAAAGCAATTAATTAAGAAACAAGATCTTTAAAAAGATATTTAAAGAGAAAACACGGCCAAAAGTGACCAGAGTGAATTTGGAAACAAAGTGACAAAGTTAACCATGATGAAAGATGCTTTAATTCACTTTTGGGGTGGTTCAGGGGTAAAAATAACTATAAGAGTTACAAACAATGATTATAATGATTTTTTCACGAGGTTTAAAGGTTTAAAATGATATGAAAATGGTGGTTGGAATCTTTTACTGATTGGTTTAACAGTGTTTAAACTAATTATAAAAGGAAAAGATTCTAACATGAAGAGAAAAGTGGGGCAAAGAAGACATTATTTTATAGCCATCAATTTTCTTACTCCAAAAGTAAGATTTACTCTTGTCAGTCGTGAAAAACAGTCTGACAACAGAAAAGCCAATTTTGGCATCATTCAACCCTGGTTTAGACCAAAAAGGGCTGGTTTTAGCCATTTTTTGCTATTTTTAGCCATTTTAGACCCTTAACTTTGCCATTACTATAGTAATACTTAGCCTAGAGCCTTCGAAACACGTCAGAATGGGTTTAAGAGACGTATGAACCAGTTAAAGCTGTTTTTACTAAGATCTTTTATCTTAAGGGAAGTTTTACCCTCTTGGCAACAGTTAAAACTGCCCTGGTTGATTACAAAACCTCATCATCAATTGAGTCACAGACCTTGTGACTCAATTCCAGGCCAAAAGTGATAAACTTTGGCATGGATTTTGACATCTCATGCCCTTCAGCAAGGAGTTTGGTGGTCTGGCTCCCCCTTAAAGCTAGAGTTCCTTTTCCCCCCCAAATTTAATCTTTCCAATTTATTTTTTCCTTTAATTCCTCATCATGTATTATACTTACAATTTACATATGTAATTCAATTGAGTTTTACAGTACACTACTGTAATAATTGACAACTCATATGTAAATCAAAGTTCACTTATGTAATACATGTGCAAATTTTGACAATTCAATTGAATTCAATTGAAAATACTTCAATTCCTCATAGCTTCTAAAATATACACAACGCCTCAATTTTAACACACAAATTGATGATTATCACTACATGTTATGTTAACTCAATTAAGGGTTTGAGGATTTTCAGCTTTTATACAGAAAATACAGAAAACCTAATTTAAGCTTATTTAGAGTTGAGTTACAAAAATTTCACTCAGAGGTGACCCCACCTAATTTTTTATAAGGAATCCAATTGTGAAATGAATTTTATATCTTGATTTGTTAGACAAAAGGTTATGATCAATTGTATCTAACTTTTCTCCAAAATTATTTTATTTTGGGTAATTTTGTTGAAAATTCATTTTTACACAATTTTTTCAAGTAAAAATGTGTTTTTACAATTTTCAAATTTGATGTATTTTAATTTTAAATTATAATTAGATGTTTGATTTTGTATATAAATTAATATTTTTATTTTTATTTTAATAATGTAAATAAATTTATTTTATTTATGTTTGTATATTAATTTTTTGTTTGTGGTCTTTTGGGTATATAAAAATACCTCTAAGGCTCACATTGTGACATGGTAAAAAGATTGGAGCTTTACTGAATATTTCTACAATCACTAGGCAAGTATTACAGCTTCTGTCACCTCCTGGTGGTAGGCCAGCTACCCAAGCCATATGGACAATTCCCCAAGGTCTTCTGGGTTCTCAGATTTTGATCATATTTCCAAGTCTTTTGCCTGTGGGTTTCTTTGCCTTTTGAAATCTGTCACAGGTTTTGCAATACTCTGGAACATCTTCCTGCCACATTGGCCACCATATGCAGGTCTTTACTTTCTCTCTTGTTCTGTATTCAGACAGATTTCTCAAAAATGGGATGTCATGGAATTCTTTCAGTACAAGATTGATTAATGACCTGTCCACAGCTATAATGACACATGTGTTCTTGGTCCTGTGGGGAATTATACCATCCAGTAGGTGAAATATTCCTTCATCATAAGATTTCTTCCATACTTCATCCAATGCATGTATTAATGAGTTGTCTTTACAGTTTTTCTTAAGTAATTAGCATAAGATGCCACAATTCTTATCTTGAGTGTAACTGTTTCTTACTTCTTCAAAGAAGGTGGTGTTCAAGTATGTAATACGTATTCCTTCTATTGGGATCTGTGGGGAATCTTCTTCTGGCACATAAGCAGGATTATCAATATTATTTGGTAATGGCCATATGCTTAGTCCATCTGGATTTTTATGAATATTCCAATCTTTGTGAACAAAAGTCATATTACCCCTATACTCTTGTATGGCTATTTGCCATCTGAGCATATGTCTGTTGGGTGCTTTCATGTTTAAAAGTGATTTAACACCAGTACAATCTGTTATTACTTCAAAAACACATCCTTCCAGAAATTAATTCAGTTTTTCTAAAGCGCAAACAAAGCATAAACACTCCATGTGACTTGCTCCATATCTGGCTTTGGTTGGTTTGATTTTCCTGGATATGAAACATATGGGTCCTTCCACAGGTGTGAGCCTTAGAGGTATTTTCATATACCCAAAAGACCACAAATGATGAATTAAGTTAAAAAATATAAAGAAAATGAATTCATTCATATTATAAAAATAATAACTGAAATCTAAATACAAAGTTATATTTAAAAATCAAAATTCAATTATAATTTAAAAATAAAATCACAATCAAATTTCAAATTATGAAATTACATTTTTACTTGTAAAAATTAAGTAAAAATGAATTTTTAATAAAAATTTTGAAATTAAAATATTTTTGGTAAAAAGTTATATAAAATATATTATAACTTTTTATCCAACAAATAAACATAAAGAAATCATTACACCATTGGATTCCTCATAAAAAATAAAGTGGGGTCACCTCTTGATGGAATTTCTGTAACTCAACTCTAAATAAGCTTAAATTAATTTTTTAGTATTTTTTGTAAAAAAGTATCAGGATCCTCAAAACCTTAATTTAATTCACATCACATGTGGTGTCAACAATCAATTTTTGTGTTAAAATTGAGGTGTTGTGTTTAGTTTAGAAGTTATGAGGAATCAAAGTATTTTCAATTGAATTCAATTGAAATGGTAAAATGTGCGCGTGTATTAAATAAGTGAACTTTGATTTACATATCAGGTATCAATTATTACAGATGTGTAATTAAAAACTCAATTGAATTACATTTCTAAGTTATAATTGTATTACATGATGAGGAATTAAAGAAAAAATAAATTGGAAAGATTAATTCTGGGGGGGAAAAGACACTCTAGCTCTACAGGGGAGCTAGACCCCCAAAGTCCTTGCTGACTGGAATGAGATTTCAAAATCCACACAAAATTTCATAGCTTTTTTCCTGGAATTGAGTCACAGGGTCTGTGACTCAATTGATGATGAGGTTTTGATACCAACCAGGGTAGTTTTAACTTCTGCCAAGAGGGTATAACTACCCTTAAGATAAAACAATGTTAGTAAAAACATTTTTAACTGGTTTCTACACCTCTTAAACACATTCAGATTTTATTTGAAGGCTCTAGACCAGGTATTGCCATAGTGATGGTTGATTTAAGGGTCTAAAATGGCTAAAAATAGCAAAAGATGGCTTAAACCAGCCCTTTTTTGGTCTAAACCAGGGTTCAATGATGCCATAGTTGTCTTTTCTGTTGTCACACTGTTTTTTACTACTGACAAGAGTAAATTTTACTTCTGGAGTAAGAAAATTGATGGCTATAAAAGAATGTCCTTGTTGCCCCATTTTTCTCTTCATGTTAGAATCTTTTCCTTTTATAATTATTCCAAACACTGTTAAACCAATCAATAAAAGATTCTAACCACCTTTCTTAAATAATCTTAAACCTTTTAAACACGTAAAAAAATTATTATAATCATTTTTTTAACTCTTACAATAATTTTTACCCCTGAACCACCACAAAAGTGAATTAAAGCATTTTTCATCACTGTTAGCTTTGTCACTTTGTTTCCAAATTCACTCTGGTCACTCTTGGGTGTGTTTTCTCCTTAAATACCTTTTTGAAAGACTTTTTCTTTAATCAATTTCTTGAAGTCCTTTGCTCAATTAATTCCAATTGAAATTGCTCTTGAAGAAATTACTTTTGTAGCCTTAAATATCTCTTGTAGATTATTTTTGGATAAATCTTTATTGGTGGTAAAACAATAAAAGTGGTGTGTTTTCTCTTTAAATATACTATTTCTTACTTTTTTAAATAATCCTACCTTATACAAATTTTGGGGACAGGAAAATTACTTGATATTTTATCAAAGTTTCATATCCACACCTTACAACAGGTTTATCATTGATAATCTGGACTTGATGAAGGGAAGTACCAAGTCCATCTCCTGATGCACCAATATAAAGCTTAAAAGGAAGCTTAAAGCCTGGAATCAGTAAGAGTGGAGCAGTGGTCAAGGCTTGTCTCAGGGACTCAAAGGCTTTGACTCTGTCAACAGTCATTTCAAATACTGTGTCTTTGTCACATAATCTATAAAGATGTGAGCCTTTGAGATATGACCACATACCCAATAAGGTCACAAAAAAGACTCAGAATAATTATACCTTTAATATAATTATATTAAAATTACTTAGAATAATTACACATTAAGAATAATTACTTAAATATACAAAAAATACCATAAATTGGTACAGAAATTGGTTTAACTTAAAAACCAATGAATCAACATGTAAAATAAGTTATACCATTGGATTCCCCATGGAAAAATACACATATACCATTTTTATGGTATATCTGTAAAGTCAATATTTAAGGAATTATAAGGTATAATACCTTATAAAAACCATAAAACCTTATTTATCTCAAACAGTAATGAAACAACATGTGAAGTAAATTGTACCAGTGGATTCCCCATGAAATCCCACACATAAAACAATTAATAAGCTAATTTCCAATGTTAATACTTAAGGAATTATCCTGAATATATGCACTTTTTTGGTCAACGCATATATTCAAGGATGATAGCTAATATCTTCTAAACTATACATGATAGAATGATGAACCAAAAATAAAGTTACCACGTAATTACTGTAAGAACACAGATATGAACTTTATTTTACAAATTATAAACAAGGTTAAAACCTATGATGAATTATTGATAAAAATCAACAGAGCTGTTGACCACTTTGTTGTGAAAGTGCTCCAAACTTAAAAAAAAGTACACAGTTGGATTCTCCTAGTACATTCGTGAAGAATGATGTAATTTTTATTATTAAATTCAGGGTATAACCCCCTGAAATCAAGGTTTGAAGTTTAAAATATTGAATTTCGACAGAAAAGATGAGTTACAAGAAAAATCATCAAAATTAGAGTTTTGATGATGTAATGAAAAGCTCTTGGCAGCATAATAAGGTTATGCCAGGCTATCAGAATTCACTCTCTGAATTGCTGTAGCGTGTAAATCTTAGAAGTTATTGAGGATCAAAGTTTGAGCTTAATTTGAGCAGTTATGATCACATACTGTAACCTTAATTTAAGTTTAACAGTCTTAAGAGTGATAAAATTGGTGAATACTATTAGTTTATGATTAAAACTAATAAAATCCACGAAATTTGGGGTTCTTCCAAGCCTCTGATATCATCAAACTTAGAGTTACAGTGATAACTCTAAATAATGGTGTAATAATGATGTAATATGGTTTGATCATGATGTAATCACCCTCAAACCTTAAAATATTGATCAATTCCAGTGGATATGATCAGTACACGTCTACTAGAAGCCTGTTGAACTCTAGGAGGGAGGTATTTACTATAAATAGAGCTCTTTTTACTCTATTTACCCCTCAGACGCATCAAAAACATTAAATCAATTAAATAAAAGGTAATTTTCTTTATTCTTTATATATAAAACTCTTATATTATTAAAGACCAAAGACCATCTTAATATTAAACACTATTTTTACGTGATTAAATCAATTCTTTAATTGTTTTTGTCATAAATCTCTCTATAAACTCATTTCCACGTAAAATCAAGAAATTTAGTAATTTTCTTTATTTTTTATTGTAAATACAATTTGAAAAAGTTGTATTATATTCTTTTGGCGTAAAATATCTCAAAATTATTATTTTAAGTGTTAAAAGTAGGTTATTTCATCTTATTATAATAATTTCTCTCTTATTATTACTCTTAATAATTCTTAATTAATATAAATAGTATTTATATTAATATATAACTTTAATATTAGTAATATTATTGTTATTAATTGTTTTTTATTTATAAAAAACAGTTTTTTACGCCTTTATTATTTGTTGGTAACAATAATAAAGAGCTTTATAATATATTAATTATTTTATATTAATATATTATTTATAATATTATAATTTCATATAATATTAATTTATATTATTATATTTATTTAATAATATAATATTTTTACGCCATAATAATAATATTTCTTTATTATTATTATTATTATTTTAATCTTATTTATTTTAATTATAAGGACATTCAGAGTACAATAAGTAATAAATTAGTAATTTTTACTTATTGTTTCATAGTCAAACCTTACATTTGGGGGCCTGGCCGTGATATTTACTTAAAAGACCTTTAAAAAGATTCTATTTGGGTTTATCCAATAATAAATTATATTTATAATCATAAAATTATATAATAATTTTATATTTTATTGATTTTAAAAGCTATTGAGGCATTTGGAAAGCAATTGTACTGTCTTACACATGGTTTTTCACATCCTTAGACTTGCAAGAACTTTCTTTGAGTGACTCTAGTGATTAAAAGAGATATTCTATAAATTAAAAATAATTTTTATTATAATTTAATTTTATAAGAATCATATTCATTTTTTATCTTATTATTCAAAAATAAAAAATATTAAAAAATATTAAAAACAAATAAAAAAGTTATTTTTATTCATTTTTATTCATTTCTTTATTTATTTCAATTTTTCAAAGATATAAAAGCAATTTCTACATGGAAAATTGCCATATCTTGCCAAAAATAACACTTCTTATAAAAAGACTTATATTTATTTGTCTTTTTTAGTGTTTGAAGATAACCCAACAGAAGACAACCAAGCTACTGTTGAGAGATTGGTGGAAGAAACTTGTCAAAGTTCTCCAACACCAGTTATCACCAAAAGAAAGAAAGCTAAGAAATTAGACTTTCCAGGGCCCACCATTCAAGACTCTGAAGGTGAGCACCTCTTTTTAAATTGCCATAAAAGAATTTTATTCTAAAATACTTTTATTTTTTCTTATTCTTTAAATTATGACTACCAGAAGAGGTTCCCAATACTCCATCCAATCAGATGGAGCTGGACTCAGAGGTAGAATTGATCCCTCAAAAGGGAAAAGAAAGGGCAATATCCCCAGTGGAACAGAATCCACACAAGGAAGTGCCTTATCCCAAAGGCAAGTCCCAGAGATGCCCATGATATCTGAACCTGAATTGGAACTAAGTATGAGTAACTCAAATAGGTACAAATCACATTCAGAGGGCTCAAATAGACATCTACATGACCCAGTACAAGCAGTATTACACAGTATACAAGGACAAAGACTGGGAAATGCTGCCTCAAATACACCAAGGAGTGATGAACTCCTGGCACATCCTGAAAAAGTTCCTCAAAGAGGAGGAGATAGTGAAATACTCCAATGGATGGAATCCACTGTCATCCAAACCTCAAATCAAAAAAATCAAGGATTATCATGCCAAAAAGAGGGAGGCAACCAAGGAAGAAGCCCCAGTAGCCTCTACCAGCAAGCCTCAAGCCAACCCACTTCCCCAAGAAGGGAAGAAGAACAAGAAAAAGAATTGGAGGAAACCATATTCCTCAAGTTACAGAATCCCAAGAATCCAAAAGGATGCCATGGACAATGTTTTCAACATGGCCAGAACCTTGATGGAATTCAAGGACAAGGAAGAGCAAAGAATAAGACAACCTCATTTCCCAAAGAAATAACCTTGTCCAAAGATGTTGTAAATACTTTAACAGAAATTAAAAATAGTATATTACCTCTAAAAGAAATTAAAAATAGTTTATTATCACTACAAGAAATAAATAACAATTTATCTTCTTTAACAAAAGTTGTTGTGCAAAACAAAAAATAAATTGACAACATTAAGTTTATTGTTGAAAATAATAAACCAAAGAATTTAATTGACAATACTCAAAAATTAATACAAGGACAACAAGAATTGTATAAATACATAAAAGATATCAAAGACAAGACTTTGACAATCAATTATGATGTGAGTATTGACAATCTTACAGAAAAATTAAATAAATTAAGTATTTCTGTAGAAAAATTTGAAGAAAAGACTTCATCACACCAAAAATTACTTTTGGACCATGTGGAAAAAAGTGATGAA
Organism: Austropuccinia psidii; assembly: GCA_023105745.1. NCBI lineage: Eukaryota > Fungi > Basidiomycota > Pucciniomycetes > Pucciniales > Sphaerophragmiaceae > Austropuccinia > Austropuccinia psidii. Next base: position 35,013,933 of record JALGQZ010000003.1, on the reverse strand, counting down.
GCAAGAATGCATCTGAAAGATGATATTCAAAGTGAAATAAGGCTTATTACAGAAAAAATGGATAAAATTAAGGAGGCTAATTTAAATATGCCAAAGTTATCAACACCATTTTCTCATATAAGAAGCCCTGTTAAAACAAAAGAGGAATTGTCAAATCCTTTCATAACAGACTTGAGTCACCAAGACAATAACCAAGTCTTAATGAAAGAAGCACCTCAATTGAAGGAATGGCCAACATTCACAGGAGAAGGTGAATATGACCACATGTCATTTATTAAAACAATTGACATGTTACAAGAAGACTATGCCATACCAGATGAATTAATCACTGCAAGATTACATTCATTATTTGAGAAATCTGCAAAAAGATGGTATTGTGGCATAAGACAGACAAATGGTAAAAATACCTGGTCTTGGTGGAAACAAGAAATAATCACCAAGTGGGCAAATGATGCCTGGAGGTATAAGATAGAAAATGCATTTGAAAACTCTTTCTTTGACCCAGAGAAAGATAAACCTTTAACTTGGTTCTTAAAACAAGTTGAAAGGCTTAATGCACTGTACCCAGAAATGTCACAGAAGATGGTGCATATGAAAATACTTAAAAAATGTGGAGGGGAACTAGAACATGCCCTAAGAAGCAGGTGTATAGAACCATGCTCCACAGAAGAGTATATAAATGCACTAGAAGATATAGTGACAAGAACAAAAATTGGCAGGACTTGGAAAAAATTGGACATTAAAAGCCCAAATAAACCATTTATCAAAAAAGATAAATCAAAAGAATCCTTTAAGCCCAATACATCCAACAATAATGAGCAAAGAAAATGCCATAAATGTGGAGGTATTGGACACTTAGCCAATAATTGCCTTAAAAAAGCAAAGATTAATGAAATTGTGGAAACAGAAAACCACAATGACAAAGAAGAAGAATCTGACTCTGAAAAAGAGACAGAAGAATCAGAAAGCTCTGAAAGTGATGAAATCAATATAATTAATGCACAAATTAATAATATTGATATAATTTATGAAGTACTGGATGTTAACTCAAACTTGCCACAAGTTGGAACATCTGACACAAATCTGACAAACATACAAGATACCAAAATGTATAGAACCAAACCTGCAAGAGGAATGGGATATACAGCTGGAAAATCAAGTATTAGTATTGTTATGGTTGATAACCAAGAAGGAAAGGTTAACTTGGATACAGGAGCATATTGCACTTGTGTTGGCAAAAGTTATTTAAAAACCATTGTCCCAGACTGGCAAGAAAAACTTATGCCAATACAAGGTGTCAAATTTAGTAGTGCAAGTGAGAGCATGAAGCCCCTTGGAATAATTGATTTAACACTAATTTTTCCTCACCCCTCACAATGTGTCAGAATTAAAGTAGAGTTTGTAGTAATGGACAACTGTACTAGTAGTCATTTCATACTTGGGAATGACTACTTATCAATCTATGGTATAGATATCTCCAACCAGAAGGATAGATATTTTACCATAGGAGATAACAAAAGACAAAAGTTTGGATTCTTAAATAACAAAAAACAAATCACAGTTATTAAGAATGAAGAAAAAATTACAGGAAAGGAACTTTTTATATCTGAACAACTCATAGAGGCAGAATTCAATCAAGAATTAACAGAAAAAATGAAAGAAAAATTGATTGATCTCTTATTTAAGTATAAAAATGCCTTTGCAACTGACAAAGAGCCACTAGGTGCCATAATTGGACATGAAGTGGATATAATTCTTAATGTAGAAAAACCTTACCCACCTTTATTAAGAAGACCTGCTTATCCAGCCAGTCCAAGAGCTAGAGAAGCCTTAGAAGTGCACATTAAAGAATTAATGGACCTTGGAGTATTAAGAAAGGTTGGACATAATGAACAAGTAGAAGTTACTACACCTGTCATTATAACTTGGCATAATGGAAAATCAAGGATGGTAGGAGACTTCAGAGCCCTGAATACCTATACCATTCCAGACAGATATCCAATACCCAGAATCCATGAGACATTAACCCAATTGTCACAAGCTAAGTTCATCACAGCTATGGATGCTCTGAAGGGTTTTCATCAAAATGTCCTAACAGACAATGCCAAGAAATTACTAAGAATAATAGTCCATTGTGGAATTTTTGAATACTTAAGAATGCCATTTGGAATAAAAAATGCACCTTCCCATTATCAAAGAATGATGAATACAATATTCCCTGAAGAATTATCAGAAGCATGGTTTATTATCTATATTGATGATATCATAGTTTGCTCAGAAACTTGGGAAAATCACCTTACAAGACTAGAAAGGGTATTACAGAAAATAGTCCAAGTAAATATGAAAATTTCCTTGAAAAAATGTCATTTTGCATACAGTGAATTAAAGGCACTAGGACATGTAGTATCTGGCCTTAGTCTAGGCATAGACAAAAATAAAGTAGCAGCAGTACTACTTAAGCCAATGCCTCAAACCAAAAAAGAAATGCAATCATTTCTAGGATTTTCTGGTTACTATAGACAGCATATAAAGGACTTTGCAAAGATTGCTAAATCCTTGTATAAGCTATGTGACCAACAAACAGTCTATGAGATGACAGAAGAAAGAGTCAAGGCATATGAAGAATTGAAAAATTCCTTAACAAATGCCCCATTTCTTCTGATGCCAGATTGGAAACTACCCTTCAAACTGTACATTGATGCTTGTGGAGAAGGACTAGGTGCTGCACTTCACCAAACACAAATTATCAATGACAAACCAGTGGAAGGACCAATTTGTTTCATTTCAAGGCAGATAAAGCCAACAGAAGCAAGGTATGGAGCAAGTCAAATGGAATGCTTATGCCTAGTATGGGCTTTAGAAAAACTGCATTATTATTTGGATGGCACAGTATTTGATGTAATCACAGACTGTAATGCTGTGAAATCACTATTAAATATGAAGACTCCAAATAGACATATGCTAAGATGGCAAATTGCTATCCAAGAATATAGAGGAAATATGACTATTGTTCATAAATCTGGGAATATTCATAAAAATGCAGATGGTCTTAGTAGATGGGCTCTAGCAAATACCCCTGACAATCCAGCATGGGTACCACAAGAGGAGCACCATATAGAAGGAATATGTGTTACAGACATTGGCACAGAATTCTTTAACCAAGTTAAAGAAAGCTATAAGACAGACAAAAATTGCCATATCTTAAGCCAACTTCTAATGAAAGACTGCAAAGATCCATCACTTTCATCAAAACTAGATGAAATATGGAAAAAGGCATATGATGAAGGAAGATTTCACCTCCTTGATGGAATCCTTTACCATAGAACAAAACACACGTGTGTTATGGCCTTAACAGATAGAACACTAATAAACAGTATTTTACATGAGTGTCATGATAGTGTTGCATCTGGACATCTCTCAGAAGATAGGACACTAGAGAGGGTGAAAACCTGCTCTTGGTGGCCAAATTGGAAGAAAGATGTTGCAGAGTACTGCCAAACCTGTGACAGATGTCAAAAAGCCAACAGAGCCACAGGAAAGAAATTTGGAATGATGGTCCAAATCCAAGAACCAAAATCCCCATGGGAAATAGTTCATATGGATTGGGTAACAGCCTTACCTCCAGGAGGAGACAGGAGTTATAATGCATGCCTAGTGTTAGTTGACAGGTACAGTAAAACTCCCATGTTCTTACCATGTCATAAAGATGACACAGCTATGGATACAGCCATAATGATATGGAATAAAGTCATTAGCCACACAGGCTTATTCCAAAATATTATAAGTGACAGAGACCCAAAGTTCACTTCAGCATTATGGACAAATCTCCATAACTTGTTTGGGACAAAATTATCATTCTCAACAGCTTATCATCCTCAAACTGATGGTCTAGCAGAAAGAATGATACAGACCCTAGAGGATATGATCAGAAGATTCTGTGCTTATGGGCTAGAATTCAAAGATTCTGATGGTTTTACCCATGATTGGTGTACACTAATACCAGCACTTGAACTGGCATATAAAACATCAATCCATTATTCTACTGGCAAAACACCAGCAATGCTAGAGAAAGGTTGGAATCCAAGACTTCCTTATGACACCCTCAAAAAGGACTTAGTGGATATACATCCAACAGCAAGCAGTTTCAAGATAATGCTTGACAAAGCAAGACACCATGCAAACAGATGCATGCAAGATTCTTTTAAATATGCAAAAGAAAGATGGGATAAAAGTCATAAACCACCTGATTTCAAAATAGGAGACTTGGTTTTAGTATCAACCCTTAATTTCAATAACATAAAAGGCCCAAATAAATTGAAAGATTCCTTTGCAGGACCATTTATGATAAAAGCACTCCATGGACCCAATGCTGTGCAATTAGAACTCACAGGTGAACTAATGAACAAACACCCAACTTTCCCTGTAAGTCTGATAAAACCTTACAGTTCAAGTGACAAGGAGTTATTTCCACTAAGAAATAAACCCCCACTTGAGATTCCCCCCTTGGAGGAAGGAGAGGAAAAGAAAATAGTAAAAGTCCTTAAAGAAAGAAGGACAAGAAACAAAAAAGAAAGGGAATACCTTGTAAGGTATAGAAATTCAACTCAGGAAGATGAATGGCTACTTGAGAAAGATATAACAAATGCTGACAAATTACTAAGAAGATTCAGACATGAAAGAAAACCTGAAAAATAAAAAAGTTAAGCGTTATTGAGCTTCAAGACTAACAAATTCTATTGAAGAGGTAGGACAGTGGATGATACCCTAATCACACATATCAGATTGTGGTACAATCTTTTTTGGTGGTAGGGAATGTGAGCCTTTGAGATATGACCACATACCCAATAAGGTCACAAAAAAGACTCAGAATAATTATACCTTTAATATAATTATATTAAAATTACTTAGAATAATTACACATTAAGAATAATTACTTAAATATACAAAAAATACCATAAATTGGTACAAAAATTGGTTTAACTTAGAAACCAATGAATCAACATGTAAAATAAATTATACCATTGGATTCCCCATGGAAAAATACACATATACCATTTTTATGGTATATCTGTAAAGTCAATATTTAAGGAATTATAAGGTATAATACCTTATAAAAACCATAAAGCCTTATTTATCTCAAAACCTAATGAAACAACATGTGAAGTAAATTGTACCAGTGGATTCCCAATGAAAGCCCACACATAAAACAATTAATAAGCTAATTTCCAATGTTAATACTTAAGGAATTATCCTGAATATATGCACTTTTTTGGTCAATGCATATATTCAAGGATCATAGCTAATATCTTCTAAACTATACATGATAGAATGATGAACCAAAAATAAAGTTACCACGTAATTACTGTAAGAACACAGATATGAACTTTATTTTACAAATTATAAACAAGGTTAAAACCTATGATGAATTATTGATAAAAATCAACAGAGCTGTTGACCACTTTGTTGTGAAAGTGCTCCAAACTTAAAAAAAAGTACACAGTTGGATTCTCCTAGTACATTCGTGAAGAATGATGTAATTTTTATTATTAAATTCAGGGTATAACCCCGTGAAATCAAGGTTTGAAGTTTAAAATATTGAATTTCGACAGAAAAGATGAGTTACAAGAAAAATCATCAAAATTAGAGTTTTGATGATGTAATGAAAAGCTCTTGGCAGCATAATAAGGTTATGCCAGGCTATCAGAATTCACTCTCTGAATTTCTGTAGCGTGTAAATCTTAAAAGTTATTGAGGATCAAAGTTTGAGCTTAATTTGAGCAGTTATGATCACATACTGTAACCTTAATTTAAGTTTAACAGTCTTAAGAGTGATAAAATTGGTGAATACTATTAGGTTATGATTAAAACTAATAAAATCCACGAAATTTGGGGTTCTGCCAAGCCTCTGATATCATCAAACTTAGAGTTACAGTGATAACTCTAAATAATGGTGTAATAATGATGTAATATGGTTTGATCATGATGTAATCACCCTCAAACCTTAAAATATTGATCAATTCCAGTGGATATGATCAGTAAACGTCTACTAGAAGCCTGTTGAACTCTAGGAGGGAGGTATTTACTATAAATAGAGCTCTTTTTACTCTATTTACCCCTCAGACGCATCAAAAACATTAAATCAATTAAATAAAAGGTAATTTTCTTTATTCTTTATATATAAAACTCTTATATTATTAAAGACCAAAAACCATCTTAATATTAATCACTATTTTTACGTGATTAAATCAATTCTTTAATCGTTTTTGTCATAAATCTCTCTATAAACTCATTTCCACGTAAAATCAAGAAATTTAGTAATTTTCTTTATTTTTTATTGTAAATACAATTTGAAAAAGTTGTATTATATTCTTTTGGCGTAAAATATCTCAAAATTATTATTTTAAGTGTTAAAAGTAGGTTATTTCATCTTATTATAATAATTTCTCTCTTATTATTACTCTTAATAATTCTTAATTAATATAAATAGTATTTATATTAATATATAACTTTAATATTAGTAATAGTATTGCTATTAATTGTTTTTTATTTATAAAAAACAGTTTTTTACGCCTTTATTATTTGTTGGTAACAATAATAAAGAGCTTTATAATATATTAATTATTTTATATTAATATATTATTTATAATATTATAATTTCATATAATATTAATTTATATTATTATATTTATTTAATAATATAATATTTTTACGCCATAATAATAATATTTCTTTATTATTATTATTAGTTTAATCTTATTTATTTTAATTATAAGGACATTCAGAGTACAATAAGTAATAAATTAGTAATTTTTACTTATTGTTTCATAGTCAAACCTTACAAAAGAGGTCTTTCTATGGATGTAAAATCTTTAATATGTTGCATGTAATATCCTGCAAACCCCAAAAATGACTAAATTTCTTTCTTATTCTGAGGCATAGGTTTCAGAAATACTGCTGCAACTTTGTTTTTGTCAATTCCAAGGGATAAACCAGATACTACATGTCCAAGTCCTTTAAGCTCTGTAAATCCAAAATGGCATTTCTTTAAGGAGATTTTCATGTTGACAGATTGGATTTTTGTCAAAACTCTGCATAATCTGTACATATATTCTTCCCAAGTTTTGGAACAGGCAATAATGTCATCAATTTAAATGATTAACTGTCCTTCTGAAACCTCTTCAGGGAACATTTCATTCTTCATTCTTTGGAAGTGTGAAGGTGCATTCTTGATACCAAAAGGCATCCTCAAATATTCATATACTCCACGATGAACAATGATCCTCAAGTATTTTCTTGCTCTTGGTGTCACCACATTCTGATGAAATCCTTTAAGGGCATCCATAGTGGATATGTATACTGCTTGAGATATCTGAGTAAGAGCAATTTGAATTTTTGGTATTGGGTATCTGTCTGGAACAGTGTAAGTATTCAGAGCTCTAAAGTCCCCAACCATTCTAGATTTTCCATTATGCATGCCACTATGACTGGTGTAGTTATTTCCACTTCCTCATTATAGCCAACCTTTCTTATTACACAAAGATCTAAAAGCTCTTTAATATGAATTTGTAGAGCTTCTCTTGTTTTCGGACTTGCTGGATATGCAGGTCTTCTTAAGAGTGGTGTATAAGGTCTCTCAATAGTAAGGATGATGTCAACTTCATGACCAACAATTTTTCCCAAAGGTTCTTTTTCTGATGAAAATGCTCCTTTGTGGTCATATAAAAGGACAGAAAGTTCATTTTCCTGCTTATCAGTCAGATGAAGGCTCATTTCAGCTTCATTCAACTGTTCATATTTGAATCTTTCCAACTCCAAGTTGACTGCTTCTACTTTACTTACTGTAATTTTTCTTTTAAATGGTAAAAAGGCAAATTTTTGACGCTTATTGTCTCCAATAGTAAATTATCTATCTTTGTTCTTGTGTAAGTCTATTCCATACATGTTTAAATAGTCATTTCCCAATATAAAATGGGTACTAGAGAAATTTTACATAACAACAAATTCAACAGTGATTCTTAAATTTCCATTAATATGTGGGAATATGGTGTTGGTTTCAAAGATTCCCAATACTTTCATTGAATTACTTTCACTATTGAGTTTTATGCCATCAATTGGTAACAGGTGGTCTTCAAAATTTGGTACACAAGTCTTAAGAAAAGATTTTCCAGCACAAGAGCAGAAGGCTCCTGGGTAAAGTAAAGGTTTAGTGGGTTTTTTATTAATTACCACTTCTGTTATACAGGAGTTACCAGCTGTATAACCTTTTCCCCTGTTTAGTTTGGTTTTCATAAGTTGTGCATCTTGAACTTTTGACAAATCAAGTTTAACATTGCTTAACTGTGGCAAGTGGGAATAAGATTCCATGATGTCAAAGGTGGCATTGATAGTTTCTATATCCTTTGAATATTCAGAAAATATTGATGACTTATCATCTGAATTTTCTTCAATATTATTGTCTTTTTCAACATCAGGTTCTTTTTCAATGTCAATTTCATTGATTTTCCCCCTTTTTGGACCTGTATTGGCTAAGTGGGTGGTTCTTTGCCAAATATCTCACTTTCTGATTATATCTGCAGGTTTATATTTATCATTATTAGAATTTTTTTGGGATTGTTGTCCACAGAATCTTTCCAAGGTGTATTAAACCTTGCTTTGAGATTGACCCTACTAGAACCAATCTTGTTTCTGGTGATTAATTCTTCTAATATATTAATAATATCTTCTGCTGAAGATTGTTCAGTAGTCCTTCTCTTGACAGCATGCTCTGAGTCACCTCCGCAGTGTCTCAGAATGTTTCTGTGGATCATAAATTTTGACATGTCAGGATACAATGCTGCTAATCTTTCTTTTTGTTGGCAAAACCATGGTAAAGCTTTGTCTTTATCAGCATTAAATTTGGCAGATTCAAATGCTGTCTCCACTTTAAATCTCCAAGAATTATTGGCCCACTTGTTGATAATTTGGGCTTTCCACCAATTCCAACTTTGGTGTCCATGTGCTTGTCTTCAGTTGATATACCATCTGTGAGCTGATCTGGTAAACAAGGTGTTAAATCTTTCTGTTACCAATCCGTCTGGTAAGTAAAAATGTTCTTTAATCATGTCAGTTCCTTTGATGAATCCCATATTGTCATATTCTCCTTCACCACTGAAGTGAGGCCATTTTTTCAGTTTTGGTACTCTTTCAAAAGTTCTTGGCCCATTGATGGTTACAAATTATGAAAAGAAGTGGAAAATTCATTCTTTAACTGTGAATTATCAGAATCCAATACTTGTGGATTTGGAATTCTTGTGCCCTAATTTTGATTCAGAGGTGTAGAAATTGTTGGTAAGGTGTTCAGTATTTGTTAAATATCATTCATTTTACTTTTTCTACACCTTTGGGAATTTCTGTATTCATGTTGGAAGGCTTTTATTAAATTTATTACTTAAATTTTATAAATGTCTTCTTGATGTGTCAGTTCTTGCCATACCTCTGTCTGTCTTGTATTATCAGCAGTGACTTGATTGACATTCATTGCAAATTTTGATACTTCTTCTTGTGAAGCATCAAAGCACTTTTTGAAGGCAGTGGTATTTCTCTTTACTTCAGTAAATGAATTTGAAATTTCATCAAGGACTTTCTTGTTATCTTTTTTTATAATATTTAGGGCTTACTTAGTTGTTTTTTCCATTATGTCATCAATATTGAATTTAGAATATTTGTCTTTTAATTCTTTAATAATGGCAGATTGTTCATTTATCTTATTGCCAAAAAAATTATTATTACTGGATGTTTTAATTATTCTCGAAGCTTTTTCAAAACACATAAGTGTTTCATTTATTTGGCTCTGACTCAAGCTATTTGCTTTAAGATTGTTACAAACTGATGAATTTTTATCAGAAATATGACTTTTTATGTCAGTTATAGCATCATGCAATTCTGGGCTAGAATCAAAAAATATCAGAAATCATTTCTGATATTTTAATCTGGCTTCCTGATTCTTTTGTAATTCCATCATTGTTCTGGCCATCTGAAATACATCTTCCATGGCATCTTGTTGAATCTTTGGAATCATGTAGCCCTGGCTGTAAGTTTTTGTGGCTGGTGCCTTTCCTTTGCCCTTGTTCTGAGATTGTGGCTGCTATTTCACATTGGAATTGCTTCTGCTGGCTACTGGGGCTGTTTTTGGCACTTTCTTGGGTGGTGGAGGGTTGTTTTTCCTCCATTCAGCTGTTAAAAGCATCATGTTCTTTTTTTCCATCAATGGATGCCATCCATTGAGTAACTTGAAAGTGCTGGGATGGCCCAGGAATTCTCTCACAGTCAGGTAAGAATTCATGCAGTCTTTCCACAGATCTGCAAGGATATGGTACTCTTTGTGCTGCAGTGCATTGTTGTAAGCCTTCTGGATGGCTTTGTAGATGTCCACTGAGGCTTCTTGTGGTGGCGTCAGCTCTGTTTGAAGGTGAAACTGTATTATCAGCTTCAGAATGTCATAATTTATTAATTTGGAAGTAATCCACTGACCATTGTCCTTCTGTAACTGATTGGCTTCTGCCATAATCACGTCTATGACCTTTTTGGGAGCTGCTTGAGCAGTTATAGCTTGCTCCTGATCTGCTTGAAGGCATATTTTATGGTTGAAAACTTTAAAATAGTAATATTATGTCAACAACTTACTATTGGCCAAATTCTCAGCTTTCTGAATAGTATTACTTATATCCAAGTTGATCAATTAAGAAGAAATTGGTTCAGGCTGATGATTCTGAGTCACAATAATAATACTATGATGGTCGGAATGAACATTACTGGCAGGAATAATGCTGGTAATTGTTGAGGCTTATTCAATGTTTTCTTGTCTTACCACTTCGTCAAACACTAAAATCAATGAAAAAGCCAATTAACTTAAGTAAAAAAAGGGTATTTCCAAAAAGAAATAAAAAAATGTAAGCCTCACTTATAATATGAAAAAATTTCTTTTTTATGGATTTTTTGAATTATAAGTATTCTTTATATGTTTTTTGAATTTTTCAATATAAGAAAAAGGATTGAAAAAGAGTAAAAAAATATGTCACAGGTAAGTTATCATGGCTGGGCCCCCAAATGTAAGGTGTGGATATGAAACTTTGATAAAATATCAAGTACTTTTCCTGTCCTCAAAATTTGTATAAGGTAAAATTATTTAAAAATAGTAAGAAATAGTATTTTTAAAGAGAAAACACACCAATTTTATTGTTTTTAACTTTTTAAGTATAAAACAATAATTTAATAAAAATTTATTGTTTTACCAACAATAAAGATTTATCCAAAAATACTCTACAAGAGATATTTAAAGCTACAAAAGAAATTTCTTCAAGAGCAATTTCAATTGGAATTAATTGAGTAAAGAACTTCAAGAAATTAATTAAAGAACAGAGTCTTTGAAAAGATATTCAAAGAGAAAACACACCCAAAAGTGACCAGAGTGAATTTGGAAACAAAGTGACAAAGTTAACAGTGATGAAAGATGCCTTAATTCACTTTTGGGGTGGTTCAGGGGTAAAAATGATTATAAGAGTTACAAAAAATGGTTATAATGCTTTTTCTCACATGTTTAAAAGGTTTAAAATGATATTAAAAGAGTGGTTGGAATCTCTTATTGATTGGTTTAACAGTGTTTAAACTAATTATAAAAAGAAAAGATTCTAACATGAAGAGAAAAGTGGGGCAAAGAAGACATTCTTTTATAGCCATCAGTTTTCTTACTCCAAAAGTAAAATTTACTCTTTTCAGTCGTGGAAAAAACTCTGACAACAAAAAAGCTAATTATGGCATCAATGAACCCAGGTTTAGACCAAAAAAGGGCTGGTTTTAGCCATTTTTTGCTATTTTTAGCCATTTTAGACCCTTAAATCAGCCATTACTAAAGTAATACTTGACCTAGAGCCTTAAAAACACGTCAGAATGAGTTTAAGAGACTTATAAACCAGTTAAAATTGTTTTTACTAAGATTGATTTATCTTAAGGGTAGTTTTACCCTCTTGGCAACAGTTAAAACTGCCCTGGTTGATATGAAAACCCCATCATCAATTGAGTCACAGACGCCTCTCAGCAAGGATTTTGGTGGTCTGGCTCCGCCTTAGAGCTAGACTTCCTTTTTCCCCCCAAATTTAATCTTTCCAATTTATTTTTTCCTTTGATTCCTCACCATTTATTATACTTACAATTTACATATTTAATTCAATTCAGTTTTACAGTACAATAATGTAATGATTGACACCTCATATGTAAATCAAAGTTCCCTTATGTAATACATGCGCACATTTTGACAATTCAATTGAATTCAATTGAAAATACTTCAATTCCTCATAGCTTCTAAAATATACACACCTCAATTTTAACACACAAATTGATGATTATCACTACATGTTATGTTAATTAAATTGAGGTTTTGAGGATTTTAAACTTGTATACAGAAAATACAAAAAACTTAATTTAAGCTTATTTGGAGTTGAGTTACAAAATTTCCACTCAGAGGTCACCCCACCTAATTTTTTATTAGGAATCCAATCCTAAAATAAATTTTATATGTTTTTTTTTAAATAAAAAGTTATGATAAATTTTATTTAACTTTTTTCCAAAATTATTTTATTTGGGGTACTTTTGTTGAAAATTCATTTTTACTTAATTTTTTCAAGTAAAAATGTGTTTTTACAACTTTCAAATTTAATGTATTTTTATTTTTAAATTATAATTAAATTTCTCATTTTGTATATAAAGTCATATTTATATTTTAACTTTTATTTTAATAATATTAATAAACTTATTTTATTTATGTTTGTATATTTTTTTTTGTTTGTGGTCTTTTGGGTATATGAAAATACCTCTAAGGCTCACACTTTCAGCCCAGATATCTCAGTCAATGTTTGAGATATCAAGAATCCAAGAGCACATAACTGAAGGGATTGATGATCTCTTCAATTTTCTAGTCTTGTTGGCTACCTTTCCCAAAAATATGAACAGCTATGATTTTTTCAATTTTTTCGATGTATTTTTGTACAAGGTATGTGGTTTCAAAAACTTCCAAGCCAGATATCTTTTCCAATTTTTAATAGATCTGTATTCTAATTATACCTCATTTTACGTATTGATTAGCTCTACAGCTTGGTATAACTTGAAGTACATCTGTATGAATATATGGCAAGGATAAAGGGGTTTCTTCATTTTGTTATTTCCAGAATTCCTTTATTTTGAATTCAAAACCTTTGAGCCAATATCCCTCTGTCAGTTTTTGAGCTACAGAGTTTTTAAGGTATCTCAAATTAAAGCCCTAGCTAAACTATGGAGTTTAGGTATACCTTTGAAAAGTTTTGTACAAGCCCTCTTAGAATTTTAAGGGGTTGCTTTGGGCAAAACACTGTAACAATATTTCCTCAATTAAGAGTTCTACAGGGAGCTGGATAATACAATAATGTGGCTTTCATTGAGGTCTTTAAGAAAAACACCACTTTTTTGGTCGTTGCATGAATTATTCATAAGTTAGATGAGAAGTGAAAATAAGGGTTTTGCTTATTTGGTCTCATCTTTGACAGGGTACACCTTTGTCATTTTTTATCCTATTTGGGTAGGGTTGGTATATTCACATTTGGAGACTTTCCTCATCCATATTATACCTGTATGAGCTATTTTAGTCCAATACATTTCCTACCATTACTTATGGTATGATAAATTTCATGCTGGTGCTCTGTTTGGAACCACAAGCTGACAACAGGATTTGCAGATTGGAGCCTTTAGCCATGGACAGTGTGTTCAAAATGGCCAGGACTCTTATGGAGTTGACTACCAACAAAAAAGGAAGGATGAAAAGGACCTTTCCATGGAAATTATGGATGACATTAGATAAATTCAGTCCATTCTGGATGTCAAATATAAGAATCTTTACAAATATTTTCAAAAAAGAAAATCAAATATAAATTACTTAAGAAATAATGAAAGACCTTTCATTGAATGGTTCAAAGTGAGAAACTCAAGTCTTGAGTTAATTACAAATACATGTGACAGAACTTAGTGTAAATTTGGAGTTAAAAATGATCAATTGGAAAAATTTTCCATTAATAATATCCATTAGCAGCTCACAAAACTTAAATAACACGCTTTGGACATAGTTAATAACACAAATATTCTTTCTACACATCTAAAAAGAAGTTATAATTAAAGACAAAAGTGGAGGGATCAAATAATCACACAAGTGACACGAATTCATGAGAGTTATGAATCAAATTCACATATTTTCAGATATTCCACACCTTCAACTGAAGGAAGACTCTCTGCAAAAGAAATTTTGATGCCTTTTCCAGGAGAAAATCCAATTAATATAGGAGATATTCCCAAACTAGTAAAATAGCCAACATTCACTGGTGAAGGGGAATATAACAATCTTGAGTTTATTGAAACAATCAATAATTGCAGGAGAATTTTCATATACCTGATGAAATCATAGTGGCCAAATTGCATTCCTTGGTTTCCAGAACTTCAAATAAAAGAACATGGAAAACATGATTGGCTTTGATGGAAATATGAGATAATCACCAAGGGGCCAACAATTCCTGGATATTTTAAATGGAAAATTCTTTGCAAAGTTCCAATTTTCACTCAGAAAAAGATGAACCACTTACTTGGTTCCTCAACCAAAAAGACAGATGCTCTGCTTTACACCCACATATGTCTTACTAAATGATTAATATGAAATTATTAATAGAATGTGGAGTAGAACTAGAAAATTGTATCAAGTGTAGATGTGGGGAGCCCTGTTCAACAGAGGACTCTATTAATGCAATTTAAAATATCATTACTAGGGAAAGGGTTTGTACAAGCTGGACTAGAAAGCCTATAGAGTCCAAAATAGTCCCAAAGAATCCTAAAGAGGGTAGTGGACCTGAAATACCTGTCTTGAAGTGCCATAAATTTGGGAGAAGCTCATATTTAGCCAAAGCCTGAACTAAAAGGACTCAAATAAATGAAGTTCAAGTTATTGAAGAGGTTCAGTGTTCTGAAGAGAAAGAAAAATCTGACCAAGATTTTTAAATCTTTGAGGACACACCAGCAGAGGACTATCCTATTGAGAATATCACACCCTTTTTTGAAGTCACTGAAGTCCATACTCACTTGCCACAATATAGTGAGGATTGCTACAGCTTGATCAATATCCTGCATTCCTGAATGTGTAGGAATGAACCTTATAGCGGAAAAGGCTACACTTCTGGAGCATCCTTAATCATATCAATATTTATGAATGATGTAGAGGCCAAAGTCAATTTTTAGACAGGATAATTTTGCACTTTTTTAGGAAAAGACTACCTTCAATTCATACTTCCTCAATGGAAAAACTATCTATTACCAACAGATCTTCAAATAATTAGTTTCAGAAATAACATATACACTTTGGGCATATTAGACACTAACATGAGATCATCACACCCTGCAGGAAGTGTGATAATGAAAACAAAGATGGTCGTAATGGAAAATTGTACTTATCCACATATAATTCTTGGAAGTGACTAGTTAAACATTTATGTTATTGACATCAATAGCCATAAAGAAGGATATTTCATAAATAGAGAAAACAAAAAATAAAAACTTTCCATTTCCAATATTCCCAAACAAATATCAGTAGTATATCTAAGTAAAAATACATAGTAAGAGGTATCAAACCAGCTTATTTAAGCACAAATTAAGCCAAAATTATCATCTAAAATGATTCAATAGCTTGTTAATTTTTTATACACATATAAAAGATCTTTTTCTTCAGATAATTAATAATTAGGTGCTATTATAGGGCATTAATTTGATATTATTCTTAATATTTACATACCATACCCTCCAGAACTTAAAAGACCAGCTTACCCAGAAAGTCCAAGAGCTAGAGAAGCCTTGGAAACACATATCCACAAGTTAATAAAACTGAATTCACTGAAGAAAGTAGGAAATAATGAAGAAGTTGAAGTTAAAAATCCTTTCATTATTTCTTGAATAATGATAGATTTAGGATGGTTGGAGATATTAGAGCATCAAATACCTGGACAGTTCCAGATAGGTATCCAATTCCTAGAATCCAAGAAGCCTTGACCTAATTATCCAAATCCAAATACATAACCTCAATGGATGCATTGAAATGCTTTCATAAGAATGTTTTGACTCCAAAAGTCAAGAAATTACTTTGAATTATCACTCACTGTGGTATTTATTAGTATATGAGACTTCTTTTTGGAATTAAGAATTCTCTATCTTATTATCAAAGAATCATTAATACCATCTTTTCCACCAAATTGTCTGAAGGATGGCTTATTATTTATATTTATAATATAGTTATATGTTGAGACTCATTGCCTTTTCACCTTAAAATACTTGAAATATCACTGTATAAGGTTTCAGAAGTGAATATGAAAATTTCACTTAAGAAATGCAATTTTTGGTTTGGATAACTCAAAGAACTTGGACATGTAGTTTAAGGATTAAACTTGGGTATTGACAAAAATAAATTAGCATAAGTGTAACTCAAGCCTATACTCCAGAATAGCAAAGAAATGATTTCATTTATTTGATTTTCCAGTTACTATAGGAAACATTTGAGATATCTTGAAACTCAATCCAAGTCAGTCTAAAGAATTATTGATCAACAGACAGTATTTTTATATGACAGAAGAAAGAATTGGAGCATATGAGAAAATAAAGAAAACCCTCACAGAATAACCTTTACTTCTAGTTCCTGACTGGAATATGCCTTCCAAGCTGTACATTGATGCATGTGGAGATGGATTAGTGGAATCCCTTCAACAAGTCCAAATTATTGATGAAGCACCAACAGAAGGATCATTTTGTTATATCTCAAGAAAAATTCAACCAAAAGAAGCCAGATATGGCTCAAGCCAAATGGAATGCTTATTTTTGGTATGGGCACTTGAGAAACTAAACTATTATCTTGATTGAAGTTGTTTTAAGGTAATAATAACCTTTAATGCAGTAAAATCATTTCTGAACATGAAAAAACCCAAAAGAAACATGTTGAGATGGTAAATAATCTTTCAAGAGAGTAAATATGACTATAGCTCATAAGGAAGGAAATATACATAATAATGCCAATGGACTAAGAAGATGGTAATTAGCCAACACCCCTGATAGCCCAGCTTATATAGTTTTTGAAGAGGAACCATGGATCCCAATTGAAGGAGTTAATCTCACTGAAATTGGAACTTAATTCTTTGAAGAATTCAGAGAGTCATATAAACAAGACAATAATTTCCATATCTTGACATCCTTTCTGGATATAACTGTAAATACACATCTTTGGTTAATTCACCAGGTGGAATATGGAAAATGGCATAATCTACCACAGAACTAAAAATTCTTGAGTAATGAAAGTATGAAGTAGATTTCTTATGAATACCATTCTTCATAAATGTCATGATAGCATCTATTCTGGAAACCTATCAAAAGACATGAAAATTGAGATATTCAAGAGCTGTTCATGGTGGCAATATTGGGGAAAATAGACCATTGATTATTTCCATACTTGTGACATATTCCAAAATGCAAACAGGATTACAGGAAAGGAATTTGGACTTATGATACATATTCTAGAACCAAAATACCCTTGGGAATTTTTTCACATGGATTGGTTAAGAGCACTTCCTCCAAGTGGTGACAAGGGCTATAGTTATTTCTTAGTCATTGTGGACAGATGTCGCAAAACTCCCATATTCTTACCATGTAATAAATATGAAACTGCTGTGGATACAGCTCTTCTATGGAATAGAGTTATTTATCATACAGGGTTATTTAAGAATATTATAAGTTACAGAGATATTAAGCTCACATCTGCACTTTGGACCAATCTTCATAGATTTTTTGGGACCAAGCTATCATTTTCTACAGCATACCACCCTCAAACTGATGAGTTAGCAGAGAAAATGATACAAAATTTGGATGACATGATAAGGAGATTCTGTTCCTACAGTTTATAATTCAAAGACTCAGATTGCTCTACACATTACTGGTTCACTTTAATACCTGCATTAGAACTGGAATATATGACATCTGTTCATTTTTCCACAGGTCAAACTCCTGGTATGTTAGAAAATAGATGAAATCCAACACTCCTACCAGATATGCTGAGGAAAGAATTAATTGACATTCATCCTGAAGCTTCCACATTCAATATTGTGCTTTAAAAAGAAAAAAATCATTCAAAAAATACATTCATTATTCTTTTGAATATGCAAAACAGAACTGGGGCAAGATTGATAAAGTACCATACTTCAAAGTAGGGGATGTAGCTCTAGTTTCAACATTGAATTTGAATGATATCAAAGGCCCAAATAGACTCAAATATTATTATTTAAAACCTTTTTTTATTGTTTCCTTACAGAAATCCCATGCAGTTCAAGTTGCATTTAGTGGTGAGTTAGAAAACAAACACCCCACCTTTCCAGTCAGCCTGATTCAACCTTATCAACCACCTGATAAATATTTTTTCCTTTAAAAAAACCGACTCCTTTAACAGTACCACTTGTGGAAC
Source organism: Austropuccinia psidii (assembly GCA_023105745.1). NCBI lineage: Eukaryota > Fungi > Basidiomycota > Pucciniomycetes > Pucciniales > Sphaerophragmiaceae > Austropuccinia > Austropuccinia psidii. The sequence continues at coordinate 34,995,398 of JALGQZ010000003.1, read as the reverse complement.
AGAATCAAGACAAAAAATATAAAGCAATTCAATAAATACAGAATACTTTGTGGTAAAGACCAAAGAGAATCTCTTGTCAGATATAGAAATCCAGTGCATGAAGATTAATGGCTTGTATAATCAAATATACCTGACTCAGATAGACCTTTGAGAAGATCTAGGCATTAAAGAAGGCCACAAGGCTGAATATTACTATAGGTGTGCTTTTATTACTTGATCTTAGTATCATAAAGAGGTTGGGCAGTGAAAATTAACCCCCTTTGGGGCCTTTTTCTTCTTAAAATAATTAATAAAATTGTAGTATTATTTTAGTTTTTGGTGAGAGGTAATTTGAGCCTTGAGGTATATTTTACATGCCAAAATAGGCAACAATTACTATTAAAATAAATTATGAACTATAAATAACACAGAAGTAATGCATATATTCAAAATTCATGTTTTTTTTTCTACAAAAAATGAATGCCTTTTTTGTTAGTAATTAAATCCATGAATTTAAGTGCATAATTGGCTTCTACACAAACTTTTACCCAGTTTATCCCCATAGAGCTAATAATATTAAATTAACTCCATGAGGTTGTCATATGGAAAATACTTCAACACCACATGACAAAATTGTGTTTTTTTTTGTTTTTCTCAATTTCATACCAAAATGATGGGAATGTGAGAAATCCCATGTTACATATACATTGGAAATAGTGTTATTCATGTTTTTAGAACTTAATATTACTGTATTCTTGCATAAATATTTGATACACCCATGGTGAATCTTAGTCTTGAAGCCTGAATTACTATTTATAATGTGAAAATATCTAAGGGAGACAAAATACATCAAAGAGAGCCATGGTACCCAACTTCTGAGGCTTCTGAGTTGTGAATATCTCTAAGTCTTGAATCTATGGCCTATCATGTCCCAATCAGTCTAGTAAAACGTTTTGGGAGCTTTGTTACCAAGCTAAATTACCATTAAATCATGATAAAACAGCAAATAAGCTGTATTTTTGATTGACAAGGAGATAATGAGAAACTCTGACTCCTCTAAGCATTTAAATTATTCATTATTTCCCATAGTTAGACCCTAAAATAGCAATTGAAACCCTTTTGGTAATATTATCCATGTATTTACCTCATGGAAACCAGCTGTTACTGTGGTAGTTGCTTTTCTATGTAGAAATAAGGTAAAAACTTCAAAAATTCATTAAAAATACAATTCTTGATTTAACCTTCTAAATTTTTCAGTACCAATTTCAAAAGGAATGATTCATATAAAAGCCACAAGGAATTATTACTTTATAATTCAAATTGAAAGTTTTCCTACAATCCATCTTTTATGATTCCATGTGAAACACTGAATCATCAAAGATCACAGAAAATACAATCTGTGATTAAATTCCAAATAAAATTGAGAAATTTGAGAATTTAATTTTCATTTTAAAATGAAATAATATTCACAATTTTAACTCCTTTATCTCTTACACACAAATAGGTTTGTAGTCACATAAAATGACTTAATTAAGTAATTATGATAATCTTATGTGACAGCATGTGATGAAATAAGTATTTCAAAAAGGGGAACTGCTTTCTCACTCATTGGTTATTCATTTTTCTGAATAGAATGTCTCTGTGAGCTCTTCAATAATTCAAAGAGGCCTCCAATTGCTTTTTTTCCAAATTATCTTATTATTCAATCATAACATTAGTATTAACAAGTAGGTATTTGTTAAATCTTTTCTTAATAATTTCAGTTCTTTCAGAATCAATAAGAAAGATTTGAAGTAAAATAAATATACCATTTTTAATATCTATTAACTACTATAGTTTTGGTATTACTGTCATAAATCCACAAATCATCTGTAAAAACACTCTACCAATTACTTTCAAGCTATTATTGGAGTATAAGTGAGTGTTTTATCTTAATTCTTCAAGTTTTTTTCCTAGATTTTAGTTGTTTTTTTTTAAGAATTATCATTATAATTATTCATATAAAACATAATTATAAATCAAAATAATTCCATATTAATTCAATAAGAAGTTTTAATTATTAATATTTCTTGTAACTGATTCTAGTAGACAATTACTGCCTATTTTTATAATCACTAGTAGTGTATAACAAGTAAAAGAAATAATTAATTAATGATTTATTTGCCATTATAACAAACATATTTATTATATTCAATAAGAACAGTGATAGTACTTTTATCAATATTTTAATAGACAAATCTCAGAGATTAAAGAGCAGAATGGGGATTTGCCTTTGATGCAGAGGAAGGGCCCTTTTTATCCTGAAATGGGTGTGGAGGGGAAATTCACATCCTAGTGTGTAAAAGGGGTGAAGATTTTCACTCCAGAGGGTGGGCTTGTGGCTTTCACATCCCTGTGTAACTTTTATCAGGGTCATATGTGGTTTTGTAATTACATTCAGTTACTTTTCACAAATAAAAGGTGAAACTTTCCATCAGGGAACCTTACAGACCTCTTCTGACATGTAAAATGTATATAATGCTATAAATAAGGCATATTTGGCCCCCCTGATGATTAATACTATGAGGTATTGAATTAAAAACAAGCTTTTTTATTTTCTTGACACCTCTGATTCATTATTATGAGGTATTATCCCACATTATTTGTTTTTTTCCATGTGGTGGGATTTTAGACTTAAAACCACTATAGCTTTGTTGATTTTGATGACAGAGAGGTCAAAAGTGGCTCATTTTGTGGCCTGTGATGATTTTTATACAATATTTACTCATTTTTTATTCTTAAAATTAATTATATCAATGTTATACAATATTTCAATTTCTTTATTGGCATTTGAATTTTTGATTAATCCTGTATTGAGTTATTATCCTTAATAAATCTTGTTCTAGGAGTGATACAGGATCATATAAGGTCCCATTACAAATCTCAACATCTCTTCTTATTCTAAGAAGATCATACTTTAGGTATCTCACACTAAAGATGTAGAAGGTGAATGAGATGTTAATATTTTATTCTCTTTTATTTGACCTTTAGTTGACTCTAACTTCTGTGATGTTGGTGTTGGCTCAATTTGGCTGGTACCATTTAATAGCCCACATTAAAATATATAATTTAAACTTCAATTTGAGGGGCTTTGGCCTCTGGTTCTATATTTGTGATTAGAGTTGAAATTCAAGGTTTATGCTTAGTTCAGGTTTTGAGCTGGAATAACTCTATTATTCTTTATCCTATGTTTATGGGAGCTAAGTATTAAAGATGAAGTGAATTTCCTCTTCTTTTTGGATTCCTTTATGAGCTATTTTAGTTTAAGTAAATTTTTGGCGAGAATCTTTCTTTACCATTTGTTTATTGTATTTTAGGTGTTATGCTTGTGTTCTGGGTTTAATTCATAGGCTGACATTCAGAGTACTGGTCAAAAAAGTGAACCTTTGATGGTTAAATATAGTTTCTGTATGTGCTCAAAGCTTTAGAATGTAATCAAGAAAGAATTTTGTTGGCTAGAAGTAACAAGAAGTTATTTAGCACAGGTTTCCAAGAGAATGACATGGCTAGATGAAGTAATTTGTTTGTGATTGAAAGAAATCCAAATTTGATCTCTACTCAGTATATATTTGTGCTATCATATTATGCTTATTCTTGGTTTTTTTCTAGAACATAATTCCTAATTGGAAACTCTTGACATATTTTATTATAAGAAAATGATTCCCAAAAAAATCAGCCACATTCCAATATCAAACAATACAAAGTTATTCAGAAAATACATCCTGATTCAATTTTGATCTGTCAGACACCTGATCCAGGTTGTTTTGAATTATGGCGTCCATCATTTGTACTAAAGCTGTCTTGGCTCTAATATTATAATTAACAATTCTGAATGGTAGTGATTTGTTTTGCTGATTAAGAAAGGGAATTAAAATTCTATCCTTTTTTGTTGATTTTTTGATGCTAGACTTTTCACCAAAACCAAAAGAAAATTAAGATTTGAAATCAGTTTTTTTCTAAACTCTCATGATAGTAAATTGTGATATTATTGGTTAAATTAATAAATTTAGAATTTCAAATTAATCTCAAATTTTCAAAAATATAAGATCAAAAGCAAAAAGTTCATTTGAAGATTTTGATATTTTACAAATCATTGGTTTAATATCAAGTTTAATTTTTTCTTAATAATAATGACAATAAAAAATTCAATTAATTTAAGTTTTTCTCAGAACAAAGGGGTTTATTTTTGAAGATTGAAATGAATCTATAAATTATATAATTAAGATTTTTGAAATTTCATCTAAATAAAGTAAAATAAAATCATCATTAATTCTTTTTGAAAACTAATTAATTTTTATTTATTTTGACTTATATTCAAATAAATAACAAAAAAACCTAAATTTTATCAGGTATTATATTAAATGAAAAAGCCAAATTAGTTTCTTAGTTTTGAAGGAATGAGTTTGGCTGCTTGTAAATCTGTGTACAGTAAATGGGTTTTTTCACTTGGGGGTAAGACAATCTGGCTTTAAAAGCCACTGCACAGAGAGCCAATTTCTTGGCTGGTCAACAAGATCCTCTGACCTGGTTTCAAAAAAACCAGACCAGAATCTGACTTGAAAATGCTCAACAATTACTTTTTTTCTTTTAATTTTTTTTATTTACCAAGATGAGAAGCTCCAACTCAGCTCCATCTACTGCATCAATAGATCTATATTAAGCTCAAATACAGGCTGAAGAGGAAGAAATTCTTCAATTATACTCACAATTAAATAAGAAAAATGAAGACCTTTTTTGTAAAAGGATGCTCCATACTGCCTAGTCTAAAATAGAAAAAAAAACAAAAAAAATTAGTGAAAAGTTAACCCACAAAAAGTGCAAGCCCTTGTATTTGCAGTTTGGTTCAAGAAAGCACTGTGGAGAATGGAATGTCTTGGAAGGAAGCTGCTGAAGCCTTCAAAATTTCATCTTTCCATTTTTAACAAATTCTACATGAAAATCCAAATCAAACAAAAACTTACAAGAAACAAGAAGTAAAAATAACAGCTGAAATGACAAAAGAGCTGCTGTACTTCATTGACAATAAGTCAACAGTTACTTTAAAGAAAATGAAGGAGTTTTTAGAGGAGAAATTTCCAATCAAAATATCTTGCCATTCAATCAGTAATCTGCTTTGTGATCTGGATATCACTTGGAAGCAGGTTACAAACATCCCTGAATCTTGGAACAAGGAAGACTTATTAGCTCAAAGAGCCAGTTTTGTCAATAGCTGTGGTCTGGATCTTGACTGAAAACTTGTTTTTGTTGATGAATTGATCTTTGATCTCCACTCAGGGAGAGGATTTGGTTATGCCCCTTCAGATGTGTCCGCTTTCTTTTGTTTTATTCTTTTGTTCTTTATTTTAATCTTTTAAATTCTTTTCCCAAAGGCCAACCTGCAGTACTCAGCTTGGTTCCCAAAGTTAAGCAAATAACTCTCATTGCTGCGGGTTCAGACAGTGGCTTTGTCTACCATGAGATGCTCAGTGCAAATGGTTGGATGACCAAGGGTTTTGGGAGTGATGAGTTTGCACTCTTTCTCCTTCCACTTCAATTCAAAATACCCACTGATTCAATTGTCATCATGGATAATGCCCCTATCCACCAGGGGAAGTGATTTGAAGAAGTAAAAAACACTTGAATCCTCAAAGGGAATCAAGAATGAGTTTCTTCCACCATACTGACCCTTTCTTAACCCAATCAAATTAAGTTTTCACTCAATAAAATCCTTTGTTTGCTCCCAAAAGCCAAGGCAGCATTTAGAATTAGTTAAGGAGATTGAAAATGCAATTACACAAGCACTTACTCCATAAAAGTGTAAAAACTATCTCCTACACTGCAAAAAGTTCTATCAAAGCTGTCATGAAATGCAGCCAATTACTGCTGCACTCCTAGCTGCACCATGAATCAAATGTAGTAGTTCTTTGTAAATTAATCATACAGTGCTTTAAAATAAAACAAAATAAAAAACAAGATTAAAATTGAATTGATCAATAGATAGAATTATAATATCAGAAACATTTGTACTGAATACTACAGTTTGTACAGAAATTAGAGCTATTTTTTGCTCAAAATCTTAGGTGGCTGGGTTTTTAGGAATAAGCCAAATAAATGTTGACAAGCAGTCTTGGCTCCTTGGCAACAAGCCAAGCATTGGTTGAAGACAAGACAAGTCTGCTTTACAAGCAGACCATTCTATTTTAGTATTTTTGTTTTGGTTTGGCAAGCAGACCAAACAAAGGTGATAGACATAAAAGATTTGAAAGTCAATTAAGTTTTACTTTCAACCTTGTGAATGGCTCATTAGCATATCTTGACTGAATAATCGATTTTGTGTTTATCATTTGAAAAGTGTCTGAGCTTTAAAACCCAATTAATAATTCATTTCAAAGCTGCCAATTGAGCTTAGTCCAATGAGATTTTAAATTTAATTCAGTCTTTGTGGCTCTGAATTCCAATCTGATTTTTAAATTTGCAACTCTATCTTGGGTGTTGCTTGAAAATGGAATGTATTACCTTCCTGATCAAGGGAGCAAGCTAGTATTAGTTTGGATCCAATTTAGCTGCTTTATTGATGACCTTCAACCTGTCTTCAAATCCTCCTCAAGACAATGGTCTGCTTGTTGACCATTTTCCTGGTAACTGGTCAACTGCCACAGCACAGCCAAACTCTACTGATCACTCCCACTGGGTTAATCTGATTGATCTCGACTAGTTTCAAAATTTCCAATCATCCAAATCACACATCTCAAAAATCACCCATTTTCTTGTTTCTCAAATCTCCCAAGCCACAAAAAGCTCATTTTCGTTATCAACGTATAGGAATGATCAAACCACGAATAAAATCGCTCATCTTGGTCTGTCTTAAAGAGGTAAGTAGCTTTATCGTTGGATTGCTTGCATCCTTCAACATTTTAAGCTAATCGTTTAAAACTTTTATTTAGACTCATATCATCGTTACCCTCATCACCGCCATCTCTATCATCTTCCTAAGATCAGTTCATTCGTTGTGGTTTGGTATTGGAACTCTGATCGCTACTGGAACCGGTTAGTCTGATAAAAATAAAGAATCAAATTCAAATCAGTCATTTTTCTTTTAACTGAAATCAAATCATCTCAAAAATTCAAGCTAAACTTCTCAAAAAATATATTAGACAACCAAGGCCCAATGAATCAAATAGGCAAACTTACGGAATGCCATCCACTCATTCTTCTTCGATTTCATTCTTCGCCGTTTATCTCTTTCTAAGTTGTTTACTTTTACCTGTTCATTATAAAATTCGTTCAGCCTTTTCATTCAATCATCATCAATTCAATCAAGATCATTGGCCAATCATTCAAAAATTTAAATCAGATCATTGGAATACTCTCGAATTTTTATTTAGATTCTTGGCTGGATTGGGTTTTGTCATCATGGGTGGCTTAGTTTGCTGGTCACGGATCAAGTTAGGTCATCATACCCCATCTCAAGTTGTTGTGGGCGCTACGATTGGTGGAACCATAGGTTGGTTTTGGTTTGGGATTTGGTCTGGATTTCCTCTAACGGTGCTTCAGCTTGGTCCAACCTATCTTTCTTATTCAAATATCTTGGTGAATGGGATCGGTTACACTGTCGAAGATTTTGTCATTAATGCTTTTTATCTTCTCCTCGAAGCTTGGTATACAAGAGATAGTGGTTTAATTTGGGATGGTTTAGCTCGACCAACGTTGAATGAAATGGCAAATTATCTTGGTCTCGGACATCCATTTATAAATCGATTAGCTGTTGACTCAAATCTTCACCCACTCAAATCAAGTCAAGTCTCTTGAAATAAATTCAGCTTTTTTTTACAAATCAGAACAATATTCTATTATCGTCTTTTACTTTGCTCAAAATTTTTCAATCAGTAAAGCAGTCTTAGTGTTTTGTCTCATTTCATGTAACTCATCTAATTCCTCTACTTTAAAACTAAATTCAATTAATTTCCTCTGTTGGGTATAATTTATATTTTCTTTTGTTGATAAACAATCTGTCGTCTTGACAAGAAAAAGGAAGATATTAATCACTGATGTTTCAAAAAGTCTTTTCAAAAAAATAAAATAAAACAGAATATTTTTTTGTAATGGAAAAAAAAGGCTTGTATTCAGAAAACAAAAAAATAAGAGTTCTTGCGTTTGTATGTTTTTTTCTTTGGAAAAAAAAATGAAATCATTTAAGATCAAAGTGAAAAATTGACCTTTATAAAAAGAAAAAAGTCAAGATCAATTAGGAATTCATATTACCTTTCCTAAAAAATACAGGTTTTTCCACAGAACTACTCGCATAAATTTTTCAAAAATTGCAGTCACCAAAAATTTAAAACCTCCAACTCCTAAATTGACCATGAGCTCTAGCCCAGCTCGTGGCAACAAAGAGCCACCCCCTATCCTCAAAAAATTGCTCAAAGACGCGCATAAAGCGTGTCATCAAATTGAAGACGCGTCTAGCAACGACTTTAATATGGAGACAGATGAAGTTACTGATTATTCAAAAAGGTTTATGGACATGATGGAGGATATGACAAAAAGACTCAATGCAATGGAGGAGAAACAACGCGTAAAAAGTAAACAAAATAACAAAATGACAACACCAAATGCAAATGATGTGATAAACAGGCTAATCATAGAAAATGAAGAGCTCACAAGACGGGTAAAAGAATTGGAAAAAATTATCAAAGAAAATTAGAAAACCAAAGAAACTACAACAAAGACTCCAACATTTGCCGAAAAAGTAACCAACAACATCACTGTTCAAGCAGTACACCCACTTCCCCCACCACCAAATAAATTTATCAACCTTTTCAAGCGAGGTAATGTAATGATAAGAACAAGAAGCAATTGAGAAAAGCCCTTCAAAAATATGACACCAAAACAGATTGCATTAAAGATAGAAGAAGCACCTAATACAATCAATGCAAAAGTGAATGACCATAAGATTGCGATCAAGTCAATAATCAGATATGAGTCAGGAGACATCAGACTTTTTACTAAAGACAGAATGCAGTCCAGGTGGTTACTTGACATCTCTGGACCCACCTAGCTGACCCCCTTTTTATAACGACACAATCTTTATTCCCAGTTTTGATACACTCTGTTCCAATTTACTTTGATACAGAGGATGAAATAGCCATTCAGGAACTCTGCTCTGAGAATGATATCCCCAGAGAATCAATAAAAAAGGTAAGGTGGGTAGGAGGCCCAAAGAATCAAGATAAGATGTATGGATCAATAATCATGCATTTAGACAATAAAGAAATTGCAAGGGATATATTAAAGGGGCATTTAGCATACTGAAGAGCTCACTTGAGACCAGCTCCATTCCAAAAGGGCCCACCACAATGCTATGATTGTTTGAAAGTTGGACATATTGCACACTACTGTAAAAATAGTGCTCAATGTGCTAAATGTGGAGAAGATCATGAATCGAAAGACTGCAAGAAAACAGAGGTGAGGACCACATGCATTCGATGTGTCATTAAAGATAAAGAAAATGGATTAGAGACTAACCCTATGAGTGGAAAGCACACCCACTCAGACTTTAGTAGTGAATGCCCCATTAAGAAGGCTAAGCTGGCAGAGCCCAGCTTGGCTAGATGCCTATGAAGGGCCAATCAGTGCCAACACAACAGCAAATACAAATAATAGGTGGGTTTTCAGAAACTGCAATCCATCTCACACCAACATCAATAAGTGAAGGACTATCAATATTAGATTTAAATTAACACAACAGAAAAGATACAATGATGAGCATACTTAATACTGAACAAGATCACTTAGCTCTTCTTTTCCAAGAAACATGGGTCTATCATCATGATAAACAGCCACCTGTACACAGAGCATGGGGAAGAATCTCCCCAGTTGCAAACCCAAAGGTAAGTGAAGACAAGACAAGAACATGCATATATGTTTGCAGCTATGTTCCATCAATAGAAATAATTATAGAAGAAAAAAACTCAAAATTATTAACATCAATAAGAATTAAGCTAAAGATAAATGAAGAAAGAAAAGAACTCAACCTGAAGACAATATATAACCCATTGACTTCCTTTGAAGGTATAGAATCATTGAATGAAGACCTGGTACATCAAGAAAACAGGAACACACCAACAATAATCACCATGAATGCTAACCTACACCATAAATTTTAGAATCCTAAAAGGTATCACCACACACATTCTCAAGCAAAAGAGTTAATCAGTATTTGTGGATTAAACAGGTTCAAGCTAATCTCACCCAAACACACATGCACCTACTTAGGAGCAACAGGAACAGAAACAGTGATAGATCTAGCATGGGACAACCTCCAGGAATCTAAACTGGTAGAGGGATGTTTCATATCCCAGGAGAACCATTAATCAGATCATCAACCTATAATAATTAAAATGAAAAATAACAAAAAGGCAGTCCAGACTTCAGAGACTCATATAAGCATGAGACCTCAATCCTTTATTATCAAAGACTGATCGATCAACCTGAAAAAGAAAATGGAAGAAATATTAATAGTTGATGATATCAAAACAAGACATGAAATAGAGAAAGAAGCAGAATGACTTTGTGACAGCCTAAGAAACTCGTACACGAAACCAGGTAAGATAGTGAAGACAAAAGGAAACAAAGAGAAGAGTTGGTGGGAAAAGAAAAAAATAAGTACAATAATCAAAGCGAGAAACAGAGCAAGAAGATGGTTCTTGCTAACCAGATCATAAGAATCAAAGCAATGTTACCAGCTGTGGCAAAGACACTTTTCAGAAAAGGTAGAAAGTCTAAAACAAAACAATTGAAGAAGGTTTTTAGCAGAGAGGGGAGTTAATCATACCTTTGACACATTCAGATTCACAAAAACAAGAATTTCAGGTAAAGTTCAGGTGTTAAAAACAAAATAGGGAACACTAACACAGGATAAAGAAGAACAGGCTGAACTTGTGTTTGAGATGATTTCCAAAGCAGGTGACAAAATCAATCTTTCAGATATCACTTTGGAGCAGCAACAGGAAAAATGAAACTTTAGTCAAATAATAATAAATGAGATCCAAACAAACATATGCATTCTACCCTTAAAGAAAGCAGTGGGACAAGAACCAATCCCAAATGAATTAATAAAAATATCAGGTAAAATATTTACAAACAGACTAATAATTTTGTTTAATTCTTGCCTTAAACTATGATACTTTTCAAAAAAATGGAAAAAATCATCAACAACAATAATTCAGAAAACCAACAAGCCTTATCATAAAGAACCTACAGCATATAGGCCAATAGCCTTATTTAGAACAATAGGGAAATTATTTGAGAGAATATTAAATGAAAGACTTGAAAGCTGGGAAGAAAAGAGTAGAAGCATAGATGATGGACACTTTGGATGCAGACAAGGGAAAAAAATTGAAGAGGCCATTATTTTATTTGATGCATGGGTAAAAAATACATGGCGACAAAATGAAATAGTGGTAGGGCTGTTTTTAGATTTGAAGTCAGCCTACCCATCAGTACATAAAATATAATTACTTCAAAGGCTAAAATAAAAAAGAATCCCATATTACATATAAATGATTATTGATTCCTTCTTGAGTCACATAAGCACAGAATTGAGATTGAATGATTTCACGACCAAGACACAACAATTAGATAGAGGACTTCCCCAAGGATCCCCCCTTTTTGTAAAATTTCATCTCCTTTACAACTAAGACTTACTACTAAAAGACAAAATAATATATGAATCAAAAAAGATCTCATTAGGCTATATAGATGTTGCAATACATCTTACTGCAGCCGACACCCTTCAAGAGGCAATTGAGAAGATGGAGCGAGTAGGGGAACTGATGGTAAAATGGGGAGAAAAAACAGGAGAAATTTTTGACAAAAAGAAGACAGTGTTAATTATTTTCACAAGAAAGGAACAGGAAGACAAACCACTGAGATTAGGAGATGAGATAATAAACCAAACCAAAGAGTCAAGATGGCTGGGAATAAACCTGGATAGAAAACTCACATAGACTGAACACATCAACAAAATCAAAAAAATTGAGAAAACTCCACAATTAACCACATTGGAATAATATCAAGAAAATATTTTGGACTAGGAATAGAGGATACAAGACTATTAATAAAAACAGTGCTGTACCCTAGAATCCTGTTTAGAAGTATAATATGATTAGTAAACAAGAATAAGGGAATGATAAATAAAATCTTCAAGACAATTTATAACAAATATGCAAGAATGATAATGGAAGTACTGAAAAGCACAACAATATCAATTCTAAAGCGAAATAGTGGATTAAACTCAATAATAACATCTCATAGTACCAACTTCCACAAAACCCTGGCCAGAATCATTGCAAAAAATAATTCCAACCCAGTAAAAAAATTAATCATGAAAGAATCAAAAATAACGAAAAACATCATACCAGTCAGAAATACACAACATGGTAGGCAAGGAAAGCTTTAAAAGAATCATGGAAACCCAACTGGAAACCATTAAGCTTTACCCAGTTTAACCTTGGTTTAAACCACTGGAAACCCATAGTCTAAATGTAAAGAGAGATATTGCTAAAAAGTCTGTAATAGAGTTAATTTCAAGTGCAACACTAAATGAAATTATTGTATTCAAAAATGGTTCAGAGATCTCAGGTAAAGGAAAGGGAGCAGCAGCAATACAATTACCCAAAACGCCAATAATGAGATAAGGTTATTAAGCTATGAAATGGAAATCATTGGAGTATTATTAGCAATAGAAGGAATGAGGGGAGAAATATGCAGGAGAACATTTTCAACAGGAAACAGGAATCAACAGGGAAGAATATATATATCAAGTGAAAACGCAGGAGCATTAAGAAAAATAGAAAACTTGTCCAAACCCTCTGTGGCACAATACCTCTATCTCAGAGCATATAGAGATTTAAATACTCTAAACAAGTTCATTCCAGTACAACTTTGGTGGTTCCCAGGAAATTTAGGAATAAAAGGGAATGAGAAATCCAATGAGGAGGCCAAGAAGCCATCCTTAAAACCAACAAACATAAAACAAGAAATAAAAACAAGCCTATCAAAGATCTTTCAGGATATAGTGAAGAATAACAAAGACACACATCTGAAAAAAGAAGAACAAGAGAGAATAAAATTCAAAATGAAACCAAAGTTGATCATCAAGACATTAAATAAAATTGAGAAAGCACAAACCTCAATAATTATCAATTCCAAAGTGAAAATACAGAACTAAAGCAGTACCTTCACTGAATTAAGGAAAGAATTGATCCACTCTGTGAGAAATGTCAACAAGGCAAATCATTAAAACACTTTCTAACACATTGCCACAGGTATAAAAATCAGAGAAAGAAATTAAAGACCAACTTACCAAAGTACAAAATTTGGTACAAGGAGGGAAAACTAGAAGAATTACTTGATGTACCAGCAGCATTACCCCACATCGCAACATTCTTAGAAGAAACAAGGAGATTTGAGTATATGAAAGCTTATCTAAAGAAACCAGAAGAAACCAATATCTAAGAGGAGAGTAACAAAGTTGAAACAGACAATGGGAGAAGGAAGCACAACCAATGAAATTAACCACTTGAAACAGTAGATAAGATAAAGTAAAGAAAAAGATTGCAAGGATAACTTTACCCTGCAGACGGTACACTAAGATGGTTCAATAAAAAGAAAACCATAAGCATAAACCTAAAACTAACTCAAAAAGGAAATAGTACCGAATTTAAAATAAATTGCACTCAAATCAAATAAAAATAAAAATGAAACCTAATTTTGAAGTTCTTAAAGTTTTGAAAAAAATAATTAACCTTTTTTCTCCAATTATATGTATACAAAAGAAAAACAAACAAACAATCAATTTTTTTTTGTTGGTTTTTATTCCAAAATTTAATCAAGAGAGTTTTATGGTCAAGATTTTTTTAAAACTTAATTATGTAAAAGAAAAAATAATTATGGAAATTTTGAATTTTTGATTTTTGTTAAAAAAAAAATTCAAAAAATAAATAAATAAATAGATTTTAAATTTATTTTTTATAAAATTTAAATTAATCAAAAAAATTCATAGCTAATTTATCAATTTAATAAATTGAAAAAAAAACAGTTATTAAATTTAAAATTATTTTAATTTATTTTTAAATTATATATAGAAACCTTTTTTTTTTTTTTAAAAAAAAAAAAAAAAGTTTTTATTCAAAACTTTATGATAAAATTTTTAAATTATTATTATTTAAATTATTCTAAATTTTAATTTAATTTAAAATTAAATTAAAACCTGAAAAATTTTAATTAAAAGAAAAACAAGTTTTATTTTTAAAAATTTAAAATTTAACTTAAATAAATTAAGAAAAATCATCAAATTTTTAAAAATTAAATAGATTTACTCAAAATCAAAAAAAAAAATTAGAAAAGAGAATATAAAATTATTCAGTTTTAAATAAATAAAATATTAATAATTAATCAAAAAAAAACAACAGAAGTTTGAATTCTAAGTTTTTCTTTTTTTAAGTGTTTCCAGCAAGTCATAAAAGCATGAAAAATTTCACTAAATAATATTAGCTTGATTAAAAACAACATGGGGGGAAGAAATTATTTTTTTCTTCTTTGAAGTAGAGGAAATATTAATTATTATTTTTTTCAAATTTAATATAATTTATAATTGATTAATAAAATTACAATTAACTTAGTGAATTTTATTATTATGATTATTATTATTATTTCAAAAATCATGAATATTTTTATTTTAAAAAAGAATTATGTTTTAACTGAAAGATTTTGTATTTTATAGCTTTAAATTTGAATATAAGTTATTGATTCAAAATGTTAATTCAAGTAGTGTTTTTTTAAAAATTAGAATTTTTTTTGATTCACTAGATAATTAAAGATGGTTTTTATTGAATGAGATAGGAAGTTCTCTATTCCCAATTAAATTTTCATTAAATGATAAGAAGGGTATAAAAAACAGGTTTATCTAAATCTTTATTATAAAATTTAATTGAAAAAACGGATTAAAGCTTATTGAAAGAGTTAAATTCAAAAGTTTGGAATTAATGAGTTTCTATATTTTCAAAATAAGCCATGAAGCTATGAATATTACTCAAGAAGAGAAACAACAAAAAGATCATATCAGAGAGAATATTCTTTTATGATTGCAAAAGTCAATTTATGAAGTAAATATAAGGAGGGTACAACAATATATGACAATTTGAATTAAGATAATTAATCCAGAACTCACAAATCAAGATACCCAGTAGGATGTTCCAATTTGGTTCCAAGTAGATCAATATTGGTTAGGTATGATTGCTTGATTCAAATCTCCATCCTGATCATTCTATAGACATACTATCATTAATCAGTTATAAATATAAAAGCAATATGCAAGAAGATCTGAGATAATTTATGATAATAATAAAACAAATTTAAGATAAAATTGATGAAAATAAACAAATTTGGAACAAGAAATATGAGGAAAACTTAGTGTGGAAATAGAATAGAAGAAAATATGATAAAAAAAGAAATTAGAATAAAAATATGATTATTATGGATATTTTAGGAAAAAAAATTTATTTCCTAACTTGAAATGTTTTTTATTTTAATAAAATTAATATTTTTTTATTGATAAATTGGTTATCGATAAGATTTTTTTTAGTAATCTTATTTTATTTTCAATTAAATTTTCAGCTTGCTAAAAGGAATAAATACTTTAAGGTAATGCTGTAGATTAATATAATATAGCTATCTTCATCATATATAATTAATAATATTGTTATAAATAGTAAATTTAATGTGGTTAAATTAAGAATCTGTAATATTCTGGTTGATTTTTTTTCATAAATATAATTAATTAAATTCAAAAATATTTTATCTTAAGATAAAATTTCAGTTTGAGAATATTTTTGGTGCGCTCAATTAGTTATTAGTAAAAACATAAATTAGTCTATAAATAGCTACCAAAATTTAAAAATAATAATAAAATTGATTCAAATCTTAAGTCTAAAATCAGAAGAGAAAAAAACCTGCTTAAAATTCCAAAAATTAACATTGAAAAATTGAAAAGCTTTAATAAATCATTTAAATATAATATTTTGGAGAAACAAAATTTAATTTTGGGTATTTTAAAAACACCGCATGTCAAATGCTGTGATACACAAGGTAAAACATTCAGTCACTTTCTGGAAAGTGACAAAAAGTCACATCATGGTCACATTTATAAGCCATCATTCTAAATTCACTTTACTATCACAGGGTGTTTACCTCAGTGGAAGCTAAATATTTGGGTGTAATGGCATGGCTTCTATCCTTTTTGGTATGAATTTAAGAATTTGTTCTGTATGAAAATGAAATATTTCCCATTATAGGTATATTTAAAGGCTCAGAATTAATGAGTTCATTTATCAAGACCTTTTGATGATGAAGATTTTTTAAAGTGATGCAAAGAAGAGTTTTAAAGTATCAATATTGAGAAAAAAAGTATCGAAAGATTGAAAAGGAACAAAATTTCCAGGAAAATAAGGATAAGAAAATCCAGGGTTACCTCACATAAAGATACAACACATCATAAACCATGATAATTTTTCCACTTCCTTAAAAGCAATGAATAGCTAATAGCTTTCATTCAAAGATATTAAAAAAATTAAGATAAGAATGAACGAATATGAGAAAAGGTGATTTCTGCCCTTATATTCTTTGATAGTCATTTGAGGTTATATATTAAATGAAAAACTATACTAATTAGAAAGAATAATATGGTCTGAAATATAAGAATGAATCAGGGTTTATTTGAGTGAAGGTATATTCACGCTCACAAAGATTCCTTTGCTCTTGTTGAAAGAAATATGTGGAGCTATTTCACTCAAGTCTAATATATATAAATATATTTTTTCAACTTCTTTTGGTTAAATGCAAGAAGAGTTAGGCTTCATGGCGAATTAGATTTGAATTTACATCTACTATGTTAGCAATTTTTTAAAAACAATACTGCCACCAATAATGATACTTGGTAGCAGAAGTGGCTTTATAGTAGAAAATATTGGAAGAGTCAATTCGCAAATAAAAAGAAGAAGAACTGAAAAATAAGAGAATTATAAGAAGGGAAATATCCAATTGGAACATTTTAAGTTTGGGGAATACAATAAATTAGGTTTTGGATTCATAAGAATGTGAAAATTAAAAATTCTTTTACCACAAAATCAATGAGGTTATTGAGCTTTTAATCTTTTGAAATAATATATTTTTTCTTGAATTTTTCACATCAACTTATCATGCCTGAATAAAGGCTCTAATGCTTTATTTGGAAAAGTAAAACTTTAAATAACAATCTATGGGGCATTTTCCTTTAAATATTTCCCAATTCAACCATAAATATTCATTTAGGTGTATGTAGTTTCCAGTAATTCTTCCTTATATTGTTTCAATAATATATCTAAATTCCCTGGTGAATATATTTTATAGTTTCATGAAATTTTAACAATCTTGAAGTCTTATATCTCTAAAATTTTTAAACAGGCTTCCCCCTGAACTGTCATATAAATTGATTTCATTGGTGGAAAACCAGGGAATTCGGAAAATTTATTGGCTGTTTTCCATCTCATGGAGACATGTGGACAAGAAAGGCAATATTGGTCACGCTTAAATACAATTCTAATAAATATAAAGCTTTATATCCCAAAAAATTGCAATTGGACTTCTCCTTGTCCCACCACATAAATCGGTTTTTATTGATAAAAACCAGATAGTTTGGCCATTTAATTGGCTTTTTTCAGTTCCCAGAGTAACTTCATATCCTCACGGAAATTGTATTTATGTTTTAGTGAAAGTGTGACAATTTTAAAGCTTTCTATTCCAGCTTTTCCCCCGGTGGTTCCCCCCTGCGCCACTATATACATTGATTTTTTTGGTGAAAACCCATGACATTTAGAAGGTCTTTACCTCAATGGAGCCATTTTCATAATCATGGAAGAATCTTCTCTACTTTCAAAAATCTATAAGATCTTCTAAGCCTTATATCTGGACATTTTTGAAAGAGGTTTTCGGCTATGCCACCACACACATCAATTTTCATTGATGAATAACAATGGAATTTGACCAATTTATTTGATGATTTGCAGTTCCATGAGTACATGTAGATTATCAGGGAAATATCAGTTATGCTTGAATACAAGAGTAACAGTTTTGAAGCCTTCTATATTAAAACATTTACAGAGATTTCCCCCTGTGTCATAATCAAATCCTATTTTTGTTGTTTTAAAACCATGGAATTTGGAAAATTGATTGGCTTTGTTTTACCTCAATGGAAAGATATTTATCCTGATGTAAAGAACAATTGTTCTTTCATTAAATATCAAAAGTTCCAAAGTACTATATATCAATATTTTGTTCAGGAGGTTTCAAAATGCACTGCCATAAATAGTGATGTTTTTTGTTAAAGAAACAAGGAATTTGGATAGTTAATTGGTTGACTTGAAGCTACCTGAATAAAAGTAAACGGCCAAGAAAATACCAGTTATTATTTCTTTCAAGTAGAATAGTATTGAAGCCTCATATCTCAACATTTTTCAAAACAATTTCTTCCTGTTCTACTGCATAAATAAGGTTATATTAATGGAAAATGATACCATTTTGAAAGATATTTGAATGTTATAAAATTACCCCCAAATCTCTGTGATTGTTATTAAAGATATACATGGTACTCACATCCAAAAGATTTAATCAATGTTAAAGAATGAATGAATCTCATGAAAGACACATGAGACAGTATGAGGTCCCAATAGCTGAAGCCCCACATAAATTCTTGGATCTTTTCTATTTGTGAGTCCCAATGCCACAATATATAAGGCTCTGAAGGATTTTAAAGGTCCCTTCCGTGGAAATTATTGAGTAGAACCTTTTCATTGCAGGGCTTTTAGATAAAGTGGGTATTTTTTAGGAAACCTGAATTACTGATTACTGTACTTCAAGATGTCTTAATGTTATGCTTTTTTGTTGTTCTTTCCCAAAATTTTTATTACCCAAATTTATATGAATTCATACCTGCCATTATCTGGCTATTTTTAAGAAGCTTTGAGGTATTTTCTTATATTTATATTTCTTACACTCAAATGAATATAGAAACCAAGAAAAGAAAGCTATCCCCGCTGGAAGGGGTAGAAGGTCCAAACAGCCTTATAGCTTTCTTTATACTGGGCCCCAACTTGCTATAATTCTTTGGTCCTCTTTCAAGAAAAAGCTTCAATATTGAGAAATACTTCAAAGAAAATCAATTGAACTATATAGCTCCTGGAAATCCTGAGAATTATTTATCCCAAAATATTCTTTTATTTCCACTCCAGAAGCTTTAGAATTAAGATTAGGAAAATACCCATGAAAAAGTTAATTTAATATTGATCAAAATTTAAGGATGCTATTTTCCCATTTCTTATCACATCTTCCCTCTGATGGATTTTTTTCGTAAAGTTATTTTATCATATTTCAAGTTTTCCAATCTCTGAGAGTTATAGATAAATTTATTTCTCCAAAGAATGCCAAAAAACCAGCTTTTTCCCTCACAAGAAACATAAAAATGTGTATGTTTCATTATTAATTCTTATTGAAGGTTCAATTCATCTATGTAAAAAGAAATTTAATACAAATTAAAGTATATAATTTTCTTCTTTAATAGATTTAAAACTCTATTTAAAACTTTTTGTGAGTATAAAATTGGAAATAAACTTCCCCTGAACAGATAGATTCTCATGGGTTATATGTTCATATCTCCCCATCCCCAAAGGTTTATTTTCCTCATTGAAACGTGAGATGAAATTCTATTTTAGTTTTTTCAAAATTCAATGTTCACTAATATTCACACCTTTTTACCTTGATGTAAATAAACTACAATCTCCAATAATCTAAATATATTCTCTTACCCTATCATATATAGGGTAACATACCCAACAGTTTCCAAAAAATAATTAATTGATAACAGTGTCATCTGAAATCTTATATAATTGATCATTAGATTATAAATCATAAATACCACTTATAAAATCTTAATGTTGTGGAAAAGAAGAGGTGAACTAATTTTCCTACATGTATGTCATTTTATAGAGAGAAATGAGAAATATTATAATAATTTTTCCCACTCAAAACAGAGGAATACATTACTATTGCTTTATGAAAAATAGAACTCTCAGATCCATTTTAGATTGATTTCCATCACTTATTCATATGAATTATAATTTTATTTATAGTGAATTTCTGTAAAAAACTTTTCCCAATATAGGAATTATTGGAATATTTTTTGACATTTTGAATAGTCTTCTATCTCAATTGAGAGAAGTAATTATTTGGCTGAAAATTACCTTTAATGATATATATGTGAAATTATCTTATAATTTTTTTTCCAAAGTAAATTCTTCTTTCCAAAAAAGATATTTGAGTTTATTTCACAACTTATTTTTTCACTCCCATCATTTT
Organism: Austropuccinia psidii; assembly: GCA_023105745.1. NCBI lineage: Eukaryota > Fungi > Basidiomycota > Pucciniomycetes > Pucciniales > Sphaerophragmiaceae > Austropuccinia > Austropuccinia psidii. Next base: position 34,974,953 of record JALGQZ010000003.1, on the reverse strand, counting down.
GAAAATTATAACTTGATTATCACTGTCATATTTAACAATAAATAATAATTATTTTCTTGTGATAGAGAATATTCAATCCTCTGGAATATTTCTTGGGCAACTTAGATGTAATGGTATATGGGTATTTCTATCTAGTCTTAAACAAAAGAGATTTACACTCAAATAATTTTATTCACCATCATTTAAATGTAACCAATTCTTGAAATTTTCAGAACTTGATGAAATCTTCATGATAGTAGTTATAAAAGAATATCTTATTTCAGGGAATAAAAAAGAGACTCACTTTGAAGCCTTTCCCTATCATAAATCTATCTTTGATTGAAATTTTTGTCATTATTCTTATCTTAAGAGAATTTTTCTAATGAGATTAATATATCAAGCATGAATTAAAGCTCATTTTAAATTTCATTCAACCCATATATCCAAAATATTTTTTGAATAATATTTCTGTCATAAGCTGGAAATATCTAAAATATTATACTTTCAAAAATTAATCCCCCAAAGCTTTTGAATGGAGTTATAGCTTTAAAGTGGAAAGCTTTGAATATAATTTCCTGTTGACCTTCTGGGAATGAAGAATATAATCAAAAGGCTTTCTTTTCAAATCCATTGGCTAAGTAGAATCATTGAGCCCTGGGGAAGATACTAAAAATTTCTATATGTCCCTGAGAAGGGACATAAAATAGACTTGTAGAGCGCGGTAGTTCTTATGAGTTGTTTCATGAACTACTAAGAGATACAAATTTCAACAAAAACCTTAAGATATATTTATTCATCTATATACCCCATATTTTGACCATGAAATTTGGTAATAAATCTTGGCTACATGCCTTTTTATAGGCTATGAGCTCAGTCATTATTCATAGAATACAGAAAAGATTCAGAATTAAATAAAATTCTATTCATTCATGCAAAAAATATTCTATTGATTTTTTGAAGATGGAACAGTTGAAGCTCAAAGGGTAGAACTTGCCCTGCTGAGATTAATTCACACTAAATTGAGTTTAAATAAATTGAAAAGGCTGATTTCCTTTATAACAAAGTCTTTATTGTAGGAATTTTTGATCTAAAGAGCAGAAAGAACAAAAAATAGTTTATGGTAATGATTTATAGCTATTTTTCATGTTTTTCTTCTTAAGAGAAAGAGATGAAAAATTCTTGTATTTTGATTTTAAAACTCATCTTTTTTAATCATTACAAAAGATAATTATCAAATTGTCAATCTTATACTCTGTGATTGAAAACATTCAAGTCACTTTCATGGAAAGAAGTTTGGAGGCTGCTAAGTTGTTGAATTTGTGGAAAGGAATATAGCCATAAATTTCTCTAGGTGGGAATTCATAATCAAATACGAAGCTCTTTATATTAATAAGTATACTTAGTATAAATTACTCAGCTGTATGATTAAATGTGAATTAGGGCTTCATTTGATATTTAATTGGAAAATGTTTGGAACAGCCCTAATTTGTTAAGAATTGGCTTTCTGTTAATAAAATAATGCTACATCAAGAAGTGGAAATTTTCTAAACTGCCTCCATGGACCCTCTTTGGAGGAATTTGGGTTTTTATTGATAAATGGACAAAAATTAGGTTCAAATGGCTTCCAATAATTCTCAAAGCCTTTTTCAAACCACCTCCACTGGGTAGGCTGGGTATTTGTTAGAGTTTATTCAGATAAAAATTAGATATGTGAAGATTTAATAGCTCAATATTTTCATCTTTTTCTGAATTATAAAATAAATCAAAGTATATTGGGGGATATCAATTTTAATGACTTACATATGACAGGCATTAAATTATTTTAAAGGAATATTCTCTATCAGATAGTCAATTATCGTTAAAATAAGGATGCATTTGGCCTACAAAAGTTTGTCAAGTTGTTTACATTACATTGCAAAATGGCAATAAAATGGTTAATCAATCTTTGGCTCACCATTTTTTATCCAAGATTACTTATTACACTGAAATATATGATTTTTTATATTTGTTCCAAATGATAAATTAATTTTTTTGCTCAAATTTCTATGGTATCCTTATGCAATCTTATCTTCATTTCATGTAGAGTATAACACTTCTATTTTCTTTATTTTTTGAATTTGAAATGTTATATTCTATAAGTATTTTTTGAAGAACATCATTTGCTTTGAATCTCTAAATTTTCCCATTTTAGAAATTTTTGGGCTTTGGTTGTTTTATTATTATTATTTCTCATGTCTTGTTTCTTTCTTTTCTTAATGTATTTCTTAATTACCAGGTTTATTTTTTGCAATGTGAGAAGAAAATACCCCTTTTTGAAATCAACTTCAACTTTTCTGTTGATTTTATTCTGGTTTAATTTTTTGTTTTAAACATATTTCAACTTCATTTTGATTCTGTGTCAATTTTTTTTTTCATGTTTTTTTTCTTGAGTGTTTTTTTTTGGAATTTTTTTTATTTTATTTTCTGTTTTATTTCATGATTATTTTTTTTTATTTTTTATCTTATTGTGTTTCTTTTGAAGTCTGTGAGCTGGAGGTAAACTGGAATCAGTGCTATAACTTTCATTCCAGTGTATCTCCACTCCAGAGACTTCAAAAAATGAAATACATAAATAAAGAAAATAAATTAAAAATAAAAAATTACGAAAAAATAATAATACAGAAAAGTCAGATAATCATAATAATAATAATACAAAAAAGAAAATGTAAACTATATAGCTAAAAAACAACAAGATATCAAATTAATAATGAAACTAATGAAAAATAATCAAAAAAACTGAAAGAAAACCTCAGATGAAAATATGAAGAACTGAAAATTTAAAAAGAACATGTTTTTTTGTTTCGAATGAGAATCAATTTCAAGTATAATTTGTGTTTTTTAATTTCATTTTGAGAGGAGGGATTACAATTTTCCCAAAGATGGAGCTCGAAAGAAGATATGGGAGCTTTAAAAATTGATTATTTCAATTTTTCAAGCTTGAATTTATTTTATTTGTCAAAACAGAAGTGTGAATAATGATGAGCTATCCCCAACCCATTTTAAAAATTGGAAAAAATTGTAAGAAAATTTTCATAGGCACCACATTACAATATTAAAAGAGTTACAAAACTCCCTATGCGAGGAAGTTTTAATTGAGACAGAACTTCAATAATGAAACATTTTCATCACAGAAAAAAGAACTCATAAGCATGTACTAAGTTCATTGAGCTATAGAAAAATATTCCTTCTGAACATGTATCTTGCATACTAAAGGGAATGGTCCAAATATTGGAAAATAAATTATTTCTGATTTGTGCAAATTGATATCTGAACTCTACAGTTGTAGCTTAAATAGTTTGTTTAAACAATACATTCCAAATAAATATGAGATATAAGTAATCAGAAGAAAAAAGTTTTTTGATTCATTATCACATCATGTGAATCTGCGGAAATCCCTCTTAAAAGGTATGCAAACTATTTTCAAAGAAAGAAACACCAACCATGTGGTGAATGATTTGAATGTAAGATATATACATCCTGTATAAATACTGTTCTATTTCTAGATTGTTTTCTCTTGAGAAAGGTATGCATAAAGATTCTAAAATGAGTAAATTATTTCAAGTAGAAAAGAAACTTCAATAAAAGTGAAATGAATTCACATGATTTCTCAAAAAAATGTCTTTCCTATTTAGTAGTAATTTTTATTTGAGAATGCCTATATCAGTGAGAAATGTATATTTAATGCAAGAGAAAACAAAAAAATATCATGAAAGATTCATAATATTCTATTTCAATTGAGTAAATTTCTGAATGACCAAACCTGTGGCTAAAAGTATCTGCAAAAATCTTTCAAGGTTAAAAGCAAGGTTAAGACCCTGGTTGAAAGCAGGCTAGATCTGGGTTGGAACTGCTACCCCTGCCTGTGGGGTTAGTTGTTCTTCACGGTGAGAACAGTAAGAAATCAATTAAGAATAAACAAATCAAAATTGCGCTTAAAATATTGGGGAGATGGGTTTGTTAAAAAATATAAGAAGAGTTATAAATAAAATAATTTCAATGTAAAAAGGCTTTTAACAAGGATAAACCTACATGCAATATACATATTTCTGAAAGGAGGATATAGTAGCCTCGATGGGATTTTTAATGTCTTATATTCAAATATGGATACATCAACTGGAAATTGAAACATGTATAATTTATATGATAATTATATATTCATAATATTTATCAATCTTTTTTTAGAGGAGAAATAATATCACTAATCCTATCCAAAATGAAATAGGAATTTTTCAAAAAACATAATTTATTCTGATATATTATAGTTGAATGAAAGCTCAAATATGATATATGAACCCTAAGCTCATAGTTACCCCTCTTGGGTTTGAATATTTTAGTATACTAATGCAATATAAATGAAAGTCTTTTTATTTTGAAAATATCCATAGAGCTTATGTAATATAAGAATTATTCTGTAAGAATAAAAATAAACCTTTCATCAGTTAGGTAATATCATCACCAATTATTTGGGGGAAAATATTTGAGGTACTTCAGCCAAATCATTGAGCCAATTTGACAAAATTTATAGCAACCTGGGAGTTCTATTCTGTGTGGTATAAATATAAATCAGGATATTTATAACGCAATTTCAAAATTAAGTCCAAATTTGACTTGAGTGATTTTCTGGGTTTATTTAGGTAGACCGTTTAAGAATTGAAGGAAATATTACATTGGTAATTTATAAATAAACGTAAACTTGAGATTTAACAAATCTTAAAGTTTGACTAATTATATAAGATTGAATAATCATAAACATTAATCTTTCAGTTAAATTATCCATTGTTAGAATATAAATATTTTTATAAGGAGTGAAACTGACTATGTAGTAGAAGCCCAGATGCTTCAAATGTGAAAATAACCAAAATTATGAAATTCTAAATTCTATATGTGCTAACAGTGACACATATATAGCTTAAATATCCTTTGTACTGATTGAAAAGTAACCAAAAATTGACAAATATCTGACAAATTTATGACTTACAATCACTTTATGGGAGGTGACAGGATTTATCCCTTGGTTATATTTTGAATTCAAAAAAATCAATTTTATTTTGAATTACCATCTTTTCTCACAAATAAAATCCTCAATTTCATTCACCTACCAAATTGAATCTCCCACCATTCCCCAGAGCTTGAGATTAAGACAATTTTCTTTTTAACTAGCTGAAGAACAATATGCATATTTCATGGAAGTTGAGATCAATAAGGAACTCAAGGAAGATGTTTCTTTACTTTATTAATTCTATTAAAAGCAATACCTCAAGAAACAGAATTCTCAAATCACTCCATATATGTATAAAAAAAAGTGATTTGGCTAAATTACCATCTTCAAATTTTCAGAAATTATGTAAAAAATCATATTCAAGATTTCAATATTTGATCAATATAATAAGGAATGATGACCTCTTTTGCAATAAAGAAAATCTAAAGCAATGTAATATTAGTATAATATTGGAATTGAAACTTTTTAGAATTTTTAGTAATTGAAATGGATCTTCTATTGGGAAAGTTGGTATAATTTCTTGGGTGATACTATACACACAAAATATCATGAAAGCCCTTGTGAAACACCAGTATACTTAAATCACTTAGCATTATATTAATTGAAAAGAAGGATTATTCCAGGTAATAGAAGATGAAGGAGCTCCTGGTTGAATTGTCTTTATTGATGAAAGCTTTTTTCCGTTATCCAGAAACGACCGAATAATTCTGAAGTTTATTTTGATCGAAACCAAAATTTTCTCTCTTTTTTTCTCTTTATTTGAGTTAAAAAGAATGGTACTTCTTTTGAAACATCTATTCAATTTCTATCTAGCTTCTAGGTGATTTTAACATGCTTTTGGGCCTTAAATGTTAGTCTTCAAGGTTCAGTCCATGATTAAAGATTTTATGAACACATGAATATATAATAAATTACTGCGAAGTTTTCCTTCCGAAATCAAAAAATTCTTTCTTATTCATACTATTAAAGGTTAAGCTTCATTGTTCTTTCTTATAAAGGAAACATAAGCCAATTAAACTTTATGAAAAAGCTTATTTTTTTATTCGACACAATCACATTATGCTATTCCTATACAAGATTGTCTTAATTGGCAATCAAAATTCATTTTTTTATTATTTTTTTGTTCATCTATCAATTGAATTAACTACATTTTGTCTTTTCTTTACAAAGGAAACTAATTAAATAAGGATAAAAAATGCAGAATATTTCCCTCAAGTTGAGCTTAGAAATAATCAAATCCTAGAATTACACCCACTACACCACTACACATTAAAAGAATAATATGTGAAGGGTTGGTTTTCACAAATGATTTTTTTTTCCTATTTTTGTAATTTTTTACTTTTATGTAGGTAGTAGGAAAATTCATAATATAGAACAAAGGATAGGAGTTATAATAAGGATTCATTAAAGTGAAATTTTATGGTAGAGCTATAGAATCTTAAGAGTCATATTATAATTAATACATTATTTCAACCTCACAGGAAGGTATCATCATTTTAATTGTATGATCATTAGAATTAATTCCTAATGGATCAAGAGACAAATGTATTCAACTTAAATTATATCGGGTAAATTCATTAAACAAATATCTTGAGAGAAATTAGTAGAGATCTTATGGGTCACTTTTGAGTGTAAACATAAGGTGGTCATCATAGTTGATCGAGATAGAAATGAGATTAAAAAAAGAAATTTAAGGTAGTAGCAAAGGATGGAGGAGGAGATTAATAATTAGTAGACGGTTTTTAGAAATTGGCGACTTATAATAAGCATGCGTTTAATATCATGAGTAATAAATTGAGTTGGTCATCATGAACACCAAATTAAGTTTTCGACACAATTTTAAGTCTTAATTCAATCGGAATCATGTGTCAAGTCATATCACAATATTCCAAACAAGAAGATTAAAATTGAGTAATCTGATTTCTCAGAACTCAAAAGCCATGTCATATCATGACATTTCTCATGGAAAAGCACAAAAGGGCTGGAAATTTTGCATGTCTCCTTTTTTGCACCTTTTATTGGGAGTCCAAAAAATATAAATAGAGGCCCTCTCCCCAAATCCAATTCTTTTTCCTCATGTCTCAAAGTGTGGCTCATCAACAAGACATAAATTCTTGATATTATTTTAAATTTTTAGGTTTAAAATAGAGTTCAAATTTTGAGATAATAAATAAATCTAGTAGCTGTAGATATTATAGTCTTCTCCTTTAAAAACTAAGTATGATTCAACATTATCCTTCCTTCCCTTATATATTCATTCTGTAATTTCATGTTTCCATTTAGTGGCTTACATATAGTTTTTGGTTTATAGTAGTCTACATTATACTATAGATTTATCTTAGTATTATTGAATAGTCAAATTTCATTTCAATATTAATCTTAAAACCCCTTAAAAAAAGAAAAATTATTGTTATTTTTATTTAAAAAAAACCCTTGCTCATTATAAGCTAATTAGTAGAAGCAATCTGTCACAATGTGTTATTAATTCATCAATTGGGCTTAAATTTCATTCACAGGATATCAGAACTCACTATATTTTCTAAAGATCTAATTAACTTATATAAGAGTTAAAGTAGTGTGATTTCAAAAATATTTTTCAATTTTAAAATAATTGTAAAAAATATCTCATTGGATTAGAGACTTATTCCAGTAGAATATAATTAGTCTTTGAAATTTTCCTTGTTTCAATATTATCTCATATTATCATTTTTCTGTTGTACTTATTGGTGAGATTTAAACAGCTTTGTGTGGTCTTTTATATTAATTTATTTTAAACATTTTAAATAAACATTGTTCTAATACAAATCAAAGTCTGATCAGAGTCTATTTGTTCTTCTGACCCAACCACCATCCAATCAATTAAAATGTTTCTAGAGCTCAAGTAAATATGATTCAGAACTATTAGGAACTGTATTGTAGATTATTATAACACTAGCAGATAAATGTTTATATTATTTACAGATATTGAAGACTGTTTCTTGTAGCTTACCCTTTCAGGTTTTGCCTTATTTATGCAACAATGGGTTTAGAGAGAGCATTAATTTAGAATTCTAAAGAGGTTCTGGTCCAGTTCAAAACCAATGTGGTGCCAAATAAGGGATACAGAAGATGTTAATAATTTTATTAACTGGTTTATGAGCTGTATCATATTGCATAACCTTTTTGGCAGAGATTGTTGATCAATGGCTCTAATTGTATGATTATGAAGACCCCACTGAGCTTTAAGTTATTTTTAAAGGACAAGATAAGTTTTTGGAGCTAAAGATGCCTAAAAAGGTATAATGTCCCTTGAATATAATGATAACAATTACATCATTCTTCATGTATACCTTGAATATAATGATAAAAATTACATAATTATTCACGTATGAGCTATTAGAGTCTGAATATTGACCTTTTTTAAGTTTGTACCACTTTCAAAACAAAGTTGTCAACAGCTATAGCGACTTTGCTCAATAAACCCCTACAGCTTATAGCCTTGTTTATAGCTTGTCAAAAAAAGCTTATATCTGTATTTTCACAGTAATCATGTGGTAATTCTTTCTTTGTTTCAACTCTCTCTCATATATATCTCAAGAGATATGAGCTAAACACCATGAATATATGTGCTGATAATAAAAGTGCATATATTCAGGTTATTTCCTCAAGTATTGACTTTACAGATATGACATAAAAATTGCATATGTGTAGTTTTTCATGGGGAATGAAATGGTGATGCTTATTTTCACATGTTTTTTCATTGCTTTCTGATATAAACAAGAATTTATGCCTTTTTATCGCATTTTTACTTATTACACAGTACATATGATCTTTCCAGATATTAAATAAAACTTCTATATGTGTATTTTACCATGGGTAATATAATGAAGCAATTTATTTTAAATGTTTCCTCATTAGATTCTGAGGTCATCAAACATTTATGCCTATTTATGGAATCTTAACTTATTTTAAAAAAATATTTTTAATTCTTATTATTAGAATAAATATTGTGAAGTTATTTTGTGAAATATTTGTATCTTTGGTCATATCTCAAAGGCTCAAAAAAGCTCAAACCTTTCATTTTTCTTTGCCATAATAGCAAATCTTAATTTACTTAAGTGAGCAATTATCACCTAATTATCTTGAAATTCCAAATGAAATATGTTGTTTTTTAATAATCACTTGATTTCTAAACAAATATCAAAAGAATAAAGTTGATTTTTTATTATTCTTCTTCAATTAAACAATAATAATAAGTTTCTTTTTCATTATATAACTATTTTTTGAAAATTATTTTATTTTAATTTAAAGAATCCCATTCCTCTTTTTTTGGAAAATCAAATCTTTTTTTGAAAAATATCTGTTTTTTTTACAAAAAAACAAAACAATTTCTGTTTAATTTCCTGTTTATTGAAAATAAACTAATTCTTTGTTAATCATTTGGTCAATATTTCCTGTATGTTTCCAAAAGACTATGGTTTTTTTCAAAAAAAAAATAATATTTTAATTCCAAAATTCACACCTTCTTTGGTTTCACAATCCATTTTTTAAACTATTATTTATTTTTATTATTTTATTTTCATTAAAAAAAAAATCATTTTTTTATCATTCAATCTATTTTTTCTTTTTTTAATTATTTCATTGTTCAAAAAATCACTTGGAAATATTTTTTTTATATTTCATTTTACAAAAAGAAATATCTGATTTTGAAGTTTTCTTTGTGTCTTTTGATTATTCTTATCCTTTTTCTAGTTTGATTAAAAAAAAATTTGATTTTTGTTTTGAATTTTCAAAATCTGATCATTCAACATTTTAGCTTTTTTTGTTTTTTTATTACTTTTATCTAATTTAATTAAGAAAAAAAATTAAGTTTTCTTTTTTCAATTTTCAATTTTGTTTGAATCTTTAATTATTATTATTATTTTCTTATTTTTCTTTTGAGAAAAAAATTGGATTGGTCATGTTTTTTGATCTTTATAGTCCTCATTTCTAATTTAATAACTTTTTTTGTTAATTATTTTATTTTGATATCAATTTTATTTTTTAAGCTTAATTAAACAGAATTGAAATAAAAATAACGTCAATTGATTTCAAATTCTAACTTTTATATTTTCTTTTAATTTTTCATTTTTTATTAACATTGGTTTAATTTTTGTTTTCTTCAAAGTTAAGATCAATAAAAAAAATTGAAAAAATACATTTTCAATTACAAAACTAAATTATTTGTATTAGCTAACCACCTAGCATGATTTATTTTTCTTTTTACATGTATAATTTAACTCAACGCTTTCCTAACATTATGTTTTTTTCTCATAATAGACTAAACTTATTCTATTTTATTTCTTTGATTTTTTTGCAGAAATATTAAACTGATTATTTAGGAGGTTTTGGTTAAAACACTCCATATTTCAACAAAAATAAATAAGGCTATATATGATTTTACCAATTTATGGTCAAAACCAATGAATAACCTAATTGATTTTTTCAAAAAAAATAATTACACAGACAACAAAGTTTTTGAGAAACCATTTAGATTTATTTCAACTGGTTTTTTTAATTTTTGGAATTTTAAGAATACTCAAAAAATATATAGCTATATATATCCAAAAGTTCTCCAAATTGGCCAATATGAAAAAAAACTTTTTTTGTTTTCAAAAAATCAAATTAAAAAACTTTCAAATTATGAACTTCCATGAATTTTATTATTTTCAAAAAAATTGAGGGGTTAATCTTTTTAATCCAAGAACCCAAAATTCACCAATTTTGGGATTTTGTTTTGTGGGTGAGACAAAAGTTGGCCCAAAAAAAGTAATTTTTTCATTTTTGGGATTTGAATTTTTTCAAATACAAAAGTGAAATATTTTTTGATTAAAAAAAACTGACGGATTGGGGGATTTAAGTAGTAAATATTACTGATCAGTGGGATAACTAGGATAGCTTGTATACACAAAATAAATAAATAAATATGAATCAACCTATAAAATAGTGGGTTTTATATCAAAGGGGGGAGGAAGATTTGAGAAATATAACACTATTTGATTCTTAAATAAAGCTTCCTACCTCAGGGATTTTAGTTTAGCATGAAATTCCCAGTTCACAGTAATTGGGGGGACAATACAAGCTTTAAAAATAATAACACCAAAAAGGAAAAAAATGACAAAATCTATCCAAAGAAACATATGAAAATGGTTGGATTTTCACTTTGAGGAAAGAAATAAGAGAAGAAAAATAACTGGTCTTTGATACTAACTTTCCATTGAATCCCAAATATCAGGCATGGACATTCATTTTCTCTTTTGAGTCTGGGAAACATCTTTGTACTTCTCAATTCTTTCCAAATAGGGACTTAATTAGGGAACCAATTTACTAATGGCTACATTGTAAGATGTGTCTATGAAACTGATGATAATATTACTATTAATCAAAAGTACTATGAATTTTCTTATGAAATATAATAACAAAGTGTTATTATAACCACAATTATATAATTAAAGAATTATTTCTTTCACATGTTAAACACTACTAGTGATTTTAACAGTGAGCAAGTAATTGTCTACAAGAAGATTTTAATAATAAAACTTCTTTTTATTGAAATAATAAAATTATTTTAATATATAATTATCTTTTGCCAGAATAATTATAATGGTAATTCTTAAAGAAAACTCATTTTAGAGAAAAACTTTAAGAATCAAATATAAATCACTCACTAATATTCCAAAGTGTAAGGTTTGACTATGAAACAATAAGTAAAAATTACTAATTTATCACTTATTGTACTCTGAATGTCCTTATAAAATGAATAAATAAGATTAAAATAATAATAATAATAAAGAAATATTATTATTATGGCGTAAAATTATTATATTATTAAATAAATATAATAATATAATTAATATTATATAAAAATATAATATTATAAATAATATATTAATATAAAATAATTAATATATTATAAAGCTCTTTATTATTGTTACCAACAAATAATAAAGGCGTAAAAAATTGTTTTTTATAAATAAAAAACAATTAATAACAATAATATTACTAATATTAAAGTTATAAATTAATATAAAGACTATTTATATTAAATAAGAATTATTATGAGTAATAATAAGAGAGAAATTATTATAATAAGATGAAATAACCTACTTTTAACACTTAAGATAATAATTTTGAGTTATTTTACGCCAAAAGAATATAATACAACCTTTTCAAATTGTATTTACAATAAAAATAAAGAGAATTTACTAAATTTCTTGATTTTACGTGGAAATGAGCTTTTTAGAGAGATTTATAGCAAAAACAATTAAAGAATTGATTTAATCACGTAAGAATGGTGATTAATGACAAGATGGTCTTTGGTCTTTAAGAATATAAGAGTTTTATATTTAAAGAATAAAGAAATTACCTTTTAATTAATTGATTTAATGTTTTTGATGCGTCTGAGGGGAAAACAGAGTAAAAAGAGCTCTATTTATAGTAAATACCTCCCTCCTAGAGTCCAACAGGCTTCTAGTAGACGTGTACTGATCATATCCACTGGAATTGATCAATATTTTAAGGTTTGAGGGTGATTACATCATGATCAAACCATATTACATCATTATTACACCATTATTTAGAGTTATCACTATAACTCTAAGTGTGATGACATCAGAGGCTTGGCAGAACCCCAAATTTCGTGGATTTTATTAGTTTTAATCATAAACTAATAGTATTCACCAATTGTATCACTATTAAGACTGTTAAACTTAATTTAAGGTTACAGTATGTGATCATAACAGCTCAATTTAAGCTCAAACTTTGATCCTCAATAACTTTTAAGGTTTTCACGCTAAAGCAATTCAGGAAGTGAATTCTGATAGCCTGACATAACCTTATTATGCTGCCAAGAGCTTTTCATTACATCATCAAAACTCTAATTTTGATGATTTTTCTTGTAACTCATCTTTTCTGTCGAAATTCAATATTTTAAACTTCAAACCTTGATTTCAGGGGGTTATACCCTGAATTTAATAATAAAAATTACATCATTCTTCACGAATGAACTAGGAGAATCCAACTGTGTCCTTTTTTTTAAGTTTGGACTACTTTCACAACAAAGTGGTCAACAGCTCTGTTGATTTTTATCAATATTTCCTCATAAGTCTTAACCTTGTTTATAATTTGCAAAATAAAGTTCATATCTGTGTTCTTACAGTAAGTACGTGGTAACTTTATTTTTGGTTCATCATTCTAGCATGTATAGTTTAGAAGATATTAGCTATGATCACTGAATATATGCGTTGACCAAAAAAGTGCATATATTCAGGATAATTCCTTAAGTATTGATTTTGAGAATTAGCTTATTAATTGTTTTATGTGTGGAGTTTTATGGGGAATCCACTGGTACAATTTATTTCACATGTTGTTTCATTGGTTTCTGAGATAAATAGGATTTTATGGTTTTTATAAGGTATTATACCTTATAATTCTTTAAATATTGACTTTACAGATATGCCATAAAAATGGTATATGTGTATTTTTCCATGAAGAATCCAATGGTATAATTTATTTCACATGTTCATTCATTGGTTTTTAAGTTAAACCAATTTTAGTACCAATTTATGGTATTTTTTGTATATTTGAGTAATTATTTTTAGTGTATAATTATTCTAATTAATTTTAATATAATTATATTAAAGATATAATTATTCTGAGTATTTTTTGTGACCTTATTGGGTATGTGGTCATATCTCAAAGGCTCACACAAAGAGCTTATTGAAAGATAAGATAGAGAGATTTGACGTAGAATTGTGGATTTAAAGGATTAAAATGAATTTATAAGAGTATTACAACAATTTATAGTTGTATTCTATGATTTGACGTCTTTCTGATTGATTCTGAAAGAATTAAAACACTTAAGAATAGCTTTTAACTAATACTTACTTGTTGGTAATAATGTTATAGATGATAATAAGATGATGATGATGTGGAAAAAACAGCAAGAGGAGGCCTCTTTTAAGTCAAAAACAGCTCACATAGGAATTCCATGGAGCAAACTGAAAAACCAGTGAGTGAGAAAACAATAAACTCCTTTGGATTATTGATTGCATCATCTGTTGTCACGTAAGATTATCATAATTACTTAATTGATGCTTTTACATGACTACCAACCCCAATATAGCTAAGAATAAAAGGAGTAAAATCTGTAAATATTCTTTTATTCCAAAATAATCATGGATTTCTCAAAGTTATCAGTGTTATTGGCAATTTAATCACAGGTTGTAATTACTGTGAATTTTTGAAGATTCAGTGTTTCACGTAGAATAGTCAAAAATGGACTGTAAGTAAAACGTTGAATTTTACTAGTAAAACTGAAGTTCTTTTTTGTTGTACCATAGATAATACAATTCTCCATTTGTGCTGAAAGCTTCAGAAAAATTCATTAAGAATTGTATTTTTAATGAATTTTTGAAGTTTTTACCTCATTTCTATCTAGAATCGCAAATATCAGTGTTTAACTGGTTGCTATGAGGTAATTCAATGGATACAAGTCCAAAAAGGGCTTTAATTACTCTTTTGGGGTTTATTCATGGAAAATAATTAAGAATTGACATGGTTACAGGAGTCTAAGTAGCTTTTTACCTCCTTGGCATGTCAAAATAGCAGGTTATTAGCTATTTTCTTAAGATTTACTGTGGTTGTAACATGGTAACCAAGTTCCCAAAAGGTTTTAGTTTACCAATTAGGCCAAGATCAACTATGGATCCAAGCTTTGGAGCTGTCCACACGTCTGAGGCCTCAGAAGCTGGAGACCCTGGCTCTCTTTGATGTCTTTTGTCCCCCTTGCTTATTTTTCACGTCAAAATAGAAAATTGAGCTTAAAGTGAGATATCCAGTATGGGTGTACCAAAAGTCCATGTAAGAATACCATGATATCAAGTCCTCAAAACATGCATAACACTATTCTTAGTGTATATGTAACATGGGATTTCTCACATTCCCACTATTTTGGCATGAAATTAAGAAAAACAAAAATTTTCACGGATCTTTTATGTGGTAGTGATGATGTGGTATTGAAGTATTTTCCATATTAACACCTCAAAGAGTTATTTTGAGCTTATTCACTCTATGGAGCTACCCTAGGTGAATTTTTGTGTAGAATCCAAAACAGGCCTTAAATGCATGGATTTACTTACTCAATAAAAAGCTATTCATCTTTTCTGAAATCAAAAAATGATGAATTTTGGATATATGCATGACTTATCAGTTATGCATAATTCAAAATTCATTTTTAAGATGATTGTGGCCTATTTGGATATATAAAATATACCTCAAGGCTCACATTCCCTCCCACAAAAAATAAAATTGTATCACAATTTTATCAATGGTATAAATAATAAAATCCCCAAAGGGTGTTAATGTCCACTGTCCAACTTCTTTACATCACTTAGATCAAGTAATATAAAGCACATTTATAGGCATATTCAGGCTTGTGGCCTTCTTTCATGTGTAAACCTTCTCAAGAGTTTATCTGAGTCAGGTATTTCTGATTCTGCTAGCCATTCATCTTCATGTACTGGATTTCTATATCTGACAAGATATTCTCTCTGATTCTTACCCCTAAGTCTCCTTTCTTTATCTTTTTGTCTTCATTCTGTTCCACTGGTGGCACAGCTAAAGGATTTGCGTTCCTTAAAGGAAACAATTCTTTGTCAGCTGGTTGATAAGGCTTTATCAAGCTGACTGGAAAAGTGGGGTGTTTATTTTCCAATTCACCACTCAATTCCACTGGAACTGCATTGGTTCCATGTAAGGCAATAATAACAAAAGGTCCTACATAAGAATCTTTAAGTTTCTTTGGGCCTTTAATATTATTAAAATTCAAGGTTGAAACTAGAACTAAGTCCCCTACTTTGAAGTCTGGTACTTTATGACTCTTGTCCCACTTCTGTTTTTCATAATCAAAAGCATCATTCATACTTTTTTTTGCATGATGTTTTACTTTATCAAGCATTATCTTGAAGTTGGAAGCTGTAGGATGAATGTCAATCAAGTCTTTCCTCAGTGTGTCTGCTGGGAGTCTTGGATTCCATCCTTTTTCTAACATAGCATGAGTTTGTCCTGTGGAAGAATGGACTGATGTCTTGTATGCCAATTCTAATGCAGGTATCAGAGTGCACCAGTCATGGGTAAAGCCATCTGAGTCTTTGAATTCTGACCCATAAGCAGAAAATCTCCTGATCATGTCTTCTAAAGTTTGAATCATCCTCTCTGCTAGCCCATCTGTTTGAGGGTGGTATTCTGTAGAGAATGATAACTTAGTCCCAAAAAATCTATGAAGATTGGTCCAAAGTGCAGATGTGAACTTGGGATCTCTGTCACTTATGATATTCTTAAATAATCCTGTATGAGAAATAACTCTACTCCACAGAAGAAGAGCTGTATCCATAGCAGTGTCATCTTTATGACATGGTAAGAATATGGGAGTCTTGCTATATCTGTCTACAATGACTAGACAAGCATGATAACTTTTATCACCACTTGGAGGAAGTGCTGTGACCCAATCCATCTGAAAAACTTCCCAAGGTGATTTTGGTTCTTGAATATTGATCATAAGTCCAAATTTCTTGCCTGTACTCCTGTTTGCTTTTTGACATCTGTCACAGGTATGGCAATATTCAATGGTTTCTTTTCTCCAAGATGGCCACCGGGCACAGCTTTTCACTTTTTCAAGTGGTCTGTCCTCTGACAGGTGTCCAGAGTAGATGCTATCATGGCATTCATGAAGAATTTTATTGTTAAGAAATCTGCTGCATAATGTCATTACACAGGAATGTTTGGTTCTGTGGTAAATAATCCCATCAAACAAGTGAAATCTTCCTTCAGAATAGGAATTTCTCCAAACTTCATCTAGTGCATTGACTAAAGATGTATCTTTGCAGTCTTTATCTAATAAAGAAGTCAAGATATGGCAATTATTGTCTTGCTTATAAGATTCTCTGACTTCTTCAAAGAATTCAGTCCCAATATCAGTTATGTTAATTACTACAATTGGAATCTGTGGTTCAGCTTCTAAGGGTACGTAAGCTGGGTTTTCAGGAGTGTTGGCTAATGCCCACCTGCTAAGTCCATGAGCATTCTTGTGAATTTTTCTGATTTGTGAACTATGGTCATGTTTTCTCTATATTCCTGAATGGCTGTTTGCCATCGCAACATATGTCTGTTGGGAGTCTTCATGTTAAGAAGTGATTTTACTGCATTACAGTCAGTTATCACTTCAAAAACACTGCCATCAAGATAATAGTGTAATTTCTCAAGTGCCCATACCAAACATAAGCACTCCATTTGGCTTGCACCATATCTGGCCTCTGTTGGTTTGATTTGTCTTGAGATATAACAAACTGGTCCCTCTGTAGGTTTGTCATTGATAATTTGAACTTGATGTAGGGCTGCCCCTAATCCATCTCCACATGCATCAATGTACAATTTAAAAGGAATATTCCAGTCAGGCATGAGGATCAAAGGTGCTTCTGTAAGAGCTTTCTTTATCTTCTCATAAGCTTTAATTCTCTCCTGGTTAATCTCAAATACAGTCTGTTGATCACAGATTCTATATAGTGACTTGGCTAGAATTTCAAAGTCTTTCAAGTGTTGCCTATAATAACTGGAAAACCCAAGAAAAGACATCATTTCTTTTTTATTCTGGGGTATTGGCTTCAGTAACACTGCTGCTACTTTGTTTTTGTCAATACCCAAGCTTAAACCAGAAACAACATGTCCTAATGCTTTGAGTTCTTCAAGTCCAAAATTGCATTTCTTAGGTGAAGTTTTCATGTTCATTTCTGCAACTTTGTGAAGTAGCCTTGCAAGTCTTTCAAGGTGTAAGGACCAAGAATCAGAACATATGATAATATCATAAATATAAATAATAAGCCATCCTTCAGAAAATTCTGTGGGAAAGATAGTATTTATCATTCTTTGATAATGGGATGGAGAATTTTTAATGCCAAATGGAATTCTAAGATACTCATAAATACCACATTGAGTGATAATTCTAAGTGATTTCTTAGCTTTAGGCGTCAAACAATTTTGATGAAAGCCTTTTGATGCATCCATTGATGTTATATACTTGGCTTTAGAAAGTTGAGTCAAGGTTTCTTTAATTCTAGGGATCGGATACCTATCTGGAACTGTATAGGTATTCAATGCTCTGAAATCTCCAAGCATTCTTGACTTATCATTATGCCAGGAAATAATAACAGGTGTTGTCACTTCAACTTCCTCATTATGGCCTACTTTCCTTAGTACACCAAGTTGGATTAACTTTTGGATATGTTTTTCCAAGGCTTCTATAGCTCTGGGACTCACTGGATAAGCTGGTCTTCTAAGTACTGGAGGATATGGTCTGTCAATATTAAGAGTAATATCAACTTCATGTCCTCTTATAGCACCTAATGGTTCATTATCAGAGGCAAATGCATCATTGTATGTGTATAACACATAAACAAGTTCATTCCTCATTTTTGGTGACAATGATGGATTAATCTGTGCTTCAACAAGTTGATTAGACACAAATTCATCTTTATAAGTATCTTTGACAGAAGATACAACAGATATTTGTTTTGGAATATTGGAAAAAGCAAATTTTTGTCTTTTGTTATCCCCAATTGTGAAATATCTGTCTTTATGGTTATTGATGTCAATACCATAAATATTTAAGTAATCATTTCCAAGAATGATGTGCTGAGATGTGCAATTATCCATTATCACAATCTCAGTTTTCATCCTTACACTTCCTGTTGGGTGTGGAAATACAATATTAGTGTCTAATATGCCCAAGGGGTACATATTGTTACTGGCACTACTAAATTGCACACCTTCCATTGGTAATAGATGTATTTTTCCATTCAGGAAGTATAATTTGGAGATAATCTTTTCCCACACAAGTGCAAAATGCCCCTGTATCCAAACTTACTTTGGCTTCAATATAGCTCATCAAAACTGATGTGATACAGGATGCTCCAGCAGTGTAACCTTTACCTTTAGCAGGTTTTTTTACACATTTTGGCATCTTGGATATTGATCAGGTTGCAGCAATCCTCACTGTACTGTGGCAAGTGGGTATGAACTTCTGTGACCTCAAAGAAAGCTGTAATGTTTTCAATGGAATAGTCCTCCACTGGTATATCCTCAGAGACTGCAGAATCTTGATCAGATTCCTCTTTCTCTTCAGTACACTGAATTCCTTCAATGACCTGAACTTCATTGATTTTTGTCTTTTTGGTGCAAGTTTTGGCTAAATGTGAAGTACTTCCACATTTCTGACACTTCAAGACAGGTCTTTCTGGTCTTTTATCCTCTCTGGGAATCTTTGGAACCTTCTTGGATTCCATAGGGATTCTAGTCCAAGTTTCACCAATTCTTGTTCTGGTAATGATATCTTGCATTGCATTAATGTAGTCCTCTTTTGAACAGGGTTCTACACATCTGCTCTTGATAGCATGTTCCAGTTCTCCTCCACACTTTCTCAATATCTTCATATTAATCATAGTGTCAGAAATATCTGGGTGTAAAGCAGATAATCTGTCTTTTTTTCTTGAAGAACCAAGTAAGTGGTTTATCTTTCTCTGAGTTAAAAATGGCACTTTCAAAAGCATTTTCGATTTTAAACCTCAAAGAATTATTGGCTCATTTGGTAATCAATTCAGATTTTCACCAAGACCAATAATGTTTCCCATGATATATTCTCATCTTGTAATACCATTTCTTTGCAGTCCTGGTAAACAGACAGTGTAGTTTACTCACTATGATTTCATCAGGTATATTAAAGTCTTCTTGTAACATATCAATAGTCCTGATGAACTCAATACGGTTTTATTCCCCTTCACCAGAGAATGTTGGCCATTCTTCCAATTTGGGAATATCTTCAACAGAGACAACATTTTCTCCTAAAAGAGGGGTAAAACTTCCATTAACAGAAAGCTTTTCTTCAGTCAAAGGTGTAGAATGTCTTGGCATATGTGGTTCATAATTCTTATGAATTTGTTCTACATTTGCAATGATTTCATTTTTTAACTTCTGTCTTTCACTGTCACTTTTTACTAAATGTGTAGCAAACTGATTGGTATTTTCAACTATTTTTAAGAAATGATCTTGTAGAATTTTAAGTTGATCATTCATTTTAAAAATAGAAAGATCTTCCATTTCATCATTTTGAACTTGACATGTACTCTCAATTCTGCTACATGCATTGAAAATTGAATCAAATCTGGCATTTGTCAATTTATACAATTCAGTATATTTTTTGTCATGTCTTTTCAATTCACTGATATCCAATGTTATTTTAATTAACTTTGACTCAAGCTTACCAATTTCTACATCAATACTACTTTGTACATGATTTATTTGCGTGGAAAGGTCCTGTTCATCCTTTCCTGCTCCTTGGCTGTGAATTCCATTAGAGCTCTGGCCATGTTGAACACACTGTCCACAGCTGAAGGCTCCAATTTGGGCATCCTGTACCCCTGTGGGTAAGGTCTGTGCCAATTGGCTTTGCCTTTGCCCTTGCCTTGATGGTTCTTGGGACCTCTCCGCTTCTTCTGAGGTCCTTTGGGCTTGTCTTTGGACACTTCTGGAGCTGGTTTGGAGCTGGTAGACGCCACTGTGGCCTCTGTCTCCAAAGCTGGAGTCATTTCCAGTTCCTTCTTCTGATCTATGGATAAAAGACTTTGGTTCTTCAACCAGTTCTTTATCTTTTTGACCTTGTCTTTGCAAGACAGGGGGATCCATCCTGCTAAGAGTTCTATGGTCTTCTCCTGACCCAGAAAGCTCTTGATGTGTAAGTAGGTGTAAGGTTTGTCTATGAAACTCTTGATAATAGTAGCAAAATCAAGAGTACTGTGATTGTCCTCAGTAGAAATATATAATATAACAAAATATTATAACCACAAATTTAAATGTAATTATTAAAAATAATTATAAAAAATAAATAAATTTAATTATTATTATAAAGATATAATAATAAAAAAAATAATAATTATAATAAATTATAATTATTCTATTATTGTTATAGTCACTGACAGTTATAAAAATAAGAAGTGTAAAGCTCTTAATGAGACAATTACATGTGGAAAATATGAATATTAACCACTTATAAATAATATAAATATTATTTATAAAAAAGAATTAAACACACACTGTGCAGAAATAATTCTTATAGAATAAAAAATTCTATATAAAAAAACTAATACTAGATAAAAAAATATAGAACTTTAGAGAAAAGCTTACTTATAGTATTTATTTAATACAACGAGTCAAACAACAACAGTTATTATATTAAATAATAATTATAAGTTAAAAACACACCAAAAATCAATAATTTTAAAGATAAAACAGCTTTTTATAATAGAAAATTAAGATTAAAGAGTTTTCAAGAGGAATTTGTGGATTTTAAAAGATATTTAAGATGATTTGATTTTATATAATAAAATATATTATTGGTGATTACAACAATAATCTAAATTCTATGATTTCAATTCTTTAATTTTAATTAATAAAGAATAAAATAACTTAAGAATTACTTTAATAATAAGATTTTATATTTAATAAAACTTTACCTGTTTAAATTTCTAATATGATTGGATTGATAATGAATGATGGACAAAAACAGTGATGAAAAGACTCTTTTTATGTCTTCAGAACAGCTCTCATGATTCATAATGGATATAGAGGGCGTGCTCAGGTCAAATCTGAAAAACCATGCTTAAAAATAAAGCTCTTAACTTAAGGTAACTTAATTTAAATTCCAATTTAGAGTTAACAGGGTTATTCTTAACTCCCTGTAACTTTAATCCTCATTTAAACTAATTATTTGAAGTTTTTAATATAAATAAGTTTATTTATATTAAAGTTCATCACATGAACAACTTAAAAATATAGTTTCAAGCATAAATCTCTTAAGCTCAATTTTGAATTAATTTTTAAAGAAATTATAATTTTCTTTGAGCTTGAATTAAAAGAGTAAATTTCCAGGCTAATTACCCAGGAAATGTATTTATAAAAGATACTTAAAATTTAATTTATATGTAGATAATATTAAATTGTAAGCTGTGTGAAAGCTTCAAGCAAATCCATTAAGAATTGAATTTTTAATGAATTTTTGAAGTTATTGCTATTTTTCCACGTAAAATAGCAATACACACCAAACCTTAAGTTTTGATAAGGTTTTAATGCTTGTAACCTTAACGTTTTAAGCTTATTTAAGCTTTGAAAGTTCTTAAAACCTTGAATTAAAGCCTGCATATTGGGATTTACCCTCTGGCAGCTTGAAATTCCTGTCTAATTTGGGATAAAACCAGTTTAAACTTTAATGTTGGATCAAAGTCTAATCTTAAAGTTTAAATAAGGTTGAAAATCCTACAATACAGGTGGACAACCTTAATTGAATCCTTGCAGATCCAAAAAGTTGGGTACCCCAGCTTTATATGGTCTTTTTCCTTTGTCCCACCTTTTTGCGTGGATTTTGCCCTTTTATTTATTTAAAGTCATACTATGGCCTTAAACCCTTTTAAATTGAGCTCACGCAGGATTTAAATTCTGTATGGAAAATCCTTAGCCAATTCAGTAAATATAAACCCACCTCAATTTTAACTAAAATTTTGGTAAGCTTGCATAAACCTTATGCAAATTTAAATTTAAGCTTATTTGAGCTTAAATTTAACAATTTTAAAAAAATGTTAAAAATGTTACATTAGTACTGTGAGATTCTTAAATCTTCTAATAACATAAGAAATAAGTGTTTTTGGGTATGACACCTTATGGATGTACCCTAAGCTATTTTTGGTGTAGAATCCAAAAATGACATAATATTTCATTTCTTAAGTGAAATTTTCATTTTTACTTCTGCAACTTTGTGAAGTACTCTTGCGAGTCTTTCAAGGTGCAAAGACCATTAATCAGAACATATGATAATATCATCAATATAAATGATAAGCCATCCTTCAGACAATTCTGTGGGAAAGATTGTATTCATCATTCTTTGATAATGGGATGGAGCATTTTTAATGCCAAATGGCATTCTAAGATACTCATAAATACCACAGTGAGTGATAATTCCAAGTAATTTCTTAGCTTTGGGCATCAAAACATTTTGATGAAAGCCTTTCAATGCATCCATTGATGTTATATACTTGGCTTTAGACAATTGAGTCAGGGTTTCTTGAATTCTAGGTATTGGGTACCTATCTGGAACTGTGTAAGTATTTAATGCTCTGAAATCTCCAACCATTCTTGACTTGTCATTGTGCCATGCAATAATAACGGGTGTTGTCACTTCAACTTCCTCATTATGGCCTACATTTCTTAGTACACCAAGTTGGATCAACTATTGGATATGTTTTTCCAAGGCTTCTCTAGCTCTGTGACTGGCTGGATAAGCTGGTCTTCTAAGTACTGGAGGATATGGCCTGTCAATATTAAGAGTAATATCAACTTCATGTCCCCTTATAGCACCTAATGGTTCATTATCAGAGGCAAATGCATTATTGTATGTGTATAACACATTAAAAAGTTCATTCCTCATCTTTGGTGACAATGATGGATTAATCTGTGCTTCAACAAGTTGATTAGACACAAATCCATCTTTGTAAGTATCCTTGACAGAAGATACTACAGATATTTGTTTTGGCATATTGAAAAAAGAAAATTTTTGTCTTTTGTTATCCCCAATTGTGAAATATCTGTCTTTATGGTTATTGATATCAATATCATAAATATTCAAGTAATCATTTCCAAGAATGATGTGCTGAGATGTGCAATTATCCATTACCACAATCACAGTTTTCATTCTCACACTTCCTGCTGGATGTGGAAATACAAGATTAGTGTCCAATATACCCAAGGGATACATATTGTTACTGGCACTACTAAATTGTACACCTTCTATTGGTAATAGATGGTTTTTCCATTCAGGAAGTATACTTTGGAGATAATCTTTGCCTACACAAGTGCAAAATGCCCCTGTATCCAAATTTACTTTGGCTTCAATATCACTCATTGAAACTGATGTGATACAGGATGCTCCAGAAGTGTAACCCTTTCCTCTAGCAGGTTTTGTTTTACACATTCTGGAATCTTGGATATTGATCAGGTTGCAGCAATCCTCACTGTACTGTGGCAAGTGGGTATGGACTTCTGTGACCTCAAAGAAAGCTGTAATGTTCTCGATGGGATAGTCCTCTACTGGTGTATCCTCAGAGACTGCAGAATCTTGATCAGACTCCTCTTTCTCTTCAGTACATTGAATTTCTTCAATGACTTGAACTTCATTAATTTTTGTCTTTTTGGTGCAAGTGTTTGCTAAATGTGAAGTACTTCCACATTTATGACACTTCAAGACAGGTCTTTCTGGTCTTTTATCCTCTCTGGGAATATTTGGGACCATCTTGGATTCCATAGGGATTCTAGTCCAAGTTTTACCAATTCTTGTTCTGGTAATGATATCTTCCATTGCATTAATGTAGTCCTCTGTTGAACAGGGTTTTACACATCTGCTTTTGATAGCATGTTCCAGTTCTCCTCCACACTTTCTTAATATCTTCATATTAATCATAGTGTCAGACATATCTGGGTGTAAAGCAGATAATCTGTCTTTTTGTTTAAAGAACCAAGTAAGTTGTTTATCTTTCTCTGAGTTAAAAATGGCACTTTCAAAAGCATTTTCCATTTTAAACCTCCAAGAATTGTTTGCCCATTTGGTAATCACTTCAGATTTCCACCAAGACCAATCATGTTTTCCATGATCCATCCTCATTTTGTAATACCATTTCTTTGCAGTCCTGGTAAACAGAGAGTGTAATTTCCACACTATGATTTCATCAGGTATATTAAAGTCTTTCTGTAACATATCAATAGTCCTGATGAACTCAATGTGGTTATATTCTCCTTCACCAGAGGATGTTGGCCATTCTTCTAATTTGGGAATATCTTTGACAGAGACAACATTTTCTCCTAGAAGTGGGGTAAAGCTTCCTTTAACAGAAAGGTTTTCTTCAGTCAAAGGTGTAGAATGTCTTGGCATATGTGGTTCATAATTCTTATGAATTTGCTCTAAATTTGCAATGATTTCATTTGTCAGCCTGTGACTCAAAACCAGAGCACAAGCATGACAGCCAATATACCATAAATCAATGGTATAGCCAAGATACCACCAAAACATGGAGCTGAGCCAAATCAGCTCAAAAGGTATCAAACCAAAGAGGAAACTCACCCCTTTCTGAAAATATAACTCCCATCACCATAGGACAAGAAATAACAAAGTTATTCCTGCTCAAAGTTATTGCTGAGCATAAACCTTAATTTTCACCTCTCATCTAAAATCTAGAAGGAGAGGCTTAACCCAATCAAATGGGTACTCACAATGAAGCTCTAAGACAGCGCTATCCAATGGTACAAGCCAAACTGAGCTAGCACCAGTATTACTTGAGTTATGGTCAAATTCAGGCCAAATAAGGGTGAACAAAACATTCACCTCTCATCTAACTTCTACAGTTTTGGTGTGGGATACTTGAAGTGGGGTCTTTTTTGAAAGCGCACAATCAGGGATATCTGATGGTGCCATCCACTTCCTCATATCTGAACTATAACAGAAGCTATGAGGCAAACAAGCTCAATACAGCTTTTTGCCCAAACCACGCCTATGTACAAAAAACCTTGTACATGCGATAACTTTGTCATATTTGATGATAACCATACCAAATTGGGTATCATTGTGTAGAGCACATACAGGGCTATCCAATGAACAAACTCTGATCATGATATCTCAAAAACAGACAGAGGTATGGCTATTTGAAAGCTATAATCCCACAATATGACCAATACAGCTGTATTATGACAGGATACAGTTGTACTCTGATTATGAGGTGTCAAACAGACGCTGAAGCTTGTTTATACTTCAATACCTCATAATTAAGTCAAATACAGAGGTCCATACAGGTTCTGTACAGTTTCTGACGCGTCAGGAGCACCAGACTACACCTGTAAACTCCATTGGTGAAAATGTTCACCCTGTATAGAGTAAAAATGACTACTTGTGGTTCTAAAACCACATTTCAACCCAATACTAGCCTGTATTGAGTGTATAGAACCACAAACCAGCCCACAGTAGTGAAAATTTTCACTCTGTGGTCGTGTGCAGAGGTAAACCACCTCCCACTACCCCAGAACAAGATAAAAGGAGGCTTTGCCTCACCAGGAAGCAAATCCAGAATCCTGTTCTTGATATTCTTACGTGGTATAACTTCTTAAAAGAAGTGGTACTCTTAGAATTTAAACAGGTATACTTTAAACTTAAGTATTGTAGGGTTTATTATTGTAAACCAACAGATAAACACTGCACCCAGGGCTATCAGCAGCACTCACCATCACTAAATTTATTTAGTATAGCCCTTTTAACCATCTCTTACCTTAATCATCATCTTTATTTTCGTGTCACACTCAGAGTTATAGCTTTTATTTGTCATTTTACAGCTATATCATAGAGTCATCCTGACATAATTCTTCAACTTCTGCCTTTCACTGTCACTTTTTGCTAAATGTGTAGCAAACTGATTGGTATTTTCAACTATCTTCAGAACATGATCTTGTAGAATCTTAAGTTGATCATTCATTTTAAAAATAGAAAGATCTTCCATTTCATCATTCTGAATCTGACATGTACTCTCAATTCTGCTACAGGCATTGATAATTGAATCAAATCTGGCATTTGTTAATTCATACCATTCAGTATATTTCTTGTCATGTTTTTTCAATTCATTAATATCTGATGTTATTTTAGTTAGCTTTGAATCAAGTTTACCAATTTCTACATTAATACTACTTTGTACATGATTTATTTGTGTGGAAAGGTCCTGTTCATCCTTTCCTACTCCTTGGCTGTGAATTCCATGAGAGTTCTGGCCATGTTGAACACACTGTCCACTGATGAAGGCTCCAATTTGGGGATCCTGTACCCTTGTGGGTAAGGTCTGTGACAATTTGCTTTGCCTTTGCCCTTGTTTTGATTGTTCTTGAGACCTCTCTACTTCTTCTGAGGTCCTTTGGGCTTGTCTTTGGACACTTCTGGAGCTGGTTTGGAGCTGGTAGACGCCACTGGGGCTTCTGTCTCCAAAACTGGAGTCATTTCCAGTTCCTTCTTCTGGTCTATAGATAAAAGACTTTGGTTATTCAACCAATTCTTTATCTTTTTGACTTTGTCTTTGCAAGACAGGGGGCTCCATCCTCCTAAGAGTTCTATGGTCTTCTCCTGACCCAGAAAGCTCTTGATGTGTAAGTAGGAGTTCATGGCCCCCTGCCAAAGGCTTGGGCATATTTCCCACTCCTCTTCTTTGGCTGCTCTGAACTAATTTTTGTACTGGCATTGATATATTTCTATTGCTGCCACTTGAAAATGGTTCAGCCCTGGAAATATGGTCATGAATCAGTTCAGGCTCAGAATTCACGTCAAAATCTGTTGGTACAGACCTTGGAGAATGGGGGCAACTCTGGCATCCTCAAAATGTGTCTTTCTTGTGGAAGACTTGGCACTTCTGGATTTGGTCTTGCCTCTTCCTTTTCCACATCCATCTGGTTGGACTGAATAGTTGCTTCCATTTCTGGTATGCACCATTTTTCATGTCAATTTAAAGATAAAAGGTGAAAATATAAGATAAAATACACACCTTTTGGTGGTAATTTAGCTTTTTGTGAGTTAAATAAATTCTCCTTTTAGCAATTTGCACCTCAATACTATCTTCAGATTCTGCTTCGGAAGATTCTGGACTAGTGATATATCTTTTACTGAGTCTGTTGCCAGCTGCACAGTATTTGATCAAAGACACTAGAAACAAATTATAAAAGAGAAAAAATTATTTTTTATACTGTTTAAAATATTTTTAAAGATTTTTTATAAGTTTTATATTCTTTAATATTAAAAAATTATTCTTTTTAAAGAAAAAAAAATTAAAATTCAAGATTTTGAATGAAAATTAATTCAGAGTAACTCAAAGAATAATTTTATAAGCTTTTGGATGTGAAAAAACCATGTGTAAAAACAGTATAAAATTAAACCAAATTCCTCAATGAAAAAGATTTCCATAACAATTTCAAAAATAAGAATTATTTTAACTTTAAAATGAAAGAAAAAATTATTAAATTAATATATTTTAGAACTCAAAAATATATTAGTTTAGGGTACAAGGTTCAAAAAATCACGGCCAGGCCCCCAAATGTAAGATGTGTCTATGAAACTGATTATAATATTACTATTAATCAACAGTACTATCACTGTTCTTATGAAATATAATAACAAAGTGTTATTATAACCACAATTAAATAATTAAACAATTATTTATTTCATGTGTTAAACACTACTAGTGATCTTAACAGTGAGCAAGTAATTGTCTACAAGAATCAATTACAAGAAGATTTTAATAATAAAACTTCTTTTTATTAAAATAATAAAATTATTTTAATATATAATTATCTTTTGAAAGAATAATTATAATGGTAATTCTTGAACAAAACTAATTTTAGAGAGAAACTTTGAGAATTAAAGATAAATCACTCACTAATATTCCAAAGAACTTATTGAAAGATAAGATAGAGAGATTTGACATAGAATTGTGGATTTAAAGGATAAAAATGAATTTTTAAGAGTATTACAAAAATTTATAGTTGTATTCTATGATTTGACGTCTTTCTGATTGATTCTGAAAGAATTAAAACACTTAAGAATAGCTTTTAACTAATACTTACTTCTTGGTAACAATGTTATAAATGATAATAAGATGATGATGATGTGGAAAAAACAGCAAGAGGAGGCCTCTTTTAAGTCAACAACAGCTCACAGAGGTGTGCCATGGAGCAAACTGAAAAAACCAGTGAGTGAGAAAACAATAAAATCTTTTGGATTATTGATTGCATCATCTGTTGTCACGTAAGATTATCATAATTACTTAATTGATGCTTTTATGTGACTACCAACCCCAATATGGCTAAGAATAAAAGGAGTAACATCTGTAAATCTTCTTTTATTCCAAAATTATCATTGATTTCTCAAAGTTATCAATGTTATTGGCAATTTCATCACAGGTTGTAATTACTGTGAATTTTTGAAGATTCAGTGTTTCACGTAGAATAGTCAAAATGGACTGTGAGTAAAACATTTAATTTTACTAGTAACACTGTAATTCTTTGTGGTGGTACCATGGATAATACAGTTCTCCATTGGTCCTTAATGTTTCAGAAAGATGCATTAAGAATTGTATTTTTAATGCATTTTTGAAGTTTTTACCTCATTTCTACGTAGAATTTCAAATATGAGTGTTTAACTGGTTGCTATGAGGTAATTCAATGGATACAAATCCAAAAAGGGTTTTAATTACTCTTTTGGGGTTTATTCATGGAAAATAATTAAGAATTGACATGGTTACAGGAGTTTAAGTAGCTTTTTACCTCCTTGGCATGTCAAAATAGCAGGTTATTTGCTATCTTCTTAAGATTTACTGTAGTTGTAACATGGTAACCAAGTTCCCAAAAGGTTTTAGTTTACCAATTAGGCCAAGATCAACCATGGAACCAAGCTTTGGAGCTGTCCATGTCTCTGAGGCCTCAGAAGTTGGGTACCCTGGCTCTCTTTGATGTCTTTTGTCCCCCTTGCTTATTTTTCACGTCAAAATAGAAAATTGAGTTTCAAGTGAGACATCCACTATGGGTGTACCAAAAGTCCATGTAAGAATACCATGATATTAAGTGCTCAAAACATGCATAACACTATTCTTAGTGTATATGTAACATGGGATTTCTCACATTCCATTATTTTGGTGTGAAAATAAGAAAAAGAAAAATTTTCATGGATCTTTTATGTGTCATTGATGATGTGGTATTGAAGTATTTTCCCTATTACCACCTCAAAGAGTTAGTTTGAGCTTATTCACTCTATGGAGCTACCCTAGGTGAATTTTTGTGTAGAATCCAAATCTGGCCTTAAATCCATGGATTTATTTACTCAATAGAAGTTTATTCATCTTTTCTGAAATTAAAAATGATGAATTTTGGATATATGCATGACTTATGAGTTATGCATAATTCAAAATTCATTTTTAAGATGATTGTTGCCTATTTGGGTATGTAAAATATACCTCAAGGCTCACATACACAGAGCTCTTGATTATTTTGTATTTTCAGTCAATTAAACCCTGAAATCAGCCCATTGATCTTTTTTCTTTTGAATATCATGGGATACCATTCTATAGCCACGGTTTCCATTACCCTGGACATTGATGGCCTTGGATTTGTATTTCAAATTGAATTTTTGAAAGTATTCTGAGAAAGATACCTCATAAAAATGGTTCAAAAAAACTTCCAAATTACAATCAATACACAAATAACAGAAAATCTTGGAGAATTAATCACTTATGCAATAATTTCTTTTTCAATTCAAACAGGTTAAACAAACTAAATAATAAGTTTTAAAGGGTTTCTCAGTATTTTGGGACTTCTTTTTGTGAGATTCCAATGATCTTAGAAAATATTGTGGACCTAATTAGGGTGACTCCTTACTTTACATATTCATTTAAGTCAGTTTCTTAAGGTAAAGAATTTGATAAAGCAATTTATTTGGATATAGAGGCCTCAGAATGATTAAATTCTTTGAATCCATCCCCTTTCATCATTTGAGGGAGGAGAATTTTACTATGATCTTGAAGTTATTGTGGTTTTGAATTTTTATAGAGGTTTTCCTCTTCTATTAGATTAAATTTCACTTATTTCAAATCTTTAAAAATGTATTTACTTTTATATTTATACTTGAGGTCTTTCAAGATTGTTTTTCAAATTTGATATCAATTCTTAATAATATTATCATTAATATTGAACTTTAATAATTTGATAGAAATATTTCCTTTGAAAGAAAAATATTCTTTTGTAAAGAATATTTAATTATTTCTTTTATTGATTATCAAAAAAAAGTCTAATTAAATTTTTTTAAAGATTTTTTTCAACTTGATTCTTTATTTATTCATTGATTAATTTTTAAAAATACAATAATAATCTGATTGATAAGGATTATTCAAAAAATAGGGTGCTGGTAAAAAAAGGTAAGCTTTGAGTATATACAACTAAGCCCTTATGTGTTTTCAGCATAAAATTAAGTCCTTTTACCCAGTTATTTACAAAAAGTGTAGGTAAACTATTCTCAAAAAAGAAATTCTCAGGCTTAGTTCTGAGTATTTTTGACCATATTTTTATCAATGTGGGATGTCAATATCCACAAATATTTTCCATTTGTTTTCCAAATTTCTCCAAATTGGCTATTTTTAAAAAATAATTATAAATCTTCCCACTTATGAATTTACCTTTGTTGGAAAAAAATAAAGGGGAGAAGTTTGGGAATAAAAGCCCAGAAGCCCCTAATTTTGGGAATCTCTTTGGGTGGGAAAATTGAAGGCCCAAAAACTTGTGTTCTTTTAAAATATTTTTTTTCATGTTTGTAATATGAATATTTGTAAATACAAAATTGACTAAGGTGGGATTTACGCAAAAAATCAAGACTTATAAGGGGAATATTTGGCACAAAAAGTAAGTACAAAAAAATTAAATCTGAATCAACCTTTGGGGCTTTTCTGAGAGGGGGAGGCAGATTGGACAAATATAACATCCTGTATTTATTAAATTTATCTTCCCACCCCAGGGCTTGTGGCTGGGAATTAAGTTCTCAATTCACAGTAATGGGGGAGCTGGATAAACCTTAGAAAGGATGATATCCAATGGGACAAAATGCAAACAGATATCCAAAAAACAGATTAAAATTCAGGAATTGTCATTTAGAGGAAAGAAATAAGAAATAAAAGAGAAATATTGGATTGTGGAATACAATGAAACTGGTCTCTGATACTTATTTTCAATTGGAGCTCCCATATCAGGAATGGAAATCCACTTTCTCTTTTGATCCTGGAAAAAAACTTCATATCACCCCATTCTTTCCAAATAAGAGGATAATTAGGGTACCAAAGTGTTCATGCCTTCATAAAGGTCTTGATTCTTTTTTGAATTTCTTCAGCCAAGTCACCTGTGACATCAGCCCATTGATCTTGAGTCTTTTAAGCTTAATGGGATACTGTTTTATAGCCAAATTTTCCATAACCCTGGACATCAATGGGCTTGAAGTTTTATTTCAAAGGAATTTTGGCAAGTATTCTGACACAGGTAACTAAGAAAAATTGGTGAAAAAACTTAATAAATATCAAAATAAACAAAAAAAAATCTATTTTAAAATGAATCAAAAACTCACAAAGTGCTTGGAGAATTCATCACTTTTATGATAATTTCTTTTTCAATGCTCACAGCTTAAGTAAATTTCATCATATATCTTCAAAGCTGTTTCAGGCTTGTGGTATTTTTTTTGAGGTTCTGATACTCTTGGCCAATATACTGAGCCTTCTGAGGGTGACTACTAATTTGCTTTATTAATTCAATTCATTTTCTTAAGGTAGTGAATATGATTGATTTATTGATTTGAATAATGAGGCCTCAAATTATTCAGAGAAATCCACTTCCAAAACTTGAGGGGGGGGGGTAATTTACTGTGATCTCAAAGTTTTGGAAACTTTAGCTTTTGATAGATCCATTCCTCTCCTCTTGGATTGACTTCCAATTATTTCAACCCTTGAGGTATATATTTTTTTACTTTTATTTTTGTTTTTGTATTTGGAACCTTGAGGTTTTCCACAGATATTTTTACATTATAGTGGGTCTTCATAATATTCTTTATCCCCTTGAATTTTGGGAATCTTATTAAAATTTACCTTTCTAATAAAAACATCTTGAAAATTTAAAAGAATTGGGGTTATTTCTTTCATTAGTCTTTTAAAAAAGGTCTTCCCCAATATTTCTGAATATTCTTTTGCATTTATTCATTTTTTATTTTTTCACTCATTAATTCATTCTTTCTAAACGCTTTTATTATCACTTTGATAGCCAATCTGAAAATGATATGTCAATGAAAATCAGTTAATTTAAAAAAAACTATGAAATTGAAGACAAAGAAATCCTCACAGGTAAATTCAAATGAAACTTAGATTGAAATTCTGGTACCTTGAGCCTTTGGAGCTTGGAAAATGCCTGTTGGTTCTTGTGCTTGCAAGTTGTGCCTTGATAATTTCTGTATTTGGTGATATATTTTTCATTGGGGGGAAATTTGATTTTGAAATTCCTAAAGGCCATCTGAAGGGCATAATGAGACACCTTGCCACTGAGAGAACAGATGTGTGGAGGGAAATTCTTGAAATTTGTAATTCTTTCTTTAGAGATTTGGTTGATCATTTCAATTGATTTTCTCTTGAAATCCATGTGAAGGGCCCTAACAGCCTTCAGGAAAGTTCCAGTAGAATTTTGAAGCCAAATTTTAACCATGGCATGGGCACCTTCAACTCTTCAGGTGAAGCCCACACCCAGGTGACAATGTTAGCTGGTCCAGGCTGGAATATAATAATCCTTTAGAGGAAGCCAGTTTCTTTCCAATTATTGGAAAAAATCAGTATTTTTGACTTGCTTTTGAAGCTTCTTCCAGTTACCTTTGAAACAAATTTCAGTTGATGAATAACTAAATTTCAAAGTCATTAATAAACAAAATGATATGAATAAAAGTAAAAATTATAAGTGAGTTACTTCATTGAAAAGTCCCATAGAATTCTCAAAATAAATACCATGACAAATTTTGTTCATGCAATTAGAAGATACATCTTCATTTATGTGCTAAATGAATAATATGACTTTTAAGTCTAGGAAGAGCTTCTGATGAGAACTTTCCAGGGCCAAATTTCTTTCAATAAGAATAACTTGAGGAGAAAAGCCATTGGTTCTTTTGAGGACTTTTTCTATTTATTGATTCACTTCCCAAGTATTTGAGGGTTCAGTTTCATCCTTCATCAAAAAAGAATCCCCAGAAAAATTCTTATTTGTTGATCTGAATCAAACAATATGGAGAAGGAAATTTTTTTTACTTCTTTGTTTTATGAGTAAAAGAAATAAGAATCACTTGAGGAAATACATGAAGTATTTTTATGGCAAGGGGGTGATTCAAAAACAATGAGGTAATATGTTCCTCAGTATCCCTTGCACAGGAACACACAAACCTTTCTTCTTTAAGGGTGAAAGGAAGAGAATCAATGGACTCTCTTCCTTGCAGTTTGTCTTTCTTTAATTTCTTGACTTGTTTGTAAGTTTCTTGAAGGGTTACAGGCCTTCCACACTCCCATTGGCTGCATAGCTTGGCCTGAATTTGCCTTGTGATGAGAAGTGATTCAAACTACTGTGAAATTTGGGATGTTTCTTACTCATTGATCTTTATGAAAGCAGGATGTTGCCTGATAATTTCAGTGGCATCATGGCTTTGTTCAGAATTTTTGACTTCAAGAGTGTCACAGGGAATCTTGAGAATAACAACAGTGGCCTGGCACTCAGTAGTAAGGGAACTCACTCGGAATACTCCAAATAATCAAGTATATAAGAAAGAATATATTTTTTTGAAAAGAATAAGGAAATTAAAAGATGAGATGAAATAATAAAGAAAGCCAGATGGCCAAAGAGAAAACCAATCAAGTCCTTTATTTGATGTTTCAACCTTCCAGAAAGAACAATGGAATTAGTAAGGGATATTACCACTAATATCCACCAAAAGGAAAGAGAAGAGGGGCAAATGAACAACTTAGTAATTTCATTATTCAATATGAAGATGAATAAAAGATAAAAAAGAAATCCTAGTAGATTAATTACTTGGAGGAAAAAAGCCCCAGGGTTGAAAGAGAGGCTGGTATATATGACAAGTTGAGAGCTTGACTGCTTCAGGCTGACAACTGGGCTGTAATCAATCCTTGAATCTGTATGGGTTGCATAAGCAAATGTACAATTCCCTCCAGAAAATATCCAAAAACCTTATTTGGGGGAACTCAATTTTTTTTGATTTTCACTCACTGCCCCTAGCCCCATTTTCATATTTTTTAATTTTTATTCTTCCTCTTTTGTATTTTTCATAACTCTGTTTTTGTAATATATTTTTTTCCCTCACCAACTTCTCTCATTCCCCCTTTTTTAATTAAAAAATTGGCTCTTGGTATTTTTCTTCATTTAAATTAATTAATTTGGTCAATAAAAATGTCTGTTTCCATCATTTTGTTTTTCTATGTCACATTTCTGACTTTTTCTGACTGTCAAGTAGATGTCAGATCTGTGTTTAACACCATCATTCCTCCAACCAATCATTGTCCACCATCATAAAATACTGAATTAAATTGTACTTTGTGGTCTCTGAAACAGTTTCAGAATTTAAATATAGAGGTGTTGTAATTTCTTCAGGTAAGATACTCTAATCATTTATCAAATATGGACTAATATTTTACTTATATATATATTTATTTATTTATCATGCCACAATCCCTTGATGAAAAAACTCAGGGTCAAATTGTTTGAATGAGTCCTTCTGGAGCCTTAATACAAACCATTACCAATCATTTACAAGTCCCCCCAACTATGGTTTACAATAAAATTCACCAGAATTGTGAGTGTGGCCATCCTAAATAACTACCAACACCAGGAAGACCAAGAAAGCTCAACAGAATCAATGCAATAAGTTGGGGGAAATGAAAAGTTTGATTACTGTTGATTTCTCTATCATTACGCTTAGCATTGCTATTCACAAGGACCTTGGTAATAAATCTGGTATTTCTGTCAAGAAACCTTACCTCTCACACCATGAAAAGAAAAGATATCCCCACTGGTGGGGGTAGCAGGTAAGACCCAGCTTTCAACCTGGTTCATACTGGGCTCTAACTTTCTATTATTATTTGGTCATCTTCAAAGCTGGATTCTAAAGATTCAGGAATACTTCACAAAATTCATTGAATTATTTAACTTCTGTAAGTCCCAAATAATCCTTTAGTCCAGGGAATTATTTGAGATAAAAATCAACAACTTTAAAATGAATATGAAGCCATTAGTCATGAAATATTTCTTTATGATTCTCAGAATCAAAATACCCTCTTTCCTTATCTCCTATCATATACTTACTTACATTTATTTTATTTCTCTGAAATTTCATTCATCAGATGTCAAGATTCAAAATCTTTTGGATCTTTACATAAGAATATATCTCTCTAAAAGAAATCCTTCTTGTCATTTTCTCTCACTCACTTAAAAAGCCAAAAACTGAATTTTCATGTTTTATTATAATGTTCTCCCAAAATCTTGATTTATCTTAATATCTAAAGATTGAACACAAACAAAGTTATATTATTTCCTTCTTCATGCAGTTTGAAACAATCTCAAAAGTTTTTTTACAAATATCAGATTGAAGAGAAATTTCTCTATTTCTAATCCATGAATTTCAATATTTTTTGAAACTTGGGACCAAAAAACACTTACATTTTGCCAATAATCATGTTTCAATCACTGTCACACCTTTTTTCTATGATAGAAATAAGCTGAGACCCCTTTTGACTCAAAAATTGTTTCCTTACACATCACCCAACATTTAATGTATACAAAAATTGTAAAATAAACTACTTTATAGTGCTATTTCTCAAAATGTTATTACTGAAAGAAAAATTCATCATATCCTACTGTGGTTGAGGAATAAAATTCGGCACATTCCCTTAATATTCTTCTATTTTTCCAGAAAAAAGTCAGAAAGCCTATAATAATTTTTCAAATTAGAGACATTTTAATACATTACTAACCCTCCATCAAAATAAAAATTTAAAAAATCAATTTTACACTGATATGTTGCAATTATTTATATTAAAAATAATATTATTCGGATGAAAAATATGTACTAAGTTTGCCAAAGTATGAAAATGAGGTATAGATATGCCAGTTTTTTTAAAAAAATTGAATTTCAATTGATGGAGGTAATTATTTCAATGAAAGGTCCATTTAATGATATTAGTATTAGATATTATCACACTTATTTCTCCAAGAAAATCTTTTCAATATACTTTGCAATTTAGTTTACTTTTGCATTTTCTTAGTAATAATGAATTCATTAACATTGTGATAATATATGATCCACAATCATAATCTTAAATTTATAAAGAAGATGTATCAGGTTGAAAGATTTGTTGGAAGACATATATTCCCTTTCATATGGATATTAGCATTAAGATGGAAATTAAAAAAAGAAGGCTAATGATAAAATAAGCTCACCATCATACAAATGTAATGAATTTCATGAATACGTATCACTGGATCAAAATAATAATAATAACAATCATATCAAAAGCCTTATTTTGGTTTTAAAATAATACACTCAATTTAAAAACTCCCCATCCAGCTCATCAGTTTTAATAAGTGATTTTATTATTATTTTAGTCTTCCAAAATCTGCGGGTATTATATTCAGGTCAATATAATGAGCTTCAATTGGTGGTACAACTGATCTCTTGAAATAAGATAATTGATTCCTAAATTTAGAATATTTCTGATATTATATGTATCACTTAAACTCAAATGTCTAAAGTATGCTTCTTCCAAGTGTCTACCTCCCAGAGATTTCAAAGTATTAATACCCTTAAAGTGTGGTTTATAAGCAGGCGAATTTGAATTTAATTTTATGTTTTGTATTGAAAAAGTAAAGAATTTATGCAAAGATATAAATTTCAATATTCATATAGTTTTCTGAAACTAGTGAGTTTTGAAAATAGGCATACTCAAATGCTTAATCCCCTCAAAATGGACCTGAAAGGTCGTCTTCTCATTTCATAGCTGTGGTGGAATTTTCAAATGCTTCCTTTAAGCTAGGAGTTTTTTCCACAATTTTCAAAATGAATCTATATATTGATTGACATATATTCCTGAAGTATAACTTGCTTCTAGATTTGGATTTGAGATTTTTATCAACTAAGTATTCAGCCCATATATATGAAAGGCCCAAACATGGCAGACATAGATATTATTTTCTTCCTTCATTCCAACATATTATTGTTAATATTTTTGAAAATGGAATATTTGAAGGTGAAAAGGTGTATTTTCAGTTCATAAAAATGTTTCATAAAAAGTATTTTCTCATACAGAAAAATTATAATTTTATCTTGAAAGGAATTTTGTTTTTTGAAGATTTTAATACTAAATTTGATAAAAATAAAAAAGATTTTCACAGTAATGATGTATGACCATTTTTCATTTTTCTTCATTGAGAAAAATAACTTCAAAAGTAAACAAACCTAATTATTCAGCCCATTATTTGGCTCTTCAGCCCAGTGGAAACAATTATTGAATTATATTCACTAAGAAATCTAGCTTCAGAGATTCAAAAAATATTTATGGAAGGCACATTTGAAGTTAAAGACTTGTAAAATTTGGAGAAGCTAATATTTTCATAAATGCCTCTATGTAAGAGTTTATGATCTGAGAAAAAATATATTTTATATCAATAAAAAAGCTTAGTATACATTCTTTGGATATCTGAGTCAAAGAAGATAAGACCATCCTTTGGAGTTTCCTTAGAAATTTTTGAATGAAAGGGTAAGTTGTCAAAGCTTCCATCATCTTGGAAAGTGTGAGCCTTAGAGGTATTTTCATATACCCAAAATACCACAAATAACAAAATAAGATATAAATATAAAGAAAAGAAATTTTTTTACATTATCAAAATGAAAATTAAGATATAAATACAAATTTATATACAAAAATAAAGATTTAATTATAATTTAAAACAAAAATTACATTAAATTTTAAAAATTGTGAAATTGCATTTTTACTTGAAAAAATTAAGTAAAAATAAATTTTCAATAAAATTAATGAAATTAAAATATTTTGGGTAAAAATTTACATGAAATATATTATAGATTTTCATCCAATAAATAAGCTCAAGAAAGTTATTTCACCATTGGATTCCTCATAAAAATTAAGGTGGGGTCACCTCTGCATAAAATTTCTGTAACTCAACTTTAAATAAGCTTAAATTAAATTTTTAGTATTCTCTGTACAAAAGTTAAAAATACTCAAACCTTAATTTAATTCACACCAAATGTGGTGTTAACCATCAATTTTTGTGTTAAAATTGAGGTGTTGTGTGTAGCTTAGAAGTTATGAGGAATTGAAGTATTTTCAATTTAAATGTCAAAATGTGTGCATGTATTACATAAGTGAGCTGTAATTTCCATATGAGGTATCAATTATTACAGTTGTGTACTGTAAAACTCAATTTAATTGTATGTGTAAATTACAAGTGTATTACATGATGACGAATTAAAGAAAAAAACAAATTGGAAAGATTAATTCTGGGGGGAAAAGGTACTCTAGCCCCAAGGGGGAGCCAGACCCCCAAATTCCTTGCTGACAGGTGTGGGATGTCAAAGGCCACACAAAAGGTCATCACTTCTGGCCTGGAATTGAGTCACAGGGTCTGTGACTCAATTGATGACAAGGTTTTGATACCAACCAGGGCAGTTTTTAACTGTTGCCAAGAGGGTAAAACTACCCTTAAGTTAAAACAATCTTGGGACAAACAGTTTTAACTGGTTTCTATGTCTTTTACACCCATTCTGACGTGTTGTGAAGGCTTCAGACCAGGTATTACTATAGTAATGGCTAGTTTAAGGGTCTAACATGGCTAAAACCAGCCTTTTTTTGGTCTAAACCAGGGTTCAATGATGCTGTGAGCCCTAGAGGTAATTTCATACACCCAAAAGACCACAAATATAAAAAATAACATATTAATATAAATAAAATAAATTTATTTATATTATTAAAATAAAAATCATAATATAAATATAAAATTATATTAAAAATAAAAAATTAATTACAATTTAAAAATAAAAATACATTAAATTTTGTAAGTATAAAAGTACATTTATACTTGAAAAAATTAAGTAAAAATGAAATTTTAACAAAATTGTGAAAAAATAAATAAATTTGGACAAAAGCTAAATAAGAATTATTATAACTTTTTATCCAATAAATAAATACATAAAAATTATTTCACCATTGGATTCCTCATAAAAAATCAGGTGGGGTCACCTCGGAGTGAAATTCTTGTAACTCAACTCTAAATAAGCTTAAATTAAGTTTTTAGTATTTTCAATACAAAAGTTGAAAATACTCAAAACCTTAATTTAATTCACACCACATGTGGTGTTAACCATCAATTTTTGTGTTAAAATTGAGGTGTTGTGTTTAGTTTAGAAGTTATGAGGAATTGAAGTATTTTCAATTGAATTCAATTGAAATGTCAAAATGTGTGTGTGTATTACATAAGTGAACTTTGATTTACATATGAGGTGTCAATTATTACTGTATTGTACTGTACAATTGAATTGAATTACATATCTAAATCATAAGTATAATACATGATGAGGAATTAAAGGAAAAATAAATTGGAAAGATTAAATTTGGGGGGGAAAAGAACTCCAGCTCTAAGGGGGAGCTAGACCCCCGAAATCCTTGCTGACAGGCATGGGATGTCAAAATTCACGCAAAAGTTCATCACTTTTGGCCTGGAATTTAGTTACAGGGTCTGTGGACTCAATTGATGATGAGGTTTTGATACCAACTGGGGTAGTTTTAGCTGTTGCCAAGAGGGTAAAACTACCCTTAAGATAAAACAATCATAGTAAAAACAGTTTTAACTAGTTTCTACGCCTCTGACACACATTCTGACGTGTTTTGAAGGCTCTAGGCCTGGTATTGCTATAGTAATGGCTGATTGAAGGGTCTAAAATGGCTAAAAATGGCTTAAACCAACCCTTTTTGGTCTAAACCAGGGTTCAATGAGGCCATAATTGGCCTTTCTGTTGTCAGACTGTTTTTCAAGACTGACAAGAGTAAATTTTACTTTTGGAGTAAGAGAATTGATGGCTATAAAAGAATGTCTTCATTGCCCCACTTTTCTCTTCATGTTAGAATCTTTTCCTTTTATAATTAGTTTAAACATTGTTAAACCAATCAATAAAAGATTCCAACCACCTTTCTTATATCATTTTAAACCTTTTAACCACGTGAAAAAATCATTATAATCATTTTTTGTAACTCTTATAATCATTTTTATCCCTGAACCACCCCAAAAGTGAATTAAAGCATCTTTCATCACTGTAAACTTTGTCACTTTGTTTCCAAATTCACTCTGGTCACTTTTGGGCGTTTTTTCTCTTGAATATTCTTTTTAAAGACTTTGTTCTTTAATTAATTTTTTGCAGTTTTTTTGCTCAATTAATTCCAATTGAAATTGCTCTTGAAGAAATTTGTTTTGTAGCATTAAAATATCTCTTGTAGAGTATTTTTTGGATAAATTTTTATTGTTGGTAAAACAATAAATCTTCATCATATTATTGTTTTATACTAATAAAGTTAGAAACAATAAAATTGGCGTGTTTTCTCTTCAAAATAATATTTCATAGTATTTTTAACTGAATTTTACCTTATACAAATTTTGAGGACAGGAAAAGTACTTGATTTTTAATCAAAGTTTCATATCCACATCTTACATTTGGGGGCCCAGGCGTGATATTTTACCTGTGAAATATTTTTTTTACTCTTTTCAAATCTTTTTTCTTATATTGAAAGATTTAAAAACATATAAAAAATACTTATAATTCAAAAAATCCATAAAAAAATAATTTTTTTCATATTATAAGTGAGGCTTATATTTTTATTTCCTTTTTGAAATAACCTTTTTTTTACTTAATTAATTGGCTTTTTCATTAATTTTAGTGTCTGACAACGTGGTAGGACAAGAAAACATTGAAACAGGCTGAACAGTCACCAGCATTGTTCCTGCAAGCACTATTAATTCAGACCATAATAGTACTGTCATTGTGACTCAAAATAATCAAACTGAACCAATATCTTCTGAATTGATTAGCTTGGACATAAGTAATACTCTTCAGGAAGCTAAGAATTTGGCCAATAGTAAGTTCTTTGACGTAAAAATACTATTTTAAGCCTTTTTAAACCATAATTATGCCTTCAACCAGGTCAGGAGCAAGCTAAAACCCCTCAAGCAGCTCCCAAAAAGGTAATAGACGTGATTATGGCAGAGTCCAATCAGGTACAGAAGGAAAAGGGTCAGTTGATGACTTCCAAACAACTAAATTAGGTCATTCTGAAGCTGATAATACTATTTTACCTTCAAAAAGAGCTGACACCACCACAACAAGCCTCTGTGGACATATACAAAGCCAGCCACAGTGCATACAACAATGCACTTCAATTCAAGGAGTACCAGATCCTTGCAGACCTGTGGAAGAATTGCATGAATTCTTACCTGACAGTAAGAAAATTCTTGGGCCATCCCAACACTTGCAAATTGCTCAATGGATGGCATCCACTGATGGAGAAGAAAAACATGATGCTTTTGACACTAGAATGGAGGAAAAACAACCCTCCACCACCCAAACCAGTGCCAAAAACAGCCCCAGTGGCCAGAAGCAGCAATTCCAACGTGAAAAAGCAGCCACAAACTCCAAACAAGGGAAAAGGGAAGGCACCAGCCCCAAAGCCTTACAGCCAGGGCTACAGAATCCCAAAGATTCAGCAGGATGCCATGGAAAATGTATTTCAGATGGCCAGAACCATGATCGAATTACAGAAGAAGGAGGAAGCCAGATTAAGATTCCAGAAATGATTTCTGACATATTTGATTCCATCCCAGAGTTGTATAATGCTATAAATGACGTGAAAAAACATCTTTTTGATAAAAATGAAACCATTTGTAACAATATTAAAACAAACAACCTGAGTCTGTGCCAAATTAATGAAACACTTATGTGTTTTGAAAAAGCTTGAAGGACAATTAAAAATTCCAATAATGATAATTCTTCTAACAATCAAATAAATGAACAATCTGCCATTATTAAAGAATTAACAGATAAATATTCTAAATTCAATATTGATGACATAATTGAAACAAGAATTAAACAAGCCATAAATATTATCAAAACAGATAACAAGAAAGTCCTTGATGACATTTCAAATTCATTTACTGAAGTAAAGACATATACCATTGCCTTGAAAAAGTGTTTTGGTGCTTCACAAGAAGAAGTATCAAAATTATCAATGAAATTGAATCAAGTCACTGCTGATAATACAAGACAGACAGAGCTATGGCAAGAACTGACACATAAGGAAGACATGTATAAAATTGAAGTAATAAATTTAATACAAAGCTTCCAACATGAATACAGAAATTCCCAAAGGTCTAGCAAAAGTAAAATGAATGACATTGAACAAATACTGAACACCTTACCAATAATGTCTACACCTCTAAATCAAAATGAAGGCACAAGAATTTCAAATCCACAAGTATTGGATCCTGATAATTCACAATTAAAAAATGAATTATCCACTTCTTTTCATAACTTGGAACCATCAATGGGCCAAGCACTCTTGAAAGAAGTTCCAAAACTTAAAGAATGGCCTCACTTCAGTGGTGAAGGAGAGTATGACCATATGGAATTCATTAGAGGTATTGACATGATCAAAGAGGATTTTGAATTACCAGAAAGATTGGTAACAGCCAGGTTTAACACCCTGTTTACCAGATCAGCTCACAGATGGTACATCAAAATAAGACAAGCACATGGACACAAGAGTTGGACTTAGTGGAAAAGCCAAATCATCAACAAATGGGAAAATGATGCTTGGAGGTTTAAAGTTGAAACAGCCTTTCAATCTGCCAAATTTAATGCTGATAAAGACAAAGCTTTACCATGGTTTTGCCAACAAAAGGACAGACTAACAGCATTATATCCTGACATGTCAGAATTTATGATCCATAGGAAAATTCTGAGACAATGTGGAGGTGACATAAAGCATGCTGTCAAAAGCAGGACTACTGAACAATCTTCAGCAGAAGATATTATCAATATACTAGAAGAAGTAACCACCAGAACCAAAATTGGTTCTAGTAGGGTGAATCTCAAAACAAGGTTTAATACACCTTGGAAAGATTCTGTGGACAAAAAACCCAAAGAAAATTCTAGTAATATTAAGTATAAATCTGCAGATACAGTCAGAAAGTGCCATATTTGCCAAAGCACCACCCATTTAGCCAATACATGTCCAAAAAGGGGGAAAATCA
Source organism: Austropuccinia psidii (assembly GCA_023105745.1). Taxonomy (NCBI): domain Eukaryota; kingdom Fungi; phylum Basidiomycota; class Pucciniomycetes; order Pucciniales; family Sphaerophragmiaceae; genus Austropuccinia; species Austropuccinia psidii. The sequence continues at coordinate 34,930,873 of JALGQZ010000003.1, read as the reverse complement.
ATGAAATTGACATTGAAAAGGAACCAGATGTTGACAAAGAAGACATAACTGAAGACAATTCAGATGATAAGTCATCCATATTTTCTGAATCTTCAAAAGATATAGAAAGTATCAATGCCACTTTTGACATTATGGAATCTTATTCCCACTTGCCACAATTGAGCAATGGTCAAGTTGATTTATCAAAAGTTCAACATGCACAGCTTATGAAGACAAAACCAAATAGAGGGAAAGGTTATACAGCTGGTAACTCCTGTATAACAGAAGTGGTGATTGACAACAAGCCCACCAAACTTTTGCTTGACCCAGGAGCCCTCTGCTCTTGTGTTGGAAAATCTTTTCTTAAAACTTGTGTACCAAATTTTGAAGACCAATTGTTACCAATTGATGGTATAAAATTCAAAAGTGCAAGTAACCCAATGAAAGCATTAGGAATCTTTGAGACCAATGTCATATTCCCACACATAAATGGGAATTTAAGAATCACAGTTGAATTTGTTGTTATAGAAAATTGCTCTAGTACCCATTTTATATTGGGAAATGACTATTTAATCATGTATGGGATAAGTTTACATTATAAAAAAGACAGATAATTTACAATTGGGGACAATAAGCGCCAGAAATTTGCCTTTTCACCATTTAAAAGACAAATTACAGTAAACAAAGTATCACCAGTCAACTTAGAGTTAGAGAAATTAAAGTCTGAACAGTTAAATGAGGCTGAGATAAGCCTTCATCTGACTGATAAACAAGAAAATGAACTTTCTTCCCTTTTGTATGACCACAGAGGAGCATTTGCTACAGACAAAGAACCTCTGGGAGCAATTATTGGTCATGAAGTTGACATCATTCTTAACATTGAGAGACCTTATCCACCACTCTTAAGAAGACCTGCTTATCCAGCAAGTCCAAAATCAAGAGAAGCTCTAGAAATTCATATCAAAGAAATTCTGGACCTTGTTGTAATAAGAAAAGTAGGCCACAATGAGGAAGTAGAAATAACTACACCAGTCATAGTGGCGTGGCATAATGGAAAATCCAGAATGGTTGGGGAATTTAGAGCTCTGAACACTTACACTGTCCCAGACAGATACCCAATACCAAAAATCCAAATTGCCCTTACTCAAATATCTCAAGCAGTGTATATAACCACTATGGATGCCCTTAAAGTATTCCATCAAAATGTGGTAACACCAAGAGCAAGAAAATACTTGAGAATTATTGTGCATTGTGGAGTGTATGAATACTTAAGGATGCCCTTTGGTATCAAAAATGCACCTTCACACTTCCAAAGAATGATTAATTAAATCTTCCCTGAAGAACTCTCAGAGGGATGGTTAATCATTTACATTGATGACATTATTATCTGCTCAAAGACTTGGGAGGAGCACATGTACAGATTATCAAGAGTTTTGACAAAAATCCAATCAGTAAACATGAAAATCTCCTTGAATAAATGCCATTTTGGACTTAAAGAACTTGAAGCACTAGGAGATGTTGTATCTGGTTTGTCCCTTGGAGTTGACAAAAACAAAGTTGCAGCAGTATTGTTGAAACCCATGCCTCAGAAGAAGAAGGAAATTAAGTCATTCTTAGGTTTTGCAGGATATTACAGGCAACACAGTAAAGATTTTGCATCCATAGCAAGACCACTTTATAAGCTGTGTGACAAAGATACAGTATTTGAAATGACTGTTGACAGAGTCAAAGCTTTTGAGTCTCTAAGAGAAGCATTGACCACTGCTCCACTCTTACTGATTCCAGACTTTAAACTACCTTTCAAGCTGTATATTGATGCATCAGGGGATGGACTAGGTGCTACACTTCACCAAGTTCAGATCATAAATGATAAACCTGTAGAAGGACCCATATGTTTCATATCCAGGCAAATCAAACCAACTGAAGCCAGATATGGAGCAAGTCAGATGGAATGTCTATGCCTTGTCTGGGCCTTGGAAAAATTGAACTACTTTTTAGAGGGATGTGTTTTTGAAGTGATAACAGATTGTAAAGCTGTCAAATCACTTTTGAACATGAAAACACCCAACAGACACATGCTCAGATGGCAAATAGCCATACAAGAATACAGAGGCAATATGACTATTGTTCATAAGGATGGGAATATTCATAAGAATGCAGATGGACTAAGCAGATGGCCATTACCAAATAATATTGATAATCCTGCTTATGTTCCAGAAGAAGCTTCACCACAAATTCCAATAGAAGGAATAAGTGTTACAGACTTGAACACCACCTTCTTTGAAGAAGTCAGAAGTACTTACACTCAAGATAAGAATTGTAGCATCTTATGCCAATTACTTAACAAAGACTGTAAAGACAACTCTCTAATACATGCCTTGGATGAAGTATGGAGAAAATCTTATGATGAAGGAAGATTTCACCTACTGGATGGTATAATTTACCACAGAACCAAGCACACATGTTTCATGACAGTTGTAGACAGGTCATTAATCAATCTTGTACTGAAAGAATGCCATGATAGTCCCTTTTCAGGACATCTTTCTGAAGACAGAATAAGACAGAAAGTAAAGACCTGCATATGGTGGCCAATGTGGCAGAAAGATGTTGCAGAGTATTGCAAAACCTGTGACAGATGCCAAAAGGCAAATAAATCCACTGGCAAAAGACTTGGAAATATGATAAAAATCCAAGAACCAAACAGCCCTTGTGAAATTGTCCATATGGATTGAGTAACTGGCCTACCACCAGGAGGTGACAGAAGCTATAATGCTTTCCTAGTAATTGTGGACAGATTCAGTAAAACCCCAATCTTTTTACCATATCACAAAGATGATACAGCCATGGATACATCTCTTCTGATATGAAATAGAGTAGTGTCATGGACTGGGATATTTACAAATATCATCAGTGATAGAGATCTCAAATTCACTTCAGCACTATGGACAAATCTTCACCAATTATTTGGCACTAAACTGTCTTTCTCTACAGCCTACCACCCACAAACTGATGGCCTGGCTGAAAGGATGATCCAAACCTTAGAGGACATGGTGAGAAGATTTTGTGCATATGGCCTTGAATTCAAAGATTGTGATGGATTTACCCATTATTGGTGTACTCTGTTGCCAGCACTGGAATTAGCATATAAAACATCAATCCATGCCAGTACCAATCAGACTCCTGCTATTCTAGAAAAAGGATGGAACCCCAAGTTACCCCAAGATTCCTTGAGGAAAGACTTAATTGAAATACATCCCACAGCTGCTAGCTTCAAAGGAATGCTAGACAAAGCTAGAAAGCATGCAGTAAGATGCATGGAGGACTCTTTTGCATATGCTAAAGATAAATGGGATAAATCACATGCAACTCCAGATTTCAAAGTGGGGGACCTAGTTCTTGTATCCACCACTAACTTCAATAACATCAAAGGATGTAAAAAGTTGAAAGACTCCTTTGCAGGACCTTTTGTGATTAAGGCCCTCCATGGAGAAAATGCTGTTGAAGTAGAGTTATCTGAAGAACTTAGCAATAAGTACCCTACATTTCCAGTAAGCTTGATAAAGCCATATAAATCTAGTGATGCTGAGAAATTTCCCTTGAGCTATAAGATTCCCCAAGTTATACCTCCTATTGAGACATCTGTTACTAAGAGAATTACCAAAGTTCTTAAAGAAAGGAAATTAAGAACCAAGAAAGTAAGGGAATACCTTGTTAGGTACAGTGACCCAACTTGTGAAGATGAATGGTTAGAAGAAAAAGATATACCAGAAGCTACCAAACTCCTCAGGAGATTCAGACACACTAGAAACACCAATATTACAAAGTAATATTCTTTTTTAGGGGGAGGGAATGTGATCCTTAGAGGTAATTTCATATACCCAAAAGACCACAAATATAAAAAATAACATATTAATATAAATAAAATAAATTTATTTATATCATTAAAATAAAAATAAAAATATAAATATAAAATTAATTACAATTTAAAAATAAAAATACATTAAATTTTGTAAGTATAAAAGTACATTTATACTTGAAAAAATTAAGTAAAAATGAAATTTTAACAAAATTGTGAAAAAATAAATAAATTTGGACAAAATCTAAATAAGAATTATTATAACTTTTTATCCAATAAATAAATACATAAAACTTTTTTCACCATTGGATTCCTCATAAAAAATCAGGTGGGGTCACCTCGGAGTGAAATTCTTGTAACCCAACTCTAAATAAGCTTAAATTAAGTTTTTAGTATTTTCAATACAAAAGTTGAAAATACTCAAAACCTTAATTTAATTCACACCACATGTGGTGTTAACCATCAATTTTTGTGTTAAAATTGAGGTGTTGTGTTTAGTTTAGAATTTATGAGGAATTGAAGTATTTTCAATTGAATTCAATTGAAATGTCAAAATGTGTTCGTGTATTACATAAGTGAACTTTGATTTACATATGAGGTTTCAATTATTACTGTATTGTACTGTACAATTGAATTGAATTACATATGTAAATTATAAGTATAATACATGATGAGGAATTAAAGGAAAAATAAATTGGAAAGATTAAATTTGGGGCGGGGAAAAAACTCCAGCTCTAAGGGGGAGCTAGACCCCCAAAATCCTTGCTGACAGGCGTGGGATGTCAAAATTCACGCAAAAGTTCATCACTTTTGGCCTGGAATTGAGTTACAGGGTCTGTGGACTCAATTGATGATGAGGTTTTGATACCAACTGGGGTAGTTTTAGCTGTTGCCAAGAGGGTAAAACTACCCTTAAGATGAAACAATCATAGTAAAAACAGTTTTAACTGGTTTCTACGCCTCTGACACACATTCCGACGTGTTTTGAAGGCTCTAGGCCTGGTATTGCTATAGTAATGGCTGATTTAAGGGTCTAAAATGGCTTAAACCAGGGTTCAATGATGCCATAATTGGCTTTTCTGTTGTCAGACTGTTTTTCACGACTGACAAGAGTAAATTTTACTTTTGGAGTAAGAGAATTGATGGCTATAAAAGTGTCAGGATGAGTCTATGTTGAAGTGGAAAGAAAGCTATTTACAACTAAAACTATGACTGTGACACGTGGAAAATAGTTTAAAATAGTTTTATAAGGGTTAAAGATGGATTAATTTAATAATAAAAGGGGCTTTACTATAAGAAATATAGTGGTGGTGAGCGCTGTTGAAAGCCCTGGGTGCAGCTTTACCTGTTGGGTTACAATAATAAAGACTACAATACTTTAAATTAAGAGTATACCTGTTTATTACCCAAGAGCAAAACTGTTTTTGACAGTTTACTACGTAGGGTATTCAAGAGCAGGATGAGGAAAGGGTTTTGGCTGTGAAAAGCCCTCCTTTTATCCTAAAATTGAGGTGGAAAGGCTGCTAGACCTTTCCACGTAGAGGAAGTGAAGATTTTTCACTCTCTGTGACAGGCTTGTGGTTTGCAAACAGCCTGTATACCCTGTATTGGGCTCAAATGTGGTTTTGAAACCACATCTGGGCATTTTTCACCAATACAGGGTGAAAATTTTCATCTGGGGACCTCACAGCCTGATTCTGACGTGTATGACGCGTAGAATGCTGTACAGAAACTGTATGGGACCCCAGTATTGACTGACATATGAGGTATTGAAGTAAAAACATGCTTCTTTGTCTATTTGACACCTCATATTCATGGTTATGGGATATTATCCCATGGTAAGGCTGTATCTGACAGCAGGTGGGATTTTGACCTTAAAATGGTCATAACTCTGTCAGGTTTTGAGATATCAAGCTCAACATTGGTTCATTGAATAGCTCTGTATGAGCTCTACACAATGGTACCCAACTTCACATGGTTATCATTAAATATGACAAAGTTATCACATGTACAAGTATTTTTATACATTGGCATGGTCTGGTCAAAAGCTGTATTAAGCTTGTTTGGCCAATAACCTCTGTTGTAGTTGAGTTATGAGGAAATGGATGGCACCATCAGATAGCCCTGATTGTGCTCTTTCCAAAAAGACCCCACTTTAGGTATCTCACACTAAAACTGTAAAAGTTAGATGAGAGGTGAATGTTTTGTTCACCCTTATTTGGTCTGAATTTGACCATAACTCAAGTAATACTGGTGCTAGCTCAGTTTGGCTGGTACCATTGGATAGCCCTGGCTTAGAGCTTCATTTTGAATACCCATTTGATGGGGTTAAGCCTCTCCTTCTAGATTTTAGATGAGAGGTGAAAATTAAGGTTTATGCTCAGCAATAACTTTGAGCAGGAATAACTTTGTTATTTCTTGTCCTATGGTGATGGGACTTATATTTTCAGAAAGAGGTGAGTTGCCTCTTTCTTCTGATACCTTTTGAGCTAATTTGGCTCAGTTCCATGTTTTGGTGGTATTTTTGCTATACCATTGGTTTATGGTATTTTGGCTGTCATGCTTGTGCTCTGGTTTTGAGTCACAGGCTGACAAAAAGAATGTCTTCTTTGCCCCACTTTTCTCTTCATGTTAGAATCTTTTCCTTTTATAATTAGTTTAAACATTGTTAAACCAATCAATAAAAGATTCCAACCACCTTTCTTATATCATTTTAAACCTTTTAACCACGTGAAAAAATCATTATAATCATTGTTTGTAACTCTTATAATCATTTTTACCCCTGAACCACCCCAAAAGTGAATTAAAGCATCTTTCATCACTGTAAGCTTTGTCACTTTGTTTCCAAATTCACTCTGGTCACTTTTGGGCTTGTTTTCTCTTTAATATTCTTTTTAAAGACTTTGTTCTTTAATTAATTGCTTGCAGTTCTTTGCTCAATCAATTCCAATTGAAATTGCTCTTGAAGAAATTTCTTTTGTAGCCTTAAAATATCTCTTGTAGAGTATTTTTTGGATAAATTTTTATTGTTGGTAAAACAATAAATTTTTATAATATTATTTTTTTATACTAATAAAGTTATAAACAATAAAATTGGCGTTTTTTCTCTCAAAAATAATATTTCATACTATTTTTAACTGAATTTTACCTTATACAAATTTTGAGGACAGGAAAAGTACTTGATTTTTAATCAAAGTTTCATATCCACACCTTAAAGATGCCATAATTGGCTATTCTGTTGTCAGAGTTTTTTCACGACTGACAAGAGTAAATTTTACCTTTGGAGTAAGAAAATTGATGGCTATGAAATAATGTCTTGTTTGCCCCACTTTTCTCTTCATGTTAGAATCTTTTCCTTTTATAATTAGTTTAAAAACTGTTAAACCAATCAATAAAAGATTCCAATCACCCTTTTATGATCATTTTAAACCTTTAAACCACGTGCAAAAATAATCATAATCATTGCTTGTAACTCTTACAAACATTTTTATCCCTTGAACCACCCCATAAGTGAATTAAAGCATCTTTCATCACTGTTAACTTTGTCACTTTGTTTCCAAATTCACTTTGGTCACTTTTGGGTATTTTTTCTCTTTGAATATCTTTTTAAAAACTTTGTTATTTCATTAATATATTTCAGTTCTTTGCTCAATTAATTCCAATTAAAATTGCTCTTGAAGAAATTTCTTTTGTAGCTTTAAATATCTCTTGTAGAGTATTTTTGACTAAATTTTTATTATTGGTAAAACAATAAATCTTTATTATATTATTTTTTTATACTTATAGAGCTAAAGAAAATGAAATTGGCGCATTTTCTCTTAAAAATACTATTTCATACTATTTTTAATCATTTCTTATCTTATACAAATTTTGAGGACAGGAAAAGTACTTGATTGTTAATCAAAGTTTCATATCCATATCTTACATTTGGGGGCCCAGTGGTGATATTTTACCTGTGACATAATTTTTTACTCTTTTTAAATATTTTTCTTATATTGAAAAATTTAAAAACATATAAAAAATACTTATAAAAAAATCCAGAAAAAATAACCTTTTTCATATTATAAGTGAGGATTTGTTTTTTTCATTTATCTCGTGAAAAAAAAACCTTTTTTACTTAATCAATTTGTTTTTTCATTAACTTTAGTCTCTGACAGCATGGTTAGACAAGAAAATATTGAAACAGCCTCAACAGTAACAAGCATTATTCCTGCAAGTACTGTGAATTCTGACCATAATAGTACAGTTATTATAACTCAGAATAATCAACCTGAACCAATTTCTTCTGAATTAGTCAACTTGGACATGGGTAATACCCTTCAGAAAGCAAGGAATTGGGCCAATAGTAAGTTTTCTGATGTAAAAATACTATTTCTAAGACTTTTAATGATAAAATATGCCTTCCACCATATCAGGAGCCAGCTATAGTGCCTCAAGCAGCTCCCCAAAAGGTCATGGATGTGATTATGGCAGAAGCCAATCAGTTACAGAAGGACAAGGGTCAGTTGATGACCTCCAAATTGATAAATTATGTCATTCTGAAGCTGATAATACTACTTTACCTTCAAACATAGCTGACACAGCCACAGGAAGCCTCAGTGGACATATACAAAGCCATCCAGAAGGCTTACAACAATGCATTGCAGCACAAAGAGTACCATATCCTTGCAGATCTGTGGAAAAGCTGCATGAATTCTTACCTGACTGTGAGAAAATTCGTGGGCCATCCCAACACTTGAAATTTACTCAATGGATGGCATCCATTGATGGAAAACAAGAACATGATGCTTTTAACAGCCGAATGGAGGAAAACAACCCTCCACCACCCAAGAAAGTGTCAAAAACAGCCCCAGTAGCCAGCAGCAGCAATTCCAACATGAAAAAGAAGCCACAAGCTCACATCAAGGGCAAAGGCAAGACACCAGCCACAAACCCTTCCAGCGAGGGTTACAGGATCCCAAAGATTCAGCAGGATGCCATGGAAAATGTATTTCAGATGGCCAGAACAATGATGGAATTACAGAAAAAGGAGGAAGCCAGATTAAAATATCAGAAATGATTTCTAATATCTTTGATTCCATCCCAGAGTTGTATGAAGCTATAAATGACGTAAAAACTCATGTTTCTGATAAAAATTCATCCATTTGTAACAATCTTAAAACAAACAACTTAAGTCTAAGCCAAATAAATGAAACATTTATGTGTTTTGAGAAAGCTTCAAGAACAATTAAAACTTCTAATAATGAAAATCCTTTTGGAAATAACATAAATGAACAATCTGCCCTTATTAAAGAATTAACAGACAAATATTCTAAATTCAATATTGATGACATAATTGAAGCAAGAATAAAACAAGCCATAAGTACTATCAAAGAGTAGAATAAAAGTGTTCTTGAGAATATTTCAAGGTCATTTACTGAAGTAAAGACATATACAATTGCCTTGAAAAAGTGTTTTGACACCTCACAAGAGGAAATATCAAAATTAACAATGAAGTTGAATCAGATCACCTCTTATAATACTAGATAAACATAACTATGGCAAAAATTAACACAAACGGAAGATCATGATAGAAATAATGTAATAAGCTCAATACAAAGTTTACAACATGAATTCAGAAATTCCCAAAGGTGTAACAATAGTAAAATGAATTATATTGAACAATTACTTCACACCTTACCAAGGATTTATACACCTTTGAATCAGAATGAGTGCACAAGAATTCCAAATCCACAAGTATTGTAGGTTGAAAAATCACAGCTAAAAAATTAATTTTCCACTTCTTTTCATAACTTGGAACCATCAATGGGCCAAGCACTCCTGAAAGAAGTACCAAAACTTAAAGAATGGCGTCACTTCAGTGGTGAAGGAGATAATGACCATATGGAATTCATCAGAGATATTGACATGATTAAAGAAGATTTTGAACTACCAGCCACATTGGTAACAGAAAAATTTAACACCTTGTTTATCAGATCAGTTCCAGATGGTATATCCAATTGAGACAAGCACATGGATACCAAAGTTGGACTTAGTGGAAAACCCAAATTATCAACAAATGGGCCAATGATGCTTGGAGGTTTGAAGTGGAAACAGACTTTGAATTTTCCAAATTTAATGCTGATAAAGACGAAGATTTACCATGATTTTGCCAACAAAAAGACAGATTAACAGCATTTTATCCTGAAATTTCAGAATTTATGATCCATAGAAAGATTCTGAGACAATGTGCAGGTGACTTAGAGCATGCTGTCAAAAGCAGGACTACTGAAAAATCTTCAGAAGAAGATATTATTAATGTATTAGAAGAAGTAACCACCAGAACCAGAATTGGTTCTAGTAGGGTGAATCTCAAAACAAGGTTTAATACACCTTGGAAATATTCTGTGGACAAAAATTCCAAAGAAAATTCTAATAATGTTAAGTATAAATCTGCCAATATAATCAAAAGTGCCTTATTTTCAAGGAACCACCCACTTATCCAATACATGTCCAAAGAGGGGGAAAATCAATGAAATTGAAATTGAAAAAGAACCTGATTTTGGAAAAGAAGATAATATAATTGAAGAAAATTCAGATGATAAGTCATCAATATTTTTTGAATATTCAAAAGATATAGAAAATATCAATGCCATTTTTGAAATCACAGAATATTATTCCCACTTGCCAAAATTAAGCAATGGTCAACTTGATTTGTCAAAAATTCAACATGCACAACTTATGAAAACTAAACAAAACAGGGAAAAAGGCTATACAGCTGGTAGCTCCTGTACAACAAAAGTGGTAATTGACAACAAAACCACTAAGCCTTTACTTGACCCAGGAGCCTTCTGCTCTTGTGTTGGAAAATCCTTTCTTCAGACTTGTGTACCAAATTTTGAAGATCAATTGTTACCAATTGATGGCATCAAATTCAATAGTGCAAGTAATCCAATGAAAGTATTGGGAATCTTTAAGACCAATGCCATATTTTCAAAGATTAATGGAAATTTAAGAATCACTGTTGAATTTGCTGTTATGGAAAATCGCTCTAGTAGCCATATTATATTAGGAAATGACTATTTGATCATGTATGGAATAGACTAAAATAACAACAAATACAGATACTTTACTATTGGAAACAATAAGCATCAAAAATTTGTCTTTTTATCATTTAAAAGACAAATTACAGTAATTAAAGTAGCACCAGTCAACTTAGAGTTGGAAAGATTCAAATCTGAACAGCTAAATGAAGCTGAAATATGCCTTCATCTGACTGATAATCAGGAAAATGAACTTTCTGCCATTTCATATGACCACAGAGAAGCATTTGCATCAGACAAAGAACCTTTGGGGGAAATGTTTGGTCATGAAGTTGACATCAACCTTAATATTGAGAGACCTTATCCACCACTCTTAAGAAGACCTGCATATCCAGAAAGTCCTAAATAAAGAGAAGCTCTGGAAATTCATATTGAAGAACTTCTAGACCTTGGTGTGATAAGAAAGGTTGGCTATAATGAGTAAGTGGAAATAACTACACCAGTAATAGTGGCATGGAATAATGGAAAATCTAGAATGGTTGGGGACTTTAGAGCTCTGAATACTTACACTGTTCCAGAAAGATACCCAATACCAAAAATTCAAATTGCTCTTACCCAGATATCTCAAGCAGTATACATATCCACTATGGATGCCCTTAAAGGATTTCATCAGAATGTGGTGACACCAAGAGCAAGAAATTACTTGAGGATCATTGTTCATTGTGGAATATATGAATATTTGAGGATGCCTTTTGGTATCAAGAATGCGCCTTCACATTTCCAAAGAATGATGAATGAAATCTTCCCTGAAGAACTTTCAGAAGGATGGTTGATCATTTACATTGATGATATTATTGTCTGCTCCAAAACTTGGGAAGAACATATGTACAGAATATCCAGAGGTTTGACAAAATTCCAATCTTTCAACATGAAAATTTCTTTAAAGAAATTCCATTTTGGATTTGAATAACTTGAAGGACTGGGACATGTAGTATCTGTTTTATCCCTTGGAATTGACAAAAACAAGGTTGCAGCAGTATTGCTGAAACCCATGCCTCAGAACAAGAAAGAAATTCAGTCATTCTTTGGGGCTTGCAGGATATTACAGGCAACATATTAAATATTTTGCATCCATAGCAAGACCTCTTTATAGATAATGTGACAAAGACACAGTATTTTAAATGACTGTTGACAGAGTCAAAGCCTTTGAACCTTTGAGACAAGCCTTGACCACTTCTCCACTCTTACTGATGCCAGACTTTAAGCTGCCTTTCAATCTTTATATTGATGCATCAGGGGATGGGCTTGGTGCTTCACTTCACCAAGTTCAGATTATCAATGATAAATCTGTAGAAGGACCCATATGCTTCATATTCAGGTAAATCAAACCAACTGAAGCCAGATATTGAGCCAGTCAAATGGAGTGCTTATGCCTTTTCTGGGCCTTGTGAAAGCTAAATTACTCTCTGGAAGGATGTGTTTTTGAATTAATAACAGATTGTACTGCTGTTAAGTCACTTTTAAGCACGAAGACTCCTAACAGGCATATGCTCAGATGGCAAATAGCCATACAAGAGTATAGGGGCAATATGACCATTGTTCATAAAGATGGGAATATTCATAAAAATGCAGATGGCCATTAACAAATACAATTGATAATCCTACTTATGTTCCAGAGGAAGCTTCCCCACAAATCCCCATAGAAGGAATCAATGTTACAGACCTGAACACCACTTTCTTTGAGGTGGTAAGAAACCGTTATACTCAGCATAAAAATTGTCAAATTTTATTCCAATTACTTACTAAGAACTATAAAGACAATTCTTTGATACATTCCTTAGATGATATATGGAGAAAATCAAAGGATGAAGGAACATTTCACTTACTGTATGGTATAATTTACCACAGAACTAAGCATACATGTGTCATGATAGTTGTGGACAGGTCCTTAATCAATCTTTTACTTAAAGAATGCCATGACAGCCCTTTATCAGAACATCTGTCTGAGGACAGAAAAAGAGAAAAAATAAAAGCCTGCATATGGTAGCCAATGTGGCAGAAAGATGTCCAGGGTATTGCAAAACCTGTGACAGATGTCAAAAAGCAAATAAATCCACTGGAAAAAGACTTGGAAATATGATCAAGATCCAAGAACCCAGACGACCTTGGGAAATTTTCCATATGGATTGGGTAACTAGCCTTCCACCAGGGGGTTACAAGATTTATAATGGGTGCCTAGTGATTGTTGACAGACTTAGTAATACTCCAATCTTTCTACCATGTCACAAGGATGATACAGCCATGGATACAGCTCTTCTGATATGGAATAGAGTAATATCATGGACTGGCATATTCACAAACATCATTAGTGACATAGAATCTAAATTCACCTCAGAATTATGAACAAATCTTCACCAACTATGTCAGCCTGTGACTCAAAGCCAGAGCACAAGCATGACAGCCAAATACCATAAACCAATGGTATAGCGAGGATACTACCAAAACATGGAGCTGAGCCAAATCAGCTCAAAAAGTATCAAATGAAAGAGGAAGCTCACCCCTTTCCAAATATAAAAGTCCCATCATCATATAACAAAGAATAACAAAGTTATTCCTGTTCAAAGTTGTTGCTGAGCATAAACCTTAGTTTTCACCTCTCATCCGAAATACATAGTAGGAGGTGTAACCCCATCAAATGGGTATGAAAAATAAAGCTCTAAGCCATGGCTATCCAATGGTACCAACCAAACTGAGTTAGCACCAGTATTACAGAAGTTATGGTCAAATTCAGGCCAAGTAAGGGTGAATAAAACATTCACCTCTCATCTAGCTTCTATAGCTTTAGTGTGAGATACATAAAGTGGGGTCTTGTTGGAAAGGGCACAATCAGGGCTATATGCTGGTATCATCCATTTCTCCATATCCCCACTAGAACAAAGATTATAGGGCAAACAAGCCCAATACAGCTTTTGCCTAAAAACACACACATGTACAAAAAGCCTGTACATGGGATAACTTTGTCATATTTAACGATAACCATACCAATTAAGGAACAATTGTGTATAAAACATACAGGGCTACACACTGATTCAATATTGAGGTTGATATCTCAAGAACTGGCAAGGGTATAGCTGTTTTAAGGTCAAAATCCCACATTTTGACCAATACAGCGTTACCATGGGATAATATCCCATAACCATGATTATGAGGTGTCACACTGACAAAGAAGCTTTTTTTACTTCAATACCTCATAGTTCATTCAATACTGGGGTCTCATACAGGTTCTGTACAGCATTCTATGCGTCATACACGTTAGAATCAGGCTGTGTGGTCCCAGATGAAAGTTTTCACCCTGTATTGGTGAAAAAAGCCCAGATGTGGTCTCAAAACCACATCCGAGCCCAATACAGGCTATACAGGCCTTTTGTAAACCGCAAGCCTGTCCTACATAGTGAAAAATCCTCGCTTCCTCTACGTGGAAAGGTCTAGCCTCCTTTTCACCCCATTTCAGGATAAAAAGGGGGGCTTTCACAGCCAGAAAAGCTTTCCTCATCCTGCTCTTGAATTCCTATGTAGTAAACTGTCAAAAACAGTTTTACTCTTGGAAAATAATCAGGTTATACTATAAACTTTAGTATTGTAGTTCTTACTATAGTAATCCCACTGGTACGGCTGCACCCAGGGATTTCAGCAGCACTCACCACCACTATTTCTCAATAGTAAAGCCCTTTTTATTTAATTATAACCCTTATTATCTTACAAAATCACCTTCATTTTAATCTTTATAACTGTGTCGAAAACATCATTAGAGTTGTAACTAGCCTATTTACCATTTTATTATATCTTCATCCTGACAAACTATTGGGGACAAAATTATCCTTTTCTACAGCCTACCACCCACAAACTGATGGTCTTGCTGAAAGGGCAATCCAAAACTTGAAAGATATGCTAAGAATATTTTGTGCATATGGCCTTGAATTCAAAGACTGTGATGGACTTACCCACGATTGGTGTACTCTTTTACCAGTGCTAGAATTTGCATATGAGACATCTATTCATGCCAGTACCAATCAAACTCCTGCTATTCTAGAAAAAGGATGGAATCCCAAATTACCTCAAGCTTCCTTGCGTAAATATTAGTTGAGATAAATCCTACAGCTGCTAGCTTTAACGGAATGCTAGACAAAACTAGAAAGCATGCAATAAGGTTCATGGAAGACTCTTTTGCATATGCTAAGGACAAATGGGACAAGTCACATGCCACTCCAGATTTCAAAGGGGGAGATTGAGTACTTCTATCCACCACTAACCTCAATAACATCAAAGAATGTAAAAAGCTCAAATACTCCTTTTCAGGACCTTTTGTTATTAAGGCCCTCCATGGAGAAACCTCTGTTGAAGTATAATTATCTGAAGAACTCAGCAATAAGCACCCTACATTTCCAGTGAGCTTGATAACGCCATATAAATCTAGTGATGCTGAGAAATTTCCCTTGAGGAGTAAAGTTCCCCAGGTTATACCTCCTATTGAATCATCTGGTATTAAAAAGATTACCAAAGTTCTGAAAGAAAGAAAGTTAAGAACCAATAAAGTAATGGAATACCTTGTTAGGTACAGTGACCCAACCTGTAAGGATGAATGGTTAGCAGAAAAAGACATAGCTGAAGCTACTAAACTTCCAAGAAGATTCAGACACACTAGAAATAAAAATATTACAAAGTAATATTCTTTTTTTAGGGGGAGGGAATGTGAACCTTAGAGGTATTTTCATATACCCAAAAAACCACAAATAACAATATAAGATATAAATATAAAGATACTAGATTTATTTACATTATCAAAAGAAAAATTAAAATATAAATACAAATCTATATACAAAAATAAAAATTTAATTATAATTTAAAAGAAAAATTAAATTAAATTTTGAAAATTGTGAAATTGCTTTTTTACTTGAAAAAATTAAGTAAAAATTAATTTTTAATAAAATTAATGAAATCAAAATATCTTTGGTAAAAAGTTACATAAGATATATTACAGCTTTTTATCCAATAAATAAACTTACGAAAATTATTTCACCATTGCATTCCTCATAAAAAATAAGGTGGGGTCACCTCTGGGTAAAATTTCTGTAACTCAACTCTAAATGAGCTTAAATTAAGTTTTGAAAATTCTCTGTACAAAATTTGAAAATCCTCAAAACCTTAATTTAATTCACACCACATGTGGTGTTAAACATCAATTTTTGTGTTAAAATTGAGGTGTTGTGTATAGTTTAGAAGTCATGAGGAATTGAAGTATTTTCAATTGAAATGTCAAAATGTGCACGTGTATTACATAAGTGAACTGTAATTTACATATGAGGTATCAATTATTACAGTTTTGTACTGTATAGCTCAATTGAATTGTATGTGTAAATTACAGGTGTATTACATGATGAGGAATTAAAGAAAAAAATAAATTGGAAAGATTAATTCTGGGGGGAAAGGTACTCTAGCTCCAAGGGGGAGCCAGACCCCCAAACTCCTTCCTGACAGGTGTTGGATGTCAGAATCCATGCAAAGGTTCATCACTTTTGGCCTGGAATTGAGTCACAGGGTCTGTGACTCAATTGATGATGAGGTTTTGATACCAACCAGGGCAGTTTTTAACTGTTGCCAAGAGGTTAAAACTACCCTTAATCCAAAAAAATCTTAGTAAAACGGTTTTAACTGGTTTCTACGTCTTTTACACACATTCTGATGTGTTTTGAAGGCTCTAGACCAGGTATTACTATACTAATGGCTAATACCAGCCCTTTTTTGGTCTAAACCAGGGTTCAATGATGCAATAGTTGGCTTTTCTGTTTTCAGAGTGTTTGCCACGACTGACAAGAGGAAATTTTACTTTTGGAGTAAGAAAATTGATGGCTATAAAAGAATTTCTTTGTTGTCCCACTTTTCTCTTCAAGTTAGAATCTTTTCCTTTTATAATTAGTTTAAACACTGTGCAACCAATCAGTAAGAGATTCCAACCACCCTTTTTTAATCATTTTAAACCTTCTAACCACGTTAAAAAATCATTATAATCATTTTTGTAACTCTTATAATCATTTTTACCCCTTGAACTACCCCATAAGGGAATTAAAGCATCTTTCATCACTGTTAACTTTGTCACTTTGTTTCCAAATTCACTCTGGTCACTTTTTGGCATGTTTTTTTCTTTGAATATCTTCTTGGAGACTTTGTTCTTTAATTAATTGCTTGCAGCTCTTTGCTCAATTAATTCCAATTGAAATTTCTCTTGAAGAAAGTTCTTTTGTAGCCTTAAATATCTGTTGTAGAGTATTTTTGGTTTCATTTTTATTGTTGGTAAAACAAGAAGCTTTAGAATATTATTTTTTTATACTTATAAAGCTAAAAACAGCATAATTGGCATCTTTTCTCTTAAAAATACTTATTCATACTATTTTTAATCATTTCTTACCTTATACAAATTTTCAGGACAGGAAAAGTCTTTGATTTTTAATCAAAGTTTCATATCCACACCTTACAGAAAGTGATTATGCCTCAATTAGTGATCATATTAGAAATTGGCCCCTAAAAATCTTTTTTTGTTGGTTTTTGGTTTCTTTTGAGCTTTGGATAAAGCTCTTTTTAAGCTACATTCAAATTTTTCTCAAACCTTTCTTCAACCCACATTCACTGGCCAGGTTGAGGTCAATTTGGACACAAGTTGGATAAGAAATTATTTCACCATTCACTATTATCATAAATTCCTGAATTGAGAAAACACTAAGCTTATTTTCAGGTTCATCAATTCAAATCACTAACACATAAAATTGATTTAAAGATTTCAAAGAGAGATTTTCTATCAAATTTTCAATCATTTTGAAAATATTATTATATTTGGCCTTTCACCTCTTCTCAACATCATGTAATAATTTTGGGAGACAACTATAAAATTTGAAGACAATTTTAAAATTGATATATTTTAATCCACAGGTATTTATTTGATCAAAATCAATGTCTTTTAATATATTTTCTAATGTCCAAATAAACATGATGGCTTATGCTTCTACAATATTTTGAACTAGTTTGTAATTTATTTCATCTCAATTCCAATAATCTATTTTTTATCTCTAATTTTCTGTGACAGGATTCCCATATTTAATCAATATGATTGAAATCATATCAATATTTTCAATTTTTGTAGGTTTTTTGTCACTATTTTACCTCATTTTTTTGAATTCAAACTCTCTTATTCTCTTATTTTTTGTTCGCTTTTTGAATTTATATTTTTTTCAATTTTTTCATTTGGAAGTTCTACAAGATAGATTTGCTTTATCTTTTACTTTTTATTTTTATTTATTATAAATTTTTGAATTTGTCTTTTTAACGTTTCCATTTTGAGTTTGGCGACTATTTTCTTATTTTTTATTCATTTTGTCTCCATTTTATTTACTTTCCAATTTTATTAATTTTTTCATGTGTAATTTCATTAATTCTTTTTGGAAATTTAGATTTATTTATTCATTTTGCAGTGGAAACACTCCAAATCAGTGCATAAGCAGCAATTTGGAGTGTTTAAATGGAAAAAAATTGCAAAAAAAATTCAATTCAAAAAAGAAAGAAATTTAAATTTCAAAAAAAAATGAAATTACAAATGGATGAAAAAAACTCTTAAGAAAATTCACTAAGATGGGTAAGATTAACAATGAAGGAATTCAAAATTTGTAAAAAAAAGAGAAAAAAAATAAACAAAAAAATCTATAAACAAATGAGACTCAAAATAGAATAATTGAAAAAAGAAAAAGAAAAAACCTAAATAAAAATTCTTATGATACCATAAAAAGGATCAAAGGCCAAAAATCACAATATATCAAAGGAAAATGAAAAATTTAGAAAAACTTCAATAAAATTCTGAAGAATAAAATTAAATGAAAAATTTAAAAAAAAATGATAAAAAATGGGAGACAAAAATTGTCTTTTTTCTCATCATTGAAGAAAAAATCAGTATAACCATGTATAAAAGTCCAAAAAATAATAAGATATATTAAATTTCTGAAAAAATAGTCAAACCTGAAATAAAAAATTGAAATTTGAAAAGAAGGCTATTTTTCCTTTTTGAAATTCCTAATTTTGATTATTTGAACTTTCTTCAGGGAAGATTTTATAATCAATAAGATTCAGACTACTAAGAAAACTGAAAAAAAGAGATCAACATATATAGAAATGAAACACTGAGTTAAAAGATGAATCAGGTTGGATAGAAGCAGTACCTGTCACAGCTCAGTACTTGTATTCTTTGCAAGCTTTCATATAGAAAGTTAAGGAGAAAATTCATTGAGTGTTAATGATTATGTGGTATTAGAAAAGACCTAAAAAATTGGCAAAAAAAGTGAGTTAATTATCATGAGTACTGTGGGAACTCCTCTTGTGTGGGATAAATGAGGCAGTACCTGGAAGGGGAAATTACAAGAAAACAGTTTGGAATTTCTGTTCAATCTTATAACCCTTTCTCTGCTTATGTTCTGGAATACTGTATACTGCCCTTCCTAATAATGCTGAATCATCTTGACTTGAGTTCCACAATCAATTCAATTTATTTGATGGTGGCTGGGTCAGAAAATTATATTCAATAGACTCTATCAGGATTTGTTTGATGTTGAAACAACAGTTTGGTACTCCTTAACACAAATAAATGAGGATAAAGAACTGGGGAAAAGACTTTTGATTTTGAATTTGTTTAATGAGAACAGTAACACCTTGAGGGATTTCCAATTTTGATGATAACACTTTTGATGATATGATAACTAATAATAGAAAAAACACTACTCATTATTTAGGGGTTTAATAATATTTATGATGATAACTAGGGATAAAAGACACTACTATGGTTGAATTTATTACTGAGCTCAACTACTGCGTAAAGAACTTTGTCAATGGGATGTATTTACAATATATTTTAGACCAACTGTTAGCTACTATTATCTATAAAACACCTAGAAAATGCTACTGAGCTTGGCTACTGAGCATATTTATGAATAGAGGTAGTCAAGGAGATGATTTCATGAATTAAAGTAGACCAAATTGTAGCTACTATTAATTATAAATGACTCAGACAGTGCTACTTAGCTTTGCTACTGAGCAGATTGGGAATGGGATAATAATATTAAAGGGGTAGTCAATGATTTTAGTTTATAGATAAATGTAGACCAGCTTTAATCAACAATTATTTATAAAAAAGACTCAGAGAGTGCTTCTGATCTTAGCTACTGAGAAATAATCAGATGTAGATAGTAAATGAGATGAGTTTATTAGCTAAAGTAGACCAAAGTTTAACTACTATTAATTATAAATCACTCAGACGGTGCTACTGAGCTTAGGTACTGAGCAAAATTTAGGAATGGGGATAGGATAAATATACATCCAAACTTAGCTACTGATTATTCCTGAAAAATTGGGATAATTTGAATGGATGGAGGGTATTTTCCCCAGAAAAATATTAAGAAGTTACATTTTTGTGATAGACCTTTGTCTAGGCCATGAGGAAAAATGTATTGAGGGTGGGACCTCTATTTATAGTTTTTGGGGACTCCATGGGAGTGTCATGAAAAAGGGGACTTGGAATTTTTCACATCTTTGATTTTGGGTTTTAAATCACATGATTTTTCGAATTAAAGTTTTATGATAATTGAATTGAGAGGTTTGTGCTTTCGTCCAGGTGACCTGAATTTTCAATGGAGTTCTTGAGATTTTGGGGAAATCAGGGTGAAATGATGTCATTGATTATGTAATCGATTGAGTTTCCTGGGAACCTTATTTCCATGATTAGTAATCATAGTTTAACTCCTGTTGATGATTTCTTTTAGGATGTCATTGATTATGTAATCAATTGAATTATCTGGCATCCTTATCTCCATGATTAGTAATCCTAATTTATTCCCTGTTGATGATGTCATTGATTATTTAATCAATTGAAAACCATGGAATCCTTCTCTTCATGACAACTGTTTTATTGTTTTCCTTTATTATCCTGTCTTTCTCTGTAATTAGATGTTCTATAGCTTTAACTATATTACAGTACATCCTTGTGAAACTTCTTTAATCTTTCTCTGAACCTTCTGTAATACTACTGTGATATTTCTCCTGTCTAATCTCTTCTTCCTAGCCTATTTTTTTTCACCTTTCACAAAGCTCTACCATTTCTCTTCACCCTAAATTTTGAATTTCTTCCTTCTGACATTACAATCATCACCTTATCATGATCATAAAATTACTACTAAGTTTTTAAATCTTTTCAACTCCATTTTTTAATGATAGACTTACTCAAAGGAATCAGAGAATAAAATAAACCTGTAATTTTCTTGTTTAAATTATATCCTAAGCCTGAATTAACCACTTGTCCTAGATTGAACCCTCTAAATTTAATATTCATGTGAGCCTTAGAGGTATTTTCATATACCCAAAAGACCACAAATGATAAATTAAGATACAAATATAAATAAAATAAATTTATTTATATTATAAAAATAAAAATTGAAATATGAATACAAATTTATATTTAAAAATCAAAACTTAATTATAATTTAAAAATAAAATTACAATAAAATTTAAAATTATGAAATTATATTTTTACTTGTAAAAATTAAGCAAAAATAAATTTTTGATAAAAATTGTGAAATTAAAATATTTTTGGGAAAAAGTTATATAACATATATTATAACTTTTTATCCAATAAATAAACACAAAGAAATTATCACACCATTGGATTCCTCATAAAAAATAAAGTGGGGTCACCCCTGGATGAAATTTCTGTAACTCAACTGTAAATAAGCTTAATTTAAGTTTTTAGTATTTTCAATACAAAAATTGAAAATCCTTAAAACTTTAATTTAATTCACACCACATGTGGTGTTAACCATCAATTTTTGTGTTAAAATTGAGGTGTTGTGTTTAGTTTAGAAGTTATGAGGAATTGAAGTATTTTCAATTGAATTCAATTGAAATGTCAAAATGTGCGCGTGTATTACATAAGTGAGCTTTGATTTAAATATGAGATATCAATTATTACTTTATTGTACTGTAAAATTCAATTGAATTACATATGTAAATTACAAGTATAATACATGATGAGGAATTAAAGAAAAAAATAAATTGGAAAGATTAAAATTGGGGGGGAAAGGAACTCTAGCTCTAAGGGGGAGCCAGTCCCCCAAATTCCTTGCTGACTGGCGTGGGATGTAAAAATCCACGCAAACATTCATTACTTTTGGCCTGGAATTGAGTCACAGGGTCTGTGACTCAATTGATGATGAGGTTTTGATACCAACCAGGGTGGTTTTAACTGCTGTAAAGAGGTTAAAACAATGTTAGTAAAACAGTTTTAACTGGTTTCTACGCCTCTTACACACATTCTGACATGTTTTTAAGGCTCTAGACCAGGTATTACTATAGTAATGGCTGATTTAAGGGTCTAAAATGGCTAAAAATGGCTTAAACCAGCCCTTTTTAGGTCTAAACCAGTGTTCAATGATGCCATAATTGGCTTTTCTGTTTGTAGACTATTTTTCACGACTGAAAAGAGTAAAATATACTTTTGAAGTAAGAAAATTGATGGCTATAAAAGAATGTCTTCTTTGCCCCACTTTTCTCTTCATGTTAGAATCTTTTCCTTTTATAATTAGTTTAAACACTGTTAAACCAATCAATAAAAGATTCCAACCACATTTTTTAAAAAGCATTGTAAACCTTTTAGCCATGTGAAAAATCGCTATAATCATTGTTTGTAACTCTTATAATCATTTTTACCCCTGAACCACCCCAAAAGTGAACTAAAGCATCTTTCATCACTGTTAACTTTGTCACTTTGTTTCCAAAATCACTCTGGTCACTGTTGGGTGTGTTTTCTCTTTGATATTCTTCTTAAGGACTTTGTTCTTTAATTAATTGCTTGCAGTTCTTTGCTCAATTAATTACAATTGAAATCGCTCTTGAAGAGATTTCTTTTGTAGCCTTAAATATCTCTTGTAGAGTAATTTTGGATACATTTTCATTGTTGGTAAAACTATAAATCTTTATAATATTATTGCTTCATACTAATAAAGTTATAAACAATAAAATTTGCATGTTTTCTTTTAAAAATAATATTTATCTCTATTTTTAATTGATTTTTACCTTATACAAATTTTGAGGACAGGAAAAGTACTTGATTTTTAATCAAAGTTTCATATCCACACCTTACATTTGGGGATCCAACCATGATATTTTACCTGTGACATATTTTTCTTAATTTTTTTTTATATTGAAAAATTGAAAAAACATATAAAAAATACTTATAATTCAAAAAACCCATAAAAATTAATTTTTTCATATTATAAGTGAGGCTTATATTTGTATTTCTTTTTTTGAAATAACCTTGTTTTACTTAATTAATTGGCTTTTTCATTAATTTTAGTTTCTGAAGATGTGGTAAGACAAGAAAACATTGAAACAGCCTCAACAGTCACCAGACTTATTCCTGCCAGTACTGTTAATTCAGACCATAATAGTACTGTTATTGTGACTCAACATAGCCAACCTGAACCAATACGTTCTGAATTGATTAACTTGGATATAAGTAATACCCTTCAGAAAGCTAAGAATTTGGCCAATAGTAAGTTTTCTGACAAAAAAATACTATTTTAAGCCTTTTTAATCATAAAATATGCCTTTAACTAGATCAGGAGCCAGCTATAACCCCTCAAGCAGCTCCGAGAAAGGTAATAGACATGATTATGGCAGAAGCCAACCAGGTAAAGAAGGAAAAGGGTCAGTTGATGACCTCCAAACACCTAAAATAGGTCATT
This sequence comes from Austropuccinia psidii, assembly GCA_023105745.1. NCBI lineage: Eukaryota > Fungi > Basidiomycota > Pucciniomycetes > Pucciniales > Sphaerophragmiaceae > Austropuccinia > Austropuccinia psidii. The sequence goes on along the minus strand of JALGQZ010000003.1, from coordinate 34,907,189 downwards.
CTGATGCTGATAATACCATTTTACCTTCACAAAGAGCTTACACCACCACAAGAAGTCTCACTGGACATATACAATGCCAGCCACAAAGCATACAACAATGCCCTGCAGTACAAGGAGTACCAGATCCTTGCAGATCTGTGGAAAAACTGCATGAATTCTTACCTAACTGTGAGAAAATTCCTGGGCCATCCCAATACTTGCAAATACCTCAATGGATGGCATCTATTGATGGAGAAGAAAAACATGATGCTCTTGACACTAGAATGGAGGAAAAACAACCCTCCACCAACCAAGCAAGTGCCAAAAACAGCCCCAGTGGCCAGCAGAAGTAATTCCAACGTGAAAAAGCAGACACAAGCTCCAAACAAGGGCAAAGGAAAGGCACCAGACACCAAACCCTACAGCCAGGGCTACAGGATGCCATGGAAAATATGTTTCAGATGGCCAGAACAATGATGGAACTACAAAATAAAGAGGGGTCCAGATTCAAATATAAGAAATGATTTCTGATATTTTTGATTCTATTCCAGAGCCATATGAAGCTATAACTGACATAAAAAGTCATCTTTCTGATAAAAATACATCAATTTGTGACAATCCTAAAACACATAACTTGAGTCTGAGCCAAATCAATGAAACACTTAAATGTTTTGAAAAAGTTTTTAGAACGATTAAAACTTCCAATAATGATAATTCTTTTGGAAACAAGATAAATGAACAATATGCCATTATTAAGGAATTGACAGACAAATATTCTAAATTCAATATTGATGACATTATTGAAACAAGAATAAAACAAGCCATAAATAATATCAAAGAGGATAACAAGAATTCTCTTGATGATATTTCAAAATCATTTACCGAAGTAAAGACACATATAATTACCTTGAAAAAGTGTTTTGACACCTCAAAAGAGGAAATATCAAAATTAAAAATAAAGTTAAATGAAGTTATAGCTTATAACACTAAACAAACAGAATTATGGAATGAGCTGACATATAAAGAGGATGATCATAGAAATAATTTAATAACCTATATACAAAGCTTACAACTTGAATTAAGAAATTCACAAAGGTGTAACAACAGTAAAATGAATGATATTGAACACCTACTAAGCACCTTACCAAGAATGTCTACACCTCTGAATCAAAATGAGGGTACAGGGATTCCCAATCCACAAGTACTGGATATGGAAAATTCTCAATTAAAAAATGAATTTTCTACTTCTTTTCATAACTTGGAACCATCAATGGGCCAAGCACTCTTGAAAGCAGTTCCAAAACTTAAGGAATGGCCTCACTTCAGTGGTGAAGGAGAATATGACCATATGGAATTCAACAGGGGTATTGACATGATCAAAGAAGACTTTGAATTGCCAATATTGGTAACAGCCAGGTTTAACACCTTATTTACCAAATCAGCTCACAGATGTTATATCAAATTGAGACAAGCACATGGACACCAAAGTTGGACTTGGTGGAAAACACAAATTATCAACAAATGGGCCAATGATGCTTGAAGTTTAAAGTGGAAACAGCCTTTGAATCTGCCAAATTGAATGCTTATAAATACAGAGCTTGACCATGGTTCTTCCAACAAAAAGACAGATTAACAGCATTATATCCTGACATGTCAGAGTTTATGATCCATAGAAAGATTCTGAGACAATGTGGAGGTGACTTAGAGCATGCTGTCAAAAGCAGGACTACTGAACAATCTTCAGCAGAGGATATTATAAATATATTAGAAGAAGTAACCACCAGAACCAAAATTGGTTCTAGTAGGGTGAATCTCAGAACAATATTTAATACACCTTGGAAGGATTCTGTGAACAAAAACCCCAAAGAAAATTCTAATAATGTTAAGTATAAATCTGCAGATACAGTCAGAAAGTACCATATTTGCCAAAGCACCACCCATTTAGCCACTACATGTCCAAAAAGGGGGGAAATCAATTAAATTGATATTGCAAAGGAACCTGATGTTAAAAAAGATGACATAATTGAAGACAATTCAGATGATAAGTTATCCATATTTTCTGAATCTTCAAAAGATATAGAAAATATCAATGCCAATTTTGACATCATGTAATCTTATTCCCACTTCCCACAATTGAGCAATGGTCAACTTGATTTATCAAAAGTTCAAGATGCACAACTTATGAAAACCAAACCAAACAGAGGTAAAGGTTATACAGCTGGTAACTCCTGTATAACAAAAGTGGTGATTGACAACAAGCCCACTAAACGTTTGCTTGACCCAGGAGCCTTCTGCTCGTGTGTTGATAAATCCTTTCTTAAACCTTGTGTATCAAACTTTGAAGATCAGTTGTTGCCAATTGATGGCATAAAAGCCATTAGTGCAAGTAACCCAATGAAAGCATTAGGAATTTTTGAGACCAATGTCATATTCCCACACATTAATGGGAATTTAAGAATCACAGTTGAATTTGTTGTTATGGAAAACTGCTCTAGTAACCATTTAATATTGGGAAATTACTATTTGATCATGTATGGGATAGATTCGCATAACAAAAAAGACAGATACTTTACTATTGGAGACAATAAGCGTCAGAAATTCGCTGTTTTACCATTTAAAAGACAAATTACAGTAAATAAAGTATCACCAGTCAGCTTAGAATTGGAAAAATTCAAATCTGAACAGTTGAGGGAGGCTAAAATAAGCCTTCATCTGACTGATAAACAAAAAAATGAACTTTCTTCCCTTTTGTATGACCACAAAGGAGCATTTTCTTCAGACAAAGAACCTCTAGGCGCAATTATTGGTCATGAAGCTGAAATCATCCTAAATATTGAGATACCTTGTCCACAACTCTTGAGAAGACCTGCATACCCAGCAAGTCCCAAGTCAAGAGAAGCTCTGGAAACTCATATCAAAGAACTTCTAGACCTTGGTGTAATACACAAAGCTGGCCATAATGAAGAAGTAGAAATAACTACACCAGTCATAGTGGCATGGCATAATGGAAAATCCAGAATGGTTGGAGACTTTAGAGCTCTGAATACTTACACTGTTCCATATAGGTACCCAATACCAAAAATCCAGATTTCCCTTAGTTGAATATCTCAATCAGTGTATATAACCACTATGGATGCCCTAAAGGATTCCATCAAAATGTGGTGACACCAAGAGCAAGAAAATATTTGAGAATTATTATTCATTGTGGAGTGTATGAATATTTAAGAATGCCCTTTGGTATCAAAAATGCACCTTCACACTTCCAAAGAATGATGAATGAAATCTTCCCTGAAGAACATTCAGAGGGATGGTTAATCATTTACATTAATGACATTACTGTCTGTTCCAAGACTTGGGAAGAGAACATGTACAGATTGTCAAGAGGTTTGACAAAAATTCAATCAGTAAACATGAAAATCTCCTTGAAGAAATGCCATTTTGGATTTAAAGAACTTGAAGCACTAGGACATGTTGTATCTGGTTTGTCCCTTGGAATTGACAAAAACAAAGTTGCAGCAGTATTGCTAAAACCCATGCCTCAGAACAAAAAGGAAATTCAGTAATTTTTAGATTTTGCAGGATATTACAGGCAACACCTTAAAGATTTTGCATCCATAGGAAGACCACTTTATAAATTGTGTGACAAAGACACAGTATTTGAAATGACTGTTGACAGAGTCAAATCTTTTTAGTCTCTAAGAGAAGTCTTGACCACTGCTTCACTCTTACTGATGCCAGACTTTAAATTGCCTTTCAAATTGTATATTGATGCATCAGGGGATGGGCTGGGTGCTGCACTTCACCAAGTTCAGATCATAAATGATAAACCTGTAGAAGGACCCATATGTTTCATATCCAGGCAAATCAAACCAACTGAAGCCAGATATGGAGCAAGTCAGATGGAATGTCTATGCCTTGTCTGTGCCTTGGAAATATTGAACTACTTCTTAGAGGGATGTGCTTTTGAGGTGATAACAGATTGTACAGCTGTCAAATCACTTTTAAACATGAAAACACCCAACAGACATATGCTCAAATGGCAAATAGCCATACAAGAATAAAGAGGCAATATGACTATTTCTCATAAGTATGGGAATAATCATAAGAATGCAGATGGACTAAGGAGATGGCCATTACCAAATAATATTGATAATATTGCTTATGTTCCAGAAGAAGCTTCACCACAGATCCCGATAGAAGGAATAAGTGTTACAGACTTGAACACCCCCTTCTTTGAAGAAGTAAGACACAGTTACACTCAAGATAAGAATTGTAGCATCTTGTTCCAATTACTTAAGAAAGACTGTAAAGACAGCTCTCTCATACATGCCTTGAATGAAGTTTGGTAGAAATATTATGATGAAGGAAGATTTTACCTACTGGAGGGTATAATTTACCACAGACCCAAGCACACATGTGTCATGACAGTTGTGGACAGGTCATTAATCAATCTTGTACTGAAAGAATTCCATGACAGCCCCTTGTCAGGACATCTGTTTGAATACAGAACTAGAGAGAAATTGAAAACCTGTATATGGTGGCCAATGTGGCAGAAAGATGTTGCAGAGTATTGCAAAACCTGTGACAGATGTCAGAAAGCAAATAAATCCACTGGCAAGAGACTTGGAAATATGATAAAAATCCAAGAACCAAGCAGACCTTGGGAAATTGTATATATGGACTGGGTAACTGGCCTAATACCAGGAGGTGACAGAAGTTATAATGCTTGCCTGGTGATTGTGGACAGATTCAGTAAAACTCCAATCTTTTTACCATGTCACAAGGATGATACAGCCATGGATACAGCTCTTCTGATATGGAATAGAGTAGTGTCATGGACTGGAATAATTACAAATATAATTAGTGATAGGGATCCCAAATTCACTTAAGCACTATGGACAAATCTTCACTGTAAGGTTTGTCTATGAAACTCTTGTTAATAGTAGCAAAATCATGAGTACTGTGACTGTCCTCAATAGAAATATATAATATAATAAAATATTATAACAACAAATTTAAATATAATTATTAAAAATAATTATATATAAAAAGATCAATTTAATTATTATTATAATAATACAATAATAAAAAAATAATAATAATTGTAATAAATTATAATTATTCTATTATTGTTATAGTCACTGACAGTTATAACAATAAGAAGTGTAAAGCTCTTAATGAGACAATTACACGTGGAAAATATGAATATTACCCACTTATAAATAATATAAATATTATTTATAAAAAGAATTAAACACACACTGTGCAGAAATAATTCTTTTAGAATAAAAATTCTATATAAAAAAACTAATATTTAGATAAAAAAATATAGAACTTTAAAGAAAACTTACTTATAAGATTTACTTAATACAACAAGTCTAATACAGCAGTTATTATACTAAATAAAGGTTATAAGTTAAAAAACACGTCAAAAATCAATAAATTTAAAGATAAAACAACTTTTTATAATATAAATTATTATTAAAGAGTTTTTGAGAGGAATTTGTGGATTTTAAAATATATTTAAAATGATAATTTTATATAATAAAATATATTATTGGTGATTACAACAATAATCTAAATTCTATGACTTCAATTCTTTAATTTTAATAAATAAAGAATAAAAATAACTTAAGAATTACTTTTAATAATAAGATTTTATATTTAATAAAACTTTACCTGTTTAAATTTCTAATATGATTGGATTAATGATGAATGATGGACAAAAACAGTGATTAAAAGACTCTTTTTATGTCTTCAGAGCAGCTCTCATGATTCATAATGGATGTAGAGGGCGTGCTCAGGTCAAAACTAAAAAACCATGCTTAAAAATAAAGTTCTTAACTTAAGGCAACTTATTTTTACTTCCAATTTAAAGTTACCAGTGTTATTCTTAACTCCAAGTAACTTTAATCCTCATTTAGTTTAACTATTTTAAGTTTTAATATAAAATAAGGTTATTTATATTAAATTTCATTACATGAACAACTTAAAATTAAATTTTCAAGCAAAAATCTCTTAAACTCAATTTTTAATTAATTTTTAAAGAAATCATAATTTTCTTTGAGTTTAATTAACAGAGTAAATTTCCAGGCTGATTACCCAGGAAATTTATTTATTAAAGATACTTAAAATTTAATTTATATATAGATGATATTAAATTCTAAGTTGTGTGAAATTTCAAGCAAATCCATTAAGAATTGGATTTTTAATGAATTTTTGAAGTTATTGCTATTTTTTCCACGTAAAATAGCAATACACACCAAACCTTAAGTTTTGATAAGGTTTTAAGCTTATTTAAGCTTTTACAGTTCTTAAAACCTTGATTTCAAGCCTGCATATTGGGATTTACCCTTTGGCAGCTTGAAATTCCTGTCCAAATTGGGATAAAACCAGTTTAAACCTTAAGGTTGGATCAAATTCTAATCTTAAAGTTTAAATAAGGTTGAAAATCCTCCAATACAGGTGGACAACCTTAATTGAATCATTGCAGATCCAAAACGTTGGGTACCCCAGCTCTATTTGGTATTTTTCCTTTGTCCCACCTTTTTGCGTGGATTTTGCCCTTTTATTTATTTAAAGCCATACCATGGCTTTAAACCCTTTTAAATTGAGCTCATGCAGGATTTACATTCTGTATGGCAAATCCTTAGCCAATTCAGTAAATATACACCACACCTCAATTTTAACTAAAATTTTGGTAAGTTTGCATTAACCTTATGCAACTTTAAATTTAAGCTTATTTAAGCTTAAATTTAACAATTTTAAAAAATGTTAAAAAAGTTACATTAGTACTGTGAGATTCTTAAATCTTCCAATAACACAAGAAATAAGTGTTTTTGGGTATAACACCCTATGGGTGTACCCTAGGTTATTTTTGGTGTAGAATCCAAAAATGAAATAATAATTATAACTTTGTTTATCCAAAAAAAAGTTATACTTATTTTTTGTTATTTTTTATTTTAAATTCAATTAAAAACTCTGTTTAAGACAAAATTAACTGTCTATAAAATCATTTGTGGCCTTATGGGTATGTTATACATACCTCACAGGCTCACATTACCTACCACCAAAAAAAAAAGATTGTACCACAATTTTTCTTCTTGTAGTATACCCCCAAGTTATTTGGGGGGGTATAATCCACTGTCCAACCTCTCTACTTATACTTATCAAGTTTGTAAAGCACACAATTCAAACTTTTTACTGAGGAATTGGTCTTCTCCCATGTCTGAATCTTCTGAGAAACTTTTCGGAATCAGGTATTTTAATTTCTCCAATCCACTCATCTTCATGTTGTGGATTTCTGTACCTGACTAAGTATTCTCTTTCATTTTTACCCCTAAGTCTTCTTTCTTTTAAGACTTTCAGTACCTTCTTTTCCTCACTTGGTTCAAGTGGGGGTACCTCTAAGGGTTTTTCATTTCTTAAAGGAAATAATTCCTTATCACTTGAAGTGTAATGCTTTACAAGACTGACAGGAAAAGTTGGATGTTTGTTTCCTAACTCTCCTGACAGTTCCACTTGTACTGCATTTGTCCCATGAAGGGCTTTGATAATAAATGGTCCTGCAAAGGAATCTTTCAATTTCTTTGGGCCTTTAATATTATTAAAGTTCAAGGTTGAAACTAGTATCATGTCCCCTACTTTGAATTCTGGGGTTTTATGACTTTTATCCCATTTCTGTTTAGCATATTCAAAGGCATCATTCATGCTTTGATTTGCATGGTGCCTCACTTTATCAAGCAACAATTTAAAGCTTGAAGCAGTTGGATGAATATCAACTAGATCTTTCTTCAAAGTATCAACTGGAAGTTTGGGGTTCCATCCTTTTTCTAACATTGCAGGAGTCTTGCCTGTGGAAGCATGGATGGAGGTCTTATAGGCTAATTCCAATGCTGGTATAAGAGTACACCAATCATGGGTAAAGCCGTCAGAATCTTTAAGCTCCAGGCCATAAGCACAAAATCTTCTGATCATGTCCTCAAGGGTTTGAATCATTCTTTCTGCTAAGCCATCTGTTTGTGAGTGGTATGCTGTTGAAAATGATAGTTTTGTACCCAAAAGCTTATGTAAATTAGTCCATAAGGCTGATGTAAATTTTGGGTCTCTGTCACTAATAATATTTTTAAAGAAACCAGTATGGGATATTACTCTATTCCAGATCAAAAGAGCTGTATCCATAGCTGTGTCATCCTTATGACATGGTAAAAAGATTGGTGTTTTGCTATATCTGTCTACAATAACAAGACATGCATTGTAACTTTTATCACCTCCAGGTGGTAAGGCAGTTACCCAATCCATGTGAACCACTTCCCATGGGGTACTTGGTTCTTGAATATGGATCATTAAACCAAATCTTTTACCAGTGGCTTTATTGGCTTTCTGGCATCTATCACAACTATGACAGTACTCAATGACATCTTTTCTCCAAGATGGCCACCAGGCACATGTCTTAATTCTTTCCATTGTTCTGTCTTCAGACAGATGTCCAGAATAAATGTTATCATGGCATTCTAGTAGTATTGTTTTAATCAACATTCTACTACATAGGACCATGACACATGTGTGTTTAGACCTATGATATAATATACCATCAAATAAATGGAATCTTCCGTTGTCATAAGATGTTTTCCAATTATCATCCAGAGAATTAGCCAATGCTGCATCTTTCCAATCTTTGTCAAGTAGAGAAGTAAGTATATGGCAATTTTTATCTTGCTTATAGCTTTCTCTAACTTCATCAAAGAATTCTGTTCCAACATCTGTGATATTAATCCCTTCAATTGGAATTTGAGGTTCTGCACTTGTAGGAACATAGGCAGGATTGTCAGGTGTATTGGGTAATGCCCATCTACTCAAGCCATCAGCATTCTTGTGAATATTTCCAGCTTTATGTACTATGGTCATATTACCTCTATACTCCTGTATAGCAATCTCCCATCTTAACATGTGTCTGTTTGGAGTTTTCATGTTAAGAAGTGATTTTACTGCATTACAATCAGTAATTACTTCAAACACACTACCATCAAGATAGTAATGAAGTTTTTCCAGAGCCCAAAAAAGGCAAAGGCACTCCATTTGGCTAGCTCCATATCTGGCCTCAGTAGGTTTAATTTGTCTTGAAATAAAACAAATTGGACCATCATAAGGCTTGTCATTGACAATTTGAACTTGATGAAGAGCAGCTCCTAAGCCTTCACCACATGCATCAATATACAGCTTGAAAGGAAGTTTCCAGTCTGGCATCAGTAATAATGGTGCATTGGTTAAGGCATACTTGATTCTATCATATGCTTGAATTCTCTCCTGAGTCATTTCAAAAACAGTTTGTTGATCACAAATTCTGTATAATGATCTGGCATGGATTGCAAAATCTTTAAGGTGTTGCCTGTAATAACTGGCAAACCCTAAGAAAGACATCATTTCTTTTTTGTTCTGGGGGATTTGTTTCAGTAAAACTGCAGCCACTTTGTTCTTATCAACACCAAGGCTTAGTCCTGAGACTACATGTCCTAGAGCTTTTAACTCATGAAACCCAAAATTACACTTTTTAAGAGAAATTTTCATGTTCACTTGTAAAATTTTCTTAAGTACTAATGAAAGTCTCTCTAAATGTAATTGCCAGGTTTCTGAACAAATTATAATGTCATCAATATAAATGATTAACCATCCCTCTGATAATTCATGTGGGAAGATAGTATTCATCATTCTTTGGTAATGAGAGGGTGCATTTTTAATACCAAAAGGCATCCTCAAATATTCATAAATACCACAATGAGCAATTATTCTCAATAATTTCCTAGCATGAGGTGTCAAAACATTCTGGTGAAAGCCTTTTAGAGAATCCATAGAAGTGATGAATCTTGCTTTGGATAATTGAGTCAAAGTCTCATGAATTCTAGGGATTGGATACCTGTCTGGAATAGTATAGGTATTCAGTGCTCTAAAATCACCAACCATTCTTGACTTATCATTATGCCAAGTAATGATCACTGGAGTTGTAACTTCCCCTTCCTCATTGTGTCCAACTTTTCTAAGAACTCCCAGTTTCATCAGTTCATTAATATGACTTTCTAATGCTTCTCTAGCCCTAGGGCTAGCTGGGTAAGCTGGTCTTCTTAATAGTGGCGGATAAGGCCTTTCCACATTAAGCATGATATCCACTTCATGGCCTTTTATAGCCCCGAGTGGTTCATTATCAGAAGCAAAAGCTTCTCTATATTGAAATAAAATTTCAATAAGTTCTTCCTTCATTTCTGATGTTAATTAAGGACTAATTTGTGCTTCATTTAACTGATCTGACACAAATTTGTCTTTGTCAACATTTGTTACTTGTTTAATGATAGTGATTTCTCTTCTTTCTGGAGAAAAAGAAAATTTTTGCCTTTTATTTTCCCCTATAGTGAAATATCTGTCTTTATGATTATTAATATCAATACCATAGATATTGAGATAATCATTTCCAAGTATAAAGTGTTGTGAAGTACAATTATTCATAGCAACAAATTCAGCTTTCAATCTTACACTTCCTGCAGGATGAGGAAATATTATTGCTGCTTCAAATATACCCAAAGGGTGCATGTTTTGGCTAGCACTGCTGAATTTTATACCTTCAATTGGCATCAACTTGTCTTGCCAATTGGTATAGATCTTGTCAAGATAATCTTTTCCACCACAAGTGCAAAAAGCACCTGAGTCAAGATGTATCTTGGCTTCTATGTTATTTATCACAATATTAGTGATACAAGATGATCCAGCTGTATAACCTTTACCTCTGGCAGGTTTGGTTTTTTGCATCTTGGCATCTTGCACATGTATGAGATCCATACATTCATCACTATACTTTGGTAAGTGAGTATGTACCTCAGTGACCTCAAAAGAGACATTAATGTTCTCTATACCAAGTTCTTCTGATACTTCTTCTTCTTCTGAAGGCTCAGAATCACTTTCATGTAAAGATACATCAGTTTCCTTTGTATCTTCTACTTTTTCAACATTTATCTCATTAACTCTTGTCTTTTTTGGACAAGTGTTTGCCAAATGAGATGTGCTTCCACATTTATGACATTTCAAAGGAGGTCTGTCATGTGGTTTATTGGGTTTTGAAATTGGTTTCCCGCTAGTCTTATTGTCTATTGGGGTTTTGGACCAATTTCTTCCAATTTTTGTTCTAGTAGTGATGTCCTCCATAGCATTTATATAATCTTCTGTAGAGCAAGGCTCAATACATCTGCTTCTTATAGCATGCTCAAGGTCACCACCACATTTTCTTAATATCCTTTTATGTACCATTGTTTCAGACATATCAGGATGAAGGGCAGTTAACCTGTCCTTTTGTTTAAGAAACCAAGTCATGGGCCTGTCCCTCTCAATATTAAAAATGGCTTCTTCAAAAGAATTTTCCATTCTAAATCTCCAGGAATCATTAGCCAATCTGTAAATAACTTGTTCTTTCCACCAAGGCCAAGAATGTTTACCATGGTCTTGTCTCATTTTATAATACCATTTCTTTGCTGATTTGGTAAATAATGAGTGTAATCTGGCACTTATGTATTCATCTGGTATGTTAAAGTCTTCTTTAAACATATCAATTGTTTTCATAAATTCCATATGATTATATTCTCCTTCACCACTGAAGATTGGCCATTCCTCTAATCTTGGAATGTCCTTATAATTGCAAGCAGTTTCCACGTCATGACTTGAAATTGTATGATGTAATTCATTATTCAAGTTAAGCACATTTCTGTCAAGAATTGGTGTGGATTGCCTTGGCAATTCATGTTTCAGTGATATATTGTTAATACTTGATTGAATATCTTCTTTCAATTCAAGTCTTGCTTTATCATGTTTTTCAAATTGTTCTTGAAAAAGAGCTGCATTGTGACCAGTTGAGTTTTCCAAGTTTTGCACTTGTATTTTCAATTCTTTTAACTGTCCAGTTATAAAAGAAATTGAATGTTCATCTGGTTGATTGAGTAAGGTAACTTTAAACTCAAGTCTTTCACAAATTTGCGTCAAAGACAAAATATTTGCCTTATTAACATTTTCAAGGCCAATTATGGTTTTTTGTTGGTCTTTTACTTGTAGTATCTCATTACCCAACTTTTGTTGGACATGATCAAATGCTTTAAATTTTGCCATAATTTCTTTATTACAAGATTCAAAGTAAGTTACAAGTTTTACAAGATCTACTTCTTTGGAAAGGATTGGTTCAATCTTTCCTCCTCCTTGTTTTTGAATTCCATCAAAGTTCTTGCCATATTGAACACATTGTCCATGGCTGTCTTTTCCTTCTTTGGGATTCTGTAATTCTGAGGGTAAGGTTTGTTCCACTTGGGCTTTGCCTTTCCCTTTGCCTTTTGCTTGCCCTTCTGGTTGGTCTTTGGGGCTTGCTTGGGCTTGTTTGGCACTTGTTGAGGCGGATTTTTGCTGGTGGATGCTTGAGGAGCTTCCACTGGGCTGTTGTCCTTGCCTTGAGCCAATTTCTTCTTCTGATCCTCTGACAACATGCTTTGGTTTTTCAACCAAGCTTTGATCTGTGGGACTTGTCCTTTGACAGACATTGGTGTCCAACCCAGCAGAAGATCTTCTGTCTTTTCTGGCCCCATGAACTTCTTCACTTGAAGATAAGAGCTCATGGTGCCTATCCAAAGACTTGGAAGGAGTTCCCACTCTTGTTGTTTTGACGCCAGGAACCAGTTTTTCCATTGGGATTGATAAATTTCCACAGCTGCCTGTTGGAAATGGTTCAGGTCTAACAGCAATAGCAGTTATGTCAGCTTCTGGACTCTCAATAAGAGGTTCAAAGGTGCTGGCTAACCTTTGGGAACTGGTGGAAGTTCTGGCATCCTCCATTTGTGCCTCTCCTCTGGGATGACACTCTTGCCTTTTGGATTTATGGCTGGAATGTCCTGGTCCAGATCCATTTGATTGGATGGAGTAGTTACTTCCACTTCTAGTAGGAGTCATTTCACGTCAATTTTAATAAAAAATAGAGTAAAATTGAATTGAATTCACCTGCAGTACCTTTAAAGGGCTCTTTGGTTATTAAACCCCTTGGTGCTGGGCTGGTTTGAATTTCAATACTGGACTCTGAGGCTTCAGAGTCTGAAGAACTTTCTCTGATTGAAGACACTAGAGAAAATTAAAAATATAAGTTGTTTTATTAAATAATAAAAATAACTTATAAACTCAACTTATTAAATAAAGTTGTTTTTATGTAATTTATGGTAAATTATGTCAAAAATAAAGAAAAATTTCTAAGATAAAAAAAAGAAAAATATTTTCAAAGATTTTTTTTATTTGATTTATTATTTTCTTTAAAGAAATAGTAATTATGCAATTAACAAGTTAATTAATCAAAATTGTATTATTATTCACTTTATACTAGAATAACTCAAAGAATAAATTTCAAGTCTGTGATGAGAAGAAGCCACTAGTTAGACAAAAGAAATTTATTCCAAATCACTCAATAGTATATTGTTTCAAAAAATATTCTTAAGAAGAAATAACTCTATTAATATTATAAAGATTATTTATAAGGGATAAGTCCCAAAAAAGCCAATATTAAAACAAATATGGCAATTTTACGTCAAAAAACAGTAAAGTAAGGTCTAGAATATGATTTATGCCCCAAAAATTGGTTTAAAATCACGGCCAGGCCCCCAAATGTAAGGTTTGTCTATGAAACTCTTGATAATAGTAGCAAAATCAAGAGTACTGTGACTGTCCTCAATAGAAATATATAATATAATAAAATATTATAACCACAAATTTAAATATAATTATTAAAAATAATTATATATAAAAAAATAAATTTAATTATTATTATAATAATATAATAGTAAAAAAAAATAATAATTATAATAAATTATAATTATTCTATTATTGTTATAGTCACTGACAGTTATAACAATAAGAAGTGTAAAGCTCTTAATGAGACAATTACACGTGGAAAATATTAATATTAACCACTTATAAATAATATAAATATTATTTATAAAAAGAATTAAACACACACTGTGCAGAAATAATTCTTTTAGAATAAAAATTCTATATAAAAAAACTAATATTTAAATAAAAAAATATAGAACTTTAAAGAAAACTTACTTATAAGATTTATATAATACAACAAGTCTAATACAACAGTTATTATACTAAATAAAGGTTATAAGTTAAAAAACACGTCAAAAATCAATAAATTTAAAGATAAAACAACTTTTTATAATATAAATTATGATTAAAGAGTTTTTGAGAGGAATTTGTGGATTTTAAAAGATATTTAAAATGATAATTTTATATAATAAAATATATTATTGGTGATTACAACAATAATCTAAGTTCTATGACTTCAATTCTTTGATTTTAATAAATAAAGAATAAAAATAACTTAAGAATTACTTTTAATAATAAGATTTTATATTCAATAAAACTTTACCTGTTTAAATTTCTAATATGATTGGATTAATAATGAATGATGGACAAAAACAGTGATGAAAAGACTCTTTTTATGTCTTCAGAGCAGCTCTCATGATTCATAATGGATGTAGAGGACGTTCTCAGGTCAAAACTGAAAAACCATGCTTAAAAATAAAGTTCTTAACTTAAGGCAACTTATTTTTACTTCCAATTTAAAGTTACCAGTGTTATTCTTAACTCCAAGTAACTTTAATCCTCATTTAGTTTAACTATTTTAAGTTTTAATATAAAATAAGGTTATTTATATTAAATTTCATCACATGAACAACTTAAAATTAGATTTTCAAGCAAAAATCTCTTAAACTCAATTTTTAATTAATTTTTAAAGAAATCATAATTTTCTTTGAGTTTAATTAACAGAGTAAATTTCCAGGCTAATTACCCTGGAAATTTATTTATTAAAGATACTTAAAATTTAATTTATATATAGATAATATCAAATTCCAAGTTGTGTGAAATTTTCAAGCAAATCCATTAAGAATTGGATTTTTAATGAATTTTTGAAGTTATTGCTATTTTTTCCACGTAAAATAGCAATACACACCAAAACTTAAGTTTTGATAAGGTTTTAATGCTTGAAGCTTTGAAGTTTTAAGCTTATTTAAGCTTTGACAGTTCTTAAAACCTTGATTTCAAGCCTGCATATTGGGATTTACCCTTTGGCAGCTTGAAATTCCTGTCCAAATTGGGATAAAACCAGTTTAAACCTTAAGGTTGGATCGAAGTCTAATCTTAAAGTTTAAATAAGGTTGAAAATCCTCCAATACAGGTGGACAACCTTAATTGAATCATTGCAGATCCAAAAAGTTGGGTACCCCAGCTCTATTTGGTATTTTTCCTTTGTCCCACCTTTTTGCGTGGATTTTGCCCTTTTATTTATTTAAAGCCATACCATGGCTTTAAACCCTTTTAAATTGAGCTCATGCAGGATTTACATTCTGTATGGCAAATCCTTAGCCAATTCAGTAAATATACACCACACCTCAATTTTAACTAAAATTTTGGTAAGTTTGCATTAACCTTATGCAACTTTAAATTTAAGCTTATTTAAGCTTAAATTTAACAATTTTAAAAAATGTTATAAAAGTTACATTAGTACTGTGAGATTCTTAAATCTTCCAATAACACAAGAAATAAGTGTTTTGGGGTATAACACCCTATGGGTGTACCCTAGGTTGTTTTTGGTGTAGAATCCAAAAATGACATAATAATTATAACTTTGTTTATCCAAAAAAAAGTTATACTTATTTTTTGTTATTTTTTATTTTAAATTCAATTAAAAAGTCTGTTTAAGACAAAATTAACTGTCTATAAAATCATTTGTGGCCTTATCGGTATGTTATACATACCTCACAGGCTCACATTCACCAATTATTTGGCATTAAGCTGTCTTTCTCTAAAGCCTACCACCCACAAACTGATGGTCAGGCTGGAAGGATGATCCAAACCTTAGGGGACATGGGAAGGAGATTTTGTGCATATGGCCTTGAATTCAAAGATTGTGATGGATTTACCCATGATTGGTGTACTCTGTTTTCAGCACTGGAATTAGCATATAAAACATCAATTCATGCCAGTACCAATCAAACTCCTTCTATCCTAGAAAAAGGATGGAACCCCAAATTACCGCAAGATTCCTTGAGGAAAGATTTCATTGAAATACATCCCACAGCTGCTAGCTTCAAAGGAATGCTAGACAAAGCTAGAAGGAATGCAGTAAGGTGCATGGAGGACTCTTTTTCATATGCTAAGGACAAAAGGGATAAATCACATGCAACTCCAGATTTCAAAGTGGAGGACTTAGTTCTTGTATCAACCACTAACTTCAATAACATCAAAGGATGTAAAAAGATGAAAAACTCCTTTGCAAGACCTTTTGTTATTAAGGCCCGCCATGGAGAAAATGCTGTTGAAGTAGAGTTATCTGAAGAACTTAGCAATAAGCATCCTACATTTCCAGTGAGCTTGATAAAGCAATATAAATCTAGTGATGCTGAAAAATTCCCCTTGAGCAATAAAGTTAGCCAATTCCCACCTCCTATTGAATCATCTTGTATTAAAAAAATTACCAAATTTCTCAAAGAAAGAAAGTTAAGAACCAATAAAGTAAGGGAATACCTTGTTAGGTACAGTGACCCAACTTGTAAAGATGAATGGTTGCCAGAAAAAGACATACCTGAATCTAATAAGCTTCTCAGAAGGTTCAGGCACACTAGAAATAACAATATTACAAAGTAATATTCTTTTTTAGGGGGAGGGAATGTGAGCCTTAGAGGTATTTTCATATACCCAAAAGGCCACAAAAGATAAATTATAATACAAATAAAAATAAAATGAATCTATTTATATTATAAGAAATTAACATTGAAATTTAAAGACAAATTTATATTTAAAAATCAAGATTTAATTATGATTTAAAATCAAAATTACAACAAAATTTAAAATTATGCAATTATATTCTTACTTGTAAAAATTAAGTAAAAATGAATTTTTAATAAAAGTTGTGATTTGAAATATTTTTGGTAAAAAGTTATATAAAATATATTATCACTTTTCATTCAATAAATCAAAATAAAGAAATTATCACACCATTGGATTCCTCATAAAAAATAAAGTGGGGTCACCTCTGGATGAAATTTCTGTAACTCAACTCTAAATAAGCTTAAATTAAGTTTTTAGTATTTTCAATACAAAAATTGAGGATCCTCAAAGCTTTAATTTAATTCACACCACATGTGGTGTTAACCATCAATCTTTTGTGTTAAAATTGAGGTTTTGTGTTTAGTTTAGAAGTTACGAGGAATTGAAGTATTTTCAATTGAATTCAATTGAAATGTCAAAATTTGCGTGTGTATTACATGAGTGAACTTTTATTTACATATGAGGTATCAATTATTACTGTATTTTACTGTACAATTCAATTGAATTGCATATGTAAATTACAAGTATAATACATGATGAGGAATTAAAGGAAAAAATAAATTGGAAAGATTGAAATTGGGGGGGAAAAGGAACTCTAGCTCTAAGGGGGAGCCAGACCCCCAAAATCCTTGCTGACTGGTGTGGGATGTCAAAATCCACTCAAATGTTCATTACTTTTGGCCTGGAATTGAGTCACAGGGTCTGTGACTCAATTGATGATGAGGTTTTGATACCAACCAGGGTGGTTTTAACTTCTGCCAAGAGGGTAAAGCTACCCTAAAGTTAAAACAATGTTAGTAAGAACAGTTTTAACTGGTTTCTACGCCTCTTACACACATTCTGACGTGTTTTGAAGGCTCTAGACCAGGTATTACTATAGTAATGGCTTATTTAAGGGTCTAAAATGGCTAAAAATGGCTTAAACCAGCCCTTTTTAGGTCTAAACCAGGGTTCAATGATGCCATAATTGGCTTTTCTGTTTGTAGACTGTTTTTCACGACTGACAAGAGTAAAATTTACTTTTGGAGTAAGAAAATTGATGGCTATAAAAGAATGTCTTCTTTGCCCCACTTTTCTTTTCATGTTAGAATCTTTTCCTTTTATAATTAGTTTAAACACTGTTAAACCAATCAATAAAAGATTCCAACTACCTTTTTTTAAAATCATTTTAAACCTTTTGACCACGTGAAAAATCATTATAATCATTGTTTGTAGCTCTTATAATCATTTTTACCCCTGAACCACCCCAAAAGTGAATTAAAGCATCTTTCATCACTGTCAAATTTGTCACTTTGTTTCCAAATTCACTCTGGTCACTTTTGGGTGTGTTTTCTCTTTGATATTTGTTTTAACAGCTTGATAAGAAACAAGTTACCACCCCTTATTTTTTCAATATTGAGAGCATTTTTTAAAAAAAATATATCAAAACTGATTTTCATTTTTCATCTATATATTACCATTCTTATTATTATTATTATTATTATTATTATTTCAGTTACTTGAGGATAATGTATTTTCTCTCTTGCTTGAAATAACTTAGTGGTAAGGTTTGATAATTGCCACTGGCCAAAACTGATTTCTTTAGATGAATTATGAGGTTGTAAAATCTTGATGATTCATTTTAAGGTCATACTCAGGACCACTTCTTGAGTCCTTATTGGTCTTGATGAAATTTTATTGAAGATTTTTTCAGTCCAGTTTAAGGTCTTGTCCAGGACCATTTCTTCAAATTCTGTTTCATTATGAATATATATGAAAGATATGTTTTGGAAATCTTAAGGTCTTATCAAGGACCTATTTTTGAGGTAGCTTTGTTGCTAGAATAGAAAAATAAAACATTTGAAAAGTTTGAGGTATTTTGTAGGACCATTTCCTGGGGTAATTTTGAGTTTAAGTAATGAAATAAAATAGTAGTGATTTTTACAGCTTAAGGTCATGTCAAGGACCAATTCTTGAGTCTTTTTTTTCTTTGTTGTTGTTTTTTTTTCTTCTTTTTTTAAAAAAATATATCTGTTTTCTGTTTTATTCTTTTATTCTTGAAGTTTTTGGAGGTAGAAGGGTTTCAAACCCTCTCCATTCAATTAAAAAAATATTGAAATATTTTCTATTTGTTGAATGGTGCAGAAAGAGATTTGTTTTTTTAAATAAAAAAAGAACTATAAAATCCAAAATCCTGATATAAAGTCATTTTGAGGTTGGCCAAAAGAAGGTGTTTATGAATAACTTTATGACTTCTTGAGGTGGTTATAATTTTGAAGTATTGATTATTATTATTTATAGAAACAAAATCCACTTAACTTAATATCCATTTTGAAATTTAATATTTAATTAAATTAATTCTTTTATTTTTATTTTTATTTTTTATTTTTATTTTACTTTTATTATTTTTATTATTATTTTGTTTTATATGAAAAGTAAACTAATTAATTTGATTACATTTTTCCTCATTAAATTCATTTTAATTTGTTTTCTTTATTTTAATTTATTATTGTCCTTTTAATTTATTCATATTACTATATATTTTTTCAGTTTAGTTGATTTTAATTTAATTGATTCTTTCCTTTTTAATATTTATTTAATTGAAGTTTAATTTGTTTTTTAACTTTAATTTATTTTATATATTGTTATTTTAATTTTCATTCATTTTAGATTATTATTATTTTTAATTTTAATTTATTTTTTTAGTTTCCAATCAAAAGAATTATCAATAAAAAAATAGCCGCAAGGAATTTTTGAGTATTCAATATGCATACAGCTTACTTGTATTTTGATTGCTGATGCCACCTGTGCTTTGTCTTTCTTCGTCGTTGTCATGTTTCTTTTCTTTTATCTTTTGTTTCATTTTTTTGGTAATATTTGTAATAATAATTTTTTTCAATTTCAATTAATTAATTCATATTATTATTATTATTAATCAGAATTTATTTGGCCACTCTTCAAGAATTAATAGTGGTATTCTGTTCTATGTCTTTTCCCACCAGTGGGGCTGTTAGGCACACAGTTTTCTTCTTTTTTATTTTACTTTTTTTTTCTATTATTTTGTTTTAAAAAAAATTAATTAATTAATAAAATTATTTATTTTATATTTTTTTCAATTTAATTTTATTCAGCCACTCTTCACGAATGAAGAGTGGCACTTCCATGCTATCTCCTTGCCTATTGGACCCATTTTTAGGTATTTAATCTTCTTTTTCATTTTTTTTTTTATTATTTTTTTATACACAATCAGCTGATGATCTTTTTTTTAAAAAAGCTTTATAAGTTTTTTTTATTTATAATTTTTCCACTCTTCATTTGTGAAAAGTGGTGTCTTTTTTTAAATAGTTCTCAGGTGATTCACGGAATTTATCTCTTTCTTTTTTTATATATGATCAGCTGACGATTGTTTTTTTAACTAATCCATTTGGTTGGATTAGTATAGGTGATGTTGAATCCATGTGATTGAAATGGAATTTTTTTGTATTGGTGAGTCCCCAGTGATATAATACTTTTCATATGTTTTCTTTTCTGTTTTTTTTCATTCAATTTCACCATTTTTCTAAACCGACTTATTATTCATTTATTTTTATGCTATTGTGCCATTTTGCATGGAGATTGTTTGATGTAGTCGTGGCTGCCATTGCATAATACTTGACCTTTAAAATATCAATTATTGTTTCATTTTGCCATCAAACAGTCTTCCCTTCTCTAATCTTCAAGAATATTCAGAACACCCTGATCCAATTTCCAGTTACCTTCCTGCTCCAGAACTCCATTCAGTTCACCTATCCTTTCTCTCTCTCTCATAGTGCTCCTTCTACTTCTACATCTCCCAATATTTTGGTATTAACTTCTCCTCCCTGTGATCCTGATCTGATCTAACGTGACCTCCAAGAGGAGTTCACATATTTTTTTGATTTTTTTATCAAGAGATGAATTGCCTCCATGTGCATATGGATTGTTTTTCTGCAATTTATCTCCAAGCCATTTCTCTTTTCAGCAAGAGAAACAGATCATTTGTAACTCTGTCCAATCTTTCCTTAACTGGTATTGCCATATGATCTGGTAAGTTTTTGTTTTTTTAAAGGATGCTAATATTCATTAACATTACAACCTTGTTATTACTCATTATAATTTACTTTTAGTGCCGCTGTTTGACTTTCAAAGTCGCACAAAGATGTTCCACCTTACTACTTTTACCAACAATAATTTTTTTGTTTATATATATATTCAGGCAATGTTTTTTACAAGAGGTTTGGCCTACTCTTGTTTCTTTTGTTTACGTTTTGTCAGTGGGGCTTCTTTTAGCTGTTATGACTTCAAGATTGTAAATAGACAAAGAAAATAAAACAAAAAAATAATAATAATAATTTTGTATGTTATTATTTTTATTTATTTAGATATATATATAATTTTTTTTTACACTTTGTATATTCTCATAAAAAAACTTGAAATATTTATAATTATGAAAAAAATTGTCTATATGTATGAAAAAGCTTATTGTGCCCTCCAAACAAATAAGTGAGAGCAAGTTTAAGTTTTTTATTTATCTATTCTTTAAGGTTAAACAGGAACAAAATCAATTAAAAAAACAAAATAAAACAAAAATAAAAAACAATAATAAAAAATAAAACAAATAAAATAAATATTAAAAATTAAAAATTAAAAATGAATAAGAAAAAGAAAAAAAATATGAATGGAAATAAATGTAGAATGAAATATAAAATAAACCATAAAAAATTCAAATAAAAGATAAAATAAAATAAAGCAATCAAGAAATAAAAAAAGAGAAAAAAACAAGGAAGAAAGCAGGAAAGAACAAAAGTAGGCTTAAATATTAAACCAAAATTAACATGTCTTGAGTTTATATTTATCCCCTTTATTTCGTGTCCTCCTCTTTGGCTTGTTATTTGTTTCGTAAAGGAGTTCATTTAAGCAATTAAGAAATTCCCCTTTTATTCTTCCTTTTCACATGAAAATTCTTTTGTTAATGCATTCATCCATACTTAAAGTGAATACAAAATCCACTTAACATGCTTTAGTGTAAAATTCCCTTTTTCTTTGGCTTTTTTTGACTTGCCTGTGTTTCTGGATCTTGAAAACTCTTTTTTTTGATATTCATGAGATTATTTTTCATTTGGAATAACCTCTGAATTCTCTTGTTTAATTTTATCTTTTTTACCAAAGAATTTGGTAGGTTTCTTCAGAATTGATTTGTATGGGTTTTTTTGAATATTATTCTTCTTTAATAAAGGTTCTGGTTGTTTTGGAGTTTTTCTAATTGGGTCTTTGTCAAGAGAAGCTACTGAAGGTGGTTATAATTCTTGATTATTCCTTAAAAAGCTATAATTATGGGATAAATCCTCATATTCAAAACTGGATGTCTTCTGGTGATATCTTTTGTTCAGGCATGCTTTGGTCAATATAAAAACTGGGGTTTTCCAAAAATAAATTTTGAATTTTTGGGGTATTCAGTTTCTGATTGGGATTTTTCTCATTTTTAAAGTAGTCCAGAACAATTAAATGTTCAAGTGTTGGTAGTGGCTCTTCAAAATCTTCAGTTAACATAACATCATTTTTTACTCATGATGTTCCATTTATATCTTTAACATGCTTATTTGTTGGTAATGTGAAGTTTGATTGGATTTCCTGTATCAAGGAATTTATAGATGGTGATAATGTTTGGGTATAGTTTTTAATGACGGAGTTTTCTTTCTTTCGACCACTAGTACATTCTGGAACTAAGGTATTTGATTTAGTAAGCTGTGGATCCACATCGAAACTCCGTTGAAAGCCTTGTTGAATAACTGCTTGAGGTATGGGATATTCATCTGAACTAACTTCTCTCATGTTAAAATATTCATCATGGAGTAGGTCTCCTAGAGTAAATGGGGCTTCTTCATCAATTGGTGTGAGAGGGCTTGAAGCAGTGTAAGGAGATCCTTCTCTTCTAGTCATCATTTCATGGAAATCTTGTTGGGTAAAGTCCATTATCCCTATACTAAACACTTGCATTCCTTCAAATAGGTATTTTGCAGGTTTATGAACCTTGATTTAATTATTTTGGAATTTAATTTGATTCCTCCTCTTCACAACTAGAGGGTATTGAATTCCATGATTGAAGTCAATTTAAATAATAACAAAATCATTTTTTAAAGACTATGTGGCTCTAATTTCCTTCCACCATGAGTCTTAAGTACAGTCTCTCATTAGTAGGTAAGACAACTTGAACTCTGTTCATGATATTCTTGTTGAAATTCTTATTTACATTTTTTATTTTCTTTGAAATTTTTCTCATCCTAATTTCGTCTGCCATTTTAAGAGGTATGCAGTTATATTTCAACTTTTGGTCCATGAGAGAAATCACAGCATATTATTCCCATCCTATTCTGACATATATGACTTATTTTAATCCAGAATTAGGTGACAAATTAGAAAAGGGATTATTTTTTCGAATTCTCACTACCAGTGGATTCTGTGTTTCTGTTCATTTCCAATTCCATAAAATTTAACCTTTTGATTACTTGGTCTAATTCCAGAGGTTCTTGAGCTTGAATTGATCTTTCCTCTGATAAATTGGTTTCTAAATTTTTATTTGTCAGTTCCACTTCAGGTTTAAAAACTCTATTTTGAGTTTTAGTTGAATTAATTTCTTCTATAATGGTTGGTTGAGCTCCAAGGTATTGAAAGTCCCATTAAACTTGATATTTATAATGATTTTTCATTTTAGAAATTATTTTTGAAAAGTATCTTTTGATTTTGGATTAACTCTTACATTTGAAATAAATAGAGTATTTTTCATTAGAGATTGTGTCCTTTTTCTTTTTCCAATAATTAAAATTCTTTCCATATTTATTTGAAACACTTTTAACTAGACTCTTTTGGCCTTAAGCCTTTCTTTTGTACTGGTTCCATTTTAATAGTGGAAGCTTTCATGTTAGAGCTATTAGTATTTTCAAATTTTGGATGTAGAAGAGGGTCATTATTGTCTGGGATGCTAATTCTCTGTGAATATACTTAATAATGGTTCATTTTTTTCAGGTTTATGTTCTTTCAGATGATATATTGATTTATTTATTTTCTTGCTACTATAATTATTTTTTTCTTCAGTATCAAATTTAACTTTCTTGAGGGGTAATTTTGATTTTTATTCTTCATCTTTCAGTTCTTCTATTCTAGAAATGTTGCACATTTCCATTCCTCTTGGTGTTCCTGTGTGCCATCCTTTTGATTCTGGTGTACATATTGGTATGTACAATCTTATTCCATCAGATTCTTTATAGCTAAGAATTTCTCCTTGTAGTTGAGAGTGTTCAAGGCTAATACCATTATCAGAAAGGCAATTACTTTCAGTTACTGTGTGAACAGCACCTGTGGCTACAAAGAAGTGAATTCTTATTTCATCTCCTGGTGGTAAGACAAGGACAGTATTTTCTGATAATCCAACAATTGCTATGCTGTGACCTCCAATACCTCAAAGTATCATGTTGAGAGCCCTCATTAGTAATCTTTCTTTGATGTATTTTACTTCTGGTATTATACTGAATTCATCTCCAGTATCTACTAATGCTTTGACTATATGTCCTTCTTGTCCAACTGAGACCTCAATCATTCCAAGGGGACAAGAGTAGTGCATTTTATCTTGAATGATTTTTTTTGAGTTGTTGTTTGCTCTTGACTTTAAATTTATTTAAGAGAAATTGAGTATTTCCTTGCTTTATCTGAGAGAAATTGAAATTCTTGTGTAAACTTGGGTGATATTGTGACTATTTCTTCTAAGTTCAGGTTAATTTTCTATGCCATGACCTTCTTCATGACTTTTTCAATTATTGATCCTTCTTCTTCAATTAAAGGATTTTTCTTTACTTCCACATTTGGTCATTTTATTAGAGATTTCTTATCAACCTCCTTCTCTTTAGCTGTTGTAGTAAGCTTTGGTTGGGTTAGTTCTGGTGGTTTCACAACCTTTTCTGTTTTTGATTACTGATATTTTGTAGGTATTATGTCCTTTTCTTATTCAATGAATCCACCAGTAATACTAGTCTTCTTCTCCATAGTATATTTGGGTTGAATAGTATTTTTTGAGGGAAGGGGTTGAGTTTTATATTTCTCTTGATTTTCAATCCTCTACCTTGTGTTCCTCAAACCATAAGCATACCCAAGAGGTTCTTCTAATCCTGTTGAGATTCATGGTGTTTCCCAATCACCCCAATTATCCATTGATATCAAGGCAGTTGATTTTTCCTTTTTCTTTTTTTCTTCCTCTTTGTTCTGTTCCTCTAACTTTATTTTCAGTTCCTCTTGTTCCTTCTGACATTCTCTGACTAAATATTTTGGTGGAAACTTCCCATCATTGGGAACCCTTTCCCAGTTGGTATATAAATAATTGAAACCTTGTCTGATGACTCAATTCTTGTTTTGATCATCCACTAGTTCAGTACAACTCCCAACTGAAATGCCTCCATGAAATGGTAACATTTAACAATAAGCTTTGGTATATTCTGTGCTGGAACATAGGGTAAGCTTCTGTTTGGTGGTAGAGAAACATTATTTCTTTGTCTTAATCCTTGATTGTTTTACTGAGTGCTATGAATTATTTTTTTGTGGGGTGTAGCCACATTAGTTAATTCATTTAACTGATCCATGAACTTTTTTAAATCTTCATTTTCAGAAGGTGGATCCTCCTTGACTACTTCCTTTTGTTCTTTCAGGATTTTTGTAGGCTCTTTCATTTTCTGGAGGGCTTCTTGCATTCCTGGAAATATCTCTTCCTTGAATTGAACCCATCTTTCCTCAGTCTTTGATGCTTTTTTTTCAGCTATATTTGGAGGTGAAAGTCTTTTGGTGACTAATATCCTTTCTTCCAATTCCTTTTCAATATAACTCTTCAAGATATTCATTGGTGTTATGAGATATCCTCCATGTTCTGCTCCAACCATGACATTCTACTTAATCATTTCTTTACTGATAGCTCTTTTTGTGTATTCAGAGATACAGTCAAACAGATCTTCATGAAACATATTATCTTGAGGAATAAATTTCTATCTACAAATACAAGTGATTATGGTTTCATATTCCCCTATAAACCTTTTATATTGTGAGAGAGTACTAATTCCGCCTTGATATTGAGTATAATTGATTAAATTGATAAGTTAGTGTCTTGTATATCTCCTTTCTGCCTCAAGTCTTCCCCATTTAGTAATAAGATCCTTCTTTAGCTTGTTCCAGCTTCCTTCTTTATGGCCTGTAATTTCTTCTATTTCATCACTTATTTTTGAATTATTTGTCCAAAATGCCATCTGCATTGCTAAATCTTCTTCTCTAGCTCCTTCAACTGAGATACACTTTCCAATTTTCTGGTCAGTTTTTTGACTTCTTCTCCATTTGAATTGAGGTTATAATATTTATCTTTGATCTTAACAACAGGCCTTTCATGTATGAGTATTTAATGTTGCAAGGGACTTGGATTTGTAGGTGTGGAGAAGACTGCTCGCCTTTGATTAGTTTGAGTTCTGGAGTGGATGTAGCTCTAGGGCTAGGTGTAGCTGATGATAGTGAATCTTCTGGTCTTAAATTCCTAGGTAATGTTGGTTCACTAGGGCTAACTGCAGGTCTATAGGATTTAGAACTGTTTCTCTTTCCTTTCTTTTTACTTTTTGTTAACACTATATCCTTAATTTGCTTCAGCAAACTCTGAATTTGTAAAGTTTGATCTTCTTCTTCACTTTTCTCAGCATAATTTTCTTTACCAGGGTCCTCAGGTGGTAATGGTGGTAAATTTGAACCGGATTGTTGGTCCAATTCTACTTTTTAATATTTTCCTTATAGATCCTGTGATTTATTTATTCTTTAATGATATTGAAGAAGAAATTCCTAATCTTCTCCTTCTCCTTTTCTTCTGTTCTTGGGGTTGGGATAAGATTATTGTACTTTACTTGAGATTCTTGTCCTATGGGTGTTGCGTTTTTAAGTGGATAATAATAATGATATAAGGATGATGATTATGTATGAGATGATGGTGAGCTATATTATGATGATTTTTGATTGATATATTTGTTTTATTCCAGTTTTAATTTTATTTATTTGGTTAATTCTATTTCTTTAAAAAATCAAGCCAAATGATTTCTGAATTTTATGTCTATCTGCAGGCCACTGTTGGGACACCAGACATGGGAACTCCTGTTTTGTGGGATAAATGAGGTCGTACCTGGAAGGTAAAATTACATGAAAACATTTTTGAATTGATGTTCAAGCTTGTAACATTTGCTCTGCTTGGGTGCTAGAATACTCTAGACTTCCCTTCCTAATAATACTAAATTATCTTGACTTGCGTTCCACAATAAATTTTATTTATTTGATGGTGGCTGGGTCAGAGAAGTATATTCAAAAGACTCAATCAGGTTTTGTTTGATCTGGAAACAATGTTTAGGTTAACCTTATCACAAATAAATAAGAATATAAAAATGGAGAAAAGACTTTTAATTTTGAATTCCTTTAATGAGAACAGTAACACCTTGAGGGATTTCCAGTTTTGATGATAACACTGTTTATAATATGATAACTAATAATAGAAAAAACACTACTATTTTTTTAAGGGTTTGATAATTTTAATGATGAAAACTTGGGATAACAGACACTACTATGGTTCCACTTACTACTGAGTTTGGATACTGAGTAAAGAGCTTTGTGAATGGTATGTATTTAGAAAATAACTTAGACCAACTGTTAACTACTATTATCTATAAAACACCCAGACAATGCTACTGAGCTTGGATACTGAGAAAATTTAGGAATAGAGGTAGTCAATGAGATTATTTTATGATTTAAAGTACACCAACTGTCAACTACTATTAATTCTAAATAACTCAGAAAGTGCTACTGAGAAGATTGATAATGGGATAATAATATTCATGGGATAGTCAATGAGTTGAGTTTATAGATTAATGTAGACCAGCTTTTATCTACAGTTAATCTTGAAAAAAAACTCGAAAAGTGCTTCTGAGCTTGGCTACTGAGAAATAATGGGATGGAGATAGTCAATGACATGATTTTATGAACTAAAGTAGAACAACTGTTAACTACTATTTATTGTAAATCACTAAGACAGTGCTACTAATCTTAGGTACTGAGCAAAATTTAGGAATGGGGATAGGATAACTATACTTCTGAAATTAGCTACTTATTATTCCTAAAAAATTGGGATAATGTGGATGTATGGAGGGGATTTCCCTCAGAAAAATATTAAAAAGTTGCGTTTTTGTGATGGACCTCTGTCTAGGCCACAAGGAAAAAAGAATTGAGGGGGGTGGACCTCTATTTATAGGTTTTGGGCCCTCCATGGGAGTGTCAAAAAAAAGGACTTAGAATTTTTCAGGTCTCCAATTTTGGATTTTCAATTGCATGATGTGTGAAACTAAAGTTTGGTGGTAGTTGAATTAAGAGGTCTGTGCGTTTGCTCAGGTGACCTGTATTTTCAATGGAGTTCTTGAGATTTTTTGGAAATGGTGGGTAAATCATATCATTTATTATGTAATAAATTGAGTTTCCTTTGATCCTTATTTCCATGTTCAGAAATCCTAGTGTAATTACTGTTGATGATTTCATTAAGGATGCCATTCATTATGTAATCAATTGAACTTTTGTGCATTCTTATTTCCATGATTAGTGATCCTAATTTATTTCCTGTTAATGATTTTATTGATTATTTAATCAATTGAAAACCATGGAATCCTTATCTCCATTACCACTGTTATATAGTTTTCCTGTATTATCCTGTCTTTCTCTGTAAGCAGATGTCCTGTAACTGTAGCTTTATTACAGTAAATCCTTGTGAAACTTCTGTAATCTTGCTCTGAACCTTCTGTAATAATAGTGTGATATTTATACTGTCTAATCTCTTCTTCCTATCCTGATTTATTTAACCTTTCACACAATTTAACCATCTCTCTGCACCCTAAATGTTTAAGTTCTTCCTTCTAACATCACAATGATCACCTTATCATGATCATAAAATTATTACTAAGTTTTGAAATCTTTTCAATTCCATTTTGTAATTATAGACTTACTCAAAGGAATCAGAGAATAAAATAAACCTGTAATTTTCTTGTTTCAATGATATCCTAATCCTTAATTAAATACTCTTACTAGATTTAAACCTCTAAATTTAATATTCACTTCCATCTCAAAATTAATAGAAGAACTAATTTCCATCTAAATACCCAATTCTACCTTTTTGATATATAAATGAAATTTTAATTAATATCTATGACCGCTATTATGCTACAACTCTTCCCTGGAATTTAATTCCATGCATCCTCATTGTAACTAAGACCTTTTGTACTGTATTATATGTTTGTTGGCTTTTACTAACCACAATATTTACAGGAAATTGAAGTAAAAAAATTAAGAAATCAATATATATATATATATATATATATAACTGTTTAGGTCAACCAATCTCTTGAAAGTTAATTTCATCTGGGTGGTGCATTTGGGTGTCACATCATAATTTTCAATCTCATTTATTGGATTTGAGTGGTGTTAGTTCTTCTTATAATTTATTTTGAAAAGAAATCAATATCCTAATATATTGTTAAAAGCCTAAGGAAAATGAAAAATATTCCAGCTTAGTTTGTCCATTAATAAAAACCAGTATAGGTATACCACAGTACCATTGTACTTGATTTCAAGAAAAAATAGACTTAATATAAAATGGTCTTTAAATTTGAGAAGAACTTTTATAATGAAAATTGTTCAATAATTTGAAAAAACTCTTATGAATTTGTAATAATAGATAGTAATGAATACTTTTATTGATTAAAATAAGAGTAAAAATATTCAAAATTAAGAAAACTCTTCCTGAGTTACAAAAAGAAATGGCTATAAAATGAGCTTTAAATACTTCTGGAAACCATGTTTTCAAGATAAATATGGGATATAAATGAGTAATATGCAATAAAGGTATTTATTTATCAAGAAAATGTTTCATACTTGGGTCATACCTTTTCAAAGGTATTCAAACTATTTAAGAGGATAGAGAAAAGCTATATGGAAGAATTTTTTCCTACAAAATTTTCTTCTTATTTGAAATTTCCTTTTTATATGTTGAAGTTTTCCATTAAAAAATGTTGCATTTTTTTTTGACATGGTAGGAACATGTGAAGTGATTTTAATCTTTCAATTGGCTAGGAAAATGCAATTCATGTGAATATTCTTCACAGATATTAATGAGAGGATTTTTTTACTGTTAAAAACAAGCTTCATTCAAAAGCCTCTTGAATTAATAAATAATGGGTTGTTATATGTGAGGAGACAAACAAAAATAATTGAAAATATATAATATTTTATTTTAATTGGGTAAAATTTTGAATGTCCAAAGCTGTGGCTGAAAGTATTTGCAAAAATATTTCAAGGTTAGAACCAAGGTTGAGACTCAGGTTGAAAGAAGGTTGGACCTGGGTTGGAACTTCTACTTCCACAGACAGGGATAGCCTTTTTTTTCATGGTGTCACCTGTGCATATGCAAAGACAATTAAACTTTTCATGGCAACACCTCAATTGGACAATAGAACAATAGTCCAGGGTGATTTGGACCAATGAGTTATCTCTTGAGCTTTGAAAATGATTGACAAGGACTTGAGTCTGGCAAATAACTCACAAAAAGTACAAACTTGACTCAAGGACTGTTGACCACCAATCTGGTCAAAGTTACTTTATGATATGGGGGGCTCTCTGTGGGTTCATTCAATCCAAACTCATTTTTTTACTTCCTGGCCAGCATACAGAAGTCAATTTCATTTCAAATGTGTACAAACCTGGCCTGCTTCCTTTTTACAAAGAGCTTATTGATGCTGGTATGTCCCAGAATCATTTGCAGTTTAAACTAATAGAAGATAGTTCTCCCATACATGCGGCTCACGTAAGCAATTATTGGCAACAATAAAACAAAATCCACAATCTTCAATGGCCAGAAAACTTGCCTGACTTAAATACAATTGAGAATGTATAATTCAAAATAAAATACATGGTTACTAACCTGTTCAATCCAAAAACAATGGAAGAATTGAAAGCAGCAGTCAATGCTGCATGGCAGGAAATTCCATTTGAGCACTTATAAAATGTCCTTGTATCTCTGCCTCACCAGATTAAAGCTATGGTCAATGCAAATGGAGCACTAGGGAAATGATAAATAAAAATAGTCATTTTTGAATTATTTTTTTCTTTTTCATTTAATTAAATAGTTGTAAAAATAAATTTAAAGAAATTATACAAGAAATTTTATCCTGCTTTTTTAGCCAACTATGGCAGTGTGAGAACAGCTCCAAAAATGAGAAACCCAAAAAAAAAACTAAAAAAACAAATTGAGTGCCCCCTGCCAAAAAAAAGTGATACAACCATAAGAAACCAAAAAAAGAAAAAAAATTAAGTGCCCCCCAAAAAATATTTTAAGATCTTTTCTGGAAGTCACTGTACACCTGGAAAATTGGGATATGAGACAGGTTAAATGATCTTCCCAGAGTCTATGGTTGAAATACAGGCCTCTATTTAAAAAGACCAAATTGAATGAATTTGGTTGCCAAGATTAATCTGTAGAGAATTGGAAATTAACAACTGATTTGAAACTTCCTCTTCAATATCCCTTGAAATGAAAACTGCAAGTATTCCCTTGGGGGGAATACTGCATACTTGAAAGAACCAATAAATGATGTTTGAGGTAATTGTTATTAGAGAACACACTGAGTTTGGAACTTTATTAATCCTTCTGAAAATATTAAGCAATAAGGTCTGAAAAGGTATTTTTGAATTTGAAGTATGGCCCCATTGATTTGTTCACCATTGGATTTCTGATGGAAACAGATGCATAATGGTGTATAACACCATTTTTGGAACTTCTAGTTGTTTAAAGGGAAATATTTCCAAGATTCTTTTGTGGAATGGCCTTGAAAAACATTAAAAAAATGAAATTTTAGTCACCTCAGAGGCTTTATGGGTGTTTTAGCCAAAACAATCCTGTACAGGCTTAAAACGGTATTTGTGAAAAATGTGCAAATCTAGAAATCAAGCTCCAAATGGTATGATATGGCCATTTAGGCACATCTCCCATATTTCATGGGAGAATGGCATATTATAGAAAAACACACAAAAATTCCCAAATTGTACAAACCTGTTTTCAAAGCTTAAAAAGCATAATACAGCCTTTTGGGCTGTATTCACCCTGTTGATTGGGAAAGAAAGGCCTGATGATGGTGAAGGGGCCAGGTTGGCCCCAGATGATGAAATGTTCATAAAAGGTCAAAAAAGTAAAAGTGGCCAATTTGGACAGAGAAATATGGATATGGCCAAATTTCCATAAATTGGATATGGCATTGATATGCCATAAAGTGGCTCAAGAGGTTATTGTCCATGGCTGTGACAAATAGTCAAAGTGACAATCGTGGATATTTTCTTGCATAAATTCTAAATGGAAATTCAAGATTTCTTGAAGTTACTGTTTTGGAGGAGTTTTTGTCAGAATTGGGGGTTTCAAACCTCTCACAACCTATTCAAATTCGGTTGTGGGTCATATTAGACTCCAAGGTGGACACAGAATACCCCTGCACCCTGGAAACATTATGAACATGCTTCCAAACAAGCTCAAGGGTTTACAATTCACCTTTAGTGGGGGTCAAAGCATTATTTAGGGAAAAACATGTATACATTTACAAAAAAAAGGAGGGGATTTGGGGATTTGGAATGTGGAAAAAGCCTTTTAAAATATGAAAAAGAGGGTATAAAAGGTGTGAAAATTCAAACAAAGTGGGTAAAAGTGAAACAAAGTGGTTGAATTGTAAGATGAATAGATGAGGGAAGGTAAAAAAACGGAATTGTAGAGGCTTATATAAAGGTTTTTTGCAGGAAAATGCAGTTTTTGGTGAAAAAAAGAAAATGAGCTTGGAAAGCTTGGGAAATTCGAGTTTGTAATTCTGTTTTTGAAAGAAATCATTTTTTGTGGGGGTAAATGTGGATTATCTGGGGGGGATGTGAAAAAATGTTTGAAGCTAATGAGTGAGGGGGTTTTGGGAGGTTTTTTACCAATATGGTTTTTTGTTTGATTTTAATTGAAAAAGGGTCCAGGGCACCTCTTATGGGTTTTTACCAATTTAAGGCAAAAACATGTAAGGGCTTATGTGTTTTTACCAAATACCCAAAAATATATCAAAGAAAATCAATGAATTTGACAAAAAAGTGAAGATGAAAGATCCTTAAAGGTAAATTCAAATACCACTGTCAATGAAGCTTTAATAACTATATCCTTTGAAACTTGGAAAATTCCTTTT
Organism: Austropuccinia psidii; assembly: GCA_023105745.1. Taxonomy (NCBI): domain Eukaryota; kingdom Fungi; phylum Basidiomycota; class Pucciniomycetes; order Pucciniales; family Sphaerophragmiaceae; genus Austropuccinia; species Austropuccinia psidii. Next base: position 34,874,016 of record JALGQZ010000003.1, on the reverse strand, counting down.
TGAGTATTTTTTTCTTGATTTTAAGGTATCCCTTAAGAACTACTGTTTTTTTTGTTGAATTTCTTAGTTAGGGAGGTTTTTTTTTGAAATGTTTAAAAGGAATTTGAATTAAATAATTAGATATATTTTCATTTGGATCAAAAATTTGATTAAGGAAAATCTCAAAATTAAAAATTCATTTTTTTGAGATTCTTTTAATTATCATTTATGTAATTTTTTCTAAATTCCATTTAAATTTCTCTAATAATTTCCAGGAAAGTACCAGTGAATATTTTTGGAACCAAAGTTTAAGTATAGCATAGAAGCCTTAGAATATTCAAATGGAACACAACCCCAAATTACAATGGTTTTTGGTCCAGGCTGGAATTTAATAATATTTCAAAGGAAGCCGAGTTTCTTTCCAAATAGTTCAATAATGAAGAATTTTTCATTTTATTTCTAATTTCTTTTAGTTTTCTATAAAAATATTTTGATTTGATTAAAATAATTAATGTTTTAAATTTATAAAAATGAGTTTTTTAGTCTCTAAGCAAAGTTTTTTTGTTTTAAAGATAGTTTTTTAAGGAAAAATCCCTCAAGATTTTCTCTTTTTAGGGTGGCAATAAGAGAATAAATGGTCCTTGTGCCTTGCAGTTTGTCTTTCTTGATTTTCTTGCAGTGGCTGTAAATATCCTGCAGCGCTTTATATTGTTGGAAAGTGGCCAGAAAGATCGAAATGGACGAGAATTGATTAAAACTGAGCAATCTTTTAAAATTCATCTTGGTTTGATTAATTTTTAATTTAATTTACGCTCGAGGCTGTCCTGCGCTGCGCACGGGCTTGCTGCGCCGCTCGTGACCGCTGCGCTCGATTGCTGCGCAGTCACTCCAACTTCAAATTCGAAATTTAAAATTCGAATTTCAAAATTTAAAATTCCAAATTCCAAATTAAAATCATCAATCTCGCTAGACTCTGCCACCCGTTTCGATAATGCTAGCCAAATCTAATCACGATCTAAGCGAATCATTGAAGAATAATCTAGGATTCTATTGGCCACCTTACAATCAGCATCATCAATCGGACCATCAAAATCAAAATCGAAATCGTTCTTCCCATCAAAATCAACATCGGGCGTCCAATTCAAATTCAGACGATCATGATGATTTCGTGAATTCAAAAAAATCCATCAACTTACCAATCAAAGTATTAAAAATCTTTCGTAATCTGTCTCCTCAATATCAAAATTTGATCCTCAATCTCAAAAATCAAAATCAAAATCTAAATCATCAAGAAATTCAAAATCTTAATCAAATCTTAAATCAAATCAAATTCGCTTTAATAGATTCAATTCACATCTTATTCACAAATCAAGAATTAGATTCAAATACTAAAAAATTCTGGAACTTGATTCATTCATCTCATCTTCAATCTCAATCCTGGTGGTCAAAATTAATAGATCATCCTAATCAAAAATTCAAAAAAATCTCTCAATCGATTTCTTTCAATCAAAATATCGTAATCGATCATCCCATTGCTATAACTTTCATTCCTTGTCATCCTTTACAACCTTCAATTCCTTTTCAGTTTCACCCTTTAGCTCAAAAAAAATTCATCAATCTAAATCAAATTCCTTTCAATCGTGCTCTTTCAATAGGGTTTCAAGATACTCCTCATTCAATTCATCATATTAACTTTAATAGAAAAAATCCTTATCCTTTCATCAATTTATCCTCTCACGTAAACACTTTAGGTATCATTTGGATAGAAAAACCTTCTCCTACTAATTTAAATAGAATCTTATTTCAAAAAACTTGTCCCGATTTAGATTTAACCTTACTAATTTGGCCTCAATTCAATCAAAAGTTTTTCAAATTATATCCAAACTCACTACCTGAACCTCCGAAAATTCCTGTCTATCATCATCAAATCGTTCAGTTATGTGATGGTGATCGTTTAATATTATTCACATCAAATTATAAATCTCATAGGGTTCATATAAGTTTACAAATCTCTTTAAAATTTCATTGGGCTAGCGAAAATCATTTAGTAGAACTTAATTCAATCAACTCTACAAATTATAATTCATTAAATCATCATAATCATCTTTCTCAAAAAAATTTAAAATGGTCAGAAAATTATTTACAATGGCCAAATCCTTGTGAGAGGTAAGTCATTCAAAAATTTACCAAATTAAATTATTTTAATCCTAAAAAAAATATTAATTAAATTTCTCTCTCAAATCTTCTCTTCTTCAATCTTCTTAGATATCCTCATTATCTTAAACAACCAATCACTTATGCTCAATTCATGTTTGAACCTCAACATGATCAATTCATAAATTCTTTAGAAAAAAATCAACTCCATCAATCTCACTCTCAAGATATTCAATCTCATCAATCTCAAAATTCAAAATTGTCTCATTCATCGACTTTAAATGATAGTAATCAAACTCAACTTGATCTAGAAAAAATTCATACTAATCATCAAACAAACTCAAATGAGAATATCACTCATCAATCAAATCTTAATACCAAATCATCAAAGCTTCCACTTAGAAGGACCTCTACAAGAAAAACGAATAAACAAAAACTTGATCATTCAAATCCTATCGATCATCAAAATCATCACTTACCCTCATCAACCACAAAATCCCTTTTACCCTTCAAACGTAAATCAAGCTGTTTAAGTCATATTGATCATCAATCAACTTCCCTTTCAGATCATCATCCTTCATCTCAAACAAAAATTTCAGTAAATACCAAAGATATCGACATCGATATCACTTATCAACCTCACAAAAAAGATCAAATTCAAATCAATAAGAAAATCACGCCTGATATTCATCAACAAACTACAACTACAAGAAGATCTACAAGAAGAAAAGCTAATACTTAATCATCATAAATAGGAATAGGATCAAATTAAAAAAATTGTTGGTTTTCTGTTTGGAAATTTATTGTATACTTGTTTTTCATCTTTCATGCTTGAATTGTACCTAAAAAGCTTGAATTACAAAATTCGCTCTTTTTGAAAAATTAACATGGACTCAAATCATGATACCAGTCTCGTTTTTTAAAATAACTCATGGACAATTATAAATCAAAATTTAGCTTTTGTTGATCAAATAACATTTTAAATTGAATCACATCAACTAACTAACAAATGCTCATTTAAAAACTCAAGTTTTACATCACTTGTTTAAAAAGTCAAGTTTCAAAATCACTTGAGTTTTTTAAAACTGTTTAGAAACCTATTTTTTTCTTTCTTTTGATTAACAAAAATCAAAACTCAATAAATCTATTTGAAATAAAAAACAATCTGTATTTGAGTGTCTGACAAAAATACTTTAACGCGCGTCAAGCCGCTCCCACGCGTATACGCGACCCTTCCAGCTTTAGATTTGTTAGCCCAATTCAATCAAAGGAAATTCCTTTTTTTTTGAAAAAAAACAATATTCTTTGACTAAATTTATCATTGTCACTTGAATATATATAGATGTGCTAACCTCCTCCTTTTTTTTAAAAAAAAATAAAATGTTGAATTGATTTGAAGTTTTTTTTTTTAAATAATAAAATAAAAATAATTAAAACAATTAAAAAAAATTAAAAAAATTAAAAAAATTGAAAAAATTAAAAAAATCAAAAGAATTAAAAAAATTAAAAAAAATTAAAAAAATTGAAAAAATTAAAAAAATTAAAAAAATTAAAAAAATTAAAAAAATCAAAAAAATTAAAAAAATTGAAAAAATTAAAAAAATTAAAAAAATTCAAAAAATTCAAAAAATTAAAAAAATTCAAAAACTTAAAAAAATTAAAAAAATTAAAAAAATTAAAAAAATTAAAAAAATCAAAAAAATTAAAAAAATTAAAAAAATGCAACAAAATTTTTTTGAAAAAAATAATGATAAATGATTAAAAAATAATAATAATAATTTGATGATGAAAAGTGAGAAAAAATGAAATAATAATAAAAATAAAAATAAAAATAGGGTATTATTAAACAAAAAAACAAATAATTAAATTTTATTAAATCAAATATATTGAAATAAATATAGTATCAATTTAGTATGAAAGAAAAAAAATAGGTTTTAGTCATTATATTTTTTTATCATTATTACTTAAAAAAGGATTCTTTTTGTTATTTTTTATTTTTATTTTTATTTTTATTTTTTTTTAATCAAAAAAATTTTTTTAGTGTTATTTTATTTTATGATGACTTTCTTTTCTTCTTTTTTTTTTTTTTATTCTTATTTTTATTCTTATGTTTATTCTTATTTTTATTTTTATTTATTTTTATTTTTTATTTTTTATTCATTTTTTGTTTTCTTTTGTTTTCTTTTGTTTTTGTTTTTGTTTTGTTCTTTTTGTTCTTTTGTCTTTTTTTTTTTTTTTTTTCTTTTTTTTTTTGTGTTTTTTGTGTTTTTTTGGGTTTTTGTTTTTCATTTTTTTAGATAAAAAAAAGAAAGTTTTATGATTCTTTTTAAATAGAAAACAAAAAAAAGCCCAGGTTTATTTTATTTAAAAAAAAAAGAAGACTGTTTTTTTTTGTAAAAAAAAACATAAAAAAATGTGAATTCTCAAAAGGGGCCAAACTATGAGTTTTTTAGAAAAAAAAAGAAACAGTTATTTTAAAGAAAATAAAAATGGGTGTGGGTAAACCCACATAGGGGGTGCCCTGGGCCCATTTTAAGTTAAAATTAAACAAAAAATGCTGTACTGGTCCACAACCACCCAAAACCCTGCAAAAAAAGGTTTTTTCCCCACAAAACCCCTCCAACCCAATTGTCTCAGTTTCTTTGCACATCCCCACCCCCCCTCCAAAAAAAAACCAAAAACCCAAATCATACACATTATCGCCCACAAGCAATTTATTTGTTTTTGAAAAACAGCATTACCAAAGAAATTTTGCAAATCTTTTCACACTTCCCCCCCAAATACTCCATTTTCCTCCAAAACAACCTGCTTCCAAGTGTCTAAAATTCCCTTTTTTATCTTCCCTCTTCTTTTATTCTTAAATTCAAATCTCTTCATTTCACCTTTTCCCACTTTTTTTGACTTTGCACACCTTTTATCACTTCTTTTTCCCATTTTGAAAGGTTCTTTCCTCATTGCAAATCCCCAAATCCCCCTTTTTTTAGAATTATACATATTTTGCACTAAATAATGCTTCAACCCCCAACTGAAGGTGAATTGCAGACTCTTGACGCTGTGTCTACCTTGAGGTCCAATATGACCCAAAATCAGATTTAAATGAGTTGTGATAGGTCTGGGACCCCAAAATTGTGCATTTTTGTGCCTTTTTCCATAATATGATCTTCTCCTATGAAATATGGGAGATATTTCTAAATGGCCATATTACACCATTTGGGGCTTGATTTCTAGATTTGCACATTTTGCACAAATCCCGCTTTAATCCTGTACAGGATTGTTTTGGCCAAAACACCCATCAAGCCTCTGAAGTGATCAAACTCTCATTTTTTCAATGTTTTTCAAGGCCATCCTACAGAAGACATTTGGCCATTTTCCCCCTTAAATAACTAGACGTGCCAATATGGTTTTATACACTATTATTCATCTTTTTAACCAGAAATCCAATGGTGAAAAAATCAAGGGGGCCATACTTCAAATTCAAAAGTACCTTTTCAGACCTTATGGCTTAATATTTTTGGAAGTATGAATGAAGGCCCAAGCTCAGCATTTTCTTCAATAAAAATCACATCAATAATCATGTATCAGTTCTTCAAAGTATGCAGTATTCCCCCCAAGGGAGTACTTACAGTTTTCATTTCAAGAGATATTGAAGAGGAAGTTCCAAATCAGTTGTTAATCTTAAATGCTTCATAAATCAATCTTGGAAACCACATTCATTTAATCTAGTTTTTCCCATAGTGGCCTCTATTTAAGCCATAGACCCTGTGAAGATCATTAAACCCAGTTCATTTCTCAATTTGGCCAGGTGTACATTTCCTCAAGAAATCCATACAGATTCAAGAATTGAATAAAGCCCAGTTGTCAGCCTGAAGGAGTCAAGCTCTCAACTTGTCATATATACCAACCTCTCTTTCAACCCCGGGGAGTTTTTCTCCAGTTAATTAATCTACTATAATTTATTTTTTATCTTTTATTTTCTTTCATATTGATAATTAATGATGATATTATTAAGAAAGTCACTTTTACCTCTTCTCTTTCCTTTCAGTGGATATTTGTGGTAATATCCTTTACTAATTCCATTTTTCTTTCTGGAAGGTTGAAACAGTGAGTAAAGGACTTACTTGGATTTCTCTTTGGCCATTTGGCTTTCTTTCTTATTGAATCTCAGCTTGTACTTGCATTATTATTGTCAAAAGAAATATTCTTGCTTATATATTTAATTCTTTGGAGTCTTCAAAGCTGGTTCCCTGATTCCTGAGTTCCAGTCCACTGTTGTTATTCCCAAGACCCCCTTTGACACTCTCAAAGTCAAAAATTATGAACATAGCCATGATTCCACTGAGATTATCAGGGAACATCATGCTTTTGGAAAACTCAATGAGTAAGAAACATCCCAAATCTCTCAGATGTCTGAATCACTCCTCATTCCAAAGAAAATTAGTGCCCAGTTATTCTGCCAATGGGAGTCTTAAAGGACTGTAATTCTTAAAGAAATCTATAAACAATTCCATAAATGAAATAAATAAAAACTACAAGACAGAAATACCATTGATTCTCTTATTGAAACCCTTAAAGAAGAAAGGTTTGTGTGGTCCTCTTCAAGGGATACTGAGGAACACATTACCTCATTGTTTTTCACTCACCCCTTACCATAAAGCTTCTTCATGGATATCCTCATGTGATTCTTATTGTGAGCCTTAGAGGTAATTTCATATACCCAAAAGATCACAAATACAAAAAATAACATATTAATATGAATAAAAAAATTTATTTATATTATTAAAAAAAAATAAAAATAAAAATATAAATATAAAATTATATTAAAAATAAAAAATTAATTACAATTTAAAAATAAAAATACATTAAATTTTGTAAGTATAAAATTACATTTATACTTGAAAAAAGTAAGTAAAAATGAAATTTTAACAAAATTGTGAAAAAATGAATAAATTTGGAAAAAAGTTAAACAAAAATTATTATAACTTTTTATCCAAGAAATCAACATATAAAAATTATTTCACCATTGGATTCCTCATAAAAAATCAGGTGGGGTCACCTCTGAGTGAAATTCTTGTAACTCAACTCTAAATAAGCTTAAATTAAGTTTTTAGTATTTTCAATACAAAAGTTGAAAATCCTCAAAACTTTAATTTAATTCACACCACATGTGGTGTGAACCATCAATTTTTGTGTTAAAATTGAGGTGTTGTGTTTAGTTGAGATGTTATGAGGAATTGAAGTATTTTCAATTGAATTCAATTGAAATGTCAAAATGTGCGCGTGTATTACATAAGTGAACTTTGATTTACATATGAGGTGTCAATTATTACTGTATTGTACTGTACAATTCAATTGAATTACATATGTAAATTATAAGTATAATACATGATGAGGAATTAAAGGAAAAAATAAATTGGAAAGATTATATTTGGGGGGGGGAAAGGAACTTCAGCTCTAAGGGGGAGCTAGACCCCCAAAATCCTTGCTGACAGGCGTGGGATGTCAAAATTCATGAAAAAGCTCATCACTTTTGGCCTGGAATTGAGTTACAGGGTCTGTGGACTCAATTGATGATGAGGTTTTGATACCAACTGGGGTAGTTTTAGCTGTTGCCAAGAGGGTAAAACTACCCTTAAGCTAAAACAATCATAGTAGAAACAGTTTTAACTGGTTTCTACGTCTCTGACACACATTCTGACATGTTTTAAAGGCTCTAGACCAGGTATTGCTATAGTAATGGCTGATTTAAGGGTCTAAAATGGCTAAAAATGGCTTAAACCAGCCCTTTTTGGTCTGAACCAGGGTTCAATGATGCCATAATTGGATTTTCTGTTGTCAGACTGTTTTTCACGACTGACAAGAGTAAATTTCACCTTTGGAGTAGGAGAATTGATGGCTAGAAAAGAATGTCTTCTTTGCCCCACTTTTCTCTTCATGTTAGAATCTTTTCCTTTTATAATTAGTTTAAACATTGTTAAACCAATCAATAAAAGATTCCAACCACCTTTCTTCTATCATTTTAAACCTTTTAACCACGTAAAAAAATCATTATAATCATTGTTTGTAACTCTTATAATCATTTTTACCCCTGAACCACCCCAAAAGTGAATTAAAGCATCTTTCATCACTGTTAACTTTATCACTTTGTTTCCAAATTCACTCTGGTCACTTTTGGGTGTGTTTTCTCTTTAATATTCTTTTTAAAGACTTTGCTCTTTAATTAATTTCTTGCAGTTTTTTTCTCAATTAATTCCAATTGAAATTGCTCTTGAAGAAATTATTTTGTAGCCTTAAAATATCTCTTGTAGAGTATTTTTTGGATAAATTTTTATTGTTGGTAAAACAATAAATTTTTATAATATTATTGTTTTATACTAATAAATTTATAAACAATAAAATTGGTGTGTTTTCTCTTAAAAATAATATTTCTTACTATTTTTAATTGATTTTTACCTTATACAAATTTTGAGGGCAGGAAAAGTACTTGATTTTTAATCAAAGTTTCATATCCACACCTTACATTTGGGGGCCCAGCCGTGATATTTTACCTGTGACATATTTTTTTAATCTTTTGTTCTTATATTGAAAAAATTTAAAAACATATAAAAAATACTTATAATCCAAAAAATTCATAAAAAATAATTTTTTTTTCATATTATAAGTGAGGCTTATATTTTTATTTCTTTTTTGAAATATCCTTTTTTTACTTAATTAATTGGCTTTTTCATTAATTTTAGTGTCTGACAACGTGGTAAGACAAGAAAACATTGAAACAGCCTCAACAGTCACCAGCATTGTTCCTGCAAGCACTATTAATTCAGACCATAATAGTACTGTTATTGTGACTCAAAATAACCAACCTGAACCAATATCTTCCGAATTGATTAACTTGGACATAAGTAATACCCTTCAGAAAGCTAAAAATTTGGCCAATAGTAAGTTTTTGACGGAAAAATACTATTTTAAACCTTTTTAAACCATAATTATGCCTTCAACCAGATCAGGAGCCAGCTACAACCCCTCAAGCAGCTCCCAAAAAGGTAATAGACGTGATTATGGCAGAGGCCAATCAGGTACAGAAGGAAAAGGGTCAGTTTATGACTTCCAAGCAACTAAAATGGGTCATTCTGAAGCTGATAATACCATCTTACCTTCAAAAAGAGCTGACACTGCCACAACAAGCCTCTGTGGACATATACAAAGCCAGCCACCGTGCATACAACAATGCACTTCAATTCAAGGAGTACCAGATCCTTGCAGACCTGTGGAAGAATTGCATGAATTCTTACCTGACAGTAAGAAAATTCCTGCGCCATCCCAACACTTGCAAATTGCTCAATGGATGGCATCCATTGATGGAGAAGAAAACCATGATGCTGTTGACACTAGAATGGAGGAAAAAAAACCCTCCACCACCCAAACCAGTGCCAAAAACAGCCCCAGTGGCCAGCACCAGCAATTCCAACGTGAAAAAACAGCCACAAGTTCCAAACAAAGGCAAAGGGAAGGCACCAGCCCCAAAACCTTACAGCCAGGGCTACAGAATCCCAAAGATTCAGCAGGATGCCATGGAAAATGTATTTCAGATGGCCAGAACCATGATGGAATTACAAAAGAAGGAGGAAGCCAGATTAAGATTCCAGAAATGATTTCTGATATATTTGATTCCATCCCAGAGTTGTATGATGCTATAAATGACGTGAAGAAACATCTTGCTGATAAAAATGAAACCATTTGTAACAACATTAAAACAAACAACGTGAGTCTGTGCCAAATTAATGAAACACTTATGTGTTTTGAAAAAGCTTTAAGAACAATTAAAAATTCCAATAATGATAATTATTCTAGCAATAAAATAAATGAACAATCTGCCATTATTAAAGCATTAACAGATAAATATTCTAAATTCAATATTGATGACATAATTGAAACAAGAATTAAACAAGCCATAAATATTATCAAAACAGATAACAAGAGAGTCCTTGATGACATTTCAAATTCATTTACTGAAGTAAAGACATATACCATTTCCTTGAAAAAGTGTTTTGATGCTTCACAAGAAGAAGTATCAAAATTCTCAATGAAATTGAATCAAATCACTGCTGATAATACAAGACAGACAGAGTTATGGCAAGAACTGACACATAAGGAAGATATGTATAAAATTGAAATAATAAATTTAATACAAAGCTTCCAACATGAATACAGAAATTCCCAAAGGTGTAGCAACAGTAAGATGAATGACATTGAACAAATACTGAACACCTTACCAAGAATGTCTACACCTCTAAATCAAAATGAGGGCACAAGAATTCCAGATCCACAAGTATTGGATCCTGATAATTCACAATTAAAAAATGAATTATCCACTTCTTTTCATAACTTGGAACCATCAATGGGCCAAGCACTCTTGAAAGAAGTTCCAAAACTTAAAGAATGGCCTCACTTCAGTGGTGAAGGAGAGTATGACCATATGGAATTCATTAGAGGTATTGACATGATCAAAGAGGATTTTGAATTGCCAGACAGATTGGTAACAGCCAGGTTTAACACCTTGTTTACCAGATCAGCTCACAGATGGTACATCAAAATAAGACCAGCACATGGACACCAGAGTTGGACTTGGTGGAAAACCCAAATCATCAACAAATGGGCAAATGATGCTTGGAGGTTTAAAGTTGAGACAGCCTTTGAATCTTCCAAATTTACTGCTGATAAAGACAAAGCTTTACCATGGTTTTGCCAACAAAAGGACAGACTAACAGCATTATATCCTGACATGTCAGAATTCATGATCCATAGAAAGATTCTGAGACAATGTGGAGGTGACTTAGAGCATGCTGTCAAAAGCAGGACTACTGAGCAATCTTCAGCAGAGGATATTATCAATATACTAGAAGAAGTAACCACCAGAACCAAAATTGGTTCTAGTAGGGTGAGTCTCAAAACAAGGTTTAATACACCTTGGAAAGATTCTGTGGACAAAAACCCCAAAGAAAATTCTAGTAGTATTAAGTATAAATCTGCAGAAAAAGTCAGAAAGTGCCATATTTGCCAAAGCACCACCCATTTAGCCAATACATGTCCAAAAAGGGGGAAAATCAATGAAATTGACATTGAAAAGGAACCAGATGTTGAAAAAGAAGACATAATTGAAGACAATTCAGATGATAAGTCATCCATATTTTCTGAATCTTCAAAATATATAGAAAATATCAATTCCACTTTTGACATCATGGAATCTTATTCCCACTTGCCACAATTGAGCAATGGTCAAGTTGATTTATCAAAAGTTTAAGATGCACAACTTATGAAGACAAAACCAAACAGAGGAAAAGGTTATACAGCTGGTAACCCCTGTATAACAGAAGTGGTAATTGACAACAAGCCCACCAAACTTTTTCTTGACCCAGGAGCCCTCTGCTCTTGTGTTGGAAAATCTTTTCTTAAGACTTGTGTACCAAATTTTGAAGACCAATTGTTACCAATTGATGGTATAAAGTTCAACAGTGCAAGTAATCCAATGAAAGCATTAGGAATCTTTGAAACCAATGTCATATTCCCACATATAAATGGGAATTTAAGAATCACAGTTGAATTTGTTGTTATGGAAAATTGCTCTAGTACCCATTTTATATTGGGAAATGACTATTTAACCATGTATGGGATAAATTTTCATAATAACAAAGACAGATACTTTACCATTGGAGACAATAAGCGCCAAAAATTTGCCTTTTTACCATTTAAAAGACAAATTACAGTAAACAAAGTATCACCAGTCAGCTTAGAGTTAGAGAAATTCAAGTCTGAACAGTTGAATGAGGCTGAAATAAGCCTTCATCTGACTGATAAACAAGAAAATGAACTTTCTTCCCTTTTGTATGACCACAGAGGAGCATTTGCTACAGACAAAGAACCTCTAGGAGCAATTATTGGTCATGAAGTTGACATCATTCTTAACATTGAAAGACCTTATCAACCACTCTTAAGAAGACCTGTTTATCCAGCAAGTCCAAAATCAAGAGAAGCTCTATAAATTCATATCAAAGAACTTCTGGACCTTGGTGTAATAATAAAAGTAGGCCACAATGAAGAAGTAGAAATAACTACACCAGTCATAGTGGCATGGCATAATGGAAAATCCAGAATGGTTGGGGACTTTAGAGCTCTGAACACTTACACTGTTCCAGACAGATACCCAATACCAAAAATCCAAATTGCCCTTACTCAAATATCTCAAGAATTGTATATAACCACTATGGATTCCCTTCAAGGATTCCATCAAAATGTGGTGACACCAAGAGCAAGAAAATACTTGAGAGTTATAGTTCATTGTGGAGTGTATGAATACTTGAGGATGCCCTTTGGTATTAAAAATGCACCTTCACACTTCCAAAGAATGATGAATGAAATCTTCCCTGAAGAACTCTCAGAGGGATGGTTAATCATTTACATTGATGACATTATTGTCTGTTCCAAGACTTGGGAAGAGCACATGTACAGATTGTCCAGAGTTTTGACAAAAATTCAATCAGTCAACATGAAAATCTCCTTGAAGAAATGCCATTTTGGATTTAAAGAACTCAAAGCACTAGGACATGTTGTATCTGGTTTGTCCCTTGGAATTGACAAAAATAAAGTTTCAGCAGTATTGCTAAAGCCCATGCCTCAGAACAAGAAGGAAATTCAGTAATTCTTAGGTTTTGCAGGATATTACAGGCAACACATTAATGATTTTGCATCCATAGAAAGACCACTTTATAGATTGTGTGACAAAGACACAGTATTTGAAATGACTGTTGACAGAGTCAAAACGTTTGAGTCTCTAAGAGAAGCATTGACCACTGCTCCACTCTTACTGATGCCAGACTTTAAATTGCCTTTAATACTGTATATTGATGCATCAGGGGATGGACTAGGTGCTGCACTTCACCAAGTTCAGATCATAAATGATAAACCTGTAGAAGGACCCATATGTTTCATATCCAGGCAAATCAAACCAACTGAAGCCAGATATGGAGCAAGTCAGATGGAATGTCTATGACTTGTCTGGGCCTTGGAGAAATTGAACTACTTTTTAGAGGGATGTGTTTTTGAGGTGATAACAGATTGTACAGCTGTCAAATCACTTTTGAACATGAAAACACCCCACAGACATATGCTCAGATGGCAAATAGCCATACAAGAATACAGAGGCAATATGACTATTGTTCATAAGGATGGGAATATTCATAAGAATGCAGATGGACTAAGCAGATGGCCATTACCAAATAATATTGATAATCCTGCTTATGTGCCAGAAGAAGCTTCACCACAAATTCCAATAGAAGGAATAAGTGTTACAGACTTGAACACCACCTTCTTTGAAGAAGTCAGAAGTAGTTACACTCAAGATAAGAATTGTAGCATCTTATGCCAATTACTTAACAAAGACTGTAAAGACAACTCTCTAATACATGCCTTGGATGAAGTATGGAGAAACTCTTATTATGAAGGGAGATTTCACCTACTGGATGGTATAATTTACCACAGAACCAAGCACACATGTGTCATGACAGTTGTAGACAGGTCATTAATCAATCTTGTAGTAAAAGAATGCCATGATAGTCCCTTTTCAGGAAATCTTCCTGAAGACAGAACAAGAGAGAAAGTAAAGACCTGCATATGGTGGCCAATGTGGCAGAAAGATGTTGCAGAGTATTGCAAAACCTGTGACAGATGCCAAAAGGCAAATAAATCCACTGGCACAAGACTTGGAAATATGATAAAAATCCAAGAACCAAACAGACCTTGGGAAATTGTCCATATGGATTGGCTAACTGGCCTACCACCAGGAGGTGATAGGAGCTATAAGGCCTGCCTAGTAATTGTGGACAGATTCAGTAAAACTCCAATCTTTTTACCATGTCACAAGGATGATACAGCCATGGATACAGCTCTTCTGATATGGAATAGAGTAGTGTCCTGGACTGGGATATTTACAAATATCATCAGTGATAGAGATCACAAATTCACTTCAGCACTATGGACAAATCTTCACGAATTATTTGGCACTAAACTGTCTTTCTCTACAGCCTACCACCCACAAACTGATGGCCTGGCTGAAAGGATGATCCAAACCTTAGAGGACATGGTGAGAAACGTTTGTGCATATGGCCTTTAATTCAAAGATTGTGATGGATTTACCCATGATTGGTGTACTCTTTTGCCAGCACTAGAATTAGCATATAAAACATCAATCCATGCCACTACCAATCAAACTCCTGCTATTCTAGAAAAAGGATGGAACCCCAAGTTACCCCAAGATTCCTTGAGGAAAGACTTTACTGAAATACATCCCACAGCTGCTAGCTTCAAAGGGATACTAGAAAAAGCTAGAAAGCATGCAGTAAGGTGCATGGAGGACTCTTTTGCATATGCTAAAGACAAATGGGATAAATCACATGCAACTCCAGATTTCAAAGTGGGGGACCTAGTTCTTGTATCCACCACTAACTTAAATAACATCAAAGGATGTAAAAAGTTGAAAGACTCCTTTGCAGGACCTTTTGTGATTAAGGCCCTCCATGGAGAAAATGCTGTTGAAGTAGAGTTATCTGAAGAACTGAGCAATAAGCATCCTACATTTCCAGTGAGCTTGATAAAGCCATATAAATATAGTGATGCTGAGAAATTTCCCTTGAGGAATAAGATTCCCCAAGTTATACCTCCTATTGGGAAATTTGGTACTAAGAAAATTACCAAAGTTCTTAAAGAAAGGAAATTAAGAACCAAGAAAGTGAGGGAATACCTTGTTAGGTACAGTGACCCAACTTGTGAAGATGAATGGTTAGAAGAAAAAAATATACCAGAAGCTACCAAACTCCTCAGGAGATTCAGACACACTAGAAACACCAATATTACAAAGTAATATTCTTTTTCAGGGGGAGGGAATGTGAGCCTTAGAGGTAATTTCATATACCCAAAAGACCACAAATACAAAAAAAAACATATTAATATAAATGAAAGAAATTTATTTATATTATTAAAATAAAAAAATAAAAATATAAGTATAAAATTATATTAAAAATAAAAAATTAATTACAATTTAAAAATAAAAATACATTAAATTTTGTAAGTATAAAATTACATTTATACTTGAAAAAATTAAGTAAAAATGAAATTTTAACAAAATTGTGAACAAATAAGTAAATTTGGAAAAAACTTAAACAAAAATTATTATAACTTTTTATCAAATAAATAAACATATAAAAATTATTTCACCATTGGATTCCTCATAAAAAATCAGGTGGGGTCACCTCTGAGTGAAATTCTTGTA
The DNA here is from genome assembly GCA_023105745.1 of Austropuccinia psidii. NCBI lineage: Eukaryota > Fungi > Basidiomycota > Pucciniomycetes > Pucciniales > Sphaerophragmiaceae > Austropuccinia > Austropuccinia psidii. The sequence goes on along the minus strand of JALGQZ010000003.1, from coordinate 34,858,568 downwards.
ACTCAACTGTAAATAAGCTTAAATTAAGTTTTTAGTATTTTCAATAAAAAAGTTTAAAATCTTCAAAACTTTAATTTAATTCACACCACATGTGGTGTTAACCATCAATTTTTGTGTTAAAATTGAGGTGTTGTGTTTAGTTTAGAAGTTATGAGGAATTGAAGTATTTTCAATTGAATTCAATTGAAATGTCAAAATGTGTGCATGTATTACATAAGTGAACTTTGATTTACATATGAGGTGTCAATTACTACTGTATTGTACTGTACAATTCAATTGAATTACATATGTAAATTATAAGTATAATACATGATGAGGAATTAAAGGAAAAATAAATTGGAAAGATTAAATTTGGGGGGGAAAAGGAACTTCAGCTCTAAGGGGGAGCTAGACCCCCAAAATCCTTGCTGACAGGCGTGGGATGTCAAAATTCACGCAAAAGTTCATCACTTTTGGCCTGGAATTGAGTTACAGGGTCTGTGGACTCAATTGATGATGAGATTTTGATACCAACTGGGGTAGTTTTAGCTGTTGCCAAGAGGGTAAAACTACCCTTAAGATAAAACAATCATAGTAAAAACAGTTTTAACTGGTTTCTACATCTCTGACACACATTCTGACATGTTTTGAAGGCTCTAGGCCTGGTATTGCTATAGTAATGGCTGATTTAAGGGTCTAAAATGGCTAAACATGGCTAAAAATGGCTTAAACCAGCCCTTTTTGGTCTAAACCAGGCTTCAATGATGCCATAATTGGCTTTTCTGTTGTCAGACTATTTTTCACGACTGACAAGAGTAAATTTTACTTTTGGAGTAAGAGAATTGATGGCTATAAAAGAATGTCTTCTTTGCCCCACTTTTCTCTTCATGTTAGAATCTTTTCCTTTTATAATTAGTTTAAACATTGTTAAACCAATCAATAAAAGATTCCAACCACCTTTCTTATATCATCTTAAACCTTTTAACCACGTGAAAAAATCATTATAATCATTTTTACCCCTGAACCACCCCAAAAGTGAATTAAAGCATCTTTCATCACTGTTAACTTTGTCACTTTGTTTCCAAATTCACTCTGGTCACTTTTGGGCGTGTTTTCTCTTTAATATTCTTTTTAAAGACTTTGGTCTTTAATTAATTGCTTGCAGTTCTTTGCTCAATTAATTCCAATTGAAATTGCTCTTGAAGAAATTTCTTTTATAGCCTTAAAATATCTCTTGTAGAGTATTTTTTGGATAAATTTTTATTCTTGGTAAAACAATAAATCTTTATAATATTATTGGTTTATACTAATAAAGTTATGAACAATAAAATTGGCGTGTTTTCTCTTGAAAATAATATTTCTTACTATTTTTAATTGATTTTTACCTTATACAAATTTTGAGGACAGGAAAAGTACTTGATTCTTAATCAAAGTTTCATATCCACACCTTACACTTATGAATTGTACCTATAAAGCCAATAATTAAGAAATAATCCTTCTTCATATTTTTTGATTCAGCTCAACAAATAACAATTTTTTTGGGGATTTTCATTTGATGAAGGGTGAAACTGAAACCTCAAATACTTGGGCCTTGAATCAATACATAGAAAAAGTTCTCAACAACACCAATGTTTTTCCTCCTCAAGTTATTCTTATTGAAAGAAATTTGGTCTAGAAAAACCCTCTTAAGAAGCTATTTGTCAACTTAAAGGTCATATCATGCATTTGGCACATCAAGAAAGATGTATCTTACCATTTCATGAGCAGAATTTGTCATTTTATTGATTCTGAGAATTTTATGGGGCTTTTTAATTAATTAGCTCATTTATAATTTTTACTTTTATTCATATTATTGTATTTATTAATGACTTTGGGATTTGGTTCTCAGGTTATGTATTCATAAACTGAAAGGTCATTCAAAGAGAACTGAGAGAAGATTCAAAAGAAAGTCAAAAATACTGAGGTTTTACAATAATTTGAGGAAACTGGCTTCCTTCAAAGGGCTATTATATTCCAGCCTGGACCCACTAAAATTGTCAGCTGGGTGTGGATTTCAACTGAAGAGTTGAAGGTTCCCATGCCATGGTTCAACTTTGGCTTTAAAGGTCCACTGGTCCTTTCATGAAGGCTGTTAGGGCCTTTCACATGTATTTCAAGAAGAAATTAATTCAAATCATCAACAGAGTCTACAAAGAAATTCCCTCCACACATCTGTTCTCACAGTGGGAAGGTGTTACATTATGCCTTTTAGATGGCCTTTGAAAATTTCAAAACCAAATTTTCCCCCAATGAAAAATGCACCGGCAAATACAACAATTATCAAGGCATTGCTTGCAAGCACCAGACCCAACAGGCATTTTTGCAAGAATCAAAGGATTCAGATATCAGACCTTTAACCTCAATGGCATTTGAATTTACCTGTGAGGATTCTTTGATCTTCAAATTATTAGTTTTTTATTAACTCATTTTTTTGTCATATTCCTCTCAGACTGATTATCAAGGTGATCATTAAAGTGCTGAGAAAGAAAGAAAGAATGAATCCAAAAAGTTATCTGAAGATATTGGCAACAACCTTTCCCAAAGACCAATGCAGAAATCACCCCAATTTTTCAACATTTTCAAGATGTTTTGACTGTAAAAGTCCCATTTGATTAAATTCCCACAAGCAAAGGTGATTATCAATATTATGAAGACCCACTAGAATGCAAGAATATCCTTGGAAGACCTCAAGGAGCCAAGAATAAAAATAAAAATAAAAAATAAAATAGAAGCCTCAAGATTTGAAATCTTTGAAATTCAATCAAAGAGAAGAGGAAGATCCCCATCAAAAGGAACCAGAAACACAACATCAAGATCACAGTCAATTGAACCCTCTCATGTTATGGAAGTGGATTCATCTGAATATTATGAAGATTCTGAGGCCTCATGATCCAAATCAATAAGTTCATCAGATTCACTAACCTAAGAAACTGAATTGAATGAATATGGAAAATCAGGAGTAACCCTTGAAAGAACGAGAATATTGGAAATCGGAAACAAAATCTCACAAAGAAAGTCCCACAAGCCTGCCACAAATTTGAAGATATATTATTCAATTGACATTACCTGTGAGCCTTGCCAAAGCAATTATCACACATGTAATAAATTTTCCAAGCTCTTTGTGAGTTTCTGATTAATTTTAATGTATATTTCTTTTGTTTTTTTTAATATTTATTATATCTTTTGACCTATTATTATCAGGTACCCAGCCCAGAAGACTTTCCAAGGTTTATATTGAAATACACCTTCAAGCCCATGAATTTCCAGGGTGATGGAAATTGTGGATACAGAACAGTTTCCCACTACATTTACAAGACTCAAGATACATGGACTGATTTCACAGGTGACTTGGATGAAGAAATTAAAAAAAATAAAGATCTTTATGAAGCCATGAACAATTTGATTCCCTCAGTAACTTATTATTTGGACAGAATGGAGTGGTAGGAAGATGTTGGCCAGGATCCAAAGAGCAAGTGGATTTCTGTGAGCCTTAGAGGTAATTTCATAAACCCAAAAGACCACAAATACAAAAATAACATATTAATATAAAAGAAAATTTATATTATTAAAATAAAAATCAAAATATAAATATAAAATTATATTAAAAATAAAGAGTTAATTACAATTTAAAAATAAAAATACATTGAATTTTGTAAGTATAAAATTACATTTATACTTGAAAAAATTAAGTAAAAATGAAATTTTAACAAAATTGTGAAAAAATAAATGTATTTGGAAAAAAGTTAAATAAAAATTATTATAAATTTTTATCCATTAAATAAAAATATAAAAATTATTTCACCATTGGATTCCTCATAAAAAATCAGGTGGGGTCACCTCTGAGTGAAATTCTTGTAACTCAACTCTAAATAAGCTTAAATTAAGTTTTTGGTATTTTCAATACAAAAGTTGAAAATCCTCAAAACTTTAATTTAATTCACACCACATGTGGTGTTAAAATTGAGGTGTTGTGTTTAGTTTAGAAGTTATGAGGAATTGAAGTATTTTCAATTGAATTCAATTGAAATGTCAAAATGTGCCCGTGTATTACATAAGTGAACTTTGATTTAAATATGATGTATCAATTATTACTGTATTGTACTGTACAATTCAATTGAATTACATATGTAAATTATAAGTATAATACATGATGAGGAATTAAAGGAAAAAATAAATTGGAAAGATTAAATTTGGGGGGGAAAAGGAACTCCAGCTCTAAGGGGGAGCTAGACCCCCAAAATCCTTGCTGACAGGCGTGGGATGTCAAAATTCATGCAAATGTTCATCCCTTTTTGGCCATGAATTGAGTTACAGGGTCTGTAGACTCAATTGATGCTGAGGTTTTGATACCAACTGGGGTAGTTTTAGCTGTTGCCAAGAGGGTAAAACTACCCTTAAGATAAAACCATCATAGTAAAAACAGTTTTAATTAGTTTTTACGTCTCATACACACATTCTGACGTGTTTTGGAGGCTCTAGACCAGGTATTGCTATAGTAATGGCTGATTTAATGGTCTAAAATGGCTAAAAATGGTTTAAAGCAGCCGTTTTTGGTGTAAATCAGGGTTCAATGATGCCATAATTGGCTTTTCTGTTGTTAGACTGTTTTTCACGACTGACAAGAGTAAGTTTTTCTTTTGGAGTAAGAGAATTGATGGCTATAAAAGAATGTCTTCTTTGCCCCACTTTTCTCTTCATGTTAAAATCTTTTCCTTTTATAATTAGTTTAAACATTGTTCAACAAATCAATAAAAGATTCCAACCACCTTTTTTAAATCATTTTAAACTTTTTAACCACATCAAATTATTATTATTGTTTGTAACTCTTATAATCATTTTTACCCCTGAACCACCCCAAAAGTGAATTAAAGCATCTTTCATCACTGTAAACTTTGTCACTTTGTTTCCAAATTCACTCTGGTCACTTTTGGGCGTGTTTTCTCTTTAATATTCTTTTTAAAGACTTTGTTATTTAATTAATTGCTCGCAGTTCTTTGCTCAATTAACTCCAATTGAAATTTCTCTTGAAGAAATTTCTTTAGTAGCCTTAAATATCTCTTGTAGAGTATTTTTTGGATAAATTTTTATTGTTGGTAAAACAATAAATTTTTATAATATTATTGTTTTATACCAATAAAGTTATAAAAAATAAAATTGGTTTGTTTTCTCTTAAAAATAATATTTCTTACTATTTTTAATTGATTTTTACCTTATACAAATTTTGAGGACAGGAAAAGTACTTGATTTTTAATCAAAGTTTCATATCCACACCTTACATTTGGGGGCCCAGCTGCAATATTTTACCTGTGAAATTTTCTTTTACTCTTTTTAAATCTTTTTTCTTATATTGAAAAATTTAAAAACATATAAAAAATACTTATAATTCAAAAAATCCATAATTTTTTTTTTCATATTATAAGTAAGGCTTATATTTTTTATTTCTTTTTGAAATAACCTTTTTTTTACTTAATTAATTGGCGTTTTCGTTAATTTTAGTGTCTGACAACGTGGTAAGACAAGAAAACATTGTAACAGCCTCAACAGTCACCAGCATTATTCCTGCCAGTACTATTGATTCAGACCATAATAGTACTGTTATTGTGATTCAAAATAACCAACCTGAACCAATATCTTCTGAATTGAGTAACTTGGACATAAGTAATACCCTTCAGAAAGCTAAGAATTTGGCCAATAGTAAGTTTTTTGACGTAAAAATACTATTTTAAGCCTTTTTAACCATAATTATGCCTTCAACCAGGTCAGGAGCCAGCTATAACCCCTCAAGCAGCTCCCAAAAAGGTAATAGACGTGATTATGGAAGAGGCCAATCAGGTACAGAAGGAAAAGGGTCAGTTGATGACTTCCAAACAACTAAATTGGGTCATTCTGAAGCTTATAATACCATTTTACCTTCAAAAAGAGCTGACACCGCCACAAAAAGCCTCTGTGGACATATACAAAGCCAGCCACAGTGCATACAACAATGCACTTCAATTCAAGGAGTACCAGATCCTTGCAGACCTGTGGAAGAATTGCATGAATTCTTACCTAACTGTGAGAAAATTCCTGGGCCATCCCAACACTTGCAAATTGCTCAATGGATGGCATCGATTGATGGAGAAGAAAAACATGATGCTTTTGACACTATAATGGAGGAAAAGCAACCCTCCACCACCAAAGAAAGTGCCAAAAGCAGCCCCAGTGGCCAACAGCAGCAATTCCAACGTGAAAAAGCAGCCACAAGTTCCAAACAAGGGCAAAGGGAAGGCACCAGCCCCAAAGCCTTACAGCCAAGGATACAGAATTCCAAACATTCAGCAGTATGCCATGGAAAATGTATTTCAGATGGCCAGAACCATGATGGAATTACAGAAGAAGGAGGAAGCCATATTAAGATTCCAGAAATGATTTCTGATATATTTGATTCCATCCCAGAATTGTTTGATGCTATAAATGACGTGAAAAAAAATCTTTCTGATAAAAATGAAACCATTTGTAGCAACATTAAAACCAACAACCTGAGTCTGTGCCAAATTAATGAAACACTTATGTGTTTTGAAAAAGCTTTAAGAACAATTAAAATTTCCAATAATGATAATTCTTTTGGCAATAAAATAAATGAACAATCTACCATAATTAAAGAATTAACAGATAAATATTCTAAATTCAATATTGATGACATAATTGAAACAAGAATTAAACAAGCCATAAATATTATCAAAACAGATAACAAGAAAGTCCTTGATGATATTGCAAATTCATTTACTGAAGTAAAGGCATATACCAGTGCCTTGAAAAAGTGTTTTGATGCTTCACAAGAAGAAGTATCAAAATTATCAATTAAATTGAATCAGGTCACTGCTGCTAATACAAGACAGACAGAGTTATGGCAAGAACTGACACATAAAGAAGAAATGTATAAAACTGAAGTAATAAATTTAATACAAGGCTTCCAACATGAATACAGAAATTCCCAAAGGTGTAGCAACAGTAAAATGAATGATATTGAACAAATACTGAACACCTTACCAAGAATGGCTACACCTCTGAATCAAAATGAGGGCATAGGAATTCCAAGTCCACAAGTATTTGATCCTGATAATTCACAGTTAAAAAATGAATTATCCACTGCTTTTCATAACTTGGAACCATCAATGGGCCAAGCACTCTTGAAAGAAGTTCCAAAACTTAAAGAATGGCCTCACTTCACTGGTGAAGGAGAGTATGAGCATATGGAATTCATTAGAGGTATTGAAATGATCAAAGAGGATTTTGAATTACCAGACAGATTGGTAACAGCCAGATTTAACACCTTGTTTACCAGATCAGCTCACAGATGGTACATAAAAATAAGACAAGCACATGGACACCAGAGTTGGACTTGGTGGAAAACCCAAATCATTAACAAATGGGCAAATGATTCTTGGAGGTTTAAAGTTGAAACAGCCTTTGAATCTGCCAAATTTAATGCTGATAAAGATAAAGCTTTACCATGGTTTTGCCAAAAAAAGACAGACTAACAGCATTATATCCAGACATGTCAGAATTTATGATCCATAGAAAGATTCTGAGACAATGTGGAGGTGATTTAGAGCATGCTGTCAAAAGCAGGACTACTGAACAATCTTCAGCAGAAGAAATTATCAATATATTAGAGGAAGTAACCACCAGAACCAAAATTGGTTCTAGTAGGGTGAATCCCAAAACAAGGTTTAATACACCTTGAAAAGATTCTGTGGATAAAAACCCCAAAGAAAATTCTAGTAATATTAAGTATAAATCTGCAGATACAGTCAGAAAGTGCCATATTTGCCAAAGCACCACCCATTTAGCCAATACATGTCCAAAAAGGGGGAAAATCAATGAAATTGACATTGAAAAGGAACCTGATGTTGAAAAAGATGAAATAATTGAAGACAATTCAGATGATAAGTCATCAATATTTTCTGAATCTTTGAAAGATATAGAAAATGTCAATGCAACTTTTGACATCATGGAATCTTATTCCCACTTACCACAATTGAGCAATGGTCAACTTGATATATCAAAAGTTCAAGATGCACAACTTATGAAAACAAAACCAAACAGGGGAAAAGGTTATACAGCTGGTAACTCCTGTATAACAGAAGTGGTGATTGACAACAAGCCCACCAAACGTTTACTTGACCCAGGAGCCTTCTGCTCTTGTGTTGGAAAATCTTTTCTTAAGACTTGTGTACCAAATTTTGAAGACCAATTGTTACCAATTGATGGTATAAAATTCAACAGTGCAAGTAACCCAATGAAAGCATTAGGAATCTTTGAGACCAATGTCATATTCCCACACATAAATGGGAATTTAAGAATCACAGTTCAATTTGCTTTTATGAAAAATTTCTCTAGCACCCATTTTATATTGGGAAATGGTTATTTAATCATGTATGGGATAGATTTACATAATAAAAAAGACAGATACTTTACTATTGGAGACAATAAGCGCCAAGAATTTGCCTTTTTACCATTTAAAAGACAGATTACAGTAAACAAAGTATCACCAGTCAACTTAGAGTTAGAGAAATTCAAATCTGAACAGTTAGATGAGGCTGAAATAAGCCTTCATCTGACTGATAAACAAGAAAATGAGCTTTCTTCCCTTTTATATGACCACAGAGGAGCATTTGCTTCAGACAAAGAACCTCTAGGAGCAATTATTGGTCATGAAGTTGACATCATTCTGAACATTGAGAGACCTTATCCACCACTCTTAAGAAGACCTGCATATCCAGAAAGTCCAAAATCAAGAGAATCTCTAGAAATTAACATCAAAGAACTTCTGGACCTTGGTGTAATAAGAAAAGTAGGCCACAATGAAGAAGTAGAAATAACTACACCAGTCATAGTGGCATGGCATAATAGAAAATCCAGAATGGTTGGGGACTTTAGAGCTCTGAACACTTACACTGTTCCAGACGAATCCCCAATACCAAAAATCCAAATTGCCCTTACTCAAATATCTCACGCAGTGTGTATAACCACTATGGATGCCCTTAAAGGATTCCATCAAAATGTGGTGACACCAAGAGCAAGAAAATACTTGAGAATTATTGTTCATTGTGGAGTGTATGAATACTTGAGGATGCCCTTTGGTATCAAAAATGCACCTTCACACTTCCAAAGAATGATGAATGAAATCTTCCCTGAAGAACTCTCAGAGGGATGGTTAATCATTTACATTGATGACATTATTGTCTGTTCCAAGACTTGGGAAGAGCACATGTACAGATTGTCCAGAGGTTTGACAAAAATTCAATCAGTAAACATGAAAATCTCCTTGAAGAAATGTCATTTTGTATTTAAAGAACTTAAAGCACTAGGACATGTTGTATCTGGTTTGTCCCTTGGAATTGACAAAAACAAAAATGCAGCAGTATTGCTAAAACCCATGCCTCAGAATAAGAAGGAAATTCAGTCATTCTTAGGTTTTGCAGGATATTACAGGCAACACATTAAAGATTTTTCATCCAAAGCAAGACCACTTTATAAATTGTGTGACAAAGACACAGTATTTGAAATGACTGTTGACAGAGTCAAAGCTTTTGAGTCTCTAAGAGAAGCCTTGACCACTGCTCCACTCTGACTGATGCCAGACTTTCAATTACCTTTCAAACTGTATATTGATGCATCAGGGGATGGACTGGGTGCTGCACTTCACCAAGTTCAGATGATAAATGATAAACCTGTGGAAGGACCCATATGTTTCATATCCAGGCAAATCAAACCAACTGAAGCCAGATATGGAGCAAGCCAAATTGAATGTCTATGTCTTGTCTGGGCCTTGGAAAAATTGAACTACTTCTTGGAGGGATGCGTTTTTGAGGTGATAACAGATTGTACAGCTGTCAAATCACTTTTAAACATGAAAACACCCAACAGACATATGCTCAGATGGCAAATAGCCATACAAGAATACAGAGGAAATATGACTATTGTTCATAAGGATGGGAACATTCATAAGAATGCAGATGGACTAAGCAGATGGCCATTACCAAATAATATTGATAATCCTGCTTATGTTCCAGAAGAAGCTTCACCACAAATTCCAATAGAAGGAATAAGTGTTACAGACTTGAACACCACCTTCTTTGAGGAAGTCAGATGTAGTTACACTCAAGACAAGAATTGTAGCATCTTATGCCAATTACTTAACAAAGACTGTAAAGACAACTCTCTAATACATTCCTTGGATGAAGTCTGGAGAAAATCTTATGATGAAGGAAGATTTCACCTACTAGATGGTATAATTTACCACAGAACCAAGCACACATGTGTCATGACAGTTGTAGACAGGTTATTAATCAATCTTGTACTGAACAAATGCCATGATAGCCCCTTTTCAGGACATCTGTCTGAAGACAGAACAAGAGAGAAAGTAAAGACCTGCATATGGTAGCCAATGTGGCAGAAAGATGTTGCAGAGTATTGCAAAACCTGTGACAGATGCCAAAAGGCAAATAAATCCACTGGCAAGAGACTTGGAAATATGATACAAATCCAAGAACCAAGCAGACCTTGGGAAATTGTCCATATGGATTGGGTAACTGGCCTACCACCAGGAGGTGACAGAAGCTATAATGCTTGCCTAGTATTTGTGGACAGATTCAGTAAAACTCCAATCTTCTTACCATGTCACAAGGATGATACAGCCATGGATACAGCTCTTCTGATATGGAATAGAGTAGTGTAATGGACTGGGATATTTACAAATATCATTAGTGATAGGGATCCCAAATTCACTTCAGCACTATGGACAAATCTTTACCAATTATTTGGCACTAAACTGTCTTTCTCTACAGCCTACCACCCACAAACTGATTGCCTGGCTGAAAGGACAATCCAAACCTTAGAGGACAGGGTGAGAAGAGTTTGTGCATATGGCCTTGAATTCAAAGATTGTGATGGATTTACCCCTGATTGGTGTACCCTGTTGACAGCACTGGAACTAGCATATAAAACATCAATCCATGCAAGTACCAATCAGACTCCTGCTATTCTGGAAAAAGGATGGAACCCCAAGTTACCCCAAGATTCCTTGAGGAAAGACTTAATTGAAATACATCCCACAGCTGCTAGCTTCAAAGGAATGCTAGACAAAGCTAGAAAGCATGCAGTAAGGTGCATGGAAGACTCTTTTGCATATGCTAAAGACAAATGGAATAGATCACATGCAACTTCAGATTTCAAAGTGGGGGACCTAGTTTTTGTATCCACCACTAACTTCAATAACATCAAAGGATGTAAAAAGCTGAAAGACTCCTTTGCAGGACCTTTTGTGATTAAGGCCCTCCATGGAGAAAATGCTGTTGAAGTGGAGGTATCTGAAGAGCTTAGCAATAAGCATCCTACATTTCCATTGAGCTTGATAAAGCCATATAAATCTAGTGATGCTGAGAAATTTCCCTTGAGGAATAAGATTCCCCAAGTTATACCTCCTATTGAGACATCTGGTACTAAGAAAATTACCAAAGTTCTTAAAGAAAGGAAATTAAGAACCAAGAAAGTGAGGGAATACCTTGTTAGGTACAGTGACCCAACTTGTGAAGATGAATGGTTAGAAGAAAAAGATATACCAGAAGCTACCAAACTCCTCAGGAGATTCAGACACACTAGAAACACCAATATTACAACGTATTATTCTTTTTTAGGGGGAGGGAATGTGAGCCTTAGAGGTAATTTCATATACCCAAAAGACCACAAATACAAAAATAACATATTAATATAAAATAAAATTTATATTATTAAAATAAAAATCAAAATATAAATATAAGATTATATTAAAAATAAAAAATTAATTACAATTTAAAAATAAAAATACATTAAATTTTGGAATTATAAAATTACATTTATACTTGAAAAAATTAAGTAAAAATGAAATTCTAACAAAATTGTAATAAATAAATAAATTTGGAAAAAAAGTCAAATAAAAGTTATTATAACTTTTTATCCAATAAATAAACATATAAAAATTATTTAACCATTGGATTCCTCATAAAAAATCAGGTGGGGTCACCTCTGAGTGAAATTCTTGTAACTCAACTTTAAATAAGCTTAAATTAAGTTTTTAGTATTTTCAATGCAAAAGTTGAAAATCCTCAAAACTTTAATTTAATTCACACCACATGTGGTGTCAACCATCAATTTTTGTGTTAAAATTGAGGTGTTGTGTTTAGTTTAGAAGTTATGAGGAATTGAAGTATTTTCAGTTGAATTCAATTGAAATGTCAAAATGTGCATGTGTATTACATAAGTTAACTTTGATTTACATATGAGGTATCAATTCTTACTGTATTGTACTGTACAATTCAATTGAATTACATATGTAAATTATAACTATAATACACGATGAGGAATTGAAGGAAAAATAAATTGGAAAGATTGAATTTTGGGGGAAAAGGAACTCCAGCTCTAAGGGGGAGCTAGACCCCCAAGATCCTTGCTGACAGGCGTGGGATGTCAAAATTCACGCAAAAGTTCATCACTTTTGGCCTGGAATTGAGTTACAGGGTCTGTGGACTCAATTGACGATGAGGTTTTGATACCAACTGGGGTAGTTTTAGCTGTTGCCAAGAGGGTAAAACTACCCTTAAGATAAAACAATCATAGTAAAAACAGTTTTAACTGGTTTCTACGTCTCTTACACACATTCTGACGTGCTTTGAAGGCTCTAGACCAGGTAATGCTATATTAATGGCTGATTTAAGGGTCTAAAATGGCTAAAAATGGCTTAAACCAGCCCTTTTTGGTCTAAATCAGGGTTCAATGATGCCATAATTGGCTTTTCTGTTGTCAGACTGTTTTTCACGACTGACAAGAGTGAATTTTACATTTGGAGTAAGAGAATTGATGGCTATAAAAGAATGTCTTCTTTGCCCCACTTTTCTCTTCATGTTAGAATCTTTTCCTTTTATAATTAGTTTAAACATTGTTAAGCCAATCAATAAGAGATTCAAACCACCTTTATTAACTCATTTTACACCTTTTAACCATGTGAAAAAATCATTATAATCATTTTTTGTAACTCTTATAATCATTTTTACCCCTGAACCACCCCAAAAGTGAATTAAAGCATCTTTCATCACTGTAAACTTTGTCACTTTTTTTCCAAATTCACTCTGGTCACTTTTGGGCATGATTTCTCTTTAATATTCTTTTTAAAGACTCTGTTCTTTAATCAATTGCTTGAAGTTCTTTGCTCAATTAATTCCAATTGAAATTGCTCTTGAAGAAATTTCTTTTGTAGCCTTAAATATCTCTTGTAGAGTGTTTTTGGATAAATTTTTATTGTTGGTAAAACAATAAATCTTTATAATATTATTGATTTATACTAATAAAGTTATAAACAATAAAATTGGCATGTTTTCTCTTAAAAATAATATTTCTTACTAGTTTCAATTGATTTTTACCTTATACAAATTTTGAGGACAGGAAAAGTACTTGACTTTTTAATCAAAGTTTCATATCCACACCTTACATAACGTCTCATGTCTTAGTCTGGCAATTGACCAGAACAAAGTAGCAGCAGTACTGCAAAAATAACTACCAAAAAACTTCAAACAGATGCAATGTTTCCTTGGGTTTGCTAGCTACTATAGAAACCACATCAAAAACTTTGCCCACATAACTAGCAGTTTATACAAGTTATGTTCAAAAGATGTAGTTTTTGAAATTACCAAGAAAAGAAGGGATGCATATGAGAGGATAAAATATGAGCTCACAAATGCAGCTGTGCTCATCTTGCCTGAATTTGAGCTACCATTCAAGTTATACATAGATGCAGCCCTTCCCCAGAGACAGATTGTGGATGGTGAACCAGAGAGGGAGTAATATTTTACATCTCTAGTCAGCTGAAAGATTCAGAAGCTGGGTATGGGGCCATCCCGACAGAATGTCTATGCTTAGTCTGGGCTCTAGAGAAACTCCATTATTATTTAAAGGGTGCAGTCTTTGAAGTCTACACAGACTGCACAGCGTTGAAGTCTTTACTGAACATGAAGACTACAAATAGACACATGCTGAGGTGGCAAATAGCCATCCAGAAGGATAGAGGGAATATAAACATCATATAAAAAGAGGGTAAAACTCATACCAATGCAGATGGCCACTGGATAATGTCAAAAGCAACCCAGCTTATGACCCTGAAGTAGCAGATAAAATTCCTATCCTTTTCATGGAAATAGACAGGAAGAAAAACTTCAGATTTTCTGAGTGGGCACCAGAAAGTGGTACCCCAGACAGTGGAAACACCAGCTCAGAAGGAACAGAAACTCCCATATTTGGAATAAGTTCCTCAGAACTGCACAATGAATTCTTCAATGCAGTGATGAAGACATATGCCAAAAACAAACAGTGTGGCATATTGTTACAACTCCTTCAACAAAAATACAGGAGCCCAGAACTGGAATCCCAGTTGGAGGAACCCTGGTTGAGGGACTATAAGGAAAATAAAACTTTCCTTATAGATGGCCTGGTCTACCATAGAGAGAAGCGCACTAGTGCACTCAAATTAATAAACAGAGACCATATACCTTTGATCCTGCAGGAATGCCATTATTGGCCCTATATGGGACACATGAGTGAAGACAGGACCAAAGAAATGGTAGCAAGCACTGCTTGGTGGCCCAAATGGGAACAAGAGTTGAGTGAATACATAAACAATTGTGAAAAATGACAAAAGGCAAATAGAAAACAAGGGAAGAAGTATGGGTTATTTCAACACATAGAAGAACCCAAGCACCCATGGGAAACCATCAACATGGACTGGGTTACAGGAGTTGTTCCAGGAGGCAAAGAGTACTTCAATGCTTGCCTGATCATAGTTTATTGGTTCAGCAAGAGCATGAGGTGCCTACCATGTCACAAAGAGGACACAGCCATGGATACTTCTCTGTTATTCTGGAATAACATCATATCCACCTGTAGAGTCCCTAAGATCATCATCAGTGAGAGGGACCCAAATTTCACATCTAAATTTTGGACCAACCTCTATGACATGCTGGGTACTCAACTTGCTTTTTCTACAGCTTACCAACCAAAAACAGATGGATTAGCTGAAAGGATGATCCAAACAATGGAGGACATCCTAGAAGATTCTGTGCCTATGGAATGGAATATAAAGACCATGAGCATTACACCCATGACTGGGTGACCCTTCTACCAGCAGTCCAACTGGCATATAACACAATTCAGCACTCTACCACAGGAAAAACACCTGCACTGGTAGAGAAAGGGTGAAATCCCTTATTGCCTGTGGATCACCTGAAGAAAAATCTTCTGACCATCCACCCCACAGCCAACAATTTCCATGAAATGTGGAAGAGGGCTTGTGACACAGCTTTCAAATGCATAGCTGAGGCAAAAGAATATAATAAGCAGAGGTGAGACAAATCACACATTGAACCTGACTTTAAAGAAGGGGACCAAGTGTTAGTGTCTACACTTAGCTTTAATAATATCAAAGGACCCAAGAAAATGAGAGACTCATTTTTAGGGCCCTTCACTATCATTAAAATGATGGAGAAAAATGCAGTGGAAGTCAAACTCACAAAGGAATTTTCCAGGAAACACCCAGTCTTTCCAGTGAGTTTAGTCAAGCCATATTTCCAGACAGAGGAGGATAAATTCTCATCCAGGAAGAAGAACCCCACACCACCAGAGATAGTGGAAGTGGAAGATTCCCTGGACCAGTGAAGAAAATAATCAAGGCCAGAAAGATCATATTTAATGGTAAGTGTCAGAGACAGTACTTAGTCAGATTCAAGAACCAGACAGCTGATAAGGACAAATGGTTGGCAAAAGATGCCATACCAGATGGGAAACTTCATTTAAGGAGATTCAGAGCCTCTAGGAGGACTGAAAAGTCTCATAAATGATGAACCTTTTTTTAGAGGGAGGGTATGTGAGCCTGTGACTCAAAACCAGAGCACAAGCATGACAGCCAAATACCATAAATCAATGGTATAGCCAAGAAACCACCAGAACATGGAGCTGAGCCAAATCAGCTCAAAGTGTATCAAATGAAAGAGGAAACTCACCTTGCCTCAAATATACAAGTCCCATCACCATAGGACAATGAATAACAAAGTTATTCCTGCTCAAAGTTGTTGCTGAACATAAACCTTAATTTTCATCTCTCATCCAAAATAAAGAGTAAGAGGCTCAAACCCATCAAATGGGTATTTAAAATGAAGCTCCAAGTAAGGGATATCCAATGGTACCAGCCAAACTGAGCTAGCACCAGTATTACAGAAGTTATGGCCAAACTCAGGCCAAATAAGCGTGAATAAAATATTCACCTCTCATCTAACTTCTACAGTTTTAGTGTGAGAGACCTAAAGTGGGGTCTTTTTGGAAAGAGCACAATCAGGGCTATCTGCTGGTGCCATTAACTTCCCATATATCATCTAGAACAAAAGCTATAAGGCAAACAAGCCCAATACAGCTTTTTGCCTAAAACACGCATATGTACAAAAATCTTGTACATGGCATAACTTTGCCATATTTAATGATAACCATATCAAATGAGGTACCATTGTGTAGAACACATACAGGGATACACACTGAAACAATCTTGAGGTTGATATCTCAAAAACTGAAAACGCTATGGCTGTTTTGAGGTCAAAATCCCACAGTTTGGCCAATACAGCCTTACCATGGGACAATATCTCATAACCATGATTATGAGGTGCCAAAATTCTGAAAAAGCCTGTTTTTACCTCAATACCTCATAGTTTATTCAATACTGGGGTCCCATACAGGTTCTGTATAGCATTCTACACGTCATACACGTCAGAATCAGGCTGTGTGGTCCCCAGATGAAACCTTTCACCCTGTATTAGTGAAAACTGCCCAGATGTGGCTTCAAACCCACATCTGAGCCCAATACAGGCTATACAGGCCTTTTGCAAACCACAAGCCTGTCCTAGAGAGTGAAAAACCCTTCACTTCCTCTATGGGAAAAGGTCTACCAGCCTTTTCACCCCATTTCAGGATGAAAGGAGGCCTTTTCACTGCCAGAAAAGGAATCCCCATCCTGCTCTTGAATTCCTAGGTCGTAAAACTGTAAAAAACAGTTATACTTTTGGAAAATAATCAGGTTATACTATAAAATTTAGTATTGTAGAACTTATTATTGTAATCCAACAGGTAACACTGCACCCAGGGATTTCAAAAGCACTCACCACCACTAATAATCATTAGTAAAGCCCTTTAATTTTATTAAAACCCGTTTTATAACATCATTATCCGTGTCAAAGTAATAGTTTAGGTTGTAAATACTCTTTATTATCACGTTTTCATAGACTCAGCCTGACCCTATTCAGGAGGTTAAGACATGAAAGAAGACCCAAAGAATTTGAAAAGTATGCATTATTCAGTTTCAAGCCTAAAAATATCTATTGAAGAATTAGGACAGTGTAGGATACCCTAATCAATTATATCAGATATTGGTACAATATTTTTTGGTGGTAGGGAATGTGAGGATTTGAGATATGATAAAATGTCCAAAAAAGTTACAAAAAACTTTACAAAGCTTACTTTAACAATAAGAGTCAAAATAATGATCTTAAAATAAGTAAAAATGCCATAAGCTCTTGATTATCTCAGAAAACAATGGGTAAGTGTGTAAAATGAATTACTTCATTCTATTCCCCATGAACAAATACATATATGACATCTTTATTCCATATCTGTAAAACCAATACTTACTAAGATAACCTGGGTGTATGCACTTTTAGGATCAGTGCATATATTAATTATTTTCAGCTCATACTTTTTTAATTAAAAATGATAAAAAGTTTATTTAAAATCAAATTTACCACGAAATAGATTTAAGGATAAAGATATAGACTTTATTTGGCAAGCTATAAGCAAGGCTAAAACATATAAGGGAATATGGAGAAAAATATCAATAGCTGTTGACCACTTTATATTGAGAGTGTTCCAAAATTTGAATAAATTATATATTCAGATTTTACTAGATAATACATTAATAATGATGTACCTTTCATGATGATATTTGAGCTACAACCCCATGTATTGATAGTTTGAAGTCCAAAATAGTACATCTTGACAGAAAAGATGAGTTATAAGAAAAATAATCAAAAATAGAGCTTTGAATAGATAATGAAATCCTCTTAGAAGATTAGTAAGGACATTCCAAGCTACTAGATTTCACTCCCAGAGTTTCTGTAGTGTGAATAACTTGAAAATTATTAAGGATCATAATTTAGGCTTAAGAATGATCATTTATGATGATCAAATCCAGTCTTATCTTAGGTTTAAAAATTTAATAAGAGATAAACTGGTGTATAACAGCATTTAACAATTAAAACTACTATAATAAATAGATAAAAATCATTTTCCAAGCTTAGAATGTCATAAGATTAGATTTACATCTTCTTCCTCTATTTCCCTCTCAGATGCATCAAAAACCATAAAACATTTAATTAAAAAGGTAATCTCTTTATTAGGGGGTGTCAAAGTAACCAAATCCCATCTTAAAATAACGTGGGATTTGGAACCCAAATCCCAACACTAAATCCCAGGTTTTTCATGTGTAGATCACATGGCATTTTAACTGAGTCCCCTGGTATTTTGAACAAATTTCATGCATCTGGGATTTCAGCTTGAAGTCTAACCCAAATGAGTATTCAAAATTCATACCTGTACAACATATTCTCCTGCACTCCATTTTGCACAATCTGACGAAACAGCTTACAGTCCATTTATACTTCATCATCCATATAATAATGCTTCAATCCAAAGCAAGAAAAATCAAGACAGATATGAAGATCACTTCTGGACTGCCTCATCCATCAGGTCACTTAGTATGTACAGATTATTTAACCATAATTAATTGGCTTTCAGTCAAATCCAATTTCAGGTCATGTTTTGGTAATAGTGGCTCAACATCTATTGGAAGACCTCTTTCCTCAAAGCAGCATGAATTCCAGCTTATGGCCATTGAGGTCAACAAAAAATCACGAAATTTCTTAAACCTTAGTTCAAGCAGCATCCAAGATTGATGGCAAACATATGAAAAGAAATATATGGCAGCAAAAAAATTCAAACATTTAACTGGGGATGGAATAACAGAAGAAGATGAGAGTAAAGGAATAAAATCAATGAGTGAAAAGCTTGAAAGTATGTGTACTTGCTATGCTGAAATGGATGTGCTCTTTGGCCACAAGCCCAATGTCACTCCCATTGCAAGCTATGATTCACAAGAAAAAGACAGCTTCAATGGTGATTATGATGTTGATGTTTCCCTTGATAAGGTAAGATATTGCCTCTTTCTTTTTTTACCTGTGATAATGAATCCTTATTTGCTTTTTAAAGGAGAATAATGGTTTGGAATTGCCACTCAATCTAGATCCTTTGCTTCATAATGAAGATGACTTGATTCAAGTCGAAAACCTTCAAGATGGATCAGTAATTATGTTTAAGCCTGATACCTATGAAATCCATTGTTGGCTATTGCTCCTTTGACCAGCAAAGTAAATACATAACACATTAAATACAAAAGTGTAATCAGGCATTGATGCCCAACTTGAATGACAAGAGTGGTTCTAGGAAAAGGCTGATGGATATGTTTGCACCAACATATGCAAATTTTCTGGAATCACGGCAAAAGAGTATGTTTTGGATTTATGGTTACTCTGATCAATCCCACTGACAAAATGCATGATTTGTAGCCCATGAAACCAGTGAAGATGGTTGTTTGGAGTGGGACAGGGAGAGGTGGAATGAAGAGAAAGCAAGCAACATGGAAAAGCAACGGTTTGAGGAAGTCAAGTTGCAAAAGCAACATACAAAGAAATATGAATTTGAAAAAGAAAAGCGGAATTGGGAGTGTGAACTTAAGGAAAAGCAATGCCATATGGACCTCACTATAGCAGCATTGTCATCAAGCAGGCCAATTTCAGAGCTGGAAGAAATTCTGACATTTATCAATAAAAAATGAAATATTAGGTATACATCATGTGATCAGTTTATATTTGCCTATTTGTTAAATCAAAGTAATATTTATGTTTGATTATTGATCTTATGTCATGAAATCTAACTGCACTTTATTACCAATTTGAAAGTTCAATGTTTATGCATAATTGGGGCACCAACTTGCATTTTCAATTTCATATCACATTTATTTGCAATTTAGGACAAAATTGAAAATTTGGGCAAGTTTTCATCAAGATTTTATGTGAAGTCTGTTCAAAAATATAAGTCGATGACACCTTTTTCCTTTTTTTTTGAAATGGTATTTCATGTCATTTTATTGTTTTATTTTTTTAATTTTTTCATATTTTTCTATATGTTTCTTTTTTTAATTTAGTGGTTCATTTTTATTTTTTATTTTGAATGGTTTCAACTTTTGATTGTAAAATTTTCCTTGTATTTTTGATTTTTGATTTTGAATTTTGAATTTTTCATTTTTAATTTTTAGTTTTTTTTTAATTTGATTTTTTTCTTATTATTTCAATTCTTAATTCTTAATTTATTATTTTTTATTTTTACTTTTCACCCCTCACTCTTCCAAAAAATTCATCTTTTTTTTTTAAATTCAGGTAAGTGATTTTTTCTTGTTTTTATTTCACCACTCTGATTTTTTTCCAACCTGATTCTGTTTTTTCTTCTATGGGAATTTTTTTTAAATTATATTTTATTAATTTTTTCCACCCCCAAAACTCCCCCACCCATCACCATCAACCTCCAAAAAGCAACATTCCATCACCATCCACCTCCCGAAACCCCCCACCCCACTCACCCTGGAACCTCCCAAAAATGCACCTGAGAGGTTCCAGATCCTAGGCAGCTCAAATTTCTCCAAATCAATTCAGAATAAATTTGGAAGGCCTCCCAAATTGATTCTGAATTGATTTGGAGCGTTTTTTTTATTTTTGATGCTAATGGCCCCCAGAGGCCATTAGCATGATTTTTGATTATTTTTTTCTTTCTTTGATTTTGAATGATAGATTACTGATTTTTGTTTTTATTTTTATTTTTTTTTAAAAAATTGTAATCTGATTTGTGATTTTTTTTCTTTTTTTTCTATCATCATCATCATCATGAATCACTCATGATGATTTTATTTTATTTTATTTTTTTGGAATGCTAATGATTTTTACTCTTTTTTGTTCATATTGCTTACTGACATTGTAATTTTTCTTATAAGCATCATCATCCACCACTCATGATGATTTTTTTTGACTTTCTTTCTTTCAAATCATAATAATGTTGAACTGATGATTATTTTTTTTTGGATTATGATCATTACTGACCAATGATTGATTTTCTATTTAATTTTTGTTTAAACTTTTTATTTATTTCTTCATATAGGGGAGGATTAACTATAATGGTTTCTTTTGCAATGTCATTCAATTTCACCCCCCTTCCATCATCCTTAAAATTCACAAAAATGCTCCTCCTCTCTCTCATTCTTCAAATAATTTTGATGATGTCATGGTTAGGACTAAACCAGACTCAGAACATCATCAGAATGAATTAAAAGATGATGAAGCTATTATTGCTCCTCTTGATGTCATGGTTAGCACTAAACAAAATATAGAACACCATGAGGATAATAATACCAAATCAAATCGTAAAAGAAAGCTCACCCAAAGCCAAAGACAACACATCCATGATTCAAAACAAGTTATGTCTCACCTTAGCCATTAAAAGAAAGAATATAAAAGCTTTTAAAACATTTTGATTGACAAGAAATCTGCCAATGCCTCATGGTTAAAGCTTTCATCACTCAACACTCTCCCCCATCCTTATATACTCATTGATAAAACAACAAAGCCCTTTTTTCCTGTCCTCATATATGAAAATACCCCTTTTGATAATTCTTATGGACACTCTCAATTTCTCCAAAGACTCATCATGACATTAATGTACTTATCTCAAAATCAACAAGTAATTAAAACCAATAAGAAGCTCCAAGGTGGCATTATGAAAGGTATTGGGTTCTTTTGTGGTTCAGATTATGAAAGATCTGAAGGTGTGTGATATTTTTTGCTTATTATCTTAATAATTACTAACTAATTACAAAATGATTAGGTGTTTAATCCAGAAAACCAGGTTTAACTCCTCATCAAATTGAAAAGATAATAATCAATTGACCAAGCTTCATCAATATGATGAATTTGTTTACTCAAGAATCTCCCATTTTTCAAAATTAGAAGCAAATGAAAATCAATCATTAATGGAAGCAGCCAAAGCACCCAATTTCAGTCAACTTAAATGGACTTCTGCCAATCCCAAGGAAGAATTCAAATCATTTACCAATGTCATTGTCACCCAAAATGGATTTTTCAATAAGCCACACCAATATTTAAATGATCTCAATGCCTGGACTTATGGTATATTTTCTTTTGTATCAAAAAAAGATTTCCATCCCCTTCCAACTGTCTACACCCCCTCTGGACATGGCTTGCACTTCCCTGAATTGAAACTGGAGATTGATTTTTCAAGAAACCTGGCATCATGAAAATTCTTTGGAAGACATCAACAATGGTTCATAATACAACAGAGCCTCCTCCAGAAATTATCAATCATGATGAAATAACTCATTTTGGATGTTCTTTTCAAATCAACCATAAATTATTTGAAGTAGGTGACAAATTCTTGAAATTGACACCCACAGAAATTAATTCAAAAGTCAATGGGTACTTTGAAAGAAATATGCAGGATCAAAAAAGAACTAAAAAATATTAATTGTAAATAGTTTTATATTATGAAGAACATCTCCACTCAATTGTATGCCATTAAATTAAGTACATAAATCAATGGTCCTGATGAAATTGACAATTGACTATTTTTCCATGCCAAAGTTATTGGTTCAATTTTTTCATGCATATTTACCACATTGTCCCCAATGTTGTTGTTGGCCAGATTTTCTGCATGTGGGGGATCATAATGGTCATATAAATCAAACCATTCATCACCAATTTGTGCTAACATATTATGTAAAATTGTGAAAGACACAACCCAACTAACAAAATATTCAATTTAATGATTATCCCTCATTTGATTTCACATTTACCTTAGAGAAAAAGACCGCGCCTTAAAAATTCCAATTGCATGCTTGATTATGACCCATGATTTTGCTAGACAGTAATTGAAAGAATGGTTGTCTTCATTCTGTGCTTCAGCTCACTTATATTCTGGAACAACCCAAGGAGAGCTGGCATATGTTGAATCAGAAAGTAAGTACTGATCCTTTTCATAAACCTCTTGAGGTGTTTGTGCTATTTTGATATGCTAATAGACATTTGAATCATGAAGTGACCCAGTACAACCAAAATGTAGCGCAATGAACTGTTTGTTGAAATTGCGAACCAGTTCTATTGACAAAGAATAACTTATTTGTAAACAATCAGTATAATTGAAATAAATAATGAAGATTAAACAGGTTACCTCTTTTTGTGATCAAAATAGGCTTTACCATCATTGGGAGGACATTGTGATAATGGCATGAGACTCCAATAAATAAACCCAATGCACCCAGGGAAGCCTTCTGCTTGCATTACTTGAGACATCTCTCTTTGTTTTGGCCACACAATCACTTTGCACTAAAGCTTCATTAATATCTAGATGACTCTTTGAGTGTACAACACAATAGCCCCATGGCTAATTCCAAATAAAATTCCAATCTTTCCCAAAGCGGCCCCATTGCCATTTGATCCTAGCCTTGATAATGCCACAGCCAATTGGATAGCAGAATTGTGTTGTTTGTTTTGTGATGAGTTTTGAAATTTCTTATCAGCTTAAATTTGTGCAACCAGTTTTTCAAATGATTCATGTGTGGTCCTACATAGCTGTTGAAACCTTTCAGATGATAATGTTTGTAAATCACTCATTGTATACAGGTAATGTGATGTATATTTTCTCCAAGGATTGATGTATCTTTGTGATGTTATCATATCTAATAAGATTATATCTTCCTGGATAGCAGAAACACTATCAGAGCTGAGAGCATTGATGAACTGCAGTGAGTTTAATGTCTGAAGTAAAGGTAGCCTTTGTGATGCCTTTGGCATGGTAAATGAAGGAAAGATTTATAGAAAATGCAATTTGAAATCAAATAACTTGATAAATGACCAGTATATTCAAATCTTATTCAAGAGAAGGGGAATTTTTTGCAATTTAACATGCCCTTACTGAGTTGTGTGTTAAAAAAATGTCCCTTTATGGGAAGCTAAAGGCAGGATTTTAGTATTTAAACATGGGATTTGGTACCAAAAACCTGGGTTTTTGTACTTTAAAATAGCACACCTCTTGCGGTGTGGGATTTCCAAAATCCCACAAAATCAATGCGGGATTTTGGCAAAAAAAAGAAGGATTTTGAGTGTGGGATTTGGTAACTTTTACACCCCCTATTATAGATATAAAACACCATGATATTATTAAAGAAGAAAGATCAGCCTTGTAGTAATCATCATCTTTGACTTGATTAATCCAATATTTCTTTTTGATGAATTATATTCAAATATCTCTAAATCCATGTAAAAATAGTTAAGTTTTTAAGTCTCTCTATTTTTATCGTAAAGAAAATTTGACTATTTTGTATGTGTATTATTAGGTGTAAATTTATTCCAAATGATCATATTAAGTATTAAAAGTATGTCATTCTTCTCTTTATTATTATTATCAAAGATTATTTCATTAATATAAATAGTATTTATATTAATTTATAACCTTAATATTAGTAATAATATTGCCAAAAATGGTTTTTTTATTATTAAATGAAAGTTCTTACACATTCATTATTTTTTGGTAACAATAATAAACTCCCATAAGTATATTAATTATAAAATATTAATATATTATTTTATTTATTCAAATAATATGATTATTTTTATACCATAATTATAATAATTCTTTATTATTATATGTATTTTTAATCTTATTACTCATTTAAATTTGGACATTGAGGGTACAAAGAGTAAGATATTAGTGATTTTTCCTTATTTTTTCATAGTGAAAACTTATAGTAATTCCATTTACCATGATGTTCCAGACCTTTTCTTCTGGATCTGAACAGTCCTGTCTTGTCCTTTGTCTGGTTTTGCCGGAATCCATGGTCTCTGAGGTGTACAGGGGACATGGTATCAGTGTCTACAATTGGTAAACAACTTCTTGTTATTAGGGTGTTTAGCTTTTACTTTTATTTGTACAAATTTGTGTTCTAAAGCTTTGAGAAATTTTACTTGAGAAGCTACAACTGGTTTAATAACTGTTAACTCCACTGTATAAGTTATCAAGGTTAATTTACCTTGTATTGAGGCAGAAGTTTGTGGTTTCCTGGCCTTATGAGTGGCGATTGGTGTCCACTTCTTTTTTGTAATGAGTAATTTAATTTCCCTCTTTTCTTTTCCCTTATGCATGTGGTCTGTGTCTGAGGGTGTCACTGGCGGCTTTCCCTGTAACTGTGTCTCCAGTGGTATGAAGCATTCTTCCACTGGTAGAAAAAATATGAGGGCTTGATTTCTGTAAGGTTTGTCTATGAAACTCTTGATACACAAGGGAAAATCTTGCATCAATTGTTGGCAATTGACTGCATGTCGCACCGCAGTCAGTATCAAATCTTGCTTCAGTTGCATTAGTGTCACTTTATAGTCACTGGATTTAGTGGGTCATGTCACGTCAGCGTCAAGACAATGTCAATCGTAACATTTGTCACATGAGAATGTCACTTAAAGCCCAAACCCATTTCAACACTATTCACAATGTTTGGGTAATTTCACCTCATTGGCTTCCACATCCCTGCCTAATACTCCCCAACGCTTTGCATACTTACATGCCCGCACCCTCCTCCAGAGGAGACTCCAACACTTCCCCCCCATCTCCGCCCTCACCACTCCTTACACTTTCACACCCCAGCCCTTACCATCTTTATGCTCACATGGTGCCCTCCCAAAATGCCTCCGACACTGCTAATCATCCTTACGCTTGTGTAGTGCCCTCCTGACATGCCTCTGACATAACTTACAATCCTTAAACTTGTGGAGAGGCCTCCCGACATGCCTCCGACACCACTCACAATCCTTACGCTTGTGGACAGCCCTCCCGACATGCCTCCGACACCGCTAACCACCCTTATGCTTGTGTAGAGCCCTCCCAACATGCCTCCGACACCGCTTACCATCCTTATGCTTGTGTAGTACCCTCCCAACATGGCTCCAACGCCGCCCTCACAGTGGAATAATCCTCAAAGCCGCTTATGATCCTTAACCTCCTGCCTGGCCCTCAAGATGAGACTACAATGCCGCACCCCATCTCCTCCCTCACAAATCCTTATGCTTCTTCCCCCGCTGCTTGCAATCCTTACGCTCCCACGGTGCCCTCAAGATATGCCTCTGACACCGCCCTCAACCCTCCTTATGCCTCTGCACCCCTGCCACTTACCATCCTCACGCTAATGTATCACATCCATAGTGTACGGTGGGTTGTTGGCGTACACAATCAACACAATCAAGGAAATATGCTGAGTGGCCTTCTCTGCCAACAGGACCCAAGGGGAAATAGGTCAGTATATTCACAATGTTGTGGTTAGGGTTTAGGCCATGAGACTAACGCATTAGAACCTAATAAGTGTATGATCTAAGACAAGAATTGTGTCTCCTGTTTCCCTGAAAAAACCATTTTACTTCATATCATTAAAAGGGAACACTTTGCTTAGTCCTTACCTCATGAGAATTGAATAGTTCAGAAGTTGACTTTAGTAGGTTTCTCACTAGTCAACTTTATTCAATGTCTCACAGGGAAGTGATTTCATTTGAATGATATGAAATAATTTTCAAAACATCACCTCCTTCAATTTCCCGACAGATTGTATTTTGCAAATGCAATACAATTTCAATAAAGGGTTCCAAGGCTGTTGATGAACAGGTTTATTTTGGTCAGCTTGTGGTTCTAAAATGTATTTTTTCTAGAATATTCATTAACTCTTAAGCTGCTTTAAATTGATATTTAACTTCTTTCAAACTCTCCAAAATTCTCCAATATTACCTAAAAAAGAATCAATTATTTTAAACTTATTTTACTTCCACCTTTTTTCTTCAATTTTGATCTTTTTCTTCAAAAATTTTCAAACAAGTTATCAATCAACTCATCACCATCCATTTGCTTAATAAACTACCTCCGCTATGGCCCAAACCCCTGAAAATTCAACTGAATGCAATGAACTACCAACTTCAGCCCCAGAGAGTGGAAGTGAAATATCTGATATGGCCAGTAGTTGTTAATTGGGCATTGAAGTAGAGAGCCAGTCACATGAAGATAATCAAGATCCACCAGTTCTTCCAGAATGTGAGTATGCATCCATCTTGAATATTTCAAATCTCTCAAAACCTGATATTGTGTCATAGCCTTTATTTCAGCTCAGCCTCCAAGCTCTCAGAAACCAAATTTTAAAAGCTATGAGAAGGAAAATACTGTTGAACCTTGTGCACCGACAGAAGATGCTGGGCAAGATGATGTAATTTTCGGTGGGGAGGTGGAAATTATATCCAAGGAACAATTTGTCTCAAACAATCCCAAGGCTCAAAAAGATTCAAAATGATAGTAAAGTTCCTGATTATGTGCGTCAAAATATTGCTGAAGCAATGAGCCTCCTAAAAATGGATTTGAACCCTAAGACCATTACTAATTCAATAGAAAAACGTCAAAATGGCTGCTCACAATGTATGGGAAGGTGTGGAGGTGGGATAATCTCTACCTGAAGGATCTCAAGTGGTAATTGGAATTCCAGGAAAAGGATTAGGAAAAAGACCAAATATACATGCCACCAAAAAACCAACAAAAAACCCTGTACCTTTGAAGCCGCAAAAGATTCCCAGGATCAGGGTGAAGAAATGATAAATGTTGAAGTGGGCCATATTGATAATCAACCTCCACATACTGAAAGCCCCCCCATACTCAATGAAACAATCCATGATGAACCTCCACATACTGAAAGCCCCCCCATACTCAATGAAACAATCCATGATAAACCCCTCCTGCCTCTCCTTGAAATATTCAAGCCTTTCAAGAAAGGGAGACAATTAAACATGATACAATGGGACAAGATATGACTGATATAATTCCCGACCCTGAGCCCAAAGTGTCATCCTCTGCTAATTTTCAAGGAATATTTTTATCCCACATGGAAGAGTTTGGAGACATTTTGAATTATCATTTCAATATTACTCAACAATCATGGAAAAGGGGGCTTGATAATATCAATAGGATTTACAAAAATTAATGGGACAATTTACCAACAAAGGATGCTCATACATTCCTGCCTGTTGGTATTAAGGTGATCAGTAACCAAGAGCTTAAAATGTTGGCCTCGCTTGAGGACCTTGAGATGGCAGGTGAGTTTTCTCTTTGTGCATGAAACGTGATTATTGGCTGTTGACTGGTGATATAAATTGCAATATACAGGGTTAGAGTTTTTCAAGCCAACAGAAACAGAAGCAGTTTTTGATAACAACATTTGGAATCTCAAATTGATTAAGGAATCAGCTAAACCTCCAGATAATCTCCCAAAATCTGAACACTTCTTCTTCAAAATGGTTCAGAGCCTTCTTTACCCCTCCAATCCAGTTAAACATTTTTGAGAAAATGTTATTTTTGAATCCATTAGTTTAGTCTTATACAATGTGATTGCACCCAAACCATATGTGGCACTAAAATCAAATCTGACCGATCCTCTTGGACTCAAACGGGGAGCAGTTGAATACCTTGCCTCCTGCTTGAGTAAGTCAAAGCAACATGCCACAAAAATTAGCATTGAAGGTGGCGGGGCTGACAATGAGATATCAACAAAGCCGTACAAGAACCTGGAGGATCTAATGGATACAGTTATCCATTTTATGATTGCGTAAAACATGGTACGTGCACATACAAAGGTCAAAGTCAATGGCATCAAAGGCAAACTCACAAGCTGCAAAGAAAATGAGGCCATCAAAGATCTTTTGACGTGTCAAAAGAATCTCATAATAAATCAAATTTGCTATGGTATATTAGGGCTATCTGTGTGGCGAGGGTTTGTGGTTTGATGGTATGCTCAGATGACTGGGGAACAAGCTCAGTTAAAGCGGCTTTATCACTCATTGACATTTCAGAAAAACTTTCAGAGGGTAAAAATGTAGTGGAGCCGGTGTGGCTATGTACTAATAAGTATATATGTAATTTACTGAATACAATTTTCTTCCCATCAGAGTCTTTTAGCCCCACTGTACCTCTTAGATTTGAATTTACACTATGCTTGGTATCAGACTTTGGTGATGCCTGGGTGGCAAAGTGCGGTCTTGGTTTGAGTAATGAGATCACATTGACTGTACCCAGGTCAGCTAAACTTACAATCAGGATTGACCCTTTTTAGATTAGCTTTGTACTAGATAGATTTTAATTGAATTTTGAAAAGTAATTTATGAATTTTATAATTGTGACTACCTATCCTACTACTTCCCGGATGCCACAGTATGAATACCAATAATAATTTTACGGCGGCATGCCTCTGTACACCATTGAAATACTCTGAAAAGACACAATCTGAGTCAGGCAGTTGTGCCCGCGATTAGCACACACAGGGGCATTGCAGGAAGTGGGTTTTATCATTTACCACCAGCCCATAATAGCCCAAATGGCCCTGTTTCTTTCAAGAGGACTAGGATAATTAGGGATCCACAGCAGGGTGAATATTGCATTTGCGCTTGCTTGCAATATTCCACACGGTTGGAGTTGAACCTCATTGAATGGGAACATCAATATGTTAAATTGAATAATGCATTATCCACTGCATTTTTCAGGTTCAGGTACTTGAAATCGCAAATTTGCAAAGGTCAGGTGTGATCTGTCATTTGTAGCCGCAATTAGAAACGATTCATTGACTGAGATAAAATTTAGGTAATATTAATAATTCAGTAATCATTTGGTTTCATTTCATTTTCTGCTGAAAGCATGCCATTCACAAAAAAGGAAAGGAGCGTAAAAGGGAACTCGCAGGAAAGTGTGAGTGGCTCGCTTATTCTCAGCCTATATATATGCTTCTGCATTTATGTGGAACCCTCATTGGGCCCCATGGAAGAACATTGGCTTTAGTTGGTTCAGATTGATCCAATGTCATGTGGGCTCCAACAGGGAAGTCAAAGGATGTGTGCTGAATAAAGCTCCTTGGGCATCGGGCACCATTCTGGACTCAAAACTCCTCAGCTTCAAATGGAAGGAAGCGGTATCTGATATCTTGTCTGCTTCAACACAAAGTGATCCCTCAACCACTTGGGAATAGTGGGACATCCCAAAAGACAAATGAGGCCAGAATTGCCCAAAAGAATAGGTTGTTTTCCTCCTCTTGACCAACAGCACAAATTTCAATGCCAGTATCAGAAAGTATGACCCCAAGTGATATTTGGAGGCTTGTGGATGTCAATCAGATCAAACACATTCACTTTGGCTGTGTGGCAATTTTCTCTTCAACCGGATTACTCATTGCCCTTGTTGCATTCAGACCATTCACAACAATGAGTGAAGTCAAGGTCAATAAATGGGATGAATTATCAAAATTCTTATGTTGGGAAAGAAGATTCACTGACCCGATTGCAACAAATGGGGCATTACTGGAGGGATTTATGTTTGCAATTGGGTGGCGCAAATGCAGCACAAAGAATGAACAATTTGGTCTGTATGGAAGTCTTGGGAAAATTGAAAACGCAAGAGATGAATGGCGGAACCAAGGTGCCAATCTTAGCTCGGTGGGTTGCATTCTAGGTCAATCCTTACAATATTTTGGGGATAACTTATTTGAGAATATTCAAAATTGCTACAAGTCATTGGGGGTTCCATTTTTTGATCCAGTTAGCTATGAAGCCAATATTCCCACAAATCAGGGTGCATTAAAGTTTGCTTCCTCACTCACTTTCACCATGAATGGATTCAAAAAAGAACCTCATGTTGATAAGGATGCATTGCTGTATGCTTTGGGATTGTGGTTTCAAGCTGATAAGCGGACCGGCCAAATTCAAAGAGATGTGTCAAAGTGGTGTAGAGGGGGACAATTGATTTTCCCAAATGAGCATTTTTGGATTGATCTATCCAAATGTCATGGCCTAATTCAGGTAGTGTGGGCCAGTAGTACATTTGTTCATTATACTGATCCAGCACAGGATAACGAAAGCACAACACTAGTGGGTATGTCTGCGCAATGCTCAAGGAGGTAAGCCAAAAAAATGGGCCGAAAAAGCCACAGCCATTATGAGGTTGGCAAGGGAGCGGGCTATCAAATCAGGGATGGTAATACAATCTCATCCCAATTCAAAGAATGAGGATATTTGCATGTGTGTTGGAATTGCAGCATGATTGGTAAATAATGGTGGGGCAAGGCAGAGGACAATATACACCAGGATTGGATGGTTTGGAATGTGGGAGATAGGGTGGCTCACATGAAAAAATGGGTGAAATGGATTGTGTATGGTGGCATGCCATTGTACATATGTCCTGGTTTGCTGCTCTTGTCCAGGATCCCAATGCTTCACACACAAATCGTTACGCTTGTGCAGGCTTCCAATACTTCAAACAATTGCTTACGCCAGGGCGGGCTGCCAACACTTCACACGCAAATCATTATGCTTGTACAAGCTCCCAACAATTTAAACAACTCCCTACACCAGTTCAAGCTCCCGACACCTCCCACACAAATCCTTACATTGTGCAGTTTTCCAACAATTTAAAAGTTTCCTTACACCAGTGCTGGCTTCCAATAATTCACATGCAAATCCTGACGCTTGCGCGGGTTCCCAACAATTCAAAAAATTCCTTATGCCAGGGCAGGCCTTGGACAATTTACACTCAAATTGTTATGCTTGTGCAAGTTCCAACAATGCTAAAAATTCCTTACACCTGTGCAGGCTTCCAACAATTCACATGCAAATCCTGACGCTTGTGAAGGTTCCTGAAAATTCAAACAATTCCTTACACTGGGGCAGGCTTCTGACAATTCACATGTGAATCCTTACGCTTGTGCAGGTTCCGACAATGCTAAACATTTTCTAGGCCTGTGAAGGCTTTCAACAATTCACACGCAAATCCTTATGCTTGTGAAGGTTCCCAGCAATTCAAAGAATTCAATACATGACTAAGGTTTATAGTGTGTGACCATAGGAAAGGCAATGTCTCATGACTCTGCAGTGGATTGCTCACATGCAGGGAATGCCCGCATTTTTACAGTTAAGATCTGATATGGTTGTCAACCATATCAGAAGAAAATGTAGGAGGACTCAATGGTGACTATTTGCACATTTTTGGCAAAAGAGGTTCTCACAAACAAATTGTCACAGGGGCTCTTATGGAAGCAAGAGGGCCTGGCACTCAGGAATCAAGAACTCACTTGGAGGGCTCCAAAAGATGATAAGAAATACTACGGAATATATTTCTTAAGCAGGAATAAGAGAAAGGACAAATATGCCAAAGATAACAAAGAATAATAAGAGTGAATCCAGAGGCCAAAGATAAAAGAAAGCCAAAGACCAAGAAGCCAACCAAGTGAATCTTCAATTCACTGTTTCAACCTGCCAGAAAGAACAATGGAATTAGTAAAAGGATATGACCACCAATATCCACTGACAGGTGAAGAAAGAAAAAGAGAAAAGGTGCTAATGACTGACTTTAGGGTATCAGTATTAACTTTGATAAGATAAAAGAGAATAAGGATAAAAATAAATCCAATATATTAATTAACTGGGGAAAAAGTCCCCAGGTGATGAAAGGTAGCCGGTATATGTGAAAACTGGAAGATTGATCCTGGAAGGTGGATTAATGGCTGTATTGCCCGGATCGGGAAATACAGTTCTGGCCATCTTGAAATTTGAACTGTGTGATGGAATTCCCACAGTGGAATATGGAATGGCCCAATTGGGCCAAGACCATACAGGTTGATTGAATGGGGCCTGTACGGATGAATTGAGTTGTCCAAGGAGTATTGAATACTTGATACCTTGACAACTGATTTGAAATGATGTAATACCTCTTGAGAATTGCCCTTGAATAATCCTGAATGAATTGTGCCAACCCAACTCCTGCAGATACAGGTGGTTGGGATCCTTGAAGAGTCTTCTGATTGCCGCCATAACTTGTCAGACTGAAGAGCTGATTAATCCTCCTTTGAAATGGGCATTGGGATTTGAACCTTGATTTGGAAAGGTGGAATTGGGTCCTGAAAACGTCACCATTGGATTCCTGAGCAAAAATGGCGCATAATGGTATATAATACCATATATGCACCATGCCTGCAACCTTGAGTACAGATGGTATGAAGGAAAGGAGGAAATCCCCCGGAGTTGAGTGGAAAGACGGGCTGATCTGATCTGATGGCCTCTGGTGGTTGCCAGAGGCCATGGTTGAACTATTGGTCCAGGGTGGTCCATGGCCAAAAATGGGTCCTACGGGATTTATGGCCAAAAGGGTGTCCATGGGGTTTTTGGTCACTTTTGGGTCCAAGGAAATGGCTCAGGTGGGCCCAATTGTGGTTTGGGGCCTAGGTAGCTGGCCCCTTTTGGCCTCATTGGATTAGGCTAAAAGGGGCCTAAATGGCCTACGGACCGCGAATCATGGTCCACGGGCTGTAAGAGCCGTAGGGGGCCTAAATGGCCCAAAAAGGCCATTTAGGCCAAAACCCCATTAATGAAAGGGGTTGCCCAGAATCCAAAATGATGGCTAGGGGGCCTGGAGGCCCCTAGAAGACAAACTGACCCCCCAGGCCCAAAATCAAAGATGAAGGCCTGGGGGTTGGTGAAGTGGAAATTGGGCAAGGAGGCCAATTATGGCAGGATATGGCCTGAGGCCATAAAATGGCCATGGGAGGGTGTTATGGCATGGATGCGATAGAACACCCAAGGGGGCCAATTGGCCATAAAAGATATGACGTGACCAATTGGCCCCAACTTGGCTCCAGGTTGGATTTCCGCAACCATCAAGGAGGAGGGTCAAACTCGTGGTTGTGACAGTACCCCCCTACCTTGAATGGTGAGCTCCTGAGCACCAAGATAAGGTAGAAGCCTGCTGAGGCTGTTGAGACGGATTGGACAGAGGGGTTCCAGAGGTATTTTGATTTTGAAAAGAAAGATTTTGAACTAATAATAATGTTGGCATATGAATTGAGGTTGACGTAGTCTTCTCTTGACATTTGGCTTTGAAGATGTTGAAGGGTTGAATTTGATGTAGAATTTTGGCATAAAGATTAAAATAAAAGAAATTTTAAAGAAAAAAAAGTAAAATAAAGAAACAGAACAGAAAAATAAAAAAGAAAAATCTTTGAAAGGGGATCCAATCTTCATCACGGATTTCAATGGTTGATTTGAAAGTGGCCAAGCACCTGGAATAAAAGAATTTGATTCCAGGTGCTCACAGAGTGGCCAAGGTGATGTTTGGAAGAGATTGTAGACCCCTCAGGGAATTGCACACCAGGAGGGGAACTTACTTTTAGAAGTTGCCAATCCCGCCAGTGCCATAAATAAGGATATAAATTTGATGAAGGAATGTCTTGAATTGGAAAACTTGGAAAAGAAAATGAAAGTGAATGGTCCATTTGCCCAAGTGAAAAATGGCCATAATTTTTGGAATTGATGTTGAAAGCCAAGCCAACGAATCTGTGTCCAAATTGCAAAAGTGCTCACAGAGTGGCCAATGTGATGCTTACAACAAAGAAGAGTAGAATACCCCTAAAGGTGCATACCAGGAGTGGGACTTACTTTTGGTAATTCCTCTCCCCACCAAGCACCATAAAAGATCAAGCTTTTGAAGAATTGGGTCCTGGCTTGTCAGGATACAAAGAATGGAAATCTTTGACAAGATCAGGACAATTCTTGAGGTTTTTGGCTGGTTCCCAGGTGGATCTTTCTGGGTATTGACTGAAACCTTTCCATTCCACCAGATACCATAACTTTCTCCTCTTGAGCTTTGAGTCCAGTACTTGAGAGACTTCCCATTCCTCTTCTTCTTTAATGGTAATTGGAGGAGGAGGCTCTTGATGCAGATTTGGGATTTTTGATGTCTTGACTGGTTCCAAGAGTGAGATATGGAAGACTGGGTGGATGGATTTCCATTGAGATGGAAGCTTGAGGTGGTAAGCATGAGAACTGACTTTCTTCAAGATTGGAAAAGGACCCAACCATCTTTTGGATAGTTTTTTGGTGGGTCTGGTTGATTTGATATTCTTGGAAGAAAGCCATACCATGTCACCGGGATTGAAAATAGGTGGACTTGCTCTACCTTTATCTGCATACCTCTTAAACCGGTTTATGGAAGCTTTAAGTTCTCTCTTGACATCTTGCTGTACTGATTGGATTTTTGTTGATAAATTTCCAGCAGGAGTATCTTGAGTGATGTGAACTGAATCAAATTGTGGATCTCTTCCATAAACAGTGAAAAATGGGGATTGCTTGGTTGAAGAGTGATCAGAATTATTGTAGGCAAATTCAGCCAGAGGGAGCCAGGTGTTCCAATCATCTTGATGATAACTGACATACATCCAAAGATACTGTTCTAGTATCTGATTTACCCTCCCTGTCTGTCCATCAGTTTCTGGATGGTAAGCAGTTGACAAGTCTCTTGAAATCTTGAGCTGCTGACAAAGATTGGTCCAAAAGGAAGAAACAAAGAGTGCACCTCTATCACTTACAATGCTTAACGGGAGGCCATGCTTTGAAAATATATTCTTGATGAATAAATGGGCCAAGTCCATGGAAGTGATTGAAGACATTGTTGGAATAAAAACCGCCATTTTTGAGAATCTGTCCACTATGACCAAGATTGAATCAAAGGAATTGGACAGCAGCAGTTGAGTGATGAAGTCCATTGAAAGACAAATCCAAGGACCATTTGTAATTGGAAGAGGTTTGAGGAATCCAAACTTCTTATGGTGAGTATTCTTGTTTCTTGAGCACTGTTGACAGGATGAAACATAATCCTTGACAAATTGGGTCATGCCGGACCAGTGGAAATCCCGCTTGACAAGTTTGAGAGTCTTCTCTTGGCCAGGGTGGCCAGCTAGAGGAGAATTGTGACGCTTTTGAAGAATGCTAAGTTGAATTGTGGAGTCATTTGGGACTACCACCCGATCTTTGAAAAGAAGAAGTTGGGAAGAGGAATCAAGAGAATAATCTTGGACAGATTTACCTTTACCCAAATCTTCAAGGATACTTCTGTACTGGGGATCTTGCCATAATTTCTTCTGGATGGAATCAATCAGGTTTGAAAAAGATTCCACCTTGACTGCAAAAGACTTTGAGGGTTGAACTTCATCTTGCTTAATGATTTGCTGAAAATTCATTGGATTCTTGCTGATGAAATCCTCCCCCCTCTCCAGATAAACGTCGTCCCAACATGATAAGGCATCCGGAAGAGTAGCTAGGCGGCCAGGGCGGTAAGTGATTGAGAAATGAAATTCAGAAAGGAATTCAGCCCAACGGGCTTGACGGAGAGTGAGTACTTTGGAGGTCATGAAGTATTGAAGG
Source organism: Austropuccinia psidii (assembly GCA_023105745.1). NCBI lineage: Eukaryota > Fungi > Basidiomycota > Pucciniomycetes > Pucciniales > Sphaerophragmiaceae > Austropuccinia > Austropuccinia psidii. The sequence continues at coordinate 34,822,023 of JALGQZ010000003.1, read as the reverse complement.
GAAGAGTGATCGGTGAGAACTTCAAAAGGGGAAGACAGTGAAAGAAGAAAAGCCCTCCAGCGCTTGAGAGCCCAGACGATACCAAGGAGTTCCTTGTCATGCATTTCGTAATTGAGCTCTGCTGGGATAAGCTTGTGGCTGTCAAATGCAATGGGATGTTTTCATGAATCAGAGACCTGACTCAGTACAGCACCCAAAGCATAATCGGATGCATCGGTCTCTACAATGGTGGGTAGAGAAGGATTGGAGCGGTGGTGAAAGCCTCTTTGAGTTGGTGAAACTGACTAAGAGCTTACTCATTGAGGGGAAAATAGGAATCTTTCTTGAGGAAACTGGTGAGTGAACTGATATTCTTTGAATAATTCTTGATGAAACGGTGGTAGAAGTTGGCAAAGCCAAGGAAGGATTGAAGAGCCTTGAGGTTTGTTGGAGGCGGCCAATTTAGAATCTGCTGGACTTTTGCTTGTTCCATCTTGAGGCCTTCAGAAGAAACTACATAACCAAGATATTCCACACTTGAAACATGAAACAGGCATTTGGATGCCTTAGCAAAAAGGTTATTGGCTCTGAGTCTGGAAAGAACAGTGGACACATGAGTGACATGTTCTTCCTCAGATTTGGAAAGGACCAAAATGTCATCCAAATAAACCACAACATAAACATCAAGAAGATCTTGAAAGATATCATTGACAGGATTTTGAAAAGAAGCAGGAGCATTGGTGAGCCCAAATGGCATAACCAAGTACTCATAACTGCCATATTTAGTTCTAAAGCAAGTCAAATGTTCATCACCCTCCTTGATTCTGAGAAGGTTATATGCACCACGCAAATCAATCTTGGAGAAGATAGAAGAACCATTAAAGACATTGAGAAGCTGATTCATAGGAGGAACAGGATACTTGTTCTTCCTAGTAACGACATTGAGTTTGCGGTAATCAACGCACAAAAGGAGGCCACCATCTTTCTTTTTGACATGAAGAACAGGTGCTCCTGTTGAAGAGGAGCTTGGCCGGATGAAACCTTTCTCTACATTCTCTGAAATGTAGTCCCTGAGTGTATCTGACTCTTGTTTGGATAAAGAGTAGATCACCCCAACTGGAGGTAGAGACCCCTCCAGCTTGATATGATGATCACAGGCACGGTGAGGAGGAAGTTTTTCTGCTTTCACCTTGGAGAATACATCCAAGTATTGGTGATAGACAGAAGGAACAACCTTCATCATGGTTTCTACTTCTTCTGGCTCTTCCTCTTCATCCCACAACTCCTCCAGGGAGTCATGATAAAATGAAGGCGGAAGGTCCATATTCCCAAATAAGAGGTGAAGCGAAGATACAGAATTATCTTCTCCAACATCTTGAATCTCTTTGAAGACTTCAGCTCTAGGAGATAGTAATGACTGTGGGGAATTAAGGGAAGGAATATGGACAGAAGACGGAAATGATGGTGTTCTAGAATCACCAACCAGAGCTGCACATGATTTGGCAGAAGAAAAGTCATTACGGAAAGAATTAGAAGGATCAGAATAGTCCAAATGATCAGGATTAAAGGTGATCAGCCCTTGCCTCCAATCAATAGAAGGATTATAATGATTGAGAAAGTCAAAGCCCAATATGAGGTCTTCTCCCTTGGGAGTATCAATGACTAAAAAGTCCCATTCAAAGCTTGGGAAAGAAGGGAGCTCAACCATATATCTAGTATGGTGAGTCACAAAGAAGGAAGGAGACTCAGAGGAGTCAAGAATGATAAGGGGAATCTTCTCTGGAAGTTCTGACGTAGTCAATGAGTACTTTTGAACAAACTGCTTTGCAATAAATGAGTGTGTAGCACCAGAATCAATGAGAATACTGTAAAAAACATCAGAAAGAGAAGAAAAAACAAAAAATTTAAGAGAATTTTTGACACCAGTATTCAGAATGTACAATTGTGCTCTGGAAGGAAAACTGTGAAGACCATTGAACACAACATGGTCTCCACTCAGGCTTTTCCCTGGCTGGGAAATTTGCCTGACAGTTGGGTAAGCTTGTTTTGAGGCCTTTTGAAACAGGACTCAAGACTATGTTTCCCACCACAATAGGTACAAAGAACCTCTTTGATTCTTTCTTTTTCAGAGTTCATGAGCTTGAAATCTTTATTCAATAACAAAGAATGGGGCTTGTTCCTCTTCTGAAAATTCTTCTTCTTCTTGTGACTTGAACTTGAAGAATTTTGAGGGTGAGAAGTACTTGATCTTGGGGCTTCAAGTTTCTTCTCTGGATAGTGACTCTTCTCCTTTTGCCTTTCATGGTACCTGGTATCAAGTTCCAGGGTAACGTCCATTAAGTCTTGAAGAGAATCAATATTTGAAGGATGGGAGGCCGATTGATCCAGAATCCTGGATGGCAGTCCCTTCCTGAAATGATGGATGAGAGCTCTTTCTCCCCAATCCCCTATTCTTGAAACCAAACTCCTGAAATCAGCTATGTATAGTGAAACATGGCCACCTTCTTTTATTCTAAGGCCATCCAACTGTGCTTCAGCTTTTCTAACTTCATTCGGGTCCCCAAATAAAGTGAAGAGTTGGGATTCAAAAAATGGCCAAGAATTGAGAAGATAACTTGAGTCTTGATTGGTGAGATGGGAAAGATAAGGCTCAATCCATTTTGCAGCCCTGCCAATAATAAATTAAGTGGCATAAAGAACCTTCTTCCTGTCTTGAGAGAAGTTTGCCGGATCATTATGAAAGATAAGCTGGTATGACTGAATAAAGCTTCTGACTTTGAAGGGCTGAGTCCCATCAAAGAATTCTGGTGCCTTCATAAATGGAGTCTTGAAGGCTGGTGGTCTTGATGAATCAGAAGAAGAAGCTTCTTGAAGAGTGGCCATAATCTGAGGCATTTGCTGCATAATGGCCAATAAAGATGGTTCAGATTGGTGAGAGACAGGCTGATTAGACTGGGCTAGAGTTGGTCCTCCAGTACCTTGGGATGCTTCCACTGGAGCAGGAGCACCTTCAGTACCATCAGACTCTTCCTCTTCCACAGAATTCTCCTCCTCCTATTCACCATCTTCACCTGGACCTTTGAAAATAGTCCTTGAAGTTCCTGGAAATCCGCCAACTACTCCTGAGAATGAACATGACCTTCTTGGCCCTCTTCCTTCCTTCCTGGATGGTTCTGCTCCTTCCATGCGGGGTCCTCTATCTAGTTGGGCCCTCAGTTGAGGAACTGCTTGGGTGCCCTCTAGAGGAGATCTTGGAGTTGGAGTGAGAACAGCTTGAGCTCTGGCCTGAGATCTTGTCTGTCTTGCCGGAGGTGAATTTTGAACAGGCATGATTTCAGGAATAAAAATGGAATAAATTAATTAAAAACAAAATTTGCTTGAATTGGAAAGAGTCAACAATAAAATCTTGAGGAAAATCAATGAATCAAATGAAAATCTTCAAGTACATCAACAAATCAAAATCAAATGAGGTCTTGAAGTCAAAATCAAAATCAAATCAATGTCTTGAAGTAAATCAATGAATCAAATCAAAATGAAGTCTTCAAGTCAATAAATCAATGAATCAACTCAATCAAAAACCAAAATCTTGCAAAAATCAATCAATCAAATGAAATCTTGAAGAAAAATCAATTTATGTCAGAATTCTTGATGTGAAATTCAGCAAATCAATGGCAAATCTTCAGGTCAATCAAATATCTTGAAGTCAAATCAATTATGTCAAATCAGTCAATCAAATCAATTATCAAGTGAATTCTTCCTGAAATCAAAATTGTTGAAGAGAAAATCAAATTGAATCCTGATATGGAGAACATGTCTGAACAATTTGATGAATAATCTGAAGAATCAAAATAATAAGACGCCTGAAATGAAGGATAAAATGGGATTGATGATTGAGATTAAGATTGAAAAGATAAACAGAAAATAAAATTTGGGTCAGCTTTCAATTTTCAGAATGAAGAAATGAATGAGAGAAAATTGAGAGGTGACAAAGAATCATTAAATTAATAAGCGTTAAGGAGTCATAATTTTGATGAATGAATGAACAAAAATGATAAAGAATTAATGAATAAAATGATGAAGAATGAATGAATAGAATGAAAAGAAATTATGAGTTAATTAATATAATGTCACAGGGGCTCTTATGGAAGCAAGAGGGCCTGGAACTCAGGAATCAAGAACTCACTTGGAGGGCTCCAAAAGATGATAAGAAATACTACGGAATATATTTCTTAAGCAGGAATAAGAGAAAGGACAAATATGCCAAAGATAACAAAGAATAATAAGAGTGAAGCCACAGGCCAAAGATAAAAGAAAGCCAAAGGCCAAGAAGCCAACCAAGTGAATCCTCAATTCACTGTTTCAACCTGCCAGAAAGAACAATAAAATTAGTAAAAGGATATGACCACCAATATCCACTGACAGGCGAAGAAAGAAAAAGAGAAAAGGTGCTAATGACTGACTTAAGATTATCAGTATTAACGTTAATAAGATAAAAGAAAATAAGGATAAAAATAAATCCAATATATTAACTAACTGGGGAAAAAGTCCCCAGGTGATGAAAGGTAGCCGGTATATGTGAAAACTGAAAGATTGATCCTGGAAGGTGGATCAATGGCTGTATTGCCCGGATCGGGAAATACAGTTCTGGCCATCTTGAAGTTTGAACTGTGTGATGGAATTCCCACAGTAGAATATGGAATGGCCCAATTGGGCCAAGACCATACAGGTTAATTGAATGGGGCCTGTACCGATGAATTGAGTTGTCCAAGGAGTATTGAATACTTGATACCTTGACAACTGATTTGAAATGATGTAATACCTCTTGAGAATTGCCCTTGAATAATCCTGAATGAATTGTGCCAACCCAACTCCTGCAGATACAGGTGGTTGGGATCCTTGAAGAGTCTTCTGATTGCCGCCATAACTTGTCAGACTGAAGAGCTGATTAATCCTCCTTTGAAATGGGCATTGGGATTTGTACCTTGATTTGGAAAGGTGGAATTGGGTCCTGAAAACGTCACCATTGGATTCCTGAGCAAAAATGGCGCATAATGATATATAATACCATATATGCACCATGCCTGCAACCTTGAGTACAGATGGTATGAAGGAAAGGAGGAAATCCCCTGGAGTTGAGGGGAAAGACGGGCTGAGCTGATCTGATGGCCTCTGGTGGTTCCCAGAGGCCATGGTTGAATTATTGGTCCAGGGTGGTCCATGGCCAAAAATGGGTCCTACGGGATATATGGCCAAAATGGTGTCCATGGGGTTTTGGTCACTTTTGGGTCCAAGGGAATGGTGGCCAAGAAATGGCTCAGGTGGGCCTAGGTTGCTGGCCCCTTTTGGCCTCATTGGATTAGGCCAAAAGGGGCCTAAATGGCCTATGGACCGCAGACCGCCGCCCACGGGCCATAAGAGCCGTAGGGGGCCTAAATGGCCCAAAAAGGCCATTTAGGCCAAAACCCCATTAATGAAAGGGGTTGCCCAGAATCCAAAATGATGGCTAGGGGGCATGGAGGGCCGTAGAAGACAAACTGACCCCCTAGGCCCAAAATCAAAGATGAAGGCCTGGGGGTTGGTGAAGCAGAAATTGGCCAAGAAGGCCAATTACGGCAGGATATGGCCTGAGGCCATAAAATGGCCATGGGAGGGTGTTATGGCATGGATGCCATAGAAAATCCAAGGGGGCCAATTGGCCATAAAAGATATGACGTGACCAATTGGCCCCAACTTGGCTCCAGGTTGGATTGCCGCAACCATCAAGGAGGAGGGTCAAACTCGTGGTTGTGACACAAATACTGACTCAAACATTTGGTGGGGCACTTACAAAAGTTATTATCACAAAATAGGTGCTTTGCACAAATGGGCAAAAAGGAGAATCTCACAGGAAAAAAATAATATAACAAAAATGGAAAAAAGTGTGTATTGATTACAACAAACTAATTTAAAAGAGTGTATTACAAAATTAAATAAGAGGAAAACAATTTTTTTTGAACTTTATTTTTCTAAGTATTTGGAGACTATCCTGGGTATGTCCTCCTTTGGATAAGCCTCCAATGCCTGGCCAAGGAGGGAGTTTAGTACCTCCCGGAATTCCCGGTGCATCTCATTTTGATGAGTTGGAACCACCAAAGGAATCATGTGGAGCAAGCGGCAATGCTCCAACAAGATTTGGTTGATGGCTTGAGGAATCATTGGTGTTGGTCGCAGGTCAGTGAATTCCTGGCAAGCATCATTGTAAGAATGAGAGGAGCTTGGCACCGGGGGGGAGGAGGCAGTTGGGTTCTTGGTGGCAATGGGAGGGAGGTCCGTGGAAGGAGAAATGGGAGGGGGGATCCGACGGGGGTATTGTCAATGATGATGATTGAGCGGGGAGTAGCAGGACAAGCTGGAGATGGGCAAAGGAGGGGTGAGGAAAAGTTGGGACTTACCAAACGGTTCCTCCATGGATTGTGTTGGAGCCACCTATGCTTCTGGCTCACAAGTAACAATGTCCTCAGGTGGTTTGGAGGATGGACTCGGGCCAGGAATAGGTGGCTCATTGTGTTGGGAGGGTTCTACAAAAGAAGGAAGAGTCAGTTTACTTGATGCAAAGGTTAAAATGAGAAAATTGAAAGTTGGCGGCTTACTGTGGAATAGGTCCTTGGACCATCCGGTGCCATTTGGGCCAGGAGTAAGTTGCCACAGGGTTTGCTTGCAAGGCATACATTGAACGAGTGAGTCTTGTCCAGGGGGATTTGGTGGGTTTTGTTCTATGTGTAATGGAAAAAAGTCAGTATGATAGCATGAACGGAAATGAATTAAGGAGGAAAAAGAAAACTTACTTTGGCATTTGAATCCCATGGGTGGCAAGACATGGTGGCAATCGGCCCAAGCTCAAATGTCCTCTCGCCATCGCCATCCTTCATCAGCCAGATAATCACTTTGCTCCAGTCAAGGAGTGAAGTGACCATTGGATGGTGGCCTAGGAGGGGGGTGGACAAATCAATTCTTGAGGGGACAGGGCTAATTTTCCGGAATCGTTCCCATCAGCCTGCTTGGGGTCCCAGGGTCCATTCCCGCTTGGGAATACTTTCATCATTGACAACCACAAAGGAGTCCTTGCAAGAGTGTCTTGGGCGGGAACTCTTCTGACCGTGTGGTCGGAAGGGTTGGACAATGAACAAGCATTTCTTGTCTTCTTGTCGGCAAGCATCACAAGTGTCGGTCGTTTAAAGGAGCGAATTCAGGGGATACCCTGCTTAGTGCATAAATTGCACAACATCTGAGAACAAAACAATTGGGGTTAGTAACTAAATAGAAAATAAACAATCAAGAAAGAAAAGGAAGACGTACAATGAATTATAAATTCAAAACGTGAAAAAAATAAAGATGCTCTAGTTGGAAGGTTTCAAAAGTCTGGAAGAGAGTTGTGAAGAAAAATAAGTATTAATATTGGTACATAATGTGGACAAAATTTGTAAATGGAAGAAACCCATGAGGTGGATAGAAGGGGGGTTCTGGATGCACAAGCGGGAAAAACAAACAGCGAGAAGGAAGGGTAGTGGGGTCACTGGAGTGCAATAGAAAAGAGTGGAAAGGCAGGAAGACAAGGGGGAATACACACAAAATTAAGAAGAAAGTGGAGGGCGTGTCGGGCAAAGATGGTCTTTTATACCATGGTAAAGCTGAGACAACCGCAGCAGTCGCAGCACCCAAAAAAGGCTCAGCTTCAAGGTGTGTTGGCAAAAATGAAGGTCAGTCACAGCCAATGCTGTGGCTGAGAAGGGAAATGCTTGCGTGAGGCAGAGGAACAAAGGGGGTCTTGCTGAGTATTGCAATTGAGTGAATTTTCAGACTCAGTCAAATCCCCTTTGTTTCCTTAAATAGCCACCCAATCACCTGGGAGGGCTTTTGTGAGGGCATTGTTGAATGTGCATGGTGGGTGCAATCCACAAATGCCCCATGCAGAAAAGCATGTGGTGCATTTGGTCACAGGTGACCACAGCGAGCGTACCGGCCTTATGGCTGGGTGATAGTGTTTGAACAAAGGGTCGGTGGGCTGTATGAAAAGTGAATACAGCATGAGCTTGGGTCAACCCATTTCTCAGGTTTGCTTTGGGGTCATAATTGAAATGCTCAGTGGCTGAACATTTGAAATGCACGGTTATTGAGCTATTCATATAACAATATCAAATGCACCATGCTGAGCAATTGCTAGGTCATTTTTGTAAGCACACAATCTGAGCATTTGGCACAGCATTGGATGGGATTTCAGCCAGGCGCAGCATATCACAAGCTTTGGTGAAGTGCTCCAAGCTGAGCCTTCCAATGAACTATTTCAAAAAGTGTTTCGATCATGGCTCCACTGGAAACTTCCACACTGAGATTTTGACCATGACATGCTCAGCTTGTGTGTGCAAATTGGGTGAAACACAATGCTGAGCATGTGACACATGAGCCACACGTATGTAAATGATCGGAAGGTGGATCCCAATTGTTAATATGAAAGCAGGTGGGAGTAGTATTACTCCATCCTAATTTGTACAGCCAACATTGTAGTACGTAGTCCACCTTTGTTTTCATCCCTTTGATGCACCTTTTTGGAGAACTCTGCCTAACTACCACACAGATGCTGGTGTAATCCAAGTTAATGTAAGGGGTGCATAATCAGATGACTAATGATTTGGGTCATACACAAATGGTGGGTTCACTCCAGTGCCGAGGTCGGGGCAAACAACGACTGGCCCCACTTGTTTATTGCGCCCGCTCATTGTCAGGCAGCCACACCCTTTCATATACACCCCCCAATGGGTCATATGCAGGCGGCTTTCACATGCCTGGCAGACCATTTACCGCCAGTCTTCTGACCAGCTATTTTCTTGGTCGGGTGGTCAGCTGGACTGCTGACACTCACCCTCTTGCGCGTGGAAACCTGAGGCCAATCAGTGTGGATTTGCTTCAGCCTCATCCGCATTAACATAATCCCCACCTATGATTACTGAGGATGGTTATGTTTGCGTGGTGATCTGCCACCGTGGGTCTTTTGCTGCACATTCTCATGTGCCCCGCGCAAGTTGTGGCACCTGGCTTGCAGCCAAAAAATCCCTTGGGCGGGTGGCCTCTTTTGCTGGAGTTTTGTACATGCATGAGGGAAATACCCTGATGCCAATCTGGGTGTATTAGTATCCGCCTCAAACACAATAGGGATGAATGTATATGTGGGTCACGGCTCATGGCCAGCGTCCCCTTTGATCATGTCACACATTCCCCCCTGGAATCCCAGTAGGCATCAGTCAGCAAAAAACTTTCGGCAAACCCAAACTCATGTTTGGTGGCACACCACCAAACATATCTCACCCGCCCACACATAAAAAATACCCACAGTGAGATTGCCCTTTGAAACTGCCAACGTTGCCCAGTAGGTCCCTGTATGACAATTAACCTGGGGAAGATACGCTTATTGTTTGCTGTCACACCAGCAAACATAGCCGCATGCCTCTAATATGCCCCTCCACAATAAGTTGCTACAACCCACCCAATTTTGGATATGCTAATTTCAACCTTGGTACACCAAAGGTTGCCTAACTTGATGCAGATCCAGCAGTCATATTGGTGCACCCACATTCTTGCCACCTTGCCTTGATATATGGCCAAAATTGTATATAAAAATTATGAGGAAAAGAGGCCCATCTTCCTAATGACCATGCACAAAACCACAGGACATCCCCCCTTGAGCCCATTTCTCCCTCTCATATAAGTTCCCCACCTGCACTTATTGGTCTTCATTCCCTTTAGCTACCCCTTCCTGATCATATAATTTCCAACTGTCCCAAATAATTTATAATAGCCATCATGTCAACCCATTCACAACCACTCTACATTGGGATGATTAATATTTGTATTCAAATAAATGGTGATATAACCTTAAATCCTGATAATCCCCACTTAGCTTCTTGGATTATCCTATGGCACAATCAACACAGCATATTCGTATATCTCCCCAATCACCAGCATGCTATTGGCTCTCTCCCTGGAACCCTTTCCAAAGAGTTGATACCATTCCTTGGGGAGCCACAAAAGTTCATGCACTGTGGTCCTGGTGGGGCATGGATTGAGAATTGCCAAACCAATCCTACTCAAACATTATTTGTTGAGGGAGTATTTATCACTGATCCAAATGATCCCTCCTCATCTCCAAAACCCAATCTAGCATTGATGTTATTTACATGGTATCCAAACATTCTATTCATAATTGAAAGCTTTCAAACACAAGATTTCAACCTTAAAATGCCCTAAGAATATGACTGTAATACTCTTAGTAAATGTCAAGTCTTTACCCCCACAGTTCCCGCTTCAAACTTGATTCCAGCTTCATATCCTGCTTTTTTATCATTGACTTCCACACAAAAACTGATACAATTACCCAGTGGATCAGACCTCCCCATGATGACCCCACCCCATTCAATGATTCAAACCCCCCTCCTCCCTCATCAAGAGACCAGACTAGCTTTTCACTGGGATCGAGAAATCCCCAATGGCCAATCAGCCCATAACCTTTGGGCCACCTCACTCCCAGGATCCACTTTTAATGCCAGGCACATCATTACAAACAGGGTCATTAGCTCATTTGAATCCATTTTGACCAATACTCCTCTTGGAGGACTGCTTGCGGATGATATGGGATTAGGTAAAACCATTCAGGCCATTGCTCCACGCCCACCAAGATAATCTCCCCCCTAGCCTAATTACCAACTGGCAATCTGAAATATCCAAGCATGCTCAGGCTGGAGTGCCGAAAGCCAAAATCTACCATGGTCCCACTCATCACTCATTATCCAAAGCCAAAATCTTAAAATATGATATCATCATCACTTCTTACAATACTATCACCCAAGAATTTAAGCAAACACTACCTCTACATCATTAATTTTTAAAATAAATTAGCATTGTATACCTTTGGATGAAGCACAGTGAGTGTCTGATCTTTAAATGATTCAAATTACCTTTTATATCCAATAACCCTTCCCCCATCTTATAGCTATATTTGCTCTAAATACACTGCCACTCACTGTGCCATTAATAGCCTCCTTTCATCCCATCTAATATGTTTAATGGGCACACCTATTCACAACACCATTTATGACCTTTTGGGCATAATATCATTCATCACCCAACCCCAGAGCTCAGATGAAGATAACTGGTCACCATTAATCCTGAGTAGTCTTTCCAAAGGTAGCAATGATATTTTGCATTTGGCATTGCAGCATTTAAGCTTGAGCCGCACCAAAACCACACATCTCAAATCCCTACCACTATTAGCCATCATTATGAGCTGCTCCCACTCAACGCAAGCATGCAGCAAGAATATTCCACATTATACAAAGAAGTCCTATCATCCAAAAGCAAAGGACCAGGAGAAATTTTTAGAAATATTAATAGGCTCCCAATCTGTTGTGACCATCACATCATGCTTAACACAATTGCGGATGCAGATTTGGAAGACCACAAGGGCAGGAGCACTCAGGATAACTCCTCAACAATCACACGAACTATTGTGGATGTGGAAACATGCATTATGAGTAGTAAAATTTCACACCTCCTACAAAGCTTAATGAAGAACAAACAATCAAAGTGTGGTCCAACCAAATCGGTGGTTTATACCCAATGGACCCAATTTCTTGATTTGTGAGTTAATTCTAATATGCATCCATTACCAATTGAATCCATCTGACTGTTTTTTATTTTAGAATTGGTATTGCACTTGCCCATTACTCTATCCTTTTGGCACAAACTGATGGAAAAATTGCAGCACAAGTGCAGGAGAAGGCACTGGACAATTTCTTCAATAATCCTGAATATGAAGTACTGATTGCATCCATTGCCACAGCTGCAACTGGCCTGAATATAACTTGTGCTACTATTTTCTATTTAATGGTGAGGGGACCCCCAAACTCCTACCCTGATCTTCGGACACTGACATCCACATTTCCAGGAGCCCAATTGGAACCCAGCCATTGAGGCTCAGGCTATTGATTTACTGCATCGTATTGGCCAACAACGACCTGTAAAGGTCATCCACTATATCACTCCTCATTCAGTTGAGGTCAGCATGCGGAAGGTACCTTTCAAGCTCATCTTTGACCCTTATTGTATTGCTATTCTGAGAATTCCTTATGGGAATGCCATATTCCAATCACCAATAGGTCCAAGAAAAGAAAAACTCATTAACTGCATGAGCCTTACTGATATTATATAATTTGTGTTTGACAAAGTTAATAGCTCCTTTTCACCCTGGCACAGGTCCACAACTATGAACACCATGAGCTGGATCAAACTCCTTCAATATTTCCTCAATGAAAATGAGCAATAGAGTCTTATTTCTAAGGGAGACAGTGATACATTCCAATTCATATTGTCTATATTCTGAAATATTTAGCAAGTTGTTGCATCTTCAAGAAATAATAATCAGATTGTATTACACCTGCACAAATAATTTACAAAATGTTAATTTGTAATGGTGTATTACATTTATATTACTAGATTATTGCAGATCATCACCATTTGGCCTAATAACTGGAATATCAAGTATTTTGAGGGCAATAGTCTGCATCTTACTACAGCTCTTGAGCCAATCTTGATCAATTGCCTGAAATGATAGGCCTTCCGGAATATCACCATCATCTGTTTATTGTATTTCTGGAAATCTATCAATAGTTTTTTTACCCTGTTTTTAATCCAATTACAAAACTCTATGTCTCTATCCATTTTTAATACCAATTCATTAAATAACTGGGAGCGGCAGCATAATCCCACTTTGCAGTAAGCTTGACGGCCATTTTCCAGTACCTCCCCAGTATCTGAGCATACTCAAGGGTCATTGAATTGTGATGCTAGAGTGGGAAATTTAGCTGTATCACACCATTCACAACAGCGCTCACAGGTCTGCACATAATCAAGTAGATCATCATCAGTCTTTGTTCACAATGAAGAAGAGATACAGTAACTCACCCTTTGACAAATCTTTGCGATCTTTTGATTCTCCTTCTTTTTTACCAAATACTCCACATCCCTTTGAATAGACTTCCATTCTCTTTTCAAATAAGTGAAATATTGCTCCATTAAAGCCACCACGACCCCATAGTTATTATGATCCTTGTTCCAACAGTAGTTCTGATACTTGGTGCTGACAAGTGCGAGACGGAATGTACGGTAAAACACCATAGACATCAGCTTGTTGAACAGATGTGGCCATTAGCTCTCCCAGTCCCAAGTGAATTGCTTTAGTCCTAGCTTGTGGAGCTCATTTTTGCAGTAGCTTTGGAAACCCTGAGACTGAACCTGTGTTGATGGCTCATTGAAAACATCTTTAATGACATATCCCCAATGACCAGCCACTTGAATTGTAATTTCACGCTCTTCTGTGCTGGGTGGTGCTGGTAGTGAGGAAAAATCCTTATCCCTAACTTTGAGTAGGAACAGGCAATGGGCATGTACTGCTGATCTCATTCCATGGACATTCTCTGGAAGTTCTGCTCTCAGCCATTTTTGTTGCTCCTTCTGGCTTTCATGTTTTGCCACCTTCTGAGCTTTACGATCCTGTTCCTTTGCTGTCTGACCCCAGATTGCTCAAGCATACTCTGGGAAAGGCCCATTTTAGGATGGGTGAAATCACTATTTGACTGAGTGCCTTGCTCATGCACCGTGAAATTGTCCCTCCTTGGTTCATCATTTCTTTCACTTTGAGTCGGAGACATGTTCTCATCCTCATCATCCACAATTTTTTCTCTTGATGAACTGGCATGACCCATTATTGGTTTGGAGGCATATGGATGATGACGTCCAGTGACTTTCTCTTTATGGACGAGAGGTGAAGATTCATAAAGTTCATCACCTGCCATGCAAATCATCAGCTAACAAAGCAAAACATTAATAAAGACTGGTCATACTCACAATCTTCAATTGGCTCCTGAGATCGCACTGACTTGCCTTTAGGTGCCATATCTAACCCATGAAACAAACAGATCAAATTGTGAAGATGTTTATACTGCAACATCAAAATGACTTACTTTGATGAAGCATCAATCCTGGATTTTCCTCCACCAGACCACTCCAAGTTGACTTTTCCAATGGTCTTTTTTGTTGCCCACCATCAACTCGCTTTTCATTGCCCACATGAACCTGAGATCCTGATGGAATATTGAGGGTTGGCTGTTTACTTCATCCAAAGGAATCCTGGGATGCGGCTGGATTCCAACCAGGATTAAGGAGGAACTCACATGGAAACTTTGATTGGGGATTAGCATTTGATGAGATTTGAGGTGTGCCTTCTGGCCCCTCAGACACATGCATTGATGTATTAGTGGGATTTGGGGGAATTTGAGTGAGGGAAATATTTGGGATTGACCAAGTGCTTGAATTTGGAGCCTTCAGATTTCCCACATCAATGTTAATACCTGATACATTCATTAAGGATGCAATAGGGGTTGTGAGAGGGATGTTGGGACTCAATGGTGACTGTGTTTGAACATATTCTATGCTAGATTCACTCTCTGAGTCATGAAAAGAACCTGAACAGGATTTACATGGCTTGGAAGATGACATAAGGGCTAAAAAGTACAGTAATTTTTTTAACTTGATAAAACAGCTCATTATTATGATAAAATAGAGTGATTTCAAACGTATAATAGAGAAATTGTATTAAAAGTGGGAACCAAGCCTCTTGTGGCAGTTTAATGAGAATTCTCCCTGCCTCCTCTTGAGCTCCTTCGCTTTTGTTGGAAACCACCCTGACCGGCCTACCACCATATAATGTGATATTTCCTTGATCTCAAAGGGGACCCATTATCCATAAGTAATCAGATCCAATAAAAATTTCACCCTCCCCATTGTCACATTTTGTGAATTATCCAAACTGCCAATATATGCATCAAAATTACACCGCATTCTTTTCTATCTGTATAAGGGTATATTAATGAAGGATTTTCCCACAAAAGAGACATCACCTTTTCAAGAAAGGCAAGACAATCCAAATCAAATTCCAACCGATTAAAAGCCCGCTGCACTCAAACCAAATAACAAGGCTTAAGTTCCACTCCAAATGCTTATGTAATAGAGCTATATTGTTATGTCTGTAATAGGGTTTACACCATGTACAATGGTGTGCCAGCATACATGGTTTGAATGTTAATCCCCTCAAGTCAATGTTGACACATCCCTAATGGAACACCCATCCAGGGTCAAAACTGCAGTATCACCATGTGTAAATAAAATAGAATATGTGTGAGAATTGAGCAGCATGGCAATTTAACCAATTAAACTCCTAACCAATTCCTCCATCCAGATGGGACATGTTACAATTTATCACCTGCAGCTCAGCCACCATTACAAATGGGATAAAATCGTCAGATGGCTCAAATCATCTGCCCCTTCATAAAGAATCACTCAATTGTTTTCCAGTTAATAACACTC
The DNA here is from genome assembly GCA_023105745.1 of Austropuccinia psidii. Lineage (NCBI taxonomy): Eukaryota > Fungi > Basidiomycota > Pucciniomycetes > Pucciniales > Sphaerophragmiaceae > Austropuccinia > Austropuccinia psidii. Next base: position 34,806,594 of record JALGQZ010000003.1, on the reverse strand, counting down.
CCAAACACTTTCAAATCAGCCATAGATATTTATAATGAAACTTTACCTGTTTAAATGTATAATATAATTGGATTGATAAGTGATGATGGGCAAAAACAGTGATGAAAGGTGTGAGCCTTAGAGGTAATTTCATATACCCAAAAGACCACAAATACAACATTAACATATAAATATAAATAAAATAAATTTATCTATATCATTAAAATAAAAAACAAAATATAAATATAAAGTTATATTCAAAATTAAAAATTCAATTACAAATGAAAAATAAAATTACATTAAAATTTTGGAATTATAAAATTACATTTATACTTGAAAAAATTAAGTAAAAATGAAATTTTAACAAAATTGTAAAAAAATAAATAAATTTGAAAAAAAGTTAAATAAAAATTATTATAACTTCTTATCCAATAAATACACATCTAAAAATTATTTCACCGTTGGATTCCTCATAAAAAATCAGGTGGGGTCACCTCTGAGTGAAATTCTTGTAACTCAACTCTAAATAAGCTTATATTAAGTTTTTAGTATTTTCAATACAAAAGTTGAAAATCCTCAAAACTTTAATTAATTCACACCGCATGTGGTGTTAACCATCATTTTTTGTGTTAAAATTGAGGTGTTGTGTTTAGTTTAGAAGTGATGAAGAATTGAAGTATTTTCAATTGAATTCAATTGAAATGTCAAAATGTGTGCGTGTATTACATAAGTGAACTTTGATTTACATATTAGGTATCAATTATTTCTGTATTGTACTGTACAATTCAATTGAATTACATATGTAAATTAGAAGTATAATAAATGATGAGGAATTAAAGGAAAAATAAATTGGAAAGATTAAATTTGGGGGGGGAAAGGAACTCCAGCTCTAAGGGGGAGCTAGACCCCCAAAATCCTTGCTTACAGGCGTGTGGTGTCAAAATTCACGCAAAGGTTCATCACTTTTGGCCTGGAATTGAGTTACAGGGTCTGTGGACTCAATTGATGATGAGGTTTTGATACCAACTGGGGCAGTTTTAGCTGTTGCCAACAGGGTAAAACTACCCTTAAGATAAAACAATCATAGTAAAAACATTTCCAACTGGTTTCTACGCCTCCTAAACACATCCTGACGTGTTTTGAAGGCTCTAGACCAGGTATTGCTATATTAATGGCTGATTTAAGGGTCTAAAATGGCTAAAAATGGCTTAAACCAGCCCTTTTTGGTCTAAACCAGGGTTCAATGATGCCATAATTGGCTTTTCTGTTTTCAGAATTTTTTTCACGACTGACAAGAGTAAATTTTACTTTTTGAGTAAGAGAATTGATGGCTATAAAAGAATGTCTTCTTTGCCCCACTTTTCTCTTCATGTTAGAATCTTTTCCTTTTATAATTAGTTTAAACATTGTTAAACCAATAAATAAAAGATCCCAACCACTATTTTTAAATCATTTTAATCCTTCTAACCACATGAAAAAATCATTATAATCATTGTTTGTAACTCTTATAATCATTTTTACCCCTGAACCACCCCAAAAGTGAATTCAAGCATCTTTCATCACTGTAAACTTTGTCACTCTGTTTCCAAATTCACTCTGGTCACTTTTGGGTGTGTTTTCTCTTCAATATTATTTTAAAGACTCGGTTCTTTAATTAATTGCTTGCAGTTCTTTGCTCAATTAATTCCAATTGAAATTGCTCTTGAAGAAATTTCTTTTGTAGCCTTAAATATCTCTTGTAGAGTATTTTTGGGTAAATGTTTATTGTTGGTAAAACAATAAATCTTCATAATAATATTGTTTTATACTAATAAAGTTATAAACAATAAATTTGGCGTGTTTTCTCTTAAAAATAATATTTATTACTATCTTTGTTAGAATTGTACCTTATACAAATTTTGGGGACAGGAAAAGTACTTGATTTTTAATCAAAGTTTCATATCCACACCTTACAAAAGTACTCTTTTTATGTCTACAGAGAAACTTGCATGATTCATAATGGATATAGAGGGCTTGCTCAGGTCAAAACTGAAAACTCATGCTCAAAAATAAGGTTCTTAACTTAAGGTAGCTTATTTCTAATTCCAATTTTAAGTTACCAGTGTTATTCTTGATTCCAAGTAGCTTTAACCCTCATTTAAGCTAATTATCTATATGCTTTAATATAAAATAAGTTTATTTATATTAAAGTTAATCACATAAACAACTTAAAAATAGATGTTTTAAGCAGAAATCTTTTAAACCCAATTTTGAATTAATTTTCAAAGAAGTCTTAATTTTCTTTAAGTATAATTAAAAGAGTAAATTTCCAGGATGTTTATAAATGATACTTGAGATTTGATTTATATTCAGTTCATATTAAATTGGAAGCTGTGTGAAAGTCCCAAGCAAATTCATTGCGAATTGGAGTTTTAATGAATTTTTGAAGTTATTGCTATTTTTCCATGTAAAATAGCAATACACACTAAACCTTAACTTTTGATAAGGTTTTAATGCTTGTAACCTTAAAGGTTTGAGCTTATTTAAGTTTTTACAGGTCTCAAAACTTCAATTTCAAGCCTGCATATTGGGATTTACCCTTTCGCAGCTTGAAATTCCTGTCCAAATTGGGTTAAAACCATTCTAAACTTCAAGGTTGGATCAAATTCTAATCTTATAGTGTAAATAATTTTGGAAATCCTCCAATACAGGTTGACAACCTTAATTGAATCATTGCAGATCCAAAAAGTTGGGTACCCCAGCTTTGTTTGGTCTTTTTCCTTTGTCCCACCTTTTTCCGTGAATTTTGCCCTTTTATTTATTTAAAGCCATACTATGGCCTTAGACCCTTTTAAATTGAGCTCATGCAGGATTTACATTCTGTATGGAAGATCCTCAGCCAATTCAGTAAATATACACAACACCTCAATTTTGACTAAAATTTTGGTAAGCTTGCATAAACCTTATGCAACTTTCAATTTAAGCTTATTTAAGCTTAAATTTATTTTTTTTTAAAAATGTTAAAAAAGTTACATTAGTACTGTGAGATTATTAAATCTTCCAATAGCCTAAGAAATAAGCCTTTTTGGGTATAACACCCTATGGGTGTACCCTTGGTCATTTTTGGTTTAGAATCAAAAATTGACATAATATTTATAACTTTGTTTATCCAAAAGAGTTATACTTATTATTTATTATTTATTACTTAAAATTCAATTGAAAAGTCTGTTGAAGACTAAATCAACTGTATATAAAGTCATTTGTGGCCTTCTGGGTATGTTATACATACCTCACAGGCTCACAATTTCAGTCTTGACTCTTAAAAATAATTTTCATGTCTAAAATTTCCTCTGGTGTTTATGGCTGTATTAAATATCTACACAGTGACTGTGGATTGTGATTACCCATTTACACATAAAAAAGACTGTTTTACAGATGTTTGGTTACATCTGTAACTCAAACATCTCACATTTGTATTCTGTAATTGACAGAAATAATGGAGTATGGTGCTATCATAAGAAGAATTCAAAGCATTAATGTTTTCAACCACGCCCTGCAAAGCTGTTGTTTACAATACAAGGGATCATTTAAAGTATTAAAAAGAATAATAAAGGGGGCTTTTGATTTTATATCAAGAAAAACAACCAATACAAGACAGTTCTAATTAAGATTTAACAAATAAAATCAAAAAATGAATAGAAAAACACTGGTATATGATTATATACAACTGAAAAAAAACAATATATTATTATTCTTTGAATAAACGTTTTACACTATCAACACAGTAACAGTAATGAACAAAATATTAAAATGAGAGAAAAAAGTCACTGTCGTGCCCAAAAATTAAAAAACATGGCCAGGACCCCATTATGTCAAGCCCAGTCTATGAGAAAGATATTTTGAATTTAGCTCAAACCTTAAATATGACTTTTACACAACTATATAAGATATAAAATGTATTGAAAGTATTTTTGGGGCTTTAATTTGTGGAAATAGTGGTGGTTAGCACTTCTGAAATTCCTGGGTACACTGTTGATCAATTGACTAATTATAATAAAAAACACAATAATCAATACTAAAGATATACCTGATTATTTCCAAGAGTATAGCTGTTTTTGAACGTTTTACTATGTAGGAGCTCAAGAGAAGGATGAGGATTCTCTTTTTGGGAGAGAAAAGTCCCCCTTTAATCCTAAAATTGAGTGGCAAGGGCCTCTAAACCTCTTAATTTAGGCATAGTGAAGGATTTTCTGTTCCAAAGGCAGGTTTGTGGCTAATAAACTTTCTTTTCAACCTTCATTGGGATTAGATGTGGGTTTGAAACCACATCTGTGCAGTTTTAATCAATGCAGGGTGAAAACTTTCATTTGAGGACCAAACAGCCCTCTTCTGATGTATATAATAAATAGAATGCTGTAAAGATTCTGTATAGGGACAAAATACAGGACCAACTATGAGGTTTTGAATGATGAAAAGTATCTGTTGTAGAATTGACACATCATATTCAAGAATATCGGATGGTATCCAAAGGTATTGAGCTTTTGACCATACTGTGGGATTTTGAGCTTAAAACTGCCATACCTTTGTCAGCTTTGAAGATAATGAGCTCAAAATATGCTCATTGTGTATCCCTGGGTTTGCTTTACACAATGGTATCTCATTTGGTATGGGTAACATTCAATATTGCAAAGTTATGCCACTTTTAAATCCCATGTTTCTGATAAGGATTTTTCTTGATTCCTGCATAGAGGCTGTTTTCTGAATGATATTTTTTCTATATTAGTCATGAGAGAATGAATAGCACAATCAGAAAGCCCTGATTTTGCTTATTCCAAAAATACCCTACTTTAGGTATCTCACACAAAAACTGTAGAATCTACATGAGAGATGAATATTTCCTTCTCCCTTATTTGCCTTATTTTTGGCTATACCTCATTTAGGTTTGATGTTAGCTCAACTTGAATGATACAGTTTGATAGCCCCTGATGCTATATTTAGATTGAACACCCATTTGATGGGATTCTTCCTCCCTCTCTTGACTTTTTATGATATCTGAAAATTAAGGTTTATGCTCAGCTCTTACTTTGAGCAGGAGTAAATTTGTTATTCTTTGTCTTGTGGTTATCAAAGCTACATATTTGAGAAGAGGTGTTTTTACTTGTTCTTCCACTAAAATTTACAAGCTATTTCACTCAGTTCAAGTTCTGGTCGTTTTTTCCTCTACTATTGGTTTATGCTATTTTTTGGCTGTCATTCTTGTTCTCTGGTTTGAGTCACAAGCTGACAATAGTAAATTATTAGGAATTAACGAAAAAAAGCTGGAAAGATTAATTTTGGGGTTGAGAGCAAATCTTGGTACCAAGGGTGCCAGAAGCCCCCAATTCCTGCTAAAAGGAATGAGATGTTAAAATTAACACAAAATTTCATTAATTTGGGCCTGGAATTGAATCACAGGATCTGTGACTCAATTGATGATGAGGTTTTGATACCAACCATGGTAGGTTTCACTAAGGCCAAGAGGGTCAAGCTACCCTTAAGCTAAAAAAAACTGCATGAAAAAGTTTCACTTCTTTCAGAGGCTCATAACACATTTCTACCTGGTTTGAAGGCATAAAAAAACTTTTATTATATTAATAGCTGGTTTACAGGACTAAAATAGCAAGAAACAGAGCTTTTTGGTCCAAAAAACAGTTAAATGATTCCATAAACAGGTCTTTTGTTGTTAGTGTGATTCTCTTGACTTATTAGAGTAAAATTTTACTTTTTGAGTAAGAAAATTGGTAGCTATAAGAGAATGTCTTGCTTGTCCCACTTTTCTCTTCATTTTAGAATACTTTCCTTTTATAATTAGTTTAAACACTTTTAGAATAATCAACAAAAGATTTCAACCACAATTTTTGAATCATCTTAAGCCTTTTGATATTGTGACAAAATAATTATAATAATTTTTACCCTTGAATCTCCCCAAAAGTGAATTAAAGCATCTTTCATCACTTTTAACTTTGTCACTTTGTTTTTAGATTCAATCAGGTCACTTTTGGGCATTTTTTATCTTGAATATTATTTTCAAAAATCTGTTCCCATATTACTTTCCTGCATTTCTAGGCTCAATTAATTTAAATTGGAATTTCTTTCAAAAAGATTTCCTTTGTGTAATGAATATCTCTTGTGGAGTATTTTTTGGATAATTATCTATTGTTGGTAAAACAATAGATCTTTATAAAACCATTTTTTCATAATAAGAAAGGTAAAAGCAATAATTTTGGTATATTTTTTCTTTAAGCTCATAAGATTTACTATTTTTAATTAAACTCTATCTTATACAAATCTTGAGGACAGGAAAATTCCTAAATTTTTAATCAAATTTTCATATCCGGTCCTTACATTTGGGGGCCCAGAAGTGATATTTTACCTGTTACATATTTTTGTTATCTTTTTTTATATTTTTCTTGTATTGAAAAACTTGAAAACCCATAAAATATACTGATAATTCTAAAAAATTCATCAAAAGTATTTCTTTTCATTTTGTAAGTGAGGCTTTCTTTCTTTCTTTTTAAAAAATACCTTTTTGTACTTAAAAGTTCTTTCTTCATTAATTCTAGTGTCTGAAAATGGGAACTGTTATAAATAACAGTGGCAATGAATTTACTGAGGGTATTTGGTGCAGTTGTTAAATATACTCTTACTCTTGAAATCAGCTGAAAGAATCAAAAATTTAATTATATCAGTTTAGTTCTAAGAGTACTACCTGTTATGGACAGTTTTATTATTCAAGAATACTAATGAATGATAATGGTGGTCTTTTTGGTGAGGGAAGACCTGCTTTTATCCCTTTTGGGGAATTTTAGGGTCTGGTAAGCTCCTCAGATGTTTGAAGAGTAAAAAAACTCACTCTGGCGGCCTATTTCTGCTTCAGGATCATCAATTCTGATGTCAGTACTGTCAGAATTGTGGTTTTGAGACCACAAATGATCATTATGGAGCACTACAGGGTGGAAAGAATTTTTAAATTCCATTTCAGAACTGTTATAATGTCTTCAGAGGGTCTGAATGACTTAAACTAGTCATTCTGGAAGGGTTGAGTATTAAAAGAAAATTACTTTAAGTATAAGACCAGTATTGGTGGGACAGGTCTAGTACAAAAAAGTATGGGTGGAAAATGTCCAACCCAGATATCTCAGTCAGTTTTTAAGATATTAATAATACAAGAGAATAGGATTGAAGGGATTGATAGGCTTTTAAATTTGGTATGCTTGATATTCACCCTTCTCAAAAATAGCAGAAGCTATAAGGGCGTCATGTTTTTGGCTGTATTTTTGTACATCAGTACATAGCTTGAGAAACTTCCAAGGGAGTTATCTCAGTCAATTTGAAAGATATCTGTGAGAATATATGGAGAAGATAAAGGGGTTTCTTCATATTGTTATTATAAGGAACTCTGTATTCATTTTTCTAAAGATTTTATCCCCAACCTTTCTACCAGCTTTGAAGGTAAAGGGGTAAAAGATATCTCAAATTGAAGCTCTAGTTTAGATATTGAATTTGGATTTACATTTTTGAGGTTTTGTAAAATCCCTCTTAGAAGTTTGAGGGGCTCTTAGTAAATAAAGGTGGTTTAATGTTGTTTCCTGAAGTAGGAAGTCTAAAGAGGAATGGATGTTAAAATTACATGTCTCTCCTTGAGAGCCTTAAGAAAAATACTATTTTAATTAGGCTTCTATTAAATATTCATAGGTTAGATGAGAGGTGGAAATAAGGTTTTTGAATTTTTGGCCTTATCTTTGACAGGGTATATCTTTGTCATTTATTATCCTATTTGGGTAATGTGGGTATATTTGTATTTGGGGAATTTCCCAGTTTAAACTATACCCGTATTGGCTATGTTTGTACAATACTCCTCATACCATTACTCAAAGTATGTTTAATGCCATTCTGGTTCTCTATTGAGAATCACAGGCTAACATACCCTCTTTCAAACCAAAGCACATCATTGATGAGACTCTTATGTCCTCCTGGAGGCTCTGAATCTTATGAGGTGAATTTGTGAATCTGGGACATCTTTCTCAGATAGCCATTTATATTTTTCTTCTGGTTGATTATTTAATCTGACCAGGTACTTTCTGTTGTCTTTCCCATTGATTCTTCTTTTTCTGGCCTTGATAATTTTCTTCATTTGACCAGGTGAATAATATTCTTCCACCAGTTTTTCATGGGTAAAAATGTTTTCCCATTAGGAAACTGCTTATCATCTGTTTGATGATATGGTATTACTAGGCTGACTGGCAAGACTGGGTGTTTCCTGGAGAGCTCCTCAATTCATCTGACTTCCACTAAATTCTTTCCTAAAAGTCTGATTATGGTGAATGGTCCTACAAATTAGTCCCTAATTTTCTTAGGAGCTTTCAAGCTGTTGAGGTTTATATTTGAGATAAGGACTTGGTCTCCTTCCTTGAATTTAGGTTCTTGGTGACTCTTGTTGTGTCTCTGTTTATTGTATAGTTTGGCTTCTACTATACGTTTTTTGGAATTGTCACATTCTGTTTTCTACACTCTTTAGAAGTTGTTAACTGTGGGATGTACTGATAGAAACTTCTTTCTCAGATTATCTACTGGTAAAAGTGGAGTACCTCCTTTATCCAATATAGAATTGGTCCTTACAGCCGATTAGTTCACACTGGTGCTGTATGCAAGTGGAACTCCTTGTAGAAGGGTTACCAAGCCAAGGGTTTATCCCTCATGGTCTCTGTAATCCATGCCATAAGAACAGAATCTTCTGCTGATATCTTGAGATTTTTGGATCATCCTCTCCACTAGGCCATCTGTTTTTGGATGATAGACTGTTGAGAATTCTTCTTTTGTTCCTAACATCTCATATACGTTAGTCAAAAGTTCCAATGTGAACTTGCAGTATCTATACCTGATTGAAATTCTTCAAAAACCACAATTGGCTATCATGTTTTTCCAAATAAGAATGGCTGTGTCCATTTCTGTATATTCTTCATGGAAGGAAAGGCATCTGACACTTTTGCTATACCTGTCTCCTACTACTGGGCATGCATTGAAGCTGTCTTTCCCTCCAGGGACAAGTCCTGAAAGTAAATCTATTTTAATGATTCTTCAAGGCTACTTGGGTTCCTCTATGGTTTGAAGTAGCCCATATTTTTCCTCATTAATTTTGTTTGAATTCTGGAATCTGGTGCAGGTGTTGATATATTCACTCAATTATTGCTCCGACTTTCACCACCAGGCTGTGATAGAGATTATTTCTTGAGCTCTTTCTCCAGTGATGTTTCCCATATATGGACACTCATGGAACTCTTTTAGTATCAGAGAGATATTTTCTCTGTCTACTATAACCAGGGAACTTGCGTATATTTCGCTGTGGTAAATTGGCTCATCTATAAGGAAAGATTTGTTATCCTTAAATCTCTTAAGCCATGTTTCTTCCAGCTAGCTCTCACTTTCTGGTATTCTGTACTTCTTTGTAAAAGTTGTCTCAATATACTACACTTTTTTAATTGCTGTATGATGACTGAACTACTTTGAAGAACTATTTATTCAGATTTGAAGACCCAACTCCTAATATGAGCAGTTTGTTATCTTCTTCAAAGCTTTGTGCTGGATTTGTTGGATCATTATGCAACGCCCAATTTGACAGTTTGAAATTTATTTTACTGTCTATTTCCATGTATTTCATGGGCATTTTGCCCCATTTTTCAAATCATAAGCGGGATTTGCTTGATCATTCTTCAATGGCCATCTCCGTTTTTATAAATTTTACCCTCTTTTTAGATAGTGGTCATATTTTCTCTATACTCTTGTATAGCTATTTTCCCCCTAAGCATGGGTCTGTGTATTTTTTCCATGTTAAAAGGTGACTTCCATGCTGTGAAATCAGTGAGCAATTCAAATAATTCTCCCTCTAAGTAGTAGTGAAGCTTCTCTAGTGCGCATAATAGGAAGAGATATTATGTTTTAGTAGCTCCATATCTGGCTTCCAAGTCTTTCAGATGTCTGAATATATAGAATATTACTCCTTCTTTGAGTATCCAATCCACTAATTTTCTGTGATGGAGTTCCTATCCTATTCCTTGGCCACATGCTGCATCAATGTACAGCTTGAATGGTAGCTCAAAGTCAGGAGTAATAAGTACAGGTGCATGAGTCAGTTCATATTTGATATTTTCAAATGAGTCTTCTTTTTAGTTAATATCAAACACTAAATATTTTGAACATAATTTGTATAGGCTACCAGTGATATGTGCAAATGTTTTGATGTGGCTTCTCAAGTAACTGGAAAAGCTCAAAAATGTTGCATTTATTTCATGTTTTTGGGTACTGGCTTTTGAAGTACTGCAGCTACTATTTCCTGGTCTATGGAAGGACCTAAGCCTGAAACCTTATGTACTAGTGCCAATAGCTCCTGTTGGCCAAAGCTTCACTTCTTGAGAGAAATTTAACATTAATCGGTGTGCATTTTTCCAATATCCTAATAATTTGGATCACATATTATTCCCATGTCTCTGAGTGTACAATGATTTTATCATTTTAAGCTGAAATATGGTGTCCATAATTCTTGGTAATGCATTCTTGATTCCAAATGGCATTCTAGTATATTTACATACACTCATATGGAATATAATTCTTGTTAATTTTATGGAGTTTGCTTTCACTCCATTTTGGTGGAAGAATTTCATGAAATCCATCTTTGTTATGAACTTGGCTTTTGCAGGTTTATCCTGTGCATAGGGTATCCTTGGAACAGGGTACCTGTCTGCTTTGGTGTAGGTGTTAAGGGATCTGAGGTCTCCAAACAGTCTGGATTTTCCATCATTTCAGGCTATCAGGACTGGTGTAGTGACTTCTACTATCCCATTGTGTCCCATCATGCTGATTGCCCCCATTTCTAAAATTCATTGATGTGTTTGTAAATGTCTTTCCTACTCTCCAGGATTTCTGAGTATGGTAGTGTTCTGAGCATAGGTGGATAGGATCTTTCTACATCCGGATATAGCTCTATATTTTGCCCTTTAATTTTACATAGGGCTTAATCCCCAGTTTCAGAAACTTCTCTGTTCTTTATAAATATTTTAATTAAGTTTATTATCATCTTATGGGTGAGCTGTGCTCCATATTGGCCTTTTTTGTAGTCTTCCAATAGGTCCTTAAGGATTTTGTAATTTTCAATGTGACTTATGTCAAAAGAAAACTCTTCATCCTTGTTTTTTCCTATAGTAAGATATCTGTTGTTACTATTACAAATGTCCATAAAATACATTTCTTGTTATTTTGTGCCCATCAGGAATACTTGTACTTGTGCATTGTCTAAGACTACAAATTCAGGCTTTAGGATGATATTGATTTTATTATTCAGGAGGATTATCTCTTTGATAATTATCCCCACGCAATAAATTTTATCTCATGCAATTTTAAAACTCCTTGCTTTTTTTGGAATCAGTTCCTCTTCTCATTTGGAGAAGTGGTCATTCAGGTATTTGTTTTCCACAATCAAGCAACTAGCACCTGTATCAATTATCATGGAGTGCTTGTGGTTCTTAATGTAAAGTGTTAATTTGTGGGTGTTCTAAGAATGAATCCCATCACCCGGTTTCGTGTTTCCAGGAATTTTTGTCCATCCTATCTATGTTTACAGACCTCTTTGTCTGTTGTTACTTGTTGAATTTCTTATTCTAATTCAATGTATTTGATGTACAGTGAATTTTCTTCATCAAACTCCACTATTTATTATTCTATGTGTTGATATTCCCTCTCTGAACCTTCTCTAAGACCACTTCCTATGCTTTCAGAATGAGAGTCATCACCTACTGGTTCTTCTGATTCTTCATCAATCACTTATATTTTCTATTTTGGCTTTTGTGCAATTGTTTGAATAGTGATCTGGTGATCCACAGTTGTGGAACACATATATTCCTATTTGGGTCTCTTCCCCCTTATCTTCATGGATTTCTTTTACTGCAGACTTATCTTTTGTCTTTTTAGTTCATTCTGTAAGAGGTGTACCTCCCAATAGACCTCTTTTTTCTGAAATATTGTATGACATATTCTATGTCATAAATGCGGCTTAGTTTTCTGAATGTGTACTTTTCTGGATGTTTTAATTCTCCTGGACCTTTTGTAAGAAGCTTGTGATTTATCATCTCTATTGTCATACTGGGATCAATGTATTTTAGTCTCTTCTGGTGTCCAAGACACCATTCATAGCGGTATTTCTCAGTGGAGTACTTATCACATACAAAGAGAGTGGTCTTTTTCAGAGTCCAGCTATCATTTCTATACTTTTGTGTAATATGGTTCCTCCACCATGGCCAGATTTCTCTTCCATGTACTCCTTTCATTTCAGTGTTACATATGTTTTATGGCCACTGAATGAAGTGTTGAGTATTTTTGTGATCCAGTAGCCTGGTATCTTTGGGAAATAAACAAAGAGTCCATAAATATAATTAACGGCTCCATATGGTCATATTCTACAACTCCTGAGAATCTTGGCTAATTTTCCACTCCTGGGAATTGCGCAAATGCCTGTTTTTATGACTAGCTGAGGTCTTTACCATCTTGGTAAATTGACTCTTATCTTAACCTTGGGTCCTTGTATTCAGGTGCCTGTTTTTTCTTATTTATCTTCTTCTTTTACTTGTTGAGAGGTATTGATGATGGGCTCATTAAATTGTGATGTTGGTGGAAGTATTTTTTGGTTGTTCCTCTTTCTCATAGAGGTGATGAATTGCTTTTACAAGATTATCCTGCTGCTTCTGGAAATTTCTCATATCCCTCCTTAAATTTTGTTTTCCTCCAATATTTATTTCAGCTTTATGTTAGGTTTTCAAATTCTGCCCAAAATTTAGCTATACTTGAATAAAATTCTTGAATTTCTGTTTCTTGGAAGGTATTTTACTACCAGGTATCTCCGGAGAGCCTTGGATGAAGTGTCCTTTGGCTTTTAAGTCCTGGGACTGCTTTATTGCTGTGACGAAGCTGGAAATTTTTCTTCTCTGCCTTGGGGTACCTTAATATGACATGGATCTTCCATGTCCAAAGAGTTCTCTTTCTTCTAAGAGCTTGAACTCTGTGTTGAAACTCCAACCTTTCATTTATTCCATGGGATCCAGCCAAGTCATTTGCTTGAGGCAGATCTTCTGGATTTGTATTCCTACTTCTTTCCATGATGCTGAAAAAATGAACATTCTGTTGTCCATACTCCATTTGAAAACATCTGTCAGGAGTTTTTGGATTGGTATGAGCGTTTCTGCATCTGTCTGATCCACTGGTTGAGTTTCTGTGTTCAATTTGATCTGGAATGGTAATTTAGGCAGGATTTCCCTGTTGATAAGTCCTTCTCTAATCATGTGGTCAAGTAATTGGCTGTATTCCTTATCTGTTACTTCCTGGCCTGTATTCTAGTTGATTTCTTGGGAATCAAAGATCTTCAAGAAGTGGGTGTGAGCTGTAGAGGTATTTTCATATACTCAAAAGACCACGAAGAAGAAAAATAAGTTATGATTGAAAATACTAAATTGATTTTTAAATATAAAAGAAATCTTAAAATATAAATATAAGTTTTCAATAAAAAATTTAACATTAAAATTAAATCAAAATTTAAAATGTGAAAATATGTTTTCAGATGAAAATTCCAAGCAAAAGTAAATTTTCATGAAAATATTCAAATTAAATTACTTTTTGTAAAATTGTTGATGAAAATTACTGTAAGTTTTATTCTGATCAATAAACTAATTAAAATTATTTCACTATTGGATTACTTGCGAGAAATAAGGTGCAGTTATCTCTGAGTGAAAATTCTGTAATTCAACTCTAAATAAGCTTGAATGAAGTTTTTAATATTTTCTGTATGAAAATCTGAAGATGCTCAAAACTTTGTTTTTATTCACACTAAAAGTCGTGTTAACCTTCAATTCTTGTGTTAAAATTGAGGTGTGGTATGTAGCTCAGAAGCTATGAGTAACTGAATTATTTGTGATTCAAATGTCAAAATGTCTGCATGGATGGTGTAAGTGAGCTTGAGCTTACATATGTGCAATCAATAATTACAGTTATTTACTGTAAAGATTAATTGGAATTAAATATGTATATTTCTCAGTATAATACATGATGGGAATTACAAGAGAATAAGCTGGGAAGATTAACTCTTAGGGGGGAAAGGAATTTGGCTCCAAGGGTGCCAGACTCCCCAAAATTCCTTGTTGAAAGGCCTGAAATTTAAAAATTCACACAAAATTTAATTGATTTTGGCCTTGGATTGAATCACAGGGTATGTAACTCAAGTGATTATGAGGCTTTGATACCAACCAGGGCATTCTCATCTGTTTCCAAGAGGGTAAAACTACCCTTAAGCTAAAACAAACTTAGTAAAAACAGCTTTAACTGTATTTAAGGTCTCCTTCACACATTATTACATGTTCTGAAGGCTTTAAGCCAAGAATCACTATAGCAATGGCTGGTTGAAGTGACTACAATGTCTAAAAGAAGCATTTTTTTGGTCAAACCAAGGTTTCAATGCTTCCAAAGTTGGATTTTCTGGTGCTAGTGTATTCCTCACAGCTTATTATAATAAGACAATTGCAGTCTCTAAGAGAATTTCTATCTTTCCTCACTTTTTGCTTCATGTTAGAATCATTTCCTTTTATAATTAGCTTAAAGACTGTTAAAAAATTAATAAGACATCCCAAGCACTCTTTTTGAATCACTTTAAAACATCTAACCAGGTGGAGCATCATTATAGTCATTGTTACCTTGAGCCACCCCAAAAGTGAAGTATAGCATCTTTTATAACTGTTAAATTTGCTTAATTTTTTCCAAATTCACTCTGGTCACCTTTGGGCATTTTTTCTATTTAATAATATTTGTAGATACTCTTTTCACATATTAATGACCTACAGTTGTTTTCTCAATTAATTTCAATCAAAATTTTGCTTGAAGAAATTTCTCTAGTAGCCATAAATATCTCTTTTAGAGTATTTTTCAATATATTTCCATTTTTGGTAAAACATTAAATCTAAATAATATGGTTACTTCATACTAAAAAGTTAGAAAGATGTTTTTGGTTTGTTTTCTCTTGATACTCTTAAAATTTACTATTTTCCATTGAAATTTACCTTAGAAAACTTTTAAGAAAAGGAAAAGTACTTGATTTTTGAGCAAAGTTTCATATCCACACCTTACATTTGGGGGCCCAGCTGTGATATTTTACCTTTTTCTCTGTTTCTTCTATTGATAAAATTAAAAATCCATAAAAAATACTTATAATTTCAGAAATTCACAAGATATCTGTTTTTTCATATTAGAATTGAGGCTTTATTTTTATCTCTTTTGAGGAAAACCTTTTTTACTTAAATAATTGCTTTCTTCATTACTTTTGGTTTCTTAACATGTGGTATGATGTCAGGCTGAGTCTATGATAAAAGTATTATAAATGCATTTACAACTTTTAACTATGACTGTGACATGGTAAAAAGGATTTAAAAAAGATTTATGAGGATTAAAAATGGTTTAATTTAAGAAAAAAAGAGCTTTAATATATTGAATATAGTGGTGGTGAGCACTTTTGAAAGCCCTGGGTGCAGCTTTACCTGTTGGGTTACAATAATTAAAATAATAATTATACCTGTTTATTACCAAGAGTAAAACTGTTTTCAACAGTTTACTACATAGGGTATTCAAGAGCAGGATGAGGAAAGCTTTTCTGGCTGTGAAAAGCCTCCTTTTTATCCTGAAATGGGGTGGAAGGGCTGTTAGACCTTTCCATGTAGAGGAAGTGAAGATTTTTCAGCCTCTAGTACTGGCTTGTAATTTTCAAACAGGCTTCATAGCCTGTATTGGGCTCAGATGTGGTTTTGAAACCACATCTGGGCAGTTTTCACCAATACAGGGTGAAAATTTTCATCTGGGGACCACATAGCCCTCTTCTGACGTTTATGATGCATAGAATGCTGTACAGAAACTGTATGGGACCCCAGTATTGATTTACTTATGAGGTATTGAAGTATGAACATGCTTCTTCGTCAGTTTGACACCTCATAATCATGGTTATGGGATATTATCCCATGGTAAGACTGTATTGGTCAGAATGTGGGATTTTGACCTTAAATCAGCTATAAATTTCTCAGTTCTTGAGATAGAAACCTAAATGCTGAATCAGTTTGTAGCCCTGTATGTGTTATACACAATGGTACCTTATTTGATATGGTTATCATTAAATATGGCAAAGGTATGCCATGTACAAGATTTTTGTACATATGCGTGGTTTAGGCAAAAAGCTGTATTGGGCTTGTTTGTCCCATAGCTTCTGCTATAGTTGAGATATGAAGAAATGGATGGCACCATCAGATAGAGCTTATTGTTCCCTTTTCAAAAAGACCCCACTTTATGTATCCCACACTAAAACTGTAGAAGTTAGATGAGAGGTGAATGTTTTGTTCACCCTTATTTGGCCTGAATTTGACCATAACTTCTGCAATACTAGTGCTAGATCATTTTGGCTGGTACCATTGGATAGCCCTGACTTAGAGCTTTATTTTGCATACACATTTGATGGGGTTAATCCTCTTACTCTGTATTTCAGATGAGAGGTGAAAATTAAGGTTTATTCTCAGCAATAACTTTGAGCATGAATAACTTTGTTATTCTTTGTCCTATGATGATGGGACTTGTATATTTGAAAAGGGGTGAGTTTCCTCTTTCTTTTTATACCTTTTGAGCTAATTTGGCTCAGCTCCATCTTTTCGTGGTATCTTGGCTATACCAATAGTTTATGGTATTTTGGCTGTCATGCTTGTGCTCTGGTTTTGAGTCACAGGCTGACATATGAGAACAAAATATTGAAACAGAATCTGCAGTCACTAGGATTATCACATGCAGTACTCTGAATTCTGACCATAATAGTATAGTTATGATAGCTGAGAATAATGAACAAGAGCAAGTTTCTCCTTAATTGATCAATTTTGATATTAGTAATACTCTCTCAAAAGCAAAGGATTTGGAAAATAGTAAGTTCTTGACATGAAACTAGTAATCTTAAGCTTTTTTGACTTATAATTATGCCTTCAACCAAATAAGTAGCCAGCTATAGACCCTCAAGCAGCTCCCATAAAGGCTATAGACATCATCATGGAAGAAGAAAATCTATTACAGAAGGACAAGGGTTTGTAAAGGAATCCCAAACTGAAGAATTATGGAATTATGAATCTTATAGCACCGTTCTGCCTTCAAAATGAGCTGACACTGTGATAAGAAGCCCAAGTGGACATTCAAGAAGAAAGCCAGAAAGAATAAATCAGATTCTAGCAGACATTAGAAAAACTGCATGAGCTTTTACCTGACTGTGAGGAAGATTCTGGGCCATCTAAATACTTGCAGGTTACTGAATTCATGGGAAAGAAGAAGATGATGCTTTCAGCAGCAGAATAAAGGAAAAAGAACCCT
This sequence comes from Austropuccinia psidii, assembly GCA_023105745.1. Taxonomy (NCBI): domain Eukaryota; kingdom Fungi; phylum Basidiomycota; class Pucciniomycetes; order Pucciniales; family Sphaerophragmiaceae; genus Austropuccinia; species Austropuccinia psidii. Next base: position 34,789,182 of record JALGQZ010000003.1, on the reverse strand, counting down.
CCACCACCCAAAAATGTGCCAAAAACAACCCCAATGGCCAGTAGCAGAAATTCCAATGTGAAAAAGAGGCCAAAATCTGAGAACAAGGGCAAAGCTAAAGCACCAGCCACAAGAATATACATCAAGTGCTAAAGAATACCAAAGATTCACCAAGATTTAATGGCAAATGTGTTCCAGATGGCCATAACTATCGTGAAAGTGCAAAAAAGAGAGGAAGCCAGATTCAAATATCAGATATGATTTCTGGAATTTTGGATGTAATTCCAGCTTTTTTCATAGCCATAAATGATGTGAAAAGTCATATTTCGGATACAAATTCCAATATTTGTAACAATCTTGAGACAATTAATCTTAGTTTAAGCCAAATGAATGAAATACTTATGTGTTTTGAGGAATATTTGAGAAAGATCAAAACATTAAGTAATGGAACTTCATTTGCAAAACAAATAAGTCAGAAAACTGCCATTATGAAAGCATCAACAAATCAGTATTCAAAATTAATTATTGATGAAATAATTAGAGAAAAAATAAACAAAGGCATAAGTATCATCAAAGATGATAATAAAAAAACGTTTGATGATATTAAAATCCAATTTACTGAAGGAAAGACAAATACCATTTCCGTGAAAAAGTGTTTTGATACCATACAAGAAGAAGTATCAAAATTACAGATTAAATTGAACCTAATGATTTCTGATAACACTAGACAAAACAAATTATGGAAATGATTGAAAATTGAAGAAGACATGTATAAGATGGAGCTAATAGATTTAATACAAGGTTTCCAACATGAATAGAGAAATTCCACAACATGTACTACCAGTAAGATTAAAATAATTGAACAAAGAATTTCTACACCTCGAAATCAAAGTGAGGTTATAAGAAATCCTAACCCTCCAGTTCTCCAACACCTGTTGTCAATAGGGAAAGAAAGGCCAAGAAATTATTCTTTCCAGGACCCACTGTTCAGGACTCTGAAGGTGAGTACCTATCTCAAAATTTCCATACAAAGATTTTAGTGTCCTGAAATTTCTTTTTATTTCTTTTTTCTCAATTATGACTGCTAGAAGAGGCTCCCAATACTACATCCAATAAGATGGAACTGGAATCAGAATTAGAATTAATCCCTCAAAAGGGAAAAATAACCAGTGGAACAGAATCCATACAAGAAAGTGCCATATCCCAAAGGTAAGTCCCAGAAATGCCTATGATATCTGAGCTGGAGTTAAAAATAAGTATTAGAGAATCCAACAGGTACAACTGACATTCAGAGGGCTCAAATAGAAATATACATCAGCCAGTACAAACAGTACTACACCACGTACAAGGACAAGGATTGGGAAATCCTGCCCAATACACCAAGGAGTGATGAACTCCTGGCACATCCTCAAAGAGTTCTTCAAGGAGGAGGAAATAGTAAAATCTTCCAATGGATAGAATCCACTATCATCCAGACCTCAGATCAAAACGATAAAGGAATAACATGCCAAAAAGAGGGAGGAAAGCAAGGAAGAAGCCCCAGTAGCTTCTACCACAAAGCCATAACTTAACCAACCTCCCCAAGAGGAGAAGAAGAACAGGAAAAAGAATTATAGGAAAACATATTCCCCAAGTTGCAGGATCCCAAAATTCCAAGAAGATGCCATGGAAAATGTCTTCAACATGGCCAGAACCTTGATGGAACTGAAGAACAAAGAGGAACAAAGAATGAGACAACCCTATTTCCCAAAGAAATAAATTTTTCTCATGATGTTTCAAATACTTTAACATAAATTAAAAATAGTATTTTACCTCTACAAGACATTGAAAGTAGTGTATTATATTTACAAGAAATAAATAATAGTTTATTATCTTTAACACAAATTGTTTCACAGAATAAAAAAGATATTCACAGCATGATATTTATTGTTCATATAATAAACCAAAAGTCTTAATTGAAAGTACTCAGAAATTAATACAAGGACAACAAGAGTTGTGTAAATACATAAAGGATATCAAAGAAAAGACTTTGAAAATCAATTATGACGTGAGTATTGATAATGTGACAGAAAAATTGAAAAAATTAAACATTTTTGTTGAAGAATTTGAAGCAAGGACTTCATCACATCAAACACTATTACTAGACCATGTAAAGAAAAGTAATGAAGCAAGAATGAATCCTAAAGATGACATTCAAAGTGAAATAAGACTTATTACTGGGTAAATGGATAAAATAAATGAGGCTAATTTAAATATGCAAAAGGTATTGTGGTATGCCATACCATATCAGCTTAATAATTTTTTTTGGTTGGGAGTGAAAAGCAGGGAAACCCCTATCAATAGCCTCTGTTGGAAACAAAAACAAAGGATACTTATCCTAGCTGGTAAGGTGACTCTTTGTATCAATTAAAATGGCCATTCCATTGGTTCAAGCCACATTGAAGACATAAAAAAAATTAATTAAAAAAAATAAACAAAAAAGTCACAATTTTGGAAAATTCTGTTAAAGTTTGAAAAATGTCCTGTAACCTAACCCTAAAATTAAATTAGGTTTCATCCCACAAATTTGCCTAAAAATCAGAAAAAATATAGATTAAATAAGCAGGAAGGAGTTAAGAAAGTATTAGAGCCAGATTACTTAATTAGTAATAAATAGGGAGTTAAGGGATACAGGTACCATGGAGGAGTAATAAGAAAGTCTAAGGATTAGTAATCAAGTTCAAATAAGAACCAGAAAAAATTCCTCAAGTTAGTAAGCAGCCCAAAAAATGATGCAATTATTTACATAAATGACATCATTTAGGTGGGACCACCAGAAAATAATTTTCCCAGCCAAAAGAAACTGAAAAATTCCAAGTCCCTCTTTTTGAAAACCTCCCATGGAGAGCCCAAAAATTATAAATAGAGGGCCTCTCTCCCCAATTTTTTCCTCTTTCCCTCATGTTTTTTTATCCCCCCAAAAGTGGAAAGTGGATCTGAATTCATCCCTGACTATCAGGCTAACTAGTCTACAAATATATAATTCTATTATATAAAGGATAAAAAGGCCTCATATAATAGTCTTCTAAGCTCAAAAGAAAGTCTTCAAATGAAGAAGCAGTATTATAAAAAAAGTATTAAAAAAAGAAAGCCTTATAATATAATTTTATTATATAAAGGATAAAAAGACCTTATATAATAGTCTTATAAGCTTAAAAGAAATAAAATAGTATTATAAAAGAATTTCACATTATTATAAGAAATCAAAGCTTTGAAGAAAGAAAAGAAGGGTCATTTAGTTATTTTTTTAAATAGGATTTGATACTGTTATTCAATTTCATAAAGTCATTCCTTTTTTAATACAAGCAAATTTTATTAATTATAAAGGAAAATACCTATTATAGGAATACATTAGTGTTATTATTATTAAAAAAAAAGAAGAATTTTTATCAAATTGAATGATCAAGGGTGGCTATTACTTAGTCTGGTTATATCAGAATTTCATTGAATACAAAATAATAAATCATAAAAAACAAAGTGTTTGATTAGTTGTTTTAGTATTATTATTAGCCTAGTGTCTCCAGATTATATTGAATTATTGTTGTAGTAGTATTTTGTGTGACCTGTGCTTGTTTAATTTCTTTTGGTTGATTAAATAGTGTCATATTTAAAAGGTTAAATAAATATTTTGAGATTAAGAAATATCTGACAGAGTACGACAAATACACTTTTCTGAACTAGCCACCATCAATAAATAAATTGATTGTGAACTCAAGTTAAGATAATCCAGCATTTTTCAGGAAGGGTAGTTCAGATTATTCTTACACACAAGCAGAGAAAGGGTTAAAAGATTGAACAGAAATTCAAAACTGTTTTCTTGTAATTTCCCCTGACAGGTACTGCCTCATTTTATCCCACATTATCAACCCCATTTTCTCACATAAGAAGTCCTGTTAAGCCAAAAGAGGAAATAAATAATCCATTGATATCAGACGTGAGCAATCAAGATAATAATCAAGTCTTAATGAAGGAAGCATCTGAATTAAAATAATGGCCAATATTCACAGGTGAAGGGTAAATATGACCTTATGTCATTTATTAAAACATTTGACATGCGACAAAAGGATAATGCCATAAAAGATGAATTAATCCCTGCCAGATTAAATTCATTATTTAAAAAATCTGAAAAAAGATGGTATTATGGCATAATGAAAAAATGTCAAGATTACCTGGTCTTAGTGGAAAAATGGATTCATCACCAAATGGGAAAATGATTCCTGGACGTACAGAATATAAAATGCATTTTATAATTCCTTCTTTGACCCAGATAAGGATGAACCTCTGACTTGGTTATCAAAAAATCTGAAAGATTAAATGCACTGTACTCAGAAATGTCACAAAAAATGATGGATATGAAGATACTAAAGAGACATGGAGGGGAACTAGAACATGCACCAAGGAGAAGGTGCATAGAGTCATGTTCCAAAAAAGAGTACATTAATGCACTAGAGGTGTAAGGTGTGGATATTAAACTTTGATTAAAAATCAAGTTCTTTTCCTGTCCTCAAAATTTGTATAAGGTAAAAATCAATTAAATATAGTATGAAATATTATTTTTAAGAGAAAACACGCCAATTTTATTGTTTATAACTTTATTAGTATAAAAATTTATTGTTTTACCAACAATAAAAATTTATCGAAAAAATACTCTACAAGAGATATATTAAGGCTACAAAAGAAATTTCTTCAAGAGCAATTTCAATTGGAATTAATTGAGCAAAGAACTGCAAGCAATTAATTAAAGAACAAAGTATTTAAAAAGAATATTAAAGAGAAAACACTCCCAAAAGTGACCAGAGTGAATTTGGAAACAAAGTGACAAAGTTAACAGTGATGAAAGATGCTTTAATCCACTTTTGGGGTGTTTCAGGGGTAAAAATGATTATAAGGGTTAAAAACAAAGATTATAATGATTTTTTCACGTGGTTAAAAGGATTAAAATGATTTGATAAAGGTTTTTGGAATCTTTTATTGATTGGTTTAACAATGTTTAAACTAATTATAAAAGGAAAAGATTCTAACATGAAGAGAAATGTGGGGCAAAGAAGACATTCTTTTATAGCCATCAATTCTCTTACTCCAAAAGTAAAATTTACTCTTGTCAGTCATGAAAAACAGTCTGGCAACAGAAAAGCCAATTATGGCATCATTGAACCCTGGTTTAGACCAAAAAGGGCTGGTTTAAGGCATTTTTAGCCATTTTTAGCCATTTTAGACCCTTAAATCAGCCATTACTATAGCAATACCAGGCCTAGAGCCTTCAAAACACGTCAGAATGTGTTTCAGAGGCTTAGAAACCAGTTAAAACTGTTTTTACTATGATTTTTTTATCTTAAGGGTAGTTTTACCCTCTTGGCAACAGCTAAAACTACCCCAGTTGGTATCAAAACCTCATCATCAATTGAGTCCACAGACCCTGTAACTCAATTCCAGCCCAAAAGTGATGAACCTTTGCGTGAATTTTGACATCCCACGCCTGTCAGCAAGGATTTTGGGGGTCTAGCTCCCCCTTAGAGCTGAAGTTCCTTTCCCCCCCCAAATTTAATCTTTCCAATTTATTTTTCCTTTAATTCCTCATCATGTATTATACTTATAATTTACATATGTAATTCAATTGAATTGTACAGTACAATACAGTAGTAATTGACACCTCATATGTAAATAAAAGTTCACTTCTGTAATACACGCGCACATTTTGACATTTCAATGGAATTCAATTGAAAATACTTCAATTCCTCATAACTTCTAAGCTAAACATAACACCTCAATTTTAACACAAAAATTGATGGTTAACACCACATGTGGTGTGAATTGAATTAAAGTTTTGAGGATTTTCAACTTTTGTATTGAAAATCCTAAAAACTGGATTTAAGCTTATTTAGAGTTGAGTTACAAGAATTTCACTCAGGGGTGACCCCACCTGATTTTTTATGAGGAATCCAATGGTGAAATAATTTTTATACGTTTATTTATTGGATAAAAAGTTATACTAATTTTTATTTAACTTTTTTCCAAATTTATTTATTTTTTCACAATTTTGTTAAAATTTCATTTTTACTTAATTTTTTCAAGTATAAATGTAATTTTATACTTACAAAATCTAATGTATTTTTATTTTTAAATTGTAATTAATTCTTTATTTTTAATATAATTTTATATTTATATTTTAATTTTTATTTTGATAATATAAATAAATTTATTTTATTGGTATTAATATGTTATTTTTGTATTTGTGGTCTTTTGGGTATATGAAATTACCTCTAAGGCTCACAAGAGGACATAGTGACAAGGACCAATATTGGCAGAACATCAAAAGAATTGGATAGTAAAAGTCCAAATAAGCCATTTATTAAGAAGGATAAACCAAGAGAACCTTTCAAACGCGAAAAAAACCACCATCAATGATAAAGGAAAATGCCACAAATGTGGTTGGATTGGACACTTAGCCAATAATTGCCTCAAAAAGGGCAAAGTCAATGAAACTGTGAAACAGAATACCAAAATGATAAAGAAGATGAATCTGATTCAGAAAAAGACACTTAAGAGTCAGAAACTTCTGAAAGTGATGAAATTAATATAATTAATGCACAAATAATAACATTGATTCAATATATGAAGTACTAGATGTAAATTCAAACTTGCCACAAATTTGAACATCTGACACAAGCCTGAAAAACATACAAGATGCCAAACTGCATAGAACCAAACCTGATAAGGGAATTGGATATACAGCTGGAAAGTCAAGTACAAGTATTTTCATAGATGAAAACCAAGAGGAAAAAGTAAACCTAGACACAGGAGCATACTGCACATGTGTTGGCAAAAGTTACTTGAAAACAATTATACCAGATTGGAAAGAAAAATTCATACCAATACAAGGGGTTAAATTTAGTAGTGAAAGTGAAAGAATGAAGCCCCTTGGAACAATTGACTTAACATTAATTTCTTCTCACCCTTCTCAATGCATAAGGGTGGAAGTAGAGTTTGTAGTAATAGACAGCTGTACTAGTAGCCATTCTATACTAGAAAGTGATTACTTGTCAATGTATGGAATAGATATCTCTAACAAGAAAGACAGATATTTTACCATAGGAGACAAAAAAAGACAGAAATTTGGTTTTTTAAACAATAAGAAAAAAATTACTGGTTTACCAAATGAAGAGCTAAACATAGAAAAGCATTAATTCATAATTGAACAACTCACAGAGGCAGAATTCAATCAAGAATTAACACAAAAAAAGAAAGAAAGAATGATTAACATCTTCTTTAAATACAAAAGTGCCTTTGCAACTGACAAAGAACCACTAGGTGCAATCATTGGACATGAGGTAGAAATTATTCTTAATGTGAGAAGCTTTATCCACCTCTACTAAGAAGACAATTTTACCCAGCTAGCCCAAGAGCTACAGAAGCATTATAGGTACCCATTAAAGAATTAATGGAGCTTGGAGTATTAAGAAAAGTAGGGCATCATTAACAGGTGGAAGTCACTAAATGTGTCATTATAGCTTGGCATAATGGAAAATCAAGGATGGTAGGGAACGTTAGAGCTTCAAATACCTATACTATCCCTGACAGATACCCAATACCTAGAATCTATGAGAAATTAGCACAATTGTAACAGGCTAAGATCATTACAGCCATGGATTCTCCAAAGGGTTTTCACTAAAATGTCTTAACAGAGAAAGCCAGAAAGCTAATGAGGATAATAGCACACTGTGGAATATATGAATATCTGAAGATTCCATTTGGAATTAAGAATTCACCTTCCTGTTATCAGAGAATGATGAAAACAATATTTCATGATGAATTATCAGAAGGATGGTTAATCATCTATATTGATGATATCACAGTTTTCTCTGAAGCTTGGGAAAATCACTTCAAAAGACTGGAAAGAGTCTTAACAAAGTTAATTCAAGTAAATATGAAAATTTTCTGGAAAAAACATCACTTTGAATATAATGGACTAAAAGCACTGGGACATGTTTTATCTGGATTAAGCTTGGGCATAGATAAAATCCAAGTAGCAGAATTACTACTGAAGCAGATGCCCAAAACCAAGAAATATATGAAATCATTTCTAGGATTTGATGGATATGTCAGGCCTCATATGAAGGACTTTTCAAGAATTTCCAAATCCTTATATAAGCTCTGTGACCAACAGACAGTTTATGAAATGACTGAAGAAAGGGTGAAATCATATGAGGAATTAAAAAATGCCCTCACAAATACCCCATTTCTTCTACTCCCAGATTGGAAACTACCTTCAAAACTGTACATTGATGCATGTGGAGAAGGACTAGGTGCTGCACTACACAAGACACAAATAATCAATGACAAACCTGTTGAGGGACAAATTTGCTTTATTTCAAGGAAAATTAAAGCAAAAGAAGCAATATATGGAACAAGCCAAATAGAATTTCTTTTCTTGGTGTGGGCTCTAGAAAAATTGCACTACTATTTGGCTGGAACAGTGTTTGAAGTAAATACAGATTGCAATTTGGTAAAATCCCTAATAGGCATGAAACCACCAAATAGACACATCCTGAGATGGCAGATTGCTATCCAAGAATATAGAGGAAATATTCATAAAAATGTATATGACCTTAGCAGATGGGCTTTAGCAAAAACACCTGAAAATCCAGCATGGGTACCACAGGCAGAACATCATATAGAAGGCATATGTGTGACAGATATTGGCACAGAATTCTTGAATAAAGTAAAATAAAGCTACAAGATGGACAAAGGTTTTCATATCTTATGCCATCTTTTGATGAAGGATTGAATAGACCCATCACTATCCTTCAAGCTAGATGAAGTCTGGAAAAAGGAATATGATGAAGGAAGATTCCAACTCCTTGATTGAATACTTTACCACAGAACCAAACACACATGTGTTATGAACTTGACAGATAAGACTCTTATAAACGCTATACTACATGAATGCCATGATAGTGTTGTATCTAGACATCTCTCAGAAGAAAGACCACTAAAAAGGGTAAAGAACTGCTCTTGGTAGCCAAATTGGAGAAAAGATGTTGCAGAGTACTTCAAAACCTGTGACAGATTTCAAAGCGCAAACATAGCCACAGGAAAGAATTTTGGAATGATGATCCAAATACAAGAGCCAAAATTCCAATGGGAAATAGTTCACATGGATTGAGTAACAGCCTTAACCCCAGGAGGAGACAGAAGTTACAATGCATGCCTAGTGTTAGTTGCAGTTATAGCAAAACTCCTATGTTCCTACCATGTCACAAAGATGACACAGCTATGGAAACAGCCATAATGATATGGAATAGAGTCATTAGTAATACTTGCTTATTCCAAAACATAATAAGTGATAGAGATCCAAAACTCAATTCAGCATTGTGGACAAACCTTCACAACTTGTTTGGGACAAAACAATTATTATAAACAGCTTACCACCCTCAAACAGATGGGCTAGCAGAAAGAATGTTACAAACTTTATAATACATGATCAGAAGATTTGGTGGCTGTGACCTAGAATTCAAGATCTCTGATGGTTTTACCCATGATTGGTGTACCTTATTACCAGCTCTTGAACTGTAATTTAAGACATCAATCCTTTCTTCAACTGGAAAAACACCAGCAATGATAAAAAAGGTTGGAATACAAGACTTTCTTATGACACTCTCAAAAAGTAACTAGTGGATATACATCCAACAGCAAGCAGTTTCAAAACTATTATTGACAAAGAAAGAAATCATGACAACAGATACATGCAAGATTCTTTCAAATATGCAAAAGAAAGATGGGACAAAAGTAATAAGCCACCTTATTTAAAAGTAGAAGACTTGGTCTGAGTATCAACTCTGAGCCTTAATAGCACTAAAGACCCAAAGTAACTGGAAGATTCCTTTGCAGAACCCTTTATAATAAAAGCACTCAATGGCCCTAATGCTGTGCAACTAGAACTCACAGGTGAATTAATGAATAAACACCCAGATTTTCCTGTAAGCCTGATGAAAGCTTACATCTCAAGTGATAAAGAGTTATTTCCCTTAAGAAATAAACCACCACTTGAAATTCCCCCTCTAGAAGAAGGAGAAGACAAGAGAATTGTACAGGTCCTTAAATAAAGGAGGACAAGAAACAAAAAAGAAAGGGAATACCTTGTGAGGTATAGAAACCCAAGTAAATGATATGAATAGCTACTTCAGAAATATATCAATCATGCGGTTATTCTATTAAGGAGGTCCATAAATGAAAGAAGGCCTAAAAATACAAATGTTAAGCATTATTGAGCCTCAGGACTAATAAAGTCTAATGAAGAGGTAGGACAGTGGATGATACCCTAATTAATGATGTCAGATTGTGGTAAGGTACTTTTTGATGGCAGGGAATGTGAGCCTTTGAGATATTACCACTTATTCAAAAATGTCACAAAATTACATTATAATACTTATTCTAACAATAATAATTAAAAATATTATCTTAAAATAGGTAGAAATTCCATGAATAGTAATAAATTATTGATTCCCCCAGAATCTCATGAGTAAAGATATAAAACTTATCATACCATTAGATTCCTCAGGGTAGAATACACATATAACATTTTTATTTCATATCTGTAAAGATAATACTTACTGTGTAGTAAGCAAAAATGGCATAAAAAAGCATAAGTTCTTGTTCAACTCAGAAGCCAATGGAACGGCATGTGAAATAAATCAAAAAATTGAATTCCCCATGAAAAAATAAACATTCAATTTCTTTATTTAATATCTGTAAAGTCAATACTTAAGGAAATAACCTGAATAAATGCACTTTAATGATCAGAAAATACATTCATAGTTTTTAGCTTATATCTCTTGAAATATACATGATAGGGAGTTGAACTAAGGAAAGTGCTTACACATACTTACTGCAAGAATAAATATATGAACTTTCTTTGACAATTTATAAACAAGGTTATAACCTGTAAGGGTTTATTGAATAAAATTTCTATAGCTGTTGACCACTTTGTTATTAAAATGGTCCAAGCTTAGAAAAAACTGTATATTCAGGCTCTACCAGCTCATATGTGAAGAATTATATATTTTTTACCATTATATTTAAGATGCAACCCCCTGAAATCATGGTTTGAAGTTTAAAGTAGTAAATTTCAGCAGAACAGATGAGCTACAAGAAAAATCATCAAAAATAGTGTTTTGATGATGTAATAAAATGCTCTTGTAAGTTTAATAATAAAATGCCAAGCCATCAGAGCTTACTCTCTGAATGGATGTAGGTTGTATAGCTTAAAAGTTATTAATGATCAGAGTTTAAGCATAAAATTGATCATTTATGATCACTCATGGTAATCTTATTCTAAGTTTAACAGTCATATAAGGTATAAAAATGGTGAATAATACTATATTGGTATTAATGAAAATAAAATTGACGAAGCTTAGGCTTCTTCCAAGCCTATGATGTCATCAAAATTAGAGCTATAGTGATAACTCTAAATCATGGTGTAATAATGAGATAAGATGGTTTTATTATGATGTAATCATCACTAAACCTTAAGATACTGATCAATTCCAGTGGATACCATAGTTAAACGTCTATTAGAAGCCTGTTGGACTGTAGGAGGGAACAGTGTTATAAAAATAGAGCTCTTTTTACTCTAGTTCCTTTCAGACGCAACAAAAACATTGAATTATCACAACCAAGGGTAAAAGCTTCTTTTTATATGAAACTGATATACATTCACAGAATCAAGTTCATCTTTATTGTTATCATAAATTTTGACGTTATTAGAGCAATCTTCAATGATTTCTTTGTTAAATTTCTTTAAAAATCTCTAATTCCACATAAAAAGACAAATATTTGTAATTTCTTCTAGTTTTTCTTGTAAATACAATTGAAATAAGTTTAATTTATATTTTTTGGCACAAAATTATTCAAAATTATTATATTAAGTGTTAAAAGTAGGTTATTTTCTCTTTATGTAATAATTTCTCTTGATTATTTTTTTAATAATTCTTAAATTAATATAAATAGTATTTATATTAATTCATAACTTCAATATTAGTAGTATTATGGTTATACTTGTTTTTTATTATTAAAAAAAATTTCTTCTGACTTTATTATTGGTGTGTAACAATAATGAATTGCTATAGATATATTAACTATTATATATTAATATATTCCTTTTATTATATTAACCTTTTGAGATTTAGTTCATATTACTATACTCCTTAAATAATATAAATATTTTACACCATAATTATAATACTTCTTCAGTATTATCATTTTTGTTTTTCTTATTCTTGAAATTTCATAAGGACATTCAGAGTACAATAAGTCAAATATTAGTATTTTTACTTATTGTTTCATGGTTGAAGCTTACAACATTCAACTGAAAGAAAAAAAACACAAAAATAAAAAAACTGAATTAAGATCAATTAAGCTTAGTTTAAAGTATATTAAAAGAAGAAGTTCAATTTAAAACTGATTAGGAATTAATAAGCTTGTCTCCAGCTTTTAATATCAATATTCAAAAGATGAAAAATTTGATCTTATTATTTGGATCAATATCAAGCTTACACATTATAAGCCTTAATACCATTACAAATTTCAAATCAAAATAATTAAACATTATGCATTATTTGAAAGATAAAAAAATCTTGATTTGAGTTCAATTTATTTGAAATTACTTTTTTCTCTTCCACTCTATACAAAAAAAGACAGGCTCACTTAGCTTTCATAATTATTTCTTCTTATTAATATTTAATTCAGTTTGTTTATTACTTTTATACAAAGATAATTGTTTAATTCTTTATAATTTTTAAAAAAAAAACAGATAAAATAAACAATTAACTAAGAAATAAGAAGAAAAGAAACATTGAAATGATGCAAAACACACATTCTGAAAAAAAGAAACAAAAAACAAAAAAATTGCAGAAACAAAACAAACAGTTGATCACAATAAAAAAACCAGTCATACTGTGTACAGTATGGTGCAATATAACAAGCTTTATTAATTTCTATCATTTTTATTTTTATCTTTCACAGAAAAAACAATGATCCATAACAAAAAAAAATATATAAATAAAAAAAAGAGGAGAAAACAATCAATTGGGATGGAAAAAGAGAAGTAGTACTGTAAACTGAAACAAACAAAAAAATCAACTAATTAAATCAAAATATAATTTATTTTAATTTATTCTATTCAAATAGGAGAGGGAAGAGGATTAAATAAAAGTTGCAAGAAGAAAAAAAACCCACAGCAAGTGGAGATAATAAGTACAGCTGGTTTATTTTAAAGCATCCACACTATTAACTTCAAAAAAAAATTGTAAATTAAAAATTAAAAAATTAAAGTTAACTTAATATATATATATTTGGATAAAGCTTAATTGCATTACTTAAAGAAAGTCTTCTATATCAGTTGATTAAATATAAAACAAAATAAAAAATATATTAATTTAGATTTTTCTAAGCTTATCTATTTTTTTATGAGTATAATTGAAACAAATTAAAGAAATAAAAATATAATATAATATTATAAGATTTAATATATTATTACTTTAGCATATCTAATTAAAAGAAAAATCAAATGAAGAGAAGAGTGAATCATTATATATCAATTAGAGAAGATTGATATTATAGTGAAATTATTAAATTGAGAGCAGATGTTAACCCTCAATAACAATAAAAAGAGGCTTCAATCAAGATTAAAAATAATCAATATGCTAAAAAATTCAACAAATATATATATATGGAAAAAAATGAAAAAGTGATACAGAGGGGTCTACCATGACCTCAAGTTGGTTTTATTCTCAGAATTATTTAAATAATCTTTCCTATTATTATCAATTTATCATTTATATTGATTAACATCACGTTAGAATAAATTCATACTACTTCACTATTATGTAATTAACATCTTATTTCATTTTATATTGATTTATACAAGACCTACCTTACTTTTTAGTTTTAATTTAATATCAACTCATATTATTACTCTTAGAAATTCTTTTTACATCCATAATATTCATAGTGTATCAAAAAATATTATTATAAAAAGTAGAAATTGTGGTAAAATTACTAAATGGAGCGGGGATGGACCCACCATTTAAGGATAATTTCAGAAAAAAAAACAAGAATAAATATAAACCCAATCAGAAAAATAAGATAAATAGAAGAGAGGTCCTAGATAAGATCTTGAATTCTCCAGATATTTCTTTACTTCTCATCAACAAAATTACCTCAAGAATAGGTCCTTTAAAATACCTTAAACTGTATGAATGAGTTATTTCTTTTTTATCAATTATTACCTCAAATAAATCAAGATCCTTACTATGAACTTAAGCTTCATTATTATTCATCAAAAAAAATCAATTTATATTTATAGTCAAGAATTCTCTTTAACAAAGAAATACAAAATAAAAAATGAAAATCAACCAATAAAACAAAATCAAGTATCTCAATATTGAAATGATCAGAATAGTTATATTTCAAAAAAAAATAAAGAAGAAAACAGAAAATAGGAAACTATAGAGATTCAAAACCAATATAAAAAGCTACCAACAGAAAATAGAAAGTGAACTTATTAGAATAGAGATTTAATTTTGATGAACAAACCCAGAATATTCCTATTGAAACTGGAACTCTGGGGACAGAATTGAATGGAGAGGGGGATGTGGTATTCCATACCTTAATGGCCAAGTCTCAAGTGAAATTTCATTTATAAGGCTATCAATTGAAACAAAAAACAAAGAAAAAACAATAATTAATCAATTATAATAGGGGAATTCAGCAATAGAATAGATTGAAATCCATCATTATGTATAATCCCATAAGAAAAGTCAGAAAAGAATGGTCTATTTGATTAAAATAATAACAATATAATAAAGAAAAGCAAAGGCCAAGCTAGCAAAAAGATGACAAAGTTACCAATAAAAGAGGTAGTGTAACAATCAAGTTACCCTAGTTCTGCTCAACCTTTTTTACTCAGAAATGTGTTTATTAAACTGAGACCACTTCAATAAATAATAAATTGAAACTGCATTAATCAACAGTCACAAGACAAAAAAAAGCAATAAATTAATTTAGGCAAGAAAAACCCATGAAAAACTTAAATTACACAGCATATCTGTGGAAATACAAGCACAGACACCTGATAAGCAAGTAAATATAAATTAAAAACATAATTAAAGTTAAATGAAGAAAATCAAATCTCATACAGGACAAGTAGAATTCCCACAATACACAGCATTCTCAACTTACAGTTCAAACAGTGCACATACCTATGGTGCAATAATTGTACAAAATCATCTCATCCCACAAAAAATGGTGCAACAAACCAAAAAAATGTTGCAATACCTTGAAGAATTGACCATCCAAAATTCCCCAGACAATGAAGCTTAGTCATTTCACATAATCATGCATGGAAATGTTGTAATCAACTGAAGATATGGTGCAATACCTCAGATAAATGACACAATCTCAAAATTCCTCACAAGAAGAAACATCTTATATTACATAATCATACATAAAACTGGTGCAATCAACCAAACAAATGATATCTCACCACTATGAAAAATTATCCCAGCCAAAAGAAGTGAAAAAATTCTAATTCCCTTGTTTTTGAGTGCCTTTATTGAGAGCCCAAAGAATATAAACAGAGGGCCTCTCTCCCTCATTTCTTCCTCTTTTCCCCATGAAATTAATTATATACCAAGAAGGAGAATAATTTTTCATCCCTTACTAGTAGGATAATCTAGTTATTTTATTAAATTATCATAGAATTATAGGTTTAATTCATAGTGATTTCTAATTAAAAGTAGTGAACAGAAGTTCTACATTATATTATTAACCCACACTATGTTTAAATTAGTAGTCTTATGATTATAATACAATCCATAATACTCATACTATTGAGTTTATCCCTGTAAATGTTTCATTATAAAGGAAAGTTTTGTTATTATATCTTCATATTAAAGAAAAAACCTTACAAATATATATTATTATATATAAAAAACTTACACTTCAATTATATTATATCACTCATATACTTAATAAACATCCATTCTATATTAAACACTATCTTACCAATATAATATCAAAGGCCTTATTGTTATATTATATTAGAAGTTACCCTCTCAAACCATTAAATATTTTAAAAGATATAACATAAAATTCAGCTTACTCTCATACTTCATATTAGTACTATTATATTAAATCAACCTCTTATGCTATTAAAGTCCTACCCTTAAATAATTTTAAATTATTATTTGAAAATTATATTTTATACCTTTTCAACTTATAGCTTACTTATACGATTTATGATTAGGTCTGATAGAGAATGCTGAAAACACTTCTCTAGTTGTAAATCCACAATCTCAAATACTGGTTCGTGAGCTCTGTAGGGAAATGTTTTAGTATATTCAGAGGGGAAGCTAAGCCCCATTAGCACCCTTGGTTACAGGATTATTTCAAAAATTAAAACTGTTTACCTGTGATTTCCCCCTCAAGGACTCTCTTATCCAATCCCACACTAAAAGGAGTTCCACACAACCAGGGGGTGATAGACGCTATAATGAGTTCCTAGAAATTGTTGACCAGTTTAGTAAGACTCAAATATTTCTACCATGTTGCAACAATGATTCAACCATAGATACAGTGCTTCTAATATGGAATAGAGTAGTACCATGGACTGGAATATTCACAAAAACTATAAGCAACAGAGATCCCAAGTTTATCTCAGCACTATGGACAAATATTCACCAATTATTTGGGACCAAATTATCCTTCTCTACAGATTACCACCTAAAAACCAATAGCCTAGCTGAATGAATGATCTAGACCTTAGAGGATGTGGTCAGAAGAGCTTGTGCCTATGGCTTAGACCTCAAATATTGTGATTTATTAACAAATGATTGGTGTACCCTCCTAACTGAACTGGAAATAGAATATAAAGCATGCATTCATGCCATTGACACTAAGACTCCTGCTATTATAGAAAAGGATGAAATC
This sequence comes from Austropuccinia psidii, assembly GCA_023105745.1. NCBI lineage: Eukaryota > Fungi > Basidiomycota > Pucciniomycetes > Pucciniales > Sphaerophragmiaceae > Austropuccinia > Austropuccinia psidii. The sequence goes on along the minus strand of JALGQZ010000003.1, from coordinate 34,772,178 downwards.
TAAGAGTAATTCAAGATTCTCCAAGGAAAGATTAGTTGAGATAAATCCAACAGATGCTATCCCTAAAGGAATTCTAGAAAAAGCTATGGAGCATGCACTCAGACATGGGGGACTCATTTGCATATGTCAAAGGCAAATGGGAGAAGTCACATGCTACTCCAGAATTCAGAATAAGAGACTTGGTACTTGTATCAACTGCGTATACCAAATTCAATAAAATCAAAGGATGAAAAAATCTGAAAGACTCCTTTGGAGGAAATTCTGTCATCAAAGCCCTTCATGGGGAAAATTCTTTTGACGTAGAATTATCTGGAGAGATTATTAATAAGCATCCTGAATTTCCACTAAGCTGGATTAAACCTTGCAAAGATGGTGATGCTGAAATATTCCCCTTAACACATAATGTTTCACAGAATTTACCTCAGGTGAAACATCTGGTACTAAGAAAATTTCCAAATCTCTCAAAGAAAGAAAGTTGAGTACTAAAACGTTAAGGGAATACCTTCTCAGATAAAGTGACCCAGCTTGTGAAGATGAGGAGTTAGCAGAAAAAGACATACCTGAAGCTACAAACCTCTAAGAAAATTCAGAAACACTAGAAATAGCAATATTACAAACCAATATTATTTTTTTGGTGAAAAGGAATGCAAGACTTAAATGTATTTTTATATACCCAAAAGGCCACAAAGAATAAAAATAAGTTATAATAAAAAATGATAAATTTATTTTTGGATTTGAAATTGAAATTAAAGTATAGATATTAAATTAAACTACAAAATTTAAAATTAAAATCACATTAAAATTTCAAAATTTGAAAAAATATTTCTACATGAAAATTCAAAGTAAAAAGAAATTTTCATTAAAAATATTAAAATTAAAAGATTTTTTGGAAAATGGTTAATAAATATGATTAAAATGTTTCCCAATAAATAAGCTTATGAAAATTATTTCACCATTGGATTACTCATAAAAATTCATTTGGGGTAACCTCTGAGTTAAAATTCTTTAACTAAACTCTGAATAAGCCCAAATTAAGTTTTTTGTATTTTCTGTATGAAAATATGAAAATCCTCAAACCTCCAATTAAATTCACACTACATTTGGTGTGAACCATCAATTCTTTTGTTAAAACCAAGTTATGGTGTGTAATTTTGAAGGTATGAGGAATTGAATTATTTTGAATTGAAATTTTAAAATGTGCACATGTATTACATAAGTAAACTTGAACTTACATATGCAGAATCAATAATTAAGGTTATCTACTCTAAATCTTCAATTTGAGTACATAAGTAAAGTTTTTAGTATAATAAATTATGAGGAACTAATGAAAAAATAAATTTGAAAGATCAATTATGAGGGGGAAAAGGAATTTTGGCTCCAAGGGTGCAGAACTCCCCCAAATTCCTCGCTGACAGGCCTTAAATTAAGAAATTGACAGAAACATTAAGCACTTTTGACCTAGAATTGAGTCACAGGCTCTGTGACTTGATTTATTATAAGGTTCTGATACCAATCAGGGAATTTTCAAGTGTTGCCAAGAGGGTAAAACTACCCTTAAGCTAAAAAAAACTAATTAAAAACAGCTTTAACTGGATTTGAGGTCTCTTACCCAAATTCTTAAATTTTTCCAAGGCTTTAAACCAATTATTACCATAGCAATGGCTGGTTCAAGGGACTAAAATTACTAAAAGGAGCGCTTTTTTTGGTCCAAACAAGGGTCAAATGATTCCATAATTGGCTCTTGTGTTTCCAGGTTGTTTCTCATAGGTTATTAGAGTCAGAGGATTGGTGGCTATACAAGAATGGTGCCTTTTCCACACTTTTCTCTTCATGTTAGAATTATTTCCTTTTATTATCAGCTTAAACACATTTAAACCCATTAATCAAAGATTCCAACCACCCTTTTTGAGTCATTTTAAACCTTATAGTCACTTGAAAAAATTACAATCATTTTTACCCTTAAACCACCACAGAAAGGAATTAAAGCTTCTTTCATTACTGTTAACTTGGTAAAAACTTTCCAAATTCACTCTGGTAACCTTTGGGAATTTTTTCACTTTTATAATCTCTTTGAGGACTATGTTTTCATATTAATTTCCTGCAGTCCTTTGCTGAATTAATTCCAATTGATATTTCCCTTGAATAAATTTCTTTTGTAGCCATAAATATCTCTTGTATAGTATTTATGGAGATATTTTTATTGTTGGTAAAACAATAAATCTTTATAACATGATTTCTTCATAGTAACAAAGTTAAAAAATACCTTTGGTGTTTTTTCTCTGCAAACTCTTAAAATTTACTTTATATAAATTTTGAGGACAGGAAAAGTACTTGATTTTAAATAAAAGTTTCAACTAAACCCCTTACAGGAGGTTCCATGCCAAAGATTTTAAAATATAAAAGAAAACAGAATCTTTGTATTTCCCAAGGCTTATTTACCTTTAGCCGGCCCTTGTACAATTTCATGCTCTATAATATTTGGAAAATCTCTGTTGTAGTTTGAAATTTGTATAATAACAGTTATTTCCTTTTTTAAAACTGTTTTGATCACCCAACCTTCTTGGTTGGTTCCTTTGTGTATTTCTTTGGTGTTGATACAGCTATGGGTTTCCACTCTTTTGAGTTTATGGCCACTTCACTGTGTTGTTTCGGCTTGCCCTTGGCTTTGGGAGGAGCAACTCTGCCGTCTGAGGCTACCACAGACAGTTTTCCTTGTGACTGGGTCTTCAGTGAAATATAATCTTTTTCCACTTTTTCAAAAAAAGAAAAAAATATCTTGTATGTCAGGTATTGATCAAAAAAGGCTTTCACTTAATTCCACTATTATTTTTCATGAGTTTTGAGCTTTTATAAGTTTTTTTTATGTTTTTTCTGCTCAAAAAAGAAGTATTTTTGGATATTTTACTTATGCTTTATAGGTAAAAATAGCAATATTGAAGTGTTTTGTGAATGAGTCACTTAGATACTTTTGTGTTTTATTTTTTATTTATTTCTCTTGTAAAGAAATTCCCAATTTATTAAATTTGATAAATTTGATGTTTATAGACATTATAAGAATAATATTTGATTATTTATCAAAATATTAAGTTATTACAAGTTTTCAGGTCAATTTGAGTGATATCTTGTTTTCAACAAACATTAAATTAAAAAATTCTTTTTAAAAAATAAAAAACTATTTTATCATTTTGATTTATTGATAATTCATTAATACACATGATTCTTTCATTTACTTTCATAAAATTTAGTGAAAAATCATAGCTTAAATATTAAAATATAATGCTTGTATATTACAAAATGAGAAAATTGAATAATCCTGCTTTATTATAGAAATTTTTGGGGAAATTTTTTTGAGCCTTTGAGATATGACCAACTATCCCAAAAGGTCACAAACAAACTTTACAATATTTATTCTAATAATGGGAACTGAAATTATGATCTTAAAATAAAGAGAATGCCATAGAAAGGAATACATTCTTTATTATATCTGAATCTAATGAGTAAACATGTGATACAAGCTACACCATTAGATTCACCATGGTAAAATACACATATAACATTTTCATGTCATATCTACAAAGACAATACTTACTGAGAAATAACTAAAGGAGCCAAAAAAGGCATAATTCATTAATTTTATCAGAAATAAATGAATCAAAATTTGAAATACATTGCACCATTGGATTAACCATGAGAAACTACACATGAAAAAACTCATTCCATATCTGTAAAGTCAATACTCAAGAAAATAACCTGAATATATGCATTTTTATGATCAGTGCATATATTCATGGTTTTTAGCTCATATCTCTTGAAATATACGTAATATAGAGTTGAACCAAAGAAAAATTTACTGTTCAATTACTGTAAGAATAAAGATATAAGCTTCATTGGACATGCTATAGACAAGGTTAGAACTTGTAAGGGTTTATTGAACAAAATTGTTATAGCTCTTCACCACTTTGCTGTGACAGTGTCCCAAATTCAAAACAAAGAAGATTTTCAGATTATAACAGCTTATTAGTGAACAATTATGTTATTTTTATCATTAAATTCAAGGTATAACCCCTTCAAACCATGGTTTGAAATTCAAAATAGTAAATCATTACAGAAAAGATGAGTTACAAGAAAAATCATTAAAAAAATAGTTTTGATGATGTAATGAAATGCTCTTGGAATTTTACTAATTGAATGCTAAGATATAAGAATTAACTCCCTGAATTTTTTTAGCATGTATAACTCAAAGGATATTAATGATCAAAGATTAAACTTAAAATTATCATTTAAGATCACTCACTGTAATCTCAATTTAAGTTTAACATTAATATAAGTGATAAAAGTGCTGAATAATAGTTCATTTGGATTGAAACTAATAGAATCCACAAATTCTAGTCTTCTGAAAAGCTTATGATGTCAGTAAACTTAAAGTTAGAGTCATAGCTCTGAATGATGGCATAATGATGGGATAAGATGGTTTCATTATGATGTAATCATCACTAAGCCTTAAAGTACTGATCAATTCTACTGGATACCATCAGTAAGCCTCTATTAAAGGCATTTTTAGCTCTAGGAGGGACAATTTTACTATATATAGAGCTCTTTCTACCTCTATTTCCCCCCAGACACACCAAAGACATTAAAAACATCAAATCAATAGGTAATTTCTTTATTCTTTATATATAGATCTATCATATTATTGAATACCAAAGATAATTTTTATTCTAATCATCAATCTTTCCATGATTAAATCAAATCTTCCAAATTTTTTTGTTAAATTCCTCTATAAATCTCTAATTCCATGTGAAAACAAGAATATTTGTGATTTCTTTCATTTTTAAGTTTATATGAAATTTAAATATGTTTTATTTAAATTTTTAGGTTTGAATTAACTCAAAATTACTATATTCATCATCTAAAGTAGGTTATTTTCATCTTTTATAATAATTTTTCTATTAATATAAATAGTATTTATATTAATATATAACTTTAATATTTGTAATATTATTGTTATAAATTGTTTTTTTATTATTGAATAACAATTTTTCATGCTTCATTATTTGTTTGTAACAATAATAAAGTGCCTTAAATATATTAATTATTAAGTATTTATATATTTACTCTTATTATATTATTTTATTTACTCAATAATATAAATATTTTACACCATAATTACAATAATTATTTATTGTTATAGTTATTCTTGATCTTATTCTTTAATTTAATAAGGAAATAAATACCCCAATTAGTGAATCATTGGTAATATTTACTTATTGCTTCATAGTAAAACCTTACAATTTTAATATTACAGGAGGTTTAGAGTATATGTACTTTTACTAAAGAAAGAATTATTTTTGATATATTTTTTTTGTAAAATTGAGATTTTGTATAACATATATAAATATATTATATATTTATAGTAAAAATAATGATAAAAACCAAAAAATTTGAGATTTACTGACTTGCTATGATAAAAGGTGCTTTAAAATAGAAAGAATTGTCCAAAATAAGCCACAAATACATTCAAAAGGTTCTAAACCATGACCAGGACCCTGAATTGTAAGGGTGAGTCTATGTAGTAGCTTGAAATAGTAAACACATGCTAGCACTATGACTGCTGTGATATGGTAAAAAATAATAAAATATATATAATAAGACCCTACTTTTATAAGTAACAGTGGTGATTAATCTACTGAGGGTCTTTGGTTAAGTTTTGAATATAATCTGACTCTAAAAATCAACTAAAATAATTAAGAAAATTACTATATCACTTTAATCTTAATAGTACTACTTTTATTGACATTTTAACTGGGTAATAATTCTAATTAGTGATCATGAGATCCTTTTCCAGTGAGAAAAGGCATAATTTTTGTACCTTTTTGGGATTTTGAGGGCTGATAAGATCTTCATATATCTGGAGAGTAAGCATTTTCACTCTAGTGTCTGGATTGTTGTCCTGTACGATCAATTCTGACATCAGCACAATCAGAATTGTAGTTTTGAGACCATAAATAATCATTCTGGATTAATAAAGGCTGAAAAACCTCTTCACAGGCGACGTCAGAATTTTTATGATGAATCAAAAGTATTTATATGAATAATATTAGTCATTCTTGGCAGGATTAAGCTTTCAACCTTCATTATTTGAAGTATCAAGCCAGTACTGGTTGGTAAAGATTTGGTACATTACAGTATTTGTCAAAAATGTTCCAATCAATATATCTCAGTCAGAGTTTTATATATCAAGGCTCTAAGAGTACAGGATTGAAGGGTCTTATGAGCTATTAAATTTGGTATGATTCATATTTATCCTTCTCAAAAATAGAAGGAGATATAAGGGCTTCAAGATTTTTGACATATTTTTGTACATTGGTATAAACTTCCAATCAGAATATCTTTGTCAATAAAGAAGATATAAGCATTCTAATGATACAGAACTCTGGGGAATGATGAGATGTTAAGTTTCTTATTCTTTAAAGTGCAGCTGTATGAATATATGGCAAAGATACAGAGGTTTCTTCACATTTATATCTTCAAGAATCCTGTATTCTAAGTAATGCACCTTTTAACCAAGATCTCTCTTTGTATTTTCCGGATAAAGAGCTCTGAGGCATCTCAAGTTAAAGATCCCATTTACATATTCAATATAGCTTTAGTTCTCCACAGCTTTGTAAAAGCTCTCTGTGATGTTTAAGGGGTTATAGTGGTGTTTCCTGATGTAGGAATGCTACAGGAAAATGGATGATACCATTATATAGATCTCATTGAGACCTATAGGAAAATACCCTTTTTTGGTAATCAAATTAAATATGCATAAGCTAGATAATTGGTGAAAATAAGGGTTTTTACTTATTTTATCTTATCTTTTAATTGTTGTATCTTTGCTATTTCTTCTCCTATTTGGGTAAGGTTGGTATATTCATATTTGGGTAATTTACCCCTTTATATTATACCTGTGTTAGATATTTTTGTCCAATACTCCTCATATCATTACTTATGGTATGTTGCATGTAATGCTGTTGCTCTGTTTAAACTCACAGGCTGACAAACTCTTACTAGTGTAATATTTTTTTACCACTTAGCTACAGCTATATTATTATTATTATCAATAGTATAGCTATCATATCATTAAAGTTACTATCAGCTACAAATAGTTCATTATTAAACCAATTATCATGGATAATTACTATGATTATATATTTTAAAATTAAGCTATTATTTATTCCATCTTACTTTGAAGAAAAGAAAACTTCAAGTCACCACTCAATACTATCATATCCATCATTAATTTACCCAATTCCCTTTTTTATATTGAAAGAAATAAAGTGTATTAGTATTTGAGATATCTCAAATTGAAGATACCTTCAACTACAAATTTTTCTTTCAAAATTTCTTTTTATTTCAATTATTACTATTTATGAGTATTATGAGGCTGATTATTGATTAGTTATGATAGAGACTTCTGGAAATATTCCCTAGATGAAAAGCCACAGTTTTCAAATATTCATTTTTGAAGCACTGTAGGGATTTGTTTAAGTATTTCTAGAAAGGAAGGTAAAAAACCTTAGCATCCTTTATTACAGGAGGTTTGTACCAATTTGAAGCAGTTTACCTGTGATTCCTGCCTCCAGGACTGCCTTACCTAATCTCACACTAAAGGGAGTTCCACTGTGTGTATTACATAGGTGATATTAAATTTAAATATCAGGAATTGACAATTAAAGTTGTTTAATGTAGTTTTTCAATGAAATTTGTTTTTTATAGCTCAAATTAAAATATATCTTTAAGGATTAAAGCAAGAGCTAATTGGAAAGATCAAATTTGGGGGGGGAAAGAAATCTTGGCTCCAAGGATCACAGACTCCCCCAAATTCCTTTCTAACAGGCATGAGATGTCAAAATTCTTGAAAAGGTTCATTAATTTTGGTCTGGAATTGAATCCCAAGGTCTGTGACTAAATTGATGATGACGTGTTGATAAAAACCAGGGAAGTTTCATTTGTTAAAAACAGGCTAAAGCTACCCTTAACCAAAAACAAACTTCAGAAAGAAATTTTTAAATGTCTTGAATGTCTTTAAGACAGATTTTTATGTTTTTGGGAGGCTTAATACTAACAGTTACTATATCAAGGGCTGGTTGAAAGGACTGATATGGTCATATAAAGCAAAAATAGCTAAAACCAGAACTCTTTTGGTCCTGACCAGGGTTTAATGATGCCATGATTGGCTTTTCTGTTGTCAGTGTCTTTTTCATGTGTGATTCAAGTAGATTGTACCTTTGGAGGAAGAAAATTCATGGCTTTAGAGGAATGTCTTCCTTGCCCCATCTTTTCTTTTCATTTTTTAATCCCAATAAAATATTCCAATGACCTCTTTTGAATAATCTTAAACCTTTTTTCCTTGTGAAAATATTAATAAGAATTTTTTGTAACTATTTATTATAGCTTTAACCTTGAGCCCTACAAAAGTATTTTGAAGCATCTTTCATAACTGTAAATTTTGTCACTTTGTTTCCAAATGAATGCTGGTAGATTTTAAGCATGTTTTCCCAATTATTTTCATTTTGGAGACTGTTTTCTCATACCAACTTCCTGAGGCTCTTTGCCCAATCAATTCCAATTGAAATTGCTCTTGAGAAAATTGATGTTGTAGCCATCAAGATCTCTTTTAAAGTATTTTTTGGGTAAATCTTTTTAAAATTAGTCTTCTATACTATGAGAGTTAAAAAAAGAACTTTAGTGTGTTTCCTTTTAAAAAAACTCAAAATTACTATTTTTATTTAATTTTACTTTATAAAAATTTTGTGTATGGGAAACGTACTTCATTTCCAATCAAGGATTCATATCCACAACTTACAGGTTTATTGGCCCTTTGGATGATTTTAATTAAGCAATTACTAGTTGTGATGAGTACTTTACTTTTATATTTACCATTCTTTTTATTCACAGTATCTGTTGTGTCAAGAGGAAGCATTGAAGAGTCTCTATGTGACTATGTTTCAAATGTAATGAAAAACTTCTTCCACTTGAAAAAAGGTAGCAGAAACCCAAAATTAGCAATTATTTTACTTTATTAATTTTAAAAACTAGTATAAGAGGCCTTCCAAGGAGTATTCAATTTTTTCATGAAATCATGAATATTGATAATCTTTAATTAGAATCAATAACTGAAAATAATACAAAAATCAGATTGTTCTCATAATTAATGAGAACAATAAATATAGAAATTGATTAAAAGGATTCAAATTAACAATTTTAAGCTCAACCAATGAAATTAAATAATATTCAAACTATAATTAATACCTTCCAGATATTTTAATCTAGTGAGCACCTTACATCTTATTAATGAAAAATTCAACAAAATAACTAAGTTGAGGAATTTAAATTATCAATTTTGTAATCAAAAAATGGGGATAAGCTTCAAATTATTAATTATATATCTTAAAAAAATTGATATAATGGAATATTTTCATGATTAATAAAAATAAATTAATTATCAAAGAGTGCAAAAAAATGAACATGATCAATTTCATACATAAAAATCTACAAAATATGAAATATGACTTTATACTATTTAAAAAAAGATTCTATCATAGGGTGTTGGTAAAGACATATAATCTCCTACAAGTCTTTAATAAGAATTTACATGTGTTTATCAACACCCATACTATAAATCCTGAGAAAACTTGTAATAGTGATAATAAAAATATTATAAGAGGAAAGAAACCCACTTTTATTTACTTTTAAACTCAGGATAGCTCCAAAATAAGAATGATGGCTATCTTTCATGAGCCAACCTTCTAAGATGAGATGAGTTTTGCAAAAAAAAGTATCAAACCATTGCCAGGAGCCCAGAAGGTCAGGATATATTTAGAGTGATGTATAAGAGTATGATAAGTCACTGTTATTATAAATGTAACAAATAATAGCTCTATTAACAATAATTATAAGGAGCTACTATTGAGTAATATTGGTGATGAGTACTCTGAAGGACCTGGTTGCACTAATTATGAATTGGATGAATTATTCTTAGAAAAAATCCTTTTCCATCTAAGTGCAACCAGGTAAAACTATTTCAGAAAATATGATGAAAGTTTTTCCTGCAACGGGAGACCTCTTTTTTCCCATTCAGGGTGAAAAGAGATTGGTAGCCTCTTGATACATTGATATAGTAGAGACTTTCACTTTCAGTCAATAAAATTTGGCTCAATAATGATAAGAAAGAAATAATCAAGGCATAAATTTGCTTTTGAAATTTCATCTTACAATTTTTAACCATAAAAAGCTCAGAGCCCCACCTATGGATGAAACTTATGTACCATTCCATACAGAAAATTTCTAGAGCTATACAGGAAAAATCTTTACAGATATTATTTATAAAGCTATGAGAAATTCAAGTATCATTTTATATGAGCTGACACCACATCACTCAGTTTTATGGGAAAATATCCCGAAATCATCACTACATACATACAAGCTGATGTGGAGTTATATCCTCAAACCCTGGATGAATTTTCAAGTTCTCAATATTGAGGAATCTGATGTAGCTCAAATTTAAGCCAAAGGTTAGCTCTAAGGTATTGGTATATCTCTAAGCCACTTTTTTTCAAGAATGGAAAGGCTATACAAGCTCAACATGCTATTTACCATTTCTAAAATATTATGTTTCCTTCTTCCAAATAAATTTTTCATAAATTTTTATCTTTATGTAATGAAAGGTTTTTTTGAGAATAGTATTGAATTAAAGATAATTGAGACACTACCTGGATAGGGAAGTCACAACAAAAAGGTTTTAAATTTTTGCATAACCTCAAACCCTTTTTCTGCTTGTGTGCTAGAATATTCTATAATTCTATTATGAATAATGCTGAATAATCTTGACTTTGGCTCTACAAATGTTTTTCATTGATTAGGCTTTAACTGGCTCAGAAATCTCTCTTCAACAAAATTTATCAGACTATTCTGTAGCTTTAAACATTGGAAATGATAACAAAAAGAATTAAACTTCAAAGAAAGGTTTCAGAATTTTGAATAGTTCCAAAAAAAATAAACTGTGATTATTATAAAAAAATTGCATCAATATGATATCTGAAATAAAACCAAAATAAAATATTTCATATAAAGTTCTTTTTTTGATAACAATAATAATGAGTTTTTGATGAGAAGGTTAAAAGATCTTTGAATTAAGACAAAATTGAGGATGATTATTCTAAATATGCTTCTGAGATGGGCTACTGTGGAAATAAACAATGGTCATCATAAGAAATCTGTTAAATATAATAGAGTTTATGATAAATATGGATAATTATATGTTTAGAAATGAGGGCTTGATAATAATCACAATATCAGTGGTTTGAGTCTTGTCAACCCATCTTAGAAAATTATCAGTAGGTGAAGCTAATTCTTTTATTATCAAAATGGCTTGAAATATAATTTAGACCACTGAAAACTAGAATTCATTTTAGGACCATTGAATACTATTCCACTGAACTGGCTACTGAGCAAGGTGGAAGCCTAGGATAGCAATTCTGGATGAGGGGATGTCTATCAGGAAAAAATTAGGAGTTTATTATTCTTTTGAACAAAAAATTGGTTCTTGTGAAAAGAAAATAAGAACGGGGGAAGGACCTATATTGATAGGTTTTAGGCTTTCTGTAGGAGCATCAAAAAATTGGAGTTAGAAATTTGAAGCCTTCCAATATTGGGTTTTGGATCAAATGATGTGTGAAAGTGAATCTCAGTGGTAATTAAATTAAGGGTTTTTTCTTTTGACCAGGTGAGTTTTGTTTTGAAAGATAAAACCCTTAATTTAATTACCACTGAAATTCACTTTGAAAACAGCTTGGTTATTGAGCCTCTGAAGGTTTATCAAATGACCTATGTTAATGTTAAGGCTCTCTGTGCTAGGTATAATGTAAGATTGATTTTTACTGATGTTAAAATTGTGGGAAGGCCCTGCACCTTTGGCTCTGTTATTAAAAATGAAAATTTGAATTGAACTGGTGTCAGGGTGAGTCTATGTAGTAGCTTAAAAATAGTAAATACAAGCTAGCACTATGACTGTGACACACACAAAATAAATAAAAAATTAAGTCTTCAGGTCCTACTGCTATGTGGTAACAGTGGTGATGAGTCTATTGAGGACCTGGGTTGCAATGCTCTAATATCTTTGACTGTAAAGAAACACTACAATAATTAATTATTTTAATTATATCAATATAATCCTAAGAGTACTACTGGTATAAGACAGTTTTACTACGTAAGGATGTTAATTCATGATAAGATGAGTCTTTTCCAGTGAGGAAAGACCTGCTTTTATCTCCTCTGAGGACTGTGAAAGACTGGTAGGCTCTTCACACGTCTACAGAGTGAAAATTTTCACTCTGGAGGCTGGGTTGTGGTTCTGTACCATCAATTCTGACGTCAGCATAGTCAGAATTGTGGTTTTTGGACCACAAATGATCATTCTGGATCAATACAGGGTGAAAAAACTCTTCACAGGCCACGTCAGCACCATTGTGACGTGTCCAGAGTGTCTGGATGACTAATATTAGTCATTCTGGGAGGGTTTAAGCTTTAAACAACCATTATTTTAAGTATCAAGCCAGTACTGGTTGGTACAGGTTTGGTACAGGCCAGTATTGGTCAAAATACTTCCAACCAAGATATCTCAGTCAGTTTTTGAGATATCAAGAAACCAAGAGCACAGAATTGAAGGGCTTAATGAGCTCTTCAGTTTGGTATGCTTCATGTTTACCCTTCTTGCAAATAGAAAAAGTTATAAGGGTTTTAAGATTTTGGATGTAATTTTGTACATCAGTATGAGGCTTCAAAAACTTCCATGCTAGATATCTTCTTCAATTTGGAAGATATCTGTATTCTGATGATACAGTTTTGTAGGGCTTGATTAGCTCTACAGTTTGGTATATTACACTGTACAGTTGTATGAGTGTATGCCAAAAATACAGGGGTTTGTTTATTTTCTTGTTTTCAGAATATCTGTATTTTGGTTATTAAACCTTTGAACCAAGATCCCTCAGTCAATTTAAGAGATACAGAGGTCTAAGGTGTCTCAAATTAAAGCTCTTGTTGAGATCTTTAATTTGGTTATACTTTTGTACAGTTTTGTACAAGCCCTCTTTGACTTTCAGGGGGACTTGGTTTTGAAAATAAGGTTATATGGTATCTCCAGTTGTAGTGGTGTTACAACAACATGGATGATATCATTGTGTAGCTCTCTATTTGAGCTTTAAGAAAAATAACAATTTTGGTGGGGTTCCCATTAAATATACATAAGTTAGATTAGAGGCCAGAATAAGAGTTTTTGCTTATTTGGTCTTATCTTTGATAGGGCATATCTTTGTCCTTTCTTATTATCTTTGAGGAGGTTTCCTCTTTATAATTTACTTGTATTGGCTATATTTGTCCAATATTCCTCATACCATTACTTATGGTATGTTGGATGTCATGCTGGTGCTCTATTTTGAGTCACAGGCTGACATACCCTCCCTCCAAAAAAGGCTCATCATTGATGAGACTCTTTTGTCCTCATGGAGGCTCTTGATCCTTTCAAATAAGAATATTGATCTGAAGCATCATCCAGTTTTACCCATTGGTCTTTGTCTGGTGGTTCATTCCTTCTCTCTATTAAATAATCCCTATTTGAATATCTTTTTATTTGATTGGGGTTGTCAGTTTCAAAGTAGAACTTTCTTTGTTTGTCTTGCCCAATTATGAAGTAACTCTCTAGGGAATTATGTATGCTTATGCCATAGATTCTATGGTACTCTGTACCCATTAAGAATCCATCAAACTTAGCATTTTCAAGTACCACAAACTCAATGTTTAATCTGAGGTTTCCCATTTTGTGTGGTATTATAATTATTTTTTGGATTATTCCAAGTGACTTCATTTCGCCTGCAGCACTTTTAAAGCTTCTTGCTTTTGTTAAAAGTATCTCTGCATTCCACATTGGAAAGTGTCTGTCCAAGTATTCTTTGGCTACTACTGAGCAATTTGCTCCTGTGTCGAAAATCAAAGGATGCTTTTTATTTTCAATGTACACATCAAGTTTTGATTTTGCTCCATGAATAAAGGCCATACCAGTTTCGGGTACTTCCAAATACTCTTTAGCATCAATGGTTCTGCCACTTCTGTCTTCACCATTTTTGGGTTGAATGAGTTCTGGTTTCACAGAGTTTCCTAGGACTGATTCTGTTTTCTCATCCTCATACTCTAATAAATATTGTTCAATAGGCTCTGATCCACTGTCTGAATCCTGTCTTAGCCCATTTCCCATGCTGTCAGAGTCAGATTTGTACTCCATGTGTTCTTCCACTGACTCTTCCTCTATTGCAAATATTTTCTTTTTTCCCTTGGGACAATTATTTGCATAGTGGTCAGGTGATCCACAGTTATGGCATGTGTTCCTTCTCCTTGGTGCTTCTTCACCATTAGTAGGTTTGAGGTCTTTTTCCATGAGTATCTTTGGTTTTTCTCTGATATCATGTGACCTATAGGGTGAACTACTGCCAATTGATGTCTTTTTTCTGACATCTTGTATGACATTTGCTATGTCATCAATGCTGCTTATTTTGCTGCATCTGCACTTTACTGCATGTTCTAAGTCTCCTGGAAGTTTTGTCAGAATCTTATGATTTCTCATCTCTATTGTCATGTTTGGATCAATAGATTTGAGTCTTTTGGTTTGTTTAAGACACCATTCATAAGGGTCTTTTTCTGTAGAGTATCTGTCACTCTCAAAAGAGATGGTTTTTTGCCAAATCCAATTACCATTGCTGTACTTTTGTATTATTTGGTTTCTCCACCATGGCCAGCTTTTCCTACCATGTATCTCTTTCATTTCAGTGTACCATATATTTGCATGGCCTCTGAATGCAGTGTTGAGTCTTGTGGTGATCCAGTAGTCTGGTATCTTTGGGACATCAACAAAAAGTCCATTAATATAATCAATAAGCTCCATATGATCATATTCTCCAATTCCTGAGAATTTAGGCCAATTTACCACTTCAGGTAGTTGCTTCAATGCTTGTTTCTCAGAGTAACTGAGGTTCTCACCATCTTGGTAAATAGACTCAGACCTTAACTTTGGATCCTGGGATGCAGGAGCTTGGTTTTCTGATTCTTCCTCTTTTACTTTGGTGAGTGGTTTATTATCTTGAGCTGTTTGAGGGAAGAAATTATCTTCTTTTTCCTCCTTTTTATAGAGAAAATCCACTTCTTTTTCCAGGCTTTGCTGTTGATATTGGATATTTCTTAAATCTCTTCTCACAGCTTGTTGTTCCTCTAATATTGAGTTCAACTGTCTGTTTGTATTTTCAAATTCTGCCCAAATTCTGGATAGATTTGTGTTCAAGTCTTTGATGACTGTTGTTTGGAAGGAATTTTCTTCCTTGATTGTTTTCATTTCTGAAGTCACTTCTTGAACATGATCATATGTCCAATCCATGAATTTACCCATGTTGGACCATATGAAACTACTACCTCTGGACTCTGTGGTTTCAAATTTTTGAGGGGGTATTTTATCATCAATAGGCATAAGCTGAGGATCAATTGATGCTGAGCTAACACTATTGGTAGGTACAGTGTCTTTTAGGATTTGTGTTCCTCTTGGACTCATTTTATTCATTGTTTCATCAAAGGATCTGATTCTATCTTCTCCTTTCTGAAAGAATTCTTGTTTCCTACTAGGGCTCCATGTCCTCTGCTGGAAACTACCAGGGATGACTGGAGAGTCCTGGAAATATTGTCCTTTTGATTTCAAGTCCTGTAGCTGTTGGACTGATGTGGGAAAGATGGAATTTCTTCTTCCATGCCTTGGTGTTCCTGAATCAGATTGGGCTCTTCCATATGCCAAGAATTCTCTATGGCTTGGGTTTCTGTCCGATTCCTTCTGATTCAAGTCTCTTCTGAGAGTATGAAATGGCTGTTGAGATTCCAACTTTTCATTTCTTCCAGAACCTTTTGGCAAGTAATAAGATTGACTCATATTTTTTGCCTCATTATTCCAATTTCCTCCCATAATACTTTCATGGTGAAGGTTTTGTTGTCCATACTCCATGTGAACAAGTCTTTCAGGAGTAGATGCATATGAGTTATTTTTTCTGCATCTGTCCAATTCTTTTGTTGGACTTGGCTGAATTTGGTTTGGGGTGGAACTTTGGGCAGGAGTTTCCTGATAATAAGTCCCTCCATGGCTATTTGATCCAGAAGGTGGTGGTCTTCTCCCTCTATTTCTTCTTTGCCATATTTCTGGCTGATTTCTTGGGCATCCAAGATCTCTGAGAAATGGAGGTGTCATGTTAAAAAATGACAAAAGACAAAAAATACTGTATTTTTCAAGGTTTTTTTACCTTTGAAAGGCCCTTGGACAGATTTCTGCTTTATACTCTTTGGCAATTTGCTTGGGAGTTGGTACTGCCTCCTTGTCTTTGAGGCTTGGTACAGATGAATTTCACTGTGATTTTGTCTCAAATGGAATGTATTTTTTCCACTTGAAAGAAAATGGAGAAGGTTTGTAATTCAATTTGAATAAACAAAATTTTCAATTCCTTACTGTTATTTCTTCTGATTTTGGTTTGATATTTGAGTTTTAATTATTTTTTATTTTTTGAAGAAACAACAGTTTTGTTTGACTTATTTTCATAAGTAAAGTATTTAATATTAAAAGTTATATTATTAAACTTGAATATTATTGATAAGTTATTCACTTATTGAAATGGAAAAATCAACTGCTAATAGTTCAATTTCCAATTTTTCTTTCTTTAGAGGAAAGAAAAGGGTCTATATCTTAATTATACAATAATTTTGTTGTATAATTAAGTTTTCTTTTGTTGTTATTTGATTATTTATCAAATAAAACAGATTTCAATCAATTTCCTCCTCAGTTTAAGAAAGAACAGATTGTATTAAATAATATTGATCTTCAATATTAAAGAATTAGAATAATAATGAACTTATCACTCAAATATTTATTGCTGGTTTCCCAATAAATATTTTAATTCAAACTAAGTTTTACACAATTTGGTAAAAAATAATTATATTTTTATTTAAATATACTATTTTTATATGAAAATAAGTTTGAGAAGTTAATAATAATTACTTATTATTATCAATTTTCGTGGTAAATTGATAATAATGACTTATTATTATTAAGATTTTTTTTTTTGATTATTTATCAAAAAAAAAAAAAAGAATTTCAATCAATTTTTCCTCAACTTGAGTAAAAAAAAAGATCTTTTTCAATAATATTCAATTTGAATATTAAAGAATTGAAATAATAAAATTATTATTTCAATATTTATTGTTGATTTACAATAAATATTATGATTTAAATTAATTTTTACACAATTTGGTAAAAATTAATTATACTTTCTATTTAAATACACTATTTGTATATAAAAATAAGTTTGAGGAGTTAATAATAACTACTTATTATTATCAATTTTCGTGGTAAATTGATAATAATGACTTATTATTATTAAGATTTTTTTTTTTTGATTATTTATCAAAAAAAAAAAAGAAATTTTAATCAATTTTTCCTCAACTTGAGTAAAAAAAGATCTTCTTCAATAATATTCAATTAGAATATTAAAGAATTGAAATAATAAAATTATTATTTCAATATTTATTGTTGATTTACAATAAATATTATGATTTAAATGAATTTTTACACAATTTGGTAAAAAATAATGTTTTTTTATTTAAATATACTGTTTGTATATAAAAATAACTTTGAAAAATTAATAATAATTACTTATTATTATTAATTTTCGTGAAAATTGCAATATAAAGCTTTGAAGAGTATAAATACTCAAAAAATAAAATAAAAATATTTTATTTAATATATTTTGATAAAATATAATATATAAAATATATATATATTCTATTTTTATAATATAAGATATTGAAATTAGTTTAAAAATGAAAAAACTCGAAATTGTACTTACTTTTATAGTAAAAAACCTTCAAAAATAGTGAAAATGATCCAAAAATCGCCAAAATAGGTCCAGAATAGGTTAAAACAACGGCCAGGCCCCCAAAATGTCAGGGTGAGTCTATGTAGTAGCTTAAAAATAGTAAATACAAGCTAGCACTATGACTGTGACACACACAAAATAAATAAAAATTAAGTCTTCAGGTCCTACTGCTATGTGGTAACAGTGGTGATGAGTCTATTGAGGACCTGGGTTGCAATGCTCTAATATCTTTGACTGTAAAGAAACACTACAATAATTAATTATTTTAATTATATCAATATAATCCTAAGAGTACTACTGGTATAAGACAGTTTTACTACGTAAGGATGTTAATTCATGATAAGATGAGTCTTTTCCAGTGAGGAAAGACCTGCTTTTATCTCCTCTGAGGACTGTGAAAGACTGGTAGGCTCTTCACACGTCTACAGAGTGAAAATTTTCACTCTGGAGGCTGGGTTGTGGTTCTGTACCATCAATTCTGACGTCAGCATAGTCAGAATTGTGGTTTTTGGACCACAAATGATCATTCTGGATCAATACAGGGTGAAAAAACTCTTCACAGGCCACGTCAGCACCATTGTGACGTGTCCAGAGTGTCTGGATGACTAATATTAGTCATTCTGGGAGGGTTTAAGCTTTAAACAACCATTATTTTAAGTATCAAGCCAGTACTGGTTGGTACAGGTTTGGTACAGGCCAGTATTGGTCAAAATACTTCCAACCAAGATATCTCAGTCAGTTTTTGAGATATCAAGAAACCAAGAGCACAGAATTGAAGGGCTTAATGAGCTCTTCAGTTTGGTATGCTTCATGTTTACCCTTCTTGCAAATAGCAAAAGTTATAAGGGTTTTAAGATTTTGGATGTAATTTTGTACATCAGTATGAGGCTTCAAAAACTTCCATGCTAGATATCTTCTTCAATTTGGAAGATATCTGTATTCTGATGATACAGTTTTGTAGGGCTTGATTAGCTCTACAGTTTGGTATATTACACTGTACAGTTGTATGAGTGTATGCCAAAAATACAGGGGTTTGTTTATTTTCTTGTTTTCAGAATATCTGTATTTTGGTTATTAAACCTTTGAACCAAGATCCCTCAGTCAATTTAAGAGATACAGAGGTCTAAGGTGTCTCAAATTAAAGCTCTTGTTGAGATCTTTAATTTGGTTATACTTTTGTACAGTTTTGTACAAGCCCTCTTTGACTTTCAGGGGGACTTGGTTTTGAAAATAAGGTTATATGGTATCTCCAGTTGTAGTGGTGTTACAACAACATGGATGATATCATTGTGTAGCTCTCTATTTGAGCTTTAAGAAAAATAACAATTTTGGTGGGGTTCCCATTAAATATACATAAGTTAGATTAGAGGCCAGAATAAGAGTTTTTGCTTATTTGGTCTTATCTTTGATAGGGCATATCTTTGTCCTTTCTTATTATCTTTGAGGAGGTTTCCTCTTTATAATTTACTTGTATTGGCTATATTTGTCCAATATTCCTCATACCATTACTTATGGTATGTTGGATGTCATGCTGGTGCTCTATTTTGAGTCACAGGCTGACAACTGGATCAGTAATATTTTACAGCCTTACCCTTGACCTTTTCCCTTTGATTCCCTGATTACTAATCAGCAATTGAATCTATTACTAATATTTTTCCAACTTCAATTTTTCGCTTTGCCATTATCTCCTTTATTGCTAGTTTTTTTCCCACTTTGTTTGCATCTATATGTAACCTTGTTTTAAGAGTAACATACCTTCTGACTTCATACAATAATTTTTCAGCTTTTCCATATAACACCATATCTCTTCAAATCCATGGATTACTTGTTAAGCCTGATAATATTTAATTGTAATTAACTCGTGGTTCCAGCCTTCAAAACACTAATTTTTCTAATAAACCAAACTGATATGGTATACCACACTGTAAGCCGTTTTCTTGGATATAACTACTGAAGAGATCCTTTAAGTTGTGGTTTTTAATTAAAAGTCTGTGGAAGTTAGATGAGAGCTGAAAAATGACAAGCTTTTATTTCTACTATTATAATTTGGTGCAGAAGTGTGGCTTTCATTCTTTGGATTCTACAGGATCAACACTGGTACAATTTGGAATCTCCCTTTTAGTGATTAAATGATTTGTTCAACAGAATAGGATACTAATAAAGAAACAATAGCTTTGATAGGAGGTTAAATTGAAGGTTTATAATCAGAAGGAGTCCAAAAACCTTATCTCTTTGTCATTTTGTATCTTATGGTAATATAAATTATCTTTCTTAATAGAGGAAATATTACTCTTTCAGATTTTCACCTGTTGTCAGCCTGTGACTCAAATCCAGAGCACAAGAATGACAGCCAAAATACCATAAAATAATGGTAGAACAAAATACCTTCAAAAGATGGAACTGAGACAAACCATCTCAAAATGTATCAAAAGAAAAAACAAACTCACCTCTTTCCAAATATAAAAGTCCCATAATCATACAAAAAAGAATAGCAAAGTTATTTGAGCTCAAACCAGTAGCTCAGCATAAACCTTAATTTTCACACCTCATCTGAAATCCAGAGAATTCATAAAATGACTGTTCAAAATAGAGCTCTCAATTAGGGATATTCAATTGTACTAGCCAAACTGAGCTAGCACCAAAACTACAGATGGTATGGCCAAAATAAGGTCAAATAAGGATGAATAAAATGTTCACCTTCCATATAGCTTCTACAGTTTTAGTGTGAGATACCTAAAGTGGGGTCTTTTTGGAAAGAGATCAATCAGGACTATGTGATGGTCCCATCTATTCCACCATAAATCAACCAGAAAAAAAGTTATGGAGAAAACTAGTTCCATACAGGTCTGGAGAAAAATATATATCTGGATAATACAAATTGAACATGGTATAGCTTGTCCAGATTTAATGATACCCATACCAAATGAGGTACCATTGTGTAGGTCATATCCAGGGCTACTCAATGAGCCACATTTGAGTTGAATATCTCAGAAACTGACAAAGGTATGGCAGTTTTAAGGTTATAATCCAATAGTTTGGCTAATACACCTTTACTGTGGGATGCTTTCCCATATCTTTTATTATGAGGTATCAAATAGACCAAGGAGCCTTTTTATAATTAAGATCCTCATGGTTAATTAAATACTGTGTTCCCATACAGGTTCTGTACAGCACTCTACACATCAGAAGAGGGCTATGTGGCCTCCAGATGAGTTTTTTAACCCTGTATTAGTGAACACTGAGCCCCATACAAAGTATACAGGCTGTGAGAAAACCACAAGCCAGTCCTTGGAAGTGAGGATTCTTCACTTCCTCTATGTGAAATGATCTAAAGGACCTTTTCACCCAATTTCAGGATAAAAAGGGACCTTCCTCTTCCCAAAAAGAAATCCCCATACTGCTCTTGAATTCCTACATTTTAAAGCTGTAAAAAACAGTTATACTCTGAGAAAAAAATAAGTTATACTTATAGTTCAAAGTTTTTTAGTCTTTATTATAATAACCCAATTGATAAAGCTACACCCAGGGTTTTCAATAGCACTCACCACCACTATTTTTCTATAGTAAAACCCTTGATATTATTGTTTCTAATCTTTTTATTATAATAAACCATGTCACAGTCATATTTTAAGTTCTAAATAGTAATATCAAAACTTCTTCATAGACTAATGCTGACACCTGTACTGTATGTATTGGCCCAGAGTGGATTATAGCTCTTGTGACATGCTTGGGCCTTTACTTAGCTGCATACAGGCTTAAGGTGTGTTTCCCTCTACTTTAGCTTAAGTACCATAATATATAGTATTCTGGGGTTCATGATTATTCCATAGATTTGAGTCAAATGTTAAAACTCATACAAATAATCTACCCAGAAAGCTACCCTTGAAAAATGAAATGATACCCTTTTATTAGAAGCTTCATTTTTGGTGGGAAACTGCAATACATCATAGGGAAACTCTTGTTAGAGATGGTCTGAATATTATGTAATTGGAGATTTGAATTTTCACAGACAAGCTCAGGTTATTTCTAAGTCAAAACATAGCTACAAGAGATCTGAAGCCAAGGTTGATATGGAATTTGAGTTACATGAAGTTCCAGCAGGTTTAGCCATTTTTTATGGCAACCAAATCAATTTTAATGCAAAGAGTAGTGTAATATCTACCAGATGAGACTTATTTTAACGTTTTATTTATCTCTCAATATCATCATAAAATGTGTTTATCTAAGAGAACCTTTTGAAAGATGTTTCAAGAATTCCTCAAAATATCCAAAGCTTGGGGATGTAGAAGAGCTGAAGGTGTGAAAATTTGTGATAAACTTCATTGACACTATAGCAATGAACCACCATTACAAAAGGGAAATTTGATGGTTGTTATTGAATACTTTCAACTGATTTTAGAGTGGAAGTAATGAAGGTTGGGATATACATTGTTGAGATTTTTTGAAATGCTACTCGTGTTGAGGAGCTTTTATCAATGATGTTGAAATGAAGAAAAAAACAACCACATGGTTTCAAACACTCTCTGGATGATGAGAAAAGTAAAGCTCAGCTTACCTAAATATTAAACAATATTAGAAATACCCCCACGAAACAAGGAAGAAAGGTAAATATGTACGGCTTTATGAATTCCTACGATTTGTTTGTTTGACCTGACGAGCTAGAAATGCTTGAAATGATTTTTTTATAATGCTGGCAATAATGCATTCATATACATGTTGTTTGACTTTGACTTGCTTGAGCAGTCCAAAAGTGACTTCGATGAGAAGGTTTCATGATGTGGGGATGATAACAATGAAGACCAAAACAATGAAGTGATTGTCTAATACATATCTTGTTTTTTCTAACCAATCAGCATCAACGATTGGTTATCTTTTTTCTAACCAATGAGATTCAATGGTTTTTTGGATCAATCATCTTTGTGGATCGCTTCAGCTTCTTGTCTTTGTCTGGCTGTTGCCTTGCATTATGCCTATTTATACCAGTCACCAAAATGAATGGTGAGTTTTTTTTAATACTTTTGTTTGAAATATTGGACGACATACTAAATACCCATTTATTAGTATGCCACCATATTGCAATCCTATAGACCAAGGGCAAATCATTGGGATGCATGATGCAGGGGCATCAATCCGAACGATTGCCAACTTTCTAGGTGTTCCTCCAACAACTGTCCATGATACCATCCGACGATTTCAAGAGCGAGGTCATTTAGAAAACCTCCCAATACCTGGCCGACCTCCAAAATCAAACAATCGTGACTTGCGAGAACTTAGCCGAGTCCTTCAGCAACATCGTCGAGACACTTGTCTCAATCAAAAACCTCATCACAGCTGATGTTTCTCTCAATACTATTTGCAAGGCAATACATCACCTTGGTAAAAGGTCTTGTATTGCCGTCAAGAAACCCTATCTCAGTCCTCGCCACATGGAGCGACAGCTAGAATTTGCCCGTGCTCACCTCCATTGGACCATTAACGATTTGTCCCGAGTTATTTGGACGGACAAATCTTTGTTTGAACTAGGCCAGCCCGTAACCCAAAAGCGAGTTTGGTGAAAACCTGAACAAAAATATGACCTTGATTCAATGGCGGTCAATCATTGATCAGGTCGTCGATCAATAATGATTTGGGGGGCCATCTGTGGACCGATTCAATCCGAACTCATTATAATGCCACCGGGGCAACGTAGGGCAGTGGACTTTATCAATAACCTTTACGAACCGGGGTTATTGCCGTTTATGGACGAATTAGTTGAAGTTGGTGTAGCAGCCAATCGTGAAGAGCTCACATTAATGGAGGATGGAGCTCCCATCCATACTGCCCTTGCCAGCCAACAATGGTGTCAAGATCATCAAATTCAAAAATTCGCTTGGCCTCCCAACTCACCTGACCTCAACCCGATTGAAAACCTTTGGTATAAAATGAAGTTTGTCGTTACCAACCTTTTCAACCCAAAAACGATGGACGAATTGAGTGAAGCCATTCACATCGTTTGGGATACAATGCCATTCAATCACTTAGAGGCATTACTTGTATCCATGCCTGCAAGAATGCAAATGGTGGTGGATAAAAATGGAGCTCCTACCTGATGGTAGGAGCTTTATTTTGATAATACTTCAATTTATTGTATTACTACTTATACACGTTATTACTATTTATACACGATTTTTTATTATTAGTTTGATTTAAAAACAACACATGCATAATCATATTAAAAAAAAATCTTGACTCTTCCATATAGCCTTGTGACACATGAGAGACAATTGTGAGAAAAAAAAATGGAAAAAAAAAAAAAAAAAAAATGAAAAAAAAATGTTCGAAGGTTTGTTGGAGGGCACTGTACAGCGAAACGAGAGGGCGAAGGCCTGGGTAATGAGTTTAACTGTTAGCCTCAATGTTTTATGTATGTTTCTAATTGATTGTCTCATTCTTTCACATTGTTACTGGTGGTTAAATGTCAAGTGTGTCCTTATGATTTGTAATTGTAACATCTTGAAGAAGATTCCTCTGGCAAATGATTATGTTTACCCTATCGAGTTTTACGAACGGCCATCGGAATCAGTCAGGCTAATTGTTAGATGAAGAAGCTAGAGCACATACAGTTGAGTTTTAGCGACTTCGCTATCTTAATTTTGAATAAGGTGTCCTTCGCCCAAGGTATTTTAAATAATGCCAAACACTTCAACATCCATATTATCAAAGCTCGCCGGGTTCCTTTGAATGCCTTTCGTAAACATCTGGCAACACTCGCCAGGTGCGATAATTTTTTGCACTTCAGAATTCCCCTCTTTTTCAAGGCACTGCCTGATGCTGTGCGCGGTGGTAAGCCTGTGACAGCCAGAATGAGACATTCAGGGTCACTGTTTTCCACTTCGACTTCTAGAAGCTGCGCGTTCTTCGTCTGTGCATCTTTGAGAGTGATGGGTTGATTCACCCATAGCTCCTGAGTGATCGATTTTTCCTCTTCAGAAATCGGAGATACTATAGTTTGTGATGAAGGGCTCGAGGGCGGCAAACAGTGCATTTTGGTGGGACTTTCACGATCGCCAAATTTGTCGATTCCTTTTGCGAAAGAGACTAGTGGTTCCGCGTTTTGGGAAGCAAAGACACTGGGACTACCAAAGCAGTGAATCGAAATAAGCAAATGAAAGACAGCAATTCGAATTCCAAGAAGAATACCGCGGTGCTTCATGGTGGCGAATTTCATGACAACGTGAGCACGATGGATCAGGTTTGAACAATGCGCTGAAGGAATTAGTTTAACGTAAGGGAAAGAAAGCACTCTGATTATATCTTGCCTGCCACAATCTTGCGCTCATTCTCATAAGAAATGACTCTGGCTGAGCGCCGTAAGGGTTTCATCAGTGGAAAAGGCAGCGTGGAGGTGCCTCACAAGAAGGGTTATAATATTCAATCGATGTGTTAGACTTTGTCAGATACACCAACCTTTTGATCAAACACGTCGCAACAGTATGAAGGCAAGACATACAGGTCTCGGAATGAGGCACCTGAAGCAGATTGAAACACAATTTCGATGATGGCAAAAGCCTCATGAGCTGTCAGAGTGGCTTCCACTGCGCACCGATTTTTTTTGGAGCTACCCGTTAGAGAAACGCCTTGTCATGAATAAACCGATTAAGCAGTGGGTTTTCAAGCCTGTTGATAGTCAGTTCAGGATTTAGTAAATCAGAAAGCATACAATTTGTGCGTATATGTATAGGATGTCGGGGGAATAGTCCGTCTTGGAGTAGCTCCCTCGCTTCCTTTCTCAACTGTTCAGGAGTTCTATAATCGAAATCTCATTTTTGTTCAACTTGAATTTCAAACAGATATTGGTGCCACTTTTTTCGTCTTATGATCACCTTTGCCCTGCCGAAAGTTCTCACGCAACCACGTGTTACCTTATGATTCTCACTTAAATCATCACTGGGAGTTCGCGTGGATCACAATGTGTCTTCACTCTGTTATAATCTGAAACTAAGGTAGATTGCATTAGACAGTTGTACATGAAGTGAGTGAAACGAAAAACAGTCAAGTACCTAAGTGTGAAGAACAAAATATGCAGTGGACAAGACGACAGGACAAAGACTGGGGACAAGGGACGCTGTTTTGAGTAGTTGGTAACTTTCGTGTCGTGAGATGAGGTAAACAACCTTACCACAGCGGCTAATAGAAAACAAAATGATTTTTAAAAGAACAAGGAAATTAATTGAAAAGAAAAGAAGAGAGGTTGTTGAGGATTTTAGGAAGCAGTAGTTTAGTTTCTGAGAAAAGGGGATTGTGTCCTTGAGTGTTTGTTGTCTAAATGAGGAGTTTAAGTATTGAGTTGGAGTACCTTGTGGGAGGCCTATATCCATTGGAAAACTCCATTGCTTTCCAAACATGATAAAGCCAATAGCCCTTAATTTTTTCTCAATTTTTTTTTTGGAAAAAAAAGTTTTGGAAATATCAATTTTTGGAAAAAAAGTTCTTTAAAAAGATGTATTTTTTGGAGAAAAGAGATTTTCTGGAAAAAAAACTTTTCTCAAATTATTACTTTTAAGAAAAGCAAATTTATTTGGCTGCAAATCAATGTTTTAAAACAATTTTTTTTAAAAATCCTCTATAATTTTTTTGTCAAAAAAAATGTTTTCATAAAAAAAATCAAGTTTTTCCAATCATAATTGTCTATCATTATACTGAATTGTGACAACAAATGTTTCTCTTTGTCCAAAACTGCCCCTTCTCCCAAAGATTTCTGAGAAAAATCTTCAAAAATGCAAAGAAAAATTCAAAAAAGAAAATTATAAAAGGAGCCTTTATCATATTTCCAACAGTAACAGAATCCTTTGAATGAAATGGTTGAGATACTACAAAAATTATTCATTGTAAACTAAATTATATTGATCCTTTTTTTCAGGGGAATTCCAAGGGGTTGGAGTGATAGCTCATAATTTCCTGATACAAAGTTGTTTTGCCTTTCAGACTTCATTAATTCCCATGTATCAACTGGGGAAATTGGCAGGAAATATCATGGTGAGTATTTTCAATTGTTTTCTGTTTTATATGTTGTGAGGTGTGGATATGAAACTTTGGTTAAAAAATCAAGTACTTTTCCTGTCCTATAAATTTGTATAAGGTGAAATATAATTAAAAATAGTAAAAAATAGTACTTTTAAGAGAAAACATGCCAAGTTTATTGTTTTTAACTTTATAATTATAAAAAAAAAATATTATAAAGATTTATTGTTTTACCAACAATAAAAATTTATCCAAAAATACTCTACAAGAGATATTTAAGGCTACAAAAGAAATTTCTTCAAGAGAAATTTCAATTGGAATTAATTGAGCAAAGAGCTGCAATCAATGAATTAAATAAAAGGGCCTTTAAAAAGATATTTAAAGAGAAAACATGTCAAAGGGTGACCAGAATGAATTTGGAAACAAAGTGACAAAGTTAAAAGTGATGAAAGATGCTTTAATTCATTTTGGGGTGGTTCAGGGGTAAAGATGATTATAAGAGTTACAAACAATGACTATAATGATTTTTTCACGTGGTTAAAAGGTTCAAAATGATTTATAAAGGTTGGTTGGAATATTTTATTGATTGGTTTAACAATGTTTAAACTAATTATAAAAGGAAAAGATTCTAACATGAAGAGAAAAGTGGGGCAAAGAAGACATTCTTTTATAGGCATCAATTTTCTTACTCCAAAAGCAAAATTTACTCTTGTCAGTCATGGAAAACACTCTGACAACAGAAAATCCAATTATGGCATCATTGAACCCTGGTTTAGACCAAAAAAGTGCTGGTTTTGGCCATTTTTTGCTATTTTTAGCCATTTTAGACCCTTAAATCAGCCATTACTATAGTCATAGCTGGCCTAGACCTTTAAAAACACGTCAGGATGAGCTTAAGAGACATAGAAACCAGCTTAAACTGTTTTTACTAAGATCGTTTTAACTTAAGGGTAGTTTTACCCTCTTGGAAACAGTTAAAACTGCCCTAGTTGGTATCAAAACCTCATCATCAATTGAGTCAGAGACCCTGTGACTCAATTCCAGGCCAAAAGTGATGAACTTTTGTGTTGATTTTGACATCTCACGCCTGTCAGCAAGGAATTTGGGGGTCTGGCTCCCCCTTAGAGCTAGAGTTCCTTTTCCCCCCAAATTTAATGTGAACCTTTGAGATATGACCACATACCCAAAAAGGTCACAAGAAATATTTAATATAATTATACATTAAAAATAATTACCTTAAAACTACAAAAATACCATAAATTGGCATAAAACTTGGTTTAGCTTAAAAACCAATGAATAAACATGTGAAATAAATTATACCTTTGGATTCCCCATGGTAAAATATACATATACCATGTTTATGGTGTATCTGTAAAGTCAATATTTGACGAGTTATAAGTAATAATACTGTGAGCCTTTGAGATATGACCACATACCCAATAGGGTCACAAGAAAGACTCAGAATAATTATACCTTTAAGATAATTATACTAAAATTACTTAGAATAATTATACATTAAAAATAATTACTTTAAAAATACAAAAATACCATAAATTGGTACAAAACTTGGTTTAACTTAAAAACCAATGAATCAAAATGTGAAATAAACTATACCATTGGATTCCCCATGGTAAAATACACATATACCATTTTTATGGCATATCTGTAAAGTCAATATTTAATGAGTTATAAGGAATAATACCTTATAAAAACCATAAGTCCTTATTTATTTCAAGACCCAATGAAACAACATGTGAAATAACCTGTACCATTGGATTACCCATGAAGGTTCACACATAAAACAATAAATGAGCTAATTTCCAAAGTTAATACTTAAGGAATTAACCTGAATATATCCATTTTTTGGTAAACACATATATTCAAGGATCATAGCTAATATCTCTTAAACTATACAAGCTAGAGTGATGAACCAAAAATAAAGCTACCACATAATTACTGTAGGAACACAGATATAAGCTTTGATTTACAATTTATAATCAAGGTTAAAACCTATGATGAAATATTGATAAATATCAACAGAGCTGTTGACCACTTTGTTGTGAAAGTGGTCCAAACTCAAAAAAAGTACACAGTTGGATTCTACTAGTTCATTCGTGAAGAATGATGTAATTTTTATTATTAAATTCAGGGTACAACCCCCTGAAATCATGGTTTGAAGTTTAAAATATTGAATTTCGACAGAAAAGATGAGTTACAAGAAAAATCATCAAAATTAGAGTTTTGATGATGTAATGAAAATCTCTTGGCAGTAGAATAAGGTTATGTAAGGCTATCAGAATTAACTCTCTGAATTGCTGTAGCGTGTAAAACTTAAAGGTTATTAAAGATCAAAGTTTGAGCTTAAATTGAGCAGTTATGATCACCTACTGTAACCTTAAATTAAGTTTAACAGTCATATGAGTGATACAATTGGTGAATACTCTTAGTTTATGATTAAAACTAATAAAATCCACAAAATTTGGGGTTCTGCGAAGCCTCTGATTTCATCAAACTTAGAGTTATACTGATAACTCTAAATAATGGTGTAATAATGATGTAATATGGTTTGATCATGATATAACCATCCTCAAACCTTAAAATATTGATCAATTCCAGTGGATATGATCTGTACACGTCTACTAGAAGCCTGTTGGACTCTAGGAGGGAGGTATTTACTATAAATAGAGCAGTTTTTACTCTGTTTTCCCCTCAGACGCATCAAAAACATTAAATCAATTAAATCAAAGGTAATTTCTTTATTCTTTATATATAAAACCATTATATTATTAAAGACCAAAGACCACCTTTTTATAATCATCTATCTTGACGTGATTAAATCATTTATTTAATTGTTTTTGTTAAAAATCTCTCTAAAAACTCATTTCCATGTAAAAATCAAGAATATTAGTAATTTTTCTTTATTTTTATTGTAAATACAATTTGAAAAGATTGTATTTATATTTTTTGGCGTAAAATATCTCAAAATTATCATATTAAGTATTAAAAGTAGGTTATTTTCTCTTTATTATTATTTTAATAATTCTTTAATTAATATAAATAGTATTTATATTAATTTATAACTTTAATATTGGTAATATTATTGTTATTAATTGTTTTTTATTAATAAAAAACAATTTTTTACGCCTTTATTATTTGTTTGTAACAATAATAAAGTGCCATCAAATATATTAATTATTTTATATTAATATATTTATTTTTTATTATATTATATTTTGTTATATAAATTATATTATTATATATATTTAATAATATAATCATTTTATGCCACAATTATAATAATTCTTTATTATTATAATTATTTTTATCTTATTTATTTCATTTATAAGGACATTCATAGTACAATAAGTAAAATATTAGTAATTTTTACTTATTGTTTCATAGTCAAACCTTACATTTGGGGGCCTGGCCATGATATTTACTTAAAAGCCCTTTAAAAAGATTCTAATTGGGCTTATACAAGAATAAATTATCTTTATAATCATAAAATTATATAATAATTTTATATTTTATTGATTTTAAAAGCTATTGAGGCATTTGGAAAGCAATTGTACTGTCTTACACATGGTTTTTCACATCCTTAGACTTGCAAGAACTTTCTTTGAGTGACTCTAGTGATTAAAAAAGATATTTTATAAATTAAAAATAATTTTTTATAATTTAATTTTATAAAAAATCATATTCATTTTTTTATTTTATTCTTTAAAAATAAAAATATAAAAAATATTAAAAACCAATAAAAAAAGTTATTTTTATTCATTTTTATTCATTTCTTTATTCATTTCAATTTTTTAAAGATATAAAAGCAATTTCTACGTGGAAAATTGCCATATCTTGCCAAAAAAATAACACTTCTTACAAAAAGGCTTATATTTATTTGTCTTTTTTAGTGTTTGAAGATAACCCAACAGAAGACAAGCAAACTACTGTTGAGAGATTGGTGGAAGAAACTTGTCAAAGTTCTCCAACACCAGTTATCACTAAAAGAAAGAAAGCTAAGAAATTAGAATTTCCAGGACCCACCATTCAAGACTCTGAAGGTGAGCACCTCTTTTATAATTGCCATAAAAAGAATTTTTATTCTAAAATACTTTTATTTTTCTTATTCCTTAAACTATGACTACCAGAAGAGGTTCCCAGTACTCCATCCAATCAGATGGAGCTGGACGCAGAGGTAGAGCTGATCCCTCAAAAAGGAAAAGAAAGGGCAATATCCCCAGTAGAACTGAATCCACACAAGGAAGTGCCTTATCCCAAAGGGAAGTACCAGAAATGCCCATGATATCTGAACCTGAATTGGAACTAAGTATGAGTAACTCAAATAGGTACAAATCACATTCAGAGGGCTCAAATAGACATCTACATGAGCCAGTACAAGCAGTATTACACAGTGTACAAGGACAAAGATTGGGAAATGCTGCCCCAAATACACCAAGGAGTAATGAACTCCTGGCACATCCTGAAAAAATTCCTCAAAGAGGAGGAGATAGTGAAATACTCCAATGGATGGAATCCACTGTCATCCAAACCTCAAATCAAAAAGATCAAGGATTACCACGCCAAAAAGAGGGAGGCAACCACGGAAGAATCCCCAAGCCAACCCACTTCCCCAAGAAGGGAAGAAGAACAAGAAAAAGAATAGGAGGAAACCATATTCCCCAAGCTACAGGATTCCCAAAATCCAAAAAGATGCCATGGAAAATGTCTTCAATATGGCCAGAACTTTGATGGAATTCAAAGACAAAGAGGAACAAAGAATGAGACAACCCCATTTCCCGAAGAAATAACGTTGTCTCCAGATGTTTTAAATACTTTAACAGAAATTAAAAATAGTATTCTACCTCTAAAAGAAATTAAAAATAGTTTATTATCATTACAAGAAATAAATAATAATTTATCTTCTTTAACAAAAATTGTTGTACAAAACAAGAAAGAGATTGACAACATAAAATTTATTATTGAAAATAATAAACCCAAAGTATTAATTGACAATACTCAGAAATTAATACAAGGACAACAAGAATTGTACAAATACATAAGTGATATCAAAGAGAAAACTTTGACAATCAATTATGATGTGAGTATTGACAATCTTACAGAAAAATTAAACAAATTAAGTATTTCTGTAGAAAAATTTGAAGAAAAGACTTTATCAAACCAAAAATTACTTTTAGACCATGTGGAAAAAAGTGATGAAGCAAGAATGCATCTAAAAGATGATATTCAAAGTGAAATAAGGCTTATTACTGAAAAAATGGATAAAATGAATGAGGCTAATTTAAATATGCCAAAGTTATCAACTCCATTTTCCCATATAAGAAGCCCTGTTAAAACAAAAGAGGAATTAACAAATCCTTTCATAACAGACTTGAGTCAACAAGAAAATAACCAAGTCTTAATGAATAAAGCACCTCAGCTGAAAGAATGGCCAAAATTCACAGGAGAAGGTGAATATGACCACATGGCATTTATTAAAACAATTGACATGTTACAAGAAGACTATGCAATACCAGATGAATTAATCACTGCAAGATTACATTCATTGTTTGAAAAATCTGCAAAAAGATGGTATTATGGCATAAGACAAACAAATGGCAAAAATACCTGGTCTTGGTGGAAACAAGAAATAATCACCAAGTGGGCAAATGATGCCTGGAGGTACAAAATAGAAAATGCATTTGAAAATTCTTTCTTTGACCCAGAAAAAGATAAACCTTTAACCTGGTTCTTAAAACAAGTTTAAAGACTTAATGCATTGTACCCAGAAATGTCACAAAAAATGGTGCATATGAAAATACTCAAGAAATGTGGAGGAGAGCTAGAACATGCCCTAAGAAGTAGGTGTATAGAACCATGCTTCACAGAAGAGTACATTAATGCACTGGAAGACATAGTGACAAGAACAAAAATTGGCAGGACTTGGAAGAAATTTGACATTAAAAGCCCAAATAAACCATTTATCAAAAAAGATAAATCAAAAGAATCCTTCAAGCCCAGTACATCCAATAATAATGAGCAAAGAAAATGCCATAAATGTGGAGGTATTGGACACTTAGCCAATAATTGCCTAAAAAAGGCAAAAATCAATGAAATTGTGGAAACAGAAAACCACAATGACAAAGAGGAAGAATCTGACTCTGAAAAAGAGACAGAAGAATCAGAAACTTCTGAAAGTGATGAAATCGATATAATTAATGCAGAAATTAACAATATTGATATAATTTATGAAGTCCTCGATGTCAACTCAAACTTACCACAAGTTGGAACATCTGACACAAACCTGACAAATGTGCAAGATGCCAAACTGTACAAAACCAAACCTGCAAGAGGAATGGGGTATACAGCTGGTAAATCAAGTATAAGTATTGTCATGGTTGATAACCAAGAAGCAAAGGTGAACTTGGATACAGGAGCATATTGCACCTGTGTTGGTAAAAGTTATTTAAGTACAATTGTTCCAGACTGGCAAGAAAAACTTATACCAATCCAAGGTGTCAACTTTAGTAGTGCAAGTGAAAGCATGATGCCCCTTGGAATAATTGACTTAACACTTATTTTCCCTCACCCTTCACAATGTGTCAGAATTAAAGTGGAATTTGTGGTAATGGACAACTGTACCAGTAATCACTTTATCCTGGGAAATGACTACTTATCAATCTATGGTATAGATATCTCTAACAAGAAGGATAGATATTTTACTATAGGAGACAATAAGAGACAAAAGTTTGGCTTCTTAAATAACAAAAAATAAATTACAGTTATTAAGAAGGAAGAAAAAATTCCAGAAAAGGAACTTTTTATATCTGAACAACTTGAAGAGGCAGAACTCAATCAAGAATTAACAGAAAAAATGAAAGAAAAATTGATTAACCTCTTATTTAAGTACAAAGATGCCTTTGCAACTGACAAAGAGCCACTAGGCGCTATAATTGGGCATGAAGTAGACATAATTCTGAATGTGGAAAAGCCTTACCCACCCTTACTAAGAAGACCAGCTTAACCAGCTAGTCCAAGGGCTAGAGAAGCCTTAGAGGTACACATTAAAGAATTAATGGACCTTGGAGTATTAAGAAAAGTTGGACATAATAAACAGGTAGAAGTTACTACTCCTGTCATTATAACTTGGCATGATGGAAAATCAAGGATGGTAGTGTGGGAACTCCTCTTGTGTGGGATTAAAATGAGGCAGTACCTGGAGGGGGAAATCACAGGTAACTAGTTTTGAATTGCTAATAACTCCTGTAACCAAGGGTGGCAAGGGTGTATTGCCTGCCCCTCCTAAAATACTGAACAAAATCTTTCTTGGAGCTCACAAACCAAAATAAAATTAGTAAGTGGCTTTACAACTGCAGAAGACAAAATTCAGCAGTCTCAGATCAGACCTATTCAATATATAATATGAAAAATAATGTCAGTAATTTGGTTAATTTTTAGATTTTAATGAAATAATTGTCTGTTTAATTGTAATATTTTTGGTTAAATTGAGGTGAGTTGTTTCTTCTTGGTGATAATTCCTTGGTAGGATGGGTTATTTCAGGTTTTCTGGAAATTTTGATTGGTTTTGATAAAGGTAATTTTGTTAAGGTATAGTTATAATAGAGTAAAATAATTTTTTTAAAGGTTTGTTATTTTTTTAAGAGTGGTTAATAATAATATAAAATTTTATTTGTTAAATTTAAGAGGTAAGATTCTTTGATATTGGATTTTAAAGGGGTAAGTTATTTTTAAGTCTTGATAAATGGTGTTAATTTTACTGGATAAAATATTTTAATAGAGTAGTAACCCTAATCTTGAGTACTAGGTAATTTTTTAATAATAATTTTTCTTTTAATAATAAGATTCCACTGAGCTTAGCTACTGGGTAATCTTCAACACTATACTTCCACTGAGCTTAGCTACTGGGCAAGTAATTTTTAATATAATATACTGGACTACCTCCCAGGTGAGGGATGAATTATTCCTATGCTCCTACTGTGCAGTGGATATAATTTGCATGGGGGGGATTTTGAAATTTGGGGGAGAGAGCCCCTCTATTTATACCTTTTGGGAGCCCAGAGGGCCCTCCATGGGAGCTGTTTTTTTTCCACTCTAATTCCTCTTGATTTCATCATGTGACTCTGTTTTTGGTGAGGACCTTTCTTGCATGGGTCAGTTGGCTTAAGGTTTGGTGATAATTTTCTCTCTGCACAGCCTCCATTTATCACATGATTATCTTTTGGTGGACTTATTATGATGTGATATTCTTGGATTTTCCTTGCATGCATGAGGTGATTTCATTTTTGGCTCAGGATTTTCCTTGTGCACAGCCTCTTTTCTGTCACATGATATTCTGTTGGTGGATTCAGTATCACATTATGACCTTGTAATTCCTTTGCATATGTCCTATTTTAGGCTTGATAGAAGTGGCTGTGTATTTTATGCAGCTTTCATGGTTGTTTTTCTTCTTTTTGAACTTTAAAATGAATTCAGGTGATAATTTCTTGCACTGGTGAATTACTGTTGTGTATGAGATGATGTGATTTTTCAGTTTGACACATGCTGTGCATAGTCATGTGGTTGAGATCTAATTAAAATTGTGTACTGCATGCAGCCTGTTGTAACTAGCTTTGGTTTGCATGAGGTGATGAGTGGTGTAAATAAATCTGATTCTGTTTTAAGGTTTCTAGTGGGGTTACTTTGGATATAAGATAAGGTACTCCTGTGGCTGTATTGTAAATGAGTTGCAGGAATTCCATGGGGCTGAGCTTTGCATCATGTGACTTTTATATGTTAAGTTCTAGGTTGCTGTGTAATTCATGCAGGTGTCCTTTTCTTGCTGCGTGAGTCCTGTGGCTATAAGGGGGTGTAAGTCTTGGTGGGTGTGTAATTTTAAAGGGTGGTACCTTATCTGTTGTAACTAGTTTACTATATGTAACTTGATTTTTACATATGCATAATGAAATTGAATAATTTATTTAAGCACATACACTGCCCTTTGGTGCCTGTGCCATGGTTTTATGAGTTAAATCCAGCTTCTTGCTGTAGAATTGACCTTTTGGTGTAAAATTTGAGTGTAAGTCTGCCTGTAGGCTGAATTTACTGCTGTTTTGGGGTACTATGAGCTTGAGCCTGGTGAAAAAAATGGTATGGAATACCACAGTAGGAGACTTCAGAGCCCTGAACACCTATACCATTCCAGATAGATATCCAATACCTAGAATCCATGAGACATTGACACAATTGTCACAAGCTAAGTTCATTACAGCTATGGATGCCTTAAAGGGTTTTAATCAAAATGTCTTAACAGACAATGCCAAAAAACTACTGAGGATAATAGTCCACTGTGGAATTTTTGAATAATTAAGAATGCCATTTGGGATAAAAAATGCACCTTCCCATTACCAAAGAATGATGAATACCATATTTCCTGAAGAATTATCAGAAGGATGGTTAATTATCTATATTGATTATATCATAGCTTGCTCAGAAACTTGGGAAAATCACCTTACAAGACTAGAAGGGGTACTACCGAAAATAGTCCAAGTGAATATGAAAATTTCCTTGAAAAAGTGTCATTTTGCATATAGTGAATTAAAAGCACTAGGACATGTTGTATCTGGACTTAGTCTAGGCATAGACAAAAATAAAGTAGCAGCAGTACTACTTAAACCAATGCCTCAAACCAAAAAAGAAATGCAATCATTTTTAGGATTTGCTAGTAACTATAGACAGCATATAAAGGACTTTGCAAAAATTGCCAAATCCTTATATAAATTATGTGACCAACAAACAGTTTATGAAATGACTGAAGAAAGGGTCAAGGCATATGAAGAATTGAAAAATTCACTAACAAATGCCCCATTTCTTCTAATGCCAGATTGGAAACTACCCTTCAAACTATACATTGATGCTTGTGGAGAAGGACTAGCTGCTGCACTTCACCAAACACAAATTATGACTTATAAACCAGTGGAAGGACCAATTTGTTTCATTTCAAGGCAGATAAAGCCAACAGAAGCAAGGTATGGAGCCAGCCAAATGGAATGCTTATGCTTAGTGTGGGCTTTAGAAAAACTGCATTATTATTTGGATGGCACAGTATTTGATGTAATCACAGACTGTAATGCTGTGAAATCACTATTAAATATGAAGACTCCAAATAGAAATATGCTGAGATGGCAAATTTCCATCCAAGAATACAGAGGAAATATGACTATTGTTCATAAATCTGGTAATATCCATAAAAATGCAGATGGTCTTAGCAGATGGGCTCTAGCAAATAGCCCTGACAATCCAGCATGGGTGCCACAAGAAGAAAACCATATAGAAGGAATATGTGTTACAGATATTGGCACAGAATTCTTTAACCA
Organism: Austropuccinia psidii; assembly: GCA_023105745.1. Lineage (NCBI taxonomy): Eukaryota > Fungi > Basidiomycota > Pucciniomycetes > Pucciniales > Sphaerophragmiaceae > Austropuccinia > Austropuccinia psidii. The sequence goes on along the minus strand of JALGQZ010000003.1, from coordinate 34,734,821 downwards.
AGTTAAAGAAAGCTATAAGATAGACAAAAATTGCCATATCTTAAGCCAACTTCTAATGAAAGACTGCAAAGACCCATCACTTTCATCAAAACTAGATGAAACATGGAAAAAGGCATATGATGAAGGAAGATTCCACCTCCTTGATGGAATCCTTTAGCATAGAACAAAACACACATGTGTTATGGCCTTAACAGATAGAACCCTGATAAACACTATTTTACATGAATATCATGACAGTGTTGCAGCTGGACACCTTTCAGAAGATAGAACACTAGAGAGGGTGAAAACCTGCTCTTGGTGGCCAAATTGGAAGAAAGATGTTACAGAATACTGCCAAACCTGTGACAGATGTCAAAACGCCAATAGAGCCACAGGAAAAAAATTTGGAATGATGATCCAAATCCAAGAACCAAAATCCCCATGGGAAATAGTTCATATGGATTGGGTAACAGCTTTACCTCCAGGAGGAGACAGGAGTTATAATGCATGCCTAGTGTTAGTTGACAGATACAGTAAAACTCCCATGTTCTTACCATGTCATAAAGATGACACAGCTATGGACACAGCCATAATGATATGGAATAAAGTTATTAGCCATACAGGCTTATTCCAGAATATTATAAGTGACAGAGACCCAAAGTTCACTTCAGCATTATGGACAAATCTCCATAACTTATTTGGGACAAAGCTATCATTCTCAACAGCTTACCATCCCCAAACTGATGGTTTAGCAGAAAGAATGATACAGACCTTAGAGGACATGATCAGAAGATTCTGTGCTTATGGGCTATAATGCAAAGATTCTGATGGTTTTACCCATGATTTGTGTACACTAATACCAGCTCTTGAACTAGCATATAAGACATCAATCCATTCTTCTACTGCAAAAACACCAGCAATGCTAGAAAAAGGTTGGAATCCAAGACTTCTTTATGATACCCTCAAAAAGGACTTAGTGGATATACATCCAACAGCAAGAAGCTTTAAAATAATGCTTGAAAAAGCAAGACACCATGCAAACAGATGTATGCATGATTCTTTCAAATATCCAAAAGAAAGATGGGATAAAAGTCATAAGCCACCTGATTTCAAAATAGTAGACTTGGTCCTAGTATCAACCCTTAATTTCAATAACATAAAAGGCCCAAAGAAATTGAAAGATTCATTTTCAGGACCATTTATGATAAAAGCACTTCATGGACCCAATGCTGTGCAATTGGAACTCATAGGTGAACTAATGAACAAACACCCAGCTTTCCCTGTAAGTCTGATAAAACCTTACAGTTCAAGTGACAAGGAGTTAGATCCACTAAGAAGTAAACCCCTACTTGAAATTCCCCCCTTGGAAGAAGGAGAGGAAAAGAAAATAGTAAAAGTCCTTAAAGAAAGAAGGACAAGAAACAAAAAAGAAAGGGAATACCTTGTAAGGTATAGAAATTCAACTCAAGAAGATGAATGGCTACTTGAGAAAGATATAACAAATGCTGATAAACTACTAAGAAGGTTCAGACATGAAAGAAAGCCTGAAAAATGGAAACGTTAAGCATTATTGAGCTTCAAGACTAAGAAAGTCTATTGAAGAGGTAGGACAGTGGAGGATACCCTAATTACACATATCAGATTGTGGTACAATCTTTTTTGGTGGTAGGGAATGTGAGCCTTTGAGATATGACCACATACCCAATAAGGTCACAAGAAAGACTCAGAATAATTATACCTTTAAGATAATTATACTAAAATTACTTAGAATAATTATACATTAAAAATAATTACTTTAAAAATACAAAAATACCATAAATTGGTACAAAACTTGGTTTAACTTAAAAACCAATGAATCAACATGTGAAATAAATTATACCATTGGATTCCCCATGGTAAAATACACATATACCATTTTTATGGCATATCTGTAAAGTCAATATTTAATGAGTTATAAGGAATAATACCTTATAAAAACCATAAATCCTTATTTATCTCAAGAACCAATGAAACAACATGTACAATAAATTGTACCATTGGATTCCCCATGAAATCCACACATAAAAGCATTAATGAGCTAATTTCCAAAGTTAATACTTAAGGAATTAACCTGAATATATGCACTTTTTTGGTCAACACATATATTCAAGGATCATAGCTAATATCTCTTAAACTATACAAGATAGAGTGATGAACCAAAAAATAAAGTTACCACGTAATTACTGTAGGAATACAGATGTAAACTTTATTTTACAATCTATAATCAAGGTTAAAGCCTATGATGAAATATTGATAAAAATCAACAGAGCTGTAGACCATTTTGTTGTGAAAGTGGTCCAAACTCAAAGAAAGTACACAGTTGGATTCTACTAGTTCATTCGTGAAGAATGATGTAATTTTTATTATTAAATTCAGGGTACAACCCCCTGAAATCATGGTTTGAAGTTTAAAATATTGAGTTTTGACAGAAAAGATGAGTTACAAGGAAAATCATCAAAATTAGAGTTTTGATGATGTAATGAAACGCTCTTGGCAGCATAATAAGGTTATGTCAGGCTATCAGAATTAACTCTCTGATTTGCTGTAGCGTGTAAATCTTAAAAGCTATTAAGGATCAAAGTTTGAGCTTAATTTGATCATTTATGATCACTCACTGTAACCTTAAAGTAAGTTTAACAGTCATATGAGTGATGAAATTGGTGAATACTATTAGTTTATGATTAAAACTAATAAAATACACAAATTTTGGGGTTCTTCTAAGCCTCTGATGTCATCAACCCTAGAGTTATAGTGATAACTCTAAATAATGGTGTAATAATGATGTACTATGGTTTGATCATGATGTAACCATGCTCAAACCTTAAAATATTGATCAATTCCAGTGGATATGATCAGTACACGTCTACTAGAAGCCTGTTGGACTCTAGGAGGGAGGTATTTACTATAAATAGAGCTGTTTTTACTCTGTTTTCCCCTCAGACGCATCAAAAACATTAAATCAATTAAATTAAAAGGTAATATCTTTATTCTTTATATATAAATATTTTATATTATTAAAGACCAGATATCATCTTATTATAATCATCAATTTTGATGTGATCAAATCATTTATTTAATTGTTTTTGCTAAAAATCTCTATAAAATCTCATTTCCACCTAAAAATCAAGAATATTTGTAATTTTCTCTATTTTTTATTGTAAATACAATTTGGATAAGTTGTATTTACATTATTTGGCGGAAAATATTTCAAAATTATTATATTAAGTATTAAAAGTATGTTTTTTTCTCTTATTATAATAATTTTCTCTTTATTATTACTTTAATAATTCTTTAATTAATATAAATAGTATTTATATTAATTTATAACTTCAATATTGGTAATATTATTGTTATTAATTGTTTTTTATTAATAAAAAAAAATATTTTACACCTTTATCATTTGTTTGTAACAATAATAAAGTGCCATTAAATATATTACTTATTTTATATTAATATATTTATTTTATTATATTATATTTTATAATAATAATTATATTATCATATTTAATTGATAATATAATTATTTTTACGCCATAATTATAATAATTATTTTTATCTTATTTGTTTCATTTATAAGGACATTCATAGTACAATAAGTATAATATTCGTAATTTTTACTTATTGTTTCATAGTCAAACCTTACATTTGGGGGCCTGGCCGTGATATTTACTCTAAAAGACCTTTAAAGAGATTCTAATTGGGTTTATCCAATAATAAATTATAACCATAATCATAAAGTTATATAATAATTTTATATTTATTGATTTTAAAAGCTTTTGAGCCATTTGGAAAGCAATTGTACTGTCTTACACGTGGGCTTCACATCCTTAGACTTGCAAAATCCTTTTTTGAGTGACTCTAGTGATTAAAAAAGATATTTTATAAATTATAAATGATTTTATATTATAAATTAATTTTATAAAAAGAATCATATTCATTTTATTTTATTCTTTAAAAATAAAAACATAAAAAATAATAAAAATATTAAAAACCAATAAAAAAGTTATTTTATTCATTTTAATTTAATTTCTTTAACTATTTTCACTTCTTAAAAGATATAAAAGCAATTTTTACGTGGAAAATTGTCATATCTTACCAAAAATAACACTTTTATATAAAAGACTTATATTTATTTGTCTTTTTTAGTGTTTGAAGATAACCCAACAGAGGACAACCAAACCACTTTTGAAAGATTTGTGGAAGAAACTTGTCAAAGTTCTCCAACACCAATAATTACCAAGAAAAAGAAAGCCAAGAAATTGGACTTTCCAGTACCCACCATTCAGGACTCTGAAGGTGAGTACCTCATTTATAAATTTCCATAAGAAAATTCCTGTTCTGAAATCCTCTTATTTCTTATTTTTCTTATGATATGACTACCAGAAGAGGCTCCCAATACTCCATCCAATCAGATGGAGCTGGACTCAGAGGTAGAATTGATTCCTCACAAGGGAAAAGGAAGGGCAATATCCCCAGTGGAACAGAATCCACACAAGGAAGTGCCTTATCCCAAAGGCAAGTCCCAGAAATGCCCATGATATCTGAACCTGAATTGGAACTAATTATGAGTGACTCAAACCAATATAAATCACATTCAGAGGGCTCAAATAGACATTTACATGAGCCAATACAAACAGTACTACACAGTGTACAAGGACAAAGATTGGGAAATGTTGCCCAAAATACACCAAGGAGTGATGAACTCCTGGCACATCCTGAAAAAAGTTCTTCAAAGAGGAGGAAATAGTGAGATACTCCAACGGATGGAATCCACTATCATCCAAACCTCAAATCAAAAAGATCAAGGAGTATCATGCCAAAAAGAAGGAGGCAACCAAGGAAGAAGCCCCAGTAGCTTCTACCAGCAAGCCCCAAGTCAACCCACTTCCCCAAGAAGGGAAGAAGAACAAGAAAAAGAATTGGAGAAGAGCATATTCCCCAAGCTATAGGATCCCCGAAATCCAAAAAGATGCCATGGAAAATGTCTTCAACATGGCCAGAACTTTGATGGAATTCAAAGACAAAGAGGAACAAAGAATGAGACAACCCCATTTCCCAAATGAATAACCTTGTCTCCTGATGTTGTAAATACTTTAACAGAGCTTAAAAATAGTATTTTACCTCTTAAAGACATCAAAAATAGTTTATTCTCTTTCCAAGAAATAAATAATAGCTTATCATCTCTCACAAACCTTGTTGCACAAAATAAGAAAGAAATTGATAACATAAAATTTATGATTGAAAATAATAAACCAAAAGTATTAATTGACAATACTCAGAAATTAATACAAGGACAACAAGAGTTGTACAAATACATAAGTGACATCAAAGAAAAAACTTTGACAATCAATTATGACGTGAGTATTGACAATCTTACAGAAAAATTTGAAGAAAAGACTTCATCACACAGAAAATTACTTTTGGACCATGTGGAAAAGAGTGATGAACCAAGAATTCATCTAAAAGATGACATTCAAAGTGAAATAAGGCTTATTACTGAAAAAATGGATAAAATTAATGAGGCTAACTTAAATATACCAAAGTTATCAACACCATTTTCTCACATAAGAAGCCCTGTTAAACCAAAAGAGGAATTAACAAATCCATTCATAACATACTTGAGTCACCAAGACAATAACCAAGTCTTAATGAAGGAAGCACCTCAATTGAAAGAATGGCCAACATTCACAGGAGAAGGTGAATATGACCACATGTAATTTATCAAAACAATTGACATGCTACAAGAAGATTATGCCATACCAGATGAATTAATCACTGCAATATTACATTCATTGTTTGAGAAATCTGAAAAAAGATGGTATTATGGCATAAGGCAAACAAATGGCAAAAATACCTGGTCTTGGTGGAAACAAGAAATAATCACCAAGTGGGCTAATGATGCCTGGAGGTACAAAATAGAAAATGCATTTGAAAATTCTTTCTTTGACCCAGACAAAGACAAACCTTTAACTTGGTTCTTGAAACAAGTGGAAAGACTTAATGCATTGTATCCAGAAATTTCACAAAAAATGGTGCATATGAAAATACTCAAGAAATGTGGAGGAGAGCTAGAACATGCCCTAAGAAGCAGGTGTATAGAGCCATGCTTCACAGAAGAGTATATTAATGCACTAGAAGACATAGTGACAAGAACAAAAATTGGCAGGACTTGGAAGAAATTGGACATTAAAAGCCCAAATAAACCATTTATCAAAAAAGATAAATCAAAAGAATCCTTCAAGCCCAATACATCCAACAATAATGAGCAAAGAAAATGCCATAAATGTGGAGGTATTGGACACTTAGCCAATAATTGCCTTAAAAAGGCAAAGATTAATGAAATTGTGGAAACAGAAAACCACAATGACAAAGAAGAGGAATCTGACTCTGAAAAAGAGACAGAAGAATCAGAAAGTTCTGAAAGTGATGAAATCCATATAATTAATGCACAAATTAATAATATTGATACAATTTATGAATTACTGGATGTTAACTCAAACTTACCACGAGTTGGGACATCTGACACAAACCTGACAAACTTACAAGATGCCAAAATTTATAGAACCAAACCTGCAAGAGAAATGGGATATACATCTGGAAAATCAAGTATAAGTATTGTTATGGTTGATAACCAAGAAGGAAAAGTTAACTTAGATACAGGAGCATATTTCACCTGTGTTGGTAAAAGTTATTTCAAAACCATTGTCCCAGACTGGCAAGAAAAACTTATTCCAATACAAGGTGTCAAATTTAGTAGTGCAAGTGAGAGCATGAAGACCCTTGGAATAATTGATTTAACACTAATTTTTCCTCATCCCTCACAATGTGTCAGAATCAAAGTAGAGTTTGTAGTAATGGACAACTGTACTAGTAATCACTTCATACTTGGAAATGACTACTTATCAATTTATGGTATAGATATTTTACCATAGGAGACAACAAAAGACAAAAGTTTGGCTTCTTAAATAACAAAAAACAAATCACAGTTATTAAGAATGAAGAAAAAATTCCAGAAAAGGAACTTTTTATATCTGAACAACTTAAAGAGGCAGAATTCAATCAAGAATTAACAGAAAAAATGAAAGAAAAATTGATTGACCTCTTATTTAAGTACAAAAATGCCTTTGCAACTGACAAAGAGCCACTAGGTGCCATAATTGGACATGAAGTGGATATAATTCTTAATGTGGAAAAGCCTTACCCACATTTACTAAGGATACCTGCTTACCCAGCTAGTCCAAGGGCTAGAGAAGCCTTAGAGGTAAACATTAAAGGATTAATGGACCTTGGAGTATTAAGAAAGGTAGGACATAATGAACAGGTAGAAGTCACTACACCTGTCATTATAACTTGGCATAATGGAAAATCAAGGATGGTAGGAGACTTCAGAGCCCTGAAGACCTATACCATTCCAGACAGGTATCCAATACCCAGGATCCATGAGACATTGACACAATTGTCACAACCTAAGTTCATCACAGCCATGGATGCCTTAAAGGGTTTTCATAAAAATGTCTTAACAGACAATGCCAAAAAACTATTGAGGATAATAGTCCACTGTGGAATTTTTGAATACTTAAGAATGCCATTTGGCATAAAAAATGCACCTTCCCATTATCAAAGAATGATGAATACCATATTTCCTGAAGAATTATCAGAAGGATGGTTAATTATCTATATTGATGATATCATAGTTTGCTCAGAAACTTGGGAAAATCACCTTACAAGACTAGAAAGGGTACTACCGAAAATAGTCCAAGTGAATATGAAAATTTCCTTGAAAAAGTGTCATTTTGCATACAGTGAATTAAAAGCACTAGGACATGTTGTATCTGGACTTAGTCTAGGCATAGACAATAATAAAGTAGCAGCAGTGCTACTTAAGCCAATGCTTCAAACAAAAAAAGAAATGCAATCATTTATAGGATTTGCTGGTTACTATAGACAGCATATAAAAGACTTTGCAAAACTTGCTAAATCCTTATATAAGCTATGTGACTAACAAACAGTCTATTAAATGACAGAAGAAAGAGTCAAGGCATATGAAGAACTGAAAAATTCCTTAACAAATGCCCCATTTCTTCTAATGCCAGATTGGAAACTACCCTTCAAACTTTACTTTAATGCTTGTGGAGAAGGACTGGGTGCTGCAGTACACCAGACACAAATTATCAATGATAAACCAGTGGAAGGACCAATTTGTTTTATTTCAAGACAGATAAAGCCAACAGAAGCAAGATATGGAGCAAGCCAAATGGAATGCCTCTGCTTAGTGTGGGCTTTAGAAAAATTACATTACTAGTTGGATGGAACAGTATTTGATGTGATTACAGACTGTAATGCGGTAAAATCTCTATTAAATATGAAAACTCCAAATAGACATATGCTGAGATGGCAAATTGGAATCCACGAATATAGAGGAAATATGACTATTGTTCATAAATCTGGTAATATTCATAAAAATGCAGATGGTCTTAGCAGATGGGCTCTAGCAAATACCCCTGACAATCCAGCATGGGTACCACAAGAAGAACACCATATAGAAGGAATATGTGTTACAGAAATTGGCACAGAATTCTTTAACCAAGTTAAAGAAAACTATAAGATAGACAAAAATTGCCATATCTTAAGCCAACTTCTACTGAAAGACTGCAAAGACCCATCACTTTCATCAAAACTAGATGAAACATGGAAAAAGGCATATGATGAAGGAAGATTCCACCTCCTTGATGGAATCCTTTAGCATAGAACAAAACACACATGTGTTATGTCCTTAACAGATAGAACCCTGATAAACACTATTTTACATGAGTGTCATGATAGTGTTGCAGCTGGACATCTTTCAGAAGACATAACACTAGAGAGGGTGAAAACCTGCTCTTGGTGGCCAAATTGGAAGAAAGATGTTACAGAATACTGCCAAACCTGTGACAGATGTCAAAAAGCCAACGGAGCCACAGGGAGGAAATTTGGAACAATGATCCAAATACAAGAACCAAAATCCCCTTGGGAAATAGTTCATATGGATTGGGTAACAGCATTACCTCAAGGAGGAGAGAGAAGCTATAATGCATTCCTTTTATTGGTTGACAGGTATAGCAAAACTCCCATGTTCCTACCATGTCATAAAGATGACACAGCTATGGACACAGCCATAATGATATGGAATAAAGTCATTAGCCATACAGGCTTATTCCAGAATATTATAAGTGACAGAGACCCAAAGTTCACTTCAGCATTATGGACAAATCTCCATAACTTGTTTGGGACAAAGTTATCATTCTCAACAGCTTACCATCCTCAAACTGATGGTTTAGCAGAAAGAATGATACAGACCTTAGAGGACATGATCAGAAGATTCTGTGCTTATGGGCTAGAATTCAAAGATTCTTATGGTTTTACCCATGATTGGTGTACACTAATACCAGCTCTTGAACTGGCATATAAAACATCAATCCATTCTTCTACTGGCAAAAAACCAGCAATGCTAGAAAAAGGTTGGAATCGAAGACTTCCTTATGATACCCTCAAAAAGGACTTAGTGGATATACATTCAACAGCAAGCAGTTTTAAGATAATGCTTGACAAGGCAAGACACCATGCAAACAGATGTATGCAAGACTCTTTCAAATATGCAAAAGAAAGATGGGATAAAAGTCCTAAGCCACCTGATTTCAAAATAGGAGACTTGGTGCTAGTATCAACCCTCAATTTCAAAAACATAAAAGGCCCAAATAAATTAAAATATTCCTTTGCAGGACCATTTATTATAAAAGCACTTGATGGACCCAATGCTGTGCAATTGGAACTCACAGGTGAACTAATGAACAAACACCCAACTTTCCCTGTAAGTCTGATAAAACCTTACAGCTCAAGTGACAAGGAGTTATTTCCACTAAGAAATAAACCCCCACTTGAAATTCCCCCCTTGGAAGAAGGAGAGGAAAAGAAAATAGTAAAATTCCTTAAAGAAAGAAGGACAAGAAACAAAAAAGAAAGAGAATACCTTGTAAGGTATAGAAATTCAACTCAAGAAGATGAATGGCTACTTGAGAAAGATATAATAAATGCTGATAAACTACTAAGAAGGTTCAGACATGAAAGAAAGCCTGAAAAATAGAAAAGTTAAGCATTATTGAGCTTCAAGACTAATAAAGTCTATTGAAGAGGTAGGACAGTGGATGATACCCTAATTACACATATCAGATTGTGGTACAATCTTTTTTGGTGGTAGGGAATGTGAACCTTTGAGATATGACAACATACCCAAAAAAAGTCACAAGAAATATTTAATATAATTGTACATTAAAAATAATTACCTTAAAACTACAAAAATACCATAAATTGGCATAAAACTTGGTTTAACTTGCAAAGCAATGAATAAACATGTGAAATAAATTATACCATTGGATTTCCCATGGTCAAATACACATATACCATTTTTATGGTGTATCTGTAAAGTCAATATTTAACAAGTTATAAGTAATAATACCTTATAAAAAACACAAATCCGTATTTATTTCAAAGACCCATGAAACAGTATGTGAAATAAATGGTACCATTGGAACCTCCATAAAAATCCACATATAAAACAATTAAGAAGCTAAGCTTCAAAATCAATACTTAAGGAATTAACCTGAATATATGCACTTTTTTCGTCAATGCATATATTAAAGGATTTTAGCTAATATCTCTTGAAATATACATGATGGAGTGATTAACCAGAAATAAAGTCATGACGTAATTACTGTAGGAATACAGAAAGGAAGTTTATTTCACAAGTTATACACAAGATTGCAACCTGTAAGGAATTATTGATTAAAATCAACAGAGCTGTTGACCACTTTGTTGTGAAAGTGGTCCAAACAGAAAAAAAAGGAGACAGTTGGATTCTACTAGTTCATTCGTGAAGAATGATGTATTTTTATTATAACATTCAAGGTATAACCCCTTGAAATCATAGTTTGAAGTTTAAAATATTACATTTCAACAGAAAAGATGAGTTACAAGAAAAATCATCAAAAATAGAGTTTTGATGATGTAAGGAAATGCTCTTGGAAGCATAATACGGTTATGCCAAGCTATTAGAATTAACTCTCTGATTTGCTGTAGCGTGTAAATATTAAAAGCTATTAAGGATCAAAGTTTGAGCTTAATTTGATCATTTATGATCACTCACTGTAACCTTAAATTAAGTTTCACAGTCATATGAGTGATGAAATTGGTGAATAATATTAGTTTATGATTAAAACTAATAAAATACACGAATTTTGGGGTTCTGCCAAGCCTTTGACGTCATCAAACTTAGAGTTATAGTGATAACTCTAAATAATGGCGTAATAATGATGCAATATGGTTTGATCATGATGTAATCATCATCAAACCTTAAAATATTGATTAATTACAGTGGATATGATCAGTAAACGTCTACTAGAAGCCTGTTGGACTCTAGGAGGGAGGTATTTACTATAAATAGAGCTGTTTTTACTCTGTTTTCCCCTCAGACGCATCAAAAACATTAAATCAATTAAATAAAAAGGTAATATCTTTATTCTTTATATAGAAATATTTTATATTATTAAAGACCAAATATCATCTTATTATAATCATCAATTTGGATGTGATTAAATCATTTATTTAATTGTTTTTGCTAAAAATCTCTATAAAATCTCATTTCCACATAAAAATCAAGAATATTTGTAATTTTCTCTATTTTTTATTGTAAATACAATTTGGATAAGTTGTATTTACATTATTTGGCGTAAAATATTTCAAAATTATTATCTTAAGTATTAAAAGTAGGTTATTTTCTCTTATTATAATAGTTTTCTCTTTATTATTACTTTAATAATTCTTTAATTAATATAAATAGTATTTATATCAATTTATAACTTTAATATTGGTAATATTATTGTTATTCATTGTTTTTTATTAATAAAAAACAATTTTTACGCCTTTATTATTTGTTTGTAACAATAAAAAGTGCCATTAAATATATTAATTATTTTATATTAATATATTTATTTTATTATATTATATTATCATATTTAAGTGATAATATCATTGTTTTTATGCCATAATTATAATAATTCTTTATTATTATAATTATTTTTATCTTATTTATTTCATTTATAATGACATTCATAGTACAATAAGTAAAATATTAGTAATTTTTACTTATTGTTTCATAGTCAAACCTTACATTTAATCTTTCCAATTTGTTTTTTCCTTTAATTCCTCATCATGTATCATACCTACAATTTACATATGTAATTCAATTGAGTTTTACAGTACACTACTGTAATAATTGACACCTCATATGTAAATCAAAGTTCAATTGTGTAATACACGCAGACATTTTGACAATTCAATTGAATTCAATTGAAAATACTTCAGCTCCTCAAAACCTCTAAGCTATACACAACACCTCAATTTTAACGCAAAAATTGATGATTGAAACTACATGTGATGTGAATTAAACTAAGGTTTTGAGGATTTTCAACTTTTATATAGAAAATACAAAAACTTAATTTAAGCTTATTTAGACTTGAGTTACAGAAATTTCACTGAGAGGTGACCCCACCAAATTTTTTATAACTAATCCAATGGTGAAATAAATTTTATATGTTTATTTGTTAGATAAAAAGTTATGATAAATTTTATTTAACTTTTTTCCAAAATTATTTTATTTTGGGTCATTTTGTTGAAAATTCATTTTTACTTAATTTTTCCAAGTAAAAATGTGTTTTTACAATTTTAAAATTCAATGTATTTTTATTTTTGAATTATAATTAAATTTTTGATTTTGTATATAAATTCATATTTATATTTGAATTCTTATTTTAATAATATAAATAATTTTATTTTATTTATGTGTGTATATTAATTTTTTGTGTGTGGTTTTTTGGGTATTTGAAAATACCTCTGAGGCTCACATTCCCTCCCCCTAAAAAAAAAATATTACTTTGTAATATTTTTATATCTAGTATGTCTGAATCTTCTGGGAAGTTTGGTAGCTTCAGGTATTTCCTTTTCTTCTAACCATTCATCTTCACAAGTTGGGTCAATGTACCTAACAAGGTATTTCCTTACTTTTTTGGTTCTTAAATTTCTTTCTTTAAGAACTTTTGTAATCTTCTTAATACCAGATCTCTCAATAGAGGTATAACTTGGGGAACCTTAATCCTCAAGGGAAACCTTTCAGAATCACTAGATTTATATGGCTTTATCAAGCTCACTGGAAATGTAGGATGCTTATAACTAAGTTATTCAGATAATTCTACTTCAACAGCATTTTCTCCATGGAGGACTTGAATAACAAAAGGTCCTGCAAAGGAGTCTTTGAGCTTTTTACATTATTTGATGTTAGTGAGTTTGGTGGTGGATACTAGTACTAAATCCCCCACTTTGAAATCAGGAGTGGCATGTGATTTGTCCCATTTATCTTTAGCATATGCAAATGAGTCTTCCATGCATCTTACTGCATGCTTTCTAGCTCTGTCTAGCATTCCTTTGAAGATGGCAGCTGTAGGACATATTTTAACCAAATCTTTCCTTAAAGAATCTTGAGGTAACTTGGGATTTCATACTTTTTCTAGAATAGCAGGAGTTTTATTGGTACTGGCATGAATTGATGTCTTATATGCCAATTCCAGTGCTGGTAGAAGATTACCCCAATCATGAGTGAATCCATCACAATCTTTGAGCTCAAGGCCATATGCACAAAGTCTTCTCAGCATGTCTTCTAAGGTTTGTATCATCCTTTCAGCTAGACCATCAGTTTGTGGGTGGTAAGCTGTAGAGAAAGACAGTTTAGTGTCAAATAATTGGTGAAGATTTGTCCACAGTGCTGAAGTGAATTTGTGATCCCTGTCACTAATGATATTTGTGAATATTCCAGTCCATGAAACTACTATATTCCATATTAGAAGAGCTGTATCCATGGCTGTATCATCTTTGTGACATGGTAAAAAGATTGGAGTTTTACTGAATCTGTCTACAATCACTAGGCAAGCATTATAACTTCTGTAAGCTCCTGGTGGTAGGCCAGTTACCCAATCCATATGGACAATTTCCCAAGGTCTGCTGGGTTCTTGGATTTTGATCATATTTCCAAGTCTTTTGCCAGTGGATTTATTTGCCTTTTGACATCTGTCAAAGGTTTTGCAATACTCTGCCACATCCTTCTGCCACATTGGCCACCATATGCAGGTCCTTACTGTTTCTCTTGTTCTGTATTCAGACAGATGTCCTGAAAAAGGGCTGTCATGGCATTATTTCAGTACAAGATTGATTATTTACCTGTTCACAACTGTCATGACACATGTGTGCTTTTCCTGTGGTAAATTATACCATCCAGTAGGTGAAATCTTCCTTCATCATAGGATTCCTTCCATAATTCATCCAAGGCATGTATTAGAGAGTTGTCTTTACAGTCTTTGTTAAGTAATTGGCATAAGATTCTAGAATTCTTATCCTGAGTGGAACTGTTTCTTACTTCTTCAAAGAAGGTGGTGTTCAAGTCTGTAACACTTATTCCTTCTATTGGGATCTGTGGGGAAGCTTCTTCTGGCACATAAGCAGGATTATAAATATTATTTGGTGATGGCCATCTGCTTAGTCAATCTGCATTTTTATGAATATTACCATCTTTATGAGCAATGGTCATATTGCCCCTATACTCTTGTATGGCTATTTGCCATCTGAGAATATGTCTGTTGGGTGTTTTCATGTTTAAAAGTTATTTAACAGCGGTACAATCTGTTATCACTTCAAAAACACATCCTTCCAGAAAGTATTTGAGTTTTTCTGAAGCCCAAACAAGGCATCAACACTCCATCTGACTTGCCGCATATCTGGCTCCAGCTGGTTTGATTTGCCTGGATATGAAACATAAGGGCCCTTCAACAGGTTTATCATTTAAAATTTGGACTTGATGAAGTGCAGTACCAAGCCTATCCCCTGATGCGTCAATGTAAAGTTTAAAGGCCAGTTTCAAGTCTGGAATCAGTAAGAGTGGAGCAGTGGTCAAGGCTTGTCTTAAAGATTCAAGGGCTTTTACTCTGTCAAAAGTCATTTCAAATACTGTGTCTTTGTCACATAACTTATGAAGAGGTCTTGCTATGGATGAAAAATCTTTAATTTTTTGCCTGTAATATCCTGCAAAGCCCAAAAATGATTGAATTTCCATTTTGTTTTGAGGCATACGTTTCGGTAAGACTGCTGCAACTTTATTTTTGTAAATCCCAAGGGATAGACCAGATACCACATGTCCTAGTGCTTTGGGTTCCTTAAATACAAAATGACATTTCTTCAAAGAGATTTTCATGTTCACAAATTTGATTTTGGTCAAAATTCCGGATAATCTGCACATATGTTCTTCCCAAGTCTTGGAACAGAGAATAATATCATCAATGTAAATGCTCAGCCATCCTTCTGAAAGCTCTTCAGGGAAATTTTCATTCATCATTCTTTGGAAATGTGAAGGTGCATTTTTTATTCCAAAAGGCATCCTCAAATATTCATAAACTCCACAATGAACAATAATTCTTAACTATTTTCTTGCTCTTGGTGTCACTAATGTTTGATGAAATCAGTTAAGGGAATCCATAGTGCTTATATACACTTCTTGATATCTTTGGGTGAGGGCAATTTGGATTTTTGGTATTGGGTACCTGTCTGGAACGGTTTAAGTGTTCAGAGCTCTAAAGCCCCCAACCATTCTAGTATTTCCATTACTCCATGCCACTATGACTGGTGTAGTTATTTCTACTTCTTCATTGTGGCCCACCTTTCTTATTACACCAAGGCTTAGAAGTTCTGTAATATAAATTTCCAGAGCTTCTCTTGATTTTGGCCTTTCTGGATATGCAGGTCCTCTTAAGATTGGTGGATAAGGTCTCTCAATATTAAGAGTAATTTCAACTTCATGACAAATAATTGCCCCCAGGGGTTCTTTATCTCAAGAAAATACTTCTTTGTGGTCATATAAAAAAGCAGACAGTTCATTTTCTTGTTTATCACTCAAATGAAGGCTTATTTCAGCTTCATTTAACTGTTCAGACTTGAATTTCTCTAACTCTAAGTTGATTGGTGATACTTTGTTCACTGTAATTTGTCTTTTAAATGGTAAAAAGGACAATCTTTGGCACTTATTGTCTCCAATAGTCAAGTATCTGTCCTTGTTGTTATGTAAATCTATGCCATACATGATCAAATAATCATTTCCCAATATGAAATGGGTACTGGAGCAATTTTCCATAACAACAAATTCAACAATGATTATTAAATTTCCACTATATGTGGAAATATGACACTAGTTTCAAATATTCCCAATGCTTTCATCGGGTTACTTGAAATATTGAATTTTATGCCATCAATTGGCAACAATTGATCTTCAAAATTTGGTACACAAGCTTTAAGAAAGGATTTACCTACACAAGAGCAGAATTTTCCTGGATCAAGTAGTAGTTTAGTGGGTTTTTTGTGAATTACCACTTCTGTTATACAGGAGTTACCAGCCGTATACCCTTTCCCCCTGATTGGTTTGGTTTTCATAAACTGTGCATCTTGAATTTTTGATAAATCAAGTTGGCTATTGCTCAACTGTGGCAAGTGTGAATAGGATTCCATGATGTCAAAGGTGGAATTGATATCTTCTATATCCTTTGAAGATTCAGAAAATATTGATGATTTATCATCTGAATTTTCTTCAATTGCATCATCTTTTTCAGCATCAGGTTCTTTTTCAATGTTAATTTCATTGATTTCCCCCTTTTTGGACATGTATTGCATAAATGTGTGGTGCTTTGGCAAATATGGCACTTTCTGACTGTATCTGCAGATTTATATTTCAAATTATTAGAATTCTCTTTGGGGTTTTTGTCCACAGAATCTTTCCAAGGTGTATTAAACTTTGTTTTGAGATTCACCCTACTAGGACCAATTTTGGTTCTGGTGGTTACTTCTTCCAATATATTAATAATATCCTCTGCTGAAGCTTGTTCGGTAGTCTTGCTTTTGACAGCATGCTCTAAGTCACCTCCCCATTGTCTCAGAATCTCCCTGTGGATCATAAATTCTGACATGTCAGTGTATAATGCTGTTAGTCTGTCTTTTTGTTGGCAAAACCATGGTAAAGCTTTGTTTTTATCAGCATTAAATTTGGTAGATTAAAAGGCTTTTTCCGCTTTAAAACTCCAAGCATCATTGGCCCATTTGTTGATAATTTGGGTTTTTCACCAAGTCCAACTTTGGTGTCCATGTGCTTGTCTTAATTTGATATACCATCTGTGAGCTGATCTGGTAAACGAGGTGTTAAATCTAGCTGTTACTAATCTGTCTGGTATTTCAAAATCTTCTTTGATCATGTCAATACCTCTGATGAATTCCATATGGTCATATTCTCCTTCACCACTAAAGTGAGGCCATTCCTTAAGTTTTGGAACTTCTTTCAAGAGTTCTTGGCCCATTGATGGTTTCAAGTTATGAAAAGAAGTAGAAAATTCATTTTTTAACTGTGAATTTTCAATATCCAATACTTGTGGATTGGGAATCCTTGAACCCTCATTTTAATTCAGAGGTGTAGACATTATTGGTAAGGTGTTTAGTATTTTCTCAATATCATTCATTTTACTGTTGTTACACCTTTGTGAATTTCTTAATTCATGTTTCAACCTTTGTATAGAGTTCATTACATTCTTTTTATGATCATCCTCTTTATATGTCAGCTCATTCCATAATTCTGTCTGTTTAGTATTATCAGAGATAACCTCATTTAACTTTATTGTTAATTTTGATATTTCCTCCTTTGAGGTATCAAAACACTTTTTCAAGGAAATTATATGTGTCTTTACTTCAGTAAATGATTTTGAAATATCATCAAGAGATTTCTTATTATCCTCTTTGATAGTACTTATGGCTTGTTTTATTCTTGTTTCAATTATGTCATCAATATTAAATTTATAATATTTGTCTGTTAATCCTTCAATAATGTCAGATTATTCATTTATCTTATTTCCAAAAGAAGTATCATTGTTGGAAGTTTTAATTGTTGTTAAAACGTTTTCAAAATATATAAGTGTTTCATTGATTTGGCTCAGACTCAAGTTATTTGTTTTGAGATTGTTACAAATTGATTAATTTTTATCAGAAATATGACTTTTTACGTCAGTTATAGCTTCATACAACTCTGGGATAGCATCAAAAAGGTCAGAAATAATTTCTGATATTTTAATCTGGCTTCCTCCTTCTTTTGTAATTCCATCACTGTTCTGGACATCTGAAATACATTGTCCATGGAATCCTGTTGAATATTTTGAATCCTGTAACCCTGGCTGTAAGGTTTTGTGGCTGGTGCCTTTCCTTTGACCTTTTTCTGAGATTGTGGCTTCTTTTTCATGTTGGAATTGCTGCTGCTGCCCCCTGGGGCTGTTTTTGGCACTTGTTTGGGTGGTGGACGGTTGTTTTTCCTCCATTATTCTGTTAAGAGCATCATGTTCTTCTTTTCCATAAATGGATGCCATCCATTGAGTAACTTGCAAGTGTTGGGATGGCCAAGGAATTTTCTTACAGTCAGGTAAGAATTAATGCGGTTTTTCCACAGATATGCAAGGATCTGGTACTCTTTGTGTTGCAATCCATTGTTGTAAGCATTCTGGCTGGCTTTGTAAATGTGCACTGAGGCTTCTTGTGGAAGTGTCAGCTCTTTTCAAAGGTAAGAAAGTTTTATCAGGTTCAGAATGACACAATTTATGAATTTGGAGGTCATCAACTGACCCTTGTCCTTCTGTAACTGATTGGCTTCTGCCATAATCATGTCTATGACCTTTCTGGGAGCTGCTTGAGGGGCTATAGCTGGCTGCTGATCTGGTTGAAGGCATATTTTATGATTAAAAAGCTTTAAAATAGTAATTTTACTTCGAAAAACCTACTATTGGCCAAATTCTTAGCTTTCCGAAGAGTATTACTTATATTCAAGTTAATTAATTCAGAAGAAATTGGTTCAGGTTGATTATTCTGAGTCACAATAACAGTACTATTATGGTCAGAATTAACTTTACTGGCAGGAATAATTCTGGAAACTGTTGAGGCTGTTTCAATGTTTTCTTGTCTCACCACATTGTCAGACACTAAAATTAGTAAAAAAGCCAATTAATTAAGTAAAAAAAAAGGTGTTTCAACAAGGAAATAAAAATATAAGCCTCACTTAAAATGAAAAAAATCATTCTTTTATGGATTTTTTGAATTATAAGTATTTTTTATATGTTTTTTACATTTTTCAATATAAGAAAAAGGATTAAAAAAGAATAAAAGAATATGTCACAGGTAAAATATCACAGAGGGGCCCCCAAATGTAACATGTGGATATGAAACTTTGATTAAAAAATCAAGTACTTTTCCTGTCCTCTAAATTGGTATAAGGTGAAATAGAATTAAAAATAGTAAAAAATAGTATTTTTAAGAGAAAAAAAGCCAAATTTATTGTTTTTAAATTCATAAGTATAAAACAATGATATTATAAAGATTTATTGTTTTACCAAAAATGAAAATGTATCCAACAATACTCTACAAGAGATATTTAAGGCTACAAAAGAAATTTCTTCAAGAGCAATTTCAATTGGAATTAATTGAGCAAATAACTGCAAGCAATTAATTAAAGAACAAAGTCTTTAAAAAGATATTTAAAGAGAAAACACGTCAAAGGGTGACCAGAATGAATTTGCAAACAAAGTGACAAAGTTAACAGTGATGAAAGATGCTTTAATTCACTTTTGGGGTTGTTCAGGGGTGAAAATGATTATAAGAGTTACAAACCATGATTATAATGATTTTTCACGTGGTTAAAACGTTCAAAATGATTTATAAAGGTTGGTTGGAATCTTTTATTGATTGGTTTAACAATGTTGAAACTAATTATAAGAGGAAAAGATTCTAACATGAAGAGAAAAGTGGGGCAAAGAAGACATTCTTTTATAGCCATCAATTTTCTTACTCCAAAAGTAGAATGTACTCTTGTAAGTTGTTGAAAACACTTTGACAACAGAAAATCCAATTATGGCATCATTGAACCCTGGTTTAGACCAAAAAAGGGCTGGTTTTAGTCATTTTTTGCTATTTTTTAGCCATTTTAGACCCTTAAATCAGCCATTACTATAGTAATACCTGGCCTAAAGCCTTCAAAACACGTCAGAATGAGTGAAAGAGACGTAGAAACCAGTTAAAACTGTTTCTACTAAGATTGCTTTATCTTACGGGTAGTGTTACCCTCTTGGAAACAGTTAAAACTGCCCTGGTTGGTATCAAAACCTCCTCATCAATTGAGTCACAAACCCTGTGACTCAATTCCAGGCCAAAAGTGATGAACGTTTTTGTGGATTTTGACATCTCACGCCTGTCAGCAAGGAATTTGTGGGTCAGGCTCCCCCTGAGAGCTAAAGTTCCTTTTCCCCCCAAATTGAATTTTTCCTTTAATTCCTCATCATGTATTATACTTACAATTTACATATGTAATTCAATTGAGTTTTACAGTACACTACTGTAAGAATTGAGCCCTCATATGTAAATAAAAGTTCACTTATGTAATACACGCGCACATTTTTACAATTCAATTGAAAATACTTCAATTCCTCATAATTTCTATACTATAAACAACACCTCAATTTTAACACAAAAATTGATGATTAACACTACATTTCATGAGAATTAAAGTAAGGTTTTGAAGATTTTCAACTTTTGTACAGAAAATACAAAAACTTAATTTAAGCTTATTTAGAGTTGAGTTACAGAAGTTTCACTCAGAGGTGACCCCACCTAATTTTTTATGAGGAATCCAATGGTGAAATAAATTTTATACGTTTATTTGTTAGATAAAAAGTTATGATACATTTTATTTAACTTTTTTCCAAAATTATTTTATTTTGGGTCATTTTGTTGAACATTCATTTTTACTTAATTTGTCCAAGTAAAAATGTGTTTTTACAATTTTATAAATTAATGTATTGTTATTTTTAAATTATGATTGAATTTTTGATGATAAATTCATATTTATATTTTAATTTTTCTTTTAATAATATAAATAAATTCCTTTTACTTATGTTTGTATATTAATTTTTTGTTTGTGGTCTTTTGGGTATATGAAAATACCTCTAAGGCCCACATATGTGCTGCATGTAATAAATGCATGCAAGGATTGGAAAGAACTTTTATGTGTTGGGGAAAAATTATCTACAGTCAAATGAATGAAAGAACCATTCCTTTGCTCAAGAATGGGAATTACAAACTTTGTCTATGAAACTCTCAATAATGATACTTATTATTAAGAGTAATATGACTGTCCTCAAATAAAAATATGATATAATTGAATTTTATAACCTTCAATGTAAATATAATTAGGATTTATATTTATAACTTCAATATTAAGAGAAATCATATATAAAAAATCACTATTATTCATACTCTTCATAATAAAAATTATGATACAATTATTCCATTATTATTATAGGTCAATGACAATTATAATTATAACAATATCAAAGCTCTACAAGAGAGAATTATATTTTGTTTATATAAATAAACCCAATTTTGAAATAATAAAACATATCAATTATAAACAAATTATTATACAAAAAAAGTGTAATAATAATTATAACAATAACTTTAAAAAACAATGATAAGTTAAAAAGATAGAATCTTTATGGAAAACTGACTTATAATCTATTATTTGATAAAAAAATTTCAAAAAATGTCAGAAAAAACTTCAACATAATACAAATAAGTTGAAACATACCCAATTAAGAATTAAGGGATCTTTGACCCATTTTTGGATTTTTAAAAAATATCTTTCAATAAGATTTTAAAAAATAGAGCAAGTATTGGATATCATAAATATATAATTAAACTCTATGATTTAAATTCTTCATTTATGAAAAGTATTGAGAATAAAACACTGAATAATTATTTATAGTAATATAAGATTTTTCAATGAGATATTTTTCTTTGGAAGATTTATTTTACTGATTGATGAGGGAAAATGGTAATGTGTCACAGGGGCTCTTCTAAGATGAAGAGGGCCTGGCACTCAGTGAACAGACTTACTTATGGAGGGCTCAGAAGAAAATACTCAAATGATAAGAGTAATGGAGTAAGAGGATAAATTCCTAGTCATAAAATGATAAGCATAAAAGATAAGAGAGACAAAACAAAAGCAATAATAAAGAGCCAACCACAAATAATCCTGAGTCACTGTTTCAACCTGTTCAGAAAAGAGAAAAGGAATTAATAAGGATATGGCCACCAGGACTCTACTGAACAGGTGAGGGAAGGCTAAGACTAACTTAATAAGTAATAAAATAATATTCCAAAAGTGAGAATAAAATAATATTAAATAATAAATCAACTATTTTAATTAACTGGGGGAAAAACCCCCAGGTGGGTGAAGAGGGGCTGGTATATGTGAGAAATACCAGCCTTGGAGTTTGAGTGTTGAGATACTGGCCTGTATGCTGGAAGAAATTGGATGTGGGATTGAATCCTGTATTGGTGAATCCAATACAGGTGATACGGTCAATACAGGTATTTGCGCCTGTATTGATGACAGGCCTGTATTTGGTGAATCCTGTATTTGAGTCTTGCCTGTATGGAACTGTATTGAGGTATGAAAACTGTATTGAGGTATGAAAACTGTATTGGGTGAATTATTGAATGAAACCCCCTTGCTGATTGAGTTCTGAAGGGTATCCATGATATAATGATTTGCTGATGATGATTGGAAATGCCCCTGCCTCCTTGGCTGTGACATTATCCCCCTCTTGAAAGTGGTGAGCTCTGAGCACCATAAGTATAGTGAGTCTTGATGAGCTTGCAATCAATTCAAACAGTTCTTTCCCCCAATTCCTTAAGATTTCCCCTTAAAACTTCTTCTTCAATCAATACTCAAACCAATCTTCATTTGACTATTTGTAGGTATTTTCCCCTTGATTTTGATTGTGAATTTCCTCTGTTCATTCAAAAATGCCTTCAATCTTCATAAAATTTTCTTTAATCTTGTCTTGAGTGTCTTCATCAACTTTCTTGAGTCCTCATGGCTTTTGAAAGGTGGTTGATTTGGGTTTTTGTCCCAAGACCACTTGAAATCATCATAATTTTGAATTTTAGAGTGTTGGCATAAGGTGGCCAACAATTGAAATTTTGGACCAAATGAGTAGTCCTGGCCAAAATCCCTGAAAGTGTGAATAAATGGGTTTTTGGCCATTTTGCGCATTTTTGCGCAAAGTGCACAAATTTTGCGCAAAGTGCGCAAATGCGCAATTATAATGATTTTGGCCAAAAAGGCCTTTTGAAGGCTTTTGACAAGAAAAAAGGCCCTTTTGCGCAAAAGTGTGCAAAAGTGCGCAAATGCGCAAAAATGCGCAAAATGCGCAAATTTGCCAATATGCCTAACTAAGCATATTATGATAATAATTGATCAAAAATGGCTTTTTTGATGTTTTGAGGTCTGATGTGGCCAATTGTGCCATAGTGCACATCTTGATGAAATTGGCCAATTGGGCCATTTGAACAATTGTCTTCTATGAACTTGATTTTTTTCTTGAATATCTTCTTCTTATCCCCTCCTTGATTGGTCAATTGCCATAAACACCTTGCTGATTGGGTTTTGGCTTTCAATTTTGATCTTAAGGAATGAGTTTAAGGCTGACTTGAAGAAGTTTTGATGAGGATTATCTGTAGGTGGTCTTTACCATTACTAGTGTTTTGCTCTTTGATTATTGAATGAATTGACTCCCCAAACATGATATGGGAGTGATGACTACTGCTTTTTGAAATAAGAAATAAAAATGAAAAAATAAAAATAAAAATAAAAGATACAAGTAAAAGAAATGAAAAATAAAAAATAAAAATGAAAAAGAATTGAGAGAAAAAGAGAGTAAAGAAAGAAATAAGAAATTCCTGAGGGTTGTCCTTCTTGTGGTGAGTTTCTTGATTTTGGCCAAAATGTTCTGAAAGATAAAACCAAGCATTTGATGCTCACAGCGTGGCCAAGGTAATGTTTTACAAGAATTAGACCCCTCAGGGATGCATACCAGGAGATGGAACTTACTTTCATAACTTCCACTCCCCACCAAGCACCATAAATGAAAATTGAAATATGCCATAAGATGAATTTGATAATGAATGTCTTGAAAGATAATTTATGGCATGATTAAAGAAAGAAGAGAAAATAAAAGAAAAGATTGGGCCAAATCTTGATGAAAGGTCCAAATCTTGAGGGTATTATGTTGCAAGGCCTTCTGAACCTGTCCAAAAAATTGACAAGTGCTCACAAAGTGGCCAAGGTGATTCTTACAACAAATTTGGGTAGAATACCCCCTTAAAGGTGCATGCCAGGAGAGGAACTTACTTTCATAAACTCCAATCCCCACCAAGCACCATAAATCAAACTCTTGAGGCATTTGGGCCAGGCTTGTCTGGATACAAAGTGTGAAAGTCCTTGACAAGGTCTGGGGAGTTGGTAAGGTTGGAAGCTGGTTCCCAAGTTGTTCTTTCTGGGTCTTCATTGAATCCTTTCCACTCCACTAAATACCATAATGAACCTCTCTTGAGTTTTGAGTCCAGAACCTGAGCCACTTCCCATTCTTCTTGCTCTTCCACTATTACTGGAGGTGGTGGCAATTGGTGTCGATTTGGGATAGTTGATTGCTTCACTGGTTCTAACAAGGACACATGGAAAACAGGGTGAACTGACTTCCATTGTTGAGGCAACTTGAGGTGATATGCATGGCTGCCAATCTTCTTGAGAACTTCAAAGGGTCCCAACCATCTTTCTGAAAGTTTCTTGGTGGGTCTTGTTGTCTTGATGTTCTTGGAAGCTAGCCATACTTTGTCCCCAGGTTGGAAATCCGGTGGAATTGCTCTATTTCTATCTGCATACTTCTTGAATCTTCTTATTGCTGACTCTAATTCTTCTTTGACAACTTGCTGTACTGATTGGAGTTTTGTTGATAACTTTCCAGCAGGTGAATCTTGAGAAACATGGATTGAGTCAAAGCTGGGATTTCTTCCATAAATGGTGAAAAAAGGTGATTGCTTTGTGGATGAATGTTCTGCATTATTATAGGCAAATTCAGCCAGAGGGAGCCAGGTGTGCCAGTCATCTTGATGGTAACTGACATACATCTGAAGATACTGTTCTAGAATCTGATTTACCCTCTCTGTCTGTCCATCTGTTTCAGGGTGAAATGCAGTTGAAAAATCTCTTGATATCTTGAGCTGCTGACACAATTGAGTCCAAAAAGATGAAACAAATAATGAACCTCTGTCACTAACAATACTGATTGGAAGACCATGTTTGGAAAAGACATGACTAATGAATATTTGAGCTAAGTCCAAAGCAGTGATTGTTGAATAAGTTGGAATAAATATTGCCATTTTTGAAAATCTGTCTACAACTACTAAAATGGAATCAAAGTTGCTTGACAAGGGCAATTGAGTGATAAAGTCCAGTGATAAAGAATTCCAAGGACCAGATGGAATTTGAAGAGGCTTGAGTAATCCAAACTTCTTATGGTGGATGTTCTTGTTTCTTGAACATTGCTGACATGAGGACACATAGTCCTTGATGATTTGATTCATGCCAGCCCAATAAAAATCCTTCTTGATGAGCTTGAGGGTCTTCTCCTGGCCAGGATGGCCATCCAACGGTGAGTCATGACGCTTTTGAAGAATGTCCAATTGAACTTCATGATTGCTTGGAATAACTACTCTATCTTTGAACAATAATAATTTTGCTTGAGGTTCAAAAGAAGAGTCTGGGACTGATTCTCCTCTTGCTAATTTCTTGAGGATCTCCTTATAGTCTTTGTCTTGCCATACTTGTCTTTGGATCTGATCAACTAAATCTGAAAACATTTCAACTTTTATGGAAAAGAATCTTGACTCTTGAATTTCATTTTGCTTGAGAACTTGATGAAAGTTTTGAGGATTCTTGCTGATGAAATCCACCCCCCTCTCTGGGTACACGTCGTCCCGACGTGACAAGGCATCTGGTAAAGTGGCCAGCCTGCCTGGGCGGTAAGTGATAACAAAGTGAAATTCAGACAAAAATTCAGCCCAGCGGGCCTGATGACGAGTAAGGACTTTAGAGGACATAAAATATTGGAGAGAACAATGGTCTGTCAAGACCTCAAAGGAATCAGAAAGAGAAAGGAGAAAGGCTCTCCAGCGCTTGAGAGCCCAAACTATGCCAAGGAGTTCCTTGTCATGAATTTCATAGTTGAGTTCAGCTGGTAAGAGCTTGCGACTATCAAATGCAATGGGATGCTTTCCTGAGTCATTCACCTGACTCAGTACAGCACCCAAGGCATAATCAGAGGCATCAGTCTCTACAATAGTTGGGAGAGAAGGATTAAAGTGAGAGAGGATAGGAGCAGTGGTGAAAGCTTCTTTGAGTATCTGAAACTGGCTAAGAGCTTCCTCATTGAAGATGAAGGGAGAATCTTTTTTGAGAAGGGAAGTGAGAGAAGAGATTTTTTTGGAATAATTTTTAATGAAACGACGATAAAAGTTGGCAAAGCCAAGAAAAGATTGGAGGGCCTTGATGTTCTTGGGCTGAGGCCAATTGAGTATTTGTTGAACTTTTGAAGAATCCATCTTGAGGCCATCACTTGAAACAACATAGCCCAAGTATTCCACACTTGAGGCATGGAATACACACTTGGAGGCTTTAGCAAACAAATTATTGTCTCTCAGTCTTTGGAGAACAGAGGCCACATGTTTAACATGTTCATCCAAAGAGCTAGAGAAGACCATAATATCATCTAAGTACACTACAACAAAAATATCCAAATAATCTGCAAATATATCATTCACAAGATTTTGGAATGAAGCTGGAGCTTTGGTTAAGCCAAATGGCATAACCAAATACTCATAACTGCCATATTTGGTTCTAAAGTCAGTTAAATGCTCATCCCCCTCTTTAATTCTCAGGAGATTATAAGCACCACGCAGATCTATCTTGGAGAAGATAGTAGCACCGTTAAAGACGGTAAGAAGCTGATTCATTGGAGGAACAGGATACCTGTTCTTCCTAGTGACAGCATTAAGTTTGCGGTAGTCAACACACAAACGAAGACCACCATCCTTTTTCTTAACAAAAAGGACAGGTGCTCCTGTTGAGGAGGAGCTTGGTCTGATGAAACCTTTCTCTACATTCTCTGAAATGTAGGCCCGCAGTGTTTCTGACTCATTCTTTGATAAAGAGTAGATAACACCAACTGGAGGTAGAAGACCCTCCAGTTCGATATGATGATCACAGGCACGGTGTGGAGGAAGTTTCTCTGCTTTCACTTTGGAGAATACATCCAAATATTTGTGATAAACAGGAGGGACTACCTTCAGCACAGTTTCAATCTCTTCTGGCTCTTCCTCCTCATCCCACTGCTCCTCCAGGGAGGCATGAAAAGATAAAGGAGGAAGGTCCATATCCCCTTGAAAGAGATGAAGTGAAGATATAGCAACATCTTCTCCAACATCTTTTATCTCTTTGAAGACTTCATCTCTTAATGGAAGTAATGACTGAGAGGGAAAAATGGAAGGGATATGGACAGAAGGAGGAAGGGAAGGTGTCTTAAGTTCACCAACCAGAGCAACACTGTTGACAGCAGTGGATAAGTCATTACTAGTAGAAGAAATAATACCACTAGAATCCTTATGACTAGAATCATAGGTGATCAATCCATTTTTGCAATCAATAGTGGGATTAAAATGGTAAAGAAAATCATAGCCCAATACTAGTCTTCTCCCTTGGGTGAATCTGTGATAAAGAAATCCCATTCAAAGCTTGGGAAGGAAGGTAAATCAACAACCCACTTGGTATAATGGGTGATGAACAGGGAAGTGGATTCATTAGAATCCAGAATGAAAAGAGGAATCCTTTCAGGGAGCTCTGACATGGTCAATGAGTACTTGAGAACAAAATTCTTTGCAATAAAAGAGTTTGTAGCACCAGAATCAATGAGAATACTATAAAAAATATCAGAGATTGAAGAAAAAATAAGAAATTTTAAAGATTTCTTGACACTAGTATTCAGAGTGCACAATTGTGCTCTTGAAGGAAATAAGTGAGAACCATTGAACACATCATGATTCCCACTCAGGCTTTTCCCTGCTTGCTAGGGAAGCCTTTTGATGACCCTTGCCTATTTTCAGGCCTCTTGAAGCATTTTTCAAATGGGTGTTTACCACCACAATAATTGCACAAGCCTTCTTTAATCCTCCTCTCCTTTTCAGAACCAATTAATTTGTTGTCCTTATTGAGGAGAGCAGCATGAGGCTTGTCTTTGGACATTTGAAAATTCTTCCCCTTCTTATTCTTATTGTGATAAGGCTTCTTGGATGATGAACTTTGAGGAGGCTTGGAGAAATTGGATCCAATGATTGGAGGCTTCCTCTCTTGATGACTGCCCTTTTCCTTTTGCCTCTCATGATATCTTGTGTCTAATTCTAAAGTGACATCCATAAGTTCTTGAAGAGTGTCAAAGGTTCCAGGGTGAAAAGCCAATTGGTCCAACAATCTTGATGCCAAGCCTCTTCTATACACATGAATGTAAGCTCTTTCCCCCCAATCGCCAATTCTTGACATTAAGCTTCTGAAATCTGCTATGTACAAGGAAACATGACCACTTTCCTTCATCCTCAAATTGTCCAACTCTTGTTCAGCTTTCCTGACTTCATTGGGGTCACCAAACAGAGTGAATAATTGAGATTCAAATAATGGCCAATTATTGAGGAGGTAGGAAGGGTCTTCATTGGAAATATTTGAGAGGTAAGGTTCAATCCACTTGCCAGCTCTCCCAGTAAGAAAAGAAGTTGAGTACAAAACCTTCTTCCTGTCAGAGAAGAAGTTTGCTGGATCATTATGGAAAATTAGTTGACAGGATTGGACAAATCCTCTCAACTTATGAGCTTGAGTACCATCAAAAGAATCAGGTGCCTTCATGGATGGAGTCTTGAAAGCAGGGGCTTTGGAATTGTCCCTGGGGGCAACTGCTTGAGTGAGTTGTCCCATGAACTGAGTAATTTGCTCCATCATCTTGAGGAGACTTGGTTCAGTTTGAGAGACAGGAGGTTGACTAGAAAGGGCTAGATTAGAACCCTGAGGCACCTCTGGAGCATTTGCCAAGGCATCTGCCACTTCAGTCTCCCCAGAATCATCCTCTTCCACAGACTCTTCCCCCTCCTCATCTTCAACTTTCCCTAATCTTGCTCTTGCACCTTCAGACATGCCAGGGTAGCCACCCAAAAGTCCAGAAAAGGATCTTGATCTTCTAGATTTCATTCCACCTCTTCTTGAGGGTGCTGCTCCTTCCATTGGTGGTCCTCTGTCCAAATTTGCACTCAGTTGATGAACTGATGGTGTGCGGTCAAGAGGAGCCCTTGCTGTAGGAGTGAGAACAGCTGGAATCTTCTGGGATCTAGTATGCTTGGCTGGGGGACTATGCTGAACTGGCATTATGAAAGAAGAATGAATACAAACTTGATGATACTTTGAATAAAATAAGGCTTGACCAAAACAATCAAATGAGAATCTTGATGAACTTGAGAAATCAATCAATAGTCTTGAAGTGAATCAATATGAATAAATCTCGAAGAGTGAAGATGACAAAGTCAAATTCTTATGAATAATCAATTTCAATCAATAATTCAAATCAAGTCAATTCAAATCAAATCAATTAAGTCTTGAGGAATTCAATCAATATCTTCAAAAATCAATTCAATTTTCTTGAGGAATCAAATTCAAATCAATAAATCAAATCAAATCTTGAGGATAAATCAGTTATCTTGAAGAATCAAATCAAGTCAATCAAATCAAATCAAATCAATCAGGTCAATTCAAAATCTTGAGGTGAAATCAATGTCTTGAGCAATCAATCAATCAATCAATAATCTTGAGAAATTTCAATCAAAACCACTGAATACCCCAAATCAAATAACCCTGAATGATGAATCAATTAACCCAACTAATTCCAAGCAATAAAACCTGAATAAACCTGAATTCAAACAAAAGAGAAATGAAGATGATAGAGAATAAAGTGAATTGGTCAGCAGAATAGAGAATTTAGAAAGAATAAATTTTCATGAGAATGAAATGAGATAGATGAAAATTGATGAAAATCATAAAATCATTAAAGTTCATAATCATTAAAAGGTCATAATAGAAGAATGAGAGAAATGAATAAAAGGAATGAAAAGAAAGAAGCAATTATGAGTTAATTAAAATAATGTCACAGGGGCTCTTCTAAGATGAAGAGGGCCTGGCACTCAGTGAACAGACTTACTTATGGAGGGCTCAGAAGAAAATACTCAAATGATAAGAGTAATGGAGTAAGAGGATAAATTCCTAGTCATAAAATGATAAGCATAAAAGATAAGAGAGACAAAACAAAAGCAATAATAAAGAGCCAACCACAAATAATCCTGTGTCACTGTTTCAACCTGTTCAGAAAAGAGAAAAGGAATTAATAAGGATATGGCCACCAGGACTCTACTGAACAGGTGAGGGAAGGCTAAGACTAACTTAATAAGTAATAAAATAATATTCCAAAAGTGAGAATAAAATAATATTAAATAATAAATCAACTATTTTAATTAACTGGGGGAAAAACCCCCAGGTGGGTGAAGAGGGGCTGGTATATGTGAGAAATACCAGCCTTGGAGTTTGAGTGTTGAGATACTGGCCTGTATGCTGGAAGAAGTTGGATGTGGGATTGAATCCTGTATTGGTGAATCCAATACAGGTGATACAGTCAATACAGGTATTTGCGCCTGTATTGATGACAGGCCTGTATTTGGTGAATCCTGTATTTGAGTCTTGCCTGTATGGAACTGTATTGAGGTATGAAAACTGTATTGAGGTATGAAAACTGTATTGGGTGAATTATTGAATGAAACCCCCTTGCTGATTGGGTTCTGAAGGGTATCCATGATATAATGATTTGCTGATGATGATTGGAAATGCCCCTGCCTCCTTGGCTGTGACATAATGAAATGACTCCTTTTATGCTTTAATACACCTCCTCTGTTATCACAGATGTTCTTAGAGAGCATTTCCCAATCAAAACTGGAAAAATAATAATTAAAGTTTGAGTTTCAACTTCAAAAATCACAATTTTCAATCATAATTAAAGCTGAAGGTGTTATTCTTAACAGCAAGTAGATTTAAAAATAATTAATGCTCATTATTTTGAAGTCTTAATATAAAAAAAGGTATAGCTTGAATTTCATATTATGAATATCTGGAAAATATAATTTTAAGCAGAGAGCTTTTAAATGAGATTTTTCATTTATTTATAAAGAAATCATAATTTACTTTAGGAATATTTGAATTTGGTATTTTCAAGTCTTAATACTATAAACCTTTTTTTAAAAAATTTGTTCTTCTTTAATTTATACACAGATGAAATTATGTTGTTAGATGTGTGAAAATTTCAAATCAATGCATTCAGAAATGAATCTTCCATCCATTTTTGACATAATTGTCTTTTTTCCATGTAAAAGTTCCAATATAAATTTAAGATTCTTTACAATTTCCTAATATTTGCTTTGACAGCCCTTGACACCTTGATTTCAAACCTGTATGAAGGGATTTACCCTTTGGTGGCTTGTAATTTCAGTTCAGATAAGTATAAAATATTTGGAGCTTTTATTTTAATTCAATGTCTAATATTAAAGCTTTGATAATGTTTAGAATCCTTCAATATGGGAGTGAAAGTTCATTTGGGCTGTTGCATATTTCAAAAGCTGGGTAAACTTCCATCTTTTGCCATTTTCCCCTTTTTTTAACCTTTTTATTTTACAAGCCATATCATGTCTTTGAATTACTTTAAATTGAGTCCATGAAGGATTTACAGTCTGTATGGAAGATTCTCAGCCAATTCAGTAAATACACACAACATCTTAATTCTAACACAATTTTTGTAATCTTACATAAACCTTATTTATATTTAATTTGTAATTAAATTTAACAATTGAAAAAAAATTATAAGAAGTTATAAAATTGAATAAGTATTCTGGGAAATTTGAAATAAATATCACGATAACAGCCAAAATTACCAATTTTGGGTATAACACCCTATGGGCTTACCCTAAATTATTTTTGGTATGGGATACAAAATTCAAAAAATAGTCATAACTTTGCTCATATGAAGAAAATTGATATAGTCATTTCTCCTTATTTTTGGCGTTAAAGACATTTGAAAAGTCAATTTTTGACCAAATCAAATGTATAAAATATTATTTGCAGCCTTAAAGGTATTTCATTCATACATCACAGGCTCAAAGGAATCTTTTCTCAATATTACACCCTTTTGGTGTATTTTTCAAGTTTTCTATTATTAAGAAATTCTTTTAGTACATTATTAATTGATATAGAGAGAAAAAAATGCTTTTAGATTACTCATATTATAATTTTCTTGCATTTTAAATCAATTTTATTATCAGTCTTATGTTTCCGGGATGGGCTTTTGTCTTTTACTAACAATGCTGATATAAAGGTTATTGAAACAAATTCATAAATTTTTTAAAGAATCAATGGAGAGTCAAGTATCGCCTTATGAGGGATGGGCCAAAAACAAGAAATATTTAATTTTGCATCAATCTCAACCCTTTGAGTGGTATTCTGGGTCTTTTTCTGTGTTTTACCCATAAAACTAATGTGTTAGGTTAGAAAATAAAGAAAACTTATATTCACAGAATTAAAATAATGTGGGAAATCCTTTCGTGTGGGATTCAAATGAGGAGGTACCTGGAGGGGGAAGATACAGGTAACTAGTTTTGGATTGCAAATAACTCCTTTGAAAAAGGGTGGTAAGGGTGTATCTTCTGACCAGGCAAAGATACAGAACAAAATATTCCCTAGAGGTAATAAAAAAATAACGGAATTGAGTTTCTTTACAACTGAAGAAGAAAAAATCCAGCAGTCTCAGATCAGATCTCATCAACATATAATGAGAACAATATGATTTCAGTTATATGGTCAATTTCTCAATCTCAGTGAGAAAATTGTTTGTATAATATTTATCTTTCAGGAATTTGGGGTGGAAAGTTTCCTCTTGGTGATAAAACAATCATAAGATGGGTTATGAGGTACTTTCTGGAAGGTTTCATGGGTAATGATGAGTTTGACTTTGTTCAGATGGAGTAATAATAAATTGAAATTATTTTTGAAGGCTTTGTTATATTTTCTTGAAAGTATGTGGTACTGTGGAGCTCCCTTTACTGTGAAATTGGATAAAGAAGTTTTTGAGGGGGAAAAACAGGTAAAAGGTTATGGGTTGCTGAAATTATTCTGTAACCAAGGGTGCTAATGGTATTTTAGCTTCCCCTCTGAATATACTAAAAAATCACCCTACCAAGCTCACAAATCAAATTTCAAGACTGTGGCTTTACAACTAGAGAAGAATTTTCAGCAGTCTCTATCAGACCTATTCAATAATCAGATTAATTAAAATAATAATTGAAATATCAATTTATAGGTAGATCACTTTGATTTGGATACCCCAAATAATAGCAATATCCAAGAAGTAATCAGAGATATAACATGGAAAATATTAATTATAAATGATAAGACCACTATGAGGTTTGAAAAGAGATACCATTGAAGGTTGATACTTCTGTTACTACTTGATAGTAATAATGAAAGTTATCAATACTAACAGTTGTGAGCTACTATTATGTATTTTGTTTTTACTTTGATAATAGTAATAATAATAGAATTCTTCCACTAGTGAGAAGAGTATAATATAATTATTTTTCAGCTTTTTGATTATGGGTATTTGACTAATAGATGAATTTAAAATATAGGCAGACCTACTGTTAACTAAAGCTAATTCTAAATCATGTTTAAGTGTAATATAATGTAAATAATTCTAATTTCTAGATGAACCTACTATTAAGGGATGAATAATCATTCTCCTTCTTCGTATATAATTCATTGGATAGGGAAAGCAGAGAAAATGAGAGAGATAGGCCTCCTTTTATGTTATGAGAAGTACCAAAAGGCTCTGCAGGTAAAGTTTTATTTTTTCCTATGAGATAATTTTACTTTTGTGGATTTTTGTACAAAAATTGAGATGAATTATCTGTTGCAATGCATTAGTAAGCTTGCACAGCCTTGAGGGATTAATGCTGGTAGGTAAAATTGATAATGGTGTCATATGACTGAGATATTTTCACTATTTCTTTGGCCAAAATTAAGGTTGAGATGTTTTTTCTGGTGCCTATTTTGATAGAAATATCAGATGACTTGTCCTTTACACTGTTTAGTTATCTTGTGCAGCCTTGAGGGTCAAATTCTGGTGACTACTATTATTCATTGGTCAGCTTTCACAGCCATGAGGAATTAATGCTGGTGAGTAAAGGTGAAGATGGTTTGATATAAATAAGACCTTGCATAATTTGTTTGTAATATTATGCAATTCAAGGTGATCATGCTGTGTAATGCGGAGATAGCATATTGAGCTTTAATATTTGATTACTTTAATTTTTGGAGTTTGGTGTGTTTTCCTTGCATGCAGATAATTGAAATTTATTTGAGAGTCAATTAAGTATTCTGTGGCTGTGTCATGTAAAGATTTCATGCATGTGGATTTCATAAAACATATTTGGGTTCCTGTATTGTTAAGTAAATCAAGGCTTTAGTTTATTTTCCATGTATTGAGTTGAATTCGATACTGCCAGATGATCCTTCTGTTTTGATAAAATTCCTGATGGATTTAGGGTAGATATCATGCTAAAACTTTACTTTTAACATGTAATTTTGTTTTTTCTGTATGTATCAACTAATATTATTCATTATGTCAAACTCATATGTTAGAATTCTTGTATAACTCCATAAGATTTAATTCCTTTATTATGCATTTAATTATGGAAATATATGGGTTATATCTATGCTGAATTCTGAAATCTTCTTTTCATAAGTATCCTTGATTTTATTACTGGGCTTGTGGGATTTGAATAATGTGTTTTGAGTGGTGAGTTCCTAAATTGGTCATTTAAATCTTGATTTTGCCAAATTTTAATTTTCAAAAATTGATTGAAACTGGGACAAAAGGTATGTAATACCACATTCCCCTCTCTATTTAATGCTTTCCCCTGAATTCTAGTTTCAATTACAGTATTATGGGTTCATAAATGGGAATATCCTTCTTTCAAATTTTTAATCAATAAATTAAGTTTATAGTTTCTTTTTGTAGCTGATTATGTTAATATTGAATATGCATAACTTCTCTTTTTGTTTTGTCTTCCTCCCAATTTCTTTTCCTTGATATTCTCCAATTCTGCGAAAGTTCACATATCTTTTGTTTAATTTCAATTAATTTGAAATATTCTGTTGATGATTCTTTATTCCAATTTTGATTCTCCTTTCCTCATAATGTATTTGACTTCTGCGGTTTCTTCTTTTTTTTATTTATATTAATTCCTGTTCAATAATGTCATTACTTCTTGAGGGAAATCTCCCTCTCCATTTGGTAAATCACTTCCTACTCTTAATAATTCCTTAATTAAATATGTCCCCCAATTTTTTCCATTAAAAGAATCAAAAAAATAAAAACCAGAAATTGGTCCATTTTTAAGGTAATGTAAAAGAACATTTCTTGAAGCCTAATGTTTATAATTGGAGTAAAATCTGTTGATTAGGCAGTTTAAGGTCATGATATGCACCATTTATTGAATTCTAGAAGCTCTTTGATAAAATGATAAAAAACTGATTTAGACAGTTCAAGGTCTTGCAAAGGACCTAGTGTTGAATTTTCCAAGTTTAATTGATGAAATGAGCTACAAGTTATTTTTATAGCTTAAGGTTATTTCAAGCACCATTTCTTAAATCCTGATGTTGATAATATGGATAAATTTTGTTGATTTATATTTAGGTAGCTCAACGCCATGCTCAGGACCATTCTTTTTTTCTTGATTTTTAATAAATATGATAAAAACATTGGTTACACAGTTCAAGGTCTCATCATGGATTTATTCTTGAGTTAATTTTTTTGATGAGAGAGAAAAAATAGAAAAGTTGGATAGTTTAAGGTTATAGCAAGGAACCATTATTGAGGAAATTTCGTTGTTAGGATTATGTGACTAATTTTATTGAGCTTGTCCCTGTTGTTGTATTTAATAGTGTTGAGACCCCCTCTGTTCCTTCAGTAATACCAATAGCCATTTCATCCTCTTAATGACAGCTCTAAACCACATATTAATTAATGATTATCAACTGGTTCAATTCCTCCTCCCCATATAATAATTATATTATAATTTTCACCTATTTTGTAATAATTAATATAAATAGCTAATAATTCCTTTTTTCTTCCTTTTTTTTATTAATAATGCCAATGCAAAAACTTCAAATTTGAAGTGTTTGTTTTTGTTTCCTTAATGCAGGTGTTGCTTTTCTTGGCCCCTTGATCTCATTTTTACTATTATATCCTTCGCATTTGCAACGTTTTTTTCTTCTTTTCTTCTAAAACATTTTTTTGTTTATTTCAATTTTATTTTACTATATTTTTTATATTTTATTTTATCATCATTTTTCATTTTTATTAATCTATAATTATTGTTTTAGCATTATTTAAACAATAACTTCCTTCGCTTCAACTGTCTTGATTATATGGGTTTACTTTTTGACGCAATGCATCGCGATGCATCCCTATGGTTTATCAATTGATTTTGATGATGCAACTCTCCACCATCAACTTTATTAAATTACTGCATTTGCGTTGTGTTTGTTTCTTTTCTGACTTTCTTCTTCACTGACTATTTTTTTGTTTTTATCTTATATTTATTGATATTTTATCATTTTTGATTTTTGACAAGGTTTAGGATGCTATGAAATTGCATTCATGGGCTTATGGTGGTTTTCCAGAGGCAGTGGGGTTTTCTTTGATTATCTTATTTTATTGATTTTTAATTTCTTTGTTTATATTTATGGTTTTCACCAATTATTTTTTTTAACAAAAAAAAATTTATATAGTAAAGTTTTGTTGTGGATAATCCCACCTGTTGCATTTCATATGAATACGTTGGATAATGATCAAGAGTTTATTCTTTTATTCTACGGTGGAGTTATGTAAAAAACTGCTAGTTCCACTCCTGCCACATCTGCTATTCCTATTGCCAGTTTGCCTCAGCCCCACCTTGTACTAACATCCTTATCCTCTTTTATTTATGAAGATACTCCAAGTCTTCCTATCTCCTCTCCAGTTTGTATTGATGGAATTAATGGGTTGAATTCCTCAGAAATAAGCTCAATATTTGGCAATGTGTTACCTCCTGCAGCTGATACTCTGAACATTCCCCCTCCTAGTTTTAATGCTCCACTTACTTACAAATGTCAGACTACTTCTTCTCTAGCTGTATGATAGCAACAAGAACACTATTGAAATCAAATTTACAAAGCATTCAATCATATTTTTCAAAAATATGCTTGGAATTCCTATGAAAATTACCAAAAAATAGCAGAGAAATCATTGAGCCTTTCCAGTTTCCTTTGCCTTTGTTTGTCTCCCCATGTGGGTATGGAATTATATAACCAAAATTTGAAGTAAGTGGTATTTTTTTGTTAGTATATATTGATATGATACTATTAAAATGTATAATCCTCAAAAAAGAGATGGAATCATTGGTCTAAACACTATCACTACCTACTCAAATTGGCCAATATGCTATTGGGGTTATCTTTAGCTACAATTTAGCTCAAGATTCTTTATTCATTTATGGCTTTATTGCAGCTTGATATCATTATTATTTTTATAGGGTGTTGGTAAACACACGTAAGCCCTTACGTGTTTTTACCATAAACTTACGTGTTTTTACCAAATTATGGCCAAAACACGTAATTTTATGGTAAAAACACGTAAGTAACCTCAATTTTTTATAAAAATTCCTCAGGCTCATTTTTGAGAATTTTTAACATTTTTTTTTCCCATATTTTTTCCGACATGGGATGTGAAGGTCCCCAAATTTTTTCAATTTTTTTTTTTTGCCCAATTTTTCTATTTTGGGCAATTTGGTAAAATGGCCCATTTTTTTGAAAAAATTCATTAAAAATGTTCCCACTTATGAATTTCAATGTTTTTTTTTTAAAATGAAGGTGAGAATGTTGAGAATAATAAGCCAGAAGCCCAACATTTTGGTATTTTTTTTGCAAGAACATTTGTTGGCCCAAAAAGTCCATGTTTTTTTATGTTTTTCTGTTCATGTTTGTAATCAAATTGATAATTCCATTTATGACATAAATTGAATTCAAAATTTAATTTATGATGAGTGGAAGTTAAAGTTTGATTTTTGGCATTAACAGTGCCATTTATCACAACAAAAGTGCCATAAATGGCATCACTAATGACATAATAATGCCATAAATGGCATCAAGAATGACATACAGATGCCATTTATGGCCAGAAAATTGGCATAAATGGCATTACAACAATGCCATAAATTGAATTTAATGGCCTTGACAATGCCATTTATGCATTTAAAAATGCCATAAATGGCCTTAAAAATGGCATGAATGGCCTTAACATTGGCCTTAACTATAACATAAATGGCATCAAAAATGCCATTTATGGAATCAAACATTCCATTTGTGGCATTACATAAATGGAATTAACAATGCCATTTATGGTGTTACATAAATGGCATTATGCCATTTATTGCATTGATAATGCCATTCATGGTATTAGTAATTCCAGTAATGGCATTGTTAATGTGGCATTAATGGCATCAGAAATGTGGCATTTTTGATGCCACAAATGGCATTGTTGATGCCATAAATGGCATTAATGGCATTGTTGATGCCATAAATGGCATTAATGGAATCAATAATATTTCATTGATAATGCCATTAATGGCACTGTTAATGCCATTAATGGCACTGTTAATGCCATTAATGGCACTGTTAATGCCATTAATGGCACTGTTAATGCCATTTATGGCACTGTTAATGCCATTTATGGCACTGTTAATGCCATTTGTTATGGCATTTTCAATGCCATTTATGGCATTGTTAATGCCATTTATGGCACTGTTAATGCCATTTGGTATGGCATTGTTAATGCCATCAGAAATATTTCATTGATAATTCCATTAATGGCACTGTTAATGCCATAAATGGAATTTTTAATGCCACAAATGGCATTAATGGCATCATAAATGCCATAAATAGCCATATTTCATTTAAAAACCATCCCTTACGTGTTTTTACCATAAAGTTACGTGTTTTTACCAATTGATGGTAAAAACACGTAAGTTTTTAGTAAAAACACGTAAGCTCTTACGTGTTTTTACCAATTTGCTTACATGTTTTTACCAATACCCTTTTTATATGGTGATCCCATACTTCAGCTTATCTTTGTATTCTAGCTATGTTTCACAATTTGAGCGGTTGAAAGAGTAAAAAACAATACCATTTATCCTTGCGGACTATTTGATGTGTTGTCAGATAAATTGTGAGAAATATTAGTTAATGCTTAAAACTAAGCTCAAAAGGCACAATAAAATGAAAGGATGGCTAATAAATAATAAAATATATATGAAATATGTATATATGTATAATTTATGAATTTCCAAAAATAATCATAATTTAGATTAAGATAAAATATCTTAAGAAAATAAAATAATAATAGGATGTGTAATATAAATAATATAAACAAATAAATGAAATATTCATAGCATAATAATAATATAGGAATAAAAAATAAGAATAAAAGGTTAGTATAATGAGATTAAATATTGAAAATAATTATAAGAAAATGAAATTATAGACAATAATAGAATAATAAAAGGAGAAATCAATAAAAATAATATAAGATAATATAAACCATAAATCATAGATATATATTCATCCCTTTTTTATTTTATCTTAAATCTTATTATGTATCTTTCTCAAATTTGTAATATTATCACTTTTACTTTTATTATCATACCAGGATAATGATAAAAATTATAAATGATAATATAAGTTAAATAATATTAATAATAAAATTAAGAAAATTCAAATGATTAATAAGATTTAAATATGAATAATAAGTAGAATATTCTCAAAACCATGGCAATTCACCCTCTTGGACCTCAATATGGCAGATCAATGCCATACCCAATTTATAGCAATTTGGCCATTTACTAATCATTGGCCAAATTTGCCATTTCATCTTTTTTGGCATTTTATGGTCATTTCACTGTCCGGGCCCAACTTGGCGCCTTCATCATCATCAGGCCTTTCCTGGCCAGGTTTTTATTTTGGGAAATCTTTAGTATTTTTCAGTCAACAGGGAAAATACAGCCCAAAAGACTGTATTTGGCTTTTTAAGCTTCAAATACAGATTTGTGCATTTTGCAAATTTTAGGAAATTTTCTCATGTAATATGGTAAACATGCTTAAATGGCCATATTAGGCCATTTGGGGCTTAATTGCAAGATTTGCGCATTTTGCGCAAATACAGTTTTAAAGCTGTATTAGCTGTATTTGGCCAAAAACCCAAAGATGGCCAAATCATCCAAAAATCACTTTGTCACCTCTGAAGCCACCAAAATCCATTTTTCACTCATATCCTCCTGGCATCATTCAAAAAGACCTTTGGCCATCTTCACCATCCAATAACCAAAAGTGCCATATATGGTGATATAAACCATTATGCATCTTTTTGAACCAGAAATCCAATTGTG
Organism: Austropuccinia psidii; assembly: GCA_023105745.1. NCBI lineage: Eukaryota > Fungi > Basidiomycota > Pucciniomycetes > Pucciniales > Sphaerophragmiaceae > Austropuccinia > Austropuccinia psidii. Next base: position 34,694,093 of record JALGQZ010000003.1, on the reverse strand, counting down.
CCAATATCAAATGGTTATTTCAATTTTTTATCAGTTCATCAAGGCATCCTGTCATCCAGAGGATTAATCAAGGCTCAAGGACAAGTGTAAATCTCAAGGAACAATGATGCCATCAAGGAATCATTGGTTATTCTCATCCACAGTATTCCTTCAAGGGAATACTGGCAGTACATTCTCAAGGGCTATTAAAGAGGCAATTCCAACGCAATTTGCAAAGGGTCAGTGCTCCATCAATCCACATTGGCAACCACATTCATTCAATAAAGTTTGGATTCATCAAGACATGTATTTCATTCATACACCATGGGAACTTCATTCAAATTGGTTAATTTCTAAATCTGGGAAGGTATACACTTCATCAAGCAGTCAAATACAGCTTCAAGGATTCAATACAGACCATCTGTTTGGCTGAAGGATTCAAGCTCTCACCTTTTCACATATACCAGCCTCCTTTGACCCTGGGGGGGTTTTTCCCCAGTTAATTAATATATTTTGATTTTATATTATATTTATCTTCTTTTCATTCTATTAAGTGAATACTGATATTATCAAGTCAGTCATTTAGCAACTCTTTCATTTTCTTTCTTTGCATGTCAGTGGATATTTGGTGGTCATATCCTTACTAATTCCATTGTTCATTTTGGCAGGTTAAAGAAGTGATTAAGGACTTACTTGGTTGGCTCTTTGGCTATTTCGCTTCCCTTTCATCTTATTGCATCTCAACTTTGTACCTGCATATTTCTGAGAGGAATTAAGTTCTTTCATTTTATTTTATTTTCTTTATTCTTTGGAGTCTTCCAAGTGAGTTCCCTGATGCTGAGTGCCAGGCCACTCTTGCTTTCCACTAGAGCCCCTGTGGCATTATACCAATTAACTCATAATTTCTTTTCATTCTGTTCATTCCTTCTTCATAATTTAATTCACTCATTTCATTGGAATTATGACTCTTTAATGCTTATGAGCTTTATTATTCATTGTCACCTCTCAATTTTCTCTCATTCATTCTTCATTTTGATAATTGAAAGCCTACCTGATTTTATTTTTTGTTTCTCTTTTTAAATCTTATCTCAAATCATCAAATTTTATTTAATTCATAATTCAGGTGTAATCTTAAATTTCATTTGATTTTCAAATTTCTCATCAAATTATTCAGACACATTCTTCACATCAAGATTCATATTGATTCATTCCGCAAAACATTTTGAATTTTGAAGAAGAACTCACTTGATCTAATTTGATTGATTGAGTTGAGATAATTGATATTGACTTCAAGAAGATTGATTGACCTGAATATTTCATTGATTTGCTGATTTTTTCACATCAAGAATTTTGACATAAAATTGATTTTGCCTCAATAATTCATTTGATTGATTGATTTTGATTGGTTGGACATATTGATTTATTGACTTTAAGATTTCAATTTTACATTAAGATTTCAATTTGACATTTGATTGATTTACCTCAATATTTGGTTTTGATTAATTGATATTTCTTCAAGACATTGATTCTGATTTTTGATTTTGACTTCAAGTTTCCAGTTGATTTGCCCCAAGCTTTTCATATTCAAAATTTTGAATTTATTGATTTCATTTCATTTTTATTCCTGCAAATCATGTATGTTCAACACTCACCTCCTTTAAGACAGACAAGATCTCAGGCCAGATCTCAGGCTGTTCTTACTCCAACTCCAAGAGCTCCTCTTGACAGCACCCCAGAAGTTCCTCAACCAAGGGCCGAAGTAGACAGAGGACATATTTTGGAAGCAGCAGCACCATCCAGGAAGGAAAGAAGAGGGCCAAGAAAATCAAGTTCATTTTAAGGAGTAGTTGGACGTTTTCCAGGACTTTCAAGGACCATTTTCAAAGGTCCTGGTTGTCACAGGGGCTCTTCTAAGTGAAGAGGGCCTGGCACTCAGTAAAGTGGGACTTACTTATTGAGGGCTCAGGATATGGTAAGAAAGAATACACTTAAGAGTTTTATGAGATGAATTACTAAATAAAAGAATATAAGAACAGAAGCAACAAAGAATAAGAGTAAGAATAAAAGAGCCAACCACAAACAAGTCCAAGTCCACTGTTTCAACCTGTCAGAATGGAAAGAAAAGGGTTAATAAGGATATGGCCACCCAGCTCATACTGTACAGGAAAAGAAAGAAAAAGGCTAAGACTAACTTAAAATCAAATAATTATAATACCCAAAATAAGGAAAAGAATAATTATAAAATAATAAATGTATCAAATTAATTAACTGGGGAAAAGTCCCCAGGGGGAGAAAGAGGGGCTGGTATATGTGAGAATCACCAGTCCTGATCCAGACAGAGAATTTTCATGAGAAGATTTGATTATTGAATTGAGTCGGGCCAATACAGGTCCTGTACAGCTGTACAGGATCTGTACAAGAGGAGTGGTGGTATTTAGTGATCATACAGTTTGGGGATGGTGTATCCAAACTGTATTGGGTAATTCCAATCTGTACAAGTATTGACAGGCCGTATTGATGAACCAGACTGTATGCATGTTTCAGCAAAGAAGATTTCTGAAATTGAATGCCAATACACACAGTGGATTTGCTGGTTTGAGGTGTTTGAGTGGGTGTAAGTATGAATACTCTTACCCCTGATTAGTGGCTGTTACAGTATCCCCCTCTTGAAACTGGTGGGCTCCTGAAAACCATGATACCCTGCCACTCTTGAGTGGCTTCTCAACATCCCCCATTTTTTTCAAAAAATTTCTTTTTAATTATATTTTCCTCTTGACAATTATCCTGAAAATTCCTTCTTAATTTCTTCAATCTAATACTTCATTTGAATTATCTTCCCCCTTTGTTTGAGTTGAGTAAGTGCTTTCAACTTTGAAATATGCTTCTTCTTTTAGATTCAGTCATTTCCTTCCTTTCAAGGAATAGCCTTTGGGTTCTATCTAAAAATGAGTGCCATAGAGCTCTTCTGCTCAAAATTGGATGGCCAATGAGTATATGTTCATATATCCCATTGTGAACAGGCCAACTTGATGTTTTGGCCCTTCTTTCCCTGATTGGAATTCCTTCAAAAGTCTTCAAGGGGGGTCTTGTCCCCGTTGTCCGTGAAAATGGCTCAAAATGTGGATTTGGGGCCCAATGGCCCTACCATTCATTTTGGGTCATGGCCCTTCTTATGGTGATCTTTGACGTTTATGGCTTCAGCGCATTTTTTGGCCCTTTTTGATCTTGGATTGATTTTGGGGTCCTATGGTCCGCAGTCTGTGGGGCATACGCTGCAGTCCGTGGGCAGTGGGGGCCATTGGAGACCCCCAGGACCTAAAATGACCCCTGAGCCCAAATTTGTTGGGGCTTCCAGGGTGCCATGGCCCAATTAATCACCTACATGGCCTGGGCCCATTAGAAGGGTCCAGGACCATAAAGATTGTGAGCTCCCCAAAGTTGCAGGGGAGGTCCTGGGTGGTTACTTCAGTCTAAAAGAGACATGGACTCACCACCTTAAGGAATTTGAGGGGGGGGCATCATTGAGTTATGGCCCCCAATTCCTTGATGTCATTTTCTTCAGAATGGAAGTTTTCAATATGACTCCTTGAATCTTCTGCTTGCATATTCCTTAGTCATGACTTCCAAACTGACTCAACTCACTGAATATTCCCCTTCTGTGCTTCCACCATCTGTCCTTCATGGTTCTGGCATTTTCAGTGGATTTGCTTCACCATCAATGGCTTCTTCTGGTAATTTTTGATCCCACCCAAACGTATGACGGTTACAAGGAAGTTGATGTTCTTGATCCTTCTTGTACCAAATGTTTGGCGGGGGGAAGGAGTGTTTTGAACATGAAAATTCCAGATCTTCAAAATGCCACTACTGCTTCATTGGGAAGAAGCCATGCCGCCGTACTGGGAAGAAAGCTTCAAATGTCAGGAGGTACTTGTGGAGTAAGAAAAATGGGCCTTTTGAAAAGAATTCCCAGTTTCTAAGGCCCCTACTCTTGATGTTACTTCAGGGTATGCTGCTTGTGAGTGAAATGATTTTCTTGCTTGAAGTTTATACTGATATTTTAATTCAGTGACTGGTTCTAGGCAGAGGGATGTGGCCAGGTGGACCAATGTTGGAGGGCCCATCCCAGTTGGTGGTAGGCCAATATACTCCAGCTCAGAAGTCCCAATTTCCAGGATCAACACTGAAGGCATAGTGAAAAGAATAAGATGAATTTCCAATTTCCCACCTGATCCGGATTCTGAAGGTAGTGATGAGTTGGATGGTGAAGAAGGTGAGGGGGTTCCTAATTATGCTGTTCATCCATCCAGTAATTCTCCTTTCCAGCCTCCTGCCAAGAGATTCCAAAGTCAAATCATCCCCAGTATTCCCAGAAACTTGTAAACCACTCTTGCTACCATTCCTACTTCCATTCCTCCTGCTTCACCACACTCTTCCCACACCAGGCCTGCCTTGAATCCAAAAGTAAGACCATCCCCCATCCAACAGCCCAGGAACTCACCCATAGTCACCTCACAACAACTCCAACCTGTGGCCAGTACCAGTAGAAGAAGAGAATAAATTTCTCCTTTGCCGTCTCCTGCTGCTCAAGTGTTTCATCATAGAGATCAATGGCCTATCCAAGCTTCCAGAGAGGATCCAAATATGGAAAGTGAAAATAAGGATGCTGTGGCCAGGGTATTTAGGAGGATTGATAGAAATAGTAGGGAGGTGATTATGTATACTAATGATAGGACTATTCCAGGGAGTGCTTCTGACAAGATAGCTGCAAAATTTGGCTGGTATGAAGATGAATTGATTAATGATTTCCAGAAAGCTTTTGATCACTTGGGTAGAGATAACTAGTTTCCTTGTCCTCCTTTGTTTGTGGTTTTACTTCTATCCCCACTCTTATAAGATACTAAAATAAAAAATAAAAAGTAAATGTAACCTCCCAATACATGATTTGGGAGGGGATGCTGCTGCTTTAAAAAGAAATAAAAAGAAATATACAAGTAAAGAAAAGCAAGAAAATGAGAGTAAAGAAAAAGAAATAGAAAAATTCCTGAGGTTGTCCTTGGGGTGAGTTGCTTGATTTTGGCCAAGAATTGTCGGAAAGATCAAAAACAAGAATTTTATGCTCACAGAAGGGCAAAGGTGATGTTTTACAAGAAGTAGAACCCTCAGGGATGCATACCAGGAGATGGAACTTACTTTCATAAATTCCACTCCCCACCAAGCACCATAAAATAGATAACTTTGCCATAATTTACTTTGAAGTAATGAATTTCTTGAATAAATATTATTGGCATAAGCTGGAAAAGAATAAAAAGTAAAAAATCAAACAGAAAGGAGGAATTTGGCCATATCTTGATGAAAGGTGCAAATTTGAGGGTATTGTTGTTGCAAAGCCTTCTGAATCTGTCCAAAGAATTGACAGGTGCTTACAAAGTAGCCAAGGCGATGCTTACAACAACATTTGGGTAGAATAACCCCTTAAAGGTCCATGCCAGGAGAGGAGCTTACTTTCATAACCTCAGGGGCCAGGATTGTCTGGATAAAATGAATGGAAATCTTTGAAAAGGTCTTGTGAGCTGGTAAGGTTGGAAGCTGGTTCCCAAGCTGTTTTTTCTGGGTCTTCACTGAATCCTTTCCACTCTACAAGATACCATAATTTACCTCTTTTGAGATTTGAGTCCAGACCCTGAGCCACTTCACATTCTTGCTCCTCCACTAGAGCTGCTGGTGGTGGTAATTGATTACAATTTGGGATTCTTGACTTCTTGACTGATTCTAGTAATGACACATGGAGTACAGGGGGAACTGACTTCCATTGCAAAGGAAACTTGAGGTGATAAGCATGGCTTCCAATCTTCTTAATGACTTCAAAGTGTCCCAGCCATTTTTCTGAAAGTTTCTTGGTGGGTCTTGTAGTCTTGATGTTCTTAGAAGCTAGCCATAATTTGTCCCCAGGTTGGAAATTAGGTGGAATTGACATATTTCTATCTGCCTACTTTTGGAACCTCCTTATTGCTGAATCTAATTCATCTTTGACAACTTGTTGTACTGATTGGAGTTTTGTTGATGACTTTCCAGCAGGTGAGTCTTGGGAAATATGGATTGAGTCAAAGCTGGCATTTCTTCCATAAAGGGTGAAAAAAGGTGATTGCTTTGTTGATGAATGTTCTGCATTATTGTAGGCAAATTCAGCCAGAGGGAGCCAGGTGTTCCAGTCATCTTGATGGTAACTGACATACATCCAAATATACTGTTCTAGAATCTGATTTACCCTCTCTGTCTGTCCATCTATTTAAGGATAAAAAGCAGTTGGCAGATCTCTTGATATCTTGAGCTTCTGACATAAATTGGTCAATAATGATGAAACAACTAAAGATCCTCTATCACTGACAATACTGACTGGAAGTCCATGTTCTGAAGAGACATGGCTGATAAAGATTTGAGCTAATTTCAGGGCAGTTATTGTTCCATAAGTTGGAATTAAGATTGCCATTTTTGAGAATCTATACACAGCTACTAGAATTGAATCAAAGTTGTTTCACAGTTGCAATTGAGTTATGAAGTCCATTGATAAAGAATTCCAAGGACCAGATGGAATTTGAAAAGGCTTGAGTAATCCAAACTTCTTATGATTAATGCTCTTGTTTCTTGAACATTTCTGCCATAAGGACATGTAGTCCTCAATGAATTGATTCATGCCAGCCCGATAAAACTCCCTCTTAATGAGCTTGCGGGTCTTTTGCTGGCCAGGATAGCCAGGCAATTGTGAGTCATGACACTTATGAAGAATATTGAGTTGGATTTCTGCATTGATTGGGATTACCACTCTGTCTTTGAATAATAATAACTTGGATTGAGGTTCAAGAGAATAATCTGTAACTGATTCACCTCTTGCCAGTTTTGTGAGTATTTCTTTATAGTCTTTGTCTTTCCATACTTATTTTTGAATCTTGTCAACTAAATCTTAGAATATTTCCACTTTTATTGAGAAGAATCTTGACTCTTGAATTTCATCTTGCTTGATTACTTGATGAAAATTATGAGCATTTTTGCTTATGAAGTCCATCCCCCTTTCTCGGTACCCATCTGTCAGGATGAAACTATGATAAAGTGGTAAATAGGCTAGTTACAGCTTTGACTATGTTTGTTACATGGTTATAAAGGTTGAAATAAAGGTGTTTTTAAGATAATAAGGGTTATAATAAAATAAAAAGGGCCTTACTATTGGGAAATAGTGGTGGTGAGGGCTGCTGAAAGCCCTGTGTGCAGTCTTACCAGTTGGATTACTATAATAAGAACTACAATACTAAAGCTTATAGTATAACCTGATTATTGTGAGCCTTGAGGTATATTTTACATACCCAAATAGGCCACAATTATCTTAAAAAGAGATTTTGAATTATGCACAACTCATAAGTCATGCATATATCCAAAATTCATCATTTTCAATTTCAGAAAAAGATGAATAACTTTTTATTGAGTAAGTAAATCCATGGATTTAATACCAGATTTGGATTCTACACAAAAATTCATCTAGGGTAGCTCCATAGAGTGAATAAGCTCAATTTAAGTATTTGAGGTGGTAAAATGGAAAATACTTCAATACCACATCATTAATACCACATAAAAGATCCGTGAAAATTTTTGTTTTTCTTGATTTTTAGCCAAAATAATGGGAAAGTGAGAAATCCCATGTTACATATACACTAAGAATAGTGTTATGCATGTTTTGAGCACTTAATATCATGGTATTCTTACATGGACTTTTGGTACACCCATAGTGGATATCTCACTTTAAGCTTAAATTACTATTTTGACGTAAAAAATAGGCAAGGGGGACAAAAGACATCAAAGAGAGCCAGGGTACCCAACTTCTGAGGCCTCAGAGGCGTGGATAGCTCCAGAGCATGGATCCATGGCTCATCTTAGCCTAATTGGTAAACTAAAACTCTTTGGGAACTTGGTTACCAAGTTACAACTACTGTAAAACATCAGAAAATAGCAAATAACCTGCTATTTTGACGTGCCAAGGAGGTAATGAGCTACTTACACTCCTGTAACCATGTCAATTACTAATGACTTTCCATGGATAAACCCCAAAAGAGTAATTAAAACCCTTTTGGGACCTATATTCATTGATTTACCTCATAGCAACCAGCAAAACACTGCTATTTGCAATTCTACGTAGAAATGAGGTAAAACCTTCAAAAATTCATTAAAAATACAATTCTTAATGAATCTTTCTGAAACTTTCAGGACTAAAGGAGAACTGTATTATCTATGGTACAACCAAAAAGAATTACAGTTTTACTAGTAAAATTAAAAGTTTTACTTACAGTCCATTTTTGGATATTCTACGTGAAACACTGAATCTTCAAAAATTCACAGTAATTACAACCTGTGATGAAATTGGCAATAACATTGATAACTTTGAGAAATCAATGATTATTTTAGAATAAAAGAAGATTTACAAGTGTTACTCCTTTTATTCTTAACCATATTGGGGTTGGTAGTCACGTAAAAGCATCAATTAAGTAATTATGATAATCTTACATGACAACAGATGATGCAATCAATAATCCAAAAAGGTTTATTGTTTTCTCACTCACTGGTTTTTCAGTTTGCTCCATGGCACGCCTCTGTGAGCTGTTGTTGACTTAAAAGAAGCCTCTTCTTGCTGTTTTTTCCTTATCATCATCATCTTATAAATTTATTAAACCATTATTACCAACAAGTAAGTATTAGTTCAAGCTATTCTTAAGTGTTTTAAATCTTTCAGAATCAATCAGAAAGACGTGAAATCATAGAATCCAACTATATATTGTTGTAATACTGTTATAAATCCTTTTGATCCCTTAAAATCCACAATTCCACGTCAAATTTCTCTACTTTTATTATCAATAAGTTCTTTGGAGTATTAGTGAGTCTTTTATCTTTAATTCTTAAAGTTTTTCTCTAGTAATAGTTTTCTTCAAGAATTATCTTTATAATTATTCTTGTAAAAGATAATTATATATTAAAATAATTTTATTATTTTAATAAAAGAAGTTTTTATTATTAAATTCTTCTTGTAATTGATTCTTGTAGACAATTACTGCTCACTGTTATAATCACTAGTAGTGTATAACACGTGAAAGAAATAATTTTATAATTATTTAATTGTGGTTATAATAATTTTATTATTATATTTCATAAGAACAGACATAGTGCTGTTGATTAATAGTAATATTATCAGCAGTTTCATAGTCACATCTTACATTTGGGGGCCTGGCCGTGTTTTTTGAACCTTGTACCCTTAATTAATATATTTTTAAGCTCTAAAATATATTAATTTAATTAATTTTTTTCTTTCAATTTGGAGTTAAAATATTTTTATTTTTGAAATTGTTTTAAAATCTTTTTCATTGAGGAATTTGGTTTAATTTTATATTGTTTTTACACGTGGCTTTTTCACATCCAAAAACTTATAAAATTATTCTTTGAGTTACTCTGAATTAATTTTCATTCAAAATCTTAAATTTTAATTTTTTTCTTTAAAAAGAATAATTTTTTTAATATTAAAAAATATAAAACTTATAAAAAATCTTTAAAAAATATTTTAAAAAGTATAAAAAATAATTTTTTCTCTTTTATAATTTCTTTTAGTGTCTTTAATCAAATACTGTGCAGCTGGCAACAGACTCAGTAAAAGATATATCACTAGTCCAGAATCTTCAGAAGCAGAATCTGAAGACAGTATTGAGGTGCAGATTGCTAAAAGAGGCACCTTATTCAACTCAGAAAAAGCTAAATTACCACCAAAAGGTGTGTATTTTATCTTATATTTTCACCTTTTATCTTTAAATTGACGTGAAAATGGTGCATACCAGAAATGGAAGCAACTATTCAGTCCAACCAGATGGATGTGGACAAGGAAGAGGCAAGACCAAATCCAGAAGTGCCAAATCTTCCACAAGAAAGGCACATCTGGAGGATGCCAGAGTTGCCCCCCATTCCCCAAGGTCTGTACCAACAGATTTTGACGTGAATTCTGAGCCTGAACTAATTTATGATAATATTTCCAGGGCTGAACCATTTTCAAGTGGCAGCAATAGAAATATATCAGAGGCAGTACAAAAATTGGTTCAGAGCAGCCAAAGAAGAGGAGTGGGAAATCTGCCCAAGCCTTTGGCAGGGGGCCATGAACTCCTACTTACACATCAAGAGCTTTCTGGGTCAGGAGAAGACCATAGAACTCTTAGGAGGTTGGAGCCCCCTGTCTTGCAAAGACAAGGTCAAAAAGATAAAGAATTGGTTGAAGAACCAGAGTCTTTTATCCATAGACCAGAAGAAAGAATTGGAAATGACTCCAACTTTGGAGACAGAGGCACCAGTGGCATCTACCAGCTCCAAACCAGCTCCAGAAGCATCCAAGGACAAGCCCAAAGGACCTCAAAAGAAACAGAGAGGTCCCAAGAACCATCAAGGCAAGGGCAAAGGCAAAGCCAATTGGCACAGACCTTACCCACAAGGGTACAGGATCCCCAGATTGGAGCCTTCAGCCGTGGACAGTGTCTTCAATATGGCCAGAACTCTTATGGAATTCACAGCCAAAGAGCAGGAAAGGATGAACAGGACTTTTCCACGCAAATAAATGATGTACATAGAAGTATTAGTGTAGAAATTGGCAAACTTGAGTCAAAGTTAAAGCAAATTACATTAGACATCAATGATTTAAAGAAAAATGACAAGCAACATTCTGATTGGCATAAATTGACAACTGTCACCCTTGAGTCAATTAGCAATGCTTGTGAAAGAATTGAGAACCAATGTCAAAATAATGACACAGAGGATCTTTCCATCTTTAAAGTAAATGATAGACTTAAAACTCTTGAAGACCATGTCTTACAAATAGTTAAGAACACCAATCAATTTGCTATACATTTAGCAAAAAGTGACAGTGAAAGGCAGAAATTGAAGAATGAAATAATTGCAAGTGTGCAGCAAATTCATAAGAATCATGAACCACATATGCCAAGACATTCTACACCTTTGACTGAAGAAAAACTTTCTGTCAAAGAAAGTTTGACTCCATTCTTAGGAGAGAATGTTATTTCTGCAAAGGATATTCCCAAATTAGAAGAATGGCCAACATTCTCTGGTGAAGGAGAATACAACCATATTGAATTCATCAGGACTATTGATATGTTGCAAGAAGACTTTAATATACCTGATGAAATCATAGTAGGAAAACTACATTGTTTGTTTACCAAGACTGCAAAGAAATGGTATTACAAGATGAGAATGGATCATGGGAGACATGACTGGTCTTGGTGGAAATCTGAAGTGATTACCAAATGGGCCAATAATTCTTGGAGGTTTAAAATGGAGAATGCTTTTGAAAGTGCCATTTTTAACTCAGAAAAAGACAAACCACTTACTTGGTTCTTCAAACAAAAAGACAGATTATCTGCTTTACACCCAGATATGTCTGACACTATGATTAATATGAAAATATTAAGAAAGTGTGGAGGAGAACTGGAACATGCTATCAAAAGCAGATGTGTGGAACCCTGTTCAACAGAGGACTACATTAATGCTATGGAAGATATCATTACCAGAACAAGAATTGGTAAAACTTGGGTTAGAAACCCAATAGAGTCCAAAATAGTCTCAAAGATTCCTAGAGAGGAAAGAAGACCAGAAAGACCTGTCTTGAAGTGTCATAAATGTGGAAGTACTTCACATTTAGCCAACACTTGCCCTAAGAAGACAAAGATCAATGAAGTTCAAATCATTGAAGACATTCAGTGTACTGAAGAGAAAGAAGAGTCTGATCAAGATTCTGCAGTCTCTGAAGATACACCAGTAGAGGACTATCCCATTGAAAACATTTCAGCTTTCTTTGAGGTCACAGAAGTCCATACCCACTTGCCACAGTACAGTGAGGATTGCTACAACCTGATCAATATCCAAGATGCCAGAATGTGTAAAACAAAACCTGCTAGAGGAAAGGGTTACACTGCTGGAGCATCCTGTATCACATCAGTTCTAATGGGTGATATTGAAGCCAAAGTAAATCTGGATACAGGGGCATTTTGCACTTGTATTGGCAAAGATTATCTCCAAATTATACTTCCTGAATGGAAAAACCATCTATTACCAATAGAAGGTGTACAGTTCAGTAGTGCCAGTAACAATATGTACCCCTTGGGCATATTGGATACTAATATTGTATTCCCACATCCAGCAGGAAGTGTAAGAATGAAAACTGAGATTGTAGTAATGGATAATTGTACATCTCAGCATATCATTCTTGGAAATGATTACTTGAATATTTATGGTATTGATATAAATAACCATAAAGACAGATATTTCACAATTGGAGATAACAAAAGGCAAAAATTTGCTTTCTCCAATATGCCAAAACAGATATCTGTAGTATCTTCTGTCAAAGATACTTACAAAGATGAATTTGTGTCTAAACAACTTGTTGAAGCACAAATTAATCCATCATTGTCACCAAAGATGAGGAATGAACTTATTGATGTATTATATACATACAATAATGCATTTGCATCTGATAATGAACCATTAGGCGCTATAAGGGGACATGAAATTGATATTACTCTTAATATTGATAGACCATATCCTCCAGTACTTAGAAGACCAGCTTATCCAGCCAGTCCCAGAGCTAGAGAGGCCTTGGAAAAACATATCCAAGAGTTGATCCAACTTGGTGTGCTAAGGAAAGTAGGCCATAATGAGGAAGTTGAAGTGACAACACCTGTTATTATTGCATGGCATAATGATAAGTCAAGAATGGTTGGAGATTTTAGAGCTTTGAATACCTACACAGTTCCAGATAGGTATCCAATCCCTAGGATCCAAGAAACCTTGACTCAATTGTCTAAAGCCAAGTATATAACATCAATGGATGCATTAAAAGGCTTCCATCAAAATGTTTTGACGCCTAAAGCTAGGAAATTACTTAGAATTATCACTCACTGTGGTATTTATGAGTATCTTAGAATGCCATTTGGCATTAAAAATGCTCCATCTCATTATCAAAGAATGATGAATACCATCTTCCCCACAGAATTGTCTGAAGGATGGCTTATCATTTATATTGATGATATTATTATATGTTCTGACTCATGGTCTTTGCACCTTGGAAGACTTGCAAGAGTACTTCATAAAGTTGCAGAAGTGAACATGAAAATTTCACTTAAGAAATGCAATTTTGGTTTTGAAGAACTCAAAGCATTAGGACATGTTGTTTCTGGTTTGAGCTTGGGTATTGACAAGAATAAAGTAGCAGCAGTGTTACTTAAGCCAATACCCCAGAATAAAAAAGAAATGATGTCTTTTCTTGGATTTGCTAGTTACTATAGGCAACACTTGAAAGATTTTGCAATTCTAGCCAAGTCACTTTATAGAATCTGTGATCAACAGACTGTATTTGAAATGACACAGGAAAGAATTAAAGCTTATGAGAAGATAAAGAAAGCCCTTACAGAAGCACCTTTACTCCTCATGCCTGACTGGAATATTCCTTTTAAATTGTACATTGATGCATGTGGGGATGGATTAGGGGCAGCCCTACACCAAGTCCAAATTATTGATGACAAACCTACAGAAGGACCAGTTTGTTATATCTCAAGACAAATCAAACCAACAGAAGCCAGATATGGCGCAAGCCAAATGGAGTGCTTATGTTTGGTATGGGCACTTGAGAAATTACACTATTACCTTGATGGCAGTGTTTTTGAAGTGATAACTGACTGTAATGCCGTGAAATCACTTCTTAACATGAAAACTCCCAACAGACATATGTTGAGATGGCAAATAGCCATTCAAGAATATAGAGGAAACATGACTATAGTTCATAAAGCAGGAAACATTCACAAAAATGCTGATGGACTTAGTAGATGGGCTTTAGCCAACACTCCTGATAACCCAGCTTATGTACCTTTGGAAGCTGAACCACAGATTCCAATTGAAGGGATTAACATAACTGATATTGGGACTGAATTCTTTGAAGAGGTCAGAGAGTCTTATAAACAAGACAAGAATTGCCATATCTTGACTTCTTTATTGGATAAAGACTGCAAAGACACATCTTTGGTTAATACACTAGATGAAGTTTGGAAAAATTCCTATTCTGAAGGAAGATTTCACTTGTTTGATGGGATTATTTACCATAGAACAAAACATTCTTGTGTGATGACATTGTGTAGTAGATTGCTCATCAATACCATTCTTCATGAATGCCATGATAGCATTTACTCTGGACACCTATCAGAAGACAGAACACTTGAAAAGGTGAAGAACTGTGCATGGTGGCCATCTTGGAGAAAAGAAACCATTGAATATTGCCATACCTGTGATAGATGCCAAAAAGCAAACAGGAGTACAGGCAAGAAATTTGGATTAATGATCCATATTCAAGAACCAAAATCCCCTTGGGAAGTTGTTCACATGGATTGGGTCACAGCACTTCCTCCAAGTGGTGACAAAAGTTATAATGCTTGTTTAGTCATTGTAGACAGATATAGCAAAACTCCCATATTCTTACCATGTCATAAAGATGACACTGCTATGGATACAGCTCTTCTTTTATGGAGTAGAGTTATTTCTCATACAGGGTTATTTAAGAATATCATAAGTGACAGAGACCCCAAGTTCACATCTGCACTTTGGACCAATCTTCATAGATTGTTTGGGACTAAGTTATCATTCTCTACAGCATATCACCCTCAAACAGATGGGCTAGCAGAGAGGATGATTCAAACTTTAGAAGACATGATCAGGAGATTTTGTGCTTATGGATTAGAATTTAAAGACTCAGATGGCTTTACCCATGACTGGTGCACTCTGATACCTGCATTAGAATTGGCATACAAGACATCAGTCCATTCTTCCACAGGACAAACTCCTGCTATGTTAGAAAAAGGATGGAATCCAAGACTCCCAGCAGACACACTGAGGAAAGACTTGATTGACATTCATCCTACAGCTTCCAGCTTCAAATTAATGCTTGATAAAGTAAAACACCATGCAAAACAAAGTATGGATGATGCTTTTGATTATGCAAAACAGAAGTGGGACAAGAGTCATAAAGTACCAGACTTCAAAGTAGGGGACTTAGTTCTAGTTTCAACCTTGAATTTTAATAATATCAAAGGCCCAAAGAAACTTAAAGATTCTTATGTAGGACCTTTTGTTATTGTTGCCTTACATGGAACCAATGCAGTTCAAGTGGAATTGAGTGGTGAATTGGAAAATAAACACCCCACATTTCCAGTCAGCCTGATAAAACCTTATCAACCAGCTGACAAAGAATTGTTTCCTTTAAGGAACGCAACTCCTTTAACTGTGCCCCCTGTGGAACAGCATGAAGACAGAAAGATAAAGAAAGTCATTAAAGAAAGGAGACTTAGGGGTAAAAATCAAAGAGAATATCTTGTCAGATATAGAAATCCAGTACATGAAGATGAATGGATGGCAGAATCAGAAATACCTGACTCAGATAAACTCTTAAGAAGATTTAGACATGAAAGAAGGCCACAAGCCTGAATATGTCTATAAATGTGCTTTAAATTACTTGATCTGAGTAATGTGAAGAGGTTGGACAGTGGACATTAACCCCCTGTTGGGGCCTTATTCTTTTATCACTAATAAAATTGTAATACAATTTTATTTTTTTGGTGGGAGGGAATGTGAGCCTTGAGGTATATTTTACATACCCAAATAGGCCACAATTATCTTAAAAAGAGATTTTGAATTATGCACAACTCATAAGTCATGCATATATCCAAAATTCATCATTTTCAATTTCAGAAAAAGATGAATAACTTTTTATTGAGTAAGTAAATCCATGGATTTAAGACCAGATTTGGATTCTACACAAAAGTTCACCTAGGGTAGCTCCATAGAGTGAATAAGCTCAATTCAAGTATTTGAGGTGGTAAAATGGAAAATACTTCAATACCACATCATTAATACCACATAAAAGATCCGTGAAAATTTTTGTTTTTCTTGATTTTTAGCCAAAATAATGGGAAAGTGAGAAATCCCATGTTACATATACACTAAGAATAGTGTTATGCATGTTTTGAGCACTTAATATCATGGTATTCTTACATGGACTTTTGGTACACCCATAGTGGATATCTCACTTTAAGCTTAAATTACTATTTTGACGTAAAAAATAGGCAAGGGGGACAAAAGACATCAAAGAGAGCCAGGGTACCCAACTTCTGAGGCCTCAGAGGCGTGGATAGCTCCAGAGCATGGATCCATGGCTCATCTTAGCCTAATTGGTAAACTAAAACTCTTTGGGAACTTGGTTACCAAGTTACAACTACTGTAAAACATCAGAAAATAGCAAATAACCTGCTATTTTGACGTGCCAAGGAGGTAATGAGCTACTTACACTCCTGTAACCATGTCAATTACTAATGACTTTCCATGGATAAACCCCAAAAGAGTAATTAAAACCCTTTTGGGACCCATATTCATTGATTTACCTCATAGCAACCAGCAAAACACTGCTATTTGCAATTCTACGTAGAAATGAGGTAAAACCTTCAAAAATTCATTAAAAATACAATTCTTAATGAATCTTTCTGAAACTTTCAGGACTAAAGGAGAACTGTATTATCTATGGTACAACCAAAAAGAATTACAGTTTTACTAGTAAAATTAAAAGTTTTACTTACAGTCCATTTTTGGATATTCTACGTGAAACACTGAATCTTCAAAAATTCACAGTAATTACAACCTGTGATGAAATTGGCAATAACATTGATAACTTTGAGAAATCAATGATTATTTTAGAATAAAAGAAGATTTACAAGTTTTACTCCTTTTATTCTTAACCATATTGGGGTTGGTAGTCACGTAAAAGCATCAATTAAGTAATTATGATAATCTTACATGACAACAGATGATGCAATCAATAATCCAAAAAGGTTTATTGTTTTCTCACTCACTGGTTTTTCAGTTTGCTCCATGGCACGCCTCTGTGAGCTGTTGTTGACTTAAAAGAAGCCTCTTCTTGCTGTTTTTTCCTTATCATCATCATCTTATAAATTTATTAAACCATTATTACCAACAAGTAAGTATTAGTTCAAGCTATTCTTAAGTGTTTTAAATCTTTCAGAATCAATCAGAAAGACGTGAAATCATAGAATCCAACTATATATTGTTGTAATACTGTTATAAATCCTTTTGATCCCTTAAAATCCACAATTCCACGTCAAATTTCTCTACTTTTATTATCAATAAGTTCTTTGGGGTATTAGTGAGTCTTTTATCTTTAATTCTTAAAGTTTTTCTCTAGTAATAGTTTTCTTCAAGAATTATCTTTATAATTATTCTTGTAAAAGATAATTATATATTAAAATAATTTTATTATTTTAATAAAAGAAGTTTTTATTATTAAATTCTTCTTGTAATTGATTCTTGTAGACAATTACTGCTCACTGTTATAATCACTAGTAGTGTATAACACGTGAAAGAAATAATTTTATAATTATTTAATTGTGGTTATAATAATTTTATTATTATATTTCATAAGAACAGACATAGTGCTGTTGATTAATAGTAATATTATCAGCAGTTTCATAGTCACATCTTACAATTATTTTCCAATAGTAAAATGTTTTTTGACAGTTAACTATTTAGGAATTCAAGAGAAGGATGAGGAAAGATTTTCTGGCTGTGAAAATCCCCCTTTTTATCCTGAAATGGGGTGAAAAGGTGGCTAAACGTTCCCATGTAGATGAAGTGAATATTTTTCACTCTCTAGGACAGGCTTGTGGTTCACAAACGCCTTTATAGCCTGTATTGGGCTCAGATGTGGTTTTGAAACTACATCTGGGCTGTTTTCACTGATACAGGGTGAAAAGTTTCATCTGGGGACCACACAGCCTGATTCTGACGTGTATGACGCATAGAATTCTGTACAGAACCTGTATGGGACCCTAGTATTGAATAAAATATGAGGTATTGAAGTGAAGACAAGCTTATTCGTCAGTTTGAAACCTCATAATCATGGTTATGGGATATTATCCCATGGTAAGGCTGTATTGGTCAAAATGTGGGATTTTGACTTTAAAAAAGCTATAGCTTTGTCAGTTCTTGAGATATCAACCTCAAAATTCAATGGGTGTGTAGCCCTGTATGCATTCTACACAGTGGTACCTTATTTGGTATGGTTATCATCAAATATCACAAAGTTATCCCATGTACAGGTTTTTTGTACATGTGTGTGTTTTTAGGCAAATGCTGTATTTGGCTTTTTTGCCCTATAGCTTTTGTTCTAGTGGAGAATGGAGAAATGGATGACAAAAGAAGATATCCCTGATTGTGCTCTTTCAAGAAAGACCCCACTTTAGGTATCTCACACTGAAACTGTAGAAGTTAGATGAGAGGTGAATGTTTTATTCACCCTTATTTGGCCTTAATTTGACCATAACTTCTGTAATACTTGTGCTAGCTCAGTTTGGTTGGTACCATTGGATAGCCCTGGCTTAGAGCTTCATTTTGAATACCCATTTGATGGGGTTAGGCGTCTTATTCTGTATTTCAGATGAGAGGTGAAAATTACGGTTTATGCTCAGCAACAACTTTGTTACTCTTTGTCCTATGATGATTGGTTCCTCTTTCTTTTGATAGCTTTTCAGCTTTTTGGCTCAGCTCCATGTTTTGGTGGTATCTTGGCTATACCATTGGTTTATGGTCTTTGGGTGTCATGCTTGTGTTCTAGTTTTGAGTCACAGGCTGACATACCCTCCCTCTAAAAAAGGCCATCATTGACAAGACTGTTCAGTCCTCCTAGACGCTCTGAATCTCCTGAAATGAAGGTTCCCATCTGGTATGGCATCTTCTGCCAACCATTTGTCTTTATCAGCTGTCTGGGTCTTGAATCTGACTAAATACTGTCTCTTATCCTTGCCATTAAATCTGATCTTCCTGGCCTTGATTATTCTCTTCACTGTTTCAGGGGAGTCTTCCACTTCCACTATTTCTGGTGGCGTGGGGATCTTCTTCCTGGAAGGGAATTTATCCTCCTTGGTCTGGAAGTATGGCTTGACTAAGCTCACTGGGAAGACTGTGTGTTTCCTGGAAAATTCCTGTGTGAGTTTGGCTTCCACTGCCTTTTTCCCTAACAATTTAATGATGGTGAAGGGCCCTACAAACGAGTCTTTCATTTTCTTAGGTCCTTTAAGATTATTAAAGCTTAGTGTAGATACTAACACCTGGTCCCCTTCCTTAAAGTCAGGTTTCATGTGTGTCTTGTCCCACCTCTGCTTGTTATATTCCTTGGCCTCAGCTATGCATCTGGCTGCTGTGTCACAAGCCCTCTTCCACATATGATGGAATTCTTTGGCTGTGGGGTGGATGGTCAGAAGATTCCTCTTCAAGTGATCCACAGGAAACAGGGGATTCCACCCTTTCTCTACCAGTGCATGTGTTTTTCCTGTGGTGGAGTGCTGACTTGTATTTTTCGCCAGTTGGGCAGCTGGTAGGAGGGTAACCCAGTCATGGGTGTATCCCTCATGGTCCTTGTATTCCATGCCATAGGCACAGAACCTTCTAAGGATGTCCTCCATTGTCTGGATAATCCTTTCAGCTAGGCCATCTGTTTGTGGATGGTAATCCGTGAAAAATGGAAGCTTGTTTCCAGAATGTCACTTAAATTGGTCCAAAATTCAGATGTGAATTTTGGGTCCCTATCACTAATGATGATCTTCGGGACTCCACAGGTAGATATGATGTTATTCCAGAATAGCAGAGCAGTATACATGGCCGTATCCTCTTTATGGCATGGCAGGCACCTCATACTCTTGCTGAACCTATCAACTATGATTAAACAGGCATTGTAGTTTTCTTTGCCTCCTGGGACAAGCCCTGTGACCCAGTCCATATTGGTGGTTTCCCATGGGTGTTTGGGTTCTTCTATGTGTTGAAGTAAGCCATACATCTTCCCATTTTTCCTATTTTCCTTTTGGCATCTCTCACAAGTATTGATGTATTCAGTCAACTCGTGTTCCCACTTGGGCCACCCAGCTGTGCTTGCTACCCTCTCTTTGGTCCTGTCTTCACTCATGTGGCCCATATAGGGGCAGTCATGGAATCCCTGCAGCATCAGGGAGATGTGATTTCTGTCTACCACTGTGAGTGCACTTGTATGCTTTTCTCTGTGGTAAAGCAGGCCATCTACAAGGAAGAACTTGTTATCCTTGTAGGCCCTCAACCAAGGTTCTTCCATCTGGGATTCCAGGTCTGGGCTCCTCTATTTTTGTTGAAGGAGTTTCAGTAATATGCCACACTGTTTGTGCTTGGCATATGAATTTAGTACTGCACTAAAAAATTCATTGTGCAGTTCTGAGGAACTTATTCCCAGTATGGGAGTTTCTGTTCCTTCTGAATCAGTGTTTCCACTCTCAAAGGTACCACTTTCTGGTGCCCATTCAGAAAATCTGAAGTTCTTCTTCCTATCTAACCCCATGAAATGGATAGGGATCTTAGCTGCAACATCAGGGTCATAAGCTTGATTGCTTATGACATTGTCCAGTGGCTATCTGCTAAGGCCATCTGCATTGGTTTGTTTTTTATCTTCTTTGTATATGATGGTCACATTCCCTCTATACTCCTGGATGGCTACTTGCCATCTCAGCATGTGTCTATTTGTAGTTTTCATGTTTAGTAAAGACTTCAAGGCTGTGCAGTCTGTGTAGACTTCAAAGACTGCACCCTCCAAATAATAATGGAGTGTTTCCAGAGCCCAGACTAAGAATAGAAATTCAGTCTGGGTGGCACCATACCTGGCTTCTGAATATTTCAGTTTCCTACAGATTTAACATATTAATCTCTCTCTTGGTTCCCCATCCAAAATTTGTCCTTGGTGAAGGGCTGCTCCTAAACCTTGGCTACATGCTGCATCTATATATAACTTGAATGGTAGTTCAAAGTCAGGAAAGATGAGCACAGGTGCATTTGTGAGTTCATGTTTGATCCTCTCATATGCATCCCTCCTTTCCTTGGTAATTTCAAACACTACATCTTTTTAACATAACTTGTATAAACTACTAGTTATGTGGGCAAAATTGTTGATGTGGCTTCTGTAGTAGCTAGCAAAACCAAGGAAAGATTGCGTCTATTTGATGATCTTTGGTACTGGCTTTTGCAGTACTGCCGCTACCTTATCCTGGTAAATCGCCAGACTAAGACCTGAGACTTTATGTCATAGAGCGAGTAGCTCTTGTTGGCCAAATGTACACTTTTTCAGTGAAATTTTCAGATTGATGGGTGTACATTTACTCAGCACTCTTTCTATGTATTTTACATGGTCTTCTCATGTCTCTCAGTATATAATGATGTCATCAATATATACCACCATCCAGCATTCCAATATTCCTTCTTGAAATATTGTGTCCATCATCCTTTGGAAATGGGCTGGTGCATATTTGATGCCAAATGGCATCCTGGTGTACTCATATATGCCCATATGGCATATTTTTCTGAGTAATTTCATGGAGTTTGGTTTAACCCCATTTTGGTGGAAGCCTTTCATACAATCCATTTTGGTTATGTATTTGGCTTTTTCCAGTTTATCCAAAGCATGAGGCTTCCTGGGTATAGGGTACCTGTCTGCTTTTGTGTAGTTATTCAGTGGTTATTTCCACTATTCAATTATGTCCAATCTTTCTGATGACATCCATGTCCAGGAGTTCATTGATATGTTTTTCAATTTCTTTCCTGGTTTCCAGACTTTCTGGATAAGGAGGTCTCCTGATCATGGGTGTAGAAGGACTTTCCACATCCAGATATAGTTCTATATCATGCCCTTTGATCTTGCGTAAAAGTTATTCACCAATGGAAAATGCTGGTCTTTTAATCCTCAGCATCTTCAATAAACTTAGTTTTTGTTTACTTGTGAGGGTAGTGCTAAACTGTCCCTCCCTGAATTCATTCAATAGCTCCTCCAGTGGGTCATTGGTAGAGATTTGATATATATCAAGTGAAAATTTCTTCTGCTTTTTTGTAACAATGGCAATACGCCTGTTTTTACAATTGTAAATATCTATGCCATACATCCTTTGGGAATTTGTTCCCAGTAAGAACCCTTGGATGTGGGCATCATCAAGCACTAAAAACTCTGGGTTGAGCCTGATATTACCCTTCCCATGACGTATAATTATTTCTTTGATAATTGTACCAATAGAAGTCATCTTTCCTGATGCACTCTTGAAGTTTTTTGCCTTGGTTGGCAAGAGCTGTTTTTCCCAATTTGGGAAGTGGTTATCCAGATAATTTCTGCCCACTATGGAGCAGTGTGCCCCACTATCAATGATCAATGGATGTTGAGCATTGTCAATACAGACAGTCATTTTTGTGGCTGTTCCAAGTATATACGCCATTCCTCTGGTTGATGTGACCAGGAATGTTTGTGCATCTTGGGTATGTTTGCACAAGTTTTTGTTGGCAGTATCCTGTGGCATCCCTGCTTCCAACTGTATGTCCTGAATTTCTAGTGGGGTTTCCTCTTGGTATTCCACTAGAAATGCTTCTCTTGGGTCTTGGTCATCATCAGATGGTTCTCTGATGGTATCATCCATGGAGTCTGATTCAGAATTCTCTGTTGGGGATTGCTCCTCTGGGACTTTCTCAATGGCATAGACTTTTTTTTTGCCTTTGAACAGCTGTTGGCATAGTGTTCTTTTGAACCACAATTGTGACAAGAACTCCTCTTCTTTGCCACTTCTGCCACCCTTTCTTTGAGTTTGTTTTTAAGCTCTACCCTGAAAGTTTTTTTCTCTTTGAAACCACTGCTCTTATATGGGGTGAATTTCCCTATATTAGTTCTTTTCCTTATTTATTGTAAGGTATTAGCAATTTCATCCAGAGTGCAATTTTGGTTGCATCTGCATTTTACTGCATGCTCTAGTTCTCCTGGCAGTTGTGTCAGAAGCTTGTGATTTCTCATTTGGATGTTCATCTGAGGATCAATGGCTTTAAGTCTTTTATACTGTCTAAAACACCACTCATATAGATATTTGTCCACAGAGTATTTGTCATTTTCAAATGACATGGTATTTTGCCATATCCAAGTTCCATTACTGTACTTTTGGATAATTTGACTCTTCCACCATGGGCAGTTTCTTCTGCCATGGATTTCTTTCATTTCTGTGTACCATATACTAGCATGACATTTAAATACTGTATTTAGTCTAGCAGTAATCTAGTAATCTGGTATGCTTGGTACATCAATGAAGAGTTCATCAATATAATCTATGAGTTACATATGATCATATTCTCCAGTTCCAGAGAATTAGGGCCAGCTTGAGGCCTCAGGAAGCTGTTTCAAGTCTTCCTTGTTAGAATAATATATATAATCCCCTTCCTGGTATTGTTATGGAGATCTTGCCTTATTTCCCAACATGGCATATGGTTTGGTGTCATCTGGGTGATATGGATTATCCATAACATGGCCTTGTGGTTGGGGCTTCATGTTATGGTAGACATTAAACAATTTGTTTATATCTGGGTCCAGACAATCCCTGTCCCTTCTGCCATGGTGTTTTTCTTCAAAGACTATATTCAGTCTTTTGTTCATTTCTTCAGAGGCTTTGCTAAACTGAGCATTTCCTTCTTGAAGAGCTTTAACAATTTTTTCCATGGGGCTGTTAATTCTTTCATCCTCTCATGGCTTGCTTCAAGTTCTGAAAACTGCTTTTAAGGTTTCTCAGCATATTGCAACATTTGTAACCACAGTGCATCACTGTTTAAGTTACTCTCAGGTGAGACAGCATTATGTTCAATCTTAGTGGGGGTGATATTTCTATTAATAGGACTACTGACTCTAGAATGGTTTACAACTACTTCTGGTTCTTGTGCACTTCTTTCACCAAATCCAACAACTTCTAGATCATTGGGTCTGACTCTCTCTTCCTTTGATTGAAAGAGGTCTTGTTTTCCCCCTTGTATCCTTGTCTTCTCCTTGAAACCTCCTGGAATTGTGAAGAATGGTGACTCCTGGGCACTGCCTTGTTGGTTTCTGAATGGTGTGAAGCCACTGAAGAGCAGATTTGGCCTTCTCCTTGTGAGCCTGAAGGAATCTGAGTAGGCCCTCTCTGGGTTAACTGGTCTTCTATAGCTTGGATAGTGGCTTGATTCTCCCTTATCCTGTCTGCCCTTGCCTACAGGAGTCTGAACTGCCTGGTAGGATTCCAGCCTTTGGTGATTACCATAAGGTCCTTGAAGTGTATCTCTTGGATACAGATCCTCTTGCAACTTTCTGCAAGTTCTGCCCAGTGAGATGCTAGGTTGAGCCTCTTGTTGTCCATGCCCCATTGAAATAAATCTTTGAGGAGTTGGTGGAGCTGAAGTACTTGAACCATATCCTTCCAGTCCTCTGGTTTGAGGTTCCTGTTGAATTGGAGTGTGAATGGCAGGGTTGATAATATCTCCCTCATTGTTTTTCCATCCACCACTGTGTCCAAGGTGTCCTCTTCCAGGTCTTCTGTCTCTAGACAAGCCTTCTCTGTCCTCTGGCTGGTTCCTTTGGAAGCCAAGGTCTCTGAGGTGTACAGGTGAAATATAAGTGTTTGCAAGCAGTCAAAAACTTTATTTTCTTAGGGTATTTACCTTTGACTGTGCCTTGTAAAAATTTGTTGTCTACTGATTTGGTCAATTTACCTTTAGAGGTTACAACTGGGTTAATTATAGTAATCTTCCCTGTACAAGTGGTCAAGGTTGGTTTACCTTTTATTGATTCAGAGCTTCGTGGCTTTCAACTCCTCTGGGTGGCCATTGGTGTCCACTTCTTTGCTGTAATCACGCCTTCATTTTGCCTCTTTCCTTTGCCCTTGCTTCCCTCTGGTTCTGAGGGTGTCACTGGTGTGTTGGCCTGTGACTGGGTCTCTAGTGGGATATAGTTTCCTTCCACTGAATCAAAACAGGAAGAAGAGGGCTTAATGTCAGTTAAGACTTCTTAAAATGCTGTTTGCACATCTAAGAATGGCCACTGGGCTTTGTATATTACTAAAACCTGCCCTGTATAATGACAGTGTAATTGAATTAACAATTCCACGTCAGAATTACAGCTGTTGGTACCCTGTTACACTCTTTGTGTACCAGTATCTGCCAGATTGACTTGTGGTTTTCAAGTACAATCTGTATGAAGTGGTTCTGTATAAGTGTAATTGAGTCAACAATACACTTAACCATTCCTAAACTGTTGTCCTTGCAGTCAGAGGTGTCCTTATTTAGTCAAAAATACAGGACTTATTAATGGCTGAAGTGTTTTTATATGTAAAACACGCCAAACATAAAGGTCTTGTGGTTATTAGCCACGTGACAAGTACTCTTATAGTATGAGTATGAAATGGTATATACACCAATTAAAAATATAAAATATATAATATATATATATTTTAGAAAAAATAGGCCTAAAAAACATAGAAGAAATTGTCAGAAATGAACAAACAAGTGAAAAACTTACTTTTAAGGTGCAAAAATTTCAAAAAAACAGAGCCAGGCCCCCAAAATGTCAGGATGAAACTATGATAAAGTGGTAAATAGGCTAGTTACAACTTTAACTATGTTTGTGACATGGTTATAAAGATTAAATCAAAGTTTTTTTAAGATAATACGGGTTATAATTAAATAAAAAGGGCTTTAACATTGAGAAATAGTGGTGGTGAGTGCTGCTGAAAGCCCTGGGTGCAGTCTTCCCAGTTGGATTACTATAATAAGAACTAAAATACTAAAGTTTACAGTATAACTTGATTATTTTCCAAGAGTAAAGCTGTTTTTGACAGTTTACTATGTATAAATTCAAGAGTAGGATGAGGAAAGCTTTTCTGGCTGTGCAAAGCCCACTTTTCATCCTGAAATGGGGTGAAAAAGTGGCAAGACCTTTCCACATAGAGGAAGTGAAGATTTTTCACTATCTTGGACAGGCTTGTGGCTTACAAAAGGCCTGTATAGCCTGTATTGGGCGCAGATGTGGTTTTGAAACCACATCTGGGCTGTTTTCACTGATACAGGGTGAAAATTTTCATCTGGGGATCACACAGCCAGATTCTGATGTGTATGCTGCATAGAATGCTGTACAAAACCTGTATGGGACCCTAGTATTGAATGAACTATGAGGTAGTGAAGTAAAAATAAGCTTCTTTGTCAGTTTGACACCTCATAATCATGGTTCTGGGATATTATCCCATGGTAAGACTGTATTGGTCAAAATGTGGGATTTTGAACTTAAAACAGCTATAACTTTGTCAGTTCTTGAGATATCAACCTCAAAATTGAATCCATGTTTAGCCCAGTATGTGTTCTACACAATGGTACCTTATTTGGTATGGTTATCATCAAATATCACAAAGTTATCCCATGTACAAGGGTTTTGTACATGTGTGTGTTTTTAGGCAAAAGCTGTATTGGGCTTCTTTGCCCTATACCTTTTGTTCTAGTGGAGATATGGAGAAATGGATGACAGAAGCAGATAGCCCTGATTGTGCTCTTTCCAAAAACCTCCCACTTTAGGTATCTCACACTAAAGCTGTAGAAGTTAGATGAGAGGTGAATGTTTTATTCACCCTTATTTAGCCTGAATTTGACCATCACTTCTATAATACTGGTGCCATCTCAGTTTGGTTGGTAAAATTGAATATCCCTGGCTTAGAGCTTCATTTTTCATACTCATTTCATGGGGTTAGGCCTCTTACTCTGTATTTCAGATGAGAGGTGAAAATTAATGTTTATGCTCAGCAACAACTTTGAGCAGGAATGACTTTGTTATTCTTTGTCCTATGATTATGGGACTTGTATATTTGGAAAGGGGTGAGTTTCCTCTTTTGTTTGATACCTTTTGAGCTGATTTGGCTCAGCTCCATGCTTTGGTGGTATCTTGGCTATACCATTGGTTTATGGTATTTGGCTGTCATTCTTGTGCTCTCTTTTTGAGTCACAGGCTGACAATGTTGTCCTGACATGAAAAGGCATCTGTTAAAGTGTCCAGCCTGCCTGGGAGGTAAGTAATAGTTAAATGAAACTCAGAAAGAAATTCAGCCCAACAGGCCTGATGACCAGTACAAACTTTGGAAGAAAGAAAATACTGAAGAGAAGAGTGGTCTGTCAGAACCTAAAAAGGATTGGAAAGTGAAAGAAGAAAAGCTTTTCAGCACTTGATATCCCAAACTGTGCCAAGAAGTTCCTTGTCATGAATTTCATAATTTAGCTCAGCTGGGAGAAGCTTGCAACTATGAAATGCAATGGGATGCTTTCCTGAGTAATTCACCTGACTCAGTACAGCACCCAAGGTATACTCAGAAGCATCAGTCTTTACAATAGTTGGTAGAGAAGGATTGAAATGAAAAGGATATAAGCAGTGGTGAATGCCTATCCGAGTATTCAAAACTCACTAAGAGCTTCCTCATTGAAGATAAAAGGAGAGTCCTTTTTGAGAAGGGAAGTGAGAGAAGTGATTTTTTGGAGTAATTTTTAATGAAACAACAATAGAAATTGGAAAAGCCAAGGAAGGATTGAAGAGTTTTGATATTTTTGGGCTGAGGCCAATTGAGAATTTGCTGAACCTTTGAGGAATCCATCTTGAGGCCATCACTTGAAGCAACATAGCACAAGTATTCCACTCTTGAGGAATGGAATACACACTTTGAGGAATTGGCAAACAAATTATTGTCCCTAAGTCTTTGGAGGAGAGAGGACACATTTTTGAGATGTTCCTCCTCAGAGCTGGAAAAGACCATAATATCACTTCAATAAACTACAACAAAGGTATCCAAGAAAACTGCAAATATATCATTCACAAGATTCTGGAAAGAAGCTGGAGCATTGGTAAGACCAAATGGCATAACCAAATACTCATAGCTACCATATTTGGTTTTGAAGGAAGTTAATTTCTCATCTCTCTCTTTGATTCTCAAGAGATTATATGCACCACAAAGATCTATCTTGTAGAAGATAGTGGAACTGTTGAATACCATAAGAAGGTGGTTCATATGAGAAACAGGATACCTGTTCTTTCTAGTGACAGAATTGAGTTTGCAGTAGTCAATACACAAACAAAGACCTTCATCCTTTTTCATAACAAAAAGGACAGGTGCTCCTGTTGAAGAGGAGCTTGGCCTTATGAAACCTTTCTCTACATTCTCTGAAATTTAGGCCTGCAGTTTTTCTGACTCTTGATTTGATAATGATTAGATGACACCAACTGGAGGTAGAAGACCCTCCAATTAAATATGGTGATCACAGGCGCGGTGTGGAGCAATTTTCTCTGCTTTAACCTTGGAGAAAACATCCAAATATTTGTGATAAGCAGGAGGGACTACCTTAAACACAGTTTCAATTTCTTCTGGCTCTTCCTCTTCATCCCACTGCTCCTCCAGGAAAGCATGAAAGGATAAGGGAGGAAGGTCTATATCCCTTTGAAAGAAATTAAATGAAGATATAGCAACATCTTCTCCAAAATCTTTTATCTGTTTAAAGACCTCATCTCTTGATTTAAGTAATGACTGAGATGGCATGATGGAAGGGATATGGGCAGAAGAAGGAACGGAAGGTGTCTTACATTCACCAACCAGACCAACACTGTTGACAGAAGTGGCCAAGGCATTACTAGCAGAAGTTTTAATACCACTAGAATCATAGGTTATCAATCCATTTTTCCAATCAATAATGGGATTAAAATGGTGGAGGAGATCATAGCCCAATATCAGGTCTTCTCCCTTGGGTGAATCTATGATAAAAAAGTCTCATTCAAAGCTTGGGAAGGAAGGAGAGTCAGCTACCCACTTGGTATAATGGGTAATTAACAAGGCAGGTGATTCATTTGAATCCAGAATGAAAAGAGGAATCTTTTCAGGGAGCTCTGACATAGTCAATGAGTACTTGAATACAAAATTCCTTGCAATAAAAGAGTTTGTAGCACCAGAATCAATGATAATACTACAAAAAATATCAGAGACAGAAGAAAAAATAAGAAACTTTAAAGATTTCTTGACACTAGTATTCAGAGTGAAAAATTGTTCTCTTGAAGGAAATAAGTGAGAACCATTGTACAAATCATGATTCCCACTCAGGCTTTTCCCTGCTTGCTAGGGAAGCCTCCTGATGATCCAGGCTTGTTCTGAGGTCTCTTGAAGCATTTTTAAATTGGGTGCTTTCCACCACAATAAGTACACAACCCTTCTTTGATTCTACTCTCCTTTTCAGAACCAATTAATTTGTTGTCCCTATTAAGCAGAGCAGAATGGGGCTTGTCCTTTGAAGCTCGAAATTGATTGCCCTTCTTGTTCTTCTTATGGTGAGGCCTTTTTGAAGATGAGTCTTGAGGAGGCCTTGAAAAATTGGATCCAGTAACAGGAGGTCTCTTCTCTTGATGACTACCCTTCTCTTTCTGTCTCTCATGGTATCTGGTATGTAATTCCAGGGTCATGTCCATGAGTATTTGAAGAGTATAAAAGCTACCAGGGTAGGACGCCAATGTGTCCAGAAGTCTTGATGCCAATGCTTGTCTATACACATTAATGTCAGCTCTTTCTACCCAATACCCAATCCTTCACATTAAGCTTCTGAAATCAGCAATTTACAAGGATACATGACCACTTTCCTTCATCCTCAAATTGTAAAACTCTTGTTCAGAATTCCTGACTTCATTGAGATCACCAAACAGAGTGAATAATTGAGTTTCAAATAACTGCCAATTATTGAGGTAGTAAGGATCTTCATTAGAAATATTGGAGAGGTAGGGTTCAATTCATTTTGCCAGCTCTACCAGTGAGAAAAGAAGTTGAGTACAGAAATTTCTTCCTGTAAGAGAAACAATTTGCTGGATCATTATGGAAAATAAATTGACAGGATTGGATAAATCCTCTCAGCTTATGTGCATGAGTACCATCAAAAGGATCAGGTGCCTTCATTGATGGAGTATTGAATGCAGGGACTTTGGAATTGTCCCTGGGGGCTGCTGCTCGAGAAAGTTGCTCCATAATAGTAGCCATTTGCTCCATGATCTTGAGGAGATTTGGATCAGATTGAGATGCAAGAGGTTGATTAGTAGGGGCTAGATTAGAACCCTGGGTACCTCTGGAGCATTTGCCAAAGCATTGCGCACTTCAGTTTCCCCAGAATCTTCCTCTTCCACAAAATCCTCCCCCTCTTCATCTTCAACTTCTCCTAGTCTTGCTCTTGCACCTTCAAACATGCCACGAGAACCACCCACCAGGCCAGAGAAAGATCTTGATCTGCTTGATTTTATTCCCCCTCTTCTGGAGGGTTCTGCTCCTTCCATTGGTGGTTCTCTGTCCAAATTTTCACTCAGTTGATGAACTGATGGTGTGCAGTCAAGAGGAACCTTTGCTGTAGGAGTGAGAACACCTGGATTTCTTTGAGATCTAGTATTCTTGGGTGAAGGGATATTCTGAACTGGCATTATTCAGAATTTAAGAACAAAAACTTGATGATACTTGAGAATAAGGAATCAAAGCTTGGCCAAATCAATAATCAATGAAATCTTGATGATCTTGAGGAATAAATCAACAGTCTTGAGGTGAAATGAAATTCAATCAATAAATCAGTCAATCAATTCAGTCAATATAAAGTGTCAATCAATATCAATAAGTCTTGAAGAACTGAACAATCAATAAATAAATCAATCAATGTCTTCAATGTCAATTCAAGGTCTTGAGGAATCAATCAGTCAAATCAATACCTTCAGAAATCAAAATTGATCAATAATTAATAATCAATTCTTGAGGATAAATCAGTTATCGTGAGGAACTCAAAAATCAATCAATCCAATCCAAATAAGATCATGAATCACTGAATCAATAAACCAAATGAATCCCAATCAATCAACCACTCAATTCACCAATCAATAACTCCTGATAAGACATGAATAAACAAACAAAGAGAATATTTGATTGAAATAGAATTGAGAATTAATTGAGATGGTCAGAAATGATGAAGAAATGAAAGAATCGATTTTCATATGAATATAATGAATGAGATGAAAATTGAAGAGAGAAAAATCATAATCATGAGAAATCATAAAATCATAAAAGAGTCATAATTTGATGAATGAGAGAAATGAAGTTAAATTAATGAAAAGAAAGAATCAAAGATGATTTAATTAATTTAATGTCACAGGGGCTCTTCTAAGTGAAGAGGGCTTGGCACTCAGTAAACTGGGACTTACTTATGGAGGGCTCAGGATATGGTAAGAAAGAATACACTTAAGAGTGTTATCAGATGAATTAATAAATAAAAGAATATAAGAAAAGCAGAAAAAAGGAATAAGAGTAAGAATAAAAGAGCCAACCACAAACAAGTCCAAGTTTGCTGTTTCAACCTGTCAGAATGGAAAGAGAAGGGTTAATAAGGATATGGCCACCCAACTCGTATTGTACAGGCAAAGAAAGAAAAAGGCTAATACAAACTGAAAATCAAATAATTATAATACCCAAAATAAGGAAAATAATAAATACACTAGATTAATTAACTGGGAAAAGTCCCCAGGGGGGAGACAGCGGGGCTGGTATATGTAAGAATCACCAGCCCTGATCCAGACAGAGAATTTTCATGAGAAGATTTGATGATTGAAGTGAGTTGGGTCAATACAGTTCCTGTACAGCTGTAAAGGAGCTGTAGAAGAGGAGTGGTGGTATTGAGTGATCATACAGTTTGGGGATGGTGTATCCAAACTGTATTGGATAATTCCAACCTGTACAAGTATTGAAAGGCTGTATTGATGAACCAGACTGTATGCATGTTTCAGCAAAGAAGATTTCTGAAATTGAATGCTGATACACACAGTGGATTTGCTGGTTTGAGGTGTTTCAGTGGGTGTAAGTATGAATACCCTTACCCCTGATTAGTGGTTGTTGCACTGGTGAAGATGGTGAAGGAGAGGAGGAGAATTCTGTTGAAGAGGAAGATTCTGATGGTACTGAAGCTGTTCCTTCTCCTGTGGGGGCATCCCAAGGTACTGGAGGGCCAACTATAGCCCAGTCTGATCATCCTCTCTCTCATCAGTATGAACCATCCTTATTGGACATCTTGCAGCAAATTACTTAAATTATGGCCAATATTCACGCAGCTTCATCTTCTGAAGCATCAAGACCACCAGCCTTCAAGACTCCATCTATGAAAGCACCAGAATGCTCTGATAGGACTCAGTTCTTCAGAGTTAGAAGCTTCATTCAGTATTTTTGATTGATATTTCATAATGAACTGGAAAATTTCTCTCACAAAAGAAAGAAAGTTCTCTATGCCACCTCATTTCTCATTGGCAGGGCTGCAAAAAGGATTGAGCCCTATCTTTCAAATCTCACCAATCAAGATCCAAATTACCTTCTCAATTCATGGAATTTGTTTTAATCACTACTCTTTTCTTTGTTTGGGGACCCAAATGAAGTCAGCAAAACTGACGCAGAGTTGGATTCTTTGAGAATGAAAGAAGGTGAGCAGTTATCATCATACATTTCTGATTTCAGAGGTTTGGTCTCAGGAATTGGAGATGGGGGTAGAAGAGCTCCCATCCATCATTTCAGGAAGGGATCACCATCAAGCATTTTGGATCAATTGGCCTCCCATCCTTCAAGAATTGACTCTCTTCAAGACTTAATGAATATTACCCTGAAGCTTGATACCAGGTACCATGAGAGGCAAAATGAACAGAGTCATCATCAAGAGAAGAAGCCAGATGCCTCAAAGTAAAATTCTTCTCATACTCAAAACTCTTCAAGCTCAAGTCAAAAGAAGAAGAGGAATTTTCATAAGAGGAAAAGGCCCACTATTCTTTATTGAATAAAGATTTCAAGTTGATGAATTCTGAAAGAGAAAGAAGAATCAAGGACGGTTTGGGTACCTATTGTGGTGGGAAGAATATTCTTGTGTCCTGTTTCAAAAGGTCTCAAAACAAGCTTACCTAACCATCAGGCAAATTTCCCAGTGGGGGAAAAGCCTGAGTGAAGATCATGTTGTGTTCAATGGGCTTCAATTTTTTCCATTCAGAGAAAAAGTGTGCATTCTGAATACTGGTGTCAATAATTCTCTTATTATATTTGTTTTTTATTCTCTTTCTGATGTTTTTTACAGTATTCTAATTGATTCTGGTGCTACCAACTTACTCATTGCAAAGAAGTTTGTTCACAAGTATTCTTTGACTATGTTAGAACTATGAGAGAACATTCCTCTTCTAATCTTGGACTCCTCTGAGTCCCTTCATTATTTGTGACTCACCATACCAAATATATGGTTAAGCTTCCTTCATTCCCAAGCTTTGAATGGGACTTTTTAGTCATTGATACTCCCAAGGGAGAAGACCTCATATTGGGATTTGACTTTCTTAATCATTTTAGCCCATCTATTGATTGGAGGAAAGGGCTGATCACCTTTAATGCTGATCATAAGGACTATTATGATCCTTAAAAATCTTTCAGTAATTACTTTTCTTCTGCAAAATCATATGCAACTCTCGATGGTGATTCTAGAACACCATCATTTCCATCTTCTGTCCATATTCCTTCCCTTATTTCGCATCAGTCAATACTATCTTCTAGAGATGAGGTCTTCAAAGAAATTCAATATATTGGAGAAGATAATTCTTTATCTTCATTTCATCTCTTCTTTGGGAATATGGACCTACCTCTGTCATCTTATTATGACTCCTTGGAGGAGTTTTGGCATGAAGAGGAAGAGCCAGAAGAATGAGAAGCCATGATGAAGGTTATTCATTCTGCTTATCACCAGTATTTGAATGTATTCTCAAAGGTGAAAGCAGCAAAACTTCCTCCTCACCGCACCTGTGATCATCATATTTAACTGGAGGGGTCTCTACCTACAGTTGGGGTGATCTACCCTTTATCAAACCAAGATTCAGATACACTTAGGGCCTACATTTCAGAGAATGTAGAGAAAGGTTTCATCTGGCCAAGCTTCTCTTCAACAGGAGCACCTGCCCTCTTTGTCAAAAGGAAGGATGGTAGCCTCCATTTGTGTGTTGATTAACGCAAACTCAATGCTGTTTTT
Organism: Austropuccinia psidii; assembly: GCA_023105745.1. Taxonomy (NCBI): domain Eukaryota; kingdom Fungi; phylum Basidiomycota; class Pucciniomycetes; order Pucciniales; family Sphaerophragmiaceae; genus Austropuccinia; species Austropuccinia psidii. The sequence continues at coordinate 34,660,073 of JALGQZ010000003.1, read as the reverse complement.
AGGAAGAACAAGGATCCTGTTCCTCCTATGAATCAGCTTCTCAATGTCTTTAATGGCTCTTCTATCTTCTCCAAGATTAATTTGTGTGGTGCAAGTAACCTGCTCAGAATCAAGGAAGGTGATGAACATTTGACTTCTTTTGGAACTAAATATGGCAGTTATGAGTATTTGGTTATGCCATTTGGGCTCACCCATGCTCCTGCCTCTTTTCAAAACCTTGTCAATGATATTTTTTATTATCTTTTTGATATTTATGTTGTGGTTTATTTGTATGAAATTATGGTCTTTTCCAAATCTGAGGAATAAAATGTAACTCCTGTGTCCACTGTTCTTTCCAGACTGAGAGCCAATAACCCCTTTGCTAAGGCCTCCAAGTGCCTATTTCATGTTTCTAGTGTAGAGTATTTAGGTTATATTTTCTCTTCTGATGGCCTCAAGATGGACCAAGCAAAAGTCCAGCAAATTCTCAATTGGCAACCTCCAAGAAACCTGAAGGCTCTTCAATCATTCCTTGGCTTTGCTAACTTTTAACACCATTTCATCAAGAATTACTCAAAGAAAATTAGTTCACTCACAAGTTTCCTCAAGAAAAATTCCCTTTTCCCCTCAATGAAGATTCTCTTAGACAGTTTACTCAACTCAAAGAGTCTTTCACAATTGCTTCAATCCTTCACTACCCAGCCTTGTAGAGACTGATTCTTCTGATTATGCCTTGGGTGCTGTACTGAGTCAGGTCTCTGACTCAGGAAAACATCCCATTGCATTTGATAGTAGCAAGCTTCTTCCAGCAGAGCTCAACTATGAGATTAATGACAAGTAACTCCTTGGCATAGTCTGGGCTCTCAAGTGCTGGAGAGCTTTTCTCCTTTAACTTTCTTCCCCCTTTGGAGTTCTTGCCAATCATAGTTCACTTTAATATTTCATGTCTTCAAAGATTCTTACTTGCCATCAAGCCCGCTGGGCTGAATTTCTCTCTGAATTTCATTTCTCCATAACTTGCCGCCCTGTCTGCTTGGCTACCCTTCCAGATGCATTGTTATGTCGGGAAAATGTTTACCCAGAGAGGGGGAAGATTTCATCAGCAAGAATCCAATGAATGATCAAAAAATAATCAAGTAAGAAGAAATTCAAACCTCAATGATCTTTGCAGTAAAGGTGGATTCATTTTCAAACTTGATTGATTCCATTCAGAAGGCATTATGGCAAGCTTCTTGATATAGAAGTATTCTTGAAGATATGGGTAAAGGTAAATCTGTCCAAGATTATTCTCTTCATTCCTCCTCCCAACGTCTCCTGTTCAATGATTGGGTGGTGGTTCCAAATGACCCCACAATTCAACTCAGCATACTTCAAAAAAGGCATGACTCTCTTCTAGCTGGACACCCTGCCCAAGAGAAGACTCTCAAACTTATCAAGCAGGATTTTCACTGGTCTGGCATGACTCAATTCATCAAGGATTATGTATCATCCTGTCAACAGCTTTAAAGAAACAAAAATATTCATCACAAGAAGTTTGGACTCCTCAAACCTCTTTCAATTCCAGGTAGTCCTTGGATCTGTCTTTCAATGGATTTAATCACTCAATTGCCACTGTCCAATTCATTTGACTCAATCCTTGTCATAGTGGACAGATTCTCAAAAATGGAAGTTTTTATTCCAACAATTTCTTTAATAACTTAACTGGATTTGGCCCATTTATTCATCAAGAACAGTTTCTCAAGTCATGGCCTTTCTTCAAGAATTGTTAGTGATAGAGGTTCTCTTTTTGTTTCTTCCTTTTGAACCAATCTTTGTCATCAGCTCAATATTTCAATAGATTTATCAACTGCTTACCATCCAGAAACTGATGGACAGACAGAGAGGGTAAATCAGATCCTACAACAGTACCTTTGGATGTATGTAAGTTATAATCAAGATTATTGGAACACCTGGCTCCCTCTGGCTGAATTTGTTTACAATAACTCTGACCACTCTTCAACAAAAAAATGACCATTTTTCAATTTTTATGGAAGAGATCCTCATTTCTACTCAGTTCACATCACTCAAGATACTCCTTCTGGAAATTCATCAACAAAAATTCAATCAGTACAGAAAGATTTCAAGAGAGAAATTAAAGTTTCCATAAAGAGGTTTAAAAGGTATGCAAATTAAAGTGGAGCAAGTCTACCTGATTTCAATCCTGGTGACATGGTATTGCTTTCTTCCAAGAACCCCAAGTCAACTAGAACCACAAAGAAACTGTCTGAAAGATGGTTGGGTCCATTTCCAATCCTGAAGAAAGTAAGCACTCATTCTTAGCATCTCAATGGAAGTCCATCTACCCAGTTTTCCATATTTCACTCTTGGAACAAGTCAAGACATCAACAATACCAAATCAGCATCAAGAGCCTCCTCCTCCAATAATCATTGAGGAAGAAGGGGAATGGGAAGTCTCTCAAATACTGGACTCAAAGCTCAAGCAAGGAAGATTATTGTACTTGGTGGGATGGAAAGGCTTCAGTCAAGACCTAGAAAGATCCACTTGGGAACCAGCTGAAAACCTCAAGAATCATCCAGAACCTCTTAAGTATTTTCATTCTTTATATCCTGAAAATTCAGGACCTAATTCTTCAGGAGCTTGATTATTTATGGTGCTTGGTGGGGAGAGGAATTACCAAAAGTAAGTCCCACTTCTGGTATGCACCTTTAGATGTATTCTACCCCTTCTTGTTGTAAGCATCACCTTGGACACTCTGTGAGCACTCTGCAATTTTTGGACACAGATCTTTGGCCTGGATTTCAACATTAATTCCAAGATTATGGTCATTTTCACTTGGGAAAATGGACCATTCCTTTTCTCAATTTGCTTGCAAGTCTTCCAATTCCAATCAATTCCTTCAGCAAATTTTCTTTTCTTTTTATGGTACTGGAAGGAGTGGTAATTACCAAAGGTAAGTTCCTCTCCTGGTGTGCACTTCCCTGAGCGGACTAAAATATTTCAAAACATCACCTTGGCCACTCTGTGAGCACCTGGCATCAAATTTTTTCTTTCCAGGTCCCTGGCCAATTTCAAAATTAATTTACAACATAAGTGATCAAGATTGGAGCCTCCTCAATATCCCTTTCTCTTTATCTTTGTTTCTTTTCTTATTTTCATTTTCATTCTTTTACTTTTGTTTTACTTTCAATTTAAATTTCTCTTATCATGTCAAATGTCATGTCAAGGATCATCATTCATTTTCAAAACCAAATCAATCATCAAGCCAATGTCAAAAGAAGATCAAGCAAGTCCTGCGTGATAAGTCAAATTCTTAATATAAGTTTTGAATTTTTTTACCTTGATAATTCCTTTTGAATCCCTCTCTCAAAATCCTCTCAATAGCCTCAACAGGCTTTAAATTGTATTTCTGCTCAGGAGCTCACCATTTTAAGGTGGGGTGGTACTGTCACAACCATGGAAATTAACCCCCTTGGACCTCAATATGGAAGTTCTGTGCCATACCCAATTTATGTCAATTTGGTCATATCCATAATGATTGGCCAAAATTTCTATTTCATCTTTTTTGGCCTGTTATGGCCATTTCAACATTTGGGACCAAATTGGCCCCTTCATCATCATCAGGCCTTTCCTGGCCAGGTTTTGCTTTTGGGCAGTCTTTAGTATTTTCCAGTCAACAGGAAAAATACAGCCCCAAATCCGGTATTTGACTTTTTAAGCTTCAAATAAATATTTGTGAATTTTTGCTGTATTAGCCATTTTAGGCCATTTTATCATGTAATATGAGAAATATTCCCAAATGGCTATATTAGGCCATTTAGGGCTTAATTGCAATATTTGCACGTTTTGCGCATTTTGCTCATTTTTTGCGCACTTTGTGCAAATACAGTTTCAAAGATTTATTAGCAGTATTTGGCCAAATCATCCAACAATGACTTTGTCACCTCTGAAGTCACCAAAACCCTTTTTTGACTCATATCCTCCGGGCATCATCCAAAAACAGCTTTAGCCATCTTCACCATCCAATAACCAAAAGTGCCATAAATGGTGTTTTACACCATTATGCATCTTTTTCCACCAGAAATCCAATTGAGCCAATATAAAATGGTTATTACAATTTTTATCAGGTCATCAAGGCATCACCTCATACAGAGCTTTCATCAAGGCTCAAGGACAAGTGTCAATCTAAAATACCAATGATGCCATGAAGCAATCATTGGTTATTCTCATTCACAGTATTCCTCCAAAGGAATACTGGCAGTTAATTCTCAAGGGCTGTTCAAGAGGTAGTTCCAAAACAATATGCCAAGGGTCAGTGCTCCATCAATCCACCTTGGCAACCACATTCTTTCCTCTTATTGCATCTCATCTTTGGACCCATATATTTCTTAGAGGAATTCAACTTTTTCTTTTATTTTATTTTACTTTATTTTCTTTTATTTATTCTTTGGAGTCTTCCAAGTTCCCTGATTTTTGGGTGCCAGGCCACTCTTGCTTTCCACTACAGCCCCTTTGACAGATATCAATTAAATGGTAATATTTTTTTTGGTAATAAATAAAGTATTAAAAATAATATATTAAAGAATAATATTGGTGATTGGGATTTTTGGGTTCCAAAGGCCCATATTTCCTTGATCTTTTGCTTGATAGATTCAAGCTTCCATTTATTTTCATAAATGAGGGGCTCCTACTGACCTAACTTTGTGTTATAAAATATTCTTCCCCCTTCTTATGTTTTAAATAACTTTTATTTTGAATAAAAGCCTGATACTTGTGTGCCAAGTGTAGTGGTAAGTATGAGTATAATTTTTTGATTTGGGAAAATCCTATCATATGGCTTTGCCCTTGTTTTTTTTCTTATAAGATGTTTGACTTATCCCTTTGACCAAGTACCCCTTTAAATTATTATTTGTCTTTCAAGATATTTTTATGGTGTAGTGAGCATTCATAATTGTGTGGTGCATTATGTTCATACTCTTCACCTTGAATACCTTGTTGAAAAACCAAGGTGGTTTTTTCTTTACATTTTGGGATAAGAATATCCGTCATTGTTGAGATTGTTGGGGTTAATGGAGTTTCCACCAACAATTTTTTTGCATGATCACTAATTTTGGCAAGATCTTTGGACCTATGAGTAATTGGATTTTTCTTTTTGGTATTATTTCATTTTTAGGTGGATATTACAATGGTTGTCATATGTTGATTATTTTTTTGAGCAATTTCTTGATTGATAACTTTAGTTTTATGTTGAATTTAATTTCGAACCGTTCTGTTTGGCTTGATGAGATCCAGGTACTGAGGATCTTGTGGGAATAGGGAGTCCTTATTGGATTTAAAAGCTTGAAGCAGCTCATTAGTTTCTGAAATATACTTATCTAAGCCTTCTTTTGTGTATCAGATTATCGCTTTGAACCAATTTTGTTCTGATTTACTTATTTTAACCTTGTAATCTTCCAGGTTCTGTTTAATAATATCATTATTCTTTAGGAAAATCCTTGCATAAAAATTTCCAATATTTGTGGACCAAGGTTACATTTTCTGAAGTTTATAATTGTCCTTTTTAAGTAAAGCTTCTGGATTTACCACCTTAAAAAATCTTACTGGTGGACTGGTTACTTGTGGTAAGCCTGATTAGCCTTGATCAATATTATCATTAAGAGTACCTTCACTGCATTTGTAATTAGAATTTGGGGTACCTTAATCATAATTATTATCAATAAAGTGGGAATTTTTCATGACAAAGATCCACTTTTGTTTTAATTATTTAGATTCTTGAGAATTTGGGATTGGGTTAACTTTTTCTGCTTGAACACTGTGGCTGTCTTGAGGATTGAAGTACTCCTTTCTGGTAACTTTTTATTTAAGTTAAATTTCTTTTAGTTACTTTACTGCTGATCTATCATGCTGAGAGCTGAAATTCCTTGCTTCTGAGGTGAAATTTTATCATTGTTACAACGGGTGAAATAATTAGCTTACAATTATTTTTAAATAGGAACATTGAAAAGGATTTGAAAGCCTTAATAGGTGAAAGTATTTTTGCAATAGATTTATTCTACTTTTCTCAGGATCATTAAAATAATAACTTATGGCTTCTTGAGATATTTGCTTGCAAGTATTTCTCTTTTTGCTTTCTGAAATCAATATTTCTGGGATATTTCTTTTTTCTAGCCTTAAACTCATATCTTCTGTGTGAATTTAAACTGATTCTTCATTTAATTTAACTTTATATTCATATTACTTCATTGATTCACTATTAAATACTTTGTGAGTATTTTATTATGAGATTGCTTGATTTATGGAACTTGATTCCTGTTCTACTGGTAATTTTTTCCACTCAACTCATTTGAAATCTGCACAAACTTACATTCCTTCAGGTGGTTCTTCTCCGCATCCTAATTTCTGTGGTGAAAGAATTGGTAAGCAAAGTCCTCTTCCATCCCACTCTACATAACTTAATATTTCTCCCTTTTGTTGAGAAAAGTCTAATCTGACTTTATTATTTGTAAGGGAGGGTCATCCCAATACTTTATGAACTGCTCCTATTTCTACAAAAGGGTCTATAGCTCTGTCTTCTCCAGTAACTAAATTTATTGGAGTAAATTCTGCTAATCCAACTACTGAGGTACAGTGACCACCAATCCCCCTCAAATTCAGTTTACATAATCTTGTGGTAATTACTGCTTTTATTTCTGAATCTTCTCGTATTATATTCAATTCTGATCCTGTATCCACTAATTCCATTATTTAATGTCCTTCTTCCACCACATATACTTGCATAAATCCTGATGGACAGTAATAATGTACTTTTGGTTGTTCATAATCTTCCAAAAGGTGGTTTATGAGTTTGGTTTGTATTTATTTTTTGTCAAGTGAGTTAATTGAACTTCTTTCTTCTATTGATAGGTTGCTCAATTGGCTCATAACTTGAGATGACATAATTAAGACTTTTTTCAAGGTGAGATTTATTTGCTAATCCAAGACATTTTTAAACATATTTCTCATACCTCCTGAATTTATGAGTTTTCTTTTGTTATTAACTTGTTTTTAGCATTGTGTTGAGCTAAATACGGTTTCTTTCCAGAATAATTTCTTTCTTCAGCTTCTGGGGTGAGAACTTTTTCATCTTGCAACTCTTCAGGTTTCTTGTATTTAGTGGTAATTATTGGTTTTGCCACTGTACCTTGTTCATCCTCAATATAAGCTGCAGGTATGCTTAGTTTCTTCTTCAAAGGTGTTCAAGTTTCCTTTGGTGATGTTTTAGCTTGCATTGTAAATAATACTTTTTATCTTGAATTTGATGCTTGTTCATTGAGGATCTTTTTTGAGTGTTTCTTAATCCATAATTATTGAAAAATGGAGCATTGGCTGATGATATGGTTGGTGGCTTCCAGCTTCCTCAATCTTCACTTTTGGCTATAGAAGTTTAAAAATCATCTTTCTTTGATTTTATTAATTTCATCTCCTTTGGTTTAAGTAATAGCTATTTAGCTTAATTTTCTTTACTTTTCTTCAGAAGTTCTTCTTGTTTCTTTGCAAATTCTTCAACTAATTTCCCTGGAGATATTCTTCCATACGCTGGTACTATTTGCCAATTGGGAAATAAGAATCCACTTCCTTTTCTGCTGACCTATTTTTATCCTGATCTTCAAAGAGATAGTTGCACCTATTAACTGAATGCCTTTCCTCCAGAAAGTAATAACATTTCACATAAGTTTTTGGTCTATTTTGTGCTTGTGCATAGGGATAATGCCTTTGTGAGAATGGAGGTGAATAATTTCTTGGTTTTAACTCTTTATTATTTAGTTAATGATTGGTAATACCACCCATTTGAGGTTTAAATGGACTTTTTCATTCTTCCAGTTAAGTCATCAATCTCTTGAAATCCTCATTTTCCTCCTTGTGACTTCTTTCTAATTTCTAGCATTTGTTCTTTCAGGGATTCAGTAGTATCTTTCATTTTGTCAAAAGCTTCATTAATTGCTTGGAAGTTTTCATTTTGAAAGTGAAATTTCTTTTCTGTGTTTTCAGTCACATTTCTTCCTTTATCTCCTGATGATGAAAATCTTTTGGTGACTGATATTCTAGCGTTCAGCTCTTTTTCAGTATACTTCTTGGGGATCTTAATAGGTGGTATAAGGTATCCTCCATTTTTAGCTTTAGACTTCAGATTATCTTTGATCATTTCCTTGCTTATTTCCCCTTAAACATCAACTTAAAGACAATAATATATGTAAGATATGTCTATATGAAACTGTTTGTAATACGACTGTTAATAAGGATTATTATGACTGTTCTGATGGAGTATAATAAAAGAATTTATTATGACCTCAAATAAATTATCAATTACTTGATTATTTCTTTCACTTATTATGGAATACTAGTGATTCTAGCAGTAAGAAGTAATTTCCTACTAGAATCACTTACAAGAAGTATTAATGATAAAAATTATTTCAATTTATAATTTTCTTTTGCAAGAATAATTATGATTAGAATTCTTCAGTAAAACTACAATTTAGAGAAAAAAACTCAAGAATTAAAGCAAAAACTCACTAATATCCCAAAAATACCTTGTAAAGAATTGGTAGAGGGAGTTGACAGATTATTTGTGGATATAAAGGATTGAAATTTGATTTATAGAAGTAACACAGAAATTTATAGCAGAATACTATTAAAAATAGTCTATTTCCATCAGTTAACTTCTTTCTTATTGCTTTTGAAATATTTCAAACACTTAAGAAAATAATTAGCTAATACTTACTTGTTGGTACTAAAGATATAATTGGATAATAAGATGATGTGGGGAAACAGAAAGAGGAGGACTCTTTTGAATAAATAACAGCTCAAAGCAGTGTGTAATGGAGAAAACTGAAAAGCCAATGAGTGAGAAACCAATTATTCTCTTTGTAATATTGATTACATTATCTTTTGTCACGTGAGATTTTCATAATTACTTAATTAAGTCATTTTACATGACTACCAACCCATTTATTGTTAGGAAGTGAAGGAGTAAAGACTATAAATCGTATCTCATTTGAGAATAAAAATTAATTGATCAATGCTAATCACAGATTTTATTTTCTGTGAGTTTTTGAATATTCAGTCTGTCAAGTAGAATCAACAAAAATGGACTGTAAGTAAAACTCCTAATTTGAATTATCAAGTCATGATTATTTTTGGTTTTTATATGTATTTCCCCTTTTTAAATTGTTTTTTAAGGTCTTCAAAGTCTTAATTAAGAATTCTATTTTCAATGAATTTTTGAATTTTTTACCTTATTTCTGTGTAGAAAGGCAAATAGGACAGTAACAGTAATAGCTGGTTGCCATGTGGTAAAAACATGGATACTAGTACAAAAAGGGTTTTAATTAATCTTTCAAGGTTTTTCCATAGAAAATAATTAATGATTGACATTGTTACAAGAGTCAGAGTTGCTCTTTCTTTCCTTTTCATGTGAAAATTGCAGTTTATTTGCTATTTTCCGATGAATTGATGACACTTTAGCTTTGTAACCACATTATCAAAGGGCTTTGGTAGACTAAGTGGGAAGGTATCAGCCATGGATCCAATATTTAGACCTTTTCACACCACAGAAGCCTCAGAAGCCGGGTAGTCTGGCTCTCTTTGATATCTTTTGTCCTCTTTAGTTATTTTCAGGTCAAAAATAGTAATTCAGGCTTAAAGACTGATATCTACCATGGATGTACCAAATCTGTATGTAGGAATACTGTAGTATTAAGTGCCAAAAACATTCCTTACATTAAATTTGGTGTATATGTAACATTCCATTTCTCACATTCCCATATTTTTGGCTTGCAATTGAGACAAACGAACATTTTCACAATTCATCTATGTGGTATTCATGATGTGGTGTTGAATTATTTTCCGTATGACCACCTCATAAAGGAAGTTTAAGTTTATTCACTCCATGGAGCTACCCTAGGGGAATATTTGTGTAGAATGTAAATCTGGCCCCAAATCCAGGGATTTACTTACTCACAAAAAGGTTATTTATTTTTTCTTGTATGAAAAATGATGAATTTTGGATATATGAAGACAGATTTGTTGTTCATAGTTCGGAATTTATTTTAATGTTAATTGTGGCCTATTTGAGTATGTAACATATACCCCAAGGCTCAAATTTTCTCTGTGAGCCTTAGAGGTATTTTCATATACCCAAAAGACCACAAATAATAAGACAAGATAAAATTATAAACAAAATGAATTGATTTATATTATCAAAACAAAAATTAAAATATAAATATAAATTTATACACAAAAATGAAGGTTTAATTAAAATTTAAAAATAAAATTACATTGAAATGTAAGATTGTGAAAACACAGTTTTACTTGAAAAAATCAAGTAGAAATGAATTTTTGACAAAATTACTGAAATTAAAATGTTTTTGAAAAAAATTTAAATAAAAATGATTATAGATTTTTATCCAATAAATAAAAATAAGAAAATTGGCTCACCACTGGATTCCTTATAAAAAATAAGGTGGGGTCACCTCTGGGTGAAATTTCTGTAACTCAACTCTAAAGAAGCTTAAATTAAGTTTTTAGTATTTTCTGTATAAAAATTTAAAATCCTCAAGACATTAATCTAATTCTCACCAAATGTGGTGTTAATCATCAACTTTTGTGTTAAAATTGACCTGTGGTGTGTAGTTTGGAAGTTATGAGGAATTGAAGTATCTTCAATTGAGATATCAAAATGTGTGCGTGTATTACATGAGTGAACTGTAATTTACATAGGAGGTATTAATTATTACAGCTGTGTAACTATAAAAGTCAATTGAATTGCATGTGTAAATTACAAGTATATTAAATGATGAGGAATTAGAGCAAAAATAAATTTGAAAGATGAATTTGGAGGGGGAAAAAGTATCTTGGGTTCAAGGGAGCCAGTCCCCCAAATTTCATGATGACAGGCATGAGATGTAAAAATACTTCACCAGGGCAAATCTCGCGTCAATCGTCGGCAATTGACTTCACGTCGCACCGCGGTCAGTATAAAATCTTGCTTCAGTCGCGTTAGTGTCACTTTATAGTCACTGGATTTAGTGGGTCACGTCACGTCAGCGTCAAGACAACGTCAATTGTCACATGTGTCACATGAGAATGTCACTCAAAGCCCAAACCCATTTCAACACTATGCGCAACGTTCATGTAATTTCACCTCATTGGCTTCCGCCTCCCCGACGCTTAGCATGCTTACGCACCCGCACCGCCCTCCATCCAGATGAGACTCCGACACTGCACACCCCTCTCCGTCCTCACCACTCCTTACGCTTTCACACCCCCGCCCCTACCATCCCTACGCTTGTGTAGTACCCTCCCGCATGCCTCCGACAACGCTTACCATCCTTACGCTCATGTAGTGCCCTCCCAACATGCCCCCGCCAACGCTTACCCTCCCTCCCGACATTCTCCCGACACTGCTTACCATCCTTACGCTCATGTAGTACCCTCCCGACATGCCTCCGACAACGCTTACCATCCTTACGCTCATGTAGTGCCCTCCCGACATGCCTCCGACAACAGTTACCCTCCCTCCCAACATTCTCCCGACACTGCTTACCATCCTTACACTTATGTAGTGCTCTCCCGACATTCTCCCGACACTGCTTACCATCCTTACGCTCATGTAGTGCCCTCCCGACATGCCTCCAACAACGCTTACCCTCCTCACGCTTCCGTATTACATCCATAGTGTACAGTACGGTGGCTTGTTGGCGTACACGATGAACGCAATTGCCGAAATATGCTGAGTGGCCTTCTCTGCCAACAGGACCTAAGGGGATATTGGTCAGTATATTCACCATGTTGTGGTTAGGGTTTAAATCATGAGACTCACAAATTAAAACCTAATAAGTGGACTATTTAAGACAAGAATTGTGTCTCCTGTTTCGCCGACAAAACCATTTTATTTCATATCACTCAAAGGAACACTTTGCTTAGTCCTTACCTCATGAGCGTTGAATAGTTCAAAAGTTGACTTTAGTAGGTTTCTCACTAGTCAACTTTATTCAATGTCTCACAGGGAAGTGATTTCATTTGCATGATATGAAATAATTTGCAAAACATTGCCTCCTTCAATTTCCCGACAAATCGCGTTTTGCAAATGCGATTATTTTACTTGCACCTTTTTTCTTCAATTTGGATCTTTTTATTCAAAAATTTTCAAACAAGTTATCAATCAACTTGTCACCATCTATTTGCTTAATAAACTACCTCGGCTATGGCCCGAACCCCGGGAAATTCAACTCAATTCAATGAACGACCAACTTCAGCCCCAGAGAGTGGAAGTGAAATCTCTGATATCGCCAGTAGTCGTGAATTAGGCATTGAAGTAGAGAGCCAGTCACATGAAGATAATCAAGATCCACCAGTTCTTCCGGAATGTGAGTATGCATCCATCTTGAATATTTCAAATCTCTCAAAACCTGATATTGTGTCATAGCGTTTATTTCAGGGCAGCCTCCAAGTTCTCAGAAATCAAATTTTAAAAGTTATGAGAAGGAAAAGACTGTTGAACCTTGTGCACCGACAGAAGATGATGGGCAAGATGATGTAATTTTCAGTGGGGAGGTGGAAATTATATCCAAGGAACAATTTGTCTCCAACATTGCTCAAACAATCCCAAGGCTCGAAAAAATCCAAAATGATAGTAAAATTCCTGATTATGTGCGTCAAAAGATTGCTGAAGCCATGAGCCTGCTCAAAATGGATTTGAACCATAAGTCCATTAATAACTCAAATCAAAATTGATAAAAATAGCTGCTTACAATATATGGGCAGGTGTGGAGGTGGGAGAATCTCTACCTGAAGGATCTTGAGTCGTAATTGGATTTCCAGGCAAAGGATTAGGAAAAAGACCAAATATACATGCGACCAAAAAAACAAACAAAAAACGCCGTACCTTTGAAGCCGCAAACAATTCTTGCGATCAAGGTCATGAAATTATCAATGTTGAAGGGGACCATATTGATAATCAACCTCCGCATACTGAACCCCCCCAATACTCAATGAAACAATCCATGATGAAGCTCCACATACTGAAAGCCCCCCGATACCCAATGAAACAATGCATGATGCAACCCCTCCCGCCTCTCCTCGGAATATTCAAGCCTTTCAAGCAAGCGAAACAATTAAACATGATACAATGGGACGAGATATGACTGATATAATTCCCGACGCTGAGCCCGAAGTGTCATCCGCTGCGAATTTTCAAGGAATATTTTTATCCCGCATGGAAGAGTTTGCAGGCATTTTGAATTATCATTCCAATATTTCTCAACAATCATGGAAAAGGGGGCTTGATAATATCAATAGGATTTACAAAAATAGATGGGACAATTTACCAACAAAGGATGCTCATACATTCCTTCCTGTTGGTATTAAGGTGATCAGTAACTGAGAGCTTAAAATGTTGGCCTGGCTGGAGGACCTTGAGATGGCAGGTGAGTTTTATCTTTGTGCATGATACATGTTTATTGGCTGTTGACTGGTGATATAAATTGCAATATACAGGGTTAGATTTTTTTAAGCCAACCGAAACAGAAGCGTTTTTTGATCACAACATTTGGAATCTCAAATTGATGAAGGAATCAGCTAAACCTCCAGATAATCTCCCAAAATCAGAACACTCCTTCTTCAAAATGGTTCAGAGCCTTCTTTACCCGGCCAATCCAGTTAAACATTTTTGGGCAAATGTTATGTTTGAATCCATTAGTTTAGTCTCATACGATGTGATTGCACCCAAACCATATGTTGCACCAACATCAAATTCGACCGATCCTCTTGGACTCGAACGGGGAGCAGTTGAATACCTTGCCTCCTGCTTGAGTAAATCAAAGCAACGTGCAACCCAACTCAGCATTGAAGGTGGCGGGGCTGACAATGAGATATCCACAAAGCCACACAAGAACCTGGAGGATCTAATGGATACAGTTATCCATTTGATGATTGCGTACAACATGGTACGTGCACATACAAAGGTCAAAGTTAATGGCATCAAAGGCAAACTCACAAACTCAAAAAAAAATGAGGCCATCAAAGATCTTTTGACATGTCACAAGAATCTCGGAATAAATCGAATTTGCTATGGTATATTAGCGGCATTCTGTGCGGCGGGGGTTCGTTGTTTGATGGTATGCTCAGATGACTGGAGAACAAGCTCAGTTAAAGGGGCTTTATCACTAATTGACATTTCCGCAAAACTTTCAGAGGGTAAAAATCTAGTGGAGCCAGTGTGGCTACATACTAATAAGTATATATGTAATTTACTGAATAAAAGTTTCTTCTCATCAGAGTCTTTTAACCCCGCTGTACCTCTTAGATTTGAATTTGCACGATGCTTAGTATTAGACTTTGGTGATGCCTGGGTGGCGAAACGTGGGCTTGGTTCAAGTGATGAGGTCACCTTGAGGGTACCCAGGTCAGCTAAACTCACAACCAGGATTGACTCGTTTTAGATTAGCTTTGTACTAGATAGATTGTAATTGAATTTTGCAAAGTTATTTATGAATTTAATAATCATGACTTCCTATCCTACTACTGCCCGGATGCCACAGTCTGAGTACCAATAGTAATTGTACGGCGGCATGCCTCCGTACATCATTGCAAAGACTCCGACAAGATGCAAGCTGAGTCAGGCGATGTGCCCGCGAGTAGCACACGCGGGTGCATTGCGGGAAGTCACGTTTATCACTTCCCGCCAGCCCATAATAGGCCAAATGTTCCTGTGTCTTTCAAGAGGACTAGGATAGCTAGGGATCCGCAGCAGGATGCATATTGCATTTGCGTGTGCTTGCAAGATTCCAAATGGTTGGATTGGAAAGTGATTGCATGGGAACATCAATGTGTAAAATTGAATAATGCACTATCCACTGCAATTTTCAGGTTCAGGTATTTGAGATTGTGAATTTGCCAAGGTCAGGCGTGAGCTTTCTTTTTAGCCGCAATTAAAAAAGATTCATCCACCGCAATCCAATTTAGGTGATATTAAGAAATCAGTAATCATTCGGTTTCATTTCATTTTCTGCTGAAAGCATGCCATTCACGAAAAAAGGAAAAGAGTGTAAAAGGGAACTCGCAAGAAAGCGTCGGGCTGAGGAACGAAAGTGTGAGTTACTCGCTTAATCTCAGTGTATATATATAGATATATATATATGCTTCCACATTTATGTGGCACCCTCATTGGGCCCCACGGAAGAACATTGGCTTTAGTCGGTTCAGATTGTGCCAATGTCATGTGGGCTCCAACAGGGAAGTCAAAGGATGTGTGCCGAAGAAAGCTCCTTGGCAGTATCTGATATCTTGTGTGCTTCAACACATAGTGATCCCTCAACCACTCGGGAATAGTAGCAGATCCCAAAAGACAAATGAGCGCAAAACGACCCAAATGAATAGGTTGTTTTCCTCCTCTCACCCAACAGCACAAATATCAATGCCAGTATCAGCAAATATCACCCCAAGTGAAATTGGGAGGGTTGTGGATGTCAATCAGATCAAACGCATTCACTTTGGCCGTGTGGCAATTTTCTCTTCAACCGGATTACTCATTGCCCTTGTTGAATTCCAACCATTCACAACAATGAGTGAAGTCGAGGTCGATCAATGGGATGAATTATCACAATTCCTATTTCGCGAAAAGAGATTCACCGACCCGATTGCAACCAATGGAGCATTACTGGAGGGATTTATGTTCGCGATTGGGTGGCGCAAATGCAGCACCAAGAATGAACAATTTGGTCTGTATGGAAGTGTCGGGAAAATTGAAAACGCAAAAGATGAATGGCAGAACCGAGGTCCCAATCTTAGCTCGGTGGGTTGCATTCTAGGTCAATCCTTACGATATGTTGGGGATAATTTATTTGAGAGGATTCAAAATTGCTACAATTCATTGGGGGTTCCGTCTTTTGATCAAGTCAACTATGAAGGCGATATTCCGGCAAATCAGGGTGCATTCGAGTTCGCTTCCGCACTCACTTTCACCATGAATGGATTCAAAAACGCACCTCATGTTGATAAGGATGCATCGCTGTATGCTTCGGGATGGTGGTTTCAAGGTGATAAGCGGACCGGCCAAATTCAAAGAGATGCGTCAAAGCGGTGTACAGGTGGAAAATTGATTTTCCCAAATGAGCATTTTTGGATTGATCTATCCGCATGTCATGGGCTCATTCAGGTAGTGTGGGCCAGTAGTACATTTGTTCATTATACTGATCCAGCACAGGACAACGAAAGCACGACACTAGTGGGTATGTCCGCACAATGCTCAAGCAGGTTAGCAAAAACAATGCGGCAAAAAAGCCATGGATATTATGAGATTGGCGAGAGAGCGGGCTATCAAATCAGGGATCGTAATACAATCTCATGCCGATTCAAAGAATGAGGAGATTTGCATGTGTGTTGGGTAAGTAATGGTAGGGTAAGGCAGAGGACAATATACACGAGGATTGGATGGATTCTAGTGCGGGAGATGGGGTGTCTGACATGAAAAAGGGGTGAAGTGGATTATGTACGGTGGCATGCCATTGTACATCTGTCCTGGTTTGTTGCTATTGTCCAGGATGCCAATGCTTCACACGTGAATCCTCTTGCTT
The DNA here is from genome assembly GCA_023105745.1 of Austropuccinia psidii. Lineage (NCBI taxonomy): Eukaryota > Fungi > Basidiomycota > Pucciniomycetes > Pucciniales > Sphaerophragmiaceae > Austropuccinia > Austropuccinia psidii. Next base: position 34,643,486 of record JALGQZ010000003.1, on the reverse strand, counting down.
GTGCAGGTTCTGACAATGCTAAAAGTTCCTTACGCCTATGCAGGGTGCCAACGCTACACACGCCAATCCTTGGGCCTGTGCAGGCTCCTGAAAATTTACACGCCAATCCTTATGCCTTTACAGGCTTTCGAGGATTCGCACGCCAATTCTTACGCTTGTGACGCTTCCCCACAATGCTGAAATTTTCTTGGCCTGTGCAGGATCCCAAGAATTCACACGCCAATTCTTATGCCTGTGCAGGCTCCCAACAATTCACACGCCAATGCTTATGCTTGTGAAGGGTCCCAAAAGTGCTAAAATTTCTTACGCCTGTACAGGCTTCCGACGATTCACACGCCAATCCTTACGCATGGGAGGGTTGCCAACAATGCTGACAAATTCTTACGCCTGTGCAGGCTCCCAACAATTCACACGCCAATCCTTATGCCTGTGCAGGCTCCCAACAATTCACACGCCAATCCTTACGCCTGTGCAGCCTCCCGACAAGTCACACGCCAATCCTTACGCTTGTGAGGGTTCCAGACAATTGAAAAAAAACAATACATGAGTAAGATTAATAGCGTGTGACCATAGGAAAGGCCATGTTTCACAAATCTGGAGTGGATTGCTCACATGTGGGAAGCTCCCGCTTTTTTACAGTTAAGAATGGATATGGCTCTAAACCATGGAAGAAGAAAATATAGGAGACGGTAATGGTAACTAGTGGCGCATTTTGGGAAAAAGAGGTTCACAAAAACAAATACTCACTCAAACTCTTGGTGGGCACTTACAAAAATAATTCTCACGCAATCGGGGTTTTTCTCTAAGGAGGAAATAAATAATTTTTGCGTGAACCAAGATTGTAATAGAAATTGAACATAAAAATGATTGAATACAAATAACTTATTTAAAAGAAAGTATTACAAAAGATAAAAAGTGGAAATAATGAGTTTTTTTTTTAAATTTTTATTTTTCTAAGTATTTTGAGACTATTCCGGTAATGTCCTCCTTTGGATAAGCCTCCAGTGCCTGGGCAAGGAGGGAGTTGAGTTCCTCCCGGAATTCCCGGTGCATCTCATTTCGATGAGTTGCATCCACGAAAGGAATCATGTGGAGCAAGCGACAATGCTCCAACAAGATTCGGTTGATCGAATCGTGGACGATGGCTCGAGGAATCATTAGGGTCGGTCGCAGGTTGGTGAATTCCTGGCGAGCGTCATCGTGGGAATGAGACGAGGTTGGCACCGGGGGCACTGGAAGGGATCTCTGGGGAGGGAACCGGGGTTGGAGTGGAGGGGGGGGAATGGAAGGGGAAGGTGGGCAAGTCAGGTAAGAAGAAGGGGGATGGGGAATTGGGGATCCCATGGGCATATCGTCGATGATGATTATCGAGCGAGGAGTGGCAGGACGATCTGGAGACGGTCGAAGAAAAAATGAGGAAAAGAGGATATGGATCGAAGAGAAAGAAGGGGTGACTTACCATAAGCTTCCTCCGTGGATTGCGTAGGAGCCACCTCAGGTTCTGGCTCACGAGTTGTATCGTCCTCAGGTTGTTGGGACATTGGACTTGGGCCAGGAATAGGTGGCTCTTCGGTTCGGGAGGGTTCTAAAAAGGAGGAAGAGTCAGTTCACTTGACTTGAGAGTGAAAGTGAAAAAAATGAAATGAAACTTTGGCTGCTTACCGCAGAATAATTCCTCAGACCATCGGGTGCCACTCGGGCCTGGAGTTGGTTGCCGGGGGGTTTGCTCGCAAGGCAAACTAGGAACGGGAGAGTCTTGTCGGGGGGGATTCAGGGGGTTTTGTTCTATGAGCAATGGAAAAAAGTCAGTATTATTGCGTGAAGAGAAATGGGATAAGGAGGAGAAAGAAAACTTACTTTGGCGTTTGAATTCCATCGGTGACAAGACATGGTGACGATCAGCCCAAGCTTGAATGTCCTCTCGCCATCGCCATCCTTCATTGGCCGGATAATCACTTCGCTCCGGTCGAGGAGTGAAGTGACCATCGGATGGTGGCCTAGGAGGGGGAGGGGACAGGGCTAATCGTCCGGAATCGTTCCCGTTGGCCTGTTTGGGGGCCCGGCATCCATTCACGCTCGGAAATGGTTTCATCATCGTCGACCACAAAGGAGTCCTCGCGAGGGCGTCTTGGGCGAGAACTCCTCTGGCCTCGTGGTCGGAAGGGGCGGACAATGAACGAACATTTCTTGTGTGCTTGTCGGCAAGCATCACAAGCGTCGTTCGTCGTCGAGGAACAAATGCAGGGGATACCCCGCTTGGTGCATAAAGTGCACGACATCTAAAAACAAAAAAATTGGGGTTAGTAACTGAATAGAAAGTAAGCAATCAAGAAAGAAAAGGATGACGTATGATGAATTATATAAATTTGAAACGGAATCAAATTAAAAACGCTCTAGTCGGAAGTTTTTAAAAGTCTGGAAGGAAGTCGTGAAGAAAGAAAAATATTAATATTGGTACATAATGTTGACAAAAGTTAAAAAAAGAGGTAACGCACAAGGTGGATAGAAGGGAGGTTCTGAACGGATCAGAAGAATAAACAAACAGGCAAAAGGAAGGGAAGTGGGTTTAGTGGAGTGTGAAAGACAAAAATAGAAAGGCAGGAAGACGAAGGGGAATACGCACAAGAAGGACAAACGCGGGTGAGGTTGAACGAAGTGGAGCGGGTGAGAAAGAAAGTGAAGTGCGTGTCATGTGAAGATGGTGTTTTATACCATGGTGAAGCTGAGACTATCTCAGCAGTTGCAGCACCCGCAAAAGTCTCAGCTTCAAGGCGTGTGGGCAAAATTGAAGCTGAGTCTCAGCGAATGCTGCAACTGAGAAGTGAAATGCTTGCGTGAGGCAGAAGAACAATGGGGGTCTGGCTGAGTATTGCAATTTATTGAATTGTCAAGCTGAGTCAAATCCCCTTTGTTTCCTTAAATTGCCACCCGATCACCCAGGAGGGTGGTCGTGAGGCCCTTATTGATTGTGCATTGTGGGTGCAATGCACAAGTGACCGCGGCAAGATTACCGGCCGTATGGCCTGGTAATAGTATGTGAACAAAGGGGGGAGCTGTAACACAAGTGAATACAGCTTGAGCTTTCCTTGACCCATTGCTCAGGTTTGCTTTCGGGTCATAATTGAAATGCTCAGTGGCTGAGCATTTTAATTGCACAGTAATTGAACAATTGATATAACAATATCAAATGGACCGCTGAGTATTGCAATTTATTAAATTGTGAAGCTGAGTCAAATCCCCTTTCTTTCCTTAAATAGCCACCCAATCACCCGGGAGGGTGGTCATGAGGCCCTTGTTGAATGTGCATTGTGGGTGGAATGCACAAGTGACCCATGCAGAAATGCACCCGGTGCATTTGGTCACAAGTGACCGCGGCAATATTACCAGCCGTATGGCCTGGTAATAGTATGTGAACAAAGGGGGGGCTGTAACACAAGTGAATACAGCGTGAGCTTGCCTCGACCCATTGCTGAGGTTTGCTTTTGGGTCATAATTGAAATGCTCAGTGGCTGAACATTTTAATGGCACAGTGATTGAACTATTGATGTAAAAATATCAAATGCACCATGCTGAGCCATTGCTCAGTCGTTTTTGTATGCCCACAATCTGAGCATTTGGCACAGCATCGGGTGACATTTCAGCCAGCTGCAGCATTTCACACGCTTTGGTGAAGTACTCCAAACTGCGCCTTCCAATAAACTATTGCAAAAAAAGTTCATTCCATGGCCTTACTGAGCACTTTCACACGGTGCTTTTGACCATGATATGCTCAGCTTGCGTGTGCAAATCGGGTGAAACGCAATGCTGAGCATGTGGCACATGAGCTACGTTTATGCAAACAATCGGAAGGTGCATGCACATTCGCTATATGCATGCAGGCTCAAGTAGTATAACACCTTCCTGATCTGTACAGCCAACACTGTAGTACGCAGTACACCTGTGTAAATGTATGCTGCGGGGCAGAGCAAAAGCTGTTCAGCAATGTAACATGAAAATCACGTCAAGCCATTGAGTCATATATCTCAACTGCTTCCCTTTGGTGCACCTTTTTGCAGAGCTCTGCCTAACAATGGCATAGACGCGGGTGTAATCCGAGTTAATGAAAGTGGGTCATAATGGGATGACTTATTATTTGGGTAATACACAAACAGTGGATTCACTCCGGTGCCATTGTCGGGGCCAACAATGACTGGCCCTGCTTGTTCATTGCGCGTGCTCATTGTCGGGCAGCCACACGCTTTCATACGCACCCCCCAACGGGTCATACACAGGCAACTTTCACACTCCGGGAAGACATTTTACTGCCAGTGTTCCAACCGGCTAGTTTCTTGGTCGGGTGGTCAGCTTGACTGCAGACGCTCACCTGCTCGCGCGTGGAAACCTGAGGCCAATCAGTGTGGATTTGCTTCAGCCTCATCCACATCAGAATAATCCCAGCCTATGATTGCTGAGACTGGTTATGTTTGCGTGGGTATCTCCCACCGCGGGTAATTTTATTCACGTTCTCACACGCCCCGCGCAAGTTGTGGCACCTGGCTTGCAGCCAGAAATTCCCTTGGGTGGGTGGGCTCTTTCTCCGGAGTTTTGTACATGCGTGAGGCAAAGACCGTGATCCCAATCTCTGGGGAATAGTAGCCTCCTCAAACGCAATAGGGGTGAATGTAGATGTGGATCATGCCTCACGGTCGGTGCCCCGTTTGATCATGCCACACTTCCCCCCCTGAAGCCTAGTTGGAATCAGTCATCAAAAACCTTCGCGCAAAACCAAAGTCATGTTCGGTGGCACGCCACCGAACATATCTCACCCGCCCACACACAAACATCCCCACAGTGAGATTGCCCTTTGAAACGGCCAACATTGCCCAGTAGGTCCCTGTGCTACAATTAACCTGGGGAAGATATATATGCATCCATGTTCGCTGTCACACCAGCGAACATGACTGCATGCCTCTGATATGCCCTCCACAATAAGTTGCTACAACCCACCCAATTTCGGATATGCTAATGTCGACCTTGTTCCACCAAGGGTTTTGTACCTTGCTGCAGATCCAGCAGTCATATCGGTGCACCCACATTTTGGCCACCTTGCCTTGATATATGCCCCAAATCGGATATGAAACAAATAAGCCCAAGAGGCCCATCCCCATCAAGACCATGCACGTAACCACAAGCCATCCCCCCTTGACCCCATTGCTGCCACTCATATAAGTTCCCCATCTGCGCCTATTTGTCTTCATTCCGTTTAGCTAACCCTTCCCAATCATATAATTCCCAACTGTCCCCAAATAATTTAACATAGCCATCATGTCAACCCCTTCACAACCACTTTGCATTGGGATGATTAATATTCGTATTCAAAGAAATACTGATATAACCTTAAAGCCTGAGAATTCCCACTTAGGTTCTTGGATTATCCTATGGCACAATCAACACAACATATTCGTATATCTCCCCAATCACCAGCATGCTATTGGCTCTCTCCCGGGAACCCTTTCCCAAACGTTGATACCATTCCTTGGGGCACCAAAAACGTTCATGCACGGTGGTCCTGGTGGGGCATGGATTGAAAATTGCCAAACCAATGCTACTCAAATATTATTTGTTGAGGGAGTATTTATGACTGATGCAAATGATCCCTCCTCATCTCAGAAACCCAATCTAGCATTGATGTTCTTCACATGGTATCCAAACATTCTATTCATAATGGAAAGCTTTTGAACACAAGATTTCAAGCTTAAAATGCCCAAAGAATATGACTGTACTACTCATGGTCAATGTCAACTCTTTACTCCGACATTTCCCGCTTCAAACTCTACGCCTGCTTCATATCCTGCTGTTTCATCATTGATTTCCAAGCAAAAACTGATACAATTACCCAGTGGATCAGACCTCCCCATGATGACCCCGCCCCATGCCATTATTCAAACCCCCCTCCTCCCTCATCAAAAGACCGGACTAGCTTTTCTCTGGGATCGAGAAATCCCCAATGGCCAATCAGCCCGTAACCTTTGGGCCACCTCACCCCCAGGATCCACTTTCAATGCCAGGCACATCATTACAAACAAGGTCGTTAGCTCATTTGAATCCCTTTTGACCAATACCCCTCTTGGAGGACTGCTTGCGGATGATATGGGTTTAGGTAAAGCCATTCAGGCCATTGCTCTAATTGGTACCTCCAAGGAGCGGATGATTGCAAACCCCCATCGCTCCACGCCCACCATGATCATCTGCCCCCCTCACTTAATTACCAACTGGCAATCAGAAATATCCAAGCATGCTCAGGCTGCAGCGCTGCATTCCAAAATCTCCCATGGTCCCACTCGTCACTCATTATCCAAAGACAACATCTTAAAATATGATATCATCATCACTTCTTACAATACTATCACCCAACAATTTAAGCAAACCAATCCCTCTACATCATTCATTTTTCAAATCAATTGGCATCGTATAATTTTGGATGGAGCACAGTGAGTGTCTGATCTTAAATGATTCAAATTACCTTTTATATCCAATAACCCTTGCCCCATCTTATAGCTATATTCACTCTCAATACACTGCCACTCACCGTGCCATTAATAGCCTCCTTTCATCCCGCCGAATAGGTTTAACGGGCACACCTATTCACAACACCATTTATGACCTTTTGGGCATAATATCCTTCATCACTCAACCCCAGAGCGCCGATCAAGATAACTGGTCACCATTCATCCTGAGTACTCTTTCCAAAAGTTGCAATAATATCTTGCATTTGGCATTGCGGCATTTAAGTTTGCGCCGCACCAAAACCACACATCTCGAATCCCTCCCCACTATTAGCCATCATTATGAGCTGCTCCCACTCAACCCGACCATGCAGCAAGAATATTCCATATTATATGAAGAATTCCTATCATCCAAAAGCAAAGGACCAGGAGAATTTTTCAGAAATATTAATAAGCTGTGAATATGTTGTAACCATCACATCATGCTTAACACAATTGCGGAGGCAGATTTGGAAGACCCCGAGGGCAGGAGCACTCAGGATAACTCGCCAACAATCACACGAACTATTGTGGATGTCGAAACATGCATGATGAGTAGTAAAATTGCACACCTCCTACAAAGCTTAATGAAGAACAAACAAACAAGGTGTGGTCCAACCAAATCGGTGGTTTACTCCCAATGGACCCAATTTCTAGATTTGTGCATTAATTCTAATATGCATCCATTACCAATTGAATCTATCTGAACTTTTTATATTGTAGAATTGGTATTGCCCTTGCCCATCACTCTATCCTTTCAGCACGAATTGATGGAACAATTACAGCACGAGCACAGGAGAAGGCACTGGAGAATTTCTTCAATAATCCTGAATGTGAAGTACTGATTTCATCCATTGCCGCAGCTGGAACTGGCCTCAATATAACTTGTGCTAATACGGTCTATTTAATGGTGAGGGGACCACCAAAATTCTGCCCTGATTTGTGGCCCCTGACATCCACATTTCCAGGAGCCCAATTGGAACCCAGCCATTGAGGCTCAGGCTGTTGATCGACTCCATCGTATTGGCCAACAACAACCTGTAAAGGTCATCCACTATATCACTCCTCATTCAGTTGAGGTCAACATGCGGAAGGTACCTTTCAAGATCATCTTTCACTTGATTGTATTACTATTCTGAAATCCTTCGTTATGGGAATGCCATATTCCAATCACCAATAGGTCCAAGAAAAGAAAAAATCATTAACTGCGTGAGCCTTACTGATATTATATAATTTGTGTTTGACCAAGTTGATAACTCTTGTTTACCTGGGCATAGGTCCACGATTCTGAACACCATGAGTTGGATCGAACTCCTTCAATATTTTTTCAATGAAAATGAGCAATAGAGTCTTATTTCTAAGGGAGACGGTGATACAGTCCAACTCATATTGTCTATATTCTGACATATTTAGCAAGTTGCATCTTTAAGGATTAATACTCAGATTGTATTACACCTGCACAAATAATTCACAAAAAGTTAATTTTTAACGGTGCTATACATTTATATTACTAAGTTATTGCAGAGCATCACCATTCGGCCTAATAACTGGCATGTCAAGTATCTTGAGGGCGCTAGTCTGCATTTTACTACAGCCTTTGAGCCAATCTTGATCAAATACCTGAAATGATAAGCCTTCCGGAATATCACCATCATCTGTCGATCGTAATTCTGGCAATCTATCAATAGTTTTTTTACCCTTTTTTTTAATGCAATTACAAAACTCTATGTCTCGATCCATTTTAATACCAATTCATTAAATAACTGGGAGCGCCAGCGTAATCCCACTTTGCGGTAAACTTGACGGCCATTTTCCAGTACCTCCTCAGTATCTGAACATACTCGAGGGTCATTGAATTGTGATGCTAGAATGGGAAATTTAGCCATATCACACCATTCACAACGGCGCTCACAGGTCTGCACATAATGAAGTAGATCATCATCAGTCTTTGCTCCCAATGAAAAAGAGATACATTAACTAACCCTTTGACGAATCTTCGCAAGCTTTTGATTCTCCTTCTCTTTAACCAAATACTCGGCATCCTTTTGAATAGACTTCCATTCTCTTTTCAAATAAGTGAAATATTGCTCCATTAAAGCCGCCACAACCCCATAGTTATTATGATCCTTGTTCCAACAGTAATGATGATACTCGGTGCTGACCAGTGCAAGACGGAATGTACGGTAAAACACCATAGACATCAGCTCATTGAACGGATGTTGCCATGAGCTCTCCCAGTCCCAAGTGAATCGCTTTAGTCCTAGCTTGTGGAGCTCATTTTCGCAGTAGCTTTGGAAACCCTGAGACTGAACCTGTGTTGATGGCTCATTGAAAACATCATCGGGGACATATCCGAGATGACCAGCCACTTGAATTGCAATTTCACGCTCTTCTGTGCTTGGTGGTGCTGGTAGTGAGGAAAAATCCTTATGCCTAACTTTGAGTAGGAACAGGCAATGTGCATGTACGGCTGAGCTCATTCCATGGACATTCTCTGGAAGTTCTGCTTTCAGCCATTTTTGTTGCTCCTTCTGGCTTGCACGTTTCGCCACATTGTGAGCTTTACGAGCCTGGTTCCTTTGCTGTCTGACCTCGGATTGTTCAAGCATACTCTGGGCAAGGGGCATTTGAGGATGGGTGAACTCATTATTTGACTCAGTGCCATGATCATGCGCCGTGAAATTGTCACTCCTTGGTTCATCATTTGTTTCCATTTGAGTCGGAGACATGTTCTCATCCTCATCATCCACCATTTTTTCTCTTGATGAACTGGCATGAGCTGTTCTTGGTTTGGAGGAATATGGATGATGACGTCCAGTGACTTTCTCTTTATGGACCAGAGGTGAAGATGCATAAAGTTCATCACCTGCCATGCACATCATCAGTTAACAAATCAAAAAATGAATGAAGACTGGTCATACTCACAATCTTCAATTGGCTCCTGAGATCGGACTGACTTGCCTTTAGGTTCCATATCTAACCCATGAAACAAACATATCAAATTGTGAAAAAGGTTATACTCCGAAATTAAAATGACTTACTTTGATGAAGCGTCAATCCTGGATTTCCCTCCAACAGACCACTCCAAGTTACATTCTCCAATGGTCTTTTTTGTCGCCCCCCATCCATGCGCCTTTCATCACCCACATGAACCTGAGATCCTGATGGAATATTGAGGGTTGGCTGTTTACTTTGGCCAAAGGGATCCTGGGATGCGACTGGATTCCGACCGGGATTAAGGAGGAACTCACGTGGAAATTTTGATTGGGGATTAGCGCGTGATGAGATTTGAGGTGTGCCTTCTGGCCCCTGAGACACATGCGTTTGTGTATTAGTGGGATTCGGGGGAAGTGGAGTGACGGAAATATTTGGTATCGACCAAGTGCTTGAAGTTGGCTCCTTTGGATTGCCCACATCAATGTTAAGACCTGATACATTCATTGAGGATGCGATAGGGGTTGTGAGAGGAATGTTGGGACTCAATGGTGACTGTGTTTGAACATATTCTATGCTAGATTCACTATCTGAGTCATGAACAGAACCTGAACGGGATTTATGTGACTTGGAAGATGACATAAGGGCCGAAAAAGTACGGTAATATTTTTAACTAGATAAAACACCTCAGTATTATGATAAAATAGAGTGATATGAGATGAAATCTTTTCAAATTTAGAATAGAGAAATTCTATGAATAGTTGGAACTAAGTGTTGCGTGAAAGTCCAATAAGCCTCTTTTTAGGAGAATCCTCCCTGCCTCCTCTTGAGCTCCTCCGCTTTGGTCGGAAACCACCCTGCACGGCCTACCACCATATAAGGTAATATTTCCTTGATCTCAAAGGGGACCCATCATCCATAAGTAAACATATTTGGTAACATTTCTGCCTCCCCATTGTCACATTCTGTGAATTATCGAAACTGCCAATATATGCATTGAAATTCCACAGCATTGTACATCTGTAAAGGGGTATATTCATGAAGGAGTAACCCACAAAAGAGACATCACCTTTACAAGAAAGGCAAAACAATCCAAATCACACTCCGACCAATTAAAAGCCTGCTGCACTCAAACCAAATACCAAGACTTTAGGTGCACTCCAACCTTTTATGTAATAGAGTTATATCGTTATGTCTGTAATAAGGTTTAAGCCATGTACGTTGGCGTGCCAGCGTACATGGTTTGAATGTCAATCACCTCAGTTCAATGTTGACACATCCCTATTGGAACACCCCTCAAGGGTCAAAACCGCAGTATCGCCATGTGTAAATAAAATAGTATACGTATGAGCATTGAGCAGCATGGCATTTTACCCAATTAAACTTCTAACCAATTCCGCCATCCAGATGAGACATGTTACACTCCATCAGCTGCAGCTCACGCACCATTACAAATGGGATAAAATTCTCAGATGGCTCAAATCATCTCCCCCTTCATAAATACTCACTCAATTTTTTTGCCAATTAATAACACTCCTAAACACTTTCACATCAGCCATAGATATTTATACACAAACCAACCGTACTCCCAATTCCTGCAACAATGACAACCCGCCGCTATTCCTCAATGCGTATATGCATGTGTCAACACTGCTCAACTCAAAGACACTCTTCCCCTTAGGGTGATAGGCCTGGAGTTGCCTTCACACCTTTCCAATATAAACAGCACATTAAAAAGCTCAAATCAACCATTGCACCCAAATCTCTTCCAAACATCCCTACTTCTGCATCAGGATCTGAGTGCCCACAACTTCTATTGGATCAAACATTCCCAGCTGATTATTCACCACCATGGGCCCAAAGCATCTCCTCCACAGCACCGGGGCTCAATTCAATTGCACAGAAACCATACAGCAGCAGTCAAACCCTTTCTCCACAAGACCTTGGAATGATAATATCTGCCATTCTATCATTAAGGTATAATATACCCTGCAGGGCTTCACGCATTCTCCACCCCGCCCTAAACCTGCTGATCAAGTCCAGCATCTCAAGCTCTGGTGGTCCCCCCATTCCTGCATTCCATATACCTCAAGATCTGAGTACCATATTTGAACATCTCCAATTGGAGGCAGTGATTCAAAACTATATATGTTGTCCTCAATGTTTCTCTCTTAATGGCCTTACTGAATCAGTCACAACTGACCAACCCCACTGTCAACGCCATAATGACCCAAATGATCATGATCCCCCTTGCACACAATCATTAGGCAAATTCATCTATTCATTTGAAGCCCACACCCAAAACACCACCAACATGAAGCAAAAATTTATACCAACAAAACATTTCATTTATCAACCATTCAAAAATTGGCTTGCCAGATTTCTCCAGCGGGCTGGAATTATGGAAATTCTGCATCAACATCAACAATCCCAAACTCCCGAAGATTCCCCAAAATGTGACGTCTGGGATGGATTGGTCTGGAGACGCTTCACTGGCACTAGAAATATCCATGACCTCCCATTCATGTCCATTCCTGGTGCATTGGCCTTCTCCGTTTATGTGGACTGGTTTAATGCACATGGAAAGTCCACCCGGTTGGCCAGCATTGGACCTATCATGCTTATTTGTCTTAATCTCCCCCCAAGTGGAAGATTGAAGCCAGAGAATGTCTACGTTGCAGGAATCATCCCTGGTCCGAAGGAGCCAACTTCCCTTCAATTGAATTATTTATTAATGCCACTCATCAAGGAGCTCAAAGAGCTATGGCAAGGTTACCATTTTTCACCCACCTCAACAGGTCCTTCAGGATCCTTTATCCGTGTTGCCATTCTCACAGCCATTGCGGATGTGGTTGCCATGCGCAAGCTTACTGGATTTATTTCCCATTCAGGCAACCACTTTTGTAATTTTTGCACCATTCACAAAGCTCAAATTGATGAAATCGGTCCTCAATTTCACTACACACGCTCATATCAAAATCATAAATCAACCATTGCCAAATGGCTTCGGGCAACCCCACAACAAAGACAAGCAATTTTCTCTGAGTATGGAGTGCGATATTCAATTTTAGAAGACCTTCTGTATTACGATGCCACCAGAATGGTTAATCTTGACATAATGCATAATTTAATACTTGGAATTTTGAAGGATCATGCAACTTTCAAATTGTGCATTCCAGAGTCCAAATCAAAAATTTACCTCAGGTCCCGCAGGAAATCCAATGACACCAACAGTTCAGACTCAGATTCCATGACCTCCAACAGCTCTCTTGATAAAATCACATTGAGAGAGGCCCGCTCCCTGAGAAGAGACGCAGCAAAAATAATAAATGAGCCACTCCCCACTACTTCCACCCGAAAAAACTACTTCCCAATGCCCACCCCTAACACAGAACATCCATCTAGTGGTTCTGCGGAGATTCCTTCATTTGATGCCGATTACATCCCCACTTCTGAAATCCCCTCTGAATTGGATATCACTGCACTGAGTGATCACCAGATCAAGGGTGAGGCTCTGGAGCATCTCCGACAAATCATATCTGAGACAATAATTCCCTCATCATGGACAAGAGTACCTCGCAACATGGGTTCCCCCTCTCATGGTAGCTTAAAAGCCGCTGAATGGGCTCTCTTATATAAGGTCTATATTCCATTTTTAATGCTCAGTCAACAGATGTCATTAGATGCACACCAAGCCCCCAACATTCAAAGGCAAATGGGTCAGTCAGAAGAACTTGGAAATGAACTAACCAAGAATACATTCCATTTGATTAGTGCTATCAACATTGCCACAAGTTGGACTGTTTCAATAGGAGATGCGACTGCATTTGCTGAACATTGGAAAAAATTCCGCCTTTCCAATCAACTCCTGTTCCCAAAACAGAAAAGTAAACCAAATCATCATTTTGCTGATCATATTCCCAAACTCTTCCAACGTTGGGGCCCAGCACAAGCCTCAGCCACATGGGGTTATGAGCGCTTGATTGGAGTATTTGCAAAAATGCCAACAAATAACAAAATATGTACATCAATTAATAAGATCAATATATTCACATTGATTAAACACCTGAACTGAATAAGATTAACTTCTTGCAACTCTAAATAGATGATATAGATAAAACCTTACTTCAACATATCTGTCGATGTTCCAACCTTTCCGTTCTCCTGAAATCCCCATCCGTGCCATGTAAAATAAAACAGCTTTTCGAATCACAGCCACCTGCCCTGTTCAATGACCATAAATATAACAAACCATCCCACCATGACCAAGAAAATTATGATTGACTGGTTGAGTACTTACAGAATTTTCATGAAACAAGCGAAATAGTTGATTGGATCAGCTTAGACACTACCGTGCAATCCACAAGTCATCGCACTTCAAGGATTGTCTCACCTTGGTATTTTCCAGTTTCAAACATTAATATTGGGAACAATATATTTTCAACTGAATCCAAAAATGTCAGCAACAGTGTGATATGTTTTCTGAGGGGCAACTCACGACAATTTGGTATTATTAATAGCATTTTTAAAGTCTCTGAGCCATCTAGCATACTGAACAATAACTTTCTGATCTTAAAAACTTTGAAGATTGATGTGAATTTCTTACCAGATTGGCCGCATCTGAATATTTATAAAGCTGTTGGTTTTGACGATGGACCCTTGATTATATCTGAAGAAGAAATAGAAGGTAACTGTGGATTGTATGATAACAAAGTTCTGTCATGTGGACTGCTTGTAATGATAAAGCCTTTATTTCATGATATTTAGTCTACTAAAATGCAAATTTCTCAGATTCATTAGCAATTTTGCTAGTGAAATAACTGCCTCAAAAGTTAGTGACAGAGACATGCCATTGTGACAAGCAAAGCCCATTATTTCACATTGCCACAAAGAACTTACTATTTTGACATTGGGTACAGTGTGAATAAGCCAAGTTCAATGATTAAATGACCCACACACTCACCTTTCACAGCATCCAAAATTTCTAACTGCGCCATCATCATGTTGGAAGGGGAAGCGGCCCTTGCGCACACGCCAATGCACACGCAAGCGCACCCGCACCCACACACGCGGTATTGTGCGGCGGGCTCTACCAGTGTCACCTGCAAAACGACAATCCCGCTCAGGTGGAGTCCTTTCATGGACGACCTGGTGAAGTCAAACCCCCCGCCAAAATTTCTAACGGCGCCATCATCATGTAGGAAGGGGAAGCGACCCTTGTGCACCCGCACCCGCACGCGCCAATGCACACGCAAGCGCAAGCGCACACGCAAGCGCACCTGCACACGCACCCACACACGCATGCGCACCCGCACACACACACGCGGTATTGTGCGGCGGGCCCTACCAGTGTCACCTGCAAAACGACAATCCCGCTCAGGCGGATTCCTTTTATGGATGACCTGGTGAAGTCAAACCCCCCGCCTACATCAAGACTAGATGAAGGACCTCTTTGATGTGTGTTTTTGCAAACAGGCGGGTCTTGTGTAATTTTTACCAACCATTGGACGGTTGCGGGATGATCAGGTGGTGAGGAATCTGAGTTGAAGGCACAGGGGAACCAATATTGGTGGATGTCACAGCATTCGGTGTAAGACAAGAGTAGGACGTGTGCTCGACGTTCGCTTGATTTTTGCTTGACGTGAGCTCGACTTTTATCCTGCTTGACGTTTGCTTGACGTGAAGTCAATCGCCGACGATTGACACGAGATTCGCCCTGGTGCTTGCATAATTTCATCACTTTTTGTGTGGAATTGAGTTACAGGGCCTGTGACTCAATTGATGATGAGGTTTTGATACCAACTGGGGAAGTTTTGACTGTTTCCAAGAGGGTAAAACTACCCTTGAGATAAAAAAAATCATAGTAAAAACAGTTATAACTGGCTTTTAACTCTCTTACACACATTCTGATGTGTTTTGAAGGGTTAAAACAAGGTATTACTATAGCAATGGCTGATTTAAGGGTTCAAAATGGCTGAAAATAGCAAAAATGACTAAAACCAGCCCTTTTGATTGGTCTAAACCAGCAATCAATGATGCCATAATTGGATTTCCTGTTGTCAGACTTTGCCCCACAGATTGAAAAAGTAAGTTTTACTGTTGGAGTAAGAAAATTGGTGGCTATAAAAGATGGTCTTCTTTGCCCCACTTTTCTCTTCTTGTTAGAATCTTTTCCTTTTACAATTTTCATATTTAAGCCAATACTGGGGTCGTATATAGTTTCTGTACAGCACTCTACGCGTCATACACGTCAGAATCAGGCTGTGAGGTCCTCAGATGAAAATTTTCACCCTGTATTGGTGAAAACTGCCCAAATGTGGTTTCAAAACCACATCTGAGCCCAATACAGGCTATACAGGACTTTGCAAACCACAAGCCTGGCCCAGAGAGTGAAAAATCTTCACTTCCTCTACGTTGAAAGGTCTAGCACTCTTTCCACCCCATTTCAGGATAAAAAGGAGGCTTTTCACAGCCAGAATTGCTTTCCTCATCCTGCTCTCAAATTCCTACATAGTACAACTGTCAAAAACAATTATACTCTTGGAAATTAACCAGGTATAATTATAATTTTAATGATTGTAGACTTTATTATTGTAACCCAACAGGTAAAGCTGCATGCAGGGCTTTTAATAGCGCTCACCACCACTATTCCACAATGGTAAAGCCCTCTTATTTCTATTAAAAACCCGTATCATCAATAAATAATTTTATTTTAAACCTTTATCACTGTGTCACAGTCATAGTTAAAGTAGTAAATAGTCTAATTACTGCTTTATCATAGACTCAGCCTGACATTTTGGGGTCCTGGCCGTGTTTTTTGACCTTTTTGTACCTTATAAGTGAGTTTTTTACCTATTTTCTTTATTTTCTGACACTTGTTTTATCTTTTGTCAGGCGTAATTCTTTCTTAAAAAAATATATTTATTATATTTTTATCCCTATACTCATATTAAAAAGAGTACTTGTCACATGGCTAATAACCACAAGACCCTTATTTCTGGCATGTTTTGTATATAAAAACACTTTTTAGCCATTAATACAGTCTTAAATCTTAATTAAATTAAGACACCTCATACTGATAAACCAACAGTTGAGGCATAGTTCGGAAGATTGTTAACTCAATTACCCTCTTACATACCACTTTTTGACAGTTTATACTTGCTAATTACAACCTATTCTGTAAGATATTGGTATACAAACAGTATACCAAATATCAGTAAGCTGTATTTCTGACGTTAAATTGTTAATTCAACTACACTGTCATTTTACAAGGGCATATTGTAGTAATATACAAGCCCAGAGGCCATTCTTAGACGTGCAAACAGTATTTTAAGAAGTCTTAACTGACATTAATCCCTCTTTTTCCTGTTTTATTCAGTGGAAGATAACTTCATACCACTTGAAAGCCATTCACAGGCCAACACACCAGTGACACCCTCAGAACCAGAGGGCAGCAAAGGCAAAGGAAAGAGGCACAGTGAAGGCCTGATAACAGCAAAAAAGTCGACACCCATTGCCACACAGAAAAGTAGAAAACAACGAAATTCTGCTTCAATACAAGGTAAACCAACCTTGATAGCTTTTACAGGGAAAATTACTATAATTAACCCAGTTGTAACATCTAAAGGTAAATTGCCCAAATCAGCAAACAACAAATTTGTACAAGGCACAGTCATAGGTAAATACCCTAAGAACATAAAGTTTTTTACTGCTTGCAAACACTAACATGTCACCTGTATACCTCAGAGGTCTTGGCTTCCAAAGGAACCAGCCAGAGGAAAGAGAAGGCTTGTCCAGAACCAGAACACCTGGAAAAGGACACCTTGGACACAGTAGTGGATGGCAAAACAATGAGGGAGATAATATCAACTCTGCCATTCACACTCCAATTCAATGGAGACCTCAAACCAGAGGACTGGAAAGACATGGATCCAGTTCTTCAGCTCCACCCACTCCTCAAGGATCTATTCAAATGGAGCATGGACAACAAGAGGTTCAACCTGGAATCTCACTGGGCCGAACTTGGAGCAAGTTGCCAGAAGATCTGTCTCAAAGAGATAGACTTCAAGGACCTTATGGTAATCACCAAAGGTTGGAATCCTACCAGAAAGTTCAGACTCCTGGAGGCAAGGGCACAGAGGATAAGGGAGAATCAAGCCACTATCCAAGCTATAGAAGAACAGCTAACACAGGAAGGGCCTACTCAGATTCCTTCAGGGTCACAAGGAGCAGGCCAAATCAGCTCTCCAGTGGCTTCACACCATTCAGATACCAGCAGATCAGTGGTCAAGATTCACCATTTTTCACAATTCCAGGAAGTTTCCAGGAGAAGACAAGGAAACAAGGGCAAGAACAAAACCTCCTTCAACCAGAGGAGGAAATAGTCAGACCCTATGATCCAGAAGCTTTTGGATTTGGTAAAAGAAGTACACAACAACCAGAAGTAGTTGTAAACCACTCTAGAATCAGTAGTCCTAGTAATAGAAACATTACCCCCACTTAGAATGGACATCAAGTTGTCACACCTGAGAGTAAATTAAACAGTGATGCACTGTGGTTACAAATATCCCAATATGCTGAGCAAACTCAAAAGCAGTTTGCAGAACTTGAAGCAAGCCATGAGAGGATGAAACAATTAACAGCCTTAATGGATAGAATTGTCAACCCTCTTCAAGAAGGACATGCCCAATTCAGAAAAGCCTCTGAAGAGACCAAAAAAAGACTGAATCTAGTCTTTGAAGAACAACACCACAGCAAAAGGCATAGGTATTGTCTGTATCAAGACATAAACAAATTATTTAATGTCTACCATAAATTGAAGCCCCAACCACAAGGGAAAGTTATGGATAATCCATATCAACCAGATTACATCAAACCAGATGCCATGTTGGTGAATAAGGCTAGATCTCCATCACAATACCAGGATGGAGATGTCATGTCTCCTTCAGAGAAGGAAGCCTTAGAACAGCTTTGTGAGGCCTCAAGCTGGCCCAAATTCTCTGAAACTGGAGAATATGATCATATGGAACTCATAGATTACATTGATAGACTCTTAATTAATGTACCAAGCATACCAGATTACTGGATTACTGCTAGACTAAATACAGCATTTAAAGGTCATGCTAGTATATGGTACACAGAAATGAAACAAATCCATGGCAGAAGAAACTGGCCATGGTGGAAGAGTCAAATAATCTAAAAGTACAGTAATGGAACTTGGATATGGCAAAAGACCATGTCATTTGACAATGACAAATAATCTGTGGAAAAAGATCCATATGAGTGGTGTCTTAGACAGTCTAAAAGACTTAAAGCCATTGATCCTCGGATGAACATCCAAATGAGGAATCACAAACTTCTGACACAACTGCCAGGAGAACTAGAGCATGCATTAAAATGCAGATGCAACCAGAATTGCACTCTGGATGAAATTGCTAATACCTTACAAGACATAAGGAAAAGAACTAATATAGGGAGATTCACCCCATATGAGAGCAGTGGTTTCAAAGAGAAACAACCTTTCAGGGTGGAGTTTAAAGACAAACCCAAAGAAAGGGTGGTACAAGTGACAAAGAAGAAGAATTCTTGTTACACTTGTGGTTCAACAGACCACTATGCCAACAACTGTCCAAAGGCAAAGAAAAAAGTCTATGCCATTGGGAAAGTCCCAGAGGAGGAATCCCCAACAGAGGATTCTGAATCAGACCCCATGGGTGATGCCATCAGGGAACCATCTGATGATGACCAAGACCCAAGAGAGGAATTTCTAGTGGAATACCAACAGGAAACCCCACTAGAAATTCAGGACATACAGTTGGAAGCAGGCATGCCACAGGATACTGCCAATAAAAACTTGTGCAAACACACACAAGATGAACAAACATTCTTGGTTACACCAACCAAAGGAATAGCATATATACATGGAACAGCAACTAAAATTACTTTCTGTATTGACAATTCTCAACATCCATTGATCATTGATAGTGGGGCGCACTGCCCCATAGTGGCCAGAAATTATCTGGATAACCACTTCCCAAATTGGGAAAACATCTTTTTCCCACTAAGGCAAAGAACTTTAAAAGTGCCTCAGGGGAGATGACTTCCATTGGTACAATTATCAAAGAGATAATTATACGCCACAGGAAGGGTAATATCAGATTCAACCCAGAGTTTGTAGTGCTTGATGATGCCCACATCCAAGGTTCTTACTGGGAACAGACTACCAGAGGATGTATGGAATAGACACTTACCATAGTAAAAACAGGCATATTACCATTGGTACCAACCACAAAAAGAGACTTTCACTTGATATATACCAAATCACTACCCATGACCCACTAGAGGAACTACTGAATGAGTTTAGGGAGGGCCAGTTTAGCACTACCCTCACCAGAAAACAAAAACTAAGTTTACTGAGATGGTGAGGAAGAACAGACCAGCATTTGCCATTGGTGAAGAACCACTAGGCAAGATCAAGGGCCATGATATGGAACTATATCTGGATGTGGAAAGACCTTATCCACCCATGCTCAGGAGACCTCCTTACCCAGCAAGTCTGGAAACAAGGAACCAAATTGAAAAACACATCAATGGGCTTCTGGACATGGATGTAATCAGGAAGATTGGACATAATGAAATAGTGGAAATAACCACTCCTGTCCTGATCACTTTGCATGATGGCAAATCTAGACTGTGTGGAGACTTTGGAGCTCTGAAAAACTACACAAAAGCAGACAGGTACCCTATACCCAGAATACCCCATGCTTTGGATAAGCTGGCAAAAGCCAAATACATAACCAAAATGGATTGTATGAAAGGCTTCCACCAGAATGGAGTTAAGCCAAACTCCATCGGCCTACTCAGAATAATATGGCATATAGGCATATATGAGTACACCAGGATGCCATTTGGCATCAAAAATGCACAAGCCCACTTCCAAAGGATGATGGACACAATATTTCAATCAGAAATATTGGAAGGCTGGATGGTGGTATATATTGATAATATTGTTATATACTCAGAGACATGGGAGGACCATGTACAATACATAGACAGGGTACTAAGTAAATTTACACCCATCAATCTGAAAACTTTACTGAAAAAGTGTAACTTTGGCCAGCTAGAGCTCCTAGCTCTAGGACATAAAGTCTCAGGTCTTTGTCTGGCAATTTACCAGAAGAAGGTAGCAGCAGTACTGCAAAAGCCAGTACCAAAAAGCATCAAAGAGATTCAATCTTTCCATGGGTTTGCTAGCTACTATAGAAACCACATTAAACGTTTTGCCCACATAACTAGTAGGCTATACAAGTTATGCTCAAAAGATGTAGTTTTTGAAATCACCAAGGAAAGAAGGGATGTATATGAGAGGATCAAACATGAACTCACAAATGCCCCTGTGCTATTCTTGCTTGACTTTGAAGTACCATTCAAGTTATACATAGATGAAGGATGTAGCCAAGTCTTGGGAGCAGCCCTTCACCAAAGACAAATAGTAAATGGTGAACCAATAGAGGGAGTAATATGTTACATCTCTAGGCAACTGAAAGATTCAGAAGCCATGTATGGGGCCACCCAGACTGAATGTCTATGTGCTTGGCATAAGACTTCAGTACTGCACTGAAAAATTCATTGTGTAGTTCTGAGGAACTTATTCCCAGTATGGGAGTTTCTGTTCCTTCTGAATCAGTGTTCCCACTGTCAAGGGTACCACTTTCTGGTGCCCATTCAGAAAATCTGAAGTTCTTCTTCCTATCCACTTCCATGAAATGGATAGGAATCTTGGCTGCAACTTCAGGGTCATAAGATGGATTGCGTTTTACATTGTCCAGTGGCCATCTGCTAAGGCCATCTGCATTGGTATGACTTTTAACTTCTTTGTATATGATGTTCATGCTCCCTCTATACTCCTGGGTGGCCATTTAACATCTCAGCATGTGTCTATTTGTAGTCTTCATGTTCAGTAAAGACTTCAAGGCTGTGCAGTCTGTGTAGACTTCAAAGACTGCACCCTCCAGATAATAATGGAATTTTTCTAGAACCCAGACTAGAAATAGACACTCAGTTTGGGTGGCCCCATACCTGGCTTCTGAATCTTTCAGCTGCCTTGAGATGTAGCAAATTACTCTTTCTCTTGGTTCACCACCCACAATTTGTCTTTGGTGAAGGGCTGCTTGTTAGCCTTGACTGCATGCTGCATCTATATATAACTTGAATGGTAGTTCAAATTCAGGTAAGATGAGCACAGGTGCATTTGTGAGTTCATATTTGATCCTCTCATATGCATCCCTCCTTTCCTTGGTTATTTCAAAGACTACATCTTTTGAACATAACTTGTATAAACTACTAGTTATGTGTGCAAAGTTTTTGATGTGGTTTCTATAGTAGCTAGCAAACCCAAGAAAGGATTGCATATATTTGATTCTTTTTGATACTTGCTTTTGCAGTACTGCTGCTACTTTATTCTGGTCAATTGCCAGACTAAGACCTGAGACTTTATTTCCTAGAGCTAGTAACTCTTGTTGGCCAAAATTGCATTTTTTAAGTGAAATTTTGAGATTTATGGGTGTGCATTTACTTAGTATTCTGTCTATGTATTGCACATGGTCCTCCCATGTCTCTGAGTATATAATGAGATCATCAATATATACCACCATCCAGCCTTCCATTATTTCTTCCTGAAATATTGTGTCCATCATCCTTTGGAAATGGGATGGTGCATATTTGATGCCAAATGGCATCCTGGTATACTCATATATGCCCATATGGCATATTATTCTGAGTAATTTCATGGAGTTTGGTTTAACTCCATTCTGGTGGAAGCCTTTCATACAATCCATTTTGGTTATCTATTTGGCTTTTGCCAGTTTATCCAAGGCATGGGGTATCCTGGGTATAGGGTACCTGTCTGCTTTTGTGTAGTTGTTCAGAGCTCTGAAGTCTCCGCACAGTCTAGACTTGCCATCATGCCAGGTGATTAGGACAGGGGTGGTGATTTCCACTATTTCATTATGTCCAATCTTCCTGATGACATCCATATTGAGGACTTCATTGATATGTTTCTCAATTTCTTTCCTGGTTTCCAGGCTTGCTGGATAAGGAGGTCTGCTAAGCATCGGTGGATAAGGCCTTTCTACATCCAGATATAGTTCTATATCATGGCCTTTGATCTTTCCTAATGGTTCTTCACCAAAGGCAAATTCTGGTCTGTTCTTCCTCAGCATCTTCAGTAAACTTAGTTTCTGTTTACTGGTGAGGGTAGTGCTAAACTGTCCCTCTCTGAATTCCTTCAGAAGTCCTTCTAGTGGATCCTGAGAAGATATCTGGTATATATCAAGTGAAAATTTCTTTTCCTTTTTAGTACCAATGGTGCTGTGCCTATTTTTATTGTTGTAAATGTCTATGCCATACATCCTCTGGTAATCTGTTCCCAGCAAAAACCCTTGGATGTGGGCATCATTAAGCACTACAAACTTTGGGTTGAGTCTGATATTACCCTTCCTGTGGGGTATAATTATCTCTTTGATAATTGTCCCAATGGAAGTCGTCTTCCCTGATGAACTTTTAAAGTTCTTTGCCTTAGTGGGCAAGGGTTTTTTTTCCCAGTTTGGGAAGTGGGTATCCAGATATTTTCACGCCACTATGGAGCAGTGTGCCCCACTATCAATGATCAGTGGATGCTCAGCATTGACAATGCAAACAGTCATTTTTGTGCCTGTTCCATGTATATATGCCATTCCTTTTGTTGGTGTAACCAGGAATGTTTGTGCATCTTGTGTGTGTTTTCACAAGTTTTTATTAGCATTGTTCTGTGGCATGCCTGCTTCCAACTGTATTTCCTGAATTTATAGTGGGGTTTCCTCTTGGTATTCCACTAAAAATTCCTCTCTTGGGTCTTGATCATCATCAGATGGTTTTCTGACGGCATCACCCATGGAGTTTGATTCAGAATCCTCTGTTGGAGGTTCTTCCTCAGGGACTTTCTCTATGGCATAGACCTTTTTCTTTGCCTTTGGACAGTTGTTGGCATAGTGGTCTGTTGAACCCCAATTGTGACAAGAATTCCTCTTCTTTGCCACTTCTGCCACTCTTTCTTTGGGTTTGTCTTTAAACTCTACCCTGAAATGTTGTTTCTCTTTGAAACTACTGCTCTTATATGGGGTGAATTTCCCTATATTAGTCCTTTTCCTTATGTCTTGTAAGGTGTTGGCAATTTCATCTAGATGCAATTTTGGTTGCATCTGCATTTTACTGCATGCTCTAGTTCTCCTGGCAATTGTGTCAGAGGTTTGTGATTCCTCATTTTGATGTTCATCTGAGGATCAATGGCTTTAAGTCTTTTAGACTGTCTGAGACACCACTCGTATGGATCTTTGTCCACAGAGTATTTGTCATTGTCAAATGACATGGTCTTTTTCCATATCCAAGCTCCATTACTGTACTTTTGGATGATTTGACTCTTCCACCATGGCCAGTTTCTTTGGCCATGGATTTCTTTCATTTCTGTGTACCATATACTGGCATGACCTTTCTATGCAGTATTCAATCTAGCAGTGATCCAGTAGTCTGGTATGCTTGGTACATCAATTAAGAGTCCATTAATATAATCTATGAGTTCCATATGATCATATCCTCCTGATCCAGAGAATTTGGGCCAGCTTGAGGCCTCAGGAAGCTGTTTCAAAGCTTCCTTCTCTGAATAAGACATTCTATCTCCATCCTGGTATTGTGATGAAGGTCTTGCCTTATTCATCAACATGGCATCTGGTTTGATGTCATCTGGTTGATATGGATTCTCCATAACTTGGCCTTGTGGTTGGGGCTTCAAGCTATGGTAGACATTAAACAATTTGTTTATATCTTGGTCCAGACAATCCCTGTCCCTTTTTCTGTGGTGTTGTTCTTCAAAGACTGTATTCAGTTTTTTGTTGGTTTCTTTAGAGGCTTTGCTCAGTTGAGCATATCCTTCTTGAAGATTCTTAACTATGTGTTCCAAGGAGGCTTGAGTTTTTCTCCTCCTCTCTTGGCCAACTTCAATTTCTGCAAACTGCTTTGCAGATTGCTCAGCATATTGGGACATTTGTAACCACAGTGTATCACTGTTGATGTTACTCTCAGATGTGACAATGTTATGTTCAGTCTGAGTGGGGGTAATGTTTCTATTACTAGGACTACTGATTCAGGAGTGGTTTACAACTACTTCTGGTTCTTGTGCACTTCTTTTGCCAAATCCAACAGCTTCTTAATCATAGGGCTGACTATTTCCTCCTCTGGTTGAAGGAGGTTTTGTTCTTGCCGTTGTTTCCTTGTCTTCTCCTGGAAATTCCTGGAACTGTGAAGAATGATGACTCTTGGCCACTGATCTGCTGGTTTCTGAATGGTGTGAAGCCACTGGAGAGCTGGTTTGGCCTGCTCCTTGTGACCCTGAAGGAATCTGAGTAGGCCCTGTCTGGTTTAACTGGTCTTCTATATCTTGGATAGTGGCTTGATTCTCCCTTATCATCTGTGCCCTTGCCTCAAGGAGTCTGAACTGCCTGGTAGGATTCCAACCTTTGGTGATTACCATCAGGTCTTTGAAGTCTATCTCTTTGTGACAGATCTTATGGAAACTTGCTCCAAGTTTGGCCCAGTGAGATTCCAGTTTTAACCTCTTGTTGTCCATGCTCCATTTGAATAGATCCTTGAGGAGTGGGTGGAGCTGAAGAACTGGATCCATATCCTTCCAGTCCTCTGGTTTGAGGTTCCAGTTTAATTGGAGTGTGAATGGCAAGGTTGATATTATCTCCCTCATTGTTTTGCCATCCACCACTGTGTCCAAGGTGTCCTCTTCCAGGTCTTCTGGTTCTGGACAAGCCTTGTCTGTCCTCTGGCTGGTTCCTTTGGAATCCAAGACCTCTGAGGTATGCAGGGGACATATCAGTGTTTGCAAGCAGTCAAAAACTTTACTTTCTTATTGTATTTACCTTTCACTGTGCCTTGTACAAATTTGTTATCTGCTGATTTGGGCAGTTTGCCTTTGGAGGTTACAACTGGGTTAATAATTGTAATTTTTGCTGTACAAGTGGTGAAGGTTGGTTTACCTTGTATTCGTGGTTTTCTACTCCTCCGAGTGGCTATTGGTGTCCACGTTTTGGCTGTAATGAGGCCTTCACTAAGTCTTTTTCTTTTGGCTTGCTGCCCTCTGGTTCTGAGAGTGTCACTGGTGTGTTGGCCTGTGACTGGGTCTCAAGTGGTATGAAATTTTCTTCCACTGAATCAAACAGGAAAAGAGGGCTTATGTCAGTTAATACTTCTTAAAAGGCTGGGTTTGCACGTCTAAGAATGGCCTCTGGGCTTGTATATTGTTACAATATGCCCTTGTATGATGACAGTGTAATTGAATTAACAATTCCACATCAAAAATACAGCTTATTGATATGTGGTAAACCGTTTGTATACCAATATCTTACAGAATACTTGGACTTAGCAAGTATGATCTGTCAAAGGTGGTGTATTACAGGGCAATTGAGTTGACCATGTGCCCAAACACGCCTCAACTGTTGGTTTATCAGTATTTTAATTAAGACTTTATTAGTGGCTTACAAGTGTTGTTATATACAAAACACGCCAAAAATACTTGTCTTGTGGTTATTAGCCACATGACAGATACTCCTTAAAATATGAGTATTTTTAAAAAAAAAAATATAAAAACACATATTTTTGAAGAAAATGACACCTAAAAAAAGATAAAACAAGTGTCAATAAATGATAAAAGAAAAAAAACTTACTTGTAAAGGTCCAAAAAAGGTTTTAAACATGGCCAGGCCCCCAAAATGTCAGGCTGAGTCTATGATGAGAGTATTAAAAAGTATTTACAACTCCTAACTATGACTTTGAAATGGTAAATAAAGATTTGAAAGGTTTTTATAAGGGTTAAAGATGGTTTAATTTAATAATAACAGGGCTTTACTATAAGGAATATAGTGGTGGTGAGCACTGTTGAAAGCCCTCACCAGGGCGAATCTTGCGTCAATCGTCGGCGATTGACTTCACGTCGCACCGCGGTCAGTATAAAATCTTGCTTCAGTCTTGTTAGTGTCACTTTATAGTCACTGGATTTAGTGGGTCACGTCACGTCAGCGTCAAGACAACATCAATCGTCACATGTGTCACATGAGAATGTCACTCAAAGCCCAAACCCGTTTCAACACTATTCGCAACGTTTGGGTAATTTCACCTAATAGCTTCCGCCTCCCCAACGCTTAGCATGCTTACGCGCCCGCACCACCCTCCAGATGAGACTCTGACACTGCCTGCCCCCCATCTCCGTCCTCACCACTCCTTACGCTTTCACACCCCCACCCTTACCATCCTTACGCTTGTGTAGTGCCCTCCCGACATGCTCCCGACACTGGTTACAATCCTTACGCTCGCGCAGTGCCCTCCCGACATGCTCCCGACACTGCTTACGATCCTTACGCTCGCGCAGTGCCCTCCCGACATGCTCCCAACACTGCTTACAATCCTTATGCTCGCGGAGTGCCCTCCCAACATACTCCCGACACTGCTTACGATCCTTATGCTTGCGGAGTGCCCTCCCGACACTGCTTACGATCCTTATGCTCGCCGAGTGCCCTCCCGACATACTCCCGACACTACTTACGATCCTTATGCTCGCGGAGTGCCCTCCCGACATGCTCCCGACACTGCTTACGATCCTTATGCTCGCGGAGTGCCCTCCCGACATGCTCCCGACACTGGTTACAATCCTTACGCTCGCGCAGTGCCCTCCCGGCATGCTCCCGACACTGCTCACCATCCTTACGCTCATGAAGTGCCCTCCCGACATGCTCCCGACACTGCTTACGATCCTTATGCTCGCGGAGTGCCCTCCCGACATGCTTACGATCCTTATGCTCGTGGAGTGCCCTCCCGACATGCGCCCGACACTGCTTACGATCCTTACGCTCGCGCAGTGCCCTCCCGGCATGCTCCCGACACTGCTCACCATCCTTACGCTCATGAAGTGCCCTCCCGACATGCTCCCGACACTGCTTACGATCCTTACGCTCGCCTAGTAGGTACCCTCCCAACATGCCCCGACGCCGCTTACCATCCTTAAGCTTCCGTACTACATCCATAGTGTGTACGGTGGCTTGTTGGCGTACACAATGGACGCCATTGCCGAAATATGCTGAGTGGCCTTCTCTGCCAACAGGACCTCAGGGGAAATTGGTCAGTATATTCACAATGTTGTGGTTAGGGTTTAAATCATGAGACTTGCAAATTAAAACCTAATAAGTGGACTATTTAAGACAAGAATTGTGTCTCCTTTTTCGCCGACAAAACCATTTTATTTCATATCATTCAAATGGAACACTTTGCTTAGTCCTTACCTCATGAGCGTTGAATAGTTCAAAAGTTGACTTTAGTAGGCTTCTCACTAGTCAACTTTATTCAATGTCTCACAGGGAAGTGATTTCATTTTCATGATATGAAATAATTTGCAAAACATCGCCTCCTTCAATTTCCCGCCAAATCGCATTTTGCAAATGCCATTATTTTACTTCCACCTATTTTCTTCAATTTGGATATTTTTATTCAAAATTTTCAAACAAGTTATCAATCAACTCGTCACCATCTATTTGCTTACTAAACTACCTCCGCAATGGCCCAAACCCCAGGAAATTCAACGGAATTTAATGAACGACCAACTTCAGCCCCAGAGAGTGGAAGTGAAATCTCTGATATGGCCAGTAGTCGTGAATTAGGCATTGAAGCAGAGAGCCAGTCACATGAAGATAATCAAGATCCACCAGCTCTCCCAGAATGTGGGTATACATCCATCTTGAGTATTTCTAATCTCTCAAAACCTGATATTGTGTCATAGCCTTTATTTCAGGTCAACCGCCAAGCTCTCAGAAACCAAATTTTAAAAGTTATGAGAAGGAAAAGACTGTTGAACCTTGTGCACCGACAGAAGATGATGGGCGAGATGATGTAATTTTCAGTGGGGAGGTGGAAATTATATCCAAGGAACAATTTGTCTCCAACATTGCTCAAACAATCCCAAGGCTCGAAAAAATTCAAAATGATAGTAAAATTCCTGATTATGTGCGTCAAAAGATTGCTGAAGCCATGAGCCTCCTCAAAATGGATTTGAACCGTAAGTCCATTACTAATTCAAAACAAAATTGATAAAAATAGCTTCTTACAATATATGGGCAGCTGTGGAGGTGGGAGAATCTCTACCTGAAGGATCTCGAGTTGTAATTGGAATTCCAGGCAAAGGATTAGGAAAAAGACCAAATATACATGCGACAAAAAAAACTAACAAAAAACGCCGTACCTTTGAAGCCGCAAAGGATTCCCGGGATCAAGGTAATGAAATGATCAATGTTGAAGTGGACCATATTGGTAATGAACCTCCGCATACTGAACCACCCCCCATACTCAATGAAACAATCCATGATGAAGCTCCACATACTGAAAGCCCCCCGATACCCAATGAAACAATGCATGATGCAACCCCTCCCGCCTCTCCTCAGAATATTCAAGCCCCTCAAGAAAGGGAAACAATTAAACATGATACAATGGGACGAGATATGACTGATATAATTCCCGACGCTGAGCCCGAAGTGTCATCCGCTGCAAATTTTCAAGGAATATTTTTATCCCGCATGGAAGAGTTTGCAGGCATTTTGAATTATCATTCCAATATTTCTCAACAATAATGGAAAAGGGGGCTTGATAATATCAATAGGATTTACAAAAATAGATGGGACAATTTACCAACCAAGGATGCTCATACATTCCTGCCCGTTGGTATTAAGGTAATCAGTAACCGAGATCTTAAAATGTCGGCTTGGCTGCAGGACCTTGAGATGGCAGGTGAGTTCTTTTTATCTTTGTGCATGATACTTGATTATTGGCTGTTGACTGGTGATATAAATTGCAATATACAGGGTTATATTTTTTTAAGCCAACCGAAACAGAAGCGTTTTTTGATTACAACATTTGGAATCTCAAATTGATGAAGGAATCAGCTAAACCTCCAGATAATCTCCCCAAATCTGAACACTCCTTCTTCAAAATGGTTTAGAGCCTTCTTTACCCCACCAATCCAGTTAAACATTTTTGGGCAAATGTTATGTTTGAATCCATTAGTTTAGTCTCATACGATGTGATTGCACCCAAACCATATGTTGCACCAACATCAAATTTGACCGATCCTCTTGGACTCGAACGGGGAGCAGTTGAATACCTTGCCTCCTGCTTGAGTAAATCGAAGCAACGTGCAACCCAACTCAGTATTGAAGGTGGCGGCGCTGACAATGAGATATCCACAAAGCCACACAAGAACCTGGAGGATCTAATGGATACAGTTATCCATTTGATGATTGCGTACAACATGGTACGTGCACATACAAAGGTCGAAGTTAATGGCATCAAAGGCAAACTCACGAACTCAAAAAAAAATGAGGCCATCAAAGATCTTTTGGCGTGTCACAAGAATCTTGGAATAAATCGAATTTGCTATGGTATATTAGCGGCATTCTGTGCAGCGGGGGTTCGTGGTTTGATGGTATGCTCAGATGACTGGAGAACAAGCTCAGTTAAAGGGGCTTTATCACTAATTGACATTTCCGCAAAACTTTCAGAGGGTAAAAATCTAGTGGAGCCAGTGTGGCTACGTACTAATAAGTATATATGTAATTTACTGAATAAAAGTTTCTTCTCATCAGAGTCTTTTAACCCCACTGTACCTCTTAGATTTGAATTTGCACGATGCTTAGTATTAGACTTTGGTGATGCCTGGGTGGCGAAACGCGGTCTTGGTTCAAGTGATGAGGTCACCTTGACGGTACCCAGGTCAGCTAAACTCACAACCAGGATTGACCCGTTTTAGATTAGCTTTGTACTAGATAGATTGTAATTTAATTTTGCAAAGTGATTTATGAATTTAATAATCATGACTTCCTATTCTACTACTGCCGGATGCCACAGTCTGAGTACCAATAGTAATTGTACAGCGGCATGCCTCCGTACATCATTGCAAAGACTCTGCCAAGACGCAAGCTGAGTCAGGCTTTGTGCCCGCGAGTAGCACACTCGGGGGCATTGCGGGAAGTCGCGTTTATCACTTCCCGCCAGCCCATAATAGGCAAAATGTTACTGTGTCTTTCAAGAGGACTGGGATAACTAGGGATCCGCAGCAGGATGCATATTGCATTTGCGTGTGCTTGCAATATTCCAAATGGTTGGATTGGAAAGTGATTGCATGGGAACATCAATATGTAAAATTGAATAATGCACTATCCACGGCAATTTTTAGGTTCAGGTATTTGAGATCGCGAATTCGCGAAGGTCAGATGTGATCTTTCTTTTTAGCTGCAATTAAAAAAGATTCATTGTCCGCAATTCAATTTAGGTGGTATTAATAAATCAGTAATCATTTGGTTTCATTTCATTTTCTGCTGCAAGCATGCCATCCACGAAAAAAGGAAAAGAGCGTAGAAGGGAACTCGCGAGAAAGCGTTGGGCTGAGGAAGGAAAGTGTGAGTTTCTCGCTTAATCCCAGTGTATATATATAGATATATATATATGCTTCCACATTTATGTGGCACCCTCATTGGGCCCCACGGAAGAACATTGGCTTTAGTCGGTTCAGATTGTGCCAATGTCCTGTGGGCTCCAACAGGGAAGTCAAAGGATGTGTGCCGAAGAAAGCTCCTTGGCAGTATCTGATATCTTGTGTGCTTCAACACATAGTGATCCTGCAACCACTCGGTAATAGTAGCAGATACCAAAAGACAAATGAGCGCAAAACCACCCGAATGAATAGGTTTTTTTCCTCCTCTTGCCCAACAGCACAAATATCAATGCCAGTATCAGCAAATATCACCCCAAGTGAAATTCGGAGGGTGGTGGATGTCAATCAGATCAAACGCATTCACTTTGGCCGTGTGGCAATTTTCTCTTCAACCGGATTACTCATTGCCCTTGTTGAATTCCGACCATTCACAACAATGAGTGAAGTCGAGGTCAATCAATGGGATGAATTATCACAATTCTTAATTCGCGAAAAGAGGTTCACTGACCCTATTGCAACAAATGGAGCATTACTGGAGGGATTTATGTTCGCGATTGGGTGGCGCAAATGCACCACGAAGAATGAACAATTTGGTCTGTATGGTAGTGCTGGAAAAATTGAAAATGCAAAAGATGAATGGCGGGACCGAGGGGCCAATCTTAGCTCGGTGGGTCGCATTCTAGGTCAATCCTTACGATATGTTGGGGATAATTTATTTCAGAAGATTCAAAATTGCTACAACTCATTGGGGGTTCCGTCTTTTGATCAAGTCAAGTATGAAGGCAATAATCCCGCAAATCAGGGTGCATGTGAGTTTGCTTCGGCACTCACTCTCACCATGAATGGATTCAAAAACGCACCTCATGTTGATAAGGATGCATCGCTGTATGCTTCGGGATGGTGGTTTCAAGCTGATAAGGAGACCGGCCAAATTCAAAGAGATGCATCAAAGCGGTGTACAGGGGGGAAATTGATTTTCCCAAATGAGCATTTTTGGATTGATCTATCCGATTGTCATGGGCTCATTCAGGTAGTGTGGGCCAGCAGTACATTTCTTCATTATACTGATCCAGCACAGGACAACGAAAGCACGACACTAGTGGGTATGTCCGCACAATGCGCAAGGAGGTTGGCAAAAACAATGTGCCGAAAAAGCCACGGCTATTATGAGATTGGCGAGGGAGCGGCCTATCACATCAGGGATGGTAATACAATCTCAGCCCAATTCAAAGAGTGAGGCAGTCGGAATAGTAGCGTGATTGGTAGATAATGGTGGGGTAAGGCAGAGGACAATATACACCAGGATTGGATGGTTTCGAGTGCGGGAGATGGGGTGTCTCACATGAAAAAGGGGTGAAGTGGATTATGTACGGAGGCATGCCATCGTACATATGCCAGGTTTGTTGCTCTTGTCCAGGATCCCAACGCTTCACACGCGAATCCTT
Organism: Austropuccinia psidii; assembly: GCA_023105745.1. Classification (NCBI taxonomy): domain Eukaryota; kingdom Fungi; phylum Basidiomycota; class Pucciniomycetes; order Pucciniales; family Sphaerophragmiaceae; genus Austropuccinia; species Austropuccinia psidii. Next base: position 34,611,015 of record JALGQZ010000003.1, on the reverse strand, counting down.
ATGCTTGTGCAGGTTCCGACAATGCTAAAAGTTCCTTACGCCTATGCGGGGTGCCGACGCTTCACACGCCAATCCTTACGCCTGTGCAGGTTCCCGACAACTCACACGCCAATCCTTACGCCTGTGCAGGTTCCCAAAAGCTCACACGCCAATCCTTACACCTGTGCAGGCTCCCGACAGCTCACACGCCAATCCTTAGGCTTGTGAAGGTTGCCAACAATGCTGACAATTTGTTACGCCTGTGCAGGCTCCCGAAAATTCACACGCCAATCCTTACACCTGTGCCGCCTCCCGACAGCTCACACGCGAATCCTTAGGCTTGTGAAGGATGCCAGCAATGCTGACAATTTCTTACGCCTTTGCAGGCTCCCAACAATTCACATGCCAATCCTTTCACCTGTACAGGCTCCCAACAGCTCACATGCCAATCCTTACGCCTTTTCAGGCTCCCGACAGCTCACACGCCAATTGTTACGCTTGTGAAGGTTCCCGACAATTTAAACAATTCAATACATGACTAAGATTAATAGCGTGTGACCATGGGAACGGCAATTTCTCATGAATCTGGAGTGGATTGCTCACATGCCGGAACCTCCCGCTTTTTTACAGTTAAGATTTGATATGGCTCTAAACAATGGAGGAAGAAAATATAGGAGGCAGGAATGGTGACTATTGGCGCATTTTTGGCAAAAGATTTTCTCACATACAAATACTAACTCAAACTTTTGGTGGGGCACTTACAAAAATTTTTCTCACCCAATAGTAAATATGAATCATTGAGGAATTATAATAAATTCACGTGAACAAAGAACGCAAGAGAAATTGAAAATATCTTTCATTGAATACAAATAATTTATCTAAAGGAGTGTATTACAAAAGGTAAAAAGAGGAAAGAATACAATTTTTTTTGTGGATTTTATTTTTCTAAGAATTTAGAGACAATCCCGGTGATGTCCTCCATTGGATAAGCCTCTATCGCCTCGCCAAGGAGGGAGTTTAGTTCCTCCCGGAATTCCCGGTGCATCTCATTTCGATGAGCTGCATTCACAAAAGGAATCATGTGGAGCAACCGACGATGCTCCAACAAGATTCGGTTGATCGATTCATGGACAATCGCTCGAGGAATCATTAGTATCGGGCGCAGGTCAGTGAATTCCTGGCGAGCTTCATTGTAGGAATGAGAGGAGCTTGGCACCAGGGGGGAGGAGGCGGTTGGGTTCTCGGCGTCAATGGGAGGGATATCCGGGGAAGGAACCGGGGTAGGAGTGGTGGGAGGGGGAACAGGAGGGGAAGGTGGGGGAGTGGGTGAAGAAGAAGGTGGAAGGGGAGGGGGAGGGGGGGATCCGACTGGCGTATCGTCAATGATGATAATGGAGCGGGGAGTTGCGGGACAAGCTGGAGATGGTCGAAGGAGGGGTGAGGAAAAGTTGAGTTGAGTTAAAAAAGGGAAATAGGGACTTACCAAAAGGTTCCTCCGTTGATTGCGTAGGAGCCACCTCAGGTTGAGGCTCACAAGTTGCAATGTCCTCAGGTGGTTTGGAGGATGGACTCGGGCCAGGAATAGGTGGCTCATCGTTCTGGGAGGCTTCTACAAAATGAGGAAGAGTCAGTTAACTTGATGCGAAAGTGAAAATGAGAAAAGAGAAAGTTGGCTGCTTACCGCGGAATAAGTCCTCAGACCATCGGGTGCCACTCGGGCCTGGAGTGGGTTGCCGTGGGGTTTGCTTGCGAGGCAAAGTAGGAACGGGAGAGTCTTGTCGGGGGGGATTCGGGGGGTTTGGTTCTATGAGTAATAGAAAAAAGTGAGTATTATTGCGTGAAGATAAATGAGATAAGGAGGAGAAAGAAAACTTACTTTGGCGTTTGAATCCCATCAGTGACAAGACATGGTGACGATCAGCCCAAGCTCGAATGTCCTCTTTCCATCGCCATCCTTCATCGGCCGGATAATCACTTCGCTCAGGTCGAGGAGTGAAGTGACCATTGGATGGTGGCCTAGGAGGGGGGGTGGACAAATTGATGCTTGAGGGGACTGGGCTAATCGTCCTGAATCGTTCCCGCTGGCCTGTTTGGGGTCCCGGGGTCCACTCACGCTCGGAAATCGTTTCATCATCATCGGCCACAAAGGAGTCCTGGCGAGGGCGTCTTGGGCGGGAACTCCTCTGGCTGCGGGGTCGGAAGGGGCGGACGACGAACGAACATTTCTTGTGTGCTTGTCGGCAAGCATCACAAGCGTCGGTCGTCGTCGAGGAATGAATGCAGGGGATACCCCGCTTGGTGCATAACGTGCACGACATCTAAAAACAAAATAAAACAGGTTAGTAACTGAATAGAAAGTAAGCAATCAAGAAAGAAAAGGAAGACATACGATGATTTATAATTTTAAAACGGAATTCAAATTAAAAAAGCGCTAGTAGGAGATTTTAAAAGTCTAGAAGAGAGTCGTGAAGAAGGGGAATTATTAATATTGGATCATAATGTTGACGAAAGTTTAATTGGAGAAAAAGTACAAAGTAGATAGAAGTGGGGTTCTGAAAGTATTAGCAGGAAAAACAAAAAGCGAGCAGGAAGGGGAGTGGGGTTAGTCGAGTGCGAAAGAAAAGAGTGGAAAGGCAGGAAGACGAGGGGGAATACGCACAAGAAGGACAAACGCGGGTGAGGTTGAACAAAGTGGAGCGGGTGAGAGAGAAAGTGAAGTGCGTGTCGTGTGAAGATGGTCTTTTATACCATGGTGAAGCTGAGACGATCTCAGCAGTTTCAGCACCCGCAAAAGTCTCAGCTTCAAGGCGTGTGGGCAAAATTGAAGCTGAGTCTCAGCAAATGCTGCAACTGGGAAGTGAAATGCTCACGTGAGGCAGAAGAACAATGGGGGTCTGGCTGAGTATTGCAATTTATTGAATTGTCAAGCTGAGTCAAATCCCCTTTGTTTGCTTAAATAGCCACCCAATCACCCAGGAGGGTGGTCGTGAGTCCCTTGTTGAATGTGCATTGTGGGTGCAATGCACAAGTGACCCATGCAGAAAAGCACCCGGTGCATTTGGTCACAAGTGACTGCGGCAAGATCACCGGCCTTATGGCCTGGTGATAGTATTTGAACAAAGGGGGGGGCTGTAAGACAAGTGAATACAGCGTGAGCTTGCCTCGACCCATTGCTCAGGTTTGCTTTCGGGTCATAATTGAAATGCTCAGTGGCTGAACATTTTAATTGCACAGTAATTGAACAATTGATATAACAATATCAAATGCACCGCTGAGTATTGCAATTTATTGAATTGTCAAGCTGAGTCAAATCCCTTTTGTTTCCTTAAATAGCCACCCGATCACCCAGGAGGGTGGTCGTGAGGCCCATGTTGAATGTGCATTGTGGGTGCAATGCACAAGTGACCCATGCAGAAAAGCACCCGGTGCATTTGGTCACAAGTGACCGTGGCGAGATTACCGGCCATATGGCCTGGTAATAGTATGTGAACAAAGGGGGGGGCTGTAAGACAAGTGAATACAGCGTGAGCTTGCCTCGACCCATTGCTCAGGTTTGCTTTCGGTTCATAATTGAAATGCTCAGTGGCTGAATATTGGAATTGCACAGTGATTGAACTATAGATATAACAATATCAAATGCACCATGCTGAGCCATTGCTCAGTCGTTTTTGTATGCGCGCACTCTGAGCATTTGGCACAGCATCGGATGACATTTCAGCCAGGTGCAGCATTTCACACGCTTTGGTGAAGTGCTCCAAGCTGAGCCTTCCAGTGAGCTATTGCAGAATTAGTTCATTCCATGGCTTTACTGAGCACTTTCACACGGTGCTTTTGACCATGACATGGTCAGCTTGCGTGCGCAAATCGGGTGAAACGCAATGCTGAGCATGTGGCACATGAGCTACGTAAATGCAAACGATCGGAAGGTGCATGCACATTTGCTATATGCATGCAGGCTCAAGTAGTATTACACCTTCCTGATCGGTACAGTACAGTCGACACTGTAGTACGCAGTACACCTTTGTAAAAGTATGCTGCAGGGCAGAGCAAAAGCTGTTCAACAATGTAACGTGCAATCACGTCAAGCCATCGAGTCATATATCTCAACTGCATCCCTTTGATGAACCTTGCTGGCCAGCTCTGCCTAACTACGGCACAGATGCGCATGTAATGCAAGTTAATGTAAGTGGGTCATAATGGGATGACTTATTATTTGGGTCATACACAAAGAGTTGATTCACTCCGGTGCCATTGTTGGGGCAAAGAATGACTGGCCCGCTTGTTCATTGTCGGGAAGCCACACGCTTTCATACGCACCCCCGATGGGTCATACGCAGGCAGCTTTCACACGCCTGGAAGACATTTTACTGCCAGTCTTCCAGCTGCCTATTTTCTTGGTCGGGTTGTCAGCTTGACTGCAGACGCTCACCCGCTTGCGCGTGGAAACCTGAGGCCAATCAGTGTGGATTTGCTTCAGCCTCATCCACATTAGAATAAAAATCCCAGCCTATGATTGCTGAGGCTGGTCATGTTTGCGTGGGTATCTCCCACCGCGGGTCATTTTCTTCACGTTCTCACACGCCCCACGCAAGTTGTGGCACGTGCCTTGCAGCCAAAAAATCCCTTGGGCGTGTGGCCTCTTTCCTCCGGAGTTCTGTACGCGCGTGAGGCAAAGACCCGGATGCCAATCTCGGTGGATTAGTACTCGCCTCAAACGCCATAGGGGTGAATGTATATGTGGATCATGGCTCACAGCTGGCGCCCCCTTTGATCATCCCACACATTCCACCCTGGAAGCCCAGTAGGCATCAGTCAGCAAAAAACTTCAGGCAAAACCAAAGTCATGTTTGGTGGCATGCGACCGAACATATCTCACCCGCCCACACACAAACATCCCCACAGTGAGATTGCCCTTTGAAACGGCCAACATTGCCCAGTAGGTCCCTGTGCGACAATTAACCTGGGGAAGATATGCATCCACGTTCGCTGTCACACCAGCAAACATGACTGCATGCCTCTAATATGCCCTCCACAATAAGTTGCTCCAACCCACCAATTTTGGATATGCTAATGTCAACCTTGTTCCACCAAAGGTTTCGTAACTCGCTGCAGATCCAGCAGTCATAATGGTGCACCCACAATTTGGCCACCTTGCCTTGATATATGCCCCAAATTGGATATGAAAATTATCAGACCAAGACGCCCACCCCCATCAAGACCATGCACGTAACCACAGGCCATCCCCCCTTGACCCCATTGCTGCCTCTCATATAAGCTCCCCACCTGCGCTTATCAGTCTTCATTCCGTTTAGCTAACCCTTCCCAATCATATAATTTCTGACTATCCCCAAATAATTTAAAATAGCTATCATGTCAACCCCTTCACAGCCACTTTGCATTGGGATGATTAATATTCGTATTCAAATAAATAGTGATATAACCTTAAATCCTGAGAATTCCCAATCAGGTTCTTGGATTATCCTATGGCACAATCAACACAACATATTCGTATATCTCCCCAATCACCAGCATGCTATTGGCTCTCTCCCGGGAACCCTTTCCCAAACGTTGATACCATTCCTTGGGGCACCAAAAACGTTCATGCACTGTGGTCCTGGTGGGGCATGGATTGAAAATTGCCAATCCAATCCTACTCAAATATTATTTGTTGAGGGAGTATTTATGACTGATGCCAATGATCCCTCCTCATCTCAGAAACCCAATCTAGCATTGATGTTCTTCACATGGTATCCAAACATTCTATTCATAATGGAAAGCTTTCGAACACAAGATTTCAAGCTTAAAATGCCCAAAGAATATGACTGTACTACTCATTGTCAATGTCAACTCTTTACTCCGACCTTTCCCGCTTCAAACTCGACGCCTGCTTCATATCCTGCTGTTTCAACATTGATTTCCAAGCAAAAACTGATACAATTACCCAGTGGATCAGACCTCCCCATGATGACCCCGCCCCATTCCATTATTCAAACCCCCCTCCTCCCTCATCAAAAGACCGGACTAGCTTTTCTCTGGGATCGAGAAATCCCCAATGGCCAATCAGCCCGTAACCTTTGGGCAACCTCACCCCCAGGATCCACTTTTAATGCCAGGCACATCATTACAAACAAGGTCGTTAGCTCATTTGAATCCCTTTTGACCAATACCCCTCTTGGAGGACTGCTTGCGGATGATATGGGATTAGGTAAAACCATTCAGGCCATTGCTCTAATTGGTACCTCCAAGGAGCGGATGATTGCAAACCCCCATCGCTCCACGCCCACCATGATCATCTGCCCCCCTCGCTTAATTACCAACTGGCAATCAGAAATATCCAAGCATGCTCAGGCTGGAGCACTGCATGCCAAAATCTACCATGGTCCCACTCGTCACTCATTATCCCAAGCCGACATTTTAAAATATGATATCATAATCACTTCTTACAAAACTATCACCCAAGAATTTAAGCAAACCAATCCCTCTACATCATTCATTTTTCAAATCAATTGGCATCGTATAATTTTGGATGAAGCACAGTGAGTATCTGAGCTTAAACAATTCAAATTACCTTTTATATCCAATAACCCTTGCCCCCTCTTATAGCTATATTCACTCTCAATACACTGCCACTAACCGTGCCATTAATAGCCTCCTTTCATCCCGCCAAATATGTTTAATGGGCACACCTATTCACAACACCATTTATGACCTTTTGGGCATAATATCATTCATCACTCAACCCCAGAGCGCCGATCAAGATAACTGGTCACCATTCATCCTGAGTAGTCTTTCAAAAGGTTGCAATGATATTTTGCATTTGGCATTGCGGCATTTAAGTTTGCGCCGCACCAAAACCACACATCTCGAATCCCTCCCCACTATTAGCCATCATTATGAGCTGCTCCCACTCAACCCGACCATGCAGCAAGAATATTCCACATTATATGAAGAATTCCTATCATCCAAAAGCAAAGGACCAGGAGAGTTTTTCAGAAATATTAATAAGCTGCGCATATGTTGTAACCATCACATCATGCTTAACACAATTGCGGAGGCAGAGTTGGAAGACCTCGAGGGCAGGAGCACTCAGGATAACTCCCCAAGAATCACACGAACTATTGTGGATGTGGAAACATGCATGATGAGTAATAAAGTTGCACACCTCCTACAAAGCTTAATGAAGAACAAACAAACAAGTTGTGGTCCAACGAAATCGGTGGTTTATACCCAATGGACCCAATTTCTAGATTTGTGCGTTAATTCTAATATGCATCCATTACCAATTGACTCCATCTGACTTTTTTATATTGTAGAATTGGTATTGCTCTTGCCCATCACTCTATCCTTTCAGCACGAATTGATGGAACAATTACACCACGAGCGCAGGACAAGGCGCTTGAGAATTTCTTCAATAATCCTGAATGTGAAGTACTGTTTGCATCCATTGCCGCGGCTGGAACTGGCCTCAATATAACTTGTGCTAATATAGTCTATTTAATGGTGAGGGGCCCCCCAAAATTCTCCCCTGATTTTCGGACCCTGACATCCACATTTCCAGGAGCCCAATTGGAACCCAGCCATTGAGGCTCAGGCTGTTGATCGTCTACATTGTATTGGCCAACAACGACCTGTACAGGTCATTCAGTTGAGGTCAACATGCGGAAGGTACCTTTCAAGCTCATCTTTCACTTGATTGTATTACTATTCTGAAATCCTTCCTTATGGGAATGCCATATTCCAATCACCAATAGGTCCAAGAAAAGAAAAAATCATTAACTGCGTGAGCCTTACTGATATTATATAATTTGTGATTGACAAAGTTGATAACTCCTGTTGACTCTGGCACAGGTCCACAATTATGAACACCATGAGCTGGATCAAACTTCTTCAATATTTCCTCAATGAAAATGAGCAATAGAGTATTATTGCAAGGGAGACGGTGATACATTTCAATTCATATTGTCTATATTCTAACATATTTAGCAAGTTGTTGCATCCTTAAGAGATAATAATCAGATTTTATTACACCTGCACAAATAATTCACAAAATTTTAATTTGTCACAGTGCTATACCGTGACAAATTACTAAGTTATTGCAGAGCATCACCATTAGGCCTAATAACTGGCATGTCAAGTATCTTGAGGGCGCTAGTCTGCATCTTACTACAGCCTTTGAGCCAATCTTGATCAAATACCTGAAATGATAGGCCTTCTGGAATATCACCATCATCTGTCGATCGTAATTCTGGCAATCTATCAATAGTTTTTTTACCCTTTTTTTTAATCCGATTACAAAACTCTATGTCTCTATCCATTTTCAATACCAAATCATTAAATAACTGGGAGCGCCAGCGTAATCCCACTTTGTGGTAAACTTGACGGCCATTTTCCAGTACCTCCTCAGTATCTGAGCATACTCAAGGGTCATTGAATTGTGATGCTAGGATGGGAAATTTAGCCATATCACACCATTCACGACGGCGCTCACAGGTCTGCACATAATCAAGTAGATCATCATCAGACTTGGTCCACAATGAAGAAGAGATACAGTAACTAACTCTTTGACGAATCTTTGCGAGCTTTTGATTCTCTTTCTTTTTTACCAAATACTTGGCATCCTTTTGAATAGACTTCCATTCTCTTTTCAAATAAGTGAAATATCGCTCCATTAAAGCCGCCACGACCCCATAGTTGTTATGATCCTTGTTCCAACAGTAGTGATGATACTCAGTGCTGACAAGTGCAAGACGGAATGTACGGTAAAACACCATAGATATCAGCTCGTTGAACGGATGTTGCCATGAGCTCTCCCAGTCCCAAGTGAATCGCTTTAGTCCTAGCTTGTGGAGCTCATTTTCGCAGTAGCTTTGGAAACCCTGAGACTGAACCTGTGTTGATGGCTCATTGAAAACATCCTTGGGGACATATCCGAGATGACCAGCCACTTGAATTGCAATTTCACGCTCTTCTGTGCTGGGTGGTGCTGGTAGTGAGGAAAAATCCTTATCCCTAACTTTGAGTAGGAAAAGGCAATGTGCGTGTACTGCTGATCTCATTCCATGGACATTCTCTGGAAGTTCTGCCTTCAGCCATTTTTGTTGCTCCTTCTGGCTTGCACGTTTCGCCACATTGTGAGCTTTGCGGGCCTAGTTCCTTTGCTGTCTGACCTCGGATTGTTCAAGCGTACTCTGGGTGAGGCCCAGCTGAGGATGGGTGAACTCACTATTTGATTGAGTGCCTTGCTCATGCGCTGTGAAATTGTCCCTCCTTGGTTCATCATTTCTTTCACTTTGAGTCGGAGACATGTTCTCATCCTCATCATCCACCATTGTTTCTCTTGATGTACTGGCATGACCTGTTCTTGGTTTGGAAGCATATGGATGATGACGTCCAGTGACTTTCTCTTTATGGACCAGAGGTGAAGACGCATAAAGTTCATCCCCTGCCATGCAAATCATCAGTTAACACATCAAAACATTAATGAAGACTGGTAATCCTCACAATCTTCAATTGGCTCCTGAAATCGGACTGACTTGCCTTTAGGTGCCATATCTAACCCATGAAACAAACATATCAAATTGTGAATAAGTTTCTACTCCAAAATTCAAATGACTTACTTTGATGAAGCGTCAATACTGGATTTCCCTCCGACAGACCGCTCCAAGTTACATTTTCCAAAGGTCTTTTTCGTCGCCCCCCATCCACGCGCCTTTCATCACCCACATGAACCTGAGATCCTGATGGAATATTGAGGGTTTGCTGTTTACTTTGGCCAAAGGGATCCTGGGATGCGACTGGATTCCGACCGGGATTAAGGAGCAACTCACATGGAAATTTTGATTGGGGATTAGCGTGTGAGGAGATTTGAGGTGTGCCTTCTGGCCCCTGAGACACATGAATTTGTGTATTAGTGGGATTCGGGGGAATTGGAGTGACGGAAATATTTGGGATTGACCAAGTGCTTGAAGTTGGAGCCTTTGGATTGCCCACATCAATGTTAAGACCTGATACATTCATTGAGGATGCAATAGGGGTTGTGAGAGGAATGTTGGGACTCAATGGTGACCGTGTTTGAACATATTCTATGCTAGATTCACTATTTGAGTCATGAACAGAACCTGAACGGGATTTATGTGACTTGAAAGATGACATAAGGGCCAAAAAAGTACACTAATATTTTTAACTAGATAAAACACCTCAGTATTATGATAAAATAGAGTGATATGAGATGAAATCTTTTCAAATTTAGAATAGAGAAATTCTATGAATACTTGGAACTAAGTGTTGTGTGGAAGTCGGATAAGACTCTTTTGAGGAGAATCCTCCCTGCCTCCTCTTGAGCTCCTCCGCTTTTGTCGGAAACCACCCTGCATGGCCTACCAGCATATAATGTGATATTTCCTTGATCTGAAAGGGGACCCATCATCCATAGGTAATCATATTTGGTAACATTTCCGCCTCCCCATTGTCACATTTTGTGAATTATCCAAACTGCCAATATATGCATTGAAATTCCACAACATTGTACATCTGTAAAGGGGTATATTCATGAAGGATTTACCCACAAAAGAGACATCACCTTTTCACGAAAGGCAAGACAATCCAAATCACATTCCAACTGATTTAAAGCCCGCAGCACTCAAACCAAATACCAAGACTTTAGCTGCACTCCACCCCCTTATGTAATAGAGTTATATAGTTATGTCTGTAATAAGGTTTAAACCATGTATGATGGCGTGCCAGCGTACATGGATTAAATGTTAATCCCCTCAATTCAATGGTAACACTTCACTAATGGAACCCCCTCAATGGTCAAACCCGCACTATCACAATGTGTAAATAAACTAGAATATGTATGAGCATTGAGCAGCATGGCATTTTACCCAATTAAACGCCTAACCAATTCCGCCATCCAGATGAGACATGTTAAGCTTTATCCACTGCAGCTCATGCTCCATTACAAATGGGATAAATTCCTCAGCTGGCTCAAATGATCTCCCCCTTCATAAATAATCACTGAATTTTATTTCCAATTAATAACACTCCTAAACACTTTCACATCAACCTTAGATATTTATACACAAACCAACCGTACTCCCAATTCCTGCAACAATGACAACCCGGCCATATTCCTCAATGCGTATATGCATGTGTCAACACTGCTCAACTCAAACACACTCTTCCCCTGAGGGTGATAGGCAAGGAGTTGCCTTCACACCTTTCCAATATAAACAGCACATTAAAAAGCTCAAATCAACCATTGCACCCAAATCTTTTCCAAACATCCCTACTTCTGCATCAGGATCTGGGTGCCCACAAATTCTATTGGATCAAATCTTCCCAGCTGATTATTCACGTTTGACCCAAAGCACTTTCCCAACTCCAGCGGGTCTCAATTCAACTGCACAGAAACCATATAGTGGCAGTAAAACCCTTCCCCCACAAGACCTAGGAATGATGATATCTGCCATTCTATCATTAAGGTATAATTTACCCCGCAGGGCTTCACGCATACTCAACCCCGCCCTGAACCTGCTGATCAAGTCTAGTATCTCAAGCTCAGCTGGTCCCCCCGCTCCTGCATTCCATATACCTCAAGATCTGAGTACCATATTTGAACATCTCCAATTGGAGCCAGTGATTCAAAACTATATATGTTGTCCTCAATGTTTCTCTCTTAATGGCCTTACTGAATCAGTCACAACTGACCAACCCCACTGTCAACGCCATAATGACCCAAATGATCATGATCCCCCTTGCACACAATCATTAGGCAAATTCATCTATTCATCTGAACCCCACACCCAAAACACAACCAACATGAAGCAAAAATTTATACCAACAAAACATTTCATTTATCAACCATTCAAAAATTGGCTTGCCAGATATCTCCAGCGGGCTGGAATTATGGACATTCTGCATCAACATCAACAATCCCAAACTCCCGAAGATTCCCCAAAACGTGACATCTGGGATGGATTGGTCTGGAGACGCTTCACTGGCACTAGAAATATCCATGACCCCCCATTCATGTCCATTCCTGGTGCATTGGCCTTCTCCAGATATGTGGACTGGTTCAATGCACATGGAAAGTCAACCCGGTTGGCTAGCATTGGACCTATCATGCTTATTTGTCTTAATCTCCCCCCAAGTGAAAGATTGAATCCCGAGAATGTCTATGTTGCAGGAATCATCCCTGGTCCGAAGGAGCCAACTGCGCTTCAATTGAATTATCTATTAATGCCACTCATCAACAAGCTCAAAGAGCTATGGCAAGGTTACCATTTTGCACCCACCTCAACAGGTCCATCAGGATCCTTTATCCGTGTTGCCATCCTCACAGCCATTGCGGATGTGGTTGCCATGCGCAAGCTTACTGGATTTATTTCCCATTCAGGAAAACACTTCTGTAGTTTTTGCACCATTCACAAAGCTCAAATTGAAGAAATTGGTCCTCAATTTCACTACACGCGCTCATACCAAAGTCATAAATCAACCATTGCCAAATGGCTTCGGGCAACCCCACAACAAAGACAAGCAATTTTCTCTGAGTATGGAGTGCGATATTCAATTTTGGAAGACCTTCCGTATTGGGATGCAACCAGAATGGTTAATCTTGACATAATGCATAATTTAATACTTGGAATTTTGAAGGATCATGCAACTTTTAAATTGTGCATTCCAGAGGCGAAATCAAAAATTTACTTCAGGTCCCGCAGGAAATCCAATGACACCAACAGTTCAAAATCAGATTCCAAGACCTCCAACAGCTCTCTTGATAAAATCACATTGAGAGAGGCCCGCTCCCTGAGAAGAGACGCAGCAAAAATAATAAATGAGCCACTCCCCACTACTTCCACCCGAAAAAACTACTTCCCAATGCCCACCCCTAACACAGAACATCCATCTAGTGGTTCTGCGGAGATTCCTTCATTTGATGCCGATTACATCCCCACTTCTGAAATCCCCTCTGAATTGTATATCACTGCACTGAGTGATCACCAGATCAAGGGTGAGGCTCTTGAGCATCTCCGACAAATCATATCTGAGACCATAATTCCCTCATCATGGACAAGAGTACCTCGCAAAATGGGTTCCCCCTCTCATGGTAGCTTAAAAGCCGCTGAATGGGCTCTCTTATATAAGGTCTATATTCCATTTCTAATGCTCAGTCAACAGATGTCATTAGATGCACACCAATCTGCCAACACTCAAAGAAAAATGGGTCAGTCAGAAGAACTTGCAAATGAACTAGCCAAGAATACATTCCATTTGATTAGTGCTATCAACATTGCCACAAGCTGGACTGTTTCAATAGATGATGCAACTGCATTTGCTGAACATTGGAAAAAATTCCGCCTTTCCAATCAACACCTGTTCCCAAAACAGAAAAGTAAACCAAATCATCATTTTGCTGATCATATTCCCGAACTCTTCCAACGTTGGGGCCCAGCACAAGCCTCAGCCACATGGGGTTATGAGCGCTCGATTGGAGTATTTGCAAAGATGCCAACAAATAACAAGATATGTACGCCAATTAATAAGATCAATATATTCACATTGATTAAACACCTGAACTGAATAAGACTAACTTTTTGCAACTCTGAATAGATGATATAGATAAAACCTTACTTCAACATATCTGTCAATGTTCCAACCTTTCCGTTCTCCTGAAATCCCCATCTGTGCCATGTGAAATAAAACAGCTTTTCAAATCACAGCCACCTGCCGTGTTCAATCACCATAAATATAACAAGCCATCCCGCCATGACCAACAAAATTATGATTGCCTGGTTGAGTACTTACAGACTTTTCATGCAACAAGGGAAATAGTTGATTGGATCAGCTTAGACACTACCGTGCAATCCACAAGTCCTCCCACTTCAAGGATTGTCTCACCTTGGTATTTTCCAGTTTCAAACATTAATATTGGGAACAATATATTTTCAACTGAATCCAAAAATATCAGCAACAGTGTGATATGTTTTCTGAGGGGCAACTCACGACAATTTGGTATTATTGATAGCATTTTCAAAGTCTCTGAGCCATCTAGCATACTGAACAATAACTTTCTGATTTTAAAACCTTTGAAGATTGATGTGAATTGCCTACCAGATTGGCCGTATCTCAATATTTATAAAGCTGTTGGTTTTGATGATGGACACTTGATTATATCAGAAGAAGAAATAGAAGGTAACTGTGGATTGTATGATAACAAAGTTCTGTCATGTGGACTGCTTGTAATGATAAAGCTGTTATTTCATGAAATTTAGTTTACAGAAATGCAAATCTCTCAGATTCATTAGCAATTTTGCGAGTGAAATAACTGCCTCAAAACTTAGTGACAGAGACATGCCATTGTGACAAGCAAAGCCCATTATTTCACATTGCCACAAAGAACTTACTATTTTGACATTGGGTACAGTGTGAATAAGCCAAGTCCAATGATCAAATGACCCACACACTCACCCTTCACAGCATCCAAAATTTCTAACTGCGCCATCATCATGTTGGAAGCGGAATCGGCTTTTGCGTACCCACACCCGCATGTGCACCCGCACGCGCCAATGCACACGCACACCCACCCGCACACGCCAATGCACACGCAAACGCACCCGCCCCCACGCATGCACACGCACACTTCATGGATGACCTGGTGAAGTCAAACCCCCTGCCTACATCAAGACTGGCTGAAGGACATCTTTGATGTGTGTGTGTGCAAACAGGCGGGTCTGGTGTAATTTTTACCAATCATCGGACGGTTGTGGGATGATCAGGTGGTGAGGAATCTGAGTTGAAGGCACAGGGGAACCAACATTATTGGATGTCACAGGATTTGGTGTAAGACCAGAGTGTGACGTGTGCTCGACGTTCGCTTGATTTTCGCTTGACGTGAGCCCGACTTTTATCCTGCTTGACGTTTGCTTGACGTGAAGTCAATCGCCGACGATTGACACGAGATTCGCCCCGGTGCCTGGGTGCAGCTTTACCTGTTGGGTTACAATAATAAAGACTACAATACTTTAAATTAAGATTATACTTGGTTATTACCCAAGAGTAAAACTGATTTTGACAGTTTACTACATAGAATATTCAAGAGCAGGATGAGGAGATATTTCTGGCTGTGAAAAAGGCTCCTTTTATCCTGAAATGGGGTGGAAAGGGTGCTAGACCTTTCCACGTAGAGGAATTGAAGATTTTTCACTCTCTAAGACTGGCTTGTGGTTTGCAAACAGCCTTTATAGCCTGTATTGGGCCCAGATGTGGTTTTGAAACGACATCTGGGCAGTTTTCACCAATACAGGGTCAAAGTTTTCTTCTGGGGACCTCACAGCCTGATTCTGACGTGTATGTCGCGTAGAATGCTGTACAGAAACTGTATGGGACCCCAGTATTGACTGACTTATGAGGTATTGAAGTATTAACTTGCTTCTTTGTCTGTTTGACACCTCATAATCAGAGTACAACTGTATCCTGTCATAATACAGCTGTATTGGTCATATTGTGGGATTATAACTTTCAAATGACCATAACTCTGTCGGTTTTCAAGATATCATTCTCAAAATTGGTTCGTTGGATAGCCTTGTAGGAGTTCTGCACAATGATACCCAATTTGGTATGGGTATCCTTAAATATGACAATGTTATCCGTGTACATAGGCGTGGTTTGGGCAAAAAGCTGTATTGAGCTTATTTGCCTCATACCTTCTGCTATAGTTAAGATATGAAGAAGTGGATGGCACCATCAGATAGCCCTGATTGTGCTCTTTCCAAAAATACCCCACTTCAGGTATCCCACACTAAAACTGTAGAAGTTAGATGAGAGGTGAATGTTCTGTTCACCCTTATTCGCCCTGAAATTGACCATAACTCCAGTAATATTGGTGCTAGCTCAGTTTGGCTGGTACCATTGGACAGCCCTGGCTTAGAGTTTCATTTTGAGTACCCATTTGATGGGGTTAAGCCTCTCCTTCTAGGTTTTAGATGAGAGGTGAAAATTAAGGTTTATGCTCAGCAATAACTTTGAGCAGGAATAACTTTGTTATTTCTTGTCCTATGGTGATGGGACTTATATTTTCAGAAAGAGGTGCGTTTCCTCTTTCTTTTGATACCTTTTGAGCTTATTTGGCTCAGATCCATGTTTTGGTGGTATCTTGGCTATACCATTGGTTTATGGTATTTTGGCTGTCATGCTTGTGCTCTGGTTTTGAGTTACAGGCTGACAACGCCAAACACAAACAGTGTGGCATATTGCTACAGCTCCTTCAACAAAAGTACAGGTGTCCAGAACTGGAATCCCAGTGGGAAGAACCCTGGTTGAGGGCCTATAAGGATAACAAGTTCTTCCTTATAGATGGCCTACTCTACCACAGAGAAAAACACACAAGTGCACTCACAGTGGTAGAAAGAGACCACATATCTCTGATCCTGCAGGAATGCCATGACTGCTCTTATATGGGACACTTGAGTGAAGACAGGACCAAAGAGAGGGTAGGAAGCACAGCTGGGTGGCCCAAGTGGGAACACGAGTTGACTGAATACATCAATACTTGTGAGAGATGCCAAAAGGAAAATAGGAAAAATGGGAAGATGTATGGCTTACTTCAACAAATAGAAGAACCCAAACACCCATGGGAAACCACCAATATGGACTGGGTCACAGGGCTTGTCCCAGGAGGCAAAGAAAACTACAATGCCTGCTTAATCATATTTGATAGGTTCAGCAAGAGCATGGTGTATCTACCATGCTATAAAGATGACATAGCCATGTATACTGCTCTGCTATTTTGAAAGAACATCATATCTACCTGTGGAGTCCCGAAGATCATCATTAGTGAAGGGACCCGAAATTCACATCTGAATTTTGGACCAACTTGTATGAAATGCTTGGCACCAAGCTTGCATTTTCCACAGCTTACCATCCACAAACAGATGGCCTAGCTGAAAGGATGATCCAGACTATGGATGATATCCTTAGAAGGTTCTGTTCCTATTGCATGGAATACAAGGATCATGAGGAATACACCCATGAGTTGCTTACCCTTCTACCAGCTGTCCAACTTGCTTATAATACAAGTCAGCACTCTACCACAGGAGAAACACCTGCAGTGGTAGAGAAAGGGTGGCATTGCCTGCCGCCTGTGGATCACTTGAAGAAGAATCTTCTGACCATCCACCCCACAGCCAAAGACTTCCATGATATGTGGAAGAGGGCTTGTGACATAGCTGCCAAATGCATAGCTGAGGCAAAGGAATATAATAAGCAGAGGTGGGACAAGACACACATGGAACCTGACTTTAGGGAAGGGGACCAGGTGCTAGTATCCACACTGAACTTTAATAACCTTAAAGGACCTAAGAAAATGAGAGACTCATTTGTAGGGCCCTTCACTATCATTAAATTGATAGGGAAGAATGCAGTGGAAGTCAAACTTACAGAGAAATTTTCCAAGAAGCACCCAGTCTTTCCAGTTAGTTTGGTCAAGCTATACTTCCAAACAGAGGAGGATAAATTCCCCTCCAGGAAGAAGAACTCACACCACCTGATATAGTGGAAGTGGAAGACTCTCCTGGACCTGTGAGTAAAATCATCAAGGCCAGGAAGATAAGACTTAATGGGAAGGATGAAAGACAATACTTAGTCAGATTCAAGAACCAGACAGCTGATAAAGACACATGGTTGGCAGAAGATGCCATACCAGATGGGAACCTTCATGTAAGTAGATTCAGAGCCTCTAGGAGGACTGAACAGTCTCATCTATGATGAGCCTTTTTTAGAGGGAGGGTATGTCAGCCTGTGACTCAAAACCAGAGCACAGGCATGACAGCCAAAATACCATAAATCAATGGTGTAGCCAAGATACCACCAAAACATGGAGCTGAGCCAAATTAGCTCGAAAGCTATGAAACAAAAGAGGAAACTCACTCCTTTCTGAATATATAAGTCCCATCACCATAGGACAAAGAATAACAAAGTTATTCCTGCTCAAAGTTGTTGCTGAGAATAAACCTTAATTTTCACCTCTCCTCAAAAATCCAGAAGGAGAGGCTTAACCCCATCAAATGGGTATTAAAAATGTAGCTCTAAGCCAGGGCTACCTAAAGGTACTAGCCAAACTGAGCTAGCACCAGTATTACTTTAGTTATGGCCAAATTCAGGCCAAATAAGGGTGAACAAAACATTCACCTCTCATCTAACGTTTGCAGTTTTAGCATGAGATAGGGCTATCTGATGGTGTCATTCATTTCCCCATATCTCAACTAGAACAAAGGTTATGGGGCAAAGAAGCTCAATAAAGCTTTTTGCCTAAACCACGCAAATGTACAAAATTCTTGTACATGGGATAACTTTGCCATATTTAATGATATCCATATCAAATGAGGTACCATTGTGTAGAGCACATGCAAGGCTACACACTGAAGGTCAGATTCCCACCTGCTATTATATACAGCCTTACCATGGGATAATGCCCCATAATCATGAATATGAGGTATCAAATAGACGAAGGAGCTTGTTTTTACTTCAATACCTCATATGTAAGCCAATACTGCGGTCCCATACAGTTTCTGTACAGCATTCTACGCGTCATACACGTTGTGGTATTCCATACCTTATTGGCCCAGTTTCAAGTGAAATTTCATTTATAAGGCTATAAATTGAAGAAATAACAAAGAAAAATCAATAATTAATCAGCTATAATAGAGGAATTCAGCAATAAAATGGATTTAAATTCATCAAAATGTATAATCCCATAATCAAATCCTGGAAGAATGGGCCATTTTGTTACAAGATTAACAATAAAATAAGGAAAACAAAAAAGACAAACTAGCAAGAATGTTAAAGTTACCAGTGAAAGAGGTAGTGTAACACTCAAGTTACCCAAGCTCTGCTCAACCATTGGATTACTCAGTAATGCAGTTATTAAACTGAGGACAGTTCAATAAGGAATAAATTAAAGCTGTATTAATCAACAGTCACAAGACAGAAAGAAAGAGAAAGCAATCAATTTATGCAAGGAAAATCCATCAAAACCTTAAATTACACAGCATATCTGTGGAAACACAAGCACAGCCACCTGATAAGCAAGTAAATATAAATTAAAAGCAGAATTAAGTTAGATCAAGAAAAGAAGAAACTCATACAGGACAAATAGAATCCCCACAATACACAGCATTCTCCACCTACAGTTCAAACAATGCACAGACCTATGGTGCAATAACTGTACAAAATCATCTCATACCACCAAAAATTGTGCAACAAACCAAACAAATGGTGCAATACCTGGAAGAAATGACACCATCTCAAAATTACTCACCAGCTAAATACCCTCAAGGCTGTGCATAATAATATTAAAGTTTAATTAAAATATAAAAGAAGCTTCAGAAATGGTGCAATATACCAAACATATGGTGCAATATCTTGATCAAATGACACCATCTCAAAATTCCTCACCAGCTAAAACATCTCAGATTACATAATCATACATAAATTGGTGCAAAAAACCAAACAAATGATATCTCACCACTATAAAGAAATTATCCCAGCCAAAAGAAGTGGAAAAATTCTAAGTCCCTTGTTTTTGAGTGCCTCTATGGAGAGCCCAAAGAATATAAATAAAGGTCCTCTCTCCCTCATTTTTTTTCCTCTTTTCCCCATGAATCCAATTAGTTATATACCAAGAAGGAGAATAACTATTCATCCCTTACTAGTAGGTTAATCTAGTTATTTTATTCAAGTATTATAGACTTATAAGTTTAATTCATAGTGATTTATAATTAATAGTAGTTAACAGAAGGTCTACTTAATATTATTAATCCACCCTATGTTTAAATTATTAGTCTTATAATTATAATACTATCAATAATACTCATAATATTGAGTTTATCCCCATAACCTTTACATTATAAAGGGAAAATAGTCTTATTATATCTTCATATTAAAAAAAACCAACCTTACAACTATATATTATTATATATATAAAAAAAAACCTACCCTTATATTATATTATATCTTTTATATATTTAACAAACATCCTCTATATATTGAACAATATCTTACCAATAAATTATTAAAGGTCTTATTATTATATTATACTAACAATTACCCTCTAAAACCATTAAGTATTATAATATATATAACATCAAATTGAACTTACCCCTTAAAATATATATTATTACTATTAAATTAAATCAACCTCTTATACTATTAAGGTTTTACCCTTAAATTCATCTTATATTATTAGTTGAAAACTATATTTTATATTTTTTTTAACTTATAAGTTACTTACCTGATTATTGAATAGGTCTGATAGAGACTGCTAAAAAGTCTTCTCTAGTTGTAAAGCCACAATCTTAAATATTGATTTGTGAGCTCTGTAGGGAGATTGTTTAGTATATTCAGAGGGGCAGCTAAAACAACATTAGCACCCTTGGTTACAGGATTATTTCAGCAATTCAAAACTGTTTACCTGTGATTTCCCCCTCAAGGACTGCCTTATCCAATCCCACACTAAAAGGAGTTCCACATCTGGTGTCCCAACAGTGGCAGTTCAACTTCAACATTCAATAATCAGTCAATCATCAATAAAAGAAGAAACCCAAATCAACATAGCTTACAAAAATAATTATCATTATCAAGAATTAACAATCAACACTCTCATACAATCTGGAATCTGGAAACAAATCACATTCCAAATCATCATCACCATCACAATCCTCAAATCAATCATATCATTTTTATTATCCAGTAAAAGAAGGAACCCCAGAAAATCAAACACCTCAGGATATTGATTTACTTATTGCAACACCAAGAACAGAACAGAAGGAAAAGGAAGAATTAAGGAGATTTTTCTTCAAGTTAATTCAAGAAGCAAGGAAAAACAAGAGAAGTAAAAAAGAATTTAAAGGATCAGTTTATCAAGTAGAAATGAATCAACAATCAACATCTGACTTACCACTATTACCTGAAGATACTGTAGAAGGACAGTATGCAGAAGAAAGTGAAGAGGAAGATCAAACAGTACAGATCCAAAGTCTTATGAAGCAAATGCAAGATTTATTATTAACACAAAGTAAAAAGAAAGGAAAAAGAAGGGAACAAACATCTTACACACCTGGAGCCAGTCCAAGTGAACAAACATTACCAAGGCATGTTAGGCCTGAAGACTCACCAATATCACCTACACCTGGTCCTAGAGCAACCTCTACTCCAGTAACAGAACCAAGAACTCAAATTCTCCCAAAGAAGGTATTTTTAACTACACCAAACCATCCAAGTCCATTACAAAAGGAAATTCCTAAGGTAACATCTCCTATTGTTAAGATAAGAGCTAAAGACTATAATCTTGTTTTTGATGGTAATGAAGTAGAAAAATTCATAAAAAGAGTGGAAGCAGCAGCTGAAATTGAAGGGGCTAGTGGAGAAGATATAGCAAGACAAGTTCTCTTTATGTCAGCATCTGAAGAAGTCAAGGAGAAAATTGAAGCAATGCAAGGTTATAAAGAGAAGAACTGGACAAAACTCAAAGAAGAACTTACTACAGAATGGGGAAGAGTAGAGCCAGACAGAAGATATAGACCAGAATCTTTGGAGAAGCTTTTCAATAATACCAAAGGAGGAGAGTGATGGCCATTGGTCTTCGGTAAAGGGTTATTCTATTGAGGCCAAGCAAGTGCGGAGCCAGCAAATGCAGTAACGGAAGTTGGTGGGGAGATATTAGGTGCGTTGGTGTTTGAATTGGTATTGCTTATGCAACGGATGGTATAGCGATATCCATTGTGAAGGATTGCTATAATCTCGTGACCGTTTTCATCGAGATAAATCGACAAGGCAAAGGAAGACATGACAGATTAGTTTTGTTGCGATGGAAGGATAAGAAGCAAAAAAAAAAAAAAAAAAAAAAAAAAAAAATATAAATTTAAATATAAATAAATATTATTGTTATTTATATTAAATTAAACTTATTATTTAAAAACAAACAAAATAAATAAATCTATTATGATTATTTATAATAAACTAAAAATATTATTATTATTTATATTAAATTAAAGTTACTATTATTATTTATATGAAATAAAATTATTATTATTGTCTATATTAAATTAAAGTTATTATTATAATATAAAAAAAAAATTATTCATTTGATTTTTTTTCAATATACAAAAAAAAAAAAAAAAAAAAAAAAAAAAAAAAAAAAAAATTATTATTATTTAAACCAAATTAAACTTATAATTATTATTTAAATTAATTTAAATTTATTAGTATTATTTATATTAAATTCAATTTGTTATTAAAAAAAATACAAATAAAATAAATAAATTAAAAATAGGTTACAATCATTAAATGGAGAGGGGGGGTGTCAATCAGCAATGACAATAACCATATAAAAGGCCACCCACCATTAATAATAATTTATATAATTACATAATATACCTTATTATTATTTTTCATCATCTATATGACTTGATATCAGTTTTATTATTAGCTTTTATTACTTACTTATATTATTATTATTATTTATTATTATCTTACTATTATTATATTATTATTTCTTTAATAAATTATAATAAGAAAAAAAAAAAAAGCCATATCATATATTGATATAAAATTATATTTATTTTAATTATTATATAAAGTAGATATGATGGTACAATTATTAAATGGAGAGGGGATGGCCCCACCATTTAAGGTTAATTTCAGCAAAAACAAAAACAAGAACAAAGAACAACCCAACCAGAAAAACAAAATAAAAAGAATAGGTCCTTGATAAGACCTTAAACTGTCCAAATATTTTTTTTTTTTTTATTTTTCCAACAAACTTACCTCAAGAATAGGTCCTTGACAAGACCTTAAACTGTCTAAATAAATTATTTATTATTTTTCATCAATTATTACTTAAAATAACTCAAGCAATGGTCCTGAGTATGACCTTAAACTGCATTATTATTCATCAAAATAAAATAAAATGAAATAATTTTCTCTTATTATCAAAATCCTCTTTAACAAAAAGATAATAATAAATAAATAAAAATGAAGGATGAAGATCAACCAATAAAACAAAATCAACTATATCAATATGGAAATGATCAAAAAGAGTTATATTTCAAGACAAAGCCAAGAAGACAACACAAAATAAGAAGCTATGGAGATTCAAAATCAATATAAAGAGCTACAAACAGAAAGCCTCAAGTGAAGTTATTAGAATAGAGATGTAAATAAATGAAGTTTTGATGAATGAACCCAGAATATTTCTCTTGAAACTGGAATGCTGGGGACAGCATTAAATGGAGAGGGGGATGTGGTATTCCATACCTTATTGGCCCAGTTTCAAGTGAAATTTCATTTATAAGGCTATAAATTGAAGAAATAACAAAGAAAAATCAATAATTAATCAGCTATAATAGAGGAATTCAGCAATAAAATGGATTTAAATTCATCAAAATGTATAATCCCATAATCAAATCCTGGAAGAATGGGCCATTTTGTTACAAGATTAACAATAAAATAAGGAAAACAAAAAAGACAAACTAGCAAGAATGTTAAAGTTACCAGTGAAAGAGGTAGTGTAACACTCAAGTTACCCAAGCTCTGCTCAACCATTGGATTACTCAGTAATGCAGTTATTAAACTGAGGACAGTTCAATAAGGAATAAATTAAAGCTGTATTAATCAACAGTCACAAGACAGAAAGAAAGAGAAAGCAATCAATTTATGCAAGGAAAATCCATCAAAACCTTAAATTACACAGCATATCTGTGGAAACACAAGCACAGCCACCTGATAAGCAAGTAAATATAAATTAAAAGCAGAATTAAGTTAGATCAAGAAAAGAAGAAACTCATACAGGACAAATAGAATCCCCACAATACACAGCATTCTCCACCTACAGTTCAAACAATGCACAGACCTATGGTGCAATAACTGTACAAAATCATCTCATACCACCAAAAATTGTGCAACAAACCAAACAAATGGTGCAATACCTGGAAGAAATGACACCATCTCAAAATTACTCACCAGCTAAATACCCTCAAGGCTGTGCATAATAATATTAAAGTTTAATTAAAATATAAAAGAAGCTTCAGAAATGGTGCAATATACCAAACATATGGTGCAATATCTTGATCAAATGACACCATCTCAAAATTCCTCACCAGCTAAAACATCTCAGATTACATAATCATACATAAATTGGTGCAAAAAACCAAACAAATGATATCTCACCACTATAAAGAAATTATCCCAGCCAAAAGAAGTGGAAAAATTCTAAGTCCCTTGTTTTTGAGTGCCTCTATGGAGAGCCCAAAGAATATAAATAAAGGTCCTCTCTCCCTCATTTTTTTTCCTCTTTTCCCCATGAATCCAATTAGTTATATACCAAGAAGGAGAATAACTATTCATCCCTTACTAGTAGGTTAATCTAGTTATTTTATTAAAGTATTATAGACTTATAAGTTTAATTCATAGTGATTTATAATTAATAGTAGTTAACAGAAGGTCTACTTAATATTATTAATCCACCCTATGTTTAAATTATTAGTCTTATAATTATAATACTATCAATAATACTCATAATATTGAGTTTATCCCCATAACCTTTACATTATAAAGGGAAAATAGTCTTATTATATCTTCATATTAAAAAAAACCAACCTTACAACTATATATTATTATATATATAAAAAAAAACCTACCCTTATATTATATTATATCTTTTATATATTTAACAAACATCCTCTATATATTGAACAATATCTTACTAATGAATTATTAAAGGTCTTATTATTATATTATATTAACAATTACCCTCTAAAACCATTAAGTATTATAATATATATAACATCAAATTGAACTTACCCCTTAAAATATATATTATTACTATTAAATTAAATCAACCTCTTATACTATTAAGGTTTTACCCTTAAATTCATCTTATATTATTATTTGAAAACTATATTTTATATTTTTTTTAACTTATAAGTTACTTACCTGATTATTGAATAGGTCTGATAGAGACTGCTAAAAAGTCTTCTCTAGTTGTAAAGCCACAATCTTAAATATTGATTTGTGAGCTCTGTAGGGAGATTGTTTAGTATATTCAAAGGGGCAGCTAAAACACCATTAGCACCCTTGGTTACAGGATTATTTCAGCAATTCAAAACTGTTTACCTGTGATTTCCCCCTCAAGGACTGCCTTATCCAATCCCACACTAAAAGGAGTTCCACAACGTCAAAATCTGGCTGTGTGGTCCCCAGATGAAAATCTTCACCCTGTATTGGTGAAAACTGCCCAGATGTGGTTTCAAAACCACATCTGCTCCCAATACAGGCTAATACAGGTCTTTGCAAACCACAAGCCTGTCCCAGAGAGTGAAAAATCTTCACTTCCTCTATGTGGAAAGGTCTAGCACCCTTTCCACCCCATTTCAGGATAAAAAGGAGGATATTCACAGCCAGAATTGTTCCCTCATCCTGCTCTTCAATTCCTAAGTAGTACAACTGTCAAAAACAGTTATACTCTTGGAAATTCACCAGGTATAATTATAATTTTAATTATTGTAACCCAGCAGGTAAAGCTGCACCCAGGGCTTTCAATAGCGCTCACCACCACTATTCCACAATAGTAATTCCCTCTTATTTTTATTATAAACCCTTATCATCAATAAATACTTTTATTCTAAACCTTTATCATTGTGTCACAGTCATAGTTAAAGTAGTAAATAGTCTAATTACTGCTTTATCATAGACTCAGCCTGACAGTTTAAATTATATTCTATAACATTATCTTTGGATGTTGTGGTCTTCCATACCAATTATACCAGTCTCAAGCATACCAAATAATTAAAAAACAAATTGAGGAATACCTCCACAAATGAAAATAAAATTTCAGGAATGGCCCTGCAAAGGGAAATAAAATTGTGGGAATGTCTCTGCAAATGGAAAATAGGAAGTAGGGAAGGGCTCCGCAAATAGAAATAAAATTGTGGGAATGGCTCTGCAAATAGAAATAAAGTTGCAGGAATGGCTCCGCCAATAGAAATAAAATTGCGAGAATAGCTCTTCAAATAGAAATAAAATTGTGGGAATGGCTCTGCAAATAGAAATAAAATTGCAGGAATGGCTCCACCAATAGAAATAAAATTGCAAGAATGGCTCTGCAAATAGAAATAAAATTGCGGGAATGGCTCCCCAGATGAAAATAAAATTGCGGGAATAGCTCTGCAAATAGAAATAAAATTGCAGGAATGGTTCTGCAAATGTAAATAAAATTGCGGGAATGGCTCCGCAAATGGAAAAAGGAATTAGGGAATAACTCCCGAGGTGGAAATCAAATTTCAGAACTCTGTAACTAGGTAAATCAAACTGTAAAGAACTCCTAGGGCATAATAAAGAATATTAGAGCTTCAACCAGAAGAAATTCAATTACAATTGAAAATACCAATTTCCTCACCCTTTTCAAATATAATGGCAGTGCACTCAATTGAAAAACCTTTACTTTCCCCACTTTACCCACTTCCAAGAAAAACCTCACCAGCTAAAGTATCTCAAAGACATCACATGATTTTGATAAGAAACAGAAACACCAGCATAATTTTCTCATATGTATCATATGACTAGAAGAAAGCTCAATTGTCAGGAGATGTATTTTATCCACTTTCTTGGCAAAAGGGAAATATCACCAGCCAAATTATCTCAATTACATCACATGATTTTGATAAGAAAAAGTACCACCAGCATAATTCTCTCAGAAAATACATAACTAATAGAAACAAAAAATACTCTCCCCACCTTCAAGAAAACATCACCAGCCATATTAGCTCAATGAACTCACATGACTTGAAAAAAAAAGAAAAAAAAAGAAAAAAAAAGAAAAAAAAAGAGAAGAAAATCTCACCAGCCAAATTCTCTCAATGACATCACATGATTTTGATAAGAAAAAGTACCACAAGCACAATTCTGTCAGCAAACACATTGCTACATTAAAATTACACATCTCACCAGCTAAAACATCTCAACTATAAATTTTTCAAAGTACCCTGGTTTTTGAGAAGCTCTATGGATGCCCAAAAGCTATAAATAGAGGTCCTCTCTCCCTCATTTTTCCTATCATCATGGAACAAGTTCCCACTATCCAGGATCACCACCATCCCTGAACTAGCAGGATATCTAGAATAGTAGTAGTGTTTTAGTAGTGAAAATGACAGTAGCCTAGCTCAGTAGCTTAGTATTAGTGAAGAATAGTAGTATAACTGTAGTAAAAAGCTCAGTAGCCTTGCTCAGTAGCTTAGTATTAGTGAAGAATTGTAGTATAACCATAGTAAAAAGCTCAGTAGCTTATTATTGTTAAAGAAATAGTAGCATAACCGTAGTTAAGACTTAGTAGCCTTGCTCAAAGGCTTAGTGTTACTAACAAAAAAGTAGTAGTGATATAAACTAAGTAGTAAAAAAGATTCTAAAAGAATCAAATCTAGTAGTCTTATTATTAGTACTCATATAAAAAAAATCAATATAATCAACATAAAAACATAAAAAAATATATATTCTTATCATTTTCATTAAAAAAAGAATATTCTTATTAGTTTTATTAAGATAACAGAGAACCAAAACATATATATATATATCTATTATCATCACTTTCATTAAAATAAAATAAAAGAAATCTTAGTGTTTCTTTTATCTGAAATTTGAGATCAGAGTTTTTACTGTAGTGTTATTGATAGGTCTGATTTAGAGACTGCTGATAAGTCTTCTCTATCTTTTAAAGCCACAAATCTTATCTTATTTTGTGATTCTCTGTAGGCTGACTATTCAGTATTATATAGAGGGGCAGCTAATACACCTTAGCACCCATGGTTATTGGATAATGCTGAAATTCAAAACAGACTTACCAATAATTTCCTCCTCAACATGCTGCCTTATTTCATCCCACACCAAAAGGAGTTCCCACATCTGGTGTCTCAACAGTGACCAACTAGCTTCAACCATCAATAATCCGTCAATTATGAAAGAAAAACACTCAAATCTAGTCCATAAAAAAAGCCTTTTATCAATAGAAAATTTCAAGTGCCTATCAAGTCAATCTAGAATCAGAAAAACCACAAAATTCTAAATCATTGTCACCATCAAGTTCTTCAACAAAATCATTTCACTATTATTATCCAAAAAGGGGAGAAACACCAGTTGGAGAAGAATCACCTATAGAATATAGTATACCAGTTGGTACACCCAGAACCAAGAAGAAAGATCAAAAGATAGCTACAGATTATTTTCAGAAATTACTCAAGGAACTATTTGAAGTTAAAAAAAATTGAAAAACAAAAAATTAACAAAGAATATATCAATATGGATTCAGCATCATCATCAAAGATACCACACAATCCCGATGAATCAAAAGAAGAAATTATAAATGAAGAGACCATGCAAGGACAAGAAAATATTTCTGATGTAGAAAGACTTCATTAAAGAATGTTGGAAATGCAACAAGAACTAATTGAACTACTTAAAAAAGAAGGGAAAAGGAAAGAGTCAAGTTTTACCACAGAAAACAGCCCAATAGAATAAACTACAAGCATGCCAAGAATTGTTAGACAAGAAGGGTCACTATCACCATTTTCAAGGCCCATGGCCTCATCAACTCCATTCACTTCACAGAGACCAAATACTCTACCAAAGCGGGTGAATATTCATGCACAGACTTCAAGACCATTGCAACAAGAAATCTCACAAAACAATACACCCATTGTCAAGATCAGACCAAAAGATTATAATTTATGGTTTGATGGAAAGGAAGTGGAAATACTTATTAAAAGTGTGGAATATATAGCAGAAATTGAAGGATAAAGTGGAAGGGATATTGCAAGACAGATATCCTTTTGGACTAAAGAGCAAGAAATTAGCTACCATACTGAAGGAATGCCTGGATATGAAACTGGCGATTGGGAGCAATTAAAATTGGATATGAAGAGGAGATGGGGAACAGTGTCACCTGAAAGAAGATACAAGCTGTCCTCAATTACTTAATTATTTACAAATATTCAACAATAAGAAGAATTAGAAATATGACCCAATATAAAAAGCTCATTTTTGAATATGAATCCATTATTAATTATCTCAAAAGGTATCAATATATACAAGGAGATATTAATCACAATCAAGAAATTTTGGCAAGTCTTTCCTCAAGTGTTCAAGAATCTATTTACAAAGAAATTATTAAAGATAAGCCATGGTGCAAGCTTTGGATGGTACTGAACAAGATCTAGAAGCCAAAGTCTTAATTCAACAGAAGGAATTTTCACAACCAAAGTCACAAGAGAAGAAAGCTAGTTTTGAAGAGGAAAGCTGGGAAGAAGTCTTAAAGCAAATGAAAGATCTTACTAAAACAATTCAAAATCCTTAGCCACAAGAAAATCAATCAAAGGATACTGGGAATTAATCAGTTAAGGAAGTATTGAATCAGCTCAAACACCTTTCTGAAGTAGTTGAATCTCCCCAGAAACCTCAACCAAGCAATAATCAAGATCAGAGAACTATACAAAACTCACAGCCATTCAGGCCAAGATATCCTTCACCACCCATATTTTCTGGTTATCAACCATATGTTCCAGCTCAAATTGCTCCAAGACAGCCATTGAAGTGTTATTACTGCCTAGAAGAAGGACATTCCACAATAAGAATGTAATCATCTCACAGAAGACTTGGATAAAAGAATTGTCTTGAAGCATGGAGGAACATATCTTTTTCCAAATTTTCAAAGAGTACCCACAGAAGGCCCTAAATCTGAAAAAGAATTAGTTAGACATTTTTCTAAAGAGCAGGAGGATTTAACAAAGAAAATGATGGAAAAATCAAATCCACACCCAAAGAATCAATAAATAACAGTAATTGAGGAAAGAAAAGGTGAGAAGGCAACTTCTATAGCTCAAATAGAAGGATGGGGAAACTGGAAACCTCCTCAAATATCACCAGCAAATGAAAATCTTCAAATAAATGTTGGACTTAGGCAGACAAGGCAAAGAGCTTCAAGATAGGAAAGTAAAAGCCAAACTCAGCAAGAGGATAAGGATGAAATACACAACCCCTTTGAAAAGAAGATATCAGGAGCCTATCATAAGGAAGATGAGGCAGAAGAAGAAATAAGAGTTTTAATTCCAACAAAATACAAGAAAACACAAGAAGGAAAGGAAGTATATAATGATGATATTGAAATAATTTCTAGGGACACGAATAAGGAGGGACTAAGACAAGAGTCACAAAAGATGGAATTAAAAGACAAGGTAAAATCTACAGCCAATAACCCAAAGCTAATAATTGAACATGTGATGAAGAAAATACTCAAACAAAAGATAAATCTTACTCTTGAAAAAATATTATCAATTTCACCAACCTTTATTGATAAATTACAAAATTTAACTACCCAGGAAAAGGAGGTGATGAAATCAGTAAATACGTCAAACATTCAAGAAAGACTACTTTCATTAAAGCTATGGGACTATGATACCCCAAGATTAAATTATGCATTCCCACTTGGATTTATGGAAGTATTTATTGGAAGAGACAAATATCCTAAAATGGCTTTGGTGGATACTGGATCTGAAATTAACATAATACCAGAGGAAATTGCAATTAAAGCCTCACTTACAAGTAGAAAGCTCAATATGAATCTCAGAGGAATTGGTGGACATACATAATCTTTGGTTGGACTCTCAGAATTTACACCAATTACTATGATAACAGGAGAAGAAAAAGAAATTCATTTATTCATAGCAAAAGGAGCTGTACACACCATACTTGAAAGACCATTTTTAGCAGATAATAATGTTAAATTGGAGTTTTCACACAAGCAAGGGGAAATATTTAGTTATCCAGAGCAAGATGGACATCAATGATGTTTACCAATATGTAACCCTCAAGCCATGGGTTGGCAAATTTCTCCACCAAGAGGTATGGAGCTTTGTGCATCTTAAGAGATTGGAAAATGGTCAATCAATCAAGTCAAACCATCCAAAAGAAAAGAAACAGAGGAAACAGAAATTCAATCTCCAACAAGAGTGAGGACAATATTTCTTGAACCAAACAAAATACCCTTCTCAGCTATTTTTGATTCAAAAAATGACTTTAATTTTATAACTCAGGAAATAGACCTAAAAGCAGAATTAAACGTCATCCCTTACACATCAAAATCAACAGATACCTCTTTGAAGCCAATTGGTCACATTAAAACTCTTGAAGTCACTTTTGAAAGTGAAGAGAAAACTTACCTGGACTTGTTAGTATTTGAGAATTTCAACCAGATAATAGATGAAGAAAATACTAGCATATTATCTTTATCTAAAGAAAGTATTCTCCCTTTAACTGATAGAAAATCTAAAGGAAAGGAGACAGAAGATAAACTGGAGGTAGAAGATAGTGAAGCAATAGAAAAAATCAAAGAGGAAGTAAAGAAGATGTGAAGAAATTTGGACATAGCCATAGAAGACCCAGAGAAATGGCTAGCACTTGAGCTAAGTCGTATGAATAAAGAATATAAAGTAGAAAACCCACAGAATAAATTTAAAATGGATCTGAAGCTACCTGAAGCAAAGTCCTCAAGCATTCCAGAAGACTATTTCAACTTATTTCAGGAAGAAACCGGTACATTTATAAAATTGAAAAGGATTTACTAAGTGAAGAACCAAAAGATAGCATAATCAAGGAATTGGCAAAAAGAAAATTTGAAGAATTAGAAAAGGAAAGTTCCATAATTACAAAAGACAAAATGGATCAAGTTTGGGATAGTTATATTAAAAAAGGGATGAAACAAAGAATGGAAATAGTTCTAGAAGGAAAATTGGTAGAATCAGAAGATGAATTGAAGTTATGTCAACAAAATAATTGAAATTGGGAAGATAAATATAAGCAAAGCAGAAAATTTGAAGACCTAGAAGAAGGAGAGTTATCAGAAAATACACAAAGGCTGGCTGGACTTAGCATTCTAGAAGAATTTAATAATGCCTATGATCAAATATTCTGCCTTTCAAGCTCAACTGATTTATTTAATCAAAATAAAGGAATTACATCTGAATTACCAAATGACTCCCAGAATCAAAATGGCATACAGAAAGACATACCAGAATATGAAGGACTGGAAGATTATGTAATACTCCCAATAATAACCTTTAAGGAACTGTATGATTATGAGCTAGATTCACCAATAATTCAAACCAAATATATTTCAGAACTACCTGGATCAAGTCTTACAAATGTTGATTTTCTGGAATTACTAACCACTATTGGAATCAAAGGAAATTTAAGGAATCCTTACTGGAAGAAGCCTTATGGATATTATCAAATGACAATAGAAGGACTGTATCACAAAATGTTATGGGCTCAAGAAGACTTGAATCTAGATGGTTTGGGACTCTTGGGAGGAACACTTTGCTGGTGTGATTTTGGGTACATGTTTATTCATGAATTCAAAGGTTTTGTTTCAGAATGGAAAGTAAATACACAAAGAAAACAATGCAACAAGATATTTGGAGAAATATTGAAGGACATATGTCTTTCAGTAATTCACAACAGAAGGTTGAATATTTCTCAATAATGACTGAAGTAATGCAATTTCAATCTTTAATTAAAAAACCACCATAAAAAATAGCAAAATAATAAAAGAAATAACCTAAAAAAAGAGAATTATTTTTATATCTGTATTAGTATCAGGGAAGTGCCTTCCTGCCTTATCAAAAAGGAATTTCAACTTACTCAACCTTTTTTCAAGACTCTTAATTCATTTATAAAAAAAACCTTCATCTAGAATAATATCATATTTCAGGGAAGTGACCTCCTGCCTTATCAAAGAGGAATTTCAAATCATTCAAACTACCTTATAAAAAATGGTTTTTCAACATCCTTATCACTCAGGGCAGTGACCTCCTCCCTTATCAAAGAGGAATTTCAATTTACTTAAATCTTTTTAAACACTCTTATCACTCAGTGGCAGGGCCTTCCTTCCTTATCAAAGAGGAATTAGTCTTTTATCTCAAAACTCAGAAAGGATCTAGACAGTCATGGCTGCCAAACTTACACATGAAAATAAATCGGAATGGAATCTTGGTTGGAATGTAGAAGGATGGACAGAGGTAAATTGCGAAATTTTAGGAAATATAGAAGAAGTCAATTACTGGGAAAAACCATTTGTTGAAGAAGGAGAGGATTTATTTCAGATATTGATTCCATACTTTGAATTTGAAGAATTCTTCAATTTTTCAGAACTGAATCAACAAATTCAAGAATATAAATATTGGCAAGAGCTTCCACAATTCTCTCTTTCAAGACTGGAATTTCTAGAATTACTTACATATGATGTTATCAAGGGAAATTTAGGAAACATATATTGGGAAGAGGATACATTAACAGATGCAGAATGGAGAAGAAAAATATATTTTGGGGATGTGGAAGCCTCAAGAGTACTGTTTCTGGATTTACTGGAAATACCAGAAGGAAGAATCTTATGGAAGTGTGAAAATTATGTAATTGAAAAGGCCAATTGGGATGCTTTGTGGGAAGAGGTGTTTATACCTGGAGCTATTAGTCTCAAGACACATAATTATAATATCAATAACGATGATTGGAAATTGATTTGGGAAGGCTTATTTGTTGAAAAAAATAAAGAAGAACAAAGAATATTCATATCAAGACTCAAGAAAAAGATCATAAAAATAATTCAGACAAATATTACAAAAAATTAAAAAAAATCCACTCATGTTATGAATTTAAATTTCACATCATAATAAATAAAACAAAATTCAGGCTATGTATCAGTATTCAAGATGATACTTCAAATTTAGAAGTCTTCAAAAGTAATTTTTCAATGTACAAGTATCACAATTTAATTCAAAATTATATATATATAAACAGGGGTGGTTATCTGTTCTTATGCCACCTCAAATTAAAATAAAATGGCACAGGTTTGGGGTAGTGTGGGTCTATTGATTTTTTTCAAAAAAAAAATCTATACCTGAATTAATTGGCAAAAATATTTTCCATTTAAATTAATTATCAAGCAGATCTTACCATCTTCAAGCCAATATAAAAAATAATATACACTTTTATTATCATTATTTGAAAGAAGGAAACTCACTAATCATCATTTACACCAATATTGATATTATGGTTTTTTTGAATTCTTATATTACATAAAAAAAAGTCAAACAGACTCATCATTTATTCATTAAAAAAATCCTGTCATTTAATTCCAATCAAAACATTTTATTGCAACTAATCTCAAGCATAAATTTTTTTAAAAAAAATAGGTATAGCCTATTTTTTAAAAAAAAAAAAAATTCTAATCTTTGAAAATTTCAGCTAAAAAAAAAACAACCATCCTCTGGATAATGACTTACAGAGCCATCAATATGGGTTTAGCAAGTCTTTCACAGGCAAGCATCCATCCAGAAACTAGGTTCTACTTCCGAAATCACAATCAAGGTTGAGCAGCTTTAATCACAACAAGGTTTGAAACACCAGTTAGCTTTGTCAGAATTCAGGAACACGATGATACCAAGTTGCACCACCAAGCTTGCTCAAGGCGCAGAGTATGCTACCCAGCATGGTTACCCTATTCCCAAAACTGGGGAATTGAACCCATTTCAATTTTAATGAAAGGTGAAAGCAACCCAGAATCACTAACAACTACACCACTTGAAAATATAACATGACTCCTCAAATTGAGACCTCATTGAACATTACTCATTAATGTAATCACTCCTCAAAAAAAAAAATTCCAAAAAAATAAAAAATAAAAAATAATTTCCAAAAAAAAAAAAAAATTCAACATAAAGAAAAAAAATAAAAATAAAAAAAAAAATAAAAATTTTCAACTTAAAAAAATAAAAATAAATAAATAAATAAAAAATTTTCTCAACATAAAAAAGTAAAAAAATAAAAAAAAATAAAATTTAATATAAAAATTCTTTTCATAATATAAAAAAAAACAAATTTAAACAATAATAATAAAAAAAATAAGAAGTATTGATTAATATAAAGGATAAAAGAACAGATAAAAAAAAATAAAAAAAAATAAAATAAAATAAATCCTTGTATGACTTTAAACTACAGGGTAGCAACTTGATGACTGAAATTAGTCCTTGTATGACTTTAAACTACAGGATAGTAGTCTTATGGCTTAAATTAGTCCTTTTATGACTTTAAACTACAGGGTAACAACCTGAATGCTAAAATTAGTCCTTGTATGACTTTAAACTACAGGGTAGCAACCTGACGGCTGAAATTAGTCCTTGTATGACTTTAAACTACAAGGTAGCAACCTGAAGGCTGAAATTAGTCTTTGTATGACTTTAAACTACAGGGTAGCAACCTGAAGGCTAAAATTAGTCCTTGTATGACTTTAAACTACAGGGTAGCAACCTGAAGGCTAAAAGTAGTCTTTGTATGACTTTAAACTACAGGGTAGCAACCTGAAGGCTAAAATTGGTCTCTGTATGACTTTAAACTACAGGGGTAGCACACCAGAGGGCTGAACTTGCAAGTAAACTCAAGGAAGAATGAAAATTACAAAAAAGAGTGAAAATTTCAATAGAAGTAACAAAAGTGAACAACAGAATAATGAAGAGTTCAATGTTCAAATAATGAAGAATATTTAATCAAAATAAAACCCTCAACATTGATCTGCTTTGTCCTCAGTAAGACAGTAAACTGCTCCCTGGTGTAATTCTGGACAAAGGTTTTCAAATGTCCTTGTACGGCTCTAAACTTGTGAGCCTGCGAGGTATGTATGACATACCCATAAGGCCACAAATGATTTTATAAACAGTTAATTTTGTCTTAAACGGACTTTTTATTTGAATTTAAAATAAAAAATAATAAAAAATAAGTATAACTTTTTTTTGGATAAACAAAGTTATAAATATTATGTCATTTTTGGATTCTACACCAAAAATAACCTAGGGTACACCCATAGGGTGTTATACCCAAAACCACTTATTTTTTATGTTATTGGAAGATTTAAGAATCTCACAGTACTAATGTAACTTTTTTAACATTTTTTAAAATTGTTAAATTTAAGCTTAATTAAGCTTAAATTTAAAGTTGCATAAGGTTTATGCAAACTTACCAAAATTTTAGTTAAAATTGAGGTGTGGTGTATATTTACTGAATTGGCTAAGGATTTGCTATACAGAATGTAAATCCTGCGTGAGCTCAATTCAAAAGGGTTTAAGGCCATAGTATGGCTTTAAATGAATAAAAGGGCAAAATCCATGCAGAAAGGTGGGACAAAGGAAAAAGATCAAATAGAGCTGGGGTACCCAACTTTTTGGATCTGCAAGGATTCAATTAAGGTTGTCCACCTGTATTGGAGGATGTTCAACCTTATTTAAACTTTAAGATTAGACTTTGATCCAACCTTAAGGTTTAAACTGGTTTTATCCCAATTTGGACAGGAACTTCAAGCTGCCAAAGGGTAAATCCCAATATGCAGGCTTGAAATGAAGGTTTTAAGAACTGTCAGAGCTTAATTAAGCTTAAAACTTTATAGTTTCAAGCATTAAAACCTTATCAAAACTTAAGGTTTAGTGTGTTTTGCTATTTTACGTGGAAAAATAGCAATAAGTTCAAAAATTCATTAAAAATCCAATTCTTAATGGATTTGCTTGAAAATTTCACACAACTTAGAATTTAATATTATCAATATATAAATTAAATTTTAAGTATCTTTTATAAATAAATTTCCTGGGTAATTAGCCTGGAAATTTACTCTTTTAATTAAACTCAAAGAAATTTATGATTTCTTTAAAAATGAATTAAAAATTGAGTTCAAGAGATTTCTACTTGAAACTCTATTTTTAAGTTGTTCATGTGATGAATTTTAATATAAATAAGCTTATTTATATTAAAAACTTAAAATAATTAGTTTAAATGAGGATTAAAGTTACATGGAGTTAAGAATAACACTGGTAACTTTAAATTGGAAGTAAAAAACAGTTGCCTTAAGTTAAGAACTTTATTTTTAAGCATGGTTTTTCAGTTTTGACCTTAGCACGCCCTCTACATCCATTATGAATTATGAGAGCTGCTCTGAAGACATAAAAAGAGTCTTTTCATCACTGTTTTTGTCCATCATTCATTATCAATCCAATAATATTAGAAATTCAAACAGGTAAAGTTTTATTAAATATAAAATCTTATTATTAAAAGTTATTCTTAAGTTATTTTTATTCTTCATTTATTGAAATTAAAGAATTGAAGTCATAGAATTCAGATTATTGTTGTAATCACCAATAATATATTTTATTATATAAAATTATCTTCTTAAATATCTTTTAAAATCTACAAATTCCTCTCAAAAACTCTTTAATCATAATTTATATTATAAAAAGTTGTTTTATCTTCAAATTTATTGATTTTTGACGTGTTTTTAACTTATAATTATTATTTAATATTATAACTGTTGTTTTTTGTCTTATTATATTAAATAAATCTTATAAGTAAGTTTTCTCTAAAAATTCTATATTTTTTTGTCTAGTATTAGTTTTTTTTTATATATAGAATTTTCTCTATAAGAATTATTTCTGCACAGTGTGTGTTTTAATTCTTTTATAAATAATATTTATATTATTTATAAGTGGTTAAATATTTATATTTTCCATGTGTAATTGTCTCATTAAGAACTTTACACTTCTTATTGTTATAACTGTCAGTGACTATAACAATAATAGAATAATTATAATTTATTATAATTATTATATTTTTTTTATTATTATATTATTATAATAATAATTAAATTTATTTTTTTTATATATAATTATTTCTAATAATTATATTTAAATTTGTGGTTATAATATTTTATTATATTATATTTTGCTACTGAGGACAGTCATAGTACTCTTGATATTGTTACTATTATCAAGAGTTTCATAGACAAACCTTACATTTGGGGGCCTGGCCGTGATTTTAAACCAATTTTTGGGACATAAATCATATTCTAGACCTTGTTTTACTATTTTTGACGTAAAATTGCCATATTTGTCTAAATATTGGCTTTTTTGGGACTTATCCCTTATAAATAATCTTTAGAATATTAATAAAGTTATTTTTTTCTTAAGAATATTGTTTGAAACAATATACTATTGAGTGACTTGGAATAAATTTCTTTTGTCTAACTAGTGGCTTTCTCACATCACAGACTTGAAATTTATTCTTTGAGTTATTCTAGTATAAAGTGAATAATAATACAATTTTGATTAATTAACTTGTTAATTGCATAATTATTATTTCTTTAAAGAAAATAATAAATCAAATAAAAAAATCTTTAAAAAGTAAAAATCTTTACTAAAAACATTTTTTCTTTTATCTTAGACATTTTTCTTTATTTTTGACGTAATTTGCCATAAAATTACATTAAAACAACTTTATTTAATAAGTTGAGTTTATAAGCTATTTTCATTATTTGATAAAATAACTTATATTTTGAATTTTCTCTAGTGTCTTCCATCAGAGAAAATTCTTAAGACTCTGAAGCCTCAGAGTCCAGTATTGAAATTCAAACCAGTCCAGCACCAAGGGGTTTAATAACCAAAGAGCCCTTTAAAGGTCCTGCAGGTGAATTCAATTCAATTTTACTCTATTTTTTTTATTAAAATTGACGTGAAATGACTCCTACTAGAAGTGGAAGTAATTACTCCATCCAATCAAATGGATCTGGACCAGGACATTCCAGCCACAAATCCAAAAGGCAAGAATGTCCTCCCAGAGGAGAGGCACAAATGGAGGATTCCAGAACTTCCACCAGTTCCCAAAGGTTAGCTAGCACCTTTGAACCTCTTATTGAGAGTCCAGAAGCTGACATAACTGCTATTGCTGTTAGACCTGAACCATTTCCAACAGGCAGCTGTGGAAATTTATCAATCCCAATGGAAAAACTGGTTCCTGGCGTCAAAACAACAAGAGTGGGAACTCCTTCCAAGTCTTTGGATAGGCACCATGAACTCTTATCTTCAATTGAAGAAGTTCATGGGGCCAGAAAAGACAGAAGATCTTCTGCTGGGTTGGACACCAATGTCTGTCAAAGGACAAGTCCAACAGATCAAAGCTTGGTTAAAAAACCAAAGCATGTTGTCAGAGGATCAGAAGAAGAAGTTGGCTCAAGGCAAGGACAACAGCCCAGTGGAAGCTCCTCAAGCATCCACCAGCAAAAATACGCCTCAACAAGTGCCAAACAAGCCCAAGCAAGCCCCAAAGACCAATCAGAAGGGCAAGCAAAAGGCAAAGGGAAAGGCAAAGCCCAAGTGGAACAAACCTTACCCTCAGAATTACAGAATCCCAAAGAAGGAAAAGACAGCCATGGACAATGTGTTCAATATGGCAAGAACTTTGATGGAATTCAAAAACAAGGAGGAGGAAAGATTGAACCAATCCTTTCCAAAGAAGTAGATCTCGTAAAACTTGTAACTTACTTTGAATCTTGTAATAAAGAAATTATGGCAAAATTTCAAGCATTTGATCATGTCCAACAAAAGTTGGGTAATGAGATACTACAAGTGAAAGACCAACAAAAGACCATAATTGGCCTTGAAAATGTTAATAAGGCAAATATTTTGTCTTTGACGCAAATTTGTGAAAGACTTGAGTTTAAAGTTACATTACTCAATCAACCAGATGAACATTCAATTTCTTTTATAACTGGACAGTTAAAAGAATTGAAAATACAAGTACAAAACTTGGAAAATTCAACTGGTCACAATGCAGCTCTTTTTCAAGAACAATTGGAAAAAAGTGATAAAGCAAGACTTGAATTGAAAGAAGACATTCAGTCAAGTATTAATAATATATCACTAAAAAATGAATTGCCAAGGCAATCCACACCAATTCTTGACAGAAATGTCCTTAACTTGAATAATGATTTAAATCATACAATTTCAAGTCATGATGTGGAAACTGCTTGCAATTATAAGGACATTCCAAGATTAGAGGAATGGCCAACCTTCAGTGGTTAAGGAGAATATAATCATATGGAATTTATGAAAACAATTGATATGTTTAAAGAAGACTTTAACATACCAGATGAATTCATAAGTGCCAGATTACACTCATTATTTACCAAATCAGCAAAGAAATGGTATTATAAAATGAGACAAGACCATGGTAAACATTCTTGGCCTTGGTGGAAAGAACAAGTTATTTCCAAATGGGCAAATGATTCCTGGAGATTTAGAATGGAAAATTCTTTTGAAGAAGCCATTTTTAATATTGAGAGGGACAGGCCCATGACTGGGTTTCTTAAACAGAAGGACAGATTAACTGCCCTTCATCCTGATATGTCTGAACCAATGGTACATAAAAGGATATTAAGAAAGTGTGGTGGTGACCTTGAGCATGCTATAAGAAGCAGATGTATTGAGCCTTGCTCTACAGAAGATTACATCAATGCTATGGAGGATATCACTACTAGAACAAAAATTGGAAGAAATTGGTATAAACCCCCAATAGACAACAAGACTAGTGGGAAACCAATTTTAAAACCAAATAAACCACATGACAGACCTCCTTTGAAATGTCATAAATGTGGAAGTACATCTCATTTAGCAAACACTTGTCCAAAAAATACAAGAGTTAATGAGATAAATGTTGAAAAAGTGGAAGAAACAAAAGAAACTGATGTATCTTTACATGAAAGTGATTCTGAGCCTTCAGAAGAAGAAGAAGCATCAGAACAACTTGGTATAGAAAATATTAATGTTTCTTTTGAGGTCACTGAGGTACATACTCACTTACCACAGTACAGTGATGAATGTATGGATCTCATACATGTGCAAGATGCCAAAATGCAAAAAACCAAACCTGCTAGAGGTAAAGGTTATACAGCTGGGTCATCTTGTATCACTAATATTGTGATAAATAACACAGAAGCCAAGATACATCTTGACTCAGGTGCTTTTTGCACTTGTGTTGGAAAAGATTATCTTGACATAATCTATACCAATTGGCAAGACAAGTTGATGCCAATTGAAGGTGTAAAATTCAGCAGTGCTAGCCAGAACATGCACCCTTTGGGTATATTTGAAGCAGCAATAATATTTCCTCATCTAGCAGGGAGTATAAGATTGAAAGCTGAATTTGTTGTTATGAACAATTGTACTTCACAACACTTTATACTTGGAAATGATTACCTCAATAGCTATGGTATTGATATTGACAATCATAAGGACAGGTATTTCACTATAGGGGAAAATAAAAGGAAAAAATTTGCTTTTTCTCTAGAAAGAAAAGAAATTACTGTCATTAAACAAGTAAATAATGTTAAAAAAGAAAAATTTGTGTCAGATCAGCTAAGTGAAGCACAAATTAGTCCTGAATTAACACCAGAATTGAAGGAAGAACTTATTGAAGTTTTATTTAAATATAGAGAAGCCTTTGCTTCTGATAATAAACCACTTGGGGCTATAAAAGCCCATGAGGTGGACATTATGCTTAATGTGGAAAGGCCTTATCCGCCACTATTAAGGAGACCATCTTACCCAGCTAGCCCTAGGGCTAGAGAAGCATTAGAAAATCATATTAATGAACTAATGAAACTGGGAGTTCTTAGAAAAGTTGGGCACAATGAGGAAGTTGAAGTCACAACTCCAGTAATCATTACTTGGAATAATGATAAGTCAAGGATGGTTGGTGATTTTAGAGCACTGAATACCTATACTATTCCAGACAGGTATCCAATCCCTAGAATTCATGAGACTTCGACTCAATTATCCAAAGCAAGATTCATCACTTCTATGGATGCTCTAAAAGGCTTTCACCAGAATGTTTTGACACGTCATGCTAGGAAATTATTGAGAATAATTGCTCATTGTGGTATTTATGAATATTTGAGGATGCCTTTTGGTATTAAAAATGCACCCTCTCATTACCAAAGAATGATGAACACTATTTTCCCACATGAATTATCAGAGGGATGGTTAATCATTTATATTGATGACATTATAATTTGTTCAGAAACCTGGCAATTACATTTGGAGAGACTTTCATTAGTACTTAAGAAAATTCTACAAGTGAACATGAAAATTTCTCTTAAAAAATGCAATTTTGGGTTTCATGAGTTAAACGCTCTAGGACATGTAGTCTCAAGACTAAGCCTTGGTGTTGATAAAAACAAAGTGGCTGCAGTTTTACTGAAACAAATGCCCCAGAATAAAAAAGAAATGATGTCTTTCTTAGGGTTTGCCAGTTATTACAGACAACACCTTAAAGATTTTGCAATCCATGCCAGATCATTATACAGAACTTGTGATCAACAAACTGTTTTTGAAATGACACAGGAGAGAATTCAAGCATATGATAAAATCAAGTATGCCTTGACCAATGCACCATTATTATTGATGCCAGATTGGAAACTTCCTTTCAAGCTGTATATTGATGCATGTGGTGATGGTTTAGGAGCTGCTCTTCATCAAGTTCAAATTGTCAATGACAAGCCTTATGAAGGTCCAATTTGTTTCATTTCAAGACAAATTAAACCTACTGAGGCCAGATATGGAGCTAGCCAAATGGAGTGCCTTTGCCTTGTTTGGGCTCTGGAAAAACTTCATTACTATCTTGATGGTAGTGTGTTTGAAGTAATTACTGATTGTAATGCAGTTAAATGACTTCTTAACATGAAAACTCCAAACAGACACATGTTAAGATGGCAAATTGCTATACAGGAGTATAGAGGCAATATGACCATAGTACATAAAGCCGGAAATATTCATAAGAATGCTGATGGCTTGAGTAGATGGGCATTACCAAATACACCTGATAATCCTGCCTATGTTCCTACAAGTGCAGAACCTCCAATTCCAATTGAAGGAATTAATACCACAGATGTTGGAACAGAATTCTTTGAAGAAGTTAGGGAAAGCTACAAGCAAGATAAGAATTGTCATATTATTACTGCTCTACTTGACAAAGATTGTAAAAATGCAGCATTGGCTAATTCTCTGGATGACATTTGGAAGACATCTTATGATAATGGAAAATTCCATTTGTTTGATGGTATACTATATCATAGATCTAAACACGCATGTGTCATGGTCCTATGTAGTAGAATGTTAATTAACACAATACTACTAGAATGCCATGATAACATTTATTCTGGACATCTTTCTGAAGACAGAACAATGGAAATAATTAAGACATGTGCCTGGTGGCCATCTTGGAGAAAAGATGTCATTGAGTACTGTCATAGTTGTGATAGATGCCAGAAAGCCAATAAAGCTACTGGTAAAAGATTTGGTCTGATGATCCATATCCAAGAACCAAGTACCCCATGGGAAGTGGTTCACATGGATTGGGTAACTGCCTTACCACCTGGAGGTGATAAAAGTTACAATGCATGTCTTGTTATTGTAGACAGATATAGCAAAACACCAATCTTTTTACCAT
Organism: Austropuccinia psidii; assembly: GCA_023105745.1. Lineage (NCBI taxonomy): Eukaryota > Fungi > Basidiomycota > Pucciniomycetes > Pucciniales > Sphaerophragmiaceae > Austropuccinia > Austropuccinia psidii. The sequence goes on along the minus strand of JALGQZ010000003.1, from coordinate 34,567,626 downwards.
GTCATAAGGATGACACAGCTATGGATACAGCTCTTTTGATCTGGAATAGAGTAATATCCCATACTGGTCTCTTTAAAAACATCATTAGTGACAGAGACCCAAAATTTACATCAGCCTTATGGACTAATTTACATAAGCTTTTGGGTACAAAATTATCATTCTCAACAGCATACCATCCACAAACAGATGGCTTAGCAGAAAGAATGATTCAAACCCTTGAGGACATGATCAGAAGATTTTGTGCTTATGGCGTGGAGCTTAAAGATTCTGACGGCTTTACCCATGATTGGTGTACTCTTATACCAGAATTGGAATTAGCCTATAAGACCTCCATCCATGCTTCCACAGGCAAGACCCCTGCAATGTTGGAAAAAGGATGGAACCCCAAACTTCCAGTTGATACTTTGAAGAAAGATCTAGTTGATATTCATCCAACTGCTTCAAGCTTTAAGTTGTTGCTTGATAAAGTGAGGCACCATGCAAATCAAAGCATGAATGATGCCTTTGAATATGCTAAGCAGAAATGGGATAAAAGTCATAAAACCCCAGAATTCAAAGTAGGGGACTTAATACTAGTTTCAACATTGAACTTTAATAATATTAAAGGTCCAAAGAAATTGAAAGATTCCTTTGCAGGACCATTTATTATTAAAGCCCTTCATGGGAAAAATGCAGTACAATTAGAACTGTCAGGAGAACTGGAAAATAAACATCCAACATTCCCTGTCAGTCTAGAAAACCATTACACTTCAAGTGACAAGGAATCATTTCCTTTGAGAAATGAAACACCCTTAGAAGTACCCCCACTGGACCGAAGTGTGGAGAAAAAGGTACTGAAAGTCTTGAAAGAAAGAAGACTTAGGGGAAAAAATGAAAGAGAATACTTGGTCAGGTATAAAAATCCACAACATGAAGATGAGTGGATTGTAGAAAACAAAATACCTGATTCCCAAAAGTTTCTCAGAAGATTCAGACATGAGAGAAGACCAAATGCTCAATAAAAAGTTTGAATTGTGTGCTTTACATACTTGAAAGTATAAGTAGAGAGGTTGGACAGTGGATTATACCCCCCCCAAATAACTTGGGGGTACACTAAAAAAGAAAAATTGTGGTACAATTTTTTTTTGGTGGTAGGGAATGTGAGCCTGTGAGGTATGTATGACATACCCATAAGGCCACAAATGATTTTATAAACAGTTAATTTTGTCTTAAACAGACTTTTTAGTTGAATTTAAAATAAAAAATAATAAAAAATAAGTATAACTTTTTTTTGGATAAACAAAGTTATAAATATTATGTCATTTTTGGATTCTACACCAAAAATAACCTAGGGTACACCCATAGGGTGTTATACCCAAAACCACTTATTTTTTATGTTATTGGAAGATTTAAGAATCTCACAGTACTAATGTAACTTTTTTAACATTTTTTAAAATTGTTAAATTTAAGCTTAATTAAGCTTAAATTTAAAGTTGCATAAGGTTTATGCAAACTTACCAAAATTTTAGTTAAAATTGAGGTGTGGTGTATATTTACTGAATTGGCTAAGGATTTGCCATACAGAATGTAAATCCTGCGTGAGCTCAATTTAAAAGGGTTTAAGGCCATAGTATGGCTTTAAATAAATAAAAGGGCAAAATCCATGCAGAAAGGTGCGACAAAGGAAAAAGACCAAATAGAGCTGGGGTACCCAACTTTTTGGATCTGCAAGGATTCAATTAAGGTTATCCACCTGTATTGGAGGATGTTCAACCTTATTTAAACTTTAAGATTAGACTTTGATCCAACCTTAAGGTTTAAACTGGTTTTATCCCAATTTGGACAGGAATTTCAAGCTGCCAAAGGGTAAATCCCAATATGCAGGCTTGAAATCAAGGTTTTAAGAACTGTCAGAGCTTAATTAAGCTTAAAAAACTTAAATAAGCTTAAAACTTTAAAGTTTCAAGCATTAAAACCTTATCAAAACTTAAGATTTAGTGTGTTTTGCTATTTTACGTGGAAAAATAGCAATAACTTCAAAAATTCATTAAAAATCCAATTCTTAATGGATTTGCTTGAAAGTTTCACACAACTTAGTATTTAATATTATCAATATATAAATTAAATTTTAAGTATCTTTTAGAAATAAATTTCCTGGGTAATTAGCCTGGAAATTTACTCTTTTAATTAAACTCAAAGAAATTTATGATTTCTTTAAAAGCTAATTAAAAATTGAGTTTAAGAGATTTCTACTTGAAACTCTATTTTTAAGTTGTTCATGTGATCAATTTTAATATGAATAAGCTTATTTATATTAAAAACTTAAAATAATTAGTTTAAATGAGGTTTAACATTACATGGAGTTAAGAATAACACTGGTAACTTTAAATTGGAAGTAAAAAACAGTTGCCTTAAGTTAAGAACTTTATTTTTAAGCATAGTTTTTCAGTTTTGACCTGAGGAAGCCCTCTACATCCATTATGAATCATGAGAGCTGCTCTGAAGACATAAAAAGAGTCTTTTCATCACTGTTTTTGTCCATCATTCATTATCAATCCAATAATATTAGAAATTTAAACAGGTAAAGTTTTATTAAATATAAAATCTTATTCTTAAAAGTAATTCTTAAAATATTTTTATTCTTTATTTATTGAAATTAAAGAATTGAAGGCATAGAATTCAGATTATTGTTGTAATCACCAATAATATATTTTATTATATAAAATTATCTTCTTAAATATCTTTTAAAATCCACAAATTCCTCTCAAAAACTCTTTAATCATAATTTATATTATAAAAAGCTGTTTTATCTTTAAATTTATTGATTTTTGACGTGTTTTTAACTTATAATTATTATTTAATATTATAACTGTTGTTGTTTGACTTATTATATTAAATAAATCTTATAAGTAAGTTTTCTCTAAAAATTCTATATTTTTTTGTCTAGTATTAGTTTTTTTTATAAATAGAATTTTCTCTATAAGAATTATTTCTGCACAGTGTGTGTTTTAATTCTTTTATAAATAATATTTATATTATTTATAAGTGGTTAAATATTTATATTTTCCACGTGTAATTGTCTCATTAAGAGCTTTACACTTCTTATTGTTATAACTGTCAGTGACTATAACAATAATAGAATAATTATAATTTATTATAATTATTATATTTTTTTTTTATTATATTATTATAATAATAATTAAATTTATTTCTTATATATATAATTATTTCTAATAATTATATTTAAATTTGTGGTTATAATATTTTATTATATTATATTTTTCTACTGAGGACAGTCATAGTACTCTTGATATTGTTACTATTATCAAGAGTTTCATAGAAAAACCTTACAAAACTGCAGGATTTGGTATACCTAATATACTGGGTTTTATCCATCTTGATGTAAAGTCCTTGTACGACTTAAAACTACAGCTCAAATTTAATTATGAACAAAAGTAAAAGAAGATACTGAAGAGACTGTTTCATTTTCACCAAAAAAAAAGAAGAACAATGGAAGCTCAATCCATTGCAGCAAAATATAAATCAGTACTTGAAAAGGTTAGACCAGTCAAAGAAGCTGTACCTCAAGATCTGAATCCACCTTTGGAAAGACTTTAATTATCAAGAGATTCATATGAAACACCTTTATCACCTAACCCACCTCTATTTATCAAAACATCAAGAGTTACAGAAGAAAGAATTTCAATGATAAATTTCGGACCATCTGGATGGTTATCAGTTTAAGAAACAAATTTATTAAAAAGTGTTATATTACTAAGGGAAAAGGCTATAGCGTTTTGTGAAGAAGAAAGAGGCGTACTTAAACATTCTTATGGAAAACCATATAAAGTACCAGTGATATCACATGAACCATGGCAAAAGAAACCAATACCAATACCAAAATCAATTTTACCTCAATTTATTGAGCTAGTCAGAGAAAGAATATGTACAGGACTCTATGAACAATCAACATCTAGCTATAACAGCCCAGTATTTTGCGTGGCAAACCCAAAGGGAAAAATTAGAATAAATAATGATCTTCAAGACCTCAATAAAGTCACAATCAAAGGTGCAGGATTCCCACCAATTGTTGATGAGTTTGTGGGATCATTTTCAGGAAGAGCATGTTATGGATTACAAGATATTATGGGATGATATGATGAAAGAGAGTTGGATATTAATATAAGACCCCTTAAAGCCTTTGAAACAGCACTTGGAAGAGATCAGCTTACTACACTACCTTAAGTTGCAACAAACTCTGTGGCAGTTTATCAAGCACAAATGACTTGGATACTTCAGGAGGAAATACCGGAGCACCTTGGAATATTTGTAGATGATGGAGGGATTAAAGAACCCAGATCAACATTGAAGTAGAATCCACTCATAAGAAGATTTGTTTGGGAATATGCAGTAACATTAGAAAGAATGCTTTTCAGGATAGAAGAGGCAGGACTCACAATTTCAGGATCAAAATTTGCATGCTGTGTTCCAGCACTGGATATTGTAGGGCATGTTGTATCTTTGGGTGGAAGAAAGATTTCAAAACAGACAATAAACAAGATACAAAATTGGCCTAGACCAACAACAAACAAGGAAGTTAGAGGATTTTGAGGACTATGTGCATACTTCAGAATGTTTATCAAAGACTTTTCACAAGTTGCAGCAACATTGAGAAGATTGACAAGGGAGGACATATTTTGGAATTGGGATGAAAAATGTGAAGAAGCTTTTCTAAAACTTAGGAAGATAGTAGGATAAGAAATTACCTTGAAGACATTGAATTATGAAGAAGGGTCTGGGAAGATAAAATTAGGAATTGATTAAAGTTATATTGCAGCTGGTGCAGTTCTTCTGCAAGAGGATGAGAATGAACAGGATAGACCAGTACTATATGAATCAGTAACCTTTTCCCGAGTAGAATCTAAATACTCTCAGCCTAAATTAAAATTGTGTGGTGTTGCAATAAGACCAAAAAAGCTTCAAACAATATTATGGGGGCAACACTTTGAGCTTCAGGTAGATGCTAACGCTTTAATAGAAATTATCAACACATCATGTTTACCAAATGCACCAATGACAAGATGGGTAGCATTTATTAAACTTTTTTCTTTTGATCTGGTACACAAACCAGGGAAGACATCTACTATACCAGATGGATTATCAAGAAGACCAAAGGGGGGAAATGAAGATGAAAGTGAAAGGGATGATTTTGATGAAGAAGATGAATGGATCAAACCACATCCAGGATTTGGTCTAAAAGAAGTAAATACAACCAAAGTAGAAAATTATCAAGAAATAAAACAAACAATATTGAAATTCCAATAAAACAGGAAGGATTCAGAAAACATATGTAGGAATATTTGAATAGTTTGAAAAACACAGAAAGTATTGGGGAATAATACTTTAAGAGAATTAAAAAAAGATCAGTAACTTTATATATAGAAGGAGGGAAGCTAAAAAGGAGAAATCAATAGAATCCACAAATAGTTGTGTTTAATGATAAAGGTTAAAAACATATTCTAAAGAAAATGCACAAAGAATTGGGTCATCAAGGGGAAAATAAATTATAGAGAAGAATAAAGAAAAGATATTGGTGGGAAAAGAAAAATGGGTTAAATCATGTCAAGAATGTCAGAAAAGTAGTCATTTTTAGCAAAAGGAAGAAGGAAAGATATCTGCAACATCCACTTTATTTGAAAGTGTCAGCATGGATGCAGTCCAAATTAAGGCAGGAAGATGGAAATATTTGGTGGTAGCAAGAGATGACTTTTCAGAATGGCCAGAAACTGTTGCATTAACTAGGCTAATGGCGAAATCAGTAACAGAATGTATTTGTAGATATGGAGCACCCAAAGAAGTCACAGTAGATGGAGGAGCAGAATGTGGAAAGGAACGACAAGAAGCAGTCAAAAGAGCAGGATCAAGAATCAGAATAACTATACCTTACTACCCAGAAGCACAAGGAATGTTTGAAAGAGGCCATAAGCAATTAAAGAATGCATGTGTAAAAATGTGTGGTGAGAATGGGTCCAAATGGAAAGAATACTTACCAATCTCAACCTTGGTGGATAGAATTTTGGTAAGAAGAACAACAGGATACTCACCATTTGAGCTTCAATTTTGTCAGCAGGCTGTCTTACCAATTAACATAGAAACAAACACATACCTAGCCATAGAATGGAATAAAATCTCAACAACAGAAGAGCTATTGGAAGGAAGAGCAATACAGATTTCTGCAAAAGAAGAAAAAAAACTAAAAGCAGCAGATAAATTGAGAGATTCAAGAAGGAAATCAGTTCAGTACTTGGACAAAAAGATGGCACACAAACTGAGAAATCCACTTCAACCTGGGGATTTAGTATTAGTTTACAATAAAGCACTTGAGTCACAGTGGGGATTACTCTTCAAAAACTGTTGTAATGGGCCATTTAGAGTTATAATTAAAGTTAATAAGGGATCTTATGAGCTTGAAGAATTGGATGGTACTAAACTAACAAGGAAATTTGCAGCAAGTCATATCAAGAGATTTTACCTAAGGGGGAAGATAGTTCACTTAAATTCAGAATCAGGAAATGAAAGCAGTGAAGAAAGTGAAGTTGAAAATTCAATATTAGTAGAAGAAGAAATTGAAACCTATAGATACTCTGATGAACATTGGCAAGCTTTCAACTGGAATGCTGGGGACAGCATTAAATAAAGGGGGGATGTGGTATTCCATACCAATTATACCAGTCTCAAGCTTATCAAATCATTAAAAAAAATAGAAATTGTGGAATAGCTCTGCAAATGAAAGTAAAATTGAGGGAATGGCTTTGCAAATGGAAATGAACTTTTGGGAATGGCTCTGCAAATGGAAATAGGAATTAGGGAATGGCTTCTCAAATAGAAATAAAATTGCGGGAATGGCTCTGCAAATAGAAATAAAATTGTGGGAATGGCTCTGAAGATGAAAAAACAATTGTGAGAATGGCTCTGCAAATAGAAATAAAATTGTCGGAATGGCTCCACAAATATAAATAAAATTGTGGGAATGGCTCTTCAAATAGAAATAAAATTGTGGGAATGGCTCCACAAAGGAAAATACAATTGCAGGAATGCCTCTGCAAATAGAAATAAAATTGCGGGAATGGCTCTGCAAATGTAAATAGGAATTAGGGAATAACTCTGGAGGGGGAAATAAAATTTCAGAACTCTTGAACTAGGTAAATCAAACTGTAAAGAAGTCCTAGGGCATAATCAAGAATATTAGAGTTTCAACTGGTAGAAATTTATTTACAATTGAAAATACCAATTTCCCCACCTTTTTCAGATATAATGGAAGTGCACTAAATAGAAAAATTTTTACTTTCCCCACTTTCCCCACTTCCAAGAAAAACCTCACCTGCTAAACTATCTCAAAGACATCACATGATTTTGATAAGAAACAGAAACATCAGCATAATTTTCTCATATGTATCATATGACTACAAGAAAGCTCAATTGTCAGCAGCTTTATTTTCTCAACTTTCTTGGCAAAAGCATAACCTCACCAGCCAAGTTATCTCAATTACATCACATGATTTTTATAAGAAAAAGTACCACCAGCATAATGTTCTCAGAAAATACCTAACTATTAGAAACAAAAAATACTTTCCCCCCATTCAAGAACACATCACCAGCCATATTAGCTCAATAAACTCACATGACTTGAAAAAAAAGAGAGATAAAAGAGAAAAAAAAGAAAAAGACAAAAAAAAGAAAAAAAGAAAACAAAAGAAAAAAAAAGAAAAAAAAGAAAAAAAAGAAAAAAAAGAAAAAAAAGAAAAAAAAGAAAAAAAAGAAAAAAAAGAAAAAAAAGAAAAAAAAGAAAAAAAAGAAAAAAAAGAAAAAAAAGAAAAAAAAGAAAAAAAAGAAAAAAAAGAAAAAAAAGAAAAAAAAGAAAAAAAAGAAAAAAAAGAAAAAAAAAGAAAAGAAAATCTCACCAGCCAAATTATCTCAATTACATCACATAATTTTGATAAGAAAAAGCACCACCAGCATAATTCTGTCAGCAAACACATTGCTACATCAAAATTACACATCTCACCAGCTAAAACATCTCAACTATAAATTTTTCTAAGTACCCTGTTTTGAGAAGCTCTATGGAGGCCCAAAAGCTATAAATAGAGGTCCTCTCTCCCTCATTTTTCCCATCATCATGGAACAAGTTCCCACTATCCAAGATCACCACCATCCCTGAACTAGCAGGATATCTAGAATAGTAGTAGTGTTTTAATAGTGAAAAGCGCAGTAGCCTTGCTCAGTAGGTTAGTATTAGTGAAGAATAGTAGTATAACTGTAGTAAAAAGCTCAGTATCTTATTATTGTTAAAGAAATAGTAGTATAACTGTAGTTAATGATTAGTAGCCTTGCTCAAAAGCTTAGTTTTATTAACAAAAAATTAGTAGTGATATAAACTCAGTAGTAAAAAATATTCTAAAAGAATCAAATCTAGTAGTCTTATTATTAGTACTCATATTAAAAAAAATCATTATAATAAACATAAAACCATAAAAAAATATATATTCTTATCATTTTCATTTAAAAAAAATATTCCTATTAGTTTTATTAAGATAACAGAAAACCCAAACATATATATATATTATCATCACTTTTATTAAAATAAAATAAAATAAATCTTAGTGTTTATTTTATCAGAAATTTTAGATCAGAGTTTTTACTGTAGTGTTATTGATAGGTCTGTATAGAGACTGCTGATAAGTCCTCTCTATCTGTTAAAGCCACAAATCTTTATTCATTTTGTGATTCTCTGTAGGCTGACTATTCAGTTTTATATAGAGGGGCAGCTAATACACCTTAGCACCCATGGTTATTGGATAATTCTTAAATTCAAAACATACCTACCAATAATTTCCCCCTCAAGGTACTGCCTCATTTCATCCCACACCAAAAGGAGTTCCCACAACGTATTTCAGTTACCATCAAGATGACTGGCATATCTGGCTCCCTCTTGCTGAATTTGCCAATAATAATGCAGAACATTTATCAACAGAATAATAGCCCTTTTTCACCATTTATTGAATAAATCTCACCTTTTATTTAGCTCAAATTAATCAATACACACCTGCTAGAAATTTATGAACAAAACTCCAATCAGTACAGCAAATGGTAAAAGAAGAATTAGAGTCAGCAATAAGGCATTTTAAGAAGTATTCAGATAGAAATAGGACAATTTGACCTGATTTCCAGCCTAAGGACAATGTATGGCTGGCCTCAAAGAATATCAAGACCACAAGGCCCACCATGAAGCTCTCACAAATACGGTTGGGACCTTTTGAAGTATTGCAGAATTTTGCAGCAATGCATATCACCTCAAGTTTCCTCAACAATGTAATTCAGTTAACCCTGTATTCCCGTGTCCTTCTTAGAACCAGTGAAGAAATCAATTATTCCCAACCAATGTCAATTCCCACAACCACCATTTTAAGTGGGGGAATAAGAGGAATGGATAGTGGCTCAGGTTCTGGACTCAAAACTCAAGAGAGGTAGTGTGGGATGGAATGGGAGGTGTTCAAAAAGAGGGACTTAAAATTTTTCCAGTTTCTTTTGGCTGGGAAATTTGTTTTCTTCTGGTCCCACCTAAATGATGTCATTAATGTAAATCATTGCATCATCTTTTTGGTTGATGATTTCATTTGTTGGGTTTCTTACTAATGTGAGGTATTTTTTCTGGTGCTTATTTGAGCTTGATTACTAATCTTTAGACTTTCTGACTAATGCTCCATGGTACCCGTATCCCTTAGCTCCCTAAGTATTACTGATCAAGTAATCTGATTACTAATAATTTCTTAAATACTTCCTGCTTATGTAATCTGTATATGTATCTTCCTCCTGCTGTCTTGACTGTAGAATTTTGATTTTGAGGCCAATTTTTGTGTTGAAACCTAATTTCATTTTAGGGTTAGGTTTCAGGTAATTTCCAAACTTCAAAAGGATTTTCCAAAATTTTGACTTTTTTTATGTCTTTAATGTGGCTTGAACCAATTACATGGCCGTTTTTCATGACACAGGGCATCACCTTACCAATTAGGACAAATATTCTTTGGTTTTTTTTTGAACAGAAACTACCCATAGGGATACTTCTGCTTTTCACTCCCCTCAAAAAACATTTTATTAAGCTGATATGGTATGGTGTACCATAGTAGATTATGGTACCTTGTAGAGTGGAAAGGATTCAGTGAAGAGCCAGAAAGAACAACATGGGAACCAGCTCACCAGACCTTGTCAAGGATTTCCATACCTTGTATCCTGACACGCCTGGCTCAAATAACACAAGAGTTGGATTTTATGGTTCTTGGTGGGGAGTAGAAGTTATGAAATTAGGCTCCTCTCTTGACATGAACCTTTAAGGGGGTATTCTACCCAAAATATTTGTAAGCATCAACTTGGCCTTTTTGTGAGAACTTGTTGATTCTTTGGACACATTAAGAAGGCCTTGCAACATCAATACCCTCAAGTTTGAACCTTTCATCAATATATGTCCCAACTCCCTTTTTCTTTTGTTTTCTTTTCTTATTATGCCATTAATCATTGTGCAAGACATTCATTAAATCAAGCCAATAATGCCAATTTTTTCCTATTCTTTTGGTGCTTGGTGAGAAGTGGAATTTGTGAAAGTAAGTTCCATCTCCTGGTAGGCATCTCTGAGGGTTTCTAATTCTTGTAAAACAACACCTTTGCCACTCTGTGAGAAGAAACTGCTTGAATTTATCTTTTCAGGAAAATTTATGGCAAAAATCAAGAAACTCACCACAAGGTCACCTTGCATAAGTTTTTTACTTTGCTTTTTCCTTTACTATCTCTTTCTTTTGATTATTCAATTTCTTTTCATTTTACTTTTATAGGTCTTGTTTCATTTTATTTTATTTATATAAAGTAGAAGCATTCCCTCCCATATTGTAAGACTTTGAGATATGACCACATATCCAAAAAGGCTACAAGAAAAAGTTTACAATAATTACTCCTCCAAATAATTATCTTAAAATAAGTAAAAATACCATAAAAAAGCATAAATTCTGAATTCACTTAGAATCTGATGAATAAACATGTGAAATAAATTAAATAATTAGATTCCCCATGATAAAACACACATATATTATGTCTGTTGCATATCTGTAAAGTCAATAACTAATGAGTAATAAGCTAAAAATGCCATAAAAAGACAAAAATTCTTATTTATCTCAGAAAAAATTGAACAAAATGTAAAATAAAGTGCACCATTGGATTCCCCGTTAAAAAATACACATAAAGCAATTTTATTTCATTTCTCTTAAATTAATACTTAAGGAATTAAGCTGAATATATGCACTTTTTTGGTCAATGCATACATTCATGTTTTTTGCTAATATCTCTTGAAATATACATGATGGAGAGTTAAACCAAAAAGGAACTTAGCACTTAATTACTGGAAGAACACAGATATGAGCTTTCTTTGGCAAGCTATAAACAAGGCTATAACTTGTAAGAGTTTATTGAACAAAATTTCTAGAGTTGTTGACCACTTTGTTGTTAAAGTAGTCCAAACTTAAAATAAAGTGATTATTCAAGTTCTACTAGCTTATATTTGAAGAATGATGTATCTTATATTATAATATTAAAGGTAAAACCCCCTGAAATGAAGGTTTGAAGTTTAAAATATTGAATTTTGACAGAAAAGATGAGATACAAGAAAAATCATCAAAAATATAGTTTTGATAATTTAATGAAATTCTCTTTGAAGCATAATATGTACATTCCAAGCTATCAGAATTCACTCCCTGAATTGCTGTAGCATGTATAACTTCAAAGTTATTAATGATCAAATTTTAAGCGTAAAATTGATCATTTATGATCACTCACTGTAACCTTATTTTACTTTAACAGTTATATAGGTGATAGAACTGGTTAATACTATTAAATTATGATTAATACTAATAAAATCCACAAATTTTAGGCTTCTTCCAAGCCTATGATGTCATCAAATGTAGAGCTATAGTGATAACTCTAATTAATGGCATAATAATGAGATAAGAGGGTTTGATCATGATGTAATCATCACTAAAACTTAAAATACTGATTATTTCCAGTGTATACCATCAGTACATGTCTACTAGAAGCCTTATGGACTCTATAAGGGTGGAATGTACTATAAATAGAGCCCTTTTTACTCTATTTGCCCCTCAGACACATCAAAAACAATAAAAAATTAAATGAAAAAGTAAAATCTGTATTATTTATATATAAATAATTTATATTATCAAAGAAAAAGTTAATATTTATTATAATCTCAATTGTGACGCTATTACTTGATTTTTTTAATTCTTTTGTTATATTTCTCTATAAATCTTATTTTCCACGTAAAATTAAAAATATTTGTAATTTCTCTTATTTTATTTTGTAAATACAATTTAAATAAGTTGTATTTACAATTTCTGGAGTAAAATATTTCAAAACTATTATATTAGGTGTCAAAGATAGGCTATTTTCTCTTTCATAATAATTTCTCTCTATTATTACTCTTAATAATTCTTTTATTAATATAAATGGTATTTATATTAATATATAACATTAATATTGGTAATACTATTGTTATTAATTGTTTTTTATTATAAAATAACAATTTTTCACGCCTGATTATTTGTTGGTAGCAATAATGAAGAGCTTTAAATGTATTAATTATTTTATATTAATATATTTATTTTTATTATATTATAATTTTATAATATAAATTATATTATTATATTTATTTAATGATATGATATTTTTATGCCATAATTGTAATATTCCTTTAATATTTTTATTATTATTTATTATATTCATTTAATTAGGAAATTCATACTACAATAAGTGAAATATTTGTAATATTTACTTTTTTTCATAGTCAAACCTTACACATATCATGTATTGTGAGGTTCCATTTTTAGGTTTGTATCAATAAGAGTGGGTATAAAAGACAACCAAACACAAACAAAGCCAAAAAAGCTAGTTATCTTTACCAATATAATCAAAGTTTCACTTGAATTCCTTTATCAATTCATCTTCATTACAGGAAGACTTTGAAGCCATCTCCTCAGAAGTAGAAGGGATCATCCAATTATTAGCATACAAAATCACCTCCCTACTATTTCTAATTTTTTTATAGCAAACAATCTGGCCACATCATTTTGACCGTCATTCCCAAGGTTTTAATCCTCTCTGGTAACCCTTATTGGCCAATGATCCCAATTTTGAAACACTTGAGCAGCTGGGAATGGCAAATTTGATTGATTTTCTCTTTGTTGGCTGTTGTTGGTGGGAGTTGAAGACTGGGGATGGCTTCATTTTTTAAGCCAGGATAGACCTTCCAGTGGACAAGTTGGGTGAAGAAGGAGGAACTGTATATTGAACTGAAGACAAGACAGGTTGGATGTTTCTTGGAGTACTGGGAATAACGTGACTATGGAATTTTTGGCAGGAGGTTGAGTGGGGAAAGAGATTGAGGAATCACCAACCAATGGATTAATAACCTTAATTTATTCACCATCCAGATCATCACTACCTTCAGCATCAGGATCAATTGGTGAATCATAAATTATTATTATTCACTTCACCACTCCTCCATTATTGATCCTGAAGATGGGGACCTCTGAACTGGATTCAATTGGCCCTCCAGCATTGTTTCACCTGGAAACCTCCCTATTCCTGGATCCAGTCACTAATTCAACATATAAGTATCAATTCATACAAGAAAATCAAAGTACTTCCAACTAGAATAGACTGAAGTACCATCAGTAGTAGGGGCCTCGGAGACTGGGAACTCTTTCCCAAAAGGCCAATGCTTTTTTCTCCACTAGTATCTTTTGATGGTGGAAAGTGGTACTTCTGGAAATTGGCATGGCTTTTTTCCAACAAAGCCATAGTGTAATCTTGAAGACCTTGGGTTACAATGCTGGAAGCCTTGTTGAACCTTTATCAAACAATCAGAACAAGGTGGATCCAAGAGTTCAACTTCCTTGTATCCATCATAGGTTTGGCAAGGATCAAAGATTCCTGAGGAAGCTATGGACCAGGGTGAACCCAATTGACTGAAAATGCCAGACCCACAAAGGACCAAAGATGGCACAAAAAAAAGGGAAGATTCAGTGAGTTCAGTCAGTTTGGAACTAATTTCTAGGTTCATTAAAGTAAAAGAAGTCATTCAGTCAGATATGCACATCAAAATACTGAAGGCCATAATTCCATCTATGACCCCCTGAGAGTCCTCAGCGTGGGTCCCAGTAAAAAACCCAGGAATTCCCCTTCAACTCTGGGAGGTAACTCTTCCTTAAGGTCCTGGACCACCCTCAATGGGCCCAGGCCTTAATTTGGTCCCTTGGACCCCTGGAACCCCAGCAAAATTGGGCCCAGGGGGGAAAATGAGTCCTGGGGGACCCCAATAGCCCCACAGACAGAAGACCACAAATTGTGGACTGTGGGTTGCAAAAACACAAAATTGGCCAAAATTCCAAGAAAATCAAGAATTGGCCATATAATGGTTTCAAAAGGCATTTTGTGCCAATTCTTCAAGGAATATGGGGACAAGACAATCAGGAGCTGCAAGATCAGGACTTATTTCAAGAAAAGGCCCTTTAAATGCGAGAGTTGTTGCATGTTACACACATTTATACTTGGGATGCAGGAATATTTGCATGTGACAGGAAGGTTAGCTGGACATTAGGGAGAATTTGTGTGTCAAGCGCAGGGTTCCTTGACATTTGTGTGGTTTTGCATGTGAAGTGCAGGGATACAGTACATGTGTATGACCCCAACCCCTGCAGGACTTCCATGCCCCATTCTGTGAAAATGAGGCATTGGTAATTCCCCATTTTTAGAATGACCAGCTGGTCCCATTATTGAAAACAATTGAGAATTGTGTTTGTAGCCTCAGTATGTAACCAATAAGTTTATGGTGGCATGCCACCGTACATGAGCCATTTTCACCCCTTTTCATTTGAGAAACCCTATATCCTTAATTTCAAACCATCCAATCCTGGTGTATACTTTACTCTAAAGTACCACGCCATTATTGTCCAATAACCCTCTAGTTTCAAAATTCATTCAAATCCCTTTATTCTTTTCATTGGTATGAGATTTTATTAGCCTCCCTGATCTGATAGCTAGCTCCCTTGCCAGTTTTATAATAACGCTGGCATTTCGGCCACATTTCTTTTGCTAACTTCCTTGAGCATTGAGCCAAAATCACCACTAGGGTCATTTTTTTGTTTTCCTTTGGCGGATAATTATAATGAAAAGATTTACTACTTCCCCACACTACCTGAATGAGCCCATGACATTTGGATAGATCAATCAAAAAGTAAACATTTGGTAAAATTGATTTTCCCCCAGTACAATGCTTTGACAAATCCATTTTAATTTGGTCAGTCTGACTTTCAGCTTGAAAACATCATCCTGAAGCATAAAATGATGCATCCTTATCATGATGAGTTTCATTTTTGAATCTGTTCATGGTGAACGTGAGAGCAGAAGAAAACTCAAACTCCCCCTTATTTGTGTAAATATTGGATTCATAGTTAATTTGATGAAAGGAGGGGACCCATAATGACTTTTAGTATGCTAGAAACCTTTGAAATAAGTTTTCCCTGGCATATTGTAAGGATTGACCTAGAATGCAACCAACCAAGCTCAGATTTTCACCTTGGTTCTGCCATTCTTCTTTTGTGTCTTTTATTTTCCCAAGACTACTTTAAATACTAGATTTTTTGTTCTTTGTGCTGCATTCGTGCCAACCAATAGAAGAAATAACAGCCTCAAGTAATTCCCCATTCATTGATATTGGGTCTTTGAAATTCCTTTTTTCAAAATGAGAATTGAAATAATTCATCCCATTGATTTACCTCAACCTCACTCATTATTCTAAATGGTCTGGATTTAACAAGGGCAATGAGTAATCCAGTCAAACAGAAAGTAGCCATGTGGCCAAAGTGAATTCATTTGACTTGTGTGAAATACACAGTCCTTTGTAATTCATTGGTGGTTTTATTTGCTGATACTTGCATTCACATTTGCACTGTTGGTTGAGTGGAGGAAAAAACCTTATTCCTACAAGTGGTTTTGGCCTCATTAATCTTTTGGGATGTGCCACTATTCATAAGTGGTCAAGGGATCACTTGGTGTTAAAGCAGACAAGATATCAGATACTGCTTACTACCATTTGAAGGAAGCCCTTTTGGATTCAAAATGGAACCAGTTCATGAGAAGTGCCCAATTACCAATGAGCTTTATGTGGCACACATCCATGAGCCCACAAGGCATTGGCTCAATCCAAAACAACTAAATCAAATTTTCCTCCATGGCGCCCAATTATGGTGCCACATGAATTCTGGCCCATTGATATATATATACCTTGATTATAACTGAGAAACTCACACTTTCTTTCCTCCACCCAATGTTTCACTGCCAGTTCCCTCTTATGCTCCTTTCCTTTTTCATGAATGGCATGCTCACACAAGAAAATGAAATTAAACTAATAGATTAGTGAATTTTGTGTGGATGATGATTTTCACCTAAATTTTTTCTTGGTTGGTGATGGATTTTTCTTTCCCTCTAAAAAAAATGATTACATTTGACTTTTGCAAATCTGTGATCTCAAGTACCTGAACCAACTCCACTGAAATGGATACTTAAGTATTCAATTTGATAGGTTTATGTTCCTATTAAATGAGTTTCAAAGTAAACCATCCCAAATATTGCAAGCAAGTCCAAGTGGAGCATGCACCCCATGGACATTCCTTACTGCACCCTGCTGCAGATGACCAATCTTGCCTGTCCTGAGCTTTTGCAAGAAGTAGTATGAATTGGCCCATTACAGCCTGGAGTTGAAAAGATCAACCTCCCACAATTACCCTGTTTGTGGCCATTGTGGGTATAGCTTCCCAACTGACTTTTTTCATATCAGAGTATTTTTTATGGTGTACATAGGCATTCCACCATACAAATTGCTTTATTTTGTCATTCATACTAATTGATCCAGAGTAGGATAGGCAGTAAAAATTATTGAGTTCATGAATCACTTTCTCAAATTATATTACAATATATTTTATACAAAGCTAATCTCAAATGGGTCTATCCTATTTGTAAGCTTAGCTGACCTGGGTACAGTCAATGTGACCTCTTTATTTCAGCTAAAACCCCACTCCTCCACCCAGGTATCACCAAAGTCTAATACCAAGTATTGTGTAAATTCAAATCTAAGATGTAAAGTGGGGCTAAAAGACTCTGATGAGAATAAACTCCTATTAATTAAATTACGTATATATTTGTTAGTATGTAGCCACACAGGCTCTACTAGCTTTTTACCCTCTGAATGTCTTTTGTAAATTTTAATGAGTGATAAGGTTCCTTTCACTGAGCTTTTCCTCAAGTCATCTGATTATACCATCAAGCCACAAACCCCCTCTGCACAGAATGCTGCAAGTATACCATAGGAAATTGTATTTGTTTGGAGATTCTTGTGACAAAACTAAAGATCTTTTATGGCCTCATCTTTTTGAACTCTTCATTTTTCCTTTCATTCTGTACACTTTACCTTTGTATGTGCATGTACCATGCTGTACCCAATCATTGGGTGGATAACTGTATCCATTATTTCCTCCAAGTTCTTGTGGGGCTTTTTTCATATCTCATTGTCAGCTCATCCACCTTCAATGCTAAGTTGTGTTGCATGTTTCTTTGATTTGCTCCAGCAGGAGGAGAGGTATTCAGCTTCTTCCTATTCAAGTCTCAGAGGATTGGTTCTGCTTGGGTGCAATCACATTGTATGAGACTAAAATAATGGATTCAAAAATAAAATTTGCCCAAACATTTTTAATTGAATTGGAGGTCTGAAGAAGGAGTGTTCAGATTTTTGGAGATTAGCTGTAGTTTCTGCTGATTCCATCATCTATGTGAGATTTCAAATGTTTTTGCTTAAATGCTTTGGTTTCTCTGGCCTTGAAAAAATCCAATCCTACATATTGTAATGTACATTAAATGAGTCAATACCCATATTATCATGTACCATTTTCAAATATAAAACTCACCTGCATTCTCAAGCTCCTCAAGGCAGGCTGCAATTCTAAGCCCTTGGTTGCTGATCACCCTAATAAAAACAGGCAGGAATGTATCAGCATCATTTGTTGGTAAATCTTCCCACTTACTTTTTCAAATACTATTGATATTATTAAGCTCTCTTTTCTATGATTATTGAGTAATATTGGAATGATGATTCAAAATATCTCCAAACTCTTCAATGAAGGATAAAAAAATTCCTTGATCATTAGCAGAGGTTAACACTTTTAATCAGGTTCAGGAATTATACCACTCATATCTTAATCCATTGTATCATTTTTAAGCTTCTCACTTTCTTGAAATGTTGAATATTTTGAGGAAAAGCAGGAGGGGTTTCATTTTGGATTATTTCATTGAGTGCCAGGGGTATTATAGTACTAGTTGGAGGACCTTCATTATAATTATGGTCAACATCAAGATTGATACTGTCATCACTTTTATAAAGAGAATCTCTTGAGGCTTCAAAGGTCTGGTGTTTTTTGTTGTTTTTTGGTGGAATTCATATTTGGTCTTTTTCCTGAATCTTTTCCTGGAACTCCAATCACCACTCAAGATCCTCTAGGTAGAGGTTCTCCCACCTCCAAAACTATCCATATATCATAAGCAGCTGTTTTTATCAATTTGGTATTCCATTAGTAATGGACTTACAGCTCAAATCCATTTTGAGATGCTCATTAATTCACCAATCTTTGGATGTGCACAATAATGAATTTTATTACCATTGTGAATTTTTTCAAGCCTGGGGATTGTTTATGTGATGTTTGAGACAAATTGCTCCTTGTATATAATTTCAACCTTGCTACTGATAATTAATTAATCTTGTCCAGAATCTTCTGTTGGTGCACAAGGTTCAAAAGTCTTTTCCTTCTAAAGGCTTTTCAAATTTGGCTTTGGAGAGCTTGGAGGCTCAGCTTAAAAAAGGTTTTTGAGAGATGAAAAATATTCAAGATGAATTCATGCTCACATTCTGGAAGAACTGGTGGATCTTGATTATTTTCATGTTCCAGGCTCTCTACTTCAATTACTAATTCATTACTACTGACCATATCAAGGATCTAACTTCCACTCTCTGTGGTGGAAGTTAGTTGATTTAATTCTGTTGAAATTCCCAGGCTTTGGGGAATTGGTTGGGGTATAGTGGAGGTAGTTTAGTTAGTAAGTAGATGGGGACAGTTTTAGAATAAAAAGATAAAAATTGAAGATAAAAAGGCAGGAGTTCTGAAAGTGGTGGAAGTAAATTCAATTCAAGATGTTAATGGTTGCATCTCTGTTAGGTAATATCAATATTGGAGAATTTTTTAAAGGTTGAAAGAAGTTAAATATCAATTAAAATCAATTCAATACTTGGTGAATTTTCTACAAATAAATAATTTTAGAACCACAATCTCACAAAAATAAACCTTCCCATGCACAGTCTTGGAGCCTTCCATAAATATCTATTGAGCTTATAATTTATTTTCAAAATTTGAGTTGTAAGGAAATTCAAGGTGATGTGTTTCATATTATTTCACATAATTTAAATGAAGTCACTTCCCTGTGAGAAAATGAATACAATTTACTAGTGATAAACCTACTAAAGTCAATTTTTGAACTATTTAACCCCATGAGGTAAGGATTAAGCCAAGTGTTCCATTTGAATGCTATTAAATAAAATGGTTTTTTGGGAGAGACAAAAGACACCATTTTGTCTTTGAATAGTCCACTTATTATGATTCAATTTTCAAGTCTCATGTTTTAAACCCTAACCACAAAATTATGAATATCTTCATCAATTGTCCCTAGAAGAAGTTGGTGGAGAAGGCCATTCAGCATATTTCTGTGATTGGGTTCATCATTTATGCAAACAAGCCACTGTACCCTAGAGCTCTAAACACTTACTATGATGAAATGTCACCCACATCCCCCTTTCTCCACTTCTCAAAATTGAGAGAGAGAATTGGTTGTTAGGAATTGAGGACAAGGTGAGACAGGAGGAGCCTGAAATTAAATACTTGTGTGGCAAAACTTTGACACAGTTATTAGCCTTAAAGATTTTTATCTCTATTTTCAATGGAAATGGGGTGTAAGAAATTGTTTCTGTCAGTGTAAGGATGGTCGATTGTGGAAATTAACAGCCCTCAGTGCAGAATACAATCATTGTGTGAGAATAAGGATGGTAAATTCAGAACCTGAGAGAGGATTTCAGGAGTATAAGCATTGTAAGTTGTGGAGATGATGGGGCAAGGGTGCAGAAGCATAAGGATAGTAAATTGCCGAGATGCAGATGCAGTGGAACGGAAGCCAATCTTTTCATAAAAGGAAAGATGATAAAATGAACAGCCCTCAGCTCAGAAGCCAATAATTGTGTGAGAATAAGCATGGTAAATTGGGAACATAAAATAGCAGTGCAGGAACATAAGTATGGTAAGTTGCACAGATGATGAGGTGGGGGTGCAGAAGCATAAGGATGGTATATGGCAGATATGTGGAGTAAGGGGTTCAGAAGTTAATCTTTGAAGAAGTGTAAGCATTTGAAGCTGCTGATATTATGAGGTGGGTGTGCGGAAGCATACAGATGCTATATGGCAGAGATGCAGAGGCAGTTGGGTGGAAGCCAAGATTTCATAAGCATAAGCATGGTCAGCTGCAGAAATGATGAGCAGGGGGTTCAGAAGCAAATTCATGTGTGAGAGTCCGCATGGAAAAGTGGGGAGATGATCAGATGGCAGTTCAGAATTTGTCTCATGCATGAGCATGCACCTGCCAAGCTGATGGCTTGCACGATGAGGTGTGATTACCCAAAGATTGCAAATGGTGTTGATAAGGGTTTTTGCTTTGAGTGACATACTCATGTGATATATTTGAAATTTGATGTTTTCTTGATGCATATGTGATGCAACCCACAAACTCCAGTGACTATAATGTCACACTGATGTGACTGCAGAAAGATTTTATACTGACAGTGGCAGGAGGTGAAGTCAGTTTTTGGTGATTGACACACCATTTTCCATGGTGATAAAGGATAAATTGTTTCCCTGTGGATGTTCTTGGAATTCTCCAACAGATTGGATGAATCAAATTCTTTACAGAGAAAATTGGAAGGAACTGAATGGGTAAGTTCTTAGAAGTGATAAGTACCCAACCAGACTCTGGCCAGCTTAAAAGACTCATAATCAAATTATATTTGCATCTATACCCTCACAAAGACATATTCAGCCTTATTTTTAAAATTACTTCATATTGAAGGTGTAAAAGGATGGATTATAAAGTGAACTATAAGTGTGAAAATAAATATCAATTGATAAAGAGTAACAGGGGCTCTACTATTGAGTAATAATGGTTATCTGTCTTCTGGAAGCCCTTGCTTCACTAATTATCAGAAAAAAAAGATAAATATACCAATAACTACATGGATTTTTTCTTGTTCAAAAAGGTGTATCCATCTAGTGATAAATCTGATAATATCATGACGGCTTTTCCTATTTAAAGACATCCTGTTATCTCAAAGTGGGGTAGAAAGAGGTGAATGATATCTTAACACTTGATGGAGTGTCAGGCTTAACTATAGAGGCTGGATCACGGCTCAGCTAGGTAAATAAAGTGAATATCAAATCTCAGATGTGGGATTCAGATCACATATCACCATTTGCAGCCTTACAGGGTAAGTAGTATTATTATTTATGGTGGGTTTCAGAATTTTCTGACATCCAGGAAATGTCTGGAGCTGTACAGAGCACATCTTGGAGAATATTATCATTTTTCAACTCCTGAGTAATTAGGGCATAAACGGAATTCAATCTGATTTTAAGCCGGTAAATTAAGTTCCTTGGGAGTATATCCCAAAGGACCACTCTGTCCAGGCTAATTTGGGCTGATGGCCTTGAACGCCTGATAATATTTTCAGTATTCAGGATGAAGTTCTCAATTGTTTCCCAAATTTTAGTCACTAGTAGGCTCAGAAAGCTTTATACAGCTCTAACCCATTTTGGCTTAAGTCTGGCAAACCTATAGAGGCTCAAAGTATCTTCTAATTTTCTTTGAGATATCAATTTTATTGTTTTGAGAGAAATTCCTAGGAGAAGCTTAATCTATATGCTATACAGGGCTGAGGATGGTATCATTGGGTATCCCTATTTGTGCTAGCTTATAAGGCAGGCTATTTTATGGGACTATCATGAGAAATTTGAAAGTGAGATGAGAGGTTGAAATAGAGATTGTCTTACTAATCTAAGTGAAATTAGTATGGTAAACATTTTTCTAGGAACTCTAAAGCCCCTAGAATAGTACCACCAGATATTCCTAGAAGAGCCGTTTAATAAAAGACCCCACATGTCAGGATTCTTATACAAACTAAAGCCTTTATATGATACAAGAAGGCTAATTTACATTCTTGGTAAGAATTTACAGCCTTTATAACTTTGTTGTTTATTATTTATTGGTAATAAGAGAGATATTTAAGGGTAAGGAACATTTCCCCCTTCAGATGATCACATGTACTTACTGTATCTTTCAAATCCCTTTTTTGGTTCTTATTAAATTGTTGGTTCTTTATGTAGATTAATAAAGTAAAACAATGAGGGTTCCACTGTGAGTTTATTCTATGAAAAAATTAGTCAAAATGGGGCTAATGAACCATGAATATCCTCAAAAACGTTTTTCACATGGAACTAATTTATTATTAAAACAAGATAATTTCTCAATCAATTAAAAACTGATCATTAAATTTTTTTAGCAAAAAATATAACTGGTTATATTTAATAACACAATTTTCCTATCACCAAGAGTATGTACTTTGAATATTCATATGAGATTAATATGTCTCTAGTAGAGTAAACAATACTAATAATAAATTTTTGAGGTCACGATGATGAATAATGTACTGAGAAGACTTGGGTAATGTCATTAAAAAAGGATAAAATGAAGTAATATTCATTTTCTTGAAAATCTAATAGATATCATTTATCAGGGTAGTTGAACTTCCCTATTTTTACAGCTCTTAAAATAAATAAAAACACCTACGAAGAAATAAGCCACTAAAGCTATACATTCAACACATTTTAACTATGTATAAATAGATTATTGAAGGTTTTTGGTAAGTTTATAAAAAGAACTTGTGGCGTTACATCAGATTTTCTAAATTTTGCACAAGACTATATTTGAGTATAAGAAGAGTAGTGTTCTTAATTCAGTTCATTCTGAAATTTGTAAGAAAATGTTAAATATTCAATAATACTTATACAATAGCTTTTAATCAGATATATTGAATAAGAACTTGTAAAAGCTAAAGTGAGTTTAAGATATGTAAAAAACAGTTATAAAAACCATCTTTTAAGCCTTAAAACAGATAATAGAGAGTTACAACGAGGTTAAGCTAAAAACAATGAGGTGAGGAACCTCTTAACACATTTTCATTTAGGATTACATCACTTTTTGGTATGGGAAATTATCATAATTACCAATTTGATTATATTAAATCATTACTAACCAGTTTATGGCTAATAAATAATGTAGTTATTGACTTAAATATCCTTCTTTCTTTAATTAATCATTTACTTTCAGACTTAATTGGTCTTATTGGAAATTATTTCACATATTTTAATAACTCTGAATTTTTAAAGTTTTGGTGTTCAATATAGAATCATCAAAAAAGGATTGGAAGCAAAGCTTTTAATTGAGCTTTGAACCTTATAGATCATTTGAGATATTGTTTATAATAAATAATTTCTGAAATTTTTCTTCAAGGTTCAGAGAAATTGAGTCCATAAAAAGTTTCTCTTTTAATACATTTTTCAATACTTCATCATTTTCTTTGAAATAGAAACTTACAGTGGGAATCCTGGCTGCTGACCAAAGGGTTATTACCTTTCCTAATAGTTCTAATTTGTTTACCTGATCAAAGTTCATTTTCCTATCAAAAAAACCTAAAATTAACAGGTTCAAGTGTGCGTATGGAGGTCAGTACCTCCTTAGCATTTCAAAAATGATACTTTTCTGCTATTCTCTCATTATTGAAAAAGGTTCATCGCTTTAACTATGGATCAAAAGCGTTTTCAATATTCGATTATTCTATAATTAGCCTTGAATAGTATCTGTGATTTCATTAATACTGAATAAGTCCTATGAAGAAGAGTACCTTGTATCCCTTCCCTGATATTTGTGCCATCTACATATTTTTTCATAAAAATAATCATTGTTAGTGGAAGTGTAAACCACTACAGGGGTAGCTCAATGCTACATGTAAAACGACAGCTTTTTTAAAAGGAGCAAACCTGTTTTATACCCATACAAATAAGCTTTTAACATGGGTTTCTTCATGATAGCCTCATTAATTGCTGAAAAATTCCAAAAACAAAAAAATCATGAAGCTTTTATAAGTCCTGGATGATGATTTATTGGACTATTTTCTATTATAACACCTCTTGTAGTTTTTTCTGGTTAAGACTCTAAGGAGATACCATAGCTATAATTTAGTCTGAAATCTCAATATGTTCTTAAATCCATTCATTTGACTACTCAAAAGAAACTATCAATCTTTTCCTCTGTAAAAATGATGAATTTTGAGTATGTAAATGAATTATGGATTTTTCATATGTAAAAAGGTATTTTGAAAGATATATGTGGCTTATTTGCACCAGCGCGAATCTTGCGTCAATTGTCGGCGATTGACTTCACGTCAAGCAAATGTCAAGCAGGATAAAAGTTGAGCTCACGTCAAGCGAAAATCAAGCGAACTTTGAGCACACGTCCTACTCTTGTCTTACACCAAATCCTGTGACATCCACCAATATTGGTTCCCCTGTGCCTTCAACTCAGATTCCTCACCAGCTGATCATCCCGCAACCGTCCAATGGTTGGTAAAAATTACACAAGACCCGCCTGTTTGCACAAACACACATCAGAGAGGTCCTTCAGCCAGTCTTGATGTAGG
Source organism: Austropuccinia psidii (assembly GCA_023105745.1). Classification (NCBI taxonomy): domain Eukaryota; kingdom Fungi; phylum Basidiomycota; class Pucciniomycetes; order Pucciniales; family Sphaerophragmiaceae; genus Austropuccinia; species Austropuccinia psidii. The sequence continues at coordinate 34,542,638 of JALGQZ010000003.1, read as the reverse complement.
TGGGGGGTTTGACTTCACCAGGTCATCCATAAAAGGACTCCTCCTGAGCGGGATTGTCGTTTTGCAGGTGACACTGGTAGAGCTTGCCGCACAATACCGCATGTGCGGGTGCGGGTGCGCAAGGGCCGCTTCCCCTTCCAACATGATGATGGCCCAGTTAGAAATTTTGGATGCTGTGAAAGGTGAGTGTGTGGGTCATTTGATCATTGAAATTGGCTTATTCACACTGTACCCAATGTCAAAATAGTAAGTTCTTTGTGGCAATGCAAAATAATGGGCTTTGCTTGTCACAATGGCATGTCTCTGTCACTAAATTTTGAGGCAGTTATTTCACTAGCAAAATTGCTAATGAATCTGAGATATTTGCATTTCTGTAGACTAAATTTCATGAAATAACGGCTTTATCATTACAAGCAGTCCACATGACAGAACTTTATTATCATACAATCCACAGTTACCTTCTATTTCTTCTTCAGATATAATCAAGTGTCCATCATCAAAACCAACAGCTTTTTAAATATTCAGATGCGGCCAATCTGGTAAGAAATTCACATCAATCTTCAATTTTTCAAGATCAGAAAGTTATTGTTCAGTATGCTAGATGGCTCAGAGACTTTAAAAATGCTATTAATAATACCAAATTGTTGTGAGTTGCCCCTCAGAAAAGATATCACACTGTTGCTGACATTTTTGGATTCAGTTGAAAATATATTGTTCCCAATATTAATGTTTGAAACTGGAAAATACCAAGGTGAGACAATCCTTGAAGTGGGAGGACTTGTGGATTGCATGGTAGTGTCTAAGCTGATCCAATCAACTATTTCCCTTGTTGCATGAAAATTCTGTAAGTACTCAACCAGGCAATCATAATTTTCTTGGTCATGGCGGGATGGTTTGTTATATTTATGGTCATTGAACAGGGCAGGTGGCTGTGATTCAAAAAGCTGTTTTATTTCACATGGCACGGTGTGGTATTCCATACCATTAGTACCAGTTTCAAGCTTACCAATAAAACAACAGAAAAAAAATGATAATAAAAAGAATTACGCAAAACAGATTTACACATTACAATTAAAAATTTCAAAAAGAAATATACAATACACAGCCTCAAGATCTTATCAAAACAGTATAGTATCAAAGAATTTATCCACCTTATTGCATCAGCAATAACAAATTACGTCATTAAACGCAGTTAATTTAAATAAAGGTATATGAAGATGGACCAAAGCATCAGAAGATGTATTTTCCCCACCTTGATTCAATTTAAGGAAGAAATACCTCAAGGCTATGCATAAAATTACAATATATTTTCCAAGAACAAATGCTTCCTTAGTAATAATAACATGCATCAAACTTGATAGAAATGATGAGATATCCATATAAAATGATACAATACTAAAATATAACCACCAGCATAATTCTCTCATAACATACGTAAAAATAGAAACAAAAAAATACTTTCCCCACCTTCAAGAAAACATCACCAGCCATATTATCTCAATGACCTCACATGACTCTGGAAAAAAAAAGCAATCTCACCAGCCAAATTATCTCAAAGACATTACATGATTTTGATAAGAAACAGAAACACCAGCATAATTTTCTCATATATATCATATGACTAGAAGAAAGTTCAATTGTCAGGAGCTGTATTTTCTCCACTTTCTTGGTAGAAAGAAAATCTCACCAGCCAAATTATCTCAAATACATCACATGATTTTGATAAGAAAAAGCACCACCAGCATAATTCTCTCAGAAAATACGTAACAAAGTCACCAAAATTGAAATTGTCACCAGCCAAATTATCTCAAATACATCACATGATTTTGATAAGAAACATAAAGCACCAGCGTAATTCTCTCATATATATCATATGACTAGAAGACAGTTCAATTGTCAGGAGCTTTATTTTCTCCACTTTCTTGGCAAAAAGAAAATCCCACCAGCCAAATTATCTCAAACACATCACATGATTTTGATAAGAAAAAGAACCACCAGCATAATTCTCTCATAAAATACGTAAAAATAGAAACAAAAAATACTTTCCCCGCCTTCAAGAAAACATCACCAGCCAAATTATTTCAAAGACATCACATGATTTTGATAAGAAACAGAAACACCAGCATAGATTTCTCATATATATCATATGACTAGAAGACAGTTCAATTGTCAGGAGCTGTATTTTCTCCACTTTCTTGGCAAAAAGAAAATCTCACCAGCCAAATTATCTCAAATACATCACATGATTTTGATAAGAAAAAGCACCACCAGCATAATTCTCTCAGAAAATACGTAACAAAGTCACCAAAATTGAAAGTGTCACCAGCCAAATTATCTCAAATATATCACATGATTTTGATAAGAAAAAGAAACACCAGCATAATTTTCTCATATATATCATATGACTAGAAGGAAGTTCAATTGTCAGGAGCTTTATTTTCTCCACTTTCTTGGCAAAAAGAAAATCTCACCAGCCAAATTATCTCAAATACATCACATGATTTTGATAAGGAAAAGAACCACCAGCATAATTCTCTCATAACATAAGTAAAAATAGAAACAAAAAAATACTTTCCCCACCTTCAAGAAAACATCACCAGCCATATTTTCTCAATGACCGCACATGACTCTGATAAAAAGAAAATCTCACCAGCCAAATTATCTCAAATACATCGCATGATTTTGATAAGAAAAAGCACCACCAGCATAATTCTCTCAGCAAACACGTTGCTACACCAAAACTACATGTCTCACTAGCTAAAACCTCTCAACTATGATTTTTTCTAAGTACCCTGTTTTGAGAAGCTCTATGGAGGCCCAAAAGCTATAAATAGAGGTCCTCTCTCCCTCATTTTTCCCATCATGATGGAACAAGTTCCCACTATCCAGGATCACCACCATCACTGAACTAGCAGGATATCTAGAATAGTAGTAGTGTTTTAGTAGTGAAAAGCTCAGTAGCCTTGCTCAGTAGCTTAGTATTAGTGAAGAATAGTAGTATAACCGTAGTAAAAGCTCAGTAGCGTTGCTCAGTAGCTTAGTATTAGTGAAGAATAGTAGTATAACCATAGTAAAAGCTCAGTAGCCTTTCTCAGTAGCTTAGTATTAGTAAAGAATAGTAGTATAACCATAGTAAAAGCTCAGTAGCCTTGCTCAGTAGCTTAGCATTAACGTAGTAAAAAGCTCAGTGGGCTTGCTCAGTGGCTTAGTATTATTAAAAAAAAGTAGTAGTGATATAAAACTCAGTATTAAAAAAAATTAAAAAGAATCAAATCCAGTAGTCTTATTATTAGTACTGATATCAAAAACATCATTATAATCAACCTAAAACCATAAAATATATATATATTCTTATCATTCTTATTAAAAAAAAAATATTCTTATTAGTTTCATTAAAATAACAGAAACCCAAAACATATATATATATATTATCATCACTTTTATTAAAATAAAGTAAAAAAAATCTAGTGTTTATTTTATCAGAATTTTTAGATCAGAATTTTTACTTTAGTGTTATTGATAGGTCTGATTTAGAGACTGCTGATAAGTCTTCTCTATCTGTTAAAGCCACAAATCTTATTTTATTTTGTGATTCTCTGTAGGCTGACTATTCAGTATTAATTAGAGGGGCAGCTAATACACCTTAGCACCCATGGTGATTGGACAATTCTGAAATTCAAAACAGACTTACCAATAATTTCCCCCTCAAGGTACTGCCTTATTTCATCCCACACCAAAAGGAGTTCCCACATCTGGTGTCCCAACAGTGGCCAACAACAACTTCAATTATCAATAATCCGTCAATTATCAAAGAAAAAAAAACATTCAAATTTAGTCCATAAAAAGAAGAAGCCTTTTATCAATAAACAATTTCAAGCACCTATCAAGTCAATCTGGAATCAGAAAAACTACAAAATTCTAAATCATCATCACCATCAAGTTCTTCAACAAAATCATTTCACTATTATTATCCAAAAAAAGGAGAAACACCACCTGGAGAAGAATCACCTATAGATTATAGTATACCAGTTGGTACACCAAGAACTAAGAAGAAAGATCAAAAGATAGTTACAGATTATTTTCAGAAATTACTCAAGGAACTATTTGAAATTAAAAAGAAAAGTGAAAAAGAGAAAATAAATAAAGAATATATCAATATGGATTCAGCATCATCATCAAAGATACCACACAATCCAGATGAATCCAAAGAAGAAATTATATATGAAGAGACCATGCAAGGACAAGAAGATATTTCTGATGTAGAAAGACTTCATCAAGGAATGTTGGAAATGCAACAAGAATTAATTGAACTCCTTAAAAAAGAAGGGAAAAGGAAAGAGTCAAGTTTTACCGCAGAAAACAGCCCAATGGAAGAAACTACGAGAATGCCAAGAATCTTTAGACAAGAAGGGTCACCATCATCATTTTCAGGGCCTATGGCCTCATCAACTCCATTCACTTCACAAAGACCAAATACTCTACCAAAGTGGTTTAATATTCATGCACAGGCTTCAAGCCCATTGCAACAAGAAATCCCACAAAACAATACACCCATTGTCAAGATCAGACCAAAGGATTATAATTTATGGTTTGATGGAAAGGAAGTGGAAAGATTTATTAAAAGAGTTGAAAATATAGCAGAAATTGAAGGAGCAAGTGGAAGGGATATAGCAAGACAGATCTCCTTTTGGACTAAAGATCAAGAAATTAGCTACCATATTGAAGGAATGCCTGGATATGAAACTGGCGATTGGGAGCAATTAAAATTGGATATGAAGAGGAGATGGGGAACCATGTCACCTGAAAGAAGATACAAGCTGTCCTCAATTACTCAATTATTTACAAAGATTCATCAAGAAGGAGGAATTAGAAATATGACCCAATATAAAAAGTTCATTGGTGAATATGAATCCATTATTAATTATCTAAGAAGGTATCAATATATACAAGGAGATATCAATCACAATCAAGAAATTTTGGCCAGTCTTTCCTCAAGTGTTCAAGAATCTATTTACAAAGAAAAGATTAAAGATAAGGCCATGGTGCAAGCTTTGGATGGTGGTTATATCATTCCAAGATTGGAAATCTTAAAGCTATATATTGAACAAGATTTAGAAGCCAAAGTCTTAATTCAACAGAAGCAATTTTCACAACCAAAGTCACAAGAAAAGAAAGCTAGGTTTGAAGAGGAAGGCTGGGAAGAAGTCTTAAAGCAAATGAAAGATCTTACCCAAAAAATTCAAAATCCTCAGCCGCAAGGGCATCAATCAAAGGATAGTGGGAAGGAATCAGTTAAGCAAGTATTGAATCAGCTCAAACACCTTTCAGAAGTAGTTGAATCTCCAAATAAAATACAAGCAGGCAATAATCAAGATCAGAAATTCACACAAAACTCACAGCCACTCAGGCCAAGATATCCTTTACTACCCATATCTTCTGGTTATCAACCATATGTTCCAGCACAAATGGCTCCAAGACAGCTACTGAAGTGTTATTACTGCTTAGAAGAAGGACATTCTGCAATAGCATGTAATCATCTCACAGAATACTTGGAGAAAAGAATTGTCTTGAAGTGTGGAGGAACATATCTTTTTCCAAATTTTCAAAGAGTACCCACAGAAGGCCCTAAATCTGCAAAAGAATTAGTTAGACATTTTGCCAAAGAGCAGGAGGATTTTACAAAGAAAATGATGGAACAATCAAATCCACCCCAAACAAAGCAAGAAACAACATTAATTGAGGAAAGTAAAGGTGAGAAGGCAGCAGCTATAGCTCAAATAGAAGAATGGGGAAACTGGAAACCTCCTCAAATATCACCAGCAAATGAAAGTATTCAAATAAATGTTGGGCTTAGACAGACAAGGCAAAGAGCTGCAAGACAGGAAACTCAAAGTCAAACCCAGGAAGAGGACAAGGATGAAATACACAACCCCTTTGAAAAGAAGATATCAGGAGCCTATCATAAGGAAGATGAGGCAGAAGAAGAAATAAGAGTTTTAATTCCAACAAAATACAAGAAAAAACAAGAAGGAACAGAAGTAGATAATGATATTGAAATCATTTCCAAGGAAAATAATAAGGAGGTACTTAGACAGGATTCACAAAAGATGGAATTAAAAAACAAGGTAAAATCTACACCCAATAACCCAAAGATAATAATTGAACATGTGATGAAGAAAATACTTGAACAAAAGATAAATCTTACTCTTGAAGAAATATTATCAATTTAACCACCCTTTATTGATAAACTACAAAATTTAACTACCCAGGAAAAAGAAGTAATAAAATCAGTCAATACATCAAATATTCAAGAAAGACTACTTTCAGTAAAGCTACGGGACTATGATACCCCAAGATTACATTATGCATGCCCACTTTGATTTATGGAAGTATTTATTGGAAGAGAAGAATATCCTACAATGGCATTGGTGGATACTGGATCAGAAATTAATATAATACCAGAGGAAATTGTAATTCAAGCCTCACTTACAAGTAGAAAGCTCAATATGAATCTCAGAGGAATTGGTGGACATACCACATCCTTGGTTGGACTCTCAGAATTTACACCAATTATTATGATAACAGGAGAAGAAAAAGAAATTCATTTATTCATAGCAAAAGGAGCTGTACACACCATACTTGGAAGACCATTTTCAGCAGATAATAATGTTAAATTGGAATTTTCACACAAGCAAGGGGAAATATTTAGTTATCCAGAGCAAGATGAACGTCGATTATGCTTACCAATATGTAACCCTCAAGCTATGGGCTGGCAAATTTCTCCACCAAGAGGTATGGAGCTTTGTGCATCTTCAGAGATTGGAAAATGGTCAATACATGGAGCAGAATCATCCAAAAGAAAAGAAACAGAGGAAACAGAAAGTCAATCTTCAAAAAGATTGAAGACAATATTTCTTGGAATAAACAAAATACCCTTCTCAGCCATTTTTGATGCAAAAAATGACTTGAATGTTATAACTCAGGAAATGGCCCTAAAAGCAGAATTAAAAATCAGCCCTTACACATTAAAATCATCAGATAACTTTTTGAAGCCAATTGGTCAAATTAAAAATCTTGAAGTCACTTTGGAAAGTGAAGAGAAAACCTACCTGGACTTCTTAGTATTTGATAATTTCAACCAGATAATAGATGAAGAAAAGTTAAGCATATTATCTTCATCTAAAGAAAGTATTCCACCTCAAACTGAAAGAAAATCTAAAGGGAAGGATCCAGAAGAGGATGAATTAAAGGTAGAAAATAGTGAAGCAATAGAAAAAATAAAAATGGAACTGAAGAAGATGAGAAGAAATTTGGACATGGCCATAGAAGATCCAGAGAAATGGCTAGCACTTGAGTTAAGTGGTATGAACAAAGAAGATCAAGTAGAAAGCCCACAGAAGAAATTCAAAATGGATCTGAAGCCACCTGAAGCAAATTCCTCAAGAATTTCAGAAGACTATTTCAATTTATTTCAAGAGGAAATTGGGTACATTGGTGACACTGAAAAAGATTTACTAAGTGAAGAGCCAAAAGATAGCATAATAAAGCCATTAGCAAAAAAAAAATTTGAAGAATTGAAAAAGGATAGTGCCATAATTACTGAAGACAAAATGGATAAAGTTTGGGATAGAAATATTCAAAAGAGGAATGAGAAAAAAATGGAAACAGCAGAATCAGAAGATGACTTGAAGTTATACCAACAAAATAATGGAGATTTGGAAGATAAATATAAGCAAGGAAGAATAATTCCAACAAAATACAAGAAAACACAAGAAGGAAAGGAAGTATATAATGATGATATTGAAATAATTTCTAGGGACACGAATAAGGAGGGACTAAGACAAGAGTCACAAAAGATGGAATTAAAAGACAAGGTAAAATCTACAGCCAATAACCCAAAGCTAATAATTGAACATGTGATGAAGAAAATACTCGAACAAAAGATAAATCTTACTCTTGAAGAAATATTATCAATTTCACCAACCTTTATTGATAAATTACAAAATTTAACTACCCAGGAAAAGGAGGTGATGAAATCAGTAAATACGTCAAACATTCAAGAAAGACTACTTTCATTAAAGCTATGGGACTATGATACCCTAAGATTAAATTATGCATTCCCACTTGGATTTATGGAAGTATTTATTGGAAGAGACAAATATCCTAAAATGGCTTTGGTGGATACTGGATCAGAAATTAACATAATACCAGAGGAAATTGCAATTAAAGCCTCACTTACAAGTAGAAAGCTCAATATGAATCTCAGAGGAATTGGTGGACATACATAATCTTTGGTTGGACTCTCAGAATTTACACCAATTACTATGATAACAGGAGAAGAAAAAGAAATTCATTTATTCATAGCAAAAGGAGCTGTACACACCATACTTGAAAGACCATTTTTAGCAGATAATAATGTTAAATTGGAGTTTTCACACAAGCAAGGGGAAATATTGAGTTATCCAGAGCAAGATGGACATCAATGATGTTTACCAATATGTAACCCTCAAGCCATGGGTTGGAAAATTTCTCCACCAAGAGGTATGGAGCTTTGTGCATCTTAAGAGATTGGAAAATGGTCAATCAATCAAGTCAAACCATCCAAAAGAAAAGAAACAGAGGAAACAGAAATTCAATCTCCAACAAGAGTGAGGACAATATTTCTTGAACCAAACAAAATACCCTTCTCAGCTATTTTTGATTCAAAAAATGACTTTAATTTTATAACTCAGGAAATAGACCTAAAAGCAGAATTAAACGTCATCCCTTACACATCAAAATCAACAGATACCTCTTTGAAGCCAATTGGTCACATTAAAACTCTTGAAGTCACTTTTGAAAGTGAAGAGAAAACTTACCTGGACTTGTTAGTATTTGAGAATTTCAACCAGATAATAGATGAAGAAAATACTAGCATATTATCTTTATCTAAAGAAAGTATTCTCCCTTTAACTGATAGAAAATCTAAAGGAAAGGAGACAGAAGATAAACTGGAGGTAGAAGATAGTGAAGCAATAGAAAAAATCAAAGAGGAAGTAAAGAAGATGTGAAGAAATTTGGACATAGCCATAGAAGACCCAGAGAAATGGCTAGCACTTGAGCTAAGTCGTATGAATAAAGAATATAAAGTAGAAAACCCACAGAATAAATTTAAAATGGATCTGAAGCTACCTGAAGCAAAGTCCTCAAGCATTCCAGAAGACTATTTCAACTTATTTCAGGAAGAAACCGGTACATTTATAAAATTGAAAAGGATTTACTAAGTGAAGAACCAAAAGATAGCATAATCAAGGAATTGGCAAAAAGAAAATTTGAAGAATTAGAAAAGGAAAGTTCCATAATTACAAAAGACAAAATGGATCAAGTTTGGGATAGTTATATTAAAAAAGGGATGAAACAAAGAATGGAAACAGTTCTAGAAGGAAAATTGGTAGAATCAGAAGATGAATTGAAGTTATGTCAGCAAAATAATTGAAATTGTGAAGATAAATATAAGCAAAGCAGAAAATTTGAAGACCTAGAAGAAGGAGAGTTATCAGAAAATACACAAAGGCTGGCTGGCCTTAGCATTCTAGAAGAATTTAATCATGCCTATGATCAAATATTCTGCCTTTCAAGCTCAACTGATTTATTTAATCAAAATCAAGGAATTACATCTGAATTACCAAATGACTCCCAGAATCAAAATGGCATACAGAAAGACATACCAGAATATGAAGGACTGGAAGATTATGTAATACTCCCAATAATAACCTTTAAGGAACTGTATGATTATGAGCTAGATTCACCAATAATTCAAACCAAATATATTTCAGAACTACCTGGATCAAGTCTTACAAATGTTGATTTTCTGGAATTACTAACCACTATTGGAATCAAAGGAAATTTATGGAATCCTTACTGGAAGAAGCCTTATGGATATTATCAAATGACAATAGATGGACTGTATCACAAAATGTTATGGGCTCAAGAAGACTTGAATCTAGATGGTTTGGAAATCTTGGGGGGAACTCTTTGCTGGTGTTATTTTGGGTACATGTTCATTCATGAAGTCAAAGGTTTTGTTTCAGGATGGAAAGGAAATACACAAAGAAAACAACGCAACAAGATATTTGGAGAAATATTGAAGGACATATGTCTTTCAGTAATTCACAACAGAAGGTTGAATATTTCTCAATAACAGCTGAAGTAATCCAATTTCAATCACCAAGTAAAAAAATAAAAAACCATATAAATAATAGCAAAATAAAATAAAAAAATCACCAAAAAAAAAAGAGAATTCTGTATATATCTGTATTAGTATCAAGGGCAGTGACCTCCTGCCTTATCAAAGAGGAATTTCAAATCATTCAAACTAACTTATAAAAAAATCTTTTTTAAACACTCTTATCACTCAGGGCAGTGACCTCCTGCCTTATCAAAGAGGAATTTCAATTTCTTTTTTTTTCAAATATTTTTTAAAACACTCTTATAACTCAGGGCAGTGACCTCCTCCCTTATCAAAGAGAAATTTCAAATCATTCAAACTAACTTATAAAAAAATCCTTTTCAAACACTCTTATCACTCAGGGCAGTGACCTCCTGCCTTATCAAAGAGGAATTTTAATTTTTTCAATTTTTTTTCAAGTATCTTATCACTCAAGGCTATAAATCAGTATTCAATAAAAGACTTCAAACTCAACATTTTTCAAGATATTTCTTTTCAATGTACAAGTATTATGATTTTATTTTTTAAAAAAAACAGGGGTGGTTATCTGTTCTTATGCCACCTCATATAAAAAAATCGCACAAGTTTGGGGACGTGTGGGCCCATAGGCCTCTATTAATGTTATTTCTTTTTTTTAAAAAAAAACAATGAAAAGATGGTGTGAAGAAACAGCAAAAGAAGATATAGATAGCTCAAAATATCAAAATTATGACCGCCGCTCATAATTTTGTTCTTTGAGAGAGGAAGAGAGAAAATATGGAAAGGAAAACAAGAAGAAACAAAAACCAAAAAAAAAGCTAGGCCATTCAGATACAGAAAAAGAAGATAGAAGAAGTTCAAAATGTCAAAATTATGACCACTGGTCATAATTTGGCCCAAAATCAAGAAAATTATATCAAGACATGGGAGAAAAAATCAACCAAACAAGCTAGGCTATTCAGATACAGGAAAAGAAGATAGAAGAAGCTCAAAATGTCAAAATTATGACCGCCGGTCATAATTTGGCCTAAAATCAAGGAAATTATCTCAAGACATGGGGGAAAAATCAAGCAAACAAGCTAGGGTATTCAGATACAGAAAAGGAAGATCAAAGAATCTGAAATGTCAGATTATGACCGCCAGTCATAAAATGACCACCTCCATACAGAAAATAATTCAACTCACCAAAAGACTACTCTGATTTATACTGGATGACGTTCTTATAGCCCCAAATTAATGAGTTTAGCCAATCTTTGACAAGCACGCATCCTTCCAGCATTTTAAATGAGCAAATTGAAATCAGTACTTCTCAAATCATGATCAAGGTTGAGCACCCTCAATCACAACAAGTTTCCAAAGATCAATTTTGTTTGACAGACTCAAGGAACACAACGATACCATATTGCATCACTAAGCTTGCTCAAGGCTCAGAATATGCTACCCAGCATGGTTACCCTATTCCAGAAACTGACAGGTCCGGCAGCAGAATTACTGCCAGAGGGGGGAATTGAACCCGTTTCAAACTTGATGAAAGTGGAAAGCAACCCGGAATCACTAACCACTACCACCACCGCGAAAAATGCTGACGTAAGCACAACCACGATGCACTGACGTAGGTATGAGTTTGGCAGTAGGTCACCTTTGAATATTTTAAATTCTGCACTATGTTTGTATTGAGTATAGGTGGTTAGGTTTACTGTTAGGTTTTGGTGTCACTGTTGTATGACGTTGTGTTAGGGTCTGCGCTCTCACACAACTTTAATCTGATATCGTTATTGCTTTAGTTTGCTTTGGGTTCGGTATGTTGTTAATTTGTCTTTTGTTTTAATTAAATTTTTTTGCTTTCATCAACGATTATATCTACCATAATGGATTTTTATTTATTTATTTATTTATTTTTTTAAAGCGCAATTTGTATTAAATTCCGCAACCTCTAATTCAGCTCTTGCAGTTGCTTTTATTTTTGTTTTAATTATTGAAGCTTTATGAAAAAAACCAAAGACGTTTTTGTTTATTATTCCAGAAAGTTCGTTACGTTTTTCATGAGGTCGAAGTTGAATTTGACTTCTCAAAATAAATGTATTAGACACAGGTATAGCTCCTGCCGAAAATTTTATTCAGGAATTTCTCTTGCAAGTTTTTTTGAATGTCATAGGTTAAGGTAAACTAACCTGATTTTGCAATCTTGCAAGTTTCTAAATGATTTTGGGTATTCTCTTGAGTTGTTGGAATGAGAAATGGTTTAGAACGCGAACGGATTACCAAAGTAGCTGGGTTATTGGAGGACAAGCCAGAACGAGCGCCATCGAACATGGCTAATGGGAAGCCATTGACGAGAAGACTGGAAAAAAGGGTAATAGAAATAACCACTGCTAAGATGAGACGAGACATGGTGAGGATCATGTTTGTTTGTGCTTGAAATAGCCAAGATGACAGAGGATCAAGACGAGGATCTCGATGGCAAAGGCACAATCTGAGATTAGAGCAGCAATTCCGGCTATACCCCTAATGTGGCTGAGTGAAAGATGACTGTAAATTTTTATTATTTTTATAAAATCCAGACAGATCCGAGGGGTGAATGCAAGCATTGGCAAATATCCAAAGCTTGTTAACGATGAAGATTGAAAATCGGCGCCCATCTTGGCAATCTGAGACTGAGCCCAAGCTGAGTTGTGTGCGGTGCCTCGGCTTCCGTCTGTTCCTGTACAGGTGTGTATATTTCATTGGTTGTTTGTTTCTATCTGTTCAATCTTCTTCGTATTAACAATTCAATGTCTTCATTTGTCGGTCTTGTCTCTGTATTCCTTGAAGTATCCAAATCGTCTTGTATCACCAATGTATTTGATTAAAATTGGGATCGCTCTTGGGTAATCTAGTAATTGAACTAGGTTTTGGTTGTTATATGCTATTTTCTCTTTTCTTAATGTTTCCTTCATTTTCTTTCTTTGCAATTTGTACCTTCTGCAGTATGTCAAATAGTGTTTAACTGATTCCGGTCTCTGACATGTTTCACAGAGAAGATCTCCGCGTACTCGGATTCGAAAAAGATGGTCATTTAGCGTGCTGTGTGCGCTTCGTAGCTGCACTGACCTCATACCTACGTCAGTGCGATGTGGTTGTGCTTAAGTCAGCATTTTTGCTGTGGTGTACACCATTTGAAAATATAACAACACCCCTCAAATTGAAACCTCCTTCAACATCACTCATCAATTTGATCACTCTTAAAAAAAAAAAATTCAACATCAAAAAAAAAAAAAAATAATTTTTTTTTAATAAAAAAAAAAAAAAAAAAAAAAAAAATTTTCAACATAAAAAAAAAAAAATAATTTTTTTTTTAATAAAAAAAAAAAAAAAAAAAAAAAATTTTCAACATAAAAAAAAAAAAAAAAAAAAAAAAAAATTTTTCAAGATAAAAAGAAAATTAAAGAAAAAAAAAATTTTAACATAAAATAAAAAAAAAAAATATAAATAAAAATTTTTTTCAACAGAAAATAAATTAAAAAAAAAATCTTTTTTCAACATAAAAAAAAATTATAATAACAAAAAAATAAATAAAATAAACTGTTGCAATTAAAATTAAGGATAAAAGATCAGATCAAATAAAGAAGGCTAAAATTAGTCCTTGTATGACTTTAAACTACAGGGTAGCAACCTGAAGGCTAAAATTAGTCCTTGTATGACTTTAAACTACAGGGTAGCAACCTGAAGGCTAAAATCGGTCCTTGTATGACTTGAAACTACAGGGTAGCAACCTGAAGGCTAAAATCGGTCCTTGTATGACTTTAAACTACAGGGTAGCAACCTGAAGGCTAAAATTTAGTCTTTGTATGACTCAAACTACAGGGGTAGCACACCAGAGGGCTGAAGATGCAAGTAAAATCAAGGAATAAAGAAAATAAAAAGAAAAGAGAAGATATCAAGAGTAAAACAAAAATGAATAATAGAATAATGAAAGCCTCAAGTAAAACAGTAAACTCAGGACTAGCGTTCACAAATGTCCTTGTATGACATTAAACTGCAGGATTTGGTATACCTAATATACTGGGTTTTATCCACCTACAGGTAAAGTCCTTGCATGACTTAAAACTACAACTCAAATACAATTATGAAGAAAAGGAAAAGAAAGAACTGAAAAGACTGTTTTTATTTCAACTAAAAAAAATTATTATAAAAATATATATATATATATATATATTATAAATTTATGCTTTAAAACCAGACTAATAATCATGGAAGGTCAAGCCAATGCTGCAAAATATAAGTCAGTACTCAAGAAGGTTAGACCAGTCAATGAAGCTATGCCTCAAGATCTGAATCCACCTTGGGGAAGACCTGAATTATCAAGAGATCCATATGAAACACCCCTATCACCTAACCCACCTCCATTTTTTGAAACATCAAAAGTTACAGAAGAAAGAATTTCAATGATAAACTTTGGACCATCTGGATGGTTATCAGAAGAAGAGATTAATTTATTAAAGAATGTTATATTACTAAGGAAAAAGGCTATAGCATTTTGTGAAGAAGAAAGAGGTGTACTAAAACATTCTTATGGAAAACCTTATAAAATACCAGTTATACCACATGAACCATGGCAAAAGAAACCAATACCAATACCAAAATCAATTTTACCTCAATTTATTGAACTAGTCAGAGAAAGAATATGTACAGGACTCTATGAACAATCAACATCAAGCTATAACAGCCCAGTATTTTGTGTGGCAAAGCCCAATGGAAAACTTAGAATAGTTCATGATCTTCAAGACCTCAATAAAGTAACAATCAAAGATGCAGGATTGCCACCAAATGTTGATGAGTTTGTAGGATCATTTTCAGGAAGAGCATGTTATGGATTGGGAGATATTATGGGAGGATATGATTAAAGAGAATTTGATATTACTACAAGACCACTTACAACATTTGAAACACCACTTGGAAGACTTCAGCTTACAAGACTACCTCAAGGAGCAACAAACTCTGTGGCAGTTTATCAAGCACAAATGACTTGGATACTTCAGGAGGAAATACCAGAGCACCTTGGATTATTTATAGATGATGGAGGAATTAAAGGACCCAGATAAACGTATCAGCACAAAAAATTGAAGGAGAATCCACTCATAAGAAGATTTGTTTGGGAATATGCAGTAACATTAGAAAGAATACTTTTCAGGATAGAAGAGGCAGGACTCACAATTTCAGGATCAAAATTTGCATGTTGTGTTCCAGCACTTGATATTGTGGGGCATGTTGTGTCTTTGGGAGGAAGAAAGATTTCAAAAAAGAAGATAAATAAGATACAAAACTGGCCTATACCAACAACAAAGAAGGAAGTTAGAGGATTCTTAGGACTATGTGCATATGTCAGAATGTTTATCAAGGACTTTTCACAAGTTGCAGCACCATTGAGAAGATTGACAAGGGAGGATGTATTGTGGAAATGGGATGAAAAATGTGAAGAAGCATCTATAAAACTCAGTAAAATAGTAGGAGAAGAGATTACTTTGAAGACATTAAATTATGATAAAGATTCAGGAAAAATAAAATTAGCAATAGATTCAAGTTATATTGCAGCTGGTGCAGTTCTTATGCAAGAGGATGAAGATGGAAAGGATAGACCAGTACTATATGAATCAGTAACATTTTCCAGACTAGAATCTAAATACTCTCAGCCAAAATTAGAGCTTTGCGGTGTAGCAAGAATACTCAAAAAACTTCAAACAATATTATGGGGGCAACACTTTGAACTTCAAGTAGATGCTAAAGCTTTAATAGAAATGATCAACACACCATGTTTACCGAATGCACCAATGACAAGATGGGTGGCATACATTCAACTTTTTTCATTTGATCTTGTACACAAACCAGGAAAAACATTTACTATGCCAGATGGGTTATCAAGAAGACCAAAAGGAGAAGACAAAGAAGAAAGTGAAAGGGATGATTTTGATGAAGATGAAGATTGGATTCAACCACATCCAGGATTTGGCCTAAAAGAAGTAAATACAAGTAAAGTGGGAAAATTATCAAGGAATAAAACAAACAATATTGAAATTCCAATGAAACAGGAAGGATTTGGAAAACATATGCAGGAATATTTGAATAGTTTGAAAAAGCCACAAAGTATTGGGGAAGACTACTGTGGAACTCCTTTTGGTGTGGGATTGGATAAGGCAGTCCTTGAGGGGGAAATCACAGGTAAACAGTTTTGAATTGCTGAAATAATCCTGTAACCAAGGGTGCTAATGGTGTTTTAGCTGCCCCTCTGAATATACTAAACAATCTCCCTACAGAGCTCACAAATCAATATTTAAGATTGTGGCTTTACAACTAGAGAAGACTTTTTAGCAGTCTCTATCAGACCTATTCAATAATCAGACCAATGATAAAATAATAATGATTTTAAATGATGAATTTGTAGGTGATTTCAAGATAATAAAATAATAATTGAGTAGATAAATTATAGATATAATAGTACTGAGTGGAGATTTCAAGTTGTTTTCTTTGTTGAAGGTATTTTGTTTTAATGGATAATAGTTCAATATGAGAAAATTTAGTAATTGTGATAATATAATAATATTGTTTGATAGTTTAAATAGTTGTTGTTGGTAAATAATTTTGATAATATGTAAAATATATTTTGTGATAATAATAATAGTGATATAGATTTTCTTCTAGTGAGAAGAGTATAATATAAATATTTTGTTGAATATGAGTATTTCACTAATAGATGAATTTATAATATAGGCAGACCTACTGTTAACTACAGCTATATATAAATCACTTTTAATGTAATGTAATAACAATAATAATAATAATTTCTAGATTAACCTACTAGTAAGGGATGAATAATTATTCTCCTTCTTGGTATATAATTATTTGCATGAGGAAAGAGGAGAAAAATGAGAGAGAGAGGCCTCCTTTTATGTTGTGAGAAGTACCCATGGGCTCTCCATGTAAAGTTTTATTCTTGCCCTTGAGATAATTTTGCTGGTGTAGATTTTTTGCAACAAAAGTCAGATGACTTATATGTTACACTGTATTATTAATCTTGCACAGCCTTGAGAGATTAATGCTAGTGTGTAAAATTAAGAATGGTATCATATGACTGAGATATTTTCACCATTTGTTTGGCCAAAACTAAGTTTGAGATGTTTTTGTTTGGTGGGGATTTTGATAAAAATATCAGGTGACTTCTCTTTTGCACTGCTTTAGTCAGCTTGCATAGCCTTGAGGAATTAATGCTGGTGAGTTAAGGATGAAGGTGGTGTCATGTGAATAAGCCCCTGTATAATTTGTTTGTAAGATTTATCTAGTTCCAGGTGATCATGCTGTGTAATGTGGGGATACCTTCTTGAGTTTTAATTCTTGATTACTGTATTTGCTGTGTGGTTTACAGTTTTAGTGTATTCCCCTTGCATGCAGCTAGTTGAAATTGAATTGAGTTGTATTTGATGATCCTGAGGCTGTGTACTGTACAGATCTTATGCATCTGGACTGCATAAGTCTTATTTGGGCTCCTGTATTGTTTTGTAATTTTTTAAGTTTTTTAGTGGCTTTTCCCATGTATTGAGTTGAATTTGATACTGTCATGTGATCCTTGTGTCACATGAACTGTATTTGGTTACTGTGATTCTTAGTAATATAATCTTCTTGATGGATTTAGAGTGGATATAATATTACAATGTTATTTTTCCCATGTAATTTTGAGTTTCTGTATGTATTAAGCCTATTGTTGATCCTGTAAGGCTTATATGTAGGTTTTCTTGTATAATTCCATAAGATTAGATTCCCCTATTATTTATTTAGTTGTAGAAATATATTGATTATTTCAATTCTGAATGCTAAATCTTCCATTCCTCCCTACTATTGAGGTTATACCTGAGTGTGTGTGATCTTTAATCATGTCCTTTGAGTGGTAATTTCCTGAATTAGTCATTTTGATCTTGATTTTCCAACTGTTAATTAAAAAAAAAAAAAAATTCTTGAAACTGGTAAAAAGGTATGGAATACCACATCCCCCTCTCCATTTAATGCTGTCCCCAGCATTCCAGTTTCAAGAACAGTATTCTGGGTTCATAAGTGAGAATTTTCTTTCTTTAAGTTTTTATTTCAATAAATTCAGTTGATAACTCCATTGATGGCTCGTTATATTGATTTTGAATCTCCATTTCTTCATATTTGATTTTTACCCTGTTGTTTCTTCTTGTTTGTTTGTTTATCCATGTTAATGTTGTCCCATATCATGTATATTGATTTAGGGTGATTCCCCTCTCCATTTGATAAAAATTCTTTCAGCTACTAATAAGTTATCTTGATTAAATATTTCCACCAATCTTTTCCATAAAAACAAACCAAAGAATTTGGTACAGTTTAAGGTCTTGTCCAGGACCTCTGCTTGAATTCTTGAAGTTTGTTTGATAGGAAAGATGATTTAGACAGTTTGAGGTCTTATCAAGGACCTTGTCTTGATGTAATTTTGTTTGATGATGGACAAAAATAAAGAAAATTGAGATATTTAGACAGTTTAAGGTCTTATCAAGGACCTTTTCTTGAGTTAAATTTTGTTGAAGTGTCTTGATGAAAGATAAATAATAATTCAGACAGTTTAAGGTCTTATCTAGGACCTTTGATTGACTTAATTTGTTGATGATAAATAAAAAAAAAAGTGGAATTTTTAAACAGTTTAAGGTCATATCCAGGACCTTTTCTTGAGTTCTTGAAGCTTCTTTGATAAAAAAAAGATTTAGACAGTTTTAAGGTCTTATCAAGGACTTTTTTTTGCTGAATGGTATTGATAAAAGATAAAGTAATTATTCAGACAGTTTAAGGTCTTATCTAGGACCTTTTCTGAAATTGATTTTTGTTGAAGTGTCTTGATGAAAGATAAAATAATAATTCAGACAGTTTAAGGTCTTATCTAGGACCTTTCCTTGAAGTAATGTTGTTTTATGATGGATAAAAGAGATAAAGAAAATTGAGATATTTAGACAGTCTAAGGTCTTATCTAGGACCTTTTCTTGCAGTAATTTGGTTGGTATTGTTGTTTTACTAACTTGCTTGATTTTGGTGAGTTTTGTTTTGTTGTTTTTCCTTTTATTGTATTTAACAATATTGAGACCCCATATGTTCTTGAGTAAAATTAATACCCATGTCATCCTCTTCATGACAGCTCTACACTCTAACCCATTGATGATTATTAAATGGGTGGGCACCCCCTCTCCATTTAATAATTGTGACCTACTTTCCACCTTTTATAATAATGACGTTTTTCTTTTTTTCTTTTTTTTTTTTTTTTTTTAAAAATGATAATACAATAATTTGGAGTAAAAAAAATGATAATAATAATAAGAATTTTCAAATAATAATATAAAATAAGATAAAATTAATCAAGAAAATAATAATGATTAATATATAAAATATGAAAAATACATGAGGGTATAAATGTACTAGAAATATATATATAGTGATTAATAAATAAAAATATAATTCAATAATTTAAATAATTTGTTTAATAATATAAAAAAAATAAATAAGTAAAGTATAATTAAAATTTTAAGTGACAAAAAAAAAAAATTCTCTTTTTTTTTTTTTTTTTTTTTTTTTTTTTTAATAATGATAATAAAGTTAATTTTTTAATAATAATAATAAATTTATTCTAATTTTTTTAATAATAATAATAAATTTAACTTAATTTTACCAGTAATAATAATTTTAATTTCAATAATAAATAATAAGAATATTTTCAATGTAATATAAATAATAATAATAAGTTAAATTTAATACAATGATATTTATTTATTATTTATTTTTTTATTTTTTTATTTTTTTTTTATTTTTATTTTTATTTTTATTTTATTTTTTTTGAAGTATCTGGGTGTGAATACTTCAAATTTGAAGTGTTTGGTTTTTGTTTTCTAGCCGCGGGTTATTCTTTTCTTGACTGTTCAATCTAACTTCTACTGTCTGTTTATCATTTTGATTTTTTTTTTTTTTTTTTTTTTTTTTTTTTTTTTTTTTTTATTATTTAAAATAAAATAAGTAATTTTTTTTGTTTTTTTAAAAGAAAAAAATAAAAATAATAATAATAATAATAAAAATTGAAAAAGTTCTCTTTGATTTTTTTTTTTTTTTTTTTAAAAAAATAAAATAAATAATTTCTTTCTTTTTTTTTTTTTTTTTTTTTTTTTTTTAAGAAAAATTATACTTGAAAACTTGTTTTTTTTTTATATTTATTTTATTTTTTATTATGTTTGTGATCATTGAGGATGTGAGAATTTATTGTCAAGATTATTCTTGAATTTGGCCTTCTTGGCTGTAAGTTCATTTATTCTTTCTTGATTGAGATACTGATCTTGAAAATCTTCATTATCATCCCTTAAATACTCATGATTTGTGCTTCCATTTTCATTTTTGTTCTCTTTCCAGTCCTCATTTTGTGCTGAGGTCTGATATTGCCTTGCCAAATGGGCTTGCAAATTTGGGCCTATCTTTTTATTCTGGGTAATCCAGAAATATTCCTTTTCTTCCTTGGTGAGTTTTTCTTTTTTACTGGCTGTTTTTTCATTTGGTGCTTTCTTTATTTCTTCTAGCCATTTTACATATTGGGTTGAGCATTGATGATCTTGTTCAGTTATTTTGTACCATTCCAGGTTGCAATTTTCATTCCTCAAAGGCTGCCAATTGGTATAGCCTTCCCAGGGAAATTGGTCCTCTGTAAGTAAAATTCCATCTGCTTCAAGTTCTTCCATATTTTGCTGTTTTAATAAAGCTTCTTTATCCTGTTTCTTCTGTCTGTTACTGATGTCTTCATTTATTTCTTCATTTTTATTCCTTTGGATTTCTTTGGTTTTGTCCAAAGAAAAGTAATTTGTTTCCAAATTCAAATTTTAATTATATTTATCAGAGTGATGGTGTGGAGTAGGTGGGTATTCTTCTTTGGATTTGGTCGAATGATATATAGAATTTGACCTATATATTTCATTTGGCTCTGATTTGTTTTCCACACAATCTTCTGTGTTTGTTGGGTAAGTGAATTTTTTATGAATGTCCATTTCCTCTGTATTTTGACCTATTTGTGTGCTGAAATAATTGTTTTCTCCCTTTTTATGTTGCAGAATTTTTTTATTTTGAATTGAAGCCTGATATCTGTATGCCAAATGTAATGGTAAATTGGAGGATAATTTTTGATTTGGGGCAATCCTATCATATGGTTTTGCCCTTCTTCTTTTCTTCTTATAAGATATTTGACTTATCCCTTTGACCAAGTTCCTTTTGAAATTTTTATTTTCTCTTCCAAGATAATTTTTATGTTGTGGTGAGTGTCCATGATGGTGAGTTATTTTATGTTCATGTTCTTTTGCTTGAATACTGATGTTGGTAAGATCTTTGGGTCTTGAGCTAATTGAATATTCATTTTTGGTAATTTTACTTTCTTTTTCTAAATTTACCACTTTCTTGCTAGCTTTATTTTCAGGTTGGATTTCCTTATTCAACTCTATGCTTGGGTGGAAAGCTTTAAAGTGTTGAGGATATTGTAGGAATATTGGATCCTTATTGGGTGTGTGGATATGACATAGGTTATTTTCTTTGGGAAGATAAGTCTCTGATTCTTCTTTTGGTTCTTGAATGAGTTCCTTTGCCAATTCTTTTTCTGATTCTCCTATTCCAATTTTTGACTTCTTTAGATTTTGTTTGATAATATCTTTGTTTTCCATAATAAGCCTTGGGTCAATGTTTACCATATTTGGGGGAAAAGGTTGAAAATTGTTGTCCTGCTTGTGTGAAGCTTCTGGTTGGATTAAATTTGAAAATAAAATTGGTGGACTGGTTACTTCTTGTGGTAAGAGTGATTTGCCTTTATCCCCATTATTTTTTATGTTGGGTTTTTTGGATTCTTTCTTTGCAGTTTCTTGACCATAATCATTTCCATTTTTCAGTTGATTTTCCATGATATTTTCCAAGATTTTATTCAATTCTGTAGATTCTTTAACTTTTGAGGTTGAGTCCATACTTTCTCCCTGAACTATAGGATTTTCTTGAGGTTTGAGGTCTTTGTTTATGGTAATCTTGTATTTGAGAGAAATTCCTTTTAAGGAATTTAATGCTGATGTATCAGGATGAGAGTCCAAATTCCTTGCTTCTGCTGTGACATTTATTACTTTTGCAACTGGTTTGATACTTGACTTCCAACTACTCTTCGATATTCCTTTTGAAAGAGATTTTAATGATTTGATAGGTGAGAGGAGCTTGGTGAGTGGTTTTCTTTTTATTTCTTCAGGATTCTTGAAATTATAATGGTTGATAGATTGAGTTATTTGGTCACCAGTATTTCCATTTTCTCTTTTTGAGGTTGTGATTCCTGTAAGATTTATTTCTTTAGGCTTTGGCTTGATTTCTTCTGTATTAAATGAGGCAAATTCCACTTTTATATCCCTTTTCCCTTCAGATTCAATTATTTCTTCTTCCTTCAATACCTGGTTAGAATTTTTTTCTGAAATTGCCTGATTGTTGGAGCTTGGTTCTTTCTCTACTGGTAATTCTTTCCAATCTTCCAATTTAGAAACTGCACATGTTTCCATTCCTTCTGGTAGGTTTTCTCTCCATCCTACTTTCTGTGGTGAACAAATTGGTAAGCACAGTCTTCTTCCATCTGGCTCTATATAACTGAATATTTCCCCTTTTTGTTGAGAAAAGTCTAATCTGATGTTATTGTCTGCAAGGAAAGGTCTTCCCAGTACTGTGTGTACTGCTCCTCTTGCTACAAAGAGGTGTATATTTCTTTCTTCCCCAGTAACTAAAGTAATTGGGGTAAATTCTGCTAATCCAACAATTGAAGTACAGTGACCACCAATGCCCCTTAAATTCATGTTGAGACATCTTGTGGTGAGTCCTGCTTTTATTGCTGAATATTCTGGTATTATGTTCAATTCTGATCCTGTATCTACTAATGCCATTATTTCATGTCCTTCTTCACCTAGGTAAACTTGCATAAATCCCAATGGACAGGCATAATGTAGTTTGGGCTGTTCATAATCTCCTAAATGGTGGTTTATGAGTTTGGTTTGAATTTCATTTGTGTCAAGTGAGTTGATTGAGTTTCTTTCTTCTCCTGTCAAATTTTTAAGCTGGTTGATAACTTTGGGTGACATGATAAGAACTTGTTCTAAGGTGAGATTTATTTTCTGATGCAAAACCTTTTTGATAATTTGACTCATAACTTCTTGAAATTCTGTGTGTTCTTGCTTGATATTCTTGTTTTTAACAGTATTTTGAGTCAATTCTTGCTTCTTTCCAGAATCCTGTTTTTCTCTAACTTCTGGGCTAACTTCTTCTTCTTTGAACTTTTGAGGTTTCTTGAATTTAGTGGGAATGATTGTTTTTTCCACTGTACTCTGTTCATCTTCAATATAGGCTCCAGGTATGTTTGGTTTCTTTTTTAGTGGTGTTTCCATTATTTTTGGTGGTGACTTTGTTGGTTCTTGACTTGGATGCTCATTTCTAGAGGATCTTTGTTTGGTGTTTCTTAATCCATCATTATTGAGAAATGGATCATTTGCTGATGATATAGTTGGTGGCTGCCAGCTTCCCCAATCTTCAATTTTGGCTATAGCTGTTGAAATGTCATTTTTCTTTACTTGTATTAGGTTTACTTCTTTACTTTGGTGTGTTGATTCTTTAGCTTCATTTGCTTTTCTTTTCTTGATAATTTCTTCCTGTTCTTTTGCAAAGTCTTCCGCTAACTTCTTTGGGGATATCTTTCCATCTGTTGGTACTCTTTGCCAATTGGGAAACAAGAATCCACCTCCTTGTTGGCTGACCCATTTTTTATTTTGATCTTCAAAGAGGTAGTTGCATCTATTCACTGAATGTCCTTCTTCAAGCCAGTAATAACATTTTACATAAGGTCTTGGTATGTTTTGTGCTGGTGAATAGGGAATATGCCTTTGTGAAAAGGGTGGTAAGTTGTCCTTTGGGTACCTTGATTGATTTTCCTGCTTGAGTAAATGACCTGTTTTATTTTGAGGTAGTACTTCTTCTGTCAATTCCTTAATTTGCTTAATGAAGTCCTTTATTTCCTTCTTTTCTTCTTGATCTTGAATCCTGGGTCTTTGTTGTTCTTTAATTTTAATTTTAAGTTCCTTCAGTTGATTTAAGGCATTTTCCATGGTGTCATCTTCAAATTGAACTTTCTTTGCTTGTGTCTTATCTATGTGTGGCTGATTTAATTCATAATGGGAGGTTATGTCTCCAGCTCTGTCCCTTGATATAATTACAGTTTCTAACTCTTGCTCTATATAGCTCTTCAATACTTTCATTTCTGGTACAATATATCCACCATCCCTTTCTTGGATCATTACCTTATCTCTTCTCATTTCCTTAATTATGGAAGTCCTGATTTCTGTTGAAAGACTGGCATAGAGCTCTTCATTATGCTCAAATTCTCTTCTAATATATCCATATTTATAAAGATAATTTGTGATCTTTTGATATTCTCCAATAAATCTCTTGTATTCAGCTAGGTTTCTAATTCCTGCTGCTCTTTTGGTATTATTGAAAAGCTTCTCCAAAGATTCTGGTCTATATCTTCTGTCTGGCTCTACTCTTCCCCATTCTGTAGTAAGTTCTTCTTTGAGTTTTGTCCAGTTCTTCTCTTCATAACCTTGCATTGCTTCAATTTTCTCCTTAACTTCTTCAGATGCTGACCTAAAAATAACTTGTCTTGCTATATCTTCTCCACTAGCTCCTTCAATTTCAGCTGCTGCTTCCGCTCTCTTTATGAATTTTTCTACTTCATTACCATCAAAAACAAGATTATAATCTTTAGCTCTTATCTTAACAATAGGAGATGTTACCTTAGGAATTTCCTTTTGTAATGGACTTGGATGGTTTGGTGTAGTTAAAAATACCTTCTTTGGGAGACTTTGAGTTCTTGGTTCTGTTACAGGAGTAGAGGTTGCTCTAGGACCAGGTGTAGGTGATATTGGTGAGTCTTCCGGCCTAACATGCCTTGGTAATGTGGGTTCACTTGGACTAGCTCCAGGTGTATAAAATGTTTTTTCTCTTCTTTTTCCTTTCTTTTTACTTTGTGTTAATAATAAATCTTGCATTTGCTTCATAAGACTTTGGATCTGTACTGTTTGATCTTCCTCTTCACTTTCTTCTGCATACTGTCCTTCTACAGTATCTTCAGGTAATAGTGGTAAGTCAGATGTTGATTGTTGATTCATTTCTACTTGATAAACTGATCCTTTAAATTCTTTTTTACTTCTCTTGTTTTTCCTTGCTTCTTGAATTAACTTGAAGAAAAATCTCCTTAATTCTTCCTTTTCCTTCTGTTCTGTTCTTGGTTTTGCAATAAGTAAATCAATATCCTGAGGTGTTTGATTTTCTGGTGTTCCTTCTTTTACTGGATAATAAAAATGATATGATTGATTTGAGGATTGTAATGGTGATGATGATTTGGAATGTGATTTTTTTCCAGATTCCAGAATGTATGAGAGTTTTAATTGTTAATTCTTGATAATGATAATTATTTTTGTGAGTTATGTTGATTTGATTATCTTCTTTCTTGATTATTGACTGATTGTTTAATAATGAAGTTGAAATTGCCACTGTTGGGACACCAGATGTGGAACTCCTTTTGGTGTGGGATTGGATAAGGCAGTCCTTGAGGGGGAAATCACAGGTAAACAGTTTTGAATTGCTGAAATAATCCTGTAACCAAGGGTGCTAATGGTGTTTTAGCTGCCCCTCTGAATATACTAAACAATCTCCCTACAGAGCTCACAAATCAATATTTAAGATTGTGGCTTTACAACTAGAGAAGACTTTTTAGCAGTCTCTATCAGACCTATTCAATAATCAGACCAATGATAAAATAATAATAATTTTAAATGATGAATTTGTAGGTGATTTCAAGATAATAAAATAATAATTGAGTAGATAAATAATAGATATAATAGTACTGAGTGGAGATTTCAAGTTGTTTTCTTTGTTGAAGGTATTTTGTTTTAATGGATAATAGTTCAATATGAGAAAATTTAGTAATTGTGATAATATAATAATATTGTTTGATAGTTTAAATAGTTGTTGTTGGTAAATAATTTTGATAATATGTAAAATATATTTTGTGATAATAATAATAGTGATATAGATTTTCTTCTAGTGAGAAGAGTATAATATAAATATTTTGTTGAATATGAGTATTTCACTAATAGATGAATTTATAATATAGGCAGACCTACTGTTAACTACAGCTATATATAAATCACTTTTAATGTAATGTAATAACAATAATAATAATAATTTCTAGATTAACCTACTAGTAAGGGATGAATAATTATTCTCCTTCTTGGTATATAATTATTTGCATGAGGAAAGAGGAGAAAAATGAGAGAGAGAGGCCTCCTTTTATGTTGTGAGAAGTACCCATGGGCTCTCCATGTAAAGTTTTATTCTTGCCCATGAGATAATTTTGCTGGTGTAGATTTTTTGCAACAAAAGTCAGATGACTTATATGTTACACTGTATTATTAATCTTGCACAGCCTTGAGAGATTAATGCTAGTGTGTAAAATTAAGAATGGTATCATATGACTGAGATATTTTCACCATTTGTTTGGCCAAAACTAAGTTTGAGATGTTTTTGTTTGGTGGGGATTTTGATAAAAATATCAGGTGACTTCTCTTTTGCACTGCTTTAGTCAGCTTGCATAGCCTTGAGGCATTAATGCTGGTGAGTTAAGGATGAAGGTGGTGTCATGTGAATAAGCCCCTGTATAATTTGTTTGTAAGATTTATCTAGTTCCAGGTGATCATGCTGTGTAATGTGGGGATACCTTCTTGAGTTTTAATTCTTGATTACTGTATTTGCTGTGTGGTTTACAGTTTTAGTGTATTCCCCTTGCATGCAGCTAGTTGAAATTGAATTGAGTTGTATTTGATGATCCTGAGGCTGTGTACTGTACAGATCTTATGCATCTGGACTGAATAAGTCTTATTTGGGCTCCTGTATTGTTTTGTAATTTTTTAAGTTTTTTAGTGGCTTTTCCCATGTATTGAGTTGAATTGGATACTGTCATGTGATCCTTGTGTCACATGAACTGTATTTGGTTACTGTGATTCTTAGTAATATAATCTTCTTGATGGATTTAGAGTGGATATAATGTTACAATGTTACTTTTCCCATGTAATTTTGAGTTTCTGTATGTATTAAGCCTATTGTTGATCCTGTAAGGCTTATATGTAGGTTTTCTTGTATAATTCCATAAGATTAGATTCCCCTATTATTTATTTAGTTGTAGAAATATATTGATTATTTCAATTCTGAATGCTAAATCTTCCATTACTCCCTACTATTGAGGTTATTCCTGAGTGTGTGTGATCTTTAATCATGTCCTTAGAGTGGTAATTTCCTGAATTAGTCATTTTGATCTTGATTTTTCAACTGTTAATTAAAAAAAAATCTTGAAACTGGTAAAAAGGTATGGAATACCACACTACTTCAAGAAAATTAAAAGAAAATCAGTGAATTTCTATTTAGAAGGAGGGCAGCTGAAAAGAAGAAATCAAGCACATCCACAAATAGTTGTATACAATGAAAAAGCTCAGAAACAGATACTAAAGAAAATGCATGAAGAGCTGGGGCATAGAGGGGAAAATGAAACATACAGCGGAATCAAGAAGAGATATTGGTGGGAAGGAATGAAAAAGATTGTTAAAAAGTGGGTAAAATCATGTCAAGAATGTCAAAAAAGGAGTCATTTGCAACAAAAAGAAAAAGCAAAGATATCTGTAACATCTACTTTATTTGAAAGAGTCAGCATGGATGCGGTTCACATTAAGGCAGGAAGATGGAAATACTTAGTTGTAGCAAGAGATGACTTTTCAGGATGGCCAGAAACTGTTGCATTAACTAGGCTAACAGCAAAATCAGTCTCAGAATGGTTTAATTCAGAATGGATTTGTAGATATGGAGCACCCAAAGAAGTCACAGTAGATGGAGGAGCAGAATTTGGAAAAGAGCTACAAGAAGCAGTCAAAAGAGCAGGATCAAGAATCATAATAACTACACCTTACTACCCAGAAGCACAAGGAATGATTGAAAGAGGCCATAAGCAATTGAAGGATGCACTTGTAAAAATGTGTGGTGAAAATGGATCCAAATGGAAAGAATACTTACCAATTGTAATCTTGGCAGATAGAATTTTGGTAAAAAGAACAACAGGATACTCACCATTTGAGCTTCAGTTTGGTCAGCAGGCTGTCTTACCAATTGACATAGAAACAAACACATACCTGGCCATAGAATGGAATAAAATCTCAACAACAGAAGAGCTATTGGAAGCAAGAGCAATACAGATTGCAGCAAAAGAGGAAACAAGATTAGCAGCAGCAGAGAAATTAAGAGACTCAAGACACAAATCAGTTAAATATTTGGAAAAAAAGATGGCACATAGACTGAGAAATCCACTTGAACTAGGGGACTTGGTATTACTTTATAATAAGCCACTTGAGTCACAGTGGGGTTTACTCTTCAAGAATTGTTGGAATGGACCTTATAGAGTCATAAATCAAATTGAGAATGGACCTTATGAGCTTGAAGAATTGGACGGCACTAAACTTACAAGAAAATTTGCAGCAAGTCACATCAAGAGGTTTTATCCCAGAGGAGAGAAAGTTCAATCAAGTTCAGAGTCAGAAAATGAAAGCAGTGAAGAAATTGAAGAAGAAGTGTAAGGTTTGTCTATGAAACTCTTGATAATAGTAACAATATCAAGAGTACTATGACTGTCCTCAGTAGAAAAATATAATATAATGAAATATTATAACCACAAATTTAAATATAATTATTAAAAATAATTATATAAAAAATAAATTTAATTATTATTATAATAATATAATAATAAAAAAAAATATAATAATTATAATAAATTATAATTATTCTATTATTGTTATAGTCACTGACAGTTATAACAATAAGAAGTGTAAAGCTCTTAATGAGACAATTACACGTGGAAAATAAGAATATTAACCACTTATAAATAATATAAATATTATTTATAAAAAGAATTAATCACACACTGTGCAGAAATAATTCTTTATAGAATAAAATTCTATATAAAAAAACTAATAATAGATAAAAAAAATATAGAACTTTAAAGAAAACTTACTTATAATATTTATTTAATACAACAAGTTATAAAACAACAGTTATTATATTAAATAATGATTATAAGTTAAAAACACGCCCAAAATCAATAAAGTCAAAGATAAAACAACTTTTTATACTAAAATTTATGATTAAAGAGTTTTTGAGAGGAATTTGTGGATTTTAAAACATATTTAAGATGAATATTTTATATAATAAAAGTTATTATAGATGATTACAACAATAATCTGAATTCTATGACTTCAATTCTTTAATTTAATAAATAAAGAATAAAAATAACTTAAGAATTACTTTTAATAATAAGATTTTATATTTAATAAAACTTTACCTGTTTAAATGTCTAATATGATTGGATTGATTATGAATTATGGACAAAAACAGTGATGAAAAGACTCTTTTTATGTCTACAGAGCAGCTCTCATGATTCATAATGGATGTAGAGGGCGTGCTCAGGTCAAAACTGACAAACCATGCTTAAAAATTAAGTTCTTAACTTAAGGCAACTTATTTTTACTTCCAATTTAAAGTTACCAGTGTTATTCTTAACTCCAAGTAACTTTAATCCTCATTTAGTTTAATTATTTTAAGTTTTAATATAAAATAAGTTTATTTATATTAAAGTTCATCATATGAACAACTTAAAATTAGAGTTTCAAGCAGAAATCTTTTAAACTCAATTTTTAATTAATTTTTAAAGAAATCATAATTTTCTTTAAGCTTAATTAAAAAGTAATTTTCCAGGCTAATTACCCAGGAAACTTATTAATAAAAGATACTTAAAATTTAATTTATATATTGATAATATTAAATTCTAAGCTGTGTGAAATTTTCAAGCAAATCCATTAAGATTTGGATTTTTAATGAATTTTTGAAGTTATTACTATTTTTCCACGTAAAATAGCAATACACACAAAACCTTAAGTTTTGATAAGGTTTTGATGATTGAAACTTTAAAGTTTTAAGCTTATTTAAGCTTCTTAAGCTTGATTAAGCTTTGACAGTTCTTAAAACCTTGATTCCAAGCCTGCTTATTGGGATTTACCCTCTTGGCAGCTTGAAATTCCTGTCCAATTTAGGATAAAACCAGTTTAAACCTTAAGGTTGGATCAAAGTCTAATCTTAAAGTTTAAATAAGGTTGAAAATCCTCCAATACAGGTGGACAACCTTAATTGAATCCTTGCAGATCCAAAAAGTTGGGTACCCCAGCTCTATTTGGTCTTTTTCCTTTGTCCCATCTTTTTGCGTGGATTTTGCCCTTTTATTTATTTAAAGCCATACTATGGCCTTAAACCCTTTTAAATTGAGCTCACGCAGGATTTACATTCTGTATGGCAAATCCTTAGCCAATTCAGTAAATATACATCACACCTCAATTTTAACTAAAATTTTGGTAAAGTTGCATAAACCTTATGTAACTTTAAATTTAAGCTTAATTAAGCTTAAATTTAACAATTTAAAAAAAATGTTAAAAAAGTTACATTAGTACTGTGAGATTCTTAAATCTTCTAATAACACAAGAAATAAGTGTTTTTGGGTATAACACCCTATGGGTGTACCCTAGGTTATTTTTGGTGTAGAATCCAAAAATGACATAATAATTATAACTTTGTTTATCCAAAAAAAAGTTATACTTATTTTTTATTATTTTTTATTTTAAATTCAACTAAAAAGTCTGTTTAAGACAAATTTAATTGTTTATAAAATCATTTGTGGCCTTATGGGTATGTTAAACATACCTCACAGGCTCACATTCCCTACCACCAAAAAAAATTGTACCACAATTTTCCTTTGTAGTATACCCCCAAGTTATTTGGGGGGGGTATAATCCACTGTCCAACCTCTCTACTTATACTGTTCAAGTATGTAAAGCACACAATTTAAACTTTTATTGAGGAATTGGTCTTCTCTCATGTCTGAATCTTCTGAGAAACTTTTGGCAATCAGGTATCTTACTTTCTTCAACCCACTCATCTTCATGTTGTGGATTTCTGTACCTGACTAAGTATTCTCTTTCATTTTTACCCCTAAGTCTTCTTTCTTTTAAGACTTTCAGTACTTTCTTTTCCTCACTTGGTTCAAGTGGGGGTACTTCTAAGGGTGTTTCATTTCTCAAAGGAAATAATTCCTTATCACTTGATGTGTAATGCTTTACAAGACTGACAGGGAAAGTTGGGTGTTTGTTTCCTAACTCTCCTGACAGTTCTACTTGTACTGCATTTGTCCCATGGAGGGCTTTAATAATAAATGGTCCTGCAAAGGAATCTTTCAATTTCTTTGGACCTTTAATATTATTAAAGTTCAAGGTTGAAACTAGTATTAAGTCCCCTACTTTGAATTCTGGTGTCTTATGACTTTTATCCCATTTCTGCTTAGCATATTCAAAGGCATCATTCATGCTTTGATTTGCATGATGTCTCACTTTATCAAGCAGCAGTTAAAGCTTGAAGCAGTTGGATGAATGTCAACCAAATCTTTTTTCAAAGTATCAACTGGAAGTTTGGGGTTCCATCCTTTTTCCAACATTGCAGGAGTCTTGCCTGTTGAAGCATGGATGGAGGTCTTGTAGGCTAATTCCAATGCTGGTATAAGAGTACACCAATCATGGGTAAAGCCATCAGAATCTTTAAACTCCAGGCCATAAGCACAAAATCTTCTGATCATGTCCTCAAGGGTTTGAATCATTCTTTCTGCCAGTCCATCTGTTTGTGGATGGTAGGCCGTTGAAAATGATAATTTTGTACCCAAAAGCTTATGTAGATTAGTCCATAAGGCTGATGTGAATTTTGGGTCTCTATCACTAATGATATTTTTAAAGAGACCAGTATGGGATATGACTCTGTTCCAAATTAGAAGAGCTGTATCCATAGCTGTGTCATCTTTATGACATGGTAAAAAGATTGGTGTTTTGCTATATCTGTCCACAATAACAAGACATGCATTGTAACTTTTATCACCTCCAGGCGGTAAAGCAGTTACCCAATCCATGTGAACCACTTCCCATGGGGTACTTGGTTCTTGAATATGGATCATTAAACCAAACCTTTTACCAGTAGCTTTATTGGCTTTCTGGCATCTATCACAACTATGACAGTACTCAATGACATCTTTTCTCCAAGATGGCCACCAGGCACATGTCTTAATTCTTTCCATTGTTCTGTCTTCAGACAGATGTCCAGAATAAATGTTATCATGGCATTCTAGTAGTATTGTGTTAATCAATGTTCTACTACATAGGACCATGACACATGTGTGTTTAGATCTATGATATAGTATACCATCAAACAAATGAAATCTTCCATTATCATAAGATGTTTTCCAAATATCATCCAGAGAATTAGCCAAGGCTACATCTTTACAATCTTTGTCAAGTAGAGCAGTAAGAATATGACAATTCTTATCTTGCTTGTAGCTTTCTCTAACCTCTTCAAAGAATTCTGTTCCAACATCTGTGATATTAATTCCTTCAATTGGGATTTGAGGTTCTGCACTTGTAGGAACATAGGCAGGATTATCAGGTGTATTGGGTAATGCCCATCTACTTAAGCCATCAGCATTCTTATGAATATTTCCAGCTTTATGTACTATGGTCATGTTGCCTCTATACTCCTGTATAGCAATCTGCCATCTTAACATGTGTCTGTTTGGAGTCTTCATGTTAAGAAGTGATTTTACTGCGTTACAATCAGTAATTACTTCAAACACACTACCATCAAGATAATAATGAAGTTTTTCCAGAGCCCAAACAAGGCAAAGGCACTCCATTTGGCTAGCTCCATATCTTGCCTCAGTAGGTTTAATTTGTCTTGAAATAAAACAAACTGGACCTTCATAAGGTTTGTCATTGACAATTTGAACTTGATGAAGAGCAGCTCCTAAACCATCACCACATGCATCAATATACAGCTTAAAAGGAAGTTTCCAGTCTGGCATCAATAATAATGGTGCATCGGTCAAGGCATGCTTGATTTTATTATATGCTTGAATTCTCTCCTGTGTCATTTCAAAAACAGTCTGTTGATCACAAATTCTGTATAATGATCTGGCATGGATTGCAAAATCTTTAAGGTGTTGCCTGTAATAACTGGCAAATCCTAAGAAAGACATCATCTCTTTTTTGTTCTGGGGCATTTTTTTCAGTAAAACTGCAGCCACTTTGTTTTTGTCAACACCAAGGCTTAGTCCTGATACTACATGTCCCAGAGCTTTCAACTCATGAAACCCAAAATTACATTTTTTAAGAGAAATTTTCATGTTCACTTGTAGAATTTTCCTAAGTACTAATGAAAGTCTCTCTAAATGTGATTGCCAGGTTTCTGAACAAATGATAATGTCATCAATATAAATGATTAACCATCCCTCTGATAATTCATGTGGGAATATGGTATTCATCATTCTTTGATAATGAGAGGGTGCATTTTTAATACCAAAAGGCATCCTCAAATATTCATAAATACCACAATGAGCTATTATTCTCAATAATTTCCTTGCATGAGGTGTTAAAACATTCTGATGGAAGCCTTTAAGAGCATCCATGGAAGTAATAAACTTTGCTTTGGATAATTGAGTCAAAGTCTCATGGATTCTAGGGATTGGATACCTGTCTGGAATAGTATAGGTGTTCAATGCCCTAAAATCCCCAACCATCCTTGACTTATCATTATGCCAAGTAATGATTACTGGAGTTGTGACTTCTACTTCCTCATTGTGTCCAACTTTTCTAAGAACTCCCAGTTTCATTAGTTCATGAATATGACTTTCTAATGCTTCTCTAGCCCTAGGGCTAGCTGGGTAAGCTGGTCTTCTTAATAGTGGGGGATAAGGTCTCTCCACGTTAAGCATGATATCCACTTCATGGCCTTTTATAGCCCCAAGTGGTTCATCATCAGAAGCAAAGGCTTTTTGAAATTGAAATAAAATTTCAATAAGTTCTTCCTTCATTTCTGGTGTTAATTCAGGACTAATTTGTGCTTCACTTAATTGATCTGACACAAATTTTTCTTTATTAACATTTTTTACTTGTTGAATGACAGTAATTTCTTTTCTTTCTGGAGAAAAAGCAAATTTTTGCCTTTTATTTTCCCCTATAGTGAAATATCTGTCCTTATAATTATTAATATCAATACCATAGATATTGAGATAATCATTCCCAAGTATAAAGTGTTGTGAAGTACAATTATTCATAACAACAAATTCAGCTTTCAATCTCATACTTCCTGCAGGGTGAGGAAATATTATTGTAGCTTCAAATATACCCAAAGGATGCATATTCTGGCTAGCACTGCTGAATTTCACACCTTCAATTGGCATCAACTTGTTTTGCCAATTGGTATAAATTTTGTCAAGATAATCTTTCCCAACACAAGTGCAAAAAGCACCTGAGTCAAGATGTATCTTGGCTTCTGTGTTATTTATCACAATATTAGTGATACAAGATGACCCAGCTGTATAACCTTTACCTCTGGCAGGTTTGGTTTTTTGCATTCTGGCATCTTGCACATGTATGAGATCCATACATTCATCACTGTACTGTGGTAAGTGAGTATGTACCTCAGTGACCTCAAAAGAAACATTAATATTCTCTATACTAAGTTCTTCTGATGTTTCTTCTTCTTCTGAAGGTTCAGAATCACTTTCATGTAAAGCTACCTCAGTTTCTTTTGTGTCTTCCGCTTTTTCTACACTTATCTCATTGACTCTTGTCTTTTTTGGACAAGTGTTTGCTAAATGAGATGTGCTTCCACATTTATGACATTTCAAAGGAGGTCTGTCATGTGGTTTATTTGGTTTTGAAATTGGTTTCCCACTAGTCTTGTTGTCTATTGGGGGTTTATACCAATTTCTTCCAATTTTTGTTCTAGTAGTGATATCCTCCATAGCATTGATATAATCTTCTGTAGAGCAAGGCTCAATACATCTGCTTCTTATAGCATGCTCAAGGTCACCACCACACTTTCTTAATATCCTTTTATGTACCATTGGTTCAGACATATCAGGATGAAGGGCAGTTAATCTGTCCTTCTGTTTAAGAAACCAAGTCATGGGCCTGTCCCTCTCAATATTAAAAATGGCTTCCTCAAAAGAATTTTCCATTCTAAATCTCCAGGAATCATTTGCCCATTTGGAAATAACTTGTTCTTTCCACCAAGGCCAGGAATGTTTTCCATGGTCTTGTCTCATCTTATAATACCATTTCTTAGCTGATTTGGTAAAAAATGAGTGTAATCTGGCACTTATGTATTCATCTGGTATGTTAAAGTCTTCTTTGAACATATCAATTGTTTTCATAAATTCCATATGATTATATTCTCCTTCACCACTGAAGGTTGGCCATTCCTCTAATCTTGGAATGTCTTTGTAATTGCAAGCAGTTTCTACATCATTACTTGAAATTGTATGATGTAAATCATTATTCAAGTTAAGATCATTTCTGTCAAGAAATGGTGTGGATTGCCTTGGCAATTCATTTTTTAGTGATATATTATTAATACTTGATTGAATATCTTCTTTCAATTCAAGTCTTGCTTTATCACTTTTTTCCAATTGTTCTTGAAAAAGAGCTGCATTGTGGCCAGTTGAATTTTCCAAGTTTTGAACTTGTATTTTCAATTCTCTTAACTGTCCAGTTATAAAAGAAATTGAATTCTCATCTGGTTGATTGAGTAAGGTAACTTTATGCTCAAGTCTTTCACAAATTTGCGTCAAAGACAAAATATTTGCCTTATTAACATTTTCAAGGCCAATAATGGTCTTTTGTTGGTCTTTAACTTGTACTATCTCATTGCCCAGCTTTTGTTGGACATGATCAAATGCTTTAAATTTTGCCATAATTTCTTTATTACAAGATTCAAAGTAAGTTACAAGCTTTACAGGGTCTATTTCTTTGGAAAGGATTGGTTCAATCTTTCCTCCTCCTTGTTTTTGAATTCCATCAAAGTTCTTGCCATATTGAACACATTGTCCATGGCTGTCTTTTCCTTCTTTGGAATTCTGTAATTCTGAGGGTAGGGCTTGTTCCACTTGGGCTTTGCCTTTCCCTTTGCCTTTTGCTTGCCCTTCTGGTTGGTCTTTGGGGCTTGTTTGGGCTTGTTTGGCACTTGTTGAGGCGGATTTTTGCTGGTGGATGCTTGAGGAGCTTCCACTTGGCTGTTGTCCTTGCCCTGGGCCAACTTCTTCCTCTGGTCTTCTGATAACATGCTTTGGTTTTTCAACCAAGCTTTTATCTGTTGGACTTGTCCTTTGACAGACATTGGTGTCCAACCCAATAGAAGATCTTCTGTCTTTTCTGGCCCCATGAACTTCTTCACTTGAAGATAAGAGTTCATGGTGCCTATCCAAAGACTTGGAAGGAGTTCCCACTCTTGTTGTTTTGACGCCAGGAACCAGTTTTTCCATTGGGATTGATAAATTTCCACAGTTGCCTGTTGGAAATGGTTCAGGTCTAACAGCAATAGCAGTTATGTCAGCTTCTGGACTCTCAATAAGAGGTTCAAAGGTGCTGGCTAACCTTTGGGAACTGGTGGAAGTTCTGGCATCCTCCATTTGTGCCTCTCCTCTGGGAGGACATTCTTGCCTTTTGGATTTATGGCTGGAATGTCCTGGTCCAGATCCATTTGATTGGATGGAGTAGTTGCTTCCACTTCTAGTAGGAGTCATTTCACGTCAATTTTAATAAAAATTAGAGTAAAAGTGGATTGAATTCACCTGCAGGACCTTTAAAGGGCTCTTTGGTTATTAAACCCCTTGGTGCTGGGCTGGTTTGAATTTCAATACTGGACTCTGAGGCTTCAGAGTCTGAAGAACTTTCTCTGATGGAAGACACTAGAGAAAACTTTAAAAATATAAGTTATTTTATCAAATAATAAAAATAACTTATAAACTCAACTTATTGAATAAAGTTGTTTTTATGTAATTTATGGCAAATTACGTCAAAAATAAAGAAAAATGTCTAAGATAAAAGAAAAAAAATATTTTTAGTAAAGATTTTTATTTTTAAAGATTTTTTATTTGATTTATTATTTTCTTTAAAGAAATAATAATTATGCAATTAACAAGTTAATTAATCAAAATTATATTATTATTCACTTTATACTAGAATAACTCAAAGAATAAATTTCAAGTCTGTGATGTGAAAAAGCCACTAGTTAGACAAAAGAAATTTATTCCAAGTCACTCAATAGTATATTGTTTCAAACAATATTCTTAAGAAAAAAATAACTTTATTAATATTATAAAGATTATTTATAAGGGATAAGTCCCAAAAAAGCCAATATTAAGACAAATATGGCAATTTTACGTCAAAAAACAGTAAAATAAGGTCTAGAATATGATTTATGTCCCAAAAATTGGTTTAAAATCACGGCCAGGCCCCCAAATGTAAGGTTTGTCTATGAAACTCTTGATAATAGTAACAATATCAAGAGTACTATGACTGTCCTCAGTAGAAAAATATAATATAATGAAATATTATAACCACAAATTTAAATATAATTATTAAAAATAATTATATAGAAAATAAATTTAATTATTATTATAATAATATAATAATAAAAAAAATATAATAATTATAATAAATTATAATTATTCTATTATTGTTATAGTCACTGACAGTTATAACAATAAGAAGTGTAAAGCTCTTAATGAGACAATTACACGTGGAAAATAAGAATATTAACCACTTATAAATAATATAAATATTATTTATAAAAAGAATTAATCACACACTGTGCAGAAATAATTCTTTATAGAATAAAATTCTATATAAAAAAACTAATAATAGATAAAAAAAATATAGAACTTTAAAGAAAACTTACTTATAATATTTATTTAATACAACAAGTTATAAAACAACAGTTATTATATTAAATAATGATTATAAGTTAAAAACACGCCCAAAATCAATAAAATCAAAGATAAAACAACTTTTTATACTAAAATTTATGATTAAAGAGTTTTTGAGAGGAATTTGTGGATTTTAAAAGATATTTAAGATGAATATTTTATATAATAAAAGTTATTATAGATGATTACAACAATAATCTGAATTCTATGACTTCAATTCTTTAATTTAATAAATAAAGAATAAAAATAACTTAAGAATTACTTTTAATAATAAGATTTTATATTTAATAAAACTTTACCTGTTTAAATGTCTAATATGATTGGATTGATTATGAATTATGGACAAAAACAGTGATGAAAAGACTCTTTTTATGTCTACAGAGCAGCTCTCATGATTCATAATGGATGTAGAGGGCGTGCTCAGGTCAAAACTGAAAAACCATGCTTAAAAATTAAGTTCTTAACTTAAGGCAACTTATTTTTACTTCCAATTTAAAGTTACCAGTGTTATTCTTAACTCCAAGTAACTTTAATCCTCATTTAGTTTAATTATTTTAAGTTTTAATATAAAATAAGTTTATTTATATTAAAGTTCATCATATGAACAACTTAAAATTAGAGTTTCAAGCAGAAATCTTTTAAACTCAATTTTTAATTAATTTTTAAAGAAATCATAATTTTCTTTAAGCTTAATTAAAAAGTAATTTTCCAGGCTAATTACCCAGGAAACTTATTAATAAAAGATACTTAAAATTTAATTTATATATTGATAATATTAAATTCTAAGCTGTGTGAAATTTTCAAGCAAATCCATTAAGATTTGGATTTTTAATGAATTTTTGAAGTTATTACTATTTTTCCACGTAAAATAGCAATACACACAAAACCTTAAGTTTTGATAAGGTTTTGATGATTGAAACTTTAAAGTTTTAAGCTTATTTAAGCTTCTTAAGCTTGATTAAGCTTTGACAGTTCTTAAAACCTTGATTCCAAGCCTGCTTATTGGGATTTACCCTCTTGGCAGCTTGAAATTCCTGTCCAATTTAGGATAAAACCAGTTTAAACCTTAAGGTTGGATCAAAGTCTAATCTTAAAGTTTAAATAAGGTTGAACATCCTCCAATACAGGTGGACAACCTTAATTGAATCCTTGCAGATCCAAAAAGTTGGGTACCCCAGCTCTATTTGGTCTTTTTCCTTTGTCCCATCTTTTTGCGTGGATTTTGCCCTTTTATTTATTTAAAGCCATACTATGGCCTTAAACCCTTTTAAATTGAGCTCACGCAGGATTTACATTCTGTATGGCAAATCCTTAGCCAATTCAGTAAATATACATCACACCTCAATTTTAACTAAAATTTTGGTAAAGTTGCATAAACCTTATGTAACTTTAAATTTAAGCTTAATTAAGCTTAAATTTAACAATTTAAAAAAAATGTTAAAAAAGTTACATTAGTACTGTGAGATTCTTAAATCTTTTAATAACACAAGAAATAAGTGTTTTTGGGTATAACACCCTATGGGTGTACCCTAGGTTATTTTTGGTGTAGAATCCAAAAATGACATAATAATTATAACTTTGTTTATCCAAAAAAAAGTTACACTTATTTTTTATTATTTTTTATTTTAAATTCAACTAAAAAGTCTGTTTAAGACAAATTTAATTGTTTATAAAATCATTTGTGGCCTTATGGGTATGTTAAACATACCTCACAGGCTCACAAGAAGATTTAATATCAGAGGGAGAAGAAATTGATCAAAATGGATATGATTGATATTGGCAAGCTTTTCAACTGGAATGCTGGCGACAGAATTAAATGGAGAGGGGGATGTGGTATTCCATACCATTAGTACCAGGTTCAAGCTTACCAATAAAACAAAAGAAAAAAAATGATAATAAAAAGAATTACACAAAACAGATTTACACATTACAATTACAAATTTCAAAAAGAAATATACAATACACAGCCTCAAGATATTATCAAAACAGTATAGTATCAAAAATTATCCACCTTATTGCATCATCAATAACAAATTACGTCATTAAAGGCAGTTAATTTAAATAAAGGTATATGAAGATGGACCAAAGAATCAGAAGATGTATTTTCCCCACCTTGATTCAATTTAAGGAAGAAATACCTCAAGGCTATGCATAAAATTACAATATATTTTCCAAGAACAAATGCTTCCTTCGTCATAATAACATGCATCAAACTTGATAGAAATGATGAAATATCCATATAAAATGATACAATACTAAAATAAAACCACCAGCATAATTCTCTCATAACATACGTAAAAATAGAAACAAGAAAATACTTTCCCCACCTTCAAGAAAACATCACCAGCCATATTATCTCAATGACCTCACATGACTCTGGAAAAAAAAAAGGAAATCTCACCAGCAAATTATCTCAAAGACATCACATGATTTTGATAAGAAACAGAAACACCAGCATAATTTTCTCATATATATCATATGACTAGAAGAAAGTTCAATTGTCAGGAGCTGT
This sequence comes from Austropuccinia psidii, assembly GCA_023105745.1. Lineage (NCBI taxonomy): Eukaryota > Fungi > Basidiomycota > Pucciniomycetes > Pucciniales > Sphaerophragmiaceae > Austropuccinia > Austropuccinia psidii. The sequence continues at coordinate 34,501,931 of JALGQZ010000003.1, read as the reverse complement.
ATTTTCTCCACTTTCTTGGTAGAAAGAAAATCTCACCAGCCAAATTATCTCAAATACATCACATGATTTTGATAAGAAAAAGAACCACCAGCATAATTCTCTCAGAAAATACGTAACAAAGTCACCAAAATTGAAATTGTCACCAGCCAAATTATCTCAAATACATCACATGATTTTGATAAGAAACATAAAGCACCAGCGTAATTCTCTCATATATATCATATGACTAGAAGACAGTTCAATTGTCAGGAGCTTTATTTTCTCCACTTTCTTGGCAAAAAGAAAATCCCACCAGCCAAATTATCTCAAACACATCACATGATTTTGATAAGAAAAAGAACCACCAGCATAATTCTCTCATAAAATACGTAAAAATAGAAACAAAAAATACTTTCCCCGCCTTCAAGAAAACATCACCAGCCAAATTATTTCAAAGACATCACATGATTTTGATAAGAAACAGAAACACCAGCATAGATTTCTCATATATATCATATGACTAGAAGACAGTTCAATTGTCAGGAGCTGTATTTTCTCCACTTTCTTGGCACAAAGAAAATCTCACCAGCCAAATTATCTCAAATACATCACATGATTTTGATAAGAAAAAGCACCACCAGCATAATTCTCTCAGAAAATAGGTAACAAAGTCACCAAAATTGAAAGTGTCACCAGCCAAATTATCTCAAATACATCATGTGATTTTGATAAGAAACATAAAGCACCAGTGTAACTCTCTCATATATATCATATGACTAGAAGACAGTTCAATTGTCAGGAGCTGTATTTTCTCCACTTTCTTGGCAAAAAGAAAATCCCACCAGCCAAATTATCTCAAACACATCACATGATTTTGATAAGAAAAAGAACCACCAGCATAATTCTCTCATAAAATACATAAAAATAGAAACAAAAAATACTTTCCCCGCCTTCAAGAAAACATCACCAGCCAAATTATCTCAAAGACATCACATGATTTTGATAAGAAACAGAAACACCAGCATAATTTTCTCATATATATCATATGACTAGAAGACAGTTCAATTGTCAGGAGCTGTATTTTCTCCACTTTCTTGGCAAAAAGAAAATCTCACCAGCCAAATTATCTCAAATACATCACATGATTTTGATAAGAAAAAGCACCACCAGCATAATTCTCTCAGCAAACACCTTGCTACACCAAAACTACATGTCTCACTAGCTAAAACCTCTCAACTATGATTTTTTCTAAGTACCCTGTTTTGAGAAGCTCTATGGAGGCCCAAAAGCTATAAATAGAGGTCCTCTCTCCCTCATTTTTCCCATCATGATGGAACAAGTTCCCACTATCCAGGATCACCACCATCCCTGAACTAGCAGGATATCTAGAATAGTAGTAGTGTTTTAGTAGTGAAAAGCTCAGTAGCCTTGCCCAGTAGCTTAGTATTAGTGAAGAATAGTAGTATAACCATAGTAAAAGCTCAGTAGCCTTGCTCAGTAGCTTAGTATTAGTAAAGAATAGTAGTATAACCATACTAAAAGCTCAGTAGCCTTGCTCAGTAGCTTAGTATTAGTGAAGAATAGTAGTATTAACGTAGTAAAAAGCTCAGTAGCCTTGCTCAGTGGCTTAGTATTATTAAAAAAAAGTAGTAGTGATATAAAACTCAGTATTAAAAAAAATTAAAAAGAATCAAATCCAGTAGTCTTATTATTAGTACTCATATCAAAAAAATCATTATAATCAACCTAAAACCATAAAAAATATATATATTCTTATCATTCTTATTAAAAAGAAAAAAAAATATTCTTATTAGTTTCATTAAAATAACACAAACCCAAAACATATATATATATATATATATTATCATCACTTTTATTGAAATAAAGTAAAAAAAATCTAGTGTTTATTTTATCAGAAATTTTAGATCAGAATTTTTACTGTAGTGTTATTGATAGGTCTGATTTAGAGACTGCTGATAATTCTTCTCTATCTGTTAAAGCCACAAATCTTATTTTATTTTGTGATTCTCTGTAGGCTGACTATTCAGTATTATTTAGAGGGGCAGCTAATACACCTTAGCACCCATGGTTATTGGACAATTCTGAAATTCAAAACAGACTTACCAATAATTTCCCCCTCAAGGTACTGCCTTATTTCATCCCACACCAAAAGGAGTTCCCACAACGGATGGGGATTTCAGGAGAACGGAAAGGTTGGAACATCGACAGATATGTTGAAGTAAGGTTTTATCTATATCATCTATTCAGAGTTGCAAGAAGTTCATCTTATTCAGTTCAGGTGTTTAATCAATGTGAACATATTGATCTTATTAATTGACGTACAGATTTTGTTATTTGTTGGCATTTTTGCAAATACTCCAATCAAGCGCTCATAACCCCATGTGGCTGAGGCTTGTGCTGGGCCCCAATGTTGGAAGAGTTCCGGAATATGATCAGCAAAATGATGATTTGGTTTACTTTTCTGTTTTGGGAACAGGAGTTGATTGGAAAGGCGGAATTTTTTCCAATGTTCAGCAAATGCAGTCGCATCATCTATTGAAACAGTCCAACTTGTGGCAATGTTGATAGCACTAATCAAATGGAATGTATTCTTGGTTAGTTCATTTGCAAGTTCTTCTGACTGACCCATTTTGCTTTGAGTGTTCGCAGATTGGTTTACATCTAATGACATCTGTTGACTGAGCATTAAAAATGGAATATAGACCTTATATAAGAGAGCCTATTCAGCGGCTTTTAAGCTACCATGAGAGGGGGAACCCATGTTGCGAGGTACTCTTGTCCATGATGAGGGAATTATTGTCTCAGATATGATCTGTTGGAGATGCTCCAGAGCCTCACCCTTGATCTGGTGATCACTCAGTGCAGTGATATCCAATTCAGAGGGGATTTCAGAAGTGGGGATGTAATCGGCATCAAATGAAGGAATCTCCACAGAACCACTAGATGGATGTTCCGTGTGAGGGGTGGGCATTGGGAAGTAGTGGGGAGTGGCTCATTTATTATTTTTGCTGCATCTCTTCTCAGGGAGCGGGCCTCTCTCAATGTGATTTTATCAAGAGAGCTGTTGGAGGTCATGGAATCTGAGTCTGAACTGTTGGTGTCATTGGATTTCCTGCAGGACCTGAGGTAAATTTTTGATTTGGACTCTGGAATGCACAATTTGAAAGTTGCATGATCCTTCAAAATTCCAAGTATTAAATTATGCATTATGTCAAGATTGACCATTCTGGTTGCATCCCAATACGGAAGGTCTTCTAAAATTGAATATCGCCCTCCATACTCAGAGAAAATTGCTTGTCTTTGTTGTGGGGTTGCCCAAAGCCATTTGGCAATGGTTGATTCATGATTTTGATATGAGCGGGGGTAGTGAAATTGAGGACCAATTTATTCAATTTGAGCTTTGTGAATGGTGCAAAAATTACAAAAGTGGTTGCCTGAATGGGAAATAAATCCAGTAGGCTTGCGCATGGCAACCACATCCGCAATGGCTGTGAGAATGGCAACACGGATAAAGGATCCTGAAGGACCTGTTGAGGTGGGTGAAAAATGGTAACCTTGCCATAGCTCTTTGAGCTCTTTGATGAGTGGCATTAATAAATAATTCAATTGAAGGGAAGTTGGCTCCTTTGGACCAGGGATGATTCCTGCAACACAGACATTTTCTGGCTTCAATCTTTCACTTGGGGGTAGATTAAGACAAATAAGCATGATAGGTCCAATGCTGGCCAACCGGGTGGACTTTCCATGTGCATTAAACCAGTCCACATAAATGGAGAAGGCCAATGCACCAGGAATGGACATGAATGGGGGTCATGGATATTTCTAGTGCCAGTGAAGCGTCTCCAGAACAATCCATCCCAGACCTCACATTTTGGGGAATCTTCGGGAGTTTGGGATTGTTGATGTTGATGCAGAATGTCCATAATTCCAGGCCGCTGGAGAAATCTGGCAAGCCAATTTTTGAATGGTTGATAAATGAAATGTTTTGTTGGTATAAATTTTTGCTTCATGTTGGTGGTGTTTTGGGTGTGGGCTTCAACTGAATAGATGAATTTGCCTAATGATTGTGTGCAAGGGGGATCATGATCATTTGGGTCATTATGGCATTGACAGTGGGGTTGGTCAGTTGTGACTGATTCAGTAAGGCCATTAAGAGAGAAACATTGAGGACAACATATATAGTGTTGAATCACTGGCTCCAATTGGAGATGTTCAAATATGGTACTCAGATCTTGAGGAATATGGAATTCAGGAATGGGGGGACCACCGGAGCTTGAGATGCTGGACTTGATCAGCAGGTTTAGGGCGGGGTTGAGAATGCGTGAAGCCCTGCAGGGTATATTATACCTTAATTATAGAATGGCAGATATTATCATTCCAAGGTCTTGTGGAGGAAGGGTTTGACTGCTGCTGTATGGTTTCTGTGCAATTGAATTGAGCCCCGGTGCTGTGGAGAAGGTGCTTTGGGCCCATGGTGAATAATCAGCTGGGAATATTTGATTCAATAGAAGTTGTGGGCACTCAGATCCTGATGCAGAAGTAGGGATTTTTGGAAGAGATTTGGGTGCAATGGTTTATTTGAGCTTCTTAATGTGCTGTTTATATTGGAAAGGTTTGAAGGCAACTCCAGGCCTATCACCCTCAGGGGAAGAGTGTGTTTGAGTTGAGCAGTGTTGACACATGCATATACGCATTGAGGAATAGCAGCGGGTTGTCATTGTTGCAGGAATTGGGAGTACAGTTGGTTTGTGTATAAATATCTATGGCTGATGTGAAAGTGTTTAGGAGTGTTATTAATTGGCAAAAAAATTGAGTGATTATTTATGAAGGGGGAGATGATTTGAGCCAGCTGAGAATTTTATCCCATTTGTAATGGTGCGTGAGCTGCAGCTGATGGAGTGTAACATGTCTCATCTGGATGGCGGAATTGGTTAGGAGTTTAATTGGGTAAAATGCCATGCTGCTCAATGCTCATACATATTCTATTTTATTTACACATGGCGATACTGCGGTTTTGACCCTTGAGGGGTGTTCCAATAGGGATGTGTCAACATTGATCTGGGGGGATTTACATTCAAACCATGTACACTGGCACACCATCGTACATGGCTTAAACCTTATTACAGACATAACAATATAACTCTATTACATAAGGGGTTGGAGTGCAGCCAAAGTCTTGGTATTTGGTTTGAGTGCAGCAGGCTTTTAATCAGTTGGAATGTGATTTGGATTGTCTCGCCTTTCTTGAAAAGGTGATGTCTCTTTTGTGGGTAAATCCTTCATGAATATACCGCTTTACAGATGTACAATGCTGTGGAATTTCAATGCATATATTGGCAGTTTGGATAATTCACAAAATGTGACAATGGGGAGGCGGAAATGTTACCAAATATGATTACTTATGGATCATGGGTCCCCTTTGAGATCAAGGGAATATTACATTATATGGTGGTAGGCCGTGCCGGGTGGTTTCCGACAAAAGCAGAGGAGCTCAAGAGGAGGCAGGGAGGATTCTCCTAAAAAGGGGCTTATTGGACTTCCACGCAACACTTAGTTCCAACTATTCATAGAATTTCTCTATTCTAAATTTGAAAAGATTTCATCTCATATCACTCTATTTTATCATAATACTGAGGTTTTTTATCTAGTTAAAAATATTACTGTACTTTTTCGGCCCTTATGTCATCTTCCAAGTCACATAAATCCCGTTCAGGTTCTGTTCATGACTCAGATAGTGAATCTAGCATAGAATATGTTCAAACACAGTCACCATTGACTCCCAACATTCCTCTCACAACCCCTATCACATCCTCAATGAATGTATCAGGTCTTAACATTGATGTGGGAAATCCAAAGGCTCCAACTTCAAGCACTTGGTCAATCCCAAATATTTCTGTCACTCCAATTCCCCCGAATCCCACTAATACACAAACGCATGTGTCTCAGGGGCCAGAAGGCACACCTCAAATCTCATCACACGCTAATCCCCAATCAAAATTTCCATGTGAGTTGCTCCTTAATCCCAGTCGGAATCCAGTCGCATCCCAGGATCCCTTTGGCCAAAGTAAACAGCCAACCCTCAATATTCCATCAGGATCTCAGGTTCATGTGGGTGATGAAAGGCACGTGGATGGGGGGCGACAAAAAAGATCATTGGAGAATTTAACTTGGAGTGGTCTGTCAGAGGGAAATCCAGGATTGACGCTTCATCAAAGTAAGTCATTTGAATTTCGGAGTATAAACTTTTTCACAATTTGATATTTTTGTTTCATGGGTTAGATATGGCACCTAAAGGCAAGTCAGTCCGATCTCAGGAGCCAATTGAAGATCGTGAGTATGACGAGTCTTCATTAATTTTTTGATGTGCATGGCAGGTGATGAACTTTATTCATCTTCACCTCTGGTCCATAAAGAGAAAGTCTCTGGACGTCATCATCCATATGCGTCCAAACCAAGAACACCTCATGCCAGTTCATCAAGAGAAAAAATGGTGGATGATGAGGATGAGAACATGTCTCCAACTCAAATGGAAACAAATGATGAATCAAGGAGGGCCAATTTCATGGCGCATGAGCATGGCACTCAGTCAAATAATGAGTTCACCCATCCTCAAATGGGCCTTGCCCAGAGTATTCTTGAACAATCCGAGGTCAGACAGCAAAGGAACCAGGCTCGTAAAGCTCACAATGTGGAGAAACGTGCAAGCCAGAAGGAGCAACAAAAATGGCTGAAAGCAGAACTTCCAGAGAATGTCCATGGAATGAGATCATCAGTACATGTACATTGCCTGTTCCTACTCAAAGTTAGGGATAAGGATTTTTCCTCACTACCAGCACCACCAAGCACAGAAGAGCGTGAAATCGCAATTCAAGTGGCTGGTCATCTCGGATATGTCCCCAAGGATGTTTTCAATGAGCCATCAACACAGGTTCAGTCTCAGGGTTTCTAAAGCTACTGCGAAAATGAGCTCCACAAGCTAGGACTAAAGCGATTCACTTGGGACTGGGAGAGCTCATGGCAACATCCGTTCAATGGGCTGATGTCTATGGTGTTTTACCGTACATTATGTCTTGCACTGGTCAGCACTGAGTATCATCATTACTGTTGGAACAAGGATCATAATAACTATGGGGTCGTGGCGGCTTTAATGGAGCAATATTTCACTTATTTGAAAAGAGAATGGAAGTCTATTCAAAAGGATGCGGAGTATTTGGTTAAAAAGAAGGAGAATCAAAATCTCGCAAAGATTTGTCAAAGGGTTAGTTAATGTATCTGTTCTTCATTATGAGCAAAGACTGATGATGATCTACTTGATTATGTGCAGACCTGTGAGCGCCGTCGTGAATGGTGTGATACGGCTAAATTTCCCATTCTAGCATCACAATTCAATGACCCTCGAGTATGCTCAGATACTGAGGAGGTACTGGAAAATGGCCGTCAAGTTTACCGCAAAGTGGGATTACGCTGGCGCTCCCAGTTATTTAATGAATTGGTATTAAAAATGGATTGAGACATAGAGTTTTGCAATCACATTAAAAAAAAGGGTAAAAAAACCATTGATAGATTGCCAGAACTACGATCAACAGATGATGGTGATATTCCGGAAGGCTTATCATTTCAGGTATTTGATCAAGATTGGCTCAAAGGCTGTAGTAAGATTCAGACTAGCGCCCTCAAAATACTTGACATGCCAGTTATTAGGCCGAATGGTGATGCTCTGCAATAACTTAGTAATATAAATGTATAGCACCGTTACAAATTAACATTTTGTGAATTATTTGTGCAGGTGTAATACAATCTGAGTATTATTTCTTAAAGATTCAACAGCTTACTAAATATGCCAGAATATAGACAATATGAATTGGAATGTATCACCGTCTCCCTTAGAAATAAGACTCTATTGCTCATTTTCATTGAGGAAATATTGAAGGAGTTCGATCCAACTCATGGTGTTCATAATTGTGGACCTATGCCAGGGTGAACCAGAGTTATCAACTTGGTCAAACACAAATTATATAATATCAGTAAGGCTCACGCAGTTAATGATTTTTTCTTTTCTTGGACCTATTGGTGTTTGGAAAATGGCATTTCCATAAGGAAGGATTTTAGAATAGCAATACAATTAGGGTCAAAGATGATCTTGAAAGGTACCTTCCGCATGTTGACCTCAACTGAATGAGGAGTGATATAGTGGATGACCTTTACAGGTTGTTGTTGGCCAATACAATGGAGTCAATCAACAGCCTGAGCCTCAATGGCTGGGTTCCAATTGGGCTCCTGGAAATGTGGATGTCAGGGGCCGCAAATCAGGGCAAAATTTTGGGGGTCCCCTCACCATTAAATAGACCGTATTAGCACAAGTTATATTGAGGCCAGTTCCAGTTGCAGCAATGGATGCAATCAGTACTTCACATTCAGGATTATTGAAGAAATTCTTGCGTGCCTTCTCCTGTGCTCGTGCTGTAATTGTTCCATCAATTCGTGCTGAAAGGATAGAGTGATGGGCAAGTGCAATACCAATTCTACAATATGAAAAAGTCAGATGGATTCAATTGGTAATGGATGCATATTAGAATTAACGCACAAATCTAGAAATTGGGTCCATTGGGTATAAACCACCAATTTGGTTGGATCACACCTTGTTTGTTTGTTCTTCATTAAGCTTTGTAGGAGGTGTGCAATTTTACTACTCATCATGCATGTTTCCACATCCACAATAGTTCATGTGATTGTTGGGGAGTTATCCTGAGTGCTCCTGCCCTCGGGGTCTTCCAAATCCGCCTCCGCAATTGTGTTAAGCATGATGTGATGGTTACAACATATTCGCAGCTTATTAATATTTCTGAAAAATTCTCCAGGTCCTTTGCTTTTGGATGATAGGAATTTTTCATATAATATGGAACATTCTTGCTGCATGGTCGGGTTGAGTGGGAGCAGCTCATAATGATGGCTAATAGTGGGAAGGGATTCGAGATGTGTGGTTTTGGTGCGGCGCAAACTTAAATACTGCAATGCCAAATGCAAGATATCATTGCAACCATTGGAAAGACTACTCAGGATGAATGGTGACCAGTTATCTTGATCGGCGCTCTGGGGTTGAGTGATGAATGATATTATGCCCAAAAGGTCATAAATGGTGTTGTGAATAGGTGTGCCCGTTAAACATATTCAACAGGATGAAAGGAGGCTATTAATGGCACGGTGAGTGGCAGTGTATCGAGAGCAAATATAGCTATAAGATAGGGCAAGGACTATTGGATATAAAAGGTAATTTGAATCATTTAAGATCAGACACTCACTGTGCTTCATCCAAAATTATACGATGCCACTTGATTTGAAAAATGAATGATGTAGAGGTATTGGTTTGCTTAAATTCTTGGGTGATAGTATTGTAAGAAGTGATGATGATATCATATTTTAAGATGTCGGCTTGGGATAATGAGTGACGAGTGGGACCATGGTAGATTTTGGAATGCAGCGCTCCAGCCTGAGCATGCTTGGATATTTCTGATTTCCAATTGGTAATTAAGCGAGGGGGCAGATGATCATGGTCGGCGTGGAGGGATGGGGGTTTGCAATCATCCGCTCCTTGGAGGTACCAGTTAGAGCAATGGCCTGAATGGTTTTACCTAATTCCATATCATCCGCGAGCAGTCCTCCAAGAGGGGTATTGGTCGAAAGGGATTCAAATGAGCTAACGACCTTGTTTGTAATGATGTGCCTGGCATTGAAAGTGGATCCTGGGGGTGAGGTGCCCCAAAGGTTACAGGCTGATTGGCCATTGGGGATTTCTCGATCCCAGAGAAAAGCTAGTCCGGTCTTTTGATGAGGGAGGAGGGGGGTTTGAATAATGGCATGGGGAGGTCTGATCCACTGGGTAATTGTATCAGTTTTTGCTTGGAAATCAATGAATAAACAGCAGGATATGAAGCTGGCGTCGACTTTGAAGCGGGAAATGTCAGAGTAAAGAGTTGACATTGACTATGAGTATTACAGTCATATTCTTTGGGCATTTTAAGCTTGAAATCTTGTGTTTGAAAGCTTTCCATTATGAATAAAATGTTTGGATACCATGTGAAGAACATCAATGCTAGATTGGGTTTCTGAGATGAGGAGGGATCATTTTCATCAGTCATAAATACTCCCTCAATGAATAATATTTGAGTAGGATTGGATTGGCAATTTTCAATCCATGCCCCACCAGGACCACAGTGCATGAAAGTTTTTGGTGCCCCAAGGAATGGTATCAACGTTTTGGAAAGGGTTGCAGGTAGAGAGCCAATAGCACGCTGGTGATTGGGGAGATAAATGAATATGTTGTGTTGATTGTGCCATATGATAATCCAAGAAGCTAAGTGGGTATTCTCAGCATTTAAGGTTATATCACTATTTATTTGAATACGCATATTAATCATCCCAATGCAAAGTGGCTGTGAAGGGGTTGACATGATAGCTATTTTAAATTATTTGGGGATAGTCGGAAATTATATGATTGGGAAGGGTTAGCTAAACAGAATGAAGATGGATAAGCGAAGGTGGGGAGCTTATATGAGAGGCAGCAATGGGGTCAAGGGGGGATGGCCTGTGGTTACGTGCATGGACTTGATGGGGGTGGGCTTCTTGGGCTCATAATTTTCATATCCAATTTGGGGCATATATCAAGGCAAGGTGGCCAAAATGTGGGTGCACCAATATGACTGCTGGATCTGCAGCAAGTTACGAAACCTTTGGTGGAACAAGGTTGACATTAGCATATCTGAGATTGAAAGGGTTGTAGCAACTTATTGTGGAGGGGCATATTAGAGGCATGCGGCCATGTTCGCTGGTGTGACAGCAAACAATGAGCATATCATCCCCAGGTTAACTGTTGCACAGGGACCTACTAGGCAATGTTGGCGGTTTCAAAGGGCAATCTCACTGTGGGGATGTTTGTGTGTGGGCGGGTGAGATATGTTTTGTGGCGTGCCACCGAACATGAGTTTGATTTTGCGTGAAGTTTTTTGATGACTGATGCCAACTAGGCTTCAGGGGGGGATGTGTGGCATGATCAAAGGGGCACCGACCCTGAGCCGTGATCCACATATACATTCACCCCTATTGCATTTGAGGCGGGTACTAATCCACTGAGATTGGCATCAGGGTCTTTGCCTCACGCATGTACGAAACTCCGGCAAAAGAGGCCACCCGCCCAAGGGAATTTTTGGCTGCAAGCCAGGTGCCACAACTTGCGCGGGGCGTGTGAGAACGTGAAGAAACTGACCCATGGTGGGAGATACCCATGCAAACATAACCAGCCTCAGAAATCATAGGCTGGGATTATTCCAATGTGGATGAGGCTGAAGCAAATCCACACTGATTGGCCTCAGGTTTCCACGCGCAAGCAGGTGAGCGTCTGCAGTCAAGCTGACCACCCGACCAAGAAAATAGCCAGTCGGAAGACTGGAAGTAAAAGGTCTTCCAGGCGTTTGAAGTTTGCCTGTGTATGACCTGTTGGAGGGTGCGTATGAAAGCGTGTGGCTGCCTGCCAATGAGCACACGCGATGAACAAGGGCGGTAAGTCAAAGTTTGCCCCAACAATGGTACCATAGTGAATCCACTGTTTTTGTATGACCCAAATAATAAGTCATCCCAATATGACCCACTTTCATTAACCTGCCTTACACCTGCATCTGTGCCGTAGTTAGGCAGAGCTGTCCAACAAGGTGCATCAAAGGGATGCAGGTGAGAGATATGACTTGATGGCTTAACGTGATTGCATGTTACATTGTTGAACAGCTTTTTCTCTGCCCCGCAGCATACATTTACAAAGGTGTACTGCGTACTACAGTGTTGGCTGTACAGATCAGGAAGGTGTAATACTACTTGAGCCTGCATGCACCTTCTGATCGTCTGCATATACGTAGCTCATGTGCCACATGCTCAGCATTGCGTTTCACCCGATTTGCACACGCAAGCTGAGCATGTCATGGTCAAAAGCCCCGTGAGGAAGTGCTCAGTAAAGCCATGGAATGAACTATTTTTGCAATAGTTCATTGGAAGGCTCAGTTTGGAGCACTTCACCAAAGCATGTGAAATGCTGCACCTGGCTGAAATGTCACCCAAGGCTGTGCCAAATGCTCAGATTGTGTGCATACATTAACGACTGAGCAATGGCTCAGCATGGTGCATTTGATATTGTTATATCAATAGTTCAATTACTGTGCAATTAAAATGTTCAGCCACTGAGCATTTCAATTATGAACCGAAAGCAAACCTGAGAAATGGGTCGAGGCAAGCTCACGCTGTATTCACTTGTGTTACAGCCCCCCCCCTTTGTTCACATACTATTACCAGGCCATACGGCCGGTAAGCTTGCCGCGGTCACTTGTGACCAAATGCACCGGGTGCATTTCTGCATGGGTCACTTGTGCATTGCACCCACAATTCACATTCAACGAGGGCCTCATGACCACCCTCCTGGGTGATCGGGTGGCTATTTAAGGAAACAAAGGGGATTTGACTGAGCTTGACAATTCAATAAATTTCAATACTCAGCCAGACCCCCATTGTTCTTCTTCCTCACGCGAGCATTTCACTTCTCAGTTGCAGCATTCGCTGTGACTCAGCTTCAATTTTGCCCACACGCCTTGAAGCTGATACTTTTGCGGGTTCTGCAACTGCTGAGATCGTCTCAGCTTCACCATGGTATAAAAGACCATCTTCACACGACACGCCCTTCACTTTCTTTCTCACCCGCTCCACTTTGTTCAACCTTACCCGCGTTTGTCCTTCTTGTGCGTATTCCCCTTGGTCTTCCTGCCTTTCTACTTTTGTCTTTCGCACTCCACTAACCCCACTCCCCTGCCTTTTGCCTGCTTGTTTATTCTTCTGATCCTTTCAGAACCTCACTTCTATCCACCTCATGTGTTACCTCTTTTTTAAACTTTTGTCGACATTACATACCGATATTAATACTTATTTTTCTTCACGACTCTCTTCCAGACTTTTAAAAACTTCCAAGTAGAGCTCTTTATTTTGTTAACACTTTAAATTTATAATTCATCGTACGCCTTCATTTTCTTTCTTGATTGTTTACTTTGTATGCAGTTACTAACCTCAATCGTTTTGTTTTTAGATGTCGTGCACTTTATGCACCAAGCGGGGTATCCCCTGCATTTGTTCCTCGACGACAAATGACGCTTGTGATGCTTGCCGACAAGCACATAAGAAATGTTTGTTTGTTGTCTGCCCCTTCTGACCACGAGGCCAGAGGAGTTCCCGCCCAAGACCCCCTTGCAAGGACTCCTTTGTGGTCGACGATGATGAAACCATTTCCGAGCGTGAATGGACGCCGGGCCCCCAAACAGGCCGAAGGGAACGATTCCGACCAATTAGCCCTGTCCACTCCCCCTCCTAGGCCACCATCCGATGGTCACTTCACTCCTTGACCGGAGCGAAGTGATTATCCGGCCGATGAAGAATGGCGATGGCGAGAGGACATTTGAGCTTGGGCTGATCATCACCATGTCTTTTCACCAATGGGATTCAAATGCCAAGGTAAGTTTTCTTTCTCCTCCTTATCTCATTTCTCTTCACGCAATAATACTGACTTTTTTCCATTACTCATAGAACAAAACCCCCCGAATCCCCCCCGACAAGACTCTCCCATTCCTAGTTTGCCTTGCGAGCAAACCCCCCGGCAACCCACTCCAGGCCCAAGTGGCACCCAATGGTCTGAGGAATTATTCCGTGGTAAGCAGCCAAAGTTTCATCTCATTTTCACTTTCACTTTTGAGTCGAGTGAACTGACTCTTACCCCCTTTTTAGAACCCTCCCGAACCAAAGAGCCACCTATTCCTGGCCCGAGTCCATTGTCCCAACCACCTGAGGACGATACGACTCGTGAGCCAGAACCTGAGGTGGCTCCTACGTAATCCACGGAGGAACCTTATGGTAAGTCACCCCTTCTTTCTTCCCGATCCATATCCCCTTTTCCTCATTTTTTCTTCAACCGTCTCCAGCTCATCCCGCCACTTCTCGCTCGATAATCATCAACAATACGCCTGTCGTATCCCCCCATCCCCCTCCCCCTCCCCCTTCTTCTTCACCGGCTCGGCCATCTTCCCCTCCTGTTCCCCCTCCCTCCCCAGAGATCCCTTCCAGTGCCCCTGAGAACCCAACCTCCTCCTCCCCCCCGGTGCCAAGCTCCTCTCATTCCCACAACAATGCTCGCCAGGAATTCACCAACCTGCGACCGACCCTAATGATTCCTCGAGCCATTGTCCACGAATCAATCAACCGAATCTTGTTGGAGCATCGCCGCTTGCTCCACATGATTCCTTTCGTGGATGCACCAGGAATTCCGGGACGAACTAAACTCCCTCCTTGCCCAGGCACTGGAGGCTTATCCAAAGGAGGACATAACCGGGATAGTCTCCAAATTCCTCGAAAAATAAAAATTTAAAAAAAGTAATCTCATTATTTCCACTTTTTATCATTTGTAATACTTTCTTTTAAATAAATTATCATTTGTATTCAATTATTATTATGTTCAAATTCTATTACATTCCTTGTTCACGTAAAAATTACTTATTTCCTCCTTAGAGAAAAACCCTGATTGCGTGAGAATTATTTTTGTAAGTGCCCCACCAAGAGTTTGGGTGAGTATTTGTTTTTGTGAACCTCTTTTTCCAAAAATGCACCAATAGTTGCCATTACCGTCTCCTATATTTTCTTCTTCCATGGTTTAGAGCCATATCCATTCTTAACTGTAAAAAAGCGGGAGGTTCCCGCATGTGAGCAATCCAGTCCAGATTTGTGAAACATGGCCTTTCCTATGGTCACACGCTATTAATCTTACTCATGTATTGAATTTTTTAAATTGTCTGGAACCATCACATGTGTAAGAATTGGCGTGTGACTTGTCGGGAGCCTGCACAAGCGTAAAGATTGGCGTGTGACTTGTCGGGAGCCTGCACAGGCGTTGTGGAACTCCTTTTAGTGTGGGATTGGATAAGGCAGTCCTTGAGGGGGAAATCACAGGTAAACAGTTCTGAATTGCTGAAATAATCCTGTAACCAAGGGTGCTAATGGTGTTTTAGCTGCCCCTCTGAATATACTAAACAATCTCCCTACAGAGCTCACAAATAAATATTTAAGATTGTGGCTTTACAACTAGAGAAGACTTTTTAGCAGTCTCTATCAGACCTATTCAATAATCAGATAAGTAACCTATGAGTTAAAACTGTATAAAATATAATTTTCAAATAATAATATAAGATAATTTTAAGGGTAAAACCTTAATAGTATAAGAGGTTGATTTAATATAATAGTAATAATATATATTTTAAGGGGTAAGTTCAATTTGATGTTATATATGTTATAATACTTAATGGTTTGAGAGGGTAATTGTTAATATAATATAATAATAAGACCTTTAATAATTTATTGGGATGATATTGTTCAATATAGAGAGAATGTTTGTTAAATATATAAAAGATATAATATAATATAAGGGTAGGTTTTTTTTATATATAATAATATATAGTTTTAAGGTTGGTTTCTTTTAATATGAAGATATAATAAGACTATTTTTCCTTTATAATGTAAAGGTTATGGTTATAAACTCAATATTATGAGTATTATTGATAGTATTATAATTATAAGAGTAATAATTTAAACATAGGGTGGATTAATAATATTAAGTAGACCTTCTGTTAACTACTATTAATTAGAAATCACTATGAATTAAACTTATAAGTCTATAATACTTTAATAAAATAACTAGATTAACCTACTAGTAAGGGATGAATAGTTATTCTCCTTCTTGGTATATAACTAATTGGATTCATTCATCCATTCATTCATGGGGAAAAGAGGAAAAAAATGAGGGAGAGAGGACCTTTATTTATATTCTTTGGGCTCTCCATAGAGGCACTCAAAAACAAGGGACTTAGAATTTTTCCACTTCTTTTGGCTGGGATAATTTCTTTATAGTGGTGAGATACCATTTGTTTGGTTTTTTGCACCAATTTATGTATGATTATGTAATCTGAGATGTTTTATCTGGTGAGGAATTTTGAGATGGTGTCATTTGATCAAGATATTGCACCATATGTTTGGTATATTGCACCATTTATGAAGCTTCTTTTATATTTTAATTAAACTTTAAAATTATTATGCACAGCCTTGAGGGAATTGAGCTGGTGAGTAATTTTGAGATGGTGTCATTTAATTAAGATATTGCACCATATGTTTGGTTTTTTGTTTGAACTTTAGGTTGAGAATGCTGTGTATTGTGGGGATTCTGTTTGTCCTGTATGAGATTTAATTTTTCTTTATCTAACTTAATTCTGTTTTTAATTTCTATTTACTGGCTTATCAGGTGGCTGTGCTTGTATTTCCATAGATATGCTGTGTAATTTAAGGTTTTTTGATGGATTTTCCTTGCATAAATTAATTGATTTTATTCTTTCTGTCTTGTGACTGTTGATTAATACAGTTTTAATTTATTCCTTATTGAACTGTCCTCAGTTTAATAACTGCATTGCTGAGTAATCCAATGGTTGAGCAGAGCTTGGATAACTTGAGTGTTACACTACCCCTTTCACTGGTAACTTTAACATTCTTGCTAGTTTGTCTTTTTCTTTTCCTTATTTTATTGTTATTCTTGTAATCAAATGGTCCATTCTTCCAGGATTTGATTATAGGATTATACATTTTGATGAATTTAAATCCATTTTATTGCTGAATTCCTCTATTATAATTGATTGATTATTGATTTTTCTTTGTTATTTCTTCAATTTATAGCCTTCTAAATTAAATTTTACTTGAAACTGGGCTAATAAGGTATGGAATACCACAGCGTAAGGATTGGCGTGTAAATTGTTGGGCACCTGCACAGGCGTAAGAATTGGCGTGTGAATTCTCGGGATCCTGCACAGGCCAAGAAATTTTCAGCATTGTGGGGAACCTTCAAAAGTGTAAGGATTGCCGTGTGAATCGTCGAAAGCCAGTACAGGCGTAAGGAATTTTTAGCATTTTTGGGAACCTTCACAAGCGTAAGGATTGGCATGTAAATTTTTGGGAGCCTGCACAAGCGTAAGGATTGGCATGTGTAGCGTCGGCACCCTGCATAGGCGTAAGGAACTTTTAGCATTGTCGGAACCAGCACAAGCATAAGGATTCGCATGTGAAGCCTTGGCATCCTGGACAATAGCAACAAACCAGGACAGATGTATGATGGCATGCCACCGTACATAGTCCACTTCACCCCTTTTTCATGTGAGACACCCATCTCCCACACTCGAATCCATCCAATCCTGGTGTATATTGTCCTCTGCCTTACCCCACCATTACTCACCCAACACACATGCAAATCTCCTCATTCTTTGAATTGGCATGAGATTGTATTAGCATCCCTGATTTGATAGCCCGCTCTCTCGCCAATCTCATAATAGCCGTGGCTTTTTTGCCGCATTGTTTTTGCTAACCTGCTTGAGCATTGTGCGGACATACCCACTAGTTTCGTGCTTTCATTGTCCTGCGCTGGATCAGTATAATGAACAAATGTACTACTGGCCCACACTACCTGAATGAGCCCATGACATGCGGATAGATCAATCCAAAAATGCTCATTTGGGAAAATCAATTTTCCCCCTGTACACCGCTTTGACGCATCTCTTTTAATTTGGCCAGTCCGCTTATCAGCTTGAAACCACCATCCCGAAGCATACAGTGATGCATCCTTATCAACATGAGGTGCATTTTTGAATCCATTCATGGTGAAAGTGAGTGCAGAAGCGAACTCGAATGCACCCTGATTTGCCAGAATATTGCCTTCATAGTTGACTTGATCAAAAGACGGAACCCCCAATTAATTGTAGAAATTTTGAATCTTCTCAAATAAATTATCCCCAACATATCGTAAGGATTGACCTAGAATGCAACCCACCGAGCTAAGATTGGGACCTCGGTTCTGCCATTCATCTTTTGTGTTTTCAATTTTCCCGAAACTTCCATACAGACCAAATTGTTCATTCTTCGTGCTGCATTTGGGCCACCCAATTGCGAACATAAATCCCTCCAGTAATGCTCCATTGGTTGCAATTGGGTCGGTGAATCTCTTTTCGCGAAATAAGAATTGTGATAATTCATCCCATTGATTGACCTCGACTTCACTTATTGTTGTGAATGGTCAGAATTCGACAAGGGCAATGAGTAATCTGGTTGAAGAGAAAATTGCCACATGGACAAAGTGAATGTGTTTGATCTGATTGACATCCACAACCCTCCAAATTTCACTTGGGGTGATATTTGTGCTGTTGGGCGAGAGGAGGAAAACAACCTATTCATTTGGGTCGTTTTGCGCTCATTTGTCTTTTGGGATCTGCTACTATTCCCAAGTGGTTGAGGGATCACTATGTGTTGAAGCACACAAGATATCAGATACTGCCAAGGAGCTTTCTTCGGCACACATCCTTTGACTTCCCTGTTGGAGCCCACATGACATTGGCACAATCTGAACCGACTAAAGCCAATGTTCTTCCATGGGGCCCAATGAGGGTGCCACATAAATGTGGAAGCATATATATATATCTATATATATACACTGAGATTAACCGAGCAACTCACACTTTCCTTCCTCAGCCCGACGCTTTCTCGGGAGTTCCTTTTTTTGTGAATGGCATGCTTTCAGCAGAAAATGAAATGAAACCAAATGATTACTGATTTATTAATATCACCTAAATTGATTTGCGGTTTATGAATCTTTTTTAATTGCGGCTAAAAAGAAAGATCACACCTTACCTTTGCAAATTCGCGATCTCAAATACCTGAACCTGAAAATTGCAGTGGATAGTGCATTATTCAACTTTACATATTGATGTTCCCATGCAATAACTTTCCAATCCAACCATTTGGAATATTGCAAGCACACGCAAATGCAATATGCATCCTGCTGCGGATCCCTAGCTATCCTAGTCCTCTTGAAAGACACAGGAACCTTTGGCCTATTATGGGCTGGCAGGAAGTGATAAACGCGACTTCCCGCAATGCCCCCGCGTGTGCTACTCGCGGGCACAACGCCTGACTCAGCTTGCGTCTTGTCGGAGTCTTTGCAATGATGTACGGAGGCATGCCGCCGTACAATTACTATTGGTACTCAGACTGTGGCATCCGGGCAGTAGTTGTATAGGAAGTCATGATTATTAAATTCATAAATCACTTTGCAAAATTCAATTACAATCTATCTAGTACAAAGCTAATCTAAAACGGGTCAATCCTGGTTGTGAGTTTAGCTGACCTGGGTACTGTCAAGGTGACCTCATCACTTGAACCAAGACCGCATTTCGCCACCCAGGCATCACCAAAGTCTAATACTAAGCATTGTGCAAATTCAAATCTAAGAGGTACAGTGGGGTTAAAAGACTCTGATGAGAAGAAACTTTTATTCAGTAAATTACATATATACTTATTAGTACATAGCCACACTGGCTCCACTAGATTTTTACCCTCTGAAAGATTTGCGGAAATGTCAATTAGTGATAAAGCCCCTTTAACTGAGCTTGTTCTCCAGTCATCTGAGCATACCATCAAACCACGAACCCCCGCCGCACAGAATGCCGCTAATATACCATAGCAAATTTGATTTATTCCAAGATTCTTGTGACACGTCAAAAAATCTTTGATGGCCTCATTTTTTTTTGAGTTCATGAGTTTGCCTTTGATGCCATTAACTTTGACCTTTGTATGTGCATGTACCATGTTGTACGCAATCATCAAATGGATAACTGTATCCATTAGATCCTCCAGGTTCTTTTGCGGCTTTGTGGATATCTCATTGTCAGCCCCGCCACCTTCAATGCTGAGTTGGGTTGCACGTTGCTTCGATTTACTCAAGCAGGAGGCAAGGTATTCAACTGCCCCCCGTTCAAGTCCAAGAGGATCGGTCAAATTTGATGTTGGTGCAACATATGGTTTGGGTGCAATCACATCGTATGAGACTAAACTAATGGATTCAAACATAACATTTGCCCAAAAATGTTTAACTGGATTGGCGGGGTAAAGAAGGCTCTGAACCATTTTGAAGAAGGGGTGTTCAGATTTTGGGAGATTCTCTGGAGGTTTAGCTGATTCCTTCATCAATTTGAGATTCCAAATGTTGTGATCATAAAACGCTTCTGTTTTGATTGGCTTAAAAAAATCTAACCCTGTATATTGCAATTTATATCACCAGTCAACAACCAATAAACATGTATCATGCACAAAGATAAAACTCACCTGCCATCTCAAGGTCCTCCAGCCAGGCCGACATTTTAAGCTCTCGGTTACTGATCACCTTAATACCAACAGGCAGGAACATATGAGCATCTTTTGTTGGTAAATTGTCCCATTGATTTTTGTAAATACTATTGATATTATCAAGCCCCCTTTTCCATGATTGTTGAGTAATATTGGAATGATCATTCAAAATGCCTGCAAACTCTTCCATGCGGGATAAAAATATTCCTTGAAAATTAGCAGACAATGACACTTCGGGCCCAGGGTCAGGAACTATATCAGTCATATCTCGTCCCATTGTATAATGTTTAATTGTTTCCCTTTCTTGAAAGGCTTGAATATTCCGAGGAGAGGTGGGAGGGGTTGCATCATGCATTGTTTCATTGGGTATCGGGGGCTTTCAGTATGTGGAGCTTAATCATGGATTGTTTCATTGAGTATTGGGGGGGTTCAGTATGCGGAGGTTGATTATCAATATGGTCCCCTTAAACATTGATAATTTCATGACCTTGATCCCGAGAATTGTTTGCGGCTTCACAGGTACAGCGTTTTTTGTTTGTTTTTTTGGTCGCATGTATATTTGGTCTTTTTCCTAATCCTTTGCCTGGAAATTCAATTACGACTCGAGATCCTTCAGGTAGAGATTCTCCCACCTCCACACCTGCCCATATATTGTAAGCAGCTATTTTTATCAACTTTGTTTTGAATTAGTAATGGACTTACGGTTCAAATCCATTTTGAGCAGGCTCATGGCTTCAGCAATCTTTTGATGCACATAATCAGGAATTTTACTATCATTTTGGATTTTTTCGAGCCTTGGGATTGTTTGAGCAATGTTGGAGACAAATTGTTCCTTGGATATAATTTCCACCTCCCCACTGAAAATTACATCATCTTGCCCTTCATCTTCTGTCGGTGCACAAGGTTCAACAGTCTTTTCCTTCTCATAACTTTTAAAATTCGGTTTCTGAGAGCTTGGAGGCTGACCTGAAATAAAGGCTATGACACAATATCAGGTTTTGGGAGATTAGAAATATTCAAGATTGATGCATACTCACATTCTGGAAGAACTGGTGGATCTTGATTATCTTCATGAGACTGGCTCTCTACTTCAATGCCTGATTCACGACTACTGGCCATATCAGAAATTTCACTTCCACTCTCTGGGGCTGAAGTTGGTCGTTCATTGAGTTCATGTGAATTTCTCGGGGTTTGGGCCATAGCGGAGGTAGTTTATTAAGCAAATAGATTGTCACAAGTTGATTGATAACTTGTTTGAAAATTTTTGAATAAAAAGATCCAAATTGAAGAAAAAAGGTGCAAGTAAAATAATCGCATTTGCAAAATTTGATTTGTCGGGAAATTGAAGGAGGCAATGTTTTGCGAATTATTTCATATCATGCAAATGAAATAACTTCCCTGTGAGACATTGAATAAAGTTGACTAGTGAGAAGCCTACTAAAGTCAACTTTTGAACTATTCAACACTCATGAGGTAAGGACTAAGCAAAGTGTTCCATTTGAATGATATGAAATAAAATGTTTTTGTGGGGGAAACAGGAGACACAATTCTTGTCTCAAATAGTCCACTTATTAGGTTTTAATTTGTGAGTCTCATGATTTAAACCCTAACCACAACATTGTGGATATACTGACCAATTTCCCCTTAGGTCCTGTTGGCAGAGAAGTCCACTCAGCATATTTCGGCAATTGCATTCATTGTGTACGCCAACAAGCCACTGTACACTATGGATGTAGTACGGAAGCGTAAGGATAAGTGGTGTCGGGAGCATGTGGGGAGGGCACCACACAAGCGTAAGGATAAGTGGTGTCGGGAGGGCACTACACAAGCGTAAGGCTAAGTGGTGTCGGGAGCATGTCGGGAGTGCACTCCGCGAGCGTAAGGATGGTAAGCAGTGTCGGGAGGATTTCCGGAGGGCACTACACAGGCGTAAGGATAAGCAGTGTTGGGAGCATGTCGGGAGGGCACTACACAGGCGTAAGGATAAGCAGTGTCGGGAGCATGTCGGGAGGGCACTACACAAGCGTAAGGATAATTGGTGTTGGGAGCATGTCGGGAGTGCACTCCGCAAGCGTAATGATCGTAAGCAGTGTGGGGAGCATATCGGGGGGGCACTTGAGCGAGCGTAAGGATAAGTGATGCCGGGAGCATGTCGGGAGTGCACCACGTGAGCATAAAGATGGTATGGGCGGGGGTGTGAAAGCGTAAGGAGCGGTGAGGACAGAGATAGGGGGGCAGTGTTGGAGTCTCATCTGGAGGGGGGTGCGGGCTCGTAAGCATGCGAAGCATTGGGGCGGATTAGGTGGGGATGCGGAAGCCAATGAGGTGAAATTACCCGAACATTGTGAATAGTGTTGAAATAGGTTTGGGCTTTGAGTGACATTCTCATGTGACACATGTGGCGATTGACGTTGTCTTGACGCTGACGTGACGTGACCCACTAAATCCAGTGACTATAAAGTGACACTAACGCGACTGAAGCAAG
Source organism: Austropuccinia psidii (assembly GCA_023105745.1). Classification (NCBI taxonomy): domain Eukaryota; kingdom Fungi; phylum Basidiomycota; class Pucciniomycetes; order Pucciniales; family Sphaerophragmiaceae; genus Austropuccinia; species Austropuccinia psidii. The sequence goes on along the minus strand of JALGQZ010000003.1, from coordinate 34,479,166 downwards.
ATTTTATACTGACAGCGGTGCGACGTAAAGTCAATTGCTGACGATTGACGCGAGATTCGCCCTTTGGGTATGCAGAATATACCTCAAAGCTCACATCAACTCTTGTGATAGGATACCATATCTCATGGAACTCTTTTGGTGTCAGCCTGTGACTCAAAACCAGAGCACAAGCATGACAGCCAAAATACCATAAACCAATGGTATAGCCAAAATACCACCAAAACATGGAGCTGAGCCAAATTAGCTCAAAAGGTATCAAAAGAAAGAGGAAACTCACCTCTTTCTGAAAATATAAGTCCCATCACCATAGGGCAAGAAATAACAAAGTTATTCCTGCTCAAAGTTATTGCTGAGCATAAACCTTAATTTTCACCTCTCATCTAAAATCTAGAAGGAGAGGCTTAACCCCATCAAATGGGTATTCAAAATGAAGCTCTAAGCCAGGGCTATCTAATGATGCTAGTCAAACTGAGCTAGCACCAGTATTACTTGAGTTATGGTCAAATTCAGACCAAATAAGGGTGAACAAAACATTCACCTCTCATCTAACTTTTACAGTTTTAGTGTGAGATACCTAAAGTGGGGTCTTTTTGGAGAGAGCACAATCATGGCTATCTGATGGTGCCATCCATTTCCTCATAGCTCAACTACAACAGAAGTTATTGGCCAAACAAGCTTAATACAGCTTTTGACCAAACCACGCCAATGTACAAAAATACTTGTACATGGGATAACTTTGTCATATTTAATGATAACCATTTCAAGTTGGGTACCATTGTGTAGAGCTCATACAAAGCTATTCAATGAACCAACTTTGAGCTTGATATCTCAAAAACTGACAGAGGTATGACCATTTTAAGGTCAAAATCCCACCTGCTGTCAGATACAGCCTTACCATGGGATAATATCCCATAACCATGAATATGAGGTGTCAAATAGATGAAGAAGCATGTTTTTACTTCAATACCTCATATGTCAGTCAATACTGGGGTCCCATACAGTTTCTGTACAGCATTCTACGCGTCATACACGTCAGAATCAGGCTGTGAGGTCCCCAGATGAAAATTTTCACCCTGTATTGGTGAAAACCACCCAGATGTGGTTTCAAAACCACATCTGAGCCCAATACAGGGTATACAGGCTGTTTGCAAACCACAAGCCTGTCATAGAGAGTGAAAAATCTTCACTTCCTCTACGTGGAAAGGTCTAGCAACCTTTCCACCTCAATTTCAAGATAAAAGGAGGGCTTTTCACAGCCAAAAGCCTTTCCTCATCCTGCTCTTGAATAACCTACGTAGTAAACTTTCAAAAACAGTTTTACTCTTGGTTAATAATCAGGTATACTCTTAAATTAAAAAAGTATTGTAGTCTTTATTATTGTAACCCAACAGGTAAAGCTGCACCCAGGGCTTTCAACAGCACTCACCACCACTATATCTCTATAGTAAAGCCCTTAATATCTTAATTTAATCCTTTATTATCAACTTTATTATCTTTTAAAGCATTTTTACCGTGTCACAAACATAGTTTGACTTGTAAATAGCCTACATTACCACTCTTTCATAGTTTCATCCTGACATTTTGGGGGCCTGGCCGTGTTTTAAATCTTTTTTTGGACCTTATAAGTAGGTCTTTTCTCTCTTTATGACTTATTAACCAGTGTTTTATCTTTTTTTAGGCGTAATTTCTCTATTTAAAAATATATTTTATATATATTTATCTTTCTTTACATATATACTCATATTATAAGAGTATTTTTCACATGGCTAATACCCACTAAATATCACTATTTTTGGCGTGTTTTGTATATAAAAACACATAAGCCATCAATAAGTCCTGTATTCTTGACTGAATAAGGACACCTCTGACTGAAAAACCATTAGTTGAGGCGTGGATTAAGTGTATTGTTAACTCAATAACACTTATACAAAGCCACTTGTACAGAATACACTTGAAAACCACAAGTGTATCTGTGGGATACTGGCACACAAACAGTGTGACAGGGTACCAAGAGCTGTAATTCTGACGTGTAATTGTTGATTCAATTACACTGTCATTATACAGGGCACATTGTAGTAACATACAAGCCCAGAGGCCAATCTTAGACGTGCAAAACCAGCATTTTTAAGAAGTCTTAACTGACATAAGTCCTCCCTTTTCTGCCTTGATTTCAGTGGAAGAAAATTACATCCCACTTGAGACCCAGTCACAGGCCAACACACCAGTGACACCCTCAGAACCAGAGGGCAGCAAGGGCAAAGGAAAGAGGCACAGTGAAGGTCTCATCACAGCCAAGAAGTGGACACCAATAGCCACTCAGAGAAGTAGAAAACCACGAAACTCTGCATCCATACAAGGTAAACCAACCTTAACAACTTGTACAGGAAAAATTACAATTATTAACCCAGTTGTAACTTCCAAAGGCAAACTGCCCAAGTCAGCAGACAGTAAATTTGTACAAGGCACAGTCAAAGGTAAATACCCTAAGAACATAAAGTTTTTGACTGCTTGCAAATACTGATATGTCCCCTGTATATCTCAGAGACCTTGGCTTCCAAAGGAACCAGCCAGAGGATAGAGGAGGATTATCCATAACCAGAAGACCTGAAAGAGGACACCCTGGACACAGTGGTGGATGGCAAAACAATGAGGGAGATAATATCAACCTTGCCATTCACACTCCAATTCAACAGAAACCTCAAACCAGAGGACTGGAAGGATATGGATCAAGTTCTTCAGATCCACCAACTCCTCAAAGATTTTTTTCAATGGAGCATGGACAACAAGAGGTTCAACCTAGCAACTCACTGGGCAGAACTGGGATCAAGTTTCCAGAAGATCTGTCTCAAAGAGATAGACTTCAAAGACCTTATGGTAATCACCAAAGTTTGGAATCCTACCAGGCAGCACAGACTCCTGGAGGCAAGGGCACAGAGGATAAGGGAGAATCAAGCCACTATCCTAGCTATAGAAGAACATTTGACCCAGACAGGGCCTACTCAGATTCCTTCAGGTTCACAAGGAGCAGGCCAAATCAACTCTCCAGTGGCTTCACACCATTCAGAAACCAGCAGATCAGTGGCCAAGAGTCACCATTCTTCACAATTCCAGGACGTTTCCAGGAGAAGACAAGGAAGCAAGGGCAAGAACAAAACCTCCTTCAACCAGAGGAGGAAAGAGTCAGACCCCATGATCCAGAAGCTGTTAGATTTGGTAAAGGAAGTACACAAGAACCAGAAGTAGTTGTAAACCACTCTAGAATCAGTAGTCCTAGTAATAGAAACATTACCCCCACTCAGACTGAAAATAACATTGTCACATCTGAGAGTAACATAAACAGTGATACACTGTGGTTAGAAGTGTCCCAATATGCTGAACAATCTGCAAAGAAATTTTCAGAAATTAAAGCTAGCCAAGAGAGGATGAGACAAATTCAAGCCTCCTTGGAACAAATCGTTAAGAATCTTCAAGAAGGATATGCTCAACTGAGCAAAGCCTCTGAAGAATCCAACAAAAGACTGAACCAAGTCTTTGAAGAACAACACCACAGCACAAGGGACAGGGAGTGTCTGGATCAAGACATTAACAAATTGTTTAATGCCTATCATAGCTTAAAGCCCCAACCACAAGGCCAAGCTATGGAGAATTCATATCAACCAGATGACATCAAACCAGATGCCATGATGTTGAATAAGGCAAGATCTCCATCACAATACCAGGATGGAGATGGCATGTCTTATTCAGAGAAGGAAGCCTTGAAACAGCTTCCTGAGGCCTCAAACTGGCCCAAATTCTCTGGATCAGGAGAATATGATCATATGGGACTCATAGATTATATTGATGGACTCTTCATTGATGTACCCAGCATACCAGACTACTGGACTACTGCTAGACTGAATACTGCATTTAAAGGACATGCAAGTATATGGTACACAGAAATGAAAGAAATCCATGGCAGAAGAAACTGGCCATGGTGGAAGAGTCAAATAATCCAAAAGTACAGTAATGGAACTTGGATATGGCAAAAGACCATGTCATTTGAAAATGACAAATACTCTGTGGACAAAGATCCATATGAGTGGTGTCTCAGACAGTCTAAAAGACTTAAAGCCATTGATCCTCAGATGAAAATCCAGATGAGGAATCACAAACTTCTGACACAACTGCCAGGAGAATTAGAGCATGCAGTGAAATGCAGATGCAACCAAAATTGCACTCTAGATGACATAGCCAATACCTTACAAGACATAAGGAAAAGGACTAATATAGGGAAATTCACCCCATATAGAAGCAGTAGTTTCAAGGAGAAACAACCTTTCAGGGTGGAGTTTAAAGACAAACCCAGAGAAAGAGTGGCAGAAGTGGCAAAGAAGAGGAATTCTTGTCACAATTGTGGTTCAACAGACCACTATGCCAACAACTGTCCAAAAGCAAAGAAAAAAGTCTATGCTATAGAAAAAGTCCCTGAAGAAGAACCTCCAACAGAGGATTCTGAATCAGGCTCTATGGGAGATGCCATCAGAGAACCATATCATGATGATCAAGACCCAAGAGAGGAATTTCTAGTGGAATACCAAGAGGAAACCCCATTGGAAATCCAGGACATAAAGTTGGAAGCAGGCATGCCACAGGAAACTGCCAACAAGAACTTGTGCAAACACACACAAGATGCACAAACATTCCTGGTCACACCAACCAAAGGAATGGCATACATACATGGAACAGCTACAAAAATGACTGTATGTATTGACAATGCTCAGCACCCACTGATCATTGACAGTGGAGCACATTGCTCCATAGTGGCCAGAAATTATCTGGATAACCACTCTCCAAACTGGGAAAAGCAGCTCTTGCCCACTAAGGCAAAGAACTTCAAAAGTGCATCAGGGAAGATGACTTCCATTGGGACAATTATCAAAGGGATAATTATACCCCACAGGAAGGGTAATATCAGACTGAACCCAGAGTTTGTAGTGCTTGAAGATGCCCACATCCAAGGGTTTTTACTGGGAACAGATTACCAGAGGATGTATGGCATAGATATTTACAACAGTAAAAACAGGCACATTACCATTGGTACCAACAAGGAAAAGAAATTTTCACTTGATATCTACCACATATCTTCACAAGATCCACTAGAAGAACTCTTGAAGGAATTCAAGGAGGGACAGTTTAGCACTACCCTCACCAGTAAACAAAAACTAAGTTTACTGAAGATGCTGAGGAAGAACAGACCAGCATTTGCTATTGGTGAAGAACCACTAGGCAAGATTAAAGGCCATGATATAGAACTATATCTGGATGTGGAAAGACCTTATCCACCCATTCTGAGGAGACCTCCTTATCCAGCAAGTCTGGGAACCAGGAAAGAAATTGAAAAACACATTAATGAACTCCTGGACATGGATGTCATCAGGAAGATTGGACATAATGAAATAGTGGAAATCACCACTCCTGTCCTCATCACCTGGCATGATGGCAAGTCTAGATTGTGTGGAGACTTCAGAGCCCTGAATAACTACACAAAAGCAGACAGGTACCCTATACCAAGGATACCTCATGCCTTGGTTAAGCTGGCCAAAGCCACATACATAACCAAGATGGATTGTATGAAAGGCTTCCACCAAAGTGGAGTTAAACCAAACTCCATGAAGTTGCTCAGAATAATATGCCATATGGGCATATATGAGTACACCAGGATGCCATTTGGCATCAAGAATGCACCAGCCCACTTCCAAAGGATGATGGACACCATATTTCAAGAAGAAATAATGGAAGGCTGGATGGTAGTATATATTGATGATATCATTATATACTCAGAGACATGGGAAGACCATGTACAGTACATAGACAGAGTGCTAAGTAAATTTACACCCATCACTCTGAAAATTTCACTTAAAAAGTGTCATTTTGGCCAACAAGAGCTACTAGCTCTAGGACACAAAGTCTCAGGCCTTAGTCTGGCAATTGACCAGAACAAAGTAGCAGCAGTACTGCAAAAGCCAGTACCAAAGAACATCAAAGAGATGCAATCTTTCCTTGGATTTGCTAGCTACTATAGAAACCACATCAAACACTTTGCCCACATAACTAGTAGTTTATACAAGTTATGCTCAAAGGATGTAGTTTTTGAAATAACCAAGGAAAGGAGGGATGCATATGAGAGGATCAAATATGAACTCACAAATGCACCTGTGCTCATCTTGCCTGACTTTGAACTACCATTCAAGTTATATATAGATGCAGCATGCAGCCAAGGCTTGGGAGAAGCCCTTCACCAAAGACAAATTGTGGATGGTGAACCAAGAGAAGGTGTAATATGTTACATCTCCAGGAAGCTGTAAGATTCAGAAGCCAGGTATGGGGCCACCCAGACAGAATGTCTATGTCTAGTCTGGGCTCTAGAAAAACTCCATTATTATTTGGAGGGTGCAGTCTTTGAAGTCTACACAGACTGCACAGCCTTGAAGTCTTTACTAAACATGAAGACTACTAATAGACACATGCTGAGATGACAAATAGCCATCCAGGAGTATAGAGGGAACATGACCATCATATACAAGGAAGGTAAAAGCCATACCAATGCAGATGGCCTTAGCAGATGGCCACTGGACAATGTCAAAAGCAATCCAGCTTATGACCCTGAAGTTGCTGCAAAAATTCCTATCCATTTTATGGAATTAAATAGGAAGAAGAACTTCAGATTCTCTGAATGGGAACCAGGGAGTGATACCCTTGACAGTGGAAACACTGATTCAGAAGGGACAGAAACCCCCATACTGGGAATAAGTTCCTCAGAACTGCACAATGAATTTTTCAATGCAGTACTGAATTCTTATGCTAAACACAAACAGTGTAGCATACTACTCCAACTCCTTCAACAAAAATACAGGAGCCCAGAACTGGAAACCCAGCTGGAGGAACCCTGGTTGAGGGCCTATAAGGACAATAAATTCTTCCTTATAGATGGCCTGATTTATCACAGAGAAAAGCACACCAGTGCACTCACAGTGATGGACAGAGACCACATCTCTTTAATCCTGCAGGAATGCCATGACTGCCCCTACATGGGACACATGAGTGAGGACAGGACTAGGGAGAGGGTAGCAAGCACAGCTTGGTGGCCCAAGTGGGAACAAGAGTTGAGTGAATACATCAACACTTGTGAAAGATGCCAAAAGGCAAATAGAAAACATGGGAGGAAATATGGGTTGCTTCAACACATAGAAGAACCCAAACACCCATGGGAAACCATCAACATGGACTGGGTCACAGGACTTGTCCCAGGAGGCAAAGAAAACTACAATGCCTGCCTAATCATAGTTGATAGGTTCAGCAAGAGCATGAGATGTCTACCATGCCATAAAGAGGACACAGCCATGGACACTGCTCTGTTATTTTGGAATAACATCATATCCACCTGTGGAGTCCCTAAGATCATAATTAGTGACAGGGACCCAAAATTCACATCTGAATTTTGGACCAATTTATATGACATGCTTGGCACCAAGCTTGCTTTTTCCACAGCTTACCATCCACAAACAGATGGCTTAGCTGAGAGGATGATCCAAACAATGGAGGACATCCTCAGGAGGTTCTGTGCCTATGGCATGGAATACAAGGACCATGAGGGATACACCCATGATTGGGTCACCCACTTACCAGCAGTCCAACTGGCTTATAATACAAGCCAGCACTCTACCACAGGAAAAACACCTGCACTGGTAGAGAAAAGGTGGAATCCCCTGTTACCTGTGGATCACTTGAAGAAAAATCTTCTGACCATCCACCCCACAGCCAAAGACTTCCATGATATGTGGAAGAAAGCCTGTGATACTGCTGCCAAATGCACAGCTGAGGCCAAAGAGTATAACAAGCAGAGGTGGGACAAATCACATATGGAACCTGACTTCAAGGAAGGGGACCAGGTGTTAGTGTCTACACTGAACTTTAACAATCTCAAAGGACCCAAGAAGATGAGAGACTCATTTATAGGGCCCTTCACCATCATTAAGTTGATAGGGAAGAATGCAGTAGAGGTCAAGCTCACTGAGGAGTTTTCTAGGAAACACCCAGTCTTTCCAGTAAGCCTGGTCAAACCATACTTCCAAACAGAGGAGGATAAATTCCCCTCCAGGAAGAAAAACATCACTCCACCAGAAATAGTGGAAGTAGAAGACTCTCCTGGACCTGTGAGTAAAATCATCAGGGCCAGAAAAATCAGACTTAATGGGAAGGATCAGAGACAATATCTAGTCAGATTCAAGAACCAGACAGCTGACAAAGACAAATGGTTGGCAAAGGATGCCATACCAGATGGGAACCTTCATTTAAGGAGATTCAGAGCCTCTAGGAGTACTGAACAGTCTCATCAATGATGAGCCTTTTTTAGAGGGAGGGTATGTCAGCCTGTGACTCAAAACCAGAGCACAAGCATGACAGCCAAAATACCATAAACCAATGGTATAGCCAAAATACCACCAAAACATGGATCTGAGCCAAATTAGCTCAAAAGGTATCAAAAGAAAGAGGAAACTCACCTCTTTCTGAAAATATAAGTCCCATCACCATAGGACAAGAAATAACAAAGTTATTCCTGCTCAAAGTTATTGCTGAGCATAAACCTTAATTTTCACCTCTCATCTAAAATCTAGAAGGAGAGGCTTAACCCCATCAAATGGGTATTCAAAATGAAGCTCTAAGCCAGGGCTATCTAATGGTGCTAGCCAAACTGAGCTAGCACCAGTATTACTTGAGTTATGGTCAAATTCAGACCAAATAAGGGTGAACAAAACATTCACCTCTCATCTAACTTTTACAGTTTTAGTGTGAGATACCTAAAGTGGGGTCTTTTTGGAAAGAGCACAATCAGGGCTATCTGATGGTGCCATCCATTTCCTCATAGCTCAACTACAACAGAAGTTATTGGCCAAACAAGCTTAATGCAGCTTTTGACCAAACCACGCCAATGTACAAAAATACTTGTACATGGGATAACTTTGTCATATTTAATGATAACCATGTCAAGTTGGGTACCATTGTGTAGAGCTCATACAAAGCTATTCAATGAACCAACTGTGAGCTTGATATCTCAAAAACTGACAGAGGTATGACCATTTTAAGGTCAAAATCCCACCTGCTGTCAGATACAGCCTTACCATGGGATAATATCCCATAACCATGAATATGAGGTGTCAAATAGACGAAGAAGCATGTTTTTACTTCAATACCTCATATGTCAGTCAATACTGGGGTCCCATACAGTTTCTGTACAGCATTCTACGCGTCATACACGTCAGAATCAGGCTGTGAGGTCCCCAGATGAAAATTTTCACCCTGTATTGGTGAAAACCGCCCAGATGTGGTTTCAAAACCACATCTGAGCCCAATACAGGGTATACAGGCTGTTTGCAAACCACAAGCCTGTCATAGAGAGTGAAAAATCTTCACTTCCTCTACGTGGAAAGGTCTAGCAACCTTTCCACCTCAATTTCAGGATAAAAGGAGGGCTTTTCACAGCCAAAACCCTTTCCTCATCCTGCTCTTGGATAACCTACGTAGTAAACTGTCAAAAACAGTTTTACTCTTGGTTAATAATCAGGTATACTCTTAAATTAAAAAAGTATTGTAGTCTTTATTATTGTAACCCAACAGGTAAAGCTGCACCCAGGGCTTTCAACAGCGCTCACCACCACTATATCTCTATAGTAAAGCCCTTAATATCTTGATTTAATCCTTTATTATCAACTTTATTATCTTTTAAAGCATTTTTACCGTGTCACAAACATAGTTTGAGTTGTAAATAGCCTACATTATCACTCTTTCATAGTTTCATCCTGACATTTGGTGTTGCACATGCGCTCTATTTTTGGGTCACAAATCAACACCTACATGGTATTGACACCTCAAAAAACTGATAAATATTATTTTGTCAGTGATAAAGCTACAGTTCTAAAAAGTGGCTTCAACTGTATCCCTGAGTGAGGTCTACAAGATGAACTTTTTTATAACCCAGGTTACTTCAATCATGGAAAATCTATACAGGTGGGAAGTGGTTTTTACTATTTTCAAGGTTGTCTTTTTCATATTTTGAGAGAATCTCTTAACAAACTCTGTCTTTTGTGTGATACAAGCTCATCATTGTATCATTGGGTAGTTCTATTTCATTACTTTCTCAAAATATATCATTCCTTATACATGTCACAAAGCTGTGGAAGTTAGGTCATGGGGAAATATAACATGTTCTCTTTTTTACTCTCATGAGTGGAAAGACAGATTTTACTTCTCTTCTGTTAGTGGGAAAGGCTTAAAATTAGTCTTATTGGATAGCCCACATTGATAAATTCATTGAAAAAGAATATTTGATGGTTTATGAATCAAAAGTGAATTCTAATATGTGAAAGGTGAAATTCAAGGTTTCTACTATCCTAATATTTTGTAATAATAGAGCTTTGTCCTCTCACCATAAAAAGGCTATCCCTGATGGCCAGGTAGCAGGCCCAACCCAGCTGCCAATTTTTTTTCATACTTATCAGAAGGGTTTTCAATATTCAATTATGCTATAATTAGCCTTGAATAGTATGCGTGAGTTCATTCATACTGCATAAGTCCTATAAAGAGGAGTACCTTATATCTATTCCTTGAGATTTGTGCCATCTAGATATTTTTTCATAAAAATAATCATTGTTAGTGGAAATGTAAACCTCTAAAGGGGTAGCTCAATGCTACATGTAAGAAGAAAGCTTTTTAAAAAGGAACAAACCTGTGTTATGTGTTATACCCATACAAATAAGTTTTTAACAGGGGTTTCTTCATAATAGCCTTATTAATTGCTTAAAAATTCCAAAAACAAAAAAATGATGAATCTTTTATAAGTCCTGGATGATGATTTATTGGACTATTTTCCATTATAACACCTCTTGTAGTTTTTTCTGGTCAATGCTCTAAGGAGATACCATAGCTATAATTTGGTTTGAAATTTAAATCTGTTCTTAAATCCATTCATTGAACTACCCAAAAGAAACTATCAATCTTTTCCTCTGTAAAAATGATGAATTTTGAGTATGTAAATGACTTATGGATTTTTCATATGTAAAAAGGTATTTTAAATGATATATGTGGCTTATTTGGGTATGCAGAATATACCTCAAAGCTCACATTAACTCTTGTGATAGGATACCATATCTCATGGTACTTTTTTGGTGTTTCACATGCGCTCTATTTTTGGGTCACAAATCAACACTTGAATGGTATTGACACCTCAAACAACTGATAAATATTATTTTTTCAGTTATAAATTTACAGTGCTAAAAAGTGGCTTCAACTGTATCCCTGAGTGAGGTCTACGAGATGAATTTTGTTTTAACCCAGGTTACTTCAATCATGGAAAATCTAAACAGGTTGGAAGTGGTTTTTACTATTTTCAAGGTTGTCTTTTGCATATTTCAAGAGAATCTCTCAATAAACTCTGTCTTTTGTGTGATACAAGCTCATCATTGTATCATTGGGTAGTTCTGTTTCATTACTTCCTCAAAACATATCATTCCTTATACATGTCACAAAGCTGTGGCAGTTAGATCATGGGGAAATATAACATGTTCTCTTATTTACTCTCATGAGTGGAAAGACATATTTAACTTCTCTTCTGTTAGTGGGACAGGCTTAAAATTAGCTTTATTGGATAGGCCACATTGATAAATTCATTGAAAAAGAATATTTGATGGTTTATGAATCAAAAATGAATTCTAATATGTGAGAGGTGAAATTCAGGGTTTCTACTATCCGAATATTTTGTAATAATAGAGCTTTGTCCTCTCACCATAAAAAGGCTATCCCTGCTGTCCAGGCAGCAGGCCCAACCCAGCTTCCAATTTTTTTCATACTTGGTTCTAACTTTCCATTACTATTTGGCTATTCTCCAAGCCGTATTTTCAATATTCAGACATAGCTCACTTGAAATCAATTGAGTTTGGCAACCTCTGATAATTCTGAATAACCCTTTATTCCACAAAACTCTTCAAATCCCAAATGATTATAATTTCAATGAGAATTGAAAATTTTGTTGTATATTTCTGAAAATAAAAGAATGCTATTTGCCCACTTTCGATCACATCTTCCCTTTGATGTTTTTTTTATTAAATTCTATCCTATTAGCTTTTAATATTTACAACTGAAAACAAATTGGGATCAAAATATTTCTCTCCATAGATTTTTCTGTCATCAGTTCTCACTCACAAAAATCATGAGACAGTGTATTTGTAAGTAATTTGTTTTCGGAAAGCTTAATTTCTTTTTAAAAAAATGAAAAAAGGTGATATATGGCAATTTTTTCTATCATCAGAAAGATATATTTGAGATTCCTTGCAAGTGTCAAATTCAAAGTAAATTTATTCTGAACAAACATTCACTAGCGATAGTTTCCTATTCCCCTATTTCCAAAATTGGATTATTTCTTTGGAACCTTAGCAGAAATATCGTGCTATTAATTTTCAAACCCAATATTTTCTCATTTTCAAGCTTTCCTTCAATGATAGAAATAAACTTGGATCTCTTCTTTTTCAAAAATAATCCCTTACAATATCATATGTCATATGATATACCCAAAAGTCTGAAAAAAAATACTTTATAAAAATATATTCTGAATTTTTGTTTAATGCATGATATCCTTTTTATGAAAACAATTGATTAATTCCTACACTCATGAGGAAATCAAAATGAACTCATTTTGTTAATTTAATTCCATTTTCCAGAGAACGATGACAAATATTATAATTAATTTTCTCAATAAAAGCAGGAAATACACTAGTATTCCTTCATCAAAATAAGAGCTCTGAAGTACACTTCATAACAACTATTTCACATATATATATTCATATAAAAGTTAATCTTCTTTTTAATGAAATGATGTAGAAAGCTGCATATAATGAGAAACAATCAGGAATCACTTTTAAATTCTTTGGATAGGCTTAAATATCAATTGGGGGAAGTTATTATTCGAAAATAAAAAAATATTTGATGGTATAGATTCTCAATTATCTCAAATTGGCTTGCCCAAAGAAAATTAGTGATGCTAAAAAATATTCAATTTATTTTTTGTATCCCCTTTTTTCAGTAATCTTAACCTTATTAGAAATTTCATATTCAAGTAGCTTATTATCATTTTCAATTCATGAATGATATCACATCTTAAGGAATACATTTCAGCAAAAAATAGATGTAATTTTGTATGAATATTTTCATTTGATGTAAGGAAAAATTCACATTCTCAAAGCTTTCAAACCACCTTTATATCAAGTCAATAATCTTTAACAATCTTGTTCATAAAATTAAAAGCTGAATGATAATTATTAGACACAAGTATCTCATTCTGGTTCAGTAATAATTTACAAAATTAGAGACCTTTCCCTTTAATAAGTAAATCTTTTTTTAAGAACTCAATCATTTTTCTTATTTTGAGAAAGCTTCTTGATGGATAATTATACCTATATAATAAACACAAAGTAATTTTACAGTTTAGCTGTTTTGACAAGCTCATTTCATTCAGAAATTCCAGATATTATTGGAATAACATGAATTCCTTCACCATGAGAGATAGAAAGTACTATTATTTCAAGAACCTAACTCCAGATCTTTTTTAAGGATTAAAACCCTTCAAGTGTGGCTTCTTAGAGGAAGATACTTAGTACATTACTCTGTTTTCCTTTGGTAAATTGGGAAGTAATTAAGAATTACTTATTTCAGAAATCATCAAGCTGAAGAGAACCATTGATCTCTAGATAAGAGACTTCTCAAGCTTTTAAGACTATCATATGAGGATCAGAAGGAAAGTTTACAATTTGGAATATCTTATGGATTTTTGCAATTATTCCTTCAAGTTGGGATCTTTCTTCAAGATTTGTAAATTACATTTATATAGATCTTTAAACTGAATTTAGACCATATATTCTGGTACAAACATTTGATTCAATTGTCTTCCCAAGCTATTAATTCAGCTCATATTCATGGAGAAAATAAGAATTAATGAATCAAATAATTATTTGATTCCTTCATTAAAAACCTGTTCTGTTAATTTTTCAAAAATGAAATAGTTCAGGCCAAAAATGTAGCTTTTTCCTTTTTAAATTTACTTCACACCAATTTGTGTTTCTATGAGGTCCAAAGGCTGATTTTGTTTTGAAAGAAGCTTTTTATTTAATCCATTATATTCTAAAGAGCCAAAAAAGTGAAAAAATAATTTTTGGTAAAAATTTATTCGCATTTTTCATACCACATGATTGACAAAACGAATCATGAAGTTCATATATGTATGATTTTAAACTCAGTTTCTCTTAATCCGTCCAAGTAATAATTTTCTTAAATTATCATTATTATTTTCTTTAATTGAAAACCTTTGGGTAACATTAATGGGAAGGACTTCTAAAGTTTTTTCTTTGTAAAATTTGGTGGAAAGATAATATCCAAAAATTCTCCTTTTCAAGATCTCATTATACAATAAAAATTTCTTCAAATTTATAAATAGACTTATCACCACAGAAAATTTGTTTTCAATCACTGGTAATTGCTTTGGTTTCATAGTGAATTCAATCATTGGTTTTTTAAAAACCATGTCATTTTAAAGCACAAAGGCACCAGTTACCTTGGTGCTTTAAAGAAATAAAATTGTTGGCACAAGATATGCAGATAATACTATTGCTTTAAAGCGCCAAGGAAACTAGCTCCTTGATGCTTTAAAACAACTGTGTAATCAATAAATGGAAATTTACTATGTCATTACATCAAGTCAATCACTGGCAAGTGACATGGCTTTTGCTTTGGGTTATCATAAGTTATTCCATTGTCTGGTTCAATAAAAGTGATATTTGTATTTGAGATTTCCTGGGGAAAGGTCCAGAAAAAGAATATCTGGTCAAAAATTTCTTTATTTTCATGAATATTGAAGAATCTGGAAGATAGAACTCTATAAAAGACCTTGATTCACCCTCTTGCCATGGCCTGATTTTGCTTTGTATTTTTGGATAAAACTTATTTTGAACCTTTGTGAAAGTCTTTTGAAACAGTTTTCTGACGGACCTCCACTGGCTACCTTAATCTCTTGCTATATTCTACTTTCAAAAAGTTGTATATGCAAAGATTGGATAAATCATTATTATGATACACTCCTTCTATATTATATAGCTTGAAGTATCTCAGGGGCTATGAATGTCAGGTTGAGTCTATGATAAAAGTAATATAATTTTATTTACAACTGTTAACTATGACTGTGACACAGTAAAAAGGATTTAAAATAGATTTATGAGGATTAAAGATGGTTTAATTTGAGAATAAAAGGGCTTTACTATATTAAATATAGTGGTGGTGAGCGCTGTTGAAAGCCCTGGGTGCAGCTTTACCTGTTGGATTACAATATTAAAGACTACAATACTTCTAAATTAAGAGTATATCTGATTATTTTCCAAGAAAATAACTGTTCTTTACAGTTGTACTACGTAGGAATTCAAGAGCAGGATGAGGAAAGCAATTCTGGCAGTGAAAAGCCTCCTTTTTATCCTGAAATGGGGTAGGAAGGGTGCTAGACCTTTCCACATAGAGGAAGTGAAGATTTTCACTCTCTGAGGCAGGCTTGTGGTTTGAAAAGACCTGTATTAGCCTGTATTGGGCTCAGATGTGGTTTTGAAACCACATCTGGGCAGTTTTCACCAATACGGGGTGAAAATTTCCATCTGGGGACCCACAGCCTGATTCTGATGTGTATGACGTATAGAATGCTGTACAGAAACTGTATGGGACCCCAGTATTGACTGACATATGAGGTATTGAAGTAAAAACAAGCTCCTTTGTCTATTTGACACCTCATATTCATGATTATGGGATATTATCCCATGGTAAGGCTGCATATGACAGCAGGTGGGAATCTGACCTTAAAACAGCCATACCTTTGTCAATTCTTGGGATATCAACCTCAAAATTGGTTCAGTGTGTAGCCCTGTATGTGCTCTACACAGTGGTACTTTATTTGATATGGGTATCATTAGATATGGCAAAGTTATCCCATGTACAAGATTTTTGTACATTTGCATGGTTTAGGCAAAAAGCTGTATTTAGCTTATTTGCCCCATAGCTTTTGTTCTATTTGAGCTATGGGGCGATGGATGACACCATCAGATAGCTCTGATTGTGCTCTTTCCAAAAAAAACCCATTTGAGGTATCTCACGCTAAAACTGCAAAAGCTAGATGAGAGGTGAATGTTTTGTTCACCCTTATTTGGCCTGAATTTGGCCATAACTCAAGTAATACTGGTTCTAGTTCAGTTTGGCTAGTACCATTGGATAGCCCTGGCTTAGAGCTTCATTTTGAATACCCATTTGATGGGGTTAAGTATTTCCTTCTGGACTTTAGATGAGATGTGAAAATTAAGGTTTATGCTCAGCAATAACTTTGAGCAGGAATAACTTTGTTATTCTTTGTCCTATGGTGATGAGACTCATATTTTCAGAAAGGGGTGATTTTCCTCTTTCCTTTGATAAATTTTGAGCTGATTTGGCTCAGCTCCATGTTTTGGTGGTATCTTGGCTATACCATTGGTTTATGGTATTTTGGCTGTCATGCTTGTGCTCTGGTTTTGAGTCACAGACTGACATACCCTCCCTCTAAAAAAGGCTCATCATTGATGAGACTGTTCAGTCCTCCTAGAGGCCCTGAATCTCCTCAAATGAAGGTTACCATCTGGTATGGCATCTTCTGCCAACCATTTGTCTTTATCAGCTGTATGGCTCTTGAATCTGACTAAATATTGTCTTTGATCCTTCCCATTAAGTCTGATCTTCCTGGCCCTGATGATCCTACTCACAGGTCCTGGGGAGTCCTCTACTTCCACTATTTCTGGTGGTGTGAGGTTTGTCTTCCTGGAGGGGAATTTACCCTCCTCATTTTGGAATTATGGCTTGACCAAACTCACTGGAAAGACTTGGTGTTTCCTGGAAAACTGCTCTGTGAGCTTTACTTCCACTGCATTCTTGCCTACCAACTTAATGATAGTGAAGGGCCCTACAAATGAGTCTCTCATCTTCTTGGGTCCTTTAAGATTGTTGAAGTTCAGTGGAGACACTAAAGCCTGGTCCCCTTCCTTAAAGTCAGGTTCCATGTGTGTCTTGTCCCACCACTGCTTATTATAATCTTTTGCCTCAGCTATGCATTTAGCAGCTGTGTCACAAGCTCTCTTCCACATATCATGGAAGTCTTTGGCTGTGGGGTGGATGATCAGAGGATTCTTCCTCAAGTGATCCACAGGCAACAAGGGATTCCACCCTTTCTCTACCAGTGCAGGTGTTTTTTCTGTGGTAGAGTGCTGACTTGTATTATAAGCCTGTTGGACAGCTGGTAGAAGGGTAACCCAGTCATGTGTATATCCCTCATGGTCCTTATATTCCATGCCATAGGCACAGAACCTCCTAAGGATGTCCTCCATTGTTTGGATCATCCTCTCAGCTAGGCCATCTGTTTGTGGATGGTAAAGTGTGGAAAAAACAAGCTTGGTGCCAAGAATGTCATACAAGTTGGCCCAAAATTCAGATGTGAATTTTGGGTCCCTATCACTAATGATGATCTTAGGGACTCCACAGGTAGATATGATGTTATTCCAAAATATCAGAGCAGTATCCATGGCTGTGCCCTCCTTTTGGCATGGTAGACACCTCATGCTCTTGCTGAACCTATCAACTATGATCAAGCAGGCATGGTAGTTTTCTTTGCCTCCTGGGACAAGTCCTGTAACCCAGTCCATTTTGATGGTTTCCCATGGGTATTTGGGTTCTTCTATATGTTGAAGTAACCCATACTTCTTCCCATGTTTCTTATTTGCCTTTTTTCATCTTTCACAAGTGTTTATGTATTCACTCAACTCTTGTTCCTGCTTGGGCCACCAAGCTGTGCTTGCTACCCTCTCCTTGGTCCTATCCTCACTCATGTGTCCCATATAGGGGGAGTCATGGCATTTCTGAAGGATCAGAGAGATGTGGTCCCTGTCTATCACTGTGA
This sequence comes from Austropuccinia psidii, assembly GCA_023105745.1. Lineage (NCBI taxonomy): Eukaryota > Fungi > Basidiomycota > Pucciniomycetes > Pucciniales > Sphaerophragmiaceae > Austropuccinia > Austropuccinia psidii. Next base: position 34,461,132 of record JALGQZ010000003.1, on the reverse strand, counting down.
GTGAACTTGTGTTATTTTCTCTGTGATAGAGCAGGCCATCTATAAGGAAGAACTGGTTATCCTTATGGGCCCTGAACGAGGGTTCTTCCAGCTGGGATTTCAGTTCTGGACTGCTGTACTTCTGTTGAAGGAGTTGTAGTAATATGCCACACTGTTTGTGTTTGGCATAAGACTTTGGTACTGCATTAAAAAATTTATATTGCAGCTCTGAGGAACTTATTCCCAATATGGGAGCTTTTGTTCCCTCTGAATCAGTGTTTCAATTGTCAAGGGTGCCACTTTCTGGTGCCCATTCAGAAAATCTGAAGTTCTTCCTCCTATCTATTTCCATGAAATGGATAGGGATCTTGGCTGCAACTTCAGGGTCATAAGCTGGATTGCTCTTGACATTATCCAGTGGCCATCTGCATTGGTATGACTTTTACCTTCTTTCTATATGATGGTCATGTTCCCTCTATACTCCTGGATGGCTATTTGCCATCTCAGCATGTGTCTATTTGTAGTCTTCATGTTCAGTAAAGACTTCAAGGCTGTGCAGTCTGTGTAGACTTCAAAGACTGCACCCTCCAGATAATAATGGAGTTTTTCTAGAGCCCGGACTAGACATAGACACTCAGTCTGGGTGGCCCCATAACTGGCTTCTGAATCTTTCAGTTTCCTGGATATGTAACATATTACTCCCTCTCTTGGTTCACCATTCACTATTTGTCTTTGGTTAAGGGATGCTCCTAAGCCTTGGCTACATGCTGAATCTATATATAACTTGAATGGTAGTTCAAAGTCAGGCAAGATGAGTACAGGTGCATTTGTGAGTTCATGTTTGATCCTCTCATATGCATCCCTTCTTTCCTTGGTAATTTCAAAAACTACATCTTTTGAACACAACTTGTATAAGCTACTAGTTATGTGGGCAAAATTCTTGATGTGGTTTCTATAGTAGCTAGCAAACCCAAGGAAAGATTGCATCTCTTTGATGCTCTTTGGTACTGGCTTTTGCAGTACTGCTGCTACTTTGGTCTGGGCAATTGCCAGACTAAGACCTGAGACTTTATGTCCTAGAGCTAGTAGCTCTTGTTGGCCAAAATTACACTTTTTCAGTGAAATTTTCAGATTGATGGGTGTACATTTGCTTGGCACTCTGTCTATGTAATGTACATGGTCTTCCCATGTCTCTGAGTATATAATGATATCATCAATATATACCACCATCCAGCCTTCCAATATTTCTTCTTGAAATATTGTGTCCATCATCCTTTGGAAGTGGGCTGGTGCATTTTTGATGCCAAATGGCATCCTGGTGTACTCATATATGCCCATATGGCATATTATTCTGAGTAATTTCATGGAGTTTGGTTTGACTCCATTCTGGTGGAAGCCTTCCATACAATCCATCTTTGTGATGTATTTGGCTTTTGCCATTTTATCCAAGGCATGAAGTATCCTGGGTATAGGGTACCTGTCTGCTTTAGTGCAGCTGTTCAGAGCTCTGAAGTCTCCACACAGTCTAGACTTGCCATCATGCCAGGTGATTAGGACAGTAGTGGTTATTTCTACTATTGCATTATGTCGAATCTTCCTGATGACATCCATGTCCAAGAGATCAATGATATTTTTCTCAATTTCTTTCCTGGTTTCCAGGCTTGCTGGAGAAGGAGGTCTCCCAAGCATGGGTGGATAAGGTCTTTCCACATCCAGATATAGTTCTATATCATGGCCTTTGATCTTGCCTAATGGTTCTTCACCAATGGCAAATGCTGGTCTGTTCTTTCTCAGCATCTTCAGTAAGCTTAGTTTTTATTTACTGGTGAGGGTAGTGCTAAACTGTCCCTCTCTGAATTCATTCAGAAGTTCTTCTAGTGGATCTTGAGAAGATATATGGTATATATCAAGTGAAAATTTCCTTTCCTTGTTTGTACCAATAGTAATGTGCCTATTTTTACTGTTGTAAATATCTATGCCATACATCCTCTGGTAGTCTGTTCCCAGTAAGAACCCTTGGATGTGGGCATAATTCCGCACTACAAACTCTGTGTTGAGTCTGATATTACCCTTCCTGTGGGGTATAATTATCTCTTTGATAATTGTACCAATGGAAGTCATCTTCCCTGAAGCACTTTTAAAGTTCTTTGCCTTGGTGGGCAAGAGCTGTTTTTCCCAATTTGGGAAGTGGTTATCCAGATAATTCCTGGCCACTATGGAACAGTGTGCCACACTATCAATGATCAATTGATGTTGAGCATTGTCAATACAGACATTCATTTTAGTGGCTGTTCCATTTATATATCCCATCCCTTTGGTTAGTGTAACCAGGAATGTTTGTGCATCTTGTGTGTGTTTGCAGAAGTTTTTCTTGGCAGTATCCTGTGGCATGCCTGCTTCCAACTGTATGTCATGAATTTCTAGTGGGGTTTCCTCTTGGTATTATACTAGAAATTCTTCTCTTTGGTCTTGGTCATCATCAGATGGTTCTCTGATGGCATCACCAATGGAGTCTGGTTCAGAATCTTCTGTTGGGGATTCCTCCTCTGGGACTTCCTCAATGGCATAGAATTTTTCTTTGCCTTTGGACAGTTGTTGGCATAGTGGTCTGTCGAACCACAATTGTGACAAGAATTCCTCTTCTTTGTCACTTCTGCCACCCTTTCTTTGGGGTTGTCTTTAAACTCCACCCTGAAAGGTTGTTTCTCTTTGAAACCACTGCTCTTATATGGGGTGAATTTCCCTATATTAGTTTTTTTCCTTATGTGTTGTAATATATTAGAAATGTCATCTAGAGTGCAATTTTGGTTTCATCTGGACTCTACTGCATGCTCTAGCTCTCCTGGAAGTTGTGTCAGACGTTTGTGATTCCTCATTTGGGTGTTCATCTGAGGGTCAATGGCTTTAAGTCTTTTAGACTGTCTAAGACACCACTCATATGGATCTTTGTCCACAGAGTATTTGTCATTGTCAAATGACATGGTCTTTTGGCATATCCAAGTTCCATTACTGTATTTCTGGATGATTTGACTCTTCCACCATGGCCAGTTTCTCCTGCCATGGATTTCTTTCATTTCTGTGTACCATATACTAGCATGACCTCTAAATTCTGTATTTAATCTGGCAGTAAACCAGTAATCTGGTATGCTAGGTACATAAATGAAGAGTCTATCAATATAATCTATGAGCTGCATATAATTATATTCTCCTGTTCCAGAGAATTTGGGCCAGGTTGAGGCCTCAGTAAGCTGTTTCAAGGCTTCCTTCTCTGAAGAAGACATGCCATCTCCATCCTAGTATTGTGATGGAGATCTTGCCTTATTCATCAACATGGCATCTGGTTTGATTTCATCTGGTTGATATGAATTTTTCATAACTTGGCCTTGTGGTTGGGGCTTCAAGTTATGGTAGACATTAAACAATTTGTTTATGTCTTGGTCCAGACAATCCCTGTCCCTTCTGCTGTGGTGTTGTTCTTCAAAGACTAGACTCGGTCTTTTGTTGGTTTCTTCAGAGGCTTTTCTCAATTGAGCATGTCCTTCTTTAATATTTTTAATTATTTTATCCATGGAGGCTGTTAATTTCTTCATCCTCTCATGGCTTCCTTCAAGTTCTGCAAACTGCTTTGCAGATTGCTCAGCATATTAGGACATTTGTAACCACAGTGTATCACTGTTCATGTTACTCTCAGATGTGACAATTTTATGTTCAGTCTGAGTGGGGGTAATGTTTCTATTACTAGGACTACTGATTATAGAGTGGTTTACAACTACTTCTGGTTCTTGTGCACTTCTTTCACCAAATCCAACAACTTCTGGATCATGGGGTCTGATTCTTTCTGCCTTTGGCTGAAAGAGGTCTTGTTTTTCCCCTTGTATCCTTTTCTTCTCCTGGAAACCTCCTGGAATTGTGAAAAGTGGTGACTCTTGGTCATTAATCTGTTGGTGTCTGAATGGTGTGAAGCCACTGGAGAGCTGATTTGGCCTTCTCCCTGTGAGCCTGAAGGAATCTTAGTAGGCCCTGTCTGGGTTAACTGTTCCTCTATAGGTTTGATAGTGGCTTGATTCTTCCTTATCCTCTGTGCCCCTACCTCCAGGAGTCTGAACTTCCTGGTAGGATTCCAACCTTTGGTGATTACCATAAGGTCTTTGAAGTCTATCTCTCTGAGACAGATCTTCTGGCAACTTGCTCCAAGTTCTGCCCAGTGACTTGCCAGGTTGAACCTCTTGTTGTCCATGCTCCATTGGAATAGGTCCTTGAGGAGTTGGTGGAGCTGAAGAACTTTATCCATGTCTTTCCAGTCCTCTGGTTTGAGCTCTCCATTGAATTGGAGTGTGAATGGCAGGGTTGATATTATCTCCCTCATTGTTTTTCCATCCACTACTGTGTTCAAGGTGTCCTCTTTCAGGTCTTCTCGTTCTGGACAAACCTTCTCTGTCCTCTGGCTGGTTTCTTTCAAAGCCAAGATCTCTGAGGTGTACAGGTGACATGTTAGTGTTTGCAAGCAGTCAAAAACTTTATGTTATTAGGGTATTTACCTTTGACTTTGACTTGTACAAACTTGTTGTCTGCTGATTTGGGCAATTTACCTTTAGAGGTTACAACTGGGTTAATTATAGTAATTTTGCCTGTACAAGTTTTCAAGGTTGGTTTACCTTGTATTGAAGCAGAATTTTGTGGTTTTCTACTCTTCTGTGTGGTAATGGGTGTCCACTTCTTTGCTGTTATCAGGCCTTCACTGTGCCTCTTTCCTTTGCCTTTCCTGCCCTCTGGTTCTGAGGGTGTCACTGGTGTTCTGGCCTGTGACTGGCTTTCTAGTGGTATGAAGTTATCTTCCACTGAAATAAAACAGGAAAAAGAGGGCTTAATGTCAATTAAGACTTCTTAAAATGCTATTTGCATGTCTAAGAATGGCCTCTGGGCTTGTATATTACAAAAATGTGCCCTTGTATAATGACAGTGTAATGGAATCAACAATTTCATGTCAGAAATACAGCTTACTGGTATTTGGTATACTGTTTGTATACCAATATCCCACAGAATAACTTGTAATTAGCAAGTATAAACTGTCAAAAATTGGTATGTAAGAGGGTAATTGAGTTAACAATCTTCCCAAACACGCCTCAACTGTTGGTTTATCAGTATGAGGTGTCTTAATTTAATCAAAAATTAAGACTGTATTAATGGCTAAAAAGTGTTTTTATATACAAAACACGCCAAAAATAAGGGTCTTGTGGTTATTAGCCACGTGACAAGTACTCTTTTTAATATGAGTATAATGATAAATGTATAAGAAATATTTATTTTAAGGGATACATATGCCGAAAAGGATAAAACAAGTGTCATAAAATAAAGAAAATAAGTAAACAACTCACTTATAAGGTCCAAAATGGTCAAAAAACACGGCCAGGCCCCCAAAATGTCAGGTTGAGTCTATGATAAAAGTAATATAATTTCATTTACAGCTTTTAACTATGACTGTGACACGGTAAATAAATTTAAAATTGATTTATGAGCATTAGCAATGGTTTAATTTGAGAATAAAAGGGCTTTACTATATTAGATATAGTGGTGGTGAGGGCTGTTGAAAGCCCTGGGTGCAGCTTTACCAGTTGGATTACAATAATAAAGACTACAATACTTCTAAATTAGGAGTATACCTGATTATTTTCCAAGAGTATAGCTGTTTTTGACAGTTGTACTACGTAGGAATTCAAGAGCAGGATGAAGAAAGCAATTCTGTCTGTGAAAAGCCTCCTTTTTATCCTGAAATGGGGTGGAAAGGGTGCTAGACCTTTCCATGTAGAGGAAGTGAAGATTTTCACTCTCTGAGACAGGCTTGTGGTTTGAAAAGACCTGTATTAGCCTGTATTGGGCTCAGATGTGGTTTTGAAACCACACCTGGGCAGTTTTCACCAATACAGGGTGAAAAGGTTTGTCTGGGGACCTCACAGCCTGTTTCTGACGTGTATGGCACGTAGAATGCTGTACAGAAACTGTATGGGACCCCAGTATTAGCTCACATATGAGGTATTGAAGTGAAAACAAGCTCCTTTGTTTATTTGACACCTCATATTCATGATTATGGGATATTATCCCATGGTAAGGCTGTATATGACAGCAGGTGGGAATCTCACCTTAAAACAGCCATAGCTTTGTCAATTCTTGAGATACCAACCTCAGAATTGGTTCGGTGTGTAGCCCTGTATTTGCTCTACAAAATGGTACCTCATTTGATATGGGTATCATTCAATATGGCAAAGTTATCCCATCTACAAGAATTTTGTACATTTTCATGGTTTAGGCAAAAAGCTTATTGAGCTTATTTGCCCCATAGCCTTTGTTCTATTTGAGCTATTGGGAAATGTATGAAACCATCAGATATCTCTGATTGTGCTCTTTCCAAAAAGACCCCGCTTTAGGTATCTCACGCTAAAATTGTAAAAGTTAGATGAGAGGTGAATGTTTTGTTCACCCTTATTTGGCCTGAATTTGGCCATAACCCAAGTAATACTGGTGCTAGCTCAGTTTGGCTATGACCATTGGATAGCCCTGGCTTAGACCTTCATTTTGAATACCCATTTGATGGGGTTAAGCCTCTCCTTCTGGATTTTAGATGGGAGGTGAAAATTAAGGTTTATGCTCAGCAATAACTTTGATCAGGAATAACTGTGTTATTCTTTGTCCTATGGTGATGGGACTCATATTTTCAGAAAGGGGTGATTTTCCTCTTTTGTTTGTTACCTTTTGAGCTGATTTTGCTCAGCTCCATGTTTTGGTGGTATCTTGGCTATACCATTGGTTTATGGTATTTTGGCTGTCATGCTTGTGCTCTGGTTTTGAGTCACAGGCTGACAATTAATTGGAGTGATTTATGCATAAAATTTATTAAATCATTTTATGGAAATATTTTTTATTGCATTATCAATAATTGTGAAAATAGTTATATATTTGTCCTTCAAGGTTTATGAAAGGTCTTTCAATCGGGTTAAAAATGACTATAAAGGTTTTAATAACTTTTGAATTATGCACATTTTGATCTGCAGGGGTGTATTAGACCAAAGTTTATTGTTTCTTTCATATGTATGGATTTCTAAACCAATATTCTTGCACATTCCTCTATGGTATTTATGCATAGTCTGATCTGTATGTTCTATATACTTTAGCTTTTTAAATCCTTTCTTTCTTTTCAATTGTTTGTGTTATAATTCTTACATTTTGGTCATTGGGTTTCCAATCATGTTTTTGATTGTAATTTTCCAATTTTTCAATCTTATTGGTGCTTTGTTTCTTTTCACATTTTCCTTTGTGATTGTTATTTTAACTTTAGCATTCTTTTTTTAAATGGCTTCTTTTTATTTTTCTCTTTTTTTGAGTTTTTTGGTAAATTTTAAGTAGTTTTATTCATTAAATATCCAAAGTAAACTTCAATTTTCTTTATATTTATATTTCCCTTTCATTAAACTACAATTTAATATTTATTTTATCTTTAAGCTTAAATTTTTATGAATTTTATTAATTTTCATTGATGTCTGAATTTTTCTCTGTTTTTATTTTTTTCAATTGTGTTCTTTGTAAATTTCTTTTTCTGGTTGTTTTTTTTGAAGTTTTGGGGTGGATTACACTGATTTCAGTGTAATAGTCATTATGTGTTTGTGCTAAGCGTATGTAACAACCACTAGTCAGGGGTAAGGGTATTCAATCTTACACCCACTCAAACACCTCATGTCAGCAATCCACTGTGTGTATCATTAATCAGTTCCAGCAATCTTCCTTGCTGAAACATGCATACAGTCTGGTTCATCAATACAGCCTGTCAGCTTCTGTACAGGTTAGAATTACCCAATACAGTTTTTATACACCATCCTGAAACTGTATGATCACTCAATACCACCACACCTCTTTTACAGATCCTGTATTGGCCAGACTCAATTCAATCATCAATTCTTCTCATGAAAATTCTCTGTTGGGACCAGGGCTGGTGATTCTCACATATACCAGCCCCTCTTTCTCCCCCCTGGGTACTTTTCCCCAGTTAATTAGTTTAGCTGCCTTATTAGCTTAAAAATATTCTTACTCTTATTTTGGGTATTATATTTTATTGGTAATAAGTTAGTCTTTGCATTTTCTTCTATGCCTGTAAAGTTTGAGATGTGGTGGCCATATCCTTATTAACCACTCTCTTTCTTTCTGACAGGTTGAACCAGTGGACTTGGACTTGTTTGTGGTTGGCTCTTTTATTTTCTTACTCTTATTCTTTTGTTGCTGCTTTCTCATATTCCTTTCTTAGTAATTTCATCTTATTACACTCTTAAGTGTATTCCCATTTTACCATATCTTGAGCCCTCCATAAGTAAGTCCCAGTTTACTGAGTGCCAGGCCCTCTTCACTTAGAAGAGCCCCTGTGACAGCTTATCACTAACAAATAATTACTATTAAATTGAAATCAATGTAATAACTCTGATTTTGGTGTATCTCCACCCCAAAAATTCAAAGAAACAAAAAGATGTGAAGTTCAAATTAAAAAGAAAAGAAATTCAAAAATTTCAAAAAACCAAAATGAAATAAAATTTTAATTACAAAAAGCATTGAAAAATTAAAAAATAAATAAATGAAAGTCAAACACAAAAGTGGATAAAAAATTAAGGAGAACTGAATGAAAGGAAATAGGATAAAAATGAAATTCAAACAAAAATTTAAAGCAACCAACAGTAAAAGGTTGGAAGAAATAATGAAAGATAAAGAAAAAATAAATAATAACTGAAAAAATGAAAAGGAAGCTGAAATGAAATTATGAAAAAACTTATCACAATATTAAAACGCTGGTAAAAAAACTGAGTTAATATGGTGTGTCAAAGTCACCAAGTCCTCAAAATAACACTGGATTTGGTTCCTAAATCCCAAGGGTGAAACCAAAGTTTTTCATGTGTAAATTACATGGTATTCTAACTGAGTCTTCTGCTTTTTTCACAAAATACCATTAATCTGGGATTTCAGTTCTAAACCTAACCCACATGAGTATTCACATTTCATGATAAATAGCTGTACAACATAGTCTTTCATGATCTATATTTGAAAATTTGATGGAAATCTTATTATCACTTTATATTTCTTCAACAATATCAGAATGCCTTGAACCAAAGCAAAACACATTGATTAAGATATGAAGAGCACCTTGGGCCTTCCTCATCCATATGGTCATTCAAGAAATTCAGATTATTTGACAATAATTGATTGGCTTTCAATAAGATCAAATTTTGAGTCCTCCTTTTGTTCTAGTGGCTCAATTTCACTAGGAAGGCCCCCTTTATAAAAGCAGAATAGATTTTAGCTTCTTGCTATTGAGTTAATCAAAAAATAATGTCATTGCCTAAGCCTTAGCTCAAATAGCATTTGATATTGATGGAAAACATATAAAAAGAAGTATGTGGCTTATGAAACATTTGAAAGTTTAACTGGTGCCAGACTAACTGAAAAAAATGGGAGTAAATGTAACAAATAAATGAGTGAAAAGCTTCAAAGTATGTGTCCTTGCTATGTCAAAATGGATGCACTCTTTGGCCACAAGCCCAAGATGAGTCCCATTGCAAGCTATGACTCACAACAAAAGATAGCTTGAATAATGATTATTAATAGGAACTTTCAATGAAAAAATTAACTCATCATCTGTTTTTATTCTAACCTGAGATGATGAAATCTCATTTGATCTTGAAAGGGTAATAATTGTTTGTAGTTGCCTCTCAATCTTAATTCTTTTTTTGATAATGATGATTCAATACTTCAGACAGAAAAAATTAATGATGAATAAGTCAAAATTCTTAAACCTGATATTTTTAAATTCCAATTTTGATTACTTCTTCTTCCACCAGCTCAATAAATTTATAGCTCATTCAACACAAAGGCATAATCCAGCACTGACTCTCAACTTGAATGACAAGAGCGGATATTGGAGAGAGTCCATGGATATGTTTGCACCTACATACACAAATTTTCTGGAATCCCATCAAAAGTTTATTTCTTGAAATTATCATTACTCTGTTAAAGCCTACTGAAAAAATTGGGTTCTTAGCACATGAAGCAAATGATACTGCTTTTTTGGAGTGGGACAAGGAGAGGTGACATGAAGATAAAGTTAGTAATATTGAAATTCACTGGTTTGAAGAAGTGAAGATACAAAACCAAATGGAGTTTGATGAGAAATGGCACAACATACAACATGCAGTTGAAAAAGAAAAGTGTAATAGGGAATTGGAGCTGAAACAAAAGCCATGCCAGATATATCTAACTATAGCTGCTTTGTCCTCAAGCAGGAAAATCTCTGTGCTCAAACATATTCTGACATTGATCAATCAAAAATAAAGTTCAACAATTATATATTAGGTATAAGTGATTTAATTTGTACTTGGTAATGGATAAGTACAACACATCAATTATTGAATTCTTCCAATGAATGATAAATGCACTTGTATGTTGAGGTGATTTTATTATTCAATTGCTTATGATGGTAAAGTATTTCCCAGGGCTTATCCAAGCTTCATTTGGATACCAAAGTGTAATGAGTTTCATGTGCTCTTATGATAGCTTTTAACTCAAATTTTCTTGTGAAAATTTCAATTTCAAATTTGAATTCAGTTTCTGATCATACTTATAAATTGTTAAACACTTTTCATTCTGGGGGGATTGTGCTTTTTGAGATTTGTTTATTTTAATTTGGTGGTTCTTACAAATAAAAATAAATTTTAATTTCAGTTTTGGCTCAAATTCCAAAGTCCAACTTTCAGCTGGAACTTCTAATTCAATTTTTTTGAAATTGGAATTTTGTATAAATTTTCACTGAAATTTTGATTTCCAAATTTTATTTACAAAAATTTATTCTAATTTTTTTCAAATTCAAATTCAAATATTCCTCTCATTTGAGTTTTATTGTAAAGAATCACTTCAATTAATTAAAATTCATTTGAATAGAAAAATAAACTGGTATTTTTCTCTTTTAAATTAATCACTCAGCTCATCTCATTCTTTCACTTTTTTCAGAAATTCCAGTCATGTTTTTTCAATTTTCTTCTTATAGTTATTAAAAAAGGGTGTTGGTAAACACACGTAAGCTTTTAGTAAAAACACGTAAGTGACCTTCATTTTCAAAAAAAATTCCTCAGGCTCAGTTTTGAGGATTTTTTTAATTTTTTTTTTGCCATATTTTTCCCGACTTGGCATGTCAATAAGCACAAATTTTTTCAGAATTTTTTTTTTTGCCAAATTTCACCAATTTGGCCAATATGCCAAAATGGCAAATTTTTTTCAAAAATTCATTTAAAATCTTCCCACTTATGAATTTCCTTCATTTTTTTTTTGAATTGAAGGGTTCAATCTGGACAATAAAGAGCCAGAAGCTCATGAATTGGGGAAATTTTTTGGGTGGGACAACAAGTGAAGGCACAATGAGTGTTTTTTTTCTTGTGTGTAATATGACTATTTTCAAGTACAAAAGTTCCACATTTTTGATAAAAAAGGAGACTGAGGTGGGATTTAAGCAATAAATATGACTGAGGAGGGGGATAATTGGCATAAATTATATATACAAAAATCATTCAATCAGAATCAACCTCCAAAATAGTGGGTTTTTTCTGAGAGGGGGGAGGAAGATTGGACAAATACAACATTCTGTGTTTCTTAAATTTATCAGCCCACCCCAGGGCTTGTTTTTGGGAATGAATCTCCCAGTTCACAGTAATGGGGGGGACTGGATAAACTTTAGAAATGATGATGTCTAAAGGAACAAAATGAGCACAACTATTCAAGAAGCAGATGAAAATGGGGGGATTATCATTTGGAGGACAGAAATAAGGGAAAAAAGAAAAGGATTGGGCTGTGGAATAAAAGAAAACTGGTCTTTTATACTTATTTGCAATTGGATCCCCCATGTCAGGCATGGACATCCACTTGCTTTTTGGAGCCTGGCCAACATCTTCATACCATTCAATTCTCTCCAAATAAGAGGATACTGAGGGAATTAAGGTGTTCATGGCTTCATAAATGTCTTGATTTTGGTGAATTTCTTCAGCCAAGTCACCTCTGACATCAGCCCATTGATCTTGAGTCTTTTAAATGAAGTGGGATACTGTTCTGTAGCCACAGTTTCCATCACCCTGGACATTGATGGCCTTGAAGGTGTATTTCAATATAAACTTGGGCAAGTCTTCTGAGCCAGTTATCTGATAAAATAAGTTCAAAAAATGAATAAATATCAAAATAAACAACATAAAATTACATTAAAAAGAATCAGAAACTCACAAACAGCTTGGAGAATTCATCACTTGTGTGATAATTGCTTTGACAATGCTCACAGGTCAAGTCAATTGCATCATAGATATTCAAACTGGTGGCAGGCTTGTGTGATTTTCTTTGTGATGTTTTGCTTCCAATTGCCAATCTTCTGGACCTTCTAAGGGTTACTTCTGATTTATTTAATTCAGTTGCTGAGGGTAGTGAATCTGATGAACTGATATATTTAGATAATGAGTCCTCAGAATCTTCAGAATCTTTAGATGAGTCCACTTCCATAATTGGAGAGGGGACATTTGACTGGTATCTTGAAGTTGTTGTGCTGGTCACTTTTGATGGGGGTCTTCCTCTTCTCTTGGATTGACTTTCAATAATTTCAAATCTTGAAGGTTCTCTTTTGTTTTGATTTTTGTTTTTATTCTTGGCTCCTTGGGGTCTTCCATGGATATTCTTGCATTCTAGAGGGTCTTCATAATATTGATCATCCTCTTGACTCTTGGGAATTTGATCAAATCGGACTTTCCCAGTCAAAACATCTTGAAAATGTTGGAGTATTGGAGTGATTTCTGCCATTGGTCTTTGAAACAGGCCTTCCCCAATGTCTTCAAATATTTTCTTGGCTTCATTCTTTCTTTCTTTTTTCAAAACTTTGATCATCACCTTGAAAACCAGCCTGAGAAGAATATGACAAATAAAATCAGTTAATAAGAAAAAAAAATAATAAGAAGAAATTAAAAAACCCTCACAGGCAAATTCAAATGCCATTGAGGATGGAAGTCTGATAATTCAAGCCTTTGGCGCTTGGCAAATGCCTTTTGGGTCTTATGCTTGCAAGGAATGCCTTTATAATTGTTGTATTTTTTGGTGCATTTTTCATTTGGAGGAAATTTTGTTTTGAATTTTCAAAGGAAATCTGAAGAGCATAATTAGACAGCTTGCCATTGAGGGCACAGATGTGTGGAGGAAAATTCTTGACATGGACAATCATTTCTTTGGAGATTCTGTTGATAATTTCAATAAATTGTTTTCTGAATGCCATGTGGAGTGCCCTGACTACCTCCAGGAGAGTACCAGTGGACTTTTGGAGCCAAAGTTTAACCATGGCATGGGCACCTTCAACTCCGGAGGTGGATCCCACACCCAGGTGGCAATGGTGGTTGGTCCAGGCTGGCACATAATACTCGTTTAGAGGAAGCCAGGTATTTTCCAAATACTGCAAGACCTCAGAATTTTTAACTTGCTTTTGAAGCTTCTTCCAGTTGTCTTTGAAAGACTTTTCAGTGGGTGAATACATAAGCTGAGAAAAGAATCCCAAAGTCATTAATAAATACAATAATAAGATAAAAAGTGAAATAAAATGAAATAAAGTGAGGAAGTATATTACTTGATTCCAAAGGCCCATAAAATTTTCAAAATAAGTTCCATGACCAATTTTCTTCATGCAATGAGCAGATACATCCTTGTTGATGTGCCAAATGCATAGCATGACTTTGGAGTCTGGGAAGAGCTGCTTAATAGAGTTCTTCAAGGCCAGATCCCTGTCAATAACAATAACTTGAGGGGGAACAAGATTGGTGTTGTTGAGGACCTTTTCAATGTATTGATTTAATGCCCAAGTATATGAAGTTTCATTTTCATTCTTCATCAAACAAAAAGCCCCAGAAAAGGTCTTATTTGTTGAGCTGAATCCAACAATATGAAAAAGGGGCATTTTGTACTTATTTGTTTTATAAGTACAATCCATAAGAATGACATGAGGAAAGCCATGAAGAAGTTTTATGGCCAGGGGGTGAGTAAAAAACAAGGAGGTAATGTGTCCCTCAGAATCCCTTGCAGAGGACCAAACAAAATTTTCTTCTTTGAGAGTGTCAATAAGAGCATCAATGGGCCTTCTGCCTTGCAGTTTGTCTTTCTTGATTTTTTTGACTTGGTTATAAATGTCTTGAAGGATTACAGGCCTGTCAGACTCCCTCTGGCTGCATAATTGGGCCTGAATTTGCCTTGGCATGAGCAGTGATTCAGACATTTGAGCAATTTGGGATGTTTCTTGCTCATTGAATTTCCTGAAAGCAGGATGTGCCATGATATTTTCAGTGGCATCATGGCTATGTTCAGGATTTTTGACTTTAAGAGTCCAAGTGGTACTCTTGGCATATTTTCTGGCATAAAGTCTAAAAGGACAGTCAAGCTTTCTTGAGGTGACTGTTTTTGAGGGGCTTTTTTTGGGATTTGGGGTGCCAGACCTGTCACAACATATTTCAATTTGGTTGTGGGTCATATTGGACCTCAAGGTGGACACAGCATACCCCTGAGCCTTGGAAACATTATGCACATGTTGCCAAAGAAGCTCAAGGGTCTGAAATTCACCTTCAGTGGGGGTTTGAAGAATTTTTTTGATGAAAATTATGTATAAAAGTAAAAAAAGGGGGGAATTGGGGGATTTGCAATGGGGTAAGAACCTTTCGAATTGTGAAAAAGAGGTGAAAAAAGGTGTTAAAAATGAACAGAATTGGTTAAGAGTGACAGAAAGTGGTTTAAATGTGGGATTAATAGATGAGGGAAAGTAAAAAAATGAAAATTGAGAGGCTTGAAAGCAGGTTGTTGTGGTGGAAAATGCAGTCTTTGGGGGGAAAAAAGAAAAAAAAGTGTGAAAAGCTTTGCAAAATGGCTTTGGTAATGCTGTTTTTCCAAAAAAACAATGGTTTGGGGTGGGGATAATGTGGATTATTGGGGTGTTTGGGCTTGTTTGTTTTTTGGGGGGGCTGGGCAAAAAAATCTGAAACAATTTGGAGTTAGAGAGGTTTTGTGGGGAAAAAACCTCTTTTGGGCATGTTTTGGCCCAATACAGGCCCAATGGTGTTTCATTTTTAATTAAAAATGGGCCCAGGGCACCCCTTACGTGTTTTTACCAAATTATGGCCAAAACACGTAAGTTTTTAGTAAAAACACATAAGCTCTTATGTGTTTTTACCAACACCCTTAAAAAAATAATCAAGTGAGTTTTTATTATTATTCCTAACTTCCTTGTCATTCAATCCTAAATGACCTCAACCATCCTCACCATCACCACCTTGCACCCTGTTCACATCAACTCAATCACTCACTACCCACTAATCCTTACTTCAAGCCACACAGCCCATCTCTGCACCCTGAAACACACCCCTTTAATACTTTCAGCCATTACCCACCACCCCTGCATCATTACCTCCAACCCAACCACCCACCTTAAGCCCACCTAGAACCTCTGAATCTGGAAGGTTTTCCTTTGGAATTGTCACAAATCACTTATACCCTTTTTTGATTGTTTCCAATGCCAACTTACCCCAAATCTTGATTCCCTCCTGAAGCATTTTGGAGGCCTTCCATGGTTTTTATCCCCTTTTTAAGATTTTATTCTATATTTTTTCATCATAAAGTATGATTATGATGAAAAAATATTAATATATATTTTTATTATCAATTATTTTCAACATAAAATATGGTAATGATTTCTACTTGTTTTTTTCTCTTTTTCATGGGATTAATCCTTTTTTTGCTGATACCTTTTTTAAATCCTTTTAAATTATGAATGATTATTATAATACTGATTTTTTTTATATCTCTTAATTGCATTTGAATTTTAATATAGGGTTGGATCATTCATAAGGGTTTTGCTTTTGCAATTTCATTTCAAATAATTCAACTCCCTTCACCTTTAAAGCTCAAAAACAAATATTCTGCCCTCTCTCTCGAAAACAATATGATGATGTCATGGCTAGGGCTAAACCAGACTTAGTACATCATAAGAACGATTTTAAATATCATGAGACTCTTATTACTACTCTTGATGCCAAGGTTAGGCCTAAAACAAATATAGAACATCAAAAGGTTAAGGATACAGATGCAAATCATAAAAGAAAAATCACCTAAAGTCAAATACAACATCTCCTTGATTTTAAACAAATACCCTCACAACTTGGGCATTCCACCAGATAATATATAGATATCTTATCCATCTCAATTGATAAGAATGCTGATAATACCACATGGCCAAAGCTTTCATCAATAAAAACTCTTCCTCATCCTTATGTAATCATCAATAAAACCAGGAATCCTTCTTAACCAGTTGTAATTTATGAAATCACCCCATTTGACTATTCTTCTTCCAACTCTCACATATTTAAAGATCTTATTTTTAATTTAGTTATCTTATCCAAAAATAGAGAAGAAATAAAAACCAATGAAAATCTCCTATGTTGAATCATGAAGGGTATTGGCTTTTTTCAAGGTTCTGATTCTCTAAAGTATGCAGGTGTGTAAAAGCTTTTACTTTTTATATTAATAATTATTAATTAATTCAAAAAATTATAGGTGTTTACTTCTGAAAACCTGGTTTGACACCTCATGAAATTGAAAAAGATAATCTTCAATGGAGAAAACTTGAACAATATTAAGATTTCATTTATTCTACATTTTTTCATTTTGCTAAATTGTCTGAAAATGAAAATCAAGCATCAATGGAAGCTGCTAAATTACTAAATTTTAGTAAAATTGAATGTATTTTGGCCAATAAAAAAGAATAATTCAAATAATTTACAAATATAATTGTGACTCAAAATGGATTTTTCAATAAGCCACATCAAGATTTTCATGATCTCAGTTCCTTGACTTATTTATCTTTCCATTTTTATACAAAAAAAGGCTTTCATCCACGTCCAAATTTATTCACCCCAACTGGACATGGATTGCACTTACCCAAATTAAAAATAAAGATTTATTTTTCAAAGAAACCTGAAATCATGGAAATTATATGTAATAAACAATCAATGGTCCATCATAAATCCAATCCGCCTCCAGAACCTATTCATTTTTGATTTTCTTTTTAAATCAATCACAAATTTTTGAATCTAGGGGAGAAATATTTAAAAATTACACCTACTGAAATCAAATCAAAATTATATGGTAACTTGGAAAGATATGCTCAGGACAAAAAGAGAGCTAAAAAATAAAAATTGGAAACAGTTTCTTTTTATAAATCACATCTCCTCTCTGTTGTAGGACTTGAAATTTAGTCTATAAGTAATTAATTATGATAACATTCATAATTGATTAGCTTTTCATTCCAAAGTAATTTGCTTGATTTTCTACATATATTTACTATAGCTTCCCCATTATCCATTTTGTATGGATTTCCTACTTGTGGTGGATCATCATCTTCATATAAGTTGAACCATTAATCTCCAATTTGTGCTAAAACATCATTTGAAATTGTAAGAGAAATTACCCAACTAACAAAGTATTTAATCCATTTAATATTTCTCATTTTATTTCACATTTCCCTTGAATAAAACCACCAAATCTTCAAAATTATAATTTCATGCTCAATTCTTACCCTTGATTTTGTTAGACAGTAATTTGGAGAACAGTTGTCTTCATGCTGTGCCAAAATTCCCTTATAAGCTGTAACAACCAAAGCAGAACTTGCATATGCCTAGTTTGCTAGTAATTACTGATCTTTTTCATAAAGTTATTGAGTATTTTGGGCTATTTTTATGTGTTTATATAAATTTCAATCATTTAGTAAGCCAGTAAACTCAACATGTAGGGTAGTGAACTGTTTCTTTATATTGCAAACCAGTTGTATTAAAATATAATACCTTAGTTTTGAATAATCAGTAGAAATTAAATCAAATAATAAAATTCAAAAACTTACCTCTTTTTATGATCAAAATAGGCTTCACCATCATTGGGGGTCATTGTGATAATGAGATGAGACTCCCATAAGTAAATAAAATACACCCAGAAAAGCCTTCTGCCTGCATAACTTGTGAAATCTCTTGGTGTTGTTCTATTGTTGGCCAAACAATCATTCTTCTCTTTAACTAAATTATTATTCCAATAGCTCTTTTAGTGTACAAAAAGATAGCCCAATGGCTAATTCCAAACAACATTCTTATTTTCCCCAAAGCGCCCCATTTCCATTTGATCATAACCTCAATAGTGCCACAGCCAATTGTATGGCAAGATCACAATGTTTTTTTTGGATTGATTTTGAAATTGATTCATGTTTTGTGCGACAAAGTTGGTGGAAAATTTCAAATGATAATGTTTGTAAATAATTGAATGTATACATGTCATGTGAAGGATATCTTCTACAAGGATTTATGTATCTTGGTGATGCTATCATATTTCATAAGGTGAGATCTTCCTTAATATCTGAATCACTTTCAGAGTTTAAAGCCTCCATGAACAGCTGTAATTTTAATTTATGAAGTAAAGGTAACCTTTGAGATGCCTTTGGCATTGTAAATGATGAGAATTTCTATAGAAGATGCAATTTGAAAGAAATCCTTTAAGAAATCACCAGGGTATTCAGATATTATGAAATATAATGGAAGCTTAATGCAATCATAAATGCACTTACTGAAGTTTGTATCAAAGAAATGATGCTTTTAGCAAAGTCAAAGGTGGGATTTTGTTATACTAAAATGGGACTTAGAGGCAGAACCCCCAGTTTTCTTACCTCAAAGAACCACACCTCTTGAGTTTTGGGATTTCCTAATCCCAAAAACTTAATTTGGGATTTGGGGAAGAAAAATGGTATTTTGAGTGCAGGATTTTGTAACTTTGATACCCCTTAATAATGAAAAATGATAATTGAAAACATGAAAAAAACATGCTATATGCTTTTTGGATTAAAGAAATTTTAAATGAATTTTTCTGCTTTCTGAAAATCGTCTTTTAAATTATTGAAATTTGAGATAATGAACACATTGAGAAAGAAAATTCAAGATTTTGAGTAATAAATAACCAAGCCAAAAGATGGAGGAAGTCAAACAAGATATGCAAAATGGCAAAATTGAATCCCTCAATTTTTTCCACCTTAAATATAGATGATTTTTAAGGAAAAAAACATCCAGTAACAATGATTAGGTCTCCTTCAAACCATTGAGGAATTATACTAAAAATTTCAAGAAACTATTCATAAGTATCATATTTCATGATTAAGAGAGGTACAAAAATACATAGCCCAGGAAGTTTAAATTGACATATAACTTTTATGTTGAGAATTGTTTCTTATTTCAGGTGAAGATCAAAAATATTTGAGAAGCTATTGGAATGATAATAATATTTTTTTCTAAGACATATATTTCATAATGAAGAAGACAGTACAAATATTTAAGAAAAGAAATGATATTTATGATTTATGTATATGGATGGCAAGCATTAAAGCTCCAAAATCTTGTTAAATATACAAAATAAATGTGTCATTTATCTCATCAGAAATTATTGTTTATTTATTGGGACAAAATTTGAAATTGTTCAGATTCCTCTTTGAAGGTATGTGAGATATTTAAGAATTCAGAAACATGAATTGTGTGGTTGATCATTCACCTCAAAGATAAGTTCTTTTTGTAAAAATAATTTTTTAAATATTCAATAGTTGATCTACAAATAGTGTTACATATCAAAAATTTGCATTGGTGGGTACATGTCAAATAGGTCCATTATTTCAAATATAAACGACAATAAAATAGTGGTTAAATTAGTTCACTTATTTCTTTCAACAAAGTGTCTTTACTTGTTAGTAATGAAATTTATTCATCTATTTTTTGCATTAGTGGATAGTGTATATGTAATGAAAGAGTAAACAAATGAAAATCCATAATCTTCTGTTTTAATTGAGTAAAGTTCTCAATGACCAAACCTGTGGCTGAAAGTATCTGTAAAAATATCTCATGGTTAGAACCAAGGTTAATACCCAGATTGAAATCAGGTTAGACCTGGGTTGGACCTGCTAGCCCTGCCGCCAGGGATAGATTTTTTTCATGGTGTCTCTTACCCAATATGGATAAGAATGATGTATTTTGAAAGGAGATGCTCTCCAATTCCAGATGGTCACCTGTAGGAGTTGCATTGGCTCAATCATAATTTTGGGGGCTATAAACTTGCTATTGCTTTACTTGATTTAATAAAGGTAAAAGAAGTTGTTCATTGTTTTGAGATGATGCCATGCTTTATGGTATTTGGGTTGTCATACTTGTTTCTTGTTTTGAGTCACAGGCTAATTCTCATTTGACCATACAGCAGCTATGCTTTCATTTTATTTTGGTGAGAATCAGCTTTATACCTTATACATTTTTAGACCATAACTCTTTTCTTACATATGATTTCCTTTTCAAATTAGGGGAAATATAAAGGTCCCCATTTTTACTGCTTTCTTGTATAGTCATTGGTTAGACAATTAAATATCATATTACGTATTGAAACTATTCTTGAGTATTTTGAATCATTTTAATCCGTTGGAATAATTGAACGCATAGCATATCACTATAATGTTATATTTCTCTAACTAAATTGATGACAATTTAAATACTTCGGTGATTCTTTTCTTTAAAATTACAAAGCTTCATGATGCGTCTTTTTGGGATCATTTCGCATAAACAGAGGCTCAAAGGAAGCTTTCTACCCTTTAAATTGTTATTTTTTGAATTCCATTTTATAGTGGACAATAATACGAAGTGATTTATTTAAAAATCTTTTCATAACTAGTTCTCCATAACGCTCTCTTACTATAATTGGTAATATAAATTTTACTAAAATTCTTTTTAAGAGGCAATAGTAGAACTTAAATTCTCAAGTATTATTTGATATTCTAAATATTATAATTGTAAAATAGATTGAGTTTATAGAAGCTAGGATTTAGCAATTGAACAAAACTATAAGCTCTCATTCTTGAGCTCTTGATAGGAGCTTTTATCCAATTCAGCAGTTTGGAAATTATTTCCACTACATTTCATAGCACCATACATTTTCTGATTGCTTGTGTTTTGAGAGTGTTAAAAGCTCATGAGTCTATTGGGATGCTTTAACAGACAGATTGCCAGTTTCATTTCTTTCTAAGTAATCTTGTCTTTTGGCCATAAATTGACAAGAAGTCCTCAGTACAAAGTCTGAGCTTCATTGTGCAGGCAGTTGATGATTTCACTCGAATCGATGGAGATTTCTCTTGCGCCCGATGACGTAATGGTCGTTTGAACCCCACCTATTCGAAATCCTCCAATCCTGTCGTTCCCAATCACCACCAAGCCTTTTAGAAGAATCCCCAAAGGAAATCGCTCGCCGATTGCTTTCGCTTTCTCATCTCGAGATCATCCTCAAGTTCTCAGGCCTGCTAAGCATCAAGACACTTGGGTTTTGATCCGACATGACAAGCTTCGCCGATCAAATTATCCTTCATCCAGTCGTCTCAGCTTCGCTGAAAGTTGGAAACACAACTGGTTGGTCTCTAGCTATATCAGTCTGATTCAAGGACATTTATCATTGGGCTTGCTCATTTTTTCATTTGAAAATTGTTTAGTTGGACGCGATAAACTTTATCGAACTGCGCAATATTTCTCTCGTTTTTTGGTGTGGTAGTAAGTTTGAATTATTTGAGCACTTTTAAATTTTAGGTTAATTCAGTATATTGGAATGTCTGATTTGAACAATTTCGAAGTCTTCAAAAATATGACCATGACAAACAAATGGCTCTTAGGTTCAACAATCTGAAATCTGCCTTGGGACTATCTCGAAAATGTAAGTTGACGTATGTTTGACATCTGCAAACAAAACCTGCCTTGGAATCACTCCTAAAGTTCATTAATGGCTCTGTTGTCTCTTGAGAAAAAATGCAGTAATGAGAATTGGGAAACCTTTGGAACATCTTCAAGCTGCGCTCAAAGCAACAAAGGAGTTCTACGATCCAGTGCTAGCGATCTGTACCATAGGGAGACAACTAGCGTACGCTAGCTATCTATTTAATGACATGGTGATTTGGGTCAGTATTTCTTTCTTGTAGTGAAGCTTGTTTCACTGTCTCAGCTTGTCAGAAAGCTCGCTCATTGTTAGCATGTTCTGTTTTTAGGCGGAAAAAATCAAATTCATCACTGTTGAAAAAGCCAACTTGGCTAATGTTAATAAACGAGCAGCTCAATTTTGGATGGTTGGAATCTTATTAAACATTGCTAGCGGAGTTTATAAGCATCAGCAAGTTCAAACCAAACTAAGGCAGTGTAGGAAAAATTATTCCAAAACTATGGTTGAACACGAAAAAGAAGAAAAGAAACTTCAAACGAAGTCTCTTTCTACGTTAGTATTTAAGTTTGTTCCATGTTTTTTTTTGCATATTACTAATATGCATGTCCTTTACAGCCAAGCATTTGCTGTTCGCTTACAATTGTTGCAAGATCTCTGTGATCTGATATCTCCTTCTTCTACCTTAGGTTATCATTCTCTGAATGATGGAGTGATTGGTATTGCAGGGTAAGTGTTTATCATCTCAAAATTATGATCCTCATGACATTTGGCCAATTAAATTTCGTAAACTTTTTCTTGAATATTTTTTAGAGTGATATCTTCTTTACTTGGGCTCCGAACTCAAGTTAATAAAGTTTTGGGGGGTGCTGGAAAATAAGCAACTTCTGCTGATTCAAACGTTGATACAAGCCTTTTCAAAAACATATATAGCAATGTTGTATTTTGTATAAGACGCCTCACAAAAGTTTTATAGCGACTATCAATGTGGTCCGGCTGTAGGATTTTGTTTTTTGAAACAGTTGAACTAAAAAATGGTGATGCTTAAAAGATGAGGTTTTAACCTTTTACCTGAGATAATCTTGAAACAAAAGCCTTATTTTCAATTTTTACAATTCTGACTTAATTTACTTCCTTGACAAAATATTTTTGATATCGGGCTTGAAGTCACAAGCTCATTGAAGTTCACCTGCAACCTTTTTTTGTTTTCTTATCTCTTTTTCTGTTTGGTCCAAAGATTTTGATTGAAATCCAAATACAACTTAGCTGGGAAAAGACTAAATTTTGCACTATTGGAGCCAAGACACCATGGACTTCATAAAATGCAATTAAAATTTTTAACAGTAAAACACTTGCTTAATTTTTTTGGCTCTGAAAAATGAGTAATCACCAGGAAACGCAAATCAAAACTGGTTAATGGTATTTATTTGGGATAAATTTCTTACAATTTAATTTACTTTGTCAGATTTGTAGTTGGCTTTAACAATTCATCATTATGTTGTAATGTTTGTGCATAGCAGAACTTGTAAAGCCAAAGTGTACTATCATTATTATCATGAAAAAAAGAATTATCATAGTCACGCATTTAAAGCTATAAAAGTACAATATTAAGTGAACTTAATACTATTTCATAATAAGATGTTTGATCATTATTTTATTAAGGGTCATATAAAATAAAAATGAATTAATATGAAGAATAATTTAAAAATTAGTTTAAAAAATTCTAAATTTTTGAAAAAAAAAAGGAGCATAATTATTCATTTTTGGATCAAAAACAATGAAGAAAAAGTACTCAATAAGTATAAAAAATTACCATATAGAAAGCAATTTCTACAAAAAAAAATATGAATTCAATTAATAACTTGCTTTCTTTTTAAGAAATCCTTTATAATAAAAGAATCTTTCCAAAATAGTAATCGATGAGTGAAATAAATGTTTTTGAGCTTTCAAAAGAAATCGATAATTAAAGGGAAAACATATAAATAGGAATGTTTTTTATGAATTGAAAAGTTAAAAAAAGTTTTAAGAAAGAAAAGAATTCATAGTAATGAGGGATCTTATAAGTTGAAAAAAACTGCTCAAATTTTGAATTTGAGATAACTAATTTTATATTTATTTTGGGTAGAGAAAAGAAGTACTAAAAAAATTGAGATTAAACTTAGTAGCTGTAGTTATAAGTTTAGCTATGGGTAATAATTTATGGAAATGAAGTGCTGATGATTAATGAAAACCTTATTTTCATAGGAGCTAAATAGGACATGAGCTAGATTATATTTAAATATCTCAACATGAGAAGTTGGATAGTAAAAGATTTTTTCTTTTGATTATAATTTTTTGGAAATTTTCAAAATATGTGTCTAAAGCTTATCACCATTATGGTTTATATGAGAAAAATATTTCCAAAAAAACAAGTTTTTTATATTATAGTTAAATGAAAATGTTTTTGGAAATAAAATAGTAATTAAAAATGAATAAGAATTATCATTTCAATATCAAAATTGTTTTAAAATATTGAAAAAAAAATTGAATTTTTTATTTACTTTTTGTTTTTGGTTTTTTTAAGGAATTTAATAAAGAAATGAAAAATGAAAAAATAAAGAGTAAAATACCAAAAAAATATATATATTTCAATGAAATTTTTATTCAGTTATTTTGAAGTTCTTTTAATAAGAGAAAAACAACAATACATCTAGACAAAAAGACTTTTTTCATATATAAAATTGTAATCATGATTATATTTTTTGAAATTCTCAATTAAATTTGAAAAGAAAAATATTCCTATATAAGAAAAATACTTTTCATAAAAAAAAATTATGATAATAATTGTTTTTTTGTTGAAAACTACAAAAGAACATTTTTCCAATATTTTTTAATGAAAAATAATATCAATATATTCAAAAATGGGTAAAATATCTTTCAAAATTATCTGAAGAGTTTTAAAAAGCTCATGGATCAATTATTAAATTATTTCTTATGAGAAGTCTCACTTAATTATAAAACAATTGATTTTAGATAAAATTTCTTCTTGAAAAGAATTTGAAAATTCTTTTGAAATGTAGCTATGGTATACCAGTTTTTTTTGGGACTCATTTTACAAATCTGGCCTTTTTCCAAAACAACTTTGAAAATAATTGAGGTTTTTGATTCAAAAAACCAACAAAATTTTGAATAATTATAAAACCAAGATAGATTTTTGTCAATCTTTCCACTATCATTTTTTAAAAAAATAGAAAAATTAGTTGATACTTTGAGAATGAAGATATTCCATAGAGATTTATTTGCCTCATTGACTTATTTCATAGTCTATGAGACCTGAGAAGACTTAATCCAGATACCTAATACAATCAATTTTGATTTAATATTAGTGGCACAGGGGTTTTTCTAAGTGAAAAAAGGCCCTGACCCTCAGGAAACTGGGACTCACTTGAAGAGGGCTCATAATGCATAACCAGGGAGACACTAAATAATGTGAATAAGGTAGGATTACTGATAAGAAATTAATAAAAAAGAATTAAAAAAGAAAGGAGCCAACAAAAAACAAGTTAAAGTACACTGTTTCAACCTGTCAGAAGGAAATATAGGAACTAATAAGGATATGGACACCACAACTCTACTGAACATGTAACATGTGGAAATGAAACTTTGATTGAAAATTAAGTACTTTACCTGTCCTCAAAATTTTTATAAGGTCAAAGTTTAATTGAAAAAAGTAAGCTGTAAGAGTTTTGAGAGAAAACATGGCAAAGATATTGTTTTCAACTTGGTTAGTATGCAAAAATATTATTATAAAGATTTATTGTTTTACCAAAAACACTATCCAAGAATACTCTACAAGAGATAATTATTGCTAAAAAAGAAATTTCTTCAAGAGAAATTTAAATTGAAATTAATTGATCAAAGATCTGAATGCAATTAATATGAGAACATATTTTACAAAAAAATATTAAGGAGAAAAAATGCCAAAAAGTGACCAGAGCGAATTTGGAAACCAAGTGACAAAGTTAACAGTGATGAAAGATGCTTTCATTCACTTTTGAGGTAGTTCAAGGGTAAAAATAATTATCATAAGTCTTTCACATGTTTAAAAGGTTTAAATTGATTTAAAATTGCTGGTTTCAATCTTTTATTGATTGGTTTGACAGTGTTTAAACTAATTTGAAAAGGAAAGTGAGGCAAAGAAGACATTCTTTCATAGCTACCAATTCTCTTACCAAAATGGGATTCTTACTCTAATCAGTTTTTAGAAACACACTGAAAACAGAAAGTCCAATTATGGCATCATTTAACCTTGGTTAGGACTGAAAAAGGCTTGTTTTACCCATTTTTGCTCTTTTTTAGCCATTTTAGTCCCTTAAACCAGCCATTTCTATAGTAATAGCTGGTATATAGTTTTCAAAGCATGTCATAATTAATGGAAGAGAGCTTAAATCTGGTTAAAGGTGATATTATTAAGTTAATTTTAGCTTAAGGGTAGATTTACCCTCTAGGAAACAGTTAAAACTGCCCTTGTTGGTGTCAGGCTGAGTCTATGATAAATTAATAATAAGGGTAAATACAGTTTTGAAGATGACCATAACATAGATAATAACTAATAAAGATGATCTTATTGAAGTATTCAGGGATTTACTTTGAAGAAATAGTGTTAGTGAGTGCTACTGAAAGCCCTGGGTGCAATATTTATCAATTGATTAATTATACTAACTACTACAATACCTAAGCTTAAAGTGTACCTGTTTATTTTCCAAGAGTAAAACTGGTTTTAAAAGTCTTTACTATGTAGGAATTTAAGAGCTGGATGGGGATTCCTCTTTTGGGCAGAGGATGGTCTTCTTTATCCTTAAAATGGGGGGAAAGGCCCTCTGGTCCTGTCCACATAGAAAGAGTGAAGATTTTTCACTTCCAATGGCAGGCTTGTGGTCAATAAACATCCTGAATGAAATGTATTGGGCTCAGAAATTTTCCCCAATACAGGGTGAAAGGTTTCATCTGGAGACCACACAGCTATCCTTTGATGTGTATGATGCATAGAATGCTGTACAGGTTTGGTATGGTGACACAATACAGGAAAGGCTATGAGGTATTTAAGGATAAAAAAGCTCTTTTTAGGATTGAAAACTAATATTTAAGGATATGGGATAATCTCACACACTATTGGGCTTTTGGAAATACTGTGGGATGTTGACCTTAAACCTGCTAGAGCTCAAAGTTAGTTCATTTTTCAGCCAGGGATGGGATCTACACAATGCTCCCTCAATTGGTATTCATAGCATTAAATATGGAAAAGCTATACCACTTTTGAATTTCATTGTTCACATACAGATTTTTCTTAAATCCTCTATTGAGTTATTTTGCTTAATAGCTTTTGTTCTAGATGAGATATGGGTACATGGAGGGCACCATAAAAAAGATATGATCGTGCTCTTTCCAAAAGATACCACCCTTCAGGAACCCATACTACAACAGTATAAGCTAGATGAGAGGTCAATATTTTACTCACCCTTATTTAGCTTTCTTTTTGCCACAACTTCTAAGGTTCTGATGCTAGCCCAATTTGGGTAGTACAATTGGATATCCCTTACTGAGAGCTCTTATTTGAACACCCATTTAATGGGGTTCTGCCTGTTTCTATGGATTTTAGATGAGAGGATTGTGCTCTGGTTTTGAGTAACAGGCTGACATGCCCTCCCTCTAAAAAAGGCTCATCATTAATGAGACTGTTGAGCCCTGCTAGAGGCTCTGAATTTTGTCAAGTGTAATTCACCATCTGTTGTTGAATCTTCTTCTAACCATTTGTCTTTAAAATATTTCTGTTTTTTTAATCTGACCAGGTACCTTTTATTGTCTTCCCATTTAGTCTGGTCATCCCAGTTTAAATTATTCCTTCCACTGGGCCAGGGGGGTCTTCCACCTCCACTATTTCCTGTGGAGTGTGGCTCTTTTTGCTGGAGAGGAACCTATCTTCTCCAGAGTGGCTGTATGGTTTGACCAAATTCACTAGGAAAACTGGGGTTTTCCTGGATAATTCCTCTGTAAGCTTGACTTCTATTTCTTTTTCCTGATAAACTTAATTATATAAAATGGTCCCAAAAATGAGGCTCTCTTGTTCTTGGGTCATTTGAAATTATTGAATTTCAAGGTAGAAACCAACACCTGGTCACCTTCCCTGAGGTCAGGTTATTTGTGGGCTTTGTCATACCTCTTCTTGTTGTATTATCTTTCCTCACCTATTCATCTTTCTGCTTTATCACAGGCCCCTTCCCTTATATCATGGAAGTCTTTGGCTGTGGGGTGAATGGTTAGGATATTTTTTCAGGTTATTGACAGGAATTAGGGGGTTCCATCCTTTCTCTATCATATAAGGTTATTTCCCTGTGGTAGAGTTCTGGCTGGTGTTCAAAGCCAGCTGTATAGCTGTTAGAATTGTAACCCACTCATGGGTATACCCCTCATGATCATTTTTTCCCATGCCATATGCAAAAAATCTTCTAATAATATCTTCCATAGTTTGAATCAACCTTTTGGCTAGTTCATCAGTTTTTGAATGGTAAGCTGTAGAAAATGCAACCTTAGTCCCAAGGATTCTGTAGAGGGCTGTCCCAAATTCCGATGTGACTTCAGGGTCCCTGTAGCTGATGATGATATTAGGTATTCCACAGGTAGCTATAATATTATTCCAAAATAATGATTCTGTATTAATAGATGTTTCTTCCTTATGGAATGGTAGGTATCTATAATTCTTAAGCTTGTAAGGTGTTCATATGGAAATTTGATCAAAAATTATGTACCTTTCCTGTCCTCAAAATTTGTCTTATGTAAAATAATCTAGAGATTGTAATTTTGAGAGCTTTCTAAAAAAAAACTTCCAATTTTGTTTTTGAATCTATAGCTAAAAAATAATAATATATTAAATATCTATTTTCCTTTCAACAATAAATATCTATCCAAAAATACTCTGAGAGGGGTATTTGTGACTACAAAAGAAATTTCATTAAGACCAATTTCAATTGGAAATTAATTGAGCAAAAATGGAAGGAAGTCAATAGGAGAACAGATTCTCCAAAATTAATATTAAAAGGAAAACAAGCCCAAGAGTGAAAATGATGAATCTGGAAACAAAGTGACAAAGCTTGCAGTGATAACAGATGCTTTAGCTCACTTTTGGGTGGTTCAAGCTTAAAAACTATTATGAAGATTTATAAACAGTGATTATAGTTATTTTCCATATAGTTTTAGGGTTTAAAATTACATAAAAAAGGTTCTTTTTATTTTTTATTTATTGGTTTAACAGTGTTGAAACTAAATTCAAAAGGAAAAGATTATAACAATGAGAGGGAACATGAGTCAAGGAAGAAATTCTTTTATAGCAACCTATTTTCTTCTTCAAAAAGTAAATGTTACTCTAATAAGTCATGAAAGACACATTTATAACAGAAAATCAAATTATGAAATCATTGAACCCTGTTTTGGACCAAAAAGAAGCTTATTTTAGTCCTTTATTTCTATTTTTGCTAATTTTTGTCTTCTAAACCAGCCATTGCTATAGTAATAGTTTGTTGAAACCCTTCACATAATGTTATTATTTGTATAATAGACCTTGAAGCTGTATAAAGCCTTTTGCTGAATTACTTTTTAGCTTACAGGTAGTTTTACCCTCTTGGTAAAAGCTCAAACTTGCCTGTTGAGTATCAAAACCCTATCATCAAGTGAGTCCCAGACACTGTGACTAAATTCCAGGCCAAAAGTGATGAAGCTTTTAATGAATTTTGAAATTCTTTGCTCGTCAGAAAAGAGTTTTAGATAGGCTGGAACCCTTGGAGCCTTGATTCTTTCCACCAAAAACTTAATTTATCCAATCTATTTTTCTGTAATTGCCAATTATGTTTTATATTCAAATTTTTACACATTCAATTCAATTGAAAAAACTTCTTACACAAATTTCATCATTAACTTCTAATATGTAAATTTAAGCTCACTTATGTCATACATTTCCACATTTTAACTTTCCAATTGAAAATACTTCAATTCCTGATAGCTAGCTTCTATGCTGCACATCACACCTCAATTTTAGCAAAACAGTTCACAGTTAGCCCCAAATTTAATTTGACTTGAATTAAGGCTCAGAGTAATTTCAGATTTTAATACAGAACATACTCAAAACTCAATTTGAGCTTTTTTGGAGTTGAGTTACAGAAATTTCACTGAGAGGTGAACCTACGTGAACTTTGATGCAGGATCCTATGGTGAAACAATTCTCACGCTTTTATTTATTGGAAGAAAGCTATTTGATGGATCTTATTGAATTTTTTACAAAGGATCTTTCATTTTTATTATTTTTTCTTCTTTATTTAAAGTAAAAATATTGTCTTTACAATTTTTGTTCAAGTTTTATATTTACATTAATTTACTATCAAGATTTCATTATAGATTGTATTTTTATTATTAAGTATAACTTATTTTACTTCTTTTTGGTCTTTTGGGTAAATATAATACCTCTAAGGCTCTCAAAGTTTCTCCTGGTTCAATACTAATGAGCTTCACTTTCTTTTTAGTCAGATTAATGTTCCCAGTTATTAAACTCAGAAATTTTTTTCATAATCTGACACTATCATTAAAATACAATAAAATCCAATTTCTCATATTTTTCACTTCTAAACAATTTTATCTTAACTTGAAAAAGCTATTATGTTGACATTGAATTCACAAGAAAAAACTTATTAAACCTCAATATTTTCAAAATGATGTTTTTGTTTTTTTAACAGAATTCTTGAATAAATTTGGTTAAAAATCTTTAGAGTCAGAAATGTAAGTGAACGAAAAAATTAATTTTCTTTTAAAAAAAAAAATCAACCAAAAGACTTTCAACCATTATACCATATATCTTTTCAATTTGATGAAGTCCAATTCAAATCTCAAAAGTTTTCTTCAAAACAATACAAAAATCTGGCTTCACATACCATATTTCATTAATGAGAAATAAGAGCTCAGCAAAGTAAATTGAATGGAATGATTTTGAGATATTTGAATGAAGAAAAATGAATAAGATTATATGATTTTTTTGTTTTTCAATCCTTTTATCCCAAAAATCCTTTAGAGTTCTATAATAGACAAAACATTCAAACAAGACAATTAGCTATTTTCCTCTTCATCTTCCGGTAATTGTTTAGGAAGGGTTTCTTCCAAAGATGAATTTTAAACAAAAAATATGGGTTTTGATTTTAATAAACAATCAAAAAATGATTATAATTCTTCAACAATGAAAAAACTTAAGTAAAGTCTCCCAAAAGGATTATCATGAAATATCCATATAAACCATTAATCACTTATAATGAGTATGGTATTTCAAAAAAATTATTATTTAAAAGTGGTCAAATAGCTCCATTAACATGAAAAAAAAAACAGGAAAAAGCTTTACAAATAGAGCTTAACTTTGTTGATAATTTGTATTTTGAATATAAAATCTCAATGAATTTAACTCATAAATTCATGAATTCAAATGTTCAATGAATCCCACATCTTACTTCCTTCATTGTTTTCAATGCCTCAAACGCACTATCCTAAGCCCTTCTTGGTATTTTACAAAGCTTTTGGAAAATAAAATAATCTTACCTCTTGTAGGGCTGTCAAGGATTTGAAAGCCATTTCCACAGGTTTTTCAAGTATTTGATTTTGTCCCTTCAGAAATTGAAAGGGAGTTTTAGGGTTTTGAAAAGCTAAAATTTTAATTTTGATTCCCAAATAATAATATTTTAATAAATTCTTTGTTACATATTTTAGATCTTATTATTACTATCATTTTTTGTTCAATTGTCTTTTATTATTAATATCAAGTAAAAATTCAAATTATTTAGTTTAACTATTAATTTTATTCGTTATTATTTTCAGCTTTAAGTTTTTGTTTATCTCTATTTTAATATTTAGGAATTACTCATTGTTTAAATTTTTAATAAATTATTTTTTTTTCTTATATCAATCAATAAATTATTTTTAGTTCCAGCTTCTTTGGCTATTATTATTCTTTGAGTAGGATTTTGAATCATTTTTTTTCAATAATAAATAATTAATCATGATTTTTTTTATCTTTGATTCTAACTACTCATGAATAAGGATTAAAATAAATAATTTTTTTATTTTTATTCTGATTATTATTCTTTATTTGATTCAAATTTTGAATATTTCTACTCCCATAGGTGCTCTTGAGCAGTAACATTCATGGTATTTCAAAAAGAGTGGCTTTAGAACTCATATATAAGATTCTGAGTTCATGCTGGGTCATTATCCTTTAGTATATAATGTTAGGGCCCTAGCCACCACCCAGTTCTAAGGCCTGGGCCCATGAATTTTCAAAGGGATAAATGCCATGTTTCTGAAGCCCTTCATGTGTATTTTTTTTCTCTTGATATTTTTATCCCAGGATCATACTTTCTCAGAAAATTTGATTAAGAATAATCTCTAGGACATTCTTTCAAAATAAACAATACTTTCTTTCACTTCCTGGACCTTTCTCCTATCAAAATTAATTCTCAATGAAAAAAATTAGGAATTATTTCAAAACAATTCTATGATTTTCCATATTGTTCTAGATATTTTTAATGATCCAGCTTCTATTTTCAATTAGTTGTCAACTCTTTTAATCCCCAAGACTTACCTACTTCTTTGTGCATTAATTTGTAAACAAAATCCCTTGATTTGAATCAATGAAGCTTTAATATGATGTTATTTCCACACAAAGGATATTTTTATTTACTTGAAATTCATGTAAAGAAACCTTTGATATTCAAATAGGTCCATTTTAAATTAGAAAGAAACTTTTATTATTGAAGCCTTCCTTTGATTCAAATATTATTCATTTTTTCAAAAAAGAAGTATTAAAATACAAGTTATTTTACCCTACTTTAGGATTATCATCATGTTTACAATAACCTTTATGTATTTAAAAAATTTATAATGTAAGTTTCATAGATAATAAATTAAAGTATGTTTTCAAATAGGGTAGCTTATAAAAATAAATTGGCTTTCATTGAAATGAACTGATATACTTTATGCGTTCTTACCTATGATTTATTTTCCTCATCAGTTGTAATGATTTCGTTGTTTTTCACTTTCCAAGACCTTCTCAAGAAGCCTTAAGCCTTTTGGATCATTTGGTCCTAAAACAAAACTGAAATCCTGAAATAAAATACCTCAAAATTGGCCTAACCTAATGTAATAAAGAATTTCAGGGGATGAAAAGTCAATATTTGAGTATTTCATGAAAGAATTGATTTTTAGAGGAATGAATTCATTAATATATACATAAAGACTTCTCCTTTTTGTTATAAAATTAAAGAGTGGGATTTTTGGCCATAGAGGCCTGTCCCAAAAAATCAAACTAAAGATTTATTTCTTCTTGAAATAATCATATAATTAGTTTGAAACTATGTTTGAAAAATAAATTACATAGGCGGATATGCTTTTATATCTTACTTACTTATAATTTTCAAATTCAATATTCTGCTAATTTTGAAAAATTAGATTCAAAATCAAATTATGAAAAACATTTAGGATCTTCCAGACTCAAAAATTTTTAGGATAAATAATCTTTAGTAAAAGTGTCAATTAACTAATAATTAATGGAAAAAAGTCATTTTTCATGTGAATTTACCAACAACCTCGTCCATGAGAAATTGAGGTTTTTGAGTGGGTATCCTTGATGATTAAGAGTAAACCAATTGTTTTTTCATCCAATTAATATTTGGAAACGATTATTTATCTAACTCAATTTATTCAATACTAAAACCTGAGCTCAATTATTAATTATATTACAGAAATTTGAAAGAACAACCTTTCATTAAATAGAATGTAATACTACTTACTTTTCTTCTTGGAAACTCTTGAGTTCAATTATACCTGAATTTTTTTAGTATAAATTATTCATTTCATTTTCATTTGAACTATTTGGAAACAAAGATAATAAGTCTCTTCAATAGGTCATCAGGTTTCATAATTAATTTCAATTTAAATAATGTGAAATAATGCAAGTTCATTTTATAAACTATAATGTGGTTTGATAGCTTTGAATTTGGAAGATATGAAAACAACTCAAAATATCATATTCCATTTAAAAACCCAATTTTTAGTTAAGAAGACGATAAGGCCTTTGAGGTTTCTATGAAGTTCTTATATATTGACCATAAATATCACTTTCAGTTATCAAATAAAAAATCCAGAAGAAAAAAAATAATCTTAAGTGCAATACAAAATTGGCCTATATTATATAGTCATGCTTTCTTTTGGCTTAGAGGTCGATTTCTTTTATCTTTTGATTAGCCTCAAAATTTATTAATTTTTTTAATTAAAAAAAGCAAATTTTTTCCATTATAAAACATAATAAAGTGATTTTAATGCAGATTCAAATATAAATATTTCTTAACTTAGAAAAGAAAATCAATAAACTAAAAATTTATGTACTTCCTTTTTTTATAATAAAGAAAATATCAGTGATTATATTCTCAATTCTATTTTTGAACTTAAAATAAACAGAAAATGTGAATTTTCTTCTGTTTTCATGAATAAATTACACATGGAGCTCCTGATTGCATTTTCATCAATTTAATGATAAGAACTGAACGCAAACAATGTGGAAAAAATCTTACTTACTACCAATTTGCTTTATTTCAATATATCAAAAGGAAAAGAAAAAAATTCTATTCAAAATTTCATTTCTCAAAATAACATGAAGCATTTATAACTAAGCCCATTTTAATTCTACTTGATTTTCTCTTTTCAAAACATATATAAAATGAAATTTTTAAGCAAATATTTATGATAAGAGTTATTGGAGCTTTGACTTACCTTCAAGCTGACTATTTTTAAAGCAAATGATTAAGATCAATACAAGCTAATAAGCCCCTGATTCTGAATAGAAAATATAGTCTCAAACCCATAATCAAATATGAACTACCTCATTACTTGATTTTTCAATGAGAAAAATTAGAAGTTTTTTGAGCTAATTTTCATTTTTCAATAAATGTTTTTTCATTTTATAAAATGCAAAGAATTATGTTTTTTTTTCTCATTCACAAATGAAAAAAATAATTAATAAGAGAAGAAACAAGCTTTTTTTGAAATGAAGAGATATCTCAAATTTATACTAAGAATGGAGGAAATGACATCTGCATTTTTGTCTTTTTCAATAGCTACAAAAAAAAAACTTTCTAGATATCTAGAAAGCATAAAACTTGAAGCCCGATTTTTGTACTGAATGTTTCAAATGACTTTTTTCAATGAATTGTAATTAAATATAAAGTCTGAAAAAAATAATTTACTGAAGCACACTCCTCATGCTGAAATGTTATTTGCTATGCTTCAGGTATATTTCGTGCACTCAAAGGATGAGACACAACCCTAAAAACTGTAAAAAGTCAGTATATAACACACAAACACAAATACATGTATTATGTATTTGGAATTATTACACAACAGTACACTACTGCTCAAGGTGTAAAGTACATGAAATTTGATATGTGAAGCTTTATGTACATATTTTTGTTTTTTCCCTAGACTATAAAGATAGATTATTGTTATTTTTATATCTATACTTTCCAAAAATTTCAGGAATGATAATCACTTAAAGGAAGTATTTTTGAGTTATGATTAATTTCTAAAAGGATTAATTAAAAACAAATTATCTTCTTAATTTCTTTTTCATAATAATAAATGAATATATTTTTTGTTTTTGATACTGATAAATTAATTAGCGTGATCTTTTTTCTTGAAAAAAAAAGATTTTTTTTTGGATTTTATTTGAATTTTTTCTGTTTATTTTTTTTTAAAAAATTTTGTAGAAAGAAATTAAAAAAAAGATTTTTGTA
The DNA here is from genome assembly GCA_023105745.1 of Austropuccinia psidii. Lineage (NCBI taxonomy): Eukaryota > Fungi > Basidiomycota > Pucciniomycetes > Pucciniales > Sphaerophragmiaceae > Austropuccinia > Austropuccinia psidii. Next base: position 34,425,466 of record JALGQZ010000003.1, on the reverse strand, counting down.
TTATTTAATTAGGTTGTTTTTTTTGACCTCCCCATTTTTTGCATCTTAAAAAATAAATTCTCTTTTTTATCACAAAGAAAGAAATAATTAATTAATTAATTTCCAAACAAAAAAATAGTAACAATTTTTTTTTTTTTGAATTATCATCAAGCATAAAAAAAATAAGAAATTGAAGGATTTTTTTTTTTTAAAAAAAAAAAAACAAAACAGAAAAGGAAAGGAAAGTTTGTTTTTTTTAATTAAAAATTATTATTTTTTATATTTGATTTTTTATGAAAGAAAAACATTTTATTTTAAAAAGGATTTACTTTATTTTATAAAAAACCAAAAAAAACAAGTGTTTTTTTTTTAATAATTTGTTATTAAATTAATTGAAAAAAGATTTTTTGTTTTTTTTTTTTTTTTTGTTTAAAATAAATAGTCAAAAAATAAAAGATGAAAAAAAAAAGTTCTTTCGTTAAAATATTTAATATTTTAAAAAATTATAAGGAAAAAAAACTTTTTTTTTATAATTAAGGGCCTTTTCCGTGCATAAAAAAAACCCACCTTATATGGACTTGATCAAATTTTTTAAAAAATTTACTTTTTGAAAATATTATAAATTTATTTTAAGTGATAAGTGCAAAATAATTGCTTAATATTTTTTTTTTGCAGGGAAAAAAGCAAGTCATATGTACTTTTAGGTATCTGATTCCATTTTTCTCTCTTTTCCAATACTCTGCTCCAATGAATTCATCCTTCCTTTCAATGTAAAAAAATATTGTTAGAGTTCCTATGACAAGTTAGCAACCAAATTTGTCACCTAGCTAAACTCTAGCACACCCCAATTCAAAAAAGGCAAGTTCTCATACATGGACTTCCAATAAAAAAAGTTTTTTTTCTTGAAAAATATTCTACCTTGCATAAACTTGGGAAGTAAATAGATGGAGGGAATCTTAAAAAAGATCTATAGACAAAACTGGTTAAGGACTGGAATGATAAATTTTCCACTTAATTTGAGAAAAACTCAGGTTAAAAAAAATCAATATACAGTAAGCGTTTCATTTAATTTTCTGGTAATTTGTTTTAGAACTCATAAATGGTTAAATTTTCTAGATTAAATGACTGTTCACAAAAACTCAGATTTTTTTCTCCCTCATTGGTGCAGGGTTGGATGATAAGAAGCAAATAATAATTTCTGATGATGAATTATGGAAAAATCTTAAGGGAAACAATCCTAGTGATGGTTTTGAAAAGCTAAGGGGTATAGAATTTCCACATTGCAGCCTATGTTTTAAGTATTTTGGTGGAACCTATGCCACTGGCACTCTTTCCCAAATAGCTCCTCATTTTTTTTTGATTGATGGAACCAGAGATTAATATGCCACATGGTCCTTTCAGAATTATCAAAAATACCAATTTCAGGAAAGAGGCATGTGTCCCATAAAATTCTCCACTGTAGAGTCTTCTCCAAAACAAAATTGTCAAAGTATTTCAAAATCACCTCGCCAACTCAAAAGAATCAGTAATAAATGAAATAAAAAATATTGAAGCTTCTCTTGATAAGATCATAGCACAACCTTAAAGTTCTTCTCAGAAGCTGGGCACATTCCTTGACCCCAATAACTCATTAAAGCAAGAGGTTGAGATACTTCAAGAGAGGTATAATCAATACCTGATTGAATATAAATTATTCAAGGATTTAGAATTTGTAGAAAATAATTTCAAGGTACTAAATTTTCTTTCTATGTATGAGAATTTTGATTACACAATTAACTAGCTTCATTAAAATTGTAAATGAGAAATTTCACCTTGAACTTATATGAAAATAGAAGATAAATAATAAGATAAATAATAAAATAAATAATAAGATAAATAATAAGATAACTAATAAAATAAATAATAAGATAAATAATAAGATAAATAATAAGATAAATAATAAGATAAATAATAAGATAAATAATAAAATAAATAATAAGATAAATAATAAGATAAATAATAAGATAAATAATAAGATAAATAATAAGATAAATAATAAGATAAATAATAAGATAAATAATAAGATAAATAATAAGATAAATAATAAGATAAATAATAAGATAATTAAGAGAAATTGATTAAAATATTTTAATTTACCTAATATTTCTTAACACTTATTTCATATCAGATCTACCAAAAAATTGCAATATGAGCTCAATTTTTTGACTTTCCACAATAATGATCACCTTGTTGCTTCAAGGGGGCTGGTAATTTAAAATTTAATTTATGAAAAAGTTTTATTTCTAATAAATAATTAAGCTTATTTTCTAATATATAATTCTTGAATAACCTTATTTAAAAAGATAATATGATTTTTTTTTTTTTAAAGGTAATGAAAAAAAGGCTGAATCCCTGAAAAAAAAAAAAAAAATTTTTTTTTTTTTTGTATTTCATCTTGATTACACCAAATAACTCTTTCAAATATATTTTATAATGAAGAATTCATTAAGTTAAAGAGATTTTAATTTTTTTTCTTTATTTGAAATTTTATAAGATATCAACATAGTTTCAAAATTATTTTCAGATCTCAATTAGTTTATTAACATTAAACTTAAATGGGTCATCTCATTCAGATGGTACCATGTTTCTCAATATGGTGTCAAGAACCCTTTGCTTAGTTGGTAACCAGCATCAGCCAGGTAGTAATGATTAGGTGGAACATAAAATTGCTGTTCCAAAGTATGACCCAGAACTTTTGATTCATGCTTGCTCCCTTCCCATCCCACACATATGTAATATATTTAAGGGTCAGAATTGACTGCAATCATACCCTTACAGCTGTACCAAGGGCCTTTCTGTTGAGCTGATACCTTTTCAGGTATAAAAATTCCATCTAATTCTTCAATGAAGTGTCGAAAATGAAAATATGTTCTGGTTATTGGCTATCTCCTTGGGGATAACTGTACCAGGTGGCTGTTGGACATATTCAGGGTAAATGATTCAGAAGGCATTAATTGTGTTGTGAAATGAGCTTTGGATTTCATCTTGACCATGTTGGAAGAATTCCCCTGTTTTTTGAGTTAACTTCCCATTTTCTATTATATACAAGAACTGCATGACCTGCTCATGAACACTCATGAACTTTCTGTCTTTCATCATCCCATGTTGGATCAAATAATTTCTTAGGATAAAAAATAATTCTATGGGTATAGAAAGAATTTGTTGGAATCTATCTTATGGACTTTTCAATAAGTCTTTTGTTTACTCATGACTACAAAATAAACATTTATAAAAATCTTTGAATTATTGAAACTAAACTAAGATTAGATAGTTCAATAATAACAAGTATAAGTATAATATAAGAACCTTCTGTTTTTTTTTTTTTTTTTTTTTTTTAAAAAAAAAATTAAGTGATTTAATTTTTTTTTTGATTTATAGAATTTGATGAAAATCTAAAATAATTAATTTTAATAAATTTTAAAAAAAAAATATAAAATTATTTAAGATAAAAAAATCAATTTTTATTTTTTATTTAGTTAATTTATTCAAACTATTTACCAAAAAAAAAAAAAAAAAAAAAAGGCATTAAAAATTTTTTTTTTTTTTTTTTTTATTAAAAAAAAAATTAAAAAAAAAATTAAAAATAATAAATTAAAAAAAAAAAAAAGAGTTTATGAAGATTTTTTTTCAATAATAATAATAATAATAATATTTATGTATTTATGATATTGTTATCCAACAAAAAAAAAAAAAAAAAAAAAATTTTTTTTTTTTTTTTTGTATATATTTTATATATTATTTTTTAACTTTTTTTTTTTTTTTTTTTTTTTGGAAATTTTAGAATAATTTAATTTGATTTAATCAATTGTTTTTTTTTATGATTAAAATTTAGTAATTTATAAAAAAAAATAAATTCATATAAAATTTTTTTTTAAAAAAAAAAAAAAAAAAAAGAAAAAGAAAAAGAGAAGAAAAGTTTTTAAAAATTTAGTTTGGGGAGTGTGAGTTGCTTTTTTTTTTTCCTTTTGCAAAATTCATAATTTTTTTTTTTTTTTGGGGGTGGTGCCAGTGGTGGTGGTGTTAAATAGGTTTTGAAGATTTTAATATTTTTTTTAGTGTAGGTTTAATGTTTGAGAAAATGAAAGATTTTCATTTGAATTGAGGGGGTGGGGGAGGGGGGAGGAAACATAAAGGGTTTACTCATATGTGTATTTTAAAAAAACTCAAAAATTATTATTAATTCATTACTCTCACTTTTTTTTTACCAGAAAAAACCCTCAAAAAAGTGTTTTTTAATAATTTGTTATTAAAATAATTAACAAAAAATTCTTTTTTTTTTGAAAATGATTTTTTGTTGTTTTTTTTTGTTCTGAAAAAAAAGTAAAAAAATATGCAAAAAAAAGAAAAAAAAATAGATGAATAGAACTTTTTTTTTAGTCAAACTTGTTGAAGTTTTGAAAAAATGAGCAATTTTGCTAAATCATACGTTATTTCTCAAATAGAATTGGAATTTACTGAGTCTTTGCTGGGAGCATAGCCTTTACAATGCAGAAAAGAATACCTCATGAAGAGTGACCGTTGATAAGAAACTCAGGGCGCCACATTGAGATCAACTTATTGTTTACGTGTGAATTTGTAAAGTGATTTTTGCACAAGCTTTAGCACTCTGTAATGGTCAAGGAAACTTCCAAATATTCACAAATGAGTTTTGAGAGAATGGCTACCCAAAGGCACCTGGTGGCTTTCTCAAGTCACCAAACTAATTGGCAAATAGTTTTTAATGAGGAATTAGAATGCCTAAATACTGCTTTATAGTTGCAAAAGCTTGACCAAGGACTAAATACATGAATACTCTACTTTCATAAGATAATATGAGTCTTTTTGAGCCTCAATTGTTTACGTAAATGTCAGATACAAGCTTTTTTTTCTTACTTGAGAATTTTGGGCACTTAAGCCGGGGCAAGGACGGGGCATTGGCTAACGGCCTAGTTATTGGTACAAAGCATCTGTTAAAAATACAGCCAGCATCTCATCCAAAAAAATCATTTTGAATTTCTGATTGGCAATTTGAAACTATTAATTGAAACGTTTTCTAATAAATTTTTTTCCCCAGTTTCATGTAAGAGATCCACTTTATTCTGTTGAGAATTTCCATTGCTCAAGTCAATCAAGGTCGATAAATTAAATATAAATGAGCTCAACAACGGGAGCGAATTGGATTGATTTTGTTTTAAATTCAGTTTGTCGAATTTTGACACTAAATTGGACATGGTTGGAACTGCCTAAAAAGATGGAAAACAGTTTTAATAAGCTTTATGTAAAGTTTTGAATGGTTTCGACTTACTTGTTTCAATTTTCCATTATAAAGCAAAGAAATGACCAAGTTATTAGTCAAGCTATCTTTAATTTGGTCATTGTCGTCAATATTCAAAAGTGCGTTTTGACAAGTCGAGATGGCGGTTTCCCATTGACCACCTGCTACCAGACGTAAAACTTTCAAGGAGGCAATTTCAGCAGCGGAGAGTGATGATTTGTCAAGACTTTCGAGTAGTTTGTCGGCTCTTGCAAGGTCACCCGCTTCAATCCAGAGTCTGATTTCTTCTTGAATCCATCTAGGATGATTATCATTTTGTTCCAATTTTTGAAGCAAATCACTTGCTAGTTGTCGATCTGGCACAAAATGTCTTTTATGAGCTGATGGTTTTAAATTAATTGGGTCGATTATAGGGTCCACTATGAATCCATGACCAGAAAACAATGAAGCCAAGAGAAAAGTTAAATGACGAATTCGTGAGTTCCATAGTTCTAATTTTGATGTTTGTTGAGGACTAAAAATCAAGGGAGATGAGTTAACAAAAGGTGTAAAACTCAAAAAAGGCCAGGGGATTTTTAAGCAAACTTTGAATAAAAGGAAACCATTCTCTTACAACCTTCGATTAATTCATATAGACAATCGATCGTTTTCATGACTGATTGGTGTTGATATGGTTTTAGTAAGATGGGTAATCTAGCTCTTAAGATGAGGATTGAAAAAGGGATTATATCTCTGATAGGTTTTGATTGTAATGATGAGTTTTTTGATGATGAATTGATTTGATGAGTTGAATTTAATAAAAAATCATTCAAAGAAAAAGTTTGAGAGATGGTATGAAAAAATGTATTGAATTCTTTTGATAATAAAATTGGTAATTTCAATTGATATAGTGATTCGAACCTATATGACCATAACTTTTTAAGAATGAAGATTTGATTAAAAAGAAGCCAATGATCATTAAGGATGAGCGGATTTCGTTCTGAAAGAGAAAACAAACTTGTAAGATGCATTTTGTATTAGAAGGTTCTGATTGAATGATTTCTTCTCTGGCGTGATTGGCTAGAGCCCTCCAAGAATAAGTTTGCTAAACCAAATTGGATGAATGAGATGAAGGATTTCAAAAAGATAAGTTAAGATGATCTATAACTATTTAAAGTGATAACTTACGATTAATTCTTGAGCTGAAATACCTGACTGATTGAATTCTTGTTTAAGCTGAACAGATTTTTGAGCGTGATCTGGAAGAAATTGATTGATTAATGGTTGAGAACCGATTGACTTTTTTATCATAAAAAATAAATTTTGATTAGGATAGCTAACAAGTGGAGGATTATTTGAAAGGATGAAAGAGTTGATTTAACTGACGGATGGTAGTCGGCAAAAGAGACTTGAATTGGTCAATCCTGGGATATAAATTTCATCAATTTCATCTTGACCTTGGTGATCTTGATCTAAACCAAGATTTGTGGATGGTTGATTTCGATCTTGACGATCTCGATCTTGAGCAAGTTGTTGCTCTAGATTCTGATGAGCTTTAGGCGCTAGATGGTGAGTTGATTGAGCTGAGATCGCTGGATCAGTCCGGATGATTGGATTGGATGATTGATGGCGGTCGAGTTGAGGCGAGAGATCAGCGAGCGATGACGTATGGAGTGAGTTTCCTTGGAGTATTTGATGATTATGAATTGAAGCTGATGGCGAGGACTGATCATTTTGCATGATTTGAGTGGTTGAATTTTTGAGAGGGAAGACGCTCCGAGTGAAATGACGTTGGTTCACAGCAAACTCTGAAGATGATTGGGTGATTGGGCATAAAATTGTGACTGACGGAATCGAAGCCAGGGCTGCTGCAATGTTGTGAGTACTTCTTAGGCTGGAATGGCTGGGGTCTTGATCACTTTATGTGGATTTATTATGACAAAAGCTACAAAAGTTGATTTTACCACCAAATTCAGTCACTCAACTAAATTAATTAGTCAAAATTGAAAAAGATGAAAAAATGCATTCAAATTGAAAATCAATTATACAAAAAATGAGAAAATTTAATATGAATTAAATAAAAAAAGATTTATTCTTAAGATTTCTATTGAGAATATACTAAAGTTATTTTCAAGATTACTATTTTTTATCTATGACTCAAATTAAATCATTTCTCATTCCAGTGGTATTAGAAATAACCATATGATGACTTCTAATTATTTTCCAAAAGATATTTTTTCAGAAAACCTTAAATGTTTTGGAAAATCAAAATTTTAGAAAAATCAAAAAGCTCAAAAACATTTTATATTCATTATTAATTTAAGCTCGCACTTTTTTATTAAAATGAGTTCCCTTAAAATTTTTTGCAACATAAAGTCTTTTTAATCAAAGCTTTTAGTTAAGAGACAATTACATTTCAAGAAACTTTAATAAGATTTTTATTAAGCACTCTTAAATTTATAAATCATTATCTGAGGTTTAAATTTTTCAATTTTAAACTATTTTTAAATCATAAACTTAGGAAACTTAATATGAAATTAGAATTAATTATATTAATTAGATAATATTTCAATCCTCAATACAATGACTTTCAAATTGGAAAAAAAAAAGATGAGGTAATCTCATGCCTTAGGTTTGTAGATTGCAGGTAGATGATCTCTTTAATAACTCTATCATGCATATTTCAATGTGCTCCATTGTATATAAAGGAAATTTGTCAGGCTAAGTCTATGATAAAGTGATAATAATAGTATATACAACTTTAACTATGACTGTGACATGGATAAAATGATAATAAAAGAATTTTTAATTGATAATTAAGGGCTTTACTGAAAGGATTTAGTGGTGGTGAGCACTGTTGAAAGCCCTGGGTACAGCTTTACCAACTGGATTATTATAATAAAGTCTATAATAATTGAAAATATAATTATACCTCATTATTTCCAAGAGTATAACTGTTTTTGACAGTTGTACTATGTAGGAATTCAAGAGCAGGATTAGGAAACCTTTTATGGTGGAGAAAAGGCCTCCTTTTATCCTAAAATGGGTTGGAATGGCCCTCTAGGCCATCCACATAGAGGAAGTGAAGAGTTTTTCACTTCAGAGTACTGGCTTGTGGTTTCCACAAAGACTGTATACACTGTATTGGGCTCAGATGTGGCTTTGAAACCACATCTGGGCAGTTTTCACCAATACAGGGTGAAAACTTTGATCTGGGGACCACACAGCCCTCTTCTGATGTGTATGATGTGTAGAATGCTGTACAGAACCTGTATGGGACCCCAATATTGAATTAACCATGAGGTATCAAAGTATAAACATACTTCTTAGTCTGTTTGACACCTCATAATCAAAGCTGTGGGATATTATCCCACAGTAAAGGTGTATTGGCCCAATTGTGGGATTTTAACCTTAAAACTGCTATACCTTTGTCAGTTTTTGAGATATTTAGCTCAAAGTTGGTTCTTTATGTAACCCAGGATGAGATCTACACAATGGTACCTCATTTGGTATGGGTAACATTGCATATGGCAAAGTTATGCCATGTACAAGTTTTGTTATTTAGACATATCATTTTCTCAATATCTGTATGGAGCTTGTTTGCCCCATAACTTTTGTTCTACATGAGATATGGAGAAATGAAAGGCACTATAAGATAGCCCTGATTGTTCTATTTTTCAAAAAGACTGCACTTTAAGTATCTCACACTAAAATTGTAGAAGTTAGATGAGAAGTGAATATTTTGTTCACCCTTATATGACCTTATTTTGGCCATAACTTCTGTAATTTTGGTGTTAGCCCAATTTGGCTAGTACCATTGGATAGCCAAAGCTTAGAGCTTCAATTTGAATACCCATTTTCTGGGGTTAAGCCTCTCCCTCTGGATTTCAAATGAGAGGTGAAAATTAAGGTTTATGCTCAGCAACAACTTTGAGCAGGAATAAATTTGTTATTCTTTGTCCTATGATGATGGGACTTGTATATTTGGAAACAGGTGAGTTTCCCCTTTCTTTTGATACCTTTTGAGCTAATTTGGCTCAGATCCATGTTTTGGTGGTATCTTGGCTCTACCATTGGTTGATGGTATTTGGCTGTCATGCTTGTCCTCTGGTTTTGAGTCACAGGCTAACATACCCTCCCTCCAACAAAGGCTCATCATTGATGAGACTTTTCAGTCCTCCTAGAGGCCCTTAATCTCCTTAGATGAAGTTTCTCATCTGGTATGGCATCCTCTGACAACCATTTGTCTTTGTCTGCTGTCTGGTTTTTAAATCTGGAAAAGTCCTGTCTTTGATCTTTACTATTCAGTCTAATCTTCCTAGCCTTGATGATCTTCTTCACAGGCCCAAGGGAGTCTTCCACTTCCACTATGTCTGGAAGGGTGGTAGTATTCTTTCTGGAGGGGAACTTGTCCTTTCCTGTCTGAAAGTATGGTTTGACCAGACTCACTGGGAATACTGGGTGTTTACTGGAGAATTCCTCTGTGAGTCTAACCTCCACTTCATTTTTACCTATCAATTTAATGATAGTGAAGGGCCCCACAAATGAATCTCTCATTTTCTTTGGTCCATTGAGATGATTGAAGTTGAATGTAGACACTAACACTTGGTCCCCTTCTTTGAAGTATGGTTGCTTATGTATCTTGTCATACCTCTGCTTGTTGTATTATTTAGCTTCAGTTATGCACTTAGCAGCTGTGTCACAAGCTCTCTTCCACATGTCATGAAAGTACTTGGCTGTGGGGTGTATAGTTAGAAGATTTTTCTTCAGGTGATCCACAGGCAATAAGGGGTTCCATCCTTTTTTACCAGTGAGGGTGATTTCCTTGTGGTAGAGTTCTGGCTTGCATTGTAAGCTAGCTGGACTTATGGGAGAAGTGTAACCCATTCATGGGTATATCCTTCATGGTCCTTATATTCCATGCCATATTCACAGAACCTTCTAATGATGTCCTCCATTGTTTGGATCATCCTCTCAGCTAAACCATCTGTTTGTGAATGGTAAGCTTTAGAAAACAAACGTTTTGTGCACAGCATGTCATAAAGGTTGGTCCAAAATTGTAAGGTTTGTCTATGAAACTCTTGATAATAGTAGCAAAATCAAGAGTACTATGACTGTCCTCAATAGAAATATATAATATAATAAAATATTATAACCACAAAATTAAATATAATTATTAAAAATAATTATATAAAAAAATAAATTTAATTATTATTATAAAAATATAATAATAATAATTATAGGGTGTTGGTAAACACACGTAATTATATGTTAAAAAGACATAAGGGGTGGTTTTTGAATGGAATATGGCTATTTATGGCATTTTTAAGGCCATTAATGGCATTATAAATGCAATAAAGGTCATTATTGATTCCATAAATGGAATTGTTAATTCCATTTATGGTATTTTGAAGGCCATGAATGCCATTTATGGCATTGTTAAGGCCACAAATGACATTAACAATGCCATTTATGGAAACTTTAAGGCTATAAATGACATTAACAATGCCATAAATGGCATTAATGGCCTTAAAAATGCCATTCATGGCATTGTTAATGTCATTTATAGCCTTACCAATTCCATAAATGGCATTTTTAATGGCATTTATAGCCTTAAAAATTCCATAAATGGCATTGTTATTGTCATTTTTGGCCTTAATATTTTTAGTAAAAACACATAAGGGCTTACGTGTGTTTACCAACACCCTAATTATAATAAATTATAATTATTCTATTATTGTTATAGTCACTGACAGTTATAACAATAAGAAGTGTAAAGCTCTTAATGAGACAATTACATGTGGAAAATATGAATATTAACCACTTATAAGTAATATAAATATTACTTATAGAAGAATTAATCACACACTGTGCATAAATAATTCTTATAGAATGAAAATTCTATATAAAAAAAATACAGAACTTTAGAGAAAACTTACTTATAATATTTATTTGATACAACAAGTCAAACAACAACAGTTATTATATTAAATAATAATTATAAGTTATAAACACGCCAAAAATCAATAATTTCAAAGATAAAACAACTTTTTATAATAAGAATTATGATTAAAGAGTTTTCAAGAGGAATTTGTGCATTTTAAAAGACATTTAAGATGATTAATTTTATATAATAAAATATATTATTGGTGATTACAACAATAATATAAATTCTATGATTTCAATTCTTTAATTTTAATTAATGAAAAATAAAATAACTTAAGAATTACTTTAATAATAAGATTTTATTTTTAATAAAACTTTACCTGTTTAAATTTCTAATATAATTGGATTGATAATGATTGATGGACAAAAACAGTGATGAAAAGACTCTTTTTATGTCTTCAGAGCAGCTCTCATGATTCATAATGAATATAGAGGGCGTGCTCAGGCCAAAACTGAAAAACCATACTTAAAAACAAAGTTCTTAACTTAAGGCAACTTGTTTTTAATTCCAATTTAAAGTTACCAGTGTTATTCTTAACTCCATGTAACTTTAATCCTCATTTAAACTAATTATTTTGAGTTTTTAATATAAATAAACTTATTTATATTAAATTTCATCACATGAACAACTTAAAAATAGAGTTTCAAGCAGAAATCTCTTAAACTCAATCTTTAATTAATTTTTAAAGAAATTATAATTTTCTTTGAGCTTTGATTGAAAGAGTAAATTTCCACGCTAATTACCCAGAAAATTTATTTATAAAGGATACTTAAAATTTGATTTATATGTAGATAATATCAAATTGCAAGCTGTGTGAAATTTTCAAGCAAATCCATTAAGAATTGGATTTTTAATGAATTTTTGAAGTTATTTCTATTTTTCCACATAAAATAGCAATACACACCAAACCTTAAGTTTTGATAAGATTTTAATGCTTGTAACCTTAAATTTTTAAGCTTAATTAAGCTTTGACAGTTCTTAAAACATTGAATTCAAGCCTGAATATTGGGATTTACCCTCTGGCGGCTTGAAATTCCTGTTTAATTTGGGATAAAACCAGTTTAAACTTTAATGTTGGATCAAAGTCTAATCTTAAAGTTTAAATAAGGTTGAAAATCCTGCAATACAGGTGGAAAACCTTAATTGAATCCTTGCAGATCCAAAAAGTTGGGTAACCCAGCTCTATTTGGTCTTTTTCCTTTGTCCCACCTTTTTGCGTGGATTTTGCCCTTTTATATATTTAAAGCCATACTATGGCCTTAAGCCCTTTTAAATTGAGCTCACGCAGGATTTACATTCTGTATGGCAAATACTTAGCCAATTCAGTAAATATACACCACACCTCAATTTTAACTAAAATTTTGGTAAGTTTGCATAAACCTTATGCAACTTTAAATTTAAGCTTATTTAAGCTTAAATTTAACAATTTTAAAAAAATGTTAAAAAAGTTACATTAGTACTGTGAGATTATCAAATCTTCTAATAACATAAGAAATAAGTGTTTTTGGGTATAACACCTTATGGATGTGCCCTAGGTTATTTTTGTTGTAGAATCCAAAAATGACATAATATTTATAACTTTGTTTATCCAAAAAAAATTTATACTTATTTTTTGTTATTTTTTATTTTAAATTCAATTAAAAAGTCTATTGAAGACAAATTTAAATGTGTATAAAGTTGTTTGTGGCCTTATGGGTATGTTATACATACCTCACAGGCTCACATGTAGCATATTAAACCTTCCCTTGGTTCACCATCTACAATTTGTCTTTGGTGCAGGGAAGCTCCAAATCATTGACTGAAAGCTGCATCTATGTACAATGTGAATGGTAATTCAAAATCAGGGATTATCAGGACAGGTGCATTAGTGAGTTCATGTTTGATCCTATCATATGCATCTCTCCTTTCCTTGGTAATTTCATAAACTACATCTCTTGAACATAACTTGTATAGACTACTAGTTATGTGAGCAATTATTTTGATGTTGTTTCTGCAGCAGCTAGGAAATCTGAGGAAATATTTCATCTCTTTGATGTTCTTTGGTACTGGCTTTTGCAGTACTGCTGCTACTTTATTTTGGTCTATGGCCAGAATAAGGCCTGATACTTTATGTCCTAGTGCCAGTAATTCTTGTTGGCCAAAATTGCACTTCTTAAGTGAACTTTTCAGATTGATGGGCCTGAATTTACTAAGTACTCTGTCTATGTACTGCACATGGTGCTTCCATGTCTCTGAGTGTATAATGATTTCATCAATATATACTACCATTGAGCCTACTAATATTTCTTCTTGAAATATTGTGTCCATCATCCTCTGGGGTTGGTGGATTTTTGATTCCAAATGGCATTCTTGTATACTCATATATACCCATATGGCATATAATTCTGAGTAACTTCATGAAGTTTGGTTTAACTCCATTATGGTGGAAATCTTTCATACAATCCATCTTGGTTATATATTTGGCTTTTGCCAGTTTATCTAGGGCATGTGGTATCCTTGGTGTGGGATACCTATCACCTTCTGTGTAGTTATTTAGGGCTCTGAAATCCCCATGCAACATAGATTTGCAATCATTCCAAGTGATAAGGACAGAACTGGTGATTTCCACTATTTCATTGTGGCCTATCTTCCTGATGACATCCATGTCTAGTAATTAATTGATGTGTTTCTCAATTTCTTTCTGAGTTTTCAGGCTTGACAGATATGGAGGTCTTCTCTGCATGGGTGGATAAGGTCTTTCAATATCCAGATATAAATCTATATCATGGCCTCTGATTTTGCCCAAGGGTTCTTCACCAATGGCAAATGCTGGTCTATTTTTCCTCAGCATTTTCAGTAAACTGAGTCTTTTTCTACTGGTGAGGGTGGTACTGAATTGGCCTTCTCTGAATTCATTCAGTAATTCTTCTAGAGGGTCATGGGTGGACATCTGGTATATGTCAAGTGAAAATTTATTTTCCTTGTTTGTACCTATGGTGATGTGTCTGTTCTTACTATTGCAAATATCAATGCCATACATCCTATGGTAATCTGTTCCCAGTAAGAATCCTTGTATATGAGCATCATCAAGCACAACAAACTCTGGGTAGATTCTGATATTACCTTTCCTATGGGTATAATTATCTCTTTGATAATTCTCTCAATGGATGTAATCTTCCCTGATGCACTTTCAAATTTTTTTGCCTTAGTTGGAAAGAGCTGCTTTTCGCAATTTTGGAAGTGGTTTATCAGATAATATTTGGCCACTATTGAGCAGTGTGCACCACTGTCAATGATCAATGGATGTTGAGAATTGCCAATACAAACAGCTATCTTTGTGGATGTCCCAAGTATTGTGGTATTCCATACCATTTTTTTTCACCAGGCTCAAGCTCATAGTACCTTATAACAGCAGAAAATCCAGCCTACAGGCAGACTTACACTCAAATTTTACACCAAAAGGTCAATTTTACAGCAAGAAGCTGGATTTAACTCATAAAACCATGGCACAGGCACCAAAGGGAAGTGTATGTGTTTAAATAAATTATTCAATTTCATTATGCATATCCAAAAAAATCAAGTTACATATAGCAAACTAGTTACAACAAATAAGGTACCACCCTTTAAATTAAACACCCCACCCAGCTTTACACCCCCTTACAGCCACAGGAGTACCTTATCTTATATCCAAAGTAACCCCACTGGAAACCTTAAAACAGAATCAGATTTATTTACACCACTCATCACCTCATGCAAACCAAAGCTAGTTACAACAGGCTGCATGCAGTACACAATTTTAATTAAATCTCAACCACATGACTATGCACAGCATGTGTCAAACTCAAAAATCACATCATCTCATACATAACAGTAAATTTACCAGTACAACAAATTATCACCTGACTTCATTTTAAAGTTCAAAAAGAAGAAAAACAACCATGACACCTGCATAAATTACACAGCCACTTCTACCAAACCTAAAATAGGACATATGCAAAGGAATTACAAGGTCATCATGTGATACTGCATCCACCAACAGAATATCATGTGACAAGAAAGAGGCTGTGCACAACAAAAATCCCCAGCCAAAATTGAATCACCTCATGTATGCAAGGAAAATTCAAGAATATCACATCATAATTAGTTCACCAAAAGACAATCATGTGATAAATGGAGGCTGTGCAGAGAGAAAATTATCACCAAACCTTAAATCACCTGACCCATGCAAGAAAGGTCCTCACCAAAAACAGAGTCACATGATGAAATCAAAAGGAATTAAAGTGGAAAAAGACAGCTCCCATGGAGGGCCCCCTGGGCTCCCAAAAGGTAGAAATAGAGGGGCTCTCTCCCCCAAATTTCAAAATACCCCCCATGCAAATTATATCCACTGCACAGTAGGAGCATAGGAATAATTCATCCCTCACCTGGGAGGTAGTCTAGAAAATTATAGTGAATTTTACTTGCCCAGTAGCTAAGCTCAGTGGAAGTATAGTGTTGAAGATTACCCAGTAGCTAAGCTCAGTGGAATGTTATTATTTAAAATAAAAAATTATTATTAAATTATCCAGAACCCAAGATTAGGGTTGCTACTCTATTAAAATATTTTATCCAGTAAAATTAACACCATTTATCAAGACTTAAAAATAACTTACCCCTTTAAAAATCCAATATCAAAGAATCTTACCTCTTAAATTTAACAAATAAAATTTTATATTATTATTAACCACTCCTAAAAAAAATAACAAACCTTTAAAAAAAATTATTTTACTCTATTATAACTTTAACTTAAGAAAATTACTGTTATCAAAACTCATAAAATTTTCCAGAAAACCTTAGATAACCCATCTTACCAAGGATTTAACACCAAGAAGAAACAACTCACCCCAATTCCACTAAAAAAAATATTAAAATTCAACAGACAAGTATTTCATTAAAATCTCAAAGTTAACCAAAATTACTGACATTATTTTTCATATTATTTATTGAATAGGTCTGATCTGAGACTGCTGAATTTTTTCTTATGCAGTTGTAAAAGCCACATAACAATTTTATTTTGGTTTGTGAGCTCCAAGGAAGATTTTGTTCAGTATTTTAGGAGGGGCAGGCAATACACCCTTGCCACCCTTGGTTACAGGAGTTATTAGCAATTCAAAACTAGTTACCTGTGATTTCCCCCTCCAGGTACTGCCTCATTTTAATCCCACACAAGAGGAGTTCCCACATCTGGTGTCCCAACAGTGGCAGACAACCTCAACTTCAATAAAAAAAATCAATTAAATTACAATAAAAAAAATCCTTAACTACTCCAAGAACACTATTTTTATAGCAAAAAAATGGATTCAAATAATCAAAATCAGCCCAAACCATCATCTCAAGAATCTGAATCATCAACTCACTCTGACCATTACTATTATCCACCAAAGCAAGAAACAGAACCAGGGGAGGAATCAAATAAATACTCTAATTTTCCTATTGCAACACCAAGAACCAATAAAAGGGACTTGAAGGTTGTGGAAAAATTCTTCCTTGATCTCCTGGAAAGAAATAAAATCAGTAACTCAATACCAGAATCAAAGGGAGAAATAAATAAATCAAAAATGGATAAACCTTCATCATCAAAATTACCTTGTAGTATTGAAGAAATCCAGGAGGAAAACTTCAATGAAGAAACTGTTGAAGGACAGGAAGAAATGTCTTCAACAGAGAGACTTCAGCAGAAGATGCTAGAAATGCAAGCAGAATTACTAGCACGAATCCAAAAAGAAGGAAAAAATAAATCATCAAGTTATACTCCACAAAATAGTCCACTTGAAGAACAGACCACCCTTCCAAGATCATTCAGGCCACATGGATCACCTTCACCTTATTCTAGACCCATGGCCACATCAACACCTTATACAGAACAAAGACAAAGTACCTTACCAAGAACAGTCAACATTTCTTCCCAAATGCCAACTCCATTACATCAAGAAATTCCAAGAAACACTACTCCAATAGTGAAAATCAGAGCCAAGGACTATAGCTTGTGGTTTGATGGAAAGGATGTTGAAAGATTCATCAAGAAAGTTAAAAATATTGCAGAAATTGAAGGAGCAAGTGGAAGAGACATTGCAAGACAAATAGCATTTTGGACAAAAGATGAAGAAATCAGTTATCATATTGAAGGAATGCCAGGATATGAAACAGCTGATTGGGATCAATTAAAAGTGGATATGAAAAGAAGATGGGGAACAGTCTCACCTGAAAGAAGATACAGATTATCCTCAATCACTGAATTGTTCACAAAAACTCAACAAGAAGGTGGAATAAGAAACATGACTCAATACAGAAAATTCATTGGGGAATATGAAGCAATCATCACTTACCTCAAAAGATACCAATATATACAAGGTGATATCAATCATAACCAGGAAATATTGGCCAGCCTTTCCACTAGTGTTCAAGAATCAATTTACAAAGAAATGATTAAAGACAGAGCTATGGTTCAAGTCTTGGATGGAGGTTACATCATACCAAGATTGGATATTTTGAAATTATACATTGAACAAGACTTGGAGGCCAAGGTACTTATTCAACAAAAAGAATTTTCTAAACCAAAACCTCCAGAAAAGAAAACAAGATTTGAGGATGAAAGCTGGGATGAAGTTTTAAAACAAGTAAAAGAACTCACCCAAAAGATCAAAAATCCTCCACAACCAGAACCTCAGCCAAGAAATGAGGGAAAAGAATCAGTTAAAGAAGTTTTGAATCAACTCAAAACCCTTTCAGAAGCAGTTAATACACCAAGAAGGAACTGGAACAACAATCAAGAGCAAAGATTCCCTCAAAATAATCAGCCATATAGGCCAAGGAATCCCTTACCACCATTTTCATCCAGTTATCAACCTTACATACCAGCTCAAATGGCTCCAAGACCACCATTGAAGTGTGCTTACTGCAAGGAAGAAGGTCATACAGCAACTAGATGCACTCACCTTGCTGAAGATTTGGACAAAAGGATTGTCAGAACCCAAGGAGCATCTTACCTCTTCCCCAACTATCAGAGAGTACCTATGGAAGGAAATGAAAGTGCCAAAAACATAGTCAGGGCTTTGGCAAAAGATCAAGCAGAACTCAACAAGAAATTTATGGAAAAACCTACTGTAAAACCAAAACCAGAAGAAGAGATTAAGCCCACTGAAAAGAAATCAGATGATAAAACAACCTCAATTGCTCATGTTGAAGATTGGTCAAATTGGAAACCACCTACCATTTCATCAGCCAATGACCCTTTTGAATCACATATTGGACTAAGACAGACAAAACAAAGGTGGGAAAGACAATCCCAAAATCAAGAGCCAAATAAAAAAGCAGAAATTCCAGGATCTTACATTGAAGAAGAAAAGGAAGAAGAAAGAGTAATAATTCCCACCAAATTCCAAAATTCAAATATTCTAAAACCAGACCAACCTGAGGAGGAAATTGAAAATATTGCCAATAAAAATGAAGATGAAGAAATTCCAAAACAAGAAAAGAAAGTCAGCAAGCCTCAAAAGAAAAAAGTTGAAACTAAATTGGAAATGGACAAAATTATTAAGAAAATTATGCAACAAAAGATCAACCTCACCATTGAAGAAATTTTGAGGATGTCACCAAATTTTGTCCATAAATTACAGGAATTATCAGAAAAAGACAAGGAAAAAATTAAATCACTCAACTCAATGGATCTTCAAGAAAGACTATTAACATTTGGGTTCAAAGAAATACCAAAGCCCAAGATTCATTATGCGTGTCCTTTGGGATTTATGGAAATCTTTATTGGAAGGGAAGAATATCCTATCAGAGCATTAGTGGACACTGGAGCAGAACTCAACATTATACCAGAAGAAATAGCAATCAAAGCCTCGCTCACAACAAGAAATCTTAACATGAACCTTAGGGGAATTGGGGGCCATACCACTTCATTGGTTGCACTTTCAGAAATTACTCCAATCATTTTGGCTTCAGGTGAAGAAACTCTAATTCACTTCTTCATTGCAAAAGGATCTGTCCATACAGTACTTGGAAGACCTTTCTTGGCAGACAACAATATCAGACTAGAATTCTCCCATAAACAAGGTGAAATACTAAGCTATCAAGAACCTGATGGAAGAAGATTATGCATGCCAATATGCAAGCCTCAAGCACTTGGATGGCAAACTGGACCACCTAGAGGAATGGACTTATGCAATATGGCAACATTGGTCAGAAATAACCCAGGAAAGAAGTTTCAAAATGCAAAAAGAGACAATACCATAATCAATTTAACCCATAAGACCCAAGAGTTATCCATATCTCCAAAAAGTGATGAATTTGGTCAAGATTTACAAAATACCCAATGGCCAAACAACCTCAAAAGACAACTTGAAGACTCAACCTCCAAAGATGAATTACCCAATATAAATTACAAGCTAATTAACAGTAAGGAAGAAATATTCCAGATTTTAGTAGATGGAAATGAGAAAATAAATGGAAACCCTTTCAAAACTAAACCCAAAAGGAAGGAAGTCAGATTTAGTGAACATCATGAGCTTTCAGATAAAGAAACTATCAATGAAATAGAAAAAGACCTCAAAATTATGGAAGAAAGAGACAAAAATCTAAAAGATACATACCATATCAACTTCTTGGACAGACCATTGAACAACCAAGAAGAACCTTATGAATGGCAACTGGAAAACCCTGAATTTATCCAGAAACCTCCCAATGAAGAGGATGAAACAGAATACATCTTAGAAAATGAATACAATTACATTTACCTGCCATACATCACCTTTGAAGACATTTATGGGGATGAAGCTCAAGAAATTTTATTTGAAGATAAATACTTATGTCACCTTCCAGGAGCAAACTTGAACAATATCCAATTCTTAGATCTATTAACTGAAGAGGGAATTAAAGGTAACCTTGACAATCAACTTTGGGATGAAATATTTGAAATGGCCACACTACCAAGAAGAGGACTTTACTTCAATCAAATTTGGGCCCAGTGGTACCTTGGATTAAATGGATCAACATATCAAACTGGAAGACTGAAATGGGTTGGAGATGGATATATATTCATTGATGAAGACTTATGGTGGTCAGAATTTCCATCAGAACAAGAAATTGAGGAAAGAAATGCCTTTTTGGAAGCCCTCAAAGATCTTATTTTGGCCAGATTACTCAACAGACACTTACCTTTCCCACTTGGGGGAGCTCAACTTTGAATAAAACCAACAAAATCAAGATTTTTTCTCTAAAATGTATCAGTATCACCCATAAAATGTATCATTAGTTTCTTTTTTTATTTTATTTCATTTTTTTCTCTCAATGGGCAGTGCCTTCCTGCCTTAACAAAGAAGACATTCATCAACAAATTACTTCTTAAAAAAAAAAACTTACAAAAATATATCAATCACTTTCACAATGTCCAATTCACCAATTTTTGGATCCTATGGGGATGAATTAATAAAAGAAGACCAAGTTATCAATGAAGAACTTCATTGGTCACCAGAAGATGAAGATTTCAATAAAGAGACCCTTTGGCACTTTAAGGATACTTCATCAATATCAAGAAACCAAGAAATTGAAGAAATCAAGGAATTGCTGAATATTTTGGAGGTTTCTGACAAAACCAATGATCAAATTACTCAAGAATTAATGGACCAATTCGATTTCAAACCATCAAGGCCCATCTTGAAGACACATAAAAGCTCTAAAAATCAAAAATCAAACAAAATAGTAAGATTTAAAATCATAAATCACTAGGCAGTGACCTCCTGCCTTATCAAAGAGGAAATTCAAAATCAAATAAAATAGTCAGAATTCAAATTAAATCATCACTAGGCAGTGACCTCCTGCCTTATCAAAGAGGAAAATCATTTCTTAGCAACCAAAATCACCATTTTCCTTCACCAAAACACAATCATCACTAGGCAGTGACCTCCTGCCTTATCAAAGAGGGAAATAATTTCTTATCAACCAAAATCACCAATTTTCTTCACCAAAACCCAATGATCACTAGGCAGTGACCTCCTGCCTTATCAAAGGGGAAAATAAATTCTTATCAATAAAAATCATCAATTTCACTCACCCAAATCATATCATCACTAGGAAGTGACCTCCTGCCTTATCAAAGAGGAATATCCCATTCTTACCCAAAATTATCATCCAATCAAAATAAACTTGATACCATTTCCAATTCATCTTGCCTTTCACACTTCAAAATTCACTAAATCCTTCAAAAATGGAGTCATGGCCATTACTTGATGAAAATCCCTGGTCATTGGACACAGATATTAGCTGGATAAAAGAAAAAGAAGACTGGGATTCTTTCTGTCAAGACTACTTCTTTAAAAGTCTAAAAAGAGAGAAATGGAGGGGAGGAAGAGTTCTCAAACAAGAATTAGTGAAGAAGGTACTTAGTCAAAGGAGTTAATTAGAAGAAAAACCACCTGCTAAGTCCTCAATTCCATGCTTAATAATCCATACTATTTCCATTTATATTATTATTGTTTATTTCTTCAATTTTTTTATTTACCATTTCTTATCTTTCCTCTTTACAATTCAATTCTTTTTCTTATTAAAAAAAAGTAACACAAAATAAAATATCAAAAATTTAAAAAATCAGCTTCAATTAATATAAGCTTTGAAGGAATAAGTAGAACATAAGCTTACCTAATGTCAAATGTTTTTTCTTATACTTATATTTATTTATCTTTTACTAAAAATCAAAAAAAAAATCAAACTAGTATTAAATTTAAAATACTGAAAAAAAAAGAGAAAAGAAAAACACAATCAGCTTCAAGTCAGTTCATATCAGTAGCTGATTACTTTTTTTTTTTTTTAAGAAAAAAAAAACAACCTCACATCATATTAGGGATCTACTTCATTCTAAATCTATTCTTATTCTCTTATCAATTTTATTTTCTTTCTTGTTTTCTCCAAAAAAAAAAAAAAAAAAAAAAAAGAAGTGATAGAGTAAATATTTTTTGAAGCTTTAATAAATAATATATCTTCAACTATAAAAAAATTAATGGATAGGATTATGGCTCCTTATTGCTTTAGCTATACATTTTATTGAAGATAAATTAAATTAATTTCAATTTATTTAACTCTAATTTATATTGTAGAACCCAGCTTAACTGATATTTTAACTTAAGCTTAACTTGGGTTTATTATTTATTTTTATTTATTTATTCATTTTTAGAAAAAAGTGGGGGGAAGAGAAGAAAACCAAGAGGAGGGGGTATTTATAGTAAAATTCTATTGAGGCTGACTTGTGGTTTCTGACTCAACAGGTACAACCTATCAACACTCTAACTCCACTCTGGAGATATCAGTGCACAGCCTAGAACAAGTTGCTTGGATCTTGCACTCATGCAAGATTTGACACATTAAATGAATTAGCATCAAAGCAAATCATGTGCTAACACTGACACAGCTGTTGAAGCCCTCCTTAAATTCAATTCATCAATTTAAGAAATATAATGAAGATAGGATCCAATTTAATTGAAGACGATGAAATTAATACAGTTACAGTAAAGGAATAGCGGCTCAAGTGGTCAAAGCAGCTAAGATGGAAGAGACATTTGAAAGAATCAACAAAAAAAAAACAATCTGGAACGTTTCAATTGACATCCTTCCATGAGCAGGGAGTTAAGGATCCTAAATGGTATATAATTAAAGAAACAAGACAAGCTGGATAGGCATTTGCAAATCGGCAGCCCAGTGACCAAATTCTCAAATTTCGACATCATACTACCGCTTATTACCATAATAGAATTACACCACTACTGCACCTGCATGCAGTCATCACAAGACCCTACCTCTGTTACAAACACCATGCATGTTGAATATCACGACAGCATCAAAACAAGATTTGCCAGCAATACAGGTAGGTCAGAAGAGGAAAGAAGAAAAAGCAAGGGCATGTACTGTACACTGCATCAGTACAGTACAATATAGCACGTTGACAATTCACCAGATATACAAAACCAAACTGATTTTCATGATTGACAGCAGGTGTTAAATAAAATATTAGAGCCAAACAGTAAGTGACATGGCTAACTCCTATTGTGGAGTTAGCCCGGAAAAGGATTCTACAGACGCCATCACAGGTATACCTGGTTAGGATCACATTGGAACCTTTGGAGCCCTCCAAAGGTGACTGAAACCTCACCAAGGGGTATTTTTGACTGCTTCTGAAGGTCATGATAAACTCTTGGAGCCTTGAAGCCAGCCCTGATAATCTGAGAAACACCTCAGTATACCATGAGGGTCCACCGTAATCAACCACAACTACTGACACGACTCAAGCTGAGGCAAAGACAAGTCCAGTGAGCGTGATAATACTCTAACCTGAGCCATTACATTGTAAAGGTGTAATATCACCTGTAACAGCCCAAATGCAACCACCCGATGAGGTGTGGAGCCTTACAGGACTGGACTGAAGCAGTTTTAAGTATCACTAGAGGTATATTTAATGCTTAGTGACCTAGGAATAGTAAAACAAGCCACCTGAAGTCCTTGTATCCACTATAAAGGTGTAATAGCACCCATTAAGACTACAACACCCCACCCGAAAGGATTCTGAGGAAATTTACAGGGCTGAGCCTCTATCTTCATTAACAAACTATACTGCACGACATTCTAGTAGAGAACGAACCACGCGAAGTGGTTAATAGCACCATAAAGTGCTTTTCAAAAAGATAAGAAATGGAAACAACCCACCCAAAGCATGATAGCAGGCGTTAGGGTCTTTTAAATGAAACTTTCAATTGACACAGAATACCAATTTATTTTTTAATATTTGCTCAAAACAAAATAACAGAATTCCATAAGCATGGCATTATACTGCTGTTGACCTTGTTCTCTGCATTAATTTTCATTTCATAATTTTATTCATTTACAATTGAACTTTCTACTGACATTTATGATTTGATTCTGAACAGGGTTTTAAAATAAATAAATAAATAAATAAAAAATGCCCTTAGCAAGGCATTAAACTGCTCAATTTTCATTATTTAGGTTTTTTTAATTACTGATTATTTAATTCACTGACATTTTAGTTTTTTTAGTTCAATGAAATGATTGAAGGAAACAAAAAAAAGGAAAAAGAAAAAGAGCCCTGGGCAAGGCTTTAAACTGCTTGTTTTGCTTTTCTTTTGTTTTTTTTTTGATAATGGCCATAAAGGACAATGCAATGCCCTCAGCATGGCTTAAAACTGCTTGGTTTTATTTATTATTTAATTCTTGGTTCTTTTTTTTCAAATCTAACATTATTTTTTTATTTTTGATACAGGGATATTTCAAAACAAAACAAAAAATAGTATATATGTATATATATATATATATATATATATATATATATATATATATATATTTAATGAATTAAGAAGGTTAAAATACAACAAAAAAAAAAGCCCTCATCAAGGCTTTGAGCTGATGGATTCTTTTATTTTACTCATTTTTTTCATTTTTTCTCTTTCATAACTGATTTTATTGGACATTCTTTGCTACAGGGCAAAAAACTTAAACAAAAAAAAGGCCTCAGTATGGCTATAAACTGCTTATTTTATATTATTTTTCATGCTTACTTTATATTGGTTATTAAATGAAACTGACATATTTTATTTTTGATGTGCTACAGGGCTATAAATAACACAATAAGACAAAAATGCCCTGAGCAAGGCATTAAACTGCTCAATTTCATTGCTGATGTTGTTGTTTTACAATTAATGATTTTTTATTTTACTGAAATTTCAGTATTTTTTTATTTTAATGAAATAATTAAAGGAAATAAAAAAAAAAAAGAGCCCTCAGCAAGGCTTTGAACTGCTTGTTTTATCTTTTTGTGCTTAATTTATCTTTGATATTGAATTGTACTGACAAACTCTTTATTTGAATTTTGCAGGGCTATAAATAATAATAAAAAAAAAGAAGAATAACAAAAATGTCCTCAGCAATAAATTAAACTGCTGGATTTTTTTGATTTTCCCCTTGATATTACATGAAGCTGAAATATTTATTTTTATGTGCTACAGGGCTATAAAGGACAATGCAAAGCCCTAAGCAAGGCTTTAAACTGCTATTTTATCTTTTATGCTTTCTTATTTTGAATAATAACTATACTAACATATTTTATTTGGCTTCTACAGGTATTCAACATTAATACAATATTTCTCTTATTTTATAGGCTTAAATATGATTTTAAAGTGAAAATGAGTCCTCAATAAGACTATAAACTGTTTGAACTACTTATACAACTTGGCTTTGAAGATGAATCACATGCCATGAAACTCCAAAGGCAACAATCAGGTGCCTGGACACAAGATATGGTCCCTGGCAAGACCATAAACTGCCCCTTCAAATATCAAAAACAAATCACTAAAATTCTCAACAAGGACTCAAAATGCAAAACAATCAACCAATGGTCCTTGGCAAGACCATTAAACTGCTTATTTAAAATATTCAAAAAGATTGAACAAGGACTATCAGAGGAGGATAAGTCCTAGGCAAGACTATAAACTACCTAAGGTTTCATTTCTTATTTTTTTAATTTCTAATTTTATGTCATTATAAACAAGAATTAGAAAAATTTACTGACTTGAATGTTCTGAACATATTTTTTTTTATTTTTTATTTATTTCAAACTCATTTATTTATTTTCACTAAGGATTAGGGCATATCCCATTCATGATTCCAGGAATATTCCATTTATTTATTATCTTTATTATACTTCTCCTACTATTACAACAAAAGCCATTAAATTGGCTTATTTTTTCAACTCAATGATAATAATAATTCAAAAAAAATAAAATAAAGATAAAAATAAAAATAAAATAAAATAATCAATTTATTTGAAATATTTCTTCAATTACAAGAAAGTGATTGGAACTTGTTTGAAAAGAAGAAGTATTTGTGCCATGAAGGCATTAATTGAACAATGAAGGAGCTATTTATATTAAAAACTTATAAATTGATGACATAATTTGGGGAATTTACATATTAATAACACCTCAATGTGCTATTTATTCCAAAAGGAATCTTGAAAAGCCCCCCAAAAGCAAACAAGAGTTTTTTTTAAAAGAAAAAAAACTGTACAAATTCTTATTTTTCACTGTTTATATTTTTTTCAACAACTCAAATGCATTTATGGGTAACAGAAAATCTGAACCATAAAGGGGATGGACTTGAAATAAAGTCTGAGTCACAATGATGATTCCAAAAGGAAGAGTTGTGGCATCATAAGGGTCATTATATGAATAAAGGACTCAAATTATGATCATTCAACTATGTAATATTAATCATAAATACTCTCAAGAGCACCAATTTTTGCTGATTGGAACAAATTACCACCTTCAACCAAACAGTTCCATGATCTTAACTGTGATTCAGGTTTATTTCTTTTAAATTGTGATTTTCACTCAGATATCTTGCTTTATGGTTATTTTATACTTAAATTAAAAAAAAGCAACTTATTATTGAATCATCATTAAAATAGAATTATGTATATTTACTGTATCATTATTTATCCTCATCAAAAGCACTATAAAAAATAAGGGGTGGGTAAACTTATTTCTTACACTATCCCTTATAGTGGAAGTTTTGGGGGAATGAGAACATATCCTCTTCAAAATTTGAAAACCAACTCAAGATTTTCAAATGGAGAGGGGGGCCCTCATCCAAACAAATATTATTGAAACAAATATATCAATAAATCAATATTAAAGTCAATTTTAAATCACCTTACTATTACAGTTTTTTATTTTTCATTCTTTATAACAGGTATAATTCAGGAATACAAAAGAACAAAAGGACATGAACTATTTTGAAGAAATAGCAAGAGAGTTGGGAAACATCCAGATAATTTGGAAACATTATATCACGTAGCAATTATCAGAATACTGAAAATAAAGAGGATTAGTTATAAATAAAAGCAGGAGTTCCTTATGGATTGACCTTTGGACAACACAAGACCTTGGAAATTTCTTTGATTCTGGATTGAAACTTAATTGGAGCTCAAGAATCACTGGCCAGGATTTATGGACTGAAGGATGACCCACTGGATTAATTATGGACTCAGGACTCACTCAACATTAACGACCAACAAGATGATGTAAAACACTCAACTCAAATTGCCCTTGGGATTTTTAAAGAAGCTTGAAGACTCAAGAGGTCCTCAGCATGACACTAAACTGCTTCCCCTGTGGACTTGGGCAGGGAAACTTATAAAAAATAACAGCCAAGAAGCTGGAGGGGATTGTCCTAGTCAGGAGAAGTGCTGAAGGACTATTTTTGTCCTTAGAATGACAATAAACTGCTCCCTTTGTGTAACAGGAACAAGGGGTTTCACAGGTGTTTAGCATTATCAAATTGGCCAAAATGAACAAAGTGAAGTCTCAAGCCATCAATGAAGACAAGAAAATTCCTTATCAAGAAATAGAACAACCAGAAGAATCTTGCATCAAGTGGGAATCATGAAGATTAAAGAATAAAACAAGAGTCAAGTGGAATCCAAAATCAAGCCCAAAGGAGATCAAGAATCAAGATAAGCCCTTGGATTAGGCCAGGAGGTACTTGCATGACTTAAACTGCAGGACTTGTATACCTAATATACAGGGGTTACACACCTAGTTGTAGGTCCTGTATGACCTTAAACTACATTTTTTATGGAAGAAAGAAGAAAGAAGAATTGTGAAGACCTCAATATTTCAGGACACTAGCAAATTATTAGAAATAATTGAAAGCAAGAATAAAAAAAACAAAATAACTAACTGAAAATGGATCACCAAATTTTAGCAGCCAAATACAAATCAGTCCTGAAGAAGGTGAGACCAGTCAATGAGCCAATGCCTCAAGACCTTAACTCACCTTTGGAAAGACCACCTTTGTCAAGAGATCCTTATGAAACGCCCTTATAACCAAACCCACCTATATTTCAAGAAACCTTCAAGGTCACCCATGAAAGACTGCAAGCAGTCAATTTTGGCCCACCAGGATGGTTATCAAATGAAGAAATCAATTTACTCAAAAATGTTATTACCTTAAGGGAAAAAGCAATAGATTTCTGTGAAGAAGAAAGAGGATTACTCAAACACTCATATGGAAAACCTTACAAGATACCAGTAATACCTCATGAACCTTGGCAGAAGAAACCAATTCCCATTCCCAAATAAATTTTACCTCAGTTTACTGAATTAATTAGAGAAAGAATCAGGACTGGACTCTATGAGCAATCCACCTCAAGCTAGACAAGCCCAATCTTTTGTGTGGCCAAATCAAATGGGAAACTCAGAATTGTCCATGACCTTCAAGAACTCAACAAAGTCACCATCAAGGATGCTGGCTTACCACCTCATATTGAAGAATTTGTAGATGCATTTGCAGGAAGAGCATGCTATGGACTAGGAGACATCATGGGAGGATATGATGAAAGAGAATTAGATGTCACTACAAGACCCCTCACTACTTTTGAAGCACCCCTTGGAAGGATGCAACTTACAAGACTACCCCAAGGAGCCACCAGCTCAGTAGCAGTATACCAAGCCCAAATGACCTGGATACTGCAAGAAGAAATACCAGAAAGTGTAGGAATTTTTATTGATGATGGAGGAATAAAAGGGCCAAGATCACTTTACAACCAAGAAACACTACCAGAAAAACCCTCAATCAGAAGATTTATATGGGAATATGCCATAACCTTAGAAAGAGTTTTATTCAGGATTGAAGAAGCAGGACTTACTATCTCAGGCTCAAAGTTTGCATGCTGTGTTCCAGCTTTGGACATAGTAGGGCATGTTGTATCATTTAAAGGAAGAAAAATTTCAAAACAAAAGATAAACAAAATTAAAAATTGGCCAACACCTCTTAACAAGAAGTAAATAAGGGGATTTCTTGGACTTTGTGCCTATGTAAGGATGTTCATTTAAAACTTCTCACAAGTTGCATCACCACTCAGAAGGCTCACCAGAGAAGATGTTGACTGGGACTGGGATCAAAAATGTGAAGAAGCTTTCCATAAGCTCAGAAGAATAGTTGGAGAAGAAATAACTCTCAAGAAATTGGATTATGACAAAGGATCAGGAAAAATTAAGCTAGCAGTGGATTCAAGCTACATTGCTGCAGGAGCAGTACTCACTCAAGAAGATAAAGAAGGAAAAGACAGACCAGTATTATATGAATCAATAACTTTTTCAAAATTAGAATCAAAATACTCACAACCCAAATTGGAACTCTGTGGAGTTGCAAGAATTCTCAAGAAACTTCAAACAATACTTTGGGGATAACATTTTGAATTACAGGCTGATGCCAAGGCCTTAATTGAAATGATAAACACCCCTTGCTTACCCAATGCCCCCATGAGAAAATGGGTGGCTTTCATTCAACTATTTTCCTTTGATTTGGTACACAAACCAGGGAAAACTTTCACTATGCCAGATGGGCTATCCAGAAGACCAAAAAACTCAGAAGAAGAAGATGAAGATGCACCAGAATTTGATGAAGAAGAAGATTGGATCAAGCCACACCCTGGATTTGGGGCTAAGAATGTAAATTCACTCCATTTTTCAGGAGTACAAGTACCAACCAAACAAGAAGGATTTTGGAAGAGAATGCAAGAATACTTAAGTAAAATGAAAAAACCACAATCAAGCAAAGATGAAGAGTTTAGAAGGATTAAAAGAAGGTCACCCAACTTTTTCTTGGAAGATGGCCAGCTTAAAAGAAGAAAAAACCCAAACCCTCAACTGGTGATATCAAGTCAAGAAGTTCAAAGCTACATTTTAAAGTCACTTCATGAAGACATGGGCCATAGAGGGGAAAATGAAACTTACAGAAGAATTAAAGCAAGATTTTGGTGGGAAGGAATGAAGAAATCAGTAAAGAAATGGGTTCAAT
Source organism: Austropuccinia psidii (assembly GCA_023105745.1). NCBI lineage: Eukaryota > Fungi > Basidiomycota > Pucciniomycetes > Pucciniales > Sphaerophragmiaceae > Austropuccinia > Austropuccinia psidii. Next base: position 34,395,389 of record JALGQZ010000003.1, on the reverse strand, counting down.
CTTGCCTAGCCTGCCAAAAGAGAAGTCAAAACTTACAAAGAGAACAAGGAAAATCTACAGCAACATCAAAAATCTTTGAAAGAGTCAGTATGGATGCAGTCCATATCAAATCTGGAAGACGGAAGTATATGGTTGTGGCCAGAGATGATTTTTCAGGATGGCCAGAAACAGTTGGACTAGTCAAATTAACAGAAAAAGTAGTTGCAGAAGGGTTCACCTCAGAATGGATATGGAGGTATGGCTCACCAAAAGAAGTAACTGTGGATGGGGGGCCAGAGTTTGGAAAAGAATTGAAAGATGCAGTAAAGAAAGCAGGATCAAGGATCAGAGTCACCACACCCTATTACCCAGAGTCTCAAGGAATGGTGGAAAGGGGCCATAAACAACTCAAAGATGCACAAGTAAAGATGTGTGGAGAAAATGGAGGGAAATGGAAAAAATATTTACCACTAGTTACATTGGCTGACAGAATTTCCATCAAAAGAACAACTGGTTTCTCACCATTTGAACTCCAATTTGGAAAAATACCAGTATTACCAATTGACAGTGAAACAAAAAACATTTTAGCAGTAGAATGGCACAAAATATCCACAACTGAGGAATTACTGGAAGCCAGAGCTAAACAATTAGAAGGGAAAGAAGAAATGAGAAGGAAAGCAGCAGAAAAACTCAAAAAATCAAGGGAGGACTCAACGAAATATTGGGATAGAAGAATGGCACACCAACTAAGATCACCACTCAATCCAGGAGATTTGGTTCTGGCTTACAACAAAGAAATAGAAACTAATTGGGGACTACTTTTCAAAAACAAATGGAATGGACCCTACAGAGTAATCAGACAAATAAACAATGGACCATATGAACTTGAGGAACTTGATGGAACAGAATTAGGAAGAAGATTTGCAGCATCTCAAGTCAAGAAGTTCTACCCAAGAGGAAAGTTGATAAACACAAAAGAAGACACAGAAGAAGAACAAAGTGAAGAAGATGAATCAATAAATGAGGAAGAGGTATTTGAGGAGACCACAGAATCAGATGAAGAATAGAGAGCTCTCACCTGGAATGCTGGGGACAGCATTAAATGGAGAGGGGGATGTGGTATTCCATACCATTTTTCTCACCAGGCTCAAGCTCATAGTACCCTATAACAGCAGAAAATCCAGCCTACAGGCAGACTTACACTCAAATTTTACACCAAAAGGTCAATTTTACAGCAAGAAGCTGGATTTAACTCATAAAACCATGGAACAGGCACCAAAGGGTAGTGTATGTGTTTAAATAAGTTATTCAATTTCATTGTGCATATCCAAAAAAATCAAGTTACATATAGCAAAGTAGTTACAACAAATAAGGTACCACCCTTTAAATTAAACACCCCACCCAGCTTTACACCCCCTTACAGCCACAGGAGTACCTTATCTTATATCCAAAGTAACCCCACTGGAAACCTTAAAACAGAATCAGATTTATTTACACCACTCATCACCTCATGTGAACCAAAGCTAGTTACAACAGGCTGCATGCAGTACACAATTTTAATTAAATCTCAACCACATGACTATGCACAGCATGTGTCAAACTCAAAAATCACATCATCTCATACATAACAGTAAATTTACCAGTACAACAAATTATCACCTGACTTCATTTTAAAGTTCAAAAAGAAGAAAAACAACCATGACACCTGCATAAATTACACAGCCACTTCTACCAAATCTAAAATAGGACATATGCAAAGGAATTACAAGGTCATCATGTGATACTGCATCCACCAACAGAATATCATGTGACAAGAAAGAGGCTGTGCACAACAAAAATCCCCAGCCAAAATTGAATCACCTCATGTATGCAAGGAAAATTCAAGAATATCACATCATAATTAGTTCACCAAAAGACAATCATGTGATAAATGGAGGCTGTGCAGAGAGAAAATTATCACCAAACCTTAAATCACCTGACCCATGCAAGAAAGGTCCTCACCAAAAACAGAGTCACATGATGAAATCAAAAGGAATTAAAGTGGAAAAAGACAGCTCCCATGGAGGGCCCCCTGGGCTCCCAAAAGGTAGAAATAGAGGGGCTCTCTCCCCCAAATTTCAAAATCCCCCCCATGCAAATTATATCCCATGCAAATTATATCCACTGCACAGTAGGAGCATAGGAATAATTCATCCCTCACCTGGGAGGTAGTCCAGAAAATTATAGTGAATTTTACTTGCCCAGTAGCTAAGCTCAGTGGAAGTATAGTGTTGAAGATTACCCAGTAGCTAAGCTCAGTGGAATGTTATTATTTAAAATAAAAAATTATTATTAAATTATCCAGAACCCAAGATTAGGGTTGCTACTCTATTAAAATATTTTATCCAGTAAAATTAACACCATTTATCAAGACTTAAAAATAACTTACCCCTTTAAAAATCCAATATCAAAGAATCTTACCTCTTAAATTTAACAAATAAAATTTTATATTATTATTAACCACTCTTAAAAAAAATAACAAACCTTTAAAAAAAATTATTTTACTCTATTGTAACTTTAACTTAAGAAAATTACTGTTATCAAAACTCATAAAATTTTCCAGAAAACCTTAAATAACCCATCTTACCAAGGATTTAACACCAAGAAGAAACAACTCACCCCAATTCCACTAAAAAAAATATTAAAATTCAACAGACAAGTATTTCATTAAAATCTCAAAGTTAACCAAAATTACTGACATTATTTTTCATATTATTTATTGAATAGGTCTGATCTGAGACTGCTGAATTTTGTCTTCTGCAGTTGTAAAAGCCACATAACAATTTTATTTTGGTTTGTGAGCTCCAAGGAAGATTTTGTTCAGTATTTTAGGAGGGGCAGGCAATACACCCTTGCCACCCTTGGTTACAGGAGTTATTAGCAATTCAAAACTAATTACCTGTGATTTCCCCCTCCAGGTACTGCCTCATTTTAATCCCACACAAGAGGAGTTCCCACAGTATATATGCCATTCCTTTAGTTGGTGTAACTAGGAATGTTTGTGCATCTTGTGTGTGTTTACACAAGTTTTTATTGGCAGTATCTTGTGGCATGCCTGCCTCTAACTGTATGTCCTGAATTTCTATTTGTGTTTCCTCTTGGTACTCCACTAGAAATTCTTCTTTCGGGTCTTGGTCATAATCAGATTGTTCTCTGATAGAATCACCCATAGAGTCTGATTCAGAATCCTCTGTTGGGGATTCCTCCTCTTGGACTTGCTCAATGGCATAGAATTTCTTCTTTGCCTTTGGACAGTTATTGGCATAGTGGTCTGTTGAACCACAATTATGAAAAGTATTTTTCTTCTTGGTCACTTCTGCCATTTTCTCTTTGGGTTTGTCTTTGAAGTTCACCCTGAAAAGTTGTTTCTCTTTGAAACTACTGCTTCTAAATTGGAAATATTTCCCTATATTTGTTCTTTTCCTTACATCTTGCAAGGTGTTTGAAATTTCATATAGAGTGGCACTTTTGTTGCATCTGCATTTTACTGCATGCTCTAGTTCCCCTGGCATTTGTGTCAGGAGTTTGTGGTTCCTCATCTAAATATTCATTGGAGGATCAATGGCTTTAAGTCTTTTAGACTTTCTAAGACACTCCTCATATGGATCTTTGTCCACAGAGTACTTGTCATTTTCAAATGACATGGTCTTTTGCCATATCCAAGTACCATTGCTGTACTTTTGGATTATCTGACTCTTCCACCATGGCCAGCTTCTTCTGCCATGGGGCTCTTTCATTTATATGTAACAAATACTAGCATGACCTTTAAATACTGTATTTAATCTAGCAGTGATCCAGTAATCTGGTATTCTTGGTACATATATAGAGAGTCCATTAATATAATCCATGAGTTCCATATGATCATTTTTTGTTACAGAGAATTTAGGCCAGCTTGAGGCCTCTGGAAGCTGTTTTAAGGCTTCCTTCTCAGAATAAGACATATTATCTCCATCATGGTAGTGAGATGGAGACCTTGCCTTATTCACCAATAAGGCATCTGGTTTGATGTCTTCTTGGTGGTATGGATCATACAAAATATGGCCTTGTGGTTGGGGCTTCATATTTTGGTAGACACTAAACAATTTGTTTATGTCCTGATCCAGACAATCCCAGTTCCTTTTGCAGTGGTTCTGTTCTTCAAAGACTTGATTCAGTCTTTTATTGGTTTCTTCAGAAGCTTTGCTCAATTAAGCATGGCCTTCTTGAAGAGTTTTAACAATTTTGTCCATGGAGGCTGTTAATGTTTTCATTCTCTCATGGATTTCTTGGAGTTCTGCAAACTCTTTTTGAGTTTGCTCTGAAAATTGGGACATTTGTAACCACAGTGAATCACTTTTTAAGTTACTCTCATGTGTAACAATAATGTGTTCATTCTGAGTGGAGGTAATATTTCTATTATTGGGGCTACTTATTCTAGAAGTATTTACAGATATATCTGGCCCTTGTGTACTTCTTTCACCAATTATAACAGCTTCTGGATAATGGGGTCTGACTCTTTCTGCCTTTGGCTGAAAGATGTCTTGTTTTTGCCCTTGTATCCTTGTCTTCTCCTGGAAACTACCTGGGATTGTGAATAATGGTGAGTCTTGGACACTGATATTCTGGTACCTGAATGGTGCGAAGCCACTGGAGAGCTGGGTTGGTCTACTCCATGTGAGCCTGAAGGAATAAGAGTAGGCCCTGCCTGGTTCAGCTGTTCTTCTATAGCTTGGATAGTGGCTTTATTCTCACTTATCCTGGTTGCCCTATCCTCCAGGAGTCTGAAATACCTGGTGGGATTCCATCCTTTTGGTGATCACCATAAAGTATTTGAAGGATATCTCTCTGAGACATATCTTCTGGAAACTTGCTCCAAGTTCTGCCCAGCATGATGCTAGGTTGAACCTATTGTTGCTCATGCTCCATTGGAAAATATCTTTGAGGAGTTGGTGGAGCTGAAGAACTTGATCCATATCCTCCCAGTCCTCTGGTTTGAGGTTTCTCTTGAATTGCAAGGTGAATGGCAGAGTGGGTATGATTTCTGTAAGGTGTGGATATGAAACTTTGATGAAATATCAAGTACTTTTCTTGTCCTCAAAATTTGTATAAGGTAAAATTATTTAAAAATAGTAAGAAATAGTATTTTTAAAGAGAAAACACACCAATTTTATTGTTTTTAACTTTATAAGTATAAAACAATAATACTATAAAGATTTATTGTTTTACCAACAATAAAAATGTATCCAAAAATACTCTGCAAGAGATATTTAAGGCTATAAAAGAAATTTCTTCAAGAGCAATTTCAATTGAAATTAATTGGGCAAATAACTACAAGAAAGTAATTAAAGAACAAAGTATTTAAAAAGTTATTTAAAGAGAAAACACGCCCAAAAGTGAATAGAATGAATTTGGAAACAAAGTGACAAAGTTAACAGTGATGAAAGATGCTTTAATTCACTTTTGGGGTGGTTCAGGGGTAAAAATGATTATAAGAGTTACAAACAATGATTATAATTTTTATTTCAAGCTGTTAGAAGGTTTAGAATGATATGAAAAGGGTGGTTGGAAGCTTTTATTGATTGGTTGAACAGTGTTTAAACTAATTATAAAAGGAAAAGATTCTAACATGAAGAGAAAATTGGGGCAAAGGAGACATTCTTTTATAGCCATAAATTTTCTTACTCCAAAAATGGAATTTACTCTTTTCAGTCGTGGAAAACACTCTGACAACAGAAAGGCCAATTATGGCATCATAGAACCCTGGTTTGGACCAAAAAAGGGCTGGTTTTAGCCATTTTAGACCCTTAAAACAGCCATTACTATAGTAATACCTGGCCTAGAGCCTTACAAACACGTCAGAATGAGTGTAAGAGATGTAGAAACCAGTTGAAACTGTTTTATCTTAAGGGTAGTTTTACCCTCTTGGAAAAAGTTAAAACTGCCCTGGTTGGTATCAAAACCTCATCATAAATTGAGTCACAGACCCTGTGACTCAATTCCAGTCCAAAAGTGATGAACGTTTGCATGGATTTTGACATCTCATTCCTGTCAGCAAGGATTTTGGGGGTCTGGCTTTCCCTTAGAGCTAGAGTTCCTTTCCCCTCTAAATTGAATCTTTCCAATTTCTTTTTTCCTTTAATTCCTAATCATGTATTATACTTACAATTTACATATTTAGTTCAATTGATTTTTACAGTAAACTACTGTAATAATTGACACCTCAGATGTAAATCAAAGTTCACTTATGTAATACATGCGCACATTTTGATAATTCAATTGAATTCAATTGAAAATACTTCAATTCCTCATAACTTCTAAACTATACACAACACCTCAATTTTAACACAAAAATTGATAATTAACACTGCATTTGATGTGAATCGAATTGAGGTTTTGAGGATTTTCAACTTTTATACAGAAAATACAAAAAACTTAATTTAAGCTTATTTAGAGTTGAGTTACAAAAGTTTCACTCAGAGGGGACCCCACCTAATCTTTTATAAGGAATCCAATGGTGAAATAAATTTTATTTGTTTATTTTTTAGATAAAAATTATGATAAATTTTATTTAAATTTTTTCCAAAATTATTTTATTTGGGGTAATTTTGTTGAAAATTCATTTTACTTACTTTTTTCAAGTAAAAATGTGTTTTTACAATTTTCAATTTTCAAATTTAATGTATTTTTATTCTTAAATTATAATTAAATTTTTGATTTTGTATATAAATTCATATATATATTTTAATTTTAATTCTAATAATGTAAGTAAATTTATTTTATTTATGTTTGTATATTAATTTTTGTTTGTGGTATTTTGGGTATATGAAAATCCCTCTAAGGCTCACATTCCCTCCCCCTAAAAAAAGAATATTACTTTGTAATATTGTTATTTCTAGTATGTCTGAATCTTCTGGGAAGTTTGATAGCTGCAGGTATGTCCTTTCCTTCTAACCATTCATCTTCACAAATTGGGTCACTGTACCTAACAAGGTATTCCCTTACTTTTTTGGCTCTTAATTTCCTTTCTTTAAGAGCTTTGGTAATCTTCTTAATACCAGATGTCTCAATAGGAGGTATAACTTGGGGAGCTTTATTCCTCAAGTGAAAATTTTCAGCATAACTATATTTATAAGGCTTTATTAAGCTCACTGGAAATGTAGGATGCTTATTACTAAGTTCTTCAGATAATTCTACTTCAACAGAATTTTCTCCATGGAGGGCTTTAATAACAAAAGGTCCTGCAAAGGAGTCTTTGAGCTTTTTAAATATTTTGATGTTATTGAAGTTGGTGGTGGATACTAGTACTAAATCCCCCACTTTGAAATCTGGAGTGGCATGTGATTTGTCCCAATTATCATTAGCATATGCAAACAAGTCTTCCATGAATCTTACTACATGCTTTATAGCTCTGTCTAGCATTCCTTTGAAGCTGGAAGCTGTCGCATGTATTTCAACCAAATATTTTCTTAAAGAATCTTGGGGTAACTTGGGAGTCCATCCTTTTTCTAGAATATCAGGAGTTTGATTGGTACTGTCATGAATTGATGTCTTATGTGCCAATTAGAATGCTGGTAGAAGAGTACACCAATCATGAGTGAATCCATCACAATCTTTGAATTCAAGGCCATATGCACAAAATCTTCTCACCATGTCTTTTAAGTTTTGTATCATCTTTTCAGCTAGACCATCAGTTTGTGGGTGGTAGGCTGTAGAGAAAGACAATTTAGTGCCAAATAATTGGTGAAGATTTTTCCACAGTGCTGAAGTGAATTTGAGATCCCTGCCACTAATGATATTTGTGAATATGCCAGTTCATGACACTACTCTATTCCATATTAGAACAGCTGTATCCATGGCTGTATCATCTTTGTGACATGGTAAGAAGATTTGAGTTTTACTGAATCTGTCTACAATCACTGGGCAAGCATTATAATGTCTGTCACCTCCTGGTGGTAGGCCATTTACCCACTCCATATGGACAATTTCCCAAGGTCTGCTGGGTTCTTTGATTTTTATCATATTTCCAAGTCTTTTGCCTGTGGATTTATTTGCCCTTTGACATCTGTAACAGATTTTGCAATACTCTGCAACATCTTTCTTCCACATTGGCCACCATATGCAGGTCTTTACTTTTTCTCTTGTTCTGTCTTCAGACAGATGTCCTGCAAAGGGGCTGTCATGGAATTACTTCAGTACAAGATTGATTAATGACCTGTCCACACCTGTCATGACACGTGTGCTTTGTCCTGTGGTAAATTATACCATCCAGTAGGTGAAGTCTTCCTTCATCATAAGATTTCTTCCATACTTCATCCAAGGCATGTATTAGAGAGTTGTATTTACAGTCTATGTTAAGTAGTTGGCATAAGATGCTACAATTCTTATATTGAGTGTAACTGTTTCTTACTTCTTCAAAGAAGGTGGTGTTCAAGTCTGTAACACTTATTCCTTCTATTGGGATCTGTGGGGAAGCTTCTTCTGGCACATAAGCAGGATTATCAATATTATTTGGTAATGGCAATCTGCTTAGTCCATCTGCATTTTTATGATTATTCCCATCTTTATGAACAATAGTCATATTGCCCCTATACTCTTGTATGGCTATTTTCCATCTGAGCATATGTCTGTTGGGTGTTTTCATGTTTAAAAGTGATTTAGCAGTGGTACAATCTGTTATTACTTCAAAAATATCCTGCCAGAAATTAATTGAGTTTTTCTAAAGCCCAAACAAGGCATAAACACTCCATCTGACTTTCTCCATATCTGGCTTCAGTTGGCTTGATTTGCCTGGATTTGAAACATATGGGCCCTTCAACAGGTTTATCATTTAAAATTTGGAATTGATGAAGTGCAGCACCAAGCCCATCCCCTGATGCATCAATGTAAAGTTTAAAGGGCAGCTTAAAGTCTGGAATCAGTAAGAGTGGAGCAGTGGTCAAGGCTTTTCTCAAAAGCTCAAAGGCTCTTACTCTGTCAACAGTCATTCCAAATACTGTGTCTTTGTCACATAACTTATGAAGAGGTCTTGCTATGGATGCAAAATCTTTAATGTGTTGCCTGTAATATCCTGCAAAACCAAAAAATGATTGTATTTCCTTTTTTGCTTTGAGGCATAGGTTTCAGTAAGACTGCTGAAACTTTATTTTTTTCAATCCCAAGGGATAGACCAGATACCACAGGTCCTAGTGATTTGAGTTCCTTAAATCCAAAGTGACGTTTCTTCAAAGAGCTTTTCATGTTCACAGATTGGATTTTGGTCAGAACTCCGCATAATCTGCACATATGTTCTTCCCAAGTGTTGAAACAGACAATAATATCATCAATGTAAATGATAAACCATCCTTCTGAAAGCTCTTCAGCAAAACATTTATTCATCATTCTTTGGAAGTGTGAAGGTGCATTTTTTATTCCAAAAGACATTCTCAAATATTCATAAACTCCACAATGAACAATAATTCTCAAGTATTTCCTTGCTCTTGGTATCAATACATTTTGATGAAATCCTTTAAGGGCATCCATAGTGCTTATATACATTGCTTGAGATATTTGGGTGAGGGAAATTTGGATTTTTGGTATTGGGTACCTGTCTGGAACAGTGTAAGTGTTCAGAACTCTAAAGTCCCCAACCATTCTAGATTTTCCATTATGCCATGCCACTATTACTGGTGTAATTATTTCTACTTCTTCATTGTGGCCCACCTTTCTTATCAAACCAAGGTTTAGAAGTTCTGTGATATGATTTTACAGAGCTTCTCTTGATTTTGGACTTTCTGAATATGCAGGTCTTCTTAAGAGTGGTGGATAAGGTCTCTCAATATTAAGAGTAATGTCAAATTCATGACCAATAATTGCCCCTAGGGGTTCTTTATCTGAAGCAAATGCTTCTTTGTGGTCATATAAAAGAGAATAAAGTTCATTTTCTTGTTTATCACTCAAATGAAGGCTTATTACAGCTTCATTTAACTTTTCAGACTTGAATTTCTCTAAGTCTAAGTTGAATGGTGATACTTTGTTCACTATAATTTTTCTTTTAAATGGTAAAAAGGCAAATTTCTGGCGCTTATTGTCTCCAATAGTAAAGTATCTGTCCTTGTTGTTATCTAAATCTATGCTATACATGATTAAATAATCATTTCCCAATATGAAATGGGTACTAGAGCAATCTCCCATAACAACAAATTCAACAGTGATTCTTAAATTTCCATTTATATGTGGAAATATGACACTAGTTTCAAATATTCCCAATTCTTTCATTGGTTTACTTGCACTATTGAATTTTATGGCATCAATTGGCAATAATTGATCTTCAAAATTTGGTACACAAGTCTTAAGAAAGGATTTACCTACACAAGAGCAGAATGATCCTGGATCAAGTAGTAGCTTAGTGAGTTTGTTGTTAATTACCACTTCTGTTATACAGGAGTTACCAGCTGCATAACCTTTCCCTCTGTTTGGTTTGTTTTTCATTAACTGTGCATCTTGAATTTTTGAGAAATAAAGTTGGCTATTGCTCAGCTGTGGCAAGTGTGAATAAGATTCCATGATGTCAAAGGTGGAATTTATATACTCTATATCCTTTGAAGATTCAGAAAATATTGATGATTTATCATCTGAATTTTCTTCAATTACATCATCTTTTCAACATCAGGTTCTTTTTCAATGTTAATTTAATTGAGTTTCCCCCCTTTTTGGAAATGTATTGGATAAATGTGTGGTTCTTTGGCAAATATGGAATTTCCTGATTGTATATGTAGATTTATATTTAAAATTGTTAGGATTTTCTTTGGGTTTTTTATCCACAGAATGTTTCCAAGGTGTATTAAGATTTGTTTTGAGATTCACCCTACTAGAACCAATTTTGGTTCTGGTGGTTAATTCTTCTAATATATTGATAATATCTTCTGCTGAAGATTTTTAATTAGTCCTGCTTTTGACAGCATGCTCTAGGTCATCTCCACATTGTCTTAGAATTTTCCTATGAATCATAAATTCTGACATGTCAGGGTATAATTCTGTTAGTCTGTCTTTTTGTTGGAAAAAACATGGTAAAGCTTTGTATTTATCATCATTGAATTTTTCAGATACAAAGGCTGTTTCAACCTTGAGCCTCCAAGCATCATTGGCCCATTTGTTGATAATTTGGGTTTTCCACCAAGTCCAACTTTGGTGTCCATGTGCTTGTCCCAATTTGATATACCATCTGTGAGCTGATTTGGTAAACAGGGTGTTAAATCTAGCTGTTACTAATCTTTCTGTTAATTCAAAATCTTCTTTGATCATTTCAATACCGCTGATGAGTTCCATATGGTCTTATTCTCCTTCACCACTGAAGTGAGGCCATTCCTTAAGTTTTGGAACTTCTTTCAAGAGTGTGTGGCCCATTGATGGTTCCAAGTTATGAAAAGAAGTAGAAAGTTCATTTTTTAACTGTGAATTTTCAATGTCCAATACTTGTGGATTGGGAATCCTTGTACCCTCATTTTGATTCAGAGGTGTAGACATCCTTGGCTAGTTGTTTAGTAGTTTCTCAATATCATTCATTTTACTGATGTTACACCTTTGTGAATTTCTTAATTCATGATGCAAGCTTTGTATAGAGTTCATTACATTCTTTTTACGATAATCCTCTTTATATGTCAGCTCATTCCATAATTCTGTGTGTTTAGTATTATCAGAGATAACCTTACTTAACTTTATTGTTAATTTTGATATTTCCTCCTTTGAGGTATCAAAACACTTTTTCAAGGAAATTATATGTGTCTTTACTTCAGTAAATGATTTTGAAATATCATCAAGAGCTTTCTTATTATCCTCTTTGATAGTACTTATGGCTTGTTTTATTCTTGTTTCAATTATATCATCAATATTGAATTTAGAATATTTGTCTGTTAATTCTTTAATAATTGCATATTGTTAATTTATCTTATTGCCAAAAGAATTATCATTATTGGAAGTTTTAATTGTTCTTAAAACTTTTTCAAAACATATAAGTGTTTCATTTATTTGGCTCACACTCAAGTTATTTGTTTTAAGAGTGTTACAAATTGATGAATTTTTATCAGAATTATGACTTTTTACATCAGTTATAGCTTCATACAACTGTGGGCTAGCATCAAAAATTTCAGAAATAATTTCTGATATTTTAATCTGGCTTCCTCCTTCTTTTGTAATTCCATCATTGTTCTGGACATCTGAAATACATTCTCCATGGCATCCTGTTGAATCTTTGGAATCCTGTAGCCCTGGCTTGTGCCTTTCCTTTGCCCTTGTTCTGAGCTTGTGGCTGCTTTTTCACATGGGAATTGCTGCTGCTGACCACTGGGGCTGTTTTTGGCACATTCTTGGGTGGTGGAGGGTTGTTTTTCCTCCATTCTTCTGCTAAAAGTATCATGTTCTTCTTTTCCATCAACGGATGCCATCCATTGAGTAACTTGCAAGTGTTGGATGGCCCAGGAATTTTCTCATGGTCAGGTAAGAATTTATGCAGTTTTTCCACAGATCTGCAAGGATCTGGTACTCCTTGTGCTGCAATGCATTGTTTTAAGCCTTCTGGCTGGCTTTGTAAAGGCCCACTGAGGCTTTTTGTGGAGGTGTCAGCTCTTTTTGAAGGTCAAACAGTTTTATCAGCTTCAGAATCACACAATTTATTAATTTGGAGGTCATCAACTGACCCTTGTTCTTCTGTAACTGATTGGCTTCTGCCATAATCACATCTATGACATTTCTGGGAGCTGCTTGAAGGGTTATAGCTGGCTCCTGATCTGGTTGAAGGCATATTTTATGATTAAAAAGCTTTAAAATAGTAATTTTACGTCAAAAAACTTACAATTGGCCAAATTCTTAGCTTTCTGAAGAGTATCACTTATATCCAAGCTAATTAATTCATAAGAAATTGGTTCAGGTTGATTATTCTGAGTCACAATAACAGTACTGGCAGGAATAATGCTGGTAACTGTTGAGGCTGTTTCAACCTTTTCTTGTCTTACCACGTTGTCAGACACTAAAATTAATGGACACACCAATTAATTAAGTGATACAGAAATAGGCACAGAACTCTGTAAGAAAGTTAAAGAAAGCTATAAAATGGACAAAAAATGCCATATCTTATGCCAACTTCTAATGAAAGACTGTAAAGACCCATCACTTTCATCAAAACTAGATGAAATATGAAAAAAGAAATATGATCACCAGGGAAACTCTCGATTCAATTGTTGGTGATTGACTTCATGTTGCCCCACGGTCAGTATAAAATCTTGCTTCAGTCAGGTTAGTGTCACTTTATAGTCACTGGATTTAGTGGGTCATGTCACGTCTGCATTGAGACAACGTCAATCGTCACATGTGTCACATGAGAATGTCACTCAAAGCCCAAACCCATTTCAACACTATTTGCAATGTTTGGGTAATTACACCTAATGGTGCTTCCCAGCAGTTTGGCATGCTCACATTTGTGCATGAGAAGACTTCCGCCCCACTGCCTGGTCATCTCACCCCTTTACCATGCCTACTCTCACACTTGAATTGGCTTCCGCATCCTCACCTAATCCTCTCCTATGCTTAGCATGCTTACGCACCCTCACCCCCCTCCAGATGAGACTCCAACACTGCCCCCCCTCTCCACCCTCACCATTCCTTATGCTTCCGCACCCCCGCCTCATCTTCTCCTCAGCTTACAATTCTTATGCTCCTGCGGGGCCCTCAAGTCATGGCTCCAACGCTGCCCTCACCCCCCCTTATGCCTCCTTGCACCCACAGCTTACCATCCTTACACCCGTGGAGTGCCTTCCCGACATGCCTGCAACATTGCTTACCATCCTTACTCTCATGGAGTGCCTTCCCAAAATGCCTCTGATGCCGCTTACCATCCTTATGCTTTTATAGTGCCCGCCCAACATGCCTCTGATGCTGCTTACCATCCTTACACTTGCAGTGCCCTCCCGACATGCCTCTGATGCTGCTTACCATCCTTATGCTTGAAGTGCCCTCCTGACATGCCTCCAAAGCCCCCCTCACACTGGCCGCTTATGATCCTTATGCTCCTGCAGCCCCCCATCTCTGCCCTCACCACCCCTTATGCTTCCATACCCCAGCCTTATCTTCTCCGCTACTTACAACTCTTACGCTCCCACCATGCCCTCAAGATATGCCCCCAATGCCACCCTAAACCCCCCTTATGCCTAATCCTCTCTCTGCCGCTTACCATCCTTATGCTCAGGTACTAGATCCATAGGGTACAGTGGCTTGTTGGCATACATGATGAATGCAATCAGGGAGATATGCTGAGTGGCCATCTCTGCCAACAAGTTCTGGGGGGAAATTGGTAGGTATATTCACAATTTTGTGGTTAGGGTTTAAATCATGAGGCTCACAAATTGAAACCTAATAGGTGGACTATTTAATACCCAAATTGTATTATCTGTTTCCCTGACAAAACCATTTTATTTAATATCATTCAAATGGAACACTTTGCTTAGTCCTTACCTCATGAGTGTTGAATAGTTCAAGAGTTGAGTTTAGTAGGTTTCTCACTAGTCAACTTTATTCAATTTCTCACAGGGAAGTGATTTTATTGGAATGTTATGAAATAATTTGCAACACATCACCTCCTTGAATTTCCCGACAAATAATATTTTGCAAATGCAATACAACAAGCTCAATAGATATTGATGGAAGGTTCCAAGGCCGTCAATGGGCAGGTTTCTTTTGGTCAGATTGTGGTTCTAAAATGTCTTTTTTTTAGAAAATTCACCAAGATTTAAATTGATATTTAAGTTCTTTCAAACTTTCCAAAATTCTCCAATATTGATATTGCCTAAAAAGGAATGAATAATTAATATCTTAAGCTTATCTTATTTCAACCAATTTCAGAACTCCGGCCTGTTTTTGTAAATTTTGATCTTTTTAATGAAAGAATTTCAATAAAGTTATTCATCAACTCGTCACCATCTCTTTACTCAATAAAGTACCTCCGCTATGCCCCAACCACTGCCCCGAACCCCAAGAAATTCAACTGAATTCAATGAACTACAAACTTCAGCCCCAGAGAGTGGAAGTGAAATCTCTGATATGGTCAGTAGTCATGAATTAGGCATTGAAGTAGAGAGCCTGGCACATGAAAGTAATCCAGATCCACCAGTTCTTCTGGAATGTGATAATATAATTATCTTGAATATTTGTAGTCTCTCCAAACCTGATACTTTTGTCGTAGACTTTATTTCAGCTCAGCCTCCAAGGTCTCAGAAACCAAATGTTGAAAGCTATGAGAAGGAAAAGACTGTTGAACCTTGTGCACCCATAGAAGATGCTGGGAAAGATGACGTAATTTTCAGTGGGGAGGTTGACATTATATCCAAGGGACAATTTGTCTCAAACATTGCTCAAACAATCCCAAGGCTTGAAAAAATTAAAAATGATAGTAAAATTCCTGATTATGTGCGTCAAAAGATTGCTGACGCAATGAGCCTCCTCAAAATGGATTTGAATTGTAAGTCCATTACTAATTCAATACAAAAACATTAAAATGGCTGCTTACAACATATGGGAAGGTGTGGAGGTGGGAGAATCTCTACCTGAAGGATCTCAAGTGGTAATTGGAGCTCCAGGAAAAGGATTAGGAAAAATACCAAATATAAATTCCACCAAAAATACCAACAAAAAATGCCATACCTTTGAAGCCACAGAAGATTCCTGGGATCAAGGTGATGACATGATAAATGTTGAAGTGGACCATATTTATCATGAACCTCCGCATACTGAAAGCCCCCCCATACTCAATGAAACAATCCATGATGAAACCCCTCCCACCTCTCCTCAAAATATTCAAGATTTTCAAGAAAGGGAGACAATTAAACATGATACAATGGGACAAGATATGACTGATATAATGCCTGACCCAGAGCCCAAAGTGTCATCCTCTGCTAATTTTCAAGGAATATTTTTATCCCACATTGAAGAGTTTGGAGACATTTTGAATTATCATTCCAATATTACTCAATAATCATGGAAAAGGGGGCTTTATAATATCAATAGTATTTACAAACATCAATGGGATAATTTACCAACAAATGATGCTGATACATTCCTGCCCATTGGTATTAAGGTGATCAATAACCAAGAGCTGAAAATTTTGGACTCGCTTTAGGAGCTTGAGATTGCAGGTGAGTTTTATCTTTGTGCATGATGCATGATTATTGCCTGTTGACTTGTGATATAAATTGCAATATACAGGGTTAGGTTTTTTTAAGCCAACAGAAAAAGAAGCATTTTTTGATAACAACATTTGGAATCTCAAATTGATGAAGGAATCAGCTAGACCTCCAGATAATCTCCGCAAATCTGAACACTCCTTCTTCAAAATGGTTCAGAGCTTTCTTTACCCCTCAAATCCAATTAAACATTTTTGGGAAAATGTTATGATTGAATCAATTAGTTTAGTCTCATATGATGTGATTTCACCCAAACCATATGTTGCACCAACATCAAATTCAACCGATCCTCTTGGACTCAAATGGGGAGCAGCTTAATACCTTGCCTCCTGCTTGAGTAAATTGAAGCAACATGCAACACAACTTAGCATTGAAGGTGGAGGGGCTGACAATGAGATATTGACAAAGCCGCACAAGAACCTGGAGGATCTAACAGATACAGCTATCCATTTGATGATTGCATACAACATGGTACATGCATATACAAAGTTCAAAGTCTATGGCATTAAAGGCAAAATCATGAGCTTGAAAGAAATAAGGCCATAAAAGATCTATTGACATGTCACAAGAATCTTGGAATAAATTGAATTCTCTATGGTATATTAGCAGCTTTCTGTGCGGTGGGGGTTCATGGCTTGATGGTATGCTCAGATGACTGGAGAACAAGCTCAGTTAAGGGGGCTTTATCACTCATTGACATTTCCAAAAGACTTTCAGAGGGTAAAAATCTAGTAGAGCTGGTGTGGCTATGTACTAATAAGTATATATGTAATTTACTGAATAAGAGTTTCTTCTCATCAGAGGCTTTTAACCCCACTGTACCTCTTAGATTTGAATCTTCACGATGCTTGGTATTAGACTTTGGTGATGCCTGGGTGGAGAAGCGGGGTCTTGGTTCAAGTGATGAGGTCACATTGACTGTACCCAGGTAAGCTAAGCTTACAACCAGGATTGACCCATTTTAGATTAGCTTTGTACCAGATAGATTTTAATTTAATTCTTCAAAGTCATTTATGAATTTATTGATTGTGAATACCTATCCTACTACTACCCGGATGCCACAGTATGAATACCAATAACAACTGCCTTGTATGGAGGCATGCCTCCGTACACCATTGAAAATACTCCAACAAGACCCAAACTGAGTAAGGCAGCTGTGCCCGCAATTAGAACACACAGGTGCATAATGGGAATTGTGTTTTATCACTTCCCACCAGCTCATAATAGGCCAAAAGGCACTGGTTCTTTCATAGAGGACTAGGATGATGAGGGATCCGCAGCGGAGTGCATATTGAATTTGTGTGTGCTTGCAATATTCCACATGGTTGTATTTGAACCTCATTGAATGGGAATATGAAGATATCAAATTGATTAATTCAGTATCCACTGCATTTTTCAAGTTCAGGTAATTGAGATTGCCAATTCGCCCAAGTCAGATGTAATGTTTAATTTTAGCTGCAATTAAAAAGCATTCATCAACTAAAATCAAATTTAGTTGAAATTAATATTTCACACAACAGTCCGTAATCATTTGGTTTCATTTCATTTTCCGCTGCAAGCATGCCATTCACAAAAAAAGGAAAGTAGCGTAAAAGGGAACTTGTGGGAAAGCATTGGGGTGAACAAGGAAAGTGTGAGTGGCTCACTTATTCTCAGCATATATATATGGGTTGGCATTCATGTGACACACTCATTGGGCCCCATGGAATAACATTGGCTTTAGTCAGTTTAGATCAAGCCAATGCCATGTGGGCTCCAACAGGGAAGTCAAAGATGTGTGCTGAATAAAGCTTATTGGGCTTTGGGCACAATTCTAGACGCAAAAGGCCTTAGGTTCAAATGGGAGGAAGCAGTATCTGATATCTTGTCTGCTTCAACACAAAGTGATCCCTCACCCACTCGGGAATAGTGGGACATCCGAAAAGACAAATGAGGCCAAAACCACCTGAAAGAATAAGTTTTTTTCCTCCACTCGACCGACAGCACAAATATCAATACAGGTATCAGAAAATATGACCCCAAGTGAAATTCAGAGGGTTGTGGATGTCAATCAGATCAAACGCATTCACTTAGGCCGCGTGGGAATTTTCTCTTCAACTGGATTACTCCCCTTGTCAAATTCAGACCATTTACAACAATGAGTGAAGTAGAGGTCAATCAATGAGATGAATTATCACAATTTGTATTTCGTGAAAGAAAATTCACTGAACAAATTGTAACAAATGGGGCATTACTGGAGGGATTTATGTTTGAGATTGGGTCACACAAATGCAGCACAAAGAATGAACAATTTGGCCTTTGAGGAAGTCTTGGGAGAATTGAAAACGCAAAGGATGAATGGCGGAACCAAGGGGCAAATCTTAGCTTGGTTGGCTGCATTCTAGGTCAATCCTTAAAATATTTTGGGGATAAATCCTTTCAACATATTCAAGCTTGCTACAAGTCATTGGGGGTTCCGTCCTTTGATCAATTTAACTATGAAGCCAATATCTGCTCAAATCAGGGTGCATTTGAGTTTGCTTCTGCACTCACTTTCACCATGAAAGGATTCAAAAACTCACCTCATCTTGATAAGGATGCATCATTGTATGCTTCAGGATGGTGGTTTCAAGCTGATAAGCAGACAAGCGGAATTCAAAGAGATGTGTCAAAGCGGTGTACAGGGGGAAAATTGATTTTCCCAAATGAGCATTTTTGGATTGATCTATCCAAATTTCATGGGCTCATTCAGGTAGTGTGGGCCAGTAGTACATTTGTTCATTATACTGATCCAGCACAACACTAGTGGGTGTGTCCGCACAATGCTCAAGGAGGTTGGCAAAAACTATGTGGTGGAAAAGCCATGGCTATTATGAGATTGGTGAGGGAGTGGGCTATCACACCAGGGATGGTAATAAAATCTCATCCCAAGTCAAAGAATGAGGGAGTTTGGATGCATCTTGGAGCTAGAGGGTGATTGGTGAATAAGGATGTGATAATGCGCAGGACAGTATACACCTGGTTTTGAATTGGGGTTATATGGTGGATCACATGAAGAAGAGGTGAAATGGCTCATGTACGGTGGCATGCCACCATACGCTTTTCCAGGATCCCGATGCATCACACACAAGTCCTTATGCCTGTCCAGGATCCCTATGCTTCACACGCAAAACCCTGCACTGTAAATCCTTACGCCGGGGCAGCCTTCTGACAATGCCAGCAATTCCTTATCCCTGTCCAGGCTCCCGTTGCTTCACATGAAAAATCCTTACACCTGTACAGGTTCTGGACAATTCGAATAATTGCCTATGCCGGGGCAGCCTTGCAACAACTCCAGCACTTCCTTATGCAGGTGCATGCGCCCAGCGCTTCACACAGAAATCCTTATGCTTGTGCAGGTTCCCAACAATTCAAACAATTGCTTACACCAGGGAAGGCTTCTGACAGTTCACATGCAAGTCCTTATGCTTGCACAGGTTCCCAACACTTCACATGCAAAATCCTGACGCTTGTACAGGTTCCCGGCAATTAAGACCATTCCTTAGGCCTGGGCAGCCTCCCAATAATTCTAATAATTCCTTACACAACTAAGATTAATAGCCTGTGACCATAGGAAAGGCAATGACTCATGAATCTGGAGTGGATTGTTCACATGGGGGGAACCCCCAAATTTTCACAGTTAAGATCTGAGGTGGTTGTAATCCATGGAAGAAGGAAATATAGGAGGGGTAATGGTGACTATTCGCACATTTTTGGCAAAAGAGGTTCTCACAAACAAAGAATAACTCAAAAATTTGGTGGGGCACTTACAAAAATTATTCTCATGCAATAGGATATTTGAACTATTGAGGAAAATATAATTTCACATGAACAAAGAATGTAATATAAATTGAACATAACAATCATTGAATACAAATAATTCATTTAAAAGAAAGTATTACAAAAGATAAAAAGAGGAAAGAATGAAATTTTTGTTTGAATTTTATTTTTATAAGTATTTTGAGACTATCCTGGTGATGTCCTCCTTTAGATAAGCCTCCAGGGCCTGGGCAAGAAGGGAGTTTAGTTCCTCCCAGAATTCCCGGTGCATCTCATTTCAATGAGTCGCATCCACAAAGGGAATCATGTGGAGCAATCGGCAATGCTCCAACAAGATTTGGTTAATGGATTCATGGACTATGGCTCAAGGGATCATTAAGGTCAGTCGTAAGTTGGTAAATTCCTGGCAAGCCTCATTGTGCAAATGAGGGGAGCTTGGCACCAGGGTAGGAGTGGAGGGAGGGAGGGATCCGACAAGTATATTGTCGATGATGCTGACAGAGTGGGGTGGAGATGGTCAAAGGAAAGGTGAGGAAAAGTTGGGACTTACCAAAAGGTTCCTCCATGGATTGTGTCGGAGCCACCTCAGGTTCAGGCTCACAAGTCATAACGTCCTCATGTAGTTTGGCAGATGGACTCGGGCCAGGAATAGGTGGCTCATTGCTTTTGGAGGGTTCTACAAAAGGAGGAAGAGTCAGTTCACTTGAGTCAAAAGTGGAAATTAAATGAAAATTTGGCTGCTTACCGCAGAATAAGTCCTCTGACCATTGGGTGCCACTTGGGCCTGGGGTCGGTTGCCACAGAGTTTGCTTGCAAGGAGAACTAGGAATGGGAGAGTCTTGTCTCAGGGGATCTGGTTGGTTTTGTTCTATGCATAATGGAGAAAAGTCAGTATGATTGTGTGAAGTGAAATGAGTTAAGGAGGAGAAAGAAAACTTACTTTGGCATTTGAATCCCATGGGTGACAAGACATGGTGACAATTGGCCCAAGCTCAAATGTCCTCTTGCCATTGCCATCCTTCATTGGCCGGATAATCACTTCTCTCCGGTCAAGGAGTGAAGTGACCATGGGATGATGGCCTAGGAGGGGGGTGGACAAATGGATACTTGAGGGGACTGGGCTAATTGTCCGGAATCATTCCCATCTGCCTGTTTGGGGTCCTGGCAAACATTCCCACTCGGGAATGCTTTCATCATCGTCAACCACAGAGGAGTCCTTGCGAGGGCATCTTGGTCAGGAACTCCTCTGGGCGCGTGGTCGGAAGGGTCAGACAATGAACAAGCATTTCTTGTGTGCTTGTTGGCAAGCATCACAAGCGTCAGTTGTTGTCGAGGAGCAGATGCAGGGGATACCCCACTTAGTGCATAAAGTGCACAACATCTAAAAACAAAACAATTTAGGTTAATAACTGAATAGAAAGTAAACAATCAACAAAAAAATGAAGACATACAATGAATTCTAAATTTAAAATGGAATTAAAATGTGGACGCTCTAGTAGGAAGTTTTTAAAAGTCTGGAAGAAAGTAATGAAGAAGAATTAGGATTAATATCGGAACATAATATCAATAAAAATTTTGATTGAAGGAGATGCACAAGGTGGATAGAAGGGGGTTCTGGATTTATAAGTGGGAAAAACAGACAGCAAAAAGGAAGGGGAGTGAGGTGAGTGGAGTGCAATATAAAAGAGTGGAAAGGCAGGAAGACAATGGGGAATATGCACAAGAATGAGAAGAGCGGGTGAGAAAAAAAGTGGAGGGTGTGTTGGGTGAAGATTGTCTTTTATACCATGGTGAAGCTGAGCCAATTCCAGCAGTCACAGCACCCGCCAATGTCTCAGCTTCAAGCCGTGTCGGGAAAATTGAAGCTCAGTTGCAGCATTGGCTGCGACTGAGAAGGTAAATGCCCATGTGAGGCAGAGAAACAAAGGGGTTCTGGCTGAGTATTGCAATTGATTGAATTGTAAGACTCACTCAAATCCCCTTTGTTGCGTTAAATAGCCACCTGATCTCCCAGGAGGGCTTTCATGAGGGCATTGTTGAATGTTCACGGTGGGTGCAATCAACAAATTCCCCATGCAAAAAAGCATGTGGCACGTTTTCTCACAGGTGACCGTGGTGAGCACCCTGGCCTTGGCCGGGTTATAGTGTTTGAACACAGGATCACATGGCTGTATGACAAGTTACTACAGCATGAGCTTGGGTTGACCCATTGCTTGGATCTGCTTTGGGGTCATAATTGAAATGCTCAGTGGCTGAACATTTGAATTGCACAGTTCTTGAGCTATTGATATAACAATATCAAATGAACCATGCTGAGCAATTGCTAGCTCATGTTTTTAAGCACCCAATGTGAGCATTTGGCACAGCATTGGATGACATTTCAGCCAGGCGCAGCATATCACACGCTTTGGTGAAGTGCTCCAAACTGAGCCTTCTGATGAACTATTGCAAAAAGGGTTCCAACCATGGCTCTACCAAAAACTTCCACACGAAGCTTTTGACCATGAAATGCTCAGCTTGCATGTGCAAATTGGGTGAATAACAATGCTGAGCATGTGGCACATGAGCTATATGTACGCCAAAAATTCAAAGGTGGATCCCAATCGGTAATATGCATGCAGGCAGAAGTAGTATTACACCATCCTAATTTGTACAGCTGACATTGTAGTACGTACACCTTTGTACATGTATGCTGAGGGGCAAAGCAAAATCTGTACAAGCATGTAACATGCAATCATGCCAAGCCATCAAGTCAAATTTCTCACATGCATCCCTTTGATGCACCTTTTTCAAGAGCCCTGCCTAACTACCGCACAGATGCTGGTGTAATCCAAGTTAATGTAAGGGGTGCATAATGGGATGACTAATGATTTGGGTCATACGCAAATGGTGGATTCACTCCGGTGCCAAGGTCAGGGCAAACAATGACTGGCCCCCACATGTGTCATACACAGGGAATTTTCACATGCCTGGTGGACCTTTTAAGTGCCTGTCTTCTGACCAGATATTTGCTTGTGTGGGTGGCTCACTTAACTGCAGATGCTCACCTGCCTGCGTGGGGAAACCTGAGGCCCATTGGTGTGGATTTGCTTAAGCCTCATATGCATTAGCATAACCCCCGCCCATGATCCCTGAGGCTGGTTATTTATGCGTGGGGATCCACCACCATGGGTCATATGCTGGACATTCTCACATGCCCTGTGGAAGTTTTGGCTCCTGGCTTGCAGCCAAAAAATACCTTGGGCGGGTGGCCTGTTCCTCTGGAGTTTCTCACACACATGAGGGAAATATCCTGATGACAATCTGGGTGGATGAGTAACAGCCTCAAATGCAAGAGGGGTGAATGTGTAAGTGGATCACGGCTGACAGCTGGTGCCGCCTTTGATCAAGCCACACATTTGCCGCTGGAATTCCAGTATGTGTCAGTCCACAAGAATTTTTAGGCAAAACCAAACTCATGTTTGGTGGCATGCCACCAAACACACCTCACCCACCCACACAAAAAGATCCCCACAGTAAAATTTTCCTATCCCCTCCTACCATTTCCCAGTAGGTCATTGTATGACAATTAACCTGGGGAAGATACACTTATTGTTCCCTTTCACACCAGTGAACATGGCTGCATGCCACTCATATTTCACTGCACAATAAGCTTCTACAACACACCCAATTTTGGATCTGCTAATTTCAACCTTGGTCTATCAATCCTTGCGTAATATGCTGCAGATCCAGCAGTCATATCAGTGTACCCACATTCTTGCCACCTTGCCTTGATATATGCCCCAAATTGGATATGAAGATTATGAGCCCAAGAGGCCCATATTCCTAACGACCCTGCATGTAACCACAGGCCATCCCCCTTTGAGCCCATTGCTGCCTCTCATATAAGTTCCCCACCTGTGCTTATTGGTCTTCATTCCCTTTAGCTACCCCTTCCTTATCATATAATTTCCAACTGTCCGCAAATAATTCATAATAGCCATCATGTCAACCCCTTCACAGCCACTTTTGATTGGGATGATTAATATTCATATTCAAATAAATCATGGAATAACCTTGAATCCTGATAATTCGCACTTTGCTTCTTGGAGTATCCTATGGCACAATCAACACAAAATATATTTATATTTCCCCAATCACCAGAATACTATTGGCTCCCTTCCTGGCACCCTCTCCCAGATGTTGATACCATTCCTTGGGGTACCACAAACTTTCACGTGCTGTGGTCCTGGTGGGGCATGGATTGAAAATTGCCAAACCAATCCTACTCAAACATTATTTGTTGAGGGAGTATTTATGACTGACCCAAATGATCCTTGCCCATCTCAGAAACCCAATCTAACATTGATGTTTGTCAGGATGAAACTATGACAAAGATGTAAGTAGGCTAATTACAGCTTTGACTATGTTTGTGACGCGGTAAAAATGATTTTAAAAATATGTATAACGTTTTAAGATGGTTTAAAATGAAATTAAAGGGCTTTACTATACTGGGTATAGTGGTGGTGAGCGCTATTGAAAGCCCTGGGTGCAGCTTTATCTGTTGGGTTACAATAATAAAAGACTAAAATAATTAAAGATTATAATTATACCTGATTATTTAACCAAGAGTAAAACTGTTTTTGACAGTTTACTATGTAGGTTATTTAAGAGCAGGATGAGGAGACAATTCTGGCTGTGAAAAAGCCTCCTTTTTATCCTGAAATGGGGTGGAAAGGGTGCTAGACCTTTCCACATAGAGGAAGTGAAGATTTTTACTCTCTGAGACAGGCTTGTGGTTTTCAAACAACCTGTATAGCCTGTATTGAGCCCAGATGTGGTTTTGAAACCACATCTGGGCAGTTTTCACCAATACAGGGTGAAAATTTTCATCTGGGAACCTCACAGCCTGATTCTGACATGTATGACGCGTAGAATGCTGTACAGAAACTGTATGTGACCCCAGTATTGACTGACTTATGAGGTAATGAAGTATTAACATGCTTCTTCATCTGTTTGACACCTCATAATCAGAGTACAACTGTATCCTGTCATAATAAAGCTGTATTGGTCATATTGTGGGATTATAACTTTCAAATGGCCATATCTCTGTCAGTTTTTGAGATATCATGCTCAGATTTGGTCCATTGGATAGTACTGTATGAGCTCTACACAATGATACCCAATTTTTTATGGCTATCATTAAATATGACAAATTTATTGCATTTACAAGGTTTTTTGTACATAGGCATGGTTTGGGCAAAAAGCTGTATTGAGCTTGTTTGCCTCATAACTTCTGTTATAGTTGAGATATGAAGAAGTGGATGGACCCATCAGATAGCCCTGATTGTGCTCTTTCCAAAAATAACCCACTTCAAGTATCCCACACTAAAACTGTAGAAGTTAGATGAGAGGTGAATGTTTTGTTCACCCTTATTTGGCCTGAAATTGACCATAACTCCAGTAATATTGGTGCTAGCTCAGTTTGGCTGGTACCATTGGATAGCCCTGGCTTAGAAATTCATTCTGAGTACCCATTTGATGGGGTTAAGCCCCTCCTTCTATATTTTAGATGAGAGGTGAAAATTAAGGTTTATGCTCAGCAATAACTTTGAGCAGGAATAACTTTGTTATTTCTTGTCCTATGGTGATGGGACTTATATTTTCAGAAATAGGTGAGTTTCCTCTTTCTTTTGATACCTTTTGAGCTGATTTGGCTCAGCTCCATGTTTTGGTGGTATCTTGGCTATACCATTGGTTTATGGTATTTTGGCTGTCATGCTTGTGCTCTGGTTTTGAGTCACAGGCTGATAATGTTCTTCACATGCTATCCAAACATTCTATTCATAATTGAAAGTTCTTGAAAACAAGACTTCAAGCATACAATGCCTAAAGAATATGAGTGTAATACTCATAGTCAATGTCAATGTTTTACTCCCACATTTCCCACTTCAAACTCCATGCCACCCTCATATCCTGCTCTCTTTCCATTGATTTACACAAGCAAAAACTGATACAATTACCCAGTGGATCAGACCTCCCCATGATGACCCCGCCCCATTCCATTATTCAAACCGCCCTCCTCCCTCATCAAAAGACTGGACTAGCTTTTCTTTGTGATCACAAAATCCCCAATGGACAATCATCCCATAACCTCTGGGCCACCTCACCCCCTGGATCCACTTTTAATGCCAGGCACATAATTACAAACAAGGTCGTAAGCTCATTCAAATCCCTTTCACGGATGATATGGGATTAGGTAAAACCATTCAGGCCATTTCTCTAATTGGTACCTCCAAGGAGCAGCTAATTACAAATTCCCAATGCTCCATGCCCACCTTTCTTAATTACCAACTGGCAATCTGAAATATCCAAGCATGCTCAGGCTGGAGTGCTGCAAGCCAAACTCTACCATGGTCCCACTAATCACTCATTATCCAAGCCTGAAATTTTAAAATTTGATATCATCATCACTTCTTACAATACTATCACCCAAGAATTTAAACAAACCAATACCTCTACATAATTCATTTTTCAAATCAATTGGCATCATATAATTTTGGATGAAGCACAGTGAGTGTCTGATCTTTAAATGATTCAAATTACTTTTTATATCCAATAACCATTCCCTCACTTTATAGCTATATTCACTCTCAATACACTGCCACTCATGGTGCCATTAATAGCCTCCTATCATCCTGTCAGATATTTTTAACGGGCAGACCTATTCACAACACCATTTATGAACTTTTGGGCATAATATCATTAATCACCCAACCCCAGAGCTCAGATCAAGATAACTGGTCACCATTCATCCTGAGTAGTCTTTCCAAAAGTAGCAATGATATTTTGCATTTGGAGTTGTGGCATTTAAGTTTGTGCCACACCAAAACCACACATCTCAAATCCCTCCCCACTATTAGCCATCATTATGAACTGCTCCCACTTAACCCAACAATGCAGCAAGAATATTCCACATTATACAAATAATTCCTATCATCCAAAAGCAAAGGACCAGGAGAGCGTTTCAGAAATATCAATAAGCTGCGAATATGTTGTAACCATAACATCATGCTTAACACAATTGCGGATGCGGATTTCGAAGACCACAAGGGCAGGAGCACTCAGGATAGCTCCTCAACAATCACACAAGCTATTGTGGATGTGGAAACATGCATGATGAGTAGTAAAATTGCACACCTCCTAAAAAGCTTACTGAAGAAAAAACAATCAAATTGTGGTCCAACCAAATCAGTGGTTTATACGCAATTGACCCAATTACTCGATTTGTGAGTTAACTATAATATGAAGCCATTATCAATTGAATCCATATGAACTTTTTTATGGTAGAATTGGTATTTCACTTGCCCATCAGTCTATCCTTTCAGCACAAACTGATGGAACAATTACAGCACGAGTGCAGGAGAAGGCCCTGGAGAATTTCTTCAATAATCCTGAATGTGAAGTACTCATTGCATCCATTGCCGCAGCTGGAACTGGCCTCAATATAACTTGTGCTAATATGGTCTAGTTAATGGTGAGGGGACCCCCAAAATTCTATGGTGATTTTTGGACACTGACATTCACATTTCCAGGAGCCCGATTGGAACCCAGCCATTGAGGCTCAGGCTGTTGATTGACCCCATTGTGTTGGCCAACAACAACCTGTGAAGGTCAACATGCACAAGGTACCTTTCAAGCTCATCTTTGTCCCTGATTGTATTACTATTCTGAAATATTTCTTTATGAGAATCCCATATTCAAATCATCAATAGGTCCAAGAAAAGAAAAACTCATTACCTGCGTGAGCCTTCCAGATATTATCTAATTTATGTTTGACAAAGTTGATAATTCCTTTTCACCCCGTCACAGGTCCACAATCATGAACACCATGAACTGGATATAACTTCTTCAATATTTCCTCAATGAAAATGAGCAATAGAGTATTATTTCTAAAGGAGAAAGTGATACATTCCAATTCATATTGTTTATATTCTAACATATTCAGCAAGCTGTTGCATCTTTAAGAAATAATAATCAGATTGTATTACACCTGCACAAATAATTCACAAAATGTTAATTTGTAACTGTGCTATACATTTATATTCCTAACTTATTGCAGAGCATTGCCATTTGCGCTAATAACTGGCATTTCAAGTATTTTGAGGGCGATAGTCTGCATCTTACTACAACCTTTGAGCCAATCTTGATCAAATACCTCAAAAGATAGCCTTTCAGGAATATCAC
Organism: Austropuccinia psidii; assembly: GCA_023105745.1. Taxonomy (NCBI): domain Eukaryota; kingdom Fungi; phylum Basidiomycota; class Pucciniomycetes; order Pucciniales; family Sphaerophragmiaceae; genus Austropuccinia; species Austropuccinia psidii. The sequence continues at coordinate 34,367,163 of JALGQZ010000003.1, read as the reverse complement.
CATAATCTGTTGATTGTATTTCTGGAAGTCTATCAATAGCTTTTTTACACTTTTTTAATCTGATTACAAAACTCTATGTCCTGATCAATTTTTAATACCAACTCATTAAATAGGCCTGAGTGCCAGCATAAGCCCACTTTGCAGTAAACTTGACAGCCATTTTCCACTATCTCCTCAGTATCTGAGCATACTCAAGGGTCATTGAATTGTGATGCTAGAATTGGAAATTTAGCTGTGTTGCACCATTCAAAATGGCGCTCACAGGCCTGCACATCATAAGATTTACTTCACAATGAAGAAAAGATACAGTAACTAACCCTTTGAAAAATATTTGCAAGCTTTTGATTCTCCTTCTTTTTCCCAAATAATCCGCATCCTTTTGAATAGACTTCCATTCTCTTTTCAAATAAGTGAAATATTGCTCCATTAAAGCCACCAAAACCCCATAGTTATTATTATCGTTGTTCCAACAGTAGTGATGATACTCAGTGCTGACAAGTGCAAGATGGAATGTATGGTGAAACACCATAGACATCAACTTGTTTAACAGATGTTGCCATGAGCTCTCCCAGTCTCAAGTGAATCGCTTTAGTCCTGACTTGTGGAGCTCATTTTCGCAGTAGCTTTGGAAACCCTGAGACTGAACCTGTGTTGATGGCTCATTGAAAAAATCCTTGAGGACATATCCGAGATGACTAGCCACTTGAATTTAAATCTCACACTCTTCTGTGCTGGGTGGTGCTGGTAGTGAGGAAAAATCCTTATCCCTTACTTTGAGTAGGAACAGACAATGGGCATGTACAGCTGATCTCATCCCATGGACATTTTCTGGAAGTTCCTCTTTCAGCCATTTTTGTTGCTCCTTCTGGCTTGCACGTTTTGCCACATTGTGAGCTTTGAAAGCCTGGTTCCTTTGCTGTATCATCTTGGATTAATTGAGAATACTCTGGGAAAGGGGCATTTGAGTATGGGTGAACTCACTATTTGACTGAGTGCCTTGGTCATGCGCCATGAAATTGTCCCTCCTTGGTTCATCATTTGTTTCACTTTGAGTCAAAGACATGTTCTCATCCTCATCATCCACAATTGTTTTGCTTGATTAACTGGCATGACCTGTCCTTGGTTTGGAGGCATATGGATGATGACATCCAGTGACTTTCTCTTTATGGACCAGAGGTGAAGATGCATAAAGTTCATCACCTGCCATGGAAATAATCAGTTAACACATCAAAAAACTAATAAAGACTGGTCATACTCACAATCTTCAATTGGATCCTGAGATTGGACTGACTTGCCTTTAGGTGCCATATCTAACCCATGAAACAAACATATCAAATTGTGAAAAAGTTTATACTCCAACATCAAAATGACTTACTTTGATGAAGCGTCAACCCTGGATTTCCTTCTGACAGACCACTCTGAGTAACATTTTCCAATGGTATTTTTTGTCGCCTGCCATCAACCTGCTTTTCATCGCTCACATGAACCTGAGATCCTGATGAAATATTTAGGGTTGGCTGTTTACTTTGTCCAAAGGGATCCTGGGATGCAACTGGATTCCTACTGGGATTAAGGAGGAACTCACGTGGAAATTTTGATTGGGGATTAGCCTTTGATGAAATTTGAGGTGTGCTTTCTGGCCCCTCAGACACATCCATTTGTGTATTAGTGGGATTTGGGGGAATTGGAGTGACGGAAATATTTGGGATTGACCAAGTGCTTGAAGTTTGAGCTTTTGGATTTCCCACATCAATGTTAAGACATGATACATTCATTGAGGATGTGATAGGGGTTGTGAGAGGAATGTTGGGACTCAATGGTGACTGTGTTTGAACATATTCTATGCTAGATTCACTATCTGAGTCATTAACAGAACCTGAACGGGATTTACATGGCTTGGAAGATGACATAAGGGCTAAAAAAGTACAGTAATTTTTTTAACTTGATAAAACAGCTCAGTATTATGATGAAATAGAGTGATATGGGATGAAATCTTTTTCAAATTTATAATAGAGAAATTCTATGAATAGTTGGAACCAAGTGTCTCATGGAAGTCTAATAAGACACTTTTTAGGAGAATTCTCCCTGCCACCTCTTGAGCTCCTCCACTTTTGTTGGAAACCACCCTGCACGGCCTACCAGCATATAATGTGATATTTCCTTGAGCTCAAAGGAAACCCATCATCCATAAGTAATCAGGTTCAATAAACATTTCCCCCTCCCCATTGTCACATTTTGTGAATTATCCAAACTGCCAATATATTGTGGAACTCCTTTTAGTGTGGGATTGGATAAGGCAGTCCTTGAGGGGGAAATCACAGGTAAACAGTTTTGAATTGCTGAAATAATCCTGTAACCAAGGGTGCTAATGATGTTTTAGCTGCCCCTCTGAATATACTAAACAATCTCCCTACAGAGCTCACAAATCAATATTTAAGATTGTGGATTTACAACTAGAGAAGGCTTTTTAGCAGTCTCTATCAGACCTATTCAATAATAACATAAATAGCTTATAAGTTAAAACAGTATAAAATATAATTTTCAAATAATAATATAAGATAATTTTAAGGGTAAAACCTTAATAGTATAAGAGGTTGACTTAATATAATAGTAATAATATATACTTTAAGGGGTAAGTTAAATTTGATGTTATATTTGTTATGATACTTAATGGTTTGAGAGGGTAATTGCTAATATAATATAATAATAAGACCTTTAATAATTTATTGGTAAGATTTTGTTCAATATAGAGTGGATGTTTGTTAGATATATAAATGATATAATATAATATGAGGGTAGGTTTTTTATATATATAATAATATATAGTTGTAAGGTTGGTTTTTTAATATGAAGATATAATAAGGCTATTTTTCCTTTATAATGTAAAGTTTATGGTGATAAACTCAATATTATGAGTATTATTGATAGTATTATAACTATAAGACTAATAATTTAAACATAGGGTGGATTAATAATATTAAGTTGACCTTCTGTTAACTACTATTAATTAGAAATCACTATGAATTAAACTTATAAGTCTATAATACTTTTAATAAAATAACTAGATTATCCTACTAGTAAGGGATGAATAGTTATTCTCCTTCTTGGTATATAACTGATTGTATTCATTCATGCATTCATTAATTCATCCATTCATTCATGGGAAAAGAGGAAGAAATGAGGGAGAGAGGCCCTCTATTTATATTCTTTGGGCCCTCCATAGAGGCACTCAAAAACAAGGGACTTAGAATTTTTCCACTTCTTTTGGCTGGGATAATTTCTTTATAGTGGTGAGATACCATTTGTTTGGTTTGTTGCACCAATTTATGTATGATTATGTAATCTGAGATGTTTTTGCTGGTGAATAATTTTGAGATGGTGTCATTTGATCAAGATATTGCACCATATATTTGGTTTGTTGCACCATTTCTGGGGGAATGAGGTGATTTTGTACAGCTATTGCACCATAGGTCTGTGCACTGTTTGAACTGTAGGTGGAGAATGCTGTATATTGTGGGGATTATATTTGTCCTGTATGAGTTTTAATTTTCCTTCATTTAAATTAAATTCTGTTTTTAATTTTTATTTACTACCTTATCAGGTGTCTGTGCTTGTATTTCCACAGATATGCTGTGTAATTTAAGGTTTTTTGATGGATTTTCCTTGCATAAATTAATTGATTTCTTTTTCTTTCTGTCTTGTGACTTTTGTTTAATGCAGTTTTAATTTATTCCTTATTGAAGTAGCCTCAGCTTGATAACTGCATTGCTGAGTAATCCAAAGGTTGAGAAGAGCCTGGGTAACTTGAGTGTTTCACTACCCCTCTTACTGGTAAATTTAACATTCTTGCTAGCTTGGATTTTTCTTTCCCTTCTTTTAATGTTATTCTTGTAATCAAATGGATCATTCTTCCAGGATTTTCTTATGATGACCTTCAATCCATTGTATTGCTGAATTCCTCTATTATAATTAATTCATTATTGATTTTTCTTTGTTATTTGTTTCAATTTATAGCCTTATAAATGAAATTTCACTTGAAACTGGGCCAATAAGGTATGGAATACCACAATATGCATCAAAATTCCACAGCATTGTACATCTGTAAAGGGGTATATTCATGAAGGATTCATTCACAAAAGACACATCACCTTTTCAAGAAAGGCAAGACAATACAAATCACATTCCAACCGGTTAAAATCCCACTGCACTCAAACCAAATAACAAGACTTCAGCTACACTCCAAATGCTTATGTAATAGAGTTATATTGTTATGTCTGTAATAAGGTTTAAACCATGTACAATGGTGTGCCAGCATACATGGTTTGAATGTTAATCCCCTCAATTAAATGTTGACACATCCCTAATGGAACCCCCCTCAAGGGTCAAAACCGCAATATCACCATGTGTAAATAAAATAGAATATGTATGAGAATTGAGCAGCATGGCATTTTACCCAATTAAACTCCTAACCAATTCTGCCATCCAGATGAGACATGTTACACTTTATCCCCCGCAGCTCAGCCACCATTACAAATGGGATAAAATCCTCAGCTGGCTCAAATCCCCTCCCCCTTCATAAATCATCACTCAATTTTTTCCCAATTAATAACACTCCTGAACACTTTCACATCAACCATATATATTTATACACAAACCAGCCTTACTCACAATTCCTGAAAAAATGACAACCCACCACTATTCCTCAATGTGTATATGCATGTGTCAACACTGCTCAACTCAAAAACACTCTTCCCCTGAGGTTGATATGCAGGGAGTTGCCTTCAAACCTTTCCAATATAAAAAGCACATTAAAAAGCTCAAATAAACCATTGCACCCAAGTCTCTTCCAAACATCCCTACTTCTGCATCAGGATCTGAGTGCCTGCAAATTCTATTGGATCAAATCTTCTCAGCTGATTATTCACAATTGACCCAAAGAACTTTCTCCACTCCAGAGGGTCTCAATTCAACTGCACAGAAACCATACAGTGGCAGTCAAAACCTTTGCCCACAAGACCTTGGAATGATACTATCTTCCATTCTATCATTAAGGTATAATATACCCCACAGGGCTTCATTCATTCTCAACCCCGCCCTGAACCTGCTGATCAAGTCCAGTATCTCAAGCTCAGGTGGTCCCCCCACTCCTGCATTCCATATACCTCAAGATCTCAGTACCATATTTGAACATCTCCAATTGGAGCCAGTAATTCAAAGCTATATATGTTTTCCTCAACGTTTCTTTCTTAATAGCCTTACTGAATCAGTCACAACTGACCAACCCCACTGTCAAAGCCATAATGACCCAAATGATCATGATCCCCCTTGCACACAATCATTAGGCAAATTCATCTATTCATTTGAAACCCACACACAAATCACAACCAACATGAAGCAAAATTTCTACCAAAAAAACATTTCATTTATCAACCATTCAAAAATTGGCTTGCCAGATTTCTCCAGTGGGCTGGAATTATGGAAATTCTGCATCAACATCAACAATCCCAAACTCCCAAAGGTTCCCTCAAATGTGACATCTGGGATGGATTGGTCTGGAGACGCTTCACTGGCACTAGAAATATTCATGACCCCCCATTGATGTCCATTCCTGTTGCATTGGCCTTATTCATTTATGTGGACTGTTTTAATGAACATTGAAAGTCAACCCGGTTGGCCAGAATTGGACCTATCATGCTTATTTGTCTTAATCTCCCCCCAAGTGAAAGATTGAAGCCAGGGAATGTCTCTGTTGCAGGAATCATCCCTGGTCCGAAGGAGCCAACTGCCCTTCAATTGAATTGCCTATTAATTCCACTAATCAAAGAGCTCAAAGATCTATGGCAAGGTTACCATTTTCACCCACCTCAACAGCTCCTTCAGGATCCTTTATCCATGTTGCCATCCTCATGGCCATTGCGGATGTGGTTGCCATGCGCAAGCTTACTGGATTTATTTTTCATTCAGGAAACCACTTTTGTAATTTTTGCACTATTCACAAAGTTTAAATTGAAGAAATTGGTCCTCAATTTCACTACACACGCTCATACCAAAATCATAAATAAAACATTGCCAAATGGCTTTGGGCAACCCCAAAACAACAACAAGCAATCTTCTGTGAGTATGGAGTGAAATATTCATTTTTGGAAGACCTTTTGTATTGGGATGAAACCAGAATGGTTAATCTTGACATAATGCATAATTTAATACTTGGAATTTTGAAGGATCATGCTGATTTAAAATTGTGCATTCCAGAGTCCAAATCAAAAAATTTACTTCAGGTCCCGCAGGAAATCCAACGACACCAGCAGTTCAGACTCAGATTACTTGACCTCCAAAAGCTCTCTTGATAAAATCACATTGAGAGAGGCCCTCTCCCCAAGAAGAGACACAGCAAAAATAATAAATGAGTCACTCCCCACTACTTCCACCCAAAAAAACTGCCTCCCAATGCCCACCCCTCACACACAACATCCATCTAGTGGTTCTGTGGAGAGTCCTTCATTTGATGCGGATTACATCCCCACTTCTGAAATCCCCCCCAAATTGGATATCAGTGCACTGAGTGATCACCATATCAAGCATGAGGCTCTGGAGCATCTCTGACAAATCATATCTGATACCATAATTACCTCGTCATGGACAAAAGTACCATGCAAAATGGGTTCTCCCTCTCATGGTAGTTTGAAAGACGCTGAATTGGCTCTCTTATACAAGGTCTATATTCCATTTTCAATGCTCAGTCAACAGATGTCATTAGATGAACACAAATCCGCCAACACACAAATAAACATGCATCAATCAGAAGAAATTACAACTGAACTAACCAAGAATACATTCCATTTTATTAGTGCTATCAACATTGCCACAGGTTGGACTGTTTCAATGGATGATGTGACTGCATTTGCTGTACATTGGAAAACATTCCACCTTTCCAATCAACACCTGTTCCCAAAAACAGAAAAGTAAACCAAATCATCATTTTGCTGATCATATTCCCAAACTCTTCCAATGTTGGGGCCCAGAACAAGCCTCAGCTCCATGGGGTTATGAGTGCTTGATTGCAGTATTTGCAAAGATGCCAACAAATAACAAAATATGTACATCAATTAATAAGATCAATATATTCACATTGATTAAGCACATGAACTGAATAAGACTAACTTCTTGCAACTCTGAATAGATGATTTAGATGAAACCTTACTTCAACATATCTGTCAATGTTCCAACATTTATGTTCTCCTGAAATCCCCATCTGTCCCATGTTAAATAAAACAACCTTTTGAAACACAGCCACCTTCCCTGTTCAATCACCAAAAATATAACCAAACATACTGCCATGACCAACAAAATTATTATTTCCTGGTTGAGTACTTACAGAATTTTCATTCCACAAGGGAGATACTTGAATGGATCAGCTTAGACACTACCATACAATCCACAAGTCATCCCACTTCAAGGATTGTCTCACCTTGGTATTTTCAAGTTTCAAACATTAATATTGGGAACAATATATTTTCAACTGAATCCAAAAATGTCAGAAACAGTGTGATATGTTTTCTGAGGGGAAACTCACGATGTTTGGGTGTTATTAATAGCATTTTTAAAGTCTCTGAGCCATCTTGCATGCTGAAAAATAGCTTTATAATATTAAAAACTTTGAAGATTGATGTGAATTTCTTACCAGATTGGCTGAATCTCAATATTTATGAAGCTCTTTGTTTTGATGATGGACACTTGATTATATCTGGAGAAGAAATAGAAGGTAACTGTGGATTGTATGATAACAAATTTATGTCATGTGGACTGCTTGTAATGATAAAACCGTTATTTCATGATATTTAGTCTACAAAAATGCAAATCTCTTAGATTCATTAGCAATGTTGCTATTGAAATAAATGCCTCAAAATTTGGTGACAGAGACATGCCATTGTGACAAGGAAAGCCCATTATTTCTCATTGCCACAAAAAAATTACTATTTTGACATTGGGTACAGTGTGAATAAGCCAATTTCAATGATCAAATGACCCACACAATCACCTATCACAGCATCCAAAATGTCCAACTGTGCCATCATTACATTGGAAGGGGAATCAACCTGTGAGCCTTAGAGGTAATTTCATATACCCAAAAGACCACAAATACAAAAATAACATAGTAATATAAATAAAATTTATATTATTAAAATAAAAATCAAAATATAAATAAAAAATCATATTAAAAATAAAAAATTAATTACAATTTGAAAACAAAAATACATTAAATTTTGTAAGTATAAAATTACATTTATACTTGAAAAAATTAAGTAAAAATGAAATTTTAACAAAATTGTGAAAAAATAAACAAATTTGGAAAAAAATTAAATAAAAATTATTATAACTTTTTATCCATTAAATAAACATATAAAAATTATTTCACCATTGGATTCCTCAGAAAAAATTAGGTGGGGTCACCTCTGAGTGAAATTCTTGTAACTCAACTCTAAATAAGCTTAAATTGAGTTTTTAGTATTTTCAATACAAAAGTTGAAAATCAACAAAACCTTAATTTGATTCACACCACATGTGGTGTTAACCATCAATTTATGTGTTAAAATTGAGGTGTTGTGTTTAGTTTAGAAGTTATGAGGAATTGAAGTATTTTCAATTGAATTCAATTGAAATGTCAAAATGTGCACGTGTATTACATAAGTGAACTTTGATTTAAATATGAGGTGTCGATTATTACTGTATTGTACTGTACAATTGAATTGAATTACATATGTAAGTTATGAGTATGATACATGATGAGGAATTAAAGGAAAAATAAATTGGAAAGATTAAATTTGGGGGGGAAAAGGAACTCCAGCTCTAAGTGGGAGCTAGACCCCCAAAATCCTTGCCGACAGGCGTGGGATGTCAAAATTCACGCAAAGGTTCATCACTTCTGGCCTGGAATTGAGTTACAGGGTCTGTGGACTCAATTGATGATGAGGTTTTGATACCAACTGGGGTAGTTTTAGCTGTTGCCAAGAGGGTAAAACTACCCTTAAGATAAAACAATCATAGTGAAAACAGTTTTAACTGGTTTCTACGCCTCTTACACACATTCTGACGTGTTTTGAAGGCTCTAGGCCTGGTATTGCTATAGTAATGGCTGATTGAAGGGTCTAAAATGGCTAAAAATGGCTTAAACCAGCCTTTTTTTGGTCTAAACCAGGGTTCAATGATGCCATAATTGGCTTTTCTGTTGTCAGACTGTTTTTCACGACTGACAAGAGTAAATTTTACTTTTGGAGTAAGAGAATTGATGGCTATAAAAGAATGTCTTCTTTGCCCCACTTTTCTCTTCATGTTAGAATCTTTTCCTTTTATTAATTAGTTTAAACACTGTTAAACCAATCAATCAAAGATTCCAACCACCATTTTTAAATCATTTTAATCCTTCTAACCACGTGAAAAAATCATTATAATCATTGTTTGTAACTCTTATAATCATTTTTACCCCTGAACCACCCCAAAAGTGAATTAAAGCATCTTTCATCACTGTAAACTTTGTCACTTTGTTTCCAAATTCACTCTGGTCACTTTTGGGCGTGTTTTCTCTTTAATATTCTTTTTAAAGACTTTGTTCTTTAATTAATTGCTTGCAGTTCTTTGCTCAATTAATTCCAATTGAAATTGCTCTTGAAGAAATTTCTTTTGTAGCCTTAAAATATCTCTTGCAGAGTATCTTTTGGATAAATTTTTATTGTTGGTAAAACAATAAATTTTTATAATATTATTGTTTTATACTAATAAAGTTATAATAAATAAAATTGGCGTGTTTTCTCTTAAAAATAATATTTCATACTATTTTTAACTGAATTTTACCTTATACAAATTTTGAGGACAGTAAAAGTACTTGATTTTTAATCAAAGTTTCATATCCACACCTTACACGACCCTTACGGACCCACCCCCGCACACGCCAATGCAACCACACCGCACCTGCGGTATTGTGCGGCGGACTCTACCAGTGTCCTCTGCAAAATGACAATCCCGTGGAGGCAGAGTCCTTTCATGGATGACCTGGTGAAGTCAAACCCCCCGCCTCTACATCAAGACTGGCTGAAGGACCTCTTTGATGTGTATGTGTGGAAACATTAAGGTCTTGTGTAATTTTTACCAAATTTCAGATGGTTGAGGGAGGATCAGGTGGTGAGGAATCTCAGTTGAAGGCACAGGGGAACCAATATTTGTGGATGTCACAGGATTTGGTGTAAGACCAGAGTGTGATGTGTGCTCGGAGTTTGCTTGAGGTGAGCTTGAATTTTATCCTGCTTGACGTTTCCTTGATGTGAAGTCAATTGCCAATGATTGACCCAAGATTTGCCCTGGTGGATGAAGGAAGATTCCACCTCCTTGATGGAATCCTCTACCATAGAACTAAACATACATGTGTTATGGCTTTGACAGATAGAACTCTGATAAACACTATAACTCATGAATGTCATGATAGTGTTTCAGCTGGACATCTCTTAGAAGAAAGAACACTAGAGAGGTTAAAAACCTGCTCTTGGTGGCCAAATTGGAAGAAAGATATTGAAGGATACTTCCAAACCTGTGACAGATGCCAGAAAGCAAACCAAGCCACAGGAAAGAAATTTGGAATGATGATCCAAATCCAGGAACAAAAATACCCTTGGGAAATAGTTCACATGCATTGGGTAACAGCCTTACCTCCAGGAGGAGACAGAAGTTATAATGCATGCCTAGTATTAGTTGACAGATACAGCAAAACTCCAATGTTATCACAATTTCATAAGGATGACACAGCTATGGAAACAGCCATAATGATATGGAATAAAGCTATTAGCCAAACAGGTCTATTTCAAAACATCATAAGTGATAGAGACCCAAAATTCACTTCAGCATTATGGACAAACCTTGATAACCTGTTTGTAACAAAATTATCATTCTCAACAGCTTACCACCCCCAAACTGATGGTCTAGCAGAAAGAATGATACAGAAATTAGAATAAATTATCAGGATATTCTGTGCTTATGGCCTAGAATTCAAACATTGTGATGGTTTTACCCATGATTGGTGTACATTAATACCAGCTCTTGAGCTTTCATATAAAACCTCAATCCATTCTTTAAATGGCAAGACACCAGCAATGCTAGAAAAACGCTGGAATCCAATACTTCCTTATGATACCCTCAAAAAAGACTTAGTGGATATACACCCAACAGCAAGTAGCTTAAAGTTAATTCTTTTCAAAGCAAGACACCATTCAAACAGATGTAAGCAAGCTTTTTTTCAAGTATGCAAAAGAAAGATGGGATAAAAGTCTTAAACCACCTGACTTCAAAATAGGAGACTTGGTTTTAGTGTCAACTCTTAATTTCAATAATAGAAAAGGCCCAAATAAATTGTAAGATTCCTTTGCAAGACCATTCATGATAAAAGCACTACATGGACCTAATGCTGTGCAACTAGAGCTCACAGCTGAATTAATGAAAAAACACCCAACTTTCCCTGTAAGTCTGATAGAACCTTATAGCTCAAGTTAAAAGGAAATATTTCCACTAGGAAATAAACCCCCACTTGAAATACCCTCTTTAGAAGAAGGAGAAGAAAAGAAAATTGTGAAATTCCTTAAAGAAAGAAGGACAAGAAACAAGAAAGAAAGGGAATACCTTGTAAGGTATAGAAATCCAACTCAAGAGGATGAATGGCTACTTGAGAAGGATATAACAAATTCTGATAAACTGTTAAGAAGGTTCAGACATTAAAGAAAGCCTAATGAATAGAAAAATCAAGCATTATTGAGCTTCAAGACTAACAAAGTCTATTGAAGAGGGAGGAAAGTGGATGATACCCTAATTAGCTATATCAGATTGTGGTAAAATCTTTCTTTGTGGTAGGGAATGTGAGCCTTTTAGATATGACCACATATCCAAAAAGGTCACAAGAAAAATTCTATAATAATTATACTTATAATAATTATCTTGAAACTAGTGAAAATACCATAAATAGGTACAAAATCTAAATTAACTAAGAATATAATTAGTAAAAATTTGAAATAACTTACAATATTAGATTCTTCATGGTAGAATACACATATGTCATTTTTATGGAATAGCTGAAAAGTCAATAATTACTGAAGAATAAGTAATAATACCCTAAAAAAGACACAAAAACTTATTTAACTCAGAAGCCAATGAAACAACATGTAAAATAAATTTTACAATTGAAGTCTCCATAAAGCACCACACATAAAACAATTATATGGCTATTCTCTAAAGTCAATACCTAAGGAATTAAGCTGGATATATGCACTTTTTTGGCCAATGAATATATTCATGGTTTTAAGCTAATATCTCTTGAAATATACAAGATAGAAAGTTAAACCAAAAATAAAGTCACAACTTAATCACTGTCAGAACACAGATATGAGCTTTATTTTACAAGCTATAAACAAGGTTAAAACCTGTAATGGTTTATTGAACAAAATCACTGGAGCTGTTGACCACTTTGTTGTAAAAGTAGTCCAAACTCAAGAAGAAGTAGACAGTCAGATTCTACTAGCTCATATGTGAAGAATAATGTAACTGGTTTTATAATATTCAAGGTATAACCCCTAAAAATCAAGGTTTGAAGTTTAAAATATTGAATTTTGACAGAAAAGATGAGTTACAAGAAAAATCATCAAAAATAGAGTTTTGATGATGTAATAAAATTCCCTTGGAAGTTTTATAATGACAAGCCAAGCTATCAGAATCCACTCCCAGAATAGCTATAGCATGTATAACCTAATAATTATTAATGATCAAAGTTTAAGCTCAAAATTGATCATTTATGATCACTCACTGTAATCTTGTTTTAAGTTTAACAGTTATATGTGTGATTAAACTGGTGAATACTATTAGATTATAATTAATACTAATAAAATCCACAAAGTTTAGCCTTCTGCCAAGCCTATGATGTCATCAAACTTAGAGTTATAGTGATAACTTTAAATAATGGCGTAATAATGAGATAAGATGGTTTGATCATGACCTAATCATCACTAGACCTTCAAATACTGATCATTTCCAGTGGATAACATCAGTACACGTCTACTAGAAGCCTACTGGACTCTAGAAGGGAGGTATTTACTATAAATAGAGCTATTTTTACTCTTTTTTCCCCTCATGTGCATCAAAACAATTAAACAATTAAATGCAAAGGTAAAAAATTTCATTCTTTATATATACATCTCTTATATTATCAAAGACCAAAAGTTATCTTTATTATAATCATCATTTTCGAAGTGATTACTCCAATTGTTCTCTTGTTTTGTTATAATTCTCTTAAAAATCTCATTTCCATTTAAAATCAAGCAAATTTGTAATTTGTCTTATTTTTATTTATAAATACAGTTTAAATAAGTTGTATTTACATTATTTGGCATAAATTCAATCAAAAGCATTATATTAAGCTTCAAAAGTAGGTTATTTTCTCTTATTATAATAATTTCTCTTTATTATTACTATCAATAATTCTTTAAATAATATAAATAGTATTCCTATTAATATATAACTTTAATATTGGTAATATTATTTTTATTAATTGTTTTTATTAATAAAAAACATTTTTTATGCCTTTATTATTTTTTGGTAAAAATAATAAAGTGCTTTTAAATATATTAATTATCATATATTAATATATTTATTTATTATATTATTATATGTATTTAATAACATAATTATTTTTTACAACATAATCATAATAATTCTTTATTATTATAATTATTCTTTATATCTTATTTATTTTATTTATGAGGACATTCATAGTACAATAAGTAAAACATTAGTAATTTTTACTTATTGTTTCATAGTCAAACCTTAAAATGAAAGTAAATTATGTTGAAACTCAAGGCATTCCAGCTAATGGCCTAACCAAGTCCTTGGCCTGGCCAAAACACCTGATTTTTTTCAAAAATATGGGATTAGTTAATGTAATGAGTGAGGGGGGTCTTAGAAAACACTTAAAGAGTAGTTAACACTCATTAATTATTAGAAAATTGTCACAAAAGAGGTGTTCCAATTACCCCAACAAACATATGTTGGGAATAGTAATTGTAACTGTTGTAAACATAAAAAGAGTTGATGGGATGACTCTTGTCCACCCATTGACTCGCAATCTTTCTTATCTTACATCATCAGGTGTGCTTTCATTTGTTGTTGTCTCTTCAAATGTATCATAAGGTACTAATACCCTATTAAGCAGTTTAGTTAGATCTAATATCAATATTTCAATTCACTTATTGACTCACAATGTTTCTTATGTTAAACCATCAGGTGTGCTTTCATTTTTTGTTGTCTCTCAAAATATATCATAAGGTACTAATACCTTATTAAGCAGGGTTGCTGTCATTTGTTGTTGTCTCTCCAAATATATCATAAGGGACTAATAACATATTAAGAAGGTTAGTTAAGTCTAACATGAATATTTCAATTTACTTATCAACTCACAATTTTTCTTATCTTACACCATCAGGTGTGTTTTCATTTGTTGTTGTCTCTCCAAATATATCATAAGGTACTAATAGCTTATCAAGAAGGTTTTCTGTCATTTATCATTGTCTCTCCAAATATATCATAAGGTACCAATACCTTATTAAACAGTTGCTTTTATATTCGAGAGAAATTCATGAAGATTCTCTCTTTTTTCTTTTGAAATTTCCTTGAAATATGTTGATACTCTGCTATCTTCAAGGGGGGGCACTGTTGAGGGTATACACCCAGATTTCTTGCTTCTTAATGGCCCACTTCAAAATTTCAATTTGAGTCATTTTCTATATCCAATTGTAGATATTTAGCCTTTTTTCAATAAGAATATTTTTTCAATTGTCTTTTATATTACTAAAGTGGTTTTTGGCCTTTGCATTATTCAAAATATTATGACAGGAAGTGCATTGATCTTGTTGATGATTGGATATAGTGCAGCCTTAGTGGAAATGATGAAGAAGTTCCATAGAGTTTCATGTCATTTGGTTTTCTTCAACCAAATAATTTCTTCTAACATCTTATTTTTGAAGATGACCATATATAAAAGTCATCTAATAATTACAATTTAAGTCAAAAATATAAAATATCTTCCATCCAGCTTTTCCTTTTTGTAAATTAGAGGAAAAGTTGGCCTTACGCTTGGAACTCTCAAAGCTGCATTTGAAGGGAAGGTACCACTTAGTAACCACCTGGAATGCACCCACAATTTTTGATGCTTGGAGGCGTTCATATGCATTTTTAATGGAAATTCAAGTAAGGGCATCCCGTTCACCCTGAAGTTCAGGGCCTCCTTACTCAAGGCACTAGGAGAGCCAAGGGTTCCCTTCCTAGGACAGAAGGGGAGTTTCAAAAAAACGATCCTCCTTACTCAACAGATGATTACTCTTTCACTCCTAGGAACATACCTGGCGACAAAGGCCAGGAACAGTTCTCTGTTTCCTAAGAAAATCTCTACCCTCAATCAAAGACATTCCTCAACGTCAAAAACAATCTTCCCAAAAACTTCTTAAAAGAGTGTTCTACTCTCCTATCTTTCTCCAGTGTTAACCATTTTAAAAACATGTCTGCTTTTTGGAAATTCCCCAATAAAAACCTTTCATATCACTAGTTTTAAAACTCTTTTTCTTCTTGAATGAACTACTGTCAAATTCTTCTTCTTTTTACTTCTTTACCTTTTTTTCCCACTGCTTTATTCTTTTTTTCCTTTCACTTCAATTTCAGGAATAGTATTTGTACTTTCCACTTCAAACCGGAATCTAACACTAATTCCTTTCACTTCACATTCAGCTCTATTTTTTCCACTTTCAGTTTTTATTCTGTTATTACTACTTCTAAAAACTTGCAATCCAAAGTTAGGTATATCTTAAAAACTCTCCTTGTTCCTTTATGTGCAATTCATTACTGCTTGTAATCCATTTTTAGTTTTTGTGTTTTACTATCTATTTATATATATATTGTAAAAAGATAGATACATGAAAAAGGACCCGATATTCAATAATTTATTCCGGTTTAAAAGTAATCAATAATGAATAAAAACAACCAGGAAGTATCACTGGTTTGTAACAACAAACATGGCTATCAAGAACACCCTGTCCAGTTAGTCTAACTATTCATTCGCATTGATCAATCCAGCTTCTCCGACATAGGCAACATAGTTTCATTCAGCGTTCTTACTGATTAAATATTTTGATATCCCATCGGCTTAACGGGGGCCAGGCCGTGATGAATACTAGTGCTCATCCAAATGTCGGCACACAAGGAAGTTCAAATGGACTTCTGTGGGATGTTTTCTGAGACGTATGAGATACAATTTTCTGGAAACCCAAGCAAAAAGAAGCGTTGGTGGCTTTCCTTCAAAGTGCGCCTTGGGGTTGTTGCGACTCTCCACACTTTGGGAAGAACATGCGAGGGGTTCATGTGCCTTCACTTGTCACACAATGCTCGAAAATTCTCAAATTTCTGATATGTGCGCGTTTACATTTTGCTAGGGACTAGTATTTCTGAAGTGGTCTTCCAAGAATGTGGCCAACTTGGGCGAAATCAGGATATCTGGACGTGCTTCCGTACGCATCAACAACAAATCAGATGATAACTTTTTGGGACACTTAGTGATGGGCTTATTCTCGAGATACATGGGGCTCAGTGTGTGACAGAGGGCGAAATGCAAATTATGTGGCATTCTGCCATTAAGAAATCAAATGGGTTATACTCAAAATGAGCTGCGCTCAAGAAATTGCCATGATGGTGCATGTTAACGATTCAGCTTTCTGCTATCACCTTTAGGCCACGCTTTTGAAGTGATACGTAGAAGCTATTCATGCGAATGGGAAGCCTTAGAAGTTCTGCGCACATATTTTATAGGAAATAAGTATGTAGTTCTAGACTGCTATAGAGTTAGTCTTAAAAGGAGTGTTTTGCATGGACCTGATGGCAAGCTAACAAGAGTGTGTAGTCCGTACAAGTTAAGAATAATTTGTAAACCAAGACCAAGTCGTATACTCCCTCTTTCTCTTCCTATGCTTTGGGGGCTGAGGGAGAGCCTACCGCGACGGAAGCGGAGGTGGATGAGGCGGAAGAAGCAGCTACCGAGGCGGCGCTGGAAGAACCTGATGTAGAAACACCGGGGCGTGATGCCGTTGGCACAGGTGGCGAGCTGGGTGCACCATCATCGGTGGCTGAAGCGTAGCCATTGTTTCCGGGAGGGGAAGCATAAGAGCCACCGTAAGAGTCGCCTCCAGAATATCCCGGTGGCGAAGGACGGTGGCGTGGCGGACGGTGACCATGCGGGGAGTGCGGCTTCTTGCCTGGGTAGCCATTTTGAGGAGGGAAAGGCTGCTGCGGCCCTGGGTAGCCAGTTTGAGGAGGGAAGGGTTGCTGCGGCCCTGGGTAGCCAGTTTGAGGAGGGAAGGGTTGCTGCTGGCCTGGGTAGCCAGTTCGAGGAGGGAAGGGCTGTTGGACCGGGAAACCAGAGTTTGGGGGATATGGCAGCTGGCCGGGTCGTGTCAGTGGAGGATATCCCCCAGGATAGCCGCCGAAACTTCCGCCGATGGGTGCTAATCCTCCTCCCATTCCAGGGCCGAATCCTGGGCCACCTGGTAATATTATGACTGGGTGTGTCTGTTGAGCAGGTGCAGCAAGAGCGCCTGCAAGCAGAAAGGAAACCAGGAAATTACCATCAGCGGGAAGACATTCAAACTGAATATTGTGGCTTGCACAGTTTCTGAGTGTAAATTACCTGAGCAGACGGCCAGGGTAACAAAAGCGGCGGTAAGCTTCATATTAGTCTTGGTTTGGGTGGAAAAGTAAAGTTGACTGAATCAAAAAAAGCTTAAAAAATGAAACTTATAAGTTAAAAAGATGGTTTTTATTAAAGTAGGTTGAAGAATGGATTGGGATGGTGATGCTTCAACCAGGAGCTCATCTTACTTTTATAGGCATACCGCTTTGCTGCAATAAAGCTGGACCCGGAAAGCCCGCGGCGAGGACATCAACTTCTTTGCGCTGGTGGCCGTCGCTCCACTAGCTGAGCCCTTTGAGAAGACTTTTTGCAATTGCTATGTATAACGTTGACGCGTTTCGTACACCAAGTGAGGTGAGGACGAGTAATCTCAGCCCATCTAGGCCAGGCTGATCGACGGTGGGTAGATATTTGAGAGCTAGCCATCGCTCGATGGACGTAAAGCCGCTCGTCGATGCTTTTAGTAGTCCTAGGCAGTATTCAGGGGACTCAATATACGTTTTCGTGAGCAAGTTGTGCACAAGCCCTGAGCAGAAAACTTTCAAACCAACGCTTGGAGAAGTTGTGCGCACGCAGCCGCCTAGCCTCTTGATTGGAGCCATTTTCTTACGAGACAAAGGACCACCGCAGTGCGTGTGTGAACACCTTATCCAAATCATTCTGGATAATTGAATCAGACACCGCGGCCAAGGAGAGAGGCACGTATCAATAGTGCTTGTGTCCTCTCACTCAAAGCCATGCGGAGACTTGTCAGCTGTCCAAATTGATGGCTCATGGTCTGCTCATGAGTGATGGCAAAGTTATTTTCGTCCTGCGTGTGAGCACATTTTACACTCAGGCATCAGCATAAAAAAGGTATTTTGAGTCCCCTCATTGTATGGTATGGCAGGGTGATGGGGAATAGATTACTCCAAGGGGAATTTCACCCAAGAACTCATGGAGTATGTCTTTCCAGTCACCAAGTTCGGATTCAGCTGAAGAAAAAAACCAATCCCCGCTACAAATCTTAACTGCTGTGCCATATGATACATCAATCACATTGCACAGGATAGCCGATAGCAGTCATGTTTGTTTCGGGCTGTTTTTGGCCTACCTAATATTCGAAATGGGTTGTTCAAACCTTCCAAAGCAAAATCCCAACAATGAGACAGCACCTCCCCCTTCTCAAGGGGAACTTATCTCACTTGTCTATTCCTTGAAAACCAAAGTTAATGTATTGCAGTCTGCTCGCCCTCAGAACGCCGCTGAACTTACACAATTCTCACTGCAATCTCTATCCCCTCACTCACATACAAACCATGCCTTTCACCTTCCTCTTTGAAAAAGGTATCAAGTTTTCATAAAAGATTTTTCCACCCACCTCACAAAGCGGCTGAGCAGTTTGACACCCTGCGTGCTGATGGTCCACTTATGCAATGTGGCTGGGAAATCTGAACAAAGTGCTTTTACATGCTTTTGACTGTGATCCCTGAGTCGAAGATACACCTTAGCTCTTTGCTAATAGAACTCATATGGAGAACCGAGCTCTCTCGCACTTAATGAAGGCAAACTTGCCTCATGAATGTGCTTTGACCATCAGCATGAAACTCCCATGCACAGACGTGACCCTCCTTTTTGAAGCCATCCAAGCCCATTTCTCACCTGGAAGTTGTTGATTTCAGAAGCTATCAGTCATAGGGCACCTCATCAACATGTTAATTTGCAACCCAATTGACCCCTCAAAATTTAATATGGAGCTTATCATGTTCTTGAAACTCTCAAAGTCAAAATATAGGAATTAGCACAGGCATACAAGACAGTATGCCTCTCCTTTGCTTCTTCTCTTTTCCTGTGCCAAAACCTCATAGGTACTTTTGAATTGAAATATAAAAAATAATAATTCTTAAAAGAATTAAGGGGGGAAGACAAATATTGAAGAAAGCTCAAATAAGAGAGAAAAAAACAGGCAGTTGAAAAGATACTAAATAAAAAACCAAAAAGAGGAGATAAGCAATTCAAAAAGTGTTAACCTACCAATTGAAAAAAAACAAATTTACAAAAATTTCAAATTAAAAAAAATGAATAACAAATTGAAAAAATAAAAACCAGAAAATTAAAAAGAAAAAACATATAAGCTAAATATAAAAAATAAAAATAAAACAAAATAAAACAAGATATAAATACAAACAATCACAAAAATCATAAATAACAAATTATAAAAAACAACAAATTAAAAATACTAAAAATTAACAAATCAAGAAATCAACAATTAAGAGATTTATAAATAATAAAAATAATAATAAAATTGAAAGAATAAAAGAAAAAATATGACTATTCAAAAAGTTCAAAATAACAAAGAACAAATTGAAAAAAACTATTTGAGTTTAATTTTGTTATTAAACTTGAATTAAAACTACATTTATGTAATTTATTTGTGAGTAAAAGACTCAATTTTTGCAAATTATTTTTATTCAATAGAAATATTTTAATGAATTTGTCATTCAATACTCATTCTTCAATTAAAAAATGTATTTCTGACCAATTTCTCCAACTCAACAACTTTTAGATCTTCTGAAGGTATTCAAAATATCTACCAAAATAATGCAAAATGTAAAAAATAATCACAACCTATTCATTTACAAAGTGAACTATAAAACTATTTGAAATTATCTAAAAGTACTCAGGAATACATGTTAGTTTACCTTTTTGAAAGAAAAAGAATGACTTTTAAAAAATATATGAAAGCAACCCAAAATATTAAAAAATAATGAATAAGAATATCTGAAGTTTTTTTTCTTTTGAAAAAAATATAATCCCTTTTTAAACAAAGAACAACTGGTTATTTCAAAGAGCTGATATTAATTCAATACAAGGATTAGAAAGTTTCTTGAAAATAATGCAAAATTGTTGTCAAAATATGAAAATGTGAAATTTTCTATCATGGAATTTCAATCATATTGAAGGAAAAAACTTTTATGGAAATATCTAAAAAAATATTTCAACATCTCATACCATATTAAGGGAATTTTTAAATACACACCAATGAATTCCAATATTTCTCTCCATAGAATTAGACCTTTTATAAAACCAAAGTCCCAAAAGGTATTCTTGAATTGAAGAAAAATAAGACAATTAATTCAAAATCAGAAGTCCAAGAAATAATTTGCTGAGAAATATTCAAAACTGTCACAGTGGCTCTTGGACAGAAAACAAGAGTGGCCTAGCACTCAGAAATCAGGGAACTCACTTGGAAGACTCCAAAAGAAGAAAGAAAATAAAATAAAGAATTGAATTCTTCTAAGAAATATGCAGGTACAAAGATGAGATGCAATAAGAGGAAAGAGGAGCAAAATGGCCAAAGAGCCAACCAAGTAAGTACTTAATCACTGTTTCAACCTGCCAAAATGAACAATGGAATTAGTAAGGATATGACCACCAAATATCCATTGACAGGCAAAGAAAGAAAAAGAGAAAAGGTGCTAAATGACTGACTTGATAATATCAGTATTCACTTAACAAAAATTACAAGATAAATAAAGATAAAATAAAATCAAAATATATTAATTAACTGGGGAAAAAACCCCCCAGGGTCAAAGGGTAGCCGGTATATGTGAAAAGTTGGGAGCTTGAGTTCTTCAGGCTGAAAACTGATCTGTATTGCTCCTTGAGGCTGTATTGATTGTTTTGAGAATTGATCCAGCTGGCTAATATTGAAATTGAAATGGGTTGAATGAATTTCCCATACTTGAAAATGAAATACAGTTCTTGGTGGATCCAGACTGTATTATAATAAAGGTGGTTGCAAAGATGGATTGAGTGGAGCTTTGACACTTGACAGATGAATTAATGAATGAACTGCCTCTTGAATCCCTTGAGAATGGTTGAACAGTATTGCCTTGGAGGAATACTGTGAATGAAATTATCCAATGACGTCATGATGGTGTGATTGATCTTTGACGCTGAAACACTAGCTCTTGAGCCTTGATGAGTCCTCTGAATGATTGGGTGCCTTGATGACATGATGATATGTTGGAATATTGAAATGAACATTTGATATTGCCACCATTGAATTGCTGTTGAAAAATGATGCATAATGATATATAACATCATGTATGACATATTGGTTCAGTGGAAAGAAGATTACGTCCAAAAGTCTTGAGATGGAAAGACAGAAGGGAAAAAGATGGATGTGATGGCTTCAGAGCTTGGAAAGGTGTTTCTGGGTCCTTTGGGGCTTTTGGCCACTTTTGGGTTCTGAGCTAAAAACTGGCCCAAAGGGCAGGAAAATGTCTTTTGGACACTTTGCGTCAAAGTGCACAAAAATGTGCAAATGCGCATTATGAGCCCAAATGGCCAAAAATAGCCATTTGGGCCATTTCCCCTGGTTTTGAGGGAAATGACCAGAAATATCAAATTGGGCATAAATTGCCGCTATGGCTTCTGGATTGAGGTGAAGGGCCATGAAGGCCCAAAAGACAAATGGCCATAAATAGTCCATAAGATGATGACGTGGCCATATTGGCCGCTGTTGATGGATATGGCCAATTGGCCATAAAAGGACTGTGGCTTGATATGCCATACGGAGATCCAAGGAGATGAATTCCCATGGTTGTGACAGTACCCCCACCTTGAAATGGTGAGCTCCTGAGCACCAATACAAGGTGAATCCTGTTGAGGCTATTGGAAAGGATTGAGAGTGGGATAGAGGAAAGTTCTTTTAAGAGGAAAATAAAATAATAACTGATATTAAAAATTTGTCATATGACACAGGACTTGCTTGATCTTCTTTTGAGATTGGCTTCAAGATTTGATGATGAATGATAATTCTTTGAGATGAATTTTGAAATGATGAAATGAAAATGAAAATAAAACTTAATATAAAGAATGAAAATGAAAATAAAAGAAAGAGAAAAGAGAAAAGAAAAATGAATTAAATCTTGAGGAGGTTCCAATCTTCATCACGGAGGTTGATAACTGATTTTGAAATTGGCCAAGGACCTGGAAAGAGAAATTTGATTCCAGGTGCTCACAAAGTGGCCAAGGTGATTTTTTGACAAGATTGTAGATGTGAGCCTTAGAGGTAATTTCATATACCCAAAAGACCACAAATACAAAATTAACATATGAATATAAATAAAAGAAATTTATTTATATTATTAAGATAAAAATCAAAATATAAATATAAAATTATATTCAAAATAAAAAATTTCATTACACTTTAAAAATAAAATTACATTTATACTTGAAAAAATTAAGTAAAAATAAAATTTTAACAAAATTTTAAAAAAAAAATAGATTTGGAAAAAAGTTAAATAAAAATTATTATAACTTTTTACCCAATAAATAAACATATAAAAATTATTTCACCATTGGATTCCTCATAAAAAATCAGGTGGGGTTGCCTCTGAGTGAAATTCTTGTAACTCAACTCTAAATAAGCTTAAATTAAGTTTTTAGTATTTTCAATACAAAAGTTGAAAATCCTCAAAACTTTAACTTAATTCACACCACATGTGGTTTTAACCATCAATTTATGTGTTAAAATTGAGGTGTTGTGTTTAGTTTAGAAGTTATGAGGAATTGAAGTATTTTCAATTGAATTCAATTGAAATGTCAAAATGTGCTTGTGTATTACATAAGTGAACTTTGATTTACATATGAGGTATCAATTATTACTGTATTGTACTGTACAATTCAATTGAATTACATATGTAAATTATAAGTATAATACATGATGAGAAATTAAAGGAAAATTAAATTGGAAAGATTAAATTTGGGGAGGAAAAGGAACTCCAGCTCTAAGGGGGAGCTACACCCCCAAAGTCCTTGCTGACAGGCATGTGGTGTCAAACTTCATGCAAAAGTTTATCACTTTTGGCGTGCAATTGAGTTACAGGGTCTGTGGAATCAATTGATGATGAGGTTTTGATATCAACTGGGGTAGGTTTAGCTGTTGCCAAGAGGGTAAAACTACCCTTAAGATAAAAAAATCATAGTAAAAGCAGTTTTAACTGGTTTCTACGTCTCTTACAGACATTCTGACATGTTTTGAAGGCTTTAGACCAGGTATTGCTATAGTAATGGCAGATTTAAGGGTCTAAAATGGCTTAAACCAGCCCTTTTTGGTCTAAATCAGGGTTCAATGATGCCATAATTGGCTTTTCTGTTGTCAGACTGTTTTTCACGACTGAAAAGAGTAAATTTTACTTTTGGAGTAAGAAAATTGATGGCTATATAAGAATGTCTTCTTTGCCCCACTTTTCTCTTCATGTTAGAATCTGTTCCTTTTATAATTAGTTTAAACATTGTTAAACCAATCAATAAAAGATTCCAACCAACTTTTTTGAATCATTTTGAACCTTTTAACCACGTGAAAAAATCATTATAATCATTATTTGTAACTCTTATAATCATTTTTACCCCTGAGCCACCCCAAAAGTGAATTAAAGCATCTTTCATCACTGTAAACTTTGACACTTTGTTTCCAAATTCACTCTGGTCACTTTTGGGCGGTTTTTCTCTTTAATATTCTTTTTAAAGAATTTGTTCTTTAATTAATTGCTTGCAGCTCTTTGCTCAATCAATTCCAATTGAAATTGCTCTTGAAGAAATTTCTTTTGTAGCCTTAAATATCTCTTGTAGAGTATTTTTGGATAACTTTTTAGTTTTGGTCAAACAATAAATCTTTATAATATTATTGTTTTATACTGATAAAGTTATAAAAAATAAGTTCGGCGTGTTTTCTCTTAAAATTAATATTCTTTACTATTTTTAATTGATTTTTACCTTATACAAATTTTGAGGACAGGAAAAGTACTTGATTTTTAATCAGAGTTTCATATCCACACCTTACATTTGGGGGCCCAGCCATGATATTTTACCTGTGACATATTTTTTTTACTCTTTTTAAATCTTTTTTCTTATATTGAAAAATTTAAAAACATATAAAAAATTCTTATATTTCAAAAAATCAATAAAAAATAAAAAAATTTCATATTATAAGTGAGGCTAATATTTTTATTTCTTTTTTTGAAATAACCTTTTTTTACTTAATTAATTGGCTTTTTCATTAATTTTAGTGTCTGACAATGTGGTAAGACAAGAAAACATTGAAACAGCCTCAACACTAACCAGCATTATTCCTGCCAGTACTGTTAATTCTGATCATAATAGTACTATTATTGTGACTCAGAATATTCAACCAGAGCCAATTTCTTCTGAGTTAGTCAACTTGGAAATAAGTAATACTCTTCAGAAAGCCAAAGATTTGGCCAATAGTAAGTTTTTTGACGTAAAATTACTATTTTAAGCCTTTTTAACCATAATTATGCCTTCAACCAGGTCAGGAACCAGCTATAACCCCTCAAGCAGCTCCCAGAAAGATAATAGCCATGATTATGGCAGAGGCAAATCAGGTACAGAAGGAAAAGGGTCAGTTGATGACTTCCAAACAACGAAAATGGGTCATTCTGAAGCTGATAATACCATTTTACCTTCAAATAGAGCTGACACCACCACCACAAGCCTCTGTGGACATATACAAAGCCAGCCACAGTGCATACAACAATGCACTCCATTTCAAGGAGTACCAGATCCTTTCAGACCTGCGGAAGAATTGCATGAATTCTTACCTGACAGTGAGAAAATTCCTGGGCCATCCCAATACTTGCAAATTGCTCAATGGATGGCATCCATTGATGGAGAAGAAAAACATGATGCTTTTGACACTAGAATGGAGGAAAAACAACCCTCCACCACCCAAACCAGTGCCAAAAACAGCCCCAGTGGCCCGCAGCAGCAATTCCAACGTGAAAAAGCAGCCACAAACTCCAAACAAGGGCAAAGGGAAGGCACCAGCCCCAAAACCCTACAGACAGGGCTACAGAATCCCAAAGATTCAACAGGATGCCATGGAAAATGTATTTCAGATGGCCAGAGCCATGATGGAATTACAAAAGAAAGAGGAAGCCAGATTAAAATATCAAAAATAATTTCTGATACTTTTAATTGTATTCCAGAGTTGTATTAAGCTATTTCTGACGTAAAAAGTCATCTTTCTGATAAAAATACATCAATTTGTGACAATCTTAAAACAAATAACTTGAGCCTGAGCCAAATAAATGATACACTTAAATTCTTTGAGAGAGTTTTAAGAACAATAAAAACTTCCAATAATGATAATTCTTTTGGCATTAAGATAAATGAACAATCTGCCATTATTAAAGAATTAACAGACAAATATTCTAAATTCAATATTGATGACATAATTGAAGCAAGAATAAAACAAGCCATAAACACTATCAAGGAAGATAATAAAAAAGTTCTTGATGATATTTCAAAATCATTTGCAGAAGTAAAGACAAATACAGTTGCCTTGAAAAAGCATTTTGGTACCTCAAGAGAGGAAATATCAAAATTAACAATAAAGTTAAATGAAGTTATATCTGATAATACTAAACAAACAGAATTATGGAATGAACTTACATATAAAGAGGATGATCATAAAAAGAATGTCATAGACTCTATACAAAGCTTACAACATGAGTTAAGAAATTCAAAAAGGTGTAATAACAGTAAAATGAATGATATTGAACAACTTCTAAACACTTTACCAAGAATGTCTACACCTTTGAATCAAAATGAAGATGCAAGCATTCCCAATCCACAAGTAATGGATATTGAAAATTCACAGTTAAAAAATGAATTTTATACTTCTTTTCATAACTTAGAACCATCAATGGGCCAAGCACTCTTGAAAGAAGTTCCAAAACTTAAAGAGTGGCCTCACTTCAGTGGTGAAGGAGAGTATGACCATATGGAATTCATTAGAGGTATTGACATGATCAAAGAGGATTTTGAATTAACAGACAGATTGGTAACAGCCAGGTTTAACACCTTGTTTACCAGATCAGCTCACAGATGGTACATCAAAATAAGACAAGCACATGGACACCAGAGTTGGACTTGGTGGAAAACCCAAATCATCAACAAATGGGAAAATGATGCTTGGAGGTTTAAAGTTGAAACAGCCTTTGAATCTGCCAAATTTAATGCTGATAAAGACAAAGCTTTACCATGGTTTCGACAACAAAAAGACAGATTAACAGCCTTATATCCTGACATGTCCGAATTTATGATCCATAGAAATATTCTGAGACAATGTGGAGGTGACTTAGAGAATGCTGTCAAAAGCAGGACTACTGAACAATCTTCAGCAGAGGATATTATCAATATATTAGAAGAAGTAACCACCAGAACAAAAATTGGTTCTAGTAGGGTGAATCTTGAAACAAGGTTTAATACACCTTGGAAAGATTCTGTGGACAAAAACCCCCAAAAAAATTCTAATAATGTTAGGTATAAATCTGCAGATACAATCAGAAAGTGCCATATTCGCCAAAGCACCACCCATTTAGCCAATACATGTCCAAAAAGGGGGGAAATCAATGAAATCAATATTGAAAAGGGACCTGATGTTGAAAAAGATGACATAATTGAAGACAATTCAGATGATAAGTCATCCATATTTTCATAATCTTCAAAAGATATAGAAAATATCAATGCCACTTTTGACATCATGGAGTCTTATTCCCACTTGCCACAATTGAGCAATAGTCAACTTGATTTATCAAAAGCTCAAGGGGAACAACTTATGAAAGGCAAATCCCAATAGAAGGAATAAGTGTTACAGACTTGAACACCACTTTCTTTGAAGAGGTCAGAAATAGTTACATTCAAGATAAAAATTGTAGCATCTTATACCAATTAGTGAACAAAGACTGTAAAGACAACTCTCTAATACATGCCTTGCATGAAGTATGGAAAGGATCATATTATAAAGGAAGATTTCACCTACTGGATGGTATAATTTATCACAGGACCAAGCACACATGTGTCATGACAGTTGTGGACAGGTCATTAATCAATTTTGTACTAAAAAAAATGCCATGAGAGCCCCTTCTCAGGACATCTGTCTGAAGACAGAACAAGAGAAAAAGACATACCTGAAGCTACTAAACTTCTCAGAAAGTTCAGACACACTAGAAATAACAATATTACAAACTAATATTCCTTTTTTAGGGGGAGGGAATGTGAGCCTTAGAGGTAACTTCATATACCCAAAAGACCACAAATACAAAATGAACATATGAATATAAATAAAATCAATTTATTTATATTATTAAAATAAAAGTCAAAATATAAATATAAAATTATATTCAAAATAAAAATTTTAATTACAATTTAAAAATAAAATTACATTAAATTTTGGAATTATAAAATTACATTTATACTTGAAAAAATTAAGTAAAAATGAAATTTTAACAAAATTGTAAAAAAATAAATAAATTTGGAAAAAAGTTAAACAAAAATTATCATAAATTTTTACCCAATAAATAAACATATGAAAATTATTTCATCATTGAATTCCTCATAAAAAATCAGGTGGGGTCACCTCTGAGTGAAATTCTTGTAACTCAACTCTAAATAAGCTTAAATTAAGTTTTTAGTATTTTCAATAAAAAAGTTGAAAATTCTCAAAACTTGGATTTAATTCACACCACATGTGGTGTTAACCATCAATTTTTGTGTTAAAATTGAGGTGTTGTGTTTAATTTAGAAGTTATGAGGAATTGAAATATTTTCAATTGTATTCAATTGAAATGTCAAAATGTGTGCATGTATTACATAAGTGAAATTTGATTTACATATGAGGTATCAATTATCACTGTATTGTACTGTTCAATTCAATTGAATTACATATGTAAATTATAAGTATAATACATGATGAGGAATTAAAGGAAAATTAAATTGGAAAGATTAAATTTGGGGGGGAAAAGGAACTCCAGCTCTAAGGGGGAGCTAGACCCGCAAAATCCTTGCTGACAGGCGTGGGATGTCAAAATTCACGCAAACGTTCATCACTTTTGTCCTGGAATTGAGTTACATGGTCTATGGACTCAATTGATGATGAGGTTTTGATACCAACTGGGGTAGTTTTAGCTGTTGCCAAGAGGGCAAAACTACCCTTAAGATGAAACCATCATAGTAAAAACAGTTTTAACTGGTTTCTACCTCTCTTACACACATTATGACTTGTTTTGAAGGCTCTAGACCAGGTATTGCTATAGTAATGGCTGATTTAAGGTTCTAAAATGGCTAAAAATGGCTTAAACCAGCCCTTTTTGGTCTAAATCAGGGTTCAATGATGCCATAATTGGCTTTTCTGTTGTCAGACTGTTTTTCACGACTGAAAAGAGTAAATTTTACTTTTGGAGTAAGAAAATTGATGGCTATATAAGAATGTCTTCTTTGACCCACTTTTCTCTTCATGTTAGAATCTTTTCCTTTTATAATTAGTTTAAACATTGTTAAACCAATCAATGAAAGATTCCAACCACCTTTTTTAAATCATTTTAAACCTTTTAACCATGTGAAAAATCATTATAATCATTGTTTGTAACTCTTATAATCATTTTTACCCCTGAACCACCCCAAAAGTGAATTAAAGCATCTTTCATCACTGTAAACTTTGACACTTTGTTTCCAAATTCACTCTGGTCACTTTTGGGTGTGTTTTCTCTTTCATATTCTTTTTAAAGACTTTGTCCTTTAATTTATTGCTTTCAGTTCTTTGCTCAATTAATTGCAATTGAAATTGCTCTTGAAGAAATTTCTTTTGTAGCCTTAAATATCTCTTGTAGAGTATTTTTGGACAAATTTTTATTGTTGGTAAAACAATAAATCTTTATAATATTATTGTTTTATACTAATAAATTTATAAACAATAAATTTGGCGTGTTTTCTCTTAAAAATAATATCCTTTACTATTTTTAATGGATTTTTACCTTATACAAATTTTGAGGACAGCAAAAGTACTTGATTTTTAATCAAAGTTTCATATCCACACCTTACAGTAGACCCCTCAGGGAAATGCACACCAGGAGAGGAACTTACTTTTGGTAGTTACCACTCCCACCAGTGCCATAAAAATAAAAATAAAAATGTTGAAGAAATGAATTTGAATTTTTAAGTCTTGTAAATGAATTGAAAAGTGAATGGCCCATTTTCCCAAGTGAAAATGACCATAAGATTGGAAATAAAGTTGAAATCCATGCCAAAGATTTGTGTCCAAAATTGAAAAGTGCTCACAGAGTGGCCAAGGTGATGTTTACAACCATAAAAGAGTATAATACCCCTAAAGGTGCATACCAGGAGTGGGACTTACTTTTGGTAATTCCTCTCCCCACAAAGCACCATAAAAAATCAAGCTCTTGAAGAATTGGGTCCTGGCTTGTCAGGATATAAAGAATGAAAATCCTTAAATAGTTCAGGACAATTCTTGAGGTTTTCAGTTGGTTCTCAAGTGGATCTTTCTGGGTCTTTACTGAAACCTTTCCATTCCACCAGATACCATCATTTTCCTCTCTTGAGCTTTGAGTCAAGTATTTGAGAGACTTCCCATTCCTCTTCTTCTTCAATGATGATTGGAGTAGGAGGCTCTTGATGCCGATTTGGGATGGTTGATGTCTTGACTGGTTCCAGGAGGGATATATGGAAGACTGGGTGGATGGATTTCCATTGAGGTGGAAGCTTGAGATGATAAGCATGAGTACTGACTTTCTTCAAGATTGGAAAAGGACCCAACCATCTTTCAGACAGTTTTTTGGTGGGTATAGTTGATTTGCTGTTCTTGGAAGAAAGCCATACCATGTCACCAGGATTGAAAACAGGTGGACTTGCTCTACTTTTATTTGCATACCTCTTAAACCTGTTTATGGAAACTTCAAGTTCTCTCTTGACATCTTGCTGTACTGATTGCATTTTTGTTGATAACTTTCCAGAAGGAGCATCTTGAGTAATGTGAACTGAGTCAAAATGGGGATCTCTTCCATAAACAGTGAAAAACAGTGATTGTTTTGTTGAAGAGTGGTCAGAGTTATTGTAGGCAAATTCAGCCAGAGGGAGCCAGGTGTTCCAATCATCTTGATGATAACTGACATACATCCAAAGGTACTGCTTTAGTATCTGATTTACCCTCTCTGTCTGTCCATCAGTTTCTGGATGATAAGCAGTTGACAGATCTCTTGAAATCTTGAGATTCTGACAAAGATTGGTCCAAAAGGAAGAAACAAAAAGGGGACCTCTATCACTGACAATGCTTGAAGGAAGGCCATGCTTTGAGAAAATATTCTTGATGAATAAATGGGCAAAATTTAGTGATGTGATTGAAGACATTGTTGGAAGAAAGACTGCCATTGTTGAGAACCTGTCCACTATGACTAAAATTGAATCAAAGGAATTGGACAGTGGCAGTTGAGTGATAAAGTCCATTGAAAGAAAAATCCAAGAACCATTTGGATTTGGAAGAGGTTTGAGGAGTCCAAACCTCTTGTGGTGAATATTTTTGTTTCTTGAACACTGTTGACAGGATGATACATAATCCTTGATAAATTGAGTCATGCCAGACCAGTGAAAATCCCGCTTGACAAGTTTGAGAGTCTTCTCTTGGCCAGGGTGTCCAGCTAGAGCAGAGTTATGCCTTTTTTGAAGTATGCTAAGTTGAATTGTGGGGTCATTGGGGACCACCCCCCAATCTTTGAACAGAAGAAGTTGGGAGGAGGAATCAAGAGAATAATCATGGACAGATTTACCTTTACCCAAATCTTGAAGAATAATTCTATATTGAGAATCTTGCCATAATGACTTCTGAATTGATTCAATCAGATTTGAAAATGCTTCCACCTTGACTGCAAAGAATTTTGAGGTTTTAATTTCATCTTGCTTGATTATTTTTTTGAGAATTCATTGGATTCTTGCTGATGAAATCTTCCCCCCTCTCTGGGTAAACATTGTCCCAACGTGATAAAGCATCTGGAGGGGTAGCCAAGCAGCCAGGGTGGTAGGTGATTGAAAAATGGAATTCAGAGAAAAATTCAGCCCAGTGGGCTTGACGGCGAGTGAGAATCTTTGAAGAAATCAAATATTGAAGTGATGAATGATTGGTGAAAACTTCAAAAGAGGAAGGAGAAAAGCTTGCCAGCGCTTGAGAGCCCAGACTATGTCCAGGAGTTCTTTGTCATGAATCTCATAATTGAGCTCAGCTGGGAGAATCTTGCGGCTATCAAATGCAATGGGATGTTTTCCTGAGTCAGAAATCTGACTCAGTACCGCACCCAAGGCATAATCAGAAGCATCAGTCTCTACAATGGTGGGTAGAGAAGGATCAAAGTGAGAAAGGATTGGAGCAATGGTGAAAGCCTCTTTGAGTTGATGAAACTGTCTAAGAGCTTCCTCATTGAGGGGAAAATGGGAATCTTTCTTGAGGAAACTTCTGAGTGAACTAATCTTCTTTGAATAATTCTTGATGAAATGGCAGTAAAAATTGCCAAAGCCAAGGAATGATTGAAGAGCCTTGAGGTTTATTGGAGGTGGCCAATTGAGAATTTGCTGGACTTTTGCTTGGTCCATCTTGAGGCCTTCAGAAGAAACAACATAACCCAAATACTCCACACTAGAAGCATGAAACAGGCACTTGGAAGCCTTAGCAAAGAGGTTATTGGCTCTGAGTCTGGAAAGAACAGTGGACACATGAGTGACATGTTCTTCTTCCGATTTGGAAAAGACCATGATGTCTTCCAAATAAACCACAACATAAACATCAAGAAGATCATAAAAAATATCATTGACAAGGTTTTGAAAAGAGGCAGGAGCATTGGTGAGCCCAAATGGCATAACCAAATACTCATAGCTGCCATATTTAGTTCTAAAACATGTCAAATGTTCATTGCCTTCCTTGATTCTGAGCAGTTTATATGCACCACGCAAATCAATCTTGGAGAAGATATAAGAACCATTGAAAAAAGTAAGAAGCTGATTCATAGGAGGAACAGGATACTTGCTCTTCCTAGTAACAGCATTGAGTTTGCGGTAATAAACAAAAAAACGGAGGCCACCATCTTTCTTTTTGACAAAGAGGACAGGTGCTCCTGTTGAAGAGGAGCTTGGATGGATGAAAACTTTCTATACATTCTCTGATATGTAGGCCCTGAGTGTATCTGACTCTTGGTTTGATAAAGAGTAGATCACCCCAACTGGAGGTAGAGACCCCTCCAGCTTGATATGATGATCACAGGCGCGCTGAGGAGGAAGTTTCTCTGCTTTCACCTGGGAGAATACATCCAAATAGTGGTGATAAACAGAAAGAACAACCTTCATCACAGTTTCTATTTCTTCTGGTTCTTCCTCTTCATCAGACAACTCCTCCAGGGAGTCATGATAAGATGAAGGAGGAAGGTCCATATTCCCAAAGAAGAGATGAAGTGAAGATACAGAATTACCTTCTCCAACATCTTGAATGTCTTTGAAGACTTCATGATAGTAATGACTGATGGGAATTAAGGGAAGGAATATGGACAGAAGATGGAAATGATGGTGTTCTAAAACCACCAACCAGAGCTGCACATGATTTGGGAGAAGAAAAGTCATTACTGAAAGATTTTGAAGGATCATGATAGTACTTATGATCAGCATTAAAGGTGATCAGCCCTTGCCTCCAATAAATATATGGATTAAAATGATTAAGAAAGTCAAAGCCCAATATGAGGTCTTCTCCCTTGGTAGTATCAATGACTAAAAAGTCCCATTCAAAGCTTGGGAAGGAAGGGAGCTCAACCATATATTTAGTATGGTGAGTCACAAATAAGGAAGGGGAATCAGAGGAGTCCAAAAGGATAAGAGTAATCTTCTCTGGAAGCTCTGACGTAGTCAATGGATACTTGTGAACAAACTGCTTTGCAATAAATGAGTGTGTAGCACCAGAATCAATGAGAATACTGTAAAAAATATCAGAAAGAGAAGAAAAGACAAAAAATTTAAGAGAATTTTTGAAACCAGTATGCAGAATGCACAATTGTGCTCTGAATGGAAATATGTGAAGACCATTGAACACAACATGGTCTCCACTCAGGCGTTTCCCTGGCTGGGAAATTGGCCTGATAGTTGGGTAAGCTTGTTTTGAGGCCTTTTGAAACAAGACTCAAGACTATGCTTCCCACCACAATATGTACAAAGACCCTCCTTGATTCTTCTTTCTTTTTCAGAATTCATCAACTTGAAATATTTATTCAATAAAGAAGAATGGGGCTTGTCCCTCTTCTGAAAATTTTTCTTCTTCTTTTGACTTGAGCTTGAAAAATTTTGAGGATGAGAAGAACCTGACTTTGAGGCTTCTGGCTTCTTCTCTTGATGATTACTCTTTTCATTTTGCCTCTCATGGTACCTGGTATCAAGTCCCAGGGTAATATCCATTAAGTATTGAAGAGAGTCAATTCTTGAAGGATGGGAGGCCAACTGATCCAAAATCCTGGATGGCAATCCCTTCCTGAAAGGATGAATAGGAGCCCTTTCACCCCAATCTCTAATTCTTGAGACAAGACTTCTGAAATCAGCAATGTATAAATATACATGCCCACCTTCTTTCATTCTTAGTGAATCCAATTCTGCTTCAGCTTTTTTGACTTCATTTGTGTCCCTGAATAAGGTGAAGAGTTGAGATTCAAATAATTTCCATGAATTGAGAAGGTAATTTGAATCTTGATTGGTGAGATTGGAAAGGTAAGTCTCAATTCATTTTGCAGCCCTTCCAATGAGAAATGAAGTGGCATATAGGACCTTCTTTCTGTCTTGAGCGAAGTTTGCCAGATCATTATGAAAAATCAGTTGACAAGACTGAATAAAGCTTCTAACTTTGAAGGGTTGAGTCCCATCAAAGCATTCTGGTGCCTTCATAGATGGAGTCTTGAAGGCTGGTGGTCTTGATGCTTCAGGGGATGAAGCTGCTTTCAGATTGGCCATAATCTGAGTCATTTTCTGCATAATGGCCAATAAAGATGGTTTAGACTGATGATAGACAGGCTGATTAGACTGGGCTAGAGTTGGCCCTCCAGTACCTTGGGATGCCTCCACAGGAGCAGGGACACCTTCAGTACCATCAGACTCTTCCTCTTCCACAGAATTCTCCTCCTCCTATTCACCATTTTCACCTGGACCATTGAAAATGGTCCTTGAAGTTCCTGGGAATCCACCAACTACTCCTGAAAATGAGCTTGATCTTCTTGGCACTCTTCCTTCCTTCCTGGACGGTGCTGCTCCTTCAAAAGTGGGTCCTCTGTCCAATTTGGCCCTCAGTTGAGAAACTGCTGGGGTGCCATCAAGAGGAGCCCTGGGAGTTGGTGTGAGAACAACTTGAGTTCTGGCCTGAGATCTTGTCTGCCTTGCAGGAGGTGAGTGTTGGATGGGCATGATTTAAGGATAAAATCAAATTAAATGCAAAATAATCAAGATTTGAAGATGAAAACTTGAGGCAATTTAAATAATGCTTGAAGTCAAAGTCAAAATCAATATCTTGAGGAAAATCAATAGAAATCAATAAATCAAATGAGATCTTCAGGTAAATCAATCAATTCAATATCAAATGAAAACTTGAAGTCAATGAATCAATATGTCAAATCAATCAAAGTCAAAAACTTGCAGAAAATCAATCAATCAAAATGAATTCTTGAGGCAAAATCAATTTATGTCAAAAATTTTTGATGTGAAAAATCAGCAAAATCAATGAAATCTTCAGG
This sequence comes from Austropuccinia psidii, assembly GCA_023105745.1. Taxonomy (NCBI): domain Eukaryota; kingdom Fungi; phylum Basidiomycota; class Pucciniomycetes; order Pucciniales; family Sphaerophragmiaceae; genus Austropuccinia; species Austropuccinia psidii. The sequence continues at coordinate 34,331,802 of JALGQZ010000003.1, read as the reverse complement.
TCAATCAATTTTCTTGAGGTCAATATCAATTTATTTCAAATCAATCAATCAAATCAAAATCAAGTGAGTTCTTCTTTAAAAATCAAAATTCTTGAAGAATGAATCAAATATGAATATTGATGTGAAGAATGTGCTTGAATAACTTGATGAAAAATTTGAAAATCAAATGAAAATTAAGATGACGCCTGAATTATGAATGAATTAAAAATTTGATTATTTGAATAAGATTTAAAAAGAGAAACAAAAATAAAATTGGGGCCAGCTTTCAATTTTCAGAATGAATAATGAATGAGAGAAAATTGAGAGGTGACAATGAATCATAAGGTTCATAAGCATTAAAGAGTCATAATTTCAATGAAATGAGTGAATGAAATTATAAAGAAAGAATGAGCAGAATGAAAATAAATTATGAAGTAATTAATATAATGTCACAGGGGCTCTTTGACAGAAAACAAGAGTGGCCTGGCACTCAGCAATCAGGGAACTCACTTGGAAGACTCCAAAAGAATAAATAAAATAAAATAAAGAATTGAATTCCTCTAATAAATATGCAGGTACAAAGATGAGATGCAATAAGAGGAAAGGGAAGCAAAATGGCGAAAGAGCCAACCAATTAAGTCCTTAATCACTGTTTCAACCTGCCAAAATGAACAATGGAATTAGTAAGGATATGACCACCAAATATCCATTGACAGGCAAAGAAAGAAAAAGAGAAAAGGTGCTAAATGACTGACTTGATAATATCAGTATTCACTTAACAAAAATTAAAAGATAAATAAAGATAAAATGAAATCAAAATATATTAATTAACTGGGGGAAAAACCCCCCAGGGTCAAAGGGTAGCCAGTATATGTGAAAATCTGGGAGCTTGAGTTCTTCAGGCTGAAAACTGATCTGTATTGATCCTTGAGGCTGTATTGATTGTTTTGGGAATTGATACAGCTGGCTAATATTGAAATTGAAATGGGTTGAATGAATTTCCCATACTTGAAAATGAAATACAGTTCTTGGTGGATCCAGACTGTATTGAAATGAAGGTGGTTGCTAAGATGGATTGAGTGGAGCTTTGAAACTTGACAGATGAATGAATGAATGAATGAATGAATGAATGAACTGCCTCTTGAATCCCTTGAGAATGGTTGAACATTATTGCCTTGGAGGAATACTGTGAATGAAATTATCCAATGACGTCTTGATGTTGTGATCGGTCTTTGACGCTGAAACACTTGCTCTTGAGCCTTGATGAGTCCTCTGAATGATTGGGTTCCTTGATGATGTGATGATATGTTGGAATATTGAAATGAGCATTTAATATTTCCACCATTGAATTACTTCTGAAAAATGATGCATAATGATATATAACATCATGTATGGCATATTGGTTCATTGGAAAGAAGATTACGTGCAAAAGTCTTGGGATGGAAAGACAGAGGGGAAAAAGATGGATGTGATGGCTTCAGAGCTTGGAAATATGTTTTTGGGTCCTTTGAGGTTTTTGGCCACTTTTGGGGTCTGAGCCAAAAACTGGCCCAAAGGGGGGGAAAGTGTCTTTTGGACACTTTGCGTCAAAGTGCACAAAGTGTGAAAAGTGCGCAAAAATGCGCAAAATGCGCATTATGAGCCCAAATGGCCAAAAACAGCCTTTGGGCAATTTCTCCTGGTCTTGAGGGAAATGACCAGAAATACCCAATTGGGCATAAATTGCCACTATGGCTTCTGGATTGAGGTGAAGGGCCATGAAGGCCCCAAAAGACAAATGGCCATAAATGGTCCATAAGATGATGAAGTGGCCATATTGGCCACTGGTGATGGATATGGCCAATTGGCCATATCCAACTCTGGCTTGATATGCCATATGGAGATCCAAGGAGGTGAATTGCCATGGCTGTGACAAAAACCTAAAGTATCATCACAATCATAAAAAGTAGGGTTTTTTTTTGAAAAAAGTCTCTTTTCCTGCTTATTTTACACCAGCACAAATTTTGTGTTAATTGCCAGTGTTTGACTTCAAATCACACCACTGTCAGTATAAAATCTTGCTTCAGTTGCATTAGTGTCACATTATAGTCACTGGATTTAGTGGGTCGCATCCTGTCTGCATCAAGACAATTTCAATCCTCAAATATGTCACATGAGTGTGTTACTGAAAGAAAAAACCCATATCAACATCATTCAAAATCTTTGGCTAATTACACCTCATGGTGCAAGCCAACAGTTTGGCATGCTCATGCTGATGCATGAGATGACTTCTGCACTGTGGCTGATCACTTCCCCCCTTTACCATGCCTACTCTCATGCATCAATTGGCTTCCACACCTGACCATGTTTAAACTCACAAAAACTTTGGCTTCTCCTCCACTTCCTCATCAGCTCTGACATATGCCATCCTTACGCTTGCGCACCCAACCTCATGATCTCTGCAACTTGGCATCCTTACACTTCCTCACTCCACCTCATGACCTCCACAACCTAACATGCTTATGCCCCTGCAATTTTCTCATGTTCACCAATTTACCATCCTTATACTTACACAATTATTGGCTTCCACATGCAAGAAATTTCATTTTCCCAATTTCCCATCTTTCTGCTAGCACAAACAGGGGCTTCTTCATTACTGCCTCTGCATCTCCCCTGTATACAATCCTTTTGCATTTACACCCCCACCTTATCATGCTTACACTCCCAGAATACCCTCTCATGCTCTCAATTTACCATCCTTACGCTTACACAATGATTGTCTTCCACACTGAGGGATGTTCATTTCCCCAATTGGCCATCCTTACACATCATTTCCATTGGAAATTGATATCAAACTCTTTAATGCTAATTCACATTGTCAAGATTTTGCCACACAAGTATTTCATATTTCAGGATCCTCCTCTCTCACCTCATCCCCAATTCCAAATGACCAATGCTCTGCTTCAATTTGATATGAGTGACATTTAATCATAGGAAGTTTTTAGAGCCATAGGGCGCGGTGGCCTGTTGGCATACATGATAAACCCAATCACAGGAATATGCTGAGTGGCCATCTTTGCCAACATCTTCTGGGGAGAAATTGGTTAGGATATTCACAATTTTGTGGTTAAGAATTAAATCATGAGACTCACAAATTAAAACATGATAAGTGTACTATTTAAAAACAGAATTGATTCTTTTATTTCTCTGACAAATCCATTTTATTTAATATCATTCAAATGGAACACTTTGCTTAGTCCTTGCCTCATGGGTGTTTAATAGTTCAAAGATTTACTTTAGTAATTTTCTCACTAGTCAGTTTTATTCAATTTCTCACAGGGAAGTGATTGCATTTGAATGACATTAAATAATATGAAAGACATCACCTTGAATTTCCCAAGAAATAAAATTATGCAAATGCAATACAAGCTCTATAGATATTGATAGAATTTTCCAAGGCTGTTGTTGGGAAGGTTTATTTTGGTGAGCTTGTGGTTCTAAAAAAAATTTTCTAGAAAATTCACTAAATATTGAACTTATTTAAATTGATATTAAAATTCTTTAAGCCTTTCCAAAATTGTCCAATATTGATATTACCTAAAAAATAATCAATAATTAATATCTTGAACTTATTTTACTTCCACCACTTTCCAAACTCCCACCTTTTTTCAATTTTGATATTTTTTCTACAATTTTCAATCAACTTCTCAATCAGCTTATCACCATCTATTCACTCAATAAACTACCTCAACTATTCCCCAGCCAGTTCCCCAAACCCCAGGAAATTCAACAGAATTCAATGACCTACAAAATTTCACCCAAGAGAGTGGAAGTGAAATCTCTGATATGGTCAGTAGTAATGAATTAGACATGTAATTCACCATGAGCAAAGTGGAACACCTGACAGCAGGTGTTCCATTTGGAATGTAACATAGGATATAGATTAGATTCAGGTAAGAGCTGAGACTGAATTTAGATTTATAAAAAGAAGTTTTGGAAGAACTTCAAGCCACATATGCAAGCCACAAATGTTCAATTCAATTGGCTTGATATCAGTGTTTGCTATGAATTTTCAAAGATCAATAATTTAACAATACATGATAAAATTAATTTTTCTCATTCCCCTTTTATTTCAGATCCTTTCATGAACAAAAAATTAAAAGCTTGAATTCTTTCCTATATATTTTTACATAAATGTTACAGTTTCAATGTTAATAAACTCTAAATCTCATATATCTAAATATTCAGATAAATGATTTTGAAGCTTGGTACTTTGTATTTCATAATAATCTTCTATAAATAAGAAATTTCTCAATTACTGAAGGAATTTCTGCACATATATACTACAAAAGAGATACCCTGCTATAAAACTATTCTCTCTTAAGAAATTCCATCTTAATTTAGACACTATATCAATTAATTCAATTCTGTTATTAACTAAGGCTTCATTTCACATTGAGGAACAACATGAATCTGAATGTCAAAAATCTATTTTGAGAAAATTCTTACCAAGATAGATTGAATAATGAAGGGGATTAACTATTATTCAAGACCATAAGCAGCTTCAGAGGAGAGATTCTCACTTATATTGAGAAGACATGAATATTGAAATTAAAATATTTGGAGTGATATTTCCCTTAGGGATCTTTTCAATTTACAAAAAAAATGTTTGAATTAGCAATAATAATGATCTTCATGAAAGAAGCTTGGATTGATAACTGAATAGTTAATTCTCATAAGCAGGTGGAGTATTAAGTGCCTTTATTTTTTATCCAATTCAATCTTTTCCTTTCTGAATACAATATCACATATCACCCTATATACCCCTCCTTAGCTCAAAAACTTGATATACCTTTTTATTTGAAAATTTGGAGAATTAAGATGATATTTTAAAGAATTATTGATACTGTGAGCTTTTATTTCATGAAGCTTGGAGGGGAACCATATCAATAAGTTTAATAAAGCTCAAAAATAAAATATCTATACACACTATATGGATTCAAGAAATATAGTTTTTAATATTAAGAATAGGGTAAGTTAATTCTTATCAATAATTAGCTTATTTGACAACACTTAATTCAAACCACTTGCTATGTCTTTCCTTGTTTAATTATGTTGATTATATTTCACATCCATTTTACCTTTTTTCAAGTTTATTTATTTCAAATCCCCTATTTAATTATTAGGATGCATGAAGAGCCCTTCATGTTTTAAAAAATTGAAAATCTCATTTACACTTAATGTGTTTGAAACTAAGCTATTATAGAAGTCATTGTGTTATTTTATCATGAATGAAAATGAGAAGAACTAAGCTTTCAAAATTAATTGAGGAATTTATTTCAGAAATTCTCAAAAGTGAGTTTAGATATTTGGGACATGTTTTTGTATTCTTAATACAAATGTAAGGAGAACTAGTGTTCATATCAAACATATGTTTCAAAGAATGAGCCAACAATAATTTCTGAAGAAATAGACCATTCATCTTATTTTTATGTGATTATCAAAATCCATTGTGATATCGAAGCAAAAAATAACTGTGATAAACATTTTCTTTTATAAAAAAACAGTTCTCAAAGTGTATCCATAAATATTATGAGAAGCATTTGGATTTTGATTTACATTTATTAATGAATAAAACCTAAAAAAAGTGCAAAGTGAGGATCATGAGCCATTTGAAAATTGAAGCTGATTGAAATAGATATATAGCTCACTTAATTGTCTTTCACATGGAGGATTTGGATTATTTTTGGCTTTATGTTGAAAAGGGGGCTTAAAATATTGAATAAAGCAATATTTTGGAATTAGACGATACAAAAATAAGGTGGAACCCTTCAGGAAGTAGAATTGGAGAATTACAAACGTTACTTCAGATCCATGTTAAACCAGCTTCCAAATATAGCATAAATCACTCTCTAAATATTTTCATTTATTTATTGAACATTTACCAATTTATTCACATTTTGTTTGACTTCTCTTTCATATTACGTTATGAAAAATTTCATCACATATATCTTTCAAGCTCATGAACGGAGCTTTTGTGCTTAAATTGGAGTCATTTTTCATTTAAATCATGAAAAATATGTATTAATAAAGGAAATTCTAATCAAATTTAAAATAAATATCAATTTTAAATACTCAGAAACTTTCTAAGCCTTTTTAAAGTATAAGAATTAAGTGATATTTAAGATTAATTTTATTTCACCAGGATTACATTGGAATGAAGCCTTTTGGAATATTTCTTACCTATGAATATAAATGATATTCTCAGATATCTTGCAGAGATTTAGTTGATTGGTCCTAATTTCATGAAATAAAGCCAAATATTGAGGTCTGTGATAAATATTATCAGAAGCATATTCAAGTCAGGAATTTGTTATCGCCACCTCTGAAATGTTTACTTACTTAACTAACTACTACTTCTTATTTTAAAAGGATAAAACAGAAAACAGAAAACCAAAAAAGAATGAATTAAAGGAAAATCACAAAGTATTCAATTAAATATATAAGGATAACTTGATAAAATGAAGAATAAATTTTTTTGTTAAAAATTAGCTATTTCTCTTTTTATTATTATTAATAGCTTTTTTTTTATTTTTTCTTTAAGAGATACAGTATAAAAATGTCCTTCCATAGCTATTGAATTTTTTCCTTTATTATATACAGTTTTTTGATTATATGCTATTCTATCATACAGTTATTTTTTGATTTTTCAGTTTTTCAGAGGTTTTATTTAAATTGTTTTTTATTTTATTGTTATATTCTTGTTTTAATTCTTGAATGTTTTTAATCAATTTTAAACTTGGATCTTGTATTTAAAGTTACAGTAGTACCCCTGTCAACCTTCTACTGTAAGATTGTCAACAATTGTCAACAATTTTAAATAACAGGTCCTGCAACACCTGCTCTTGAAACGTATCTGGAAATATTCATCAAATTTACAGTAGTGGGAGTCTAAATTCCTGTAATTTCAATTCTCACAAATCCCATCTCTTTTCCAGTAGCAGGTTGTGTACTGCACAACACCTTCTACTGCTATTTCAATGAGAAAAAATTAATTAGAAAGAAAAACAATAAAGCCCTATTTCCCCTTTTAAAAAGAGAGATGTTATTATAATTGATATAAAGACCTATGGGCTTCATAAAAAAGGATTATAGAGAAAAAAACACTTGAAATAAGAATGAAACTGAAAAATCCTAATCAATAAGAAACAAAGGAAAGGCATTTTATACTGTCTTATTTTGAAAATTAATGACTAAGGATAAATATTTGAAATTTTTTATATTTAATTTTGAGATTACATATATTTGAATGAGAAAGTTACAAAAGAGCGCAAATTAGTTTGTTTTTTAATAAATAGATTTCATTATAAATTGGTAATTCTGTAAGAAATATTCTGGAAAATGAAAAAAAGTGCTATTTCTATAAAGTGAAATAATTAGCCAATTAATTAAGAGAAAAGATTTCTGTATTTAGAGAAGTTTATTTATATCATTATGACCTTCCAAAGACAAGCAGAAGTGTTTCAATTAAGAGTATATATGTAAATTTAAATTTTCACAGTAAGTCATATTCTAATGAGAATGAAAATTGAAAGGGAGAGAAATTAAATATTAAATAATAATGTTGTATTTTATCAATTGGAGGAAGAAAGGAATCATTTATATTAATTGATATTCCAGTGGCTTGGAATAACCTGTAATTTGACCAGAAAATTGAATCTTGGGTCAACCTAGTTCAGAGGGAGGGCCCAAGTTAATTACAAGCTAAGCCAAAGCTTAGTTCCAAATGGAACACCTGCTGTCAGGTGTAGCCACTTTGCTCATGGTGAGTAGAGATCCTGGCACAGGAAAATAATCAAGATCCACCAGTTCTTCCAGATTGTGAGCATAGCTTCATGTATAATATTTGTAATCTCTCAAAACCTGAGTTTTTTAATAGCCTTTATATCAGCTCAGCCTAAAAGCCCTCAAAAAATTAATTTGAAAATCTATGAGAAGGAAAGGACCCTGGAATCTTGTGCACCAACAGAAGATGCTGGGCAAGATGGCATAATTTTCAGTGGCAAGGTTCAAATTATATCCAAGGAACAATTTGTCTCAAATATCACACAAAAATTCCCCATGCTAGAAGAAATTAAAAATGATAGTAAAATTCTAGATTTTGTATGTCAAAAGATTTGTGAAGCAATGAGCCTCCAAAAGATGTATTTTCAAATGACATTATCTGATGGCTAAAAACAGAAGTAATATATTTCAATTTTTTATTCTATCTATCTTCATGTAAATGAATAAAGGTTTTAAGAAAATTTAATAATAAACATAAATTTATTTTTGTGATTGAGGGAAAATGGTGTTTTGGTATTCTCAGCACAAAAAATTTTGATCTATAAAATTTTGAGATTTGATAACTCAAAATTTGATAATACAACTTGGAGAAAAAAAATTCATCACAGGTAAAATATTATAATAAAGGGAAAAATAGCAGACTTAAATATTGATAAATTCAAAATCATATTCTTCATGGTTATTTTCCTAATCTTGATTTTAGGATTTTTAGAGTTGGAATCAAAGAATTTTGTAGAATAAGATGATTCTTGGGATTTTCAACAGCTAAATAGCTCAATTTATTCTTTATGAAGTAGTTTCAATCTTGAATATATGGCTTGGAAGAGGACCAAATAATAATAGCAAGTTAGAGCCCAGTATGAAGCAATTTGAAAGCTAGGCTGTAACTAGGTTGGATCTACTACCTCCACTGGCAGGCACGGCTTTTTTTCATGGTTATTGGTCCACATTAGATTATAATAATTTATTTATCAGTTATATCCTATATTATCTATAACTTTGTTTTATTCTTTATAAACCAAATATAATTGTATCTAGTAGAGCTTTCATATTATCATGGGTATATTTTTTAGCAACTTAAAATAATGATAGAATAATTATACTTATTCTATATATTATTATTATTCTGATCATTAAACCTTCAATAATAATATTTTTTTACTAAGAGAAAATTCATTAATATTAATAATAATAATATCCATAATTGTGGGTACAATATTTAATTTTTTTGCATTTTAATTTGAGGGAAGTCATAGTATTCTTGATAATAAGTATTAGGGTTAATAGTTTCATAGCGAAAAATTACATATTATTCAATGGTTTATCAGAAAGCTTTTTTCAACAAATAAGGCCAAAAATAAAAACTCATACCAGAACATTTACAAAATTTATACACCTTTTAGAATCCATTCTTTTTGATTGCATCAACCAATGGATTATTTTTATCTTTGATTGTGTGTATAGTATTTAAAGAATTTTTTAATATAATAATAATATTTGGGATGTAATGTGGAGGAGGATTGGTTTCTTCAAAGGGACTGATTTGATAGTTAGCTAGTGGTAACTATGGTCTTTCAGAAAAGGTGAAAATGAAATATGATCAATTAAAATAACTTCTTTTGGGAATTTTTCACAAAGTGAAATTTTAACTATTGTTTTTATCAATTAAAATTCTTGAGAGAATTTTTTATGATAATTCTTAGAAAAATGATGGTAATATGAGCTTTTTTCTGTCATGGAAATTTTTTCTTTGAAATGTAGTAAGAGATTTATTATTCTGATTGAATATACTAATATTACCAAAACTATATCATAAATTTGTTTTAGTACCACACAGATGAAATAAGACAAACTATCTGTTAGATTTTTCTTTTAGTAAATAATCTTAACATCACAATTAAAATGATACCTATGAGAAAGTTACATGGGTTTGGTACTAGCCATAACATCATTAGAATCAGTATCGCAATCATAATGTGCTTTATCTTCTCAACAAAGGGTTATTTTATTTCTCAAAATTTATAGTATTTTATCTCATAAGAGATACAAATTTATTCAGAAACATTACAAAGTCTCTAAAGAATATTCCACCCCTATCAAAAGCAAAAAATATGATTATGAGTCACTTAAAGACAAAAAACTGAATTAAAATGGTAAAAAATGTATTCATTGATTAGATTTGAATTGATTCAATGATCAAGTATGAACTATTACTAATTGAGGTGTAATTTATTTCCCAAAATATTTTTAATGAATCTTTAATTATCAACACTTGATTTATAATCAATTTTTGAGCCAATTTCAATTCAATATTTTGTTGATTGAGAGCTCATTTCCCAATTGATTCTTCAATAAATCTTTAATTAATTTTGAGGCTCTAGGGTTATGAGTGCTAAGGTTGGTGATTTTGATGGTGATGGCTGTTTTTGGTTTCCAATGATGATGATGATAATTATTAAAAAGAGTTATTATAAAAGAAACACTAACTGATATAAACCAGTTTTTCAATAAAAAAATAATCAAAAAAACAAGAAATTTATTCCAAAATAAGGAATTTGTACTGATGAATTCAAAGAAGGTGATGAACTATAGTTACCAAAAAACAAAATCAAATTGAGGATTTTTTCTGAGTTTTTAATTCTTCAATAATAATTGAGCTTACATATTAATTAGGTGAATATTCTTGGGTTAATTCTGGAGAATAAAAGAGTACTTGAATTTTAATAGTGATAAAGAGGAAAATTTGATTAATGGGAGCTGAATTTTTTTCTTAAAAAAAATAATTCAAGATAGAAAAAAATTAATTTTTGAATATGAAAATATTTGGACAAAATGGATAAATATTTGAAAATACTGAGTAAGAAAGAAATGAAAAATTTTAAATATAAAATTCACTTCAAATTGAAAACTAAAAGAAGATTCATTCTTTCAAAACAAAAATCAAAATTTCAAGTCAAATCCCTTGAAAAGGCTTCATTTTAAAAAAACATGTGCTAAAATGATTTCATGAGATTCATGGAAAATTAAGTTTTTTTTTCATTTTCACATGAGAGGAAAATTCTCATTGGAGCCAAACTAATAAGTAATGGATTTCATTTCAGAGGTTTGAAATTAATTTTAGACAATCTGTGCAAACAAAAGGGTAAGATTTATTGACCTTGTTTCTGATAACATTGAAGCTTCACTCCAATTCAGTTTATGGAATTTTTAATTGAAAGAAATTACACTAAAATAAATTTGACAATGTCTCTCCTTCAGCTCCAATTGATCATTTAAATTCTCATTTGAGGACTAATGTCAGGATGAAACTATGAAAGAGTGGTAATGTAGGCTATTTACAACTCAAACTATGTTTGTGACACGGTAAAAATGCTTTAAAAGATAATAAAAATGATGATAAAGGATTAAATTAAGATATTAAGGGCTTTACTATAGAGATATAGTGGTGGTGAGCGCTGTTGAAAGCCCTGGGTGCAGCTTTACCTGTTGGGTTACAATAATAAAGACTACAATACTTTTTAATTTAAGAGTATACCTGATTATTAACCAAGAGTAAAACTGTTTTTGACAGTTTACTACGTAGGTTATTCAAGAGCAGGATGAGGAAAGGCTTTTGGCTGTGAAAAGCCCTCCTTTTATCCTGAAATTGAGGTGGAAAGGCTGCTAGACCTTTCCACGTAGAGGAAGTGAAGATTTTTCACTCTCTATGACAGGCTTGTGGTTTGCAAACAGCCTGTATACCCTGTATTGGGCTCAGATGTGGTTTTGAAACCACATCTGGGCGGTTTTCACCAATACAGGGTGAAAATTTTCATCTGGGGACCTCACAGCCTGATTCTGACGTGTATGACACGTAGAATGCTGTACAGAAACTGTATGGGACCCCAGTATTGACTGACATATGAGGTATTGAAGTAAAAACATGCTTCTTTGTCTATTTGACACCTCATATTCATGGTTATGGGATATTATCCCATGGTAAGGCTGTATCTGACAGCAGGTGGGATTTTGACCTTAAAATGGTCATAACTCTGTCATTTTTTGAGATATCAAGCTCAACGTTGGTTCATTGAATAGCTCTGTATGAGCTCTACACAATGGTACCCAACTTGACATGGTTATCATTAAATATGATAAAGTTATCCCATGTACAAGTATTTTTGTACATTGGCGTGGTCTGGGCAAAAGCTGTATTAAGCTTGTTTGGCCAATAACTTCTGTTGTAGTTGAGCTATGAGGAAATGGATGGCACCATCAGATAGCCCTGACTGTTATCTTTCCAAAAAGACCCCACTTTAGGTATCTCACACTAAAACTGTAAAAGTTAGATGAGAGGTGAATGTTTTGTTCACCCTTATTTGGTCTGAATTTGACCATAACTCAAGTAATACTGGTGCTAGCTCAGTTTGGCTAGCACCATTAGATAGCCCTGGCTTAGAGCTTCATTTTAAATCCCCATTTGATGGGGTTAAGCCTCTCCTTCTAGATTTTAGATGAGAGGTGAAAATTAAGGTTTATGCTCAGCAATAACTTTGAGCAGGAATAACTTTGTTATTTCTTGTCCTATGGTGATGGGACTTATATTTTCAGAAAGAGGTGAGTTTCCTCTTTCGTTTGATACCTTTTGAGCTAATTTGGCTCAGCTCCATGTTTTGGTGGTATTTTGGCTATACCATTGGTTTATGGTATTTTGGCTGTCATGCTTGTGCTCTGGTTTTGAGTCACAGGCTGACATACCCTCCCTCTAAAAAAGGCTCATCATGGATGAGACTTTTCAGTCCTCCTAGAGGCTCTGAATCTCCTTAAATGAAGGTTTCCATCTGGTATGGCATCCTCTGCCAACCATTTGTCTTTGTCAGCTGTCTGGTTCTTGAATCTGACTAGATATTGTCTCTGATCCTTCCCATTAAGTCTGATTTTTCTGGCCCTGATGATTTTACTCACAGGTCCAGGAGGGCCTTCTACTTCCACTATTTCTGGTGGAGTGATGTTTTTCTTCCTGGAGGGGAATTTATCCTCCTCTGTTTGGAAATATGGTTTGACCAGGCTTACTGGAAAGACTGGGTGTTTCCTAGAAAACTCCTCAGTGAGCTTGACCTCTACTGCATTCTTCCCTATCAACTTAATGATATTGAAGGGCCCTACAAATGAGTCTCCCATTTTCTTGGGTCCTTTGAGATTGTTAAAGTTCAGTGTAGATACTAACACCTGGTCCCCTTCCTTGAAGTCAGGTTCCATATGTGATTTGTCCCACCTTTGCTTGTTATACTCTTTGGCCTCAGCTATGCATCTGGAAGCAGTATCACAGGCTTTCTTCCACATATCGTGGAAGTCTTTGGCTGTGGGGTGGATGGTCAGAAGATTTTTCTTCAAGTGATCCACAGGCAACAGGGGAGTCCACCCTTTCTCTACCAGTGCAGGTGTTTTTCCTGTGGTAGAGTGCTGGCTTGTATTATAAGCCAGTTGGACTGCTGGTAAGAGGGTGACCCAATCATGGGTGTATCCCTCATGGTCCTTGTATTCCATGCCATAGGCACAGAACCTCCTGAGGATTTCCTCCATTGTTTGGATCATCCTCTCAGCTAGGCCATCTGTTTGTGGATGGTAAGCTGTGGAAAAAGCAAGCTTGGTGCCAAGCATGTCGTATAAATTGGTCCAAAATTCAGATGTGAATTTTGGGTCCCTGTCACTAATTATGATCTTAGGGACTCCACAGGTGGATATGATGTTATTCCAAAATAACAGAGCAGTGTCCATGGCTGTGTCCTCTTTATGGCATGGTAGACATCTCATGCTCTTGCTGAACCTATCAACTATGATTAAGCAGGCATTGTAGTTTTCTTTGCCTCCTGGGACAAGTCCTGTGACCCAGTCCATGTTGATGGTTTCCCATGGGTGTTTGGGTTCTTCTATGTGTTGAAGCAACCCATATTTCTTCCCATGTTTTCTATTTGCCTTTTGGCATCTTTCACAAGTGTTGATGTATTCACTCAACTCTTTCTCCCACTTGGGCCACCAAGCTGTGCTTGCTACCCTCTCTTTAGTCCTGTCCTCACTCATGTGTCCCATATAGGGGCAGTCATGGCATTCCTGCAGGATTAAAGAGATGTGGTCTCTGTCTATCACTGTGAGTGCACTGGTGTGCTTTTCTCTGTGATAAATCAGGCCATCTATAAGGAAGAATTTATTGTCCTTATAGGCCCTCAACCAGGGTTCCTCCAGCTGGGTTTCCAGTTCTGGGCTCCTGTATTTTTGTTGAAGGAGTTGGAGTAGTATGCTACACTGTTTGTTTTCAGCATAAGATTTCAGTACTGCATTGAAAAATTCATTGTGCAGTTCTGAGGAACTTATTCCCAGTATGGGGGTTTCTGTCCCTTCTGAATCAGTGTTCCTACTGTCAAGGGTACCACTCCCTGGTGCCCATTCAGAGAATCTGAAGTTCTTCTTCCTATTTATTTCCATAAAATGGATAGGAATTTTTGCAGCAAATTCAGGGTCATAAGCTGGATTGCTTTTGACATTGTCCAGTGGCCATCTGCTAAGGCCATCTGCATTGGTATGGCTTTTACCTTCCTTGTATATGATGGTCATGTTCCCTCTATACTCCTGGATGGCTATTTGCCATCTCAGCATGTGTCTATTAGTAGTCTTCATGTTTAGTAAAGACTTCAAGGCTGTGCAGTCTGTGTAGACTTCAAAGACTGCACCCTCCAAATAATAATGGAGTTTTTCTAGAGCCCAGACTAGACATAGATATTCTGTCTGGGTGGCCCCATACCTGGATTCTGAATCTTTCAGTTGCCTGGATATGTAACATATTACACCTTCTCTTGGTTCACCATCCACAATTTGTCTTTGGTGAAGGGCTGCTCCCAAGCCTTGGCTGCATGCTGCATCTATATATAACTTGAATGGTAGTTCAAAGTCAGGCAAGATGAGCACAGGTGCATTTGTGAGTTCATATTTGATCCTCTCATATGCATCCCTCCTTTCCTTGGTTATTTCAAAAACTACATCCTTTGAGCATAACTTGTATAAACTACTAGTTATGTGGGCAAAGTTTTTGATGTGGTTTCTATAGTAGCTAGCAAATCCAAGGAAAGATTGCATCTCTTTGATGTTCTTTGGTACTGGCTTTTGCAGTACTGCTGCTACTTTGTTCTGGTCAATTGCCAGACTAAGGCCTGAGACTTTGTGTCCTAGAGCTAGTAGCTCTTGTTGGCCAAAATTACACTTTTGAAGTGAAATTTTCAGATTGATGGGTGTACATTTACTTAGCACTCTGTCTATGTATTGTACATGATCTTCCCATGTCTCTGAGTATATAATGATATCATCAATATATACTACCATCCAGCCTTCCATTATTTCTTCTTGAAATATGGTGTCTATCATCCTTTGGAAGTGGGCTGGTGCATTCTTGATGCCAAATGGCATTCTGGTGTACTCATATATTCCCATATGGCATATTATTCTGAGCAACTTCATGGAGTTTGGTTTAACTCCATTTTGGTGGAAATCTTTCATACAATCCATCTTGGTTATGTATTTGGCTTTGGCCAGCTTATCCAAGGCATGAGGTATCCTTGGTATAGGGTACCTGTCTGCTTTTGTGTAGTTATTCAGGGCTCTGAAGTCTCCACACAATCTAGACTTGCCATCATGCCAGTTGATCAGGACAGGAGTGGTGATTTCCACTATTTCATTATGTCCAATCTTCCTGATAACATCCATGTCCAGGAGTTCATTGATGTGTTTTTCAATTTATTTCCTGGTTTCCAGACTTGCTGGATAAGGAGGTCTCCTCAGCATGGGTGGATAAGGTCTTTCCACATCCAGATATAGTTCTATATCATGGCCTTTAATCTTGCCTAGTGGTTCTTCACCAATGGCAAATGCTGGTCTGTTCTTCCTCAGCATCTTCAGTAAACTTAGTTTTTGTTTACTGGTGAGGGTAGTGCTAAACTGTCCCTCCTTGAATTCCTTCAAGAGTTCTTCTAGTGGATCCTGTGAAGATATGTGATATATAGCAAGTGAAAATTTCTTTTCCTTGTTGGTACCAATGGTAATGTGCCTGTTTTTACTGTTGTAAATATCTATTCCATACATCCTCTGGTAATCTGTTCCCAGTAAAAACCCTTGGATGTGGGCATCTTCAAGCACTACAAACTCTGGGTTGAGTCTGATATTACCCTTCCTGTGGGGTATAATTATCTCTTTGATAATTGTCCCAATGGAAGTCATCTTCCCTGATGCACTTTTGAAGTTCTTTGCCTTAGTGGGCAAGAGCTGTTTTTCACAGTTTGGGAAGTGGTTATTCAGATAATTTCTGGCCACTATGGAGCAATGTGCTCCACTGTCAATGATCAGTGGGTGCTGAGCATTGTCAATACATACAGTCATTTTTGTGGCTGTTCCATGTATATATGCCATTCCTTTGGCTGGTGTAACCAGGAATGTTTGTGCATCTTGTTTGTGTTTGCACAAGTTCTTGTTGGCAGTGTCCTGTGGCATACCTGCTTCTAACTGTATATCCTGGATTTCCAATGGGGTTTCCTCTTGGTATTCCACTAGAAATTCCGCTCTTGGGTCTTGATCCTCATCAGATGGTTCTCTGATGGCATCTCCCATAGAGTCTGATTCAGAATCCTCTGTTGGAGGTTCTTCTTCAGGGACTTTTTCTATAGCATAGACTTTTTTCTTTGCTTTTGGACAGTTGTTGGCATAGTGGTCTGTTGAACCACAATTGTGACAATAATTCTTCTTCTTTGCCACTTCTGCCACTCTTTCTCTGGGTTTGTCTTTGAACTCCACCCTGAAAGGTTGTTTCTCCTTGAAACTACTGCTTCTATATGGGGTGAACTTCCCTATATTAGTCCTTTTCCTTATGTCTTGTAAGGTATTGGCTATGTCATCTAGGGTTCAATTTTGGTTGCCTCTGCATTTCACTGCATGCTCTAATTCTCCTGGAAGTTGTGTCAGAAGTTTGTGATTCCTCATCTGGATGTTCATCTGAGGATCAATGGCTTTAAGTCTTTTAGACTGTTTGAGACACCACTCATATGGGTCTTTGTCCACAGAGTATTTGTCATTTTCAAATGACATGGTCTTTTGCCATATCCAAGTTCCATTACTGTACTTTTGGATGATTTGACTCTTCCACCATGGCCAGTTTCTTCTGCCATGGATTTCTTTCATTTCTGTGTACCATATACTTGCATGGCCTTTAAATGCAGTATTCAGTCTAGCAGTGATCCAGTAATCTGGTATGCTTGGTACATCAATGAAGAGTCCATCAATATAATCTATGAGTTCCATATGATCATATTCTCCTGATCCAGAGAATTTGGGCCAGTTTGAGGCCTCAGGAAGCTGTTTCAAGGCTTCCTTCTCTGAATAAGACATGCCATCTCCATCCTGGTATTGTGATGGAGATCTTTCCTTATTCAACATCATGGCATTTGGTTTGATGTCATCTGGTTGATATGGATTCTCCATAGCTTGGCCTTGTGGTTGGGGCTTTAAGCTATGGAAGGCATTAAACAATTTGTTAATGTCTTGATCCAGACACTCCCTGTCCCTTGGCCTGTGGTGTTGTTCTTCAAAGACTTTGTTCAGTCTTTTGTTGGATTCTTCAGAGGCTTTGCTCAGTTGAGCATATCCTTCTTGAAGATTCTTAACTATTTGTTCCAAGGAGGCTTGAGTTTGTCTCATCCTCTCTTGGCTAGCTTTAATTTCTGCAAATTGCTTTTCAGATTGTTCAGCATATTGGGACACTTGTAACCACAGTGTATCACTGTTGATGTTACTCTCAGATGTGACAATGTTATTTTCAGTCTGAGTGGGGGTAATGTTTCTATTACTAGGACTACTGATTCTAAAGTGGTTTACAACTACTTCTGGTTCTTGTGTACTTCCTTTACCAAATCCAACATCTTCTGGATCATGGGGTCTGACTCTTTCCTCCTCTGGTTGAAGGAGGTTTTGTTCTTGCCCTTGTTTCCTTGTCTTCTCCTGGAAACTTCCTGGAATTGTGAAGAATGGTGACTCTTGGCCACTGATCTGCTGGTGTCTGAATCGTGTGAAGCCACTGGAGAGTTTATTTGGCCTGCTCCTTGTGAACCTGAAGGAATCTGAGTAGGCCCTGTCTGGGTCAACTGTTCTTCTATAGCTAGGATAGTGGCTTGATTCTCCCTTATCCTCTGTGCCCTTGCCTCCAGGAGTCTGTGCTGCCTGGTAGGATTCCAACCTTTGGTGATTACCATAAGGTCTTTGAAGTCTATCTCTTTGAGACAGATCTTCTGGCAACTTGATCCCAGTTCTGCCCAGTGAGTTGCTAGGTTGAACCTCTTGTTGTCCATGCTCCATTGAAATAAATCTTTGAGGAGTTGGTGGATCTGAAGAACTTGATCCATATCCTTCCAGTCCTCTGGTTTGAGGTTTCTGTTGAATTGGAGTGTGAATGGCAAGGTTGATATTATCTCCCTCATTGTTTTGCCATCCACCACTGTGTCCAGGGTGTCCTCTTTCAGGTCTTCTGGTTCTGGACAATCCTCCTCTATCCTCTGGCTGGTTCCTTTGGAAGCCAAGGTCTCTGAGGTATACAGGGGACATATCAGTGTTTGCAAGCAGTCAAAAACTTTATGTTCTTAGGGTATTTACCTTTGACTGTGCCTTGTACAAATTTACTGTCTGCTGACTTGGGCAGTTTGCCTTTGGAAGTTACAACTGGGTTAATAATTGTAATCTTTCCTGTACAAGTGGTTAAGGTTGGTTTACCTTGTATGGATGCAGAGTTTCGTGGTTTTCTACTTCTCTGAGTGGCTATTGGTGTCCACTTCTTGGCTGTGATGAGACCTTCACTGTGCCTCTTTCCTTTGCCCTTGCTGCCCTCTGGTTCTGAGGGTGTCACTGGTGTGTTGGCCTGTGACTGGGTCTCAAGTGGGATGTAATTTTCTTCCACTGAAATCAAGGCAGAAAAGGGAGGACTTATGTCAGTTAAGACTTCTTAAAAATTCTGGTTTTGCATGTCTAAGATTGGCCTCTGGGCTTGTATGTTACTACAATGTGCCCTGTATAATGACAGTGTAATTGAATCAACAATTCCACGTCAGAATTACAGCTTTTGGTACTCTGTCACACTGTTTGTGTGCCAGTATCCCACAGATACACTTGTGGTTTTCAAGTGTATTCTGTACAAGTGGTTTTGTATAAGTGTTATTGAGCTAACAATACACTTAATCCACGCCTCAACTGATGGTTTTTCAGTCAGAGGTGTCCTTATTCAGTCAAGAATACAGGACTTATTGATGGCTTATGTGTTTTTATATAGAAAACACGCCAAAAATAGTTATATTCAGTGGGTATTAGCCACGTGAAAAATACTCTTATAATATGAGTATATATATAAAAAAGGATAAATATATATAAAATATATATTTAAATAGAGAAATTACGCCTAAAAAAGATAAAAAACTGGTTAATAAGTCATAAAGAGAGAAAGACTTACTTATAAGTTCCAAAAAAAAGATTTAAAACACGGCCAGGCCCCCAAAATGTCAGGATGAAACTATGAAAGAGTGGTAATGTAGGCTATTTACAACTCAAACTATGTTTGTGACACGGTAAAAATGCTTTAAAAGATAATAAAGTTGATGATAAAGGATTAAATTAAGATATTAAGGGCTTTACTATAGAGATATAGTGGTGGTGAGCGCTGTTGAAAGCCCTGGGTGCAGCTTTACCTGTTGGGTTACAATAATAAAGACTACAATACTTTTTAATTTAAGAGTATACCTGAT
Organism: Austropuccinia psidii; assembly: GCA_023105745.1. Taxonomy (NCBI): domain Eukaryota; kingdom Fungi; phylum Basidiomycota; class Pucciniomycetes; order Pucciniales; family Sphaerophragmiaceae; genus Austropuccinia; species Austropuccinia psidii. Next base: position 34,312,198 of record JALGQZ010000003.1, on the reverse strand, counting down.
TATTAACCAAGAGTAAAACTGTTTTTGACAGTTTACTACGTAGGTTATTCAAGAGCAGGATGAGGAAAGGCTTTTGGCTGTGAAAAGCCCTCCTTTTATCCTGAAATTGAGGTGGAAAGGCTGCTAGACCTTTCCACGTAGAGGAAGTGAAGATTTTTCACTCTCTATGACAGGCTTGTGGTTTGCAAACAGCCTGTATACCCTGTATTGGGCTCAGATGTGGTTTTGAAACCACATCTGGGCGGTTTTCACCAATACAGGGTGAAAATTTTCATCTGGGGACCTCACAGCCTGATTCTGACGTGTATGACACGTAGAATGCTGTACAGAAACTGTATGGGACCCCAGTATTGACTGACATATGAGGTATTGAATTAAAAACATGCTTCTTTGTCTATTTGACACCTCATATTCATGGTTATGGGATATTATCCCATGGTAAGGCTGTATCTGACAGCAGGTGGGATTTTGACCTTAAAATGGTCATAACTCTGTCAGCTTTTGAGATATCAAGCTCAAAGTTGGTTCATTGAATAGCTCTGTATGGGCTCTACACAATGGTACCCAACCTGACATGGTTATCATTAAATATGACAAAGTTATCCCATGTACAAGTATTTTTGTACATTGGCGTGGTCTGGGCAAAAGCTGTATTAAGCTTGTTTGGCCAATAACTTCTGTTGTAGTTGAGCTATGAGGAAATGGATGGCACCATCAGATAGCCCTGATTGTGCTCTTTCCAAAAAGACCCCACTTTAGGTATCTCACACTAAAACTGTAAAAGTTAGATGAGAGGTGAATGTTTTGTTCACCCTTATTTGGTCTGAATTTGACCATAACCCAAGTAATACTGGTTCTAGCTCAGTTTGGCTAGCACCATTAGATAGCCCTGGCTTAGAGCTTCATTTTGAATACCCATTTGATGGGGTTAAGCCTCTCCTTCTAGATTTTAGATGAGAGGTGAAAATTAAGGTTTATGCTCAGCAATAACTTTGAGCAGGAATAACTTTGTTATTTCTTGTCCTATGGTGATGGGACTTATATTTTCAGAAAGAAGTGAGTTTCCTCTTTCTTTTGATACCTTTTGAGCTAATTTGGCTCAGCTCCATGTTTTGGTGGTATTTTGGCTATACCATTGGTTTATGGTATTTTGGCTGTCATGCTTGTGCTCTGGTTTTGAGTCACAGGCTGACAACTAATCTTTTATCTATTGTTTTTTCCCTAAAAAACCATTTCTCCTTGTTATTTTACCTCTTAAGACTTCCTACTTCAGATTATGTTTGACTTTTCTTTAAAAAATTTCTCCTTATGCCATTATAAAAGAGGTCCTTCTGAATGGCCTTCTTTTATCAAAGGAAGTTTCTGAAACATCAAATATTTCCAGCTTATGTCTAAATAATTCACTTTTTGTTCATTATGAAAACAAAAATGAATATGATAATCTGAATATATTAGCTGACCTTCTTCAAAAAAATAATAATAATTCAATTTGAAATTAAGTTCTTTATTCCACTTCTTTTTTGAATTATCATCCAATTTACCTAAGTAAAGGAGTGAAGAATTTTCAAAACAATTAATTGAAAAGAAATTATTTCTGTAATGAACAAAGTGTATTTTTTCATATTTTCATTTTGAAACCCCACATCAGTATTAAGATCTGGATCTAAAGCCAGTTGTGACTTCAAACAGATGTTACTCCTTTAAGATTCAATTCTCATCAATAATCCTGAGCCCATATAATCAGAAATTTTCGACCTAAATTGGTCCTTAATAAATATTTCTCCTAAAACTCATTTTTTCCTTCAATTTCTTAATAATAAAAGCTTTCAACATAGGTTAATTTTTTTTTCAAGAGAAACACAATACATTACAAGAATTCAATCTTGAATACTCTTCAAACTTTCAACTAATCAATTGAAACCTTAATTCTTATATCTTATGTAATACTTGTTACAGTTAAGAAACTCAATTCTCTATCTGCTATATACTTATTTTTGCATGTATATTTCTCCATAGCACGTACTCAGAAATTGATGATTGATCTGCAATGCACCCTGGAAACAGAGTCTTATCCCAATTGATTTTTTTGATTTTTTCTATTTATTTCCTGTTCTTTCATTGATATATGTATGCGGCTTTCCTCATCTTTTTTGACTTTTAAACGATGATTAGTTACCACCAAGGGTAACTTTCGATGCTATGTAAAATAATACCCATGTTTCATTTTGTCAAAATATATCTTCTTCCTCACCTTTGAGAAATTTCACAACCTAGATGAGCCGCCACCAATGATAAAATTTGATTTTTTACATCCTTTCTTTGGCTACTTTAATTAATTAATGGTATTAATTAATAAATATTTTTTCCCAAGGTATTTTCTTTTAATTCAGAATATACCCAAATATTACCAAAGCAAGATATGTGCACAACACCTGTTTTTCCATTTTGGCCATCTCATGCACCACAAATATCACCAAATTTATTATATATAGTACTGGAAGGCAGTTCACAAACCATGTAAACCATAAAAATATCCCAAAACCTGGTTAATGATCAAGATTGCTTAAATTTCAAAGAGTATATTTCTGAAAATCATTGAGCCAAGATGGTTGAGATTCTACATTTCATCCCAAAGGATATTTAAAACAGGACTTTCAACAAATAAATTCACTTTTTGGGTCAATGATCCTGTAGCAAACCGAAAAAACTAAGTATCTTCTCAGTTGACTTCACTTACCATTGAGACGATTTGAAAATTAATCGATGGGCTCACATCATTTTTATCAGCAGGTCGTAATTTCAATTGGGGCCATTGGGCCATCAGTCAGTAATGGTTTTGGTGTCTTCATTTGGAGGTAAAAGGGACCCAGTCAGAACAACGTTTTATCAAATAGTCAACCTGAAAAAGTCATTAATGGAATGGTAGCTGTGCCATACATTCAAGTTCATAATACGATTTCCCAAATGGGAGATGGAGTTCCAATTCAGACCACAAGAATATCAATTTAATGGAATTTGATGAATAATATTCATTGAATAACTCTCCAGACTTAAATTCAATTTAAAAATATGGAGAATGAATAAGAGGAAGGTCAAAGTGAATTATGATTTGCACATTATAGAAAAATGAGGAACTTTCATATAGGAATCTCAGAAAAATTGTTAAAGGATTTCTAGACAAACTGCTATTGGATATGCATAAGTTAATGTATGAGGTTCTCAATAGTACTGGTGGCCCTACTGGATTGTAGGCTACTTCCTACCTTGAAATATTAATTTCTCTCATATGGTAGAATTATCCAGGCCAAAAAGGTTTTTTCGGTTTTTTTTTCATTGTTTATATCCATGATGGATTTTTTTTCTTATTTTAAGAAGTCCAACAAATTTGATTTATTTCTGAAAGTGAGGCTGGAAAACCACTTTTATAACCAAAAACATTAGACAAAGTCTCTCACACTTAGAAGAATTTGATGCTTCAACGAAAAAATTTCATTCCAAAAAAAAGGGGGTTCATGTGAGGTTTTTTTCTTCAAAAAAGAGAGTCTAAACACAAGTTATGTGGAGCTTTACACCATTTATCTCAAATACTGTTGACACTGAGGTTCAATCCCTGACATTTTTTCTTATTTAACTTATTTCCATATTCTAATATTTCTCATTTTTTGTTCATGATGGTTTCCTTCCTACAGAAGTCAAACCATTTATTCCAAACCTGTATTCAAAGCTTTTTTCAATTGTAATTCAATTTAGAATTGTTCAATATTCTTCATTAATTAACCAACTTGAGAAATCTTCAAGGCTAAATTGCTTTTCATCATTGAATTCTTTTTATTTGCTTTTGGAGAAGGAATTTCTAGGTGATTAATTACAAAGGTAGAACTTGCTTTTCTCCAGAAAAAAATTGAGAATAATTGGGATAGAAATAGAATCACAAATCATACAGAATTCAGAGTCAATCCAAAAATTAGTAATGCTAGCTTTGGGAAGAAAATTCCAGAAGCTTGATATTTTCAAAAGATACTAGGCATCTGAGTTCAAGAAAAATCAATTCATGATGAAAAAACCTTGATTTTGATTGTGGGATTTAGGAGCTAAACCCTATATTATTTTGAGGTGGACATTCATAACTTTCATAGCCCTTTAGAAAAAGATGTAAAAAAATTAAAAAGAAGTACATAATAAATAAATATAAATAAAAGAAACATGATTTTTTTGTGCAAATTCTTTTTATCCTTGGTTTAGCACAAATCAGAATAAAAAATTCAAAATTTTTATTAGAAATCCTAGAATTATATATTTTGATTTGTCCTTTTTAATTTCCAGAATGTCAGTATTCATAATAAGTATTCTCTCTCATCTTGGTTAGGATTGAAAATTGACAAGGATTTATTAATAGTTTATTATTATTTAAAAGTGGTTTATATTTCATCAATTTATTGAAAATAATGATAAAAATAGAATTCTATTATTATCTGTTAAAATGGGAGATTTTTGAAACCAAGTTATTGTCATGAATTTGGAAAATAATCTCAGCAGCAAATTGCTGTTTCTTATCTTCTGTTATTAGTTTTTTATCTTAGATGAGTTATTTGAGTCTAGATCACATATTAATGGGGCAAAAATGATGACTACTCATTGGGTTTGTCAACGAGATAAATAGAGGTCTCTCAATCTAATTCTTCCTGTTGACTCTGTCAGATCTTAATATACTTGTTTCTCTACTATTATATTAATTGAACTTGATACTCTTTTGCATTGTTGTGGAGGAGTATAGAGTATCAAGTGAAACTATACTTGCTGGTTTTATTGTTGTGATACGCTATATTCATAGAGGCTTATCAGTATTATTAACTACTGGTTTGATTATTATCATAGCAATTAGAATTTAATTAATAACTTCTCATTGTATGGTAGCGAGAGTTAGTTGTTAATTGTCTAAGATAATATTAAACCAGAGTTAGAATACAAATTTCTTTAGGAAAATGCCTGACACTCCATCAAATCTCAAGGATTCCTCATCAGAGGAGGAAGTAATCAAAGCAAAGATGGTTAAACTCACACGGACCAACTGGGCTCAGTGGAGCTGCCAATTTAAAAACTTCCTTATAAGTAAAGGGATGGAAGACCTTTTTGATTGTCCATCTGAAGATACTAAAAAGACTATTAACTTCAAAAAGAATAACAGCGGAGGTCTTACACTCCTATGGTCTAGTGTCAGTAATGAATTTGAGGGAGTATTATTAAACAACAAGTCTTTGTTGTATGATTGTTGGACAAGTCTGGGAAGCTGCTGTGGGAAGAACTCAATAGTAGTCATTTGTAGGACACTACAAAAACCTTTCAACCTAAAGTTTGAACCTGGTTCATCTCTTGAAAAGCATTTAGACGAATTTCATAAAGTCCATGCTAGCTACTTATCAATATCAGCAGAATCAACCTTTAGTATGAATTTATTGTCAAGCATGGCAGTGGCCTTCTTCCTTCAAAGCCTGGATAACAATAGAGAACTCAGAAGTTTGTGTCATACTCTGTATTATATCAAGCCTTTTGATTTGAATACTATAGCTGATAGAGTGGCTATAGAACACTCCCATCATCAATCATCCTAGGACCATGCCTTAATGTTTGATAAAAACAAGCAAGCTAATTCAGCAAAGCCCAAAAATAAAGATCAGCCAGAAGGCAGAAATTCCAAGAAAAAGGCGTTCAAGGATAAGAAAAAGGGAAAGAATACAAATCAAGGCACCAATCAAAAGATTCACAAGCAAGATACCCACCAACGATGAAAAAATTGAAAAACTGCTTGAAAATCTGCAGTCTGCCACTAATATTTCCTCCATTAATGCTACATCAGGACCAAAGGATCTCACCCAACAAACAGAATCTGACTCTGAAGCATTTATTTTCAAAGTAAATGCACTGGTTGAAAAATGCAATCGAGGATCAATATATCTTGACTCCGGTGCTGGTAGAAATGTAGTAAATCAATTATTGTTGTTAGAAGACCCAAAACCTGTTAAGAAACAAATCAATATGTTTTCTAATCCAGTCCAGGTAGCTCACCAAGGGATGCTCAACTTTCAGGGTGTCAAGATCTACCCCGTCTACTATGTACCATGCAGACCAGTCAACTTGCTATCTGTTTTGCAGCTATGTGATCATGGCATGAAATTAATATCTAAATCAAACTTGTTCATTGTCAAATACAGTAATCTTCTTGTGGACACCTTTCATCAAGAAGGTAATCTGTTTGTATCTAAACTACAAATAGACTCAGTTCATGCAATTCCATCAAAGCTACCAGACTGGCATCTCAACCTTGGACATCCATCTGACTCATATATCAAGGCACTGTTTAAAGAAGGTCATATCAGTGGGACGTTCACTGAATCTTTAAAATTCCCAGTATGTCAACAAGCTAAGATTAAGAATTGTCCCCATTAAAAAATGTTACCACGCTCTAACTCACCCTTCTTCAAAATTCATATGGATACTCTGCAGATCAACCCTCCAACTCGTAAGGGTCACAAGTGTGTTCTTGTGCTAATTGATGATTTTAGTCGTTTCAATCAAACATATGTTATGAAAGAGAAAGGAGAAGCAGAGGAATGTATCAAGTCCTACTTAATGGAGATTAAGAATAAGTTAGGTATCACCCCTGCTTTCCTCCATACTGATTGAGGAGGAGAGTTCAACTCTCACTCGTTCCTGAACTACCTGAATACTCAGGGTATCTCTCTGGAGAGAGGACCTCCTGAGTCTCCTCAAACCAATGGCGTCTCTGAGAGGTTCAACCAAACGCTCCTGTCCAAGGTCATATGTTTGCTTGGACAGTCAAACATACCTAGTTCATACTGGGATGAGGCTGTGTCTCATGCCTCTTTGCTGTTTAATCTCCTTCCGCACAAGTATTTGGGTATGAAATCACCTACAAGTACTCTGTGTGATCGCAACTGTTCAATAGAACCCGAAACCAATCTAAATAGACTTGTGCCATTTGGAATCAAGGTTACAACCAAAATCATCAATTCTTCCTCAAAAACTGAACCCAGAGGAGAAATCTTATGGGCGTTGAATTTTGAAAAGTACTCTGATGGGGTTCGACTATTAAATCTTGAGACAGGAAAGATAAGAGTATCCCAAGACTTTACCCCCACAGTCATCAATCCAACACTTTCTATGAATCAACCGCAGCAAGTGCTTCCAACCACTTCTTTGTTGACAGTCAAGTTACATATACCCACTCTAGAAAAACAGCCTGTCATTGAACAAGAAGAAAATCTCACAAACACTTGTCTGAGTGATGTTCCTGCTGTTGATTCTTCCCAAGTCATTTCTTCAACTCAGCAGTCAAAACACTATGATTATGTGCCCTACTATAAGCAAGCACCTAAAAACATATCAAGCTCAATTAGCGAAGACAATGTCGTACTAGGTAAAAGAAACAATCGTGACTCAAACCAACTGATGTTAGCAGACGTTGTGCCTTATGCCCAAGCCATATCTGATCCTTTGGAAAGGATCGAATGGCAGAAGGCCATGGATACTGAGTTCAACTCCCTGATAGCTCACAACACCGGTGAGCTTGTTCCATATCCTGATAACCCTGCTAAGGTTATCAGAGGTATGTGGAGACTTACTCGGAAACGTAATGAGAATGGAGAGGTCTATGGACACAAAGCTCAATGGGTGGTTCTAGGGAATCATCAAGAACACATCCTTCATTATTATGAAACTTGGGCCTCAGTTGGTCGAAATGAGACCTTCAAGGTCATGTTGTCTTTGGTAATCAATTTCAACTATTTTCCTTATCAGTTCAACATTGAGACAGCCTTTCTTCACAGCAAAATGGACGCACTGGTCCACGTCAAGCAAGTGAAAGGGTATGAGGTAAAAGGCAAGGAGAATTGGGTCTGGTGGCTCAAAAAATCACTTTCTGTAACCAAACAAACTCCACGAATGTGGAAGGAAAATCTTACGGTAACGTTCAGTAGTCTTGGTTTAATCAGCGCTCAATCAGACAAATTGCTTTTTACCAACTCAGACAAATCTTTACTACTTCACATTCATGTTGATGATGGGTTTGTTATAAGTAAATCGGAAAGCAAGATCCTTAAATTCCTCAGCGACTTAAACTTGTTGCTTAAGCTAAAATTCAAGAAACAGCCCACACAACACCTAGGATACAGTCTCACCTGCAACAAAGACAAGCTAATAATCAACCAATCCGACCTAATTAATAAGCTTCTTCAACAATTCAATATACAAGACAGTAATCAGGTCAAAACTCCATGTAATGGCAATTTACTGAATGAATTAGGCTCAGTCACCACAGATGAGTCAATTGAAGTAACTTTGTATCAGAAGGCTATAGGAACCATATATTACATTGCTCATCACATTCGACCAGACATTCTTTTTACAATAAACCAGCTTTCAAGATACTCCATCAGACCTGGCCGCTGCCACTGGAGTGCATTAAAACATTTGCTTTGTTATCTGAAAGGAACAAAAAACAAATGTCTGATATATAATCAAGCTTCAAGCAAGGATCCACTCACTGGATGGGCTGATGCAGACTATGCAAACGTGAAAGACGATCGAAAATCAATCTCAGGATTTATCGTACTAGCATTTGGCAATGCAGTATGCTGGCTAAGCAAAAAGCAATCAGTTGTAGCACAATCTACCACTGAAGCTGAATATATCTCAATGAACATTTGTACTAAACAGCTATGATGGGTTAGTTTTGTTTTTAGCGATTTAGGCATTCAAGGTGTTGAACCCACACTATACAATGATAACTCAGGGGCTGTTATCATTTCAAAACAAGCTTCTTTAAATGCTAACACAAAACACATTGAGGTAAGATATCAGTACATCCATGACTGTGTAATGAAGAAACTGGTTAAGGTGGTTCAAGTCTCAACTAAGGATATGTTAGCAGATGTGCTAACCAAACCTCTTGGAGTGATTAAACTGAAAGACATTCTCAAGCAATTACACCTTGAAGATTTTGGAGGAGTGTCATGAATTTGGAAAATCATCTCAGCAACGAATTGCTGTTTCTTCTCTTCTGTTATTAGTTTTTTATCTTAGATGAGTTATTAGAATCAAAAGATATTTGAGTCTAGATCACATATTAATGGGGCAAAAATGATGACTACTTGTTGGGTTTGTCAACGAGATAAATGGAGGTCTCTCGATCTAATTATTCCTCTTGACTCAGTCAGATCTTAATATACTTGTTTCTCTACTATTATATTAATTGAACTTGATACTCGTTTGCATTGTTGTGGAGGAGTATAGAGTATCAAGTGAAACTATACTTGCTGGTTGTATTGTTGTGATACGCTATATTCATAGAGGCTTATCAGTATTATTAACTACTGGTTTGATTATTATCATAGCAATTAGAATTTAATTAATAACTTCTCATTGCAGTCATTTCACATTTTTGAATTAAAATTATTGGAGATGAAACTTTGATCCAAATTTAAATAAAAAATTTAAAAAAAATGTTTTAAACCTTATTCAAAAAAAAGCACAAGCCAAGAAAAAACTTTAGATATAGACATCATCATTTTTCTTTAAATTTCCAATTATTCAAAAAAGTAATATTTTCGATTTTTTTAATTTAAGGGCTATTGGACAAATTTGAACTTGCTTGACTTTCAAAATTTAATTTTGCTACAAGTTTAGATTGACAAGCATCAGAAATGCCTACCTTATGAATATCTGAAATGCCACAATTTTTTCACAATAATTTCATCACATTGACAATGGATGTGTCGTTGGCGGTACTCCTCTATTTCTTGTCCTTATATGGCAAAATTGCACCTGTGCGTTGGTATCAATGGCAGTTTTGATTTAAATTTGAAACATACCATCGAGTAAAAGGTACAAAATGAAATTTCCAAAAGTAATTTTACAACAAACATTTCCTTCTAATTTGAAAAAAGATGACTTTTCCTGGAGACTTTTCAACTATAAATTTTAAGAAGGCAAAGATTGAAAAGAAAGCTATTAGGGTTAGTCAAACATATGGCGTACTTTCAATCAAACTTTAATCTTTTGAAAATGAAGTTAACGAAAGAACAACCAATTTAAATTGAAAGAAAACTCGATTTTTGAAACTGATCACTCAAAACTTTAAGATAAAAACAATCGGATTTCTGAGGGTTTTTTGTATGATTAATGATTTCTTAGATGAATTTGATAAGATTTATTGAGCTGAGGATGGATGAAAACCCTTGGAGATGGTTCTCCATTTATACCCATTTCCGATAAGAAACGATGGATTCAAATTTTAAAGGCGTCAACGTTCTTGCTGTTAAAGTATTACGACTAAGCCAGTCGTTACATTGGCTCAGAGTAATCCTAATTCTTTATTCTATCTGGTCTGGTTCTTTTCACTATTGCTTGTTTTCTCCTAGTCAAAACTGTTCTATATTTCTTTTACTCATGTATCTAGTCAAATTATCTGTTTTAACTTAGTTGTAACTACTGCCTCTCCTGAGAAGTATTTGAGAGTAATACGTTGTGATTATAAATAGAGACCATTACTCCATCTATGGATCTCTATCTTATCTTACCGACGTATTACTATTTGCTCTTATCCAAAACTTCTCAGGTTATGGGCCCAGCGTTCTGCTGAAATTCTATATAAGAATTATTTTTTTTTAAATTATTATCACTATGAATCCAAACGACTCAGAATCTTTTTGAGATGAGTCACCTATTCTTCAGGTGCCCTCGAGTCCTATACGACAAGAATCAACCAATCATCTTCGGCTAAGAACTCCAACTCCCTCATACAAGTTACTAAAAGCAAATCTTCTAAGAGATCTTACTACTAGAAGTCTTGCTGAAACTCTAGACAAAACAAATATTGACCCTCTAACCTCAAAAAATTATGCCAAATGGAGTAATAAGGTTAAAATGGCACTTACATTCAAAAATATTGATATATTCCTAAAGCCTGACTGGATAAGTTCTCTTCCCAACGATGCACCAGAAGAAGAAGTAGAGTTCTTTCAGAACAGCTGCCGACAAATATACTTCTGGCTGGGCAACACTCTTGACCAAGAGAACTATGAAAAGTTCTTTGACAATGATCAAGAAAGTTACAATCCCGCCGTTCTTTGGCTCAACATTCGCAATTTCTATGCTGCTTCATCAGTTGAAAACTGTGCCACTGTTATGACTAAACTTTTTGGAATGAAAAGAGAAGATGGAATTGTTTCAAATTCCATTATAGAGATTTGGCATCAGTCTAAGCTTCTTAAATCTATGGGGCAGGATCTATTTGAAGAAAAGACTATGTCTCGTATGCTGGCCTTTTACTATCTAAGAAATCTCCCTACTTCTTTATCCTTCCTAAAAAACAATATATATCAAGAAATCAAGATATCTAAGCATGTTCCCACACTTGAAAGCTTATTATCGGATATAGAACTGGCTCTCGCAAGAAATCAAGAATTATCTATACCTGATGAATAGGCCCTTTGTATTGGTGAAAGGAGGATTAAATGTAAGAATGGGAAGCATTCTCCTGAAGCCTCTCATTTGGAAGATCAATGTTTCCAACTCCATCCACACCTCCTCAAGGAGTTTAGAGAAAGAAGAAATCAAGATAAACGCTCAAAGGTCAACTCCAGCACTACTGAAAGTACTGGAGTAAAACCAATTTCCTCTCCTTGAGTCTACTGCATTAGCACTGAATCTAAAAAGAAACCATTTATTAAGGATGAACGCGCTATTCTTGACAGTGGCGCTTCCCATTCTCTGTTAAAGACTCAGAGAGATTTGTCTCTTTCACTGAAACAAGGGTAGCCTTAAACCAAGCCGATGGAACCGTAATCTATGCTGAAGGATTTGGCACCGCATCTATCACAGGCTACAAGGGTTCAATAATCCATCTTAAAAACTCTCTTATTGTTCCTAGTATCACTACTCCTTTGATTTCTTTATCACCCTTCCTTCGAAAAGGTTGTTCTCTCTCTGGAAAAGGGGAGAGCATTCACCTGTTCGATGAAGACAATGAGATCTTACTTGAAGGAAAACTTGTGGATAACGTCATCTCAATCCTTCTTGGTGCTCCAGTTTCTCATTTCACTGCAAGAAGCACAGATGCGTCTATAATTCACAGAGCTCTGGGACACCCCAGTAACAAATATGCTTCCCATCTCTTTCCATCCTTGGATTTTTCGGGTCTGAAATGTGAAGCATGTATAAGTTCTAAATCTCATTGTCTTCCCTTTAATGGTACCTTTCCTAACACCTCTCAGCCACTGGAGATTGTCCACATGGATGTCTGTGGCCCAATCACTCCAGTCTCTAAAGGAGGTAGCCGCTTTATCTTCCAAATAGTCGACAGTTACTCTAGGTATCGTTTCACTTGTTCTATCTCAAACAAATCCAAATGTTTTGAATCATTCAAATCATTCAAAACATTCATTGAAAAACAAAATGACTTTTGAATAAAGAAGGTTGTGTCTTACAATGGTGGAGAACTCATTGAGGGATATTTTCGTCAATGTTTGCGAAACGAAGGAATAGAATCCCTATTCACTGCTCCTCAAACCCCTCAGCAAAATCCCTTTTCTGAAAGAGCCAATTGAACCCTTATGGAAAGAGTTTGTTGTCTCCTATTCTACTCCAAACTCTCATTTGATTGGTGGGGGGAGGCTGTGTCTACTGCAACTTACCTATTAAATAGAACTCCAGTCTCCTCATTGTCTTTTAAAACCCCTTTCAAAACAATGTTTAACGATCCTCCTAGAATGGACCATCTACATCCCTTTGGATGTCCAGTATACATCCATGTGAACAAAGCTAATTTAAAATCAAAACTCCACCCTTGTGCTGAAAAGGGGTTCTTTCTTGGTTACTCTGAAGGACACAAAAATTTTGGTGTCTATAACTCAATTACTAATAAAATTCAAATTACACATGACTGCCTCTTTGACGACAAATCTCAAGATGCATCCACCTCCTCAGAAGAAGATACTCTGTGTCTTGAAACTACCTTGTTTGCTCCCATAAACAACTCTTGCTCAGAAACATCAATTTCTAATCATTCCGATCCCTTAATAGAAGCTAATCCTCCTCCTGATAGTGATAACTCTATCCCTTCAATATCTTTTCAAACTGCTATTGAATCCAATCATGAATTGACTGACGATTTACAAGAATATGATAGTTCAGAGAACTATTTGACTCAACCTTCACAAAATCCTTTGCCCATCAAAAGCCTTCATAAGGGCTGGGTAATGGATAAGGTATTGGATAAAGCTCCAAAAGATATATCCAGCAATCTTGATACTTCCAACATCCTGCCAGAAGGACAACAAAGGTTTGCTAAAGCTGCTACTTACGTCAATTCAAGTACTCCTAAAACCTACTCCCAGGCTATGAATCACCTACAGGCCGACAAGTGGAAATCGGCGATTATGGAAGAAATATCTAGCATTGAGGAGAATAAAGTCTGGCAAGTTGTTCCATTACCGCAAGAAGCTAATCTCCTTGGTTCTACCTGGGTTTTTCGTGAAAAAGAAGATCATACTGGCAAAGTTGTCAGATACAAGGCACGACTCTGCATTCAAGGGTTCTCACAAATTGAAGGAATAGATTATAATGAAACTTATGCTCCGACTGGACGACTTGCTTCTCTCTGTTTTCTACTGTCTTACTGCACTATCAATGATTTTGAGCTTCACCAAATGGACGTTCGCACGGCTTTCCTTCATGGAATAACTGAGGAAAGAGTTTTTATGAAATACCCAGAAGGATATCCTCATGTCATTCAGCCTGAGACTTGCCTACGACTTATCAAATCACTATATGGGCTTAAACAAATTCCAAGATGTTGGTATAAAAAGCTCAAAGATGTGTTCAATACTCTCAGATTTAAGCCATGTCAAGCAGACCCATGTTTGTTTATTAGTACAGAAAGTAACGTTTGCGCTGTCTTTGTTCATGTTGATGACATGCTTATTGGTGGTAAAATAGATACTGTTGAAAAATTCAAAACTAATATAAAAAAAGTCTTTCGTATGGACAACATGATTCAGGTACAATTTATCTTAGGGATTAAGATTAATTGTAATAGAAGCAACAAAACAATCACTCTCTCACAGAAACTTTACATTGACAAAATTCTAAAAGAATTCTGAATGGAAAACTGCAAACCTGTCACTACTCCAATGGATCCTGGCACAAAATTAGTTTTATCCAATGAGTCTAATCAAGACCTAACCTTTAGCTATCGAAAAGCTGTTGGTCTCTTAAATTATTTGACATCATGTTCTCCACCAGATTTGGCCTATGCCACTTCTATCCTATCTCAATTTCTTGATAAAACCTTGGACTGTCATGTTTCTGCTTTCAAAAGAATTTTTCAATATCTTCAAGGTACCAAGAATTATGAATTAACTCTAGGTGGAACTGTCAAAAATTCCGAAATAATAGGCTTCTCCGACTCTGACTGGGGGAGCAATTACGATGGATGCTCTTTTTCCGGATATGGCGTATTGTGTGGAGGTCTTATCATCTGGAAAACTAAAAAACAACCAATTGTGGCTCTTTCTACAACTGAAGCCGAGCAACAAGCCGTAACAGAAGTCACCCAAGATGCTTTATGGATCAAGAAATTACTTTTTGATTTTAATTTAGAACCAAGCATTTACTTAAAATGCGATAACCAGGGTGCCATTTCTCTATGCCTGAATTCTTTGTATAAACATAGAACTCGACACATCAACATTCGTATCAATTGAATCAGAGATCTTATAAACAGCAACCTTGTTCACATTTCTTACATTCTCACCAATCTGATGTGGGCGGACTTATTCACAAAGGTACTTGGGAAGCTCAAGCACTATGATTTCTGCTCCTCTATTAAACTTCTTGCACATTTGAGAGACGGGGCGTGTTAAAGTATTACGGCTAAGCCAGTCGTTACATTGGCTCAGAGTAATCCTAATTCTTTATTCTATCTGGTCTGGTTCTTTTCACTATTGCTTGTTTTCTCCTAGTCAAAACTGTTCTATATTTCTTTTACTCATGTGTCTAGTCAAATTCTCTGTTTTAACTTAGTTGTAACTACTGCCTCTCCTGAGAAGTATTTGAGAGTAATATGTCGTGATTATAAATAGAGACCATTACTCCATCTATGGATCTCTATCTTATCTTACTGACCTATTACTATTTGCTCTTATCCAAAACTTCTCAGGTAAGAGATTCTTACTTTTCTCTCTCTTGTGCAATCTTATCTTACCGACGTATTACTATTTGCTCTTATCCAAAACTTCTCACTTGCAAGTCCCAATATTGGTATCAATAAGCTTGTCAAGGTTTTTTGATGATCAAGTCGTCAAATCTGGACTTTTTTTTGAGCTTTTGAAATCCTAAATTACACTAAGCTTTAAGGATATAAATTAATCAATTAAATTCATGCAAGATAAAAGTTTAATTCAATATTAAATTTTCTATTGCCATTGAGATTGTACAATACTAGGATCAAGGCAAGAATGTAAGATTCCTAGCTAAAACACAATGTAAATGGTTTGTATTAAAGGTTTAAATGAGAATTTACTGCAAGATTGCTAAAATTGATTGATTATTATTATTTGTAAATTGAGTCTCAAATTTAAAATTTAAAAACTCAAAAACTCAAAAAAGAGCTCATCTATTAATAAAAACTGTTCAGGTGAGGGTCTCAAGATATCAAACGACTCAGGCTTCTGCATGGATTGGCTTATGATAATTTAAGATTTGATTTGATCGCTTGAGCCTTTGACTGGTAATTTCAGGTATTGCAAGCCAAGCTGGTGCTGCTGACTAAACTACAAGTATTCGACCATCAAGATATTTCCAAAGGGAGAATAGAATTGTCTTAGGAGAACTTATTGATCCAAAAGAAAGGCCGACGGGTGTGTTGAGACTTTTGGGCGGTATTTAAAAGCGTGCAACAAGCTCATCCCTTGCCAAAAACACAATTATAATTTGCATTGATGGAAGAACAAAACACTTAAATTAGGGGAGTTCAAGGCTTGGGTTTTTTTTGGCTCATGCTCGAATTCTCGATCTCTTAAATTTAACTCAATGAACCATGCCATGAGCCATCTTTTTTGATAGCTCATGGCATGGTTCATGAGCTGGCTCATCGATTGTCATAGGTTATTCCCCGTAAACCAGCACACACTCCCCACAATCGATACAGCTCCTAAAATTCCAATCACAATTGGAACCATCAACTACCAGGACATAGTTACTTGCTTTTCCAAGGGAACACTATGACGTTTTATTTTGTGGCACAGCTGCATCTCAACATCCTTGCAAAGGTAAGTCACAACTTTTTTTGTTTACATCTTTACACTACTCCACTTAACAAATTATACTGATATCAGCCAGCTTGACAAATTCAGGAGACTATGTCACCCCATCCATCTTATGTTTCACCTCTTTCCAGACCTGGGTTGGGCATTTTGAATGGAAATGAGGACCAACACTCATCTCCTTCATATATCTTGAATAGAAATGAAGATCAACAGTCATCTTCTTCACTTGCCACTTCACCACATCAGTTGATATATGAAAAAGAATGTTTTTATCATCAGTCCAATTATAATTCTAATATTGATTTCTAAAGAATTAATTCTTACCCAGACCACACATATGAAACTGAATTGCTTGCATAAAGTCAAAACAATTTTCACCCACAAGAAAGGCACACCTCAAATTTCAGTGTGTTCTTGCATACACCTGCAGTAAGCCAATCAGCTCCATTGACCACCAAAGAGGTTAATGCTGGCCCAAATCTTCACACGAGCCCACCATACATTGCACAAATAAACAAATTGCAGAGGATCAGTTGAATCTGCACAAAAAACAAAAGGTATCCCGCTCAAAAGGGACAGGCACCACTGATAGGAATCTGGGTTTTGTTCAGTCAGACTTTGAAACCATATGCACGTATTTGGAAGACAAGGAACATTATCATGGCATGTTATTTGGTCATTTTCTGTGGGTTATAAATTAGTCATTGACAAATTTTTGCTTTGTTGGGAATCAGATCTCTTTGGGGAAAGGAGAAACATACCAGGGCACAGGCCTTCAAGCATTTTTTTCAATTCCTAAATGATAATCATGTTTTGGGCATGTTGAATTTTAATGGGCATAATCTTCATCAATGGTGGAGGACTTATAAATGTAAATTTATGGATACTACTTGGTTCTTGAACAGAAAAGGGGCTGGAATGACTCATGGTTCACCTTTGACAATTCAGGAAGAAATTGATGAGAAATTCCCATGTTACAAGCAGTTGTTGGGGATTTTTGAGGACAAAAAAAATGTAGTTGGGCATAATGTTTTCTACAGTTTGACAAAAAGTAAAGGAGATGATGAATATTCTGATGAGAGCCACCATGATCCCTTAGGCTTGGATACATCAAATGACAGTAATTTGGATGGTACCAACAGTGACAGTTTGTCTCATAGGCCATTAAATGAGGATCTCAACAACAAGGTTGATGAAATTCCAATAAAATCTCTGTCACAAAAAATTGATGAGTCATAACCATTGCAAGAAGATGATGCTGAAAGAGAAGATATATTGGATAGCAGTTCTACGCCAAGGTTTGTGGAGATAGAAACCAAGGAGTCAAGTGGAATCTCCTCAACACAGGGGAAATCCCAAAGGAAAATTTCAAAAAAAATGCAGGTCCACAATGCAATTTACCTGAAATATTTGTGTCCGATAAGCCAAAATTGTTTATGTTGGTTTTGGAATACAGGTTGGATTTGCAAGAAAATAAGAAGCTATAACACATGAAGAGCCAAATGTTGTATCAGCATGCACAAGATTAAAAGACTGGGGAACTAAAGTGACTTGAAATTAGAGAGAACAAGGCAATCAAGGAAATGGAAACAAATTATCAGTGTGAGATACAAGTGGAAAACAATAAGTATAGGTACACTCAAGAGGAACATTAAGCTGAGTTTCATTGGGCACAATTGCAATTTCAATGGGGGGAGTTAGAACCAAAATATTTTGTAGCAAAACATAATGATAGACAAATGGAAGAATCAGGTAAGAGATTAGCAAAGGAATTGGATTCTTTGAGTGTGTGAACCCAACTGGAATTTGAATTTAAAAATAAGGAATTAGAAAAAAGGCAGCTGAAAATCAACCTTGAACTGCAACAAATTGAACATCAAATAAATCATCAGATTGGGGCATCAGTGCATGCAGAGCGTTTGGCTGCAATCACTCCAATGCACAAGGATGGAATTTCTCAAGAGGAAATGGAAAAAAATTTAAAGATCATTTTTGACACTTAAATTAAGGATGCGCACAATTTCCTATACTAGTTAACGTTCATCATTTCAAAATCTATTTGTATTTAAAAGGCTATGTTTGTGTATGTTAGGCAGATTTTTAATGAGAAGGCTTATTATTTTGAATGAAATGATTGCCTTCTATGCTCCCATTAAGCCAGCCTCATCCACCTTTACCCTGTTCTTTCATGTTTAGTAAAGATCATCTCCAAGTTGTGTCATTATGTTTGGGACGCAGTTTGAACAGAGAAGCAATCAGAAATAAACTGTTCAATACATGTAGGTGTTGTTGTTGTCCCCCTGAATCTTCTGTGATATTAAAAAAGAACTTGGTAAGTTGTAATTTTAAAATATAAAGTATTCAGATTTGGTGCAAGCCATATGTAGTGAAAGTTTTGTGTACAGTTTTGAGAGAGGTCTTGTCACCTACTCTCAAGCCTATCGCAATACTTCATACTGACCCCATCCAGTGCCTCAAGATCAGTCGCAGGAGTTATTATCCTACTTCTGAGATTAGTATAAGCTGCTATTAGTACCTCTTTATTTGCAACTAGTTTGATGAGTTCCATTGAAGGATGAATACCTGAATGAAGTTGTTGAAGTGTAGAAATACCTGCAAGTGTCCCCTCTTCAAAATTAGACTTGCTAACCCCCTTTCCTACAAAAGAGTGTCTTACTCACAAAAGTCTTGCTGATACTCTTTCAGGCAGCTTCCCAAGCATGCTATTGTTGCCTTCTAGCTGGCCTATAATTGTTAAGCTTGGCACATTACGGTTAGTCACATTGAGTGCCTCTCTCATTGAAACTGGTTCAGATATCAAAATAAACCCTGAACAACAAGATGAATAGTTAAACAGTTCACGGTACACCATATGATAGTTGATTCAAAAAATATAAACATTGTATCTAAGGAATGATGTTGGATTCTCTTAGTTTTTATCCAATTGACCACTTTCCCTCCTTAAAGTGAGCTTGGTCTTCAAATTTCTCTTAAGTTAGCTTCTGTATTATTATTTTGTCTGTTCCTATTCCCTACCACACCCTTTAGAAGCGTGATCCTATTTCCCAAGGTTATAGATAAAAGTGATACTAGCTTTACTTAACATTATCCCATATCCCACCACTCCTTTGGGTCTTTCAGCTTTTAGGAATCTGGGCTGGTTATCTTCTTTATTTTATAAAGAAAGAAAGAAACCAAAAATGGGCAGTTTCTGAAAACTATCATTGTCTATGTGGATTGGTCTCATACTTAGGGAAACCATTCTTTGATTTTTCAATACCTCAACCATTTGAATGACCTTAGGCAATTATTCATACAATTCCAAGTATGTGTGTTCAGAAACTAAGTATTTCATACAGAATATTAGCTAATTAATAATCATATCAATTACTATCATTGCAAGCTGTTTCCATAATCAGATGAATGCAATCAATCAATAGTGAGACAAGCTCTTCCTGGTAGCACTTCACGTATCAATAGTTCAAGCTGAGGTCAGAGATTTTTGTATGGGCCTCATAGATAGTCATAAAGGGTATCAATGGAATTTAATACTGTGTCAGTCTTTGAGAAGAAAGTAAGTATTGCCCTTATATATTCAAGAAATTGTTATATGTAGTTAATCGCAAATGGATACCACACTTTTATTGCCATACAATCATTGTGCAATGTGTTTCTCAAACCAAATGCCTCCTGAAAGGGTGTCAGCATGAATGTGCAAGAGATAATAAATTGCATGTACTTCACCAGCATCCCTTATTAATTGCACGAATTTCAGAAGAACATTCCCATCTGGTTCAAGAAAAAGTTAAATTGCCAAGGGGAGACTATATGGATCCATATTCAATCAACGTGATAAGGTATCCATTATATATGATATTTAGGTTAGTTGACAAAAGTGGGAAATTAAGAATAATAGAGCAATTGAATGAAGACAAATAATTTTTGAGCAATGAGAGAAGAGAATTAGTTTCAATTCCTCTTGAAAAAGAACTTTAGTACATGATGTTGTTTGATATGAAAAAAAATAGCAAGATAGACTGGTCTGCATGCAAGGCTAAGAGATAGACTGATCAAAAGGAAATTTTGGAAAATATATTTAACCTGAAGAAGCTAAAGAGATTCATTAAATTTGAATCAAGATCAGTTTTTGAATTGATATTAATATTATCATTAATTGACAGTTTAGGATGATTCAAATAAAATCCATTTGATTTTGTGAAATCTTTGGTTAGAGTACCCAGAAAAGGATTGCAATCATGATCAATCATAAAAGGTGGTTGTGTAAGCTGTTACAATTTTTAATTGAATGAAGTAAGATTTCCATATATCTTAAGTCAAGTGGTAAAATTTAGAGCACTTGGTAATATAGCATTAGATGTAAGTAAATGAACAAGTTGAATTTATTCTTTTCCTTCTTTTTCTTCTTTTCCTCCTTTCCAAAGCTTTTTAAAAACATAGCAAAAGGCTTCAGTGCCTATTATTTCTAAATAGGTTTAAATATTTACATTCATTCATAATTTCCAAAGAAATGGATAAAAAATCCACACATTATTGGAAGTAACCCAGCTTTTTACTCATGTTCCACACATATTTCCTTCACCAATCTTTGGAGTTCAATTGCTGCTACTGTTGGTGCATCATTGGGATGTCTTCTTGGAAATTCCTGAGGTACTTCATTATCTAACTCCATCCACAAATCTTCAATTTGGGAGAGCATGTTGTGTAGGATACAACATGACTTGATCCACTCCATGTATGGTTGGATGTCTTCATGTCTGTTCAAGTGTAGTTGCATCTCTCTTAGAGATGCCCAATGGCCCTTCAGAATTCCTATTGGGTGCTCATTGTGGACACGGGCCTTTGCAAAACAGTAGTTGAAACTGGCATTAATGAGCACATTTGCAGCTGGTGCACGGTATTCTGGGATCAGGTGCTCATTCAATGGGTATGCTGAATTGGCCAAGAGATACCTTCCTGGTTAAACATGCAAATACCATGATCATACTTTGTGCATCTTTATGATAATGAAAATAGAAAAATCATACCTATGTCAAAGGACGTATGTGGATTCATATACACCATTGAATCCGTGCTGAACCAGGCCAGATGGCCATTATAGCTATAATTCCTTTATCACAATTGCAAAGAACTTGGGAATTTATTTAGTAAACCTTATTGTGATCAAAATATACTTCCCTCTGCCATGCTGGGTTTTGGAATAATGGGAATGTGGTGCCATCAATGAACCCCACACAGCCATCAAATCCCTCTTGCCATATCACTTGCAATATTTCAAACCTCCTGCGAGAATTGAGCCATTTGATGTATTCTTCATCATAGCTGTTGATTGCTTTTATTACTTTCCTAGTGATCCAAACAACTGTGCCCCAATCAACATGAAAATTTTGTGCAACTTTGCCAACCAAACCAGCATTCCCATTTGAGCCCAATTGCTCCAGTATAATGGCAAACTGATGAGAAATGGGTAATTGCTTTCAGTTAATGTGATTTTGAAAGGATGAATGATCCTTCTTTTTATTGTGAATGTAAATGAAACCATCCTTTGAAGTTCTCATAGCTTGCTTGAAGTCATCTTCTTGCATTTGGAACAACACATCAATATCAGATGACTTGTTTGCAATTGTTGTTGAAGGTATTGACAAGTATCAGCTATTAATAGTGAGATGCAGTGCCAAGCTATATAATTGGGACAAGTAATGTGCTTGCAATAATTCATCTGAATCCTGATTCTCTTTCCCATATGTTTCTTCTGCAATGTTGAGTCCATTCACTTCAATGCATGTGATTAGGCACATAAGGCCAAGGTCCTTAATTTCTTGCTTTCTGAGAGAGATTTTTGGCATATTGATGATATCTGGTGATTACTTGGGGTGTGTTGTTTTGTGTGGCAGGGAATAGGTACATTAATGAGGGAGGGTGCAGCCAAATGTCTGAGAATTTTGTGAGAAAACAGTCAGCCCGTGCTCAGGCATGACATATGGGGTCCATAGGTGGGTCCGGGCACCCTTAGTTGGGCCCGTGGGTACATTGCGCATGGGCTCGTGCATAGATACATAAACAAATCTTAAGTGATGAAATTTTGTAAAAATTTGTTAATTTGATGGCATGAGCCAATCAATGAGCAAGCTCATGTGGTGGGTGCTTGGGTGTTAAAAACTGTGCACGTTGCTGTAAAATCATGCTCTGGAAACCCAGCCTTGAACTACCCTATTGCACCCTTCAGTCATCAAGTTGGACAGCTGACAAGTCTCCGCATGGCTTTGAGTGGGAGGACTAGGGTGGTTGGTGAGGTGCCTACTTGCGCTCCAACGATGGCGCCTGGGTACCCATACCCTAACCTCTCGCCACCATCCCCAGATTAGGTTTGGCAAGAGGGCGCAAGGCTGTGCTGCGGATCAGATAGTTTTTTCTCCGCTTCGCTTGCCCCATTTTCTATGTCTTTTGTTTTTTTATCTCCCCCTTTTTTATTTTTTGATTCATAAAAAGATATGCTTTATTTTTTCTCCTTCCTCCTTTATTCCTCATTGTTTCCCATTTTATTCGTCATTTCTCTTCCTTACTGGTCTCCTGGTTTTCTATTTCTTTTGTTTTTTTATCTTGCCCTTTTTTCTTTTTCGTTTCATAAAAAATTACTCTTTATTTTTTCTCCTGACTTATGAATGAAGGCCACTGGATAAAGCCTTCATCTTATCATGGTCCTCGATGGACTGGTTTCTTGATGTCACAAGATTTTGCTCAAAAAAATGCTCGCCGACGTAAAGCAAAATGTACACATTGCCAGAAGATATTTACTCAAGCAAGACCTCACCATCTCCTAGCACATATCAAAGACAGCTGCCAATTGATTTCACTCACCCAGAAGTCCAAGTACCTTCAATCTGTACTGAATAGCTCAATTCCATCTGACTTCGAAATTGAAGTCATGGAAATGGATAATGATGTTGACTCAACAATTGCAAGTGGCACACACTCGCAAACACCGTCTCTCAAAATTACCATACCAAGCAAGAGGTCACATTCAGAAGTTTCTTCTGCCGCCTCATACTTCCGACCAATTTCAAAAGAAAAAATATCCCACTTACATGCACTATTACTCAAGGCCCTTATTACTTCAAACATCCCATTTAGATTTGTGGAGAACCCCTTCTTCCAACAGTTCCAAGAGGAACTAGTGCAATCACCATTTAATTTACTTAATCAATTTGCAATCTCCAACAACATCCTACCCCAGATGCATGCAAAGCATGAGCTCTCACTCATGAGAGACTTGAATAATCAAGACAATCTTACTCTATCCCTAGATGGTTGGACTGACGTATCTGGAAATAGCATTTACGCCATGCTACTCTTACGTGGGCAATACTTCAAGAGATTTGTAGAGATACTAGACCTCAACTGCGTTTGACATACCTCCAATAACATTCTCAAAGCCATTAAACAAGTCATCAAGGACAAGAATATTCTTCCTGAAAAGATTTCAGCGGTTGTTACTGATTCACCTTCAGTAATGGTAAAATTTCAGGTTTGTTTTTTTTGATTGTTTTGTAAATATGACATCAAAATAACATGTTTTTCAATTTCTCAAACAGGCCCTCATTCGAAAAGAATTCCCCCACATACAACAAATATTTTGTATATTACATATTCTCAATCTTGTTGCCAAGAATATGGTATCACACCCATCAATAGCCAACACCATCAAGAATAATCGATCACTGGTCAACTTCTTCAGTTCGTCAATTTTTTGGAGCAAACAACTCCACCTCTGGGCCAAAGAAAACGATGTGCAACATGGTTTGTCTAGCTTCTGTGAAACGCGATGGTATTCCATGGCCAAGGTCTGCGTTGGTGTGCAACAGCATGAAGAAGGCTTTAAAAAGTGCCTATCAATGAGTAACAATCCATCAGTTGATACACCGACAATAACGAAATCAGTAGTCAACATCATACAAAATTGTGATCACTTTACTTCAAATCAGGTCCTTGTTTCCTTACTTAAGCCAGTCATTGACAGTCTTGCACAACTAGAACAGGCAAAAACCTGCCTTTCAGATATCTGGAAGGAGCTCATAGCAATATATCTTGAAATCAAATCGATCGATGTTTATCAACGATATGAGCCATTTAAGCAGCACTGCATCAACATTTTACATCAGCGAGCAAGAGCCGTCAATAATGTTTTGTACATTGTTGCCTTTTTCTTACATCCATTGTACTGCAAGATAGCTGTTTCCCGCAAGCACTCCTTGGACAACATAACCATGATGATCCTGAAACTGGCCAAAGACTGGAAATTTCTACAGAGTGATGCCGAAATGATATCAACTCAAGTATTACACTTTTATAATGGACATTATCCATACCATACCATGATCGCAGGTGGGCACTTTTTTGTTTTTATAGCTTTAAATGGGTTACTGATATTATGATTTCCTTTTAGGTAATAAATCAGATATGAGACTTCTGGACTATTGGATGAGAGTACCAGACATCAAAGAATCGCAAGCCTTGAAGAAATTAGCAATCAAAGTGGGTGAGATTGTCCCACATGCAGCTGGTGTTGAGGGGCTATTTTTGATGATGTCAGCGATTAAAACGAAATCGCAAAATCCAATGTGTCCATCAGTGCTGAAAATGATCAGCCAAATAAAACTGGGAATTCTCCATTCTCAAACCTCTTGTAACAAGCGACAAACTCAAAGCTCAAAAAGGAGTGACCCCTTTATTTCAGCCACTGAGTACAATCGGATGACTGGATATGATGCATTTGATACCACTGCCGACCTGGAAGATTTTGAAGAAGGCGTCTTTGGGTTTGAGGAGGACCCACTCCCTTCAAGGCAAGATGCCTTCATGGAAACCTTATTTGACTTTGACCTTTTGGAACAATCCACTGCAGGCAATGAGGCAAATGTCAATGATATGATCAATCCTCATTATGATGAGGGAGAATGGGATCCAGCCCAAGTTTTCTCCAAGAACAGAGAAGCACAATAAGTATCGTGCTAGTAGGGTTTGATTTCTTATTTTCTAATTATTTGAATATTGTATGTTATGAATGTCTTTGCTTGTGTTATCCCAAGAAATGAATAGCGCCTTTTGTTTGCCCCTTAAAATGTCGCCATGGGCGCCATGTGTGCCATCTGCCATTGGCGAGAGATCTGGTGTGTTTTTGTGCGCCAGTGTGCGCCACCCCTTTTTTGAGTGTCGCCAACCACCCTAGGGAGGACACAAGCACTATTGATACGTGCCTCTCTCCTTGGCCGCGGTCTCTGATTCAATTATCCAGAATGATTTGGATAAGGTGTTCACTCACGCACTGCGGTGGTCCTTTGTCTCGTAAGAAAATGGCTCCAATCAAGAGGCTAGGCGGCTGCGTGCGCACAACTTCTCCAAGCGTTGGTTTGAAAGTTTTCTGCTCAGGGCTTGTGCAACTTGCTCACGAAAACGTATATTGAGTCCCCTGAATACTGCCTAGGACAACCAAAAGCATCGACGAGCGGCTATACGTCCATCGAGCGATGGCTAGCTCTCAAATATCTACCCACCGTCGATCAGCCTGGCCTAGATGGGCTGAGATTACTCGTCCTCCCCTCACTTGGTGTACGAAACGCGTCAACGTTATACATAGCAATTGCAAAAAGTCTTCTCAAAGGGCTCAGCTAGTGGAGCGACGGCCACCAGGGGAAAGAAGTTGATGTCCTCGCCGCGGGCTTTCCGGGTCCAGCTTTATTGCAGCAAAGCGGTGCCTATAAAAGTAAGATGAGCTCCTGGTTGATGCACCACCATCCCATTCCATCCTTCATTCTACTTTAATAAAAACTATCTTTTTAACTTATAAGTTTCATTTTTTAAGCTTTTTTTGATTCAGTCAACTTTACTTTTCCACCCAAACCAAGACTAATATGAAGCTTACCGCCGCTTTTGTTACCCTGGCCGTCTGCTCAGGTAATTTACACTCAGAAACTGTGCAAGCCACAATATTCAGTTTGAATGTCTTCCCGCTGATGGTAATTTCCTGGTTTCCTTTCTGCTTGCAGGCGCTCTTGCTGCACCTGCTCAACAGACACACCCAGTCATAATATTACCAGGTGGCCCAGGATTCGGCCCTGGAATGGGAGGAGGATTAGCACCCATCGGCGGAAGTTTCGGCGGCTATCCTGGGGGATATCCTCCACTGACACGACCCGGCCAGCTGCCATATCCCCCAAACTCTGGTTTCCCGGTCCAACAGCCCTTCCCTCCTCGAACTGGCTACCCAGGCCAGCAGCAACCCTTCCCTCCTCAAACTGGCTACCCAGGGCCGCAGCAACCCTTCCCTCCTCAAACTGGCTACCCAGGGCCGCAGCAGCCTTTCCCTCCTCAAAATGGCTACCCAGGCAAGAAGCCGCACTCCCCGCATGGTCACCGTCCGCCACGCCACCGTCCTTCGCCACCGGGATATTCTGGAGGCGACTCTTACGGTGGCTCTTATGCTTCCCCTCCCGGAAACAATGGCTACGCTTCAGCCACCGATGATGGTGCACCCAGCTCGCCACCTGTGCCAACGGCATCACGCCCCGGTGTTTCTACATCAGGTTCTTCCAGCGCCGCCTCGGTAGCTGCTTCTTCCGCCTCATCCACCTCCGCTTCCGTCGCGGTAGGCTCTCCCTCAGCCCCCAAAGCATAGGAAGAGAAAGAGGGAGTATACGACTTGGTCTTGGTTTACAAATTATTCTTAACTTGTACGGACTACACACTCTTGTTAGCTTGCCATAAGGCCTATGCGAAACACTCCTTTCAAGGCTAGCTCCAAAGCAGTTTATAACTTTTCCCTAATATCCCATTAAACCTGTGCGCACAGTCTGTGAGGCTGCTCACTCGCATGAATAGTCTCTACCCATTATTTGAAAAGTATGACCCAAAGGTGAGAGTAGAAAGCTACATCGTTAACGCTGCATCATTCGAAACTGTTAAGCATAGCTCATCTTGAGTCAAAGAGCCTTGGAGTTTCAATTCCAGAATGTTGCATCAATTACACTTCATCATTTTTCGCACTCCAAGGGCCATACATCTCCAGTATAAATCTGTCCTGGGGTCCCATTTTTCCTAAGTAAGCGAGATTTGTAAAAGCGCGTGTCAATTATCAATCTTTCCAAAACTGCCAACGCCAATCGCCCTCTACTCCAAAATGCGACGTCGACGTGCAAGAAGCAGGCACACATTGGGAAGTGGAGTATTATCGAGGATAATGTGACGGTTGAGATAAAAAGGAGCCCTTCCAATTTGCGTGCCACTCCACACACAGAAAGGGGGGAAATTGACGCAAGATTTTGAGAACGTTAAAGCCAACAGTGTGAAAAACCATCAAAGACTACTGTTTGTGGAAAGAGAGAGCCTTTTGCACTGAACCCCAATGATTCAGAAAAGAACCTACACTGTTTAGAAAGAAAGAATACAGAAAAAAGGATCCACTATATATCAATTCCTTTTAATTTGCTCTCTGCGCTTAATGAAAAAGATAAGGCGCCGCAATCTGAAAGAATAATTCTCACTGTGTGCTTAAAACTAAGATAACTGTCTCTAAGATCATTAGTAAGCTGTGATCATTTTTCTTAGCGCTGCATCTCTTTTGTAAATAAATCTCATAGTGTTACCCCAACCATTATCGTATCCTCAAAATATAGTGCAATATTGAAGTTTCCACATGATGTCTTGGACTATTTAATTCCATCCTGTTCCCATAAAAATGGTCTCCATCTTGTTTTCTTTTTTCTCTATTGCACTCTCCAGGTCTGTTGCTGTCCTGTCCCAAAAATTCATCGATTCAGATTTACTAAAGTCTTAATCCTTAAAAGCTGTATTTGTTTGGAGGATTATTAGACTGGTAGTTCGAAAGAAATTGGCATAATCACAATGGTTGAATTTAGCATTGAGCTAATTGAAAAAAACAAACTCAATGGAGGAAACTTTATTGACCGCAAGGTTTGAATAAAAGCAATTCTTCAAAGGAAAACCCTTCATGACCTTGTACTAGAAAAATAAGACCAAGCTAGTGCACCAGAAAGTATAAAATTTGATTCCAACTGAAAAAAGTTGGCCTTTGAAATCATTCTCATTACTTGCAATTCAAAAATAACTTCCCAATTATGCGCAGAAGCAGACAATGAACTCACCAAACTATTGGCCTCAATTCAATCATTCTACCAACCCAAGACAATGCAAAATCAAACAACATATCTATGCAGAATTTTTATACTTACCTTCCCAAGTCAAATGTAGGATAAGCTTTAAGTAAATTACTAAAGAATACAAGACAGATATGTAGTTCAATTGATGATAAAGCCACTAAGCCAACTATCCTTGGAGATTAAGTTTTAGCTATGTGGGAAATTATCAATCTTCTTCCAAGTATCAAACCTCTGGTAAATTTTTTTAAAACAATGTGAAATTGAAAAAAAGTCATCCTATCTCAAAGACACTTTTGAAGAATTATGGTGTTAAATAAATTGGACTGAAGAAAGAATTTAAAATGAAAAAGCCTTAGTTACTCAACAAAAGAAATAAGAGATTTCAAATCAAAATCCCTCCACCAGATGCAGTGATACCTTCCATAACCTTCTGGAAAATGACTATGAAGATTGTTGGAAACTACCCCCAGAAAAATTCCCTGATAACAAAATTAGTAAACCAGTTAAAGTCTTTATAGTCAGAAGAAGTGGTGTGAACAATCAATAATTCATACTTTATTCTGGAGCATTAAGCTCAATGGTAGATTTCTTGAATTTGTTTGAAGATATTTTTGTGGGAAATGAAGAAACTGAATTTGTTGATGTATCCACAATCAATTCTAAGGAGCATGGAACAGTAAAGCTTGAAGTTCCTAAGCACATAAATAAGATTCAAAAAACCCTGTATGTCTCCAGCCCAACACTTTCAATAGAAATTCTCTGAAAAATTGATCAAAAGGAGAAGATTTCTGATTTTGAATGCACCACCCATCTCCTGTCAAACATATTTAAACAACCATTTAGAGGAAAATACCCTAAAGCTTTTTGAATATTGGAATTCCTTCATATAAATCTTTATGGTCCGATCTCACCACCCTCTGTCTCTGGAGCTTGATACATTTTTAAAATCACAGATGGGAACTCATGTTTTTCACAGGTATTTTTTCTAAAGAAAAAGATTGGAAACCCAAAACACATTGAAGAATTTAATTCCTAAACTAGAAATAAAATCAAATAAAAAATTAGTTAACATTTTTGCCAAAATGGTTTGGAATTTGTCTAGGATTTGTCTATGAAACTGTTGATAATATCACAATTAATCAGGACTACTGTGACTATTCTTATGAAATATAAAAGAATGATTCATTATAAACACAACTGAATAGATAATTTCTCAATTGTTTCTTTTAATTGGTATACACTAATAGTTATTATAACAGTAAGCATTAATTTTATAATAGAATCAATTACAAGAATTATTAATAATCAAAAATTATTTGAATTCATAATTAGCTTTTGCAAGAATAATGATGATTATAATTCTTGAAGAAAACTATAAAATAGAGAAAAGCTTCAAGAATTAAGACAAAAAACTCAATAATAATCCAAAAATACCTTGAAAAGAATTGGCAGAGTGATTTGGAAGATTATTTGTGGATTCAAAAGATTCAAACTGATTGTTAACAGTAAGAAAACAATAGAAAAGTTAAAAATTATTGAAATTAGTATATTCCTTTTATTTAACATCATTATGATAGATTATTAACAAATTTAAACACTTAAGAAAAAGATTTCAATAATAACTACTTGTTTGTACTAATGATATGATTGGATGATAAGATGATTATTGAAAAAAACCAGTAATATGAGGCCTCTTTTAGTTCAAAAACAGCTCAAAGAGGCATTTCATGGAGCAAAATGAAAAAACATTAGTTAGGCACCAGTTATCCTCTTTGGATTATTGATTGCATCACTTGATGTCAAATACAATTATCATAATTACTCAATTAAGGCATTTTACATGACTACCAACCCAATTATGGTTAAGAAATAATGCAGTAAAAGCTGTAAATATTCCTTTATTTCAAAAAAAATAATTGTTTTCTCAAAGTTATCAATGTGTTTGGAAATTTCATTACAGGTTATATTTTCTGTGAATTTTTGAATATTCAGTGTTTCATGTGAAATCATCAAAAACAGACTTAAAGTAAAACTTATAATATGATCATCAATTGTGAAGTCATAATTATTTTTGGTATTTTTTTATCCCATTCTCCATTGGTCCTGAATCTTTCAGAAGAATTACTTAAGACTTATATTTTTAATGAACTTTTGAAGGTTTTGACTTATTTCTTTGTAGAAAAGCAAATAGCAGAGTAATAGCTGGTTGCCATGAGGTAAATGCATTGATACTAGTACCAAAAGAGATTTAGTTACTACTTTTGGGTTTATCCATGTAAAATGATTCATAATTGACATGTTTAAAGTAGTCAGAGTTTCTCATTGCCTCATTGTCACATCAAAAAAGAAACTTCTTTGCTATTTTCTCATGATTTCATGGGACTTTAACTTGGTAACCAAGTTCCCAACAGGTTTTAGCAGACCAATTACCCCAAGCTCATCCATACATCTAAGCTTTGGAGATTAAAAGGCCTCATAGGCCTCAGAAGGTGTTTCCCCTTACTCTCTTTCATGCCTTTTGTCCCCCTTGGCTATTTTCACATCAAAATAGTGATTCATTGGTAAAGCCTGATATCAACTATGGGTTGAAAAACTCTGTATGTATGAATACAGTAAAATTAAGTGCCAAAAACATGGATAACACTACTTTAAGTGTATATGTAACATGGAATTTTTCACATTCCATTTATTTTGGGATGAAATTGAGAAAAACCAATATTTTGACAATTCTTTCATGTGCTGTTGATGATGTGGTGTCAAATGTTTTTCCATATTACCACCTCATAAAGTTAATTTCAACTTACTCACCCTATTGAGTTACCTTGGGTGAATATCTGGTCTTAAATTCACAGATTTTCTTACTCACAAAAAAAGGTATTGATTATTTTTAGAATAAAAAGTTCTGAATTTTGGATATATGCATTACTTATAGGTTATGCATAGTTCTGAATTTTGAATATATGCATTACTTATAGGTTATGCATAGTTCAGAATTTGTTTTGATATTAATTTTGGCATATTTGGGTAAGTGAAATATACCTCAAGGCTCAAAATTTTTTAAAAAAAAGCTCAAGTGTTTTTTTTCAAATCCTTGAGCTTATCATTTAACCTCAGAAACATTACACCAAAAAGAATCCATTTTCTGAAAGGGAAAAAAACTACCATCCCCACAGAAAGAGTCTTATCTAAAGACTCTGGCTCAGATGTTTTTTAATGCATTGGAGTTGTAAATACTGCTGTCTTCATTTAAAATATCACCCCAAACAAAAGCCTTGACTTTAAAAACCCTTCTTTAAATAGTTTGAAAAATGCACTAGCTTAAAACCTCTTAAAATTGTTTTCTTTTCTGCTATTTATTTAAATAAAATAATCCCAAGACTAAATATAGTGATCAAGGAGAAAACAGAATCTTTCTGGGATATGAAGACAGGCCTCCTAACTTTAGAATCATGGACATTCAAACAATTCAGATTAGACTAACTCATAATGTTAATTTAATATCTAAGATTTTCCTTTCTAAAGATCATATGCATAAGGAACAAAACTCTGACCATTATAAATTTAATATAGAACCTATCACCAGTGCCCAAGAGAAGGGAACATCAGGAGTTCTTGTTCAATTAAATTCTGAGATAATTACCAATGAGAAAATCCCAAAAGCTAAAGAAGTGATGCAACCACCTTTTTAAAACACACAAAAATGTTCTTCTTGGGTTCCTGAAAGCCAAATATCTTCTAAAAATGTGCTCATAGGAAATTTAGAT
Organism: Austropuccinia psidii; assembly: GCA_023105745.1. Lineage (NCBI taxonomy): Eukaryota > Fungi > Basidiomycota > Pucciniomycetes > Pucciniales > Sphaerophragmiaceae > Austropuccinia > Austropuccinia psidii. The sequence continues at coordinate 34,279,900 of JALGQZ010000003.1, read as the reverse complement.
TCCTGTAATATCATCAATTGACCTAGAAGACGGCCTAACCCATCTAATTTTTCCAATGTGATCTTGAGTAATGCCAAAAAACTTTTGCAAGCCATAAATGTAGAAGAGACCTTTGAGGAGAAAAATTCTGTCACTGTTGAATTGAAAAAAATGATGAGAAAAAATGTATGGTTTCCTGAACACAATTGGGTACTACCTTTGTCTTCAAAAGAAAGACAGAGGGAAATAGTAATCAAAAAAAATAAAGCAAAGTTATTTTTCAGAGGATTCAATAAAAGAGGATATATATACTAACTTGGTTTTTTCTCTCCCATTGGTAAACTGGCTTCCCTAACATTATTAATCACTTTATGCCATCAGAACAAGTTCTGTGTTGCACAAATGGATGTCAAATGATATTTCTTTAATGGAAAGACTGATGTTACTCTTCACCTACACTTCCCAGCTGCCAATTATGAACATCTGAGTACCACTGATTTTTGCTGAATAAATCTCTTTATGGACTCAAACAAATTAATTGATGTTGGAACAAGGATCTCAAAGAACTCCTGAGAATTATTTTCCTCAAACCATGTAAAAATTACCCTTGCATTTATTTTCCAAATGTGAAAAAACTTGGCTTTGTGTACATGCTGACAACCTCATCTTTGGTGGCTGTTGGAATAAAGATTTTAAGGAAAAAATCAATAACACCTTTTAAATGGAAGACCCTGGTCCAAAAAAAATTCCCTTGGAATAAGAACACTATAAAATGCCAATAATGTATCCCTAATTCAAGAAAAATTTATATATAACATTATTCAAGATTCAATATTGAAAAAGATAAAGAACCAAGAAGTCCCTTACCTTGAAATCTCAAACCTTTGATAGATCTTGAAGAGAACCTCACTACAAATTCAACATTTAATTAAAGTAAAGCAATTAGTTTACTAAAATAGGTAGTCCAATGTCCATTTAAAAAAATTGCATTTTAGTTTCCTTTTTGTAACAATTTTTATAACAACCACTGAAACTTCACTTTAATTCCATTAAACATTCCCTCAAGTATCTTTATGTAAGTAAGACCTATAATCTCAAAATTGGGAACAATGTGCTCAAAAACTCAGAAAATGAAATCATTTGTTTCACCAACTCAGACAGGGGAGGAGGAAGAGACTAAAAATCTTTCTCAAGATAAATAATATATTAATATGGTTGTGAGTGTTAGTGGTATTTTCATATACCCAAATGACCACAAAGAATAAGAATAATTCATAAATAAAAATAATAAATTTATTTTATATTATAAAAACAAAATGAAATTTAAACATAGAATATAATTGAAAAAAAAATTATAATGATAATTTCATATTAAAATTTTATTAAACTTAAAAATGTGAAAATATGTTTTTACATGAAAAATTGATGCAAAATATATTATTATCAAAAATATTCAAATTAAAATCTATTTGGAAAAAATTTTGAATACAATTTACCAAAGAGCTTTACCCAATAAATACACTTATTAAAGTTATATTACCAGTGGAGTGTCATAGCCACTTTCCAGGGGTAAGGGAATTCAAACTTGACCTCATCTGAGCTCATCAAACCAGAAATCTAGCATGTGTATCAGGAATCAGCTTCAGAAAACCTTCTTGCTGAAACATGCATACAGTTTGTTTCATCAAAACAGCCTGTCAACAACTTTACAGGCTGGATTCACCAAATACAGGTTTTTATTCACAAGTCTTAAACTGTATGATCACCCAACTCCACCACACCCCTTTTACAGACCGTTTAAATTAATTCAGGGGCTTTATTATTCAAAAAAATTCAAATGAATATTCCTATCAAGAAAATTCACTCTTTGGATCAGTGCTGGTGGATTCTAACATATACCAGCCCCTCTTTCTCCCCCTGGGGACTTTTCCCCAGCCAACAATTATACTTAACTTTTCATTTAATAAATACTCTTATTATTTATTTTTGAATATTATATTTTCTAGTTTCAGGTTGGTCTTTTCATTTTCTCACCTGTTCAGCAGAGTTGTTGTGGCCATATCTTGATTAACCCTTCTCTTTATTTCTGACAGGTTGAAACAGTGGACTCTGACGTTTCTGTTGTTGGCTCTTTTATTCTTTACTTTTATTCTCATTTTTTCTGCTTTCTTATATATATTTTATTAGCAATTCCATTTTTATTGCACTCTAGTGTATTCCTTCTTATTCCATATGAGCCTTCCATAAGTGAGTTTGTGAGCCTTAGAGGTAATTTCATATACCCAAAAGACCACAAATATAAAAAATAACATATTAATATAAATAAAATAAATTTATCTATATTATTAAAATAAAAATAAAAAATATAAATATAAAATTATATTAAAAATAAAAAATTAATTATAATTTAAAAATAAAATTACTTTAAATTTTGTAAATATAAAATTACATTTATACTTGAAAAATTTAAGTAAAAATGAAATTTTAACAAAATTGTGAAAAAATAAATAAATTTGGAAAAAAGTTAAATAAAATTTATTATAACTTTTTATCCAATAAATAAACATATAAATTTTATTTCACCATTGGATTCCTCATAAAAAATCAGGTGGGGTCACCTCTGAGTGAAATTTTTGTAACTCAACTCTAAATAAGCTTAAATTAAGTTTTTAGTATTTTCAATACAAAAGTTGAAAATCCTCAAAACCTTAATTTAATTCACACCACATGTGGTGTTAACCATCAATTTTTGTGTTAAAATTGAGGTGTTGTGTTTAGTTTAGAAGTTATGAGGAATTAAAGTATTTTCAATTGAATTCAATTGAAATGTCAAAATGTGCGCGTGTATTACATAAGTGAACTTTGATTTACATATGAGGTGTCAATTATTACTGTATTGTACTGTACAATTGAATTGAATTACATGTGTAAATTATAAGTATAATACATGATGAGGAATTAAAGGAAGAATAAATTGGAAAGATTAAATTTGGGGGGGAAAAGGAACTCCAGCTCTAAGGGGGAGCTAGACCCCCAAAATCCTTGCTGACAGGCGTGGGATGTCAAAATTCACGCAAAAGTTCATCACTTTTGGCCTGGAATTGAGTTACAGGGTCTGTGGACTCAATTGATGATGAGGTTTTGATACCAACTGGGGTAGTTTTAGCTGTTGCCAAGAAGGTAAAACTACCCTTAAGATAAAACAATCATAATAAAAACAGTTTTAACTGGTTTCTACGCCTCTGACACACATTCTGACGTGTTTTGAAGGCTCTAGGCCTGGTATTGCTATAGTAATGGCTGATTTAAGGGTCTAAAATGGCTAAAAATGGCTAAAAATGGCTTAAACCAGCCCTTTTTGGTCTAAACCAGGGTTCAATGATGCCATAATTGGCTTTTCTGTTGTCAGACTGTTTTTCACGACTGACAAGAGTAAATCTTACTTTTGGAGTAAGAGAATTGATGGCTATAAAAGAATGTCTTCTTTGCCCCACTTTTCTCTTCATGTTAGAATCTTTTCCTTTTATTAATTAGTTTAAAACTGTTAAACCAATCAATAAAAGATTCCAACCACCCTTTTTAAATCATTTTAAACCTTTTAACCACGTGAAAAAATCATTATAATCATTGTTTGTAACTCTTATAATCATTTTTACCCCTGAACCACCCCAAAAGTGAATTAAAGCATCTTTCATCACTGTTAACTTTGTCACTTTGTTTCCAAATTCACTCTGGTCACTTTTGGGCGTGTTTTCTCTTTAATATTCTTTTTAAAAGACTCTGTTCTTTAATTAATTGCTTGCAGTTCTTTGCTCAATTAATTCCAATTGAAATTGCTCTTGAAGAAATTTCTTTTGTAGCCTTAAAATATCTCTTGTAGAGTATTTTTTGGATAAATTTTTATTGTTGGTAAAACAATAAATTTTTATAATATTATTGTTTTATACTAATAAAGTTATAAACAATAAAATTGGCGTGTTTTCTCTTAAAAATAATATTTCATACTATTTTTAACTGAATTTTACCTTATACAAATTTTGAGGACAGGAAAAGTACTTGATTTTTAATCAAAGTTTCATATCCACACCTTACATTTGGGGGCCCAGCCGTGATATTTTACCTGTGACATATTTTTTTTTACTCTTTTTAAATCTTTTTTCTTATATTGAAAAATTTAAAAACATATAAAAAATACTTATAATCCAAAAAAATCCTTAAAAAATAATTTTTTTCATATTATAAGTGAGGCTTATATTTTTATTTCTTTTTTGAAATAACCTTTTTTTTACTTAATTAATTGGCTTTTTCATTAATTTTAGTGTCTGACAACGTGGTAAGACAAGAAAACATTGAAACAGCCTCAACAGTCACCAGCATTGTTCCTGCAAGCACTATTAATTCTGATCATAATAGTACTGTGATTGTGACTCAAAATAATCAACCTGAACCAATATCTTCTGAATTGATTAACTTGGATATAAGTAATACACTTCAGAAAGCTAAAAATTTGGCCAATAGTAAGTTTTTGACGTAAAAATACTATTTTAAGCCTTTTTAACCATAATTATGCCTTCAACCAGGTCAGGAGCCAGCTACAACCCCTCAAGCAGCTCCCAAAAAGGTAATAGACGTGATTATGGCAGAGGCCAACCAGGTACAGAAGGAAAAGGGTCAGTTGATGACTTCCAAACAACTAAAATGGGTCATTCTGAAGCTGATAATACCATTTTACCTTCAAAAAGAACTGACACCGCCACAACAAGCCTCTGTGGACATATACAAAGCCAGCCACAGTGCATACAACAATGCACTCCAATTCAAGGAGTACCAGATCCTTGCAGACCTGTGGAAGAATTGCATGAATTCTTACCTGACAGTAAGAAAATTCTTGGGCCATCCCAACACTTGCAAATTGCTCAATGGATGGCATCCATTGATGGAGAAGAAAAACATGATGCTTTTGACACTAGAATGGAGGAAAAACAACCCTCCACCAGCCAAACCAGTGCCAAAAACAGCCCCAGTGGCCAGCAGCAGCAATTCCAACGTGAAAAAGCAGCCACAAACTCCAAACAAGGGCAAAGGGAAGGCACCAGCCCCAAAAACTTACAGCCAGGGCTACAGAATCCCAAAGATTCAGCAGGATGCCATGGAAAATGTATTTCAGATGGCCAGAACCATGATGGAATTGCAGAAGAAGGAGGAAGCCAGATTAAGGTTCCAGAAATGATTTCTGACATATTTGATTCCATCCCAGAGTTGTATAATGCTATAAATGACGTGAAAAAACATCTTTCTGATAAAAATGACACCATTTGTAACAACATTAAAACAAACAACCTGAGTCTGTGCCAAATTAATGAAACACTTATGTGTTTTGAAAAAGTTTTGAGAACAATTAAAAATTCCAATAATGATAATTCTTCTAACAATAAAATAAATGAACAATCTGCCATTATTAAAGAATTAACAGATAAATATTCTAAATTCAATATTGATGACATAATTGAAACAAGAATTAAACAAGCCATAAATATTATCAAGACAGATAACAAGAAAGTCCTTGATGACATTTTAAATTCATTTACTGAAGTAAAGACATATACCATTGCCTTGAAAAAGTGTTTTGATGCTTCACAAGAAGAAGTATCAAAATTATCAATGAAATTGAATCAAGTCACTGCTGATAATAAAAGACAGACAGATTTATGGCAAGAACTTACACATAAAGAAGACATGTATAAAATTGAAGTAATAAATTTAATACAAAGCTTCCAACATGAATACAGAAATTCCCAAAGGTGTAGCAACAGTAAAATGAATGACATTGAACAATTACTGAACACCTTACCAAGAATGTCTACACCTCTAAATCAAAATGAGGGCACAAGAATTTCAAATCCACAAGTATTGGATCCTGATAATTCACAATTAAAAAATGAACTATCCACTTCTTTTCATAACTTGGAACCATCAATGGGCCAAGCACTCTTGAAAGAAGTTCCAAAACTTAAAGAATGGCCTCACTTCAGTGGTGAAGGAGAGTATGACCATATGGAATTCATTAGAGGTATTGACATGATCAAAGAGGATTTTGAATTACCAGACAGATTGGTAACAGCCAGGTTTAACACCTTGTTTACCAGATCAGCTCACAGATGGTACATCAAAATAAGACAAGCACATGGACACCAGAGTTGGACTTGGTGGAAAACCCAAATCATCAACAAATGGGCAAATGATGCTTGGAGGTTTAAAGTTGAAACAGCCTTTGAATCTGCCAAATTTAATGCTGATAAAGACAAAGCTTTACCATGGTTTTGCCAACAAAAGGACAGATTAACAGCATTATATCCTGACATGTCAGAATTTATGATCCATAGAAAAATTCTGAGACAATGTGGAGGTGACTTAGAGCATGCTGTCAAAAGCAGGACTACTGAACAATCTTCAGCAGAGGATATTATCAATATACTAGAAGAAGTAACCACCAGAACCAAAATTGGTTCTAGTAGGGTGAATCTTAAAACAAGGTTTAATACACCTTGGAAAGATTCTGTGGACAAAAACCCCAAAGAAAATTCTAGTAATATTAAATATAAATCTGCAGATACAGTCAGAAAATGCCATATTTGCCAAAGCACCACCCATTTAGCCAATACATGTCCAAAAAGGGGGAGAATCAATGAAATTGACATTGAAAAAGAACCAGATGTTGAAAAAGAAGACATAATTGAAGACAATTCAGATGATAAGTCATCCATATTCTCTGAATCTTCAAAAGATATAGAAAATATCAATGCCACTTTTGACATCATGGAATCTTATTCCCACTTACCACAATTGAGCAATGGTCAAGTTGATTTATCAAAAGTTCAAGATGCACAACTTATGAAGACAAAACCAAACAGAGGAAAAGGTTATACAGCTGGTAACTCCTGTATAACAGAAGTGGTGATTGACAACAAACCCACCAAACTTTTGCTTGACCCAGGAGCCTTCTGCTCTTGTGTTGGAAAATCTTTTCTTAAGACTTGTGTACCAAATTTTGAAGACCAATTGTTACCAATTGATGGTATAAAATTCAACAGTGCAAGTAACCCAATGAAAGCATTAGGAATCTTTGAGACCAATGTCATATTCCCACACATAAATGGGAATTTAAGGATCACAGTTGAATTTGTTGTTATGGAAAATTGCTCTAGTACCCATTTTATATTGGGAAATGACTATTTAATCATGTATGGGATAGATTTACATAATAACAAAGACAGATACTTTACAATTGGAGACAATAAGCGCCAGAAATTTGCCTTTTTACCCTTTAAAAGACAAATTACAGTAAACAAAGTATCACCAGTCAACTTAGAGTTAGAGAAATTCAAGTCTGAACAGTTAAATGAGGCTGAAATAAGCCTTCATCTGACTGATAAGCAAGAAAATGAACTTTCTTCCCTTTTGTATGACCACAGAGGAGCATTTGCTACAGACAAAGAACCCCTGGGAGCAATTATTGGTCATGAAGTTGACATCATTCTTAACATTGAGAGACCTTATCCACCACTCTTAAGAAGACCTGCTTATCCAGCAAGTCCAAAATCAAGAGAAGCTCTAGAAATTCATATCAAAGAACTTCTAGACCTTGGTGTAATAAGAAAAGTAGGCCACAATGAGGAAGTAGAAATAACTACACCAGTCATAGTGGCGTGGCATAATGGAAAATCCAGAATGGTTGGGGACTTTAGAGCTCTGAACACTTACACTGTTCCAGACAGATACCCAATACCAAAAATCCAAATTGCCCTTACTCAAATATCTCAAGCAGTGTATATAACCACTATGGATGCCCTTAAAGGATTCCATCAAAATGTAGTAACACCAAGAGCAAGAAAATATTTGAGAATTATTGTTCATTGTGGAGTGTATGAATACTTAAGGATGCCCTTTGGTATCAAAAATGCACCTTCACACTTCCAAAGAATGATGAATGAAATATTCCCTGAAGAACTCTCAGAGGGATGGTTAATCATTTACATTGATGACATTATTATCTGTTCAAAGACTTGGGAGGAGCACATGTACAGATTATCAAGAGTTTTGACAAAAATCCAATCAGTAAACATGAAAATATCCTTGAAGAAATGTCATTTTGGATTTAAAGAACTTAAGGCACTAGGACATGTTGTATCTGGTTTGTCCCTTGGAATTGATAAAAACAAAGTTGCAGCAGTATTGTTAAAACCCATGCCTCAGAATAAGAAGGAAATTCAGTCATTCTTAGGTTTTGCAGGATATTACAGGCAGCACATTAAAGACTTTGCATCCATAGCAAGACCACTTTATAAGTTGTGTGACAAAGACACAGTATTTGAGATGACTGTTGACAGAGTCAAAGCTTTTGAGTCTCTAAGAGAAGCATTGACCACTGCTCCACTCTTACTGATGCCAGACTTTAAATTGCCTTTCAAACTGTATATTGATGCATCAGGGGATGGACTAGGTGCTGCACTTCACCAAGTTCAGATCATAAATGACAAACCTGTAGAAGGACCAATATGTTTCATATCCAGGCAAATCAAACCAACTGAAGCCAGATATGGAGAAAGTCAAATGGAATGTCTATGCCTTGTCTGGGCCTTAGAGAAATTGAACTATTTCTTAGAGGGATGTGTTTTTGAAGTAATAACAGATTGTACAGCTGTGAAATCACTTTTGAACATGAAAACACCTAACAGACACATGCTCAGATGGCAAATAGCCATACAAGAATACAGAGGCAATATGACTATTGTTCATAAGGATGGGAATATTCATAAGAATGCAGATGGACTAAGCAGATGGCCATTACCAAATAACATTGATAATCCTGCTTATGTTCCAGAAGAAGCTTCACCACAAATTCCAATAGAAGGAATAAGTGTTACAGACTTGAACACCACCTTCTTTGAAGAAGTCAGAAATAGTTACACTCAAGATAAGAATTGTAGCATCTTATGCCAATTACTTAACAAAGACTGTAAAGACAACTGTCTAATACATGCCTTGGATGAAGTATGGAGAAAATCTTATAATGAAGGGAGATTTCACCTACTGGATGGTATAATTTACCACAGAACCAAGCACACATGTGTCATGACAGTTGTAGACAGGTCATTAATCAATCTTGTACTGAAAGAATGCCATGATAGTCCCTTTTCAGGACATCTTTCTGAGGACAGAACAAGAGAGAAAGTAAAGACCTGCATATGGTGGCCAATGTGGCAAAAAGATGTTGCAGAATATTGCAAAACCTGTGACAGATGCCAAAAGGCAAATAAATCCACTGGCAAAAGACTTGGAAATATGATGAAAATCCAAGAACCAAACAGACCTTGGGAAATTGTCCATATGGATTGGGTAACTGGCCTACCACCAGGAGGTGACAGGAGCTATAATGCTTGCCTAGTAATTGTGGACAGATTCAGTAAAACTCCAATCTTTTTACCATGTCACAAAGATGATACAGCCATGGATACAGCTCTTCTGATATGGAATAGAGTAGTGTCATGGACTGGGATATTTACAAATATCATCAGTGATAGAGATCCCAAATTCACTTCAGCTCTATGGACAAATCTTCACCAATTATTTGGCACAAAACTGTCTTTCTCTACAGCCTACCACCCACAAACTGATGGTCTGGCTGAAAGAATGATCCAAACCTTAGAGGACATGGTGAGAAGACTTTGTGCATATGGCCTTGAATTCAAAGATTGTGATGGATTTACCCATGATTGGTGTACTCTGTTACCAGCACTGGAATTAGCATATAAAACATCAATCCATTCCAGTACCAATCAGACTCCTGCTATTCTAGAAAAAGGATGGAACCCCAAGTTACCCCAAGATTCCTTGAGGAAAGACTTAATTGAAATACATCCCACAGCTGCTAGCTTCAAAGGAATGCTAGACAAAGCTAGAAAGCATGCAGTGAGATGCATGGAGGACTCTTTTGCATATGCTAAAGACAAATGGGATAAATCTCATGCAACTCCAGATTTCAAAGTGGGGGACCTAGTTCTTGTATCCACCACTAACTTCAATAACATCAAAGGATGTAAAAAGTTAAAAGACTCCTTTGCAGGACCTTTTGTGATTAAGGCCCTCCATGGAGAAAATGCTGTTGAAGTAGAGTTATCTGAAGAACTTAGCAATAAGCACCCTACATTTCCAGTAAGCTTGATAAAGCCATACAAATCTAGTGATGCTGAGAAATTTCCCTTGAGGAATAAGATTCCCCAAGTTATACCTCCTATTGAGACATCTGGTACTAAGAAAATAACCAAAGTTCTTAAAGAAAGGAAATTAAGAACCAAGAAAGTAAGGGAATACCTTGTTAGGTACAGTGACCCAACTTGTGAAGATGAATGGTTAGAAGAGAAAGATATACCAGAAGCCACCAAACTCCTGAGGAGATTCAGACACACTAGAAACACCAATATTACAAAGTAATATTCTTTTTTAGGGGGAGGGAATGTGAGCCTTAGAGGTAATTTCATATACCCAAAAGACCACAAATATAAAAAATAACATATTAATATAAATAAAATAAATTTATTTATATTATTAAAATAAAAATAAAAAATATAAATATAAAATTATATTAAAAATAAAAAATTAATTATAATTTAAAAATAAAATTACTTTAAATTTTGTAAATAGAAAATTACATTTATACTTGAAAAATTTAAGTAAAAATGAAATTTTAACAAAATTGTGAAAAAATAAATAAATTTGGAAAAAAGTTAAATAAAATTTATTATAACTTTTTATCCAATAAATAAACATATAAATTTTATTTCACCATTGGATTCCTCATAAAAAATCAGGTGGGGTCACCTCTGAGTGAAATTTTTGTAACTCAACTCTAAATAAGCTTAAATTAAGTTTTTAGTATTTTCAATACAAAAGTTGAAAATCCTCAAAACCTTAATTTAATTCACACCACATGTGGTGTTAACCATCAATTTTTGTGTTAAAATTGAGGTGTTGTGTTTAGTTTAGAAGTTATGAGGAATTAAAGTATTTTCAATTGAGTTCAATTGAAATGTCAAAATGTGCGCGTGTATTACATAAGTGAACTTTGATTTACATATGAGGTGTCAATTATTACTGTATTGTACTGTACAATTGAATTGAATTACATGTGTAAATTATAAGTATAATACATGATGAGGAATTAAAGGAAGAATAAATTGGAAAGATTAAATTTGGGGGGGAAAAGGAACTCCAGCTCTAAGGGGGAGCTAGACCCCCAAAATCCTTGCTGACAGGCGTGGGATGTCAAAATTCATGCAAAAGTTCATCACTTTTGGCCTGGAATTGAGTTACAGGGTCTGTGGACTCAATTGATGATGAGGTTTTGATACCAACTGGGGTAGTTTTAGCTGTTGCCAAGAAGGTAAAACTACCCTTAAGATAAAACAATCATAATAAAAACAGTTTTAACTGGTTTCTACGCCTCTGACACACATTCTGACGTGTTTTGAAGGCTCTAGGCCTGGTATTGCTATAGTAATGGCTGATTTAAGGGTCTAAAATGGCTAAAAATGGCTAAAAATGGCTTAAACCAGCCCTTTTTGGTCTAAACCAGGGTTCAATGATGCCATAATTGGCTTTTCTGTTGTCAGACTGTTTTTCACGACTGACAAGAGTAAATTTTACTTTTGGAGTAAGAGAATTGATGGCTATAAAAGAATGTCTTCTTTGCCCCACTTTTCTCTTCATGTTAGAATCTTTTCCTTTTATTAATTAGTTTAAAACTGTTAAACCAATCAATAAAAGATTCCAACCACCCTTTTTAAATCATTTTAAACCTTTTAACCACGTGAAAAAATCATTATAATCATTGTTTGTAACTCTTATAATCATTTTTACCCCTGAACCACCCCAAAAGTGAATTAAAGCATCTTTCATCACTGTTAACTTTGTCACTTTGTTTCCAAATTCACTCTGGTCACTTTTGGGCGTGTTTTCTCTTTAATATTCTTTTTAAAAGACTCTGTTCTTTAATTAATTGCTTGCAGTTCTTTGCTCAATTAATTCCAATTGAAATTGCTCTTGAAGAAATTTCTTTTGTAGCCTTAAAATATCTCTTGTAGAGTATTTTTTGGATAAATTTTTATTGTTGGTAAAACAATAAATTTTTATAATATTATTGTTTTATACTAATAAAGTTATAAACAATAAAATTGGCGTGTTTTCTCTTAAAAATAATATTTCATACTATTTTTAACTGAATTTTACCTTATACAAATTTTGAAGACAGGAAAAGTACTTGATTTTTAATCAAAGTTTCATATCCACACCTTACATTTGGGGGCCCAGCCGTGATATTTTACCTGTGACATATTTTTTTACTCTTTTTAAATCTTTTTTCTTATATTGAAAAAATTTAAAAACATATAAAAAATACTTATAATTCAAAAAATCCATAAAAAATAATTTTTTTTTTCATATTATAAGTGAGGCTTAAATTTTTATTTCTTTTTTAGAAATATCCTCTTTTTACTTAATTAATTGGCTTTTTCATTAATTTTAGTGTCTGACAACGTGGTAAGACAAGAAAACATTGAAACAGCCTCAACAGTAACCAGCATTATCCCTGCCAGTACTGTTAATTCTGATCATAATAGTACTGTTATTGTGACTCAAAATAACCAACCTGAACCAATATCTTCTGAATTAATTAACTTGGACATAAGTAATACTCTTCAGAAGGCTAAGAATTTGGCCAATAGTAAGTTTTTGACGTAAAAATACTATTTTAAGCCTTTTTTAACCATAATTATGCCTTCAACCAGGTCAGGAGCCAGCTACAACCCCTCAAGCAGCTCCCAAAAAGGTAATAGACGTGATTATGGCAGAGGCCAACCAGGTACAGAAGGAAAAGGGTCAGTTGATGACTTCCAAACAACTAAAATGGGTCATTCTGAAGCTGATAATACCATTTTACCTTCAAAAAGAGCTGACACCGCCACAACAAGCCTCTGTGGACATATACAAAGCCAGCCACAGTGCATACAACAATGCACTCCAATTCAAGGAGTACCAGATCCTTGCAGACCTGTGGAAGAATTGCATGAATTCTTACCTGACAGTAAGAAAATTCTTGGGCCATCCCAACACTTTCAAATTGCACAATGGATGGCATCCATTGATGGAGAAGAAAAACATGATGCTTTTGACACTAGAATGGAGGAAAAACAACCCTCCACCAGCCAAACCAGTGCCAAAAACAGCCCCAGTGGCCAGCAGCAGCAATTCCAACGTGAGAAAGCAGCCACAAACTCCAAACAAGGGCAAAGGGAAGGCACCAGCCCCAAAACCTTACAGCCAGGGCTACAGAATCCCAAAGATTCAGCAGGATGCCATGGAAAATGTATTTCAGATGGCCAGAACCATGATGGAATTACAGAAGAAGGAGGAAGCCAGATTAAGGTTCCAGAAATGATTTCTGACATATTTGATTCCATCCCAGAGTTGTATAATGCTATAAATGACGTGAAAAAACATCTTTCTGATAAAAATGACACCATTTGTAACAACATTAAAACAAACAACCTGAGTCTGTGCCAAATTAATGAAACACTTATGTGTTTTGAAAAAGTTTTGAGAACAATTAAAAATTCCAATAATGATAATTCTTCTAACAATAAAATAAATGAACAATCTGCCATTATTAAAGAATTAACAGATAAATATTCTAAATTCAATATTGATGACATAATTGAAACAAGAATTAAACAAGCCATAAATATTATCAAGACAGATAACAAGAAAGTCCTTGATGACATTTCAAATTCATTTACTGAAGTAAAGACATATACCATTGCCTTGAAAAAGTGTTTTGATGCTTCACAAGAAGAAGTATCAAAATTATCAATGAAATTGAATCAAGTCACTGCTGATAATACAAGACAGACAGAGTTATGGCAAGAACTTACACATAAAGAAGACATGTATAAAATTGAAGTAATAAATTTAATACAAGGCTTCCAACATGAATACAGAAATTCCCAAAGGTGTAGCAACAGTAAAATGAATGACATTGAACAATTACTGAACACCTTACCAAGAATGTCTACACCTCTAAATCAAAATGAGGGCACAAGAATTTCAAATCCACAAGTATTGGATCCTGATAATTCACAATTAAAAAATGAATTATCCACTTCTTTTCATAACTTGGAACCATCAATGGGCCAAGCACTCTTGAAAGAAGTTCCAAAACTTAAAGAATGGCCTCACTTCAGTGGTGAAGGAGAGTATGACCATATGGAATTCATTAGAGGTATTGACATGATCAAAGAGGATTTTGAATTACCAGACATATTGGTAACAGCCAGGTTTAACACCTTGTTTACCAGATCAGCTCACAGATGGTACATCAAAATAAGACAAGCACATGGACACCAGAGTTGGACTTGGTGGAAAACCCAAATCATCAACAAATGGGCAAATGATGCTTGGAGGTTTAAAGTTGAAACAGCCTTTGAATCTGCCAAATTTAATGCTGATAAAGACAAAGCTTTACCATGGTTTTGCCAACAAAAGGACAGATTAACAGCATTATATCCTGACATGTCAGAATTTATGATCCATAGAAAAATTCTGAGACAATGTGGAGGTGACTTAGAGCATGCTGTCAAAAGCAGGACTACTGAACAATCTTCAGCAGAGGATATTATCAATATACTAGAAGAAGTAACCACCAGAACCAAAATTGGTTCTAGTAGGGTGAATCTTAAAACAAGGTTTAATACACCTTGGAAAGATTCTGTGGACAAAAACCCCAAAGAAAATTCTAGTAATATTAAATATAAATCTGCAGATACAGTCAGAAAATGCCATATTTGCCAAAGCACCACCCATTTAGCCAATACATGTCCAAAAAGGGGGAAAATCAATGAAATTGACATTGAAAAAGAACCAGATGTTGAAAAAGAAGACATAATTGAAGACAATTCAGATGATAAGTCATCCATATTCTCTGAATCTTCAAAAGATATAGAAAATATCAATGCCACTTTTGACATCATGGAATCTTATTCCCCCTTACCACAATTGAGCAATGGTCAAGTTGATTTATCAAAAGTTCAAGATGCACAACTTATGAAGACAAAACCAAACAGAGGAAAAGGTTATACAGCTGGTAACTCCTGTATAACAGAAGTGGTGATTGACAACAAACCCACCAAACTTTTGCTTGACCCAGGAGCCTTCTGCTCTTGTGTTGGAAAATCTTTTCTTAAGACTTGTGTACCAAATTTTGAAGACCAATTGTTACCAATTGATGGTATAAAATTCAACAGTGCAAGTAACCCAATGAAAGCATTAGGAATCTTTGAGACCAATGTCATATTCCCACACATAAATGGGAATTTAAGGATCACAGTTGAATTTGTTGTTATGGAAAATTGCTCTAGTACCCATTTTATATTGGGAAATGACTATTTAATCATGTATGGGATAGATTTACATAATAACAAAAACAGATACTTTACAATTGGAGACAATAAGCGCCAGAAATTTGCCTTTTTACCCTTTAAAAGACAAATTACAGTAAACAAAGTATCACCAGTCAACTTAGAGTTAGAGAAATTCAAGTCTGAACAGTTAAATGAGGCTGAAATAAGCCTTCATCTGACTGATAAGCAAGAAAATGAACTTTCTTCCCTTTTGTATGACCACAGAGGAGCATTTGCTACAGACAAAGAACCCCTGGGAGCAATTATTGGTCATGAAGTTGACATCATTCTTAACATTGAGAGACCTTATCCACCACTCTTAAGAAGACCTGCTTATCCAGCAAGTCCAAAATCAAGAGAAGCTCTAGAAATTCATATCAAAGAACTTCTAGACCTTGGTGTAATAAGAAAAGTAGGCCACAATGAGGAAGTAGAAATAACTACACCAGTCATAGTGGCGTGGCATAATGGAAAATCCAGAATGGTTGGGGACTTTAGAGCTCTGAACACTTACACTGTTCCAGACAGATACCCAATACCAAAAATCCAAATTGCCCTTACTCAAATATCTCAAGCAGTGTATATAACCACTATGGATGCCCTTAAAGGATTCCATCAAAATGTAGTAACACCAAGAGCAAGAAAATACTTGAGAATTATTGTTCATTGTGGAGTGTATGAATACTTAAGGATGCCCTTTGGTATCAAAAATGCACCTTCACACTTCCAAAGAATGATGAATGAAATCTTCCCTGAAGAACTCTCAGAGGGATGGTTAATCATTTACATTGATGACATTATTATCTGTTCAAAGACTTGGGAGGAGCACATGTACAGATTATCAAGAGTTTTGACAAAAATCCAATCAGTAAACATGAAAATCTCCTTGAAGAAATGTCATTTTGGATTTAAAGAACTTAAGGCACTAGGACATGTTGTATCTGGTTTGTCCCTTGGAATTGATAAAAACAAAGTTGCAGCAGTATTGTTAAAACCCATGCCTCAGAATAAGAAGGAAATTCAGTCATTCTTAGGTTTTGCAGGATATTACAGGCAACACATTAAAGACTTTGCATCCATAGCAAGACCACTTTATAAGTTGTGTGACAAAGACACAGTATTTGAGATGACTGTTGACAGAGTCAAAGCTTTTGAGTCTCTAAGAGAAGCATTGACCACTGCTCCACTCTTAATGATGCCAGACTTTAAATTGCCTTTCAAACTGTATATTGATGCATCAGGGGATGGACTAGGTGCTGCACTTCACCAAGTTCAGATCATAAATGACAAACCTGTAGAAGGACCAATATGTTTCATATCCAGGCAAATCAAACCAACTGAAGCCAGATATGGAGCAAGTCAAATGGAATGTCTATGCCTTGTCTGGGCCTTAGAGAAATTGAACTATTTCTTAGAGGGATGTGTTTTTGAAGTAATAACAGATTGTACAGCTGTGAAATCACTTTTGAACATGAAAACACCTAACAGACACATGCTCAGATGGCAAATAGCCATACAAGAATACAGAGGCAATATGACTATTGTTCATAAGGATGGGAATATTCATAAGAATGCAGATGGACTAAGCAGATGGCCATTACCAAATAACATTGATAATCCTGCTTATGTTCCAGAAGAAGCTTCACCACAAATTCCAATAGAAGGAATAAGTGTTACAGACTTGAACACCACCTTCTTTGAAGAAGTCAGAAATAGTTACACTCAAGATAAGAATTGTAGCATCTTATGCCAATTACTTAACAAAGACTGTAAATACAACTGTCTAATACATGCCTTGGATGAAGTATGGAGAAAATCTTATAATGAAGGGAGATTTCACCTACTGGATGGTATAATTTACCACAGAACCAAGCACACATGTGTCATGACAGTTGTAGACAGGTCATTAATCAATCTTGTACTGAAAGAATGCCATGATAGTCCCTTTTCAGGACATCTTTCTGAGGACAGAACAAGAGAGAAAGTAAAGACCTGCATATGGTGGCCAATGTGGCAAAAAGATGTTGCAGAATATTGCAAAACCTGTGACAGATGCCAAAAGGCAAATAAATCCACTGGCAAAAGACTTGGAAATATGATGAAAATCCAAGAACCAAACAGACCTTGGGAAATTGTCCATATGGATTGGGTAACTGGCCTACCACCAGGAGGTGACAGGAGCTATAATGCTTGCCTAGTAATTGTGGACAGATTCAGTAAAACTCCAATCTTTTTACCATGTCACAAAGATGATACAGCCATGGATACAGCTCTTCTGATATGGAATAGAGTAGTGTCATGGACTGGGATATTTACAAATATCATCAGTGATAGAGATCCCAAATTCACTTCAGCTCTATGGACGAATCTTCACCAATTATTTGGCACAAAACTGTCTTTCTCTACAGCCTACCACCCACAAACTGATGGTCTGGCTGAAAGAATGATCCAAACCTTAGAGGACATGGTGAGAAGATTTTGTGCATATGGCCTTGAATTCAAAGATTGTGATGGATTTACCCATGATTGGTGTACTCTGTTACCAGCACTGGAATTAGCATATAAAACATCAATCCATTCCAGTACCAATCAGACTCCTGCTATTCTAGAAAAAGGATGGAACCCCAAGTTACCCCAAGATTCCTTGAGGAAAGACTTAATTGAAATACATCCCACAGCTGCTAGCTTCAAAGGAATGCTAGACAAAGCTAGAAAGCATGCAGTGAGATGCATGGAGGACTCTTTTGCATATGCTAAAGACAAATGGGATAAATCTCATGCAACTCCAGATTTCAAAGTGGGGGACCTAGTTCTTGTATCCACCACTAACTTCAATAACATCAAAGGATGTAAAAAGTTAAAAGACTCCTTTGCAGGACCTTTTGTGATTAAGGCCCTCCATGGAGAAAATGCTGTTGAAGTAGAGTTATCTGAAGAACTTAGCAATAAGCACCCTACATTTCCAGTAAGCTTGATAAAGCCATACAAATCTAGTGATGCTGAGAAATTTCCCTTGAGGAATAAGATTCCCCAAGTTATACCTCCTATTGAGACATCTGGTACTAAGAAAATAACCAAAGTTCTTAAAGAAAGGAAATTAAGAACCAAGAAAGTAAGGGAATACCTTGTTAGGTACAGTGACCCAACTTGTGAAGATGAATGGTTAGAAGAGAAAGATATACCAGAAGCCACCAAACTCCTGAGGAGATTCAGACACACTAGAAACACCAATATTACAAAGTAATATTCTTTTTTAGGGGGAGGGAATGTGAGCCTTAGAGGTAATTTCATATACCCAAAAGACCACAAATATAAAAAATAACATATTAATATAAATAAAATAAATTTATTTATATTATTAAAATAAAAATAAAAAATATAAATATAAAATTATATTAAAAATAAAAAATTAATTATAATTTAAAAATAAAATTACTTTAAATTTTGTAAATAGAAAATTACATTTATACTTGAAAAATTTAAGTAAAAATGAAATTTTAACAAAATTGTGAAAAAATAAATAAATTTGGAAAAAAGTTAAATAAAATTTATTATAACTTTTTATCCAATAAATAAACATATAAATTTTATTTCACCATTGGATTCCTCATAAAAAATCAGGTGGGGTCACCTCTGAGTGAAATTTTTGTAACTCAACTCTAAATAAGCTTAAATTAAGTTTTTAGTATTTTCAATACAAAAGTTGAAAATCCTCAAAACCTTAATTTAATTCACACCACATGTGGTGTTAACCATCAATTTTTGTGTTAAAATTGAGGTGTTGTGTTTAGTTTAGAAGTTATGAGGAATTAAAGTATTTTCAATTGAATTCAATTGAAATGTCAAAATGTGCGCGTGTATTACATAAGTGAACTTTGATTTACATATGAGGTGTCAATTATTACTGTATTGTACTGTACAATTGAATTGAATTACATGTGTAAATTATAAGTATAATACATGATGAGGAATTAAAGGAAGAATAAATTGGAAAGATTAAATTTGGGGGGGAAAAGGAACTCCAGCTCTAAGGGGGAGCTAGACCCCCAAAATCCTTGCTGACAGGCGTGGGATGTCAAAATTCACGCAAAAGTTCATCACTTTTGGCCTGGAATTGAGTTACAGGGTCTGTGGACTCAATTGATGATGAGGTTTTGATACCAACTGGGGTAGTTTTAGCTGTTGCCAAGAAGGTAAAACTACCCTTAAGATAAAACAATCATAATAAAAACAGTTTTAACTGGTTTCTACGCCTCTGACACACATTCTGACGTGTTTTGAAGGCTCTAGGCCTGGTATTGCTATAGTAATGGCTGATTTAAGGGTCTAAAATGGCTAAAAATGGCTAAAAATGGCTTAAACCAGCCCTTTTTGGTCTAAACCAGGGTTCAATGATGCCATAATTGGCTTTTCTGTTGTCAGACTGTTTTTCACGACTGACAAGAGTAAATTTTACTTTTGGAGTAAGAGAATTGATGGCTATAAAAGAATGTCTTCTTTGCCCCACTTTTCTCTTCATGTTAGAATCTTTTCCTTTTATTAATTAGTTTAAAACTGTTAAACCAATCAATAAAAGATTCCAACCACCCTTTTTAAATCATTTTAAACCTTTTAACCACGTGAAAAAATCATTATAATCATTGTTTGTAACTCTTATAATCATTTTTACCCCTGAACCACCCCAAAAGTGAATTAAAGCATCTTTCATCACTGTTAACTTTGTCACTTTGTTTCCAAATTCACTCTGGTCACTTTTGGGCGTGTTTTCTCTTTAATATTCTTTTTAAAAGACTCTGTTCTTTAATTAATTGCTTGCAGTTCTTTGCTCAATTAATTCCAATTGAAATTGCTCTTGAAGAAATTTCTTTTGTAGCCTTAAAATATCTCTTGTAGAGTATTTTTTGGATAAATTTTTATTGTTGGTAAAACAATAAATTTTTATAATATTATTGTTTTATACTAATAAAGTTATAAACAATAAAATTGGCGTGTTTTCTCTTAAAAATAATATTTCATACTATTTTTAACTGAATTTTACCTTATACAAATTTTGAGGACAGGAAAAGTACTTGATTTTTAATCAAAGTTTCATATCCACACCTTACAGAGTTCCAGTTTACTGAGTGCCAGGCCCTCTTCACTTCAAAGAGTCCCTGTGAAATTATATTAATTAACTCACAATTGTTTCTTCTTTTATTAATTGATTTTAATATCTTTCATTAATCAACTATGAATTCTTATGATTTTATGATTTTATGATTTTATGATTTTATGATTTTTTATGATTTCTCATAAATTTTCATCTCATTCATTTTTTGCATATGAAAATTGAGTTCTTTCTCATTTCTTCATAATTTCTTACCATTTCACTTTATCATTAATTCTCAATCCAATCTCAATTCTATTTTCTATTTCTGAATTCAGGTGTCAACAAGTTTTAATTGATTGGAATTCATTAGGATAATTGATTCCTCCATTCAGGAATTTGATTTGATTTGGGTGGATTATCATTCAGTTTTGAATTCCTCAAGAATTGATTGGTTATCATTTTATTTAGAATCTTCAGGATATTGCTATTCACTTAAATATTTTATTGATTCAATTGATTGACTTAACTTTGATTCCGCTAGATAGCTGATGTATCCACAAGATTTGATTTGATTTATTGAGTTAAATTTAATTCCTCCAGACATTGAATTTTAACTTTAAAATATTTACTGAATTACTCAGGACATAATTTATTTGTTTTTTAATTTACTTGAGTGATTTGATTGATTTATTGATTGACATTGATTATCCATAAGAATCTGACTCAGTCATCTTCATTCTCCAAGATTAATTCATATTGATTTTACCCCAATACTGTTAATTTATTCCTAAATCCCATAAAGATTCTTGTTTTTATTTTATTTGCTCAAGCCTTATCATTATTATCAGTGTATCAAAAAGTTTCATTGTTTTTATTCTTTAATCATGCCTGTCCAGCATAACCCACCAGCCAAGAATTAAAGATCCCAAGGAAATCAAGCTGTTCTCACTCCTACAGCTAGCACTCCTCTTGCCTGCACACCATGATATCATCAACTGAGTGCGAACATGGAAAGAGGACCACCAATGGAAGGAGCAGCACCCTCCAGAAGAGGAGGTATGAAGTCAAGAAGATGAAGATAATTCTCTGGCTTGTTGGGTGGCTATCCTGGTAATTCCCAAGGGCCCAGAAGTAGATTAGGGGAAGCTGAAGATGACAAGGTGGAGGAGTCTGTTGAAGAGGAAGAGTCTGAGGAGATTGAAGTGGCAGCTACCTTGGCTGGTGCAACTGAAGCTCCTGAGGCCCCAAATCTAGCCCTTTCCAATCAGCTTCTTGTCTCTCAATCTTAAAAAGATTTTCTCAAGATGATGGAGAAAATGACTCAGTTTATGGAATGACTGACTCAAGAATTTGACCAAAGGGTCAACTCAAGAGCCCCAGCATTGAAGCCTCCATCCATGGAGGCATCTCATTCTTTTGATGGTAGTCAAGCCCATAAATAGAAAGAATTTATCCAATCCTCTCAATTAATGTTTCATAATGACAGAGAAAACTTCTACTCTGACAGGAAGAAGGTTTTTTACTCAACTTCTTTTCTCACTGTTAGAGCTGGAAAATGGATTGTGTCAGCCTGTGACTCAAAACCAGAGCACCGGAATGAGAGCCAAATACCATAAACAAATGGTAAAGCCAGGATATCACCAGAACATGGAGCTGAGCCAAATCAGCTCAACAGGGGTCAAAGGAAAGAGAAAACTCTCCTCTTTGTAAATTTTCAAGTATCATTATCATAGGACAAAGGATCACAGAGTTATTCCAGCTCAAAGTTGTTTCTGAGCATAAACCTTAATTTTCACCTCTCATCTGAAATCCAGAGGAAGAGTATTAAGCCCAGAAAATTGGTATCAAAATTGAAGCTTTACGTCAGGGCTATTCAATGGTACTAGCCAAATTGAGCTAACACCAAGATTACAGAAGTTATGGCCAAAGGAAGGAAAAATAAGGGTGAACAAGATATTCACCTCTCATCTAACTTCTACAATTTTAGTATCAGATACTTAAAGTGGGTTTGTTTTGGAAATAGAAAGATAAGGTCTATGTGATGGGGCCTTTCATTTCTCCATATCTCATCTAGAACAAAGGTTATGGAGCAAATAAGCCCCATACAGATATTAAGAAAATCATATGTATGAATAACAAAAGTTGTACATGGCATAACTTTGCCAAATTTAATTTAGCCCATACCAAATGAGGTACCATTTTTTAGATCTCATCAAGGGATACACAATGAGCCAACATTGAGCTCAATATCTCAAAGACTGAAAACGTCATAGCAGTTTTAAGGCTAAAATCCCACAATTGGGCCAATACACCTTTACTGTGGGATAATATCCCACAAACATGATTATGAGGTGTCAAAAAGTCAAATAAGCATGTTTATACTTCAATACCTCATAGTTCATTCAATACTGGGGTCCCATACAGGTTCTTTACAGAATTCTACGTGTCATACATGTCAGAAGAGGGCTGTGTGGCCCCCAGATTAAAATTTCCACCCTGTATTGGTGAAAACTGCCCATATGGGGTTTCAAACCACATCTGAGCCCAATACAATGTATACAGGTATTGTGGAAACAAAAAACCAACGTGGATGGACTAGAGGGCCATTCCACCCCATTTTAGGATAAAAGTAGGCCTTTTCTCTACCAGAAGAGGTTTCCTCATCCTGCTCTTGAATTCCTATGTAGTACAACTGTCAAAAACAACCATACTCTTGGACACTAATCATGTGTAATTATATTATGAATTATTTTAGTCTTCATTATAATAAACCAATTGGTAAAGCTGCACCCAGGGCTTTCAGTAGTGCTCGCCACCACTAAATCGTTTTAGTACAGCCCTTAATTATCAATTAAAAATGTTTTATTACTATTTTTTTTGTGTCACAGTCATAGATCAAGCTGTACATACCTTTATTATCACTTTTATCATGGACTCAGCCTGACATTTTGGGGGCCTGACCACGTTTTTTGGACCTTTTTTATGTGAAAAGTGAATTTTTTCTGTTATATTCTTAATTTCTGACCTTATTTTTTCTCTCTTTAGGCATGAAGTTATTGAAAAAATAATATAATACCTATCTTCTTATGAGTGTTTTGAGTGGTTTATCATTATATACCACTGTGTTTTATTATTGCTTATTTCACATGGTTGATTATAAGTTAATCACCATTATACATATTTTTTGCTTGTTTTACATATGAAAACTCTTAAAAAGCCATAAATAAAATTCTTTTTTAGTTCAAAATAACACCTCTCTTGATATAAATAACAGCATTAGGGGCATGGTTGGGCATATTGATAGTTTCAATTTCCTTTTACATAACCACTTCTGAGATTACACTTGTTAATTACAAGTTAATCTTTGAGATAATGGTATAAAAACAGTATACCAGATATCCATTGACCTGTATTTCTGACATGTAATTGATAATATAAATTACACAATCATAAAACAAGGGTATAATATAGGAATAGATTTCCCAAGAGGCCATTTTTAGACATGAAAATAGCATTTTAACAAGAGTTAACTGACATAAGCCCTCTTTTTCCTCTTTGATTCAGTGGAAGAGAACTTCATACCACTTGAAACCCAGTCAAAAGGCAGTACCCCTGTGATATCTTCAGAATCAGAAAGAAGAAAGGGAAATGAAAGAGGCACAGTTAAAGCCTCGTAACAGCAAAGAAGTGGACACCAATTGCACTCAGAGGAGTAGAAAACCACAAAACGTTACATCAATACAAGGTAAAACAACATTGATAACTTGTACAGGGAAAAGTATCATAATTAACCCAGTTGTAATGTCCAAAGGCAATTTGCCAAAAGAAGTAGACAATAAAGTTGTCCAAGGCACAGTCAAAGGTAAATACCCTAAGAAAATTAAGTTGTTTACTGCTTGCAAACATTGATATGTCACCTGTACACCTCAGGAACCAGCCAGAGGACAGAGAAGGTTTGTCCAGAACCAGAATACCAGGAAGTGAGCACCATGGACACAGTGGTGGATGGAAAAACATTGAGGGAAATAATACCCACTCTGCCATTCACCTTCCAATACAACAGAAACCTCAAACCAGAGGATTGAAAAGATATGGATCAAGTTCTTCAGCTCCACCAACTCCTCAAAGATCTCTTCCAATGGATTGTGGGCAACAAGAGGTTCAACATAGCATCACACTGGGAAGAGCTTGGAGGAAGTTTCCAGAAGATATGTCTCATAGAGATACCCTTCAAAGACCTTATGTAAATAATCAAAGGATGGAATCCTACCAGGCAGTTCAGACTACTGGAGGAGAGGGCAACCAGGATAAGGGAGAATCAAGCCTCTATCCAAGCTATAGAAGAACAGCTGAACCAGAAAGGGCCTACTCTGATTCCTTCAGGCTCACAAGGAGTAGACCACCCCAACTCTCCAGTGGATTCACACCATTCAGGCACCAGCAGATCAGTGGTTAAGATTCACCATTCTTCACAATTCCAGGTAGTTTCCAGGAGAAGACAAGGATACAAAGGCAAAAACAAGACATTGTTCAGCCAAAGGCAGAAAGAGTAAGAACCAATGATCCAGATGCTGTTGGAATTGGTGAAAGAAGTACACAAGAGCCAGAAATAGTTGTGAATAATTCTAGAATCAGTAGCCCCAATAATAGAAATATTACCCCCACTCAGAATGAACAAGGTGTTGTTGCACCTGAGAGTAACCTAAACATTGATGCACTGTGGTTACAAATGCCCCAATTTGCAGAGAAAAATCAAAAAAAGTTTTCAGAACTTCAAGAAAGCCATGAGAGGATGAAAAAATTGACAGCCTCCATGGAAAAAATTGTTAAAACTCTACAAGAAGGCCATGCTCAATTGAGCAAAGCTTCTGAAGAAACCAGTAAAAGACTGAATCAAGTCTTTGAAGAACAGCACCACTGAAAAAGGGACTGAGACTTTCTGGATCAAGATATAAGCAAATTGTTTAATTTCTACCAAAATATGAATCCCCAACCACAAGGCCATATTTTGGATGATATATACCAAGAAGACATCAAACCCAATGCCTTATTGGTGAATAAGGCAAGGTCTCCATCTCAATACAAGGATGGAGACAATATGTCTTATTCTGAGAAGGAATCCTTAATGTAGCTGCCAGAGGCCTCAAGCTGGCCCAAATTCTCTGGCACAGGAGAATATGATTGCATGGAGCTCATTTATTATTCTGATACACTCTTCATAGGTGTACCAAGCATAACAGATCACTGGATTACTTCTAGATGAAACACAGAATTTAAAGGGAATGCTAGTATTTGGTACATAGAAATGAAATAACTCCATGGTGGAAGAGTCAGATAATGAAAAAGTAGAGCAATGGTACTTTGATATGGAAAAAGACCATGTCATTTGAAAATGACAAGTACTCTGTGGAGAAAGATCCATATTAGTGGTGTCTTAGACAGTCTAAAAGACTTAAAGCCATTGATCCTTAAATGAATATTCAGATGGAAATATTCCCAATTGAGAATCAGTAGTTACAAAGAGAAACAAGATTTCAGGGTGAACTTCAAAGACAAACACAAAAAAAATGGCAGAAGTGACTAAGAAGAAAAATACTTGTCACAATTGTGGTTCAACAGACCACTATGCCAATAAATGTCAAAAGGAAAAGAAGAAAGTCTATGCCATTGAGAAAGTCCCAGAGGAGGAATCCCCAAAAGAAGATTCTGAATCAGACTCTATGGGTGATGCCATCAGAGAACAATGTGATGATAGCCAAGACCCAAGAGAAGAATTTCCAGTGGAGTACCAAGAGGAAACACAAATAGAAATTCAGGACAGACAGTTAGAGGCAGGAATTCCACAAGATACTTCAAATAAAAACTTGTGTAAACACACACAAGATGCCCAAAAATTCCTAGTCACACAAACTAAAGGAATAGCATATATACATGGGACAGCCACAAAGATGAATGTTTGTATTGACCATACTCAACACCCAACATTCATTGACCGTGGTGAACACTGCTCAATAGTGGCCAGATATTATCTGACTAACCACTTCCCAAATTGCTTTCGCCAATCAAAGCAAAAAAACTTAAAGGTGCATCAGGGAAGATGACATCAATTGGGACAATTATCAAAGAGATAATTATACCCCATAGGAAAGTTAATATCAGACTCAACACAGAGTTTGTTGTGCTTGATAATGCCCATATGCAAGGATTCTTACTGGGAACAGACTACCAAAGATGTATGGCATTGATATCTGCAACAGTAAAAACAGGCACATTACCATAGGTACAAACAAGGAGAAGAAATTTTCACTTGACATATACCAGATGTCCACCCATGAACCTCTGGAAGAATTACTGAATGAATTCAGAGAGGGAAAATTTGGCACCAGCCTCACCAGTAAACAAAAACTTAGTTTACTGAAAATGCTGAGGAAAAATAGACCAGAATTTACCATTGGTGAAAAACCCTCAGATGTGGAAAGACCTTATCCACCAATGCTGAGAAGACCTGCATATCCAGAAAGCCTGGAAAGTAGGAAAGAAATTGAGAAACACATCAATGAAATGCTAGAAATGGATGTCATCAGGAAGATAGGACACAATGAAATAGTGGAAATCACCACTCCTGTCATTATCACTTGGCATGATGGAAAATCTAGGTTTTGTGGGAATTTCAGAGCCCTAAATAACTATACAAAAGCTGATAGGTAACCTATAACAAGGATACCTCATGCCCTAGACAAACTGGCAAAAGCCAAATATATAACCAATATGAATTGTATGAAAGGCTTCCACCAGAATTAAGTTAAATCAAACTCCATGAAGTTACTAAGAATTCTATGCCATATGGGTATATATGAGTATAAAAGGTTCCCATTTCGCATCAAAAATGCACCAGCCCACTTCCAGAGGATGATGGACACAATATTTCAAGAATAAATATTAGTAGGCTGGATGGTAGTATGTATTGATGACATAATTATATACTCAAAGACATGGGAAGACCATGTGCAGTAAATAGAAAGAGTACTCAGTAAATGCACACCCATCAATCTGAAAATTTCACTTAAAAAGTGCAATTTTGGCCAACAAGAATTACTGGCACTAGGACATAAAGTATTAGGCCTTAGTCTGGCCATAGACCAAAATAAAGTAGAAGAAGTACTGTAAAAACAAGTACCAAAGAACATCAAATAAATGCAATCTTTCCTTGGGTTTGCTAGATACCACAGAGACCACATCAAAAATGTTTTGCACATAACTAGTAGTCTATACAAGGTATGCTCAAAAGATGTATTTTTTTAAATTACCAAGGAAAGGAGAGATGCATATGAGAGGAACAAACATTAAATCACTAATGCACCTTTGCTAATATTCCCTGACTTTTAATTACCATTCAAGTTTTACACAGATGAAGGCTTTAGTAAAGGATAAGGAGCAGCCCTACACCAAAGACAAATTTTGGATGGTGAACCAAGACAAGGGGTCATATGCTACATTTCCAGGCAACTGAAAGATTCAGAAGCTAGATATGGAGCAACCCAGACTGAATGACTATGCCTAGTCTGGGCCCTGGAGAAACACCATTATTCTCTGGAAGGTGCAGTTTTTGACGTCTATACATATTGCACAGAACTAAAGTCTTTACTTAATATGAAGACTACTAATAGACACATGTTGAGGTGGCAAATAGACATCCAATAGTATAGAGGTAGCATGACCATCATATAAAATGAAGGCAAAAGCCACACCAATGCAGATAGACTCAGCAGATGGCCACTGGATAATGTCAAAAGAAAGCCAGATTATGACCCTGAAGTAGAAGCCAAGATCCCTATCCATTTCATGGAAATAGACAGGAGGAAAAACTTCAGATTTTCTGAATGGGCACCAGGAAGTGGTACCCCATACAGTGAAGACACTGAATCAGAAGGAACAGAAACACCCATATTAGGGATAAGTTCCTCAAAACTATTCAATGAGTTTTTTGGTGCAGAAATGAAAACTTATTCCAAGTACCAACAGTGTGGCATATTGTTGCAACCCCTTCAACAGAAGTACAGGAGCCCAGAACTGGAGTCCCAGTTAGAAGAGCCCTGGTTGAGGGACTATAAGGATAGAAATATTTTCCTTATAGATGGACTACTATATCACAGAGAGAAGAAAGAAAGTGCCCTCACAGTGGTGGACAGTGACCACATATCCCTGATCCTTCAGGAATGCCATGACTACCCCTATATGGGACACATGAGTGAAAACAGGACCAAGGAAAGGGTTGGAAGCACAGCTTGGTGGCCCAAATGGGAGCAAGAGTTGAGTGAATATCTCAACACTTGTGAAACATTGTCAAAGGAAAACAGAAAACATGGGAAGAAATATGGTCTACTTCAACCCATAGAAGAACCCAAACACCCAAGGGAAACCATTAATATGAACTAGGTCACAGGACTTGTCCCAGGAGGCAAAGAAAATTTAAATTCCTGCCTAGTCATAGTTGATAGGTATAGCAAAAGTGTGCTGTACTTGAAATTTAATAAGGAGGACACAGCAATGGATACAGCTTTGTTATTTTGGAATAACATCCTAGCCGCACATGAAGTCCCAAAAATCATAATCAGTGATAGGGACGGAAAATTCACATCAGAATTTTGCACCAACCTTTATGATATGCTGGGCACAAAACATTAATTTTCCACAGCTTACCATCCACAGACAGATGGCTTAGCTGAAAGGATGATCCAAACAATGGAGGACATCATTAGAAGATTCTGTGCATATGGCATGGAATGTAAGGACCATGAAGGGTATACTCATGACTGGGTTACAGCTCTCCCAGAAGTCCAGCTAGCTTACAACACAAGCCAGCACTCTACCACAGGGAAGTCACCCTCACTGGTAGAAAGAGGGTGGAACCCCTTGTTGCCAGTGGATCACCTGAGGAAATATCTTCTGACTATCCACCCCACAGCCAAGGATTTCCATGAAATGCGGAAGAGAGCTTGTGACACAGCTGCTACGTGCATAGCTGAATCTAAAGAATAAAACAAGCAGAGGTATAAAAAGACACATATGAGCCAGAACTCAAAGAATGGGACCAAGAGTTAGTGTCTACACTCAACTTCAACAATCTCAAGGGACCAAAGAAAATGGGAGATTCATTTGTGGGACCCTTCAACATCATTAAACTGATAGGGAAGAATGCAGTGGAGGTTAGAATCACAGAGGAATTTTCCAAGAAACACCCAGTATTCCCAGTAAGCATTCTCAAACAATACTTCCAGACAGGAGAGGACAAATTCGCCTCCAGAAAGAAGACTACCAACCCACCAGACATAGTGGAAGTATAAGACTCCCCTGGACCTGTGAAGAAGATCATTAAGGCCAGGAAGAGTAGACTGAATGGTAAAGACCAAAGACAGTATTTGGTCAGATTTAAACACCAGACAGCAGACAAAGACAAATGGTTAGCAGAGGATGCTATACCAGATGGTAACCTTCATCTAAGGGGATTAAGGGCCTCTAGGAGGACTGAAAAGTCTCATAAATTATGAGACTTTCTTTGGAGGGAGGGTATGTAAGCCTTTGACTCCAAACCAGATCACAAGCATGACAGCCAAATACCATAAACCAATGGTAAAGCCAAGATACCACCAAAGAATGGAGCTGAGCCAATTCAGCTCAAAAGGATTCAAAGGGAAGAGGAAACTCTCCTGTTTGTAAATCTACAACTCGCATTATCATAGGACATAGAATAGCAAAGTTATTCCTGATCAAAGTTGTTTCTGAGCATAAACCTTAATTTTCACCTCTCATATGAAATCCAGAGGAAGAGGCTTAACCCCAGAAAATTGGTATCAAAATTAAAGGTCTCAGTTAGTGCTATTCAATGGGACTAGCAAAATTGAGCTAACACCAAAATTACAGAAGGTATGGCCAAAATCAGGCCAAATAAGGGTGAACAAAATATTCACCTCTCATCTGGCTTCTACAATTTTAGTGTCAGATACTTGAAGTGGGGTTGTTTTGGAAACAGAACAATAAGGGTGATCTGATGGTGCCTTTGATTTCTCTATATGTCATTCAGAGCAAAATTTATGGAGCAAATAAGCTCCATACAGATATTGAGCAAATCATATGTATGAATAACAAAACTTGCAGATGGTATAACTTTGCAATATTTAATTTTACCCATACCAAATGAGGTATCATTGTTTATATTTCATCTAGGGCCACAAAATGAACCAATTTTGAGCTCAATATCTCAAAGACTGACAAATGTATAGCAGTTTTAAGGTTCAAATCCCACAATTGGACCAATCCACCTTTACTGTGGGATAATATCCCACAACCATTATTATGATGTGTCAAACAGACAAATAAGCATGTTTATAATTCAATTCCTCATAGTTTATTTAATACTGGGGTCCCATACAGGTTCTGTACAGCATTCTACATGTCATACATGTCAGAAGAGGGCTATGTGGTCCCCAGATGAAAACTTCCACCCTGTATTGGTAAAACTGGCCAAATGTGGTTCCAAAACCACATCTGAGGCCAAGACAGTGTATACAGGTATTTTGGAAACCGCAAATCAGTCCCCAGAAGTGAAAACCTCTTCACTTCCTCTACATGGATGGTCTAGAGGGCCATTCCACCCCATTTCAGGATAAAAGTAGGCCTTTTCTCTACCTGAAAAGGTTTCCTCATCCTTCTCTTGAGTTCCTATGTAGTAAAACTGTCAAAAAAAGCTATACTCTTGGAAACTAATCCAGTATAGCTATATTCTTAATTATTGTAGTATTTATTATAATAACCCAATTGGTAAAGCTGCACCAAGGGATCTCATTAGCATTCACTACCACTAAATATTTTTAGTACAGCCCTTAATTATCAATTAAAACTATTATATTACTATTTTATTTGTGTCAAAGTCATAGTTAAAGCTGTACATACCTTTATTAAGCTTTATCATAGCCTCAATCTGACAGATTGAACCATATCTCTCAAATATCTCTAATGCAGACCCAGCCTATCTCCTCAATAACTGGAAGTGGTTTGAAACCCATTTATTCACTCTTTTTGGTGACCCCAATGAAGTGAGGAAATCTGAACAAGAGTTGGATGATCTCAGGATGAAGGAGAGTGGTCCAGTCTCCTTGTACATTGCTGATTTCAGAAGCTTAATGTCAAGAATTGGAGATTGGGGGGAAAGGGCTGTTATTCATGTTTACAGAAGACGCTTGGAATCAAGGCTATTGGATCAATTGGCTTCTCAACCTGGTAGATTTTAAAGCCTTGAAGAACCCATGAATATTACTTTCGAGTTAAATACCAGGTACTGTGAGAGGAAGAAGGAAAAGGGTTGTCATCAATAGAAGAAGCTTTCTGTCACTCGATTCAATTCCTTCAGATCTCCTCAATATTCATTTTCAAAGAAGCCCAATAAAAAGAAGAGAAAGAAGGGGACAAATTTTCAGGTTTCAAATGATAGGCCTCATGCTCCTCTCCTCAATAAGGTCGACAAATGAATAATTTCTGAAAAGCAGATTGGGATTAAATCATGCTTCTAAGCTTATTGTGGTGGAAAGCACCCAATTGAAAAATTCTTCAAAAGGCCTCAGAATAGGCCAGAGTCATCAAGAGGCTTCCCTAGCAAGCAGGGAAGAGCCTGAGTAGGAATGATGATGTGTTGATGGTTCTCAATTATTTCCTCAAAGAGAAGAATTAGGCACTCTGCATACTAGTGTCAATAAATAATTAAAGTTTTGTATTTTTTCTTCTGTCTCTGATATTTTTTATAGTATTCTCATTGATTATTGGGCTTAAAACTCTTTTATTGAAAAGAATTTTCTTCTCAATTACTCATTGACTAGGTCAGAGCTCCCTGAAAAGATTCCTGTTTTAATTCTGGCTTCAAATGAATTCACTTTTCTCATTGCCCATTATACCAAGTAGGTTGTTGACTTTCCTTTATTCCCAAGCTTTGAATGGGACGTTTCATCATGGATTCCCCCAAGGGAGAATAGCTCATATTTGGCTTTTATTTCCTTTACCATTTTAATTCCATTTTTTTTAAAAAAAATTGATCCACTATGATTCTAATCATAAGGATTCTAGTGGTATTATTCCTTCTACTAGTAATGACTTTGTCACTGCTTTCAACAGTGTTTCTCTGGTGGTTGAACTTAAGCCACCTTCCCTTCCTTCTTCTGTTCATATTCCTCCAATCAGTCCCTCTAATTCACTACTTCCATCAAGAGATGAAGTCTTCAAAGAGATAAATTGTTTTGGAGAAGGTGTTGCTATATCTTCACTTCCTCTCTTTCAAGGGGATACAGACCTTCTTCCTTTTTCCTTTCATGCCTACTGGAGGAACTGGGGGATGAGGAGGAAGATCCAGAATAAATTAAAACTTTTCTGAATGTAGTCCCTCCTTACTATCACCAACAGTTGGATGTATTCTCCAAGGTGAAAGCAGAGAAACTTCCTCCACACCAGGCCAGTGACCACCATATTGAATTGGAGGGTTCTCTAACTCCAGTATGGGCTATCTACTCTTTATCAAATCATTATTCAGAAATTATAAAGGCCTACATTTCAGAGAATTTAGAGGAAGGTTTCATCAGGGAAAGCTCCTATTGAACAGGAGCACCTGTCCTTTTTGTCAAGAAAAAGAACGGTGACCCTTTTTTGTGTATTTACAACTAAAAACTCAATTCTGTAGCTAGGGAAAACAGGTATCTTGTTCCTCCAATGAATCACATTCTTACTGTTGTGGAACTCCTTTTTGTGTGGTATTGGATAAGGCAGTCCTTGAGGGGGAAATCACAGGTAAACAGTTTTCAATTTCTGAAATGATCCTGTAACAAAGGGTGCTTATGGTATTTTAGACGCCCCTCTGAATATACTAAAAATGCTCCTTACAGATCTTGCAAATCAAATTTTAAGATTTTGGCTTAACAAGTAGAGAAGTTGTTTTAGAAGTCTCTCTCAGACCTAATCAATAATCAGTTGAGTAATTTATGAGTTAAAACACTTTAAAATATAACTTTTAAAAAAATAATAAGAAATGATATAAGGGTGAGACTTGAATAGTAAAAGAGAATTATGTAACATACTAGTACTGATATATATTATGAGGGTCAGTTGAATTTGATGTTTTATATTTTATAATACTAACTGTTTTTAGAGAGTCATTATTAATATAGTATAACAATAAGTACTTTAATAACTAAATGGTAAGGTATTTTTTAATATGAAATGGATACATTTTTAATATATGAGTGATATAATGTAATATAAGTGTAAGCTTTATATAATAATATATATTTGTGAGGATTGTCTAATATAAAGCCATAATATAAATATTTTCCCTTAAAAATATAAAGGTTATTGGGATAAAATCAATATTATGAGGATCACTGATAGTATTAGAATGAAAGGACTAATAATTTAAACATAGAGTGGATTAATAATATAACGTAGACCTTCTGTTAACTACTATTAATTAGAAATAACTATAAATTTAACTTCTAATTATCTAATACTTTAATAAAATAATCAGATTATCCTACTAGTAAGAGATGGATGAATTATTCACCTTCTTAGTATATAATTCCCATTTAATAATAATAATAGATTTACCTACTGGTGAGGTATTAAGAATTATTCTCCTTCTTTGTAGATTATTAATTGCATGGGGAAAAGAGGGAAAAAAGAGGGAGAGAGGCCCTTCATAGCAGTACTCAAAAAAGGAACTTAGAATTTTTTTCACTTTTTTTGGCTGGGATTATTTTTTTATAGTGGTTAGATACCATTTGTTTGGTTGATTGCACCATTTTTATGTATTATTATGTAATCTGAGATGTTTTTTCTGGTGAGGAATTTTGAGTTGGTTTCATTTCTTGGAAGTATTGCACCATATCTTCAGCTGATTTCAATATTTTCATGAATGATTATGTAATATGCCTAAGCTTTCTTTTCTGAGGAATTATGAATGGTGTCATTAATTGAAGGTATTGCACCATTTGTTTGGTTTGTTGTACCATTTTTGGTGGGATGAGATGATTTTGTACAGTTATTTGACCATAGGTCTATGCACTGTTTGACCTGTAGGTTGAGAATGCTGTGTATTGTGGGTATTATACTTGTCTTGTATGATATTTGATTTTCCTCAATTGAACTTAAGTTCAGTTTTTAATTTATATTTACTGGATTACAAGGTTCCTGTGATTGTATTTCCACAGATATGCTGTGTAATACAATGTTTTGATGGATTTTCCTTGCATAAATTAGTTTAGTTTTATTTCTGTATTGTGACTGTTAATTGAAACAGTTTTAATTTATTCCTTATTGAAGTAACCCCACTTTAGCAACTGCATTTATGAGTAATCCAAAGGTTAAGCAGAACTAGGGTAACTTGAGTGTCACACTACCTCTTTTATTGGTAAATTTAAAATTTTTCTATTAGATTTTCCTTTGCTTTTCTTTATTTTATTGCTATTCTTTTAATCAAATAGACCATTCTTCTTTGATTTATTGGTTGATTTCAATTCATATTACAGCTGAATTCCCCTAATTTAATTGATTGATTATTAATTTTTCTTTGTTTTTTCTTCAATTGATAGACTTATAAATAAATTTTCACTTGAAACTGGGCCATTAAGCTATGGAATAACACTCTCTCTTTAATGGCTCCACTGTATTCTCCAAGATAAATCTGTTTGGTGCTTATAATCTCCTGCAAATTAAAAAGGGGGGTGAGTACTTAACTGCTGCTAGAACCAAATATGGTAATTATGAGTATTTGGTTATGTCATTTGGCTGAACAAATGCTGCTGCTACATTCCAGAATCTTATAAATGATATGTTTGCAGATTTCTTGGACATTTTTCTTGTAGTTTCTAGTTCTAAGGAGGAACATTTCAAACATGTGGCCTCTGTCCTCCAAAGACTGAGGGACAAGAATCTGTTTATTAAATCCTCAAAGTGTTTATTCCATGCCTCAAGTGTGGAATACTTGGGCTATGTTGTTTCAAGTGATGGCCTCAAGAAACATTCCTCAAAGTTTCAGCAAATAATCAATTTGCCTCAGCCCAAGAACATCATTGTCCTTCAATCTTTCCTTGGCTTTGCCAATTTCAATGGTTGTTTCATTAGAGGTTATTCCAAGAAAATCACTGATGTCACTTCCCTCTCAAAGAATATTCACCCTTCAACTTCAATGAGGAAGCTCTTAGTCAGTTTCAGATACTCAAAGAAGCCTTCACCACTGCTCCTATCCTGCCTCACTTCAATTTTTCTCTACCAACTGTTGTAAAGCAGATACTTCTGATTATGCCTTGCATGCTGCACTGAGTCAGGTGAATGACTCAGTAAAGAATCCCATTAAATTTGATAGTTGCAAGCTTCTTCCAGATGAGCTAAACTATAAAATACATTACAAGTAGCTCCTTGGAATAGTTTGGGCTCTCAAGCACTGGAGAGCTTTTCTTCTTTCTCTTTCACATTCTTTTGAAGTCTTGACAGACCATTACTCTCTTCAATACTACATATCCTCCAAATTCCTTACTCATCATCAAGCATGCTACACTGAATTTCTCTCTGAGTTTCATTTCACTATCATTTACTAAGACAGGTGGAGCATCTTTGGGGGTACGTTTCTGTAAAGGGGCAATATGTCTGATTGGCAAAACAGGGTGGACTGCATTGATTGCCGAGTCTTTTGAGCTGTGTGTAGAGGAACTTGGTGGCGGGACTGAGGTAGCATCCTGTGGGAATTTAGTAGAGGAATCAGTGAGGTTTTCATTTGGCTGCTGTGAGTCTGACTCCAATTGTGGTCCACAATCGCCTAGGAAGTCAGATAAAAGTTTTTGAGCAGCTTCTAATTCCTCATCTTCAGGTGAGGATGAAACTTTTTTTGCATCACAGACCTGGGTTGTTGGAAGTTTTGATTCTCCTAACATTTTGCATCCATGAGAGCCTAAACCTTTCCTTGCATTTTCAGGAAGATAGGTGGACGTGGCTTGAGGCTGTTTCAGAGGTGGGGCACTTATGGATTCCATACTTTGAGCTTGGTTGGTGTGCTCCAAAGTAGTAAATCGGACCTTCTTTTCAAGTTTCTGTAATGGAGCATCTGTAGGCTTTTCGCTTTCTGTATAATTATGATAGTCATTGATATTATGTAAGTGATTAAACTTGACAGCAGGTCAGAGGAACGTACCAAAAGGGTGCTTTTGTTTAGCATTGAGAGTGATTTCCTTGAAAGGCAATGCCAGTTTTGAAGGGGGGGCTGATGCAGAAAGACTGGATATCTTGATAGTGGTGCTAGGAGGCATAATTCCTAGGTTGGAAAGCTGAAATAAAAAGGGTTTTGAATTCAACAAGGTCATACTACTATTTTTTGGTGGAAGTATCATTGGCTTGGACAGGGAGAGGATTGTGGAAGCCGCACATTCCATATTTTCTGAGGGTTTAGAGGGAGTGAAACTGGATTCTTTATATTGAGTGGAGGTGACTTCTGAAATTGGTGTAGTGAAATAAAAGCTTTCTTGAGAAGGCAAGGTTGGGTTTAAAGGGGGAGGGCTCAGCACAATGGCCTTTTGGTTTTTCGTTAATGTTAAAGGATTGGGGGGGCTTGACACTGGATGTATTAGCCTTACTAAGGCTTCCTGGTAGGGTTGTGGAGGGCATCAAGGATGGCATAATCGGGTTAGTAGCATTCACTGTACACGTCAAGGGTTTAGGAGTAGTAGAAGTGGATTCATGCAATTGACTGGGTACAACTTTGGAAATTGGTGAAGGAGTGAGATCAAAAGTTTTTTTGGAAAAAATGGATGGTTGCAAAGGGGTCGAGATCTGGGAAGTTTTTGGTATCTCGTTGGAGGAGTCAAGAAGGATGACATTGGATTCATCATTTTTGTTAGATAGGGGTTTAGGATTCAAAGAATACTTTTCTGTTGTGATAGTGAATCTCTTTGAGGATTCAGTAATCATATTAATGGTAATTGCAGCTGTTGGAGAGGTTATGGGGAGAGAAGTTGTATTCATGGCATTGACTGGATGCAGCTTCTGGAATCTTTATGGCAGTCGTATCAATGGTTTCTTGGGAAGGAACGTTACAGCCAGCAGGGGTTGATAGTTCATTGATGATTTTAGGAGTCGTAAAGCTGTTGCAATTATCGCCTTGACTAAATGGGGGGTTTGGAATTGATGAAAAATTTGAACTGGAGTTTTCTTTGTTGTGGCTAAGTGGTTGATGGAATAGAAATTTGCAATGTGGGACTTTTGTTGTTCCTTGACCTAGAGGGCAAGTACTTTTACTTGGAAAATCATTTAAAGTTGTGTGAGTAGACTGATTTGGGAATGTCAAAGTAGTTGGAAATTGAAAGTTCTCTGGTGGACTTTGCTGATACCAAATGTGACGAAATTCTTGTCTTCTGAATTGAGCTGGCGTAGGTATGGAGGAGGTGGGAAACGTTGGTGTTCCAGATAAAATGCTGTTGGATAATGGTGTGTGATGGTTCCAATAATGTGAGTAATCAAATGGCTTTGGGCCACCTCTTTCATGAAATTGAATATTCGAAGAAGGTGGCAAGGAGTTCTTTGTTGATTGAGATTTTTCTGGCTAATGGCGAGTAATCAAAATGAGTTGAAGTGCCCTGTGGTTGGGCAGTATGAGGACGGCCTGTAGGATATAATGGAATAGGCGTACGCGTTAAAAGGGGTCCAGGTTGCTGAAAATGATAATAGAAAGCATCAGTCAGCTGGCTTGGTCGAATCAAACCAACTTTTCATACCATAACACTCACATAGTCATGGAATGATTGCCTGTCATCTTGCTTTTTCTGAATACTTTGGGAAGTGTGGGTGAATGGTGAATACTCTTTAAACATTGAGTGTTTATAGAGCTCTGTTGTACCCAAAGGCAGAATTGGTGAGTCATTACATTTTGGAGGCTGATAAGTGCTTCTCAACTGTGAGTACGCTGTATAATTCGAACCAGGGGCACTATTATTGGGCAGAGGAAACGGTATTGCTGCAGGTAAAAAACAAGCGCTTGGATCCTAAAACCAATCAGTAAAGTCATATTTACTTGGTCAACTGTTTCAATATGTGCAATAACTCACTGATGCTGATGAAACACCCTTGGGCTTTGATTCCTTTCTGCGGTGGTAAGTCTTAGGCCATTAGTCTCCATCTGAAGAGACATGATCAGTAATGTGAAATTAAATCCAAAAATGATAAAAAATAAATACATACCATTATCAGATGAGTCAGGTTTTCCTTGCTCATACCCTTTCTCAGCTAATTCCAGATAATCAGAGTCAACACATGCACTTGGAGGCTTAAAAAAACGTGGCTTTGGAGTCTGTAATTTAGAGTAACCCAATCAGAAGCTAAACTATTGTCAACAAGACATATGACTTACAGCCTGATCATGTTGCTGCTGGTGTTGTTGCAACGGTTTCAAGGGCTGAGTTGGCCTATATGCATATTCATATCCAACACCATATAAATCATGAATTGGAGTCGGAGAACTTTCATGGTAAAAATTGTTCTTTTCCTCGCGCAGATGGATTTTGGCAGCATGGGTTCCTGTATGGTGGAGGGAAGGACTAGCTCGCTATGAAGGTTATAAATAGTTAGTCAAGTTCAAAATGTTCTTGAAAGCTTTCAAAAATTTAACCAACCAATATTGGCCTTTTTTTGTCAGTCGAAAAATGCTTTTCTCTTGTTATTTTTGTACTACATGGATGGGGCTCAACAGAATCAACCCGATGGGTAGACTTGCAAACAGATTCAGAGGCATGTTTTGGATGTAAGTGGTGCTTCTTTCAAGGCTTATCATCATACAATATGTCCTCAGGGGCTGAATAGATTTCTTCTGAGACTGTTTCCATATCAGTTTCACTAGACCTACTGCGCTGTGAGTTGTTTGACAGACTGGAGTGGCTGAATAACTTGCTTGAGTCACTTCTGCATGACAGGCTTGATTCACTGTTGGTCTGACTTGAGCAATGATCACTCAATGCAGTGGACTGATTCTGAGAGTCATTCTAAAGGCTCGAGCTGGATGATGAATCACTAGACACATAGATAGACTGAGAAGTTCTCACATTCTTCAGTGGTAAGGGCCTTTGTTTTTTCTTAGGTGATATTTGCTTTTTGACATTGCATGAGTGTAATTTTGTCCGCTTCAGTGAAGATGATGGAACTTGGGTCGCCTCTTGTGAACATGTACCATGAGAAGTTGAATTGGCTTTAGAAGACGCTTGTGAGTGGCCTCGAGGAACAGCTTTCTTTGTTGTGGTGGAGGTGGCCTTTGACTTTTTCTTAGATCTTTTGGGCTCCTCCACAATGTCTTCTTCATGTGGACATGATCCCATTTTTCTTTTGGTAGGGTATGCAGTGCTTAAAGATTGTGGGCGTCCTTGAGCAGATGTTTTATCTGATTGATGTTGATTTGATGCTGATGATTGCCTTCGAGTAGCTGCTGGTGATCTTCCTCGACTAGTGGTAGCTACTGGTGATTGGCCTTGACTGATAGCTACTGGTGATTGACCTTGACTTGTAGCAGCTGGTTTTCCTCAAGTAGTCTTAGCTGCCCGTGATTGGCTTCGACTAGTGGCTGCTGATTGGCGTCAAGTAGGAATGGCTGCTGATCGGCCTCGAGTAGGAATGGCTGCTGATTGGCCTTGATTAGTGGCACCTACTGGTGATCGGCCTCGAGGAGTCTTAGATGTTGGCAATTGGCCTCGACTGGTGACAGCTGGTGATTGACCTCAAGTAGTAGCAGTTGATTTCCCTTGACTATGGTTTGTCAATATGGAGTGCCTAGGGGAAACAGAGTTGTTATGTCTTTTTGAAACAGGTGAGGGTGATGACTTTGAATGTTTTCTTTTAGATGAATGATGACTATTGGAAGAAGTTGATTTACGGCCTATTTTCAAACATCACTGCAAATGTAAGAGCCTAGACATTTTCAAAGAGACAAGAGTTGAAATTACTAAATTTTTTGCATATTCTTTGCCATTTCCCGTAATTCTTGAACTTTGACTTTATTTGGGATCACAATGTGTGGGTCATTTCAATAAAGGTAATCAAGAAGATCCGCTTTATGCAACGATGGCAGGAATGGATCAAATTTTCCATCAATATTCCTAGTGGTTTTTGACTTCCTCATTGTTGATATTCTTGAGAAGTGCAATCGTGAAGGCCAAAAAAAAATAAAGATGAAGAAGCAAGCTTTTTCATGCATTGGGGTAGAGGTTTAAAAAAATAAAGCAAGAAAAGTAGCAGAGAGCAGAGTGAAAGGTAACCTCTCAAAATAAGAAAAGGAAATATTCTGGTCACTATAATTGAATAATCAAAATGAATTGGGCTAATTCCTCAACCACCACGCAATTCAGTTTATCTAAACTGTACTGCAAAAACTTATTTTCAACATTTTCTTTCTTGTATTTGCATTTACGTCTTCTTCAATAAAGGAAAAGTGCTTGGATCATCTGCAAGAATGCCATTCAAGTCTATTTTCTTTGTCAAAAATGTTTCTATTCCTATGTATCACAAGAGATCTGCAGTGGTTTTTCATGTTTGCTGAATTGAAAATTAACTTTTTCATTAGTATCAATATCTGATTCATAACCTTTTTTGACTGCAGGATTCCAGGCAAAAACAAATGTCATTTAGAAATTTCAGTTTTGCTTCTTTGGTTTGAAAATCCTTACTTTTTTCATTTTTTATCATTTAGTTTTAATTCATTTTATCAAGTGCTACTGATGAAACGTCAACGTC
This sequence comes from Austropuccinia psidii, assembly GCA_023105745.1. Taxonomy (NCBI): domain Eukaryota; kingdom Fungi; phylum Basidiomycota; class Pucciniomycetes; order Pucciniales; family Sphaerophragmiaceae; genus Austropuccinia; species Austropuccinia psidii. The sequence goes on along the minus strand of JALGQZ010000003.1, from coordinate 34,238,530 downwards.
GTATCTTGACAAGGATTTCTCGCCCAAACGTAAAAATGGAAAAGTGCTTTTGACTCCAACAAAAAAAACCACAAAACCACCTACAAAGCATGGTCCGAGATCTGGCAGGCGTAGGAGATCTTTCATAGCTGCCAAAAAAACACTAATTGACTCCCAGCATGTGACGTCTGAGCCCATTTTACCTGAGACACCCACAAAAAAAGTGGAGCGCAAGCGTAGAGCAACATCACCTTTAAACAACGATTCACACAGGAGAAAAAAATCTTACTCTCAATATTCCTAAGCAGAGATCAGTACAGATTTGGCTCAGAGGAAAAACACCAACCAATAATCTTTTTTCACCTCACGATTCCATCTGGAATTCCTTGTCACCACATCCTGTATCAAGCACATCATCAGGTTCCTATTGGGCTTCACGTTCCTCAAGTTTTGTTCCAGAAGAACAATCAGCAAGATCCTCAAATGATGTCTCTGTTCCAGATAGCAAGGATTATTCATGTTTGGAGTCTTTGTCCGCAAATTATTCCTCTGTTCTCAATAATGACAATAATTCAAGTTTTGATACTGTTCCTTTAACAAAAGAAAATCCACATGCGTTACTTCCAGGAATAATGAATTCGAAAAATCCAAAAAACATTGCTCTACCTCCAAGCATGAAGGCATTTCCACCACTTCAAACAATAAAGCCGGCACACAGGAAGTTAGCTTGACTATGAATTCTTTTCAGAAGTCCACAACACCTTCTAAAGACTATCAAAATGTCATGACACCCTCAGCTTGTACATCTGTTTCCTCCAACTCACAAGAAGTAATTAGCAACAGCCAACAATTGGATGTGCCAACTCAGGTCTTACATGTTAGCACAACTCCAAAAAGAAGCTCTCCAGAAGATGACAAAATCCCGTATTCTAACAAGGTAGAGCAGGCCTTCAGCATGACACAGATGCCCAATACCTTTAATGCGCACTGCTCAATCCCTCCACATTCCTCCAACAGATTACATGAACACAAACATATTACCAAGCGCAAATATGACAACTCGTGGGAATGGCCAGGTAAGCTTTCTTCTTTTGGATTGTTGAATGCTAACTAGTTTTTCTTTGAAACTTATTATCATTAGACCCATCAGAGCTTTCTAATTCACAGCTACAAGAATACACTGTGGAATTTGGTGGGGAACACTGCCAAGACTGGAGGAAGTCCAGATTGATTGGGTTATATAACTGCCTGCGTGAAAAACACTTCAAGTACAATACCAAAAAAGAAACCAAAAGAAGAAAAAGCCATGCTTCTACTTCTAAAGTCCCAGAATCATCTTCCAGGCTATTAAAGAGACAAAGTCACAAAAGACTTTGCCAAGCAAGTAGTTTGTCTTCAAACAACAATTCTCAAGACTTTTCATTTGTATATTCTGCACCTGTAGCAAATGACCCCAGTCCTCAGGAACCTTCACCCGCTGTTCATGCTCAAAGATCAACCACACCTTCTGTTCCATCTGAAACATCAGATGAGACACTTTCCATGCACAAACGTAAGTACACTGATCTACATGAAGACCAAATGATTCACAAGAAACCAAGAGCAAATAGTGGCATTCAATGTATGTCTCTCCATTATAGTTGACTTTTGTAATTTGGGTAACTGACCCTGCTTGATAAATCCAGCAAGCTCTTGTGCTCCTTCCCCTAGGAGATGACGTAAATCGGTTAGGCGAAAATCCAAAGGAAATCAGCCCCTACATAATACCCCTGAAGGTGTGTTTGTTTATGTGACTAATACATTTCCCTTATCTTCAGAGAACACAAACCAAGAGCCCTCTTTACATAAAATTCCTAACACCATGTTAGATGCCGCCCAGAGCATTTCTAATGTTACTGTCAACACTGAAGACCATGAGCAGTTTAGCAGGAAAAGAAGGCAGCCTAGCAGCATTTCATCATCATGAAGGCCTTTTAAGCAGGGCCAAACAGATTCAAATATATCTTTGAGATCCAGGCATAGAAAAAACAGAACAGGAACTAAAAGGCATCAAAGGCATCAATGCCAACAAGGTTACATTGAACCTAAGTCAGTTTCAGATGCTTATGTAAATGGATCCTTCATTACCAACAACAATAGTTATGTGACCTTTGATCCGACCTTGCATACCATTTCCCGCACTGAAGATCACAATCCACCCTTGCGTACCACTTCCTACACTGAAGATCATGATTTGGCCAGCCCAAACATTCCTCCAGACAATGATTTTGATCATGCCAATGTTCCTTCAAAGCATGACTTGGATTGCACAAACCTTGCTACGGAACATGTTTTGGATTGCGCAAAGCTTACTCCTAATCCAGGTTGGGTCTTGAATGACACAAATATGGGTTCTGATCATGTTGGAAATTCAAATGCAGATAATTTTATAAATAAAAGAAAATGCCCAAAGTCTATTTCACCACCACAACCACCCCAATCCTGCACAGAGCCAAGTGATTCTTTGCGACCTGTGCAGAGACAGTACAGATCAGTGACTCAAAGTATCCAAATGCATCGACAAGAACAAGACGACACTGGCCAAAAATCTTCACAAGGTTGCATCCAAGAAAACTCAGGTTTTGGAAATATTATTATTGCCAGAAACGTTGTTCCAGATGATACACAATCTATTGACTTGGGCCAATCTGATCTTTACAACAAGAAACGAAGGCATGTGGACAGTCTCAATCAATTTTCAGAATGCACCAAACGCATTTGCCTGCAACCAGGCAGTGATTCTGCCACAAAACATAGGCAATCCTCCCGGCGTCAACACACCCAAAAGCATGTTGGACCAAAAAGTCATTTTAACCGGGCTTTTCATGAAAGCCCAACAATCCAACAAGAGGCCTCATATAATGTACCTGTCAACCACAGTCGCAATATTGAAGAGTGGAGAGCCTCTGTACCACCAACTGAACAGTCGCTTCCTTCTACTGAACCCTTGGTGCCCCCACAATCATCACAAAGATTCCTTCATACTTTTCAAGCCTTTGCCAAACAAACTTGTAGTGTATCCAGCCAGGTCATATCACAGCTGGAACGGATAGATAATGGTGTTTCATATCTACAGTTGAACAGAGAGTCAAACCCTACACCCCAAACAAATTCTTCTGGACCTACACAAAACCAGCGAGATAACACTCTTCTGGTAAGCTTTAAACTTACTTGCCTGGCAAAATTTTATTTTTAGTGATACTCAATTCACCCAGGCCCAAGTTTGCATGCACTGTCAAACTCTTTTTGGAAAGTGTCTTGATTCAAACAGATTACCTCCCCCTGCCACTGATCATGAGAAAGCAAAATGGAATTGAAACTTAATTGTCAACAACTTTGTTGATAGTGAAGACTCATCTAATTCATCTGGTAGCAATTCTGATGTTGAGGATCCAGCATTTCCATATGCTGGAGGTCCTGGTCATAGACAAGCATCACCTCAAACAATTTCCATTATGTGGCATGCTATGAATTGAGCCGGTGTTCATTCATTTCGACCTGACCTTTTGGCTAGCTTCAACTCACCTGATAACCAGTTCCTTTGGGGTCTTGCAATTTCGCTGTTTATAAAACTAGTTAAAACTCATTAATACACAGATGTTGACTTGGAAATGCATTCTGAACAAAAGATTTATCAGACCTTTTATTCTCATGCCAAACACCTCCGCCAAAGGTAAGCTTATTTTTTTCCTCATTGTGCATAGTGCTGAAATGCTTTCACCCTTATGTCAAGATTTTCCCTTGAAAATGCAGATCCTCACAAGAAAAACTGCAAAGCTAAGTACTCACGCCGTATGACTAGCCTGGCAAATGTAAGTGCTAACTGAAATCAAACAGCAATTCATACCAAGTCCCCTTTGAGTAATATGATTCTCAATTTAGAACCATAAAGCTTGCATTGCCTATCTTCTTACTCAGCCAGCACTTACGCCATTAATCCCAATTGTTCAAAAATGTACCAGTGATGACGAGACTGATCACGGAGCTACTGATGAATCTGACAGCGAAGAGAATGACAATCAACATATCCATAAGAGGTTTTCAATCCTTCACATGCAATGGCGTCATCCTAGAATTAGAAAAATGATGAGGATGATTGATGAACTGATTGCCTGCAAGAAAAATGTTTGTGGCTCAAAACATGCTTCCAAAACTCAACGAATTGAATCAAGGCCTCAAAAAATTAGTTTTGTAAATTGTCCTTCAGGCCTGCCAGCTGATTGCTACAATGGCGAATGGCTCCAAACACAATCTGTGCCCAAGGTGATCAGCTTACAAATTCAGCCAGGTCCATCGATTAATCAATTTATAAATATTATGAATGCCATGCATTAGTGATACTGAATTTAGTTTATTTTCTTCTTTTGATTTTTTGATAATAATCTATCTTTTAAATAGTCATTCTAATTGTTTTTGTAAATAGTAAAATGAATTCCTGTGTTAATGTTGGCTCATATGTCTTGCTTCATTGGAATCAAAAGAGTATATCAGCCTAACAAGTTGGAATTATGTGACTTAGCTCCCAAAATGGGTACATAGTACATCAGTAAATTATATTTCCTAGCTTCAACATACTAACATGGAAAATTGTAAAAATGTCAAAAATAAATATCCTTGAAGCTGGAATACTCAACAAATTAATTTTTAAAAAGTAGGTGGTTACTAAATGAGTTCTTGATTTTATGAGTGAAAATCTCTTATTTTAAAAAAAAGGCTTAAATCTTTTGAGAGTGAAATGAAAAAACAGCAAAACCATTATTTAAACAATAGGAAATTTATTATTTTGATCATAAAAAAGTTATTATTCTAATAATAAAAAAGTTATTATTTTAATAATGGCAAAGTTATTATTTTAATAATGGCAAAGTAATTATTTTAAAAATGACAAAGTTATTATTTTAATAATGACAAAGTTATTATTTTAATAATGACAAAGTTATTATTTTAATAATGACAAAGTTATTCTTTTAATAATGACAAAGTTATTCTTTTAAGAATGAAAAAGTTATTATTTTAATAATGACGAAGTTATTATTTTAATAATGACAAAGTTATTATTTTAATAATGACAAAGTTATTATTTTAATAATGCCAAAGTTATTATTTTAATAATGCCAAACTTATTATTTTAATAATGACAAAGTTATTATTTTAATAATGACAAAGTTTTTATTTTAATAATGACAAAGCTATTATTTTAATAATGCCAAATTTATTATTTTAATGATGACAAAGCTATTATTTTCATAATGCCAAATTTATTATTTTAATGATGACAAAGTTATTATTTTAGCAATGAAAAAGTTATTATTTCAATAATAAAAAAGTTGTTATTTTAATAATGACAAAGTTATTATTTTAATAATTACAAAGTTATTATTTGAATAATGAAAAAGTTATTATTTTAATGATGACAAAGTTATTATTTTAATAATGACAAAGTTATTATTTTAATAATGACAAAGTTATTATTTTAATAATGCCAAACTTATTATTTTAATAATGAAAAAGTTGTTATTTTAATAATGACAAAGCTATTATTTTAATAATGCCAAATTTATTATTTTAATGATGACAAAGTTATTACTTTAATAATGAAAAAATTATTCTTTTAATAATAAAAAAGGTGTTATTTTGATAATGACAAACTTATTATTTTGATAATGCCAAATTTCTTATTTTAATAATGCCAAAGTTATTATTTTAATAATTCCAAAGTCATTATTTTAATAATAAAAGGGTTGTTATTTTGATAATGACAAAGTTATTATTTTAATAATTCCAAATTTATTATTTTAATAATTCCAAAGTTATTATTTTAATAATAAAAAAGTTGTTATTTTGATAATGACAAAGCTATTATTCTAATAATGCCAAATTTATTATTTTAATGATGAAAAAGTTATTATTTTAATAATGAAAAAGTTATTATTTTAATAATGAAAAAGTTATCATCTTAATAATAAAAAAGTTGTTATTTTAATAATGACAAAGTTATTGTTTTAATAATGCCAAATTTATTATTTTAATAATTCCAAAGTTATTATTTTAATAATAGAAAAGTTGTTATTTGAATAATGACAAAGTTATTTTTTTCATAATGACAAAGTTATTGTTTTAATAATGCCAAGTTTATTATTTTGATAATTCCAAAGTTATTATTTTAATAATAATAAAGTTATTATTTTAATAATAATAAAGTTATTATTTTAATAATGCCAAATGTATTATTTTAATAATGCCAAAGTTATTATCTTAATAATTTTAAAGTTATTATTTTAATAATGACAAAGTTATTATTTTAATAATAAAAAATTTGTTATTTGAATAATGACAAAGTTATTTTTTTCATAATGACAAAGTTATTGTTTTAATAATGCCAAAGTTATTATTTTAATAATTCCAAGTTTATTATTTTAATAATTCCAAAGTTAATATTTTAATAATAACAAAGTTATTATTTTAATAATGACAAAGTTATTATTTTAATAATGCCAAAGTTATTATTTCAATGATGCCAAAGTTATTATTTTAATAATGACAAAGTTATTATTTTAATAATGATAATGTTATTATTTTAATAATTGAAAGTTATTATTTTAATAATTCCAAAGTTATTATTTTAATAATTCCAAAGTTATTATTTTAATAATGATAAAGTTATTATTTTAATAATTGAAAGTTATTATCTTAATAATGCCAAAGTTATTATTTTAATAATGCCAAGTTTGTTATTTTAATAATTCCAAAGTTATTATTTTAATAATAACAAAGTTATTATTTTAATAATAACAAAGTTATTATTTTAATAATGACAAAGTTATGATTTTAAAAATGCCAAAGTTATTATTTTAATAATGACAAAGTTATTATTTTAATAATGATAAACTTATTATTTTAATAATTGAAAGTTATTATTTCAATAATTCCAAAGTTATTATTTTAATAATGACAAAGTTATTATTTTAATAATGATAAAGTTATTATTTTAATAATTGAAAGTTATTATTTTAATAATTCCAAAGTTATTATTTTAATAATGACAAAGTTATTATTTTAATAATAAAAAAGTTGTTATTTGAATAATGACAAAGTTATTTTTTTCATAATGCCAAAGTTATTATTTTAATAATGCCAAGTTTATTATTTTAATAATGCCAAAGTTATTATTTTAATGATAACAAAGTCAAAATTCAAAGTAGTTATTTTTTCCATAAAAAGAAAGTTCTTCTTTTATTATTAAGAACTCAATTCGTATTTTGATAGTAACCAAGCTATTATTTCCATAATTGAAATTTCATTATTTGAATCAAAAAAAATTATCAGTTTAATAATCAAAAAGTTATTCTTTCAATATTGAAAGAGGCTTGATTTCAATAATGGCCAAGATGTTATTTTAATAACACTGAAGTTATTTTTCTCACATTAAGGAAACATCAATATGAACAAAAGTATCATGTAATGCAAAATTTCAATAATTAATCATAACCCACTTTTGTGCATAATAGAAACCTCTTCTCCCAAAAATTGCAAGATCATGAGTTTAATAACAAAAAAATCCTTATTGAAATGGTAAAAACCTGCATTGATCACAAACTTATTCTCTTAATAATAGCTATAGAGTACTGTAATTTTTGCTTAAAACCGTAGAATAGGATTATGCATTGCATTTTAACTTAAAAGTTCTTTGTGCAACAACCCTGAAACCCTAGCCCAATAATTGAGTCTTTGTTCTATTCCATCCTTCCATGCTTGTTTCATGTTAGCATGAAGCAGTTTTTTTCATTTACACTTTGAAATTCTCATTCCTCTAAATGTCTACAACACGTACCAAACCCGTTATATGCTCTTGCCAAACTCATGGATGTTCTAAATTACGGTTTAAGGATTGGCATGGGAATTGGCAAGCTGGATCCATTGTGTCTCATGGAACAAAAAATAATCATGCCTTAGATGATGCACAACTTGAAGCACATTTGGAAATAGAAGGTATGTCTGAATTGTCATTTACTACTTACTCCAAACACTTATCAGACTAAAGCGACAACAGTGAATCTTCTCACCTTCATTTTTCACAAGATCAAAGTTCAGATAAGCCAAATGAACTTTTTGGGGATTTAAGTGATGGTGTCAATCCTCGAAACCTTCATATTTCTTCTCCACCTTCAACTCCCAATAACTTAGAAAGCTACAATACCTATGATTGTAGTACGACCCTCAACCTTTCACCAAAGATGTTTTTTACCAGCTTACAAACATGTTATAATCTTTTCAGGTCAATTTCATACCTTTTCCTTGGCCAGTGCTGACTCAATGGCTGTACATATCTCACTTTTGGTTACAATTCTTTTGGTGTTTGAAAATTCTTCTATTTCAGCATCAGCTTGGCTTTTGAAATCAACCCGTGATCTTCTTACACTCACTGCCTCAACTGAATTTAATTCATCATTGGTGCGACGACTGAAATATCGAGAAAATCAGCTTCTTAAATCAGTCCCCTCAGATGTCCGCAGTATTATAAGAAGGCTGGCGATAGATCCCGAATTAGTCCAAGTAGTGTGTTGTACACATTTCTTTGCAATGTATCCCAATAATTCCACCACACCCACCCACTGTATTAACCAAACGCTTCAAACACCACCTTTTTTGGCAGCTAGTGAGTCACAAATCCCACAGTCCCTCAGCTCATCTGAAGATTTGAGTCGCATTTGTGGAACATTGCTATTCCAAAGGTGTAAAATTGGGCAATCCCCAATCAATACTTATGCCTATCAAAGCTTTTACGATTGGCTTGGCCGTTTGTTTTCCCATCCTGGAATTGAAACAGCATTAGATTCTAGTGCCACAATTGCAAGTGAAGCTTATGACATCCAGCACTCAATAATGTGGAAACAGCTTTTGGGATCCAATAAAACCCAATTTACAAAACACTCTGGAAATCTTACTTTTGGTATGTTCATGGATGCTATCAATCCATACGGTAATCAACAGGCTGGAAAGAATTCCAGTATTAATTTTATTGTTGTTGTTTGTCTTTCCTTACCACTATACCTTTGATACCAACCTCAGAATTTATTCCTTTTAGGAATTGCACCAGGACATAAGGAGCCCTCCCTTGAAGAAGTCAATTGGGTCCTTAGACCAATTGTTGAGCAGCTCAAAGTCCTGTGGGACCATGGCCTGCATCTCTCTCAAACGCACATGTATCCAAAAGGCCGCATGATCTTTGCGGACATACTTCCATTCTTTGCGGATTTTCAGCACCCACAGCCAATTGTATGTGCTTGTACTGTTTGCTTGAAAAATCACAAATAAACAACCTTGATCCTCAGAACTGGCCCCTCCGCAACCTTTCTGATCACAAGCATTGGGCCACTCAGTCTCGAGATGCAGTAAACAACAATTCGAAGCTCAAAATCTTACAAGAACATGGTGTCAGATACTCAGTTATGCCTGAATTACCCTACTGGGATGTTATTAAGTACCATGTGGTTGATGCAATGCACAACCTCTTGCTTGTAATGCTGAAGTGGCATTGCCAAAGGTTTTAGTGCATGTCCGATGTTGCTGATGAAGAGAATCCCAAAGGAATTTCAACCACAGAATTGATGGACTTACTGGCTGACACTGCGGCTCCCTTAAAAGGATTGCATTCTAACAACTTTACAGAAGCCAAAACAGAGACTAATGAAGACTCGGGTGTTTCATTCAACCGTTTGGAGTTTCATTCTAATGAATCAAGTGATGATACCTTTTCACCATACCTTTAAGATGGGGGCTGGGGTGGACAATGGTCTGTCCCAAGCGAAGGCAAGATTATCTTTGATAAAGATCTTCTATCTTTCATCCATAAGCTCCTTCCCCACATCCATATTCCAACGTGGATTAAAAGGGCTTTACCAGTCTTAGGCAAAGTCTTGTTTGGTCGCCTGAAAGCAGATGAATGGTGTAACCTTTTCACTATTCAACTTCCCTTGACATTACCAGCAAACTGGTCTACAGGAGGACCTTCTGCACATTCTTTGTTTCGGAATTTTGCTCACCTGGTTTCCTCAGTTAATATAGCACTCAAGAGAAGCCTCACAAGTGAATTGGCTAGCAAGTATCGTTATCACAACTTGGAGTACCTAAAGGGTTTCCTGATACTGTTTCCTGAGGTCACGCTTGCTCCTAACCATCATATGTCTATCCACCTCAGTGATTGCCTTGAAAAATTTGGACCCTCCAGAGCTTGGTGGTCCTTTTCAATGGAAAGGCTTATGGGTAGGATTTTAAAAGCATCTCACAATAATCGTCTAGGTATGTTCTTATGTTTTCTTCATTTTGAATTTTGATTTGGTGATCTAACTAAACTTCTATTATAAAGAATCAGGCCAGCTAGAGATAACTTTCCTGATCAATTTTTGCTGTGCAGGAAACCTACAAGCATTGGTGTCTCAACATGAAAAGCTCCCAGCTTCCTTGAGACCTTTCATTCATCAGTTGCAAGCGCTTCATGATCCCCTTCCAGTCAAGCCAAAGTTCATTCCAAAAGGGCGTGTGTCATTCCTTGATTCTCCAACATTAAGTCTTTTTATAAAGAGGATCAATGAGCTATTTCCTGCCCGTTATAATTCAAGTTGGACAGCATCTAAAGATTGGGCCAAGAAAACACATTAAAACGCCTCAAATTTCCTATCAATAAGATCTAATATTGAAAGCTTGGCAACATATTCAGTTGACGAACATGTCTATGCAACTTCAAAAACTAATCCAAGCAATAGCATAGTCAAGTTAAAAAACCATTCCAATCTGGAGTATGGGGTTATTGAAAAGATTTTCAAGCACACAAGAACTTTGCCTAATCAAGAGAGCAAGGCTGATGTTTGGCTAAAGGTCCACCCTCTTATCAAAAAGGATCTTTTGAAAAAGAGTCCATTCTCGAATTTAGAAGATTACAATTTACAACTAGAACTGAGGATGCTTGATAGAGAAATGACATATGTGATTCATATAGATGAGATAGTTGGGCATTGTGCATGGATCAAGTATCGACCTTCAGAAATACAACAAGAAATTGTAATTGATTGTATTGCTTTAGTATCCCTTGAGCGCTGAGAATAGTATATCTTTGTTGTGAAATCAATGTATTTTTTCCACTGGGTTGTAGTATGGTGAAATTTTCCTGTGATTTTGTTCATATACAAGATAACAATAAAAAATGAGTTTTTTTGTTACAAAGAGCAGCAAAATTTCTGGTATTTCCACCAAAAAACATTACAAATGCAAATGAGTGATTATGATGTGTTCAACACTGCTTTGGGAACATTCTTCAAAAATATGAGCAATTTGTAAGGAATCAAAAGATTTTCACTTACTCTAGAATCAGTTTTGATTGGTTTCAAACTTCAGTCAGGACACTCTGGTGTGGTTTGACATTTGGATAGAAGTTTTGGCCATTTTTATTATGAAGATGAAATGTTTGTTATTATTGACATAAAACATTTGATATTGTTGAGATGAGTTGGTTGGTATTGAATGTGAGTATATCAACATCATAAGTCTGTCATGAATCAAATAAGAAGGTTTTTATTATTAAAATAATACATCTGTTATAATTGAAATGATGAATTTTTAATTATGAGAAGAATATCTTTGTAATTATTAAGATAAGACCTTTGTTATTATCAAAAGAATGAATTTGTCATTATCAAAATAATAAATTGTTCATTATCAAAACAATAAATTTGTTATTGGCCAAAGGGTAACTTTGTTATTATTAAGATGATAAATTTCTCATTATTAAAATAATAAATTTTTGTTAGTAAATACACTTGTTATTATCAAAAAAGGAAGTTTGTTATTATTGAGATAATAGCTCTTTAATTATTGAAATTTTAACTTGATCATTGTCAAGATAATGATTTTTGTATTATAAAAACAAAAAATTTCTTGTAATAATAATGATAAATTTTGAAGTATGAAAAGAATAACTTTGTTATTATTAAGAAATTATTTTGTTATGATGAGAATGGTAACTTCTTCATTATTGTAATGTTTAACTTTTGATGATCAAAATAATAACTTTCTCATTAAATTGAATTCAAGATTTTTATTTATATTCAAATAATAATTCAAATGGTAAATTGGTTATAATATAAAATAATAACTTCTTGTACCATAGCATTGAGCTTGTTCATATTGATTTTTTATCCCAACCAAAAGAGTCTGAGAATACTCAGCAGCTCTAAAGATTGTGTCATATATATTCATTCATTGCGTACAAATGCATTTTGAGGGATATATATCAGTAAACCTGACTTATGTGCCATTGGCTGAGCAAACTGAGTTATTTTTGTTCAACTTGATAAAAACAAAGGCAAAAAATAAGCTCCTCATTTATTTAAAACAAAATTCACATTTCTTCTACATTTCCTCCAGTGGAAATGTGATTTTGCATGTAGTGCCTTTCAATAATGAAAGATTTCTTGTTTTAATAATAACAAACTTATTATTTTAAAAATACAAAATCAATTATCATAATAACAACCAGCTTTTTCTTGTAATAATAAAAATAAGAAATTTATCCTTTAAATAATCAACAAATTAATATTTCAATCATAAAAAATTCACTACTTTAATAATAAAAAATTTGTCCTGTTGATATTACCACAATCTGAAAGATCTTGAACATTTTAATGACAATACTTAGGATAATTTTGATATGGCCAACCCTGGAATAATGCCTTGGCCGTAATTGTCAAATTATCAAGTCATTACCTCAAAATGATCAGCTCATTTACAGGATATATAGCAACATTATTACATAAATAACAACAATCATACCATCTCACTATTTCTTAAATGATCAATTATTGATGTTACCATTCTGTCTGAAAAAATGTTTCATACCTGTTACATGCACACAAGCAAAAAAACATCATATCATGACACAAGCACTTTCATCAAGTCAAAACCTGGAAAGTTACGTCTGATTACTATATACATGAAAAATATTTCCATATCAAATATGGAATAAGCAAACTTTTTTCTAAAATCATAAGAATAAAAGAAATCAAACTACATGTTTTTGAATATAAACATTGAATTGATATATACACAAGGACATAAGCTCTTTGTCGCAAAGATTATGCACAATAACCCCACCCTGGGAATAACTTAAACCCTATCGTAGGAATTGGAACATAATGAATATCTTTCCCATCTTCTCTGGCTTGAAATTTGAATTTTGATTTTGTGGTGGCCTTAAACCCAAATCACTCTCTTCGTCAACAAAGGTATCATGTAAGCTGGGTGGTGGTGATTTGCTATGTAATGATTTTACCTGTGCGGAGCCACAGGCAACATCATCCTCAAATGAATCTGCATACCCGCCCGCCTCTTCCTTACTTCCTGGTTTGGCATTTGTTTCTAAAGTTTTCCAAGGAAAGGAGCATGGTAAGAAAAGGCTGAAGGACCTCTTACAAAGATATATATTACATACAAGCCATATCTTCATTCAAAGCAATCACGGGAGCCCTTTCGTCGTGCTTTACTGATCCAAGTGGAGAATCCTTGGAGCTTACAGAAATAGGCTTTGTCATTGCTGAAGCAGGAGAAGTGTTTTGCAATGTTGATTCAGGTGACAATTTCTGAGGAATAGATGTGGGCATACTGGGCTGCATTCTGGGATTCTGTTCTTGAGCAAGGAATAAGAATGGATTTGATGCAATATTTTGATATGATTCCTCACTTGAAGACTGTCTGGCAGAAGATTCTGAAATTGGTAATGGCTTTATCCTCAGCAAAAATGAAATCACCTCATGCATGCAAGGAAAATCCAAGAATATCACATCATAATTAGTTCACCAAAAGACCATCATGTGATGAATGGAGGCTGTGCAGGGAAAACAATTATCACCTGACCCATGCAAGAAAATTCCTCACCAAAAACAAATTCACATGATGGAATCAAGAGGAATTAAAGTGGAAAAAGACAGCTCCCATAGAGGGTCCCCTTGGCTCCCAAAAGGTATAAACAGAGGGGCTCCCTGCCCCAAATTTCAAATTCCCCCCCCCCCTGCACAGTAGGAGCATAGGAATAATTCATCCCTCACCTGGGAGGTAGTCCAGTATATTATATTAAATTTAATTTCCAAGTAGCTAAGCTCAGTGGAAGTATAATGTTGAGGATTACCCATTAGCTAAGCTCAGTGGAACTGTATTATTCATTAAAATAAAAATAAAAATTCTCCAGTACCCAAGATTAGGGTTACTACTCTATTAAAATATTTTATCCAGACAAATTAACACCATTTATCAAGATTTAAAATTAGCTTACCCCTTTAAAAATCCAATATCAAAGAATCTTACCTCTTAAAGTTAGCAAATGAAGTTTTGTCTTATTATTAACCACTCCTAAAATAAATAATAACAAATCTTTAGAAATTATTTTACTCTATTATAGCTTTACCTTAACAAAATTACCTTTATCAACACTGATCAAATTTTTTCAGAAAACCTTAAATGACTCATCTTACCAAACCTTTATCACCAGGAAAAAACCACTCACCCCAATTTCACTAAAACATAAAAATTATACAGACAAGTTTTTCATTAAAATCTCAAAATTAACCAAAATTACTGACATGAGATTTCTTATTATTGATTGAATAGGTCTGATCTGAGACTGCTGAATTTTGTCTTCTGTAGTTGTAAAGCCACTTACCAATTTTATTTTGGTTTGTGAGCTCCAAGGAAGATTTCGTTCAGTTTTTTGGGAGGGGCGGGAAATACACCCTTTCCACCCTTGGTTACAGGAGTTATTAGCAATCAAAAACTAGTGACCTGTGATTTCCCCCTCCAGGTACTGCCTCATTTTAATCCCACACTGGCTTTGGCAGTACTTCTGCTATGTTGTTCTGATATATGGCCGGGCTCAGGCCTCAGACTTTATGCCCCAGTGCCAATAGTTATTTTTGGGCAAAATTACACTTCTTAAGGGAAATTTTCAGATTAATGGGTGTGCATTTACTTATTGCTCTGTCTATTGACTGCACATGATCTTCCCATGTCTCTTAGTATATAATTATATTATCAATATATACTACCATCCAGCCTTCCAATATTTCATATTGAAATATTGTGTCCATCATCCTTGTCAGGTTGAGTCTATGATAAAAGTAATATAATTGTATTTACAACTTTCAACTATGACTGTGACATGGTAGAAAGGATTTAAAATAGATTTATGAGGATTAAAGATGGTTTAATTTAAGAAGCAAAGGGCTTTACTATATTGAATATAGTGGTGGTGAGCGCTGTTGAAAGCCCTGGGTGCAGCTTTACCTGTTGGATTACAATAATAAAGACTACAATACTTCTAAATTAAGAGTCTACCTGATTATTTTCCAAGAGTATAACTGTTTTTGACAGTTGTACTATGTAGGAATTCAAGAGCAAGATGAGGAAAGCAATTCTGGCTGTGAAAAGCCTCCTTTTTATCCTGAAATGGGGTGGAAAGGGTGCTAGACCTTTCCACATAGAGGAAGTGAAGGTTTTTCACTCTCTCAGACAGGCTTGTGGCTTTCAAAGACCTGTATTATCCTGAATTGGGCTCATATCTGGTTTTGAAACCACATCTGGGCAGTTTTCACCAATACAGGGTGAAAGTTTTCATCTGGGGACCTCACAGCCTGATTCTGACGTGTGTGACGCATAGAATGCTGTACAGAAACTGTATGGGACCCCAGTATTGACTGAAATATGAGGTATTGAAGTATAAACATGCTCCTTCATCTATATGACACCTCATATTCATGATTATGGGATATCATCCCATGGTAAGGCTGTATATGACAGCAGGTGGGAATCTGACCTTAAAACAGCCATACCTTTGTCAATTCTTGAGATATCAACCTCAAAGCTCATTCAGTGTGTAGCCCTGTATGTGCTCTACACAATGGTCCCTCATTTGATATGTGTATCATTAAATATGGCAAAGTGATCCCATGTACAAGATTTTTGTACATTTGCGTGGTTTAGGCAAAAAGCTGTATTGAGCTTATTTGCCCCATAACTTTTGCTCTAGTTGAGCTATGGGGAAATGGATGACACCATCAGATATCCCTGATTGTGCTCTTTCCAAAAAGACCCCACTTTAGGTATCTCACGCTAAAACTGCAAAATCTAGATGAGAGGTGAATGTTTTGTTCACCCTTATTTGGCCTTAATTTGGCCATAACTCAAGTAATACTGGTGCTAGCTCAGTTTACCTAGTACCATTGGATAGCCCTGGCTTAGAGATTCATTTTGAATTCCCATTTGATGGGGTTAAGCCTCTCCTTCTGGATTTTAGATGAGAGGTTAAAATTAAGGTTTATGCTCAGCAATAACTTTGTTATTCTTTGTCCTATGGTGATGGGACTTATATTTTCAGAAAGGGGTGAGTTTCCCCTTTTGTTTGATACCTTTTGAGCTGATTTGGCTCAGCTCCATGTTTTGGTGATATCTTGTCTATACCATTGGTTTTATTGTATTTTGGCTGCCATGCTTGTGCTCTGGTTTTGAGTCATAGGCTGACATACCCTCCCTCTAAAAAAGGCTCATCATTGATGAGACTGTTCAGTCCTCCGAGAGGCCCTGAATCTCCTTAAATGAAGGTTCCCATCTGGTATGGCATCTTCTGCCAACCATTTGTCTTTATCAGCTGTTTGGTTCTTGAATCTGACTAAATATTGTCTTTGATCCTTTCCATTAAGTCTGATCTTCCTGGCCCTGATGATCTTACTCAAAGGTCCTGGGGAGTCCTCTACTTCCACTATTTTGGGTGGTGTGAGGTTCTTCTTCCTGAAGGGGAATTTACCCTCTTCAGTTTGGAAGTATGGCTTGACCAAACTCACTGGAAAGACTGGGTGTTTCCTGGAAAACTCCTCTGTGAGCTTGACTTCCACTGCATTCTTGCCTACCAACTTAATGATAGTGAAGGGCCCTACGAATGAGTCTCTCATCTTCTTGGGTCCTTTAAGATTTTTGAAGTTCAGTGTAGACACTAACACCTGGTCTCCTTCCTTAAAGTCAGCTTCCATGTGTGTCTTGTCCCACCTCTGCTTATTATAATCTTTTGCCTCAGCAATGCATTTAGAAGCTGTGTCACAAGCTCTCTTCCACATATCATGGGAGTCTTTGGTTGTGGGGTGGATGGTCAGAAGATTCTTCTTCAAGTGATCCACAGGCAACAAGGGATTCCACCCTTTCTCTACCAGTGCAGGTGTTTTTCCTGTGGTAGAGTTCTGACTTGTATTCTAAGCCAGTTGGAAAGCTGGTAGAAGGGTAACCCAGTCATGGGTATATCCCTCATGGTCCTTATATTCCATGCCATAGGCACAGAACCTCCTAAGGATGTCCTCCATTGTTTGGATCATCCTCTCATCTAGGCCATCTTTTTGTGGATGGTAAGCTGTGGAAAAAGCAAGCTTGGTGCCAAGCATTTCATACAAGTTGGTCCAAAATTCAGATTTAAATTTTTGGTCCCTATCACTCATGATGATCTTAGGGACTCCACAGGTAGATATGATGTTATTCCAAAATGACAGAGCAGTATCCATGGCTGTGTCCTCCTTGTGGCATGGTAGACACCTCATGCTCTTGCTGAACCTATCAACTATGATCAAGCAGGCATTGTAGTTTTCTTTGCCTCCTGGGACAAGTCCTGTAACCCAGTCCATGTTGATGGTTTCGCATGGGTGTTTGGGCTCTTCTATATGTTGAAGTAACCCATACTTCTTCCCATGTTTCCTATTTGCCGTTTGGCATCTTTCAAAAGTGTTGATGTATTCACTCAACTCTTGTTCCCACTTGGGCCACCAAGCTGTGCTTCCTACCCTCTCCTTGGTCCTATCCTCACTCATGTGTCCCATATAGGGGCAGTCATGGCATTTCTGCAGGATCAGAGAGATGTGGTCCCTGTCTACCACTGTGAGTGCACTTGTGTGTTTTTCTCTGTGATAGAGCAGGCCATCTATAAGGAAGAACTTGTTATCCTTATAGGCCCTTAACCAGGGTTCTTCCAGCTGGGATTCCAGTTCTGGACTCCTGTACTTTTGTTGAAGGAGTTGTAGTAATATGCTACACCGTTTGTGTTTGGCATAAGACTTTAGTACTGCACTAAAAAATTCATTGTGCAGTTCTGAGGAGCTTATCCCCAATATGGGAGTTTCTTTTCCCTCTGAATCAGTGTTTCCACTGTCAAGGGTACCACTTTCTGGTGCCCATTCAGAAAATCCAAAGTTCTTCCTCCTATCTATTTCCATAAAATGGATAGGGATCTTGGCTGCAACTTCAGGGTCATAAGCTGGATTGCTCTTGACATCATCCAGTGGCCATCTGCATGGGTATGAATTTTACCTTCTTTGTATATGATGCTCATGTTCCCTCTATACTCCTGGATGGCTATTTGCCATCTCAGCATGTGTCTATTTGTATTCTCCATGTTCAGTAAAGACTTCAAGGCTGTGCAGTCTGTGTTTACTTCAAAGACTGCACCCTCCAGATAATAATGGAGTTTTTCTAGAGCCCAGACTAGACATAGACACTCAGTCTGGGTGGCCCCATACCTGGCTTCTGAATCTTTCAGTTGCCTGGAGATGTAACGTATTACTCCCTCTCTTTGTTCACCATTCACTACTTGTCTTTGGTGAAGGGCTGCTCCTAAGCCTTGCATACATGCTGCATCTATAGTTCAAAGTCAGGCAATATGAGTACAGGTGCATTTGTGAGCTCATGTTTGATCCTCTCATATGCATCCCTTCTTTCCTTGGTAATTTCAAAAACTACATCTTTTGAACACAACTTGTATAAGCTACTAGTTATGTGGGCAAAATTCTTGATGTGGTTTCTATAGTAGCTAGCAAACCCAAGGAAAGATTGCATCTCTTTGATGCTCTTTGGTACTGGCTTTTGCAGTACTGATGCTACTTTGTTCTGGTCAATTGCCATAATAAGACCTGAGACTTTATTTCGTAGAGCTAGTAGCTCGTGTTGGCCAAAATTACACTTTTTTAGTGAAATCTTCATATTGATGGGTGTACATTTACTTAGCACTCTGTTTATGTATTGTACATGGTCTTCCCATGTCTCTGAGTATATAATGATATCATCAATATATACTACCATCCAGCCTTCCAATATTTCTCCTTGAAATATTGTGTCACTCTGTCACAGGGGCTCTTCGAAGTGAAGAGGGCCTGGCACTCAGTAAACTGGGACTCACTTATGGAGGGCTCAAAGATATGGTAAGAAGGAGTACACTGAAGAGTGTTAAAGATAAATTGCTAAAAGAATAAATATAAGAAAAGCAGCAACAAGAGTAAGAGTAAGAAATAGAAGAGCCAACCACAAACAAGTCCAAGTCCACTGTTTCAACCTGTCAGAATGGAAACAGAAGGGTTAATAAGGATATGGCCACCCAACTCATACTGTACAGGCGAAGAGAGAAAAGGCAAAGACTAACTTAGAATTAAATAATTATAATACCCAATTATAAGGATAAGAATAATTATAAAATAATAAATAACTAAATTAATTAACTGGGGAAAAGTCCCCAGGGGGGAGAAAGAGGGGCTGGTATATGTGAGAATCACTAGCCCTGATCCAGAGGAAGAATTTTCATGAGAGTAATTGATGATTGAATTGAGTCTGGCCAATACAGGTCCTGTACAGCTGTACAGAACCTTTACAAGAGGTGTGGTGTATTTGAGTGATCATACAGTTCCATATTGGTGTATTGAAACTGTATTGGGTGAATCCAACCTGTACAGGTATTGACAGGCTGTATTGATGTACCAAGCTGTATGCATGTTTCAGAATGGAGATTGCTGAAACTGAATGCTGATGCAGATACTGGATTTGCTGGTTTGGGGTGTTTGAGTGGGTGTATGAATGAATACCCTTACCCCTGATGGATGGTTGTTACAGTATCCCCCTCTTGAAACTGGTGGGCTCCTGAACACCATAATACCCTGCCACTGTTGAGTGGCATCTCAATATCCCCACATTTTTTCAAAAAATTTCTTTTTTAATTTTCTTTCCCTCTTGACCATTATCCTGAAAATCCTTTATTACTTCTTCTCTGTCAAATTCAATTGATTCCCCCCTTTTTCCAAGTTTGAGTAAGTATTCCACTTCGAAGTATGCATTTATTTTCTTCTGATTCAATCAACCATGCCCTTGAGATGTGGCCTTGGGATATATCCCAGAATAAGGACCACTGAGCTCTTGTGCTCAAAAAATGATGCCCAATGAGTATATGAAGTGTACTCATTGGGCAAGGCTTAATCCATTGAAAATTGTAAAATTCCTCCAAGGGGTCTTGTCCCCATTACCCATGGAAATGGCCTCAACAGCCCTCCAAAATGCTTTGGGCTGTGGCCTTTACCCTGATGATTCTTGATATATCTTGATTTTTTATGGCCTTTTGGCCTTTTTGGGTGTTTTGGTGAATTTGGCCATTTTTATGATTTTTGGCCATAATTGGCCTTTTGGATGTTTTGGGGTCCTACGGTCCGCGGGCCGTACGCCGCGGTCCGTGGGGGTCAATGGAGGCCCCCAGGACCAAAATGGAGCCCCTGGGGACCCAGGGTGACCAAGGGGCCCAGAAATGGCCCAAGCATAAAAGTTCACCATACATGGCCTGGATCCATTAATGGGGTCCAGGACCATCAACATCCTGGCCTCCCCAAAGTTGCAGGGGAGCCCCTGGGTGATGAGTTCGGCCCCAAAGGGGTATGAACCTTCACCATAGAGGCTTTGAGGGGGGGCATAATTGAGTTATGACCCCATTTCCTTGAGGTCAAATTCTTTTATCTTGATATGGAGTGGATTGATTCTGACGTCTTGAATCTTCTGCTTGCATATTCTTCAGTTATGAGTTCCAAACTGACTGAACTCACTGAATCTTCTCCTTCTGCACCGCCACCGTCTGTTCTTCATGGTTCTGGCGTCTTCAGTCAATTGTCCTCCCTTTCCATGGCGCTTCTGGCCATTTTGATCCTTCCCAAACATATGATGGGTTCAGAGCAGTTGAAGTTCTTGATCCTGCCTGTACTGAGTGTTTGGCCAAGGGAACGGATTTCTTTCAACATTACAATCCTTGATCATCAAAATGCCATTTTTGTTTTGTTGGGAAGAAGCCATGCCGCCGTACCGGATTGACTTTGTCCCAGGTCAGGAGACACTTATGGAGCAGGAAGGATGGGCCTTATGGGTAGGAATTCCCCATTCTTGAGGAGCCTACCCCTGATGCCACTTCTGGATTTTCTCAATGTGAGTGATTTGCATATTTTGATTGAATTGGTGCTGATATCTTGATGTAGTGACTGGTTCCAGGAAGAGGTATGTGGCCAGATGGACTAATGTTGGAGGGTCCATTCCAATTGGTGGTAGGCCCATCCACTACAGCTCAGAAATTCCAATTTCAAGGACCAATGCTGATGGAGTGGTGAAAGTAGTGAAGAAGCTAAGAAGAATTGTTGATTCCCCATCAGATCCAGATGATGAAGGAAGTGATGAGTTGGATGGTGAAGAAGTTCAAGTTATTCCTCATTCCATTGGCCATCCATCCAGCAATTCCTCTTCTCAACCTCTTGCCAACACCAGATTCCAAAGTCAAGTCATTCCCAGTACTCCAAGAACCTTCCAACCAATGCTTGCCTCCATTCCTACAACCCTTCCTCCTCCTTCACCAACTACTTCCCACACCACCAGGCCTGCCTTGAATCCAGCAGTAAGACCACCCCCAGTTCAACAGCCCAGGAACTCACCCATAAACACCTCCCGTCAACTCCAACCTGTGGCCAGTTCCAGCAGAAGAAGAGATGGATTGTCCCCTCTGCCGTTTCCTGCCGCTCAAGTTTTTCAAAGAAGAGAACGTTGGCCTATCCGGGTTACCGGAAAAGATCCCAACACGGCTAGTGAAAGTCAAGATGCTGTGGCCAGATTGTTCAGGAGGGTTGATAGGAATAGCAGAGAGGTGATTATGTATGCCAATGACAGGACTATCCCAGGTACTGCTTCTGAAGAGATGGCTGCAAAATTTGCCTGGTATGAAGATGAGTTGATAAATGATTTCCAGAGAACTTTTGATGAGTGGGTAGAGATAACTAGTTTCCTTTTCCTTGTTTGTGTTTGTTTTTCCTTCTATCCCCACT
The DNA here is from genome assembly GCA_023105745.1 of Austropuccinia psidii. Lineage (NCBI taxonomy): Eukaryota > Fungi > Basidiomycota > Pucciniomycetes > Pucciniales > Sphaerophragmiaceae > Austropuccinia > Austropuccinia psidii. The sequence continues at coordinate 34,216,328 of JALGQZ010000003.1, read as the reverse complement.
CTTATAAATACTAAAAAATGAAAAAAAATAATGGAACCTCCCAATACATGATTTGGGAGGGGATGCTGCTGCTTTAAGAAATAAAAGAAAGAAAATTATACAAGTAAATAAAGAAAGAAAAATAAAGAATAGGAGAAAATGAGAGTAAAGAAGAAAGAAAGAAAAATCCTGATGGTTGGTTCTTCTTGTAGTGAGTTGCTTGATTCTGGCCAAAAAGTGTCTGAAAATGAAAACCAAGAAATTGATGCTCACAGAGTGGCCAAGGTAATGTTTTACAAGAAGTAGAACCCTCAGGGATGCATACCAGGAGATGGAACTTACTTTCATAACTTCCACTCCCCACCAAGCACCATAAAATTGAAAAGATTGCCAAAAATGACTTCTGAGATGAATTGCCAAAAATGACTTCTGAAAAGAATTGCCGTAAATGACTTGAAGTAATGAATGTCTTGAATTATGATTATTGGCATAAATTGAAAGGATAAATGAAAAGAAAGAAAGGAATATTTGGCCATATCTTGATAAGGTCCAAATCGGGGGGTATTGGTGTTGTATGCTTCCTGAACCTGTCCAAAGAATTGACAAGTGCTCACAAAGTGGCCAAGGTGATGCTTACAACAACATATGGGTAGAATACCCCCTTAAAGGTGCATGCCAGGAGAGGAACTTACTTTCATAACTTCTTCTCCCCACCAAGCACCATAAATCAAACTCTTGAGGTATTTGGACCAGGCTTGTCTGGATACAATGAGTGGAAGTCCTTGACAAGATCTGGTGAGTTGGTAAGGTTTGAAGCTGGTTCCCAAGTGGTTCTTTCTGGGTCTTCACTGAATCCTTTCCACTCTACAAGATACCATAATTTACCTCTTTTGAGTTTTGAGTCCAGAACCTGAGCCACTTCCCATTCTTCTTGCTGCTCCACTAAAACTGGTGGTGGCGGCAATTGATGACGATTTGGGATAGTTGAATGCTTTACTGGTTCTAATAAGGACACATGGAATACAGGGTGAACTGTCTTCCATTGCTGAGCCAACTTGAGGTGATATGCATGACTGCCAATCTTCTTCAGAACTTCAAAAGGTACCAACCATCTTTCTGATAATTTCTTGGTGGGTCTTGTTGTCTTGATGTTCTTGGAAGATAGCCATACTTTGTCCCCAGTTTGGAAATCAGGTGTAATTGCTCTATTTCTATCTGCATGCTTCTTGAATCTCCTTATTGCTGACTCTAATTCTTCTTTGACAACTTGCTGTACTGATTGGAGTTTTGTTGATAACTTTCCAGCAGGTGAGTCTTGAGAAATATGGATTGAGTCAAAGCTGGGATTTCTTCCATAAATGGTGAAAAAAGGTGATTGCTTGGTTGATGAATGTTCTGCATTATTATAGGCAAATTCAGCCAGAGGGAGCCAGGTGTACCAGTCATCTTGATGATAGCTGACATACATCCGAAGGTACTGTTCTAGTATCTGATTTACCCTCTCTGTCTGTCCATCTGTTTCAGGGTGAAAGGCAGTTGAAAGATCTCTTGATATATTGAGCTGCTGACACAATTGAGTCCAAAAGGATGAAACAAATAAGGATCCTCTATCACTGACAATACTGACTAGAAGTCCATTCTTGGAAAATACATGACTAATGAAGATTTGAGCTAAATCCAGAGCAGTGATTGTGCCATAAGTTGGAATGAAGATTGCCATTTTTGAGAATCTGTCCACAACTACTAAAATTGAATCAAAGTTGTTTGACTGTGGCAATTGAGTGATGAAGTCCATTGATAATGAATTCCAAGGACCAGACGGAATTGAAAGAGGTTTGAGTAATCCAAACTTCTTGTGATGAATGTTCTTGTTTCTTGAACATTGCTGACATGAGGACACATAGTCCTTGATGAATTGATTCATGCCAGCCCAATAAAAATTCCTCTTGATGAGCTTGAGGGTCTTCTCCTGGCCAGGATGGTCAGCCAATGGTGAGTCATGACGCTTTTGAAGAATATTGACTTGAAGTTCTTCATTGCTTGGGATTACCACTCTATCTTTGAATAATAATAACTTGGCTTGAGGTTCAAGAGAATAATCTGGAACTGATTCACCTCCTGCTAGTTGCTTGAGTATTTCTTTATAGTCTTTGTCTTGCCATACTTCTTTTTGAATCTTGTCCACTAAATCTGAGAAAATTTCCACTTTAATTGAGAAGAATCTTGACTCTTGAATTCCATCTTGCTTAAGTACTTGATGAAAATTATGAGGATTCTTACTGATGAAGTCCACCCCCCTCTCTGGGTATTCGTCGTCCCGACGTGACAAGGCATCTGGTAAAGTGGCCAGCCTGCCTGGGCGGTAAGTGATAGTGAAATGAAATTCTGAGAGAAATTCAGCCCAACGGGCCTGACGACGAGTAAGAACTTTGGAAGACATGAAATACTGCAAGGAAGAGTGGTCTTTCAAGACCTCAAAAGGATTGGAAAGAGAAAGAAGAAATGCCCTCCAGCGCTTGAGAGCCCAAACTATGCCAAGGAGTTCCTTGTCATGAATCTCATAGTTGAGTTCAGCTGGTAAGAGCTTGAAACTATCAAATGCAATGGGATGCTTTCCAGAGTCATTCACCTGACTCAGTACGGCGCCCAATGCATAATCAGAAGCATCAGTCTCTACAATAGTAGGTAGAGATGGATTGAAATGGGATAAGATAGGAGAAGAGGTGAAAGCTTCTTTGAGTGCTTGAAACTGACTAAGAGCTTCCTCATTGAAGATGAAAGGAGAATCTTTTTTGAGAAGGGAAGTGAGAGAAGTGATTTTTTTGGAATAATTTTTAATGAAACGCCGATAAAAATTGGCAAAGCCAAGAAAGGATTGAAGAGCCTTGATGTTTTTGGGCTGAGGCCAATTGAGGATTTGCTGAACTCTTGAAGAATCCATCTTGAGGACATCACTTGAAACAACATAGCCCAAGTATTCCACACTTGAGGCATGGAATACACACTTGGAGGCTTTGGCAAACGGATTATTGTCCCTCAGTCTTTGGAGGACAGAGGCCACATGTTTGACATGTTCCTCCTCAGAACTGGAAAAGACCATAATATCATCTAGATAAACCACAAAAAACACATCCAAAAAATCTGCAAAGATATCATTTACTAGATTTTGGAAAGAAGCAGGAGCATTGGTCAAACCAAATGGCATGACCAAATACTCATAACTACCATATTTGGTTCTAAAGGCAGTTAAGTGCTCATCCCCCTCTTTGATTCTCAGAAGGTTATATGCACCACGCAAATCTATCTTGGAGAAGATAGTGGAACCGTTGAATACAGTAAGAAGCTGGTTCATAGGAGGAACAGGGTATCTGTTCTTCCTAGTGACAGCATTGAGTTTGCGGTAGTCAACACACAAACGAAGACCTCCATCCTTTTTCTTGACAAAAAGGACAGGTGCTCCTGTTGAAGAGGAGCTTGGTCTAATGAAACCTTTCTCTACATTCTCTGAAATGTAGGCCCGCAGTGTTTCTGACTCTTTATTTGATAATGAGTAGATAACACCAATTGGAGGTAGAAGACCCTCCAATTCGATATGGTGATCACAGGCGCGGTGTGGAGGAAGTTTCTCTGCTTTCACCTTGGAGAATACATCCAAATATTGGTGATAAGCAGGAGGAACAACCTTCAACACAGTTTCAATTTCTTCTGGCTCTTCCTCCTCATCCCACTGCTCCTCCAGGGATGCTTGAAAAGATAAGGGAGGAAGGTCCATATCCCCTTGAAAGAGATGAAGTGAAGATATGGCTACATCTTCTCCAACATCCTTCATCTCTTGATGGAAGTAATGACTGAGAGGGAATAATGGAAGGGATATGGACAGAAGAAGGAAGGGAAGGTGTCTTAAGTTCACCGACCAGAGCAACACTGTTGACAGCAGTGGCTAATTCATTACTAGCAGAAGGAATAATACCACTAGAATCCTTATGATTAGAATCATAGGTGATCAATCCATTTTTCCAATCAATAATGGGATTAAAATGGTAAAGGAAATCATAGCCCAATATCAGGTCTTCTCCCTTGGGTGAATCTATGATAAAGAAGTCCCATTCAAAGCTTGGGAAGGAAGGCAAGTCAACTACCCACTTGGTATAATGGGTGATGAACAAGGCAGGGGATTCATTAGAATACAAAATGAAAAGAGGAATCTTTTCAGGGAGCTCTGACAGAGTCAATGAGTACTTGAGAACAAAATTCTTTGCAATAAAAGAGTTTGTAGCACCAGAATAAATGAGAATACTATAAAAAATATCAGAGACAGAAGAAAAAATAAGAAATTTTAAAGATTTCTTGACACTAGTATTCAGAGTGCACAATTGTGCTCTTGAAGGAAATAAGTGAGAACCATTGAACACATCATGATTCCCACTCAGGCTTTTCCCTGCTTGCTAGGGAAGCCTCTTGATGATGACCCAGGCTTGTTCTGAGGTCTCTTGAAGCATTTTTCAACTGGGTGCTTTCCACCACAATAAGTACACAACCCCTCTTTAATCCTCCTCTCCTTTTCAGAACCAATTAATTTATTGTCCTTATTGAGGAGAGCAGCATGGGGCTTGTCCTTTGAAGCTTGAAATTGCTTGCCCTTCTTGTTCTTATTCTGGTGAGACCTCTTTGAAGATGAGTTTTGAGGAGGCCTAGATTGATTGGATCCAATGACTGGAGTCTTCTTCTCTTGATTTCCACCCTTTTCTTTTTGACTCTCATGATATCTTGTGTCTAATTCTAAAGTGACATCCATAAGTTCTTGAAGAGTATCAAAAGTTCCAGGGTGAGAAGCCAACTGATCCAATAATCTTGATGCCAATCCTCTTCTGTAAACATGGATATAAGCTCTTTCCCCCCAATCTCCAATTCTTGAGATTAAGCTTCTGAAATCTGCAATGTACAAGGAAACATGACCACTTTCCTTCATCCTCAAATTGTCCAATTCTTGTTCAGCTTTCCTGACTTCATTGGGGTCACCAAACAGAGTGAATAATTGAGATTCAAATGATGGCCAATTATTGAGGAGGTAGGAAGGGTCTTCATTGGAAATATTTGAGAGATAGGGTTCAATCCACTTTCCAGCTCTACCAGTGAGAAAAGAAGTTGGGTAAAGAGCTTTCTTCCTGTCAGAGAAGAAATTTGCTGGATCATTATGGAAGATTAATTGACAGGATTGGTTAAAACCTCTCAATTTATGAGCTTGAGTACCATCAAAAGAATCAGGTGCCTTCATGGATGGAGTCTTGAAAGCAGGGGCTTTGGAATTGTCCCTGGGAGCAACTGCTTGAGTGAGTTGCCCCATGAATTGAGTCATCTGCTCCATCATCTTGAGGAAACTTGGATCAGTTTGAGAGACAAGAGGTTGACAAGAAAGGGCTAGATTAGATCCCTGAGGCACCTCTGCAGCATTTGCCAAGGCATCTGCCACTTCAGTTTCCCCAGAATCTTCCTCTTCCACAGACTCTTCCCCCTCTTCATCTTCAACTTCCCCTTGTCTTGCTCTTGCACCTTCAGACATGCCAGGGTAGCCACCCAAAAGTCCAGAGAAAGATCTTGATCTTCTAGATTTCATTCCACCTCCTCTTGAGGGTGCTGCTCCTTCCATTGGTGGTCCTCTGTCCAAATTTGCACTCAGTTGATGAACTGATGGTGTGCGGTCAAGAGGAGCCCTTGCTGTAGGAGTGAGAACAGCTTGAATTCTTTGGGATCTAGTATTTTTGGCTGGGGGACTATGCTGAACTGGCATTTTGAATAAAATGAAAGAAAACTTGATGATACTTTGAATAAAATAAGGCTTGACCAAAACAATCAAATGAGAATCTTGATGAACTTGAGAAATCAATCAATAGTCTTGAAGTGAATCAATATGAATAAATCTTGAAGAGTGAAGATGACAAAGTCAAATTCTTATGAACAATCAATTTCAATCAATAAGTCAAATCAAGTCAATCAAAATCAAATCAATTAAGTCTTGAGGGTTTCAATCAATATCTTCAAAAATCAATTCAATTTTCTTGAGGAATCATATTCAAATCAATAAATCAAATCAAATCTTGAGGATAAATCAGCTATCTTGAGGAATCAAATCAAGTCAATCAATCAAATCAATCAAAGTCAAATCAAAGTCTTGAGGTGAAATCAATGTCTTGAGGAATCAATCAATAAGTTTGAGAAATTTCAAAACCAAAATCACTGAATACCCCAAATCAATGAAAATCCCTGAATGATGAATCAATTAACCCAAATAATTCCACTCAAATAACCTAATAAAACCTGAATTAAGACAAAAAGAGAAATGAGAGTGATGAAGAATAAAATGGAATGGTCAGAAAAATTTTGAAATGAGAGAAAGAATCAATTTTCATTTTGAATGAAATGAATGAGATGAAAATTGATGAGAGAGAAAAAATCATAGAAAATCATAAAAATCATAAAATCATGAAAAGGTCATAATTGAAGAATGAGAGAGATGAATGAAAGAAAGAATCAAATATGAGTTAATTAATTTAATGTCACAGGGGCTCTTCGAAGTGAAGAGGGCCTGGCACTCAGTAAACTGGGACTCACTTATGGAGTGCTCAAAGATATGGTAAGAAGGAGTACACTGAAGAGTGTTAAAGATAAATTGCTAAAAGAATAAATATAAGAAAAGCAGCAACAAGAGTAAGAGTAAGAAATAGAAGAGCCAACCACAAACAAGTCCAAGTCTACTGTTTCAACCTGTCAGAATGGAAACAGAAGGGTTAATAAGGATATGGCCACCCAACTCATACTGTACAGGCGAAGAGAGAAAAGGCAAAGACTAACTTAAAATTAAATAATTATAATACCCAATTATAAGGATAAGAATAATTATAAAATAATAAATAATTAAATTAATTAACTGGGGAAAAGTCCCCAGGGGGGAGAAAGAGGGGCTGGTATATGTGAGAATCACCAGCCCTGATCCAGAGGAAGAATTTTCATGAGAGTAATTGATGATTGAATTGAGTCTGGCCAATACAGGTCCTGTACAGCTGTACAGAACCTGTACAAGAGGTGTGGTGTATTTGAGTGATCATACAGTTCCATATTGGTGTATTGAAACTGTATTGGGTGAATCCAACCTGTACAGGTATTGACAGGCTGTATTGATGTACCAAGCTGTATGCATGTTTCAGAATAGAGATTGCTTAAACTGAATGCTGATGCAGATACTGGATTTGCTGGTTTGGGGTGTTTGAGTGGGTGTATGAATGAATACCCTTACCCCTGATGGATGGTTGTTACACACTCATCCTGTGGAAGTGGGCTGGTGCATTTTTGATGCCAAATGGCATCCTGGTGTACTCATATATGCCCATATGGAATATTATTATGAGTAATTTCATGGAGTTTGGTTTAACTCCATTTTTGTGGAAGCCTTTCATACAATCCATCTTTGTTATGTATTTGGCTTTTGCCAGTTTATCCAAGGCATGAGGTATCCTGGGTATAGGATACCTGTCTGCTTTAGTGTAGTTATTCAGAGCTCTGAAGTCTCCACACAGTCTAGACTTGCCATCATGCCAGGTGATTAGGACAGGAGTGGTTATTTCCACTATTTCATTATGGCCAATCTTCCTGATGACATCCATGTCCAGGAGTTCATTGATGTGTTTTCAATTTCTTTCCTGGTTTCCAGGCTTGCTGGATAAGGAGGTCTCCTAAGCATGGGTGGATAAGGTCTTTCCACTTTCAGATATAGTTTTATATCATGGCCTTTGATCTTGCCTAATGGTTCTTCACCAATGGCAAATGCTGGTCTGTTCTTTCTCAGCATCTTCAGTAAACTTATTTTTTGTTTACTGGTGAGGGTAGTGCTAAACTGTCCCTCTCTGAATTCATTCAGAAGTTCTGCTAGTGGATCTTGAGAAGATACATGGTATATATCAAGTGGAAATTTCTTTTCCTTGTTGGTACCAATGGTAAGGTGCCTATTTTTACTGTTGTAAATATCTATGCCATACATCCTCTGGTAGTCTGTTCCCAGTAAGAACCCTTGGATGTGGGCATCATCAATAACTACAAGCTCTGGATTGAGTCTGATATTACCCTTCCTGTGGGGTATAATTATCTCTTTGATAATTGTACCAATGGAAGTCATCTTCCCTGAGGCACTTTTAAAGTTCTTTGCTTTGGTGGGCAAGAGCTGTTTTTCCCAATTTGGGAAATGGTTTTCCAGATAATTTCTGGCCACTATGGAGCAGTGTGCCCCACTATCAATGATCAATGGATGTTGAGCATTGTCAATACAGACAGTCATTTTAGTGGCTGTTCCATGTATTTATGACATCCCTTTGGTTGGTGTAACCAGGAATGTTTGTGCATCTTGTGTGTGTTTGCACAAGTTTTTATTGGCAGTATCCTGTGGCATGCCTGCTTCCAGCTGTATGTCCTGAATTTCTAGTGGGGTTTCCTCTTGGTATTCTACTAGAAATTCTTCCTTTGGGTCTTGGTCATCATCAGATAGTTCTCTGATGGCATCACCCATAGAGTCTGATTCAGAATCCTCTGTTGGGGATTCCTCCTCTGGGACTTTCTCAATGGCATAGACTTTTTTCTTTGCCTTTGGGCAGTTGTTAGCATAGTGGTCTGTTGAACCACAATTATGACAGGAATTTTTCTTCTTTGTCACTTCTGCCACTCTTTCTTTGTGTTTGTCTTTAAGCTCCACCCTGAAAGGTTGTTTCTCTCTGAAACTACTGCTCTTATATGGGGTGAATTTCCCTATATTAGTTCTTTTCCTTACGTCTTGTAAGGTATTAGAAATGTCATCTAGAGTGCAATTTTGGTTGCATCTGCATTTTACTGCATGCTTTAGTTCTCCTGGCAGCTGTGTCAGAAGTTTGTGATTCCTCATTTGGATGTTCTCTGAGGATCAATGGCTTTAAGTCTCTTAGACTGTTTAAGACACCACTCATATGGATCTTTGTCCACAGATTATTTGTCATTTGCAAATGACATGATCTTTTGCCATATCCAAGTACCATTACTGTACTTTTGGATGATTTGACTCTTCCACCATGGCCAGTTTCTTCTGCCATGGATTTCTTTCATTTCTGTATACCATATACTAGCATGACCTTTGAATGCTGTATTCAGTCTAGCAGTAATCCAGTAATCTGGTATGCTTGGTACAGCAATGAAGAGTCCATCAATATAATCTATGAGTTCCATATGATCATATTCTCCTGTTCCAGAGAATATGGGCCAGATTGAGGCCTCAGGAAGCTGTTTCAAGGCTTTCTTCTCTGAATACGACATGCCATCTCCATCCTGGTATTGTGATGGAGATCTTGCCTTATTCATTAACATGGCATCTGGTTGATATGGATTTTCCATAACTTGGCCTTGTGGTTGGGGCTTCAAGTTATGGTAGACATTAAACAATTTGTTTATTTCTTGGTCCAGACAATCCCTGTCCCTTCTGCTGTGGTGTTGTTCTTCGAAGACTAGATTCAGTCTTTTGTTGGTTTCTTCAGAGGCTTTTTCTCAATTGAGCATGTCCTTCTTGAAGATTTTTAATTATTTTATCCATGGAGGCTGTTAATTTCTTCATCCTCTCATGGCTTGCTTCAAGTTCTGCAAACTGCTTTGCAGATTGCTCAGCATATTGAGACATTTGTAACCACAGTTTATCACTGCTGATGTTACTCTCAGAGGTGACAATGTTATGTTCAGTCTGAGTGGGGGTAATGTTTCTATTACTAGGACTACTGATTCTAGAGTGGTTTACAACTACTTCTGGTTCTTGTGCACTTCTTTCACCAAAACCAACAACTTCTGGATCATGGGGTCTGATTCTTTCTGCCTTTGGCTTAAAAAGGTCTTGTTTTTACCCTTGTATCCTTTTCTTTTCCTGGAAACCTCCTGGAATTGTGAAGAGTGGTGACTCTTGGTCATTGATCTGTTGGTGTCTGAATGGTGTGAAGCCACTGCAGAGCTGATTCGGCCTGCTCCTTGTGAGCCTCAAGGAATCTGAGTAGGCCCTGTCTGGGTTAACTGTTCTTCTATAGCATGGATAGTGGCTTGATTCTCCCTTATCCTCTGTGCCCTTGCCTCCAGGAGTCTGAACTGCCTGGTAGGATTCCAATCTTTGGTGATTATCATAAGGTCTTTGAAGTCTATCTCTTTGAGACAGATCTTCTGGCAACTTGCTCCAAGTTCTGCCCAGTGAGATGCCAGGTTGAACCTCTTGTTGTCCATGCTCCATTGGAATAGGTCCTTGAGGAGTTGGTGGAGCTGAAGAACTTGAGCCATGTCTTTCCAGTCCTCTGGTTTGAGGTCTCCATTGAATTGGAGTGTTAATGGAAGTGTTGATATTATCTCCCTCATTGTTTTGCCATCCACTACTGTGTCCAAGGTGTCCTCTTTCAGGTCTTCTGGTTCTGGACAAACCTTCTCTGTCCTCTGGCTGGTTCCTTTGCAAGCCAAGATCTCTGAGGTGTACAGGTGACATGTTAGTGTTTGCAAGCAGTCAAAAACTTTATGTTCTTAGGGTATTTACCTTTGACTGTGCCTTGTACAAATTTGTTGTCTGCTGATTTGGGCAATTTACCTTTAGAGGTTACAACTGGGCTAATTATAGTGATTTTCCCTGTACAACTTATCAAGGTTTGTTTACCTTTTATTGAAGCAGAATTTTGTGGTTTTCTACTCTTCTGTGTGGCAATGGGTGGTGTAAGATGTGACTATGAAACTGATGATAATATCACTATTAATCAACAGTACTGTGTCTGTTCTTATGAAATATAATAATAAAATATTATTATAACCACAATTCAATAATTAAAAAGTTATTTCTTTCACGTGTTAAGCACTACTAGTGATTTTAACAGTGAGCAAGTAATTGTCTACTAGAATCAATTACAAGAAGATTTTAATAATAAAAACTTCTTTTATTAAAATAATAGAATTATTTTAATATATAATTATCTTTTGCAAGAATAATTATAATGATAATTCTTGAAGAAAGCTAATTATAGAGAAAAACTTTAAGAATTAAAGATAAATCACTCACTAATATTCCAAAGAGCTTATTGAGAGATAAGATAGAGAGATTTGACGTGGAATTGTGTATTTTAAGGATCAAAATGGATTTATAACAGTATTACAACAATATATACTTGGATTCTATAATTTCACGTCTTTCTGATTGATTCTGAAAGATTCAAAACACTTAAGAATAGCTGTAACTAATACTTACTTGTTGGTAATAGTGATTTAAATGATAATAAGATGATGATATGGAAAAAACAGCAAGAAGAGGCTTCTTTTAAGTCAACAACAGCTCACGGAGGCGTGCCATGGAGCAAAGTGAAAAACCAGTGAGTGAGAAAACAATAAACCGTTTTGGATTATCAATTGCATCATCTGTTGTCACATAAGATTATCATAATTACTTAATTGATGCTTTTACGTGACTACCAACCCCAATATGGTTAAGAATAAAAGGAGTAACATCTGTAAATCTTCTTTTATTCCAAAATAATCATTGATTTCTCAAAGTTATTAATGTTATTGCCAATTTCATCACAGGATGTAATTACTGTGAATTTTTGAAGATTCAGTGTTTCACATAGAAGAGTCAAAAATGGACTGTAAGTAAATCTTTTAATTTTACTAGTAAAACTGTAATTTTTTTTGGTTGTACCATAGATACTACAGTTCTCCATTAGTCCTGAAAGTTTCAGAAAGATTCATTAAGAATTGTATTTTTAATGAATTTTTGAAGTTTTACCTCATTTCTATGCAGAATTGCAAATATCAGTGTTTCACTGGTTGCTATGAGGTAAATCAATGGATACAAGTCCAAAAAGGGTTTTAATTACTCTTTTGGGGTTTATCCATGGAAAGTCATTAAGAATTGACATGGTTACATGAGTCTAAGTAGCTCTTTACCTCCTTAGCACGTCAAAATAGCAGGTTATTTGCTATTTTCTTAAGTTTTACTGTAGTTGTAACATGGTAACCAAGTTCCCAAAAGGTTTTAGTTTACCAATTAGGCCAAGATCAGCCATAGATCCAAGCTTTGGAGCTGTCCACGCCTCTGAGGCCTCAGAAGTTGGGTACCCTGGCTCTCTTTGATGTCTTTTGTCCCCCTTGCCTATTTTTCACGTCAAAATAGTAATTTAAGCTTCAAGTGAGATATCCACTATGGGTGTACCAAAAGTCCATGTAAGAATACCATGATATTAAGTGCTCAAAACATGCATAACACTATTCTTAGTGTATATGTAACATGGGATTTCTCACTTTCCCATTATTTTGGTGTGAAATTAAGAAAAACAAAACTTTTCACGGATCTTTTATGTGGTATTGATGATGTGGTATTGAAGTATTTTCCATTTTACCACCTCAAAGAGTTAATTTGAGCTTATTCACTCTATGGAGCTACCCTAGGTGAATTTTAGTTCAGAATCCAAATCTGGTCTTAAATCCATGGATTTACTTACTCAATAAAAAGTTATTCATCTTTTCTGAAATTAAAAATGATGAATTTTGGATATATGCATGACTTATGAGTTATGCATAATTAAAAATTTCTTTTTAAGATAATTGTGGCCTATTTGGATATGTAAAATATACCTCAAGGCTCACAGGTGTCCACTTATTTGCTGTTATCAGGCCTTCACTGTGCCTCTTTCCTTTGCCTTTGCTGCCCTCTGGTTCTGAGGGTGTCACTGGTGTGTTCGCCTTTGGCTGGCTTTCTAGTGGTATGAAGTTATCTTCCACTGAAATAAAACAGGAAAAAAGAGGGCTTAATGTCAGTTAAGACTTCTTAAAATGCTATTTGCATGTCTAAGAATGGCCTCTGGGCTTGTATATTACTACAATATGCGCTTGTACAATGACAGTGTAATTTAATCAACAATTTCACGTCAGAAATATAGCTTACTAATATTTGGTATACTGTTTGTATACCAATATCCCACAGAATAACTTGTAATTAGCAAGTATAAACTGTCAAAAAGTGGTATTTAAGAGGGTAATTGAGTTAACAATCTGCCCAACCACTCCTAAACTGTTGGTTAATAAGTATGAGGTGTCTTAATTTAATTAAAAATTAAGACTTTATTAATGGCTAAAAGTGTTTTTATATACAAAACACACCAAAAATAAGGGTCTTGTGGTTATTAGCCATGTGACAAGTACTCTTTTTAATATGAGTATAGTGATAAATATATGAGAAATATATCTTTTAAGGAATAATTACGCCTAAAAACAAAAAACAAGTGTCAGAAAATAAAGAAAATAAGTAAAAAACTCACTTATAAGGTCCACAATGGTCAAAAAACACGGCCAGGCCCCCAAAATGTCAGGTTGAGTATATGATAAAAGTAATATAATTGTATTTAAAGCTTTTAACTATGACTGTGACACAGTAGAAAGGATTTAAAATAGATTTATGAGGATTAAAGATAGTATAACGTAAGAATAAAAGGGCTTTACTATATTAAATATAGTGGTGGTGAGCGCTGTTGAAAGCCCTGGGTGCAGGTTTACCTGTTGGATTACAATAATAAAGACTACAATACTTCTAAATTAAGAGTCTACCTGATTATTTTCCAAGAGTATAACTGTTTTCGACAGTTGTACTACGTAGGAATTCAAGAGCAGGATATGGAAAGCAATTCTGGCTGTGAAAAGCCTCCTTTTTATCCTGAAATGGGGTGGAAAGGGTGCTAGACCTTTCCATGTAGAGGAAGTGAAGACTTTTCACTCTCTGAGACAGGCTTGTGGTTTGCAAAGACCTGTATTAGCCTGTATTGGGATCAGATGTGGTTTTGAAACCATATCTGGGCAGTTTTCACCAATACAGGGTGAAAATTTTCATCTGGGGACCTCACAGCCTGATTCTGACATGTATGATGCGTAGAATTCTGTACAGTAACTGTATGGGACCCCAGTATTGACTGACATATGAGGTATTGAAGTAAAAACAAGCTCCTTTGTCTATTTGACACCTCATATTCATGATGATGGGATATTATCCCATGGTAAGGCTGTATATGATAGCAGGTGGGAATCTGACCTGAAAACAGCCATACCTTTGTCAATTCTTGAGATATCAACCTCAAAATTGGTTACGTGTGTAGCCCTGTATGTTCTCTGCACAATGGTACCTCATTTGATATGGGTATCATTAAATATGGCCAAGTTATCCCATGTACAAGATTTTTGTACATTTGCGTGGTTTAGGCAAAAAGCTGTATTGAGCTTATTTGCCCCATAACTTTTGTTCTAGCTGAGCTATGGGGAAATGGATGACAACATCAGATAGCCCTGATTGTGCTCTTTCCAAACAGATCCCACTTTAGGTGTCTCATGCTAAAACTGCAAAAGTTAGATGAGAGGTGAATGTTTTGTTCACCCTTATTTGGCCTGAATTTGGCCATAACTCAAGTAACACTGGTGCTAGCTCATTTTGGCTAGTAACATGTGATAGCCCTGGCTTAGAGCTTCATTTTAAATACCCATTTGATGGGATTAAGCCTCTCATTCTGGATTTTAGATGAGAGGTGAAAATTAAGGTTTATGCTCAGGAATAACTTTGTTATTCTTTGTCCTATGTTGATGGGACTTATATTTTCAGAAAGGGGTGAATTTCCTCTTTCTTTTGATACCTTTTGAGCTGATTTGGCTCAGCTCCATGTTTTGGTGGTATCTTGGCTATACCATTGGTTTTATGGTATTTTGGCTGTCATGCTTGTGCTCTGCTTTTGAGTCACAGGCTGAAAATCCTTTGGAACTGGGCTGGTTCATTTTTTATCCCAAATGGCCTCCTTGTATACTCATATATATTCATATGGCATATAATTCTGAGTAAGTTTATGATTCTGTATTAACTTCATTTTGGGGGAAGCCTTTTGTACAATCCATATTGGTGATGTATTTGGATTTTTCCAGATTGTCTAGTGCATGGGGTATCCTTGGTATAGGGTACCTGTCAGCTTTGGTGTAGTTGATAAGTGCTCTGGAGTCTCCACACAATCTAGACTTTCCATCATGCCAAGTGATAAGGACAGGTGTGTTTACTTCCACAATTTCATTGCATCCTATCTTTCTGATAAAATCCATATTTAGGAGTTCATTTATATTTCTTTTAATTTCCCTCCTCTTTTCTAGACTTTCTGGATATGGGTGTGTTCTAAGTATTGGTGGATAAGGTCTTTCCACATCAAGATATAGTTCTATATCATGGGCTCCAATTTTACCTAAAGGTTCTTCCCATATCACAAAATCTGGTCTAATTTTACTCAAGTTCTTTAGTAAACTGAGTTTCTGTTTACTAGTGAGGTTAGCACTAAATTTTCCTGCTTTGAATTCATTAATTAATTTTTCTAAGGGGTCTTGGTAAGATAACTGTTATATTTCAAATGAAACTTTCTTTCCCTTTTTTGTACCTATGGCCATATTCATGTTTTTACTATTGTAAATATTAATGCCATACATCCTTTGGTAGTCTGTTCCCAATAAAAAACCTTGGATGTGAGCATCTTAATAAACTCCAAACTCTGGGTTGAGTCTGATATTACCTTTCCTGTGGGGTATAATTATCTCTTTGATAATATTCCTAATTGATTTCATCTTTCCTGATGCACTTTCAAAGCTTTTTGCCTAGTTTTGCAAGAGTTGCTTCTCCCAGTTTGTGAAGTGTTTGTTCATATATTTTCTGGCCAATATGGAGCAGTGTGCACCACTATCAATGATCAATGGATGCTGATCATTTTCAATACAAACAGTCATCTTAGTGGCTGTTCCATGAAGGTATGCCATTCCTCTAGTTGGTATGACTATGAAGGTCTTTTAATCTTGTGTTTTTTTGCATAAGTTTTCATTTTCAGTGTCTTGTGGTAGGCCTGCTTCCAACTTTATGTTTTTAATTTTAAGTTGTGTTTCCTCTTGTTACTCCACCACAAATTCCTCTATTTGGTCTTAGTAATCATCAGATTTTTCTCTGATGGCATCAGAAATAGAGTCAGATTGAGAATCCTTTTCTTGTTTTTCTTCCTCTGTGTCTTTTTCAATGGAATAGATCATTTTCCTTGCCTTTGGGAAGCTGTTAGAATAGAGGTGTGTTGACCCACAATTGTGAAATTAGTTCTTCTTCTTAGCCACTTCTGCGATTTTCTCTCTTGGTTTGTCTTTATTTTGAACCCTGAAAGTCTGTTTATCTCTGAAACTGTTGCCTTTATAAACAGAATATTTCCCTATATTTGTCCTTTTCCTTAAATCTTGCAAGGTGTTGGAAATGTCATCTAGAGTTCAGTTTTAGTTGCATCTGCATTTTACTGCATGTGCTAGTTCTCCTAGAACTTGTGTCAGGAGTTTTTGATTCCTCATTTGAATTTTCATATGGGGATTGATGGCTTTAAATCTTTTAGACTGGTTAAGACACCACCCATAAGGATCTTTGTCCAGTTAGTATTTTTTATTTTCAAATTAAATGGTGGTTTGCCATATCCAAGTACCATTCCTGTAATTTTGGATTATTCAACTCTTCTTTCATGTATTTCTTTTATTTATGTGTACCAGATACTAGCATGTCCTTTGAAAAATGTATTTATTCTGGCCAACTTGAGGCCCTTGGAAGCTGTTTTGGTTCTTCCTTGTCAGAATCAGTCATTTTATCTTCATATCGGTATTGTGATGGAGATCTTTCTGTATTGTCCAACAAGGAATCTGGTTTGATGTCTTCTTGGTGGTATGGATTACACAAAACATTGCCTTGTTATTTGGGCTTGATTTTTTGGCAGGCATTGAAAAAGAAATTAATGTCTTGATCCAGAAACTCCCTGTCCCTTTTGCAGTGTTATTTTTCCTCTAAGACTTGGTTTAGTCTTTTGTTAGTCTTTTCTGAGGGTTTTCTTAGCTTAGCAAAGCCCTATTGAAGAGTTTGAATGGTTTTTTGCTGTAAGTCTGTCAATTATTGCAACCTTAAATTGTTTTCTTGGGCATTTGAAAACACTTCTTGGCCTTGCCCTTGGGACATTTTTAACCACACTTCATTTCTGTTTATGTTATTCTCAGGTGTAACAACGCTATTTTTAGTCTGAGTTGGGTTGATAATTCTATTAGTAGGACTTCTGATTGTATTAGAAGTATTTACGACTATTTCTGGCTTTTTTGAATGTCTTTTACCAAGTCCAACAGCTTCTGGATCATGGGGTCTGACTTTTTCTGCCTCTGGTTGAAAGAAGTCTTGTTTTTTCCTTTTGATCCTTTTCTTTGCCTGGAAAGTACCTGTGATTGTGAAAAATTGTGAATCTTGTTAACTGATCTACTGTAGCCTGGATGGAATGAAGGTACTGTAGAATATGGTTGGTTTACTCATTGTGAGCCTCAAAGAATCAGAGTATTCTCTGTCTGGTTCAGTTGTTCTTCTATTGCTTGGATAGTGGCTTGATTCTCCCTTTTTCTGGCTGCCCTTTCCTCCAGGGTTTTGAAATGTCTTTTGTGATTCCATCCTTTGGTGATTACCATAAGAACTTTGAAAGGTATCACTTTGAGACATATCCTCTGGAAGCCTACTCCAAGTACTTCCAAGTTTGAAGCTAGGTTGAACCTCTTGTTGTCCATGCTCCATTTGAAAAAACCTTTGACAATTTGGTGGATCTGAAGAGCTTGTCCATATCCTTCCAGTCCCCTGTTTTGAGGTTGTTGTTTAATTTGAAGGTGAATGGCAGTGTGGGTATGATTTCCCTCAGTGCCCTTCCATCCACACTGGTGTCCAGACCCTGGTCTTCTGGTTCTGAAAAGTCCTTTTCTGTCCTCTAGCTGGTTCCTGAGGTGTACAGGGGACATTTTGGTGTGTGCAAGCAGTCAAAAACTTTATGTTCGTGGGGTATTCACTTTTTGCTGTGTCTTGTACAAATTTGGTATCTACTGCTTTGGGCAACCTGCCTTTAGAGGTTAAAGCTGGGTTAATTACTGTAATCTTCCCTGTACAAGCTATCAAGGTTGGGTAAACTTGTATAGATGCAGAGTTGTGTGGTTTTCTACTTCTCTGAGTGTAAATGGGTGTCCACTTATTGTTGGTTATGAGGCTTTCACTGTGCCTCTGCCCTTTTCCCTTCTGAAATTCTGTGTCTGAGGGTTCAACAGTTGTGTTTTCTTGTGACTGGGTCTCAAATGGTATGAATTTTCCTTCCACTGAAACAGAAGTATGAGGGCTTATGTCATTTAAGACTTCTTGAAATTCTATTTTCACATCTAAGAATATCCTCTGATACAGTATATGTCTCTACTGTACCATTGTATTATTATGTATAATTGGAATCCTCAATCAAAATTCAAAAATACTGGCTTGTGTATGTTTCATTTAACATATTTATCTCAATATCTCACAGATTAACTTTTACTTAACAAGTGTAATCTTACAAGTGGTTCTGTAATGAACAATTGAAATTATCAATATGTGCAACCACACCTATGTAGCTGTCATTTACAGTAAAGGGGTCTTCTTTTTATTTAAAATGGAAAAATTTACAAGGGACTTAGTTTCTGATATCAAAAACAAACCCAACTTTGCCAGTGGTGATTGAACTATAATCAAACCATGTCAAAAATTCTTAAAAAGACACAGTGGTATAAACTATATAGAACCTGAAAAAATAATAATATATTACATTTATAAGAGTATATTCACATGAAAAATAATGATATTAGGAAAAATAAAAGAGAAAAATAAATAAATGCTGACTTTTTATGCCACAAAGTCCAAATAAACATGCCCTGGTCCCCCAATTTTTAGGTTGAGTCTATAGAAAAGCTATAAAACTAGTATATTAGGCTCAAACTATGACTGTGACATGGTAAAATAAGTTGAAAGAGGTTTTATAATGAATATTCAGGGCTTGAATATGAAGAAATAGTGGTAGTGAGCACTATTGAAAGCCATGGATGCAGCTTTATCAAACTGTTTATTATAATAAAAGACTCAAAGAATTAAGTTATCATTATACCTGGTTATTTTCCAATAATATAAATTTTTTTCACAGTTGTACTAAGTAGGAATTTCAGAGAAGGATGGGGATTCCTCTTTTGGGCAGAGAAAGGTCCTTTTTTATCCTGAAAATGGGTGAAGAAATCCTCTAGGCCCTTTCATGTAGAGGAAGTGAAGATTTTTCACTTTCAAGGACTTTTTTGGCTTTTTAAAGGCCTTTATAGTCTGAATTGGGCTCATATGTGGTTTTCAAACCAAATCTGGGAAGTCTTGACTAGCACAGGGCAAAAATCTTCATCTGGGGACCACACAGCCCTCTTCTGACATGTATGACTCATAGAATGCTTTACAGAGCCTATATGAGACCCCAGTATTAAGCTGTCCATGAGTTATTGAAGGATAAACAGTCTCCTTTGTCTAATTGACACTTAATGTTCAAAGATATAGGAAAGTATCCCACAGTAAATGTGTATTAACCCAGCTGTGGGATTTTAACCTTGAAACTGAAATATCTTTTCCTTTTTTCAAGATTTTGAGCTCAAATTTGCTTCATTTTGTAGACCTGGTTGGGCTCAACACAATGGTATCTTGTTTGATATGAGTAACATTGAATATGCCAAGGTTATACCATGTTTAATTCACATTATCCAAATATGAGTTTTTCTCAAATTCTGTATGAAATTTATTTTCACCATAGCTTTCGTTATAGATGCACTATGGGGAATTGGATGGAACTGTCGGATATTCCTTACTGTGCTCTGTTCAAAATGACCCCCTTTTAGGTATCCCACTCTAAAGCTGTAGAAGTTATATAAGAGGTGAATATTTTATTCACTCTTATTTGGCTTTAAGTTAGCCATAACGTTTGTAGTTTGGATGCTAGCTAAGTTTGGCTAGTACCATTGGATCTCCCTGACTGAGAGCTTCAATTTGAAAACCTATTTGATGGGTTTAAGCCTCTTTCCCTGTATTCTATATGAGAGGTGAAAATTAAGGTTTATCCTCAGAAACTGCTTTGAGCCTTAATAGCTTTGTTATTGTTAGTCCTATGATCATGGGACTTTTATTTTTGGAAACATGTGATTTTCCTCTTTCATTTGATACCTTTTGAGCTTTTTTGGCTCAGCTTCATTCTTTTGTGTTCTTTTACTCTACCATTGTTTATGGTATTCTGGCTGTCATGCTTGTGCTCTGGTTTGAAGTCACAGGCTGACACAAGCTTTATGTGGGAAACACCCTTCTTTGAATCTTGACCACATTACTATCCATGGCATGTGTAAGCCTAAAAAATGATATGATCTCATTAACAGAAGAAAATCAATCAGTGCCATAAATAATTACTTGACTTCACTTTAGCTCTCAAAAAGAAGAAACACAGCCATGACACCTGAATAAATTATACATCCCATTATACCAAGCCTAAATATGACATATGAGAGGGAAATTCAAGGTCACCATGAGATACTTCCCCACCAATAATTTATTATGTGACAGAAAAGGGGCTTTACAACAGGAAAATCATCTCATTCTTGCAAGTGAACTCCAAGAATATCATTTAATAACCAGGTTACCAAAAAAAGAGTCATGTGACAAATGGAGCTTGTGCAGAAAATAATTTATCACCAAACCTTAAGTCACTTCAAATATGAAAAAACTTCCTCAAAAAAAACCAAGTCACATCATGGAATCAAGAGACATTCAAGTGGAAAAAGACAGCTCCCATAGAGTGCCCCTGGGGATCCCCCAAGGTATGAATAGAGGAGCTCTTTCCTCCCAGGAATCCAGATCCTTCAAGCGCAGGAATAATTCCTCCCTTACCTAGGAAGTAGTCTAGTATATTATAGTAAATTAACTTTCTCAGTGGAAGTATAGTATTTAAAATTTCCCAGTACCTAAGCTTAGTGGAATATTATTATTAAAAAAATCATCCAGTACCCAATATTAGAGGTACTTCTCTATTAAAAATATTTTAGCCTTTGAAAAAAATAACACCATTTATCAAGATTTGAAAATAAATTACCCCTTTAAATATCAAATATCAAAGAATTCTACCCTTCAAATTTAACAAACACTATCTTGTCTTATTGTCACAGAGTATTAAAAAATATGGAACCCTTGCAAAAATTATCTTATTCTATTAATACTTTATCTTAAATAATTGACAATATCAACACTCATCAAAATTTCCAAAACATCCCAAAGAAGCTGTTTTACCAAAATTTTATCACTAAGAGGGATCACTCACACCAATTTCACCAAAAGAAAGAATTATACAGACAAGTATTTCATTAAAATCTCAAAATTAACAGTATTAATGACATTATATTTCTTCTTATATATTGAATAGATCTGATATGAGACTTCTGAATTTTGTATTATTCAGTTTTAAAGCCATTTAATTATTTTATATTTTTTGTGATCTCTAAAGAAGAGTTTTTTTCAGTATTTTAGGACGGGCAGGCAATACACCCTTTCCGCCCTTAGTTACAGGAGTTATTAGAAATTCAAAACTAGTTACCTGTTATTTCTACCTCCAGGTATTGCCTAAATTCAATTCCAAACAAGAGGATCTCCCAAAATAAGGAATTAAAATCAATCAGAAATTTAAATTTCTTTCTTTAATTAAAATGTTACAAATTGAAAGCAAACAATAATTTATTTTTATTAATAAACATAATCATTCTTGAATAAAAAAATTAGTTTTGAAAGATCTATATTTTTTAATTAAATTTTTTATTTGGGAGATGAAACAAAACTTTAATTAGATTTAATTTTGGTACAAGGTATGGATATGATACTTTGATTAAAAATCAAGTAATTTTCCTGTCCTCAAAATTTGTTTGAGGTAAAAATCGATTCAAAATAGTATGAAATAAGATTTTCAAGAGAAAACATGCCAATTCTATTGCTTTCAGCTGTATTAGTATAAATCAATAATATTCTAAAGATTGATTGTTTTACCGAAAATGAAAACTTATCCAAAAATACTCTACAAGAGATATTTAAGGCTACAAAAGAAATCTCTTCAAGAGCAATTTCAGTTGGAATTAATTGAGCAAAGAAACTGCTGGCAATTAATATAAGAACAGGGTATTTGAAATGATTGTAAAAGAGAAAACACACCCAAAAGTGACCAGAGTGAATTTGGAAACAAAGTGACAAAGTTAACAGTGATGAAACATGCTTTAATTCACTTATGGGGCAGTTCAAGGGGTAAAAATGATCATAAGAGTTACAAACAATGATTATAATGTTTTTCACATGGTTAAGAAGCTTGAATGATTCAAAAAGGGTGGTTGGAATCTTTTATTAATTGGCTTAACAGTATTTAAACTAATTATAATAGGAAAGGATTTGAACATGAAGAGAAAAGTGGGGCAAAGAAGACATTCTTTTATAGCCATCAATTCTCTTACTCCAAAAGTAAAATTTGCTGTTGTCAGTCATTGAACACACACTTACCACAGAAAAGCCAATTATGGCATCATTAAACCCAGGTTTTAGCCATTTTGGACCCTCAAATCAGCCATTACTATAGTAATACCTGATTTTAAGCATTCAAAACATATAAGAATGTGTGTAAGAGACACAAAAACCAGTTAAAACTTTTTTTACTTTTTTTCATATTAAGGGTAGTTTTACCCTCTTGGCAATAGTTAAAACTTCCCTGGTTGGTATCAAACCCTCATCATCAATTGAGACACAGACCCTGTGACTCAATTCCAGGGAAAAATTGATGAACTTTTGTGCGTACTTTGACCTCTCATGCCTTTCAGAAAGGAATTTGGGGGTCTGGCTCCCCCTTGGAGCCAATATTCCTTTTCCCTCCCAGAATCAATCTTTCCACCTTATTTTTTCTTTAATTCCTCATTATGTATTGTACTTATAATTTACATATGTAATTCAATTGAGTTTTTACAGTACACAACTGTAAAAATTGACACCTCATGTAAGGTGTGGATATGAAACTTTGATTAAAAATCAAGTACTCTTCCTGTCCTCAAAATTTGTATAAGGTAGAATTCAGTTAAAAATAGTATGAAATATTATTTTTAAGAGAAAACACGCCAATTTTATTGTTTATAACTTTATTAGTATAAAACAATAATATTATAAAAATTTATTGTTTTACCAACAATAAAAATTTATCCCAAAATTACTCTACAAGAGATATTTTAAGGCTACAAAAGAAATTTGTTCAAGAGCAATTTCAATTGGAATTAATTGAGCAAAGAACTGCAAGCAATTAATTAAAGAACAAAGTCTTTAAAAAGAATATTAAAGAGAAAACACGCCCAAAAGTGACCAGAGTGAATTTGGAAACAAAGTGACAAAGTTTACAGTGATGAAAGATGCTTTAATTCACTTTTGGGGTGGTTCAGGGGTAAAAATGATTAGAAGAGTTACAAACAATGATTATAATGATTTTTTCACGTGGTTAAAAGGATTAAAATGATTTAAAAATGGTGGTTGGAATCTTTGATTGATTGGTTTAACAGTGTTTAAACTAATTAATAAAAGGAAAAGATTCTAACATGAAGAGAAAAGTGGGGCAAAGAAGACATTCTTTTATAGCCATCAATTCTCTTACTCCAGAAGTAAAATTTACTCTTGTCAGTCGTGAAAAACAGTCTGACAACAGAAAAGCCAATTATGGCATCATTGAACCCTGGTTTAGACCAAAAAAGGCTGGTTTATGCCATTTTTAGCCATTTTAGACCTTTAAATCAGCCATTACTATAGCAATACCAGGCCTAGAGCCTTCAAAACACGTCAGAATGTGTGTAAGAGGCATAGAAACCAGTTAAAACTGTTTTTACTATGATTGTTTTATCTTAAGGGTAGCTTTACCCTCTTGGCAACAGCTAAAACTACCCCAGTTGGTATCAAAACCTCATCATCAATTGAGTCCACAGACCCTGTAACTCAATTCCAGGCCAAAAGTGATGAACTTTTGCGTGAATTTTGACATCCCATGCCTGTCAGCAAGGATTTTGGGGGTCTAGCTCCCCCTTAGAGCTAGAGTTCCTTTTCCCCCCCAATTTATTTTTCCTTTAATTCCTCATCATGTATTATACTTATAATTTACATATGTAATTCAATTCAATTGTACAGTATAATACAGTAATAATTGACACCTCATATGTAAATCAAAGTTCACTTATGTAATACATGCGCACATTTTGACATTTCAATTGAATTCAATTGAAAATACTTCAATTCCTCATAACTTCTAAACTAAACACAACACCTCAATTTTAACACAAAAATTGATGGTTAACAACACATGTGGTGTGAATTAAATTAAGGTTTTGAGGATTTTCAACTTTTTGTATTGAAAATACTAAAAACTTAATTTAAGCTTATTTAGAGTTGAGTTACAAGAATTTCACTCAGAGGTGACCCCACCTGATTTTTTATGAGGGATCCAATGGTGAAATAATTTTTATTTATTTATTTATTGGATAAAAAGTTATAATAAATTTTATTTAACTTTTTTCCAAATTTATTTATTTTTTCACAATTTTGTTAAAATTTCATTTTTACTTAATTTTTTCAAGTATAAATGTAATTTTATACTTACAAAATTCAATGTATTTTTATTTTTAAATTGTAATTAATTTTTTATTTTTAATATAATTTTATATTTATATTTTAATTCTTATTTCAATAATATAAATAAATTTATTTTATTTATATTAATATGTTATTTTTATATTTGTGGTCTTTTGGGTATATGAAATTACCTCTAAGGCTCACATTCCCTCCCCCTAAAAAAGAATATTACTTTGTAATATTGGTGTTTCTAGTGTGTCTGAATCTGCTGAGGAGTTTGGTAGCTTCTGGTATATCTTTTTCTTCTAACCATTCATCCTCACAAGTTGGGTCACTGTACCTAACAAGGTATTCCCTTACTTTTTTGGTTCTTAATTTCCTTTCTTTAAGAACTTTGGTAATGTTCTTAGTACCAGATGTCTCAATAGGAGGTATAACTTGGGGAATCTTATTCCTCAAGGGAAATTTCTCAGCATCACTAGATTTGTATGGCTTTATCAAGCTTACTGGAAATGTAGGGTGCTTATTGCTAAGATCTTCAGATAATTCTACTTCAACAGCATTTTCTCCATGGAGGGCCTTAATCACAAAAGGTCCTGCAAAGGAGTCTCTCAACGTTTTACATCCTTTGATGTTATTGAAGTTAGTGGTGGATACAAGAACTAGGTCCCCTACTTTGAAATCTGGAGTTGCATGTGATTTATCCCATTTATCTTTAGCATATGCAAAAGAGTCTTCCATGCATCTTACTGCATGCTTTCTAGCTTTGTCTAGCATTCCTTTGAAGCTAGTAGCTGTGGGATGTATTTCAATTAAGTCTTTCCTCAAGCAATCTTGGGGTAATTTGGGGTTCCATCCTTTTTCTAGAATAGCAGGAGTCTGATTGGTACTGGCATGGATTGATGTTTTATATGCTAATTCCAGTGCTGGAAACAGAGTACACCAATCATGGGTAAATCCATCACAATCTTTGAATTCAAGGCCATATGCACAAAATCTTCTCACCATGTCCTCTAAGGTTTGGATCATCCTTTCAGCCAGGCCATCAGTTTGTGGGTGGTAGGCTGTAGAGAAAGACAGTTTTGTGCCAAATAATTGGTGAAGATTCGTCCATAGAGCTGAAGTGAATTTGGGATCTCTATCACTGATGATATTTGTAAATATCCCAGTCCATGACACTACTCTATTCCATATCAGAAGAGCTGTATCCATGGTTGTATCATCTTTGTGACATGGTAAAAAGATTGGAGTTTTACTGAATCTGTCCACAATTACTAGGCAAGCATTATAGCTCCTGTCACCTGCTGGTGGTAGGCCAGTTACCCAATCCATATGGACAATTTCCCAAGTTCTGTTTGGTTCTTGGATTTTTATCATATTTCCAAGTCTTTTGCCTGTGGATTTATTTGCCTTTTGGCATCTGTCACAGGTTTTGCAATACTCTGCAACATCTTTCTGCCACATTGGCCACCATATGCAGGTCTTTACTTTTTCTCTTGTTCTGTCTTCAGACAGATGTCCTGAAAAGGGACTATCATGGCATTCTTTCAGTACAAGATTGATTAATGACCTGTCTACAACTGTCATCACACATGTCTGCTTGGTTCTGTGGTAAATTATACCATCCAGTAGGTGAAATCTTCCTTCATCATAAGATTTTCTCCATACTTCATCCAAGGCATGTATTAGAGAGTTGTCTTTACAGTCTTTGTTAAGTAATTGGCATAAGATGCTACAGTTCTTATCTTGGGTGTAACTACTTCTGACTTCTTCAAAGAAGGTGGTGCTCAAATCTGTAACACTTATTCCTTCTATTGGAATTTGTGGTGAAGCTTCTTCTGGAACATAAGCAGGATTATCAATATTATTTGGTAATGGCTATCTGCTTAGTCCATCTGCATTCTTATGAATATTCCCATCCTTATGAACAATAGTCATATTGCCTCTGTATTCTTGTATGGCTATTTGCCATCTGAGCATGTGTCTGTTGGGTGTTTTCATGTTCAAAAGTGATTTGACAGCTGTACAATCTGTTATCACTTCAAAAACACATCCCTCTAAAAAGTAGTTCAATTTTTCCAAGGCCCAGACAAGGCATAGACATTCCATTTGATTTGCTCCATATCTGGCTTCAGTTGGTTTGATTTGCCTGGATATGAAACATATGGGTCCTTCTACAGGCTTATCGTTTATGATCTGAACTTGGTGAAGTGCAGCACCCAGTCCATCCCCTGATGCATCAATATACAGTTTGAAAGGCAATTTAAAGTCTGGCATCAGTAAGAGTGGAGCAGTGGTCAATGCTTCTCTTAGAGACTCAAAAGCTTTGACTCTGTCAACAGTCATCTCAAACACTGTGTCTTTGTCACACAACTTATAAAGTGGTCTTGCTATGGATGCAAAATCTTTAATGTGTTGCCTGTAATATCCTGCAAAACCTAAGAATGACTGAATTTCCTTCTTATTCTGAGGCATGGGTTTTAACAATACTGCTGCAACTTTGTTTTTGTCAATTCCAAGGGACAAACCAGATACAACATGTCCTAATGCTTTAAGTTCTTTAAATCCAAAATGACATTTCTTCAAGGAGATTTTCATGTTTACTGATTGGATTTTTGTCAAAGCTCTTGATAATCTGTACATGTGCTCCTCCCAAGTCTTTGAACAGATAATAATGTCATCAATGTAAATGATTAACCATCCCTCTGAGAGTTCTTCAGGGAATATTCCATTCATCATTCTTTGGAAGTGTGAAGGTGCATTTTTGATACCAAAGGGCATCCTTAAGTATTCATACACTCCACAATGAACAATAATTCTCAAGTATTTTCTTGCTCTTGGTGTTACCACATTTTGATGGAATCCTTTAAGGGCATCCATAGTGGTTATATACACTGCTTGAGATATTTGAGTAAGGGCAATTTGGATTTTTGGTATTGGGTATCTGTCTGGGACAGTGTAAGTGTTCAGAGCTCTAAAGTCCCCAACCATTCTGGATTTACCATTATGCCACGCCACTATAACTGGTGTAGTTATTTCTACTTCCTCATTGTGGCCTACTTTTCTTATTACACCAAGGTCCAGAAGTTCTTTGATATGAATTTCTAGAGCTTCTCTTGATTTTGGACTTGCTGGATAAGCAGGTCTTCTTAAAAGTGGTGGATAAGGTCTCTCAATGTTAAGAATGATGTCAACTTCATGACCAATAATTAATCCCAGGGGTTCTTTGTCTGTAGCAAATGATCCTCTGTGGTCATACAAAAGGGAAGAAAGTTCATTTTCTTGTTTATCAGTCAGATGAAGGCTTATTTCAGCCTCATTTAACTGTTCAGACTTGAATTTCTCTAACTCTAAGTTGACTGGTGATACTTTGTTTACTGTAATTTGTATTTTAAATGGTAAAAAGGCAAATTTCTGGCGCTTATTTTCCCCAATTGTAAAGTATCTGTCTTTGTTATTATATAAATCTATCCCATACATGATTAAATAGTCATTTCCCAATATAAAATGGGTACTAGAGCAATTTTCCATAACAAATTCAACTGTGATCCTTCAATTCCCATTTATGTGTGGGAATATGACATTGGTCTCAAAGATTCCTAATGCTTTCATTGGGTTACTTGCACTGTTGAATTTTATACCATCAATTGGTAACAATTGGTCTTCAAAATTTGGTACACAAGTCTTAGGAAAAGATTTTCCAACACAAGAGCAGAAGGCTCCTGGGTCAAGCAAACGTTTGGTGGGCTTGTTGTCAATCACCAATTCTGTTATACAGGAATTACCAGCTGTATAACCTTTTCCTCTGTTTGGTTTTGTCTTCGTAAGTTGTGCATCTTGAACTTTTGATAAATCAACTTGACCATTGCTCAATTGTGGTAAGTGGGAATAAGATTCCATGATGTCAAAAGTGGCATTGATATTTTCTATATCTTTTGAAGATTCAGAAAATATGGATGACTTATCATCTGAATTGTCTTCAATTATGTCTTCTTTTTCAACATCTGGTCCCTTTTCAATGTCAATTTCATTGATTTTCCTCCTTTTTGGACATGTATTGGCTAAATGGGTGGTGCTTTGGCAAATATGGCATTTTCTGACTGTATCTGCTGATTTATATTTAATATTACTAGAATTTTCTTTGGGGTTTTTGTCCACAGAATCTTTCCAAGGTGTATTAAACCTTGTTTTGAGATTCACCCTACTAGAACCAATTTTGGTTCTGGTGGTTACTTCTTCTGGTATATTGATAATATCCTCTGCTGAAGATTGTTCAGTAGTCCTGCTTTTGACAGCATGCTCTAAGTCACCTCCACATTGTCTCAGAATTTTTCTATGGATCATAAATTCTGACATGTCAGGATATAATGCTGTTAGTCTGTCCTTTTGTTGGCAAAACCATGGTAAAGCTTTGTCTTTATCAGCATTAAATTTGGCAGATTCAAAGGCTGTTTCAACTTTAAACCTCCAAGCATCATTTGCCCATTTGTTGATGATTTGGGTTTTCCACCAAGTCCAACTCTGGTGTCCATGTGCTTGTCTTATTTTGATGTACCATCTGTGAGCTGATCTGGTAAACAAGGTGTTAAACCTGGCTGTTACCAATCTGTCTGGTAATTCAAAATCCTCTTTGATCATGTCAATACCTCTAATGAATTCCATATGGTCATACTCTCCTTCACCACTGAAGTGAGGCCATTCTTTAAGTTTTGGAACTTCTTTCAAGAGTGCTTGGCCCATTTATGGTTCCAAGTTATGAAAAGAAGTAGATAATTCATTTTTTAATTGTGAATTATCAGGATCCAATACTTGTGGATCTGAAATTCTTGTGCCCTCATTTTGATTTAGAGGTGTAGACATTCTTGGTAATGTATTCAGTATTTGTTCAATGTCATTCATTTTACTGTTGCTACACCTTTGGGAATTTCTGTATTCATGTTGGAAGGTTTGTATTAAATTTATTACTTCAATTTTATACATGTCTTCCTTATGTGTCAGTTCTTGCCATAACTCTGTCTGTCTTGTATTATCAGCAGTGACTTGATTCAATTTCATTGATAATTTTGATACTTCTTCTTGTGAAGCATCAAAACACTTTTTCAAGGCAATGGTATATGTCTTTACTTCAGTAAATGAATTTGAAATGTCATCAAGGACTTTCTTGTTATCTGTCTTGATAATATTTATGGCTTGTTTAATTGTTGTTTCAATTATGTCATCAATATTGAATTTAGAATATTTATCTGTTAATTCTTTAATAATGGCAGATTGTTCATTTATTTTATTAGAAGAATTATCATTATTGGAATTTTTAATTGTCCTTAAAACTTTTTCAAAACACATAAGTGTTTCATTAATTTGGCACAGACTCAGGTTGTTTGTTTTAATGTTGTTACAAATGGTTTCATTTTTATCAGAAAGATGTTTTTTCACGTCATTTATAGCATTATACAACTCTGGGATGGAATCAAATATGTCAGAAATCATTTCTGGAACCTTAATCTGGCTTCCTCCTTCTTCTGTAACTCCATCATGGTTCTGGCCATCTGAAATAAATTTTCCATGGCATCCTGTTGAATCTTTGGGATTCTGTAGCCCTGTCTGTAGGGTTTTGGGGCTGGTGCCTTCCCTTTGCCCTTTTTTGGAGTTTGTGGCTGCTTTTTCACGTTGGAATTGCTGCTGCGGGCCACTGGGGCTGTTTTTGGCACTGGTTTGGCTGGTGGAGGGTTGTTTTTCCTCCATTCTAGTGTCAAAAGCATCATGTTTTTCTTCTCCATCAATGGATGCCATCCATTGAGCAATTTGCAAGTGTTGGGATGGCCCAAGAATTTTCTTACTGTCAGGTAAGAATTAATGCAGTTCTTCCACAGGTCTGCAAGGATCTGGTACTCCTTGAATTGAAGTGCATTGTTGTATGCACTGTGGCTGGCTTTGTATATGTCCACAGAGGCTTGTTGTGGCGGTGTCAGCTCTTTTTGAAGGTAAAATGGTATTATCAGCTTCAGAATGACCCAATTTAGTTGTTTGGAAGTCATCAACTGACCCTTTTCCTTCTGTACCTGGTTGGCCTCTGCCATAATCACGTCTATTACCTTTTTGGGAGCTGCTTGAGGGGTTGTAGCTGGCTCCTGACCTGGTTGAAGGCATAATTATGGTTTAAAAAGGCTTAAAATAGTATTTTTACGTCAAGAAACTTACTATTGGCCAAATTCTTAGCTTTCTGAAGAGTATTACTTATGTCCAAGTTAATTAATTCAGAAGATATTGGTTCAGGTTGATTATTTTGAGTCACAATTACAATACTATTATGGTCTGAATTAATAGTGCTTGCAGGAACAATGCTGGTGACTGTTGAGGCTGTTTCAATGTTTTCTTGTCTTACCACGTTGTCAGACACTAAAATTAATGAAAAAGCCAATTAATTAAGTAAAAAAAAGGTTATTTCAAAAAAGAAATAAAAATATAAGCCTCACTTATAATATGAAAAAAAAGTTATTTTTTATGGATTTTTTGAATTATAAGTATTTTTTATATGTTTTGAAATTTTTCAATATTAGAAAAAAGATTTAAAAAGAGTAAAAAAAATATGTCACAGGTAAAATATCACGGCTGGGCCCCCAAATGTAAGGTGTGGATATGAAACTTTGATTAAAAATCAAGTACTCTTCCTGTCCTCAAAATTTGTATAAGGTAGAATTCAGTTAAAAATAGTATGAAATATTATTTTTAAGAGAAAACACGCCAATTTTATTGTTTATAAGTTTGTTAGTATAAAACAATAATATTATAAAAATGTATTGTTTTACCAACAATAAAAATTTATCCCAAAAATACTCTACAAGAGATATTTTAAGGCTACAAAAGAAATTTCTTCAAGAGCAATTTCAATTGGAATTAATTGAGCAAAGAACTGCAAGCAATTAATTAAAGAACAAAGTCTTTAAAAAGAATATTAAAGAGAAAACACACCCAAAAGTGACCAGAGTGAATTTGGAAACAAAGTGACAAAGTTTACAGTGATGAAAGATGCTTTAATTCACTTTTGGGGTGGTTCAGGGGTAAAAATGATTATAAGAGTTACAAACAATGATTATAATGATTTTTTCACGTGGTTAAAAGGATTAAAATGATTTAAAAATGGTGGTTGGAATCTTTGATTGATTGGTTTAACAGTGTTTAAACTAATTAATAAAAGGAAAAGATTCTAACATGAAGAGAAAAGTGGGGCAAAGAAGACATTCTTTTATAGCCATCAATTCTCTTACTCCAGAAGTAAAATTCACTCTTGTCAGTCGTGAAAAACAGTCTGACAACAGAAAAGCCAATTATGGCATCATTGAACCCTGGTTTAGACCAAAAAACGCTGGTTTAAGCCATTTTTAGCCATTTTAGACCTTTAAATCAGCCATTACTATAGCAATACCAGGCCTAGAGCCTTCAAAACACGTCAGAATGTGTGTAAGAGGCATAGAAACCAGTTAAAACTGTTTTTACTATGATTGTTTTATCTTAAGGGTAGTTTTACCCTCTTGGCAACAGCTAAAACTACCCCAGTTGGTATCAAAACCTCATCATCAATTGAGTCCACAGACCCTGTAACTCAATTCCAGGCCAAAAGTGATGAACTTTTGCATGAATTTTGACATCCCACACCTGTCAGCAAGGATTTTGGGGGTCTAGCTCCCCCTTAGAGCTGGAGTTCCTTTTCCCCCCCAATTTATTTTTCCTTTAATTCCTCATCATGTATTATACTTATAATTTACATATGTAATTCAATTCAATTGTACAGTATAATACAGTACTAATTGACACCTCATATGTAAATCAAAGTTCACTTATGTAATACACACGCACATTTTGACATTTCAATTGAATTCAATTGAAAATACTTCAATTCCTCATAACTTCTAAGCTAAACACAACACCTCAATTTTAACACAAAAATTGATGGTTAACACCACATGTGGTGTGAATTAAATTAAGGTTTTGAGGATTTTCAACTTTTTGTATTGAAAATACTAAAAACTTAATTTAAGCTTATTCCGAGTTGAGTTACAAGAATTTCACTCAGAGGTGACCCCACCTGATTTTTTATGAGGAATCCAATGGTGAAATAATTTTTATGTATTTATTTATTGGATAAAAATTTATAATAAATTTTATTTAACTTTTTTCCAAATTTATTTATTTTTTCACAATTTTGTTAAAATTTCATTTTTACTTAATTTTTTCAAGTATAAATGTAATTTTATACTTACAAAATTTAATGTATTTTTATTTTTAAATTGTAATTAATTTTTTATTTTTAATATAATTTTATATTTATATTTTGATTCTTATTTTAATAATATAAATAAATTTATTTTATTTATATTAATATGTTATTTTTATATTTGTGGTCTTTTGGGTATATGAAATTACCTCTAAGGCTCACACCTCATATGTAAATTAAAGTTCACTTATGTAATACATGCGCACATTTTGACATTTCAATTGAAAATACTGAAATTCCTCATAACTTCTCAGCTACACACAACACCTCAATTTTAACACAAAGATTGATGGTTAACACCAGATGTGATGTGAATTAAATCAAGGTTTTGAGGATTTTCAAATTTTGTACAGAAAATGCTGAAAACTTAATTTAAGCTTATTTAGAGTTGAGTTGTAGAAGTTTTACCCAGAGGTGACCCCACCTTCTTTTTTATGAGGAGTCCAATGGTGAAATAATTCACATATGCTTATTTGTAGGAAAAAAGGTTATGATAATCCTGATTTGACTTTTTTCCAAAAATATTTTAATTTTGGTATTTTTGTTAAAAATTCTTTTTACTTAATTTTCTCAGGTAAAAATGTGTTTTCACAAATTTAAAATTCAATGTGATGTTATTTTTAAATTATGATTAAATTTTCATTTTTGTGTATAAATTTATATTTATATTTTAATTTTTTTTTTTGATAAATTTATTTTATTTATAATTTAATATTGTTTTGTTATTTGTGGTCTTTTTGGTATCGGAAAATATGTCTAAGGCTCACATTCTGTCAGCCTGTGACTCAAAACCAGAGCACAAGCATGACAGCCAAATACCATAAACCAATGGTAAAGCCAAGATACCGCCAAAACATGGAGCTGAGCCAAATTGTCTCAAAAGGTATCAAAAGAAAGAGGAAAAACACCTCTTTCCAAATATAAAAGTCCCATCATCATAGGACAAAGAATAACAAAGTTATTCCTGCTCAAAGCTATTGCTGATCATAAACCTTAATTTTCACCTCTCATCTGAAATCCAGAGGAAGAGGCTTAACCCCATGAAATTTGTATTCAAATTGAAGCTCAAAGTCAGGGCTATCCAATGGTACTAGACAAACTTAGCTAGCACCAGAATTACAGAAGTTATGGCCGAAATAAGGTCAAATATGGGTGATTAAAATATTCACCTCTCATCTAACTTCTACAGTTTTAGTTTGAGATACCTAAAGTGGGGTCTTTTTAGAAAGTGCACAATCAGGGCTATCTAATTGTGCCATCCATTTCCCCATATCTTATCTAGAACAAAAGATATGGAGAAAACAAGTTCCATACAGTTTTTTGGACAAATCATAAATGTGTACAAGAAAACTTGTACATGGCATAACTCTGCCATATTGAATGATAACCATACCAAATGAGGTACCATTGTGTAGATCACATTCAGGGCTACACAATGAACCAATTGTGAGCTCAATATCTTAAAAACTGACAAAGGTATAGCAGCTGTAAGGTTAAAATCCCACAGTTTGGCCAATACAGCCTTACAGTGGGATACTATCCCATAAGTATGATTATGAGGTGTCAAGCAGATGAAGAAGCTTGTTTATACCTCAATTCCTCATAGTTAAGTCAAATACAGGTGTCCATACAGGTTCTGTACAGCTTCTGATGCGTCAGAAGCACCAGAACACACCTGTAAACTCCATTGGTGAAAGTCTTCACCCTGTATAGGGTAAAAATGACTACTTGTGGTTCTAAAACCACATTTCCACCCAATACCAGTCTGTATTGAGTGTATAGAACCACAAACAAGCCCACAGTAGTGAAAGTTTTCACTCTACGGTCGTGTGCAGAGGTAAACCACCTCCCACTACCCCAGAACAAGATAAAAGGAGGCTTTTCCTCCCCAGGAAGCTAATCCATCATCCTGTTCTTAGTATTCTTACGTGGTATAACCTCTTAAAAGAAGTGGTACCCTTAGAATTTAACACGTATAGTTATAAATTGTAATTATTGTAAGGTTTATTATTGTAAACCAACAGATAAACACTGCACCCAGGGCTATCAACAGTACTCACCATCACTAAATTCATTTAGTATAGCCCTTTTAACCATATATTATCTTAATTATCATCTTTTTTTTGTGTCACACTCATAGTTATAGTTTTTATTTGTCATTGTACAGCTATATCATAGAGTCACCTTGACACATTCCCTCCCTGTAAAAAAGGATTATTACTTTGTAATATTTTTATTGCTAGTGTGTCTGAACCTTCTGATAAGTTTAGTAGCTTCAGGTATCTCCTTTTCTGCTAAACATTCATCTTCACAAGTTGGGTCACTGTACCTAACAAGGTATTCCCTTACTTTCTTGGTTCTTAACTTTCTTTCTTTGAGAACTTTGGTGATTTTCTTGGTACCAGGAGTTTCAATAGGAGGTATATGCTGGGGAACTGTATTTCTCAAAGGAAACTTCTCAGCATCACTAGATTTATATTGCTTTACCAATGTTACTGGAAATCTAGGATGCTTATTGCTAAGTTCCTCAGATAATTCTACTTCAATTGCATTTTCCCCATGGAGGGCTTTAAAAACAAATGGTCCTGAAAAGGAGTCTTTGAGATTTTTGAATCCCTTGATGTTATTGAAGTTAGTGGTGGATACAAGTACTAAGTATCCCACTTTGAAATCTGGAGTGGCATGTTATTTGTCCCATTTGTCTTTGGAATATAATGATTAGTCCTCCATGAACCTTATTGCATTCTTTCTAGCTTTTTCTAGCATTCCTTTGAAGCTAACAGCTGTGGGATGTATTTCAACAAAATCCTTCCTTAATGAATCTTGGGGTAATTTGGGATTCTATCCCTTTTCTAGAATAGCAGGAGTTTGATTGGTACCTTCATGAATGGATGTTTTGTATGCCAATTCCAGTTCTGGTAAGAGAGTACACCAATAATGGGTGAACCCATCACAATATTTAAATTCAAGGCCATATGCACAAAATCCTTTTACCATATCTTCCAAGGATTGGATCATTCTTTCAGCCAGTCCATCAGTTTGTGAATGGTAGGCTGTAGAGAAGGACAACTTTGTTCCAAATAATTGGTGAAGATTTGTCCATAGTACTGAGGCAAATTTGGGATATCTGTCACTAATGATATTTGTGAATATGCAAGTCCATGATATTACTCTATTCTATATTAGAAGAGCTGTATCCATGGCTGTATCATCCCTTTGACATGGTAGAAAGATTGGAGTCTTACTAAATCTGTCAACAATTACTAGGCATGCATTATAACTTCTATCACCCCCTGGTGGTAGGCCATTTACCCAATCCATATGGACAATTTCCCAAGGTTTGCTGGGTTCTTGGATTTTTATCATATTTCCAAGTCTTTCTCCAGTGGATTTATTAGCCTTTTGACATCTGTCACAGGTTTTGCAATACTCTGGAACATCTTTCTGCCATATTGGCCACCATATACAGTTCTTTATCCTTTCTCTTGTCCTCTCCTCAGAAAGATGTCTTGAGAAGGGGCTGTCATGTGATTCTTTCAGTACTAGTTTTATCAAAGACTTGTCTACAAATGTCATTACACATTAATGCTTAGTTCTGCTGTAAATTATACCATCCAGTAAGTGGAATATTCCTCCATCATATTATTTCTTCCATAGTTTGTCTAAGGAATGTATCAAAGAGTTTTCTTTAAAGTCTTTAGTAATTAATTGGCATAGGATGCTACAATTCTTACCTTTAGTATATCTGTTTCTTACTTTTTCAAAGAATGTTGTGTTCATATCTGTAACACTGATTCCTTCTATTAGCATCTGTGGGGAAGCTTCTTCTGGAACATAAGCAGGATTATCAATATTATTTGGTAATGGCCATCTGCTCAGTCCATCTGCATTTTTATGAATGTTTCCATCTTTGTTAACAATAGTAATATTACCTCTATACTCCCATAAGGCTATTTGCCATCTGAGTATATTCCTGTTGGGTGTTTCCATGTTTAAAAGTTATTTAACAGTGGTACAATCTGTTATCACTTCAAAAAACATCATTCTAGGAAGTAATTGAGGTTTTCTAAGGCTCATACAAGGAATAAACACTCCATCTGACTTGCCCCATATCTAGCTTCAGTTGGTTGGATCTGCATGGATATGAAACATATGGGCCCTTCAACAGGTTTGTCATTTAAAATTTGGACTTGATGAAGTTCAGCACCTAGTCCATCTCCTGATGCATCAATTTAAAGCTCAAAGGGCCCCATGAAGTCTGTCATCAGAAATAGTGGAGCAGTGGTCAAGGCTTGTCTTAAATATTCAAACGCCTTGACTCTCCCAGCAGTCATTTCAAATACTGTGCCCTTGTCACATAATTTATGAAGAGGTCTTTCTATTGATGCAAAATATCTAATATGCTGCCTGTAATATCCTGCAAACCCTAAGAATGACTGAATTTCTTTTTTTTTCTGAGGCATAGGCTTCAGTAGCACTGCTACAACTTTGTTTTTGTAAATTCCAAGGGATAAACCAGATACTAAATGTCCCAGTGCTTTGAGTTCTTTAAATCCAAAATGACATTTCTTTAAAGAAATTTTCATGTTTACAGATTGAATTTTGTTCAAAACTCTGGATAATCTGTATATATGTTCTTCCCAGGTCTTGGAACAGACAATAATATCATCAATGTAAATGATTAACAATCCTTCTGAGAGTTCTTCAGGGAAGATTTCATTCATCATTCTTGATACTAAAAGGCATCCTTAAGTATCCATACACTCCACAATGAACAATAATCCTCAAGTATTTTCTTGCCCTTGGTGTCACCACATTTTTATGAAAACCTTTGAGGGCATCCATGGTGCTTATATACACTGCTTGAGATATTTGGGTAAGGGAAATTTGGATTTTTTGGTATTGGGTACCTGTCTGGAACAATTTATGTATTCAGAGCTCTAAAGTCCACAACCATTCTAGATTTTCCATTATGCCATGCCACTATGACTGGTGTAGTTATTTCTACCTCTTCATTGTGGCCAACCTTTTTTATTACCCCAAGGTCTAGAAGTTCCTTAATATGGATTTCCAAGCTTCTCTTGATTTAGGATTTGCTGGATATGCAGGTCTTCTCAAGAGTGGTGGGTAAGGTCTTTCAATATTAAGAATAATGTCAACCTCATGACCAACAATTTCTCCCAGGGGCTCTTTATCTGATGCAAAGGCTTATTTGTGGTCATATAAAATGGCAGAAAGTTCACTTTCTTGTTTATCAGTGAGATGAAGACTGATTTCAGCTTCATTGAACTGTTCAGACTTCAAGTTTTCTAACTCTAACTTGATTGGTGATACTTTTTTTACTGTAATTTGTCTTTTGAATGGTAAAAAGGCAAATTTTTGATTCTTATTGTCCCCAATAGTAAAGTATGTGTTTTTGTTGTTATGTAAGTCTATGCCATACATGACCAAATAGTCATTTCCCAATATAAAATGTGTACTAGAGCAATTTTTCATAACAGAAAATTCAAGTGTTATATTTAGATTTCCATTTATGTGTGGAAATATGACATTAGTATCAAATATGCCCAATGTTTTCATTGGACTACTTGAACTATTTAATTTTATGCCATCAATTGGCAATGATTAATCTTCAAAATTTGGTACACAAGTCTTAAGAAACAATTTGCCAACACAAGAGAAGAAGGCTCCTGGGTCAAGTAAAGCCTTAGTTTGTTTGTTGTCAATTACCACTTCTGTTATACAGGAGTTACCAGCTGTATAATCTTTTCTCCTGTTTGGTTTGGTTTTTATTAGTTGTGCATCTTGAATTCTTGATAAATCAAGTTGACCCTTGTTTAATTGTGGCAAGTGAGAATAAGATTCCATGATATCAAAAGTGAAATTGATGTTTTCCATATCTTTTGAAGATTAAGAAAATATTGATGATTTATCATCTGAATTTTCTTCAATTATATTATCATCTTTTTCAACATCAGGTTCCTTCTCAATGTCAATTTCATTGATTTTTACCCTTTTTGGACATGTATTGGCTAAGTGGGTGGTGCTTTGGCAAATATGGCACTTTCTGATTATATCTGTAGATTTATACTTCATATTATCAGAATTTTCTTTGGGATTTTTTTCCACAGAATCTTTCAAAGGTGTATTAAACCTTGTTTTGAGATTCACCCTACCAGAACCAATTTTGGTTCTGGTGGTTACTTCTTCCAATATATTAATAATATCTTCTACTGAAGATTTTTCAGTAGCCCTGCTTTTTACAGCATGCTCTAAGTCACCTCCACATTGTCTTAGAATTTTTCTGTGAATCATAAATTCTGACATGTCAGGATATAATGCTGTTAATCTATCTTTTTGTTGGCAAAACCATGGTAATTCTTTGTCTTTGTAAGAATTAAATTTAGAATACTTAAATTCTGTTTCAATCTTAAATCTCCAATCATCATTGGCCCATTTGTTGATAATTTGGGTTTTCCACCAAGTCCAACTTTGGTGTCCATGTGCCTGTCTCTAATTTATATACCATCTGTGGGCTGAACTGGTAAACAAGGTGTTAAATCTTGCTGTTACCAATCTGTCAGGTAATTTAAGATCTTTTTTAATCATGTAAATACCTCTGATGAATTCCATATGGTCATACTCTCCTTCACCACTGAAGTGAGGCCATTCTTTAAGTTTTGGTAATTCTTTCAAGAGTGCTTGGATGATGAAAAGAAGTGGAAAATTCATGTTTTAACAGTGAATTTTCAACATCCAATACTTGTGGATTGGGAATTCCTGCACCCTCATTTTGATTCAAAGGTGTAAAAATTCTTGGTAAGTTGTGCATTAATTGTTCAATATCATTAATCTTACTGCTGCTACAACTTTGGTAATTTCTGAACTCATGTTGGGAGATTTTTATTAAATTTATTACTTCAATTTTATACATATCTTCCTTATGTGTTAATTTTTGCCATAATTCTGTCTGTCTAGTATTATCAGAAGTGACTTGATTCAATTTCATCCTTAATTTTGATACTTCCTGTTGTGAGGTGTCAAAACACTTTTTCAAGGCAATTGTATATGTCTTTACTTCAGTAAATGAATTTGCAATATCATCAAGGAATTTCTTACTATCTTCTTTGATAATATTTATGGCTTGTTTTATTCATGTTTCAATTATGTCATCAACATTGAATTTAGAATATTTGTCTGTTAATTCTTTAATAATTGTAGATTGTTCATTTAACTTATTTCCAAATGAATTGTCATTATTGGAATTTTTAATTGTTCTTAAAACTTTTTCAAAATACATAAGTTTCTCATTTATTTGGCTCAGACTTAAGTTATTTTTCTTAATATTGTTACAAATTGATTAATTTTTATCAGAAATATGACTTTTCACAACATTTATAGCTATATACAAGTTTGGAATTCCATCTAGAATATCAGAAATCATTTCTGATATTTTAATCTGGCTGCCTCTTTTTTCTGTAATTCCATTATTGCTCTGGTCATCTGAAATACATCTTACATGGCATCCTGCTGAATCTTTGGGATTCTGTAGCCCTTGCTGTAAGGGTTTGTGGCTGGTGCTTTGTCATTGCCCTTGTTCTGATCTTGTGGCTGCTTTTTCAAATTGGAATTGCTGCTGTTGGCTACTTGGGCTGTTTTTGGCACTTGCTTGGGTGGTGGAGGGTTTTTTTTCCTCCATTCTGCTGTTAAAAGCATCATATTCTTCTTTTCCATCAATGGATGCCATCCATTGAGTAACTTGCAAGTGTTGGGATGTCCCAGGAATTTTCACACAGTCAGGTAAGAATTCATGCAGTTTTTCCACAGATATGCAATGATCTGGTACTCTTCATGCTGAAATGCATTGTTTTAGGCCTTCTGGCTGGCTTTGTAAATGTCCACTGAGGCTTCTTGTGGTGGTGTCAGCTCTGTTTGAAGGTAAAGCAGTATTATCAGCTTCATAATGGCATAATTTGTCAGTTTGGGATCCATTCACTGACCCTTTTCTTTCTGTAACTGATTGGCTTCTTCCATAATAATGTCTATAACCATTTTGGGAGCTGCTTGAGGGGTCATAGCTGGCTCCTGATCTGGTTCAAGGCATATTTTATGATCAAAACCTCAAAAATAGTAATTTTATGGCAAAAAACTTACTATTGGCCAAAGTCTTTTCCCTTTGAAGGGTATTACTTATGTACAATTTAATTAATTCAGAAGAAATTGGCTCTGGTTGATTGTTCTGAGTTATAATAATAGTGCTATTATAGTTAGAATTGGCAGTACTGGCAGGAATAATGCTAGTACCTGTTGATGCAGTTTAAATATGTTCTTGTCTTACCATGTTGTCAGACACTAAAATTAATGAAAAAAGCAATTATTCAAGTAAAAAAAAAGGATTTTTTAAAAAAGAAATAAAAAATAAAGCTTTACTTATAATATGAAAAAGTTTTATTCTTTATGAAATTTTTGAATTATAAGTATTTTTTATGGATTTTTTAAATTTTTAAATATAAGAAAAGGGATTTTAAAAGAAGAGTAAAAAATATATTTAACAGTTGAAATATCATGGCTGGGCCCCCAAAT
Organism: Austropuccinia psidii; assembly: GCA_023105745.1. Lineage (NCBI taxonomy): Eukaryota > Fungi > Basidiomycota > Pucciniomycetes > Pucciniales > Sphaerophragmiaceae > Austropuccinia > Austropuccinia psidii. Next base: position 34,174,926 of record JALGQZ010000003.1, on the reverse strand, counting down.
GTAAGGTGTGGATATAAAACTTTGATTAAAAATCAAGTACTTTTGCTGTCCTAAAAATTTGTTTAAGGTAAAAATTGATTAAAAATAGCATGAAATAAGATTTTTAAGAGAAAACACACCAATTTTATTTTTTTTAACTGTATTAATATAAAACAATAATATTATGAAGTTTTCTTTTTTTAGCAAAAGTAAAAATTTATCCAAAATTACTCTAAAAGAGATATTTAAGGCTACAAAATGAATTTCTTCAAGAGAAATTTCAATTGGAATTAATTGAGGAAAGAACTGAAGTAAATGAATATAAGAACAGAGTCTTTAAAAGGATTATTAAAAATAAAACACACCTCAAAGTGACCAGAGCGAATTTGGAAACAAAGTGACAAAGTTAACAGTGAGGAAAGATTCTTTAATTCACTTATGGGGCAGTTCCAGGGGTAAAAATGATTATAAGAGTTACAAAAAATGATTATAATAATTTTTTCACATGGTTAGAAGGTTTAAATTTATATAAAAAGGGTGGTTGGAATCTTCTATTGATTGGTTTAACAGTGTTTAAACTAATTATAAAAGGAAAATATTCTAACATGAAGAGAAAAGTGGGGCAAAGAAGACATTCTTTTATAGCCATCAATTCTCTTACTACAAAAGTAAAATTTTCTCTTTTCAGTTTTTTATAGAACTTTGACAAAAGAAAAGCCACCTATGGAATCATTGAACCCTGGTTTAGACCAAAAAGGGGCTGGTTCTAGTGATTTTTTGCTATTTTCAGCCATTTTGGACCCTCAAATCAGCCATTTCTATAGTAATACCTGATTTTAAGCATTCAAAACACATCAGAATGTGTGTAAGAGACATTAGAGCTATTTGAAACTTTCTTTACAATTTTTTTCTTATCTTAAGGGTAGTTTTACCTTCTTGGCAACAGTTAAAACTGCCCCAGTTGGTATCAAAACCTCATCATCAATTGAGACATAGACCCTGTGACTCAATTCCAGGCCAAAAGTGATGAAAGTTTGCGTGGATTTTGAAATCACATGCCTGTCAGCAAGTAATTTGGGGGTTTGGCTCCCCCTTTGAGCCAAGATTCCTTTTCCCCCCCAGAATCAATCTTTCCAATTTATTTTTTCTTTAATTCCTCATCATGTATTATACTTATAATTTACATATGTAAGTCAATTGAGTTTTTTACAGTACACATCTGTAACAATTGACACCTCATATGTAAATTAAAGTTCACTTATGTAATACATGTGCACATTTTGACATTTCAATTGAATTCAATTGAAAATACTTCAATTCCTCATAACTTCTAAACTAAACACAACACCTCAATTTTATCACAAAAAATTGATGGTTAACACCACATGTGATTTTAATTAAATTAAGGTTTTGAGGATTTTCAAATTTTTTACAGAGAATACTCAAAACTTAATTTCAGCTTATTTAGAGTTGAGTTACAGAAATTTCATCCAGAGGTGACCCCACCTTATTTTTTATGAGGAGTCCAATGGTGAAATAATTTTCATATGTTTTTTTTTTAGGATAAAAAGTTATGATAATTTTTATTCAACTTTTTTCCAAAAAAAAATATTTTAATTTTGGTATTTTTTTTTTTTGAAAATTCATTTTTACTTAATTTTCTTAAATAAAAATGTGTTTTCACAAATTTAAAATTAAATGTAATTTTATTTTTAAATTATGATTAAATTTTCATTTTTGTGTATAAATTTATATTTATATATTTTAATTTTTGTTTTGATAATATAAATAAATTTATTTTATTTATAATTTTATATTGTTTTATTATTTTTGATCTTTTGGGTATCTGAAAATACCTCTAAGGCTCACATTTGGAGTCATTATATGGTAAATATCCTTAAATTAAATTTACATAAATGAATTTCTCCTATTTTCTTTTAAGTTATTTGAAATTCTTGTGGTTGAGACTCTTTTAGAATAAAAAGGAATAAGATATTTTAAAATTCAACTTGCATCCAATCTGAGTACCCAACTGTATTCCCATCTGGCCTCCAAGCCGGATTGCAACCTTCATTGTAATCTAGATTCCAACTAGGCTTTCAGCTAATGTTCCATGCAGGAAGTAAAAATTTATCACCTAATAGAAGTTGCTCTGGTTTTTCTCATGATTATTGAGCTAATTATTTTTTGAATTCAAACAAACTTGATAAGATGAGAAATAGCTATATTTAGATTTTTTAAATGAAATCTTTAAAGTGAGGTTGAAAATTTAAAAGAGAAAAATCAAAATGAAAACATTTCAAGTCTTTCCTTTTTTTTTGAATCAACCTCAAAAATGATCAATTATCAAAAAAGTCCTCTTATGAACCATTTTGCAAAATGATAAGGAAAATCTTACTTTCACAAAACCTTTTCTTTTTTTTTCTTTGAGAAAATTCTACTTACTCAAAAAAAAATTACTCTTAGATACTTGCAATAATAAATGCTTCAAGGAAGAACAAATTAACAAAACCACATAGTAAGACTGGAAATTTGAATTGAAGCATAAAATTTGGCTAAGAATACTTTTTTCACCTTCAATTCTTTATTCAAAATTCTCCAAAAAAAATCTTAATTTAAAAATACCATAAATATTGAATCTGAGAACAGGATAAACCTTTTTGATATATTTTAAATGAGAATTGTGACCTTAATATGTTTACAAAATGTAGCTGAAATATTTCAAATCAGATTGTTCGTTATAAAATGGGCTCAAAAATATAATGCATACCATCAGTTTTGGAAGTTTATCCCCTCATTGTATAATTAACTTTTTATCTTTGGAAAGCCCTCATTCCTTTGACATAGCTGAGAATTTATGCACCTGGGCAGGTGAAGTATGCGGCCTTAGTATTTTTCTGCGGTGAAAGAAATGTATTTATTTTTTTCAACCACAATTTGGCCCGGACTTTCTTAAACAATCAACTTTTGTTATTTTGCAGAGTTTTTTTTTTTGCTTTTAGGTAAATTTTTCAACCACAAGGTCTTTTTCAAATTACAAAAATGACCAATTTATCCATGAAAAATCGTAAAAGGTCTATCAGCCCACAATCTACTGCAAAATCCAATGACTTAAACAAGTCAAAACTTTCAGCCATCGATCAAGATGATTTACCAGCTAGATTAGATGCTTCTATAAAAGTTGGCGAGGGTGAAGAAGGAATAGGTGAATTTGAAGACGCTTGGGAAGATGAATTTGAAGAAGAAGATGGTGGTGAAGATAATAATAGTCTACATTTTAATAATGATGATGATATTGATGATGATGATGACGATGAGAATGAAGAGATGATCCCTGGTGATGGAAAGTCGTTGGACAATGGAGATGATCAAGTCCGTCAGTACAAATCCAACATTCGTTCATTTGTTACTCTAGCGATTTCTTTTTCAAAAAAAATTCAAAATTGCTGATGAAAATATCACATTAAAAATTGATGGAAACCACACAGGTGGCGATCAATCGAGGTCCCCCTCTCCAACAGCTTACTTACCTCATCTACACGGATCGAAATTAGCACAAGATGAAGAGCTAGTGGTCGATCCAACAGCTTACAAAATGTTGCACAATCTCTCTATGGCCTGGCCCGCGCTCTCCTTTGATGTTTTAAGAGATGATCTTGGAGAAGAACGGTCCCGAATGCCTCATACGGCTTGCATTGTAGCGGGGACACAAGCCGAAGCCAGTGGAGATGTTGATCAAGATGAAATTATGATAATGAAGTGGGAAGGCCTTAGTCGAATGACCAAGGACCCAGATTTGGAGGAAGACGAGGACGAGGAGGATGAAGAGTCGGATGATGAGGTAGACGAAGAACCCAGCTTGACATTCAAGACTATTCCACACAAGGGCTCAGTTAATCGGATCAAGGCTCAACCACTTCCCCTACCCCTTTCCAATCGAGCACCTCGGCCACCTGAGTCTTATTTCGCAGCTTCGTTTTCGGGGACTGGGAAGGTGCATATATTTGACATAGCACCATACCTTTTTGCGCTACAATGTCCGTCCAGTGCTTTCGATCAAGTATTACCAAAGAAGCCCCTTCACTCAATTCACCAGCATGGACGTGCCGAGGGCTTTGCCTTGGCATGGGGACCCTCCACAGATCAAGCTTCATCCCTGCGGCTTTTGTCAGGCGATGTCCACTCCAAAATTTTTCTAACGGTCTCAAATAAATCTGGTTTTACTACGAATACAATGCCCTATAGTTCGCATACCTCTTCGGTTGAAGATCTGCAGTGGTCGCCATCTGAGCCGACGGTCTTTGCGAGCTGTTCGGCTGATCGAAGCTTAAAAATTTGGGATGTGCGTGTCAAGGACAGGAGGAATGTGATGGGAGTCGATGGGGCACATCCCACCGATGTAAACGTTCTCAGTTGGAACCAAAAAACCAGTTATTTAATTGTCACAGGAGGTGATGAGGGTGGGATCAAAGTCTGGGACCTGAGAAATTTGCCAAGGTTGGCCTCCGCTTTTCTGCCTCTGAATCATTGGAGCTCTCTAATTGACCTTCGAATGCTGATTTACTTGAACAGCAAGAGCCCACAACCGACTAATGGGCAAAAACATCAAGCGGTAGCTAGCTTCAACTGGCACAAGGCACCAATCACATCGATTGAATGGCATCCAACGGAAGATTCTTGCTTTGTTGCATCTGGTGCTGATGATCAAGTCACATTATGGGACTTGTCAGTTGAGGCAGACGAGGAAGAAGCTGGTAAACAGGCTTCCAAGCTAGATGTGCCCGCTCAGCTCTTGTTCTCACACCAAGGTCAAAGCCAGATCAAGGAAGTCCATTGGCATCCTCAAATACCTGGTATGGTCATTAGCACTGCCTTGGACGGCCTAAATGTGTTTGTAGTCTTTACTCATCACAGCCCGTCATCGTTGAACTACTCCAATATTGACATTCTTTTGCGTGTCACTTCCAGCTTCAAAACGATTTCAATCTGATACTGCCCAAATCTATAGGCTCTTGTGCGCGATATGTATTTAAAAAAGACCGTAGAAATGTCAATGACTGATAGTTTGTGAGCCAAAAAGTAAGGCACGTTGAGTATTCTGCTGGGCTAAGTCAAAGCCAGACAGGTCCTTGCTGCATTCCACGTAAGACCCAGTCTCCGCGCCAAAAGCAGAGTTTGGGACGGGCACTGAACCCAGGAGCGTCTTATCACGATCAGAAAGACTGAACCAGAATGCGGTCCGCAGAAGAGATCAACTGGCAGCCAACCCGCGGATGCCGGGGCGACCCAATACCGCACCAAGCGGCTGCAGCAGAAGCTGCAGGGTTGGCTTTTAACGAGTGGCCGGACTACGCCTGCGCGAGGCCCGACTTAGCACTCGACCAGTCGCTCACGCACGGACACTCCGGCTGAGAAACAGCGCGCCCGAGAGTCGAACCAGTTGCAAGAGAAAACCCGATCCCATTCCCCAAGTAAGCCATTACAGCTTGGCTTCGAGCGCCATCTTTCGAATTGACTTCTTCCCTGATACGGTGGATATCCGCAGTCAATCTGTCTCTTGAACAAACCGCTCCAAGTTGTTTCGACCTCTCCGCGAAAAATCAAACTGTCACCCTTTTTGACTGAAAATGTTTTCTATTATTCGGATTCAATGATTTTTAGTTATTCCTGAAATATTCATGACATTTTGTAAAAACTAATTTACAATTCTTTTTACAAATGAACCAAAAAACAATATTTTAAATTAACCATAAGATCATTTGATAGTCAATTCCAGGATTTAAGATCAACTAATATAATAAAATATTCATCTAATCAGTCAAAAAAGCAAGAATTAATACTTGAAAAACAAATGAAAATAAGAAAAGACCAATATATAAGAGATGTCTATGGAAATATATGTAGTTATATTGATGTTAAAAGAAATTAGAATGATGAGGTGTTATTTTAGAAGAAAACTTTGATGAGTGAAAATTTGAAACAGTTATAGGCATAGGTTTTTTTAAAGAAAAAATAATTGAAAATATTTCATTGAGAACAATGAAGAGACTAATATTAATATTAATAGTAATTTCTTAAGCTACAGGGACAAAAAGATTTATCAAGTATTTGATGGGTAAATATTAATTTAAAAAATTCCCTTACTGTGAGAAAGAGAAGTCAAGTATTAAATTTTATTAGGAGAAAAAATAGTAATATTTTGAGATAATGCAAAATATTGTTTATAACAAATAAAATAGATAAAATTCCAATATATATAATAATTGAATTGGAAGATAGGAATTATCTTACAAAAGGATAAAGAGATTAATGATACTAATAAAAGTAAAGAAGAATTTTATAGGATTCACCCTTATTTTATTGCAATTAATTTCATGTAAATGGTAGACACTCTCATTTTCTATACATTGATTATAAAGAATTATTTCCAAGTCTTGAAAAAAACTTTCTAATGTTTAAAAAATTCAAAATGAATTCCTTTTATAATGAAAAAGAAATAACTTAAAAAATGATGAAAAAAATAGGTGAGCTTCTTTAAACAACCATAATTCAATGAAATCTTAATACTTCAAAACAATTTCAAATTTTCAACCAATAAATTACTAATTACAAGAAGAAAGAAGGAAACAAAATCTTGAATTGCAGTAAAATTAGAGTTAAAAATCAAATTCAGCTTATCTATTTGTTGAAAATTTGGTTTCTTGATAGAATTAAACAGGAAGAAACTATTTCTCATTAAGATATTACTTTCATCTTGTAGGCATTGAAAAAAACATTATAGATGTAAAATTTAACTTAGGTATTCAAGATCCAGTCAAGGATTTATAAGCCTTAAAAAATAAGGGAAGATGAATATATACTTAATTTAAGCTGTAAAGAATATGATAGGATAGAAAAGTGTTTATAAATTATGGATTTTCTCTCAAAGGTAATAGTAAATTTGTAAGTCAATCCTCTTTATAAATATTTGACATAAGTTAAATGAAAAAAATCTTTTTTTAAATTCTTAAAGCTTCCTTTTATAATTTCAGCTGAAATAATATTAGAAAAATGAATCAAATCGGTAAAAAGTTTCTAAAAACTCAAAGAAATAGAGGGGAAAGCTGTAAGGTTTGTCTATGAAACTCTTGATAATAGTAGCAAAATAAAGAGTACTATGACTGTCCTCAGTAGAAATATATAATATAATGAAATATTACAACCACAAATTTAAATATAATTATTAAAAAGAATTATATAAAAAAAACAAATTTAATTATTATTATCAAAATATAATAATAAAAAATAATAATAATTATAATAAATTATAATTATTCTATTATTGTTATAGTCACTGACAGTTATAACAATAAGAAGTTTAAAGCTCTTAATGAGACAATTACACGTGGAAAATATGAATATTAACCACTTATAAATAATATAAATATTATTTATAAAAGAATTAAACACACACTGTGCAGAAATAATTCTTATAGAATAAAAATTCTATATAAAAAAACTAATACTAGATAAAAAAGATATAGAATTTTAGAGAAAACTTACTTATAATATTTATTTAATACAACAAGTCAAACAACAACAGTTATTATATTAAATAATACTTATAAGTTAAAAACACGCTAAAAATCAATAATTTTAAAGATAAAACAACTTTTCATAATAAAAATTAAGATTAAAGAGTTTTTAAGAGGAATTTGTGGATTTTAAAAGATATTTAAGATGATTAATTTTATATAATAAAATATATTATTGGTGATTACAACAATAATCTAAATTCTATGATTTCAATTCTTCAATTTTAATTAATAAAGAATAAAATAACTTAAGAATTACTTTAATAATAAGATTTTATATTTAATAAAACTTTACCTGTTTAAATTTCTAATATGATTGGATTGATAATTGATGATGGACAAAAACAGTGATGAAAAGACTCTTTTTATGTCTTCAGAGCAGCTCTCATTATTCATAATGGATATAGAGGGCATTCTCAGCTCAAAACTGAAAAACCATGCTTAAAAATAAAGTTCTTAACTTAAGGTAACTTAATTTTAATTCTAATTTAAAGGTAACAGGGTTATTTTTAACTCCATGTAACTTGAATCCTCATTTAAACTAATTATTTTAAGTTTTTAATATAAATAAACTTATTTATATTAAAGTTCATCACATGAACAACTTGAAAATAGAGTTTCAAGCAGAAATCTCTTAAACTCAACTTTTAATTAATTTTTAAAGAAATTATAAATTTCTTTGAGTTTTAATTAAAAGAGTAAATTTCCAGGCTAATTACCCAGGAATTTTATTTATAAAAGATACCTGAAATTTGATTTATATTTAGATAATATTGAATTGTAAGCTTTGTGAAATCTTTAAGCAAATCCATTAAGAATTGGATTTTTAATGAATTTTTGAAGTTATTGCTATTTTTCCACGTAAAATAGCAATACACACCAAACCTTAAGTTTTGATAAGGTTTTAATGCTTGAAACCTTAAAGTTTTAAGCTTATTTAAGCTTTTCAAGCTTAATTAAGCTTTGGCAGTTCTTACAACCTTGATTTCAAGCCTGCATATTGGGATTTACCCTTTGGCAGCTTGAAATTCCTGTCCAAATTGGGATAAAACCAGTTTAAACTTTAATGTTGGATCAAAGTCTAATCTTAAAGTTTAAATAAGGTTGAAAATCCTCCAATACAGGTGGAAAACCTTAATTGAATCCTTGCAGATCCAAAAAGTTGGGTACCCCAGCTCTATTTGGTCTTTTTCCTTTGTTCCACCTTTTTGAGTGGATTTTGCCCTTTTATTTATTTAAAGCCATACTATGGCCTTAAATCCTTTTGAATTGATCTCATGCAGGATTTAAATTCTGTATGGAAAATCCTTAGCCAATTCAGTAAATATACACCACACCTCAATTTTAACTAAAATTTTGGTAAGTTTGCATAAACCTTATGCAACTTTAAATTTAAGCTTATTTAAGCTTAAATTTAACAATTTTAAAAAAATGTTAAAAATGTTACATTAGTACTGTGAGATTCTTAAATCTTCTATTAACATAAGAAATAAGTGTTTTGGGTATAACACCTTATGGATGTACTCTAGGTTATTTTTGGTGTAGAATCCAAAAATGACATAATATTTATAACTTTATTTATCCAAAAAAAAGTTATACTTCTTTTTTATTATTTTTTATTTTTAATTCAATTAAAAAGTCTGTTGAAGACAATTTTAACTGTGTATAAAGTTATTTGTTGCCTTATGGGTATGTTATACATACCTCACAGGATCACAAAAGTCTTCTTATAGAATTTGATATCAAGTTTATGTCCTTTTGTTTTCTTAAAAAGGAAAAGGAAAAGTTATTGTTGATAAAGGCAGATTGGTATTGAATATTGAGATATGTAACTTGATGAAACTTTTTTTAAATGTTATTCCTAATTTATTTATAAAAAAGATTCATGAATTCTAATATTCCCTTTTTCTCTAATGAAAATATATTTTCTGATTATGAATAGTAATTTAAACCATTTTATTAAGATTAACTTAGATATCATCAGAAGGATCAACTTCTCTTACTATACTACATCAAATCATTTCCCATCAATTAATTGGGGAAGAACCATTTATATTATACAATTATCCTTTTTTCTCTATGCGATCCATCAAACTCTTCAATATATTTTTTGAATAACTATATTTTTCAGTTTATTATGTTTCATCCAGTATCTTATCAAGAATAGTGATAATATAATTTATTTAGGAGGTTTATATTTACTTAAAATCTTTTATACATGTATCTTATTTTTGAATCTTAAGATTTGGGGATAAAAATATAAAGTGTTATATTTTTCAAAACCTGCATTAAGGTGGCTTTTATTTTATAATTACATGTTCCTTGAGCTATTTTTTAATTTTTTGAACAAAATACTACCTTTATGAAAAGGATAATCATAATAATAACCCCAAAAACAACCTTAAGGAAAACAAAAATTGAAACAATTCAATTCATAGAGAATTTTTTTTCAAAGAAAAATAATCATGTTTATAAATAAAGTGAGTCCCTACTGTTCCAAAGAAAAAAACCACAATCTTATTGAAATAGATGAATATCTTTGTATAAAATGTATTTAATAGAATATTTTATTTATAAATAACCCCTGCAAATATTTTAAACCAATATTATTTTAAAAAAGATAAATTCAATATTACTTTGTCTGAAATCAGATAATTGAATGAATATTTCCAACAAAATCATTAAAAAAACTATACTTCATCATAGCATTACAGTAACTATACAAGCCTAAAGTGTTATTGAATTATTCAAAAATGGTTTTTATAGATTTTTAATTCAGGAACTCAAAGATTTGAATTAAGTAGGTTACTCTTCTTGTATAAGTATATTAAGGTCCTTATGAGATTGATACTTTGAGATATAGAAAACAATCACTTAGTTTCCACCCTGAGTTATTAGAGAAAGATAAAATTTTCACAAAAATAGCTCTGAATCTCCTACATTTTCCTCATAGTATGTTCAATTATTGAATATTATGATATTATAATAAATTCAATAGATATAACTCTAAGAATTACCAAAATAAATAAGAAAGAAATGAAAATATTCCTAGTTTAAAATTTATCAGTAATAAATATGGCTTAATATTATGCAATTAAAAAAATTTCATTGCAAGAACCTCTAAGTATATCTATATATGAGACCAGAAAGAAGATATTGATGGAAGAATTTATTTATTTCAAACTTAAGAATTCAAAATTTTCCACAGTAAACTAAATTACTTCAATTTATTGTATTTGGGGTTCATTTTAAATGTTTTATTGTTCAATACATGAGTTTTGGAGTGGAATTAATAGCATGAATAAATTTATAATTATTTAATCCCAAAAAATATTCATCTCAAGTAAACCTTAATTTATATTTGAATTAAAATTATGTTGTTTTGATTAAATCTAGAATAAGAATTTAGCTTAGTATGTAATTTATTTCAATACATATAAGAAATTTTGATTTTAATTGGTTTTGAGTTTTATTAATGGATTAAATAAAAAAATTGAAAATATGATTAATTTATTTTGAATTGAAATAAAATGTTTTTTCTTTGATTCTAATTTTTTTCAAAAAAAAATTGAATTTTAAAGAGATTTAATAAATTAGATAAGAAAATAATAATCAACTAAAAAAGAAGATATTAATAATTAAATTTTATTAACCAAAATTAACCTGAGAGACCTATTAATTTTAAATAACAAGAAAAGAATTAATCTATTGATTATTAATATCAGAAGAATATCTTATTAAAATTTCAATTTGATTCTTTTAGTAGTTAGACCAAGTATATAACTTAATATATTTTGAAAAGAGGATGGATATATGTGGTTAAAGATTTCAAAAATAATAGAGTTTTTGAAAAAGTGTTTTCTTGTTTCATATTAATATTTAAAAAGTAATTTAGCTAAAGCTTTGTGTATATCCCTGAAGATTTTGAATCAGTATTTTCCATCTTTTAAATATATCTGTTATTATTAATAGAGTGTTGAAAGCTGTAAATATATCAATTTTAATTCATCTCTTCATTTTTTCCTCAATTATGGAATTTATTAGTCATTTGTTTGTAAATACCATACTCCTTGTCAGGTTAAGTATATGATAAAGTGATTATAAATGTATTTAAAACTTAAAATCTGACTGTGACATGAATAATAATGCTAAAAATAATTTGATACTGAATTCAGGGATTTACTATTGAGAAATAGTGGTGGTGAGCACCGTTGAAAGCCCTGGGTGAAGATATATCAATTGGACTATTATAATAAATACTAAAATAGCTATTTTTATGATTATAACTGATTATCTTCCAAGAGTACAACTGTTGGTAAACAGTTTTACTACATAGGAATTCAAGAGCAGGATTTTGGCAAGAGAAAGGTCCCTTTTTATCCTGAAAATGGGTGAACCATTTCACTTCCAAGGGCTGGCTTGTGACTTTCACAAGGCCTGTATAGCCTCTATTGGAATAAGATGTGCCTTTAAAACCACATCTGGGCGGTTTTCACCAATACAGGGTGAAAATTTTCATATGGGATCCACACATACCTCTTCTGACGCGTATCAAATGTAAAATGATGTACAGAGCCTGTATGGGATCCTAGTATTGAACAATTCATGGAGTACTTAAAGATATACAGGCTCATTTGTCTAATTAACACCTCATATTCAGATATATGGGAATGTATCCCACATTAAAGGTGTATTGGCCTAACTGTGGGATTTCAACTTTAAAAATGCCATAACTTTGTCAGTATTCAAGATATTGAGCTCAAAATTGGTTCATTTTGTATCCCTGGATGAGATATACACAATAGTACCTCATTTGATATGGGTATCATTAGATATGGCAAGATTATACCATGTTTCATTCCCATCATCCAAATATGAATTTTTCTCAAATCCTGTATGAAACTTATTTGCTCCATAACTTTGGCTCTAGATGTTTTATGGGGAAGTGGATGGCACCATCAGATATCCATGATTGTTCTTTTTCCAAAATTACCTCATTTTAGGTATCTCACACTAAATTTTTAGAGTTTAGATGAGAGGTGAATATTTTATTCACCCTTATTTGGCTTCAATTTTGCCATAACTGCTTTGGTTTTGATGCTAGCTCAGTTTGGCTAGTACCATTAGACAGCCCTTACTGAGAACTTAAATTTGAACACCCATTTGATGGGCTTCAGACTCTTTCTATGTATTTCCAATGGGAAGTGGAAATTAAGGTTTATGCTCAGCAACTTCTTTGAGCCTGAATACCTTTTTTATTCTTTGTCCTATTATTTTGGGACTTATTCATTTGAAAAAAGATTTTTTTCCTCTTTCTTTTGATTACTTTTAAGCTGATCTGGCTCAGATTCATGTTTTGGTGATATTTTACTCTACCATTGGTTTATGGTATTTTGGATGTCATGCTTGTGCTCTGGTTTTTAGTCACAGGCTGAAGCTTATTTAGGTATGTTGATTTTTAATACCAAAGTACCTCTCTTGGTTCTATATTTGGTCTTCTCAAGATAATAACATAAGTTCTATCATGGCAAAACCCATTTAAGAGATTTTAATTTTCCTAGAATTGAATTTCTTTCAAAATACCTTTCAATTTGGAATGTGTCATTGTTTTAATAAATAATTCTGATAACAATTTTTTGAAAAAGCTCCAATTTATAATGAAATGTAATTTATCACTATTAATTGAGCAAGTAAAATGAACAAATTTCTTTTTATTTACTCCTAGATATATTACTATATATTAATTTCAATCCTTTTATTCTTGCCAAGATCCTCCTCAACCTGTGACTCAAAACCAGAGAAAAAGCATGACACCAAAAATGTTATAAACCAATTTTAAAGGAAGATGCCCACCAAAAATTGACATGAGCTAAAATAGCTCCAAAGAAATTCAAAAAAGAAGAGAAAAGTCAACAAATTTTTAATACATAACTCTCATAAACATTTGATAAATAATAACAAAGTTATCCCAGCTCAAAACTGGAACTGAGAATAAAACTTAATTTTCACCTCCCATCTAAAATCTAGAAAAAGAGGCAGAAAACCATTAAATGGGATCTCAAATTGAATTTATCAATGAGGGATATCTGATGGTATGAGAAAAATGGAGCTAGCACCAACATTACAGAAGTTAAATCCAGCTATAGGTAAAATAAGGGCTAATAATATATTCACCTCTAATCCAACCTCTACAGTTTTAAGAGAAGATACCTGAAGTGGGGAATTTTAAGAAAAATCAGAATTTGAAAATTCTAATGGTACCCAATATTATTCTGTATCACTACTAGGACAAAGGTTATTCAGAATAATAACTCAATACAGGATTCATCAAAAATCCAAATTCCAATAATGGGATTTGAAACTGGTATAGCTTTTCCATAATTAACTTTAGGCATACCAAATCAGTAACCATTGTGAGAAGTGAATCAAGGGCCAAAAAAGTAGTAAAATTTCAGTCATCTATCTGCAAAACTGACAAATATATAGTGTCTTTCAGGTCTAAACCCCACCATATTGGAAAAAAACCCATCACTGTGGGATAATGTCCCATACTAATGAGCTAAAGGTGTCAATACCAGGCCAAAGCTTGTTTTTACTTCTAGAACTCATGAAATACCTAATCAGAGGCCTCAAGAAACATTATTTACAGCATTCCATGAGTCTGAAATTTCAGAACACATATATGAGGTCCCCTGATGAATATTTTTCACCCTGAATTTGGGAATAGTGACCAGATGGGGTTTCAAAACTACATCTGAGCTCACTAAAGGCTGTGAAGGTCTATGGAAATCTCAATCCCATCTTCTGGGGTAGAAATATTAAATCCTTTTATGTGCCTTCCTCACCTTTTTAGGGATAAAAATGGCCACTACTCTGAACCAGAAAGGAATCCCCATCCTGCTCTTAAATTCCTATGTAGTGAAATTGTTCCCAAAAGGTTTACTATTGGGAAATATACAGGTATAGCTATAGCATTAATTATTTTATTAATCATTATAATTACTAACTTGAAAATTACTGCACCCAGGGATTGCAGTAGTTCTCACCACCACCATTTCAACATGGTAAAGCCTTTTAATTCTTTTTCAAAATACTTGATTATTTTCATGTATCACACTCATAGTTATAGTATTACTTTAACTATATAATAGAGTCATTCTCAAAATTCTTGGAAGGGGAGAATATCTAACAATATATGATCAATGATGATTCTCATATTATCTGGAGCTCAGAACATATTGATATATAGAAGGAAATATTTTGCACCTCCACCAAATATAACAGATTATAATTTACTTAATTAACTGTTTTTTGGTATTCCTTGTATACAGAATTATTTTTAAATCTTGAGAGTCTTAAGAAATGATGAATAGTTCTCAAATTAGTAACATAATTTGAAATTTGATCCTCATATTTAAATAAAAGCTCATGTATAAAGATTGTGAGTCATTGACACTGGGGAAGAAGTTGAGGAAATAAATTCAAATTTTAAAATAATCTTCAATTCTGTGGAATCATACAGAATTTTTTATATCATTCTTGAGTTAAGTTAAAATAAAACAAATATAAATTCCAATTGAGATATATTTTTTGGTAAATTATAAATTCTTTCCCAGATTTAGTGGATTATTAGATGAAAGTCTTATCAGGTTTCCCCCACATTTAAAAGGCTCTTATTAAAAAATGCTCATTTTTCGACTACTTCAATGATAAATAGAATACTAACTATTTTATCTATGTAGAATAGCTTATTGCATATGTATTATAACATATAAGTAATCTATATGACATATATCCCTCTCAGGATCTATAAGTGATCTAAAGTTTTTTGAAATATTGATTGTAGAAGAAACAAAGGATTTTCTTTGAAAGTATGGATATTTTCTATTATATTTTGAATTATGAGCTAATCTTGGTTTTATTAATAATAAAAGAGGAAGCTTTAGATACTGTTTTTCAATGTTTTAAGAAAGATTCAAGAATTTTCTTGTATTCTACAAGGTAATATTTAATTCATTTTGGGAAAGTAGGAACTAAATAAAAGAGCTTCATCCAATCAGAAATAATTTTACTTTGAGTATTAAATTTTCAATTTTCCACATAGCATTCAATTTTTTTTATAATTTGGAAAACATTCATGAGTATTCTCCAAAAGAATCAAAAAATATTGATTAGGATAAATAGTAATCAGAATTCAAATATTGAGCCAAACCTCAAGCCAATTTTACCAGAATAACTTGATAGAATAAAGTACAAGACATTTCTTTATTATTTATATTTTTTAAAAAGAATAAAGGCTTAATTTGTATCAGTTATTCTTAACCTTCTGAAGAAGAAGAACTTCCAGACCAATGTAGTATAGAAAACATTAATGTATCTTTTGAAGTCACAGAAGTGCATACTAGCTTACTGCAGTACAGTGATGAATGTATAGATCTCATACATGTGCAATATTCTAGTATTCAGAAAACCAAGCCTTCCAGAGGAAAAGGTTATACAGCTGAATAATCTTTTATCACTAATATTGTGATAAACAATAAAGAAGCCAAGATACATTATGACTCAGGTGATTTCTGAACTTGTGTTGGAAAAGATTATCTTGGAAACATTTATACCAATTGGCAAGAACAATTAATGCCAATTGAAGGTATACAATTCAGAAGTGCTAGCCAATATATGCACCCTTTGGGAATTCTTGAATCAGAAATGATATTTCCTCACCCTTCAGGTAGTATCAGACTAAAAGTTGAATTTGTTGTTATGGATAACTGCACTTCACAACATTTTATAGTTGGAAATGATTATCTAAATATTCATGGCATTGACATTAGGGGGTGTCAAAGTTACCAAATCCCACACTCAAAATCCCGAGTTTTTTTTTGCCAAAATCCCACATTAATTTTTTGGGATTTCAGAAATCCCACACCTCAAGAGGTGAGGTATTTTGAGGTAAAAAAACCCAGGTTTTTTGGTACCAAATCCCGTGTTTAAATACTAAAATCCCGCCTTTAGCTTCCCATAGAGGCACATTTTTCAAACACACAACTCAGTAAGGGCATGTTAAATTGCATAAAAATTTCCTTCTCTTGCATAAAATATCAATAGACTCATCATTTATTAAGTTATTTGATTTCAAATTGCATTTACTACCAGCCGTTTCTTTATTTACCATGCCCAAGGCATCACAAAGGCTACCTTTACTTCAGACCTTGAACTCACTTCAGTTCATCGATGCTCTCAACTCTGATAGTGATTCTGATATCCAGGAAGATATAATCTTATTAGATATGATAACCTCACAAAGATACATCAATCCTCGTAGAAGATATCCATCTCACTACATGTATACAATGAATGATTTACAGACATTATCATCTGAAAAGTTTTGACAGCTATGTAGGACAACACATGAATCATTTGAAAAATTGGTTGCACAAATTCAAGCTGATAAAACCTTTCAAAACTCATCACAAAACAAACAACGCAATCCTGCCATCCAATTGGCTGTGGCATTATCAAGGCTAGGATCAAATGGAAATGGGGCTGCTTTGGGAAAGATTGGAATGTTGTTTGGAATTAGCCATGGGGCTATTGTGTTGTACACTCAAAGAGTTATTCAGATATTAATGAAGTTGAAGCGCAAAGTAATTGTGTGGCCAACAATAGAACAACGCAGAGAACTGTCTCAAGTAATGCAAGCAGAAGGCTTCCCTGGGTGCATTGGGTTTATTGATGGGAGTCTCATACCATTATCACAACGTCCTCCCAATGATGGTGAAGCGTATTTTGATCGCAAAAAGAGGTAAGCTGTTGAATCTTTATTCTTTATTTCAATCTTACTGATGGTTTACATATAAGGTATTCTATGTCAATACAACTGGTTTGCGATATCAACAAACAGTTCACTGCTCTGCATGTTGGTTGTACTGGGTCACTTCATGATTCGAATGTCTATCAACATATGAAAATAGCACAAACACCTCAAGAGTTTTATGAAAAGGATCAGTACTTACTTGCAGATTCGGCATATGAAAGCTCTCCTTGGGTTGTTCCAGCATATAAGGGAGTTGTAGCACATAATGAAGACAACCGTTCGTTCAATTACTGTCTAGCAAAATCAAGGGTCAGAATCGAGCATGCAATTGGCATTTTGAAGGGGAGGTGGTTTTCTCTAAGGGAAATGAGAAATCAAATGAGGTATAATCATGAAATTGAATATTTTGTTAGTTGGGTTGTGTCTTGCACGATTTTACATAATATGTTAGCTCAAATTGGTGATGAGTGGTTTGATTTATATGAAGATGATGATCCACCACAAGCGGAAAATCTGGCCAACAATGACATTGGGGAAGATGTGCTAAATATGCGTGAGAAAATTAAACCAATCACTTTGGCATGGAAAAATAGTCAATTGTAAATTTCTTCAGGACCAATGTTTTATGTACTTAATTTAATGGCATACAACGGAGTGGAGATGTTATTCATAAAATAAAAGTATTTACAATTAACATTTTTTACTTCTTTTTTGATCCTGCATATTTCGTTCAAAGTACCCATTGACTCTTGAATTTATTTCGGTGGGTGTCATTTTCAAGAATTTGTCACCTACATTAAATAATTTATGGTTTATTTGAAAAGAACATCCAAAATGAGTAATTGTGTCATGATTGATAATTTCTGGAGGTGGTTTTGTTGTATTATGAACCATTGTTGATGTCTTCCAAAGTATTTCCATGATGCCAGGTTTTTTTGAAAAATCGATCTCCATTTTTAATTCAGGGAAGTGTAAGCCATGTCCAGAGGGGGTGAAGATAGTAGGAAGTGGAAGGAAATCTTTTTTTGATACAAAAGGAAAAATACCATAAGTCCAGGCATTGAGATCGTTTAAATCTTTGTGTGGCTTATTGAAAAATCCATCTTGGGTGACAATGACATTGGTAAACGATTTGAATCCTTCCTTGGGATTGGCAGAAGTCCATTTGAGTTGACTGAAGTTGGGTAATTGGGCTGCTTCCATTAATGATTGATTTTCATTTGCTGCTAATTTTGAAAAATGGGAGATTCTTGAGTAAATGAATTCGTCATATTCATGAAGCTTGATCCATTGATTGTTATCTGTTTCAATTTGATGAGGAGTTAAACCAGGTTTTCTGGAGTAAACACCTAATAATTTTGTAATTAGTCAGTAATTATTAAGGTAATATGACAAAAAGATCACACACCTGCAGATTTTCCAGCATCAGAACCAGATCGAAACCCAATACCTTTCATAATGCCACCTTGGAGTTGCTTATTGGTTTTAATTTCTTGTTGATTTTGAGATAAGGACATTAATGTCATGATGATTTTTTGCAGCATTTGAGAGTGGCCAGAAGAATTATCAAATGGGGTTATTTCATATATGATGACAGGCAAAAACGGCTTGGATGTTTTATTAATGAGGATATAAGGATGGGGGAGAGTGTTAAGTGATGGAAGTTTTAACCATGAGGCATTGGAAGATTTCTTGTCAATCGAAATTGTGGAAAAGTTTTTAAATTCTTTTTTGGAATGGCCAAGGTGAGACATTATTTCTTTTGAATCATGGATGTGTTGTCTTTGGCTTCGGGTGAGCTTTCTTTTATTATTTAATTTGGTATTATTATCCTCATGATGTTCTATATTTGGTTTAGTCCTAACCATGACATCAAGAGGAGTAATATGAGCTTCATCATCTTCCAAATCATTCTGATGATGTGCTGAGTCTGGTTTAGTCCTAACCATGACATCATCAAACTGATTGGAAGAATGAGAAGGAGGAGGAGATTTTTTTTTGAATTTTAAGGATGATGGAAGGGATGGGAAATGAAATGACATTGCAAAAGAAACCCTTATAAATAATCCACCCCTACATGAACAAATAAAACAAAAATTAAAACAAAAAAAAAAAAGGTTAGTAAAGATCATAATCCAAAAAAAAAAGTCGGAAATGAATAATGATGAGTGATGTATGATGATGATTATAAAAGAAAAAAAAAATAATAATAATCAATCATTTTATGAGTTTCCAAAAAATAAATCAAAAAAAAAATCATTCATCAGTGTATGATTTCAAAAAAAAAAAGTAATACATCAGTTGATGATGTTTGAAAAAATTAAAAAAAAACATTCAAAATTCACTCTAATGGCCTCTAGGGGCCATTAGAGTGATAACCGATTAAAACGACGCTGAATCCATTTGGAATCGATTCGGTAGGCGTTCCAAATCGATTCCGAATCGATTCGACGCGATTGGAAGGCCTCAGGCCCTGGAGCCTCCCAGGAGCCTATTTGGGAGGTTCCAGGGTTAGTGAGGTGGGGTTAGGAGTTAGGTGGGTGGTTTTGGGAGGTGGATGATGAGTGATGAAGGTGATGGGTGGGTGAGTTGTGGATGATGATGGTGATGGGAGGTTGAAATTGGGAGGTGCTAAAAAATGATTAAAATATTTTAAAAGACCAAAAGGACATTACCTCCAGAAAAATTAAAAAAATATTAGCAAAAAAGGATTGTGATTGAACAAAAAGAAGAGAAATTCACTTACCTGAATTTTGAAAAAAGTGAGTTTTTTTTTAAGAGGGAAGGGTGAAAAATAAAAATA
This sequence comes from Austropuccinia psidii, assembly GCA_023105745.1. Taxonomy (NCBI): domain Eukaryota; kingdom Fungi; phylum Basidiomycota; class Pucciniomycetes; order Pucciniales; family Sphaerophragmiaceae; genus Austropuccinia; species Austropuccinia psidii. Next base: position 34,154,756 of record JALGQZ010000003.1, on the reverse strand, counting down.
GAATAAAATTAATTGAGAATTGACAAATCAAATTTAAAAAATTTGCTGATTTTTTTTAAGAGGGAGGAGTGAAAAGCAAAAATGAAATTTAAAATTTGAAATTCAAAAAAAAAAAATTTAAAAAAAGTTATTTTTTTTTAATTGGGAGGGGTGAACAGTAAAAAAAAAAACAAATTAAATGAAATTAAAGGAAAAAATCAACTTTAAAAAGCAAATTAAAAATTAAGAATTAAAAATCAAAAATCAACTGAACAAGGGTCTTTGCCCATTTAAAAGTTGAAACCCTTCAAAATAAAAAATAACCATTAAATTTAAAAAAATATATAGAAAAAGATGAAAAAATTTACCAACAAACCATAAAATGACATTTTCATAAAAAAGGAAAAAAACTGTCATTGAATTTGATTTTTGAACAGACTTCATATAAATGCTCAATGCAAAACTTGCCCAAATTTGCAAATCTGCTGCAAATTGCAAATAAATGTCATATGCACTTGGAATGGCAGGTTGGTGCGTCAATTATGCATAAAAATTGAAATTTCCCTTTGGTAATAAAGTGGAGTTCGATTTCATGACATAAGATCAATAATTAAACAAGCACCATATATAAATTGATCACATTACACATATGTAATAAGTTATTTTTTATTGACTAATGCCAGAATGCGTTCCAGCTCCCCGATTGGCCTGCTTGATGACAATGCCGCTATAGTGAGATCCATCTGGCATTGCTTTTCCTTCAATTCCAATTCACGATTCCACTTTTCTTTTTCAAATTCATGTTTCTTTGCATTTTGCTTCTCGTCAAACTCCATTTGTTTTTGTAGCTTGACTTCTTCAAACCATTGTTTTTCCATGTTGCACAATTTCTCTTCATTCCACCTCTCCCTGTCCCACTCCAAACGTGCATGATCACTTATTTCACGGGCTAATAAGCATGAATTTTGTCAGTAGGATTCTTAATAGTATCCATAATTGCAAGTCATACCTTTGTTCCGTGATTCAAGTATATTTGCATAAGTAGGTGCAAACATATCCAGCGACCTTTTCCTAGAACCACTCTTGTCATTCAAGTTGGGTGTCATGGCTTGATTACGCTTTTGTGCTGAATGCATTATGGATTTACTTTGCTGATCAAAGGAGAAATAATCAATATTGGTGTGAATAAATATGACTCTTAAATGTACTTACCAAATCATCTTGAAGGTTTTCCACTGGAACCAAGTTATCCTCATTATGAAGCAAACGATCCAGATTGTGAGGTGAATCCAAGTGATTCTTCTCCTTTGAAAAGCAAATGGGCTTTAATTATCTGAGGTATAAAAAGGAAGAGACCATAGCGTACCTTATCAAGCAAAACATCATCATCATCACCATTGAGACTGTCTTTTTCTTGCGAATCATAGCTTGCAATGGGAGTGACATTGGGCTTGTGGCCAAAGAGCACATCCATTTCTGCATAGCAAGGACACATACTTTCCAGCTTTTCACTCATGGATTTTATTCCTTTACTCTCATCTTCTTCCGTTATTCCAGCCCCAGTTAAGTTTTCGAATTTTTTGGCTGCCATATATTTCTTTTTATATGTTCGCCATCGATCTCGGATGCTGCTTGAACTAAGGTTTAGGCGATTTCGTGATTTTTTGTTGACCTCAATGGCCATAAGCTGAAACCCATGCTGCTTTGAGGAAGGAGGTCTTCCAATAGTTGTTGAACCGCTAGTACCAAAACATGACTCAAAATTGGACTTGACTGAAAGCCAATTAATTATTGTTAAATAATCTGTACGTATTAAGTGACCTGATGGATGAGGCAGGCCAGAGGTGATCTTCATGTCTGTCTTGATTTGTCTTGCTTTGGATTGAGGCATTATTATATGGATGATGAAGTATAAATGGACTATCAGCTGTTCGGTCAGATTGTCCAAAATGGAGTTCAGAAGAACATGTTGTACAGGTATGAATTGTGAGTACTCATTTCGGTTAGGTTTCAAGCTGTAATCCCAGATGCATGGGATTTGGTCAAAATACCAGGGGACTCAGTTAAAATACCATGGGATTTATACATAAAAAACCTGGGATTTAGTGTTGGGATTTGGGTTCCAAATCCCGTGTTATTTTAAGGCGGGATTTGGTGACTTTGACACCCCCTATTAATAATTATAAAGGAAGATATTTCACTATAGGGGAGAATAGAACACAAAAATTTGATTTTCCTCTAGAGAAGAGAGAAATAACCATCATCAGACAAGTAAAAGATTTTGATAAGAAAAATTTGTTTCAGATCAGTTACTTGGAGCAAAAATTAGTCCTTAATTAATATTAGAAATGAAGTAAAACCTTATTTAAATCTTATTTCAATATAGGGAAGCCTTTTCTTCTGATAATTAACCACTAGGCTCTATTAAAAGCTATGAAGTGGACATTAGTCTTAATGTTGAAGGACCTTACCCTCCACTATTAAGGAGACCAGCTTACACAGCTAGCCCTAGGGCTGGGGAAGCATTGGAAACTCAAATTAATGAGCTAATGAAACTGGGAATCCTTAGAAAAGTTGGACACAATGAGGAAGTAGAAGTTGCAACCACTGTAATTATTGCTTGGAATAATGAGAAATCAAGGATGGCTGGTGATTTCAGAGAATTGAATACTTATACTATTTCAGACAGGTATCCAAATACTAGAATCCATGAGACTTTGAATCAATTATCCAAAGCAAATTTCATCACTTAAATAGATTCCCTTGAAGGTTTCCATCAGAATTGTTTGTAACCTCATTCTAGGAAGCTATTGAGAACAACTGCTCATTGTGGTATTTAAAAAAACTTGTGGATGCCTTTTGGTATCAAAAATGCACCCTCTCATTATCAAAGAATAATGAATACCATTTTCCCACATGAATTATCAGAGGGATGGTTAATCATCTATAATAATGACATTATTATTTGTTCAGAAACATGGCAATTACATTTAGAGAGACCTTCATTAGTACTTAAGAAGACTCTTCAAGTTAACATTAAAATATCTCTTAAAAAATGTAATTTTGGGTTCCATTAATTAAAATCTCTAAGAAATTTAGTTTCAGGACTAATAATTGGTGTTGATAAAAGAAATAATGCTGCAGTCTTACTGAAACAAATGCCCCAGAACACAAAAGAATCAATGTCTTTCTTAGGGTTTTCCTGTTATTACAGGCAACACCTTAAAGATTTTGCAATCCTAGCCAGATCATTGTACAGAATTTATGACCAGAAAAATGTCTTTGAAATGACACAAGAAAGGATTCAAGCATATGATAAAATTAAGTATTCCTTAACCAATGCACCATTAGTATTGATGCCATACTGGACACTTCCTTTCAAGCTATATATTGATGCATGTGGTGAAGGTTTAGGTTCAGTTCTTTACCAAATTCAAATTGTCAATGAAAATCCTTATGAAGGTCCAGTTTGGTTGATTTTAAGAGAAATTAAAGAAACAGAGGCTATGTGAGCCTTAGAGGTAATTTCATATACCCAAAAGACCACAAATACAAAAATAACATAGTAATATAAATAAAATTTATATTATTAAAATAAAAAGCAAAATATAAATATAAAATCATATACAAAATAATAAATTAATTACAATTCAAAAATAAAAATACATTAAAGTTTGTAAGTATAAAATTACATTTATACTTGAAAAAATTAAGTAAAAATGAAATTTTAACAAAATTGTGAAAAAATAAATAAATTTGGAAAAAAGTTGAATAAAAATTATTATAACTCTTTATCCATTAAATAAACATATAAAAATTATTTCATGATTGGATTCCTCATAAAAAATCAGGTGGGGTCACCTCTGAGTGAAATTCTTGTAACTCAACTCTAAATAAGCTTAAATTAAGTTTTTAGTATTTTCAATACAAAAGTTGAAAAATCCTCAAAACTTTAATTTAATTCACACCACATGTGTTGTTAACCATCAATTTTTGTGTTAAAATTGAGGTGTTGTGTTTAGTTTAGAAGCTATGAGGAATTGAAGTATTTTCAATTGAATTCAATTGAAATGTCAAAATGTGCACGTGTATTACATAAGTGAACTTTGATTTACATATGAGGTATTAATTATTACTGTATTGTACTGTACAACTCATTTGAATCACATATGTAAATTATAAGTATAATACATGATGAGGAATTAAAGGAAAAATAAATTGGAAAGATTAAAATTGGGGGGGGAGGAACTCCAGCTCTAAGGGGGAGCTAGACCCCCAAAATCCTTACTGACAGGCGTGGGATGTCAAAATTCATGCAAAAGTTCATCAATTTTGGCCTGGAATTGAGTTACAGGGTCTGTGGACTCAATTGATGATGAGGTTTTGATACCAACTGGGGTAGTTTTAGCTGTTGCCAAGAGGGTAAAATTACCCTTAAGATGAAACAATCATAGTAAAAACAGTTTTAACTGGTTTCTACGCCTCTGACACACATTCTGACGTGTTTTGAAGGCTCTAGGCCTGGTATTGCTATAGTAATGGCTGATTTAAGGGTCTAAAATGGCTAAAAATGGCTTAAACCAGCCGTTTTTGGTCTAAACCAGGGTTCAATGATGTCATAATTGGCTTTTCTGTTGTCAGACTGTTTTTCACGACTGATAAGAGTAAATTTTACTTTTGGAGTAAGAGAATTGATGGCTATAAAAGAATGTCTTCTTTGCCCCACTTTTCTCTTCATGTTAGAATCTTTTCCTTTTATAATTAGTTTAAACATTGTTAAACCAATCAATAAGAGATTCCAACCACCTTTATTAAATCATTTTAAACCTTTTAAACACGTGAAAAAATCATTATAATCATTGTTTGTAACTCTTATAGTCATTTTTACCCCTGAACCACCCCAAAAGTGAATTAAAGCATCTTTCATCACTGTAAACTTTGTCACTTTGTTTCCAAATTCACTCTGGTCACTTTTGGGCGTGTTTTCTCTTTAATATTCTTTTTAAAGACTTTGTTCTTTAATTAATTTCTTGAAGTTCTTTGCTCAATTAATTCCAATTGAAATTGCTCTTGAAGAAATTTCTTTTGTAGCCTTAAATATCTCTTGTAGAGTATTTTTGGATATATTTTTGTTGTTGGTAAAACAATAGATCTTTATAATATTATTGTTTTATACTAATAAAGTTATAAACAATAAATTTGGCTTGTTTCCTCTTAAAAATAATATTTCTTACTATCTTTAATTGAATTTTACCTTATACAAATTTTGAGGACAGGAAAAGTACTTGATTTTTAATCAAAGTTTCATATCCACACCTTACAGGCTAGGTATGGAGCAAGACACATTGAGTGCCTTTGCCTTGTTTGGGCTTTGGAAAAACTTCATTACTATCTTGATGGTAGTGTGTTTGAAGTCATTACTGATTTTAAGGCTGTAAAATCACTCCTTAACATGAAAACTCCTGACAAACACATGGTAAGATGGAAGATTGCTATACAGGAGTATAGAGGCAATATTACCATAGTAAATAAAGCTTGAAATATTCACAAGAATTCTTATGGCTTGATTAGATGGGCATTACTCATTACACCTGATCATCCTGCTTATGTTCCTGAAAATTCAGAACCTCAAATACAAATTGAAGGAATTAATATCACAGATGTAGGAACAGGATTCTTTGAAGAGGTTCGAGAAAGCTGTAAGAAAGATAAGAGTTTTCATATTCTTACTTATCTACTTGAAAAAGATTGCAAAGATACAGCTTTAGCTAATTCTTTGGATGATATAAGGAAGAGATCATATGACAATGGAAGATTGCATTTGTTTGATGGTATCTTGTATCACAGGTCTAAACACACATGTGTCATGGCCTTATGTATTGAAATGTTGATTATCACATTATTACTAGAGTTCCATGACAGCATTTATTTTGGAAATCTGTCTGAAGATAAAAAAATGGAATGAATTAAGATATGTTCTTGGTGGCCATCTTGGAAAAAGAATTTCATTGAGTACTTTCATAGTTGTGACAGGTACCAGAAGGCTAATAAAGCTAATGGTAAAAGATTTGGCTTAATGATTAATATCCAAGAGCCAAGTACCCCATCGGAAATGGTTCATTTACCCTGGGTAACTACCTTATGACTTGGTGGTGAAAAAGGTTATAATTCATGTCTTGTTATTGTAGACAGGTACAGCAAAAGCCCAATCTTTTTACCATGTCATAAAGATGACACATCTATGGATACAGCTCTTTCAATTTGTAACAGAGTAATATCTCATACTGGTTTCTTCAAAATATCATTAGTGATAGAGACCCAAAATTTACATCAGCTGTATGAAAAAATTTACATAAGGTTTTGGGTGCAAAACTATTATTATAAACATCTTATCATCCACAAACAGATGGATTAGAAGGAAGAATGGTTCAGACCCTTGAGCACATGGTCAGAAGATTTTGTGCTTATGGCCTGGAGCTTAAAGATTCTGATGGCTTTGCCCATGATTAGTGTACACTTATACCAACATTTGAATTAGCCTACAAAACTTCTATCCATGCTTCAACAGGCAAAACTCCTGCAATGTTTGAAAAAGGATGGAACCCTAAACTTCCAGTTGATACTTTGAAGAAAGATTTGGTTGATATTCATCCACCAGCTTCAAGCTTTAAGCTATTGCTTGATAAATTGGGGCATCATTCAAATCAAAGCATGACTGATTCCTTTGAATATTCTAAACAAAAGTGGGACAAAAGTCATAAAGCCCCTCAATTCAAAGTAGAGGACTTGATACTAGTTTCAAACTTGAACTTTAATAATTTTAAAGGCCCAAATAAATTGAAAGATTCCTTTTTGAAGCCATTTATTATTAAACCCCTTCATGGGACAAATGCAGTACAAGAATAACTGTCAGGAGAATTGGAAAACAGACATCCAACTTTTCCTGTCAGTCTAGTAAAGCATTACAGCTCACGTGATAAGGAATTATTTCCTTTCAGAAATGAAGCACCCTTAGAAGTACCACCACTTGATCAAAGTGAGGAGAAGAAGATGCTGAAATTATTGAAAGAAATAAGACTTAGGGGAAAAAATGAAAGAGAATAATTAGTCAGGTACAGAAATCCACAACATAAAGATGAGTGGCTTTCAGAAAGTTAACTTCCTGATTCCTAAACGTTTCTCAGAAGATTCAGACATGAGGGAAGACAAATTCCTCAATAAAAGTTTAAATTGTGTTCTTTACATACTTAAAAGTATAAGTAAAGAGGTTGGACAGTGGATTATACCCCCCAATTCAATTGGGGGTATACTACTAAGAAAAAATTGTAATACGATTTTTTTGGTGGTAGGGAATGTGAGCCTGTGAGGTATGTATGACATACCACTAAAGCCACAAATAACTCTATACACAGTTGATTTAGTCTTGAAAAGACTTAACAATTGGGTTTCAAATAAAAAATAACAAAAAATATGTTTAACTTTTTTTGGATAAACATAGTTTTTAATTATTATGTCATTTTTGGATTCTACACCAAAAATAACCTAGGGTAGACCCATAGAGTGTTATACCCAAAAATAATTATTTCTTAAGCTATTAGAAGATGTAAGAATCCCACAGAACAATTGCAAATTTTTTAACATTTTTTAAAATTGTTAAATTTAAGCTTAAATAAGCTTAAATTCAATGTTGTATAAGGTTTATGCAAACATACCAAAATTTTAGTTAAAATTGAGGTGTTGTGTATATTTACTGAATTGGATAAGGATTTTCCATACAGAATTTAAATTCTGCATGATATCAATTCAAAAGTTTTCAAGGCCATAGTATGGCTTTAAATAAATCAAAGGGAAAAATCCACCCTAAAAGGTGGGACAAAGGAAAAAGACAAATCAGAGCTGGGGTACCCAGCTTTTTGGATCTGCAAGGATTCAATTAAGGTTTTCCACCTGTATTGGAGGATTTCAAACCTTATTTAAACTTGAAGAATAGACTTTGATCTAACCTTAAAGTTTAAACTGATTTTATCCCAATTTGAACAGGAATTTCAAGCTGCCAAAGGGTAAATCCCAATATGCAAGCTTGAAATCAAGTTTTGCCAAACTTTCAAAGCGTAATTAAGCTTAAAAACTTAAATTTACAAGCATTAAAACCTTATCAAAAGCTAAGGTTTGGTATGTATTGCCATTTCACATGTAAAAATAGCAGTAACTGCAAAATTCATTAGAAATCCAATTCTTAATGTATTGCTTGAATATTTCACACCTCTTACAGATTGACATTATCTATGTATCAATTAAATTTTAAGTATCTTTTCCAAAAAGAGTTTCATGGGAACTAGCCTGGAAATTTACTCTGTTAATTATAATTAAAAAAAATTAAGATATCTTTAAAAATTAATTAAAAGTTGAGTTTAAGACATTTTTGCTTGAAACTTTATTCTTCAGTTTTTCATGTTATAAACTTTAATTTAAATGAACTCAATCCATATTAAAACTTAAAATAATTAATCCAAGAGAGAATTAAAATTACTTGGAGCTAATAATAACACTTGTAGCTTTAAATTAGAATTAAAATAAGTTACCTTAAGTTAAGAACCTTATTTTTAAGTATGGTTTTTCAGTTTTGACCTGAGCATGCCCTCTATATCCATTATGAATCATGAGAGCTGCTCTGAAGGCATAAAACAAGCCTCCGCATCACTTTTTTTTCCAACAACAACTTATTTATTCCAATCATATTAGACATTTAAACAGGTAAAGTTCTATTAAATATGAAATCTTAATATTAAGTTAATTCTTAGGTTATTCTATTCTCTACTAATATTCAAATTAAACAATTGAAATCATATAATTCAGATTATTGTTGCGATCACCAATAATGCATTTTATTATATAAAATTATTGTCTTTATATCTTTTAAAATACAAGAATTCCTCTTGAAAACGCTTTACTCATATTTTTATCATAAAAAAGTTGTTTTATCTTTTCAAATATTTATTTTTGGCATGTTTTTAACTTAATATCATTATTCAATATGATAAATGTTGTTGTTTGACTTGTTGTATGAAATAAATATTATAAGTACATTTTATCTAAGGTTCTATATTTTTTTTATCTATTATTAGTCTGTTTCTATAGAATTTTCTATAAAAATCATCCGTGAACAGTGTGTATGATAATGTATTTTATAAAAAATATTTATATTATTTTTAAGTGGATAAATATTATTATCTTCTACATGTAATTGTCTCGTTAAGAGCTTTACACTTCTTACAGTTATAATTATCAGTGACTATAACAATAATAGAATAATAATTATTAACATTTTCTTTAATATTAAAACTATTTAATAGCAATTAAATTCCTTTTTTTACTATAATTCTTCTTAATAATTATATAAATTTGTGGTTATAATTTATAATTATATTTTATTTTCTACTGAGGACAGTCATAGTACTCTTGACATTTGCTACTATTATCAAGAGTTCAAGAGCCAAACCTTAAAAATCTCAAAGAGAAGATAACAGCTGATATTAAGTTTGGAATATGAAATTGGGATTTCTTGGTCTTTTTTGAAATTGGGTTTTTTACTTTGTGGAATTTCAAATTGTGGATGATTTTATAATGGAATGCAAATAACACACTGAAAGAAATGGAAAATAAAAATTAAATAGAAATACAATAAAAGATAATAAAAGAAGGAAATGAAGGATGAGGAGGTTCCAATCTTTCTCAAAGAGGTCAATTATTGAGCTGAATTGGCCAAGGAATCTGGATAGGAATAATTGATTCCATGTTCTGACAGATGGTCCAAGGTAATTCTTTTACAATTTGCTGACTCTTCAGTGAATTTCACACCAGTAGAGGTATTTAATTTTGTAAAATAACCCCCTTCCAGTGCCATATTATAAAAATGAATTTATTGAGGAATGACTTGAAATAATAAAATATTATGAATTTTAATATGAAGGAATGGTCCATTTTTCCCAGTTAAAATGGCCATAAATGTGGCATTTATTTTGAAGCCTTGACCAAAGTCCTGTGTCCAAATAAATTAAACATTCTGAAAGAGTGGTCAAGGAAATTCTGACAAAAGTGATGGTATAAATGCCACTGGATTTAAATAATAGGAGATTAACCTACTTTTTAACTTCTGCCCCAGAGCCAGAATTCCAAAAAATTAAGCCATAGGGAAAATTTTCCCTGGGTTCTCAGGATATAATTGATTACAGTCCTTGACAAGTTCAAGGGAGTTTGTGAGGCTTTTGGTTGGTTTGCAATTAGATCCTTCTTAGTCTTCAGTAGGTCCTTTTGCCTCTACTAGGTACCATAACTTTCCTCTTATGAGTGTTTAATCCAAGATATGAGAGACTCCCCATTCTTCCTTCTCTTCTACCATTAGTAAAGGAGGAGGATGTTTCTGCCAATTTGGAAGTGATGAAATCCTTACAGGCTTAAGGGGAGGAATATGGAAGACAGGATAAACTCACTTCCATTGCTTGGGGAGATCAAGATTATAGGAATGAGATCTAAATTTCTTCAATATTGGGGAAGGTCTGAGCCATATTTCTGAGAGTTTTTTGGTTTTTCTTGCTTATTTTATTTCTTGGAAGAAATAAATACCATATAGCCAGCATTCAAAACAGGTGGACCTTATCCACTTTTATCTGCATATTTCTTAAGCTTGTTTATATAAAATTTAAGTTCTTTATTGAAATTTTCCTATATGTGTTGAATATTAGAATATTCCTTTCCAGATTTAAATTCTTGAGTGATTTTAACTCAGTCAAATATGGGATCTCTTCCATAAACAGTGAAAAATGGTGACTTCTTGATTGAAGAGTGGTCAGAGTTATTGTATTCAAATTTAGCCAGAGGATTACAGGTGTGACAATCATGCTTATTATAGCTAGCCTACATCCAAAGATACTGTTATAGTATATGATATACTCTCTCTGTCTTTCCGTCAGTTCCAGGATGATAAGAAATTGAAATATTTCCTCAAATATTGAGCTTCTTACAAAGATGGCTGAAAAAGTAATAAAAAAAGAGATCCTCTGTCATGGAAAATTTTTGATGGAAGGCCATTCTTAGAAAGAATATTCCTTATTAGTAAGTGGGGAAAATCCAGAGAAGTGATTGAATACATTGCTTAAATTAATAATACCATTTTTGATAATAAATCTGCTATAACTTGGATTGAATCAAAATACTTGAAAAGGGAATTTTAGTGATAAGGTCTATTGAAAAACAAATCCAAGGGAAATTTGAATCTTGAAGAGGTTCATGGAGTCCAAAATTCCTGTTATGGATGGTTTTTTTATTCAGAACCTTTGACAATATGAAAAATAATACTTGATTAATTGAGCCATTTCAGAAAAAGTGTAAATTGCACTTGACCGGATTGAGACTCTTTTTTTGAACAGGGTGGCCAGGTAGAGGAGAGTAATGGAATATTTAATTATTTTGAGTTGAACTGTGAGTTCATTTGGGAGCACCACCCAATCTTTGAAGAGGAGAAGTTTGGAAGAAGGATGAAGAGAATGATCTTGAACAGATTTAACTTTTCCAAAATATTACAGTATTCTTCTTTTTTAATGTTTTTACCAATCTGCCTTCTTATTTGAGTCCACTAAATTATATATTGATTCCACCTTGACTGAAAGAATATTTGGGGGTTGAACTTCATCTTTCTTGATAATTTTGTGCAAATTTGATGTATTATTCCTGATGAAATCCTCTGCCCTCTCTGGGTAAAAGGTTGTTCCAATATTAAAAGGAATATTTAAGAGTAGCTAGGAATATGGGGAATCAATTGCTAGCTATATGGAATGCAGAAAGAAATTCAGACTAGTGGGATTGATCAAAAGTGAGGACTTTTAATTATGCAAAGTGCTGAAGAAAGGAGTTATCAGTGAGAACTCTGAAGGAGGAAGAAAGAGAAAGAAGAAAGGACCTCCCATTCTTGAGAGCACAGACTATTCCAAGAAGCTCCTTTCCATCAATCCCTATTTTATCTCTAGTGCAAGTAGCTTAAAACTATCAAATGAAATAGGATTTTATCCTGAGTAAGTCGCCTAACTAAGTACAGAACATAAGGAATAATAAGAGGCATTGTACTCAACAATGGTTGGTAGAGATGGTTTCAAGTGAGAAAGAACTCCAGACTTTGTGAAAGCCTCTTTAAGTTGGGGAAAATAACAAAGAGGTTCCTAATAAAGGGGTAAAATTGAATCTTTCTAGAGTAATTTGGTGAGTGAACTTATTTTATTTGAGTAATTATTTTCGAAGTGGCAAGAAAGGTTTTCAAATACAAGGAATTATTTAAGAGCCTTGAAGGTTCTGGGAAGTGGACAATTAATAGTATTCCAAACCTTGGATTTCTCCATCTTGAGTCCTTCAAAAGAAACAACATAACCTAAATATTTAACACTAGAATAATGAAAGAGGAACTTGGAAACCTTAGAAAAAAATTTATTATCTCTGATTCTTGCACAAACAGAGTTCAAATTAGTGGTATACTCTTCCTCAGACCTAGAAAAGAACATTATATAATCTAAATAAACCATATCATTGACAATATTTTTAAAAGAGGAAGGTGCATTGGTGAGACCAAATGGAATACCCAAGTACTCATAGCTTCCATATTTAGTTTTTAACACTCTCAGGTGCTCCTAACCCTCCTTGATTCTGAGAAGGCTATATGCACAATGAATATTAATCTTGGGGAATAAGGAGAACCCACTGAAGATGGTTAAAAGTTGATTCATAGGAGGGACAGAGTATCTGTTCTTCCTAGTGACAGAATTGATTTTGTGGTAATTGATACAAAAATGGAGGCCACCATCCTTTTCCCAACAAAAAGAACAGGTACTCCTTCTGAATAGGTGCTTGGCCAAATAAAAACCTTCTCCAAATTCTATGAAATGTATGCCCAAAGGTTATCTCACTCTTGATTTCATAAAGGATAGATAGGCCTAACTGAAAATAGAGACCCTCCAGGTCAATATGATGATCACAGGCATGGTGAGAAGGACTCTTCCCTGCTTTCAGCTTGAAATATAAATACAAATAGTTGTGTCAAACATAAGGAAGAACAATCATCACAGTTTCCATAAAAGAGTTGAAGTGAAGATCTAGAATTATCTTCTCCACCATCTTCTACCTCTTGGAATATTACATCTCTTAATATTAGTAATTCATAAGGAGAACCAAGGGAAGGGATGTGAGCAGAAGAGGGTAAAAATGATGTTCTATAACAAACAACCAGAGCTGCATTGGTGATAGAATTTCTTTATTAATGACTGAGAAGTAGTAAGTAATTCATAAAATCCTTATTATAATGATTAAAGGAATCATCCCTTGCCTCCAATTAATTAATATATTGAAATAAAGGATAAAATCAAGGTGAAATATGAGCTCTTCTCCCTTGGGAGTATTAATTATTAAAATTTCCCTTTCTAGTTTTGGAAATAAGGAACCTAAAAAATATATCAGGTATTGTGAGGTATTAATAAATAAAGATACTCTGAAGAGTACAAAACTATAAGAGGTATCTTCCCTTTGAGCTCTTACATAGTGAAAAAGTACTTGTGAGAAAGTGTCTTTCCAATAAATGAAACTATATATCCAGAATCAATGAGAATATTGTAGAATAAATTGCATAAAGAAAAAAGATTAAAATATCTTTCAACACAAGTATTCAGAGTTCAGAATTTGTCTCTGGCTGGAAAACACTGAATACCATTGAACACAGCATTATCTTCACTTAGGATTTTCCCTGGTTCTGGGATTTGCAACCTGCTTTAGAAAACTTTTCTTGATGCCTTTTGAAACAGTCCTAAGCACCATTCTTCCTACCCCAATAAGGAAATAAACCTTCCTTCAATATTATATACTTTTCATAATCAAACAGCTTTTGGTCTTTATTAAGGAGGGAATAATGGGGTTTGTCTGTCTTTTTATGTGAGATTTAAGATATTTGTAGATGAGAAGAGCTTTACTTATTGACTTTAGTCTTCTTTTCCTTTTTCCTACCACAGTACCTGCTATCATGCTACAAGTTAACATCCATTAACTCTTGAAGAAAATGAAAAATGAAAGGGTGGGATTCCAATTGATCCAAAATTCTGGAGGCTGATCCCCTCTTATAATGCTGCATAAAATCCCTTTTCCCCTAATCACCAATTTGTGAAGCTAAGCTTGTGAAATTAACAATATAAAAGGGGACATGGCCTCCTTACTGAATTACTGAGGCATCTACCTCTTCTTCTGATTTTCTGACTTTGTTTGGTTCATAAAATAAAGATAAGAGCTGGGATTCAAATAAAGCCCTTCTATTGTGGAGTTAGAAGGTATTCATGGTTTTGTGCTTTGAAAGATAAGGCTGAATCCATTTCTCAGCCCTTCCAGTGAGGATTGATGTGGCATAAATCACTTTCTACCTGTCTTCAGAAAACTTTTCCCTGTAATTATGTAGACTGAGCTGGAAGAATTGTGCAAAAATTCTGAGTTTTTAGGCTTATGTCCCATCAAAATATTCTGGTTCCTTCATAGATAGATTCTTGAATACTTGTGGTCTTGAATCTTCCGAGGTGAAGCTGTCTGAGGTTGGCTCATTAATTGAGCTACCTGTTGGAGAATTTCTACCAGAGCTGGGTCATTCTGGCAAAAGTCATTTTGGGAAGACTGGGAGAAAGTTGGACCTTTGGGTGCTTTTGTACTCTCTGCCTGGGAAGAAAAGTTTCAGTATTTTGAGGCACTTACTCTTGCACAGAATTCCCCTCCTCCTCATTTCCAACTTCACCAAAGCCTTTGAGATTACTGGGAAGGATCCCACAACTCCTGAAAAGGATATTAATATTTCAAGCCTTGTACCTTCCTTCCTGGATGGTGTTTCTCCTTCTAAGGTGGTCCCTCTATCCAAGCTTGTACTTAGTTGAGGAGCCTATGTTATGCTATCTTTGGGCACCATTTTAGAAGGCGTGAGAATAGGTGGAACTCTAGCTTGGGATATTCTCTCTTGCAGGAGTTGGATTTTTGGGTGGAATTATGATAAAAATAGATTTAAAAATTAACTTAAAGATAAAAAAAGGAAAATTGATATTTCAAAACTTTAATTAATCAAATAAGTGAAATATTGAAGGTCAAACAAAAATTAATGACTTGAGGAAAATCAGAATCAATTAATTCTTGAGGAAATCAATTAATAAAAAATCTTTCAAAATCAATTAATCAAATAAATATTCAGTTAAATTGCTAAATTAAATCCAATCTTGATGTAAAGTCCAAAATGGAAACAAATTCTTGAAGTATAAGTCAATATCAATTTTTTAAGGAACAATAAAAATTTATGTCAAAATATTGATGTTAAATTAATAGGACCAACTCAATCAATGGAAATCATGGTTAATACCTTGAATATCAATTTCTCTTGAGCTTAAAGATAATAACAAAAATAAATAATTATTAATTTGAGAGAAATAAAAATGAAATATTGGTCTGTTTCCAAATATCAATAGTGAAGAACTATTGAAGGAAAATTTAGAGGTTTAAATAAATCACTAAGATCATAAAAAATTTAATATTCATAGCTTATATGAATGTGTGAAATGAGGGATGAATGAGTTAAAGAAGATAATGAGGAAAAAAAGTTTGGTTAATTGATCTACTTTCAGAAGGATCTTGGAGAAATTAAGAGTTTACTGACACTCAGAAATCAGTGAAATAATTTGGAAGCCTCAAAAAAAAATTAAATGAAATAGTAAAATAAAAATATTTCTTCAATACAAAAGGAAAGTAGAAGATGATATGTAAATAAGATAGCTCAATTACAAAGAGCCAAAAAAGTTTATAATCACTCTTTTAACATGTCATAGGAAAAAAAGGAATTAGTAAAGAATATGAAAATCAATATCCACTGGACAGGAAAAGAAGGGGAAAACATTACTGACTTTATAATATCAGTATTAACTATCAATATGAAAGGAAGTAAAAGAAATCTTAGTGGATTAAGTATCTGGGGTCAACAGCCCCCCAGAGCTAAAATCGAGACTGGTAGATATGGAAATATGAAAGCTTGATCCTTTCATACTTAATATTGAGCTGCATGAGATTCCTTGAGATTTCTTTACTTCTTTGGGAGAATACACCTTTCCATATTTTGAAATGAACTGTTTTGAATAATATTCCCAGGGTGTGTTATCCAAATACAGACCTCTATGGAAGAAGAACTTATTTTATGACTGTTGTTTCAAATTTGTATTTATGGATCTTTTACACTTAGAAGTTTAATATGGAACTACCTCTTGAATATCCATTAAAATACAAATTCAAATTATTCCCTTGAGGGAAAACTGCATGCTTTAAAACAACCAATACTTGATGAATGGGGTGTGTGGTGTGAACCTTTGAGATATGACCACATACCGAAAAAGGTCACAAGAAATATTTAATATAATTATACATTAAAAATAATAAGTACCTTAAAACTACAAAAATACCATAAATTGGTATAAAACTTGGTTTAACTCAAAACCCAATGAATAGACATGTGAAATAAATTATACCATTGGATTTCCCATGGTAAAATACACATATACCATTTTTATGGCATATCTGTAAAGTCAATATTTAATAAGTTATAAGTAATAATACCTTATAAAAAACACAAATCCTTATTTATTTCAAAAGCCAATGAAACAAAATGTAAAAAAAATGGTACCATTGGATTCTCCATAAAGGTCCACACATAAAACAATTAATAAGCTAAGCTTCAAAATCAATACTTAAGGAATTAACCTGAATATATGCACTTTTTTGGTCAACGCATATATTCAAGGATTTTAGCTAATATCTCTTGAACTATGCATGATAGAGTGATTAACCAAAAATAAAGTCATCACGTAATTACTGTAGGAACACAGAAATGAAGTTTATCTCACAAGTTATAAACAAGGTTAAAATCTGTAAGGAATTATTGATTAAAATCAATAGAGCTGTTGACCACCTTGTTGTGAAAGTGGTCCAAACTTAAAAAAAGTAGAAATTTGGATTCTACTAGTTCATTTGTGAAGAATGATGTATTTTTGATTATAATATTCAAGGTATAACCCCTTGAAATCATGGTTTGAAGTTTAAAATATTAAATTTTGACAGAAAAGATGAGTTACAAGAAAAACCATCAAAAATAGAGTTTTAATGATGTAATGAAATTCTCTTGGAAGTTTGATAAGGAAACTCCAAGCTATCAGGAACCACTCTCAGAATAGCTGTAGTGTGTATAACTTCAAAGTTATTAACAATAAACCTTTAAGCTTAAATTTGCTCTTTTATGATCACTCACTGTAACCTTAAATTAAGTTTAACAGTCATATAAGTGATAAAATTGGTGAATACTATTATTTTATGATTAAAACTAATAAAATCCACGAAATTTGGGGTTCTTCCAAGCCTTTGACGTCATCAAACTTAGAGTTATAGTGATAACTCTAAATGATGGCGTAATAATGATGTAATGAGGTTTGATCATGATGTAATCATCACCAAACCTTAAAATATTGATCAATTCCAGTGGATATGATCAGTACACGTCTACTAGAAGCCTGTTGGACTCTAGGTGGGAGGTATTTACTATAAATAGAGCTCTTTTTACTCTGTTTTCCCCTCAGATGCATCAAAAAGATTAAATCAATACAATAAAAAAGGTAATTTCTTTATTCTTTATATATAAAACTTTTATATTATTAAAGACCAAAGATCATCCTATTATAATCACCAATTTTGAAGTGAGTAAATCATTTTTTTAATTGTTTTTGTTAAAAATCTCTCTAAAACTCATTTCCACGTAAAAATCAATAATATTTGTAAATTTCTCTATTTTTTATTGTAAATACAATTTGGAAAGTTGTATTTACATTATTTTGGCGTAAAATATCTCAAAATTATTATATTAAGTATTAAAAGTAGGTTATTTTCTCTTATTATAATAATTTTCTCTATATTATTCTTTTAATAATTCTTTAATTAATATAAATAGTATTTATATTAATTTATAACTTTAATATTGGTAATATTATTGTTATTAATTGTTTTTTATTAATAAAAAACAATTTTTCACGCCTTTATTATTTGTTTGTAACAATAATAAAGTGCCATTAAATATATTAATTATTTTATTATATTATATTTTATTGATAATATAATTATTTTCACGCCATAATTATAATAATTCTTTATTATTATAATTATTTTTATCTTATTTATTTCATTGATAAGGAAATTCATAGTACAATAAGTAAAATATTAGTAATTTTTACTTATTGTTTCATAGTCAAACCTTACATGTGGAGTTGATGAAAGAACTTGTGCTTGAGACCTGAGTGTTCCTCTTGAATTATTGGCCCTTGAGCACTGGAAAGTTCTTTTCAAGCAAAGAATGGCCCCTTGAATTTTTCATAATTGGATTTCTGGTAAGTAAAGGTGCCTAATGGTGTATAACACCATTTGTAGCACTTCTTCTTATTTAAGAGAAAATTTTACTAAATTTATTATGAAGAAGTTCTTTGAACAATTCTAAAAAGGAGAATTTTATGGCCTTAAAGGGTTTTCTGACTTCTTTGGCCAAAACAAGCCTAAAAGAGCTTAAAATGGTATTTGTGAAAAAAATGGCCAAACTGCCAATACAGCTCAAATAGGCCAATAGGGCCATTGGGGAAATTTTTTCATTATTTATGAAAAAATGAAATAGAAGTTCTAAATTAAAAAAAAATCACAAAATTATGAGAAGTGTGAAAAATTCGTACATTTGTATTTAAATAAAAAATGTCCCAATACCAAAATTTGGGCTTAATTTCCCTTGCTGAATGGGGAATTCCTAAAAGTTCCCAAAATGGCCCTGGGTCAGTGAAGGGTTCAGGTTGCCCCCAGATTATTAAATTACCAATTTGGCCAATTTTTAAAAGTATGATTTATATGACTAAATTACCATAAAATTACTATGGCAAAGGATTTCCATAATTTGATCCAAGGGGTTTGATTTTCCATTTTTGTGAAAAATTCAAAAACACAATTCACTAAGACATTCCATGATTAATTGGAATATTTTACAAAAAAATTAATATTTCTTCATGTTATATTTTGCAACAGATCCAATAGAAAGAAAAAATAAAATTCTAATCTATGAGGTGAAAATATCACTAAAAGTTTGATTTTTTTTTTCTATTGTTTCTTCTAAGATTGAGTTTAAAGCAAACAAGACTTATATAAATATCAGGTCAAATATTTTCTTCTTTCAAGTAAAAAAACAAAAAAAACATAGTAAGGATGATACAAATGGATTCCTTTTGGTTCTCATTTATATTTTCCTCAAAAAGAAAGAAATAATTTAACTCTTTGAAAATATATAAAACTGAACCTGATTTTTTTTAAGGGTGTTGGTAAACCCACGTAAGCCCTTACATGTTTTTACTAAGAATGTGAAGGCCAAAAATGGCATTGATGGAATTAATAATGCCATATATTGCATTAACAATGCCATTTATAGCATTAGTAATTCCCTTTATTGCATTGATAATGCCATTTATGGCATTAATAATTCCCTCTATTGCATTGATAATTCCATCAATAACCTTCGAAATTCCATTAATGGAATTAATGATTCCTTTTACTTCATTTATAATTCCATAAATATCCATATTTCATTTAAAAACCACCCCTTATGTGTTTTTACCAATATATGGCAAAAACACCTAAGTTTTTAGTGAAAACATGTAAGGGCTTATGTGGTTTTACCAACACCCTTTTTTCAAAATATCATGTGAAACAAAAATAGAATGATTTTGGCTTTTTTTTTGCTATATTTAGATAATAAAATCCAAAAATAACAAAAAATTATTCCTCTTAGGAGTTTCTTTCATTTTTAATGTTAAACTATATGATTTTATTTTTTCTCTATTATTATACTTAAAATTTCATTAATCTTGGAGTTATTTAGAAATAAGATTTATTGTATTAGATTTATTCTTTATTATATTCATAAAAAAATGATTTTCAAATAATTGGGTAATTAAGATTTCATTTAATATTTTTACCAATAGTTTATATTATTAAATTCTTGTTTATATTGAGTTAAAAGAAATTCATTCAGCTTTAATAAAAGCTTTATAAATTTATTTTCTAACAATAAAGAGAAATATGCCATTAAAAATATTTTGATATTAATCATTCATTCTTACAACTTAATTATTTAAACCAAAAATTTAAATGAATTAAAATAATTCAAGCCAATTGAAAAAATTCATTTTGAAGAATATGAAGCCTACCCAAACCTAATTTTATAAAAAAAATTGAATTAATTGAAAAAACTTGATATATGAAAAGAACCAATTTCATTAATGTAAAAGTAAATCCTTTTTTAAAAGGTTAATTAAATCTTAAAGTGAAAGAAAAAATATTTTCTCTAAGCTTAACCTATTATTTATTATTCACTTAAAACTATAAAACCAAATTTGTAAGATCTATATCTCACTTATATATCACTCTTTTCCCATTATCACTATATTCTAATCTTCATAATTAAGCAAAAAAAATTAATTCAAATTAAAATTTGAACATTAAAATCAAATCAAATCAATATACCATTTCTCAGCCAAAGAAAAAAACTGGTTAGGAAATACTTGACACTTTTTTCAATTAAAGAAGTAATCTAGATTTTAAATTTAGTTTTAATTTCATTAAAAATATCTGAGGATTAAAATTAATTAATCTTAATTTGTTAAAAAGAATTGAAATAAAATCAAAAAATATATAATTTAAGAAAACCAATTTTATCTTTATTAGAAATATTCAATGATCCATATATAAATTATAAAAGGTTTTAGAGCTTGATATGAAACTATTAATTAAATTAAAAATGAAAACTAAAAATATTATTTTTTGTTAAATTTCCACTTAATACTTTCAAAAATTCAATTAAAGTTTTTTTTATTATATTAATCTAAACTTTACTTTTTAATATATTTTAATATAAATTAACTAATTAAAAGAAAATTATTAAATTTAAATTGAAATTTTAATTAAAAAAAAAACTTAATAAAAAAAATTCATTTTTTGATAAAGAATTTATTTAAAACTTAAAAACAAAAAAAATGAATATTTTTAATAATTTTTTTTTAAAAAAAAAAGAAAATTATTTTAAAGAAAATGATAATTTAAAAATTTAAAAAAAAAATTAATAAAGAAACAAATAATTAATTATTATATATAAAAATGAAAAGAAAAATAAAATAAACTTTTTTTCTTTATAATAAAGACAAAAAAAGTGTTTTTTTTACTAAAAAGAAACCTTCTTTTTAATAAAATAGATTGTCAAAATAATAATAATTTCAAAATTTTATAATAAATAAGATATTCAAAATAATATTTTATTAATTAAACTCCCTTTAAAGATTATTTTATGGATTTCTATTAGAATAATTTATAGTCATAATATCAAAGTTGAATTATTGGAGAGTATATTATTTTTTTAATGAGATTGTTAAATAGTTTTTTAAAGGATAAATATAAAAAATAATTAAAATTGAAAAATAGTAATAGATCTATTTTTAAATTTAAATAGATTTTTTTTCCAAAAAAAAAACTTCTTAATTAACTAAAAGAAAAAAATTCTCAATTTTAAATAAATTTGAATTAATTTTAGTAGTAAGTTTTTTAAAAAAAAAATAAAAGAAGTAAAATTAATTTTTTTGGACTTATCTTTTTTATTAAAACTGAATCAAACAATGTTTTCCATTAAGAATTTCATATTTTTATATATATATTACATTAAAATATTTTTTTTAATTTTATGGTTTTACTTTTGAAGATATTTAGAATTGATCATTATTTTTTAAGAATACTAAACATTAGATATTTCTTACTGATAATTTTAAATATTTGAAATATTGATCAAAATTAGTATTACTGCTAATCAGGGTTGAATTGAATTAATTGGAAATTTTTGGTTCTAATTATAAATTTCTACAATGGAACTCAGATAATCGAGCTAAGCCTTTCAAGAAGGGTTCCCAGTTAACCTATTATGGAAGGGATTTTAAAAAGTAAGTTCAAATATTATTTTCCATATAAAAAGCTATTATGAGATAAACTATCTTAAAGAGGATTTGGAGAAAATAAATTCAAGTTTAGAGTTCCATATAAAGAGATTTACCCTATTTGTATCTTTGTGAGCTTGATTGATGTTCTCAGAAGAAGGAACCTGATAAGATTTGCCCTTTGGATTTTTCTAAATCAATTTCAATTCCAAATTTTGCTTTGTAAGGGTAATACTTTGTGATGTGATATGGAACCTTATTACTAATCAATAATAGCAATTAGTTTTTGTATTTTGAAGGTCATATGATATGGTTTTATACATGTAAATAAAAGTTCTTTAACTAAGTATTTTGATTAAAATGGAAAAATTAATGAAATCCCCACAGAAATTCCTTCCATAAATACTGAATATTGAAAATCTGATTACTTAATATCACAATAATTCATATATATTTAATTTTTAGTAAAATATTGATAAAAGGTTTTAAAATTATTAATCTTTTATCCTAAAAAATGAACTATCAAGTAATTACTACATCTTAATCAAAAATAAAACATACCTAATCTAACTCATTCCTTAATTTTAAGAAATTATTCCTTAAAATTTCAACTCTATCAGATATATTAAGAAATATATATATCATTATTTTTTAATTTCTGATTCTTCCCTTTTTGATTTTTTCATTTTTTTTTCTTGAAAAATAAATCACCTCAAATAAAAATATGTATAAAGGAAACTTTTCAAAGAAAAAAATCTTTTGATAATTTTAATTATCTTGAAAGGTTTACTTAATTATAAATTATTAAGATTAAATATAATGTTAATAATAAGGTAATTTTGAGTGATGTTTTTTTTTGGTGTAAAATATAGATAAAAGTAACTCAAATAATAGATTGATGGGATTTTATTCAACAGATTGATAATTTTATATCCATCATGATTTTTAAAAATCCTATCTAAATCTCTTCAAATCTTTATTTCAGAGCTAAAAAGAAATACAAGTATCTCTTTTATTTCCTTTTTATCTAAGAATATCAATATATATATGAGTATTGATAGAGGAAGCTTAAAAAACAGTGTGTATTTTTCCTTTTTCAATACCAACCCTCAAAATTATTTATTTCATATCAAGTTGAAGTGATATCAAAAAAAAAACATGTATTTAGCTTTTCTTAATAATTATATATTTTTTTTTGGTTCATTTAAATTTTAATTAAATTTTATTTCACCTTTAATATAAAATTCTTAATTATTATTTCTGATAATTTTATACATATATATATAAATATTTTTTTCCAAAATGAAACTTATTTAATTGAATTTTTCTCTTAGATCATAACATATAAGACAAATTCAACAAAATAACATAACAATTTTAATTAAAATAGATTTGATTGGGACACACTTAGATTGAAAATTATAAAGAAATCCATATTATTATTCAAGAAAAATTCAAGAAATCTTTCTCCCAGAATCAATGAATAGATACTCTAATTTTTTTGGTGAAAGTCAAATACCAAAACCTTACCTGAAGCCAACCAGCAACTTAAATGTCAAAAACCCTTACATTTATAGTTGATTATTGATAATTATAAAATAAATATATTTATTGATTGTAGATTTAAGAATAATCTTTCTTTGAGAACAAATTTGACAAGTTGATTATTAATACTTTTTTTTTGAATCTTATTTTAATTTTGTTTCTTTTTCAATACTTCAAACTATTTTAAAGATAAAAAAGAATGAGTTTAAAATAAGCTTTTTTTTCTTATTTTAACTAATTAATTTTGTGAATTATTCATAATTTAAAGCAAACAAAGCAAATAAAAAAGCTTTTATAATCAAAAAATATGAAAAATTGGCTGATTCTATGGTAGAAGTAATTTGATTCTTTTTTTAAAAAAATTCATGAAATAAGAAAACTATTTCTGAGTAATTTAATAATTTGAATTGGAAAAGAGAACTATAAATTGTAATATAATAAATATGAGAATAGTCAATTTAAAGAGAATCTAAGGTACATTCAAAAGTGAAAACAAAGTATTTTGAAGGTTAAATTAAGGAAAGTAGCAAGGAGATAAGACTTTTAACATTAGTGAAAAGAGAAATTTAAATTAATTAAACCTCAAAAAGAACATTATTAATAATGGTATTTATTTCATCAAATTGATCAGTGTAAAATTTAGAAAAGAAACAATCTTTTTAAATATTTTGAGATAGGAAAAAGGCATATTAGATATCTTGTCTATTGTTCCAATATTTTGAATTTATTTGATATAAAAATCAATTTTCTATAGTTTTTCCTTATTTCTTACCAAGAAATTTATAACAAATTTCAAAAAATTAACCATAAAATTTTAATAATTAATATATTAAACACCTCAAAAAAACTTTTTGTTAAATTTCATGTGTTTTTGCCATAAACTTGCTGATTTATTTTCTTTATTTTTTGTAATTTAATTTTTGGTTTTAAAATAATGAGAATCTGAAAGAACCCACCCAGAAGAAAAATATTTTTTCCAAAGAAAGAAATAATTTTTGGTGAATTTTATCAAAAAATCCCAAAAAATCCCAAGAAAGACCCTAGCCTAAGTGTTTTACTAAAATTTCACTTGTGCTTCAAAAAAATAAAAAAATTTAAAAATTTAAAAATTCAAAAATGTTAAAAAATTCAAAAAGATCGATATCGATTTATTTGAAAAATTCAAGAAACTTTCAACAAACGCTAAATCATTTTCAACAGCAACCGTCTCAACAGCAGCAACAGCCACAGCAGCAGCCAATTTATCATCATCATTTCAATCAGCATCCTAATCAGCATCCTAATCAGCATCCTAATCAGCGTCATTATCCTTATCAGCAACAACAACCTCATCATCAACAGCAGTTCTTTCAAAATCCAAATCAGCATCCTCATCTATCAAATCAGCATCCTCATCTACCAAATCAGCATCCTCATCTACCAAATCAGCATCCTTATCTACCAAATCAGCATCCTCATTTACCAAATCATCAGCCAAATTATCAGCAAAATTACCAAAATCATCAGCACAATTATCAAAATCATCAGCAAAACCATCCAAATTATCATCCAAATCATCAACAAAATCAGCAAAATCCACAAAATCAAGCTCATCATTCTTTTAATTCAAATCAGCCAAACTCAGATCTCAATCCTTCAGAAAATCTTTATCGATCTCAATCTCAAAATAGTCAAAAATTCAAATTAAAAAAATTCATCACCAATACTTTGGAATTGAGATCTCAATCCAAGAAACGAGATCAAGAAAAAAAATTAAAAAAATTGGATTCATTAAATTTACACATCAATAATAATAATAATAATTCAAAAAGTCTTTCAAAATCAAAAAATTCAAAAAATCTCATCAAATCAAGTCAAAACTTGAAAAAAAACTTGTTGATTCCTTCGACCATCTCCATCTCTCAATTAGCTCAATTAACGAATCAAAAATTAAGTATGTCACTCTCTTATTCGAAAATCGCTAGCCTTTTGATCTTAAACTAATCCCTTTGCTTTCTTTTGGCCTCTTCTCCTTCAAAAAAGCTAAATTGCAATCTTTAATTCAATCCTTAGGCTTAACTGACACAAGACCTGATAGAATCTTAACAACTGATCATACAGCTTATTTAGTCTTAGAATTAGGATTCGAACCTATCATTAACGATTCTTTAGCGTATGATGTTTATCCTGACCCTCCTCACTCAAATCCTTCCAGTTTACCCCTCAGGCCTCCCATAGTTTGTGTAATGGGTCATGTCGATCATGGTAAAACTACTTTATTAGATGCTTTCAGAAAAACTTCACTCGTAGATCTCGAACCAGGTAAAATCACCCAGCATTTAGGCGCTTTCGAATTATCTCTTTCTCAACTTATTCCATCAACTCATCATTCAAATTCAAATCCTCAATCAATCACCTTCTTAGACACTCCTGGTCATGCCGCCTTCAGCGCTATGCGAAGTCGTGGCGCTAACTCAACCGATATAGCCGTCATCGTCGTCGCTGCTGATGACGGTGTTAAACCTCAAACTGAAGAAGTCATTCAACTCGTCAAACAAACTGACGTAGGTATCGTCGTCGCAATCACTAAATGTGATAAACAAAACATTAATCTACACAAGGTTAAATCTAGCATCTATCAAGCCGGTCTAGAAATCGAAGGCTTAGGTGGTGAAATTCCTTGTGTTGAAGTCTCTGCAATCTCAAAAATAGGCTTAGATCATCTAGCTGAAACTATAATTGCCGTAGCTGAAATGCGTGATTTGAGAGCTGAATCAGATCAATCCGTTCGATTCGAAGGTCGTGTCATAGAATCTGATATCGGTCCTGGTCATGGTAATCTAGCTACTATCATCACCCTTAGGGGTAATCTATATCCTGGTCTTCATCTCATTGCTGGTCGCTCTTATGGTCGTGCTAGAAATTTAATCTCCCTATCTGGCCAATCACTTTCTAATGTTTCCCCCGGTAGACCTGTCCAAGTAACAGGTTGGAAAACTTTACCAGAAGCTGGAACTTTAGTCCTAGGTGTGGAATCAGAAGAGAAAGCAAAAAGAGCTTGCGAAAATAGAAAAAGAAGATTTCTCGAATCCAATATGGTTCAAGAAATTCAAGTCTTAAACGAAAAACGTGCAGAAGCCAAAGAAGCTTTTGAAACTAAAAAAATCGAAATGGAAGGTATGAACCGTTTAGAAAGATTACAACATCTTCGAGAGTTCGATCAAGCTGCCATTCAATCAAAATTACAATCAAATGGTCCTCAATTCCTCAATTTAATCATTAAAGCAGATTTCTCTGGTACCGTAGAAGCTGTCAAGACTGCTCTAGAAGGAATTGGAAACTCTGAGGTTAAAGTAAAAGTCATAAGTTCTGGGGTTGGTAATATAACAGAAAATGACGTCAAGATGGCTGATGTATCAAAAGGAATGATCATAGGCTTTAATGTCAAGATTGATAAAGCTGCATATACCCCAATCGGAATTCATAAAATCGACTGTAAAATAGACAATGTCATTTATAGATTAATAGAACAAGTTAGGAAAAAATTAATCGAATTAATCCCAAAGCGATATGAAGAAAGAGTCATTGGTGAAGCCAAAATTGAAGCAATCTTTGAAATCACTTCCAAAATCGGTACAACCTCAAAAAAGATCACAAAGAAAGTCGCCGGTTGTAGAGTTGTCAATGGTGAAATGAGAAAAAGTTATCTAGTTAAATTGATGAGAGATAATGAAATCATTTGGAAAGGTGTTTTCTTTTTAATTTCTTTCAATGCCTTTTATTTAAGCTCAATGGTCTTGTGTTCTTCAACAGGTTATTTAGATCAATTAAAACAAGGCAAAAAAGATGTTGAAAAGATTATAAAAGGGAATGAATGTGGTATTTTATTATCATCATCATTATCAAATTCAACAGAAAATCAAAACTCTAAGGACGTAGATTTTACGATAAGTGATAAAATAATTTGCTTGGAAGAAATTGAAATTGAACCAAATTTATAAAAGAAAAAGTACATTATCGAAAATCAAATTTAATACGCGGTATTTATTTCTGTGGGAGCACCAATTAAAGTTTGCTTATGTCACATATCGTCCAGCACGCAACTGGCTTTTGTGATTTATTGGCCCAACTTTTCAAAGGAATTTTTATTGCATTGTATTAAAGACATGGATCTTTTACCAAATAATCATATTCACTTGTTTCAAAACATTCTGCTTATAGTTATTGATGCATTTTAAGTTAAAACGATTAATTTAAGTTCAAGTAAAGATTATGTTTGGCCACTTTTTTTTTATCAAGAATATCAGTTTGGCTCAGAATTTTTGGGGTTTAATCTGTTTTTATTTCATTTGAGTTTTTTTAATTACATAAAAATATATATGCTCAATTTAATATATATATATAAGGAGTGACATGTAATCTTTTGGTAAATTCATGTTAGCAAATATACTTTTTAGACCATCTGAATATTCAGTTCCAGTGCAAAATCAAGTGTTTTTTAAAATTGGTTGCTTGCATAAATTTATACTTAAGAATCAGTGTACTGATGATCTAACTGATGATCCTCAGGCCAGTGCCATTCCTGAGGCAGACAATGGGCAGTTGCATGATGCTCCTGAAGGCCAACATATGAAGGCTTGGAGGACTTATATTGCACAAGTGATGTGGAATCACTATCAGATAGTTAAGTCAGGGAATTATTCTTTTCTAATGATTGTCTCTCAGTGAAATATATATTCAAGATAGCATACAAATAAATTGTACACACAAATATTGTAAGGTGTAAATATGAAACTTTGATTGAAAATCAAGTACTTTTCCTATCCTCAAAATTTGTATAAGGTAAGATTATGTAAGGATTGTAATTTTAAGGGTTTTAAGAGAAAAACACAACAAAAACTATTATTTTTAACCTTATTTGTATAAAAAAATATTATTATCAAAATTTATTATTTTACCAACAATAAACAATTATCCAAAAATTCTCTACAAGAGATATTTATGACTTAAAAAAAGATTTCTTCAAGACTAATTTCAATTTGAATCAATTGAGAAATGAAACTCAAGAAATTAAGATAAGAACAAATTCTCTAGAAAGAATATTAAAGAGAAAAACATTCCCAAAAGTGACCAGAGTTAATTTGGAAACAAAGTGACAAAGTTGAAAGTGATGATTGATGCTATCATTCACTTTTGGGGTTGTTCAAGGGTAAAAATGATTATAATAATTTTTCCACAGGTTGAAAAGGTTTAAAATTATTTAAAATTGGTGTTTAGAATCTTTTCTTTATTGGTTTAAAAGTGTTTAAACTAATTATAAAAGGAAAAGATTCTAAAATGAAGTGAAAAATGGGGAAAAGAAAAAATTCTTTTATAACCACCCATTCTCTTCCTCCAAAAAGAAAAATTTACTATAATTAGTTGTGAGAAAAAAACTGACAGCAGAAAAGCCAATTTTAGAATCATGACTTTGGTTTAGGCCAAAAAGGGATGATGTTAGCCATTTTTAGTCCTATACACCAGCCATTACTATAGTAATAGTTGGCTTTAAGCCTCAAAAACACTTCAGAATGTGTTTTAAGAACTATGAAAACAGTTAAAACTGGTTTTATGAAGTTTGTTTTGTCTGAAGGGTAGCTTTACCCTATTGGAAAAAGTCAAAACTTCCCTGATTGCTATTAAAACCACATCATCAATTGAATCACAGGGTCTGTGATCCAATTACAGGCCAAAAGTGATAGATTTTTGCATTAATTTTGACATCTCACACCTTTAAAAAAGAAATTTGGGGAAGTCAGGCACCCTTAAAGCTAAGATTCCTTCCCCCCGCAAAAACTTAATCTTTCCAATTTATTTTTTTGTTTAATTCCTCATCATGTATTATACTTCAAAATTCAAACATGTAATTCAATTAGAAAGCTAAATTACACAACTGTAATTCTTAATTACACATATACAAATTCAAGTTAACTTATTTAATACACAAACACATTTTTGACATTTCAATTGAAAATACTTCAATTCCTCATAAATTTTAAATTACAAACCACACCTCAATTTTAACACAAATATTGATGATTAAAACCACATGTGGTATGAATTAAATCAAATTTTTTTAGGAATTTTCAGATTTTAATACAGAAAATACTAAAAATCTTGATTTAATGTTATTCAGAGTTGAGTTAAATAAATTTTATTTTAAGGTAACCCCACCTAAAATTTTGAGAAAAATTCAATTATGAAAAAAAAAAAATTATATTCTCATTTGTTGGATTTTGTTTTTTTAATAATTTTTATTCACTTTTTATATAAAAAAAAAAAGTTTTTTGTATAAAAATTTAGTTTTTACTTAATTATTTAAAGTAAAAATTTAAGGGTGTTGGTAAAAACACGTAGGAGCTTACGTGTTTTTACTAAAAACTTACGTGTTTTGGCCCTAAATTGGTAAAAACACATAAGGGGTGCCCTGGGCCCATTTTTAATTGAAAATGAAACACAATTGGGCCTGTATTGGGCCAAAACATGCCCAAAAGAGGTTTTTTCCCCACAAAACCTCTCTAACTCCAAATTGTTTCAGATTTTTTTTCCCAGCCCCCCCCCCAAAAAAAAACAAGCCCAAACACCCCAATAATCCACATTATCCCCACCCCAAACCATTGTTTTTTTTTTTTTTGGAAAAACAGCATTACCAAAGCCATTTTGCAAAGCTTTTCACACATTTTTTTCTTTTTTTCCCCCAAAGACTGCATTTTCCACCATAACAACCTGCTTTCAAGCCTCTCAATTTTCAATTCTTTACCTTCCCTCATCTATTAATCCCACATTTAAACCACTTTATTTCACTATTAACCCCTTCTGTTCATTTTTCACACCTTTTTCCACCTCTTTTTCACATTTCGAAAGGTTCTTACCCCATTCCAAATCCCCCAAATCCCCCTTTTTTTCACTTTTATCCATAATTTTCATTAGAAAATCCTTCAACCCCCCACTGAAGGTGAATTTAAGACCCTTGAGCTTCTTTGGCAACATGTGCATAAGGTTGCCAGGGCTCAGGGGTATGCTGTGTCCACCTTGAGGTCCAATATGACTCACAACCAAATTGAAATATGTTGTGACAGGTCTGGCACCCCAAATCCCAACAAAAGCCCCTCCAAAACAGTCACCTCAAGAAAGCTTGACTGTCCTTTTAGACTTTATGCCAGGAAATATGCCAAGAGTACCACTTGGACTCTTAAAGTCAAAAATCCTGAACATAGCCATGATGCCACTGAAAATATCATGGCACATCCTGCTTTCAGGAAATTCAATGAGAAAGAAATATCACAAATTGCTCAAATGTCTGAATCACTGCTCATGCCAAGGCAAATTCAGGCCCAATTATGCAGCCAGAGGGAGTCTGACAGGCCTGTAATCCTTCAAGACATTTACAACCAAGTCAAGAAAATCAAGAAGGACAAACTGCAAGGCAGAAGGCCCATTGATGCTCTTATTGACACTCTCAAAGAAGAAAATTTTGTTTGGTCCTCTGCAAAGAATTCTGAGGGACACATTACCTCCTTGTTTTTTACTAACCCCCTGGCCATAAAACTTCTTCATGGCTTTCCTCATGTCATTCTTATGGATTGTACCTATAAAGCCAATAAGTACAAAATGCCCCTTTTTCATATTGTTGGATTCAGCTCAACCAATAGGACCTTTTCTGGGGCTTTTTGTTTGATGAAGAATGAAAATGAAGCTTCATATACTTGGGCATTAAATCAATACATTGAAAAGGTCCTCAACAACACCAATCTTGTTCCCCCTCCAGTTATTGTTATTGACAGGGATCTGGCCTTGAAAAACTCGATTAAGAAGCTATTCCCAGACTTGAAAGTCATGCTATGCATTTGGCACATCAACAAGGATGTATCTGCTCATTGCATGAAGAAAATTGGTCATGGAACTGATTTTTAAAGCTTTATGGGCCTTTGGAATCAAGTAATATACTTCTTCACTTTATTTCACTTTTTTTCTTATTATTGTCTTTATTAATGACTTTGGGATTCATTTCTCAGCTTATGTATTCATCCACTGGAAAGTTTTTCAAAGACAACTGGAAGAAGCTTCAAAAGCAAGTTAAAAATCCTGAGGTCTTGCAGTATTTGGAAAATACCTGGCTTCCTCTAAAGGAGTATTATGTGCCATCCTGGACCAACCACCATTGCCACCTGGGTGTTGGCTCCACCTCCAGAGTTGAAGGTGCCCATGCCATGGTTAAACTTTGGCTCCAAAAGTCCACTGGTACTCTCCTGGAGGTAGTCAGGGCTCTCCACATGGCATTCAGAAAACAATTTCTAGAAATTATCAACAGAATCTCCAAAGAAATGATTGTCCATGTCAAGAATTTTCCTCCACACATCTGTGCCCTCAATGGCAAGGTGTCTCATTATGCTCTTCAGATTGCCTTTAAAAATTTCAAAACAAAATTTCCTCCAAATGAAAAATGCACCAACAAATACAACAATTATAAAGGCATTCCTTGAAAGCATAAGACCCAAAAGGCATTTGCCAAGCGCCAAAGGCTTGAATTATCAGACTTCCATCCTCAATGGCATTTGAATTTGCCTGTGAGGGTTTTTTAATTTCTTCTTATTATTATTTTTCTTATTAATTGATTTTATTTGTCATATTCTTCTCAGGCTGGTTTTCAAGGTGATGATCAAAGTGTTGAAAAAGAAAGAAAGAATGAAGCCAAGAAAATATTTGAAGACATTGGGGAAGACCTGTTTCAAAGACCAATGGCAGAAATCACTCCAATCCTTCAACATTTTCAAGATGTTTTGACTGGAAAAGTCCCATTTGATCAAATTCCCAAGAGTCAAGAGGATGATCAATATTATGAAGACCCTCTAGAATGCAAGAATATCCATGGAAGACCCCAAGGAGCAAAGAATAAAAACAAAAATCAAAACAAAAGAGAACATTCAAGATTTGAAATTATTGAAAGTCAACCCAAGAGAAGAGGAAGACCCCCATCAAAAGTGCCCAGCACAACAACATCAAGATCCCAGTCAAATGTCCCCTCTCCAATTATGGAAGTGGACTCATCTGAAGATTCTGAAGATTCTGAAGACTCATTATCTAAGTCCATCAGTTCATCAGATTCACTGCCCTCAGAAAATGAATTAAATAGATCAGAAGTAACCCTTAGAAGGTCCAGAATATTGGCAATTGGAAGCAAAACCTCACAAAGAAAATCACACAAGCCTGCCACCAGTTTGAATATCTATGATGCAATTGACTTGACCTGTGAGCATTGTAAAAGCAATTATCACACAAGTGATGAATGCTCCAAGCTGTTTGTGAGTTTCTGATTCTTTTTAATGTAATTTTCTGTTGTTTATTTTGATATTTATTCATCTTTTGAACTTATTTTATCAGATAACTGGCTCAGAAGACTTGCCCAAGTTTATATTGAAATACACCTTCAAGGCCATCAATGTCCAGGGTGATGGAAACTGTGGCTACAGAACAGTATCCCACTTCATTTACAAGACTCAAGATCAATGGGCTGATGTCAGAGGTGACTTGGCTGAAGAAATTCACCAAAATCAAGAACTTTATGAAGCCATGAACACCTTAATACCCTCAGTATCCTCTTATTTGGAAAGAATTGAATGGTATTAAGATGTTGGCCAGGCTCCAAAAAGCAAGTGGATGTCCATGCCTGACATGGGGGATCCAATTGCAAATAAGTATAAAAGACCAGTTTTCTTTTATTCCACAGCCCAATCTTTTTCTTTTTTCACTTATTTCTGTCCTCCAAATGATAATCCCGCCATTTTCATCTGCTTCTTGAATAGTTGTGCTCATTTTGTTCCTTTGGACATCATCATTTCTAAAGTTTATTCAGTAACCCCCATTACTGTGAACTGGAGATTCATGCCCAAACACAAGCCCTGGGGTGGGCTGATAAATTTAAGAAACACAGAATGTTGTATTTGTCCAATCTTCCTCCCCCCTCTCAGAAAAAACCCACTATTTTGGAGGTTGATTCTGATTGAATGATTTTTGTATATACAATTTATGCCAATTATCCCCCTCCTCATTCATTTTTATTGCTTAAATCCCACCTCAGTCTCCTTTTTTATCAAACATGTGGAAGTTTTGTACTTGAAAATAGTCATATTACACACAAGAAAAAAAACAGTTGAAAAAAAACACTCATTGCGCCTTCACTTGTTGTCCCACCAAAATTTTTTTTCCAATTCATGAGCTTCTGGTTCTTTATTGTCCATATTGAACCCTTTAATTTTGAAAAAAAATGAAGGAAATTCATAAGTGGGAAGTTATTAAATTCACTTTTTAAAAATAGGAATATTACAATGATGGGAAAAAACATTTGAAAAAAAAACTCTTTTTGCACCTTCACTTGTCCCACCCAAACAAATTCCCAAAATTATGGGATTCTGCTACTTTATTCTTCACATTGAACCCTTCATTTTTAAAAAAAAATCAAGGAAATTCATAAGTGGGAAGATTTTAAATGAATTTTTGAAAAAAATATGCCATTTTGGCATATTGGCCAAATTGGTGAAATGTGGCAAAAAAAAAATTTTGAAAAAATTTGTGCTTATTGACATGCCAAGTGGGGAAAAATATGGCAAAAAAAAATTAAAAAAATCCTCAAAGCTCAGCCTGAGGAATTTTTTTTTGAAAAATAAGGTCACTTACGTGTTTTTACTAAAAGCTTACGTGTGTTTACCAACACCCAAATTTAATTTTTGCTTAATTATTTAAAGTAAAAATTTTGAGCCTTGAGGTATATTTTACATACCTAAATAGGTTAAAAGAAATATAAAAAATAACTTTTGAAATATTCATAACTCATAAATCATATTTATATCAAAAATTTATCATTTTTTATTTGAGAAAAGATGATAAAAATTTTTTTTGTAAGTAAATCCATGGAATTAAGTTCAGATTTAGATTTCACATGAAAATTTACTCAAGGTAGCTCAATAGAGTGAATAAGCTTAAAATAACGCTATGAAGTTTTAATATGGAAAATAATTCAACAACAAATCATCCATACAACATAAGAGAATTGTGAAAATTTTTGTTATTCTAGAATTCATGCCAAGATAATGGAAATGTGACAAATGCCATGTTACATATAAACTAAGATTAGTGTTATAAATATTTTTGCAACTTGAAATACAGTATTCTTACATAAAGCTTTGGTACAATAATAGTGGATATAAGTATTTAAGCCTGAATTACTATTTTTGATGTGAAAATAGCTAAGGGGGATAAAAGACATCAAAGAGAGCCAGGGTACCCAGCTTCTGAGGCCTCTGGGATGTGCAAATCTCTAAATATTGGATCCATGAAAGATCATGGCCCAATTATTCTGCTAAAACCTTTTGAGAGCTTAGTTACCATCTTAAAATACCATTAAGCCATGAGAAAATAAGCTGCTATTTTGACATGAAAAGGAGGTAATGAGCAATTCTCAGTATTGTAAACATGTAAATTATTGATCATTTTCCATGGATAAACCCAAAATGAGTAATTAAAACCCTTTTTTGGACTAGTATTCATGAATTTACCTCATGGAAACCAATTATTACTATGCTATTTGATTTTTTACATAGAAATAAGGTAAAAACTTCAAAAATTCATTAAAATAAAATTCTTAATTAATTCTTCTGGAACCTTCAGGACCAATGGATTAATGGATAATCCACACAACAATGACTGAATATTTAAAAGTTCACAGAAAATACAATCTGTGATGAAATTTCCAATAAAATTGATAACTTTGAGAAATCAATTATTATTCTGAAAATGAGGAAATATTTACAGTTTTTAACCCTTTCTTTCTTAACCATAAATGGGTTGGTAGTTGCATAAAATGACTTAATGAAGCAATTATGATAATATTACTTGAAAATAGGCAATTTAATCAAGAATCCAAAGAGGATAATTGGTTTTTAACTCATTGGCTTTTCAGTTTGCTCCATATCATGCCTCCATGAAATGTTATTGACTCAAAAGAGGCCTCCTATTGCTGTTTTTTCCAAATAATCTTATTATTCAATAATCTAATTAGTACCAAAAAGTAAGTATAAGTTAAATCTTTTCTGAATTGTTTTAATTCCTTCAGAATCAAGCAGAAAGACATTTAATTTTAGAAATATACTATTACCAATAGTATTTAATTTATATATTGTTGTATTAATTTTTTCAAATCAATTGTGATCCTTTAAATCAAAAATTAATCCATCAAATAAATCTGAAAATTATTTTCAAGGTATTATTGGTGTATTAGTGAATTTTTTCACTTAATTCTTAGAGTTCTTCTGTATTAATAGTTTTCTTCAAGAATCATATTTATAATTATTATTGAAAACAATAACTATACATTTTAATAATTTTATGTTACTTTAAGAAAAAGTTTCATTATTAATAATTAATGGAATTGATTCTAGTAGACAATTACTACTTACTATTATAATCACTAGTAATGTATAAAAGTTAAAATAAATAACTAAGTAATTAACTATTTAATTTTCGTTATAATAAATTTATTTATTATCTCTCATAAGAAAAATAATATTACTCTTGATTAATAGTAATATTATCAAGAGTTCCATGAACACATCTTACCTTTGGGAGCCTGGCTGTGGTTTTTAAACCTTGAACCCTCTATTAATATATTTTTAAGATCCAAAAAAATATCAATTTTAATAATTTTTTTCTTTCATTTTGAAGTTGAAAATATTCTTATTTTTGAAATTGTCTTAAATCTTTTTTTCATTGAAGAATTTGACTTAATTTTATACTTTTTTACACATGGCCTTTTCACATCCAAAAAATTATAAAATTCTTCTTTGAGTTTGTAAGGTGTAGATATGAAACTTTGATAAAATATCAAGTACTTTTCCTATCCTGAAAATTTGTATAAGGTAAAATTATTTAAAAATAGTAATAAATGGTATTTTGAAGGAGAAAACACACCAATTTCATTGTTTTTGAC
The DNA here is from genome assembly GCA_023105745.1 of Austropuccinia psidii. Taxonomy (NCBI): domain Eukaryota; kingdom Fungi; phylum Basidiomycota; class Pucciniomycetes; order Pucciniales; family Sphaerophragmiaceae; genus Austropuccinia; species Austropuccinia psidii. Next base: position 34,118,141 of record JALGQZ010000003.1, on the reverse strand, counting down.
CTTGTAAGTATAGAACAATAATATAATACAAAATTATTGTTTTACCAGCAATAAAGATTTATCCAAAAATACTCTACAAGAGATATTTAAAGCTACAAAAGAAATGTCAATTGGAATTAATTGAGCAAAGAACTATAAACAATTAATTAAAGAACAAAGTCTTCAAAAAGATATTTAAAGAGAAAAATTGCCCAAAAGTGACCAGAATGAATTTTGAAACAAAGTGACAAAGTTAACAGTGATGAAAGATGCTTTAATTCACTTTTGGGGTGGTTCAGGGGTAAAAATGATTATAAGAGTTACAAACAGTGATTATAAAAATATTTTCACATGGTTAAAAGGTTTAAAATGATATGAAAAGGGTGGTTGGAATCTTTTATTGATTGGTTTAACAATGTTTAAACTAACTATAAAAGGAAAAGATTCTGACATGAAGACAAAAGTGGGGCAAAGAAGACATTCTTTTATAGCCATCAATTTTCTTACTCCAGAAGTAAAATTTACTCTTTTCACTCGTGGAAAACACTCTGACAACAGAAAAGCCAATTATGGCATCATTGAACCCTGGCTTAAACCAAAAAGGGCTGGTTTTAGCCATTTTAGACCTTAAATCAGACATTACTATAGTAATACCTGGCCTAGAGCCTTCAAAACAGGTCAGAATGAATGTAAGAGATGTAGAAACCAGTTAAAACTGTTTTCACTAAATTTTTTTTTATCTTAAGGGTAGTTTTACCCTCTTGGCAACAGTTAAAACTGCCCTGGTTGGTATCAAAACCTCACCATCAATTGAGTCACAGACCCTGTGACTCAATTCCAGGCCAAAAATGATGAACCTTTGTGTGGATTACAACATCTCACGCCTTTAAGCAAGGATTTTGGGGGTCTGGCTGCCCCTTAGAGCTAGAGTTCCTTTCCCCCCCAAATTGAATCTTTCCAATTTATTTTTTCCTTTAATTCCTCATCATGTATTATACTTACAATTTACATATGTAATTCAATTGAGTTTTACAGTACACTACGGTAATAATTGACACCTCATATGTAAATCAAAGTTCACTTATGTAAAACACGCACACATTTTGACAATTCAATTGAAAATACTTCAATTCCTCATAACTTCTAAAATATGCACAAAACCTCAATTTGAACACAAAAATTGATGATTAACACTACATGTGCTGTGAATTAAGTTAAGGTTTTGAGGATTTTCAATTTCTATACAGAAAATACCAAAAACTTAATTTAAGCTTATTTAGAGTTGAGTTACAAAAATTTCACTCAGAGGTGACCCCACCTAATTTTTTATTAGGAATCCAATGGGGAAATAAATTCTATATGTTTATCTGTTAGATAAAAAGATATGATAAGTTTTATTTAACTTTTTTCCAAAATTATTATGTTTTGGGTAATTTTGTTGAAAATTCATATTTACTTAATTTTTCCAAGTAAAAATGTGTTTTTACAATTTTCAAATTTAATGTATTTTTATTTTTAAATTATAATTAAATATTTGATTTTTTATATAAATTAATATTTATATTTTAATTTATTTTTTAATAATATAAATAAACTTATTTTATTTATGTTTGTATATTAATTTTTTGTTTGTAGTTTTTTGGGTATATGAAAATACCTCTAAGGCTCACATTCCCTCCCCCTAAAAAAAGAATATTACTTTGCAATACTTTTATTTCTAATATGCATTAATCTTCTGAGAAGTTTGGTAGCTTCAGGTATGTCCTTTTCTTCTAACCATTCATCTTCACAAGTTGGGTCACTGTACCTAACAAGGTATTCCCTTACTTTTTTGGTTCTTCATTTCCTTTCTTCAAGAACCTTGGTAATCTTCTTAACACAATATGTCTCAATAGGAGGTATAACATGGGGAACTTTATTCCTCAAGGGAAACTTCTCAGAATCACTACATTTATATGGCTTTATAAAGCTCACTGGAAATGTAGGATGCTTATTACAAAGCTCTTCAGTTAGTTCTACTTCAACAGAATTTTCTCCATGGAGTGCTTTAATAAAAAAAGGTCCTTCAAAGGAGTCTTTGAGCTTTTTACAGTGGTGGATACTAGTACTAAATCCCCCACTTTGAAATCTGGAGTGGAATGTGATTTGTCCTATTTATCTTTAGCATATGCAAATGAGTCTTCCATGAATCTTACTTCATGCTTTCTAGCTCTGTCTATCATTCCTTTGTAGCTGGCAGATGTAGGATGTATTTCAACCAAATATTTCCTTAAAGAATCTTGGGGTAACCGGGTATTCCATCCTTTTTCTAGAATATCAGGAGTTTGATTGGTACTGGCATGAATTGATGTCTTACATGCAAATTATAATGCTGGTAGAAGAGTACACCAATCATGAGTTAATCCATCACAATCTTTGAATTCAAGGCCATATGCACAAATTATTCTCACCATGTCTTCCAAGGTTTGTATCATCCTTTCAGCTAGACCATCAGTTTGTGGGTGGTAGGCTGTAGAGAAAGATAATTTAGTGCCAAATAATTGGTGGAGATTTGTCCACATTGCTGATGTGAGCTTGGGATCTCTGTCACTAATTATCTTTGTGAATATGCCAGTACGTGATACTACTCTATTCCATATCAGAAGAGCTGTATCCATGGCTGTATAATCTTTGTGACATGGTAAAAATATTGGAGTTTTACTGAATCTATCTACAATCACTAGGCAAGAAATATAGCTTCTGTCACCTCCTGGTGGTAGGCCAGTTACCCAATACATATGGACAATTTCCCAAGGTCTTCCGGGTTCTTGGATTTTGATCATATTTCCAAGTCTTTTTCCAGTGGATTTATTTGCCTTTTGACATCTGTCACAGGTTTTGCAATACTCTGCAACATCTTTCTGACACATTGGCCACCATATGCAGGTCTTTACTTTTTCTCTTGTTCTGTCTTTGGACAGATGTCCTGAAAAGGGGATGTCATGGCATTATTTCAGTACAAGATTGATTAATGATCTGTCCATAGATTTCATGACACATGTGTGCTTGGTCCTGTGGTAAGTTATACCATCCAGTAGGTGGAATCTTCCTTCATTATAAGATTTCTTCCATACCTCATCCAAGGCATGTATTAGAGAGTTGTCTTTACAGTCTTTGTTAAGTAATTGGCATAAGATGCTACCATTCTTATCTTGAGTGTAACTGTCTCTTAATTCTTTAAAGAAGGTGGTGTTCAAGTCTGTAACACTTACTCCTTCTATTGGGATCTGTGGGGAAGCTTCTTCTGGCCCATAAGCAGGATTATAAATATCATTGGGTAATGGCCATTTGCTTAGTCCATCTGCATTTTTATAAATATTCCCATTTTTATGAACAATAGTCATATCGCCCCTATACTCTTGTATGGCTATTTGCCATCTGAGCATATTTCTGTTGGGTGTTTTCATGTTTAAAAGTGATTTAACATTGGTACAATCTGTTATCACTTCAAAAACACATCCCTCCAGAAAGTAGTTGAGTTTTTCTAGAGCCCAAACAAGGCATAAACACTCCATCTGACTTGCTCCATATCTGGCCTCAGTTGGTTTGATTTGCCTGGATATGAAACATATGGGTCCTTCCTCAGGTTTACCATTGATAATCTGGACTTGATGAAGTTCAGAAACAAGTCCTTCTTCTGATTCATCAATATAAACCTTAAAAGGCAGCTTAAAGTCTGGAATCAGTAAGAGTGGAGCAGTGGTCAAGGCTTGTCTCAGAGATTCAAAGGCTTTGAATATGTCAACAGTCATTTCAAATACTGTGTCTTTGTCACATAATTCATAAAACGGTCTTGCTATGGATGAAAAATCTTTAATATGCTGCCTGTAATATCCTGCAAACCCCAAAAATGACTGAATTTCTTTCTTATTCTGAGGCATAGGTTTCAGCAATACTGCTGCAAATTTGTTTTTGTCAATTCCAAGGGATAAACCAGATACTGCATGTCCCAGTGCTTTAAGCTCTTTTAATCCAAAATGGCATTTCTTTAAGGAAATTTTGATGTTGACAGATTGAATTTTTGTCAAACCTCTGGATAATCTGTACATGTGTTCATCCAAAGTTTTGGAATAGACAATAATGTCATCAATGTAAATGATTAACCATCCTTCTGAAAGCTCTGCAGGGAAGATTTAATTCATCATTCTTTGGAAGTGTGAAGGTGCATTCTTGATACCAAAAGGCATCCTCAAATATTCATATACTCCACAATGAACAATGATCCTCAAGTATTACCTTGCTCTTGGTGTCACCACATTCTGATGAAATCCTTTAAGGGAATCCATAGTGGATATATATACTGCTCGAGATATCTGGGTAAGAGCAATTTGAATTTTTGGTATTGGGTATCTGTCTGGAACAGTGTAATTATTCAGAGCTCTAAAGTCCCCAACCATTCTAGATTTTCCATTATGCCATGCCACTATGACTGGTGTAGTTATCTGCACTTCCTCATTATGGCCAACCTTTCTTATTACACCAAGATCTAAAAGCTCTTTAATATGAATTTCTGGAGCTTCTCTTGATTTAGGACTTGCTGGATATGCAGGTCTTCTTAAGAGTGGTGGATAAGGTCTCTCAATATTAAGGATGATGTCAACTTCTTGACCAAGAATTGATCCCAAAGCTTCTTTGTCTGATGCAAATGATCCTCTGTGGTCATATAAAAGGCCAGAAAGTTCATTTTCCTTATTATCAGTCAGGTGAAGGCTTATTCAGCTTCATTTAACTGTTCAGATTTGAATCTTTCCAACTCTAATTTGATTTCTGTTACTTTAATTACTGTAATTTGTCTTTTAAATGGTAAAAAGACAAATTTTTGATGCTTATTGTCTCCAATAGTAAATTATCTATCTTTGTTGTTGTGTAAATCTATTCCATACATGATCAAATAGTCATTTCACAATATAAAATGGGTACCAGAGCAATTTTCCACAACAACAAATTCAACAGTGATTCTGAAATTTCCATTAATATGTTGGAATATGATATTGGTCTCAAAGATTCCCAATTCTTTCATTGGATTACTTGCACTATTGAATTTTATGCCATCAATTGGTAACAAGTGGTCTTCAAAATTTGGCACACAAGTCTTAAGAAAAGATTTGCCAACACAAGAGTAGAAGGCTCCTGGGTAAAATAAACGTTTAGTGGGTTTGTTGTTGATTACCACTTATGTTATACAGGAGTTACCAGCTGTATAACCTTTTACCCTGTTTGGTTTGGTTTTAATAAGTTGTGCATCTTGAACTTTTGACAAATCATGTTGACCATTGCTTAATTGCAGCAAGTGGGAATAAGAGTACATGATACCAAAGGTGGAATTGATATTTTGTATATCCTTTGAAGATTCAGAAAATATTGATGACTTATCATCTGAATTTTCTTCAATATTATTGTCTTTTTTAACATCAGGTTCTTTTTCAATGTCAATTTCATTGATTTTTCCCCTTTTTGGACATTTATTGGCTAAGTGGGTGGTGCTTTGGCAAATATGGCACTTTCTGATTATATCTGCAGGTTTATATTTAGAATTATTAGAATTTTATTTGGGATTTTTGTCCACAGAATCTTTCCAAGGTGTATTAAACCTTGCTTTGAGATTCACCCTACTAGAACTAATCTTGGTTCCGGTGGTTACTTCTTCTAATATATTAATAATAGCTTCTGCTGAATATTGTTCAGTAGTCCTGCTTTTGAAAGCATGCTCTAGGTCACCTCCACATTGTCTTAAAATTTTCCTATTAATCATAAATTCTGACATGTCAGGTTATAATGCTGGTAGTCTGTCTTTTTGTTGGAAAAACCATTGTAAAGCTTTATCTTTATCAACATTGAATTTTGCAGATTCAAAAGCTGTTTCCACTTTAAACCTCCAAACATCATTGGCCCATTTTTTGATAATTTGGGTTTTCCACCAAGTCCAACTTTGGTGTCCATGTGCTTGTCTTAATTTGATATACCATCTGTGAGCTGATCTGGTAAACAAGGTGTTAAATCTTGCTGTTACCAATCTGTCTGGTAATTCAAAATCTTCTTTAATCGTGTCAATTCCTCTGATGAATTCCATATGGTCATATTCTCCTTCACCACTGAAGTGAGGCCATTCTTTAGGTTTTGGTACTTCTTTCAAAATTGGTTGGCCCATTGATGGTTCCAATTTATGAAAAGAAGTGGAAAATTCATTTTTTAACTGTGAATTATCAGAATCCAATAATTGTGGATTTGGATTTCTTGTGCCCTCAATTTGATTCACAGGTGTAGACATTCTGGGTACGGTGTTCAGTATTTGTTCAATATCATTAATTTTACTGTTGCTACACCTTTGGAAATTTCTATATTCATGTTGGAAGGCTTGTATTAAATTTATTACTTCAATTTTATACATGTCTTCTTTATGTGTCAGTTCTTTCCATAACTCTGTCTGTCTTGTATTATCAGCAGTGACTTGATTCAATTTCATTGATAATTTTGATACTTCTTCTTGTGAAGCATCAAAACACTTTTTCAAGGCAATGATATATGTCTTTATTTCAGTAAATGAGTTTTAAATGTCATCAAGGACTTTCTTGTTATCTGTCTTGATAATATTGATGGCTTGCTTAATTCTTGTTTCAATTATCTCATCAATATTGAATTTAGAATATTTGTCTGTTAATTCTTTAATAATGGCAGATTGTTAATTTATCTTATTTCCAAAAGAATTATCATTATTGGATGTTTTAATTGTTCTTAAACATTTTTCAAAACACATAAGTGTTTCCTTGATTTGGGTCAGACTCAAGTTATTTATTTTAAGATTGTTACAAATTGATGAATTCTTATCAGAAATATGACTTTTTACGTCAATTATAGCTTCATAAAATTCTGGGATAGCATAAAAAATATCAGAGATCATTTCTGATATTTTAATCTGGCTTCCTCCTTCTTTTGTAAATCCATCATTGTTCTGGCCATCTGAAATACATTTTATGTGAGCCTTGAGGTATATTTTACATACCCAAATAGGCCACAATTATCTTAAAAATAAATTCTGAATTATGCACAACTCATAAGTCATGCATATATCCAAAATTCATCATTTTTGATTTCAGAAAAGATGAATAACTTTTTATTGAGTAAGTAAATCCATGGACTTAAGGACAGATTTGGATTCTACACAAAAGTTCACCTAGGGTAGCTCCATAGAGTGAATGAGCTCAAATTAACTCTTTGAGGTGGTATTATGGGAAATCCTTTAATACCACATAAAAGATCCGTGAAAAGTTTTGTTTTTCTTAATTTCATGCCAAAATAATGGGAATGTGAGAAATCCCATGTTACATATACACTAAGAATAGTGTTATGCATGTTTTGAGCACTCAATATCATGGTATTCCTACATAGACTTTTGGTACACCCATAGTGGATATCTCACTTTAAGCTTAAATTTCTGTTTTGACATGAAAAATAGGCAAGGGGGACAAAAGACATCAAAGAGAGCCAGAGTACCCAGCTTCTGAGGCCTCAGAGGCATGGACGGCTCCAAAGCTTGGATCCATGGCTGATATTGGCCCAATTAGTAAACTAAAACACTTTGGGAACTTGGTTACCATGTTACAACTACAGTAAATCTTAAGAAAATAGCAAATAACCTTCTATTTTGACGTGCCAAGGAGGTAAAGAGCTACTTAGACTGCTGTAACCATGTCAATTCTTAATTACTTTCCATGCATAAACCCGGAAAGAGTAATTAAAGCCCTTTTTGGACTTGTATCCATTGATTTACGTCATAGAAACCAGTTAAACACTGATATTTGCAATTCTACGTAGAAATGAGGTGAAAACTTCAAAAATTCATTAAAAATACAATTATTAATAAATCTCTCTGAAGCTTTCAGGACCAATGGAAACCTGTATCACTCATGGTACAACCAAAAAGAATCACAGTTTTACTAGTAAAATTAAAAGCTTTACTTACAGTCCATTTTTGACTATTCTGGGTGAAACACTGAATCTTCAAAAATTCACAGTAATTACAACCTGTGATGAAATTGCCAACAACATTGTTAACTTTGAGAAATCAATGATTGTTTTGGAATAAAAGAATATTTACAGATGTTACTCCTTTTATTCTTAACCATATTGGGGTTGGTAGTCACGTAAAAGCATCAATTAAGTAATTATGATAATCTTATGTGACAACAGATGATGCAATCAATAATCCAAAAGGGTTTATTGTTTTCTAACTCACTGGTTTTTTAGCTTGCTCCATGGCACGCCTCTGTGAGATGTTGTTGGCTTAAAAGAGGCCTCCTCTTGCTGTTTTTTCCTCATCATCATCAACTTATTATCCATTTATATCATTGTTACCAACAAGTAAGTATTAGTTAAACTATTCTTAAGTGTTTCAATTCTTTCATAATCAATCAAAAAGAGGTGAAATCATAGAATCCAACTATATATTGTTGTAATACAGTTATAAATACATTTTGATCCCTTGAATCCACAATTCTACCTCAAATCTCTCTATCATATCTTTCAATAAGCTCTTTGGAACATTAGTGAGTGATTTATCTTTAATTCTTAAAGTTTTTCTCTAAAAAATTAGTTTTCTTCAAGAATTATATCTATAATTATTCTTGCGAAAGATAATTATATATTAAAATAATTTCATTATTTTAATAAAAGAAGTTTTATTATTAAAATCTTGTAATTGAATCTTGTAGACATTTACTGCTCATTGTTAAACTTACTAGTAGTGTTTAACACATGAAAGAAATAATTCTTTAATTATTTAATTGTGGTTACAATAATATTTTATTATTATATTTCATAAGAACAGACATAGTACTGTTGATTAATAATAATATTATCATCAGTTTCATAGTCAAATCTTACATTTTACATGGCATCCTGTAGCCTTAGCTGTAAGGTTTTGTGGCTGGTGCCTTTACTTTGCCCTTGTTCTGAGCTTGCGGCTGCTTTTTCATGTTATAATTACTGCTGCTGGACACTGGGGCTGTTTTTGGCACTTGCTTGGGTGTTGGAGGGTTGTTTTTCCTCCAGTCCGCTGTTAAGAGCATCATTTTCTTCTTTTGCATCAATGGATGCCATCCATTTAGTAACTTACAAGTGTTGGGATGGCCCAGGAATTTTCTTACAGTCAGGTAAGAATTCATGCAGTTTTTCCACAGATCTGCAAGGATCTGGTACTCTTTGTGCTGCAATGCATTGTTGTAAGCCTTCTGGCTGGCTTTGTAAATGTCCACTGAGGCTTCTTGTGGTGGTTTCAGCTCTTTTTGAAGGTAAAAAAGTTTTATCAGCTTCACAATGCCACAATTTATTAATTCGGAGGTCATCAACTGAATCTTGTCCTTCTGTAACTGATTGGCTTCTGCCATAATCACGTCTATGACCTTTCTGGGAGCTGCTTGAGGGGTTATAGCTGGCTCCAGATCTGGTTGAAGGCATATCTTATGATTAAAATGCTTTGAAATAATAATTTTACGTCAAAAAACTTACTATTGGCCAAATTCTTAGCTTTCTGAAAAGTATTACTTATATCCAAGTTAATTAATTCAGAAGAAATTGGTTCAGGTTTATTATTCTGAGTCACAATAACAGTACTGGCAGGAATAATGCTGGTAACTGTTGAGGCTGTTTCAATGTTTTCTTGTCTTACCACGTTGTCAGACACTAAATTTGATGAAAAAGCCAATTAATTAAGTGAAAAAAGGTATTCCAAAAAAATAAATAAAAATATAAGCCACACTTATAATATGAAAAAAAATTATTCTTTTATGCATTTTTTTAATTATAAGTATTTTTTATATGTTTTTTTAAATTTTTCAATATAAGAAAAAGGTTTAAAAAAAGAGTAAAAAAATATGTCACAGGTAAAATGTCATGGCTGGGCCCCCAATGTAAGGTGTGGATATGAAACTTTGATAAAATATCAAGTACTTTTCCTGTCCTCAAAATTTTTATAAGGTAAAATTATTTAGAAACAGTAAGAAATAGTAATTTTAAGCAGAAAAAACGCCAATTTTATTATTTCTAACTTTTTAAGTATAAAACAACAATATGATAAAAATGTATTGTTTTACCAACAATAAAGATTTATCCAGAAATACTCTAGAAGAGATATGTAAGGCTACAAAAGAAATTTCTTCAAGAGAAATTTCAATTGGAATTAATTGAGCAAAGAACTGCAAGAAATTGATGAAAGAAAAAAGTCTTTAAAAAGATATTTAGAGAGAAAGCATGCCCAAAAGTGACCAGAATGAATTTGGAAACAAAGTGACAAAGTTAACAGTGATGAAAGATGATTTAATTCACTTTTGGGGTGGTTCAGGGGTAAAAATGATTATAAGAGTTACAAAAAATGATTATAATGATTTTTTCACATGGTTAAAAGGTTTAAAATGATATGAAAAGGGTGGTTGGAATCTTTTATTGATTGGGTTAACAGTGTTTAAACTAATTATAAAAGGAAAAGATTCTAGCATGAAGAGAAAAGTGGTACAAAGAAGACATACTTTTATAGCCATCAATTTTCTTACTCCAAAAGTAAAATTTACTCTTGTCAGTCGTGGAAAACACTCTTACAACAGAAAAGCCAATTATGGCATCATTGAACCCTGGTTTTAGCCATTTTAGACCCTTAAATCAGCCATTACTATAGTAATACCTGGCCTAGAGCCTTCAAAACATGTCAGAAAAAGTGCAAGAGACGTGGAAGCCAGTTAAAGCTTCTTTTACTAAGACTTTTTTATCTTAAGGGTAGTTTTACCCTCTTGGAAACAGCTAAAACCACCCTGGTTGGTATCAAAACCTCATCATCAATTGAGTCACAGACCCTGTGACTCAAGTCCAGGCCAAAAGTGATGAACGTTTGCATGGAATTTGACATCTCACGCCTGTCAGCAAGGAGTTTGGGGGTCTGGCTCCTCCTTAGAGCTAGAGTTCCTTTTCCCCCCCAAATTTAATCTTTCAAATTTATTATTTCCTTTAATTCCTCATCATGTATTATACTTACAATTTCCATATGTAATTCAATTGAGTTCTATAGTACACTACCTTAATAATTGACACCTGATATGTAAATCAAAGTTCACTTATGTAATACACGCGCACATTTTGACAATTCAATTGAATTCAATTGAAAATACTTCAATTCCTCATAGCTTTTAAACTATACACAACACCTCAATTCTAACACTAAAATTGTTGATTAACACTACATGTGATTTGAATTAAATTAATGTTTTGAGGATTTTCAATTTTTATACAGAAAATACAAAAAACTTGATTTAAGCTTATTTAGAGTTGAGTTACAAAAATTACACTCAGAGGTGACCCCACCTAATTTTTTATAAGCAATCCAATGGTGGAATAAGTTTTATATGCTTATTTGCTAGATATAAAGTTATGATAAATTTTAATTAACTTTTTTCCAAAATTATTTTATTTTGGGTAATTTTGTTGAAAATTCATTTTTACTTAATTTTTTCAAGTAAAAATGTGTTTTTACAATTTTCAAATTTAATGTATTTTTATTTCTAAATTATAATTAAATTTTTGATTTTGTATATCAATCCATATTCATATCTCAATCTTTATTTTAATAATATAAATAAACTTCTTTTATTTATGTTTGTATATTAATTTTTTGTTTGTGGTCTTTTGGGTATATGAAAATTACTCTAAGGCTCACAGAGTTACTCTGAATTAAGTTTGATTCTAAATCTTAAATTTAAACTTTTTCTTCAAAAATAATAATTTTTTCTATATAAAAAATAATAAACTAATAAAAAATCTTAAAAATTAAAAAAGTATAAAAAATAATTCTTTTTATCATCTTTTCTCTCTAGTGTCTTTGATTAAATACATTGCAGCTGGTAATAAGCTCAGTAAGAGATATCTTACCAGTTCAGAATCTGAAGAGAGTATTGAAGTGCAAATTTCTAAAAGAGGCACTTTATTCAAGACAGAGTTTGCCAAACAACCTCTAAAATGTGTGTACTCTTTGTCTTTATACTCAATTTTCTCTTCAATTGATGTGAAAATAGTTCATACCTGAAATAGGAGCAACTATGAATTCCAAACAGATGGACCTGGACAAGGAAGAGGCAATACCAGGGAAAGATTTGGAAAGTCTTCCTAAAGAAAGAAACATCTTAAGGATGCCAGAGTTGCCCCCAATTCCCCAAGGTCTGTACCTTCAAATGTTGATATTAACTCTCAGCCTGAACTATTTCCAAGTGGAAGCCATAGAAATATATCAGTCCTGGTACAAAGTTGGTACAGAGCAGCAAAAGAAGAGGAGTGAGAAATATGCCTATGCCTTTGGCAGGGGGTCATGAACTCCTACTTACACATCAAGAAATTTCTGGATTAGGAGAAGACCATAGAGGTCTTAGGAGGATAGAGTCTATTGTCTTGCAAAGACAAGGTCAACAAGCTAAAGGATTGGTTGAAGAACCAAATTCTTTTAACCATAGACCAGAAGAAAGAGTTGGAAATGACCCCAGCTTTGTAGAAGGAAAGCCCTGTGGCATAAAGCAGCTCCAGAAGTGTCCAAAGACAAGTTCAAAGGACCTCAGAAGAAGCAGAGAGGTCTCAAGGAAAATCAAGGCAAGGGCAAGGGCAAAGCCAATTGGCACAGACCTTACCCACAAGGGTACAGGATCCCCAAAATTGGAGCCTTCAGCCATTGAAAGAGTATTCAATATGGCCAGACCTTTTATGGAACTCACAGCCAGAGAAAAGGAAAGGATGTACAGTACTTGCCCATGCAAATAAGGAATGAAATAAAACATATTAAATACAGTATTGATGTATAACTTGGTAAATTTGATAACAAATTAAATAAATTAACATCAGATATCAATGACTTAAAAAAGAATGATAGAACCTTTACTAAACGGTGTAAAGTGACAAATGCCAGACTTGAGTCAATTTCCAACAAATGTGACAGGATTGAGAGGAAATTTGGAGTACAACATGATGAATTAGAAGATCTTTCCATTACTAACATTAACAACCAACTTAAAATTTTGAAAAATCATGCTTTAGAAATAGTTGATAATACCAATCTTTTTGCCCTAAATTTGGAAAGAAGAGACAGTGAAATTCAGAAATTACAGCATGAGATAATTGCACATGGAGAACAAATTCATAACAATTATGAACCAAATTCACATATGCCCAGACATTCTAAACCTTTGACTGAAGAAAACATTTCTTTCAAAGAAAGTTTAACCCCTTTTCCAGGAGAAAGAATAATCTCTGCAAGAGATATTCCCAAACTTGAAGAATTGCCAATATTCCCTGGTGAAGTTTAATATAATCATATTTAGTTTATTAGAACAATTAACATGTTTCAGGAAAATTTTCATATACCTGATGAAATAATAGTGGATAAATTGAACTCTTTGTTTACCAAAAATTCAAAGAAATGGTATCACAAGATGAGACAAGAAAATAGGAAACATGATTGGGCTTGGTGGAAAGCTGAAATAATCATAAAATGGGCCAACAATTCCTTGAGGTTTAAAGTGGAAAAGGATAAACCACTTACTTGGTTCCTTAAAGAGAAAGACAGATTATCTGATTTACACCCAGATATTTTCAGCTCTATGATTAATATGAAAATATTAAGAAAATGTGGAGGAGAACTAGAAAATGATATCAAGGGAAGATGTGTAGAACCTTGTTAAACAGAGGACTATATTAACACAATGGAAGATATTGCTACTAGAACAAGAATTGGTAAAACCTGTACTAGAAACCCTATGTAGTCCAGAATAGTCCCAAAGACTTCCAGAGAGGATGAAAGACCTGAAAACCTGTCTTAAGGTGTCATAAATGCAGAAGAACCTCACATTTAACCAAAACTTTGTCACATGGTGGAATGTGATATAAAGCTTTCCAGTATTAACTGGTCTTTCAACAGGCTTAATAGCCTGTTTGGCAAGAGTTACCTTTGTTGAGGTCTGGCAGACGGCATTGTCACACACCTTCACACAAAATTCTAAAATCAATGAAGTTAAAACCATTGAAGAGGTCCAGTGTGCTGAAGAGGAATGGGAACCTGGCCAAGCTTCTGAAATATCTGAGGACACATAAGCAGGAGAATATATCCTATTTAAAACATTACTGCTTTCTTTGAAGTCACTGAATCCCATACTCACTTGACACAATATAGTGAGGATTGCTATAAACTGAAAAATATCCAGGCTTCCAAAATTTGTAAGACTAAGCCTGCTAAGGGAAAATGTTAAACTTATGAAGCATCTTGTATTAAATAAATACTGATGATTGATGTTGAAGTCAAAGTCAATTTGGACACAGGAGCATTTTTGCACGTGTGTAGGCAAACACTACCTTCAAGGCATACTCCCTGAATGGAAAATCTATCTATCACCAATAGAAGGTGTGCAATTCAATAGTTACAGTAATAATATGTACCCTTTGGGAATATTGGAAACTAATCTTGTATTTAAAAACCTGGAAGGAAGTTTGAGGATGAAGACAGAGATAGCAGTAATCAATAATTGTACATCTCAACATATCATTCTTGCAAATGATTACTTGAATATTTATGGTATTGACCTCAATAACCATAAAGACAGATATTTTACAATTGGAGAAAACAAAAGAAAAAAATTTGCTTTTTAAAATATTCCCAAACACCTATCAGTAGTATCTTCAAATAAAGGTATATATAAGGAAGAACTTGTGACAAATAAACTTGGTGAAGCAAAAAGTCATTGAGAATTATTACTAAAAATTGGGCAAGGGCTTTTTTGTGTGTTATACACATATAGGAATGCATTTTATTCAGATAATGAACCATTAGGCCCTATTAGAGGACATAAAGTTGGTATTACTCTTGATATTGACAGATCCTACCCTCTAGTACTTAGAAGACAAGATTACACAGAAAGCCCCAGAGCTAGAGAGGCCTTGGAAAAAAATATCCAAGAGTTGATACAACTTGGTGTACTAAGAAACATAGGCCATAATGAGGAGGTTTAAGTGACAACTCCTGTTATTATTTCTTGGCATAATTATAAATCAAGGATGGTTGGAGATCTTAGAGCATTGAATACCTATACAGTCCCAGATAGGTATCCAATTCTTAGAGTACAAGAAACTTTAACCCAATTGTCTAAAGCTAAGTATATAACATCAATGGATGCATTAAAGGGCGTTCATCAGAATGTTTTGACACCAAAAGCCAAGAGGTTATTCAGAATTATAGCTCACTGTGGTATTTATGAGTATTGTAGAATGCCATTTGGGATTGAAAATGCTCCATCTCATTATCAAATAATGATGAATACCATCTTTCTCCACAGAATTATAGCAAGGATGGCTCATTATTCACATTGCTGATATAATTATGTTTTCAGACTCACAGTCTTTGCACAATGAAAGACTTGAAATGGTACTTGACAAAGTTTCAGTAGTAAATATGAAGATTTAACTCACTAAATGCAACTTTGGCTTGGAAGAACTCAAAGCATTACAACATATTGTTTCTGGTTTAAGCTTTTTATTGACAAAAATAAAGTAGCATCAGTGTTACTTAAGCCAATACCACAGAATAAAAAAGAGATGATTTATTTATTTGGATTTACCAGTTATTACAGGCAACACCCAAGAGACTTTGAAATTCTAGCCAAGTAGCTCTATATAATCTTTGGGAAACATACAGTATTTGAGATGACACAGGAAAGAATCAACACTTATGAGAAGATAAAGAAAGCTCTTAAAGAAACACCTTTACACCTTATTCCATACTGGAATATATGTTTTAAATATTACATTGATGCATTTGGAGATGGATTAGGGGAAGCCCTACATCAAGTACAAATTATTAATGTCAGACCTACAGAAGGGCCAGTTTGTTATATCTCAAGGCCGTTCATACCAACAGAAGCCAGATATGGTACAAGCCAAATGGAGTGCTTATGTTTGGTATGGCCACTTGAGAAATTACACTATTATATTGATGGAAGTGTTTTTGAGGTGATAACTGACTTTAATGCCATTAAATCACTTCTGAACATGAAAAACCCCAACAGACACATGTTGAGATGGTAAATAGCCATTAAAGAATATAGAGGTAACATTATTATAGCTCATAAATCAGGGAATATACATAAGAATTCTGATGGAATTAGCAGGTGAAGATTAGCCAATACTCATGATAGCCCAGCTTATGTGTCTTTGGAGGCAGAACCACAGATTCCAATTGAAGGCCTTAAAATAACTGATTTTGGGACTGAATTCTTTGAAGAAGTCAGGGAGTCATACAAAGAAGGCAAGAATTGCCATATCTTGACCTCCTTTCTGAAAAAAGACTGCAAGGAAACAGCTTTTATTAATTCACTTGATGAAATATGTAAAAATTACTATTCTGAAGGAATATTTAACTTGTTTGAAAGGATAATCTACCCCAGAAGCAAAAATTCTTGTGTAATTGCATTATGCAGTAGACTGCTTATGAATACCATTCTTAATGAATTTCATTATATCATCTATTCTGGACACTTTTCAGAGGACAGAACACTTGAAAAACTGGAAAACTGTGCATGGTGGCCATCTTGGAGAAAAGAGACCATCAAATACTGCCATACCGGTGACAGATGGCAAAAAGAAAACAGGATTACAGGAAAGAAATTTGGACTTATGGTCCATATTCAAGAACCAAAATCCCCTTGGAAATTCTTTTACATGAGGTGGGTCACAGCACTTTCTACAAGTGGTGACAGAAGCTATAATTCTTGTTTGGTAATTGTATACGGATACAGCAAAACTCCCATCTTCTTACCATGTCATAAAAGGACACTTCTATGGATACAGCTCTTGTTCTATGGAATAGAGGTATTTCTCATACATGGATATTTAAGAATATCATCAGTGACAGAGACCCCAAGTTCACATCAACACTTTGAACCAATCTTCATAGATTGTTTTGGACCAAGTTATTATTTTCTACAGCATATCACCCTCAAACCAATGGGCTAGCAGAAAGAATGATTCAAACTTTAGAAGACATAATAAGGAGATTCTGTGCCTATGGTTTAGAATTCAATGACTCAGATAGATTTACCTATGACTGGTGCACTCTAATACCCACATTCAAGCTTGCATATAAGACATCAGTTCATTATTCCACAGGCCAAACTCCTGCTATGCTAGAAAAAGGTTGGGTTAGATGACTCCCAGCAGACACACTGAGGAAATACTTCATTGAAATACATCCTACAGCCTCCATATTCAAGATTATGCTTGATAAAGTGAAACACCATGCAAAAAAGGAATGAATGATGCTTTTGACTATGAAAAACAGAAGTGGAACAAGATTCATAAAGTACCAGACTTCAAAGTAGGGGACTTAGTTCTAGTTTTAGCCTTGAATCTTGATAATAACAAAGGCCAAAAGAAACTCAAATATTCTTATGTATGATCATTTTTTACTGTTGACTTGCATGGAAGCAATGAAGTTCAAGTGGAATGGAGTGGTGAAATAGAAAATAAACATTCCACCTTTCCAGTCAGCTTGCTAAAAAATTATCAACCAACTGAGAAAAAATTGTTTCCTTTAAGGAACCCAAGTCCTTTGACTGTACCACCAGTGGAACAGAGTGAAGACAAAAAGATAAAGAAAGTCACTAAAGAAAGGAGACTTAGTGGTAAAAATCAAAGAGAATATCTTGTCAAATATAGGGATCCAGTAAATGAAGATGAATGGCTGGAAGAATCACAAATACCCACTCAGATAAACTCTAAAGAAGATTTAGACATGAAAGAAGGCCAAAAGCCTGAATATGTCTATAAATGTGCTTTAAATCAATTGATCTGAGTAATGTAAAGAGGTTGGACAATGGACATTAACCCCCTTTGGGGCCTTTCTCTTCTTAGTATCATTGACAAAATTGTAGTACAATTTCATTTTTTGGTAGGAGGGAATGTGAGCATTGAGGTATATTTTACATACCCATATAGGCCACAAATATCTACAAAAATGAATTTTGAACTATGCATAACACATAATTCATGCATATATTCAAAATTCATTATGTATTATTTCAGAAAAGATGAATAGCTATTTTGTGAATAAGTAAATCCATGGATTTAAGACCAGATTTAGATTCTACACAAAAATGCACCTAGGGTAGCTTCATAAAGTGAATAAGCTTAAATTAACTCTAAGAGGTGGTAATATGGAAAATACGTCAATACCACATCATCAATACCAAAGAAAAGAATTATGAAAATTTTTGTTTTCTCAATTTCACACCAAAAATAATGGGAGTGTGAGAAATCCCATGTTACATATAAACTAAGAATAGTGTTATGCATGTTTGTGGCACTTGATATTATGTTATTCTTACATACAATTTTGGTAAACCCATAGTGGATATAAGCCTTTAAGCCTGAATTTCTATTTTTGACTTGAAAATAGTCAAGGGGGACAAAATACATCAAAGAGAGCCAGGGTACCCAACTTCTGAGGCCTCTGAGACTGTCAGGTTTGACTATGAAACAATAAGTAAAAATTACTAATATTTTACTTATTGTACTATGAATCTCCTTATGAATAAAATAGCTAAGATAAAAAAGAATTATAATAATAAATAATTATTATAATTTTGGCCTAAAATAATTATATTATCAAATAAATACAATAATAAAGAATTATTATAATTATGGTGTAAAATATTTATATTGTTTAATAAATATAATAATATAATTTATAGGGTTTATTATATAAAAAAAATGATATAATAAGTAATATATCAATATAAGATAATTAATATATTTAAAAGCACTTTATTATTGCTACCAAAAAATAATAAAGGCATAAAAAATTGTTTTTTATTAATAAAAAACAATTAATAACAATAATATTAATAAAATATTGAATCTATAAATTAATATAAATACTATTTATATTAATTAAAGAATTATTAAAGTAATAATAGAGAGGAAATTATTATAACAAGAGGAAATAACCTACTTTTAACACTTAATATAATAATTTTGAATGATTTTACGCCAAAAAAAAATAAATACAACTTATTTAAATTGTATTTACAATAAAAATTAAGAGACATTACAATTTATCTTGATTTTACGTGGATTTGAGGTTTTAAGAGAAATTTAAACAAAACAGTTAAATAATTTAAGTACTCACGTCAAGAATGATGATTATAATAAGGATGATCTTTGGTATTTAATAATATAAGAGCTTTATATATAAATAATGAAGAAATTACCTTTTTGTTTTAATTATTTAGTGTTTTGTAAGTGTCTGAGGGGAAAATAGAGTAAAAAAGCTCTATTTATAGTAAATACCTCCCCTCTAGAGTCCAGAAGGCTTCTAGTAGACGTGTACTGATGCTTTCTACTAGATTTGATCAATATTTTAAGGTTTAGTGATGATTACATCATGATCAAACCATGTTACCTCATTATTACACCATTATTTAGAGTTATCACTTTAGCCCTATATTTGATGATGTCATAGGCTTGGAAGAAGCCTAAAATTTGTGGTTTTTATTAGTATTAATGATGATATAATATTATTAATCAGTTTCATCACTTATATTACTGTAAAACTTAAAATAAGATTACAGTGAGTGATCATAAATGATCAAAATTAAGCTTAAACTTTGATCATTAATAACATTTAAGTTATACATGCTACAGCTATTCTGAGAGTGGATTCTAATAGCTTGACATGTCCTTATCAAGCTTCCAAGAGAATTTCATCACATCATCTAAATTTTATTTTTGATGATTTTTCTTGTAACTCATCTTTTCTGTTGAAATCTAATATTTTAAACTTCAAACCATGATTTCAAGGGGTTATACCTTGAATATTGTAATACAAATTACATCAATCTTCACAAATGAACTGGTAGAATCTAACTGTCCACTTATTTTTAAGCTTGGACCACTTTCACAACAAAGTGGTCAACAGCTCTATTGATTTTATTCAATAATCCATTACAAGTTTTAACGTTGTTTATAACTTGTGAAATAAAGTTCATATCTGTATCCTTACAGTAATTAAATGGTTGATTTATTTTTGGTTTATCTCTCTATCTTGTATGTTTCAAGAGATATTAGCTAAAAACTATAAATATATGCGTTGACCAAAAAAGTGCATATATTCAGCTTAATTCCTTAAGTATTGACTTGAGACATTAGCTTTATAATTGTTTTATGTGTAGATGTTTATGGAGAATCCAATGGTACCATTTATTTCACATGCGCTTTCTGTGGTTTCTGAGATAAATGAGGTTTTGTACCTTTTTTAAGATATTATTACTTATACTTCAGTAATTAGTGACCTTTCAGATATGCCATAGAAATGACATATGTATATTTTACCATGAGGAATCTGATGATATAATTTATTTAAAATGTTTTTTCATTAGATTCTGAGTTAATTCAGATTTTGTACTTATTTATGGTATTTTACTAATTTTTGAGATAATTATCAGAAGTATAATTATTACAGAAATTTTGCTGTGACCTTTTTGGTATGTAGTCATATCTCAAAGGCTCACAGAGGTTTAGAAAGCTATAAAGCTTGGATGCATGGCCAATCTTTACCCAATTAGTGTAGTAAAACCTTTTGGGACCCTGGTTACCAAGTTAAAATCTCATTAAATCATAAGAAAATAGCAAATAAGCTGCTATTTTGACATTCCCAGGAGGTAAAGAGCAACTTAGACTGCTGTAAACATGTTAATTATTAATTATTTTCCATGGATAAGCCCTAAGAGAGTAATTGAAACCATTTTTGGACTAGTATCCATTGATTTACCTCATAGCAACCAGAAATATAGTATTATTTGCAATTCTATGTAGAAATGAGGTAAAAACTTCAAAAATTCATTAAAAATACAATTCTTAATTAATCTTTCTGAAAGCTTCAGGACCAATGGAGGCCAGTAGAATCTATATAAAAACCAGAAAAGAATCTTACTTTTATGGGTAAAATTAAAAGTTTTGCTTACAGTCCATTTATGATAATTCTACATGAAATACTGAATTGTCAAAAATTCACAGAAAATACAACCTGTGATGAAATTTCCAATAGAATTGATACCTTTTATAAATTAATGTTTATTTTGAAATTAAAGAAGATTTACAGTTGTTACTCCTTTTATTTATAACCATTTTTGGGTTGGTAGTCACGTAAAAGCATCAATTAAGTAATTATGATAATCTTACATGACAACAGATGATGCAATCATCAATATAAAAAGGATTACTGTTTTCTCACTCACTAGCTTTTCAGTTTTCTCCATGGAACGCCTCTGTGAGATGTCTTAGACTTAAAAGAGGCCTCCTCTTGCTGTTTTTTCCAAATCATCAGATTATTCAATTATACCATTATTACCAACAAGTAAGTCTTAGTTAGTCTTTTCTTAAGTGTTTTATTCTTTAAGAATCAATAAGAAAGACGTGAAATAATAGAAATAAACTATGTATTGTTGTAATCCTGTTATAAATCACTTTTGATCCTTTAAACCCACATTTATCTGTCAACTTTCTCTACTATTATCTTTTGATAAGTTCTATGGAGTATTAGTGAGTATTTTGTCTTAATTCTTAAATTTTTCCTCTAGTAATAGTTTTCTTCAAGGATTTTTTATATAATTATTCTTGAAAAAGATAGTCATATATTAAAATAATTCTATTATTTTAATAAAGAAGTTGTTATTATTGAATTCTTCTAGTAATTGATTCTTGTAGAAAGTTACTGCTTACTGTTATAATAACTATTAGTGTATAACAAGGAAAAGAAATAATCAAGTAATTACTTATTTAATTGTGGTTATAATAATTTTTATTATTATATTTCATAAGAGCAGTCATAGTACTGTTGATTAAAGTCATATTGTTAACAGTTTCATAGACAAATCTTACATTCTTGAAAAATATAATTATTTATATTAAAAGAACTTTATTATTATAATAAAGAATTTTCATTATTAAATATTTCTTGTAATGGATTCTTGTAGACAATTACTGCTTACTGTTATAATCACTAGTAGTTTACAACAAGTAGAAGACATAAATCATTAATTAATTAATTAATTGTGGTTATGATAAATTTCTTATTATATTACATGAGAACAGTCATAGTACTGCTTATTAATAGTAATATTATCAACAGTTTCATAGACACATCTTACATTTACATTATAAAATATCACCATGGCAATGTAGTGATTATTACTAGAAGAAACAAAATATAAAATGAATTTTCAACCAAATTGCAATAAAGCTTTTCAAAAAAAGGCTTTTCTTGTACAAAATGAGTATGAGAATAGTCAATAATATTATAATTAAAGGCAATTCTCATTGAAATAATGAATGAGCTCAATTGATATTTAATTCCTAAAAAACCTTGCATATAGATTCCTGATTATTCTACTATTGGGAGCTTATTATATAATTTCAATTCAAAGAAATAACTTTCATTTGAAGAATTGAAACATGTAGGTTTAATTTTAATTTGTAAAATTGGTACTTTGGGAGAAAGTTAAGAATGAACTACCATGTTTTTAATTTGGATATATGGCTATAGGGTTGAAAAGTTTTGTCTGGAATATATGAAAAGAATTAAGGGCCTGAGCTCAATCTTACTTCCTCACAGAGTAGGCTCTGATTTATTCTTCTTCAAATAATATCCTTTGTAAAAACTGGATAATATTTTGTAACATATTGCTACCAAGTAGTTCATTATGCAATTTTTAGATATATTAACAGTAACTGGATATTTGCAAGAAAAAAATTTCAATCATAAAAGATCTCAGGTTATATATTCCATGGGAAAAAGCTGAGACAGTAATTTCATATTAGACTTTGGGAAAATGGAGATGATATTTGGTCTCAAGTTTCAAAAAATGTTGAATTTCTGGGATAAGAGAGAGATAGAATTATACCTGTTGAATATTTTTGGGAGATATTTCTTGTAAATCTGATATTCACCAGAAGTTTGAAGAAACTCTTACAAATGAGTAAAGAAGGACATGATATGTCTTGATTTGTGCTTTATTTCTAGAATTAAATATTAATTATACTTTTGGGAGAACAAAGAAACAAGAAATACAAGCTTTGGAGTTCCTGTTGAGTCAGTGAGTGATTAGTAGTGATTTTTCAAGAGAGATATTTTAATGTAAAGATTTTCAAAATTGGAAATAATGATATCTGATGAATAAACCTTCAGAGAAAGAATATACATGAAAAGAAGGATATTATAGGAGATGAGGAAAGAGGTTATTTTCATTTTGATATATTGAAATATGGATATCCTATGATTAATGGCTTCATATTAATTTTAACATTGATGATTTTGGTTTCAAAGAATGCTGTGTAAGAAAGGAATTTTTGAGATTTCTAGAAGTTAGATAATTGAATTGATTTTGTGTGGTATTTCTGAATATTGAAAATCTGGCTTGGAAGATGACCAAATAATAATAGAAAGTTAGAGCCCAGTATGAAGCAAGTTGGAAGCTGGGTTGGACCTCTGTTGGACCTGCTACCCCTGCTGGAAGGGATAGTTTTTTTCATGGTAAGTGGTTAGCAATTAACCTCTGAATCAGAAGTAATTTTTTTTGGGAATGCTATTCAATAGAAGAAACAATTTGAGGGGATAAAGTGAGAAATATTCATTTAATAGATAAATAGAAATTACAGAATTATTATTTCAAGGATAAAAATGAAGGGGAAAACATGAATGATTTAATGAACTAAAAGAAAATATCAATCCTTTATATTTATTATTAATTGGATAGCCCATTTAAGGAATAAAAATCCACTTGTTCTTAGGGGATCTATTCATTAGCTATTTTTATGGTGTGAGCTATATTGGGACCAAATAGTCCATGATTGAGTCATCATCCAGTTAAAGGGGAATTTCATTTACATAGGATTTTAGTTTTTTTCAATTTTTATTGTTAGATGAGGTGCAGAATAGAGCTTTCAATATCATGGGTATGCTTCTAATGAATGGAATTCCCGGACTCTACTTTGGAATGGCTAAATAACGTTTTATTATAATATAGCTTTTGGAATGAGCCATTTCTTTGAAAGGTATATAGCATCATATTGTATATTCAATGCTTCAATGGCTGATGAATATTTCACTTCTGGGATTCCTAGTTGTCCAAATTGGAATATTTTGAACCATGGATTTAAAATTGATTAAATTATTCTATCCTGATTTTTCAACTCAATCTGATTTTAGTTATTTGATCTTCAAAAATCAGATATGGATGCATGTCTCCAGCTTTGTTGATGAGTGAATTGTGAATGATGTTTGAGCTTGTGCATCAAGCAATGATACAATTTTTTCACAATTCTTTCTGATAGTTTCTTATATTAAACTATAATGAAGCCACTCCATAAATGAGAATTTATTCCATAATTGATCAGATAAATAATATTTATGTCCTCAGAAATCTGAGTGAACCTCTCCAATAAAGTCCTAAGTCTCTAATTTCTAACAAGTTTCAAGAAGATTTCCACCAGGTGGCTGGAATCAATATTGGAAAAAAATTTAGGATAAGTGGTTTGTTCAAAGAATTTGTTATAAGGTATCCTTCTTCTTGGTTGAGCTACAAATAAATGAGAAAAGATCACATACTATTTTCACAACTGATTTTGGTTTGGTATCTAGCAATTATAGTTTGTATTATTATTCAAGTGTACTAGAAAAGTGAGATCAAAGAAGGACTTAAAATATTATTCGATTGTAATCTACCATTCCCGGATGTGTTGTATTACTAAAACCAGGCTCATTGAGTGCATTTTTCTTAGATATCTCATGTTGTACTATTTATAGGTCATTAATTTAGTATTTTTGTGCTAGTAAAATCCCATAAAACCTGCTTCTTTTATTGATCGGGAAGGAGAAATCCTCAACATAAGTGGCTTATGAAGATTTTGGCTCATAATGCGAGTATTTTTCTGAAATGGATATTATTTTTTCCTGAGCTCCCTCGTTTGTTCGAAAACCCTTTTGAAAATTATTGAGGTCACATGAAATGCAAATATGTGATATTGTTAAGTAGTTGGAAATTTGCTTCCCCCTCTATCATATTATATTTTTTAATGAAATTGATCATTAAATGGTTTTTTTCTTGAATTTCAAGTAGTAATAGCAGATAAATTGTATAATACAACTAAGCGTCAAAGGAATAAGCATAATGAATCGGCTCAATATTTTCCTGTGGCTAATAACTAGTTTATATATCACCAAATTGTTTTGAAAGAAATTTTGAAAGCTTATCCTTGCATTGAATGTAAATAGAGTCTTCTATAATTTCTAAAGATTTTTGTTATTGCCATGGGAAAGGAGTTGAATTTCTGCCTTGCACCAAAAGAGTTCAAGGGGAATAAAAAATGCTAAAATTAACCTGAATTGATACAAATGACTCAATGGTATTGCATAATAATATTGAGTTTAGCGCAGATTTCTGTTGGGATTTATTGAACCAGGTTCTTTGTGTTGCCATAAACTGTGGAGAACTTGATGTACGCTCCCATTCTTATTAAAATTTAAGGAGTTTTTTTCAAAAAAATCTATCTTGAGTCTATAGTGATTGATTTATTAATTTTGCCATTCCATATCCCAAATTTAATATATATATAGCATACACACAGCGCTTAAATTTAAAAATGTATCTAAAAATTAGAGCTTTTTCATCCCATACACCTTAATGCGTGAGAATCTTAATTCTATCAATACCTTTTATTTTATTTCTTGAATACATCCCATCATATAATGGGAACACAATTATTACCTCAAAATATTATTATATAAATGATAAGAAATTATTTCTTTGGAATTGTATGTTTCAGCTGAAAAAGCTGGTTCGGTATCGGAAATGACAGAACTGGATTTGGTGTCATCATCAGATGGCTCCTTGCAATTGATAGGATTTTAGCTTTTATTTTATTTCATTTTTTACAAACGATAGCTTGAATTGGATATATGGTTATCATCACTAAACCAAATTGTAAATTAGTCATATTATCATGATAATAATAAATATCAAGTATATAATAAAACTCTCTATACAAAAGACTAATCCAGTAAAACTCCATCATACTAATACAAATAATAATGTGTTATATATTAATCAGCTATTAATACCACTTAACATTTAATCTCCTTAACAAATAATTCCATTGAATCACAAGTCCTTTATATTTTATTGATTTTCCTCTTTGGATTCTGCCTGATCATTTTTTGGGATGATTTGCAGTCTGGTAAATAATGAACAATGATTTTACTTTCATACTAAATTAGTTGGTTGTATTTCTACTATATTATTCAATTTTGTATGTTTATAATGTAGTAAAAAGTATTGTAATTGGAAATCTTAATACAATTGAGGAGATATAATGGGTTGGAATACAATTTAAAAGTTAATTTTTGGTCAATGCATATAATTAGTGAAAGTTTGGTATGAAAATAAATTTCAAAAAAGAAATTATGTATGACTCATGAAGTGGAGGCAAAAATTAATAGCAGTTTGAATTTATGGCTTTTTATAGGTCTTGAATTGGTTTTTGTTATACTGCAGCTTTGCATAATTTTCTATGAATACTCATTTGACCAAACACCAGGGGGAAATTAGCATCAAGTGCTAGCCCTTGACTTAACACCTAATCTGCTTCACAATGAAATAAGGGGCACATATAGGGCGCATAATGTGCCAATAAAGTGCCAAAATATGCAAATATTTTGAAAGTCAGAAACATGTAAAGCCACTGTTACAAGAACATTACTATGAATACTCATTAGAAGCATGAAAACTAAATGCTAAAACAAAATTGAAAATTAACTCAATTAAAATAAATATGAATGATATGTATATAATTAATATCTCAATCTCTGAGGAAATGAATCACATTTTCAAATTTTCATAACATTTGTTCTTGATGGTATAGTTTTTTAGCTGAAGCAGTGAAGAAATATCAAAAATCTATACTAAAAAAGAGGATGTTTGAGCTGAGATGATGAAAAAATATATGGAAATGAAAAAGTGACCTAAGATGTTACATTCAAATATAATAATACTAAAGCTTTCTCCCATGAAAATTTAGTATTTATTGTACCTGGAGTTTTAGTACAATAATGATTTACATCAGACTTCAGGACAAATAATTGAAGCTTAATTTGAGACCTACATATTTTGTGTTTAAACCTTCACCTTCAAACAAAAGAAGATTTTTTCTCATATATTTCTGATTAATCATTTTTAGCCATATTTATTGTTGTCTTAAAAGCAATCAAGGGCTTATATGCTCTCACCAATTGAAGATTACATATAAAATTTATGGGATAGATAGATTCTTTTTATTTTTGAAAAATTATGTAATTTTGGTACTGTTTGAAGAATATTATACATGTTTTGAGCTCTTTATATTCTTGTTATTCATTGATGGAATGAAATTAAGGATGTTTGAAACCATCTTCATAGTATATTCTCTCAATGCACAAGAGGAAACCACAGAAGCTATATGATATTAATGGCATCTTTCGATAACATTGCTTTGTCTAGGACTAATTTGGTGAGAATATCAGATAGGAAAATAACCTGAAAATAATGAGTAATGTAACCTATTTGGAGTTGAGTTAATAGGAATTCCAATGCAGAAATTTTGAAACATTTTTACCTTGTGCTTTGGAAGAAGAAATTTCAAGAACACATATTTTGCTTTCAAATCCTCAAACTCATATTTGGTTATATGATATAAAATTGAAGTAGAATAAGAAGGTTTTATAATTTCAGTATTAGTGAGAACAGATGGGGATTTTAGTCCAGATTCTATGTGGGGGAAATCCCCAAGTTGGTGAGGTGTTTTCAATGTATGCCCCAGTATTTGCTGAAGAAACCTCATCTGGAAAAATCAGTAAATGGTGAATTCAAAGTCCTTGCCATTCAGGACTCACTAAAGAAATGTCTTAGAGGTAAAAATGTAGTTGGTGAAGAACACAATATGTATGACCCAGTTTGCAATCAAGATATATGGTATAGGGGAATCCATAGTTGGTGAAGTGTAAAAGTGTATGACTCAGGCTAAAATAAAGGAACTTCATGAAGGGAAATCTGCAGCTTATGGAGCTCAAAGGCTGTAAAAATTAGTCTGAACTCAATACAAATCAATTAGGAAAATACATAGTTTGTGAGGTTCCAAGGCTGTAAGCCTCAGGCTACACTCAAGGACACTAATGGAGGGAAATTAATTGTTGGTGAAGTGAAAAGGCTATATGGACCAGGCTACAATTAAGGGTATTCTTCAAGGGAAATAAATATTTGGTTCATTTTAAAGTCTTTATGACTCTTGCTATAATTAAGGAACTTCATGGGGATAAATATGTAGTTGATGAAGTGTAAAAGTTTATCACTCAGGCTACACTCAAGGATAATTATGGAGGAAAATCCATAGTTGGTGAAGTGTAAAAGTGTAGTGCTACATGCTACAATCACAGAGATTTTTGGAGGGAAATGCATATTTGGTGAAGTGCATAGGCTTTATGACTCAGGCTAAAACCAAGGAACTCTGGAGAGGGTAATCCATAGTTGGTGAAGTTCAAAGGCTGTATCACTCCAGCTACACTCAAGGAACTTTTTGGAGGGAAATCCATAGTTGGTAAAGTGTAAAAGTGTAGAACTCCATGCTACACTCAAGTAAAATTGTGTAGGTAAATTTGTAGTTGGTGAAGTGCAAAGGTTTTATGACTCATTCTACAACCAAGGAAATCTGCAGAGGGCAATCCATAGTTGGTGAAGTGAGAAGGCTGTATCACTTAGGCTACACTAAAGGAGCTCTATGGAAGGCAATCTGTAGTTGGTGACATGTAAAAGCATAGCACTCCATGCTACACTCAAGGAGCTATGTGAGGTAAATTTGTAGTTGGTCAAGTGAAAAGGTTTTATGTGTAAGATGTGTCTATGAAACTTGTTGATAATATTAGTATTAATCAACAGTGCTATGATTGTTCTTATGAAATATAATAATAATAATTATTATAAACACAATTGATTAATTAATTAATTTATTATTTCTTTTACTTGTTATACACTACTAGTGATTATAACAGTAAGCAGTAATTGTCTACAAGAATCAATTACAAGAAGAATTCAATAATAAAGACTTCTTTATTAAAGTAATAAAATTATTTTAATATATAATTATTTTTTACAAGAATGATTATAAAAAAATAACCCTTGAAGAAGAAATATCACAAGAGAAAAACTTTAAGAATTAAGACAAAACAATCACTAATACTCCAAAGAACTCATTAAAGATAATAGTAGAGAAATTTGATGGGTAATTGTGGATTTGGAGGATCAAAATTGATTTATAACAGGATTACAACAATATATAGTTTATTTCTATGATTTCATGTATTTCTGATTAATTCTGAACAAATAAAACACTTAAGAAAAGATTAACTAATACTTACTTGTTGGTAATAAAGGTATAATTCAATAATGTGATGATTTGGCAAAAAACAGCAAGAGGAGGCCTCTTTTGAGTCTAAGACAGCTCACAGAGGCATGCCATAGAGAAAACTGAAAGACAAGTGAGTGATAAAACAATAAACCTTTTTTGGATTATTGATTGCATCATCTGTTGTCATGTAAGATGATCATAATTACTTAATTGAGGTTTTCATGTGACTACCAACCCATTTATGGTTAAGAATAAAAGGAGTAACAACTGTAAATCTTCTTTTATTCCAAAATAATCATTCATTTCTCAAAGTTATCAATGTTATTGGAAATTTCATCACAGAATGTAGTTTCTGTAAATTCTTAAAGATTCTGTGTTCCACATGGAATCATCAAAGATGGACTGTAAGTAAGACTTTTAATTTTACATATAAAAGTATAATTATTTTTGGTTTTCATATGAATTATACAGTGCTTAATTGGTCCCAAGCATTTCGGAAAGATTCATGAATAATTGTATTTTTAATGAATTTTTGAAGTTTTTACCTCATTTCTATGTAGAATTGCAAATAGCAGTATATGGCTGGTTGCTATGAGGTAAATCAATGGATAATAGTTCAAAAAGGGTTTTAATTACTCTTTTGGGGTTTATCACTGGAAATTCATTGAAACTTGATATGGTTACAGGAGTCTGAGTTGCTCTTTACCTCCTTGGCACATCAAAATAGCAGTTTATTTGCTATTTTCTTATGATATACTGAACTTCTGACTTGGTAACCAAGTTCCCAAAAGGTTTTAGCTTACTAATTGGGCCAAGATCAGCCATGGAACCAAGCTTTAGAGCTGTCCATTCCCCAGAGGCCTCAGAAGTTGGGTACCCTGGCTCTTTTTGATGTATTTTGTCCCCTCTAGCTATTTTCATGTCAAAAATAGAGATTCAGGCTTAAAGACTGATATCCACTATGGGTGTACCAAAAGTAAATATAAGAATACCATAATATGAAGTGCCCAAAAAATGCATATATTCTTAGTGTATATGTAACATGGGATTTCCCACATTCCCATTATTTTGGCGTGAAATTGAGAAAAACAAAAATTTTCATGGATCTTTTATGTAGTATTGATGATGTGGTATTGAAGTATTTTCCATATTACCACCTCAAAGAGTTAATTTGAGCTTATTCAATCTATGGAGCTACCCTAGGTGAACGTTTGTGTAGAATCCAAATCTGGCCTTAAATCCATGTATTTACTTACTCAATAAAACGTTATTCATCTTTTCTGAAATCAAAAATGATGAATTTTGAATATATGCATGACTTATGGGTTATGCATAATTCAGAATTCATTTTTAAGGTAATTGTGGCCTATTTGGGTATGTAAAATATACCTCAAGGCTCACATTATGACTCAGCCTGAAGCCAAGGATCTCTGCCAACAGAGATCTATAGTTGGTGAAGCTCAAAGGATTGGTCACTGAAGCTACACTCAAGGAACTTCATGGAGGGAAATCCATAGTTGGTGGAGTTTAAGATTTTAGAACTCAATGCTGAACTCAAGGAAATTTTTGGAGGGTAATTCTTAGGTTGTGAAGTGTAAAATCGCAGTTCCTCATGATAAACTCAAGGAACTTGGTGAATTGAAAGCTCTAGTTAGTCAATATGAAGAGTTCTGTGATGTACTGCACAAACAAACTTGACCCAATTTTGTACTCAGACCACAATTGAGTTTAGCTCACACCAGATACAGTTTTCAATTCCAATTTAATGTTTCATTTTGTCTTCTTTTTCCTCAAGATGGATAAATGGCTACCTGAAATATAGTACACTTTCTTCATACAGCACTTGTGGAAATTTTGAACCCCCAGATTACTTTGACATTATCAATGATTTTACAAGAAAGAACTTATACAAGTATTTAACTTTTAGAAATACTGGATGACATCTTACAGGCCCAGATTACTGTGAGTTTAGAAAATACTTCACAAGAAAGCATTTGTTCCAGAATTTCATAAAGAAATAATTTCTTTATCTAAACTGTGACTTGAATATGTGACCTGCCTTCTAAATCAGTGCAATAATTGCCTTTACCAACTGACACATCAGGAAAATTCCTGAAGTTGTATTTGAATTGTTGTGCTGACTTTGCATTCAATATTGTATCCACCATGAGAAAATTTGCAACACCTGACAGCAGATGTTTCATTTGGAAATTAGCTTGGACCCATGCTAGAAAGAGGTGGGACACTTCCTGTGAACTAGGTTGGACCCAGGATTTTAATGTTTGTTAGAAGTCTAAGTTCTTCCAAGCCACTGGAATATTACAAAATTTCCAAGATTTTATTCCTTTTTTCAACTGGATGGAGTAAGTATATAAAATAGAATATCAAACCTGTTTCCATTTATACTTTCATATTCAAAATAATATTCTTCAAGATAAGAAATTTTTCTAAAATTTTATCTTTAATTTAAACCATTATAGTTTTCTTTAAGGCCAAAAACATTAGAAACCAGTTTCAACAATCTATAAAAAAACCCTGTCTTGATTTTTAAATTCTTATTGATTTTTAGCAATATTAACTCTTATTCCTTTTTCAAAAACTGGCACACAAATTTTCAAATCACCTATTTTCAATTGAAGAATCTTTCAAAGAAACTTGATTGACAAAAATTTTTGTTTCTTATATTTTTAAATCTCTAAAACCTCATAAGGACCAGGTAAAAAGGATTTGATTTTTTTTGAATAAAATCTTTTCCCCAAAAATACAAAAAATCTATATGTTTCTTATTTATTGATTGTAATTCCTAAAACTTGAGTTTTAACCTTATTTTTTGATTCTTTCATTCCTTCTTTATTATTAGGAAAATTTGTCAATATTCATTACTAACACAAACATTGAACTTTCTCAAATATAAAATATCTTATTGTGTCTTTTTTGATGGTTTTATTTCTCAAATCAACAGAGAAATAGTGTGCTTTATGAAATGCAGCCCCCTTTTCTGGAATTAATCTAGAAATTACAACAAAATTACAGTACAGGGCCTGTAATAGCAGGTACTGTAAAAATTGTTGAGGATTGTTGACAATACTAAATAAGCAGTGCCTACAGCTCCTGTACTGTAAGAAACTTGACACATGTAAATAATTTCACAGTAGCAAGGCTTGTAAAGGGCCTGCTCCTTGAATTTGAATTGAAAAACATAATATAAAATTAAATCAATTTTTTTCACAAATATAAAAATAAACTCAGTAAGATTCCTAGAAAAGAAAAATCAAAAAGTAATGAAAAATTAGATTTCATCATAAAACATGGATAATAAAACTCATAGTGAGATAAAAAAATAAAAATACTTTAGGGTAGTCGAAAGGAAGTTCTTTGCACTTTTTTTCTCAAAAAGATAGAAAAAAATCTTTATTTGAATAATGAGATAAAATTCAGGGAACCTCTCATAAATGTTTGTATCCTTCATTTTTTCGAGGTAGCTCTGTCATTTGCATGAATTATTTGTTGAAAAAACACTTTTTCTTTTTTTTGGTTTTTGTGTTTCTACTTCCTCTTTCAAAAATATTATTAAAGAATATTTATGTTTGAACCAAATTTAGTAAAGACCAATAAGAGTATATGGACTCAATATAGCTGCAATAATAATAATCAAGAATTAATATATTCTTGGTTATTTCAACAAGTTAGGATGAACTTACTGAGTCTCTAAATTCTATCACCCTGTAAAGCATAGTGTTATGTCAATCAAATCTCAAACACCTTGTTCTCCCTTAAATCTTGTTCAAATATTTTTAAGATTAATATTAGTTATATTGTTTCAATTTTGAAAGCTTAAACATTATTTCATTCAATTTTCAAATTGATATATTTTCAAAAATTTATCATAATCTCACAAATAAGATAATATAGTTCATGATTATTCTTCCTAAGTGCTCCATTGTTTATAAAGAGAATTGATTCAAGAATTTGAAAACTTCTGAACAGACACTCTTCACAGATTTCCATTAAAAATACTGAAAGTGTCAATTCCTTGATAATTTCTCAATAATAAAGATTGCATAATTGAAACATGGTTGAGACCACATTTTGATTCTGAGTGGACATGGTTCTGAAGTAATATTTGTCCCACTTCAAGCTTAAGTCCCAAAAGGGTCCATCTTATTTATGTGGCCTCCCTTTAATTAATGATACTTTAATCAATTCTCTTACCCTTGCATTAAGCACAAATACCAAATAAAATCTCATATCATATTGTAAAAAAACTTGAAAGAGATTATTATATAATCTCTTAACGTAAGCTTAATAAACAGATTCTCATTCTCAATTTATCATTATTTTATGCTGTATAGACTTATCAAGGTAACACCAAATTAATATAATCCAAGAAGATTCATAGATATTCTTTGAAAAAGAAATATATACAAAGAAACGATTTATAGAAGCTATTCTGCCTTAAAATGTCAAAATAACTAATTGAAATTATTTATCTGTTCATAAATATGGAATTTTCAATTATTTTGAATCTCTTTTGGAAATTGCTATTAGCTTAAGCTAAATGATTGATAAAAGTATATGAAGGTGTGACCCAATTATTTGACAAAATCTCATTTTAGAGAAGTTAGGAAATTATTTTCTGAATTAGTTTTGATGATACTAAATTTCTATTTTTTACTATTGATAAAGCCAAAAATACAATTTCCAATACTTCAAGTTATTAACCCACCAATTTCAGATACAATTTTAATTTTTTCAGTAAATAGAGAGCTCTCAATATGGCCTAAATATTCCAAAATGGGCTTCATATTAAGAAAATTTAAGTTACGATGTAGAGAGCTTATATAATAAACAAAAAATAAACAAAAAATAAATTGAATAACAATTTATATTTATCAAGTTTTCTGAAAAGATCAAAGAATTGAGAAAATTAATGTTCAGCCATTTTGATACATTAAGATTGAATTTACTGAAATTTCACAATGAAAGTTTCATTATTTAAGCTTTATTTCATTTCTTGATACAGCTCCTACCCTAATTTTCTTTAAATAACAACCCAAATTATCTTGATTTCTCAAATATGCGAGCAATTGACTAGATGAAGATTGTGAAATACAAATTAATTATTTCTCCACAATAATGTAAAAAGTAAAGCTAAGTTGGTATAAATGAAGAAACAAATTAAATTCTCAAAAAAATGAAATAAATGTATGTTTTTAATTGATATGAATATTTGAAATTCTTTTATTAACAATGTTTTGATTGTTAATATTGTAATAATTATTGGGTTTCAACATGAAGCTGTATAATAAGAACTTCCTCAATTCCGAAACCCAATATTCCACTTTTGATATTCATATTATATAGCTATAAGTGCAAAAGCCTTCTATCAATAATTAAATGGGCTGAAGTAGGGGCTATTATCTTTCAATATATACTAAATGTTTGGAGTCTTAACCTAAATGATAATTTGTCCCATAAAGCATGACAGCTTGTTGAAATCTCAATCAAAATCTTACTTTGAAGAGAGAGCCAAGATAAGGAGTATAATGTCTTATAAAATACACCTTTTAATGAGAAAAAACAGCTAGATTATATGTTATATTTTTTATATTATGTGAATTTGGATAAAGTCCCAAAATCCTCAAGATATTTTAGCATTCATGAGAATCTTCTTTGAAGCTTGTAGGGTTCTGATTTCAATATTATTCATCTATGAGTTCCCATAAGTGATATTGAAAGAGGATTCATACTGAAACCAAAATATATATGTAGAAATCTATAAGACTCCAAAGGTAGAATATTTTGCAAATGAAATTATAACTGTTAATAAGCAATATTCACACAAAGGGAAGATTGAAATAAGTATTTTAAATATTTATTGTTAAGCTATTAAGGTTTAACAGGTGCAAAAAAGCACTGATACTGAATCAACTGAATTTATGGTTTGTGGCTTGCATATGTGGCTGGAATTTCTTCCAAAGCTTCTATTTTTAAATCTAATTTCTGTCCTCTCTCCAACCTGAATCCAGTCTAACTCCCATATCAACTTCCAAATGAAACACCTGCTGTCAGGTGTAGCCACTTTTCTCATGGTGACTGCAACATCACCCAGCTGATAATGCAGCTTAATTCAAGTTTAATTTCCAAAACTTGACTTTTATCTGCCGAAGATGGATAGATAATAATCTCTGATATGGTAGGTTTCATATAAAAAATTAAAAAAATTATTCATCATTTTTTTGTTGCTACCTCATAGGGATTTTGAAAGATATACTATATTTAATTTGAAGTAACAAATATTGGATGTATCATCCAAAATATAAAAGGAAATGAAATCATCATGGCATCATTATTTTATAACATCCCTAAAGAAATGAAAATAATTAAGACTACATTAGCTAATGATTTCATAATTTATCAAATGATAAGAGAAAATTAAGTTGAAGCAGATAAAAAAATCCAATCAATGAATAAGGTATATTAATTTGAACAGTTTATGAAGACTCTAGCTAATCCATTGAAAACCATTCTTGAAATCATGGCATCATTATTTTATAACATCCCTAAAGAAATAAAAATAATTAAGACTACATTAGCTAATGATTTCATAATTTATCAAATGATAAGAGAAAATTAAGTTGAAGCAGATAAAAAAATCCAATCAATGAATAAGGTATATTAATTTGAACAGTTTATGAAGACTCTAGCTAATCAATTGAAAACCATTCTTGAAATTCAAGCTTACAAGATGGGTTGAGATAAAATATAATTAGATTTAAGCTCATGAGTAAAATAACCTAGAGTATTCCAATTGAGAATGAGTGATAAAGGAAAAATATAATCGCTTATATGAGGAAGAAATCAAAATTCATTAAAGGGGAAGTTGCTTTTGGATGAGCCCCTTTGAGAACCCCGAGTTGGTATTGTGCGCGAAAAGGATGAAACTCTCTTTCTGCTACTCTTATTTTCTCAGTTCGATTTTCATCAGAATCCAAGTTTTTTTTATTAATTCATTGTTATTTCTAGCTTACTGTTGAATTTAAAAGTTCATTTTTCGCACCTGGCTCATTTGTGGATGTCCTTTGTTTCATGAGCTTGTGCATTTTTGTTTTTTACCAAAAACTTGAAACTTTCAAGTATTTTCTATAAATAGTTGAAAGGTATAATCTGAAATCAGAAGCATAAGGTATAAATCTGGACTGTCTTTTCAATAATGAAGAGATATATTAGTCAATGTAAACACCTTTTCTGAATCTAACATTTAATTAGATTTGCTAAGTTGTTTCTGTCTCTTTGAATAATTTATGATTCCTCACAAGAAGATAGTTAAGTGTTTCAAATTATCCTTTGATTATTGAAAAATTCAATAAGCTTATCAGAAATTTTGTTTATTTTCAGAAAATAATGATAAAAAAAATATTTTCTGTCAGCTCAACACCATTTTAATTCAACATCACTGCAAACATCAGCGTTTTTCCTGATGTGTGAAACATTTGAATTTTGAACTAACCTCCAGCTTTCTAAACAAATATACCTCCAGAAACATTAAAGTAGTTTTCAATTTTCTTAAGCATCACTCAAGATATGGATTGTGATTTCTGCTGAAATTTCTATTTTCAAGAACATTTGGTTACAAATCTAGCCCTGGGAATTTTCAGGTAGAAACATTTTCATGATAAAATTTTGATACTATGAGAAAAAGTCCTTGAACAATGACACCTTTTGCCTCACTGAGATTCATATTTGATGGATTGAAAAGAATTA
Organism: Austropuccinia psidii; assembly: GCA_023105745.1. Taxonomy (NCBI): domain Eukaryota; kingdom Fungi; phylum Basidiomycota; class Pucciniomycetes; order Pucciniales; family Sphaerophragmiaceae; genus Austropuccinia; species Austropuccinia psidii. Next base: position 34,080,863 of record JALGQZ010000003.1, on the reverse strand, counting down.
ATGGCTCAGGGTTCACTCAGGAATAAATTTGGAGGGAGATCGATATGTGGTGAAATGCTAAAGCTGTATTCCTCAGGCTGAAAACAAGAAAGTTCATGGAGGTAAATAATGGTTGGTCAAGTGTAAAGGCTGTATGAATCAGGCTAAACCCCAAGGAACCTTTGAAGAGGGTAATTTTCAGTCAGGCTACACTTAGGGAACTTTATGGGGGGAAATCTCTAGTTGGTTAAATTTACAAGTGTATTACTCAGGCTACACTCAAAAAACCTTTCAGAGAAATCCATAGTTGGTGAACTTCAAGGACTGTATTACTCATGCTGCACTCAGAGAACATTTTGGAGGTAAATTCATACCCATGAAGTGCTAAATATTTATATCTAAGGCTTCACATAAGCAAATTCATGGAGGGGACTCCAATGTTGGTAAAGCTCAAAGGATTAATGACCAGGCTTCACTCAAACAACTATTCATAGGGTATTCTGTGATTGGTTCAGTGCAAAGTATGTGTAACTCAGGCTCAACTCAAGCAGCTTCATGGAGGGAAATCCATAGTTTATGAGTGCAAAGGCTATATGTCAGCACTTACTGTAGTTGATTGAGGGAAGTCAGACTTACATATGAAAACCAACTATTGTGAGAGCTCACCATAGCTGGCTTACATATCTGATATTAACTACCATTAACCAACTAAAACAAGATCCTACTGTAGTGAGATGACACTAGTCCAAAAAACATACAAAATATGACTAATTTTAGTTCTCTAGCTTTAAGCTTAGGGATCAATCATAATTAAATTGACTTCTGTGAAGAAAAAATTAAATATTAAGTAGAATGTTGTATTTTAAGAAACATGAAAGCAACTTCAACTTATATTTTTAGTAATAAAAAAGTTTATCATAAACATTTTGGTTATAGGAAGGCTGAGTGGTTATTTCTCATATTAATGATAGCAGCAAGAATATCTGTGGCTTTTCCATGCAGGAAAGGAAAGGTGACTTCAGCCAAGATTTTCAGAAGACCAAGAATTATTCCAGATTTTCTGTCCCATAGCAGGCAAATTGGCTTCTGCAAAGGAAGCCAACAACCATTTTGAGAAGAGTTAAGAGGGTTTGAAGTGTCTCTTTATAAAAACCCCTATAAGCTAGATTTTGTCTTTATTTTTAATTCTAATGCAAACAAGATATTTTGGCCCTGGACAGATATTTACTGTCAATTCAAGCATGGCTCATGACCCCAATTCTCCCCTGGTGGCCTTATCATTTTAATTATTACTCATTTTTGGCTGGTTTAAAATAGTGCTTCAAGCTAAAACTAGCTTCCTACCACACCAAAGTTCTTTTTATTTATCTAATTCTTAAGAAATTTAAATGGTTTTCATTTGTAACATATTGAAACATTATAAATTCAACATATTTCACAGAATGCTTTGCAATACTGGCCAAATTTTCTGTGTAATGATATAATGCATACAAATACATAAACCGAAACTGCAATTATAGTGATATGGAACTTGATGTGCAACTGATGTACCACTGATGTATTCCAGTGTCTTAAGGCTTCTGATTTCCACATGATTCAAAGTCAAGGGCCATCCCTTTATGTTAATTTCTCCCTTGTAAAATTTAATTCCAGCTTTGGTTGGTAGAATATTTTGAGTGCATAGAATTCATAATAATATTACAATTTAAGTTTGAATCTCTTCAATTAATATTATTCGCTTTCTGGATTCATGATAATACCATTTCCAGGTGGATTATAATTTGAAAAACTGAATTTTAAGAAGCAAAACTTGAATACAAGAGGAATATTAATTCATATTGATGAGCTGATAGGTAAAGGACTGGGTTGATTGTGCTTGTTATGTCTGGGCACTTGTATTTTTTAATGAGTGTATTGCATTTGTCTGCATTTTTTAAAATTTTTGAAATTTTGATGAATCCCTTTTATTTAAATTCTTTTCTCCAAGGAGTATTCCTCTCATTTTCTGAAATCCTAAGGTATATTAATGATATTAAATTCTCCAGGTGTTAGAGGGTCATGGTTGGAAGGATTTTTTTCTAGTTAGTTCATCTTCAAAATGTAAAATAATTGTATAATTTTGAGGCATGGGTCTCTTAAAAGGAGTCTCCTCAATTAAGCCAAACATTTTCTTGGATCTTGATTCTCTTTGAAGCTAAATATTGATATAATCAAATAAATACGCATCCTCAAAAAAAAGAAAAAGAAGGAAATACTCAAAGGTAACACTGAGTTCCATTGGGGTTTAAAGAGAAATTGAAGTTGCTTATGGGTAGAAGATGAAATTTAAGTAAATTTTTGAAAGTTTTTTCTTTATAAGGTACATTTGAGTGGGCACATTTGGTATTGGGTGGAATTTCAGACTGGTGATTTTGAATTGAAAATTGGGTTGTATAGTAAGAAATGTTTAGCCTGTGAGGTATGTAAGACATATCCTTATAGCTAAAAATAATGTTGTGAAAATTAAAATAAATCAATAATTGAATTTTTAAATAATCATAAAACAATAGATAAATAAAATTTACTATAGATTTATCTTGAATAAACAAGCTGATAATTATTGTGTCATTTTTGCATTCTACACCAAAACAACCTAGGGTAGACCCTGGGTGTTATACTCAAAAATAATTATTTTTTATGTTATTGGAAGAATTAAGAATATTAAAGAACAAATTAGAAATCTTATAAGACTTTGATAAATTTTCGAAATCATTAATTTTAATCTCAATTTAAAGCTACATAATAAATATATAAACATACAAAAAAAGAGGTTATATTGAGGTGTTGTCTTTATTTAGGAATTTGGCTATGGATCTGCCATACAGTCTGTCAATTCTACTTTGAGCTAATTGAAATTCATCAGAAGTAATGGAATGGCTTTTAAAAAAAAAATTGGAAAAATTTCATTTAAAAATAGTCATTGATTGAAATTATAGACAAAAATTAATTTATTAAAGGCAAGACAATTTTCTTTTTTGAGAATTTATCTTTTATAAATAATAAAAACTAATATTACAAACAAAAAACTAGTACTAGTCAATATTATCAATAAGTTTTCAAAACTCCATTTAGTAAATAACCAGCTTAAAACAAGATTGTCCTTATATGAAATCTTTTTATAACTCAAAGTAGGAATAAAAGAAAATTTGAAATGTCAATTAAAGCTATATATTCTAAAAAAGAAAGTTTGACCTTCAAATCAATCTCAATGCATTATTAAAGGAGTTAAAAAATTAGAAAATACAATTTCATTAATGTAAAACAAAGCTCCTATTAAAATCTTCCATGTAAGTATTAATGGTTTTTGGGATATTTTTTTTTAGAAATCAAAAAAAAGAAAATTAAAATGAGAAAATAATATCTTTTTAAGAAGAATGATATAAAAATATTTCTCCTAAATTTGTTTTTTAAGAACACATTTAATACTTATTTGTTTTATATTTGAAATTTTTTGTCCCAATTTTGTGGAAAAAATAAAATTATATTTTATTTGAATATTTTAATTTTTTTTTTGACTATCTTGAAAGAAATTGAATGTAGAAATCATATAAATTTTTTTGCCAACTGCAGATATGAAAAAAAAATTAATTAAGAATGTTAAATATAAATTGATAGTTAAGAATATGAATTAATAAATTTTACATATTAAAAATCTAGTATCAGATTTATTAATCTTTTAAATTCCAGTAGATCCCAATTCAGTTTATTTTAATTCTAAATTTCCAAAGCTGTGACGTTTACTACATGGAAAAATGTTATAGTTGAGGAGCAGGCTTGATGAAAGTTCGATCTGGGTTGGATCAGGGCTTAACCTAACATACCTGCTCAAAGTTCCTGCCTTTTTTTCAGTGATTTTATCAAAGATTATTTTCATTCATTATTATTTTCTCATCAAACCTATTTGTACTAATTATTGATCAGGTGCTATTAAGAAACTGCGAAATTAGTCTTCTTTATTTGAAAAGCCAAAATATTATGTTTTTTATTAGTGATCTCAGTAGGAAAACTGTTTTTCATATTCAGTGGGGATTATAAAACAATATCCAAATTCATGGTCATAGGCAATTTCACCAGTTCAGAACCTTTTAACTATGCTCTACCCCTCAAGAACCTCCTTATCCAATCCCAAAATAAAAGCAGTTCCAAAATATTAAATTGAAAATTCCAATTCTTATAAAGATAATAATGATAAGATTGATTAATATTAATAATACAAATCCATTAAATTTCTCTTTATATTTATTATTGAGTAATACTGTATATTAATATTATAAAACAAAAATTAGATATATTTCATTCTTTTGAGTATCTATGATTTTAATTAAGATTTTTAATAAATCAATCAAAACTATGATTAATTTCTTTTAACTATCACAAAAGTCCCTTAAACCAACTGAGCTGTGGTAATTCATTAGTTGTAAGGGACTTGCATGCAGGTTTCACAGCCTTTTCCCCAGTATTAACTTATTTAGCTCTTTAAATACATAATGAAATCTCAAAAAAAAATCTTTAAAGATAAAAAAAAATAAAAATAAAAATCATTCATAAATCATATATATATATATTTACTTATTTATGTTTTTTGAATCATTATAAACTTTTTGTAAACATATTATAAAGGTTTGAAAAATAATGAAACATAAAATGATCAAAATATTTCAAAATTTGAATAAGATGATTTATGTAATTCAATCAATACTAAAGTAATAAATTGAATACGTAGTTTAACGAAGTAAAAATTGAGGAAGCTGGTAACTAAGAAAGTCAAAATAAATCTTGAGAGATAATAATAGTATAAAAATTTTACAGTTTATAAGATTAATGATCATAAGAACATCTCAAATCAATAATTCCAATTAAATTAAAGGAATGATTGATTTATTATTAAAATTCTCCGAATAATAGTAGCTTCCATTTCTTAACTGCTTTTGTTAAATTTTTCGTTTAAATTTAGTTTTACTGATTTTAAAAATAAATGATCAAAATTTGAGTCTGATTTGATACTTCTTTCCACTTTGGAAATTATTTTGAAATTCAAAGAAGAAATATAAAGTTTCTCACCTTATTGAATTAAAAAATTGAAAATCTACTTGACCCCATAGAAATTAAGAGAGAAATGATCATCAAGAGGGCATGTTGAAGCAAATAAGGCCACCCAGTATAGCACTGTGACACTAGGTCTGGCACAAATCTGTCAAAAATGTTCTGACCAGTTTTATGAGATGTTATCTTATTTGTCTCCTCATTTTGTTTCAAGCCAAAGCTGATAAATAAGGCAAATCGTACATGTTTAGAAGTTATGAAACCTTTGAGGAATGAAACCATATTTCAAATATTTGGACATATCATGTTAAACTTTTTTGATTTGAAATAACTTTCTTAACCTAAGGAAATCAAAGGACTGAACTAAAATGATATAATCTTAGGCGACACAGACAGAATGTCATGGAAACCAAAACATACAAGGCCAGGGAGCCAAGTTATGGCGAAGAACGAAGGGAATATATTTTCTTTCCGCTGCCTGGGAATGCGCCTAGGCAATCTCTTCATCATTTTCAAAACTTGTTCAAGTAATTCATTCCTTCACATTTTATGATATCCAGATGTTATCGGGGTGAGGCGATGTGAAGACACTCTGAAATATGCTCTTCTGTTCTTCAGTTAATTCCTGACGCACCTTAGCAAACAAAGTCTCCCACTGCGTGAATTCCCTCATATCTTCCGTCCGAAGTGCATAGTAAAGGGCCTTGATCGTTGGAGGCGCAAACCCACTGTCATGCAATAATAAAATATCACCCAGTGGGACTGCGATTTGAGAAAGTGAAAGTTGGGCATATGTTACTTCCAATTTGACAGGATTGGACTGAAATATCTTAGCCTGGTTGATGGGTCGTTTGCACAGTCTTTCGAATTGCCGTCGGTATTGCTCTCCAAACTGGCGAACCAACCAAGCACGTTCGATTGACTCATACCAATAGACAAAGCTAGTTTGTAAATCCAAGAGATTCGAAGCAAGAGTTCGAACATTCGAGGTATTTAGGTCCTGATCAAGTAGAAAATTGGCATCTTCAGGGAAATCCAAATGAAGTGCACGTATAACTTCTATAACGCGACAAATGATAAGCCCATTTTGGTCGGCAGCTTTCGTTAGCGATTCCCACCACGACTCAATCAGTTTGTAATTTGTGATACATTTTCCAAGCCTCAACCGCCTGTTCATGTCCATAGGACCCAGCACAATGTCCAGAAATCCTTCCAGCGCCTCTTTGGAGCTAGCTGGTTGCTCAAAAATGGCCAAACTTGAAAAACTTCTACTCATTTCGACGAGGTCCGGGGAGAGAGAGGCAAGTTGAAAGGCTTTTTCAAGCTCATCTGCTACCGGAAGCTTCAACTCTTTTTTTGCGATCAAGTGTTCTTTGATTACTCGCCAATTCTCTACAACTGTGTGTCGAAGAATCTGACATGACAGAGCCCAAAGTCTTCGGCTACCTTCAATTTCACCCAAATACCGTCGAGCCCAATATTGCAGTTTAATCATATCCCTCCAATCAGATTCCCAAGCTTCACGCAAAACCTTGTAAAGTTCCGAGCTCATACTTTCAAGGGGAATGTGAGCTAGGTACTTTTCGGTGCCCAAGAGCTTCAAATGTATGGCAATTTTGCCCGCCAAGTGGAAATCCGTCACACCAACCGCTTTCCATTCTTGCAGAGCTCTTCCCCGCCAATCATCTCCCATGTAATTCATAATCTCATATTTTTTCTCTCTGTTTGGATCATCTAGTTTCCACGGTTTTGGAGGCCTTTCGATTCCTGGATATATTTTCCACTTGTTTTGGCCTTCCAACCAAGGCTGAAATACATTTATAAAACGCGGAATCAAAATTTCTCTATCTCTTAATATCTCAAATTTCAAATTGCTCTGCTTCGCTGGGATATCGAATAAACTTTTTATATTGTCTATGAGTTTGGCATAATTTTTCAACTTAGAAACAAAACGCAATGTCAAAAAACTGCTACCAATCGGTCAGGCTGAGTAAAATTCATTGTCTTACGTCTTTTAAACGCGCATTTTGGGGTGTGCTTCCTAAAGCGTCTGCTGTTTTGGAATATGAACTTATGGACGGGAACTTAGCAGCGGTATGGAATAATCTCCAGCAACAGAATAATTCAAAATGAGGAGACTTACTTAAGTTTTACTCCACTAGTCTCAGAAGTATATGAATCAGTTATTTTAGATAGTAGCGCTTCGAAATCTTTCGTACTATCACAACTCGAGAAATCAGCAACCTAACACATCACAACAAGAAACTCTAATTATTTGAATCAGGAAGAGTTTTAACTTTTTCTTTATATTTTTCAAGGACTGATTTGCCTTCTCTCGGGCTTCCAAATATTTCGGAAAATCTTCAAGGGTCTCTTTTTCTGTGACGTTTGAATCGTTAAGTTTTTTTTTTGCCTTTTTCTTTTTCTTTCCAGAATTTTTTTTTCTGAAAAAAGTAAATTTCCTATTAATTCTTTCTGTAAAGATTTTTTTTAAAATGAACCTACGTATTTTCACTTGTTTTTTGTAAGGTATTAATTCTCTCTTGGTCGCTTGTCCGTTCGTTTTCTTCAATGTGCTGGTGGTAACTTCAAGAGTTGAAGACAGAAAAATTACGATCTTTTATTTAAGCATTGAAGAAGATGTAATTTTTTACTAACCTGGACTCTTGGTTTGGCATATCTTTCTCTAATAGGTCAAAGCTTGTTTTAATTGCGGTTTGCTCATCTGTAGGTCTAGAAAGTGCATTTGTGCTCTGCTCTATTCTGAGCGGTTTCGCACCTTTTGAAAATGTAGGATTTTCGCCTTTTTCTGGAATTTCTGTTTGGGTTGAGGGGTCCGCTTTTTCTTGATGGTTCGAAACTACTGAAGGGGTTTTTTGCGAGAAGTTGTCTATTTCAGCGGTATTTATGTTTGTTTTTAACACGAGGCTGTTGTCCACAGCGTCAGATGAGGTGATAAAGTTGTTCAATTTATTTTCATTTCTAAGTATAGTTGGTACTTTCTCACTCTTCTCGAAAGCTCGATTCATTTCCATCATGGTTTTCTCGTCCGTAGGCTTCGAAAGTGCGAGTTTATAAGTCTCTATTCTAGGTGGTTGTGCAGGTTTTGAAGATGAAAAGCTGTCGGATCGTTCTGGAACTGCTATTTGAGTTGAAGTATCCACTTTTTCCGGGTTAGTTGTGAATCGTAGAAGTTTTTGGTGCGAGTTTCTGTCTTTTTCGGCGCTATAGATGTGCGGTTTTAACAAGAATTTGTCATCCACAGAGTCAGATGGCGTGATAAAGTTCTTTCCTCTGTTTTTATTTATCATTATAGTTGTTGTTTTGTAAAGGTCTTGCTTTCGTTCATTATATCTTGATTGGGTCTGAGCTTGACTACTAGCACGAAAACGCTCATCCAAAGGAGTTTCTGCTATGGAAACTCGTTTTTTATTCTTATTAACTGAATCGAACTGAGCCTTGAATTTATCTTGTGTTTTTGACTTTTCCTCAAAAAAAACATTGGCTTCTCTGCCCAAAATTTGTGGTTGTTTTGAATAAGCAGTTTTTAATTTTCCCTCTCTTGAGGCCTGCGGAACATTTTCGTTCAGAAAAGGAGTGTGAACAGGAACTTTTCGCGAAATTTCTGGGCCTTTTTGAATAGTATACCCGCCTGAAACAATTTTTGCGTAAGAAACAGAAGATGAAAGGCTTTTCGAAACAGCTGTTGAAGCTTCCTTTGTGGGTAAGTTCTTGGTTATGCTTGTAGCAACTGGAGTTAAACCTTTGACCAAGCTTGGCTCTTCTTTATTGCCTTCAGCTGGAAGATACATGCTACTTTTCCCCAATTCAATTTCCTTCTGTCTTTCCTTCTGTGGGGAGGACTGGACAACATTTTGATTTAATGAGGGATTGGAATTGAGAGGTTTTGATGAAGGGACAGGTTTTGATTCTAGTAAGCGTGTGTCTGGATACGCTTTTCCATCTGAAGCCTGAGCTGATGAAGTTTCTGCGACACCTCTTGCCTTTTCGCTTCCTATGGGATCTTTTGCTGCACTACTAGTCATTGGAGATAAGCCTGCAATTTCTTGCGGGTATCTTTTGGGGCGCGCCACTTTTTCTGAGAGTTTCTCTGAAGTCTTGTAAGGTCTTGGGACTTCAGGCCTGTTTCTATCGTTTTGGTGACGCGCCATAGGCAAAAGGAAATGGTTTGCTTGGAGTTTTAGCCTTTTTTTTTGAAAAAAAGGTTGAAATTTGCAGATGATTACTTACACAACATCTTTAGCACGCTGCGCTTCCGAGGCTTCCACCTTTTCCCATTGGATCGAGATTGAGAAAAGAAAGATTTCAGTTAACATTTATGTAGCTCCAAGTTTGAAATATTCAAGTTTAAGAAAGTCAGTTGGAGCAATGTTGATATAAGCTTATGACTCACCGCTAAACTTTTCTTCAATTGTGACTGGGTGCTTGAGGTTTGCATGCCTACTGAAAATGAATTTCTTTGACCTGCTGGTGGCGTAGGTCGCAAGCCCGTCGAACCATGTAAAAAATTCGTTGGTGGAGCGTGCTGAAATGTTTGGGCGCTCTGAGTTGTGTCAAAAAGCCCCGTAGGTTGGGGATGCGGGATTTGCGATAATGGGATAAGCTCCTCACGACGAAGGGTAACTGGTTGATAAACCGTCGAGAAATCAGGAACCAGCGCAACAATAGGTCTGAGTGTTGGTACAATTGCTGTCTGAATGGCTGGCTGGGTTATCTGTAAGACTGCGTGACCCGGCGGAACAAAAGGGACGCGTCCTTGAAGATGAGCTTGGTGAGGATTTGCCCACCAGTCTGCAGGGTTAACTTCATAGTCCTGAGCGGCACCCATATCGTAGCCGTCGGCCCAATTGGGATGCATTGGAGAATGAAAGACAGGCGGAGGTTGTTGGAAAGTTGAGGAGTGACCAAGGCTAGGGTCCCCCATATAGCCTAGTGCTTCATGGGGATACGGTTGGTAAAATGTGCCTTCGACCAGTGGAACATGGGAGTTTGAAGTAGAGGCCACTGAACTGGCCCTTTCGATGAGCGGCCTGTTTTGTGGCCCAAAGGTACTTGCTTGTGCCCATCCTTGAGGGCTGGCGTTCCTGCTTTCTTGAGGCATAGTGTTGAACGTGTTGGGCCAAGGCCATTGACCTGCTTCGTTGCAAATGTGATTTTCAGCATCACTCCGACCTCCTCGAGAACTTTGCGTGCTTGCCACTGGGGTGTCAATAGTTCTTTGAGGGCCGTTCCCAGGCTCAAGGTTATTGGTCAGCCTGGCCGACTGGTCTGCGTCGGTCTTGAATTGATTTCCGGCGTTGATGACTGAATTAGTTGCTTGCATAAATGGAGCTTGAGCTTTACCCTCCAGTTCTTTGGCCAAGCCTCTTCCAAAAAGCTGCTTGCCTGCCACTTGATTTGAACAAAACGTGGCAACAAGCAAGCAACCTGCAAGGCATGAATAAAAAAAGGAATTCATTTTTTCTCTGATAGAGTGGTTTAGCGGATTCAAGTGGGGGTTGATATGGCAGATTTTGAAGTATTCATTGTTCAAGCGGCCATGGAAGACAGCTTGATGAAGGTTGGAGAATGTTCGAACACTGTGGATGTTAAAGGGCGGTGTTTCAGGCTTTTGCCAGTCGTCGTTCCGGATATCGTCAAGATGAGAAGATGAGTTGATCAGTCATCTCCAAGGATCGATGGACGTCTTGTTTCCACGATGCTTGCTCTGTGTCTTTGAAACGATGAGCTTGGCCTTCGCCGCCAGCAAAGTTCCCTCTGCATCTCGAACAGCAATCGCCCACATGGCGCCCTGTTCCTCTTGATACTCAACGCTCACGGTTCACTTAAAACTTGTTCTATGGCTGAGAAAACTCGTTTTAGAGCTCTAGCTGCCGGAATCTAGGCAGTTTGCTCCTCGATTCAGTACTTGTGTTCGTGCATGTGAGCGCGTTTGGGATGCCGGAAGGGCCTCTGGCAATCTCCAAGCATTGATTCTTAGTAAAACTTGGCGTTTTATTGGCAGCCCTACTCTTATATTAAGCTTATTATCTTTCATGGCTCTCAAGCGTCTTACTCTTTCTCTAATAGACTACTAAGAGCCCTTGCAAAGTCATCCATATCGAATTTTCTTATTTCCCCTGACACTTTAATTCACCAGTAGTCCTTATTTAATTAATTGAGCAGTTAGCTTTATATTTTTATGTCTCTCAAGTTGAAATTTGTGGGCATGACGACCCATGAGAATAAAACCTCATAGTTCTCGACCTTCTATTGATATCTTTATCAATTGATTCGCTGATCCATTAGAGCCTCGCTGCATAGCCCGTTACAACAGTTGATTTTTGCTTTGATAGTTCAGGGTTGGATACTATCCATTTCAGTATACTTAGTTCTGCATAAGTGAAGTTGTATCGTCGCAAGAAATACCTTGTTGAGATCTTCTTGAGTTATCCCAAGAATCATCTCTGAGCTTTACGCAAGGAAGCAGGTAGCTTTCAAGCCATAGTGAACTGTTCACACATCAATGAAACATTTCTTTTAAAAAACCATCTTCTCCACAAAGCACAAGGGAATATTTCAGCTTCCTGCAATTGAGTGAGATAATTCCTCCACGAGCACATAAAATTTAATCCTCCGCCCTACTAGTGAGTGTTTGAGAGCTTCAAACACCTATGAAAGTTTTCTTCCTATTTTCGAATTAAGCTAAGCTTGAATTTTTTTGCGATGAGACTGATCATCTTCCCTTTAATAAGTATGGTAGTGCGTGAGGATTAATAAGCTGAAAGATGCTATAAAAAATGATCAGACGCAGTTCTTTTTGTCAAAACTAGAAATTGTATAAGAGAATTTCATCCCAACATCAAAAAAATATGAACATTTATACGTAAAGGATTATGAAAATACTACTTATTCTTACAAGAAAAACCAAACAAAGGGTCCAAGAAACAAAGCTAAAGAGTCTCAGATCTCGAATCAAGTTTACTTCAAAAAATCAATTAGTTTAACAGAAAAGGGTCTTGGACGAAAAGTCTGTTATTGTCGATAGTAAGGACAATAGTTACCTTGAAGACACGATTATTCATTGAAGGTTGGATGATACGAAACGCTAAGTTCACAATATTATACATTAACTTTGCAAGCTCTGAAACACTACAATTTTAATGTCGACAAGCTTCCAACAACATCATATTTTAATACAAATATTTCTAGTACTTAAACAAAAACTACACAAAATAAGAATTATTCGCATTTCTTTAGTCATCATTTACACTAAATCCTCATATTTTATGACTAGTTTTAGATTTAACAATAAGTTGGGGCAAAACCAAGAACATTATAAAAAATGTAACAAGTTTTTTGAGATTCAAAAGTTTCCCACCCTAAAAATAGGGTTAAGGAAATGATATTGCAAATAAATATTTTAAAGAATGGCAAAAAATAGGGTTTGGGGAAAAGAAAAGGTTATTTAACATATCATATGATCATCTGGGTAATTTGAAGAATACAATACTTAATTGGGACTCCCGCCTTTCTCTTGAGACTTAGAATCAAAAAGTTCAGTTTTAGTTCCCTCTTCAAGTATTTATTGTATGAACGTATTAACACCAGATACACCGAAAAAAACCAATATCAAACCTTTCAAAAATTTAAGTTTCATCTTAAGACTAATATTTTTCGAGACAGTCATATTGCCTTTTATAAATAATATTCAATTATTTAAGGTAATCAAAGTGGCCTGACCAAGCCATTAAAAAATATACCATTTAAATTTGAAATATTAAAACATGACTGAATTGGATCCTAATGTGAAATAACTTGAATAAAATCTTGAATCTAAACTTATCTATTATTTCTATATAAAGAAATTGAAGAATTTGATTCATATCAAATTTGATAATTGTCTTACTGAATGATAATTAAAAAATTAATTGTAAAAATTGAGTTTTCATTGACAAGTGAGTAAAAATGTAAAATTAATTAATTCTTTCTAAAACAACCTTGAATTGTTTTAATAAGAAATTCTAGTCTGAATATTTTTTTATTTCTAAAATATACATATTAGGGGGTGTCAAACCTATGAAATACCACATTCAAAATCGTGAATTTCTTTTCCTGAAATCCCACTTTTAATTTCTGGGATTTCAAAAATACCACACCTCCTGACCCATTGTATTTTTAATATATAAAAACCCATATTATTGGCTTTAAATCCCAGCCTCTTGTGGCAAAATCATTACAAATAGTGCATCAAAGCCTTACTAAGGGCATCTAGGTTTGTGTAACAATTTGGTCCATGCATAAATCTCTTTAAACCAAATGCTTTCAATCTAATTCAAATATCATCCTTCTGATCAGATATATAAGAACTTATAAATGGCAAAAATATTATTAAGAATACCATTACTTCATCACCTATATACCATGCAGAGTATCCTTGTAATAGAATTGGATATTGACTCTAACCTGGAAGAAGACGTGTCACTATTACATCAGATAAGTTCACAAAGGTTTCTCAGAACCTGTGAAACTACTCCTTCTCTATATATATATAACTCCATTGATTTAGTACACCTATCAAGTCATAAATTCAAAAAACTCTTCTATACTACCCATGAATCCTTTCAATGGTTAGTTGCCTACCACATAAAATAATTGTGAAATTTGTTGTTCTTCTCAATTTCATGTCAAAATAATGGGAATGTGAGAAATACCATTTCACATATATACTAAGAAGAGTGTTATGCATGGTTTTTTACTTACAATGAATTTATTCTTACATGAAGTTTTGATAAAATGATATTGAATATCAGTCTTCAAGCCTTAATTCCTATTTTTTATGGGAAATAGCTAAGGGGGAGAAAAGAAATCACAGAGAGACAGGGTACCCAACTTCTGAGGCTTCTGGGGGGTGGCCATCTCTAAAGCTTGAATTTATGGCTTAGTATGGACCAATGAGTCTATTGAAGCATTTTGGGAACCTGATTACCAAGCTAAAATTTTAGTAAATAATGAGAAAATAGCAAATAAGCTACTATTTTGACATGAAAAGGAGGTAATGAGAAAATCTGACTCTGGTAACCATCCCCATTATTAATGATTTTTCATGTATAAACCCAAAAATAGTAATTAGAGCCCTTTATGGACTATTATAAATGAATTTACCTCATAGCAACTAGCTTTAACTATACTATATAATTTTTTACCTATAAATAAGGTAAAAACTTCAAGAATCAATTCAAAATATAATTCTTAATGAATGATTCTCAAAAAATCAAGACCAATGTAGAAAGAAATAATTCAAACCAGAATAAAAAAAAATTATTACTTTATATTCAAAATTAAATGTTTTATCTAATGTCCATTTTTGATGATTTCTCATGAAACGCTGAATCTTCAAAAATTAACAAAAAATCCAAACTGTGATGAAATTTCCAATAAAATTGATAAATTTTAAGGGATAATATTTCTTTTTTAAATGCAGGGGATCTACTACTGTCCCTTTTTTATTGCTTAACCATAAATGAGTTGGTACTCACATAAATTGACTTGAAGGTTTCTCAATCACATGTTTTTCAGTTTTCTCCATGGTACACTTTTGTAAGCTGTTGTAGACTTAAGATAGGCCTACTTTTGCTTTTTTTACAATCATCCTTCTATTATTGACTCTTATCATTAGTACCAACAAGTAAATATTAGTGGAAATCTTTTCTTAAGTTTTTTCATTTTTCCAAATAAATAAACTATTTTCAATAATGTTTAGCTGTTATATTTCTGAATTGCTTTTATAACTTCATTTTTATCCTTTAAATCCAAAAATAATATTTCAAATCAATCTGAGAATTTGCTTCAAGGTATTTTTGGAGTATTAGTAAGTGTTTGATTAATTATCAAAGTTTTTTCTCTAAAGGTTTTAGTTTTCTTAAAGAAATGAATATAATTATTCTTGTATAAGATAATCATCAATTAAAATAATTTTATATTATTTCAATAAGACTGTTTACCAATAATACTTCTTGTAACTTATTCTAGTAGGAAATTCATGCTTATTACTATAATGAATTGTAGTTCATAACAAGTAAAAGAAATAATTAATAAATCAATGAATTATTTGTGATTTTAATATATCTATTTATTTTATTCCATAAGAAAAGTAATTGTGCTGTTGACTCATAGTAATATTATAAAGAGTTTCAAATAAAAATCTTACAAAAGAGGTATATATGCTATTCAAACTGAATTACATATTTTTTGAGCTTATAATAGATATTATTTAGTTATTGTAAAGTTTGACTATGAAACAATAAGTAAATATCAGTAATATATTACTGATTGTACTCTGAATTTATTTATTAAAATGATTAATAAGATTCAAAATAATTTTAATATTAAAGAAATATTGTAATTATGGTTTCAAAATAATTATATTATTTTAATATATAAAATTGTATAAATTAGATTCTAGGAATAATATAATGAAAATAAATATATTAATATTTGATAATTAATGTATTTATGGCAATTTATTATTGTTACCAACAAAGAATAAATGCATGAGAAATTTTCATTTAATACTAGAAAGAAATTTATAGGAAAAATATAACTAATATTAAAGTTATATATTAATATAAATACTATTTATATTGATAAAAGAACTATTAAGACTAATAATAAAGGTAAAATAATTATAAAAAATGAAAATAAACTGATTTTAACACCTAATATAATAATTTTGGATTATTTTTCACCAAATAATTTAAATGAAAATTATTTAAATTGTATCTAAAAATAAAAATAAAATAAGCTACAAAGTTTCTTGATTTTAAATGGAATTAAAGATATTTTAAAGATAATTTAATAAAAATAACAAAATATCAAGCCAATAACCTCAAAATTGGTGATTATAAAAAGGATGATCTTTGGTCTTCTAATAATTCACTAAGTTTATATATAAAGAATCAAGAAATGACCTTTTGATTGATGTTTTTTTTGGTTTTTTTTTGATGTGTCTGAGGGGGAAATAGAGGAAAAAGAGCTTAATTTATAGTAAAATCCTTACTCCTGGACTCCAAAAAGCTTCTAGTAGAGGTGTACTGATAATATCCACCAGAATTGATCAGTAGTTTAGGCTTTAGTGATGATTACATCATTATTAAACCATCTTCTCTCAATATTACGCCATTATTTAGAGTTATCAATGTAAGTCTAATCTTTCTGACATAATAGGCTTTTAAAAAGGGTAAAATTAATCAATTTTATTATTATTAATTATAATATACTAGTATCAACCAGTTCTACCACTTATACAACTGTTAAAATTGGAATAATATTACATTGTGTGATCATAAATGATCATTTCTAAGCTTTAACTTTGATAACTAATACTTTTTAAGTTATTCACACTAAATCCATTCAGAGAGTAAATTATAATAGATTTGCATGTCTTTAATAAGCTCCCAAGAGAATTTCATTACATAATCAAAAGTCTATGTTTGATGATTTTTCTTGAAACTCATCTTTTCTGTTACAATTCACTATTTTAAAATTCAAACCAAGATTTCAAGGTGTTATAACTTGGATATAATGATGATAATTACATAATTATTCACATATGAGCTATCAAAATCTGAATATTCCCTTTTTTTAAAGTTTGGACCACTTGTAAATTAAAATGTTTAGCAGCTATTGCTACTTTGCACAATGATCCCTTCCAAGTTATACCCTTGTTTATAACATGTCAAAAAGCTTATTTCTGTATTTATAAAGCTATTTAGTGGTAACTTTATCTTTTGATCAGCTCTTTATCATTAATAATTCAAGAGGTATGAGATAAAAACATGAATGTATGTGCTGATCATAAAAGTGCATATATTCAGGTTATCTCAGTAAATATTGACTTTACAGATATGAAATAAACATTTTATAGGTGTACTTATTTATGGGTAATATAATGGTGTAAATTATTTCACCTTTTTATTCATTGGTTTCTGAGATAACCAATATTTTATGTGTTTTTATGAAATTTTTTACTTATTTAAGAGTAATATCAATTCTTATTATTGAAATAAGTATTGTAAGGTTTTTTTGTGAAATTTTTGATATTTAGTAATATCCAAAAGGCTCCCAGGTTTTCAATTTCAATTTAAGTATTTTCTGATGTCAACACAGCGTTTATTGCACTAAATGTTGGATTTACAGGATCTCTTCATTATTCAAATGTGTAACAACATATGCAAATATCAAAAGATCCAAATGAATATCATGGAGGGTATCAATATTCACTTGCATATTCAGCTTATGAAAGCTTGCAATAGATTGTGCCAGCATACAAAGGTACCAAATCAGAGTTAGAAGATAGTGAAGAATACAATCTATTTTTTGCAAGATCAAGGGTACAGATTGAACATTCCATTGTTGTTTTGAAAGGGAGGTGGTCTTCCTTGCATGAGATGAGAAATAAAATGTTTAATTTCCAAGAGATCCAATTTTTTTTCCAGTGGGTAGTAACCTCTATTATATTGCACAATATATTGTAACTTATAGGTGACCAATGAGGTGGTTTATATGAGGATAGTGATTGCTCTGAGATCCAAAATATAATAGAAGTAGATGGCATAGACAGCCTTTTGAATATGCATGAAAGAGTCAGAGGCTACACTTTGGATTGGTTCAATAATAGAAGAAATTATCATTTACAATACTAATACGTCATAAGATATATAAAAATTTAATTTATTGAAAAAGTTACGCTCAAGAATAATATGTGTAATACAGCTTTGATATATGATGATATATTGTTTATAGTGAATACAAAAATTCATAGAATATGATTTGCATTGGTTGGAGGAGGAAAGATTTCAAAATTTTATGACCTCAAACTTGTTCAGGTATATGAAAGGTTCAACTTTATATGATATTTCATATCACTAAGAATATAGAATATTTAAAAATATATGTTTTTACATAATATTTTGAAATCCTGTTCATTTTGGCAAATTTGTCCATTTACCTTAGATTGAATGTCTTCAGAGTTCAGTTGTTTGAGTTTTTGTACTTGATGAAAAATCTCTTGTTGATTTGAGAAGAACATTCCAATATTTAATTTATTTATCTTGAAGAAATTATTTTGTCTGCTTACTTATTTGATGAAGAAGTTCAGACGTTTTACAGAGTATTTCAGCTATGCCTTCTTTTTTGGAAAAATCAAAGATGAATGTATGTTTGTGAAACAATAAGCCATTCCCAGAGGGTTTGGTATTTTTTTTGAATGGATTTAAGATAATTTTCGTTCACAAAAGATAATATACCATAAGTACATACATTGATTTCTGTATTATGTTATGTGGTTTATTTTGGAAGCCATTTAAAGTAATTTTAACATTTGAATAAGTTTTGAATTTGGGTGATATATTAAATTGCCATTCAAGTTGACTGAAGTTTGGAAAGTTTTCCGAAATAATAATTCCTTTATTGTCTCTAGCTTCATTATTTGGAAAGTTTTTGATTCAGGAGTTAATGAATTCATCAGATTATTGAGGTTTGGACCATTTCATATTATCATTATCAATTGGTTGTTTGTGTAAGCCCCATTTCTTGCATAAAACCCTTCCAATTTACCAGAATATGATACCTGATAAAATTCTATTAAGTTCATAATAAAATATTTTATGGTAATATTCTGATGGTTAGTGGAAAGTTTATCCATAGTGATTATCAATTTTTGAAGTTGATGAAACACTGGGGTTGGATTTCTTAATGGATGAATTTGATACATGATAATAGGAAAGTATGTATTGTTATGTTTATTAATGAGTAAATGAGGTCTAGGTAGGAGTTTTCTTGGAGGAATCACTATCTTTCTTTCTTTCCAGTGTGAGAATGGAGAAGTTTGGATTGTAAATTCCAAGCTTAACTTCTCTTTTTGGTTCATAAAACCAAGAATTCTTATTTATTTTCTGATATTTTGGGTATTCTAATTTGATAAAATCTCATCTTTTATATACTTATTATTATTAGATTGAGTCTCAACGGTCATCAAATTATGAGAAATAACAGAGATATTGGGAAAATTCAACTAATTAGCAATTATATGATGATTTGGTTGAGTCACAACAGTCAAATGATCAGATACTTGATGAGGAATCACAAAGGATTGGGGTCTATTTTTGGTATGGAAGAGCATCAATTATTCTTATAATTCATGTAATAAAAAACCAATGCAAAGCTTTCCACCCCTAAATTAGAATTAAAAAATGTAAAAATATATAAAAAAAATTGGTATTAGTTGATGAAAAGACAATATTATTTGTTTTTTATGTGAGAATTTTGATGAGAAAAAAAGGGGGTGGAGGATGGACACCATGCCAAGACCAGCAAGCTGAAATTGATGTGTGTTAATTACAGGGTCTTATCGTGAAGGTGATATAATTCAATTGGTTTTGAAGGTGGTTAATAAGTGAGGATGGAGGTAGAGGTGGCAGACAATTAGTGGTAAAGCAGGTGGGTGTGAAATGGGGTTGTAGGTGGTGGTTGTTTGGTGGTGAATTTGGTGCTTTGTCTCATTGATAATTGGTGGAAGGGTGGTGGATTTTATGGAATTCATCATTGATCTTTGGTAGAGGAACTTTGCAAGGTTGTAGAGAAAAGAAGGCAAATATTATGAGAAAAAAGTGGAGGAAAAGATCCAAGAATGATAATTACTTTTAAATCAATTTTAAAAAAATAGGGCAATTTATGATATTTTATAAAAGAATAATGTGTTTATGAAAAAACACAAGGATTTAGATATTAATAAAAAAATGGTGGCATATTTGGTTAGCTACATGGCAAAGTTATTTTTAGGCTCTTGCATGAATATGGTCTTGTAGTTTTCCACATAAGTCTTTTATTATCTATCTGTAAAGCTCATTGGTTTAGCCAATGACCATCTTACGTCAGTCAGCTGTTCTGGGAATGCACTCCATCAAAGAAATTCTGGTGGTTTTAATTTTGCCAATTGTCATTTGTCCAATTATTATTCTTTCTGTACCTCATAATTTTTATGCTTATCACCATCCTTTTTTATTTAACAAGAACTTTGTTTAAAACAAGATTTTAAGGAAGCTCTTAATGCTTGCCACTGCTTTAGCACCTTATTCTGGATGGTTAAGAAGAAGTAACCTTTTTAATGAGAATCAAGAAATGATTTTGAATTTCAAATTTTAATTTATTTATGTTTGAATTTAAATGAGAACTTAATAAATATAATACTTCAAAATTCTTTCATTTGAGTAAGGTAGGTTTGAGTTATTGCTTTCAGTGAAATTCAAATCAATTTTTTCAACTTGAAACTGACCATACAGTCTTCAATCTAATTCATCCTCAATCAAAAACTTACGAGGATTTTGGAGCTGTATTTGAATGAATAATAATTCTTCCCTTTGCTTTATGTTGGTAAAGAAACTTGGAAAATACCTATTAAAACATGTCAAAAAGTGAGTCAGCTATTTGGAGGGTGTGTATGGCTTATCAATGGAAGTATTCAACTGAATTTCCTACAAAAATGCAGGAATGATAAGAATTTAAAATCAATTGCAAAAAAATACTTCACATAACAAACATGAAAAGGCAAACTATGTCTCCTTTTATAATCAAATATTTGCATATTTTGGTAGCTTTGGAGTAATTAATGCACATACTCATCTACTATTATAATCCACCTCATTTTTTGAATTATGCCTTCAAAAAACTTAATATAAATTCATTATTTTCCCCTGAATATTCCAAATGGGTCTGCATGGATGAACCAATTCTTTCAGAAGGTGTAACTTCTCATATTGTAGACCAAATTAATAATAAAATATGCTTACCTAACATCCTTTTATTTGGTAAACTCAGAATCCTCTCTAAATCTGAAATTGGATGAGAGGAATTTGCTGCCACGTTCTGTTTTTTTTTCACACATTCCAACTGCTTTTTTCCCTTTATATTTTTTATAATAATTTTGTATTTCCCATTTGGCCATATCAAAATCCAGTTGTGATTGCATTTTTTACTGCTCAAGCTTTCTTCCTTCAATATTTTTTAGTGCCATTCACAGGAAATTTCCATCTCCTTCAATAAACTTTCTTTTTCAGCTTTTATAATCTGAGAGCTACTTTCTTAATTCCAATTCTGTTTATCCCATTCTAACTGGGAAACATCATGAGCCTCTTTCCATCAAAAAAAAAATAAATCTGCATGAATCTCAGAATGAATACACTAAATACCAACATTTTTTCAAACAAATCATGATTTGTGACTAGCTCGGAGACATCATATCATATGCCTTCTTCTGTGAGCCACTGGTGCTATTAAGATGAAAGCTAGAACTATTTTTTTTCTTTTGGGATGAGCCATATGTATTATTCTTTCTCTGAAGACAAAATTGATCAGGGATCATTAAAATACATTAATTTTTAAGCATGAAGCTTACTTTTGGAACTTACACATCCAAAATAAACTTATCTTAAGCAATATCCATATTTTGTTAGATAAATATTGTTCACCCCTCTGTTATGGCAGAATCCTGGCATGAAATAAGAAATCATAACTTAGTGAAAATCATGAAACCATGAATCATATATTACTTCATTTTCCATTGTGTCTTCCTCTTACTCATTTTAACCCAATCTAATGCCTTGAGAATCATAAGTTGCAAGTGGATTCAGATTTGGCTTATAACCAAAGAGCACATTTGTTTATGCAAAAAATTAATAAATTCTTTTGAGCCTTTCAGTAAAGGTATGAAGACCCTTTTTCACATCCTCTTCTGTTATAGCTTCACCAGTCAAGTTCCTGAAATGTTTCATTGTTTTTATTCTTCTTTATGCATGAAATTGGTCACAGATTATTGTTGCACTAAGGTTCAACCTGTTTTGTGATTTTTTATGGACCTCAATGGCCACAAGATGAAATAAATTCTTTTCACTCAAGGGTAGCCTTCCCACACATTTTGAGCCTCTGGTTCCAAAGCGTACATCAAATTTTTATTTGTTTGTCAACCAATTGATAATAAATAAATAATCAGGCCAAATTAAGTGACCTGAAGGATGGGGAAGGACAGAAGTAATTTTGAGAGTGTATTTATTTTTATTCATTGGGTGATATGGAACTTCAAGGATGGTGATCAAGGTGATAAATCAGTAATTTACTAATTAAAGAAAAGCAGGGACTGGAAGAACTGAGAAATAGATTTTTTGAAAAAGGGGTTAGGTAGAAGCTTTTTCTTGGAGAAGGGAAGGGGTTAGGTTTAAATTGGAAAGCTCAATATTTAATTATTTAAGCTGGGTTTCAATATGTATACACACAAAGGTGGTATTTTTCAAAATCCCTGGGGTCTGAGCTAAGAAATGAGGCTTTTGTGAGGTAAAATCACTTCTTTTTGAAAGAGGTATTCTCTTGGCTTTTCCACCCAATAAAATTATTTTCTTTTTGAAGGTTGAAATATAGATTATTTAAAATAAAATTTCTTGAAATAGTTTTTAAAAGGCTTATTATTGGAATAAACTACAATATTTCTTGGATAAGATGTTTTTGAATTTACTTAGATGAATGTTTTATTGAAAGAATCAATTTAATTTTTTGGGTATAGACTTAAACTTGATCCAAATTAGTTATTTCAATAATTAATACTAAAACTATTAATATTTATATTTTTGGATGAGTCTCTCAAGTAAAGTATAATAATTTTTGATATAAATGTAAAATTTCTTTCAAGAATTTATATTTGAATTTCAACTGATAAACTAACAGAAGTGAATTAATCTCTTCAAGATTCCCATAGCTCTGAGATTTAAAAGTATCTTTAAATCCCAAAAATATTTTTAAGCAATTTGAACTTATATTTAACAATTAATGAAGTGTTTATCTGAAATCTTGGAGCTTACTGAGCCCTTTCAAAGTTCTTGTTGTAATTGATTAAATTTTAATGGAACATTACTTTTAGGTATTAAAATGGAAAATTTCATTAAAAATAAAATGATTTTCTGTAATAAGGAAATTTGTTGAGCTAAAATTAATTTGAAACATTATTATCTTTGAATTTTTTGAAGAGAACCCTACTATAGAACTATAGATTTTAAATTAATTAGTAAAAAACATAATAAAATAAATATTTGTTTTGCAAACAATGAAAATTTATCCAAAAATAAGCTCTAACTAGGCAAAAATTCCTAAAAGCATAATAATTTTGAATTAACCAAGAAACACACTGCAAGAAGCTCCTTTCAGAAAACGTCTTTCAAGATTATATTCAAAGAAAAAACAATGACAAAAAATTAATAGAGTGAATATATATACTCGGTGAAAAAATCCATAGCAATAAAAATGTTTTGTTTAATTTTGGGGTAGGTCAGGGATTTCAATGATTATAATGATTTTATATGTAGTTAGAAGGCTTAAGATTTCTTTAAAGTGGTGGCTTGAATATTGCATTTTCTTGAATGGGAGCTAAGCTGAATGCAAAATTTAAATGATTCCAACATGAGAGAAAAGGAGTAATAAAGTAATAGGTTCTTTAGTAGCCTCTGTGAGCCTTAGAGGTAATTTCATATACCCAAAAGACCACAAATATAAAAAATAACATATTAATATAAATAAAATAAATTTATTTATATTATTAAAATAAAAATCAAAATATAAATATAAAATCATATTAAAAATAAAAAATTAATTATAATTTAAAAATAAAAAATACATTAAATTTTGTAAATATAAAATTACATTTATACTTGAAAAAATTAAGTAAAAATGAAATTTTAACAAAATTGTGAAAAAATAAATAAATTTGGAAAAAAGTTAAATAAAATTTATTATAACTTTTTATCCAATAAATAAACATATAAAATTTATTTCACCATTGGATTCCTCATAAAAAATCAGGTGGGGTCACCTCTGAGTGAAATTCTTGTAACTCAACTCTAAATAAGCTTAAATTAAGTTTTTAGTATTTTCAATACAAAAGTTGAAAATCCTCAAAACCTTAATTTAATTCACACCACATGTGGTGTTAACCATCAATTTTTGTGTTAAAATTGAGGTGTTGTGTTTAGTTTAGAAGTTATGAGGAATTGAAGTATTTTCAATTGAATTCAATTGAAATGTCAAAATGTGCACGTGTATTACATAAGTGAACTTTGATTTACATATGAGGTGTCAATTAATACTGTATTGTACTGTACAATTGAATTGAATTACATATGTAAATTATAAGTATAATACATGATGAGGAATTAAAGGAAAAATAAATTGGAAAGATTAAATTTGGGGGGGAAAAGGAACTCCAGCTCTAAGGGGGAGCTAGACCCCCAAAATCCTTGCTGACAGGCGTGGGATGTCAAAATTCACGCAAAAGTTCATCACTTTTGGCCTGGAATTGAGTCACAGGGTCTGTGGACTCAATTGATGATGAGGTTTTGATACCAACTGGGGTAGTTTTAGCTGTTGCCAAGAGGGTAAAACTACCCTTAAGATAAAACAATCATAATAAAAACAGTTTTAACTGGTTTCTACGCCTCTGACACACATTCTGACGTGTTTTGAAGGCTCTAGGCCTGGTATTGCTATAGTAATGGCTGATTTAAGGGTCTAAAATGGCTAAAAATGGCTTAAACCAGCCCTTTTTTGGTCTAAACCAGGGTTCAATGATGCCATAATTGGCTTTTCTGTTGTCAGACTGTTTTCTACGACTGACAAGAGTAAATTTTACTTTTGGAGTAAGAGAATTGATGGCTATACAAGAATGTCTTCTTTGCCCCACTTTTCTCTTCATGTTAGAATCTTTTCCTTTTATTAATTAGTTTAAAACTGTTAAACCAATCAATCAAAGATTCCAACCACCACTTTTAAATCATTTTAATCCTTTTAACCACGTGAAAAAATCATTATAATCATTGTTTGTAACTCTTATAATCATTTTTACCCCTGAACCACCCCAAAAGTGAATTAAAGCATCTTTCATCACTGTAAACTTTGTCACTTTGTTTCCAAATTCACTCTGGTCACTTTTGGGCGTGTTTTCTCTTTAATATTCTTTTTAAAGACTTTGTTCTTTAATTAATTGCTTGCAGTTCTTTGCTCAATTAATTCCAATTGAAATTGCTCTTGAAGAAATTTCTTTTGTAGCCTTAAAATATCTCTTGTAGAGTATTTTTTGGATAAATTTTTATTGTTGGTAAAACAATAAATTTTTATAATATTATTGTTTTATACTAATAAAGTTATAAACAATAAAATTGGCGTGTTTTCTCTTAAAAATAATATTTCATACTATTTTTAATTGATTTTTACCTTATACAAATTTTGAGGACAGGAAAAGTACTTGATTTTTAATCAAAGTTTCATATCCACACCTTACATTTGGGGGCCCAGCCGTGATATTTTACCTGTGACATATTTTTACTCTTTTTAAATCTTTTTTCTTATATTGAAAAATTTAAAAACACATAAAAAATACTTATAATTCAAAAAATCCATAAAAAATAACTTTTTTTCATATTATAAGTGAGGCTTATATTTTTATTTCTTTTTGAAATAACCTTTTTTTTACTTAATTAATTGGCTTTTTCATTAATTTTAGTGTCTGAAAACGTGGTAAGACAAGAAAACATTGAAACAGCCTCAACAGTAACCAGCATTATCGCTGCCAGTACTGTTAATTCTGATCATAATAGCACTGTTATTGTGACTCAAAATAACCAGCCTGAACCAATATCTTCTGAATTAATTAACTTGGACATAAGTAATACTCTTCAGAAGGCTAAGAATTTGGCCAATAGTAAGTTTTTGACGTAAAAATACTATTTTAAGCCGTTTTTAACCATAATTATGCCTTCAACCAGATCAGGAGCCAGCTACAACCCCTCAAGCAGCTCCCAAAAAGGTAATAGACGTGATTATGGCAGAGGCCAATCAGGTACAGAAGGAAAAGGGTCAGTTGATGACTTCCAAACAACTAAAATGGGTCATTCTGAAGCTGATAATACCATTTTACCTTCAAAAAGAGCTGACACCGCCACAACAAGCCTCTGTGGACATATACAAAGCCAGCCACAGTGCATACAACAATGCACTTCAATTCAAGGAGTACCAGATCCTTGCAGACCTATGGAAGAATTGCATGAATTCTTACCTGACAGTAAGAAAATTCTTGGGCCATCCCAACACTTGCAAATTGCTCAATGGATGGCATCCATTGATGGAGAAGAAAAACATGATGCTTTTGACACTAGAATGGAGGAAAAACAACCCTCCACCACCCAAACCAGTGCCAAAAACAGCCCCAGTGGCCAGCAGCAGCAATTCCAACGTGAAAAAGCAGCCACAAGCTCCAAACAAGGGCAAAGGGAAGGCACCAGCCCCAAACCCTTACAGCCAGGGCTACAGAATCCCAAAGATTCAGCAGGATGCCATGGAAAATGTATTTCAGATGGCCAGAACCATGATGGAATTACAGAAGAAGGAGGAAGCCAGATTAAGGTTCCAGAAATGATTTCTGACATATTTGATTCCATCCCAGAGTTGTATAATGCTATAAATGACGTGAAAAAACATCTTTCTGATAAAAATGACACCATTTGTAACAACATTAAAACAAACAACCTGAGTCTGTGCCAAATTAATGAAACACTTATGTGTTTTGAAAAAGTTTTAAGAACAATTAAAAATTCTAATAATGACAATTCTTCTAACATTAAAATAAATGAACAATCTGCCATTATTAAAGAATTAACAGATAAATATTCTAAATTCAATATTGATGACATAATTGAAACAAGAATTAAACAAGCCATAAATATTATCAAAACAGATAACAAGAAAGTCCTTGATGACATTTCAAATTCATTTACTGAAGTAAAGACATATACCATTGCCTTGAAAAAGTGTTTTGATGCTTCACAAGAAGAAGTATCAAAATTATCAATGAAATTGAATCAAGTCACTGCTGATAATACAAGACAAACAGAGTTATGGCAAGAACTGACACATAAGGAAGACATGTATAAAATTGAAGTAATAAATTTAATACAAAGCTTCCAACATGAATACAGAAATTCCCAAAGGTGTAACAACAGTAAAATGAATGACATTGAACAAATACTGAACACCTTACCAAGAATGTCTACACCTCTAAATCAAAATGAGGGCACAAGAATTCCAAATCCACAAGTATTGGATCCTGATAATTCACAATTAAAAAATGAATTATCCACTTCTTTTCATAACTTGGAACCATCAATGGGCCAAGCACTCTTGAAAGAAGTTCCAAAACTTAAAGAATGGCCTCACTTCAATGGTGAAGGAGAATATGACCATATGGAATTCATTAGAGGTATTGACATGATCAAAGAGGATTTTGAATTACCAGACAGATTGGTAACAGCCAGGTTTAACACCTTGTTTACCAGATCAGCTCACAGATGGTACATCAAAATAAGACAAGCACATGGACACCAGAGTTGGACTTGGTGGAAAACCCAAATTATCAACCAATGGGCCAATGATGATTGGAGATTTAAGATTGAAACAGAATTTAAGTATTCTAAATTTAATTCTTACAAAGAAAAAGCTTTACCATGGTTTTGCCAACAAAAGGACAGATTAACAGCATTATATCCTGACATGTCAGAATTTATGATCCATAGAAAAATTCTGAGACAATGTGGAGGTGACTTAGAGCATGCTGTCAAAAGCAGGACTACTGAACAATCTTCAGCAGAAGATATTATCAATATACTAGAAGAAGTAACCACCAGAACCAAAATTGGTTCTAGTAGGGTGAATCTCAAAACAAGGTTTAATACACCTTGGAAAGATTCTGTGGACAAAAAACCCAAAGAAAATTCTAGTAATATTAAATATAAATCTGCACATACAGTCAGAAAATGCCATATTTGCCAAAGCACCACCCATTTAGCCAATACATGTCCAAAAAGGGGGAAAATCAATGAAATTGACATTGAAAAGGGACCAGATGTTGAAAAAGAAGACATAATGGAAGACAATTCAGATGATAAGTCATCCATATTTTCTGAATCTTCAAGAGATATAGAAAATATCAATGCCACTTTTGACATCATGGAATCTTATTCCCACTTACCACAATTGAGCAATGGTCAAGTTGATTTATCAAAAGTTCAAGATGCACAACTTATGAAGACAAAACCAAACAGAAGAAAAGGTTATACAGCTGGTAACTCCTGTATAACAGAAGTGGTGATTGACAACAAGCCCACCAAACTTTTGCTTGACCCAGGAGCCTTCTGCTCTTGTGCTGGAAAATCCTTTCTTAAGACCTGTGTGCCAAATTTTGAAGACCAATTGTTACCAATTGATGGTATAAAATTCAACAGTGCAAGTAACCCAATGAAAGCATTGGAAATCTTTTAGACCAATGTCATATTCCCACACATAAATGGGAATTTAAGGATCACAGTTGAATTTGTTGTTATGGAAAATTGCTCTAGTGCCCATTTTATATTGGGAAATGACTATTTGATCATGTATGGGATAGATTTACATAATAACAAAGACAGATACTTTACAATTGGGGACAATAAGCGCCAGAAATTTGCCTTTTTACCATTTAAAAGACAAATTACAGTAAACAAAGTATCACCAGTCAACTTAGAGTTAGAGAAATTCAAGTCTGAACAGTTAAATGAGGCTGAAATAAGCCTTCATCTGACTGATAAACAAGAAAATGAACTTTCTTCCCTTTTGTATGACCACAGAGGAGCATTTGCTACAGACAAAGAACCCCTGGGAGCAATTATTGGTCATGAAGTTGACATCATTCTTAACATTGAGAGACCTTATCCACCACTCTTAAGAAGACCTGCTTATCCAGCAAGTCCAAAATCAAGAGAAGCTCTAGAAATTCATATCAAAGAACTTCTAGACCTTGGTGTAATAAGAAAAGTAGGCCACAATGAGGAAGTAGAAATAACTACACCAGTTATAGTGGCGTGGCATAATGGAAAATCCAGAATGGTTGGGGACTTTAGAGCTCTGAACACTTACACTGTCCCAGACAGATACCCTATACCAAAAATCCAAATTGCCCTTACTCAAATATCTCAAGCAGTGTATATAACCACTATGGATGCCCTTAAAGGATTCCATCAAAATGTGGTAACACCAAGAGCAAGAAAATACTTGAGAATTATTGTTCATTGTGGAGTGTATGAATACTTAAGGATGCCCTTTGGTATCAAAAATTCACCTTCACACTTCCAAAGAATGATGAATGAAATCTTCCCTGAAGAACTCTCAGAGGGATGGTTAATCATTTACATTGATGACATTATTATCTGTTCAAAGACTTGGGAGGAGCACATGTACAGATTATCAAGAGTTTTGACAAAAATTCAATCAGTAAACATGAAAATCTCCTTGAAGAAATGTCATTTTGGATTTAAAGAACTTAAAGCACTAGGACATGTTATATCTGGTTTGTCCCTTGGAATTGACAAAAACAAAGTTGCAGCAGTATTATTAAAGCCTATGCCTCAGAATAAGAAGGAAATTCAGTCATTCTTAGGTTTTGCAGGATATTACAGGCAACACATTAAAGATTTTGCATCCATAGCAAGACCACTTTATAAGTTGTGTGACAAAGACACAGTGTTTGAGATGACTGTTGACAGAGTCAAAGCTTTTGAGTCTCTAAGAGAAGCATTGACCACTGCTCCACTCTTACTGATGCCAGACTTTAAATTACCTTTCAAACTGTATATTGATGCATCAGGGGATGGACTAGGTGCTGCACTTCACCAAGTTCAGATCATAAATGACAAACCTGTAGAAGGACCAATATGTTTCATATCCAGGCAAATCAAACCAACTGAAGCCAGATATGGAGCAAGTCAAATGGAATGTCTATGCCTTGTCTGGGCCTTGGAGAAATTGAACTATTTCTTAGAGGGATGTGTTTTTGAAGTAATAACAGATTGTACAGCTGTGAAATCACTTTTGAACATGAAAACACCTAACAGACACATGCTCAGATGGCAAATAGCCATACAAGAATACAGAGGCAATATGACTATTGTTCATAAGGATGGGAATATTCATAAGAATGCAGATGGACTAAGCAGATGGCCATTACCAAATAACATTGATAATCCTGCTTATGTTCCAGTAGAAGCTTCACCACAAATTCCAATAGAAGGAATAAGTGTTACAGACTTGAACACCACCTTCTTTGAAAAAGTCAGAAATAGCTACACTCAAGATAAGAATTGTAGCATCTTATGCCAATTACTTAACAAAGACTGTAAAGACAACTCTCTAATACATGCCTTGGATGAAGTGTGGAGAAAATCTTATAATGAAGGAAGATTTCACCTACTGGATGGTATAATTTACCACAGAACCAAGCACACATGTGTCATGACAGTTGTAGACAGGTAATTAATCAATCTTGTACTGAAAGAATGCCATGATAGTCCCTTTTCAGGACATCTTTCTGAAGACAGAACAAGAGAGAAAGTGAAGACCTGCATATGGTGGCCAATGTGGCAAAAAGATGTTGCAGAGTATTGCAAAACCTGTGACAGATGCCAAAAGGCAAATAAGTCCACTGGCAAAAGACTTGGAAATATGATGAAAATCCAAGAACCAAACAGACCTTGGGAAATTGTCCATATGGATTGGGTAACTGGACTACCACCAGGAGGTGACAGGAGCTATAATGCTTGCCTAGTAATTGTGGACAGATTCAGTAAAACTCCAATCTTTTTACCATGTCACAAAGATGATACAGCCATGGATACAGCTCTTCTGATATGGAATAGAGTAGTGTCATGGACTGGGATATTTACAAATATCATCAGTGATAGAGATCCCCAATTCACTTCAGCACTATGGACAAATCTTCACCAATTATTTGGCACTAAACTGTCTTTCTCTACAGCCTACCACCCACAAACTGATGGCTTGGCTGAAAGAATGATCCAAACCTTAGAGGACATGGTGAGAAGATTTTGTGCATATGGCCTTGAATTCAAAGATTGTGATGGATTTACCCATGATTGGTGTACTCTATTACCAGCACTGGAATTAGCATATAAAACATCAATCCATGCTAGTACCAATCAGACTCCTGCTATTCTAGAAAAAGGATGGAACCCCAAGTTACCCCAAGACTCCTTGAGGAAAGACTTAATTGAAATACATCCCACAGCTGCTAGCTTCAAAGGAATGCTAGACAAAGCTAGAAAGCATGCAGTAAGATGCATGGAGGACTCTTTTGCATATGACAAATGGGATAAATCTCATGCAACTCCAGATTTCAAAGTGGGGGACCTAGTTCTTGTATCCACCACTAACTTCAATAACATCAAAGGATGTAAAAAGTTGAAAGACTCCTTTGCAGGACCTTTTGTGATTAAGGCCCTCCATGGAGAAAATGCTGTTGAAGTAGAGTTATCTGAAGAACTTAGCAATAAGCACCCTACATTTCCAGTGAGCTTGATAAAACCATATAAATATAGTGATGCTGAGAAATTTCCCTTGAGGAATAAGGTTCCCCAAGTTATACCTCCTATTGAGACATCTGGTACTAAGAAAATAACCAAAGTTCTTAAAGAAAGGAAATTAAGAACCAAGAAAGTAAGGGAATACCTTGTTAGGTACAGTGACCCAACTTGTGAAGATGAATGGTTAGAAGAAAAAAATATACCAGAAGCTACCAAACTCCTGAGGAGATTCAGACACACTAGAAACACCAATATTACAAAGTAATATTCTTTTTTAGGGGGAGGGAATGTGAGCCTTAGAGGTAATTTCATATACCCAAAAGACCACAAATATAAAAAATAACATATTAATATAAATAAAATAAATTTATTTATATTATTAAAATAAAAATCAAAATATAAATATAAAATTATATTAAAAATAAATAATTAATTATAATTTAAAAATAAACAATACATTAAATTTTGTAAATATAAAATTACATTTATACTTGAAAAAATTAAGTAAAAATGAAATTTTAACAAAATTGTGAAAAAATAAATAAATTTGGAAAAAAGTTAAATAAAATTTATTATAACTTTTTATCCAATAAATAAACATATAAAATTTATTTCACCATTGGATTCCTCATAAAAAATCAGGTGGGGTCACCTCTGAGTGAAATTCTTGTAACTCAACTCTAAATAAGCTTAAATTAAGTTTTTAGTATTTTCAATACAAAAGTTGAAAATCCTCAAAACCTTAATTTAATTCACACCACATGTGGTGTTAACCATCAATTTTTGTGTTAAAATTGAGGTGTTGTGTTTAGTTTAGAAGTTATGAGGAATTGAAGTATTTTCAATTGAATTCAATTGAAATGTCAAAATGTGCGCGTGTATTACATAAGTGAACTTTGATTTACATATGAGGTGTCAATTAATACTGTATTGTACTGTACAATTGAATTGAATTACATATGTAAATTATAAGTATAATACATGATGAGGAATTAAAGGAAAAATAAATTGGAAAGATTAAATTTGGGGGGGAAAAGGAACTCCAGCTCTAAGGGGGAGCTAGACCCCCAAAATCCTTGCTGACAGGCGTGGGATGTCAAAATTCACGCAAAAGTTCATCACTTTTGGCCTGGAATTGAGTCACAGGGTCTGTGGACTCAATTGATGATGAGGTTTTGATACCAACTGGGGTAGTTTTAGCTGTTGCCAAGAGGGTAAAACTACCCTTAAGATAAAACAATCATAATAAAAACAGTTTTAACTGGTTTCTACGCCTCTGACACACATTCTGACGTGTTTTGAAGGCTCTAGGCCTGGTATTGCTATAGTAATGGCTGATTTAAGGGTCTAAAATGGCTAAAAATGGCTTAAACCAGCCCTTTTTTGGTCTAAACCAGGGTTCAATGATGCCATAATTGGCTTTTCTGTTGTCAGACTGTTTTCTACGACTGACAAGAGTAAATTTTACTTTTGGAGTAAGAGAATTGATGGCTATAAAAGAATGTCTTCTTTGCCCCACTTTTCTCTTCATGTTAGAATCTTTTCCTTTTATTAATTAGTTTAAAACTGTTAAACCAATCAATCAAAGATTCCAACCACCACTTTTAAATCATTTTAATCCTTTTAACCACGTGAAAAAATCATTATAATCATTGTTTGTAACTCTTATAATCATTTTTACCCCTGAACCACCCCAAAAGTGAATTAAAGCATCTTTCATCACTGTAAACTTTGTCACTTTGTTTCCAAATTCACTCTGGTCACTTTTGGGCGTGTTTTCTCTTTAATATTCTTTTTAAAGACTTTGTTCTTTAATTAATTGCTTGCAGTTCTTTGCTCAATTAATTCCAATTGAAATTGCTCTTGAAGAAATTTCTTTTGTAGCCTTAAAATATCTCTTGTAGAGTATTTTTTGGATAAATTTTTATTGTTGGTAAAACAATAAATTTTTATAATATTATTTTTTTATACTAATAAAGTTATAAACAATAAAATTGGCGTGTTTTCTCTTAAAAATAATATTTCATACTATTTTTAATTGATTTTTACCTTATACAAATTTTGAGGACAGGAAAAGTACTTGATTTTTAATCAAAGTTTCATATCCACACCTTACAGCCTCAGAGCTTCTTTTTCAAAAGTCAAAAGTGAGTCCACAGTAAGTGGGAATTATTTTTACAGAAGAAAGTGAAAATATGGATGAATTGGAGCCTGGTCTACTCTGAAAAAGGATTGTCTTTTGCAGTTTTATATATTTATTCTTAGCTCTATAAGCCAGCTTTTTCCATAGATAAAAGTGGCCATGAGAAGAGAAAATATGCCGGAACATAAGAGGGGCCACCTAAGAAAACTAATATAGGCTTTGTGAGTTTTCCTCATTAAGAGGCAGCTCTATTCTCTTTCCAAAAATAGAAACCACCATTTTTGGTATTGAAAACCCATAGAGAATCAATTTAAAAATCTTGTGGATCAATTCCAGGTCAAAAGTAATCAATGTTCACATGAACTTTAAAGTTAAACTCCTGGAGAGAA
This sequence comes from Austropuccinia psidii, assembly GCA_023105745.1. Classification (NCBI taxonomy): domain Eukaryota; kingdom Fungi; phylum Basidiomycota; class Pucciniomycetes; order Pucciniales; family Sphaerophragmiaceae; genus Austropuccinia; species Austropuccinia psidii. Next base: position 34,046,772 of record JALGQZ010000003.1, on the reverse strand, counting down.
GTATTTTGTGTAAATGTGTCACCATTTGTCTCAAGGTTCCTTTTTTCCCCCTTAAATTTAATATTTAAAATTAAAGATTATTTTACTCATCCAATTGTAGTAAGATTTGATATCACGTCCCAAATTAAATTTAGTTTCATAATTTTGAAGCTTCAAAGACTAATACCTCACATGAAATTTGGGCTTTATTCATATGAAAGAAATTGACAATTCAATTTATTATACTTAAATTACTCACAAATTCAAAATTATGATATGAAATTCATCTTTAAAGAAAACCCTTATTTTTTACACAAAATTTGCTTTCATTCAAATTTTTTCTTATTTTAAGCTTTTCAGACTGAAAATAACTCATGATTAGTTTAATGTTATTTATAGCTAAATTGACAAAGTTTCACCCAGAGGTTACCAAAGGCAAGATTTTATTTCTTGTTTAAATTAAAATTGATATTGATATTCTTATCAATGATTGAAAAAGGTAAAATATTTTGAATAAAGGTTTTCTTTTAGAACAAAGCATCAGGATTATTGCAAAAAAGAGTTTCAAAAATATTGAATAATGATTTCAAGAATTTTAAAAGATAAAATTGTGGTGTAGCAAGAATGGGAATCCTTAATGAGTGTATATAGGACTTAAATGTGGAGATTGAATTAATTTATGTTTTAGAAACAATTTTTAAAGATCAAAATGAGGTCAAAAATATGTCAAGATTCACAGACCCAATTGACTAACGACAAGATATTATAAATATTTTCAAAATACAACAGATAAGCAATAAAAGAGGGAGATAAGTAGATAGGTTTATGACTAATTTTGAATAATTGTATATTGAGGTATTGAAAAACACAAAATAAAGCAAGAATTTTAAACCTGACAAATATTTTTCACAATAGCAATTAATGACATGATAATGAGTAATTTATAAGAATTTGGGAATGAAAAGGGAAAGTAATTGAAGCTGAGTAGGAAGAGAATTCAGAGGAAAATATAGAATAGTCTTTTTCTTAATTGAAAAAAACGTTTTTGAGATCAATTTGAACCAGAGTTATCTAAATTCTTGATTTTGAGTTGTGTCAGCCTGTGACTAAAATCTAGAGATCAAGAATTACACTCAAACAAACAGAAAGTATGGTATCCAAAGAAAAGAAGTGAAATAAAGCTATCAAAATTTATCAAATCAGAGAAACGTACAATAAGGTAACAAAGAACAGAAAAAAGACTTAACAATATCAGTCTGTAAGTGTGGAAAGCTAAACGGGAAAACCTTCCTCTTTCAGAAAAAATCATTTCTATTTCAAACCAATAAGAGCTGACTAAGTCATTAAGGTTGCAAAAACTTTCTTGTAGTTTAAATTTAAGCTTTACATCTCATCTGAAATCTCAATTTTGGATCAAATACCAATTATGTGGATTTTTTCATTGTATCTCCAAAAGAAGGATATCAAGTATAACTAGCTTGAAGACTGTAGAACTAATGGATAAAAGGATAGCATAAAATTGATATTTGACTAGCTAAGAGAATCTTTCCTATTTCCCCCCTCTTATCTAGCTTCTACGGTTTGGATAAAAGATACATCAAGTTATTAAAGGTATACTATAGGGAAAATGAAAATAGAACTCTCAGCCCTGTATCTCTCACAGATCAAAATGTATTACTAATTTTTTGTAAAAACAAAAAATACTATTTTTCCAGAACATAAGATATAATTTGAGCCTGTATATATCTTGCAAAGATCACCTGTGGGTACAATTTTAGTCCCTTCTGAGCTCTGTATTTTGACACCTGACAAATATATTGAAGATATAAGGCTCTGATCCCATACCAAGCAGTATTGTGTAATATTTTCTTAGAAACTTGAAATATTGGGTTTGAAAGAAACCAATGGTATCCATATCCATTGATTAATAAGAATATAGACAATAAAGTTCAGCTCCTTCTTGTAGAGGGTGTTACTGTGAGATGCTTTCCCACATAATTGAATAATGAGTTATGAAAGATATTCAAATTATGGTTCTGCTTTTATTACTAATATCTTGAGCAATCAGACTCATAAAGAGATTTTTGGCACATAATTGGAAGCTTCTTGGCTTTTAGTAAGCTTCTAAAGCATCCATTAATAAAACTTTAACCTTGTATGGGAATCACAGTTTGAGATGTGGTTGATGAACCAAAACTAAGCACCCATAAAGGTGTATTTGGATGTATTACATCATATTTCAACCACCCAAGTAGAGGATTTCATTCTATCAATGTGGAAAAAGGCTATCTTCTCCTTTCCACCAATATTTGAGATAAGAGGTGGCTCTTTCCTGGGAAAATCCTCCAGAATCTTATCATATCACTCTTATGTGGGTATGATATAATACACATTTGTTACAATTAGATTAGATTAGATATAATTAAAACTATAACCATTCAAATGATCAAGGGAACCAGAGATTTCAAAAGACTCCTAACAGCTATTTTCCAATAAAAGAGCCCTTTCAATTGAGCTCTCATACTATATAGATTGTGATTACTTCTTCATAGATATTACATAGACTAAACCTGATAATTGAAATGATTATTTCAAATTGAAATGGTTTGTATTTTTTACCTTAATTGAATTTTTACTTTTTTTTATTTTTGTGATATTATTATTTCACCACCAACATTGAAAAATAGTGATGATGAGTCTACTGAAATCCCTTATTGCAGTGCTAACCTGCTTATTAGCACTTTGAATCACAGAATAGTCATAATGCTAATATCAGCTATATCATGAAATTACTACTGTTTATTGATATATTTAACATAAAAAGCTAAATCAAAGGTGATTCTGGTAAGTGAGGAATTATAGTAATCTTTCAAAAATTTGAGAATCCTCAAGGTATATCAATATGAACTCTGTAGCTCAATTACTATTCTCCGCAAAAAAAGAAAAAGTGAATGTTTCATCACCCACAATCACCTTGTGGGCTTTAAAAACCCTGAAAGCCTTTGTTTTACCTATTATGGGGCTGTGAAATGTTATACATGGAAAAAACTCAGAAAATTTATGACCACATGTGTGAGGTGTGGATATGAAACTTTCATTAGAAATCAAGTACTTTTCCTGTCCTCAAAATTTGTATAAGGTAAGAATATGATTCCAAATATTAAGAGTTAATATATTTAAAAGAAAACACACCAAATTTATTTTTTTAGCTTCATAAGTATAAAATAATAATATTTACTGTTTTCCCAACAATAATGAGTTATCCAAAAAAACTCTACAAGAGATATCTAAGGCTACAACAGAAGTTTCTTAAAGAGCAATTTCAATTTGAATTGATTGAGAAAAGGACTGCAAGAAACTTATATGAGAACAGAGTCTTTAAGAAGAATATTAAAGAGAAAACAGGCACAAAATTCACAAGAGTGAATTTGGACACAAAGTGACAAAGTTAACAGTGATGAAAGATGCTTTTATTCACTTATGGGGTGGTTCAAGGGTAAAAATGAGTATAAGAGTTACAAAAATTGATTATAATGATTTTTCACGTGTTTAAAAGGTTTAAAATGATAAGGAAAGGGTGGTTAGAATCTTTGATTGATTGGTTTAACAGTGTTTAAGCTAATTATAAAAGGAAAAGATTCTAACATGAAGAGAAAAGTAGGGCAAGGAAGTTATTCTTTTATAGCCACAAATTTTCTTACTCCCTAAGTAAATCTTACTCTTGTCAGTCGTGAAAAACACTCTGACAAAAGAAAAGCCAATTATGGCACCATTGACCCCTGGTTTAGACCAAAAAAGGGCTGGTTTTATCAGTTTTGGACCCTTAAATCAGCCATTGCTATAGTAATACCTGGTTTTAAACCTTCAAAACATGTCAGCATGTGCATAAACGACTTCAAAACTAGTTAAATCCTTTTTTTTCTATGATTTTTTATCTTAAGGGTAGTTTTTCCCTCTTGGCAACAGTCAAACCTGCCCTGGTTGGTATCAAAACCTCATCTTCAATTAAGACACAGACCCTGTGACTCAATTCCAAGCCAAAAGTGATGAGAGTTTGTGTGGAGTTTGAAATCTCATGCCTTTCAGAAAGGAATTTGGGGGTCTGTCTCCCCCTTAGAGCCAAGATTCCTTTTCCCCCCTAGAATCAATCTTTCCAATTTATTTTTTCTTTAATTCCTCATCATGTATTATACTTGTAGCTTACATATGTAATTTGATTGAGTTTTTACAGTACACAAATGTAATAATTGATACCTCATATGTAAATTAAAGCTCACTTATGTAATACATGCGCACATTTTGACATTTCAACTGAAAATACTTCAATTCCTCAGAGCTATTAAACTACACACAACCCCTCAATTTGAACACAAAAATTGATGGTTAAAACCACATGTGATGTGAATTGAATTAAGGTTTTGAGGATTTTCAACTTTTGTACAGAAAATACTCAAAACATAATTTAAGCTTATTTAGAGTTGAGTTACAGAAGTTTTACCAAGAGGTGACCCCACCTCATTTTTTAGGTGGAGTCAAATGGTGAAATAACTTTCATATGTTTTTTTAATAAAAAGCTATAATAATTTTTATTTAACTTTTTTCCAAAAATATTTTAATTCTAGTATTTTTGTTGAAAATTTATTTTTCCTCAATTTTTTCAAGTAAAAATTTGCTTTCACAATTTTAAATTCCCAAGTAATTTTTATTTTAAATGATAATTAAAATTTCAATTTTTTATATGAATTTCATATTTATATTTTGATTTTGTTATTAATAATATAAATAAATTCATTTTAGTTATAATTGTATGTTTTTTTATTTTTTGTGGTCTTTTGGGTATATAAAAATACTTCTAGGCTCACAACATGAATGGTATTAAACTGATAAAAATGTGTAACAATAGTCTCATAGAATTCTTCAATACCTTTTGTAACCTTTAGAGGAGAAAAAATGACTTCACTAGGAGCCCACTATTCTTTATTTGGAACTGTATGGGTATTTGAAAAACATAGTTTTTAATTACTGGGATGATCAAGAATAATAAGTAGTCACAATAAAATTAAGAAATCTCTCTGGGGGTGTGTGGAAAATGTTTGGAGCCCTATACCATTTTAAAAGAGGGGATTCATTTGATTGAGGGATTATTCAGAATACTTCAGAGACCAATCTTCTGATATGAGAAGTAAAGCTTCCAAATATAACTTCTTAGTCTATTATCATGATTAAGAGATTAGAAGTGGCTCAAATAATTTTCCTTTGACATATCTAAAGGATTTTCCTATTTATGACCTCATTATGTATCAGTATAACCTTGATACAGGGGCTAGAAGTTGCAATATGTACTATTGAGCTTAAACTCCTCTTCCTAATATTAATCTGTCATTTTCAGAAATAAAGAGATTTCAGCTTACTCATATTTCATGCCTTTGTACAATTTCTCAGAATAATACTCACAATTAAATTGAAATAGCAAGTATGTCACAAATACAGGGGCTTTCTAATCTAGAAAGCTCTGTGCATGGTAAGTTAATCTTCCAGCTAAAATATCTTTTTAGGATTGAAGATAAATTTCTGAAAGTGTCACAATTTTTATCCAGTATTTAATTTGCCAATTTGGTACTAGAACAGGGAGATTAGAAGTAATGACTACACAGATCTGAGCTTTTCCTTCAATAAAGTTCAGCAAAATATCTTTTAGCATATAATTTCATTAATAAAGCTCATTAGAGCTCTCTTCTTTAAGCTTTTGAAAAATTAACCACTTTATGAGTTCATTCTCAATATTGAAGAATCTGCATGATAGGTTAAGGTTTTGGTGTTGAATTTTTATTTTTATTTTTAAATTACAATGACAATAACTGCGTATTTTATTACATTTTAATCAAAATCAAATATAATGGAGGATTTCTTTCTCCTGAAAGTTGTAAATACCTTTATGAGCTGTATTTGATCACTTCCTTTTGTTATTTCAGATATTTAGGTTTAATCAAAACTCATTTTGTTTTGGTATCATGCTTATGGTTCAACCTGAGTCACAGGCTGAAAAAATCTGATATTGATAATGAAATATTTAATTATAATCAACCTCCATTTGAGCGATTCTAATTAATGAAATCTCCTATTTTTGTTCCATTTTGCCAAACCTATTGGTCATATTTAGCTATTCTAATTTAGAATTTACACTTTTGAAAGTCCTAAAACCACTTAGTTAGAATTGTTAGCTAATGGTATTTTTGGTATCAGAAAATAACTCTTATCCTCATATTTTCCCCCTCAAAAAGAATATCCCCTTTGAATGTTGAAGTTTCAGGTGTATCTAAATTTTTGGAGAAATGTTGTTGGTTCAGGAATATTTTTTCTCTGAAAATTAATTCTCTTCACATGTGAAATGTATTTCTATCAAGAGAGATTCTCCTTCTTTGCTAGTACTTTGACTTCTTTCTTTAGGAAATTCTTCAGTTTTGAACCTTTGGGGCATGTAGAACATACCCATAAGCACACAAAGAATATGGTATAGTTTTGATTTGGTAATACGATTACTTATGAAATAAATTCAAAGAAACATTTAATGAAATTTTACCATATTTCTATTTTAAATAAGCAAAGCTATCAATATCTTATCATATCTGGATTCTACACCAAAATAATCTGAGTTAGCCCCATAGGGTGGTATACCAAAAATGGTTATTTTGGCTGTTATTAGAAATGATTATAATACCCCTAGATAACTCAGAATGTTCTATAAATCTTCCAATTCGTTGATTTGAACTTCAGTTTAAAGCTACATCATGTATATATAAGCTTTGAAAAATAGTGTTCAATCTGTGATTGTGTGTTTCTTTATTTAATCGGCTATTTATTTGAGCTAGATGATGAAAATCAGCTGTGGAGTTGACTAATAATTTTTTGAAGCCATGTTATGGATTTCAATAAATAAATTGGCATGAGCCACACACAAGGGGGGGAAAGAAAAATGGAAAAAGGTGCTAGGATATCTCACATTAGAGATCTGAAATAAATCAGGCAAGGATGCAATCCTATATTCAAAGGCTATGAAGCCTTCTATAGGCTTTGGTACTAAGCTTTAATTGAATATTAAAATTCAAACTTTTTCACAGATTAAATATTTCTAATCAAAGCTTTGACAACTTTCAAAACTTACACAAGCTTTAATTTGCCTAGTGTTCAATTTATATTAATTGAAACCTCAAGAAGTTAAGCTTCAGTTTGTGTTATTATTTTTACATGGAACATGGAAATATATTCAAAAATCTATATAGAATCAATTTTTTAAGTTATTTAATTGAGGTCTTTATAAAGCTTGTAGGTTGAGCCTATCATTTTATAAATTTAGACAAAGCTTGTTTTATAAATAATATTCTTTGGTATTCAGCCCCAAGAATACCTTATTTGATTATTTTCAAACAAAATTCCAATTAATATTGAATTACTTTTGCTTAAAATTTCGTTTTTAAGAAATTCATAAAATTACATTCAAAAAGAATTTTTATTTTTCATATTAAGCACAAAAGATAAAATATGAAATAGAATTTCAAAGTGATTTGGGGTTAAGAATCATATTGATAAACCAAATTATTTCCAAAAATCAAGATATTGTACCTTAAAGCTTAATTGCTAATGATACCTGTTTCAGTTTTTCTCAGAAAAAGCCCTTTGAAATAATCTTCCATCATAGAGATATTATCTCAAGAAATAATATGAAAAATTTTATTATTGTTCCTCAATTAATCTTTCAAGCACATATATTATCAAATGAGATATTATATTTTTTTGAGTAGTAATTCATTTGTTAATTTCTTTATCTTCCAAGATCCTGTTTGAGCATACTTTCAAAATACACACTGCTCTCTAAGAATATCATCATCATTTATTTTGGTGTGTTTTGACTTATTTTATTGTTTAATATATATTTCTTACCTGTTTTGGCATTTTTTTATTAAATAGAAACTTATAAGTGATTTCTTCATCAGTAATCTATTCTTTCCACTTATTATTGATATTACATTATGATAATGGATAAGTGTATGAAAATATTATTTATGAATAATACTCATATTATTTAGAAATTTTATATGAGTGATCAAAATCACATATCCTTTTTTCTAGGAGACCTTCTATATTCTCAATATTCTAACTTTAGATGGCTTATAAGATAAATAGAATGATCATTTAATTATTATATGTGATTTATATCTTTATCTGATCAAAAGCTTTCTATATATTGATCTCTCATAGTAATTTCTATCAATATTCAAGCTATTTGTATTATTTATGATCATATTTATATTTTTAGCTACAATAACATGCTTAATATTATCTTCTTTTGAGCGAAAGGAGAGATTTACTTTTTTATAATCAGCTTATTATTAATAGTGATACAGAAAGACCATATAGCAGGTATCTTGACACCCAAGGCTTTATTGGAAGGTAAATACAAGGAAGGTCCACTGCATAAGATATTTGGTTCCAAATAAGGCTTACAGGAATTTTTGGATTCGTATTAATTAACTTATCAGATAATTAAATGTCTCTTTGATTCTTCCCATGAGCATATTTTACTAAAAAAGGTCTTGAAAAGAAATATTTCAGATTATTGAAACCTTTTATGTCATTGAAGTTGCTTGTGGTTACAAATCATGAAATCCCGATATTCTCAATTCTAATTTCATCATGAAAAAATGGTTTCACCTGCGAGAAGGACTCAAATCTGAGACCTGAATTCCAATCTTTGTTAATTCTGATTAGGAGCCAAGTCTATACTCAGGATCAACAAGGACTTAATTTTCTACTTATTTGAATCTTACCTCATCAATTCTTCACTATGGTGAAACAAAGATTATTTATTTATGCACCAATTTCCTCAATAATATTTGACATAATTAATTAAAATTCCTCATATCATATAAGGAGATTCAGCTTGACTTTAGCTCTACACCTTGTTGTACTTAGAAGATCTAAATCTTTGATATATAATTTGTGTAGATATGTTTCTCAAGGAACTCAGAAGTAATGAGAGAAGCTTTTGTGTGATCCTCAAATTTGGAATAAAAGACTTTGATGTGTTTAGCTAAAATGAAGGAAAATAATGACCCATAAACCAAATTTTGCTCCTTCAAACGTTCCAGTACTAACAAAGGTTATTAATACAACATTCTTTGAGAAAGGGGTTATTTTGTATAATTTGGTTTAGTGTATTTAACATTATGATAGAGGAAGGAGTCTTCCCATATGCAAAACCTCTACATCCAGAATAATTCATTGCAATCCTTCTTTTTCAAAGAGTAACAGATAAGGAGATAGTCTCAGTGTCTTAAGTATAAAATCCAAAATATTCTCTTAATCCCTCCCAAATTAATGATCATAAATTCTGAGGTAAAATTACTCTTGCAATTCTTATGGATAAGGAAAAAATAAACCTCAATACTTTATAAAAAGAATAGAAAATATTGATAGTATATCAATCATTGCATATGTACAGTCTTGACTGAAAAATGAGGGAAATATTTTTCTTCTAATAGATTTTGCGCAAGGATTCACAAGATATATGAATGAAAACTCACATATCTTACTGGATAACTTAGTAAATTACAATATAAGTTTGTATTGAGAGAAAAATAAATAAAGAACTTATATCATAAGTATTACTTAACATCCAAAATTTAGGGCAATTTCTCTCTTTATATACTTAAGACATGCTCTTTAATTTTTGAATATTTCAATTAAAATTATTAATGATGAGGTCCAAATTAGTGTTTTTTATTCTGTAGCTCCATGCAGACAGATATATTGGTAGATACTTATTAACTTTTCATCCCAAAGCAATTTATGTTCTTTGGAAATTATTATCCCTTATTTTCTCAAAAATAATTCCAAAACTCCTATTTAGAAAGCCATAGGTACCTAGAAAATCTTCTAATAAGCAATCTTACAGGAGCTGTAGCAAAGAAATTGTATGTGAAGCTCCCTGAAATAAAATAAAAAACAACTTTGTAAAATAGCTATTTTAGAAAGCTTTGAATATAGAGTAAATTTCCGTTAAATTAATAGAGACAGATACCTATAAATCAATTTACTGGGATAAGAGAGATAATATAAACTTATCAGAATTTGCAAAATAAATTCTTAAAATAACAGGGCCCAGAAAAGGGATTTTTCAGTTTTATTTATTGCTTTATATTTTAAATTGCACACATAGGATTAATTGAAGCTCTGAAGATTCTAAATTTTTCATCAATTCCTCTCTAAAGCTCAATTTGATTTAAAGCTCACAGCTTTATTTACATTGATTTATCCAGTATCCATTTCCCGATGTAAATTTTTTCAGGGTAATAAAATAAGTCAAATTTCTTCAAATAAATGGAAATACTTCAATTTGAAAAATATCATGATATTCATATTGATGTCTTTATTAAATTCTGAAACAATATATGTGTATGAATGAAAGGATATATAGGTGTTTGTAATAGTATTGAAGATCATAAAAAAGGCAAGTGGTATTCATATAAATGATCCTCAAAGTTAAATTTAATATCAAAATTGATATTTTATAGCTGAAATTATTATTTCAGGAAACAATTCTATGCAATAATATTATTTCAAAGGAGTGCCTACTCACAATGATCCAGTTATAGCTTTTTTGCCAAAGTGAAAAGTAGGGACTTCTTTCTTTGTTGGAAAATATTCTCAAAATGATGGAAATGATAAAAAGAGTTCAATTTTTAGGATATTTCCGATGTGAAATATTCTATTTGTATAATGAAATATTAAGAAAATTTTTTAATAATGGAAGCGAATTCTTTCACCTTTGGATGATAGTATCTTCAAGGGAATTTAAGGAATTTGCCAAGAAAATTTGTGTGTTATATGACAGATGTTCAAAAGCATAAAAGGCAAAAATTTCTCTTGGAAATTCAGTTCTATTGATGAAATAAAAATCATTAATTCATAAACTCCTGAAATTCAAACATTGGGAGAAGCATATTATCAATTTCTCTGAAGAGTATCTTCTGTTCATGAATTAATTCAAGAACTTTCAATACCAAAAACCATCTTTGAAAGTGATTTTTAAAGCGGGAATACTTGAAATATTGTTTAATTTCAAAATACCCAGTAGATGATATAGATCCTCAAAGGATGTAAATTTTGTATATTTATTTGTCAATTTTCAATTATTACTCTTGAAATTATTATTTCATAATTATTGAAAAAAATTGGTGTTTTGCTTTTTGATTTTTTCATTTTTTTTATGGTTTTGTTTGCATTTTTTCCTTAATTTTTAATTTTCTTTGATTTTATTTAATTTTTGTATGATATATTGTAATTTTCCCCTTAATTTCCTATTCCTCTTTAGTTTTCTTCACTTTTTTTATTTGGTTGTACTTTTTGAGCATTTTCTTTGAATATTTTCAACTTAATGTTAATATTTTTCAAATTTTCAAATCTTTTTTATAGAATTTTCAATTTTTTATCTCATTTTTACAATATTTTTTATGTCTTTTATTTCTTCCAATTTTTTCCTTTTACTCTTTCTTTTATTCTTTTTATCCTTTTCATTCTTTCTTTACTTTTTGTTTACTTTTTGTTCAACTCCTTTTTATTCATTTTTAATTTAATCTTCTATTCATTTTATGTTTTTATTTTCTTTGCGGGTGTAGATACATTTGAATCAATGTATCCACAGCGACAAAACCTAAAAAATTGAAGAAAATAATACTTAAAAACTAGAAAAAATAATGAAACAGAATGAAAAAAAGTTAAATGAATAATTTAAAGAAACAGAAAATACAAAGAAAAGAAAAAAATAAAAAAAATATTTTTTAGTAATTGGAAACAAATGAATAAAATGACAAGGAATAATCAAAAATAAAAGAAAAAACATAAAAACAAGAAACCGAAGAAAAAAGAATGAAAAAATTGAACCTCAAAAAGTAAAACAGAACCAAAAAATTGAACAATATCAAATAAAACTAAACAATTAAAAAAATTAAAAGAGAAAAAGATCAAATAAAACAATTTTTTTCCAAAATTCACTATGATTGGGAATAATGGTTCAAAATTAGGAAAAATATGTTATAAAAAATCAAATGAAAGCAGTAAAATTAATATGAAATAAAGATGGAAATAGGACAGAATACCACGAAAGTGCAGGAAGAGTGTAGAAATCTCATATATGTAGTATGACATATATTTTCATTTAGTGAACAATCGTGAATAGAAAGATATTTAATTGCAACCCGATTCAACATTTCATATCCATTTTGTAACAGGTTTTTGAGAACTTGCACAAATTTGAGATCCCAAATATTATATTATTTTAATAATGGTTTATATGCTGAAAGATCATATTTCTGTTACAGATTTTCATCCATTTTATGTGTAAGTAATCCTAATCAATAACCCCAATGATACCCCAATATTTATTTCAATTTTGGAGTGTTCAGTTTGTTTCCAATGTGAGTATAAACAATGTCCAGCCTATTCAATGGGGGTGGGTTGGACAACGGTGTGAGCATAAATTGAAATAGGTGGAACATAAATTTAGATCAAATTGAAAACAAAACCTCTGTATAAGATTTTCTTTCAATCATTAAATGTGAATGGATCAATTTCTTTTGAAAATGAAGAAAATTGAAGACAAATTTGTGAAAAATTGAACATATTCTGATAGAACTCTGAATTAAACTATTATTCCCATTGACTCAGAAAATTGAATATTTCATACTAGCTTTTTCTCAAAAATATGAATAATCTGCATCAAATTTCCAATTTTTAAATATCATAATTTATGAAATTATTCCTATCTACAAACCTTACGAATTATCCAGCTTGATAGTACTTCCCATAAGCTATATCCAAAGCTTTGAGACTATGATACATAGTAGCTATAGATTAATGATTTTATTTTTTTCAATTATTAACAGAAAAGGACTTTGTTAATTGACTTAAATTGATCTCACAATACTTTCTCCAAAGCAAAAGGTATAAAAAAGGGCCACAAATTATTACCAAAGAATAATTTTTATGTTTTTATTCTTAAAAGAATAGATTTTAAAAGAAAAGTCCCTTCAAATAAATAATTATCCTTTTCACCTCATTCAAAAATAATTTAGTTTCAAATTAATTTAGAAAATGGAAAAGAACAATCTCATTATCAAGAATTCTTTTCTTGAAACCATCAATAGCAGTCATGTTTGAAAGAAGGAAGAGAATGATGTTAAACTCTAAGATACTTATCTCCTTAACCAAGATTCACTCATCTAATCACTCGTGAAAAAGGAATTGATCAAGATTCAATACCAAATTATAGTGTCAAAGTATAGGCAAACAGATACATAGATGTGGTTTGATAGTTTTGAATAAAGTTCCTTTATTGAGGAATTTATTGAAAAAATCCATAACAGACAACTATTTCCAACATTACATTGTAATTTACTCTTTAGAGGCTTACGGGACTGGGTAATATCTTCTCTATAGCTCACTTCTTCTATTCAATTATACAAGTCTCTGTATTAGTATTTTTTTCAATACACTTTTAGTGTTGAGAAGGAAAAGTAAAAGACAATATTTAAATTTTTTAATTTTTTTTTTATAAAACACAAAAAAAATCAATTCCTTGAAACATATGGAAGGTGACCTAGGTAAGGTACTATATTTTAGAGTATACAGTTTCAAGGTATTTTTTTGAAAAGAATTATTTTCACAATTTTTTCATTTGTTGTAAATATATAAATATCATTCAGGAATATTTCTTAAAATCAGCAGCATGAATGAAATGAAAATTATGGCTCCATAGATTAAAGGGTGAACTTTAAATTGAGTACATTAGTCTTGCACCAAAATGAGAAATTTGTGCTAAATAGTATTATGAAGGTCTTCATCAGGTAATAAATATTTAAGAAACTAAGTACGTTTATATAAATTTATATTGAAATTGATGGGGCTTCTTGTTTACCATATTTTTAGCCTTTGTGGTTTCGGATTAGATTGCAAGATATCTATTCATATCAAATACAATCTGTGCTGGCCAAAGGATATATCAGCTAAACCAATATTCCTTTGAAATCAAAAACGAGAATTATCCAAAATAAGATATCACAGTGGTCACCGATTCATAATTTGTGGAAAGATGGGTGAAAGAAGAGTTTAAACCTCAATTGGCAATTTTTTAAAATTAGGATAATTCTCTTTTAGAAACCAGTTATGAGATAATTTGATATTTTCATTACTAAAGCCAATCTCCATTGAAATGGTGACTCCTATCAATGCATATTTCAGCCCATTAAGAACCCTTCCGATTAACCATTCTTTTTTTACCATTTGAAACTTGGTAAATACTTTTAATTACAAAAATATCATTATTTATATAAATAATTGGAATATAAAAAATTAAATTAACTCTTAAGATTTTCATTTTGTTGAGGGAATAGAGAGCTATTTCTACTTTTTATTAGGAAATATATCATAATCATTTTTATATCTTTGTGGAAAATATTAAAATTACTCGTTGGTTAATTTTCATTTCCCAAAAATATCATTGAAAAGAGGAGTGTTTTGTCCATAATATCCTTATGTTTAAGGAAATAAGATTTCAGAATATAATGTTAGCAAGTGGTTTTAATAAATAACTTTTCATATATACCTTGTTATATTCTCAGGTAAGAAATTGTTTTTATGCACCAAAAGATCCTATGTTATTTATATAATGCAAGGAATTTTTGACCGTTGTTCCACATTAGATTTGGAAAAAATAAAATAATGGTGCCTCTCATTTCTCCAAAAAATAACCAGATTTCAGGGTTAAAAGGCATAAAGAACTATAATAATCTAATCTTTGTTGTTAAAAAACTGCTTTTACGATTGAAATTCAAAGGAAGCGCAAAAATATCTTCTAATTAATTGAAAAGAGAAGCAGAATATTTTCATTTGTGGTACTTTTAGATAAATCAAAAGAAAATACAACTTTAGGACAATTCAATAATGACAAATACATAATCTGAGTAGCTTGGTGATCAATAGAGGCTGGCGATTGTAGAAGCCTCAAAGAAAATAATTTTGAATTTGGAAATATAAAGATTTGATAAAAGCATTTTGATTTCAAAATTCATTAAAAATAAAGGTGTGACATGAGTTAAGTAAAAGTGTAATTTGATTTTGGGAAACATAAAGAGAAGGGTAAGCTGTCATTTCCTTAAGATTCATTTGCAAGATATTGGTTTGTACTTTAGAGAATATTTCAGAAGAAAGTAACTCTCAGAAATTCCAGAAGCTAAATATGATAAGGAAGCTTAAATGAATAATTTTACCATCCTGAAGATATGGCTTGAAAGATTAAAAAATGGTAATAATAGGAAGCTGAAACCAAGTGTGAATAAGGGTTAAATCTGGGCTGGACCTGTTACCCCTTCTGGCAGGGATAGTTTTTTTTATTGTGAGCTCTCATAGCTGATTGAGTTTGGGGAGGGAGTAATAAGTCACTTCTTAATTTTTTGATTTATTTTCATTATAAAATTTGTGTAAACCAAAAAATACCTCTACAAAGAAGACAATAAGACTTTTTTGGGTTGCAAATTCAATGAGTAGTGGATAAATCAAAAAATAAATAAAACAAAGTGTTTGGGAAATCTCATTTAAAAACTCATAAAAAACCAGCTTATTAAAAGAAACAATTGAGGGAACTTGAAAACTTCTAATTAGACAATATAAAAGGCCAGAGATGAGAATAACTCTCAATAAAAAGATATTAAGAATACAAGAGAAAAAACTGCAAACAATCATAATTTACTCATGGAAGTTGAAGTGAATAAAGGTTCAAGATAAAGAGGGCCAAAAGCCCAAAAGGTTTGATAGTAGATTAAAAAAATAACAAGAAAGTTTAAAACACCTATTATTAAATAAAAATGAATTAATAATACTGAAGAATTCTTATATGTACCACAAATTAGAAAAAGAATAAAATCTCTCCAAAAATACCCAGGGTCTGTTGGCAAAAAAGGTCAGAAACAGAATTATCTAGGTATTTAGCTACTTCTAAGAAACTTGATATTCTATCAAATGTATTTTACATATCTGGAAAGGTCATGAAAGCTTGAAACAATTGTATTAAAAGTATCTATGGTCCAAGGCCTTCCATGTAATACATACAGGAAAAAAGTCATATGTATAGTAACTGAAATTATTTTTGATCTTATTAAATAATTATGAAAACAACAAAGGAGAGGTTTTATATAAAATTTTTTAAAATATTAATAGATTCCGACCAAAAGTATCATACTTATATTGGGGCCAACTGGTGTATATAGGATCTGTAGGTATAAAATTTTCATCTCATATCAATATGTAACCCAGTAAAGATACTGTAATCACTTCCAAGTAGAATCATGTGTTGTATTATAACTTAATTTAGCCATATATATATGAGGCCTCTTTCAAAAGGGAACTTTTTTGTTTGTATCTTTAAAGTGAATCAGAATCTTTTTTCTATCATAGTGATAGAACATCTCTTTGACAGTACTGAAAAAGTAGCTTTTTTTAGAAGGTATATCAATAATGAGGTCACTTTATTCAAAGGAATAATAGTTGCATTTGCAGAATGTTTTTCAATATAAGCATGAAGAAATATTAACAATAAGATATTTAACTTATTGTATTGTAATATCATGAGGGATCTTCATACAGTAGTAATGTAATATTTCTCAACATATGCATAGATATATGTAGGGATTTGACATATTGAGTGCTGTGAAATGTTTTTTAATTTCCAAATAAATATAAATGATTAAATAAATCTTCTTTCTAGGTCTAGCTTTGACTTAATCTAATTGAAATGTTTCTTTATTAATCTTAAAATCAAGATTGTAAGGTTTGAATATGAAACAATAAGTAAATATGACGAATATTTTACTTATGATACTATTAATCTCCTTATTGAATTGAAGAATAAGATAAATAATAATTATAATAATAAAGAATTACTATAATTATGGTGTAAAATATCTATATTGATAAATAAATACAATAATATAAATTATATTAAAAAAATCAATATAATTAAGAATATATATTAATATATAATAAGTGATATATTGATGGCACTTTATTATTGTTACAAACAAATAATCAAGGCAGAAAATATTGCTATTGAATAATGAAAACAATCTATAAAAATAATATTACCAATATTAAAGCTGTAAGGTTTGACTATGAAACAATAAGTAAATATTACTAATATTTTACTTATTGTACTATGAATGTCCTTATGAATAAAATAAATGAGATAAAAAAATAATTATAAAATAAAGGATTATTATGATTATGGCGTAAAAATAATTGTATTATTAAATAAATATAATAATATAATTTATATTAAAAAAAAGTAATATAATAAATAAATATATTAATATAAAATAACTAATATATTTAAAATCACTTTATTATTGCTACCAACAAATGATAAAGGCGTAAAAAATTGGTTTTTATTAATAAAAAACAATCAATAACAATAATATAACTAATATGAAGGTTATAAATTAATATAAATACTATCTATATTAACTAAAGAATTATTAAAGTAATAATAGAGAGAAAATTATTATAATAAGAAGAAAAAACCTACTTTTAATACTTAATATAATAATTTTGAACGATTTTACGCCAAATAATAGAAATACAACTTATTTAAATTGTATTTACAATAAAAATTAAGAGAAATTACAGTTTATCTTGATTTTATGTGGATTTGAGTTTTTTAAGAGAATTTTAAACAAAAAAATTGAATAATTGAAGTAATCACGTCAAGAATGATGATTATAATAAGGATGATCTTTGGTATTCAATAATATAAGAGTTTTATATATAAATAATAAAGAAATTACCCTTTTGTTTTGATTATTTAGTATTTTTTTAGCATCTGATGGGGAAATCGAGTAAAAAGAGCTCTATTTATAGTAAATACCTCCCTTCTAGAGTCTAAAAGGCTTCTAGTAGACATTTAATGATCCTTTCTACTAGAGTTGATCAATATTTGAAGGTTTAGTGATGATTACATCATGATCAAACCATCTTACCTCATGATTACACCATTATTTAGAGTTATCACTGTAACTTTAGGTTTGATGATGTCATAGGCTTGAAAGAAGTCTAAAATTTGTGTATTTTATTATTATTAATCATAATCTAATAGTGTGCATAAGTGGTATCACTTATATGACTGTTAAACCTAAAATAAGATTACAGTGAGTGATCATAAATGATCAAATTTAAGCCTAAACTTTGATCATTAATAACTTTTAGGTTATACACGCTAAAGCTATTCTGATAGCTTGCCATTTCCCTATTAAACTGCCAAGAGAATTTCAATACATCATCAAAACTCTATTTTTGATGGTTTTTCTTGTAACTTATCTTTTCCGTCAAAATTTAATATTTTAAACTTCGAACCATGATTTCAAGGGGTTATACCTTGAATATTGTAATAAACATTACATCATTATTCCCAAATAAACTAGTAGAATCTAACTGTCTACTTATTTTTAAGTCTGCACCACCTTTACAACAAAGTGGTCAACAGCTCTAGTGATTTTATTCAATAATCCATTGCAAGTTTTAACCTTGCTTCTAGCTTGTGAAATAAAGTTCATATCTGTATTCTTACAGCTATTATATGGTGACTTTCTTTTTGGTTCATCTTTCTATATCGTATATTTCAAGAGATATTAGCTAAAAACCATGAATATATGCATTGACCAAAAAAGTGCATATATTCAGCTTAATTTCTTAAGTATTAACTTTAGAGATTAGCTTTATAATTGCTTTATACTTAGATCTTTATGGAGAATCCAATGGTACAACTTCTTTCACATGTTGTTTCATTGGCTACTGAAATAAATGAGGTTTTGTACCTTTTTTAAGGTATTATTACTTATACTTCAGTAATTATTGACTTTTCAGATATGCCATAAAAGTGAAATATGTGTATTCTACCATGATGAATGTAATGGTCTAATTTATTTCAAATTTTTATTTGTTATATTCTGAGTTAATTTAGATTTTCTGCTTATTTATGGTATTTTACTAATTTTTGAGATTATTATCATAAGTATAATTATTACAGAAATTTTGCTGTGACCTTTTTGGATATGTGGTCATATCTCAAAGGCTCACATTCCCTACCACCAAAAAAGATTGTATCACAATTTGATATAGCTAATTAGGGTGTCATCCACTGTCCTACCTCTTCAATAGACTTTGTTAGTCTTGAATCTCAATAATGCTTGATTTTTCTATTCTTTACCTCTTCTTTCATGTCTGAACCTTCTTAGTATTTTTTCAGAATTTGTTATATCTTTCTCAAGTAGCCATTCGTCTTCTTGAGTTGGATTTATATACCTGACAAGGTATTCTCCCCCTTTTTTATTCCTTGTCCTTCTTTCTTTAAGGACCTTCACAATTTTCTTTTCCTCTCCTTCTTCCAAAGGGGGTATTCCTTAGTGGAAATAATTCCTTTTCACTTGAGCTGTAAGGTTCTATCAGACTTACAGGGAAAGCTGGGTGTTTATTCATTAGCTCACCTGTGAGCTCCAATTGCACAGCATTAGGTCCATGCAGTGCTTTTGTCATGAATGGTCTTGCAAAGGAATCTTTCAATTTCTTTGGTCCTCTCATATTATTGAAATTGAGAGTTGACACTAGGACCAAGTCTCCTATTTTGAAGTCAGGTGGTTTATGACTTTTATCCCATTTTTCTTTTTCATATTTGAAAGAATCTTGCATACATCTGTTTGGATGTACACCAATCATGGTTAAAACCATCAGAATCTTTAAATTCCAGTCCATAAGCACCAAATCTTCTGATCATTTCCTCCAAGGTTTGTATCATTCTTTCTGCGAAGCCATCAGTTTGGGGATGGTAGGCTGTTGAGAATGAAAATTTTGTCCCAAACAAGTTATGGAGGTTTGTCCATAATGCTGAAGTGACCTTTGTGTCTCTGTCACTTATCATGTTTTGGAATAAGCCTGTGTGGCTAATGACTTTATTGCATATCATTATGGCTGTGTCCATAGCTGTGTCATCTTTGTGACATGGTAGGAACATAGGACTTTTGCTATACCTGTCAACTAACACTAGGCATGAATTATAACTTTTGTCTCTTCCTGGAGGTAGTTCTTTTACCCAATCCATATGAACTATTTCCCAAAGGGATTTTGGTTCTTGGATTTGGATCATCATTGCAAATCTCTTTCCTGTGGCTATGTTGGCATTTTGACATCTGTCACAGGTTTGGCAGTATTCTGCAACATCTTTCTTCAAATTTGGCCACCAAGAGCAGGATTTCACCCTCTCTAGTGTTCTATCTTCTGAGAGATGTCGAGCTGCAACACTATCATGACACTCATGTAAAAAAGTGTTTATTAGAGTTCTGTCTGTCAAGGCCATAACAAATGTGTGTTTTGTTCTGTGATAGAGGATTCCATCAAGGAGGTGGAATCTTCCTTCATCATATGCCTTTTTCCATATTTCATCTAATTTTGATGAAAGTGATGGGTATTTGCAGTCTTTCATTAGAGTTTGGCTTAAGATATGGCAATTCTTATCTATCTTGTACCTTTTCTTAACTTGGTTGAAGAATTCTGTGCCAATGTCTGTGACATATATCCCTTCTATATGGTTCTCCTCCTGTGGTACCCATGCTGGATCTTCAGGAGTATTTTCTAGAGCCCATCTGCTAAGACCAACTGCATTTTTATGAATATTAACAGATTTATGAACAATAGTCCTATTTACTCTATATTCTTGGATAGCAATTTGCCATCTCAGCATATTTCTATTTGGAGTTTTCATATTTAATAGAAATTTTACAGCAGTACAGTCTGTAATCACATCAAATACTGTTCCATCAAAGTAATAGTGTAATTTTATTAACGCCCACACTAAGCATAGGCATTCCATTTGGCTTACTCCATATCTTGCCTCTGTTGGCTTTATCTGTCTTTAAATAAAACAAATTGGTCCTTCCACTGGTTTATCATGGATGATTTGTGTCTGGTGTAGTGCAGCACCTAGTCCTTCTCACCAAGCATCAATGTAAAGCTTAAAGGGTAGTTTCCAATCCGGCATTGGATGAAATTGGGAATTTCTTAAGGAATTTTTCAATTCCCCATATGCTTTAACTCTTTCTTCAGTCAGTTCATAGACTGTTTGTTGGTAACATAGTTTATACAAGTATTGGGAAATTTTTGCAAAGTCCTTTATGTGCTGTCTATAGTAACCAGAAAATCCTAGAAATGATTGGATTTCTTTTTTGGTTTGAGGCATTGGCTTGAGTAGTACTGGTGCTACTTTATTCTTGTCTATGCCCAAACTTAGTCCAGATACCACATGTCCTAGTGCTTTCAGTTCACTGTATGCAAAATGACACTTTTTCAGAGAGATTTTCATGTTTACTTGGACTATTTTTTGTAAGACTCTTTCTTGTCTCGATAGGTGACTTTCCCAAGTATCTGAGCAAGCTATGATATCATAAATATAAATAATCAGCCATCCTTCTGATAATTCTTCAGGAAATATGGTATTCATCATCCTCTGGTAGTGGGATGGTGCATTTTTATACCAAATGGCATCCTGAGATATTCGAAGATTCCACATTGGACTATTATCATTCGTAGTTTCTTGGCATTTTCTGTTAAGACATTTTGATGAAATTCCTTTAGAGCATCCATGGCTGTTATGAACTTAGCCTGAGATAATTGTGTTAATGTCTCATGGATTCTGGGTATTGGATATCTGTCAGGGATACTATAGTTGTTCAGAGCTCTAAAGTCTCCTACCATCCTTGATTTTCCATTATGCCAGGTTATAATGACAGGTGTAGTTACCTCTACCTGTTCATTATGTCCTACTTTCCTTGGTACTCCAAGGTCCATTAGTTCTTTAATGTGTACCTCTAAAGCTTCTCTAGCTCTTGGGTTGGCTGGATAAGCTGGTCTTCTTAATAGAGGTGGATAAGGTTTTTCTACACTAAGAATTATGTCTACCTTATGTCCGATTATGGCACCTAGTGGTTCTTTGTCAGTTGCAAAGGCATTTTTATATTTAAATAAGAGTTCAATCAATTTTTCTTTCATTTTTACTGTTAATTCATCATTAATTTCTGCCTCTTTTAGCTGTTCAGTGAAAAAATCCATTTCTGGGCTTTTTTCTTCATTCTTGACAACTATTATTTGTCTTTTATTATTAAGAAAGCCAAATTTTTGTCTTTTATTTTCACCTATGGTAAAATATCTATCCTTTTGGTTCAAGATATCTATTCCATAAATTGACAAGTAGTCATTTCCAAGTATTAAATAATTACTAGTACAGTTGTCCATTACCACAAACTCTAATTTAACTCTGACACATTGTGAAGGGTGAGTAAAAATGAGTGTTAAGTCAATTATTCCAAGGGGCTTCATGCTCTCACTTGAACTACTAAATTCGACACCTTGTATTGGTATAACTTTTTCTTGCCAATCTGGAACAATTGTTTTTAAATAACCTTTACCCACACAGGTGCAATATGCTCCTGTATCCAAGTTCACTTTTTCCTCTTGGTTATTAACCATGACAATACTTATACTTGATTTTCCAGCTGAATATCCCATTCATTTTTCAAGTTTGGTTCTATACAGTTTGGCATCTTGCACATTTGTCAGGCTTGTGTCAGATGTTCCAACTTGTGGTAAGTTTGAGTTAACATCTAGTACTTCATAAATTATATCAATATTGTTAATTTGTGCATTAATTATATTAATTTCATCACTTTCAGAAGTTTCTGACTCTTCTGTCTCTTTTTCAGAGTCAGATTACTCTTCTTTGTCATTGTGGTTTTCTGTTTCCACAATTTCATTCATTTTTACCTTCTTGAGGAAGTTATTGGCTAAGTGTCCAATACCTCCACATGTAAGGCATTTTCTTTGCTCATTATTGTTGGATTTATTGGGCTTGAAAGCTTCTTTTGATTTATCTTTTTTGATAAATGGCTTATTTGTACTTTAAATGTCCAATTTTTTCCAAGTTCTGCCAATTTTTGTCCTTGTCACTATGTCTTCTAGTGCATTGATATACTCTTCTGTGGAGCATGGTTCTAGACACCTGCTTCTTATGGCATGTTCCAGCTCTCCTCCAAACTTCTTAAGTATTTTCATATGCACCATCTTTTGTGACATTTCTGGGTACATTGCATTTGTATTTCAACTTGCTTTAAGAGCCAAGTTAAAGGTTTGTCTTTGTCTGGGTCAAAGAAAGAATTTTCAAATGAATTTTCTATCTTGTACCTCCAGGCATCATTTGCCTACTTGGTGATTATTTCTTGTTTCCACCAAGACCAGGTATTTTTTCCATTTGTTTGTCTTATGCCATAATACCAATTTTTTGCAGATTTCTCAAACAGTGAATGTAATCTTGCAGTGATCAATTCATCTGGTATGGCATAATCTTCTTGTAACATTTCAATTGATTTAATAAATTACATATGGTCATATTCACCTTCTCCTGTCAATGTTGGCCATTCTTTTAATTGAGGTGCTTCCTTCATTAAGACTTTGTTATTTTATTGATGACTTAAGTCTGTTATGAATGGATTTGTTAATTTATCTTGAGGTTTAACAGGGCTTCTTATGTGAGAAAATAGAGTTGATAAATTTTGCATATTTGAGTTAGCCTCATTAATTTTATCCATTTTTTCAGTGATAACCATTATTTCACTTTGAACATCATATTTCAGATGCTTTATTGCTTCATCACTTTTTTCTACATGGTCTAATAGTAATTTCTGGTGTGATGAAGTCTTTTCTTCAAATTTTTCTACAGAAATACATAATTTGTTTAATTTTTCTTTAAGATTATCAATACTCATGTCATAATTGATTGTCAAAGCTTTATGTTTGATATCTTTTATGTATTTATACAGTTCTTGTTTTCCTTGTATCAATTTTTGAGTATTATCAATCAAAACTTTTGGTTTGTTATTTTCAACCATAAATTCAATGTTATCAATTTCTTTTTTATTTTGTACAACAATTTTTGTCAAAGATGATAAGCTATTATTAATTTCTTGTAAAGATAATAAGCTATTTTTAAAGTCTTTGAGAGGTAAAACACTGTTTTTCAGCTCTGTTAAAGTATTTACAACATCAGGAGATAAGGTTATTTCTTTGGGAGGTGAGGTTGTCTCATTCTTTGCTCCTCCTTGTCTTTGAATTCCATCAAAGTTTCGGCCATGTTGAAGACATTGTCTATGGCATCTTTTTGGATTTTGGAATCCTGTAGCTTGGGGAATATGGTTTCCTCAAATTCTTTTTCTTGTTCTTCTTCCCCTCTTGGGGAGTTTGGTTGGCTTGAGGCTTTCTGGTAGAAGCTACTGGGGCTTCTTCCTTGCTTTCCTCCCTCTTTTTGGAGTGGTACTCCTTGATCTTTTTGATTTAAGGCTCGGATGACAGTGGATTACATCCATTGGAGTATACCACTATCTCCTCCTCTGTGAGGAGCCTTTTGAGGATGTGCCAGGAGTTCATCACTCCTTGGTGTATTTGAGGCAACATTTCCCAGTCCTTGTCTTTGTACACTGTGTAGTACTGCTTGTGCTGGCTCATGTAAATGTCTATCTGAGCCATGTGAATGTGATTTGTACCTGTTTGAGTTACTCATGCTTAATTCTAACTCTGGTTCAGCTATCATGGGCATTTCTGGGAATTGCCTTTGGGATAAGGCACTTCCTTGCGTGGATTCTGTTCTACTGGGGATATTGGCCATTCTTTTCCCTTTTGAGGTATCAATTCTACCTCTGAGTCCAGCTCCATCTGATTGGATGTATTTTTGGAGCCTCTGCTGGTAGTCATGATTTAAGAAATAAGAAATAAGAGGATTTCAGGACAAGAATTCTTCTTATGGCAGGTCTATAAATGAGGTACTCACCTTAAGAGTCCTGAACAGTGGGTCCTGGAAAGTCTAATTTCTTAGCTTTCTTTTTCTTAATGAAAATTGGTGTTGGAGAACTTGGACAAGTTTCTTCCACCAATCTTTCAACAGTGGCTTGGTTGTTTTCTGTTGGATTTTCTTCAAACACTAAAAAAGACAAATAAGTATAAGTATTTTATGAAAAGTGTTATTTTTGTTAAGATATGGCAATTTTCCATGTAAAAAGTGCTTTTATATCTTTGAAAAAATGAAATGAATAAAGAAATGAATAAAAATAACTTTTTTTATTGGTTTTTAATATTTTTTTATGTTTTTATTTTTAAAGAATAAAATAAAAATTAATATGATATAAAATTATTTTTAATTTATAAATATCTTTTTTAATTACTAAAGTCACTCAAAGAAAGTTATTGCAAGTCTAAGGATGTAAAAAACCATGTTTAAGACAGTAAAATTGCTTTCCAAATGCCTCAATAGCTTTTAAAATCAATAAATGTAATTTTGCTATATAATTTTATGATTAGAATTATAATTTATTATTGGATAAACTCAATTATAATCTTTTTAAAGGTCTTTTAGAGTAAATATCATGGCCAGGCCCCCAAATGTAAGGTTTGACTATGAAACAATAAGTAAAAATTACTAATATTTTACTTATTGTACTATGAATGTCCTTATGAATTAAATTAATAAGATAAAAAAATAATTATAATAATAAAGAATTATTCTAATTATGGCGTAAAAATGATTGTATTATTGACTATATATAATAATATATTTTATATTAAAAAAAATAATATAATAAAAAAATAAATTAATATAAAAGAATTAATATATTTAAAAGCACTTTATTATTGCTACCAACAAATGATAAAGGCATAAAAAATTGGTTTTTATTAATAAAAAACAATCAATAACAATAATATTACTAATATTAAGGTTATAAATTAATATAAATACTATCTATATTAACTAAAGAATTATTAAAGTAATAATAGAGAGAAAATCATTATAATAAGAAGAAATAACCTACTTTTAATACTTAATATAATGATTTTGAATGATTTTATGCCAAATAATAGAAATACAACTTATTTAAATTGTATTTACAATAAGAATCAAGAGAAATTACAATTTATCTTGATTTTATGTGGATTTGAGTTTTTTAAGAGAATTTTAAACAAAACAATTAAATAATTGAAGTAATCACGTCAAGAATGATGATTATAATAAGGATTATCTTTGTGCTTCAATAATATAAGAGCTCTATATATAAAGAATAAAGAAATTATCCTTTTGTTTTAATTATTTAGTGTTTTTTAAGTGTCTGAGGGGAAAATAGAGTAAAAAGAGCTCGATTTATAGTAAATACCTCCCTTCTAGAGTCTAAAAAGCTTCTAGTAGACATTTACTGATCCTTTCTACTAGAATTGATCAATATTCTAAGGTTTAGTGATGATTACATCATGATCAAACCATCTTACCTCATGATTGCACCATTGTTTAGAGTTATCACTGTAACTTTAGGTTTGATGATGTGGAAGAAGTCTAAAATTTGTGGATCCTATTAGTATTAATCATGATATAATAGTGTTCATCAGTTGTATTACTTATATGACTGTTAAACCTACAACAAGATTACAGTGAGTGATCATAAATGATCAAATTTAAGCTTAAGCTTTGATCATTAATACCTTTAACGTTATACATGCTAAGGCTATTTTGAGAGTTTATTCTGATAGCTTGGCATGCCCTTACCCAACTTCCAAGAGCATTTCATTACATAATCAAAACTCTATTTTTGATGATTTTTCTTGTAACTCATGGTTTCTGTCAAAATTCAATATTTTAAACTTCAAACCATGAGTTCAAGGGGTTATACCTTGCATATTGTAATAGAAATTACATCATTCTTCACAAATGGACTAGTAGAATCTAACTGTCTACTTATTTTTAAATTTGGACCACTTTTACAACAAAGTGGTCAACAGCTCTAGTGATTTTTTTCAATAATCCATTACAAGTTTTAACCTTGTTTATAACTTGTAAATTAAAGTTCATATCTGTATTCTTATAGCTATTATATGGTCACTTTCTCTTTGGTTCATCTATCTATCTTGTATATCTCAAGAGATATTAGCTAAAAACCATGAATATATGCATTGACCAAAAAAGTGCATATATTCAGCTTAATTCCTTAAGTATTGACTTTAGAGATTAGCTATATAATTGTTTTATATTTATATCTTTATGGAGAATCCAATGGTACAGTTTTTTTCACATGTTGTTTCATTGGCTTCTGAAATGAATCAGTTTTTGTACCTTTTTTAAGGTATTATTACTTATACTTCAGTAATTATTGGTTTTTCAGATATGCCATCAAAGTGACATATGTGTATTTTACCATGAGGAATCTAATGGTGTAGCTCATTTCACATGTTTATTAATTAGATTCCGAGTCAATTTAGATTTTGTGCTCATTTATGTTATTTTACTAATTTTGGAGATAATTGTCATAAGTATAATTATTACAGAAATTTTGTTGTGACCTTTTTGGATATGTTGTCATATCTCAAAGTCTCACAAAAGCTATATATTAATACAAATACTATTTATACTAATCAAAGAATTATTAAGAATAATAATAAAGAGAACTTATTATAATATGATGAAATAACCTCCTTTTAACACTTAATATACAAATACTGAATACATTCATTCTTAAAAATTTGAATACAACCTATTTGAATTGTATTTAAAATTCAACAATAGAAGAAATTACTAAATTTCTGGTTCTTATGTTGAACTAGAAATTTAGAGAAAAATATAATAAAAGCAATTAAAAATTGATTTAATAATTTAAATATTTATTATTAACAAGAAGATGAACTTTACTATTTAAATATATAATAGTTCTACATAAAAAGAATAAAGCTTTTACCTTTGTTTTTGATAATTTAAGGTTTTTGTTGCATCTGAGGGGGAAATAGAGGTAAAAAGAGCTCTATATATAGTAAATTCCTCCCTCCTAGAGTCCAGAAGGGTTCTGATAGACATTTAATGAAGGTATCCAATAGAATTGATAAGTATTTGAGGCTTTAGTCATGATTGCATCATAATTAAACCATCTTATCTCATTATCATGCCATTATTTGGAGTTATCACTATACCTGTACCTTTTCTGAAATCATAGGCTTTTCAGAAGACTAAAATTTATGAATTTCATTTGTTTTAATAATAATCAGCCATTATTCACCACTTTCATCCCTTATATGGCTGTTAAGCTCAAATTAAGATTACAGTGAGTGATCATAAATTATCAACTTTAAGCTTAAGCTTTAATCATTAAAACCTTTTGAGTTCTACAGGCTAAAGCCATTCAGAGAGTGAACTCTGGTATCTTGTAATTTAATTTTTGAAATTCAAAGATAACTTCATTACATCATTGTCAGGGTGAGTCTATGTAGAAGCTTAAAAACAGTAAATACAAGCTAGTACTATGACTGTGACACGTCAAATAAGTAATAAAATAATTCTTCAGGTCCTACTGCTACGTGGTAACAGTGGTGATGAGTCTATTGAGGACCTGGGTTGCAATGTTCTAATATCTTTGACTGTAAAGAGACACTACAATAATTATATTTAATTATATCTTTAAGTATTCTAAGGAAACTACTGATGGATAACAGTCTTGTCACGTAAGAATATATATAAAATAAGATAAGATGAGGATTTTTGAAGGCAAAAACCCTTCTTTTTATATCTTTCAAGACTGTCAAGAGTTATTTACTCTTCACACGTCAGAGGAGTGAAAATTTTCACTCCATTGGCCAGTCTGTGGTTCTGGATCCTCAATTCTGACGTCAGTAGAGGCAGAATTGTGGTTTTGGAACCACAAATGATCATTCTGGATCAATACAGGATGAAAAAACTTTTCACCTGCCACGTCAGCACTTGGATGACGTTGTTCTGGTGTTTGTATGACCAATACTAGTCATTCTGGGCGGGTTTAAGCTTTGAACAACCATTATTTTGAGTATTAAGACTGTACTGGTTGGTACAGGTTTGGTACAGGCCAGTATTGGCCAAAATACTTCCAACCAAGATATCTTGGTCAGTTTTTGAGATATCAAGAAACTAAGAGCACAGAATTGAAGGGCTTAATGAGCTCTTCAATTTGGTATGCTTCATGTTTACCCTTCTTTAAAATAGCAAAAGTTATAAGGGTTTTAAGTTTTTTGGATGTATTTTTGTACATCAGTATGAGGCTTCAAAAACTTCCATACCAGATATCTTCTTCAGTTTAGAAGATATCTGTATTCTGATGATACAGTTTTGTAGGGCTTGATTAGCCCTACAGTTTGGTATATGACACTGTACAGTTGTATGAGTGTATGCCAAAGATACAGGGGTTTGTTTATTTTCTTATTTTCAGAATATCTGTATTTTGGTTATGAAACCTTTGAACCAAGATCCCTCAGTCAATTTAAGAGGTACAGAGGTCTAAGGTATCTCAAATTAAAGCTCTTGTTGAGATCTTTAATTTGGTTATACTTTTGTACAGTTTTGTACAAGCCCTCTTTGACTTTCAGGGAGACTTGGTTTTGAAAATGAGGTTGTATGGTATCTCCAGTTGTAGTGGTGTTACAACAACATGGATGATATCATTGTGTAGCTCTCTGTGTGAGCTTTAAGAAAAATACCATTTTGGTATAGGATAACTTAAATATGCATAAGTTAGATGAGAGGTGAAAATAAGGGTTTTGACTTGTTTATTCTCCTCTAGGTTTCCTTATTCTGTTTGGATAAGGTTGGTGTTTAATGTAAGAGGATTGTTTTCTCTTAATTATTACCTGTATTGACTATGTTTGTTCAATACTTGTCATACCATTATTTATGGTATGTTGGATGTCATGCTGGTGCTCTGTTTTGAGTCACAGGCTGACATACCCTCCCTCAAAAGAAGGCTCATCATTGATGAGACTCTTCAGCCCTCTTGGAGGCTCTGAATCTTCTGAGGTGTATTTGTCCATCTGGGATTTCTTTCTAAGTTAACCATTTGTCTTTATCTGCTGGTTGATTCTTAAATCTAACCAGGTATTGCCTGTTGTCTTTCCCATTGATTCTTATCTTCCTGGCTTTAATGATCTTTTTCACTGGTCCAGGTGAGTCATCTTCCTCTACCAATCTTTCATGGGTGACTGTCTTCTTCCTGTCAGGGAATTTCTCCTCATCTGTCTGGTGATAAGGTTTGACCAGGCTCACAGGGAAAACTGGGTGTTTCCTAGAGAACTCTTTGGTCAGGTTGACCTCTACTGCATTCTTTCCTATCAATTTAATAATGGTGAATGGTCCTATGAATGAGTCTCTCATCTTCTTGGGTCCTTTTAGGTTGTTGAAGTTAAGAGTTGAGATTAGAACTTGGTCTCCTTCTTTGAAATCAGGTTCTTGGTGACTTTTATCATATCTCTGTTTGTTATATAATTTGGCTTCAGCCACACATTGCTCTGCTTTTTCACAGGCAGTCTTCCACATTGTGTGAAAGTCTTTAGCTGTGGGATGTACTGAGAGGAGGTTCTTCTTCAAGTAATCTACTGGAAGTAGTGGGTTCCATCCTTTCTCTAATGTGGCAGGGGTTTTTCCTGTCACTGAGTGTATACTTGTGTTGTATGCCAATTGTACAGCTGGTAGGAGGGTTACCCAGTCATGGGTATATCCCTCATTGTCTTTATATTCCATGCCATATGCACAAAACCTTCTAATGATGTCTTCCAATGTTTGGATCATTCTTTCTGCTAGACCATCTGTTTGTGGATGGTAAGCTGTGGAAAATGCTAGTTTGGTTCCCAGCATCTCATATAGATTAGTCCAAAATTCTGATGTGAATTTAGGGTCTCTGTCACTAATTATAATTCTTGGAACTCCACAGTTAGCTATCACATTGTTCCAGAACAATATGGCTGTGTCCATTGCTGTGTCCTCTTTGTGACAGGGGAGACATCTGACACTCTTGCTGTACCTGTCTACTACTACTAGGCATGCATTAAAGCTGTCTTTCCCTCCAGGGACCAGGCCTGTTACCCAATCCATGTTTATTATTTCCCAGGGGTGTTTGGGCTCCTCTATACTCTGGAGTAATCCATATCTTTTGCCATGACTTCTGTTGGCTTTTTGGCATCTGGTACAAGTGTTGATGTATTCACTCAAGTCTTGTTCCCACTTTGGCCACCAATCTGTGCTAAAGATTCTTTCTTTAGTTCTTTCTTCACTCATATGTCCCATGTATGGGCAGTCATGGCATTCCTGTAGTATGAGGGAAATGAGTTCTCTACTTATTATTACCAGGGCACTTGTGTGTTTTTCCCTATGGTACAGTAGGTCATCTATCAGAAAAAATCTATTTTCTTTAAAGTTTTTGAGCCATGGCTCTTCCAATTGACTCTCTAGTTCAGGACTCCTGTACTTTTGTTTTAGTAGTTGTATCAATATACTACACTGTTTGTGTTTATTGTATGCTGATTGTACTATGCTAAAGAATTCTGTATTCAGATTAGAGGAGCTGATTCCCAGTATGGGTATCTCTTTAATCTCCCCATAGCTCTGTGCTGGGTTTGATGAATCATTCCCTAATGCCCAGTTTGATAGTTTGAAGTTCTTTCTCTTGTCTATCTCCATGCATTGTATAGGTATTTTGGCCCCATTTTCTGGGTCATATGCTGGATTTTCTTGGTCATTCTTCAGTGGCCACCTGCTGAGACCATCTGCATTAGTATGACTTTTCCCTTCTTTATAGATGATAGTCATATTCCCTCTGTATTCTTGTATGGCTATTTGCCACCTAAGCATGTGTCTGTTTGTTGTTTTCATGTTGAACAGTGACTTGAGGGCTGTGCAGTCAGTAAAAACTTCAAATACTGCTCCTTCTAAGTAGTAATGGAGTTTTTCTAATGCCCATACCAAGCATAGACATTCTGTCTGAGTAGCTCCATATCTGGCTTCTGAGTCTTTCAGTTGTCTTGAGATATAGCAAATTACTCCTTCTTTGGGTATGCCATCTACTAGTTGCCTCTGGTGTAGTGCTGCTCCTAGCCCTTGGCTACATGCTGCATCTATGTATAGTTTGAATGGTAGTTCAAAATCAGGCATCATTAGGACAGGGGCATTGGTCAGTTCATGTTTGATCTTTTCAAATGCATCCCTTCTTTCCTTGGTAATTTCAAAGACCACATCTTTTGAGCACAGTTTGTATAGGCTACTAGTGATGT
Organism: Austropuccinia psidii; assembly: GCA_023105745.1. Classification (NCBI taxonomy): domain Eukaryota; kingdom Fungi; phylum Basidiomycota; class Pucciniomycetes; order Pucciniales; family Sphaerophragmiaceae; genus Austropuccinia; species Austropuccinia psidii. Next base: position 34,014,558 of record JALGQZ010000003.1, on the reverse strand, counting down.
GTGCAAAGTTCTTTATGTGGCTTCTGTAGTAGCTAGCAAAGCCCAAAAAAGATTGCATTTCTTTGATGTTCTTTGGTACTGGTTTCTTTAGTACTGCAGCAACTTTATTTTGGTCTATAGCTAGACTTAAACCTGAAACTTTGTGTCCTAGGGCTAGCAGTTCTTGCTGTCCAAAGTTACATTTCTTAAGAGATATCTTCATATTGATTGGTGTGCATTTTCCCAATACTTTATCAATTTTCTTCACATGGTCTTCCCATGTTTCTGAGTATATTATGATATCATCAATGTACACTACCATCCACCCTTCCATTATTTCATCTTGAAATATGGTATCCATCATCCTCTGAAAATGGGCTGGTGCATTCTTAATGCCAAAAGGCATTCTGGTATATTCATATATGCCCATATGGCATATAATTCTTAGCAATTTGATGGAATTTGGTTTTACCCCATTCTGGTGAAAACCTTTCATGCAGTCCATTTTTGTAATGAACTTGGCTTTTGCTAGTTTATCTAGTGCATGTGGTATCCTTGGGATGGGGTACCTATCTGCTTTGGTGTAATTATTCAAAGCCCTGAAGTCACCACATAGTCTGGATTTACCATCATGCCATGTTATAAGGACTGGTGTAGTGACCTCTACTATCTCATTATGTCCTATCTTTCTTATTACCCCCATTTCTAGGAGTTCATTGATGTGTTTCTCAATTTCTTTCCTAGTTTCCATGCTGGCTGGGTATGGTGGTCTCCTAAGCATAGGTGGATATGGTCTTTCTACATCCAGATATAATTCTATATCATGTCCTTTGATTTTTCCTAGTGGTTCATCTCCTATTGCAAAAGCTCCTCTATGCTTTCTCAATACTTTCAGTAAGTTGAGTTTCATTTTACTGGTGAGTTGAGTGCCATATTGGGCCTCTTTGAATTCTTCAACTAGTTCTTTCAAGGTGTTATCATTTGTTATATGGTTAATGTCAAAGGAAAATTTTTTATCTTTGTTTGTACCTATGGTAAGATATCTGTTTTTACTATTGCAAATGTCCATACCATACATTCTTTGGTACTCTGTACCTAGTAAGAATCCTTGTACATGTGCATTTTCTAGAACTACAAATTCAGGTTCCAGTGTGATATTTCCTTTTTGGTGTGGGATAATTATCTCTTTGATTATTGTCCCTAGTGAGTGCATTTTGCCTGATGCACTTTTGAAGTTTCTGGCTTTTGTTGGGATTATATCATCTTCCCATTTGGGGAAATGTTGTTCCAAGTATTCTTTTGCTACTATGGAGCAACTTGGTCCTGTGTCAATGATCATTGGGTGTTTACAGTTCTCAATATAAACTGTCAATTTTGTAGGTGTTCCATGAATGAATCCCATCCCTCTATTGGGGGTTACCAGGAATGTTTGTGCATTCTGTGTGTGCTTACAGAGCTCTTTGTCTGTTGTTATTTGTGGTATGCCTGAATCCAATTCAATGTCTTGTATATCAAGTGAACTTTCTTCATTGCATTCCACTATGTATTCTTCTATGGTATCAGGTTCACTTTGTGATTCTGCTCTCATACCATTTCCCATGCTGTCAGAATCAGATTTTTCACCTGTTTGTTCTTCTTCTGATTCTTCATCAATTGCATATATTTTCTTTTTTGGTTTTGTGCAATTGTTGGCATAATGGTCTGGTGAACCACAGTTGTGGCACACATATTTCTTTTTTGGGGTTTCTTTCCCTTTTTCTTTGTTTGTCTCTTTAACTTCAGACCTCTTGTCTTTGAATTTAGGTTTGAAAGATGTGTACCTTCCTATGGAGGTCTTTTTTCTCACATCTTGTATGACATTTGCTATGTCATCAATGCTGCTGATGTTGTTGCATCTGCATTTGACTGCATGTTCTAGATCTCCTGGCAATTTTGTCAGGAGTTTATGGTTTCTCATTTCTATTGTCATATTGGGATCAATAGCTTTTAGCCTCTTTGTTTGTTTGAGGCACCATTCATAAGGGTCTTTTTCTGTGGAGTATCTATCACTTTCAAAGGATATGGTTTTTTGCCAGATCCAACTACCATTGCTATACTTTTGTATAATCTGGTTCCTCCACCATGGCCAGCTTTTCCTGCCATGTATTTCTTTCATCTCAGTATACCATATGTTTGCATGGCCTCTGAATGCTGTGTTGAGTCTTGTTGTGATCCAGTAGTCTGGTATCTTTGGGACATCAACAAAGAGTCCATCAATATAGTCAATGATCTCCATATGGTCATATTCCCCTATTCCTGAGAACTTTGGCCAGTTTGTTACTTCTGGTAACTGTTTTAGTGCCTGTTTCTCTGAATAGTTGAGATTTTCCCCATCTTGGTACACTGACTCTGATCTTAACTTTGGAATCTGATATTCAGGTTCCTGGTCATAGTCTTTGTCCTCTTCTTTTAATTTTGTAGAGGTAGTAGGTTGACCTTGTGTTGGGGGGTATTGATTGTCTTCTCTGTCATAGAGGTAATCAATTTCTTTGTCAAAGCTATCCTGTTGCTGCTGGATACTCCTCAGATCCCTCCTCACAGTTTGTTGTTCTTCTAGAATTGAATTAAACTGTCTGTTGGTTTTTTCAAATTCTGTCCAAATTTTGGCCAGATTTGAATTTAAGTCTTTTATGACTGTTGCTTGGAAAGCATTTTCTTCTTTCAATGTTTCCACTTCTGTCCTCATTTTTTCTGAGGTTTCATGTGTCCACTCCATGAATTGGGCCAATTTGGTCCATGTGAATTTGTTTTCAAACTCATGAGTGTGCATTGTAGTTTCAGTTATTAATTCTGGGTCTATTGAGTCAGAACTAGAAAAACTATTTGTAGGTACAACTATTTCTTGTTTTTGTGTACTTCTTGGACTAAGTCCATCAGCTTTTTCATCAATGGGTCTGCTTCTTTCTTCCTCTGGTTGAAAGAAGTTTTGTTTTTCCCTTGGGCTCCTTTTCTCCTGTTGGAAACTACCTGGAATGGTGGGGGAGCTTTGGATGAAGTTTCCTTTGGCTTGTAAGGCCTGGAACTGCTGGATGGTTGTGGGGAAGATGGGGCTTCTTCTTCCATTTCTGGGGGTGCCTGAATCTGACTGGGCTCTTCCTTGTGCCAAGATCTCTCTATGGCTTGTATGGCTGCCTGGTTCTCTTTGATTCTGGTTGCTCTTTCTTCTAAGAGTTTGAAATTCTTGTTGGGATTCCAACCTGGCATTTCTGTCATAAGTTCCATCCAAGCCATTTGCTTGAGAAAGATCTTCTGGGTTGTTATCCCCACTTCTGCCCATGATGCTGCCATGGTGAACATTTTGTTGTCCATGCTCCATGTGAAGAGGTCTCTCAGGAGTTTGTGTATTTGGAGGACCTGTTCTGCATCTGTCCAATCTCCTGGTTGGACTCCTGGGTTGAATTTGATTTGGAACAAGACTTTGGGTAGGAGTTCCCTGATGGTAAGTCCTTTGCTGGTCATCTGCTCCAGTTCTTCTTCCTCTGTGTCTTCTTGGCCAGTGTTCTGGTTGATTTCTTGGGAATCCAAGATCTCTAAGAAGTGGAGGTGTCATGTTAACAATGTTAAAAAATGACAGACAATAAAAAATGTTGTATTTTTCAAGGTTTATTTACCTTTGGCAGGCCCTTGTACAAATTTATGATCTATACTCTTTGGCAATTTGCCTTTGGAGTTTACAACTGGGTTGATAACAGTGATTTTCTGTTTTTCAACTTGTTTTGGTGATCCAACTGGTTTTGTTGGAGCTTTTCTGGGTTCTTTGGCCCTTGGCACAGCTATTGGTGTCCAATCTTTTGAGTTGATTGTCACTTCACTGTGTCTTTTCTGCTTGCCCTTGGTTTTTGGCAGCGCCTCTCTGTCTTCTGAGGCTGTCACAGATGGGTTTCCTTGTGACTGGGTTTCTAATGGAATGTAGTCTTTTTCCACTATTCAGAAAAGATATTTCAGATTGTATATCAGTATTTTATGATAAAACAAAATGATTATATTCAATTCTACTGTTATTTTTCGAAATTTTTAAGTGTTTTTATGTTTTTTATTGTTTTTATATGTTTTTGTTTGAAAAATAACAGTTTTGAGTTTTTCACTTATGTTTTATAAGTGAAAAAACTGTAATATCCAAGTGTTTTGTGAATGATTCACTTGGATATTATTGTGTTTTTCTGTAAACACGTCAAATTTATTAAATTATAATAAATTTGATTTTTTATTATAAATATTATAAATAATATTTATTATAACACTTTGATATTGGTTAAATATCAAGTAATTACAAGTTTTCACGTCAATTTGAGTGGTATCTTGTTTTAAAGGAAATATTTAATTAAAATATTCCTTGTAAAATAATAAAAAATTATTTTATTATTTTGTATTTATTAATTATTAATTAATAAATTTTTATATATTAATTTTCACGCACTTTGGTGAAAAATAATAGTAAAATAAATAATATACTGTTTGTATATTATTATTTATATTGAAATTTAAATAATACAGATGTATTATTATGAAATTTCGTGGGATTTATTGCAATATATAAAAAAAACAAAGAGGATATGTACTCTTATTCTCAACAAAAATATTTTATAATATATATTTTTGGAGTAAAAAAAGAATTGTAAAAAAAAATGATAATAAAATAGAAATTTTACTCACTTGTAGTGAAATACCTTTTAAATAGCTGAATTTTACGCCCAATTCAGTTCAAAATACGTCCAATAAGGTTGAATAACCACGGCCAGGCCCCCAAATTGTCAGGGTGAGTCTATGTAGAAGCTTAAAAACACTAAATACAAGCTAGTACTATGACTGTGACACGTCAAATAAGTAATAAAATAATTCTTCAGGTCCTACTGCTACGTGGTAACAGTGGTGATGAGTCTATTGAGGACCTGGGTTGCAATGTTCTAATATCTTTGACTGTAAAGAGACACTACAATAATTATATTTAATTATATCTTTAAGTATTCTAAGGACACTACTGATGGATAACAGTCTTGTCACGTAAGAATATATATAAAATAAGATAAGATGAGGATTTTTGAAGGCAAAAACCCTTCTTTTTATATCTTTCAAGACTGTCAAGAGTTATTTACTCTTCACACGTCAGAGGAGTGAAAATTTTCACTCCATTGGCCAGTCTGTGGTTCTGGATCCTCAATTCTGACGTCAGTAGAGGCAGAATTGTGGTTTTGGAACCACAAATGATCATTCTGGATCAATACAGGATGAAAAAACTTTTCACCTGCCACGTCAGCACTTGGATGACGTTGTTCTGGTGTTTGTATGACCAATACTAGTCATTCTGGGCGGGTTTAAGCTTTGAACAACCATTATTTTGAGTATTAAGACTGTACTGGTTGGTACAGGTTTGGTACAGGCCAGTATTGGCCAAAATACTTCCAACCAAGATATCTTGGTCAGTTTTTGAGATATCAAGAAACTAAGAGCGCAGAATTGAAGGACTTAATGAGCTCTTCAATTTGGTATGCTTCATGTTTACCCTTCTTTAAAATAGCAAAAGTTATAAGGGTTTTAAGTTTTTTGGATGTATTTTTGTACATCAGTATGAGGCTTCAAAAACTTCCATACCAGATATCTTCTTCAGTTTAGAAGATATCTGTATTCTGATGATACAGTTTTGTAGGGCTTGATTAGCCCTACAGTTTGGTATATGACACTGTACAGTTGTATGAGTGTATGCCAAAGATACAGGGGTTTGTTTATTTTCTTATTTTCAGAATATCTGTATTTTGGTTATGAAACCTTTGAACCAAGATCCCTCAGTCAATTTAAGAGGTACAGAGGTCTAAGGTATCTCAAATTAAAGCTCTTGTTGAGATCTTTAATTTGGTTATACTTTTGTACAGTTTTGTACAAGCCCTCTTTGACTTTCAGGGAGACTTGGTTTTGAAAATGAGGTTGTATGGTATCTCCAGTTGTAGTGGTGTTACAACAACATGGATGATATCATTGTGTAGCTCTCTGTGTGAGCTTTAAGAAAAATACCATTTTGGTATAGGATAACTTAAATATGCATAAGTTAGATGAGAGGTGAAAATAAGGGTTTTGACTTGTTTATTCTCCTCTAGGTTTCCTTATTCTGTTTGGATAAGGTTGGTGTTTAATGTAAGAGGATTGTTTTCTCTTAATTATTACCTGTATTGACTATGTTTGTTCAATACTTGTCATACCATTATTTATGGTATGTTGGATGTCATGCTGGTGCTCTGTTTTGAGTCACAGGCTGACAATCATCAAAACTCTATTTTTGATGATTTTCCTTGTAACTCATCTTTTCTGTCAAAATCTACTATTTTAAACTTCAAACCATGATTTCAAGGGATTATACCTTGAATATAATAATAAAAATAGGAATTGGAAAATTCCTCACTCATGAGCTATTAGAATCAGAATATTCACTTTTTTTCAAGCTTTGACCACTTTCGCAACAAAGTGGTCAACAGCTATAACAATTTTGTTCAATAAACCCTGACAGGTTATAACCTTGTCTATATATTTTCAAATGAAGTCTATATCTGTATTCTTACAGTAATGAAGTGGTAACTTCATTTTTGGTTCAACTCTCTATAATTTATATTTAAAGAGATACAAGCTAAAATCCATGAATACATGCACTGATCATACAAGTTCATATATTCAGGTTATTTCCTTAAGTATTAGCTTAACAGATATTACATAATAATTTCATTAGTGTAGTTTTTCATGGAAAGTCTAATAGTGCAATTTATTTCACATGTTGATTTATTCGTTTCTGATATAATCAAGGACTTATGCCTCTTTATGGCATTTTTTACTTATTACTCAGTAGGTATTGGCTTTTCAAATATGAAATAAAAGAGTTATATGTGAATTTTACCTTTTTCAATGCAATGGTGCAATTTATTTCAAATTCTCATTGATTAGATTCAGATTTAATCAAACATTTATGTCTTTTTATGGCATTTTTATTTATTTTAAGGTCATAATTTTAATTCTAATTTTTACAATAAATATTATAAAGTTTTTTTGTGATCTTTTTGGATATTTGGTCATATGTGAAAGGCTTCAAAAGACTTTCCCAATAATTGAGCTTTATGCTCAATGCTGGGTATAATTTGTGGAAAAATGTTTTAATGGGTCATTTTCCTCTACTATAGATGTGTAAAATGATAATTTATTTCAGCTCCTTGAGGAAGATGTCCTGAATTCACAGATGATTTCTATTTTTTCAATAATATAGAGCTTTAATTTCCTCTTGTCAATCATCTTGTAGTACTTCACTCCAAGACATCCACAAAGCCTGAATTATCTGCATCTCTAGGGAGTCTATATTTCAACATGTTTGTATTGAGTTGGATCATTTTGTATTCATTGACCAATCTGATGGAAGCTAATTCAAACATTAGATTAATAATGAATTAATTGAGCCTGTAAGAATGGATTTCCATGCATCTGAATTTTCCTAAATTTGGATGAAATTTTTGATACATGGGAAGCTTTTTGTAAATATAATTGTGATTGAAATAGATTGAGGAATTTCAGTAAGCCTGTCTTTCCATCAATAGATCCACAATCAAATTTGAAATAATTTGTAATTAAGACACTTTGGACCAGGGAGGGGCCCTTTTGAGATGCATGTTTGACTTTTGAATGGCCTCAAGCAGCTCAATAGTTCCTTTGGTAGATAATATTCCCTGAAACCTGTGTGTATTTGTCTTTTTTGTTTGGTATTGTTTCACAATCTTTCTACAATTTTGGTTTTCATTTGAAGAGGAATGTGGGAACTCCCCATGTGTCAGCCTGTGACTCAAAACCAGAGCACAAGCATGACAGCCAAAATACCATAAACCAATGGTATAGCCAAAATACCACCAAAACATGGAGCTGAGCCAAATTAGCTCAAAAGGTATCAGAAGAAAGAGGAAACTCACCTCTTTCTGAAAATATAAGTCCCATCACCATAGGACAAGAAATAACAAAGTTATTCCTGCCCAAAGTTATTGCTGAGCATAAACCTTAATTTTCACCTCTCATCTAAACTCTAGAAGGAGAGGCTTAACCCCATCAAATGGGTATTCAAAATGAAGCTCTAAGCCAGGGCTATCCAATGGTACCAGCCAAACTGAGCTAGCACCAGTATTGCTTGAGTTATGGTCAAATTCAGATCAAATAAGGGTGAACAAAACATTCACCTCTCATCTAACTTTTACAGTTTTAGTGTGAGATACGTAAAGTGGGGTCTTGTTGGAAAGAGCACAATCAGGGCTATCTGATGGTGCCATCCATTTCCTCACAACTCAACTACAACAGAAGGTATTGGCCAAACAAGCTGAATACAGCTTTTGACCAGACCACGCCAATGTACAAAAATACTTGTACATGGGATAACTTTGTCATATTTAATGATAGCCATGTCAAGTTGGGTACCATTGTGTAGAGCTCATACAGAGCTATTCAATGAACCAACATTGAGCTTGATATCTCAAAAACCGACAGAGCTATGACCATTTTAAGGTCAAAATCCCACCTGCTGTCAGATACAGCCTTACCATGGGATAATATCCCATAACCATGAATATGAAGTGTCAAATAGACGAAGAAGCATGTTTTTACTTCAATACCTCATATGTCAGTCAATACTGGGGTCCCATACAGTTTCTGTACAGCATTCTACGCGGCATACACGTCAGAATCAGGCTGTGAGGTCCCCAGATGAAAATTTTCACCCTGTATTGGTGAAAACTGCCCAGATGTGGTTTCAAAACCACATCTGAGCCCAATACAGGGTATACAGGCTGTTTTCAAACCACAAGCCTGTCATAGAGAGTGAAAAATCTTCACTTCCTCTATGTGGAAAGGTCTAGCAGCCTTTCCACCTCAATTTTAGGATAAAAAGAGGGCTTTTCACAGCCAAAAGCCTTTCCTCATCCTGCTCTTGAATAACCTACGTAGTAAACTGTCAAAAACAGTTTTACTCTTGGTTCAATAATCAGGTATAATTATAATCTTTAATTATTGTAGACTTTATTATTGTAATCCAACAGATAAAGCCTGCACCCAGGGTTCTCAATAGCACTCACCACCACTATTTCTCAATAGTAGAACCCTTTTATCTCATTATAAACCTTTATAAACCTTTTTTAAATCATTTTTTGCCATGTCACATACACAGTTAAAGTTGTAATTAGCCTAGGTATACCTTTATCATAGTATATCCTGACATTTTGGGGGCCTGGCCGTGTTTTTGACTTTTTTTGGACCTTACAAGTAAGTCTTTTCTCTGTTTTATGACTTATTAACCATTGTTTTATCCTTTGTAGGCGTAATTTCTATTTAAAAATATATATTTTATATATTTTTTACCTTTTTTTATACATACTCATATTATAAGAGTATTTTTTACGTGGTTAACACCCACAGTAACTTATTATTTTTGGCGTGTTTTGCATATAAAAACACATAAGCCACTAATAAAGTCCTGTATTCTTGACTGAATAAGGACACCTCTGACTGAAAAACCATCAGTTGAGGCGTGGTCAAGTGTATTGTTAATTCAATAACACTTGTATACAAACCACGTTTTACAGAATACACTTGCAAACCACAAGTGTATCTGAGGGATACTGACACAAAAACAGTGTGACAGGACACCATAAGCTTTATTTTTTGACGTGAAATTGTTAATTCAATTACAATGTCATTATACAAGGGCATACTGTAATAATATACAAGCCCAGAGGCCATTCTTAGACATGCAAAACCAGCCTTTTAAGAAGTCTTAACTGACATAAGCCCTTTTTTTCCTATTTTGATTCAGTGGAAGAAAACTACATCCCACTTGAAACCCTGTCACAGGCCAACACACCAGTGACGCCCTCAGAACCAGAGGGCAGCAAGGGTAAAGGAAAAAGGCTTAGTGAAGGCCTCATTACAGCCAAGAAGTGGACACCAATAGCCACTCAGAGGAGTAGAAAACCACGAAACTCTGCTTCAATACAAGGTAAACCAACCTTAACCACTTGTACAGGGAAGATTACAATTATTAACCCAGTTGTAACCTCCAAAGGCAAACTGCCCAAATCAGCAGATGACAAATTTGTACAAGGCACAGTCAAAGGTAAATACCCTAAGAACATAAAGTTTTTGACTGCTTGCAAACACTGATATGTCCCCTGCATACCTCAGAGACCTTGGCTTCCAAAGGAACCAGCCAGAGGATAGAGCAGGAATGTCTAGAACCAGAAGACCTGAAACTAGACACATTGGACACAGTGGTGGATGGCAAAACAATGAGGGAGATAATATCAACCTTGCCATTCACACTCCAATTCAACAGAAACCTCAAACCAGAGGACTGGAAGGATATGGATCAAGTTCTTCAAATCCACCAACTCCTCAAAGATTTGTTTCAATGGAGCATGGACAACAAGAGGTTCAACCTAGCAACTCACTGGGCAGAACTGGGATCAAGTTGCCAGAAGATCTGTCTCAAAGAGATAGACTTCAAGGAGCTTATTGTAATCACCAAGGGTTGGAACCCTACCAGGCAGCACAGACTCCTGGAGGCAAGGGCACAGAGGATAAGGGAGAATCACGCCACTATCCTAGCTATAGAAGAACAGTTGACCCAGACAGGGCCTACTCAGATTCCTTCAGGTTCACAAGGAGCAGGCCAAATCAACTCTCCAGTGGCTTCAAACCATTCAGACACCAGCAGATCAGTGGACAAGAGTCACCATTCTTCACAATTCCAGGAAGTTTCCAGGAGAAGACAAGGCAACAAGTGGAAGAACAAAGCCTCCTTCAACCAGAGGAGGAAAGAGTCAGACCCCATGATCCAGAAGCTGTTAGATTTGGTAAAAGAAGTACACAAGAGCCAGAAGTAGTTGTAAACCACTCTAGAATGAGTAGTCCTAGTAATAGAAACACTACCCCCACTCAGACTGAAAATAACATTATCACATCTGAGAGCAACATCAACAGTGACACACTGTGGTTGCAAATGTCCCAATATGCTGAGCAATCTGCAAAGCAGGCTGCAGCATTTGCAGCTGCCCAAGAGAGGATGAGAAAAACTCAAGCCTCATTGGAGCAGATAGTTAAAAACCTTCAGGAAGGATATGCTCAACTGAGCAAAGCTTCTGAAGAAACCAACAAGAGACTGAATCAAGTCTCTGAATAACAACACCATAGCAGCAGGGACAGGGAGTGTCTGAACCAAGACATCAACAAATTGTTTGATGCCTACGATAGCTTAAAGCCCCAACCACAAGGCCAAGCTATGGAGAATCCATATCAACCAGATGACATCACACCAGATGCCATGTTGTTGAATAAGGCAAGATCTCCATCACAATACCAAGATGGAGATGGCATGTCTTATTCAGAGAAGGAAGCCTTGAAACAGCTTCCTGAGGCCTCAAACTGGCCCAAATTCTCTGGATCAGGAGAATATGATCATATGGAACTCATAGATTATATTGATGGACTCTTCATTGATGTACCAAGCATACCAGATTACTGGATTACTGCTAGACTGAATACTGCATTTAAAGGTCATGCAAGTATATGGTACACTGAAATGAAAGAAATCCATGGCAGAAGAAATTGGCCATGGTGGAAGAGTCAAATAATCCAAAAGTACAGTAATGGAACTTGGATATGGCAAAAGACCATGTCATTTGAAAATGACAAATACTCTGTGGACAAAGATCCATATGAGTGGTGTCTTAGACAGTCTAAAAGACTTAACGCCATTGATCCTCAAATGAACATTCAAATGAGGAATCATAAACTTTTGACACAACTGCCAGGAGAACTAGAGCATGCAGTAAAGTGCAGATGCAACCAAAATTGCACTCTAGATGATATAGCCAATACCTTACAAGACATAACAAAAAGGACTAATATAGGGAAATTCACCCCATATAGAAGCAATAGTTTCAAAGAGAAACAACCTGTCAGGGTAGAGTTTAAAGACAAACCCAGAGAAAGAGTGACAGAAGTGGCAAAGAAGAAGAATTCTTGTCACAATTGTGGTTCAACAGACCACTATGCCAACAACTGTCCAAAAGCAAAGAAGAAAGTCTATGCTATAGAAAAAGTCCCTGAAGAAGAACCTTCAACAGAGGATTCTGAATCAGACTCTATGGGAGATGCCATAAGAGAACTATCTGATGATGATCAAGACCCAAGAGAGGAACTTCTAGTGGAATACCAAGAGGAAACCCCATTGGAAATCCAGGATATACAGTTGGAAGCAGGCAGGCCACAGGATACTGCCAACAAGAACTTGTGCAAACACACACAAGATGCACAAACATTCCTGGTTACACCAACCAAAGGAATGGCATATATACATGGATCAGCCACAGAAATGACTGTATGTATTGACAATGCTCAGCACCCACTGATCATTGACAGTGGAGCACACTGCTCCATAGTGGCCAGAAATTATCTGGATAACCACTTCCCAAACTGGGAAAAAGAACTCTTGCCCACCAGGGCAAAGAACTTTAAGAGTGCATCTTGAAAGATGACCTCTATTGGGACAATTATCAAAGAGATAATTATACCCCACAGAAAAGGTAATATCAGACTCAACCCAGAGTTTTTAGTGCTTGAAGATGCCCACATCCAAGGGTTTCTACTGGGAACAGATTACCAGAGGATGTATGGCATAGATATTTACAACAGTAAAAATAGGCATATTACCATTGGTACTAACAAGGAAAAGAAATTTTCTCTTGATATATACCAGATATCTTCTCAGGACCCACTGGAAGAACTTCTGAAAGAATTCAGAGAGGGACAGTTTAGCACTACCCTCACCAGTAAACAAAAGCTAAGTTTACTGAAGATGCTGAGGAAGAATAGACCTATAGAACTATATCTGGATGTAGAAAGGCCTTATCCACCCATGTTAAGGAGACCTCCTTACCCAGCAAGTCTGGAGACCAGGAAAGAGATTGAGAAACATATCAATGAACTCCTGGACATGGATGTCATTAGGAAGATTGGACATAATGAAATAGTGGAAATCACCACTCTTGTCCTAATCACCTGGCATGATGGCAAGTCTAGATTGTGTGGAGATTTCAGAGCCCTGAATAACTACACAAAAGCAGACAGGTACCCTATACCAAGGATACCTCATGCCTTGGATAAGCTAGCCAAAGCCAAATACATAACCAAGATTGATTGTATGAAAGGCTTCCACCAAAATGGAGTTAAACAAAACTCCATGAAATTACTCAGAATAATATGCCATATGGGCATATATGAGTACACCAGGATGCCATTTGGCATCAAGAATGCACCAGCCCACTTCCAAAGGATGATGGACACCATATTTCAAGAAGAAATAATGGAAGGCTAGATGGTAGTGTATATTGATGATATCATTATATACTCAGAGATATGGGAAGACCATGTACAATACATAGACAGAGTGCTAAGTAAATGTACACCCATCAATCTGAAAATTTCACTTAAAAAGTGTAATTTTGGCCAACAAGAGCTACTAGCTCTAGGACACAAAGTCTCAGGCCTTAGTCTGTCAATTGACCAGAACAAAGTAGCAGCAGTACTGCAAAAGCCAGTACCAAAGAACATCAAAGAGATGCAATCTTTCCTTGGATTTGCTAGCTACTATAGAAACCACATCAAAAGCTTTGCTCACATAACTAGTAGTTTATACAAGTTATGCTCAAAGGATGTAGTTTTTGAAATAACCAAGGAAAGGAGGGATGCATATGAGAGGATCAAATATGAACTCACAAATGCACCTGTGCTCATCTTGCCTGACTTTGAACTACCATTCAAGTTATATATAGATGCAGCATGCAGCCAAGGCTTGGGAGCAGCCCTTCACCAAAGACAAATTGTGGATGGTGAACCAAGAGAAGGTGTAATATGTTACATCTCCAGGCAGCTGAAAGATTCAGAAGCCAGGTATGGGGCCACCCAGACAGAATGTCTATGTCTAGTCTGGGCTCTAGAAAAACTCCATTATTATTTGGAGGGTGCAGTCTTTGAAGTCTACACAGACTGCACAGCCTTGAAGTCTTTACTAAACATGAAGACTACTAATAGACACATGCTGAGATGGCAAATAGCCATCCAGGAGTATAGAGGGAACATGACCATCATATACAAAGAAGGTAAAATCCATACCAATGCAGATGGCCTTAGCAGATGGCCACTGGACAATGTCAAAAGCAATCCAGCTTATGACCCTGAAGTTGCTGCAAAAATTCCTATCCATTTTATGGAAATAAATAGGAAGAAGAACTTCAGATTTTCTGAATGGGCACCAGGGAGTGGTACCCTTGACAGTGGAAACACTGATTCAGAAGGGACAGAAACTCCCATACTGGGAATAAGTTCCTCAGCACTGCACAATGAATTTTTCAATGCAGTGCTGAAATCATATGCTAAACACAAACAGTGTATCATACTACTCCAACTCCTTCAACAAAAATACAGGAGCCCAGAACTGGAAACCCAGCTGGAGGAACCCTGGTTGAGGGCCTATAAGGACAATAAATTCTTCCTTATAGATGGCCTGATTTATCACAGAGATAAGCACACCAGTGCACTCACAGTGATAGACAGAGACCACATCTCTTTAATCCTGCAGGAATGCCATGACTGCCCCTACATGGGACACATGAGTGAAGACAGGACTAAAGAGAGGGTAGCAAGCACCGCTTGGTGGCCCAAGTGGGAGCAAGAGTTGAGTGAATACATCAACACTTGTGAAAGATGGCAAAAGGCAAATAGAAAGCATGGGAAGAAATATGGGTTGCTTCAACACATAGAAGAACCCAAACACCCATGGGAAACCATCAACATGGACTGGGTCACAGGACTTGTCCCAGGAGGCAAAGAAAACTACCATGCCTGCTTAATCATAGTTGATAGGTTCAGCAAGAGCATGAGATGTCTACCATTCCATAAAGAGGACACAGCCATGGACACTGCTCTGTTATTTTGGAATAACCTCATATCCACCTGTGGAGTCCCTAAGATCATAATTAGTGACAGGGACCCAAAATTCACATCTGAGGTTTGGACCAATTTATATGACATGCTTGGCACCAAGCTTGCTTTTTCCACAGCTTACCATCCACAAACAGATGGCCTAGCTGAGAGGATGATCCAAACAATGGAGGACATCCTCAGGAGGTTTTGTGCCTCTGGCATGGAATACAAGGACCATGAGGGATATACCCATGATTGGGTCACCCTCTTACCAGCAGTCCAACTGGCTTATAATACAAGCCAGCACTCTACCACAGGAAAAACACCTGCACTGGTAGAGAAAGGGTGGAATCCCCTTTTACCTGTGGATCACTTGAAGAAAAATCTTCTGACCATCCACCCCACAGCCAAAGACTTCCATGATATGTGGAAGAAAGCCTGTGATACTGCTGCCAAATGCATAGCTGAGGCTAAAGAGTATAATAAGCAGAGGTGGGACAAATCACATATGGAACCTGACTGCAAGGAAGGGGACCAGGTGTTAGTGTCTACACTAAACTTTAACAATCTCAAAGGACCCAAGAAAATGAGAGACTGATTTGTAGGGCCCTTCACTATCATTAAGTTGATAGGGAAGAATGCAGTAGAGGTCAAGCTCACTGAGGAGTTTTCCAGGAAACACCCAGTCTTTCCAGTTGTCAGGATGATACTATGATAAAGGTATAACTAGGCTAATTACAGCTTTAACTGTGTATGTGACACGGCAAAAATGATTAAAAAAGATTTATAAAGGTTTTATAATAAAATAAAATGGTTCTACTATTGAGAAATAGTGGTGGTGAGCGCTATTGAGAACCCTGGGTGCAGGCTTTATCTGTTGGATTACAATAATAAAGTCTACAATAATTAAAGATTATAATTATACCTGATTATTTAACCAAGAGTAAAACTGTTTTTGACAGTTTACTACGTAGGTTATTCAAGAGCAGGATGAGGAAAGGTTTTTGGCTGTGAAAAGCCCTCCTTTTATCCTGAAATTGAGGTGGAAAGGCTGCTAGACCTTTCCACGTAGCGGAAGTGAAGATTTTTCACTCTCTATGACAGGCTTGTGGTTTGAAAACAGCCTGTATACCCTGTATTGGGCTCAGATGTGGTTTTGAAACCACATCTGGGCAGTTTTCACCAATACAGGGTGAAAATTTTCATCTGGGGACCTCACAGCCTGATTCTGACGTGTATGACGCGTAGAATGCTGTACAGAAACTGTATGGGACCCCAGTATTGACTGACATATGAGGTATTGAAGTAAAAACATGCTTCTTCATCTATTTGACACACACCTCATATTCATGGTTATGGGATATTATCCCATGGTAAGGCTGTATCTGACAGCAGGTGGGATTTTGACCTTAAAATGGTCATAACTCTGTCAGTTTTTGAGATATCAAGCTCAAGGTTGCTTCATTGAATAGCTCTGTATGAGCTCTACACAATTGTACCCAATTTGACATGGTTATCATTAAATATGACAAAGGTATCCCATGTACAAGTATTTTTGTACATTGGCGTGGTCTGGTCAAAAGCTGTATTAAGCTTGTTTGGCCAATAACTTCTGTTGTAGTTGAGTTATGAGGAAATGGATGGCACCATCAGATAGCCCTTATTGTGCTCTTTCCAAAAAGACCCCACTTCAGGTATCTCACACTAAAACTGTAAATGTTAGATGAGAGGTGAATGTTTTGTTCACCCTTATTTGGTCTGAATTTGACCATAACTCAAGTAATACTGGTGCTAGCTCAGTTTGGCTGGTACCATTGGATAGCCCTGGCTTAGTGTGAGCCTTAGAGGTAATTTCATATACCCAAAAGACCACAAATATAAAAAATAACATATTAATATAAATAAAATAAATTTATTTATATTATTAAAATAAAAATAAAAAATATAAATATAAAATTATATTAAAAATAAAAAATTAATTATAATTTAAAAATAAAATTACTTTAAATTTTGTAAATATAAAATTACATTTATACTTGAAAAATTTAAGTAAAAATGAAATTTTAACAAAATTGTGAAAAAATAAATAAATTTGGAAAAAAGTTAAATAAAATTTATTATAACTTTTTATCCAATAAATAAACATATAAATTTTATTTCACCATTGGATTCCTCATAAAAAATCAGGTGGGGTCACCTCTGAGTGAAATTTTTGTAACTCAACTCTAAATAAGCTTAAATTAAGTTTTTAGTATTTTCAATACAAAAGTTGAATATCCTCAAAACCTTAATTTAATTCACACCACATGTGGTGTTAACCATCAATTTTTGTGTTAAAATTGAGGTGTTGTGTTTAGTTTAGAAGTTATGAGGAATTAAAGTATTTTCAATTGAATTCAATTGAAATGTCAAAATGTGCGCATGTATTACATAAGTGAACTTTGATTTACATATGAGGTGTCAATTATTACTGTATTGTACTGTACAATTGAATTGAATTACATGTGTAAATTATAAGTATAATACATGATGAGGAATTAAAGGAAAAATAAATTGGAAAGATTAAATTTGGGGGGGAAAAGGAACTCCAGCTCTAAGGGGGAGCTAGACCCCCAAAATCCTTTCTGACAGGCGTGGGATGTCAAAATTCACGCAAAAGTTCATCACTTTTGGCCTGGAATTGAGTTACAGGGTCTGTGGACTCAATTGATGATGAGGTTTTGATACCAACTGGGGTAGTTTTAGCTGTTGCCAAGAAGGTAAAACTACCCTTAAGATAAAACAATCATAATAAAAACAGTTTTAACTGGTTTCTACGCCTCTGACACACATTCTGACGTGTTTTGAAGGCTCTAGGCCTGGTATTGCTATAGTAATGGCTGATTTAAGGGTCTAAAATGGCTAAAAATGGCTAAAAATGGCTTAAACCAGCCCTTTTTGGTCTAAACCAGGGTTCAATGATGCCATAATTGGCTTTTCTGTTGTCAGACTGTTTTTCACGACTGACAAGAGTAAATTTTACTTTTGGAGTAAGAGAATTGATAGCTATAAAAGAATGTCTTCTTTGCCCCACTTTTCTCTTCATGTTAGAATCTTTTCCTTTTATTAATTAGTTTAAAACTGTTAAACCAATCAATCAAAGATTCCAACCACCACTTTTAAATCATTTTTAATCCTTTTAACCACGTGAAAAAATCATTATAATCATTGTTTGTAACTCTTATAATCATTTTTACCCCTGAACCACCCCAAAAGTGAATCAAAGCATCTTTCATCACTGTAAACTTTGTCACTTTGTTTCCAAATTCACTCTGGTCACTTTTGGGCGTGTTTTCTCTTTAATATTCTTTTTAAAGACTTTGTTCTTTAATTAATTGCTTGCAGTTCTTTGCTCAATTAATTCCAATTGAAATTGCTCTTGAAGAAATTTCTTTTGTAGCCTTAAAATATCTCTTGTAGAGTATTTTTTGGATAAATTTTTATTGTTGGTAAAACAATAAATTTTTATAATATTATTGTTTTATACTAATAAAGTTATAAACAATAAAATTGGCGTGTTTTCTCTTAAAAATAATATTTCATACTATTTTTAACTGAATTTTACCTTATACAAATTTTGAGGACAGGAAAAGTACTTGATTTTTAATCAAAGTTTCATATCCACACCTTACATTTGGGGGCCCAGCCGTGATATTTTACCTGTGACATATTTTTTTACTCTTTTTAAATCTTTTTTCTTATATTGAAAAATTTAAAAACATATAAAAAATACTTATAATCCAAAAAAATCCTTAAAAAATAATTTTTTTCATATTATAAGTGAGGCTTATATTTTTATTTCTTTTTTGAAATAACCTTTTTTTACTTAATTAATTGGCTTTTTCATTAATTTTAGTGTCTGACAACGTGGTAAGACAAGAAAACATTGAAACAGCCTCAACAGTAACCAGCATTATCCCTGCCAGTACTGTTAATTCTGATCATAATAGTACTGTTATTGTGACTCAAAATAATCAACCTGAACCAATATCTTCTGAATTAATTAACTTGGATATAAGTAATACACTTCAGAAAGCCAAAAATTTGGCCAATAGTAAGTTTTTGACGTAAAAATACTATTTTAAGCCTTTTTTAACCATAATTATGCCTTTAACCAGGTCAGGAGCCAGCTACAACCCCTCAAGCAGCTCCCAAAAAGGTAATAGACGTGATTATGGCAGAGGCCAACCAGGTACAGAAGGAAAAGGGTCAGTTGATGACTTCCAAACAACTAAAATGGGTCATTCTGAAGCTGATAATACCATTTTACCTTCAAAAAGAGCTGACACCGCCATAACAAGCCTCTGTGGACATATACAAAGCCAGCCACAGTGCATACAACAATGCACTCCAATTCAAGGAGTACCAGATCCTTGCAGACCTGTGGAAGAATTGCATGAATTCTTACCTGACAGTAAGAAAATTCTTGGGCCATCCCAACACTTGCAAATTGCTCAATGGATGGCATCCATTGATGGAGAAGAAAAACATGATGCTTTTGACACTAGAATGGAGGAAAAACAACCCTCCACCAGCCAAACCAGTGCCAAAAACAGCCCCAGTGGCCAGCAGCAGCAATTCCAACGTGAAAAAGCAGCCACAAACTCCAAACAAGGGCAAAGGGAAGGCACCAGCCCCAAAACCTTACAGCCAGGGCTACAGAATCCCAAAGATTCAGCAGGATGCCATGGAAAATGTATTTCAGATGGCCAGAACCATGATGGAATTACAGAAGAAGGAGGAAGCCAGATTAAGGTTCCAGAAATGAGTTCTGACATATTTGATTCCATCCCAGAGTTGTATAATGCTATAAATGACGTGAAAAAACATCTTTCTGATAAAAATGACACCATTTGTAACAACATTAAAACAAACAACCTGAGTCTGTGCCAAATTAATGAAACACTTATGTGTTTTGAAAAAGTTTTGAGAACAATTAAAAATTCCAATAATGATAATTCTTCTAACAATAAAATAAATGAACAATCTGCCATTATTAAAGAATTAACAGATAAATATTCTAAATTCAATATTGATGACATAATTGAAACAAGAATTAAACAAGCCATAAATATTATCAAGACAGATAACAAGAAAGTCCTTGATGACATTTCAAATTCATTTACTGAAGTAAAGACATATACCATTGCCTTGAAAAAGTGTTTTGATGCTTCACAAGAAGAAGTATCAAAATTATCAATGAAATTGAATCAAGTCACTTCTGATAATACAAGACAGACAGAGTTATGGCAAGAACTTACACATAAAGAAGACATGTATAAAATTGAAGTAATAAATTTAATACAAAGCTTCCAACATGAATACAGAAATTCCCAAAGGTGTAGCAACAGTAAAATGAATGACATTGAACAATTACTGAACACCTTACCAAGAATGTCTACACCTCTAAATCAAAATGAGGGCACAAGAATTTCAAATCCACAATTATTGGATCCTGATAATTCACAATTAAAAAATGAATTATCCACTTCTTTTCATAACTTGGAACCATCAATGGGCCAAGCACTCTTGAAAGAAGTTCCAAAACTTAAAGAATGGCCTCACTTCAGTGGTGAAGGAGAGTATGACCATATGGAATTCATTAGAGGTATTGACATGATCAAAGAGGATTTTGAATTACCAGACAGATTGGTAACAGCCAGGTTTAACACCTTGTTTACCAGATCAGCTCACAGATGGTACATCAAAATAAGACAAGCACATGGACACCAGAGTTGGACTTGGTGGAAAACCCAAATCATCAACAAATGGGCAAATGATGCTTGGAGGTTTAAAGTTGAAACAGCCTTTGAATCTGCCAAATTTAATGCTGATAAAGACAAAGCTTTACCATGGTTTTGCCAACAAAAGGACAGATTAACAGCATTATATCCTGACATGTCAGAATTTATGATCCATAGAAAAATTCTGAGACAATGTGGAGGTGACTTAGAGCATGCTGTCAAAAGCAGGACTACTGAACAATCTTCAGCAGAGGATATTATCAATATACTAGAAGAAGTAACCACCAGAACCAAAATTGGTTCTAGTAGGGTGAATCTTAAAACAAGGTTTAATACACCTTGGAAAGATTCTGTGGACAAAAACCCCAAAGAAAATTCTAGTAATATTAAATATAAATCTGCAGATACAGTCAGAAAATGCCATATTTGCCAAAGCACCACCCATTTAGCCAATACATGTCCAAAAAGGGGGAAAATCAATGAAATTGACATTGAAAAAGAACCAGATGTTGAAAAAGAAGACATAATTGAAGACAATTCAGATGATAAGTCATCCATATTCTCTGAATCTTCAAAAGATATAGAAAATATCAATGCCACTTTTGACATCATGGAATCTTATTCCCACTTACCACAATTGAGCAATGGTCAAGTTGATTTATCAAAAGTTCAAGATGCACAACTTATGAAGACAAAACCAAACAGAGGAAAAGGTTATACAGCTGGTAACTCCTGTATAACAGAAGTGGTGATTGACAACAAACCCACCAAACTTTTGCTTGACCCAGGAGCCTTCTGCTCTTGTGTTGGAAAATCTTTTCTTAAGACTTGTGTACCAAATTTTGAAGACCAATTGTTACCAATTGATGGTATAAAATTCAACAGTGCAAGTAACCCAATGAAAGCATTAGGAATCTTTGAGACCAATGTCATATTCCCACACATAAATGGGAATTTAAGGATCACAGTTGAATTTGTTGTTATGGAAAATTGCTCTAGTACCCATTTTATATTGGGAAATGACTATTTAATCATGTATGGGATAGATTTACATAATAACAAAGACAGATACTTTACAATTGGAGACAATAAGCGCCAGAAATTTTCCTTTTTACCCTTTAAAAGACAAATTACAGTAAACAAAGTATCACCAGTCAACTTAGAGTTAGAGAAATTCAAGTCTGAACAGTTAAATGAGGCTGAAATAAGCCTTCATCTGACTGATAAGCAAGAAAATGAACTTTCTTCCCTTTTGTATGACCACAGAGGAGCATTTGCTACAGACAAAGAACCCCTGGGAGCAATTATTGGTCATGAAGTTGACATCATTCTTAACATTGGGAGACCTTATCCACCACTCTTAAGAAGACCTGCTTATCCAGCAAGTCCAAAATCAAGAGAAGCTCTAGAAATTCATATCAAAGAACTTCTAGACCTTGGTGTAATAAGAAAAGTAGGCCACAATGAGGAAGTAGAAATAACTACACCAGTCATAGTGGCGTGGCATAATGGAAAATCCAGAATGGTTGGGGACTTTAGAGCTCTGAACACTTACACTGTTCCAGACAGATACCCAATACCAAAAATCCAAATTGCCCTTACTCAAATATCTCAAGCAGTGTATATAACCACTATGGATGCCCTTAAAGGATTCCATCAAAATGTAGTAACACCAAGAGCAAGAAAATACTTGAGAATTATTGTTCATTGTGGAGTGTATGAATACTTAAGGATGCCCTTTGGTATCAAAAATGCACCTTCACACTTCCAAAGAATGATGAATGAAATCTTCCCTGAAGAACTCTCAGAGGGATGGTTAATCATTTACATTGATGACATTATTATCTGTTCAAAGACTTGGGAGGAGCACATGTACAGATTATCAAGAGTTTTGACAAAAATCCAATCAGTAAACATGAAAATCTCCTTGAAGAACTGTCATTTTGGATTTAAAGAACTTAAGGCACTAGGACATGTTGTATCTGGTTTGTCCCTTGGAATTGATAAAAACAAAGTTGCAGCAGTATTGTTAAAACCCATGCCTCAGAATAAGAAGGAAATTCAGTCATTCTTAGGTTTTGCAGGATATTACAGGCAACACATTAAAGACTTTGCATCCATAGGAAGACCACTTTATAAGTTGTGTGACAAAGACACAGTATTTGAGATGACTGTTGACAGAGTCAAAGCTTTTGAGTCTCTAAGAGAAGCATTGACCACTGCTCCACTCTTACTGATGCCAGACTTTAAATTGCCTTTCAAACTGTATATTGATGCATCAGGGGATGGACTAGGTGCTGCACTTCACTAAGTTCAGATCATAAATGACAAACCTGTAGAAGGACCAATATGTTTCATATCCAGGCAAATCAAACCAACTGAAGCCAGATATGGAGCAAGTCAAATGGAATGTCTATGCCTTGTCTGGGCCTTAGAGAAATTGAACTATTTCTTAGAGGGATGTGTTTTTGAAGTAATAACAGATTGTACAGCTGTGAAATCACTTTTGAACATGAAAACACCTAACAGACACATGCTCAGATGGCAAATAGCCATACAAGAATACAGAGGCAATATGACTATTGTTCATAAGGATGGGAATATTCATAAGAATGCAGATGGACTAAGCAGATGGCCATTACCAAATAACATTGATAATCCTGCTTATGTTCCAGAAGAAGCTTCACCACAAATTCCAATAGAAGGAATAAGTGTTACAGACTTGAACACCACCTTCTTTGAAGAAGTCAGAAATAGTTACACTCAAGATAAGAATTGTAGCATCTTATGCCAATTACTTAACAAAGACTGTAAAGACAACTCTCTAATACATGCCTTGGATGAAGTATGGAGAAAATCTTATAATGAAGGGAGATTTCACCTACTGGATGGTATAATTTACCACAGAACCAAGCACACATGTGTCATGACAGTTGTAGACAGGTCATTAGTCAATCTTGTACTGAAAGAATGCCATGATAGTCCCTTTTCAGGACATCTTTCTGAGGACAGAACAAGAGAGAAAGTAAAGACCTGCATATGGTGGCCAATGTGGCAAAAAGATGTTGCAGAATATTGCAAAACCTGTGACAGATGCCAAAAGGCAAATAAATCCACTGGCAAAAGACTTGGAAATATGATGAAAATCCAAGAACCAAACAGACCTTGGGAAATTGTCCATATGGATTGGGTAACTGGCCTACCACCAGGAGGTGACAGGAGCTATAATGCTTGCCTAGTAATTGTGGACAGATTCAGTAAAACTCCAATCTTTTTACCATGTCACAAAGATGATACAGCCATGGATACAGCTCTTCTGATATGGAATAGAGTAGTGTCATGGACTGGGATATTTACAAATATCATCAGTGATAGAGATCCCAAATTCACTTCAGCTCTATGGACAAATCTTCACCAATTATTTGGCACAAAACTGTCTTTCTCTACAGCCTACCACCCACAAACTGATGGTCTGGCTGAAAGAATGATCCAAACCTTAGAGGACATGGTGAGAAGATTTTGTGCATATGGCCTTGAATTCAAAGATTGTGATGGATTTACCCATGATTGGTGTACTCTGTTACCAGCACTGGAATTAGCATATAAAACATCAATCCATTCCAGTACCAATCAGACTCCTGCTATTCTAGAAAAAGGATGGAACCCCAAGTTACCCCAAGATTCCTTGAGGAAAGACTTAATTGAAATACATCCCACAGCTTCTAGCTTCAAAGGAATGCTAGACAAAGCTAGAAAGCATGCAGTGAGATGCATGGAGGACTCTTTTGCATATGCTAAAGACAAATGGGATAAATCTCATGCAACTCCAGATTTCAAAGTGGGGGACCTAGTTCTTGTATCCACCACTAACTTCAATAACATCAAAGGATGTAAAAAGTTAAAAGACTCCTTTGCAGGACCTTTTGTGATTAAGGCCCTCCATGGAGAAAATGCTGTCGAAGTAGAGTTATCTGAAGAACTTAGCAATAAGCACCCTACATTTCCAGTAAGCTTGATAAAGCCATACAAATCTAGTGATGCTGAGAAATTTCCCTTGAGGAATAAGATTCCCCAAGTTATACCTCCTATTGAGACATCTGGTACTAAGAAAATAACCAAAGTTCTTAAAGAAAGGAAATTAAGAACCAAGAAAGTAAGGGAATACCTTGTTAGGTACAGTGACCCAACTTGTGAAGATGAATGGTTAGAAGAGAAAGATATACCAGAAGCCACCAAACTCCTGAGGAGATTCAGACACACTAGAAACACCAATATTACAAAGTCATATTCTTTTTTAGGGGGAGGGAATGTGAGCCTTAGAGGTAATTTCATATACCCAAAAGACCACAAATATAAAAAATAACATATTAATATAAATAAAATAAATTTATTTATATTATTAAAATAAAAATAAAAAATATAAATATAAAATTATATTAAAAATTAAAAATTAATTATAATTTAAAAATAAAATTACTTTAAATTTTGTAAATATAAAATTACATTTATACTTGAAAAATTTAAGTAAAAATGAAATTTTAACAAAATTGTGAAAAAATAAACAAATTTGGAAAAAAGTTAAATAAAATTTATTATAACTTTTTATCCAATAAATAAACATATAAATTTTATTTCACCATTGGATTCCTCATAAAAAATCAGGTGGGGTCACCTCTGAGTGAAATTTTTGTAACTCAACTCTAAATAAGCTTAAATTAAGTTTTTAGTATTTTCAATACAAAAGTTGAATATCCTCAAAACCTTGATTTAATTCACACCACATGTGGTGTTAACCATCAATTTTTGTGTTAAAATTGAGGTGTTGTGTTTAGTTTAGAAGTTATGAGGAATTAAAGTATTTTCAATTGAATTCAATTGAAATGTCAAAATGTGCGCGTGTATTACATAAGTGAACTTTGATTTACATATGAGGTGTCAATTATTACTGTATTGTACTGTACAATTGAATTGAATTACATGTGTAAATTATAAGTATAATACATGATGAGGAATTAAAGGAAAAATAAATTGGAAAGATTAAATTTGGGGGGGAAAAGGAACTCCAGCTCTAAGGGGGAGCTAGACCCCCAAAATCCTTGCTGACAGGCGTGGGATGTCAAAATTCACGCAAAAGTTCATCACTTTTGGCCTGGAATTGAGTTACAGGGTCTGTGGACTCAATTGATGATGAGGTTTTGATACCAACTGGGGTAGTTTTAGCTGTTGCCAAGAAGGTAAAACTACCCTTAAGATAAAACAATCATAATAAAAACAGTTTTAACTGGTTTCTACGCCTCTGACACACATTCTGACGTGTTTTGAAGGCTCTAGGCCTGGTATTGCTATAGTAATGGCTGATTTAAGGGTCTAAAATGGCTAAAAATGGCTAAAAATGGCTTAAACCAGCCCTTTTTGGTCTAAACCAGGGTTCAATGATGCCATAATTGGCTTTTCTGTTGTCAGACTGTTTTTCACGACTGACAAGAGTAAATTTTACTTTTGGAGTAAGAGAATTGATAGCTATAAAAGAATGTCTTCTTTGCCCCACTTTTCTCTTCATGTTAGAATCTTTTCCTTTTATTAATTAGTTTAAAACTGTTAAACCAATCAATCAAAGATTCCAACCACCACTTTTAAATCATTTTTAATCCTTTTAACCACGTGAAAAAATCATTATAATCATTGTTTGTAACTCTTATAATCATTTTTACCCCTGAACCACCCCAAAAGTGAATTAAAGCATCTTTCATCACTGTTAACTTTGTCACTTTGTTTCCAAATTCACTCTGGTCACTTTTGGGCGTGTTTTCTCTTTAATATTCTTTTTAAAGACTTTGTTCTTTAATGAATTGCTTGCAGTTCTTTGCTCAATTAATTCCAATTGAAATTGCTCTTGAAGAAATTTCTTTTGTAGCCTTAAAATATCTCTTGTAGAGTATTTTTTGGATAAATCTTTATTGTTGGTAAAACAATAAATTTTTATATTATTGTTTTATACTAATAAAGTTATAAACCATAAAATTGGCGTGTTTTCTCTTAAAAATAATATTTCATACTATTTTTAACTGAATTTTACCTTATACAAATTTTGAGGACAGGAAAAGTACTTGATTTTTAATCAAAGTTTCATATCCACACCTTACACTTAGGGCTTCATTTTGAGTACCCATTTGATGGGGTTAAGCCTCTCCTTCTAGATTTTAGATGAGAGGTGAAAATTAAGGTTTATGCTCAGCAATAACTTTGAGCAGGAATAACTTGGTTATTTCTTGTCCTATGGTGATGGGACTTATATTTTCAGGAAGAGGTGAGTTTCCTCTTTCTTTTGATACCTTTTGAGCTAATTTGGCTCAGCTCCATGTTTTGGTGGTATTTTGGCTATACCATTGGTTTATGGTATTTTGGCTGTCATGCTTGTGCTCTGGTTTTGAGTCACAGGCTGACATACCCTCCCTCTAAAAAAGGCTCATCATTGATGAGACTGTTCAGTCCTCCTAGAGGCTCTGAATCTCCTTGAATGGAGGTTCCCATCTGGTATGGCATCCTCTGCCAACCATTTGTCTTTGTCAGCTGTCTGGTTCTTGAATCTGACTAGATATTGTCTCTGATCCTTCCCATTAAGTCTGATTTTTCTGGCCCTGATTATTTTACTCACAGGTCCAGGAGAGTCTTCTACTTCCACTATTTCTGGTGGAGTGGTGTTCTTCTTCCTGGAGGGGAATTTATCCTCCTCTGTTTGGAAGTAGGGTTTGACCAGGCTCACTGGAAAGACTGGGTGTTTCCTAGAAAACTCCTCAGTGAGCTTGACCTCTACTGCATTCTTCCCTATCAACTTAATGATAGTGAAGGGCCCTACAAATGAGTCTCTCATTTTCTTGGGTCCTTTGAGATTGTTAAAGTTTAGTGTAGACACTAACACCTGGTCCCCTTCCTTGAAGTCAGGTTCCATATGTGATTTGTCCAACCTCTGCTTATTATACTCTTTGGCCTCAGCTATGCATTTGGCAGCAGTATCACAGGCTTTCTTCCACATATCATGGAAGTCTTTGGCTGTGGGGTGGATGGTCAGAAGATTTTTCTTTAAGTGATCCACAGGTAAAAGGGGATTCCACCCTTTCTCTACCAGTGCAGGTGTTTTTCCTGTGGTAGAGTGCTGGCTTGTATTATAAGCCAGTTGGACTGCTGGTAAGAGGGTGACCCAATCATGGGTATATCCCTCATGGTCCTTGTATTCCATGCCATAGGCACAGAACCTCCTGAGGATGTCCTCCATTGTTTGGATCATCCTCTCAGCTAGGCCATCTGTTTGTGGATGGTAAGCTGTGGAAAAAGCAAGCTTGGTGCCAAGCATGTCATATAAATTGGTCCAAAATTCAGATGTAAATTTTGGGCCCTGTCACTGATTATGATCTTAGGGACTCCACAGGTGGATATGATGTTATTCCAAAATAACAGAGCAGTGTCCATGGCTGTGTCCTCTTTATGGCATGGTAGACATCTCATGCTCTTGCTGAACCTATCAACTATGATTAAGCAGGCATGGTAGTTTTCTTTGCCTCCTGGGACAAGTCCTGTGACCCAGTCCATGTTGATGGTTTCCCATGGGTGTTTGGGTTCTTCTATGTGTTGAAGAAACCCATATTTCTTCCCATGCTTTCTATTTGCCTTTTGGCATCTTTCACAAGTGTTGATGTATCCACTCAACTCTTGCTCCCACTTGGGCCACCAAGCTGTGCTTGCTACCCTCTCTTTAGTCCTGTCTTCACTCATGTGTCCCATGTAGGGGCAGTCATGGCATTCCTGCAGGATTAAAGAGATGTGGTCTCTGTCTATCACTGTGAGTGCACTGGTGTGCTTATCTCTGTGATAAATCAGGCCATCTATAAGGAAGAATCTATTGTCCTTATAGGCCCTCAACCAGGGTTCCTCCAGCTGGGTTTCCAGTTCTGGGCTCCTGTATTTTTGTTGAAGGAGTTGGAGTAGTATGCTACACTGTTTGTGTTTAGCATAAGATTTCAGTACTGCATTGAAAAATTCATTGTGCAATTCTGAGGAACTTATTCCCAGTATGGGGGTTTCTGTCCCTTCTGAATCAGTGTTTCCACTGTCAAGGGTACCACTCCCTGGTGCCCATTCAGAGAATCTGAAGTTCTTCTTCCTATTTATTTCCATAAAATGGATAGGAATTTTTGCAGCAACTTCAGGGTCATAAGCTGGATTGCTTTTGACATTGTCCAGTGGCCATCTGCTAAGGCCATCTGCATTGGTATGGCTTTTACCTTCCTTGTATATGATGGTCATGTTCCCTCTATACTCCTGGATGGCTATTTGCCATCTCAGCATGTGTCTATTAGTAGTCTTCATGTTTAGTAAAGACTTCAAGGCTGTGCAGTCTGTGTAGACTTCAAAGACTGCACCCTCCAAATAATAATGGAGTTTTTCTAGAGCCCAGACTAGACATAGACATTCTGTCTGGGTGGCCCCATACCTGGCTTCTGAATCTTTCAGCTGCCTGGAGATGTAACATATTACACCTTCTCTTGGTTCACCATCCACAATTTGTCTTTGGTGAAGGGCTGCTCCCAAGCCTTGGCTGCATGCTGCATCTATATATAACTTGAATGGTAGTTCAAAGTCAGGCAAGATGAGCACAGGTGCATTTGTGAGTTCATATTTGATCCTCTCATATGCATCCCTCCTTTCCTTGGTTATTTCAAAAACTACATCCTTTGAGCATAACTTGTATAAACTACTAGTTATGTGAGCAAAGCTTTTGATGTGGTTTCTATAGTAGCTAGCGAATCCAAGGAAAGATTGCATCTCTTTGATGTTCTTTGGTACTGGCTTTTGCAGTACTGCTGCTACTTTGTTCTGGTCAATTGCCAGACTAAGGCCTGAGACTTTTTGTCCTAGAGCTAGTAGCTCTTGTTGGCCAAAATTACACTTTTTAAGTGAAATTTTCAGATTGATGGGTGTACATTTACTTAGCACTCTGTCTATGTATTGTACATGGTCTTCCCATGTCTCTGAGTATATAATGATATCATCAATATACACTACCATCTAGCCTTCCATTATTTCTTCTTGAAATATGGTGTCCATCATCCTTTGGAAGTGGGCTGGTGCATTCTTGATGCCAAATGGCATCGTGGTGTACTCATATATGCCCATATGGCATATTATTCTGAGTAATTTCATGGAGTTTTGTTTAACTCCATTTTGGTGGAAGCCTTTCATACAATCCATCTTGGTTATGTATTTGGCTTTGGCTAGCTTATCCAAGGCATGAGGTATCCTTGGTATAGGGTACCTGTCTGCTTTTGTGTAGTTATTCAGGGCTCTGAAATCTCCACACAATCTAGACTTGCCATCATGCCAGGTGATTAGGACAAGAGTGGTGATTTCCCCTATTTCATTATGTCCAATCTTCCTGATGACATCCATGTCCAGGAGTTCATTGATATGTTTCTCAATCTCTTTCCTGGTCTCCAGACTTGCGGGGTAAGGAGGTCTCCTTAACATGGGTGGATAAGGCCTTTCTACATCCAGATATAGTTCTATATCATGGCCTTTGATCTTGCCTAATGGTTCTTCACCAATGGCAAATGCTGGTCTATTCTTCCTCAGCATCTTCAGTAAACTTAGCTTTTGTTTACTGGTGAGGGTAGTGCTAAACTGTCCCTCTCTGAATTCTTTCAGAAGTTCTTCCAGTGGGTCCTGAGAAGATATCTGGTATATATCAAGAGAAAATTTCTTTTCCTTGTTAGTACCAATGGTAATATGCCTATTTTTACTGTTGTAAATATCTATGCCATACATCCTCTGGTAATCTGTTCCCAGTAGAAACCCTTGGATGTGGGCATCTTCAAGCACTACAAACTCTGGGTTGAGTCTGATATTACCTTTTCTGTGGGGTATAATTATCTCTTTGATAATTGTCCCAATAGAGGTCATCTTTCCAGATGCACTCTTAAAGTTCTTTGCCCTGGTGGGCAAGAGTTCTTTTTCCCAGTTTGGGAAGTGGTTATCCAGATAATTTCTGGCCACTATGGAGCAGTGTGCTCCACTGTCAATGATCAGTGGGTGCTGAGCATTGTCAACACATACAGTCATTTTTGTGGCTGTTCCATGTATATATGCCATTCCTTTGGTTGGTGTAACCAGGAATGTTTGTGCATCTTGTGTGTGTTTGCACAAGTTCTTGTTGGCAGTATCCTGTGGCATGCCTGCTTCCAACTGTCTATCCTGGATTTCCAATGGGGTTTCCTCTTGGTATTCCACTAGAAGTTCCTCTCTTGGGTCTTGATCATCATCAGATAGTTCTCTGATGGCATCTCCCATAGAGTCTGATTCAGAATCCTCTGTTGGAGGTTCTTCTTCAGGGACTTTTTCTATAGCATAGACTTTCTTCTTTGCTTTTGGACAGTTGTTGGCATAGTGGTCTGTTGAACCACAATTGTGACAAGAATTAATCTTCTTTGCCACTTCTGCCACTCTCTCTCTGGGTTTGTCTTTAAACTCTACCCTGAAAGGTTGTTTCTCTTTGAAACTATTGCTTGTATATGGGGTGAATTTCCCTATATTAGTCCTTTTCCTTATGTCTTGTAAGGTATTGGCTATATCATCTAGAGTGCAATTTTGGTTGCATCTGCACTTTACTGCATGCTCTAGTTCTCCTGGCAGTTGTGTCAAAAGTTTATGATTCCTCATTTGAATGTTCATTTGAGGATCAATGGCTGTAAGTCTTTTAGACTGTCTAAGACACCACTCATATGGATCTTTGTCCACAGAGTATTTGTCATTTTCAAATGACATGGTCTTTTGCCATATCCAAGTTCCATTACTGTACTTTTGGATTATTTGACTCTTCCACCATGGCCAATTTCTTCTGCCATGGATTTCTTTCATTTCAGTGTACCATATACTTGCATGACCTTTAAATGCAGTATTCAGTCTAGCAGTAATCCAGTAATCTGGTATGCTTGGTACATCAATGAAGAGTCCATCAATATAATCTATGAGTTCCATATGATCATATTCTCCTGATCCAGTGAATTTGGGCCAGTTTGAGGCCTCAGGAAGCTGTTTCAAGGCTTCCTTCTCTGAATAAGACATGCCATCTCCATCCTGGTGTTGTGATGGAGATCTTGCCTTATCCAACAACATGGCATCTGGTTTGATGTCATCTGGTTGATATGGATTCTCCATAGCTTGGCCTTGTGGTTGGGGCTTTAAGCTATGGTAGGCATCAAACAATTTGTTGATGTCTTGGTTCAGACACTCCCTGTCCCTGCTGCTATGGTGTTGTTCTTCAGAGACTTGATTTAGTCTCTTGTTGGTTTCTTCAGAGGCTTTGCTCAGTTGAGCATATCCTTCCTGAAGGTTTTTAACTATCTGCTCCAATGAGGCTTGAGTTTTTCTCATCCTCTCTTGGGCAGCTGCAAATTCTGCAGCCTGCTTTGCAGATTGCTCAGCATATTGGGACATTTGCAACCACAGTGTGTCACTGTTGATGTTGCTCTCAGATGTGATAATGTTAGTTTCAGTCTGAGTGGGGGTAATGTTTCTATTACTAGGACTACTGATTCCAGAGTGGTTTACAACTACTTCTGGTTCTTGTGTACTTCTTTTACCAAATCTAACAGCTTCTGGATCATGGGGTCTGACTCTTTCCTCCTCTGGTTGAAGGAGGCTTTGTTCTTCCACTTGTTGCCTTGTCTTCTCCTGGAAACTTCCTGGAATTGTGAAGAATGGTAACTCTTGGCCACTGATCTGCTGGTGTCTGAATGGTGTGAAGCCACTGGAGAGTTGATTTGGCCTGCTCCTTGTGAACCTGAAGGAATCTGAGTAGGCCCTGTCTGGGTCAACTGTTCTTCTATAGCTAGGATAGTGGCTTGATTCTCCCTTATCCTCTGTGCCCTTGCCTCCAGGAGTCTGTGCTGCCTGGTAGGGTTCCAACCCTTGGTGATTACCATAAGGTCCTTGAAGTCTATCTCTTTGAGACAGATCTTCTGGCAACTTGATCCCAGTTCTGCCCAGTGAGTTGCTAGGTTGAACCTCTTGTTGTCCATGCTCCATTGAAACAAATCTTTGAGGAGTTGGTGGATTTGAAGAACTTGATCCATATCCTTCCAGTCCTCTGGTTTGAGGTTTCTGTTGAATTGGAGTGTGAATGGCAAGGTTAAAATTATCTCCCTCATTGTTTTGCCATCCACCACTGTGTCCAATGTGTCTTCTTTCAGGTCTTCTGGTTCTAGACATTCCTGCTCTATCCTCTGGCTGGTTCCTTTGGAAGCCAAGGTCTCTGAGGTATGCAGGGGACATATCAGTGTTTGCAAGCAGTCAAAAACTTTATGTTCTTAGGGTATTTACCTTTGACTGTGCCTTGTACAAATTTGTTATCTGCTGATTTGGGCAGTTTGCCTTTGGAGGTTACAACTGGGTTAATAATTGTAATCTTCCCTGTACAAGTGGTTAAGGTTGGTTTACCTTGTATTGAAGCAGAGTTTCGTGGTTTTCTACTCCTCTGAGTGGCTATTTGTGTCCACTTCTTGGCTGTAATGAGGCCTTCACTAAGCCTTTTTCCTTTACCCTTGCTGCCCTCTGGTTCTGAGGGCGTCACTGGTGTGTTGGCCTGTGACAGGGTTTCAAGTGGGATGTAGTTTTCTTCCACTGAATCAAAATAGGAAAAAGAGGGCTTATGTCAGTTAAGACTTCTTAAAAGGCTGGTTTTGCATGTCTAAGAATGGCCTCTGGGCTTGTATATTATTACAGTATGCCCTTGTATAATGACAGTGTAATTGAATTAACAATTTGACGTCAAAAAATACAGCTTATGGTGTCCTGTCACACTGTTTGTGTGTCAGTATCCCTCAGATACACTTGTGGTTTGCAAGTGTATTCTGTAAAACGTGGTTTGTATACAAGTGTTATTGAATTAACAATACACTTGACCACGCCTCAACTGATGGTTTTTCAGTCAGAGGTTTCCTTATTCAGTCAAGAATACAGGACTTTATTAGTGGCTTATGTGTTTTTATATGCAAAACACGCCAAAAATAATAAGTTACTGTGGGTGTTAACCACGTAAAAAATACTCTTATAATATGAGTATGTATAAAAAAAGGTAAAAAATATATAAAATATATATTTTTAAATAGAAATTACGCCTAAAAAGGATAAAACAATGGTTAATAAGTCATAAAACAGAGAAAAGACTTACTTGTAAGGTCCAAAAAAAGTCAAAAACATGGCCAGGCCCCCAAAATGTCAGGATATACTATGATAAAGGTATAACTAGGCTAATTACAACTTTAACTGTGTATGTGACATGGCAGAAAATGATTTAAAAAAGGTTTATAAAGGCTTATAATGAGATAAAAGGGTTCTACTATTGAGAAATAGTGGTGGTGAGCACTATTGAGAACCCTGGGTGCAGGCTTTATCTGTTGGATTACAATAATAAAGTCTACAATAATTAAAGATTATAATTATACCTGATTATTTAACCAAGAGTAAAACTGTTTTTGACAGTTTACTACATAGGTTATTCAAGAGCAGGATGAGGAAAGGCTTTTGGCTGTGAAAAGCCCTCTTTTTATCCTAAAATTGAGGTGGAAAGGCTGCTAGACCTTTCCACGTAGAGGAAGTGAAGATTTTTCACTCTCTATGACAGGCTTGTGGTTTGCAAACAGCCTGTATACCCTGTATTGGGCTCAGATGTGGTTTTGAAACCACATCTGGGCAGTTTTCACCAATACAGGGTGAAAATTTTCATCTGGGGACCTCACAGCCTGATTCTGACGTGTATGACGCGTAGAATGCTGTACAGAAACTGTATGGGACCCCAGTATTGACTGACATATGAGGTATTGAAGTAAAAACATGCTTCTTTGTCTATTTGACACCTCATATTCATGGTTATGGGATATTATCCCATGGTAAGGCTGTATCTGACAGCAGGTGGGATTTTGACCTTAAAATGGTCATAGCTCTGTCAGGTTTTGAGATATCAAGCTCAAAGTTGGTTCATTGAATAGCTCTGTATGGGCTCTACACAATGGTACCCAACTTGACATGGTTATCATTAAATATGACAAAGTTATCCCATGTACAAGTATTTTTGTACATTGGCGTGGTCTGGTCAAAAGCTGTATTAAGCTTGTTTGGCCAATAACTTCTGTTGTAGTTGAGCTATGAGGAAATGGATGGCACCATCAGATATCCCTGATTGTGCTCTTTCCAAAAAGACCCCACTTCAGGTATCTCACACTAAAACTGTAAAAGTTAGATGAGAGGTGAATGTTTTGTTCACCCTTATTTGGTCTGAATTTCACCATAACTCAAGTAATACTGGTGCTAGCTCAGTTTGGCTGGTACCATTG
Source organism: Austropuccinia psidii (assembly GCA_023105745.1). Lineage (NCBI taxonomy): Eukaryota > Fungi > Basidiomycota > Pucciniomycetes > Pucciniales > Sphaerophragmiaceae > Austropuccinia > Austropuccinia psidii. Next base: position 33,979,388 of record JALGQZ010000003.1, on the reverse strand, counting down.
GATAGCCCTGGCTTAGAGCTTCATTTTGAGTACCCATTTGATGGGGTTAAGCCTCTCCTTCTAGATTTTAGATGAGAGGTGAAAATTAAGGTTTATGCTCAGCAAAAACTTTGAGCAGGAATAACGTTGTTATTTCTTGTCCTATGGTGATGGGACTTATATTTTCAGGAAGAGGTGAGTTTCCTCTTTCTTTTGATACCTTTTGAGCTAATTTGGCTCAGCTCCAGGTTTTGGTGGTATTTTGGCTATACCATTGGTTTATGGTATTTTGGCTGTCATGTTTGTGCTCTGGTTTTGAGTCACAGGCTGACACCAGTAAGCCTGGTCAAACCATACTTCCAAACAGATGAGGATAAATTCCCCTCCAGGAAGAAAAACATCACTCCACCAGAAATAGTGGAAGTAGAAGACTCTCCTGGACCTGTGAGTAAAATCATCAGGGCCAGAAAAATCAGACTCAATGGGAAGGATCAGAGACAATATCTAGTCAGATTCAAGAACCAGACAGCTGACAAAGACAAATGGTTGGCAGAAGATGCCATACCAGATGGGAACCTTCATCTAAGGAGATTCAGAGCCTCTAGGAGGACTGAACAGTCTCATCAATGATGAGCCTTTTTTAGAGGGAGGGTATGTCAGCCTGTGACTCAAAACCAGAGCACAAGCATGACAGCCAAAATACCATAAACCAATGCTATAGCCAAAATACCACCAAAACATGGAGCTGAGCCAAATTAGCTCAAAAGGTATCAGAAGAAAGAGGAAACTCACCTCTTTCTGAAAATATAAGTCCCATCACCATAGGACAAGAAATAACAAAGTTATTCCTGCCCAAAGTTATTGCTGAGCATAAACCTTAATTTTCACCTCTCATCTAAAATCTAGAAGGAGAGGCTTAACCCCATCAAATGGGTATTCAAAATGAAGCTCTAAGCCAGGGCTATCCAATGGTACCAGCCAAACTGAGCTAGCACCAGTATTACTTGAGTTATGGTCAAATTCAGATCAAATAAGGGTGAACAAAACATTCACTGCTCATCTAACTTTTACAGTTTTAGTGTGAGATACCTAAAGTGGGGTCTTTTTGGAAAGAGCACAATCAGGGCTATCTGATGGTGCCATTCATTTCCTCATAACTCAACTACAACAGAAGTTATTGGCCAAACAAGCTTAATACAGCTTTTGACCAGACCACGCCAATGTACAAAAATACTTGTACATGGGATAACTTTGTCATATTTAATGATAGCCATGTCAAGTTGGGTACCATTGTGTAGAGCCCATACAGAGCTATTCAATGAACCAACTTTGAGCTTGATATCTCAAAAACTGACAGAGCTATGACCATTTTAAGGTCAAAATCCCACCTGCTGTCAGATACAGCCTTACCATGGGATAATATCCCATAACCATGAATATGAGGTGTCAAATAGACAAAGAAGCATGTTTTTACTTCAATACCTCATATGTCAGTCAATACTGGGGTCCCATACAGTTTCTGTACCGCATTCTACGCGTCATACACGTCAGAATCAGGCTGTGAGGTCCCCAGATGAAAATTTTCACCCTGTATTGGTGAAAACTGCCCAGATGTGGTTTCAAAACCACATCTGAGCCCAATACAGGGTATACAGGCTGTTTGCAAACCACAAGCCTGTCATAGAGAGTGAAAAATCTTCACTTCCGCTACGTGGAAAGGTCTAGCAGCCTTTCCACCTCAATTTTAGGATAAAAAGAGGGCTTTTCACAGCCAAAAGCCTTTCCTCATCCTGCTCTTGAATAACCTATGTAGTAAACTGTCAAAAACAGTTTTACTCTTGGTTAAATAATCAGGTATAATTATAATCTTTACTTATTGTAGACTTTATTATTGTAATCCAACAGATAAAGCCTGCACCCAGGGTTCTCAATAGCGCTCACCACCACTATTTCTCAATAGTAGAACCCTTTTATCTCATTATAAACCTTTATAAACCTTTTTTAAATCATTTTCTGCCATGTCACATACACAGTTAAAGTTGTAATTAGCCTAGTTATACCTTTATCATAGTATATCCTGACACCATGTGTTAGATTAAAATTAGGTATTATATGGAGGGGGAAATAATATTTAACTTATTTTTCATTTATAATAACTTCTTTAATCAAGGGTGGAAAGGTCTAGTGCCTTTCTCTTATAAAAGATTGAGAAAATCTTCATTGGAGGTCACAAACTAGAAGGAATGAATAAGTGGCTCCAAAACTAAACAAGAGGAAATTAAAAATTCTTAGATCAGACTTACCCAATACATAATAATGAAAGTTGAAATAATTTAGTTTGGTTAATTTTTGAGGCTTCAGTGATATAATTGTCTGTTTGTTTTTTTTTGTAGTGAAATTTGGGTGAGTTGTTTCCTCTTGATGAGATAATATTTAGGAGATGGATAGTTTGAAATGATCTAAAAATGTGATGAGTGTTGCTAAGGTGAATTTTTTAAGCTTAAGTAAGAATATAATCAAAATATCTTTTAAGATTTCATAGTAATAAGATAAAATATAATGTGTTGTATTTAAAGGGTAAGATTATTTGATATTGGATGCTTAAAGGGGTAAGTTAGCTTAAAAGATTGGTAAATGTTTTTATCATAATTAGATAAAACAATTTTATTCATCAGTAATCCTAATTTTGAACACTGGTTAGATCTTAAATAGTATGATTCCACTGAGCTGAGATGCTAGGAAGTATTTGATACTATAATTCCGGTGATCTTGGGTTCCAGGAAAGGAAATTCACTTTAATTTTCTGGACTACCTCAGAAGTTTGGTATGACTTATTTCTCTCCTTAGGATATAATATGCATGAATCAAATAATGAAATTGTGGGGAGAATACCCCTATATATGTATCTTTCAGAATCCCAGGTGGCCTCCATTGGAAATTTCTTTTCCCACTTTAACTTATATTCACTTAATTATGAAGCTCTATTTTTGGTGAGTACTTTTCTGCATGTATGAGGTCATTTAAGGGTTATTTATAGCTTCTCTTCTGAACAGCCTCCCTTTTCTCACATTATTTCCTTTTGGTGAGCTGGTTATGGGATGATATTCTTTGATTTGCTTTGCATGCATGAGGTTATTTCACTTCTTTCTGGGAATTCTTCTTTTTCACAGACCCTTTTCTGAAAAATGCAATGATTTTGGTGAGGTCAGTATCACAGAATTACTTTGTATTTTCCTGTCAAATTTTATATTTTAGGATTGGTAGAAAAGGGGGTATAATTTATGTAAGCTCTATGGCTGTGTTTCTTATTTTTGAAACTTAGGATGAGGTTAGTTAATGTTTTCTTTCATTTGTGTATTTCTTGCTCTGCATGGTATGGTGTGAGTTTCTACTTTGTCACATGATACACATCCTCATGTGATTAATTTTCTTGCATAGGTTTGTGTGGATGTGTGAACAATTTTACTGAGATTTAAGGAGAATATTCCATACAGCTTGTTGTTTTAGACTACAAGGAGGTACTTGATGGTGTTGAAAAGGTATCTCACTTTATTATGTGCAAAAATAAGGTGTTCAATTTCATTTAATAAGGTTTTGTTTCTACAATCTGCTAAAATATTGGGCTTTTTTAATTTATGAGTGGTGTTACTGTGGATATACTGGGTTATGTGCATGGATGCACTGGAGTTTACTTTGAGAAACTAAAGTGGGTTAAAGCTTTGCATCATGTCACTTTCTCTGACTTGATTAATGTTTGCTGTTTAATTCATGAAGATGTCATTCTCCTTGTTCATGAGTCCAGTTGCTATGAGGTTTTAAAACTTCCTTGGGTGCTCAACTTACAGGGTACCTTGATTTTTGTGCTCATTTTTGTACATTAAACTTGACTTTTTACATATGCAGAATGAAATGAAAAAAATGAATTTTTTGACAAAAAGACTACATCTGTCAGCCTGTGAGTCAAAGCCAGAGCACAAGCATGACTACCAGAATACCATAAACCAATGGTAGAGCAAAATATCATCAAAACATAGATCTGAGACAAACAAGCTCAAAATTTATCAAAGGAAAGAGGAAACAAACCCCTATCCAAATATGCAAGTCCCATAATCATAGGACAAAGCATAACAAAGTTATTCAAGCTCAAAGCACTTGCTGACAATAAGCCTTAATTTTAACCTCTCATCTAAAATCCAGAGAGGAAAGCTGAACCCCAGCAAATGGGTATTCAAATTGAAGCTCTCAATCAGGGGTATCTAATGGTACAATCCAAATTGAGCTAGAGCCAAAAATGTAGAAGTTATGGTCGAAATAAGGTCAAATAAGGGTGAATAAAATATTCACCTCCATCCAGCTTCTACAGTTTTGGTGTGAGATACCCAAAGTGGGGTCTCTTGGAAAGAGCACAATCAGGAATATCTGATGGTTCCATCCATTTCCCCATATCTCATCTAGAACAAATGTTATGGGGAAAACAAGTTCCATACAGATTTTGAGATAATCATATATCTGGATAACTAAAATTGAACATGGCATAACTTTGCCATATTTAATGTTAGCCATAACCAATGAGGCACAATTGTGTAGATCCCATCCAGGGCTACAAACTGAACTAAATTTGAGCTCAATATCTTGAAAACTGAAAAAGCTGTAGCAGTTTTAAAGTCAAAGTCCCACATTTGGACTAATACAGCTTTACTGTGGGATAATATCCCATAAGTATGATTCTTAGGTGTCAAAAAGACAACTAAGCCTGTTAATACTTCAATACCTCATAGTTCTTTCAAATAAAGGGGTACATAGAGGTTCTGTACAGCTTCTGACGTGTCAGAAGCACCAGAACACACCTTCAAACTACGTTGGTGAAAAACTTCACCCTGTATAGGGTAAAAATGAGGACTTGTGGTTCTAAAACCACATTTCCACCCAATAGCAGTCTGTATTGAGTGTGTAGAACCACAAAATAGCCCACAGTAGTGAAAAATTTCCCTTTTTGGTCTGTGCAGAGGTAAACAACCTCCCACTACCCCAGAACAAGATAAAAGGAGGCCTTTCCTCACCAGAAGACCAATCCATCATCCTTTTCTCAATATTCTTACGTGGTATAGCTTATGGATGAATTGGTACCCTTAGAATTAAACAGGTATAATTATAATTGTAATTATTGTAGGGTTTATTATTTTAAACCAACAGGTAAACACTACACCCAGGGCTTTAAATAGCACTCACAATCACTAAATTCTTTTAGTATAGCCCTGTTAACCATCTCATCATTGATTAATAATCATTATTTTCGTGAAACACTCAGAGCTATGGATTTTATTATCATTTTTAAGCTATATCATAGAGTCACCTTGACATTTTGGTGGCCTGGCCTGGTTTTTTACCTATTTTAGACAAAATTCTAGCTTGTTTTCACTATTTTAGCTTATTTTAATGCCTTTTAGAGTTATTATAATTGTCTTATTGCTTATTTTCACTTTATTTAAGCCATAAGAAGCCGTGAAGGGGATTAATTTCGTGGTTTTTCTCTTCTGATTTTTTACTGAAAAATTTATTATTATCATTATTATTGATAATTTCAATAATAATACTTCATAATAAAATACAATCATATTTTATTATTGGTTTTTCATGATATATAAAAAGTATATATTGTTTGACTTTTTTTCAAGAAAAACTTTTATAATTCATTTTTTCACCCAAATTGGGGTGAAAAATTGATTATAATCATTATTATTGATAATTTCAATAATAATACTTCATCATAGAATAAAATTATATTTTATTATTGATCTTTTTTTCATAATATATACAAAGTATATGTTGTTTGAATTTTTCTTAAAGAAAAACTCTTATAATTTTACTTACATTATTATTGATAATTTCAATAATAATACTTCATAATAAAATATGCTCACATTTTATTATTGATTGTTTTTTCATAATATATACAAAGTATATATTGTTTGAATTTTCCTTCAATAAAAACTCTCATAAATCACTTTTTCACCAAAATTGGTTGTTATCATTGTTATTAATAATATCAATAATAACACTACAAAAAATATATAGTTATATTTTTTACTTTCACTAATTTTTTCATAATAATATATACAAAGTATATATCATTAGAGTTTTTTCTGGAGAAATACCATTATAATTCTTTTTTTTACCCAAATTGGTGTAAAATATTCAATTTTTACCATTATTATTGATAATTTCAATAATAATAACCATATAAAAAAATAGAAACTATATTTCTTTTTTTAAACTTATTTTAATAATATATACAAAGTGTATATCATTTTAGTTTTTCTCAAAGAAAATACTTTAAAATCATTTTCTTTTTCACCCAAATTGGTATGAAAAATTTATCATAGTCATTATTATTGATAATTTTAATAATAATACTTATCAAAAAACAAATATAATCCTATTTCTCTTAATTAATCCTTTAATATATACAAGGTATATATTTTTTGTATTTCTCTTCAAGTGAAACCCCCCCCCAATTGAGTTTTTCCATCCAAACTGGTGTTGAAAGTTCATCTGATAATTGTTGATATTTTCAATAATCATTTTTCCAAACTGACATATTGATTCCCAACCAAACAGGGATTTAATCAATTAGATAAAACTCTCACCTTACAAATCAGAAATGATACCACCTCATTTCAGAGACTTTGGTGTTCCAAGGGATTATTCCTTACAAAGAGAATCAACCATAAGCAGGAATAAAGGGCTGGAAAGAAGAGAAGTTTAAGTTTCTCAAAGTCATAAAACATGGAAAAATGAACCTTCCTACACCTTGCAAAATGGTTTCCAAAAGCAATCCTCCAGGAATGACTTGCATAGAACAGTTTATTCTAACCCATCAAATATTCAAAGAACTTCTCCAGTGGTGAATGGCAGACAGGGAATTAAACCCTGAGTTTCACTAGAAAGAACTTTTAGAAAGCTTTCAGAGGATTTCCCTCAAAGAGATATTCTTCAAAGGACTTATTATAGAAGAGAAATTGAACCAGAGATAACATACTCTGAATCTTTCAGGCTCATAAGGAGTGGTAACCCAACCAAACTCCCTAGTTGCTTCACACCACTCAGGCACCAGAAGATAAGTGACCAAGAGTCACCATACTTTCCAATCCCAGGTAGAATCCAGTAGAGGAAGAGGATCATAGGGAAAGAACAAGACTTCTTTCAACCAGAGGCAAAAGGAGTCAGATCCTATGATTCAAAAATTGCTGGACCTTCCAAAGGAAGTACAAAAAAACAACAAACAGTTGTAAATACTTCTAATGAAGTTAAAATCTCTAGAATAAGGAATCATATCTCCACTCATATTCAAAACAATGCTGTGACCCCTGAGAGTACCATAAGTAGTAATACCCTATGGTTACAATTTTACCAATTTGTAGAACAAACTCAAAAAGAGTTTGAAATACTCCATGAAAACATCTCAAGGTTACAAGAGGTTTATACCTTAAAGCCAAAAAGTATCAATACCCTTCAGGAGGACTATACTAAATCAAGTAAAGCCTCAGAAGAGAGCAAAAAAAGACTAAATCAAGTCTTGGAGGAGCAAAATTACTGCAAAAGGGATAGATAATACCTGGATCAAGATATTGAAAATGTTTTCAATGTCTACCAAAATGTAAAGCCCTGACTACAAGGAAATACTTTGGATAATCCATACCACCAGGAAGACATCAAACCAGATGTCTTGTTGGAGAATAAAGCAAGGTCTCAATCACAATACCAAGATGGAGATAACATGACTTATTCAGAGAAGGAAGAATTAAAACAGCTTCCAGAGGCCTCAGGCTGGCCCGAATTCTCTGGCATAGGAGAATATGATCATATGGAGCTCATTGGTTATATTGATGGACTCTGCATTGATGTGCCAAGAAGACTGGATTACTGGATTACTTCTAGATTAAATACAGAATTCAAAGGACATGCTAGTATTTGGTACACAGAAGTAAAAGAAATACATGGTGGAAGAGCAAAATAATCCAAAAGTTCAGTAATTATACATGGATATGGAAGAAACCCCTTTCCTTTGAAATGATAGATACACAGTGGACAAAGATCCATATGATTGGTGTCTGAGACAGTCAAAAAGGCTAATAGCCATTGAACCTCACATAACAACAGAAATGAAAAATCACAAACTGTTTTCCAAGCTACCAGGAGAGTTTGAGCATGCAGTAAAATGAAGATTCTTCAAAGAATACACCCTGGATGAAATATCAAATACCTTGCAATAATGGAGAATTAAAACATCTATTGGTAGATATGATACCCATAGTACTGGTGATAACAGGGAAAATCCAACCCTGGAAGCCAAAGAAATTTATGATTCAGAATCTGACCTCACATCAGGATTTTGCAAAAATGAATCACCCAATCACTATGCAGACAATTGCCCAAAAAAAGAGAAGAGATATTTGCAAGGGAGGAAGAGACAAGAAAAGACCAAGAAGGTTATTAATCTGACTGTGATGATGTGGAGAATGGCTATGGGGATGATTAATAAAGTGAAAAAAACCCCAATGAGGAATATTTGGTGTAATTTAAGAACCATGGAGCAAAGGAAATTGGTTCAGTCTACTTAAAAAGAGGGAAACCAATGACCAAACATCTGGATGGTTTGAAACATAAACCACCAGACAGGGAGGGTATGACCACAAGAATGTTATTGGCTCAAGGTCACATGAACCAAGCTAGTACCTCAGAGAAGGCAGGAAAGGCTCATCAATGATGAACCTTTTTTCAGAAGGAGGGTATGTCAGCCTGTGACTCAACACCAGAGCACAATCATGAATACCAGAATACCATAAACCAATGGTAGAGAAAAATACCACCAGAACATGGAGCTGAGAAAAAAGGCTCAAAACGTATTAAAAGAAAGAGGAAACTCACCTCTTTCCAAATATGAAAGTCCCATAATCATAGGACAAAGAATAACAAAGCTGTTTAAGCTCAAAGAACTTGCTAAGCATGAACCTTAATTTTCACCTCTCATGTAAAATCCAGAGAAGAAGGCTGAACCCCAGTAAATGGGTATTCAGATTGAAGCTCTCAATCAGGGCTACCCAATGCTACAAGCCAAATTGAGCTAGAACAAAAATATAGAATTTATGCCCAAAATGGGGTCAAATAAGGGTAAATAAAATATTCACCTCTCATTCCACTTCTACAGTCTTAGTGTGAGACACCCAAAGTGGGGTCTCTTTGGAAAGAGTACAATAAAGGCTATCTGATGTTCCCATCCATTTCTCCATATTGCATCTAGAACAAACATTATGGGGAAAACAAACTCCATAAAGATTTTGAGATAATCATATATATGGATAACTAAAATTGAACATGGCATAGCTTTGCCATATTTAATGTTAGCCATACCCAATGAGGTAAAATTGTGTAGATCCCATCCAGGGCTACACACATAACCAAATTTGAGCTCAATATCTTAAAAAATGACAAATTTGTAGCAGTTTTAACTTCAAAGTCCCACATTTGGACCAATACAGCTTTACTGTGGGATAATATCCCATAAGTATGATTATGAGGTGTCAAATAGACAAAGAAATTTGTTTCTACTTCAATAACTCATAGTTCTGTCAAATACAGGGTTCCATACAGGTTCTGTACTGCTTCTGACGCATCAGAAGCACCAGAACACACCTGTAAGCTCCATTGGTGAAGATTTTCACCCTATATAGGATAAAAATGACAGCTTTTGGTTCTAAAACCACATTCTCACCAAATACCAGTCTGTATTGAGTGTGTAGAACCACAAACCAGCCCACAGTAGTGAAATTCTTCACTCTGTGGTCATGTGCAGAGGTAAACAACCTCCCACTACCCCAGAGAAAGATAAAAGGAGGCCTTTCCTCACCAGAAGAGCAATCCATCATCCTTTTCTCAATATTCCTATGTGGTAGAGTTTCTGAAAGAAGTGGTGCCCTTAGAATTAAACAGGTATACTTATAATTGTAATTATTGTAGGGTTTATTACTGTAAAGCAACCGGTAAACACTTCACCTAGGGCCATCAATAGCACTCACCATCACTAAATTCTTTTAGTATATCCCTTTTAACCATCTCATAATTAATCAATCATCATTCTTCTCGTGTCAAACTCAGAGTTATAGCTTTTATTATCATTTTGAAGCTATATCACAGAGTCACCCTGACAACATCTTTGGGCTTTTTCAATGGGATTATGAATAGGCTTAAGCTTCTGAATTTAAGTTCCACATTCTGGTACAAGAAAAGAATGTAAGTCTACCTGTGTGTGGTATTCCTTGTGTTTTGGGATAGTATGATCTTGAGCCTGGTAAAAAAAGTATTGAATTCCCAGAAATCCAACATTTTGGGAAATAGCGGAGTATTATAGGTGTATTCAAGTTTATCAGATATTTTCAAGAATTCTAAGTATCAATAGACTCATTAGGGCTTGCCAAAAGAATCTAGTGTGGAGAATGTCTGTAGGAATTTCACCTAATGAAATGAAAAATGAAAATTCATATTCAAGTGTAATTAGCCCAATTTCTTTGAGGCACTCCCCTTTCAGAAAGTCTTGGGGGAATCTATATGTTCCCTAGAATACTTATCACACATTCATGAAATTATTATCAAGGTGAACCTCAAGAAATGGATCTTCTTGTGGGGTAATTCAAGGCAATTTTTGGGGAAGTCTGCATTTTTCCATGCTTCATTGAGTACAGATTTTGGCCAAACCTTGCATAAAATCTAAGATTTTATGTGCTATTTCAATTTTCTGGAAAATTCTTATACGTCTTGAGCACAAGAGTGCTCTCCATAAGCATTTTTGTGTTGGGAATACTGAAAGCAATTTTACCCAATACTGACACAAATTCCAGCTAATATCCAGTTTGATGTAACCCAATTTTCCCCAATACTGGAGATTCTTAGACCTTTCCTGGTAAATTTTGATATTCCAGAAAATGTGAATTGAAATTTGGGAACTACTTTTGTTGGATGAAATATGGAGGTATATTTGGGGTAATTTTTGATAAGTCTGTTTTGAAATCTAGAATTGTCCAAGATCCCTGAGTACCACAATTCTAGGATACATTTAAACTGAAACTAAACAGAAATTCTAAATAGAAGCACAAAATAAGCTGAAATTTCTGGCTTCAAAATATGGATAAGACTTCTCAGTAATAATGCATTCAACAAGTGCATTCATCACTTCATCTTTACATATAATGCATAATAGTAACTAATATTCCTAAGAGAGAGCCTTTTTCACACAGTGAAGCTTGCTTTTTTTAGATATTGGTAAACTAAATATAAAGAGATTCAGACTATTATAATTTATATTTATTAAGGATAATCAATTTTATTCTGGCTTTTTTTGATATATGTAGGGTCAATGATTCATTGAATACTAATAATCATAAGACAACTAATTGCTTTAATAATAAACATATTTCTTCAAAAATTCTTACAATACTAATTTAATATCACTAAAAATTCCTTCCAATTATAATGAACTACTGAGAAATTCTGATTAATGTTTAGTAACCATAAAATAACATTTTTGTAGATATCCCGCTAGTTCAGGGAGATATTCAATCCCGTAGTGTGGGAACTTCCTCCATGATCATTTGAAGAATGAGTGATAGAGAACCTCTATTTATATATTTTATCCCTGTGCAGAGCTCTCAAAAACAAGCTACTTAAAAAATTCAGAAGTGATACCGTTTAGCTAGTTAATATCCTTCTTAGGTTTAGCAAAACAAAGCTTACACCCACGTACTTACTGATCAGATTAATCCATCCAGTTCAACTGTGATCTTGTGTTTCTACTTTTAATTATACATATTTTTACCAATGGGATGGTGATTTAGTGATTATTTTATAATTTTCCAAGAGAATTTTGCTAGTGATTATTATAGCATTCAAATGATATAATTCTTTTGAAATAACCTTTCTGGTGAAAATTTGGTTTCATGGATAAAGGGGAGAAAATTAATCTTCTGTTTTTTTCCTGCCTTGGGAAATTTTTGACAGTGTGGAATTTCATTCTGATTTCATACCATGCGGGGATTTTATCTTTTATATGGAGAATAATATAAATTGAATTGATTTTCTGTTAGTAAGCTTATTCTCCCATTTCAAAATTCATTATAGTTCTCTTTCATGGCATTGAGTCTCTATTTGAGTTCATATGGGATGGAGAAAGGCTGAAGATTAAATTTTGCTCTTCTTCATAAAGGGCTGTCCTTCAAGTGGCTTTTACCAAAATTTATTTGTACTTTATTTTTGGCTTTGTATTTTATATTATTATTTATAGTGTTTTTATGTAAGCTGAATTATACAACAGTTAATTCCTATGTAATTAAATTGTAATTTATTTTACTTGTAATAAAAAATTAATTGAATTTGTAATAGCTTCAATCTCTATATATATTGTGGTATTCCATACCATTTTTTTTCACCAGGCTCAAGCTCATAGTACCCTATAACAGCAGGAAATCCAGCCTACAGGCAGATTTACACTCAAATTTTACACCAAAAGGTGTATTTTACAGCAAGAAGCTGGATTTAACTCATAAAACCATGGCACAGGCACCAAAGGGAAGTGTATGTGTTTAAAGAACTTATTCAATTTCACTATGCATACGTAAAAAAAATCAATTTACATATAGAAAACTAGTTACAACAAATGAGGTACCACCCTTTAAATTACACACCCCACCCAGCTTTACACCCCCTTACAGCCACAGGACTCATGCAGCAAGAAAATTACACATGCATTAGCTACACAGCCAACTTGCATTCAAAATCACATGATGCAAAGCCCAACTCCATGGAATTCCTGCAAGTCATTTATAACACAGCCACAGGAGTACCTTATCTTATATCCTCAGTAACCCCACTTAAAACCTTAAAACAGAATCATAATTATTTACACCACTCATCACCTCATGCAAACCAAAGCTAGTTACAACAGGCTGCATGCAGTACACAATTCTAATTAAATCTCAACCATAGGACTATGCACAGCATGTGTCAAACTCAAAAAACACATCATCTCATACATCACAGGAAATTCATCAGTGAAAGAAATTATCACCTGACTTCATTTTAAAGTTCAAAAAGAAGAAAAACAACCATGACACCTGCATAAATTACACAGCCACTTCTACCAAAACTAAAATAGGACATATGCAAAGGAATTACAAGGTAATCATGTGATACTGAATCCACCAACAGAATATCATGTGACAGAAAAAAGGCTGTGCACAAGAAAACTCCTCAGCCAAAATTGAATCACCTCATGTATGCAAGGAAAATTCAAGAATATCACATCATAATTAGTTCACCAAAAGACAATCATGTGATAAATGCAGGCTGTGCAGAAGAAAATTATCACCAAACCTTAAATCACCTGACCCATGCAAGAAAGGTCCTCACCAAAAATGGAGTCACATAATGAAATCAAGAGGAATTAAAGTGGAAAAAGACAGCTCCCATGGAGGGCCCCCTGGGCTCCCAAAAGGTATAAATAGAGGGGCTCTCTCCCCCAAATTTCAAAAATCCCCCCCCATGAAAATTATATCCTATGCAAATTATATCCCATGCACATTATATCCACTGCACAGTAGGAGCATAGGAATAATTCATCCCTCACCTGGGAGGTATTCCAGTATATTATAGTAAATTTACTTGCCCAGTAGCTAAGCTCAGTGGAAGTATAGTGTTGATGATTACCCAGAAGCTAAGCTCAGTGGAATCTTATTATTATTAAAATCAAAATAAAAAATTACCCAGTACCCAAGATTAGGGTTACTACTCTATTAAAATATTTTAACTAGTAAAATTAACACCATTTATCAAGACTTAAAAGATAGCTTACCCCTTTAAAAATCCAATATCAAAGAATCTTACCTTTTAAATTTAACAAATATAATTTCATCTTATTATTAACCACTCTTAAAAAAATAACAAACCCTTAAAAAAATTATTTTACTATATTATAACTTTAACTTAACAAAATTACCTTTATCAAACTCATCAAATTTTCCAGAAAACCTTACATAACTCATCTTACCAAGGATTTATCACCAAGAAGACACCATTCACCCCAATTTCACTAAAAAATAAATAAATTATACAGACAAGTATTTCATTAGAATTTAAAATTTAACCAAAATAACTGACATTATTTTTCATATTATTTATTGAATAGGTCTGATCTGAGACTGCTGAATTTTTTTCTTCTGCAGTTGTAAAGCCACTTACTAATTTTATTTTGGTTTGTGAGCTCCAAGGAAGATTTTGTTCAGTATTTTAGGAGGAGCAGGCAATACACCCTTGCCACCCTTGGTTACAGGAGTTATTAGCAATTCAAAACTAGTTACCTGTGATTTCCCCCTCCAGGTACTGCCTCATTTTAATCCCACACAAGAGGAGTTCCCACATCTGGTGTCCCAACAGTGGCCCAGTCAACCTCAAACTTCAATAACATATAAAGAAAATTCCAATAAATCAAAAAAAAAACTACATCAAAAAAAAAATATTACTACTATAACAAAAACTGGAGTCAAATAATCAAAATCAGCCCAAGTCATCATCTCAAGAATCTGAATCATCAACTCACTCTGACCATTACTATTATCCACTAAAGCAAAAAACAGAACTAGGGGAGGAATCAAATAAATATTCCAATTTCCCAATTGCAACACCAAGAACCAATAAAAGGGACTTGAAGGTTGTGGAGAAATTCTTCCTTGATCTCCTTGAAAGAAATAAAATCAATAACTCAATACCAGAATCAAAGTAAGAAATAAATAAATCAAAAATGGATAAACTTTCATCATCAAAATTACCAGGTAGTATTGAAGAAATTCAGGAAGAAAATCTTAATGAAGAAACTGTGGAAGGACAGGAAGAAATTTCTTCAACAGAGAGACTTCAGCAGAAGATGCTAGAAATGCAAGCAGAATTACTAGCACTAATCAAAAAGGAAGGCAAAAATAAATCATCAAGTTATACTCCACAAAATAGTCCACTTGAAGAGCAAACCACCCTTCCAAGATCATTCAGGCAGCATGGATCACCTTCACCTTATCCTAGACCCATGGCCACATCAACACCTTATACAGAACAAAGACAAAGTACCTTACCAAGAAGAGTCAACATTTCTTCCCAAATGCCAACTCCATTACATCAAGAAATTCCAAGACACACTACTCCCATAGTGAAAATCAGAGCCAAGGATTATAATCTGTGGCTTGATGGAAAGGATGTTGAAAGATTCATCAAGAAAGTTGAAAATATTGCAGAAATTGAAGGAGCAAGTGGAAGAGACATTGCAAGACAAATAGCATTTTGGACAAAAGATGAAGAAATCAGTTATCATATTGAAGTAATGCCAGGATATGAAACAGCTGATTGGGATCAATTGAAAGTGGATATGAAAAGAAGATGGGGAACAGTCTCACCTGAAAGAAGATACAGATTATCCTCAATCACTGATTTATTCACAAAAACCCAGCAAGAAGGAGGAATAAGAAACATGATTCAATACAGAAAATTCATTGGGGAATATGAAGCAATCATCACTTACCTCAAAAGATACCAATATATCCAAGGTGATATCAATAATAACCAGGAAATATTGGCCAGCCTTTCCACTAGTGTTCAAGAATCAATTTACAAAGAAATGATTAAAGACAGAGCTATGGTTCAAGCCTTGGATGGAGGTTACATCATTCCAAGATTGGATATTTTGAAATTATACATTGAACAAGACTTGGAGGCCAAGGTTCTGATTCAACAAAAAGAATTTTCTAAACCAAAACCTACAGAAAAGAAAACAATATTTGAGGATGAAAGCTGGGATGAAGTTTTAAAACAAGTAAAAGAACTCACCCAAAAGATCAAAAATCCTCCACAACCAGAGCCACAACCAAGAAATGAGGGAAAAGAATCAGTTAAAGAAGTGTTAAATCAACTCAAAACACTTTCAGAAGCAGTTAATCCACCAAGAAGGAACTGGAACAATAATCAAGAGCAAAGATTACCTCAAAATAATCAGCCATACAGGCAGAGGAATCCTTTACCACCATTTTCATCCAGTTATCAACCATACATACCAGCTCAAATGGCCCCAAGACCACCAATTAAATGTGCTTACTGCAAGGAAGAAGGACATTCAGCAACTAGATGCACTCACCTTGCTGAAGATTTGGACAAAAGAATTGTCAGAACCCAAGGAGCATCTTACCTCTTCCCCAACTATCAGAGAGTACCTATGGAAGGAAATGAAAGTGCCAAAGACATAGGCAGGGCTTTTGCAAAAGAACAAGCAGAACTCAACAAGAAATTTATGGAAAAGCCTACTGTAAAACCAAAACCAGAAGAAGAGGTTAAGCCCACTGAAAATAAATCATAAGATAAAATAACCTCAATTGCTCATGTTGAAAAGTGGTCAAATTGGAAACCACCTACCATTTCCTCAGCCAATGATCCTTTTGAATCACACATTGGATTAAGACAGACAAAACAAAGAATGGAAAGACAATCCCAAGGTCAAGAGCTAAAAAAGAAAGCAGCTATTCCAGGAACTTACATTGAAGAAGAAAAAGAAGAGGAAAGAGTAATAATTCCCACCAAATTCCAAAATTCAAATATTCCAAAACCAGACCAACCTGAGGAGGAAATTGAAGATATTGCCAATAAGAATGAAGATGAAAACATTCCAAAAGAAAAGAAAGTCATCAAACCTCAAAAGAAACAAGTGAAAGCAAACTAGAAATTGACAAAATTATTAAGAAAATCATGCAACAAAAGATCAACCTCACCATTGAAGAAATCTTGAGGATGTCACCCAATTTTGTCCATAAATTTCAAGAATTATCAGAAAAAGACAAGGAAAAGATTAAATCACTCAACTCAATGGATCTTCAAGAAAGACTATTAACATTTGGATTCAAAGAAATACCCAAGCCCAAGATTCATTATGCTTGTCCTTTGGGATTTCTGGAAATCTTCATTGGAAAGGAAGAATATCCTATCAGAGCATTAGTGGACACTGGTGCAGAACTCAACATTATACCAGAAGAAATAGCAATAAAAGCCTCACTCACAACAAGAAATCTTAATATGAACCTTAGGGGAATTGGAGGCCATACCACTTCATTGGTTGCACTTTCAGAATTTACTCCAATCATTTTGGCTTCAGGTGAAGAAACTCTAATTCACTTCTTCATTGCAAAAGGATCTGTCCATACAGTACTTGGAAGACCTTTCTTGGCAGACAACAATATCAGACTAGAATTTTCCCATAAACAAGGTGAGATACTCAGTTATCAAGAGCCTGATGGAAGAAGATTATGCATGCCAATATCCAAACCTCAAGCACTTGGATGGCAAACTGGACCACCTAGAGGAATGGATTTATGCAATATGGCAACATTGGTCAGAAATAAACCAGGAAAGAAGGATAAAAATGCAAAAAGTGACAATACCATAATCAATTTGACCCAGAAGACCCAAGAGTTATCCATATCTCCAAAAAGTGATGAATTTGGTCAAGATTTACAAAATACCCAATGGCCAAACAACCTCAAAAGAGAACTTGAAGACCCAAACTCTGAAGATGAATTACCCAACATAGTTTACAAGCCAATTAACAGTAAGGAAGAAACTTTCCAGATTTTAGTAGATGGAAATGAGAAAAAACATGGAAACCCTTTCAAACCTAAACCCAAAAAGAAGAAAGTCAGATTTAGTGAACATCATGAGCTTTCAGATGAAGAAATTATTAATGAAATTGAAAAAGACCTCATAATTATGGAATAAAGAGAAAAAAATTTAAAAGACACATACCATATCAACTTCTTGGACAGACCATTGAACAACCAAGAAGAACCTTATGAATGGCAACTGGAAAACCCTGAATTTATCCAGCAACCTCCCAATGAAGAGGATGAAACAGAATCCATCTTAGAAAATGAGTACAATTACATTTACCTGCCATACATCACCTTTGAAGACATTTATGGGGATGAAGCTCAAGAAATTTTATGTGAAGATAAATACTTATGTCACCTTCCAGGATCAAACTTGAACAATATCCAATTCTTAGATTTATTAACTGAAGAGGGAATTAAAGGTAACCTTGAAAACAAATTTTGGGATGAAATATTTGAAATGGCCACACTACCAAGAAGAGGACTTTACTTCAATCAAATTTGGGCCCAGTGGTACCTTGGATTGAATGGATCAACATACCAAACTGGGAAATTGAAATGGGTTGGAGATGGATATATATTCATTGATGAAGACTTATGGTGGTCAGAATTTCCAGAATAACCAGAAATTGAGGAAAGAAATAACTTTGTGGAAGCCCTCAAAGACCTGATTTTGGCCAGATTTCTCAACAGACACTCACTTTTCCCACTTGGGGGAGCTCAACTTTAAATAAAATCAATGAAATCAAGACTTATTTCTCTAACAATGTATCAGTATCATCCATCAATGTATCATTAGTTTCTTTTTTTCATTTTCTCAAAGGGCAGTGACTTCCTGCCTTAACAAAGAAGAAATTCATCAATAAAGTATTTCTTTAAAAAAAAAAAAATAAATAAATAAATAAATAAATAAATAAATAAATAAATAAATAAATAAATAAATAATAATAATAATAATAACAATCACTTCCACCATGGCCAATCCACCAGATTTTAGTTCCTATGGGGAAGAATTAATAAAAGAAGACCAAATTATCAATGAAGAACTTCATTGGTCACCAGAAGATGAATATTTCAATAAAGAAAACCTTTGGCACTTTAAGGATACTTCATCAAAATCAAGAAACCAAGAAATTGAAGAAATCAAGGAATTGCTGAAAGTTTTGGAGGTTTCTGACAAAACCAATGATCAAATTACTCAAGAATTAATGGAAAAATTAAATTTCAAACCATCAAGGCCCATCTTGAAGACACATAACAGCTCTAAAAAATCAAAAATCAAACAAAATAGTCATATTTAAACTTCAGCATCATTAGGGAGTGACCTCCTGCCTTATCAAAGAGGAATATCAATTCTCATCAAATCAAATCAATAATTCCACTCACCAATAAAAACACAATAACTAACCATAAAATCACTAGGCAGTGACCTCCTGCCTTATCAAAGAGGGAAATAATTTCTTATCAATAAAAATCATCAATTTCACTCACCCAAAATCAAGCATCATTAGGCAGTGACCTCCTGCCTTATCAAAGAGGAATATCCAAATTATTACCCAAAATTACCATCCAAAATCCATTTTACCTAACCTTAAAACTATTTTTGATAAAGAACTTTGATACTATTCTCAATTCATCTTACCTTAACAGTTCAAACTCCACCAAATCCTTCAAAATGGAATCATGGACATTCCTTGAAGAAGATCCCTGGTCACTGGACACAGACATCAGATGGATAGAAGAAAAAGAAGTCTGGGCCAATTACATTAATCCACAAGAATTAAATGAAAATCCTGACTGGTTCTTGAAAATAAAACCAGAACCCTGTCCTGATATTTCCACCATAGTCCTTCCATACATTGAGTTTGAGGACATCTTTAAAAAAGAAAAACCACCATCAGGAACTGTCATTCCTCATCCATGGAGAGAATTACCTGGATTCAACCTTACAAAATATGAATTCTTGGAATTACTGACATGGGATGGAATTGATGGAAACCTTGAAAACCCATACTGGAATGAAATATTTGAAATGGAAGAACACCTCAGGAAATCATTATTTTGGAGGACCTGGGAATGCCAAGATTGGTTCAACCTTCAGGATTTTGAAATTAAAAATGGTAAAATAAGCAAGACCTCAACAGGGTATATTATTAATAGTTCCAAATGGGATTACCACTGGGAAGAAACACTTATACCAGCAATATTCAGCATTAGAGATGGTGCAATCAAATGGAATACAGAAGATTTCAACTCTTTCTGCAAAGATTACTTGTTTGAAAGTCTGAAAAGAGAACAATGGAGGGGAGGAATTTATATCAAACATGAATTAGTAAAGAAAATACTTAGTCAAAGGAATTTAAATAAATCTCACCTGCTAAGTTCCAAATTCTTTGATTCATCCTGTTTCCATTATTATTATGTTTCTTCCATTTTGCATCTTTTTACTACTTTTAGCTTTCCTCTTTTGATTTTGATCTTCTCTTCATAAAAAAAAGAAAAGAGGAAGAGGAAAATAAAATATTAAAAATTTAAAAACAACCTTCAGCTCATGAGCTTAGGGGGAAATAAAATATAAACCTACTTGATCTTGAAGATTTTTTATATTTCTTCTCTCAACACCAGAACATATATATATAAATAATTATCATCCTTAATTCTAAAAATTATAAATAAAAGCACAATTAGTTTCAGTTTGATTCATATTAGTAGATGATAACTATAAAGGAAAAATATCTTACATGATATTAAAATTCTATTTTATTAGTTTATAGCTTTATGAGTTATTCTGTCTCATTTCTATTTTCATCAATTAAAAAAATTCACAAAAATATAAAATTACATTACCTTCGAACAATTTATTTTTAAAAACAGGAT
This sequence comes from Austropuccinia psidii, assembly GCA_023105745.1. Lineage (NCBI taxonomy): Eukaryota > Fungi > Basidiomycota > Pucciniomycetes > Pucciniales > Sphaerophragmiaceae > Austropuccinia > Austropuccinia psidii. The sequence continues at coordinate 33,958,791 of JALGQZ010000003.1, read as the reverse complement.
GTGTAAAGGAGATAGTATTTACAAAAGCTTCATTCACTTATTGATATTCTTCAGATAATTGTTTTATTAGTTTTAAATTTACCCAAAAAAAAAAAAAAAAAAAAATCATAATATGAATATTTTAAAAAGATAACATATACTTATATAAAAGTCACAAAGAATTATATACAGAATATTAGCCTAGCCTTATTATCATCCATAAATTCCATTATTCTATTATTTTATTACTTTATTATTTCATTATTTTATCATTTTATCATAATATCAAATAAATACTAAGTATTTTTGTGATTTAGTATTTCATTATCTTTTTCGCAGCTTATTATCTTAGTGTTTTTATTATTTATTTATTTATTTATTTATTTATTTTCTAAAAAAAAATAAAAAACCAATAAAATCAAATAATAAGTAACCTACATACATATATCTATATATATAAACTCAAAGTTTGTTCTTTACAAAGTGACTTATCCTTCTTAAAATCAATGTGAATGTTGTTAAAGAGACGCTTGAACTTATATGTTGTCTTCTCACTTCAAGCGCCTTGGCAATTTACTTTTATTGTTTACGTCTTAATCATCTTACTTAATTAAATTTTGTTCATTTCTTTTCACTTTACGATTCTCTCGCTCCAAGTTCCATTGGAACTTGCTTTTATTAGTGTCTCTTTGATGTAAATTGTCTCCATTTTTATTTCGTTTTAATTCTCGCATATTACATTAAATTAAAAAAAAAAAAAAAAAAAAAAAAAAAAAAAAAAAAGAAGAGCGCTAGCAGTCACCACTCAATAAGAGAAGAGTAAACTACGACAAATAACATTGTGCAAGGACTACCTGTCAAATACAATGTAGACAAATGCAAAAAGAAGCAACAATAAACATTAAGTATATAAATATATTTATAAAAGAGAAGAAAAGTGACTGATGATTAGTTACACCCACGAAACAAAATAATAATGAAAAATAAATAAAGGGACTCAAACTGACCTAATATAGTTTGCAAGTCGTAATAGCCCGTCCATTGGAATCGCGGGGGCGTAAATGGTAGGGGTGCATTCTTCTCTGCTGATGGCGTCTTTTGGGTTTAATAGCAGCAGAGGCTCCCTCTTTCAAAAAATAATGGAAGGGGTCCGGAACAAAACGTCAAGGGTCATACTCGCCTTCGATAAAAGCATGAAAAGCCATTGCGGCTTCTGGGACTCCCTCTGAGTAGGAGAATGGGGAGGAGGCATTTGAAAGTGGTGCCAGAGCTGGAGAAGATGGAGGGGTCGAGTGGGGATTGTTAACCCAATCCCAGAAGGTGGTGCTTCTTAAAGGAGAGGAAGGATATCCGAACAACAATTCCTCTAGTTCATCAGGACTAAAGGAACTTATGAAATCGGAATATCCAGAGCCATAGAAGCCACCCGTGGAGCTCATATTAGACAGGAATAGCTACGTTTATCCACTGAAACGAGACAGAGCAGGAAGCTTAGAGATAAATAAATAGCTCGAACAAATAAATAAACAAAAATGGAGAACTTACAAATGGGATCGATTCTATTGGGAAATGAAGGGGTTCTTTGGGTAAAGCAATAATGAAGTGAAAGGAAGAAAGACCATTCACTCGAGGCTATTTATACCCAAGGCGCGAAGAGGGACACCAAGAGCCACAGCTAGAAGCCACCTTAAAAGCAACACTATGAAGAAAGCAGTGAATAGGGTATTCAAGGCTAAAGATAGCGTTCAAACAAATAGGAAATGTACTAAGACGGAAGGATGGGCCTATTTAAATGAATGTCTCTGTCAATGGAAAGCACTAGATGACGATAAAACGATTAATTATTTCAAAGCACGTACCAACAACGTAGTTCCCACAACTTTGAACTAATTGGACTAGTGAATATAAAATGGACCCGGCCTCTTCTCTGAGTCTAATTACTTCAACCGCTTGAATCCCACATAAATGAAGAGCTATATTCAGAAACAAGGAATCTGAGAGTCGAATGAAGAAACAACATTTACCTGCAAGCCTAGAAAAGTAACCCCCTACCTCGCGGAAGAATACTATAAGGTTGGAAGCATCGGCTAAGCTAAAAGCAGTGCTAAGGGGCTCCTTGGGTGACGAGAGATTATTGGAAGCTATAAAACCTAATGACCGAATTGTTTGCCTGCATGATGAGGAAGATGCCGTACATAGGACGTAGAAAACAAAACCCGAAAACAATAACTACCTAAACCAGAAACCTTAACGTTCAATATCGGTCATGCAGTGGCTTGCCTCGGGGACCTGCAGACAGTAAAAGAAAAGAGGCAAAAACAAGTAATCAGTGTAAGAAGTCGGCTAAGCTAGGGAATTAAGACAGAAGAAACTTAAGCCATTGGCATAAGATCACAGCTGTAAAAGGATGGCATCAGAAGTTATAAAAGGGATAAATATGCCAACTCATTTTCCTCCGCCGAAGCCTGTGCAAGCGTATTACAAGAAGAGGTTAAAAACTTCAGATAGGTCGGGCATTAAAAGCCTTCACGCAAACATGACTTAGGTACTGAAAAGAAAGAGTACTCACTAACTCCCTAAGAGGCGGAATACGATATACGGGACCTTACAGACATGATAGCTGATGTCATCCAGATGTTGGGTTTAGATTGGTGATACCGGACCATATTGCTACTACCACTGATTTATTCCGTTAGGATCACATTGGGGCTTTGGGAACACTCAGAAGGGACCTGTTCTTGAAGGAAAAGATGGTTCGAGAAGTTTTGGCATTGTAAAAGCTTTGTAAAGTGGTTTAAACCACAAGGCAGTATTTTTTTTTTCGAGAAAAAAAAATATAGAAAAAAAAAAAAAAAAAAAAAAAAACATATAAAATAAAAATAAAATAAAATAATAAAATTTTCAAAATATGAAGAAGTTAGAATAAATAAATCGGGGTGCAGGAATTGCAGCGAGGTTATAGACCTCCCACAGCTGGTACCGGGCTGTACGACCCGATTGGCTAGCTAGGACTAAATGAATGGGTCCTGTATAAAACAAAATATAAAATATATATATAATTAAATTAATGATGGATTAATATATGTATATTCATACTAAAAAAAATGATTTTAAAAAAAATAAAATAAAAATCAAAAAAAAAAAAATACATATGAATAAATTAAATTATTGTCAACTTTACAATAAGAATAAAACAAAAAAAAATAACAAAAAAAGCCCTCAGAATGGCTTTAAACTGCTGGTTATGCTTATTTAATTGATTGGATTTAGTTTATTAATTTTTTTATGTTACAGGGATAAAAAAAATAACAAATATGTCCTCAGCAAGACATTAAACTGCTGGAATTTTTTCATTTTTAATATCAAATTAAGCTGAAATTTTTCATTTTGATGTGATATAGGGCTATAAATAAGATAATGCCCAAAGCAAGGCTTTAAACTGCTTGTTTTGCTTTTTTTGAGAATCTTGGCTAATTTTCATTTATTGGCCCTTGAATTACTAACAATGTCTTTTATTTTCAGTTATTAAATTAATAAAAAGCCCTAATCAAGGCTTAAAACTGATGGTTTATTTTTTAAAAAAATTATATTGGGCTGACATTAAGAGCCCTCAGCATGGCTTTAAACTGCTGGTTTCTGCTTTCATTTTTTATCTTCTGGCTGTTTATTTTACTTAAAATGATTTTCTATTTTTTTTACAGGGCTTTACAATAATTTAATTAAACAAAAAAAGAGCCCTCAGTATGGCTTTAAACTTCTGGGTTTGGTTATTTTAATTAAATTATTTTTTTATTAATTTTTTATGCTACAGGGCTACAAATAACAGAAAAGCCCTGGGCAAGGCTTTAAACTGCTCAATTTTATATTATTTTATCATTTTATTGACTTAATTATTTTACTGAAAATTTTATTTTATTTTTTACAGCTTTCATCAATAAATATATATAAAATAACAAAAGAAAGATAAATATATATATCAGAATGAGGGTTGAAAAACAAAAGAGACCTCAGTATGGCTTAAAATTGCTTGGTTTTATATTTAATTCTTGGTTCTTTTTTTTTCAACTCTAACATTATTTTTCTATTTTTGATACAGGGATATTTAAAAACAAAACAAAAATAGTATATATATATATATATATATTTAATGACTTCAGAAGGTTAAAATACAACAAAAAAAGAGCCCTCAGTATGGCTAAAAACTGCTTATTTTATTTTTTATGATTCCATTAGTTGACTAACCATGTTTTTTATTATAGAATAAGGGCTGAAATTCAAAGAGCCCTCAGCATGGATTTAAACTGCTGGAATTTTCTTTCATTTTCTCCTTAATATTACATGAAGCTGACATACTTTATTTTGATGTGCTACAGGGCTGCAAATAACAATACAAGCCTTGGGTATACAACATTAAAAACACTTTCAGGTTTTTTTTAAGCTTAAAAAAGGTTTCACAATGAAAATAAGTCCTCAATAAGACTATAAACTGTTTGAACTACTTATACAACTTGGCTTTGAAGATAAATCACATGCCATGAAACCCCAAAGGCAACAATCAGGTGCCTGGACAACATATGGTCCTTGGAAAGACCATAAACTTCCCCTTCAAACATCAAGAAATACCTTTAAATATCAAGAAAAAATAATTCTAAACAAGGACTCAAAATGCAAAACAATCAATCAATGGTCCTTGGCAAGACCATAAACTGCCCACTCAAATTATCAACAATAATCAAGAAAAATTAACCAATGGTCCTTGGAAAGCTCATAAACAGCCCCTTCCAATATCAAAAATAAATCACTAAAATTAAAAACAAGGACCAAAGCAAAGACAAAATATGGTCCTTGGCAAGACCATAAACTGCCCACCATTGGAATTATCAACAAGGATTCAAAAATAAACAAAAATCAACCAATAGTCCTTGGCAAGACCATAAACTGCTTATTTAAGATATTCAAAAATATTGAACAAGGACTATCAAAGGAGGATAAGTCCTAGGCAAGACTATAAACTACCTAAGGTTTCATTTCTTATTCTTTTTTAATTTCTAATTTTATGTCATTATAAACAAGAATTAGAAATATTTACTGACTTGAATCTTCTGAACATATTTTTTATTTTTTATTTATTTCAAACTCATTTATTTATTTTCACTAAGAATTAGGGGCATATCCCATTCATGATCTCAAGAATATTCCATTTATTTATTATCTTTATTATACTTCTCCTACTATTACAACAAAAGCCATTAAGTTGGCTTAATTTTTCAACTCAATAATAACAATAGTTAAAAAAAAATAAATAAATAAAAAACTCTACATCAAGTATTATTTTTTTTTTTAAAAAAAAAGATCAATATATTTTAAATATTTCTTCAATTACAAGAGAGTGATTGGAACTTGTTTGAAAAGAAGAAGTATTTGTGCCATGAAGGCATTAATTGAACTCTGAAGGAGTTATTTATATTAAAAACTCATAAATTGATGACATAATTTGGGGAATTTACATATTAATAACACCTCAATGTGCTATTTATTCCAAATGGAATTTAAAAAGCCCCTCAAAGAGCAAACAAGAGTTTTTTTCTTGTACAAAATTTGATTTTTCACTGTTTATATTTTTAAAAACTCAAATGAATTTATGGGTAACAGAAAATCTGAACCATAAAGGGGATGGACTTGAAATAAAGTCTAAGTCACAATGATGATTCCAAAAGGAAGAGTTGTGGCATCATAAGGGTCATTATATGAATAAAGGACCCAAATTATGATCATTCAACTATGTAATATTAATCATAAATACTCTCAAGAGCACCAATTTTTACTGATTGGCACAAATTACCACCTTCAACCAAACAGTTCCATGATTTTGATTGTGATTCAGGATCATTTCTTTTGAAATTTGATTTTTACTCAGATATCTCAGTTAATGGGTATTTTATACTTACAGTAAAAGAATAAAAAAATAAAAAAATGAAAAATTTATTGAATAATCATTAAAATAAAATTATGTATATTTACTGTATCATTATTTGTCCTCATCAAAAAAAAAAACTATAAAAAATAAGGGGTGGGTAAACTTATTTCTTACACTATCCCTCATAGTGGAAGTTTTGGGGGAATGAGGATATATCCTCTTCAAAATTTGAAAACCAACTCAAGATTTTTAAATGGAGAGGGGGGCCCTCATCCAAACAAATATTATTAAACAATATTAATCAATAAATTAATATTAAAATTAATTTTCAAATCACCTTATTATTACAATTTTTTATTTTTTCATTTCTTTATAACAGGTGTAATTCAGGAATACAAAAGAACAAAAGGACATACATTATTTTGAAGAAATAGCAAGAGAATTTGGAAACAATTTATCATAGGGAAATTATTCACAATACTGAAAATGAAGAAGATTATTTTTGAAGAAAAACAGGAGTTCCTTATGGATTGACCTCTGGAAAACACAAGACCTTGGACACTTCTTTGATTCTGGATTGAAACTCATTTGGAATTCAAGAATAAGTGGTCAGGATTTATGGACCGAAGGTTGACTCACTGGATTAATTATGGACTCAGGACTCACTCAACATGAAGGACCAACAAGATGATGTAAAACACTCAACTCAAATTGCCCTTGGGATTTTAAAGAAGATTGAAGACTCAAGAGGTCCTCAGCATGACACTAAACTGCTTCCCCTGTAGACTTGGGCAGGGAAAATTATAAAACAAATAAGAGCCAAGCAGTTGGAAGGAAAAGAAGAGATGAGAAGAAAAGCAGCAGAAAAAATCAAAAAATCAAGGGAAGACTCAATGAAATATTGGGATAGAAGAATGGCACACCAACTAAGATCACCACTCAATCCAGGAGATTTGGTCCTGGTTTACAACAAAGCAATAGAAACTAATTTGGGACTACTTTTCAAAAAAAATGGAATGGACCCTACAGAGTAATCAAACAAATAAACAATGGACCATATGAACTTGAGGAACTTGATGGAACAGAATTAGCAAGAAGATTTGCAGCATCTCAAGTCAAGAGGTTCTACCCAAGAGGAAAGTTGATAAACACAAAAGAAGACACAGAAGGTGAACAAAGTGAAGAAGATGAAGCAATAAATGAGGAAGAGGTATTGGAGGAAACCACAGAATCAGATGAAGAATAGAGAGCTCTCACCTGGAATGCTGGGGACAGCATTAAATGGAGAGGGGGATGTGGTATTCCATACCATTTGTTTTCACCAGGCTCAAGCTCATAGTACCCTATAACAGCAGGAAATCCAGCCTACAGGCAGACTTACACTCAAATTTTACACCAAAAGGTCAGTTTTACAGCAAGAAGCTGGATTTAACTCATAAAGCCATGGCACAGGCACCCAAGGGAAGTGTATGTGTTTAAATAACTTATTCAATTTCACTATGCATATGTAAAAAAAATCAATTTACATATAGCAAATTAGTTACAACAAATGAGGTACCACCCTTTAAATTACACACCCCACCCAGCTTTACACCCCCTTACAGCCACAGGACTCATGCAGCAAGCAAATTACACATGCATTAGCTACACAGCCAACTTGCATTCAAAATCACATGATGCAAAGCCCAACTCCATGGAATTCCTGCAAGTCATTTATAACACAGCCACAGGAGTACCTTATCTTATATCCTCAGTAACCCCACTTAAAACCTTAAAACACAATCATAATTATTTACACCACTCATCACCTCATGCAAACCAAAGCTAGTTACAATGGGCTGCATGCAGTACACAATTCTAATTAAATCTCAACCATATGACTATGCACAGCATGTGTCAAACTCAAAAAACACATCATCTCATACATCACAGTAAATTCATCAGTGCAAGAAATTATCACCTGACTTCATTTTAAAGTTCAAAAAGAAGAAAAACAACCATGACACCTGCATGAATTACACAGCCACTTCTACCAAAACTAAAATAGGACATATGCAAAGGAATTACAAGGTAATCATGTGATACTGAATCCACCAACAGAATATCATGTGACAGAAAAAAGGCTGTGCACAAGAAAACTCCTCAGCCAAAATTGAATCACCTCATGTATGCAAGGAAAATTCAAGAATATCACATCATAATTAGTTCACCAAAAGACAATCATGTGATAAATGCAGGCTGTGCAGAAGAAAATTATCACCAAACCTTAAATCACCTGACCCATGCAAGAAAGGTCCTCACCAAAAATGGAGTCACATAATGAAATCAAGAGGAATTAAAGTGGAAAAAGACAGCTCCCATGGAGGGCCCCCTGGGCTCCCAAAAGGTATAAATAGAGGAGCTCTCTCCCCCAAATTTCAAAAATCCCCCCCATGAAAATTATATCCTATGCAAATTATATCCCATGCACATTATATCCACTGCAAAGTAGGAGCATAGGAATAATTCATCCCTCACCTGGGAGGTATTCCAGTATATTATAGTAAATTTACTTGCCCAGTAGCTAAGCTCAGTGGAAGTATAGTGTTGAAGATTACCCAGAAGCTAAGCTCAGTGGAATCTTATTATTATTAAAATCAAAATAAAAAATTACCCAGTACCCAAGATTAGGGTTACTACTCTATTAAAATATTTTAACTAGTAAAATCAACACCATTTATCAAGACTTAAAAGATAGCTTACCCCTTTAAAAATCCAATATCAAAGAATCTTACCTTTTAAATTTAACAAATATAATTTCATCTTATTATTAACCACTCTTAAAAAAATAACAAACCCTTAAAAAAATTATTTTACTATATTATAACTTTAACTTAACAAAATTACCTTTATCAAACTCATCAAATTTTCCAGAAAACCTTACATAACTCATCTTACCAAGGATTTATCACCAAGAAGACACCACTCACCCCAATTTCACTAAAAAATAAATAAATTATACAGACAAGTATTTCATTAGAATCTAAAATTTAACCAAAATAACTGACATTATTTTTTATATTATTTATTGAATAGGTCTGATCTGAGACTGCTGAATTTTTTTCTTCTGCAGTTGTAAAGCCACTTACTAATTTTATTTTGGTTTGTGAGCTCCAAGGAAAATTTTGTTCAGTATTTTAGGAGGGGCAGGCAATACACCCTTGCCACCCTTGGTTACAGGAGTTATTAGCAATTCCAAACTAGTTACCTGTGATTACCCCTCCAGGTACTGCCTCATTTTAATCCCACACAAGAGGAGTTCCCACAAGATGTGTGTAATGTCCTCTGCAATAGTATTGTGTAGCCATGGGTGTAACTGGCTTATCTGTGAGTGCAATTTATATTTTTTCTGAATCTATTTCTGATCATTATTAATTTAATTTCAACAAAAAGCACTCTTTTCAACTTATACTTTGCAAATTTGCAATATTTGAATTTTAGTTTTCTTTCATCTCATGAAACCACATTAATTCATTTTTCGCCAGATCATTATAAGCTGAAATAATGATAAGCTATTGGTCAGCTTTATGTTGGTAATAATGATATGGTTTACCAAAAAAACTCTGATGAATATTAAATCAATTTCAAACTTTAGAAATTTCTTTCTTGTGGGTCAATCTCAAAACATTATGTGGTGATGCTGTATCTTAACTTTTGTGTTATGTACAGATTTGGACCAATAACTTCACAATATATAAAAATTCAGGTTGAATTTTGATAATCTAGGAAATTTTGAAAAATAATAAGCTCAAAGGGGATTTTAATAAGCCACCAAATTTTGTGCATTTACACAGGAGTTGAACATAATCCTTACACCAATTTTTACTTATTTTAAAGCTCAATTAATCACTTTCAAAATGACCTTGGCCCTTGAACAGAACCTTGGAGAAAACTAGCACATCCAAAAAGTCTCATGAATACTAACTGCTACTGTAATTCAGTTGAACCTGTATGAATTACTGTCACAATACAAGTCAGCAAGATTACTTAAACCACCTCAAACCACACGGCAAGGCTTTTTAATCTTCTATGAAAGAATTGGCACCAACAACCTTTCTGGAAATTCTTGGACCATCATTTATTTGTCCACTTCAGGACCCACTTTCTTTTCCAGAACCTCAGGAAACCTCCTATGTCCTGTATGGCCCACAAACTTTAGTGAGGTTAAAAATCCCTTATGATCCCCCAGGCTCAGAATTGGCTGAGCCCCATGGTTCCCAAAACTGGCCACAAGAGATATGGACCCACTTTCAGGCCTCAAAATTCAACACATACCCCTGGCCAACAGTCAATAAAGAGACCATGGGTCCTTCTCAATGTACTTTGACCCCTCATTCCCCCATAATGATCATTTTTCCTGTGGCTTAAGTTTTGGACAGCTTACTACCCAAACTTGAGAATAATAGAATCATGTGTCATTTTTCATGGTGAATATTCATCTTCCACTTTAATCATCTCAAGATTCATATATGTCAATATCATCAATGACAACCACTTGAAGAGGACAGATGCCAGAATCGAAGATTGAAAACCAATCAAGGCCAGCCTATTCCTTCAATCAAAAAGTATTACCCAAAGGGAATAATATCCATACATGTTCAAATAATAAGTCCAAGGATGATCCAAGATCCATTTTCAAGGTTTGAATTCCGATAAAATCATTTAAAAATCCAATTAGCTCTACAGCCAGAATTCAAAGCAACCTGTATGGCATTGATCCTTATTCCCACTCAAGCTCAATAATGAGGTTGCTTTAATACATCCAGTTTATTTTCAATATTGAAAAGTTATTCTTCCCAAATAAGTAAATATGACTGTCCACCAATCATACAGCTGGTTTTTCAAGCTGAAAGGATCAATTTGTCAACTTTTCACATATAATTGACACTCTTTCCTACCCTGATGACTCTTCCCCTGTTAATTAATCTATTGTATTTATTTGGATAGTGATAGCTGATAATCTTAAGTAAGTGATTTGAACCCTTTCCTTTCATGCTCATTGAATATTGGTGGTCATATCCTTTCTAACTCCTTTATTTTATACTTACAGGTTGGGAAAGTGACATAAGGACTCACTTGCTTGGCTCTTTGGCTATTGGCCACTTCTTTCTGCCTACTATATTTGTAAGGCATTCTTGTTGTCAGGGTGAGTCTATATAGTAGCTATAAAATGTAGTTACAAGCTAGTATTATGACTGTGACACGTCAAAAACAAATAAAATTAAATCTTCAGGTCCTACTGCCACGTGGTAACAGTGGTGATGAGTCTATTGAGGACCTGGGTTGCAATACTCTAATATCTTTGACTGTTAAGAGGTACTACAATAATTATATTCTAATTATATCTTTAATAATAATTCTAAGGACACTACTGATTGATAACAGTTTTGTCACGTAAGAATACGGATAATAAGATAAGATGATGGTTTTTCAAGGAAAAAACCCTTCCTTTTATATCTTTCAAGACTGTCAAGAGTTATTAACTCTTCACACGTCAGAGGAGTGAAATTTTTCACTCCAATGATCAGCCTGTGGTTCTGGATCATCAATTCTGACGTCAATAGAGGCAGAATTGTGGTTTTGGAATGACAAGTGATCATTCTGGATCAATACAGGGTGAAAAAACTTTTCACCTGCCATGTCAGCACTTGGATGACATTGTTCTGGTGTCTGTATGATCAATGATGATGTTTTTGGAGAGTTTATATCTTCATAAGTATATTATTTTAAGTATGGGAGCAATACTGTTTGATACAAGTTTGATACAGTCATGTATTGCTAGAAAAACCTTCCAATCAAGATATCTCAGCCAGTTCTTAAGATATCAAGAAGCCAAGAGCACAGAATTGATGGGCTTAATGAGCTCTTTAATTTGGTATGCTTCATGTTTACCCTTCTTTAAAATAGCAAAAGTTATAAGGGTTTTAAGTTTTTGGATGTATTTTTGTACATCAGTATGAGGCTTCAAAAACTTCCATACCAGATATCTTCTTCAATTTGGAAGATATCTGTATTCTGATGATACAGTCTTGTAGGGCTTGATTAGCTCTACAGTTTGGTATATTACACTTCACAGTTGTATGAGTGTATGCCAAAGATACAGGGGTTTGTTTACCTTGTTGTTTTCAGAATATCTGTATTTTGGTTGTTAAACCTTTGAACCAAGATCCCTCCGTCAATTTAAGAGATACAGAGGTCTAAGGTGTCTCAAATTAAACCTCTTGTTTAGATCTTGAATTTGGTTATACTTTTGTACAGTTTTGTACAAGCCCTCTTTGACGTTCAGGGGGGTCTTGGTTTTAAAATAAAGGTCATATGATATCTCCAGTTGTAGTGGTGTTACAGCAACATGGATGATACCATTGTGTAGCTCTCTATGTGAGCTTTAAGAAAAATACCATTTTGGTATAGGATAACCTAAATATGCATAAGTTAGATGAGAGGTGAAAATAAGGGTTTTGACTTGTTTATTCTCCTCTAGGTTTACTTATTCTGTTTGGATAAGGTTGGTGTTTAATTTAAGAGCAGTTTTTTCCTCTTATTTATTACTTGTATTTACTATGTTTGTTCAATATTTGTAATACCATTATCTATGGTATGTTGGATGTCATGCTAGTGCTCTGTTTTGAGTCACAGGCTGACATACCCTCCCTCAAAAGAAGGCTCATCATTGATGAGACTCTTCAGCCCTTCTGGAGGCTCTGAATACTCTGAAGTGTATTTGTCCATCTGGGATTTCTTTATTAGTTAACCATTTATCTTTATCTGCTGGTTGATTCTTAAATCTAACCAGATATTGCCTGTTGTCTTTCCCATTAATTCTTATTTTCTTGGCTTTAATGATCTTTTTCACTGGTCCAGGTGAGTCAGCTTCCTCTACCAATCTTTCATGGGTGACTGTCTTCTTTCTGTCAGGTAATTTCTCCTCATCTGCTTGTTGATAAGGTTTGACCAGGCTCACAGGTAAAACTGGGTGTTTCCTAGAAAACTCTTTAGTCAGGTTGACTTCTACTGCATTCTTTCCTATTAACTTAATAATGGTGAATGGTCCTATTAATGAGCCTCTCATCTTCTTGGGTCCTCTTAGATTGTTGAAGTTAAGAGTTGAGATTAGAACTTGGTCTCCTTCTTTGAAATCAGGTTCCTGGTGACTTTTATCATATCTCCATTTGTTGTATAATTTAGCTTCAGCCACACATTGTTCTGCTTCTTCACAGGCAGTTTTCCACATTGTGTGGAAGTCTTTAGCTGTGGGGTGTACTGAGAGGAGTTTCTTCTTCAAGTAGTCTACTGGAAGTAATGGGTTCCATCCTTTCTCTAATGTGGCAGGGGTTTTTCCTGTCACTGAGTGTATACTTGTGTTGTATGCCAATTGTACAGCTGGTAGGAGGGTTACCCAGTCATGGGTATATCCCTCATTGTATTTATATTCCATGCCATATGCACAAAATCTTCTAATGATGTCTTCTAATGTTTGAATCATTCTTTCTGCTAGACCATCTGTTTGTGGATGGTAAGCTGTGGAGAATGCTAGTTTGGTTCCCAGCATCTCATATAGATTAGTCCAAAATTCTGATGTGAATTTAGGGTCTCTGTCACTAATTATAATTCTTGGAACTCCACAGTTTGCTATCACATTGTTCCAGAACAATATGGCTGTGTCCATTGCTGTGTCCTCTTTATGACAGGGGAGACATCTGACACTCTTGCTGTACCTGTCTACTACTACTAGGCATGCATTAAAGCTGTCTTTCCCTCCAGGGACCAGGCCTGTCACCCAATCCATGTTTATTATTTCCCAGGGGTGTTTGGGTTCCTCTATACTCTGGAGTAATCCATATCTTTTGCCATGACCTTTGTTGGCTTTTTGGCATCTGGTACAAGTGTTGATGTATTCACTCAAGTCTTGTTCCCACTTTGGCCACCAAGCTGTGCTAAAGACTCTTTCTTTAGTTCTTTCTTCACTCATATGTCCCATGTATGGGCAGTCATGGCATTCCTGTAGTATCAGGGAAATATGTTCTCTATTTATTATTACCAGGGCACTTGTGTGTTTTTCCCTATGGTATAGTAGATCATCTATCAGAAAGAATCTATTCTCCTTGAAGTTTTTGAGCCATGGCTCTTCCAATTGGCTCTCTAGTTCAGGACTCCTGTACTTTTGTTTTAATAGTTGTATCAATATACTACACTGTTTGTGTTTATTGTATGATGATTGTACTATACTAAAGAACTCTGTATTTAGATTAGAGGAGCTGATTCCCAATATGGGTATCTCTTTGCTCTCCCCATAGCTCTGTGCTGGGTTTGATGGGTCATTCCCTAATGCCCAGTTTGATAGTTTGAAGTTCTTTCTCCTATCTATCTCCATGCATTGTATGGGTATTTTGGCCCCATTTTCTGGGTCATATTCTGGATTCTCTTGGTCATTCCTCAGTGGCCACCTGCTGAGACCATCTGCATTAGTATGACTTTTCCCTTCCTTATAGATAATAGTCATATTCCCTCTGTATTCTTGTATGGCTATTTGCCACCTGAGCATGTGTCTGTTTGTTGTCTTCATGTTCAACAGTGATTTGAGGGCGGTGCAATCAGTAAAAACTTCAAATACTGCTCATTCTAAGTAGTAATGGAGTTTTTCTAATGCCCATACCAAACAGAGACATTCTGTCTGAGTAGCTCCATATCTGGCTTCTGAGTCTTTCAGTTGTCTTGATATATAGCAAATTACTCCTTCTTTGGGTATTCCATCCACTAGTTGCCTCTGGTGTAGTGCTGCTCCTAGTCCTTGGCTACATGCTGCATCTATATATAGCTTGAATGGTAGTTCAAAATAAGGCATCATTAGGACAGGGGCATTGGTCAGTTCATATTTGATCTTCTCAAATGCATCTCTTCTTTCTTTGGTAATTTCAAAGACTACATCTTTTGAGCACAGTTTGTATAGGCTACTTGTGATGTGTGCAAAGTTTTTTATGTGGCTCCTGTAGTAACTAGCAAAGCCCAAAAAAGATTGCATTTCTTTAATGTTCTTTGGTACTGGTTTCTTCAGTACTGCAGCAACTTTATTTTGGTCTATGGCTAGACTTAAACCTGAAACTTTGTGTCCTAGGCTAGCAGTTCTTTCTGTCCAAAGTTACATTTTTTAAGAGATATTTTCATGTTGATTGGTGTACATTTTCCCAATATTTTATCAATCTTCCTCACATGATCTTCCCATGTTTCTGAGTATATTATGATATCATCAATGTACACCACCATCCACCCTTCCATTATTTCATCTTGAAATATGGTATCCATCATTCTCTGAAAATGGGCTCGTGCATTCTTAATGCCAAATGGCATTCTAGTATATTCATATAGGCCCATATGGCATATAATTCTTAGTAATTTGATGGAATCTGGTTTCACTCCATTCTGGTGGAAGCCTTTCATGCAATCCATTTTTGTAATAAACTTGGCTTTTGCTAGCTTATCTAGTGCATGCGGTATCCTTGGGATGGGGTACCTATCTGCTTTGGTGTAATTATTCAAAGCCCTGAAGTCCCCACATAGTCTGGATTTACCATCATGCCAAGTTATAAGGACTGGTGTAGTGACTTCTACTATCTCATTGTGTCCTATTTTCCTTATGACCCCCATTTCTAGGAGTTCATTGATATGTTTCTCAATTTCTTTCCTAGTTTCCATGCTGGCTGGGTATGGTGGTCTCCTAAGCATAGGTGGATATGGTCTTTCTACATCCAGATATAATTCTATATCATGTCCTTTGATTATTCCTGATGGTTCATCTCCTATTGCAAAAGCTCCTCTATGCTTCCTCAATACTTTCAGTAAGCTGAGTTTCATTTTGCTGGTGAGTTGAGTGCCATATTGGGGTTCTTTGAATTCTTCCACTAGTTCTCTCAGGGTGTTATCATTTGTTATATGATTTATGTCAAAGGAAAATTTTTTGTCTTTGTTTGTACCTATGGTAAGATATCTATTTTTACTATTGCAAATGTCCATACCATACATTCTTTGGTACTCTGTACCTAGTAAGAATCCTTGTACATGTGCATTCGCTAGAACTACAAATTCAGCTTCTAGTCTGATATTTCCTTTTTGGTGTGGGATAATTATCTCTTTGATTATTGTCCCCAGTGAGTGCATTTTGCCTGATGCACTTTTAAAGTTTCTAGCTTTTGTTGGGATTATATCCTCTTCCCATTTGGGGAAGTGTTGTTTTAAGTATTCTTTTGCCACTATGGAGAAACTTGCTCCTGTGTCAATGATCATTGGACGTTTACAGTTCTCAATGTAAACTGTCAATTTTCTAGGTGTTCCATGAATGAATCCCATGCCTCTATTTGGGGTTACCAGGAATGTTTGTGCATTCTGTGTGTGCTTACAGAGCTCTTTGTCTGTTGTTATTTGTGGTATTCCTGATTCTAATTCAATGTTTTGTATGTCAAGTGAACTTTCTTCATTGCATTCCACTATGTATTCTTCTATGGTATCAGGTTCACTTTGTGATTCTGCTCTCATACCATTTCCCATACTGTCAGAATCAGATTTGTCACCTGTTTGTTCTTCCTCTAATTCTTCATCAATTGCATATATTTTCTTTTTTGGTTTTGTGCAATTGTTGGCATAGTGGTCTGGTGATCCACAGTTGTGGCACACATATGTCTTTTTTGGGGTTTCTTTCCCTTTTTCTTTGTTTGTTTCTTTAACTTCAGACTTCCTGTCTTTGAAGTTTTGTTTATAAGATGTGTACCTTCCTATGGAGGTTTTTTTCCTCACATCTTGTATGACATTTGCTATGTCATCAATGCTGCTGATTTTGTTGCATCTGCATTTGACTGCATGTTCTAGATCTCCTGGCAATTTTGTTAGGAGTTTATGGTTTCTCATTTCTATTATCATATTGGGATCAATAGCTTTTAGCCTTTTTGTTTTTTTGAGACACCATTCATATGGGTCTTTTTCTGTGGAGTATCTATCACTTTCAAAGGACATGGTCTTTTGCCAGATCCAACTACCATTGCTCTACTTTTGTATAATCTGGTTCCTCCACCATGGCCAGCTTTTCCTGCCATGTATTTCTTTCATCTCAGTATACCATATGTTTGCATGGCCTCTGAATTCTGTGTTAAGTCTTGTTGTGATCCAGTAGTCTGGTATCTTTGGGACATCAACAAAGAGTCCATCAATATAGTCAATGATTTCCATATGGTCATATTCCCCAGTTCCTGAGAGCTTTGGCCAGTTTGCTACTTCTGGTAACTGTTTTAGTGCCTGTTTCTCTGAATAGCTGAGATTTTCCCCATCTTGGTACATTGACTCTGATCGTGACTTTGGAATCTGATATTCAGGTTCCTGGTCATAGTCTTTATCCTCTTCTTTCAATTTTGTAGAGGTAGTGGGTTGACCTTGTGTTGGAGGGTATTGATTGTATTCTCTGTCATAGAGGTAATCAATTTCTTTATCAAAGCTATCCTGTTGCTGCTGGATACTCCTCAGATCTCTCCTCACAGTTTGTTGTTCTTCTAGAATTGAATTCAACTGTCTGTTAGTTTTTTCAAATTCTGTCCAAATTTTGGCCAGATTTGTATTCAAGTCTTTTATGACTGTTTCTTGGAAAGCATTTTCTTCTTTCAATGTTTCCACTTCTGTCCTCATTTTTCCTGAGGTTTCATGTGTCCAATCCATGAATTGGGCCAATTTGGTCCATGTGAATTTGTTTTCAAACTCATGAGTGTGGATTGTAGTCTCTGCTATTAATTCTGGATCAATTGAGTCAGAACTATCAAAACTATTTGTAGGTACAACTATTTTTTGCTTTTGTGTACTTCTTGGACTAAGTCCATCAGCTTTTTTCATCAATGGGTCTGCTTCCTTCCTTCTCTGGTTGAAAGAAGTTTTGTTTCTCCCTTGGGCTCCTTTTCTCCTGTTGGAAACTACCTGGAATGGTTGGGGAGCCTTGGATGAAGTTTCCTTTGGCTTGTAAGGCCTGGAACTTCTGGATTGTTGTGGGGAATATGGGACTTCTCCTTCCATTTCTGGGGGTACCTGAATCTGACTGGGCTCTTCCTTGTGCCAAGATCTCTCTATGGCTTGTATGGCTGCCTGGTTCTCTTTGATTATGATTGATCGTTCTTCTAAGAGTTTGAAATTCTTGTTGGGATTCCAATCTTGCATTTCTGTCATAGGTTCCACCCAAGCCATTTGCTTGAGACAGATCTTCTGAGTTTTTATCCCCACTTCTCCCCATGATGCTGCCATAGTGAACATTTTGTTGTCCATGCTCCATGTGAAGAGGTCTTTCAGGAGTTTGTGTATTTGAAGGACCTTTTCTGCATCTGTCCAATCTCCTGGTTGGACTTCTGGGTTGAATTTGATTGGGAATAAGACCTTGGGTAGGAGTTCCCTGATGGTAAGTCCTTTGCTGGTCATTTGATCCAGTAGCTGGCTGTCTTCTTCCTCTGTGTCTTCTTGGCCAGTTTTCTGGTTGATTTCTTGGGAATCCAAGATCTCTAAGAAGTGGAGGTGTCATGTTAACAATGTTAAAAAATGACAGACAATAAAAAATGTTGTATTTTTCAAGGTTTATTTACCTTTAGAAGGCCCTTGTTCAAATTTATGATCTATACTCTTTGGCAATTTGCCTTTAGAGTTTACAACTGGGTTGATAACAGTGATTTTCTGTTTTTCAATTTGTTTTGGTAATCCAACTGGTTTTGTTGGAGCTTTTCTGGGTTTTTTGGCCCTTGGCACGGCTATTGGTGTCCACTCTTTTGAGTTGATTGTCACTTCACTGTGTCCTTTCTGCTTTCCCTTGGTTTTTGGCAGCACCTCTCTGTCTTCTGAGGCTGTCACAGATGGATTTCTCTGTGACTGGGTTTCTAATGGAATATAGTCTTTTTCCACTATTCAGAAAAGATATTTCAAATTGTATATCAGTACTTTATGATAAACAAAATGATTTTATTCAATTCTACTGTAATTTTTTGAAATTTTTAAGTTTTCTTATTATAATATATTGTTTTTTTTATTTTTTATATGTTTTTATTGAAAAATAACAGTTTTTGAGTTTTTCACTTATGTTTTATAAGTGAAAACTGTAATATCCAAGTATTTTGTGAATGATTCACTTGGATATTATTGTGTTTTTGTATAAACACGTCAAATTTATTAAATTATAATAAATTTCATTTGTTATCATAAATATTATAGATAATATTAATTTTAACACTTGATTTTTGATTAAAATATCAATCAATTACAAGTTTTCACGTCAATTTGAGTGATGTCTTGTTTTAAAGGAAATATTTAATTAAAATATTCCTTATAAATAATAAAATTTTTTATTATTATTTAATATTTATCAATTATTTATTAATAAATGCTTCTTTATTAATTTTCACGCACTTTGGTGAAAAACAATAGTAAAAATAAGTAATATACTGTTTGTATATTATTATTTATATTGAAATTTAAATAATACTGTTGTATTATTATCAAATTTAGTGAAAATTATTGCAATATAATGATATAAAGAGGATTTTTACTCTTACTCTCAACAAAAATATTTGTAATATATATTTTTGGGGAAAAAAAATTATGTATATAATATATGATGCTATATTATATATAAAAAAAATGATAATAATAGAAAATAAGATAAATTAGAAGTTTTACTCACTGTTAGTAAAATACCTTTTAAATAACTGGATTTTTACACCTAATTCAGTTCAAAACACGTCCAATAAGGTTGAAAGACCACGGCCAGGCCCCCAAAATGTCAGGGTGAGTCTATATAGTAGCTATAAAATGTAGCTACAAGCTGGTATTATGACTGTGACACGTCAAAAACAAATAAAATTAAATCTTCAGGTCCTACTGCCACATGGTAACAGTGGTGATGATTCTATTGAGGACCTGGGTTGCAATACTCTAATATCTTTGACTCTTAAGAGGTACTACAATAATTATATTCTAATTATATATTTAATAATAATTCTAAGGACACTACTGATTGATAACAGTTTTGTCACGTAAGAATATGGATAATAAGATAAGATGATGGGTTTTCAAGGAAAAAACCCTTCCTTTTATATCTTTCAAGACTGTCAAGAGTTATTAACTCTTCACAGGTCATAGGAGTGAAACTTTTCACTCCAATGATCAGCCTGTGGTTCTGGATCATTAATTCTGACGTCAATAGAGGCAGAATTGTGGTTTTGGAACCACAAGTGATCATTCTGGATCAATACAGGGTGAGAAAACTTTTCACCTGCCACGTCAGCACTTGGATGACGTTTTTCTGGTGTCTTTATGATCAATAATGATGAATTTGGAGAGGTTATATCTTCATAAGTATATTATTTCAAGTATGGGAGCAATACTGTTTGATACAAGTTTGATACAGTCATTTATTGCTAGAAAAACCTTCCAATCAAGATATCTCAGCCAGTTCTTAAGATATCAAGAAACCAAGAGCACAGAATTGAAGGGCTTAATGAGCTCTTCAATTTGGTATGCTTCATGTTTACCCTTCTTTAAAATAGCAAAAGTTATAACGGTTTTAAGCTTTTGGATGTATTTTTGTACATCAGTATGAGGCTTCAAAAACTTCCATACCAGATATCTTCTTCAATTTGGAAGATATCTGTATTCTGATGATACAGTCTTGTAGGGCTTGATTAGCTCTACAGTTTGGTATATTACACTTCACAGTTGTATGAGTGTGTGCCAAAGATACAGGGGTTTGTTTACCTTGTTGTTTTCAGAATATCTGTATTTTGGTTGTTAAACCTTTGAACCAAGTTCCCTCCGTCAATTTAAGAGATACAGAGGTCTAAGGTGTCTCAAATTAAAGCTCTTTCTTAGATCTTTAATTTGGTTATACCTTTGTACAGTTTTGTACAAGCCCTCTTCGACTTTCAGGGGGGTCTTGGTTTTAAAATAAAGGTCATATGGTATCTCCAGTTGTAGTGGTGTTACAGCAACATGGATGATACCATTGTGTAGCTCTCTATGTGAGCTTTAAGAAAAATACCATTTTAGTATAGGATAACTTAAATATGCATAAGTTAGATGAGAGGTGAAAATAAGGGCTTTGACTTGTTTATTCTCCTCTAGGTTTCCTTATTCTGTCTGGATAAGGTTGGTGTTTAATTTAAGAGGAGTTTTTTCCTCTTATTTATTACTTTTATTTCCTATGTTTGTTCAATATTTGTCATACCATTATTTATGGTATGTTGGATGTCATGCTAGTGCTCTGCTTTGAGTCACAGGCTGACACTTGTTGAATAAGTATAATCCATATTCTGAAATTCTTGAATTCTTTGGAGTCCTTCAAGGTTAGTTCTTATCTGATGAGTGCCAGGCCACTCCTGTTTTTCTCAAAAGGCCCCTGTGACAATATGCTTTCTTCTATGCTAATCTTAGTGAATTTGATGGCATGGCTTACTTTTAAGATTTATGTTAAATTCATAATATATAGAAGTGTCAGTTTTTATTGCATGTCTTTGAGCATTATTAAAATGTGAAAGCTAAAGGAGTCTTGTCATTAAACCTCCCAATGCCCTTTTTACATAGAGAATTCACCCGATTCAAATTCAAATTCCAGCTTCTAGTCAAATATACTTAACCTATTTTTACTATTCCCTAATCCCTTGTAGGGAATGGTAATTACACCGAGATCTCTAAGAGAAGATGAAATATTCTGGAAAGGAAGAATAATCCATTATAGCTTTTACAATTCCTCATTATTTTGGAATAAGTGAAAGATATTTCTGGAAAGCTTATATTTTCACGTTTTCATCACATAAAAGACTGGCCAGCAGTTTCATAATATAGGAGAATTAATTTTCCATTTGGACTTTCTGGAATTTTTGATTCTTGAAAATGTAAAGTGCTTAAAAGCAACCCTTTCGTGTGAATTATTTCAATAGGAATTTTCCTCAAGCTTCCCTCAAGTCCACTACATACTCATGTGTAAGCTGCCTGGTTGTTCCAAGAGCTCAACTAACTGTACATAATCAGAGGGTATTTTTAATAATGCACATTATTTTTCAATCTTTTCAAAAATCTATATTATTTCCAAATATTCAGTGAAGGCTTTTGGAAAAACCTCTCCCGTAATTATAATTAGGATCTGGTGTGATGAAAAGAAATAGAAAGCTGAATATTGAAAACTGTAAAATTTCTTATCATAGACAACCCTATTTATGCAATGAAAGACATTTCTTACCTATTCTATTATGATTACTAATCCTTTTCATTTGAGACTGCATGATTTTGCAAAAAATCCAATAAAGATAAAATTTGTAATCTATGAACAGGTTAAACTATCAAATGAATAAAAATCTAACTTTACCAATAGGATGTAATGGCACTACCATTAGGTTTTGATATATATTTTTTTTATGAAGCAATCAATTATTCTCTTAATGTGGCCAAATATACTTATAATTAGTCATGTTTAATGACAGATATTTAGTAATAAAATGATACCACCCCTCAGTGGAGATAAAATCAGATTATCTTCAATTTTGGTGAATGGAAGGGGATCTCAAAATGGGTGGAATATAATTTCAAACTGACATGATTATGACTTGAATGGAATTTATCTTAACTGAAAATTGACCTTTAAGTGACTTCAATTTTCCTTGTGAGTGAAACAGAAGAACATTCTGGAATGTGAAATATTTTTTTCATTGTTGTTGGATGTGGCTTACAGGCCGCTACAGCTTATCAAAGCCACTACTAGGGGTAAAGCCCATCCAACCATAACACCACTGAATCTCGCCAAAAAAGATGTTTGGCTGTGTATATGAGTATACAACTTCAGAATCATCCATTTACAACACCAAATTCACTTTGGAGTAACCAAATACAGTCTTTCTTTGTTCATACAGTCTGGATTCTCAAAATGAAGTACTTGATTCACAAATCTGGACCTTAAATATTGACCAACTTCAATACACCACATGTACAGGACCTGTACTGCTTAAGTAAATCAATCTTCTGAAGAGCCTCACTTTTTGGACCACGGCTGATGGATTCTCCCAAATGAAAGTCCCTGTTTCTCCCTTGGGGGACATTCTCCTGATAAAATAAATACATTGTATCAATTGAGAATTATATTTCATTTCTTACTTAGAAGAATACATTATTAATACTTCAATTCAGTCTTGGCCTTACCTCACCTGTTCAGTGGAGTCTTGGTGGCCATATCTGAACCATTACTTCTTTTCTTTGTGGCAAATTGAAACCATGATCTTTTACCTTATTTGTGGTCAGCTCATCCTTTGTATTTTCTCATTAATGAATTCTGTTTCATATCAATTTCATCTTTCTCTAATATTAGAAACCTTACTTTTCTCTATTTCTGTGTTCTACTCTTTTTCTTCAAGACCTCTACAAGTGAGTCCAATGCCCCCAGTTCTGGGCCCTTTTCACTTAGGAGCCCCTGAAACAGGATCATTCTGTTTTTCAGTGAAAAAACCTCCAGTAAACTGATGAGTTAGAGCTTATATTAATATATTTGAAGTCTTGGCTATCATGGGCCTTGGTAACCTGGGTTCTTTGTATATGCCACTAAAATTGGTTCCAAAATCATATTTAGAACTATACAGCCCTTATGACACTACCAAGAGGCACATGTCACAGTAAAATGAACAAGTAAGAGATTTTCAAGAAAACAAATACCAAAATGATAGAAATTCTGATAAAAATTAACCAAAGGAACTTTCTGTATCACTTTGGGATTGTAATATTTTTGTATGAAACTCTTAATAATATTACTTTTAATGAAGAGTACACTTACTTCTCATAAAAAATATAATAAATAAGCCTATTATAACCACAAATCAATAAATAATTTCTTAATTATCTCCTTTAGTTGCTATAGACTATCAGTTACTATAGCAGTAAGCAGTAATTCTCTACTTAAATCAATTACAAGAAGTATTCTTAATAAAGCTTACCATTAAGATAATATAAGATTATTTTAATTGATGATTATCTTTCACCATAATAGTTATTATTAATTATTGTAGAAAACTACAAACTTTGAAGAAAAAACTTTCACAATTAATCAAAAACTCACTTATACTCCAAAAATACCTTGAAAGGAATTGTGAGAGTTATTTGATAGATTCTTTGTGGATTTAGAGGATCAAAGTTGATTTATAAAAAAATGAAACAATGTAACAGTTAAACACTGTTGTAAACAGTTTATTTCTTTGATTCCATGTCTTTCTAATTGATTTGGAAATATTAAAATACTTAGGAAAAGATATTAACTAATAATTGTTGGTACTAATGATAAGATTGAATAACAGGAGAATTTTGGAGAAAACAGCAAGAGGAGGTGTCTTTTAAGTTTAAAATATCTCACAGAGGCTTTCCATTGAGAAAACTGAAATACTAATCAGTGAGAAACGTTTTAACGTAACATATTGAATTATTACATTGCTTATAGTCCTGTGAAATTGTCATTATTGCTTAATTGATTCAATTTACATGACTACCAACCTATTTATGGCTAAGAAAAAAGTAGTAAAATATGCAGAAATTATTTTATTCACAAAGAAGCAGCATTCTTTCAATGTTATTAGCTTTATTGGAAATTAATTCACAGGTTGTATTTTCTCTTAATTATTGAATATTCAGTGTTCCACAAAGAATTATTGAAAACAGACTGTAAGGAAAGCTTTGAATTTTATTTACAAAGTGATAGTTATTTTTGGTTTTTGTAAGTTTGGTCTATGAAAATCTTGATAATAGTAACAAACATCAAGAGTACTATGACTGTCCTCAGTAGAAAATATAACATAATTAAATATTATAACAACAAATTTATCTAATTATCAAAATAATTATATATATAAAAATAAGTTTCATTATTACTAATGATGATAATAAATTATGATTATTCTATTATTGTTATAGTCACTGAAAGTTATAACAATAAGAAGTGTAAAGCTGTTAATGAGACAATTACACATGGAAAATATTAATATTTATCTAATTATAAATAATATGAGAATATTATTAATGAAAGAAATTATCACACACACTGTGTATAGATAATTCTTACAGAAAAATTCAATAAAGAAACTAATACTAGATAAAAAAATATAGAACTTTGAAGAAAACTTACTTATAATATTTATTTAATACAAAAAGTCAAACAAAAACAATTATTATATTAAAAAATAATTATGAGTTAAAAAGAATTAAAAAATCAATATTTTAAAAGATAAAACAACTTTTTGTGATAAGAAATATGATTAAAGAGTTTTTAAGAGGTATTTGTGGATTTTAAAAGATATTTAAGAGAATAACATTATATAATAAAATATATTATAGATGATGTGACAATAATCTTAATTCTATGATTTCAATTCTTTAAATTTGAAATTAATGAAGAGTAAAATACTTTAAGAATTACTTTAATAATAAGATTTTATATTTAATAAAACTTTACCTGTTTAAATGTCTAATATGATTGGAATGATGATGAGTGATGGACAAAAACAGTGATGAATAGACTCTTTCTATGTCTACAGAGAAGCTCTCATGATTCATAATTGATAAAGAGGGTGTTCTCGCCTCAAAAGTGCAAGACCATACTGAAAAATAAGGTTCTTAACTTGAGGTAACTTATTTTTAATTCTAATTTAAAGCTACCAGTGTGATTCTTAACTCCAAGTCACTTTAATCCTCTTTTGGATTAATTATTTTAAGCTTTAATATGGATTAAATTTATTTATATTAAAGTTCATGACATGAACTACTTAAAAATAGAGTTTCAAGCAAAAATCTCTTCAACTCAATTTTTAATTAATTTTTAAAGAAATATTAATTTTCCAGGCTAATTACTAATGAAACCTGTTTATAAAAGATACTTGGAATTTGATTTATACACAGATAATATTAATTTGTAAGGTTTGAAAAATTTCAACCAAATCCATTAAGAATTGGAGTTTTCATGAATTTATAAATTTATTGCTATTTTTCCATGTAAAATAGCAATACACACAAAACCTTAGCTTTTGATAAGGTTTTAATGCTTGTAACTTTAAAAATTTAAGCTTAATTAAGCTTTTAAAAGTCTTAAAACCTTGATTTCAAGCTTTCATATTTGGATTTACCCTTTGGCAGCTTTAAATTCCTGTCCAAATTGGGATAAAACCAGTTTGAACTTTAATGTTGGATCAAACTTCAATTTTAAGGTTTAAATAAGGTTGAAAATCCTCCAATACAGTTCGAAAACCTTAATTGAATCCTGGTGTATCCAAAAAGTTGGTTACCCCATCTCTGTCTGGTCTTTTTCCTTTGTCCCACCTTTTTGTGTGTATTTTGCCTTTTTATCTATTTAAAGCCATACTATGGCCTTAAACACCTTTACATTGAGCCACACAGGATTTACATGATTTATGGCAAATACTTAGCCAATTCAGTAAATATACACAACACCTTAATGTTAACTAAAATTTTGGTATGTTTGCATAAACCTTACGCAACTTTAAATTTCAGCTTATTTAGGTTTAAATGTAATAATTTTGAAAAAATGTTAAAAAAATTGCGCTTGTACTGTGAGATTCTTAAATCCTCTAATAACTGAAGAAATATTCATTTTTGGGTATAACACCCATGGGTCTACCCTAGGTTGTTTTTTGAGTAGAATCCAAAAATGCCATAATAATTACAACTTTGTTTATCCAAAAAAAAGCTATACTTATTTTTTGCTATTTTTTATTTTAAATTCAGGTGATAAGTCTGTTTAAGACTAAATCAATTGTGTATGATGCTATTTGTGGCCTTATGGGTATGTCACATATACCTCACAGGCACACAGCTTTAGTGAGTATTATCCCTTTATAATTGGGTCCCAAATGCTTCAGAAGGATTGACCAAGATTTGTATTTTTGATGAATCTTAGAAGTTTTTACCTCATTTCTACAGAGAGAAGTAAAGAGTATAGCTACAACTAGTTTCCATGAGGTAAATTCATGGATACCATTAAAAGAACATTTTATCTACTATTTTTGGGTTTATCCATGTAAAATACTTAATCATGAACATGGTTACAGGAGTTAGAGTTTCTCATTAAACTCTTGTCATGTCAAAATAGCAGCTTATTTGCTATTATCTCATGATCTAATGTAATTTTGACTTGTTAGACAGGTTCCCAACAGGCTTTAAGAGAATAATTAGGGAATGGTCAGAAATGTATTCAATCTTTAGAGCTGGACACCCCTCATCTGCTTCAAAAATTGGTTACACAGGCTCTCTTTGATTTATTTCCCCCCCAGCTGTTTTAGTTCTGAAAATAGGAATTGAGGCTAAAAGCCTGATATTCACTATGGGTATCTCAAATATGTATGTATCAATAAAGGAACTTTTATTTCCAAAAACATTCATAACATTATTATTAAGGTATATCTAACATGTGATTTCTCATATTCCTATCATTTTGGTATGAAACTGAGAAAAACCAAACTTTCACAATTATTTTATGTGGTGTTGAATTATTTTCCATATGACCACCTCATAGACCTAATTTAAGCTTATTCACTCTATGAAGTTACCCTACATGAATTTTTTGTAGGATCCAAATCTGGCCTTAAATCTATGGATTTACTTACAAAAAATGTTATACATTTTCTTCTCAAATCAAAAATGATGAATTTTGAATTTATTCATTATATATGGGCTTTGCAGAAAAAAAGTTCTTTTTATATTAATTGTGGCCTATTTGGGTATGTAAAATGTACCTCAAGGCTTACATTCCCTTTCACCAAAAAACAAAACTGCACTACAATTTTATTAGTCAGTTTAAAATCAAAAATCCCAAAATAGTTATTGATTTCCACCATTAAACCTCTTCATATTACTCAGATAAAGTAATTTTAAAGAAAAATTATAGTAATATTCAGGCTTGTGCCCTTCTTTCATGCCTCAAGATTCTCAAAGGTTTATCTCAGTCAGGTATGTCTGAGTCTTCCAGCCATGAACTTTAATGTACTTGGTTTCTATATCTTAAAATATTTCTCTTTGATTTTCACCCCTAAGTATCCTTTCTTTAATAGATTTGTTTATATTTGTCTTCATTCTGTTCCACTGGTGTTACAGTTAAAGGGGTGGGTTTCCTTAAATAAAACAATTATTCATCGGCTGGCTGATCAGGTCTAATCAGTCTAACTGGAAAGGTGGGTGTTTTCTAATTCACCACACCATAACACTTGAACTGCATTGTTTCCATGTAAGTAAATTATAAAAAAAGGTCCTACATCAGAATCTTCAGGATTTTTTGGGCCTTTAATACTCCTAAGATTTAAGGTTAAAACCAGAAGTCCCCTACATTCTATTCTGGTACTTTATGACTCTTTTCAAATCTCTGTTTTGCATATTCAAAAGCATCATCAATGCTTTTTATTTCATTATTTTTAACTTCATCAAGAACTAACTTGAAGCTGGAAGCTGCAGGAGGAATTTCAATCAAGCCTTTACTGAGTGTATCTGTTGGGAGTCTTGGATTCCATCCTTTTTCTAACAGAGAAGGAGTTTGACCTATAGAAGAATTAAAAGATTTCTTATAGGGAAATTCCAATGAAGTTATTAAAGCTCATTATTAATGGTTACAGTCATCTGAGTATTTCCATTCTAAACCATAGGCACAGAATCTACTTATTATTTATCCTAAAGTCTAAATCATTCTTTCTGCTATCCCTTCACTTTGAGGTTGGTATGCTGTAGAAAATTATAACTTGGTCCCAAAAGAGCTTTTAAGATTGGTCCAAAGTATATATGTAAGCTTGGGGTCTTTGTCACTTATGATATTCTAAAATAAGACTGTATGAGAAAGAACTCTATTCTTAAGGAGGGGAGATGTAGCCATAGCAATTGTATATTTATGACAAGGTAAGAATATAGGATTCTTGCTATATTTGTCTACAATTACTTAGGAAGAATTATAACTCTTTTCACCACTTGAATGAAGTTCTGTGACACAATCCATGTGAAAAACTCCCAAGGATATTTTAGTTCTTGAATATGTATCATAAGTCCAACTTCTTACCTGTGCTCCTGTTCAATTTTTAGCATCTGTCGCAATTATGGCAATATTCAATTATTTTTTTTTCTCCAAAATAGCCACCATGAACAGCTTTTTACTCTTCCAATTTTCTTCTTCTATGATAGTGTGGGAACTCCTCTTGTGTGGGATTAAAATGAGGCAGTACCTGGAGGGGGAAATCACAGGTAACTAGTTTTGAATTGCTAATAACTCCTGTAACCAAGGGTGGCAAGGGTGTATTGCCTGCCCCTTCCAAAATACTGAACAAAATCTTCCTTGGAGCTCACAAACCAAAATAGAATTAGTAAGTGGCTTTACAACTGCAGAAGACAAAATTCAGCAGTCTCAGATCAGACCTATTCAATAAATAATATAAAAAATAATGTCAGTTATTTTTGGTTAAATTTGAGATTTTAATGAAATACTTGTCTGTTTAATCTTAATATCTTTTTTTTAGTGAAATTGAGGTGAGTTGTTGCTTCTTGGTGATAATTCCTTGGTAGGATGGGTTATTTGAGGTTTTCTGGAAAATTTGATTGGTGTTGATAAAGGTAATTTTGTCAAGGTATAGTTATAATAGAGTAAAATAATTTTTTGAAAGGTTTGTTATTTTTTTAAGAGTGGTTAATAATAAAATAATATTGTATTTGTTAAATTTAAGAGGTAAGATTCTTTGATATTGAATTTTTAAAGGGGTAAGTTATTTTTTTTTAAGTCTTGATAATGGTGTTAATTTTACTGGATAAAGTATTTTAATAGAGTAGTAACCCTAATCTTGGGTACTGGGTAATTTTTTATTTTATTTTAATAATAATAAGATTCCACTGAGCTTAGCTACTGGGCAATCTTTAACACTATACTTCCACTGAGCTTAGCTACTGGGTAAGTAAATTCACTATAATTTGCTGGACTACCTCCCAGATGAGGGATGACTTATTCCTGTGCTTGTAATCTGCAGAGGATATATTGTGCATGGGGGGGGATTTTGAAATTTGGGTGGAGAGAGCCCCTCTATTTATACCTTTTGGGAGCCCAGGGGGCCCTCCATGGGAGCTGTCTTTTTCCACTTTAATTCCTCTTGATTTCATCATGTGACTCTGTTTTTGGTGAGGACCTTTCTTGCATGGGTCAGGTGATTTAAGGTTTGGTGATACTTTTCTCTCTGCACAGCCTCCATTCATCACATGATTGTCTTTTGGTGAACTAATTATGATGACATATTCTTGAATTTTCCTTGCATACATGAGGTGATTCAATTTTTGCTGGGGATTTTTGTTGTGCACAGCCTCTTTCCTGTCACATGATATTCTGTTGGTGGATGCAGTATCACATGATGACCTTGTAATTCCTTTGCATATGTCCTATTTTAGGTTGGGTAGAAGTGGCTGTGTAATTTATGCAGGTGTCATGTTTGTTTTTCTTCTTTTTGAACTTTAAAATGAAGTCAGGTGATAACTTCTTGCATTGGTGAATTTACTGTTTTTTATGAGATGATGTGATTTTTGATTTTGACACATGCTGTGCATAGTCATGTGGTTGAGATTTAATTGGAATTGTGTACTGCATGCAGCCTGTTGTAACTAGCTTTGGTTTGCATGAGGTGATGAGTAGTGTAAATAATTATGTTTTAAGGTTTTAAGTGGGGCTACTGTGGATATAAAATAAGGTACTCCTGGGGCTGTGTTGTAAATAAATTGCAGGAATTCCATGGAGTTGAGCTTTGCATCATGTGACTTTGAATGCAAGTTGGCTGTATAACTAATGCATGTGTCATTTTTTTGCTGCATGAGTCCTGTGGCTGTAAGGGGGTGTAAAGCTGGGTGGGGTGTGTAATTTAAAGGGTGGTACCTCATTTGTTGTAACTAGTTTGCTATATGTAAATTGATTTTTACATATGAATAATGAAATTGAATAATTTATTTAAACACATACACTGCCCTTTGGTGCCTGTGCCATGGTTTTATGAGTTAAATCCAGTTTCTTGCTGTAAAATTGACCTTTTGGTGTAAAATTTGAGTGTAAGTCTGCCTGTAGGCTGGATTTACTGCTGTTATGGGGTACTATGAGCTTGAGCCTGGTGAAAAAAATGGTATTGAATACCACAATAGGTGTCTACAATAGATGCTATCATGAAATTCATGTATAATGGTATTGATAAGCAATCTACTGCATGATTTCATCACACAAGAATATTGAGTTCTTTAATAGATTATGCTTTCAAACAAGTGAAATCTTCCTTCAGAATGAGATGTTTTCCTCATTTCATCCAATGAAATAGCCAAACCTGTGTCTTAACAGTCTTTATACAGTGGGGATGTTAGAATATATGGTAATTCTTGTCTTGCTTGTATGACTTTCTGACTCCTTCAAAGATTTTGTTAGCCTGGGGCCTCTAGTGTGGCTTCCAGTATAATTATTAGCAATTTTAATAAACTAAAATGGCAGTGGAATACTATTAGGTTTGCTTGATAGAGATGTCACTAAAAAAAGAATATTTATTTGGTGGAATGAACTTCACCAATATGAAAAATACTGAAAGTAATTTTTATTACTTATCTTTGAGAGATATAATAACAAAATATTTTTATGAATTTATTTGTGAAAAAATATATTTGTAACAGCTCTGAGGAATAAATTTCAAGGAGAATGTTCCTCTTTAAATGTTGTAGATACAAAATCAAAATAAAAAACATACTGATAAAATGTTTAGAAAAAAGATTCATTGTTATATTAACCAGATATATAACAGAAAATATGTTGTTGTTATAGAAGCAAAGCTACTATCTCAAGAAAGTAAAAGGGTGTTATAAAAACAAGGTGAAACAATATTTCTGTAACTACAAATATGAAATAAGTGACTTGGACACAAGATTAATATGAAAACTAATCTTAAATGAGGGACTTGAAAACAAACATGTATTAAAATAAAATTAATATTGAATTTCCACAAATAAATTGGAATAATTAAAAGAAAATTTAGAGAAAGTGGTTGAATTTTGTGTAGGAGGTAATACTTTTTATTCATGCAGCCTCACATGTGGTAGGACAAAAAGAAGGTAAAAAAACCATTATACTTTTTAAAACTAATTGTATGGATTTGGAATTTTTGAAATGAAATTCTTTACTTTTAAGTCATTGTAATAGCTTGATTCCCTGTCTTAAATTTTAAACCATTTAAATTTTCTAATATCTTGAAATTATTGTTCAGTTAGTAGTTCTCTAAAAGATCCTCCTTTTTTTGAAGTTAAATTTATTCAATATCCTAGGATGTTGAAATTTTCTTCATTCAATAATTTGCATAACTCAATTTCTTGATTCAATGCTTTTCATAATTGTGTTATTTTTCTTGATGCTATCTTTTTTTTGAAATTAGTTGATCTTGAAAACCTTTTTGAATTTAATCCTGAATTGAATTCCAAATCTTGGAAGTGGTAGATGTATCATTGATTTTCAAATGATTTCTTTCAATGTTTATAGCTGTATTTGTTTTTTAGTTAATATTACTTGTATTCAGGTTACTATTATTATTCAGATTTATATTGTTTGTATTTTTTACCAAAGTACTCGTATTTCTATTGGCAATAGCTAGGGAGGGGGGTTTATAGCTGATTTCCTCAGAAATGTTATTATCATTATTTTTAGTAAACATTGCATTCATTGTATTAGGCCCAATTTTGTTCGTACTGGATTTAGTGCAACTGGTCTTAGGCTTTGGATTCTGTTCATGTTCTTCATATATCTCATTTCTAATTGTGTCGGGCTGATTAGTACTAAAAGATCTGTTAATATCAGTACTGGGACTGTTAGCCTTCTTGATAGTTTTTTTGTTTACTGTTTTACTAGCAAAATAACTAATATACTCTTTGCTAGAAAGGAAGTGAGACTGTATGTTATTATTGTATGTATGAATAAGTGGATTGAATGGAATTTGGTAAGCTGTATTTGATGAGATGTTAATTGTGCTATTACCCCTGTTATTTTCAGAAACCTTATTAGTTGTTATCTTGTCTTCTGAGTTGGATTGATAATCATTTTTATGCTTTATAAATCCCATTCTTTGATTCCTACTATCATTCCGAGGTGTTGAAGGTCAAGTGGACCTCAATTCACAGGCAATCACCATGACCAAAATGGGTACACCTGAAAGAAGGTGGTCCATTTGGAATTTGACCAGGGAGATAGATTTTATGTAGGTTTGAGATGGGTAAGAAATTGAATTTATAAAGAGAATATTTGGAAGAAATTAAAGCCACATGTGCAAGCCAACAGTCTTTAATTCAATGTCTTAATGGTATTCTTGGGAAGAAATTTTCAAAGTTTGAACAAAGAATTCAAGATCACCAATCTTCAATCACCATTTATTTAAATTTCTATCTCAATTTATATTCCTTAATGAGAAAAAAAATGCTTTTCTCTTTCTGTTTACAGCTCTATTTACACAGAGAGAAATATTCAAAGATGTAGTTCTACATTTCACATATTTTGCGATAATGAATGGGTGATCTTAAACGTCTAGCCCTGGTATTCTTAGAAAGCCTTCAATGAAATAAATGAGATTATTCATCAATTCAGGTTTTTCAAATCAATCAAGCTATTACACTAAAGATAAAATCTCACTAAAATAGTTTATCTGTAAAGGATTTGGCTTAAGCTAGGAGTAATATACTGTGAACCTTTGAGATATGACCACATACCCAAAAAGGTCACAAGAAATATTTAATATAATTAATTATACATTAAAAATAAGTACCTTAAAACTACAAAAATACCATAAATTGGTATAAAACTTGGTTTAACTTAAAAACCAATTAATAAACATGTAAAATAAATTACACCATTGGATTCCCCATGGTGAAATACACATATACCATTTTTATGGCATATCTGTAAAGTCAATATTTAATAAGTTATAAGTAATAATACCTTATAAAAGACACAAATCCTTATTTATTTCAAAAGCCAATGAAACAACACGTGAAATAAATGGTACCATTGGATTCTCCATAAACGTCCACACATAAAACAATTAATAATCTAAGCTTCAAAACCAATACTTAAGGAATTAACCTGAATATATGCACTTTTTTGGTCAACGCATATATTCAAGGACTTTAGCTAATATCTCTTGAATTATGCATGATAGAGTAATGAACCAGATATAAAGTCATCACGTAATTACTGTAGGAATACAGATATGAAGTTTATTTCACAAGTTATAAACAAGGTTAAAACCTGTAAGGAATTATTGATTAAAATCAATAGAGCTGTTGACCACTTTGTTGTGAAAGTGGCCCAAACTTAAAAATAAGTAGACAGTTGGATTCTACTAGTTCATTCGTGAAGAATGATGTATTTTTTATTATAATATTCAAGGTATAACCCCTTGAAATCATAGTTTGAAGTTTAAAATATCAAATTTTGACAGAAAAGATGAGTTACAAGAAAAATCATCAAAAAAAGAGTTTTGATGATGTAATGAAGTGCTCTTGGAAGAATAATAAGGTTATTCCAAGCTATTGGAACTCACTCTCTGAATTGCTGTAGCGTGTAAATCTTAAAAGTTATTAATGATCAAAGTTTGAGCTTAATTTGATCATTTATGATCACTCACTGTAACCTTAAATTAAGTTTAACAGTCATATGAGTGATAAAATTGGTGAATAATATTAGTTTATAATTAAAACTAATAAAATCCACGACATTTGGGGTTCTGCCAAGCCTTTTATGTCATCAAACTTAGAGTTATAGTGATAACTCTAAATAATGGCGTAATAGTGATGTAATGAGGTTTGATCATGATGTAATCATCACCAAACCTTAAAATATTGATTAATTCCAGTGGATATGATCCGTCAACGTCTACTAGAAGCCTGTTGGACTCTAGGAGGGAGGTATTTACTATAAATAGAGCTCTTTCTGCTCTGTTTTCCCCTCAGACGCATCAAAAACATTGAATAAATAGAAACAAAAAGGTAATATCTTTATTCTTTATATATAAAGCTTTTATATTATTAAGGACCAAAGCTCATCTTTATTATAATCATCAATTTTGACGTGATTAAATCATTTGTTTAACTGTTTTTGTTAAAAATCTCTCTAAAACTCATTTCCACGTAAAAAATCAAGAATCTTTGTAATTTCTCTATTTTTTATTGTAAATACAATTTGTATAAGTTGTTTTTATATTATTTGGCTTAAAATATCTCAAAATTATTATATTAAGTGTTAAAAGTAGGTTATTTTCTCTTATATTAATAATTTTCTCTATATTATTCTTTTAATAATTCTTTAATTAATATAAATAGTATTTATATTAATTTATAACTTTAATATTGGTAATATTATTGTTATTAATTGTTTTTTATTAATAAAAAACAATTTTTTACGCCTTCATTACTTTTTTGTAACAATAATAAAGTGCTATTAAATATATTAATGATTTTATATTAATATATTTATTTTATTATATTATATTTTTATTAATAATATGATTATTTTTACGCCATAATTATAATAATTCTTTATTATTATAATTATTTTTATCTTATTTATTTCATTCATAAGGACATTCATAGTACAATAAGTAAAATATTAGTAATTTTTACTTATTGTTTCATAGTCAGACCTTACATATACCCATCTATTTCCTATCATAGGAGTAATACTATTCATGAATTCAAAGAAGATTCCTTGAAGTCTCATTGCAAAATACCAATTACATAAATAATTTGAAAATAGATAGCATAGATACTGGATAAATACAAGAAAGAGCTTTTGCTTTGGAGATTCCAATGGAAGCTTTGAGCAGCTATATTTAAAATCCATTAAAATTGTCAAAAAATTATTTTCTGCTTTTCCTATTTTTGGGTATCCTTTTTCAAAGACCAAGATTGAATATTATTCTTTTCTCGAAAGAAAAAATATTTTTTAATTTCAGAGCTTATATGTGTCACTGAAATATGAATGATTGTTCCATTCTCTCTTCAATAGATTCAATCTGGTTCTCAATCAATAATGATTGATATATTACTCCTATTACTTAGTCCCATTTGTAAGATCTACAATTTTAATCAAGTGGCTATTATTAGTGTATCATTCAATTAAGCCATAATAATAATGTTAAATTAATATTCACACTTCTTCTAGAAGCTTCTTTCACGGAATCCAGGAAAAGAATCTATATGAGGAAGTATTCAAACTCAATGACTAAGTATTCTATATCATATGATAAATTGTTGAGAGTGAATTTCTCAAGCTATGAGAAATTCAATTTTTATTTTTTATGCTATGAAGAGTGTTTTATATAATTTTTTTTTCCACAAGGAGGCTTTATTATAGCAACTTTCCATTTAATTAATTTTGGAGATATATTTCTCAAATGTTTGGCCCTGTTTGTCTTATTCTAAGAGTACTTCTTTTAGAATATGAATTTCACTTCATATGATTGTGATTCAGATATTCATACATTACAAACTAAGAATTTCTATAATTACTTTATTTTCTGGACCCATCAATCAATGAAAAATTCTATCAATCAATAAATTGTGTAAATTATGGCAATTATTATAATGTGAATAAGCTAGGAGATTCACTTGTGGACTTCCCTTTTGTCACAAGCCTGAAAATACTTGTTTGAATACCTCTGATGAATATGATGGTAAGCTAAAGCAAACAGTCCTAATTTACTGAATAAATCATCATAAAATCTAGATAATTAAATTGTAAGATGGGTGTATGAAATTTGTGCTAATATTACTATTAATCAAAAATACTATCACTGTTATTATCAATTATAATAATAAAATTATTATAACCACAATTTAAATAATCAATTCTTTAATTATTTCTTTTACTTGTTATACACTACTAGTGAATATAACAGTAAGCAGTAAATGTCAACAAGAATCAATGAAAGAAGTATTTAAATGATAAATAATAAAATCATTTTAATATATGATTATCTTTTTCAAGAATAATTATAATTATAATTCTTGAAGAAAGCAAATACTAGAGGAAAAATCTGTATGAATTAATAATAAATCACTCACTAATATTCAGTGAACCTTGGAAAGAATATTGTAGAGAGATTTGGCAGATAAATTGTGGATTTATGGCATCAAAATTGATTTATAAAACTACTACAATGATATATAGTTTATTTCTATGATTTCACGTCCTTCTTTATTGATTCTTAAAGGGAAAAATACTTAAGAAAATATCTAACTAATACTTGGTTGTTGGTTACAATGATCTAATTGGATAATAAGATGATTTGGAAAAAACAGCAAGAAGAGGCCTCTTTTAAGTCAAATACATCTCATAGAAGATTTTCATGGAGAAAAATTAAAAACCAGTGAGTGATAAAACAATAATCCTTTTTTGTATTAATTATTTCATCATATGTTGTCATGTAAGATTATCATAATTACTTAATTGATGCTTTTGCATGACTACCAACCCAAATATGGTTGAGAATAAAAGGAGTAACCACTGTAAATCTTCTTTTATTTCAAAAGAAACATTAATTTCTCAATTCTATCAATTTTATTGGAAATTTCATCAGAGGTTGTATTTTCTGTGAATTTTTGAAGATTCAGTATTTCATGTGGAACCATCAAGAATGGACTATAAGTAAAACTTTTAATTTTGCTTATGAAAACATAATTATTTTTGGTTTCTTTATGATTCATACCTTTCTCCATTTGTCCTGAAGGTTTAAACGAGATTCATTAACAATTGTATTTTTAATGAATCTTTGAAGTTTTTACCTCATTTCTATGTAGAATTACAAATATCACAGTATGGCAGGTTGCTATGAGGTAAATCAATGTATGATAGTCCAAAAAGGGTTTTAATTACTCTTTTAAGGTTTATCCATGGAAAATAATTGAGAATTCACATGGTTACAGGAGTATAAGCTTCTCTTGACCTCTCCATCACATCAAAATAGTAGCTTATTTGCAATTTTCTTATTATTTAATAAGATTTTAACTTGCTAACTAGGTTCTCAAGAGGTTTTAGTATACTAATTGGGCCATGATCATCAATGGATCCAAGCTTTAGAGCTATCCACGTCTCATAGGCCTCAGAAGTTGGGTATCCTGGCTCTCTTTGATTTCTTTTGTCCCCCTTAGCTATTTTCATATCAAAAATAGAAATTCAGGTTTCAAGACTGATATACACTATGGGTGTATCAAAACTTTATTTAAGAATACCATAATATTAAGTACCACAAAAATTCATAACACTATTCTTAGTGTATATTTAACATGGGATTTCTCACATTCTCATTATTTTGGTGTGAAATGGAGAAAAACAAAACTTTTCACAATCCTTTTATGTGGTATTGAATTATTTTCCATATTACCACCTCATAGAGTTAATTTAAGCTTATTAACCCTATGGAGCCACCCTAGGTGAATTTTTTGTGTAGAATCCAAATCTGTCCTTAATTCTATGGATTTTTTTACTCACAAAAAAATTATTCATATTTTCTGAAATCAAGAATGATTTATTTTGAATATATAAATGACTTATGTGTCATACATAGTTCAGAATTTATTTTTTAAGACAATTGTGGCCTATTTGGGTATGTAAAATATACCTCAAGGCTCACATAAATATTCCTCAAAAGATATAATGATACAGATGACTTATTTTCTATTCTGTCTTAAAATGTAAATATAGGTAAGTTATTCTTCTTTTATCAAGCTTTATTCCTTCAATTTTATCACCCAATATTTGAAGAAGCTTACCAAATCTAAAAGGTAAGGTTTCCTATTAATCCCAAATGAAGGGGGAAGAAGAGAATCATCATCCATTCATATATTTTGATTTATGAAAGCATTTCTGAACATTCTTGTGATATTTTGAAGGAAAGATATGCAGAAACTTCTTTTGAATAAGCTTGTATTTTTCATTTAAATAAAAATGAACATTATTTATTTAGGTCAGCTTTATTTTGGATATTAAACAGAGATGGACTGGAAGAATCTCAGAAGTGTGCTTGATATGGTATCAATCTCACATCACTTCCATATCAAAATAATCTCCCTGAATTATCTGAATCACTTACCCAATATTTCACTCTCCCTGTTGAGCATAAATAAGATGTTAATACCAAATTCTTATGTTACTCATATTCCAGTTGATACTCATTCTGAAGAGCCCATGAGTAGTAGTAAGGTGTTGAAAAAAATGAATACATTATCAGTTCCATTCAAATATATAATGGTACTCTTTAGCAAACAAGAAATAATAAGATTTTGGGAAAATAAAATTTCAACAGCTCCATGTTTTTGGAAAAATTTGAATACCAAGAGATCTGTTTTCATTTAATATATCACCTTTATCTAAAAATGGAAATTGACATTAAGCATATTAATTGATACACTTCATTTCAACATCTATAACGGAAAGTACTGTAAAGACTGGAGTTGAAGGCTGTCATGGCTTGGGGAATAATGAGTAATTTTAATATTGAGATGGGTTTGTCATTAGTGCTCCCAAATCTTTTTCATTGATGTAATCAATATTAGTGTTACTTATTTTCAAAAAAATATCAATATAAAAAACAAATATTCATGAAAAAGGTTTCTTATCTCACCAGAATAATTAAAATGGAAAAAAGATTGAAAAGTGAAAAAATACCTGTACATTTTTTCAATAATGTTATGAATTTTATCTATATTGTCATAATTCCTTTGATATTCTTTAAATATTTGAAAAATACTAAAGGAAATATAATTCTCTTAATATCCATTTAAGATTTTAAAGATACTAGAGGAAATCTCATTCTTTCAAAGGATGATTTCTTTATTAATTTTTTCTGGAATTTAATTGTATTATTTTTCATTTTTTTATTCTGAGGCTAAATATAAGATTATTATTCTTTTGATTTTTTATTTCTTTATTTTTGTAATGTACTTTTTTATTTTTATATTTCTTTCTGAATAAATTACAGTAAATGACTTGTACAGAATTCTACTGTAAAATTGTCAACAATTGTTGACAATTTTACATATAAAGGCTGTATTGGCCTCCTTTCTTTAAACATTCAGATAAGTGTCAAGCTTTTTACACATAGGAACTGTACAAACCTCTCAAGTGTAATTTCTAAAGAGATACATTCTAAAATACAAATAACTTTCAAATTGCTGCATATATTAATGGAAATGAATAAATAAATATAATAACAATAACAATGAAATATAATTAAAGAAATAGAGTTGTGATCAATAATGAAGAAAGAGAATCAATGAAAGGGCTATTTTTTCCAGTGTGTGACTAGAATTTCTTTTTGTATTATTGAAAAGAAAACATTAAATGAAAAGTGAGAAATAAATTCTATCAATAAGAGAATCATGAGTTATATAGCAAATGACGAAACTCTGACTACTTCCTTTGAACTTTCAAAAAAAACATTCATTTCCTTTAAAAAAATTTCAAAAGAATTATTCAAATGAAAAATTTCAAACATATTTAACTAAAGGTAGTGACTCCACTCAAAATATGTTTTTATTTTGAAAACTTCCTCAGGGAATATCATATGAGGATTAATTATGTATTATATTAAATAGAGCAAAATGAGGTCAATTACAATTTTTCTTGACTTGGGAAAGGAATGCTATGAAGGGTCCAAAAGAGGGAAATAACAGTTGGGATTGAAATTAATCTTAAAGGTGAAATTAACTAGTAAGTAAATATTTGGTGAAGGTCTTATAAGAAATGGAAGTTCTTTTTTAATAATGTAAACATTGCAATAAGAAAAATTGAAAATACTCAACAATTTGGTGAGCTAAACAGAGTAAGAATTAACTCAAAAAAATTTGCAATACTTCAGTGGCTTAGATGATGTGGGAATATTATCAAATATAGAAATTCTAGTTTCAGCCTGTTTTTCAGATGAGCTTCAATCACAGACCCACCTGGGTCTGAGCTAATTTACAAATGAAACCCTTTCTGTCAGGTGCAGCAACCTTTCTCGTGGTGAATGTTAGTTCTATAACCTCCAGCCTTGATATTTTCATTTGCATGAAAAAGTAAGCTGATATTATTTGACTTTGTATTGTCTGAATTTGAAGAATGTAAGGAATGGAAAAGCTTCCATCCTTCTGAATGGGTCTTAGACTTCCTTATGCAATGGGAACAAGTAGAATGATTGAAAGAATAGCTACTGGTCATCATTCTGGATAGGTAACCAGTGATAAGGCTAGTGTCACAGGGGCTCTTATGGAAGCAAGAGTTGCCTGGCACTCAGGAATAAAGAACTCAATTGGAGGTCTCCAAAGGATATAAGAAATAATAAGGATTAAATTTCTTTAAAGAAGAATAAGGGAAAAGACAAGTATGCCAAAGATAAAAGAAAAAGATAAGAAGCCAAAGGCCAAAGATAGTAAGAGGCGCCAAGGGCCAAGAAGCCAACCAAGTGAATCCTAAATTCACTGTTTCAACCTTCCAGAAAAGGAAATGGAATTAGCAAAGGATATGACCACCAATATCCACTGACAGGCGAGGAAGAAAAAGAGAGAAGGTTCTGAATGACTGACTTAAGATTATCAGTATTAACTTTAATAAAGTAAAAGAAAATAAAGATAAAAATAAATCCAGTATATTAATTAACTGAGGAAAAAGTCCTTAGGTGCTGAAAGGTGGCCAGTATATGTGAAAAGCTGAAAGACTGATCCTGGAAGGTGAGTCACGGGCTGTATTGTCTTAATTGGGTCAATACAGATCTGGCCATCTTAAAATCTGAACTGTGTGACTGAACTCCCAGAGTAGAATATGAATTGGCCAAATTGGGCCAAGTACATACAGGTTGACTGGTTGCCGCCTGTATGCACCAATTGAGTTGTCCAAGGAGTATTGAAATACTTGATCCCTTGACAGGTGATTTAAAGAATATATAGCCTCTGAGAATGGCCCTTTGGAATAATTCTGAATGAATTTCCAACCAAACTCCTGCAGGGCCAGGTGATTGGGATCCTTGAATGGTCTTCTGATTGCCGCCATGGATTGCCAGAATGATGAGTTAAAAAGTCCTCCTTTAAAATGGGTGTTGGATTTTGGGACCTTGATTTGGAAATATGGAATTGGGTCCTGAAAACGTCACCATTGAATTGCTGAGCAAAAATGGTGCATAATGGTATATAATACCATATATGCACCACTCCTGAAACCTTGAGTACGGGGTTCATGGAGGAATGGAAGAATTCCCCTTAAGGTGAGGAGAAAGCTTGAGCTGAGCTGATCTGGTGGCCTCTGGTAGTTACCAGAGGCCATGGGCTGAAAAGTGGTCCACGGTGGTTATTGGCCAAAATTGGGTCCTGAGGGTCTTTATGGCCATTTTGGGTTTGATGGGATTTGGGGCCAAAATTGGTTCAGGTGGGCCCAATTGTGGTTTGGAACCCACCTGACCTTGGGGGCTAGTGGGCTTCCCCCTTTGGCCCCTTTTTCCCTCACTGGATTAGGCCAAAAGGGGCCTAATTGGCCCATGGGCTGTAGAGGCCATAGGGGGCCTGAATGGCCCAAAAAGGCCATTTAGGCCAGGACCCCCCCTAGCAAAAAGGGTTGGTCCAAACCCAATGATGAGTGCTAGGGGACCCAGAACCCCCCAGGCCCAAAACAGAGATAGAGGCCTGGGGGTTGAGGATATGGGCATTGGCCAGGGAGGCCAATGATGGTAGGATATGGCCTGAGGCCATAAATGATGGTTGGGCCCATAATTGGACAGGGAAGTGGGATATGGCCAAAAGGCCATAGAGCACCAGAGGGGGCCAAATTGGCCATAAAGATATGGTGTGGCAAATTGGCCCCAACTTGGTCTCAGGTTGGAATTGCCGCAACACCAATAGAGGAGGGTCATTCTTTGTGGTTGTGACAGCTAGCGTCTTTGAAGAATAAAGACATCCAGGTAAAAGCTACAATAACTAATTGCTCCACAACAGTAATAGCTTTCTTTTTCATGTTGGATAGTAGCAGTAGTTAATTCAGAAATATTTGAGGCTTGCATACAATACTAATAGCTTTTTAATGCACCTGTGAAGCTCTAGGATATACTAGTAGAAAAAATCAGAAAAAGAGTGAGTTACAAAGTTTAAGATTAT
Organism: Austropuccinia psidii; assembly: GCA_023105745.1. NCBI lineage: Eukaryota > Fungi > Basidiomycota > Pucciniomycetes > Pucciniales > Sphaerophragmiaceae > Austropuccinia > Austropuccinia psidii. The sequence goes on along the minus strand of JALGQZ010000003.1, from coordinate 33,915,674 downwards.
TATTAATTAGGTATTCCAATGTCTAATTAGTTTATTAGAGTTAATTAATTAATTAATCAGTTCTAATTAAAATTTTAAACTTTAAAATATTAAATTTGAGCCTGGGGCCTCTAGCATGGCTTCCACTCTATTTATTAGCAATTATAGTAAATTAAAATGGAAGTGGAATAGCATTAGGTTTACTTAATAGGGAAATCACTAAAAAAGTGTATTTATTTGGTGGAATGAACTTCACCAATAAGAAAAAAGTTGAAAGTAATTTTAAATACCTATCTTTGAGTGATCTAATAAAAACAAATTTTTATGAATTTATTTGTAAGAAGATTCATTTTGAAGAGCTCTGAGGAATCATTCTCAAGTATAATCTTCCTCTTTAGATTTTTTAGATACAAAACTCAAATAAAACACAAACATACTGATAAAATGTTTAGAAAAAATTGTATTGTTATAGTAACCAGATATATAACAAAAAATATGTTGTTCCTATACAAGCAAAGTTACTATCTCCACAAAGTAAAAGGGTGTTATAGAAACTAGATGAAACAATATTTCTATAACCAAAAATATTAAATGAGTGACTTGGACACAAGATTACTATAACAACTAATCGTAAATGAGTGACTTGGAAACAAAAATAGATGAAAATAAAAGTAATATTGAATTTCCACAAATAAATTGAAATAATTAAAAGAAAATTGTGAGAAAGTGATTGGAGCTTGTGTAGCAGGTAAAACGTTTCATTCTTTCAGGCTCACAAACTTAGTCCTAATTTTTGTTGTGTTAATTTATTCAATTTGATTCTGTTTTTCTGCTTCTACAGGTAAACAAACTAGATTATTGGGTATATTTCCTAGTTCCCACCTTCTAGGTCTTTCAGAATTCTCATGCATGTTTCCTTCCTTATGACCTATTGTCATATTTACCTATTCTTGAATGACTATTTTCCATCTTGGCATTTGTCTTTTGGTTTCTTTCATGTTCAGAAGTGATTTTATTGCATTACAGTCAGTTATCACTTCAAAAACACTTCCATCAAGATAATAGTGTAATTTCTCAAGTTCCTATACCAAAAGTGAGAATTCCATTTGGCTTGCACCATCTCTGGCATCTGTTTTTTTATATGTCTTGAGATGGAACAAACTTGTCCTTCTGTTGGTTTGTCATCAATAATTTGGACTTTGTGTAGGGTGTTTCCTAATTTATCTCCACATGCATCACTGTATACTTTGAAGGGTAAATTACGTTCAGGCATGAGGAGTAAAGGTTCTTCTCTAAGGTATTGCCTTATCTTATTATATTCTCTCATCTTTTCTTGTGTTATCTTTAATACTGCCTTTTAATCACCTATTCTATAGATTAACTTTGCTAGAGTTTCCAAATATTGCAGGTGCTGCCTGTAATAGCTTGAAGGTCTAAGAAAAGACATTATTTATTTCTTAATCTGGGGTATTGGATTAAGAAAAACTTCTTCCACTTTCCCTGTCAATTTTTCAGCTTAAGCCAGAAACAATATCTCCAAGTGCTTTATGTTCTTCAAAGCCAAATTTTCAGTTCTTAAGTGGAATCTTAATGTTCTTTTCTGCAAATTTTTCTAATACTCTGGCAAGTATTCTAAGGTGCAAAGAGTATGAGTCTGAAAGCTTGATTATATCCTCAATATATATGATAAGAAATCCTTTGGAAATCTCTGTGGGATAGATGATATTAATCATTATTTGATAATGAGATTGAGAATTTTTGATACCAAATGGCATTGTAAGACACTCATAAATACCACAGTGAGTGATAACTATAAGTAATATCTTAGCTTTTGGTGCCAAGAAATCCTTATGAAAACCTTTAAATGAATCATTTGAGATCATATAATTGGCTTTAAGGGATTGGGTAAACGTTTCTTGGATTCTAGGTATTGGATACCTATCTGGAACCTTTCAGGTATTAAGTGCTCTGAGATCTCTAACAGTCCTTAATTTATCCTTGCTCCAAGAAAAAAAACAGGAATTTTAACTTAAACTTCTTCATTATGGTCTACCTTTCTTAGTACACCATAGTGTGTTGACTCTTGGATATGTTTTTCCAAACCTTCTCTATCTCTTGAGCTTTCTGGTAAGGATTGTTCTCTGAGCACTGGAGGGTATGGTCTATCAATATTAAGAGTAATATCCACTTCATGCCCTCTAATTGTGCCTAAGGCTTCATTGTGTGAAGAAAAGGAATCTCTATATGCATACTGAACATGAATATTCTCTTGCTTCATTTGAGTTATAAGTCTGGATTAATTTTGGCTTCAACTAGTTGATTTGGAAAAATTATTCTTTAGCCTTATCTTTACTTGAAGATGATACTTTCACGTGTTGGTTCATATTGGAAAAATCAAAATTTTGTCTTTTATTCTCTCCAATTGTAAAATATCTATATTTATGGTTATTGATTCCAATGTCAATACCATAAATGTTCAAGTAGTAATTTCCAAAAATTATATTTTGATAATTACAGTTATCCATTAATGATATTTCTGTATTCATTATAATACTTCCTGTTGGGTGTGAAAATATCAAGCCAGTGTCTGTAAGATTTGACTATGAAACAATAAGTCAATATTACAAATATTTCACTTATAGTGCTATGCATGTCCTTATTAATTTCATAAAAGAAATAAAGAGTAATTATATCAATAAAGAATTATTATAATTATGGTGTAAAATTATTATATTATTCAATAAATATAATAATATAATAATATAATAAATATAAATATATTAAGATATAATAATTAATAGATTTAAAGCTCTTTATTATTGTTACCAACAAATAAAAAAGGCATAAAAAATTATTTTTCAATAATAAAAAACAACTAAAACCACTAATTTTACTAACATTAAAGTTATACATTAATATAAATACTATTTATATTAATAAAAGAATTATTAAAAGTAATAATAAAGGGAAATTATTATAAAAGTGAAAATAACCTACAATCAACACTTAATATAGTAATTTTGAATGATTTTACACCAAAAAAATGTAAATACAACTTACTCAAATTGTACTTTCAAAATAAATAAAACAATTACAAATATTCTAAATTTTACGTGTAAAATAGGATTTATAGAGAAATATAGCAAGAACAGTTAAAAAAAAGGGTAATACCTTCAATATTGATTATTATAATAAATATTACCTTTGTTATTTGATAATATAAATGATCTTTATATAAAGAATAAAGATTTTACCTTTTTATTTAGTGTTTTATTGTTTTTGATGTGTCTTAGGGGGAAATAGAGTAAAAAGGGCTCTATTTATAGTAAATTCCTCCCTTCTAGTAGAGTTGTACTGATGTTATACACTGGAATTGATCGGTATTTTGAGGTTTAGTGATGATTAAATCATAATCAAACCATCTTATCATATTATTACACTATTATTTGGAGTTATCAATATAACTCTAATTTTGATGACATCATAGGCTTGGAGGAAGTCTATAATTAATGTATTTTATTTGTATTAATCATAATCTAATGGTATTCACTAGTTTTATCACCTATATAACTGTTAAACTTGAAATAAGATTACATTGAGTGATCATAAATGATCAATTTTAAGCTTAAACTTTGATCATTGATAAATTTTCATTTATACATGCTAAAGCCATTCAGAGAGTGAATTCTGATAGCTTTGAATGTCTTTATTAGAGTTCCAAGAAAATTTTATTTCATCATCAAAACTCTATTTTGATTATTTTTCTTGTATCTCATCTTTTCTGTTGAAATTCAATATTTTAAACTTCACACCATTATTTCAGGGGGTTTTACCTTGAATATTAAGATATAAAATACATCATTTTTCACATATGAACTATTAGAAACTAAATATTCACTTTGTTTTAATTTTGGACCACTTTCACAACAAAGTGGTCAACAGCTCTAGAAATTTTGTTCAATAAACCCTTACAAGTTATAACCTTGTTTATAGCTTGTAAAATAAAGTTCATATCTGTGCTCTTAAAGTAATTAAGTGTTAACTTTTTTTTGGTTCAACTCTCTATCATGTATATTTCAGGAGATATTAGCTAAAAATCATGCATGTATGCACTGACCAAAAAAGTGCATATATTCAGCTTAATTCCTTAAGTATTAGCTTTAGAGAAATGAAATAAAATAATTTTATGTGTAGTTTTTCATTGGGAATCTAATTATGCAGCTTCTTTCACATTTTTCTTCATTGGATTCTGAGATAAATAAGATTTTATGTCTTTTTATGGCATTTTTAGTTTATTACTCATTACTGATTGACTTTACATATATGCCATAAAAATGATATATGTGTGTTTTATCATGGGATATCAAATTATTTTATTTATTTCACATGTTTATTCATCAAATTTCAATTTAGTTCAGCATTTATGCTTTTTTATGGTATTTTTACTTTTTTTAAGATAATTATTTGGAGCAATAATTATTGTAAAGATTTTCTTGTGACCTTTTTGGATATTTGGTTATATCTCAAAGGCTCAAGGTTTCTAATATCTGCAAATTGTACACATTATTACTTGCACTACTGAGCTGTACACCTCCTATTGGTGATAGATGGTTTCTCCATTGTGGAAGTATGTTTTGAAAATAGCTTTTACTTACACAAGTGTAAAATTCTCCTTTGTACAGATTTACTTTTCTTCTATGTCATTCATCAAGATTTATGTAATACAAGATGCTCCAGAAGTACATCCTTTGCCTCTAGAAGATTAGATTTGACACATTTTTGCATCCTGGATCTTGATAAAGCTGTAGAAGTCCATCCTCTATTGTCATAAATTATTATGAACCTCAGTAACTTCAAATAGTTCTGTAATATTCTCACTATGACAGCCCTCTACTGGTGTGTAATAAGGAATTTTAAAATCTTTTTCAGATTCATCTTTCTCTTCAGTACACTAAACCTCTTCAATGACTTGAACTTCTTTCATTTTAGTCTTCTTGATACAAGTGTTCACTAAATTTGAGGTTCTCGCACATTTATGAAGCTTCAAGATAGTTATTTTAGGTCTCTTATCTTCTCTAGAAGTTTTTGGCATAATTTTGGACTCAACAGGGCTTCTAGTTCAGATTTTACCAATGCTTGTGCTGGTAATAATATCTTCCATTGCACCAATATATTCCTCTGTTTAGAAGGGTTCTACAAATCTGAATTTGATTTCATGTTCTTGTTCTCCTCTATGTTTTCTTAGTTTATCATATTGATCTTTGAGTAAGACATATGTGGTTTTAAATCAGATGGTTTGTCTCTGTGTTTAAGGAACCAAGTGAGTTTTTTGTCTTTTTTTGAATTTAAAATGGCACTTTCAAAATAATTTTCCAGTAATTGTTGGAACATGTGGTGATTATCTTACATCTTGACCAAAGCCAATTATGTCTGCCACTTTCTGCCTCCATCTCCTCATACTATTTCTTTGAATTCCTGGTAAACAAAGCATATAACTTGGCTGCTATTATCTCATAATTTATGTAAAAGTCCTCTTAAAACATATCAATTGCTCTAATGAGCTCAATATGGTTATATTCTCCTTAATCAGAGAATTTTTTCCATTACTCTAATCTGGGAATATCTCTTGCAGTGATTCTATTAGCTCCTGATAATGGGTTCAAACTTTCTTCAACAGAACTTTTTTCTTCATTTAAAGGTTTGGAGTGTCTGGAAATATGTGAATCAGTCTCAGAATTCTTATGAATTTGATTCACTTTTGTAGCTATCTCCTCTTTCAACATTTGTATTTGATTATCCCTTCTTTCTGAATGTGTGTGGCAAAATGCTTTGGGTGATGAACTATGTCCAAAACACATTCCTTCAAGTTTGGGGGTTGTTCATTGATATTATTGATAAAAATATTATCAAATTCATCATTTTTGTGCCTCACATTTACTCTCAATTCTGTCACATTTATTGAAAATTGACTCAGGCCCTGCATTTTTCACTTCACACCATTCTGACAAAGTTTTACCATTATTTCTGAATTCATTTAAATTTGATGTTAATTCCTTCACCTCTTTATCAAATGTATAGAATTTTACGTCAATAATGGACTAAATATATCTAATTTAATGAATAATTTTCATGGAGAGGTACTATTAATTATCTCTTTTTCCTTGGTAATGAACTTCATGAGAGTTTTAGCCATATTTAACACACTGTCTACAGCTGAAGGCACAGATTTTGTAATCCTGTACCCTTGTCTGTCAGTTCTGTGCCAACTGGCTTTGCCTTTCCCCTTGTCTTTATTGTTCCTGGGACATCTCTTTTCCTTCTGAGGTAGTTTGTACTTTTCTTGAGGAGTTCAGGAGCTGGTTCATTCTTCTGGTTCTTCCTTTTCCAAAGCAGGGGTCATTTTTAGTTCCTTATTTTTTTCTACAGATAAAATACTTTGGTTCTTAAACAAACTCTTTATTTTGTTTATCTTTTCCTTGCAAGACAATGTTCTCCATCCTCCTAAGAGCCATATATTCCTCTCCTAAAACAGAAAGCTCTTGATGTGTAATTAGGTGTTCATAGCCCCTGCCAAAGGCTCTCACATATTTCCCACTCTTCCTCCTTGGATTCTCTGTACCAGTTTCTGTACTGGGACTGATATATTTCTATGGCTGCCACTTGTAAATAGTTCAACCCCTAAAACATCACCTTGAATCAGTTCAGGCGCAGAGTTATTTCCAAAGTTTAACATTTTAGTATGAAAAAACAATTAAAAATTACTAATATTTTACTTATTGTACTCTGATTGTCCTAATTTAAATCAGTAATAAGATTACAAATAAGTATAATGATAAAGAATTATTATACTTTTGGGATACAAGTAATGATATTATTTAAATAAGTGAATAAATATAGCTTATATAATAGTAATAATATAATGACAATGAAAATATCAATATTTGATAATTAATATATTTATTGCACTTTATTATTGTTACCAAAGATAACAAATGCATAAAGCAATTGTTATTTCATTATGAAAATGATTTATAATAATAATATTACTAACACTAAAGATATTTATCAATATAAATACTATTTATATTAATCAAAGAATTATCAATAATAAGAATAATAAAGAGAAAAATACTGTAATAAGAGAAGATAACCTACTTTTAACACTTAATATGAAAATTTTGAATAAATTTATGCCTAACAATATAAAAAAACTTATTTAAATTGTATTTACAATCAAAATAGAAGTTATTACAAATCTAAATTTTAGTCTTTGAGATATGACAACATATCCAAAGAGGTAACAAAACTAATTTACAATAATTATTCTAATAATAAGAATTAAAAATATTATTTTAAAATAAGTAAAAATTCCACAAATGGGAATAAATTCTTGATTAACTCAGAATCTAATGGATATAAATTTGAAATAAATGGCATCATTAGATTCTCCATGGTAATATACACATATAACATTTTTATGTCATATCTGTAAAGATAATACTTACTGTGTAATAAGCAAAAATGCCATAAAAAGGCATAAATTCTTGTTTATCTCAGAAACCCATGAAACAACATTTGAAATAAATTACATCATTGGATTCCCCATGAAAAGAATACACTTGTAACATTTTTATTTAATATCTGCACAGTTAATACTTAAGGAAATAACCTGAATATATGCACTTTTATGATAAGCGCATATATTGATGGTTTTTAGCACATATCTCTTCAAATATACCTGATAGAGAGTTGAACAAAAAATAAAGTTACCATTTAATTACTGTGAAAATACATATATTACATCTATTTGACATGTCATAAAAAGATTTATAACCTGTAGGGGTTTATTGAACAAAATTGTTATAGCTGTTGACCACTTTGTTGTGAAAGTGGTCCAAACTTGAAAAAGCAGATATTTGGATTCTGCTATCCCATAATTGAATATTGATGTAAAATGTATAGTTATATTCAAGGTATAACCCTTTAAAATCATTTTTTGAAGTTTAAAATAGTAAATTTTGACAGAAAATGTGAGTTACCAGAAAAATCATCAAAAATAGAGTTTTAATGATGTAATGAAATTCTCTTGGAAGTTTGATAATGACATGCCAAGATTTCAGAATTTAATATCTGAATATCTTTAGCGTTGATAACTCAAAGGTTATTAATGATAAAAGTTGAAGCTTAAAATTGATCCTTTATAATCACTCACTGTAATCTTTATTTCAGTTTAACAGTCATATAAGTGATATAAGTTGTGAATACTAGTTTATTATTATTAAAACCCATAAAATCCACATATTTGAGTCTTCTGAAAAGCCTATGATGTCAGAAAAACTAGAGTTACAGTCATAACTCTAAACAATGGCATAATAGTGAGATAAAATGGCTTAATTATGATGTAATCATCACTAATCCTTAAAAAACTGGTCAATTTCAGTTGATACCATAAGTAAACGTCTACCAGAAGCCTTCTGGAATGTAGGAGGGAGGATTGCACTATATAGAGAGCTCTTTTTACCTCTATTTCCCCCTCTGACACAACAAAAACATTAAATTATCAAAACCAAAGGTAAAAGCTTTATTCTAGTTATATAAAACTATTATACATTTGAAGACTCAAGTTAATCTTTCTTTTATTCACCAATTTTTAGTTTTTTTGTTAAATTTCTGTCTAAAATCTCTAATTCCACATAAAAATAAGAGTATTTGTAACTTCTTCTATCTTTTATTGAGTTCTTTTTATAGTCAAATCCTCCCTCCTAGAGGCCAGAAGGCTTCTAGTGGAATTTTACTGATGGCATCTGCTGTAATTTATTAATATTTTGAGGTTTAGTGAGAATTACATTATAATTAAACCTTTTTCTCTCATTATTACTCCATAATTTAGAGTTATCACTGTAACTCTAGGTTTTCTGACCTCATAGGCTTGGAAAAAGGTTGTATTTTGTAGATTTTATTTGCATTAGTCAAAATATACTAGTATTCACCAGTGATATCACCTATTTAATTGTTAAACCTAGAATAATATTACCATTAGTGATCATAAATGATCATTTTTAAGCTTTAACGCTGATCATGAATATCCTTTGAATTATTTATGCTAAAGAAATTCAGATAATTTATCCTAATAGCTTGGAATGTCTCTCCCAAGCTTCTAAGAGCATTTTTCCACATAATTAAAAAGCTATTTTTGATTATTTTTCTTTCAACTCATCTTTTCTGTTGAAACATACTATTTTAAACTTCAAACCATGATTTCAGGGGGTTATAAATTTAATATCATGATGAAAATTGAATCATCATTCATGTATGAGCTATTAGAGGCTGAATATTTAATTTCTTTTTAAGTTTGGACCACTCTTTAAATTAAAGTGGCCAACACCTATTGTAATTTTTCTCAATAAATCCTTGTAATTTTTAACTTTATTTATAGATTTTCAAATATGTTTTATATCTGGATTTGTAAAGCTATTTTGTGGTACGTTTGGTTTTGTATAAACTCTTAATCATGCATATTTCAAAGGATATGTTCTAAAAACCATGAATATATGCACTGATCATAAAAGTTCAAATATTCAAACTATCTCAGTAAGTACTAATATTAAAGATTTGAAATAAAGCTTTATATGTGTAGTTTTTGATGGAAAATCCAATTGTGTAATTTAATTCACATTTATATTCATTGCTTTCTGAGATAATCAAGAATTTATGCCTGTTTATGACATTTTTACTTATTTTAGGATGATATGTTTAATTATTACTGTTAAAATAAGTTTCGTAAAGTTTTTTTTGTGGAGTTTTTAGATATTTGATCATATCTTAAGTTCCACACAAAAGTTGTTGGTACAGACCTTGGGGAATGGGGGGCAACTATGGCCTCCTCCAAATGTTCCTTTCTTGGGAAGGCTTACCTGGTTTGGCCTTGGTCTTGCCTCCTCCTTGTCCAGATCCATATTTTTGGACTGAATAGTTTCTTCCATTTCTTGTATGAATCATTTCAACATCAATTTATGAGAAAATTAAGAATAAAGACAAAAAACACACAGCTTTTTGTGGTTGTTTGAATAAAGTGCCTCTTTTGGAAATGCAAACATCACTACTCTCTTCAGATTCTGGACTGGTAATATATCTCATACTGAGATTATTACCAAATGAAAGATATTTGATTAGCAAAACTAGAAAAAAATCATAAAAAAAAATCATTTTTTATACTTTGAAATATCTCTAAGATGTTTTGTAAGGTTTCTTCTTTTTGATATTAAAAAAATTATTCTCTTTAAAGAAAGAAGAGTTTTATAAGTTTTTGGATGTAAAAAATCCATGTGTAAAGGAATAAAAAATTAATCCAAATTACCTAATTAAAATGATTTTTAAGACAATTTGGAAAATGAAAATTATCTAACATCAAAATTAATATATCTTAAGGATTATAAATATATTTATTAAGGGTTCAAAAAACACATCCAAGTCCCAAATGTGAGATTTATCTGTGAAGCTTCTGATAATATTACTATTAATCAAGAATACAATGACTGCTCTTATGAAATATAATGAAAAAATTCATTGTAACCACAAATGAACTATTTATTCCTTGAAACCACAAATGAACAATTAATTCCTTGAATATTTATCTTGATTTTTATACACTACCTGTTATTATAGCAGTAAGCAATAATTTTCTGCTAGAATCAATTACAAGTATTCCTAATAAAACTACTTATTAAAATAATATGAAATTATTTTAATTAATGATTATGTTTTCCAAAAAGAATTATATTTAATTCTTGAAGAGAACTACAAATTTTAGAGAAACAACTTCAATAATTAAGCAAATTCTCACTAATACTCCAAAAATATCTTGAAAAGAACCAGAAGAGTGATTTGTCAGATTATTAGTGGATTTAAAGGGCCAAAATCAATTTATAACATTAAAACAACAATTTGGAAGCTAAATAAGATTTTAAAGTTTATATTTCTTTTATTTCATGTCTTTCTGATTGATTTGGAAAGATTAAAATAATTAAGAAAAGATGTCAACTAACAATTACTTGCTGGTACTAATGATAAGATGATTCTGGAAAAACAGCTAGAGCAGTTCTCTTTTAAGTCTAAATCATCTCACTGAGGCTTGCAATTGAGAAAACTGAAAAACTAGTGAGTGGGAAACCTTTTACCTTCATTTCTTTAAATATTACATCACATGTGGGCATGTGAAATTATCCTAATTAATTAATTAAATCAAGTTAAATTACTACCAGCCCATTTATGATTGAGACATAAAGGATTAAAAACTGTAAATCTTGATTTATTTAAAAATAAAAATCATTTTCTCAAAGCTAGAAATTTTATTACAAATTTAATCAAAGTTTGTATTTTTTGTGAATTTTTGAAGATTCAGTGCCTCGAGTGAAATCATCAAAAACAGACTATAAGTAAATCTTTTAATTTGAATTAGAAATTCAAAATTCTTTCTGTTTTTTGTGTGTCTTATTTCTTTCTCCATTGGTCTTGAAATATTCAGAGGGATTCACAAATGATTTTCTTTTTAATGAATTTTTGAATTTTTGGATTTTTTCACTCATTTCTATGTAGAAAAGCAAATAGTATAGTTACAGCTAGTTTCAATGAGGTAAATTCCTCAAACCTAGTCCAAAAAGTGCTTTAGTTACTCTTTTTGGGTTTCTTCATTGAAAGTAATTTATGATTTACAAAGTCAAAGGAGTCATAGTTGCTTATTACCTCCTTGTCATGTCAAAATAGCTGCTTATTTGCTATTTTCCCATTATTTAATGAGATTTTGACTTGGTAACCAGGTTCACGAAAGGTTTTAAAAACAAATTTTCCCATTATCAGCTATTGGTTAAATCTTTAAATCTGGCCACCCCTCAGGGGCCTCAGAAGTAGGGTACCCTTGATCTCTTTGATTTCTTTTGTCCCCCTTGGCTATTTACATGTCAAAATAGTAATTCAGGATTCAAAACTGATATCCACTATGGGTTTAGCAAACTTTTATGAAGTGATACGGTAATTCTAAGTGCCACAATTTATATAACATGAGATTTCTCACATTTCCATTATTTTGGCATGAAATTGAGAAAAAGTAAAATTTTCTCAATTCTTTTATGTGTTATTGATGATGTGGTGTTAATTTATTTTACATATTACCACCTCATAGAGTTAATTTAAGCTTATCCCCTTTATTTAGTTACCCCAGGTGATTTTTTGTTTAGAATACAAATATGGTGTAAAGTCCATGGATTCACTTATAAAAAACAATTATGCATGTTTTATTACATAAAAAATCCTCAATTTTGGATATATGCATGAATTATTTGTTATTAATAGTTAAAAAGTCATTTTTATGTTAATTTTGGCCTATTTGCATATGTAAAATATACCCCAAGGCTCACAGGGATGGTATCTGTATCTTTTCCAATACTTGAATATTTCTTTCTATTCATTGGGATAAATTCTCAAGAGTTTTCCTCTATTATTTATATCAAATATGAATTGCAATTTCTGTCATCTTTTAGGGGTTTTGCAATTTACTTTCAAGATATGTTTTTTTACCATTTTCCTTTTTTGAATTATGCCCATGTGAACAAAAATGTAGAAAATTTGGACTTTACTATGAACCTGAGCAGTTAATAGTAATTTTTCCATTGTTTCTCTTGTATTGATGTATAAAGATTTTTTTTACTTCAAAAATTGTAAATTTCATTATGGAATCTCTTGTCTAATTTATTTTCTCTATTTATTTCTTGATTCTCAAAGTTTTTGACTATGCAATCTTTCAATCTCTTATTGGTAATATAGCAGAAATATTTAAATTGAATTGGTATTCAGTTTGAAAACTTTCTCTTCATTAAGTTTTTCCAGTGAACGTGTGAAATGAATTATTTTAATTTTGATTTTTCTACCATTTAGCTTAAATAAGCTTAAATATTAGACAAAAAGAAAGTTTAAAAAGTTATATTTTTTCATTTATCATGAAATTTGGAATTCAAAATCCAAAATATTTCAAAATAATATAAAAAAAATCTTTTATATTTCTTGGAAAATCTTTGTTAAATTGATAAAAAACTGACTAAAACTAATTTTATGTTCATGAGAGCAAGAAAATTAAATCTTTCAATGGGCTTTGTGTTTTTTAATTATAGAATTCAATAAAGCCAATTAATTACTAAGTCTATGAAAGCCTAAATTTCTTTTTTGAAAACATAATTTAAAATATCTTTTCTCCAAATGAAAGAAAGGATACCTTTAAATTACAAATCATTGAATGAATTTATTTTTTCCCATGAAAGAGAATCCACTCATTTATTAGTTCCAATATAGCTGAGAAAAGTCTTATTTCATCAGAATTACTCTGAAACACTTTCAAATTCCATTGGATACTCAAGATTAATTTCATCTATGAGCCTTCCAGCTATTATTTTAACAAATAAAAATTTAAATGGATTCAAATATCTTGAAATTTATGATATCTAGGTGAAGTATATATAAATAGGATTACTTAAATAATCTATTATGAGTTTTTAATCTAGAATTGAGAGATTCAACACTTATATCAAGCCAGTTTCTAACTGGGGTAAATCTTGAGCAGAAAATCACAAAGATTGAGGTTGGAAGCAGGTGAATTCAGGTCATTAATTACTTCTTGTAAATGTTTTTAAGCTTCTAATTTTTATTAATGATAAAAATAATATAAGTTTTAATTGGAAAAACCACTTTATAGCCACATTTTGGTTACACAAAGGCCATCTTTCTCTGAATAATATTCTACCATCTTAATATTTCAAAATAGTATCTTAATTGTTTCATAGATTTATCAATTTTATTGGTAATTAATAAGTTTCTATTGAACACAAGAGCTTTAAGAAATGAATTATTATAAAAATTATATTTTAGCAGATAATTTTTGGATATATATATAGCAAGCTAAGAAACAACTAAATCTCAAATTAAGATGAAAGTATAGATATTAATTTCCCATCTCAGATTTATTTGGAAGTATCTTTAAATACTGCGCTCAGATAAAATCCCTAAGAATGATAATATATATATATATATCTTACATTTTTCATCTCTGAGTACACAGCTACTTTTTTTGATGCAATCAAATTGCATTCCAGAGAAAGAGCTGTAGATTATAATTCAAAATTCATAGTATTCTTCAATTTCTTAATTACTGTTTAATATGCTCTCTAAGAAACTCAATTATAGTAATTTACTTCTTCTGTGAGATCCAAATTTGGATAATTAAAACCTGCTCCATTTAGAAAAGGAATAAAAACATATTTGTGCCATTTTTAGCTAGGGATTCTCATAAGTGTTTTTCCATTTCCAATATAAAGTATAAATGATAACCTTCAGCTTCTTAAGTGAGTGTCACATAAATGAAAAATCGCAATATCTCAAATATTTACACTATTAAAAACATGTTTTTTTTGATACTAATTTTTGTCAAATTTTCCGTTCAGTAGATTCAATCATTTGATGTATCATCTACTCACCATAGAGAGAACAAAATACTTCAGGAAGGGCCCCAGGAGTAACACACACACTGAATGATAGTTCAAAATATCCCTAAACCATCTTTGAGCTATATGGATATTTGTTGGTAAAAACACGTAAGCAAATTGGTAAAAACACGTAAGAGCTTACGTGTTTTTACTAAAAACTTACGTCTTTTGGCCATGATTTGGTAAAAACACATAAGGTTTTAGCAAAAACACGTAAGGGGTGCCCTGGGCCCATTTTTAATTCAAAATGAAACACAACCACGCCTGTATTGGGCCAGAACATGCCCAAAAGAGGTTTTTTCCCCACAAAACCTCTCTAAATCCAAATTGTTTCAGATTTTTTTGCTCAGCCCCCCCCAAAAAAAAACAAACAAGCCCTAACACACCCCAATAATCCACATTATCCCCACCCCAAACCATTGTTTTTTTTGAAAAACAGCATTACCAAAGCCATTTTGCAAAGCTTTTCACACTTTTTTTCTTTTTTTCCCCCAAAGACTGCATTTTCCACCACAACAACCTGCTTTCAAGCCTCTCAATTTTCAATTTTTACCTTCCCTCATCTATTAATCCCACATTTAAACCACTTTCTGTCACTCTTAACCACTTCTGTTCATTTTTCACACCTTTTTTCACCTCTTTTTCACATTTCAAAAGGTTCTTACCCCATTCCAAATCCGCCAATTCCCCCTTTTTTTACTTTTATACATAATTTTCATTAAAAAAATGCTTCAACCCCCCACTGAAGGTTAATTTCAGACCCTTGAGCTTCTTTGGCAACATGTGCATAATGTTGCCAGGGCTCAGGAGTATGCTGTGTCCACCTTGAGGTCCAATATGACCCACAACCAAATTGAAATATGTTGTGACAAATCTGGCACCCCAAATCCCAAAAAAGCCCCTCCAAAACAGTCACCTCAAGAAAGCTTGACTGTCCTTTTAGACTTTATGCCAGGAAATATGACAAGAGTACCACTTGAACTCTTAAAGTCAAAAATCCTGAACATAGCCATGATGCCACTGAAAATATCATGGCACATCCTGCTTTCAGGAAATTCAATGAGCAAGAAACATCCCAAATCGCTCAAATGTCTGAATCACTGCTCATGCCAAGGCAAATTCAGGCCCAATTATGCAGCCAGAGGGAGTCTGACAGGCCTGTAATCCTTCAAGACATTTATAACCAAGTCAAGAAAATCAAGAAAGATAAACTGCAAGGCAGAAGGCTCATTGATGCTCTTATTGACACTCTCAAACAAGAAAATTTTGTTTGGTCCTCTGCAAGGGATTCTGAGGGACACATTACCTCCTTGTTTTTTACTCACCCCCTGGCCATAAAACTTCTTCATGGCTTTCCTCATGTCATTCTTATGGATTGTACTTATAAAACCAATAAGTACAAAATGCCCCTTTTTCATATTGTTGGATTCAGCTCAACAAATAAGACCTTTTCTGGTGCTTTTTGTTTGATGAAGAATGAAAATAAAACTTCATATACTTGGGCATTAAATCAATACATTGAAAAGGTCCTCAACAACACCAATCTTGTTCCCCCTCCAGCTATTGTTATTGACAGGGATATGGCCTTGAAAAACTCTATTAAGAAGCTCTTCCCAGACTCCAAAGTCATGCTATGCATTTGGCACATCAACAAGGATGTATCTGCTCATTGCATGAAGAAAATTGGTCATGGAACTGATTTTGAAAATCTTATGGGCCTTTGGAATCAAGTAATATACTTCTTCACTTTATTTCATTTTATTTCACTTTTTTTCTTATTATTGTCTTTATTAATGACTTTGGGATTCTTTTCTCAGCTTATGTATTCACCCACTGAAAAGTCTTTCAAAGACAACTGGAAGAAGCTTCAAAAGCAAGTTAAAAATTCTGAGGTCTTGCATTATTTAGAAAATACCTGGCTTCCTCTAAAGGAGTATTATGTGCCATCCTGGACCAACCACCATTGCCACCTGGGTGTGGGCTCCACCTCCAGAGTTGAAGATGCCCATGCCATGGTTAAACTTTGGCTCCAAAAGTCCACTGGTACTCTCCTGGAGGTAGTCAGGGCTCTCCACATCGCATTCAGAAAACAATTCATTGAAATTATCAACAGAATCTCCAAAGAAATGATTGTCCATGTCAAGAATCTGCCTCCACACATCTGTGCCCTCAATGGCAAGGTGTCTCATTATGCTCTTCAGATTGCCTTTGAAAATTTCAAAACAAAATTTCCTCCAAATGAAAAATGAACCAACAAATACAACAATTATAAAGGCATTCCTTGCAAGCATAAGACCCAAAAGGCATTTGCCAAGCGCCAAAGGCTTGAATTATCAGACTTCCATCCTCAATGGCATTTGAATTTGCCTGTGAGGGTTTTTTAATTTCTTCTTATTATTTTTTTCCTTATTAACTGATTTTATTTGTCATTTTCTTCTCAGGCTGGTTTTCAAGATGATGATAAAAGTGTTGAAAAAGAAAGAAAGAATGAAGCCAAGAAAATATTTTAAGACATTGGGGAAGACCTGTTTCAAAGACCAATGGCAGAAATCACTCCAATACTCCAACAGTTTCAAGATTTTTTGACTGGAAAAGTCCCATTTGATCAAATTCCCAAGAGTCAAGAGGATGATCAATATTATGAAGACCCTCTAGAATGCAAGAATATCCGTGGGAGACCCCAAGGAGCCAAGAATAAAAACAAAAGAGAACCTTCAAGATTTGAAATTATTGAAAGTCAATCCAAGAAAAGAGGAAGACCCCCATCAAAAGTGACCAGCACAACAACTTCAAGATCCCAGTCAAATGTCCCCTCTCCAATTATGGAAGTGGACTCATCTGAAGATTCTGAAGATTCTGAGGACTCATTATCTAAATCCATCAGTTCATCAGATTCACTACCCTCAGCAACTGAATTAAATAAATCAGAAGTAACCCTTAGAAGGTCCAGAAGATTGGAAATTGGAAGCAAAACCTCACAAAGAGAATCACACAAGCCTGCCACCAGTTGGAATATCCATGATGCAATTGACTTGACCTGTGAGCATTGTCAAAGCAATTATCACACAAGTGATTAATGCTCCAAGCTGTTTGTGAATTTCTGATTCTTTTTAATGTAGTTTTATGTTGTTTATTTTGATATTTATTCATTTTTTGTACTTATTTTATCAGATAACTGGCTCAGCAGACTTTCCCAAGTTTATATTGAAATACACCTTCAAGGCCATCAATGTCCAGGGTGATGGAAACTGTGGCTACAGAACAGTATCCCACTTCATTTACAAGACTCAAGATCAATGGGCTGATTTCAGAGGTGACTTGGCTGAAGAAATTCACCAAAATCAAGACGTTTATGAAGCCATGAACACCTTAATTCCCTCAGTATCCTCTTATTTGGAAATAATTGAATGGTATGAAGATGTTGGCCAGGCTCCAAAAAGAAAGTGGATGTCCATGCCTGACATGGGGGATCCAATTGCAAATAAGTATAAAAGACCAGTTTTCTTTCATTCCACAGCCCAATATTTTTCTTTTTTCCCTTATTTCTTTCCTCCAAATGATAATCCCCCCATTTTCATCTGCTTCTTGAATAGTTGTGCTCATTTTTCTCCTTTGGACATCATCATTTCTAAAGTTTATCCAGTCCCCCCCATTACTGTGAACTGGGAGATTCATGCCCAAAAACAAGCCCTGGGGTGGGCTGATAAATTTCAGAAACACAGAATGTTGTATTTGTCCAACCTTCCTCCCCCCTCTCAGAAAAAACCCACTATTTTGGAGGTTGATTCTGATTGAATGATTTTTGTATATACAATTTATGCCAATTATCCCCCTCCTCAGTCATATTTATTGCTTAAATCCCACCTCAGTCTCCTTTTTTATCAAACATGTGGAGCTTTTGTACTTGAAAATAGTCATGTTACACACAAGAAAAAAAACAGTTGAACAAAAACACTCATTGCGCCTTCACTTGTTGTCCCACCCAAAAAAATTTCCCAATTCATGAGCTTCTGGTTCTTTATTGTCCAGATTGAACCCTTTAATTCAAAAAAAAATGAAGGAAATTCATAAGTGGGAAGTTATTAAATTCACTCATTAAAAATAGGCATATTACAATGACGGGAAAAAACATTTGAAAAAAAAAACCTTTTTGCGCCTTCACTTGTCCCACCCAAAAAAATTCCCAAAATTATGGGATTCTGGTGCTTTATTCTTCAAATTGAACCCTCCATTTTAAAAAAAAATAAAGGAAATTCATAAGTGGGAAGATTTTAAATGAATTTTTGAAAAAAATATGCCATTTTGGCATATTGGCCAAATTGGTGAAATTTGGCAAAAAAAAAAAATTGAAAAAATTTGTGCTTATTGACATGCCAAGTCGGGAAAAATATGGCAAAAAAAAAATCAAAAAATCCTCAAAACTGAGCCTGAGGAATTTTTTTTGAAAATTAAGGTCACTTACATGTTTTTACCAGAAACTTACGTGTGTTTACCAACACCCTTATTATATTTTTACACACTTCGCTCAGAATAAGGCGCATCTTTTCTACCTATATCAACAGTTCAATAAAGCTTTTAAACCATTTGAACATTTCAAGATTGAATATTTTGAAGTCATGTATGTGGATAAATAAGTAAAAAGATTATTTTTAAATTAATTTTGGTAATTTAAATTCCCTAAGAAGTTAATTTATCTTAATTAAATCTTTAAATATGAATTTCCCAGCTATATTAAAAACATAATTATTACTCTTTTAGAAATATTAACTGAAAATGCCTCTTTAACCTTAATAAAACAATGAAAAATTACTCAGCTATTACTTTTTCCTTGTAAAATTCTGAATCTTATCCTTCCAAAATAAAAATCCTTTTATTTATGAATGAGAAATGAATTCGGATAATCTAATTTTTTACTTTTGAATATTCTTAAAAAATCTTCTTGTGGAAATCAATTTTCATGCAATTATATATTACATATTCTCCTAATATAGATTATAAGTATATTAATTCCTGATTAAATCAGAAGTGATAGTTAAACTCAAACAAAATACTGTGAGATATATAAAATAAATCGAGATTATTATTCTAACAATACTACACATACATCTTACAATAATGGATGAAATGAATTTTAACCTCAAGAAATCCTTTTCAAAATCTATAAAATCCTCAATAATTGAAATATAAAAAAGAATTTATTGAGAATATCATCAAAATGAATTTCTTTACTTTTTATTTTATTTTTTAATAAGTAAAATAATTACAAATATTTTAAGAAAATAAACTGAGGAAATAATAAAAAGATTGTACAAAATATTCCTTTAGACTATTGAAAACCTTTTTTTTGGAAGAAAATTCCCCTTTATTAAAAATGAATCTTATATTTAAATCTGAAGTTACCTTACTTGGAATCAAATATGAAAGAAGAACTCAATTTTACAAATTCAAATAAATATTAACATATGATTGTTTTCAAAAGTAAGTTATAGAAAACTCTATTCTTGAGAAGATTTTAAACAAGAAACATCTTTTAGAAAGGAAAATTCTACCTCCTGATAGTTCCTCATTTACTTTTTTTTATAGATATACTATAATTAAGAATATATCAATACAGTTAAACCTAAAAAAGGAAATTTAAGAATCTTGGAAATAGATTTTATCCAATTTGTGAGTGATAATTCATGTCACTCTTTGTCTAGGGGACATTTGAAATTTTTGATATTCAATATTATTAAATCAAATTATCTTATAATAGTTTATCAAAGAAACTCCAATTAAGATATAAAAACTTTTCTTCTTTAAACAAGATTCCATTCTTTCAGAACTTTGCAAATTATTTTAAATACATAACCTTAACAAGAAATAGTTTTTGAAAGAATAATGAACTTAAAACCTTCTTTTTTTATCATGAGGTTATGGTCTCAAAATCAAATTACTGAATTACTTTATTCTTCTTGTTTCAAAGTTAAATCTCAATATTCAAATTACTTTGTTAAATTCTGGTTTTTTCATTATGCATTGCAGGCCTTCATAGCCTAACATGATGAAATAATTTATTATTAATTGAAAACTCCATTGATGTTTTTCCTTTCAATAGTGAAGCTTGAATAATAAAAGGTATGATTAATTCATAATCACTAACCACTTTTTGATATTAATCATTAAACCCGTTTTGAGACAGCTTACCATAAAAACACTTGTTAAAAATGTTTGAGAATATTTACCTAAGAATGTGTATGGATTTGAAAATATCTTCAAGTCAAAACTAAGTATGAGGAGAGCTCAAAGTTGATCAAAAACTCAAATTTCTTAGGGTATTTTGTTCAAAAATTTACATTAAAACCTCCCACAGTTTTCAAATAAAATGAACACATATCACCCAACATTAAATGCTTCATTTTGTAAAAAAAAAATGAAAATTGTTTATTTGTGAAAATCTTTATTTTAAGCTTTGAGAAAAATAGAGTTCCTCCTTTACATTTAATTTGAGCTGAATGATTCAATTCTTTACAATATTATTAAATTTAAATATATAACCTTAATACTATATTTTCTAATTGAAGGCTTCTATGAGATTTTTTCAAGTTTTTTTACTAGTATATACCATATCATATTTAAAGAAAAAGAAGAATACAAATTAAAACTAAGTAAAAGAAAGGTATTAATCAGGTATTGAAATAAATTTTATCAGTTATATTTTGAAATTTGAAGAGTGCAAAAATTAAAAATTTATATTTCAAATTTTAAAAGAAGAAAAAAAAACTGAGGAAAAATTTAATTGTTTTAGAATATAAATAAATAAAAACTAATAAAAGAAATTCAATTATGAAAAAAAATTACAAAAAAAAAATTACTGAAAACATCAAACAATGAAAAAAATGGGAAAAATTTGAATTAAAATATAATAAATTGACAGTTTGTGTTTTTTATTTATGAAAAAGAAAGAAATTTTTTGACAGTTTTTTTTTTTTTTTTAAATTACTGAAAAAAAAAAAAGAAATAATCAATAACAAAAGCAAAGAAAATCAATTGTTTGGTTTTATAAAAGAAAAATAATTTCTTAAAAAAGAAATTTCCATTATTAGAAATTATTAAAAAAAAAATAAACCAAAATGATGAAAAAGTGTATTTATAAAAAAAAATTGAATCAAAAAAAAAATACTAAATAAATAAATAAAATTGAATTTTTCAAAAAAAAAAAAAACATAAAGAGAAAGTTTCTCCTTGAAAAAATGAAAAAAAATATGAACAAAGATTTCAACAATCATAAAATTTATAATTCAATTGAATATATTGCTAAGCTAAATAAGTGAGATTTTAATCTGGGAGAAAAAATGGTGTTCAAAAGGAAAAAATAATTCTTTTGGAATTAAAATACCAAAAAATATGATGTGTTATGTTTGAAAAGTAAAAAAAATTGAATCTGTTCTTTGGTGTTAAAAACAAGTGGAGTTTTGGGTCATTATATTTGGCATTTTTGAGGGGGGGGGCTATTATATGGATTAAAGAATCAATTTCTAACTATTTGTTAAAATTTTGATTTTAATTTTAGATTATTTTGAATCAGTTCAAAAATTCAAAATAAAACATATATAAATAATTAATCTTTTCAAAAGTATTTGTCATATGGAAAATATCACATGAAGCCAGCAATTTTCAGGTCCAATTAATTCTATATAAGCCTACAAAAATGAGAAAAAGGTTTGAAACTATTACAATCACAGTAAAACAGTATTTTATGAAGGATTGTTGAGAGTTGTGGAAGAAATTTAGGTTTAACCATGTTTGGAATTTTCTCGGGAGCATTTTGGTTAAATCCTTCATACCTTTTAAAGCCGATATTCAAAAATTAAAATAAGTAAGCACATTTTTCATATGTCGAAGATATGAAACACACCAATTGGTATAGAAACATTTGTATAGTTATACAAATATTTTTAAAATTCTTTCATTAATTGATAACAAAACATCTACAAGTCATTATCTATACTAGTATGACTGAAGTATTTTTTTTCTAAAAATAGATACAAGATATTTTAAAATTGAAAATATTTTTCATTTCTATAAAATTGAAAGCAATACAAACCCACCAATTCCATGTTCTCGTTATCAAAATTGATTCCTTGTTCAGATCAATATGATACTTATTTGTACTCTATTTAATGACCATACTGCATGTGATTTTGATTTTGGAGGTTTTTTCAGATTAATATATGAGTTATTTCAAAAAAAAGCACTTGAAAGGTAATGAGAAGAGTTTTCTACAAAATGCTACTTAAATTCCAATTTAAAGGCGATTTTGTGCAATAATCCAATATTTCTAAGTGATGATATAAGAATACTGAAATCAAAGAGTTTTTTCTTGGTTATTATCCAATTTAGAGTTCAATTCTGAAGAAAGGCTAATGTCATGGCTCTTTATTTTGAGCTTTCTAAGAGAGAAGCTTTCTTACACCAATGAAAGAAGCTTGAGTTAAATTCAATGAAACTTTGCTCAGATTGGCCCCATATATTATTTTCAAACAAGTTGCAGCCGATATTGAGAAACATTTCAGCCAAATTTTAACTAAATTATATTCAAATAAAATGGGGATTTCTGCCTGTGGCATTGATTCAAAAGTCAAAATAGTGATGGATATCAGGAAAAAATGATATTTTTCCAATGGAAGCGAGAAAATTAGTCTTAAAATAATGCTTTCCCAGGGGAAAACTTGGAGGTGGGTTTTTCATAATTATCTGAGCTTTTGAATTCCTATATGTGGCTGATCTGAGAGGTTTATATTCCCACAATTCCAATGTTGATTTGGAAAGTGCATACAGTTTTAGATGTCTTCTGACATTTATTACATGATATGGAGATTATCCAATCGAAGTGATTAATTTGAATTAATATATCTTGGACCTTTTACAGAAACCTGATAAAAGAAGAAATTCTTAATAATTTGCCACAGATTGTAGCCTAAATAATTCAACAGTCCTTCTAATTGAATATATTGCTTTTGCTTCAGGCTAAGATAATTTTCCAATTGAGACAACCCAGTTCTAACTATGAAGTGATTTGATTTGATTAGTCTCAACAAATTTTTAATTTCTAAACTGATTACTTGTTTTGATAGCTGTATCAACCTTGTAGATCCTTTCCTGCAATTTTCTGGGCACTGGCTTATGCAGTAATTTGACATTTAGGTCAAACTCAATTCCTTCGAGGTGGATTCGACAAGCGCATGACAATAAGATTCCTTGGCCCTTCTCTGAGAATCTGAAATCCACTCCTGTTCTGCCCTTCATTTTGATCTTGTCCACCCCAATAGCGGTGTGCAAATATTGACTGAAATGGTAACTAAAAGAATAGAAGAGCCAAGTTTTATATTAACAAAAGATAACACATGAGAACTATGGTAAAAGTATAAGTACCTGAAGGTGAACAAGAGAATATAATACACAGATCAACCAAACTGACGACTACGATGAACTAGAATGTAACACTAAGACAGAAGCGTAATAGGAAGATTAACAGCTGAGCATCATAGAGGTGCTAGACAGTAGCATACCTCTAATCTCAAGACTCCTTGAGTTTGTGTAAATAACAAGTAACTACTGATACACGTGTTTGCTAATCTGTAGAAAGAATATCATTGATTTATTATTGTGCGATCTTGATGAGGTGTTAGTGGTTTAACATACCACTACTTGATTGAAAGAGTAGATTTAGTGAATGCGAGAGTATACAACACTTAGTTGCATTACTCTTAGATTGTGCGAGAGGAATAATAAATAGAAATAGCACTGAGGATTCTGGGAGTAACATCTATCCTCGGTGCTTATGAGTGGTTTGTTATCTTCAAGAGCACGGCTTTAAGGATTACGTCACATAGCCCTTTTTAAATAGCTTTGGGAACTAGCTGCAGTATTGAGGTTTAGGAGAAACGCTCAGATATACTTCACAGTAACTGCTTCGCCTCAAATCGAGTTCTGATTTGGTCCCCAGAACTCCAGCGAGCAAGGATCAAATCCAATGGAAAAAATGAGCCATTGCTCATCCCCTCAATTTCTGAAGAGGGTCAGCAGAATTCAGCGTAAAACCCCTCTTCATCATATTTCCTATTGCATTAACGTGTGAGTGCTTCTTGCCAACACTTCCGGTTGTATGAAAACTGAATGATGATTCTCCCCTTAGCACCCGTGAGACTGTGAGACGTGTACGTGGAGGTTGAGCAAAACAAACCAGGGCTGCATCACAATCGTGGCAATCGTTCTCTCCCGTGAAACGGTTTAGTTTACAGCGGTGTTGCGGGTACTCACGACTTGCAGAAACAGTGATGGGGAGGCAGGACGCTTTTTTAAGAAAGGCACGCTTCTCACACTGAAACTTTTCCTTTACCCTATTTTTATAGCCGACGTTTGGGTACCAATGCTGTGGATTTCGTGAGAGGGGTCGTGGATTTTACCCACAAGTTCCTGAGGCTGAAACTAGGCATGGAATACGTTCCTGGGATTCATAATTACAATGTATACTTGAAACCTCATCATCTGTCTCATCAAATTAATCTCGGTTTTTTGGCGAGTCATGAGTCTCTCAATCACGAGTTCGAGAACTGCCTTGGAATCGTGAGCTTCATCAAAGGAAATGAGTTACAGTTTTCATCCAGGCCTTGTAGTTTGCTTAATTGTCGCTCTATTTCTTTCAAATCAAGCGACAGGCAAGAAACTTTGTGCAAGAAGCTTGGCCAAAGAATTGGAAGATGGAACTAAAATTTCACTTGCACAAGAAACTCAATCAGCCATCCATGCCGAGAATAAACTTGAGACCGACACAGACCATTCGAGCAGTTTGGCCAGTAATCTCGCTGCCATCGATAGCCCTCAAGGCACCCTCGATACCCAACCAGCGTCACAAAGCTTGGCAAACGCTGCGATGGATGCTGAAAGAAAAGTTAGAGCTGATTCCAGTGGAGCCACTTCGTCAGGCAAGACGAAGTCTGTCCTTGATGCGAAAAACAAGACTGGCCCCAAACAATCAACGAAAGCAACTACCAGCATGGGGTCAAACAGAAAACTAACTAATCGCCATACCTTTTCATGGGAATCAACTTCCAACAGACAGGTTCCGCCTGCCGAACATAGCTTTTCCCACCCGTATTCCGGCCAACCACCAAACCATGATGGTGCTCCTAGTAACTATCACCCCTCAGCTTTCCAGCAACCTGAACCTTTCTTTCATTATTCCTTTCCATCCTATCCGATGCAAAGCTATGGAACGGGAGTATTTCCATCTCCTAATCCAGAAATGCGGAATTGGGGGTTAAATCCTCCGCAGGCTCCTTTTCCAGAAATGAGCGATGGGATCCCCCCAGGCTACGGACTCTTGCGAACTTTTCGACCCGGCGTTCATACTGAACTCCTACACACATATACGCCTGTTGTCACAATGGTTCCGCAAGTTTCGGTGCTTCAGAAGCCAATCACCCTCGTCGAGCATGAGCTTGTCCCGTTGGGGCCACTCCCTCCGTTACCACCCCCTGGGAGCTTTGTTGCAGATCGAAGCGTACATAGAATTCAACATGCCTCCCGAACAAGAAATTCGAGACCAAATCCAGTCGATAGAAAAGCCTCATTATCGTCATCAAGCTCAGAAACCTCAAGTAAGGATTCTCAAGTCAACCCAAATTTACCAGTGAGTCTCAATGCTATACAAATTATACTTCGAATACAATGCTAAAACTTAGATTAGTCAAACTTAAAACCCAACCAAAATGAATCAAAAACCCCGGCTTACCAGTCTTCCTCTATTTTGATACCTTCGGGAGGGGGGCTTCGCACCACAAAGAATGTTTTGTAAGACATAATCTTTTAGTTGCAACGAGTCTTCTTCAAAAAAAAAATGAAACCGTAAGCTGACGGACAGATTTTTTTGCTATGCAGTCTCACAAAAGGAAAAATCTCCCCTGAAGTGACAAGTCCGTCCGAAACTTCGAAAAAAAGCTTACTGAAAGAGGAAGCCTTGAATAAAGAGTCAGAAGTACTTAAAAGCCCATCTTCAACGACTTTGAGCGTAACGCACAGCCCATCTGAAAGTAAAGACTCCAAAGCAGCAAATGAAATTTCATCACCTTCGGTCGCACATGTAAAAGCTTCTTCAGATGAGCACTTACTCGAAACCAAACCTCGCATCCAAACTAAACATCTTGTTCTCAATCCGCCCCCCAAAAACGTACTTTCGACCTCTGAGTCGTCCGAAAACAAGGAGCGAATTGAATTGATGAAAAGCCAATTTTTTCCTGAAAGCATTAATCACGATCTAAAATCGGTTACCAGCTCGTCTTCCACTACTGTGAGCCCATCAGACCAGTCCTCTAGAAAGGAAAAGCTAAAAGCTGTTCTCAGCAGCTCCCCCTCCTCAAATTCTCACCAACAAGGTCTTTCAGACAAGTATCCTATTCAGAAACACTCGGCGATTTCTCCAAAAGTCTCTATTTCAAATTCTTTATTGGCTGAAAACATTTCAAAGGACTCAAGGGGGAAAAAAATAAAAGAAGAAATTGCTATGAAGCAAGAAAAAAGGCTGTTTCCCGAAAAAGGAGAAAATCTTTTAGAGAAAAAATTAGAAAGACACAGTCCCATTCAAGCTCAATCAATGCCTGATGGTGAAATACACAAAACATCTCACGGAACAGTCAGCTCTTTGGGGCGAAAATCTTCCCTCAATGCCCCAGAAAAAAGCAAAGAAAAATACAATGAGCCAAGAGAAGGCATTAAGGGAAATAATCGTTTTACTGAAAAAGACCAAGTTTTTGAAAGCCCTGAGAACGTTTGGATTACAGTAACCAAAGGAAAAAATGCAAGACGGAGAGCTCAATTCCATAATACTCGAAATTCTCAAGGCGTTGATAACAAAGATATCAACAACCTTGCGCAAGAAAAACCAATTCTAAAAACACTTTTAGGAGGGGCGGTGGATAAAGTGAATGAATCAGCTGGAATTAAGTTTTCCAAAGAGAGAGAACTTCTTTCTCCAAACTCTGCGAAAGATTCATTAATCGCGGCAAACAAAAATAAGCTTTCAAAGTCCGCTGATGGGAAATCTCCGACGGACACAAGGACTAGACCTTCAGTAGAAGACAGTTCACAAAAGCTTTTGGAGTTAGCCAGAGTTACCTTTTCTTGACGGTTTCATCACAAAGCTAAAAAAAATTCGCGGTCTTTATTTATCTTGTAAATCCCTATAACAGCCATGAGTACACCTTCCCTGAAGAAAATGACCCAAAAAGCGGTTCACAGATAATTAATAATTCTGAAAAAAAATCTGCAAGAATGTGAGTTTTTTAATTGTCAAAATTCTTATTTTAAAATAAAACACATGATAGTGTTGCCTTTTGATGAAACAGAAAGAAGAAAAATAAACAATCAAAAAACCTTTCCAAACAACCAAATCAGACGGAATATACCAAGCTTTACAAAGATTTCGTAGAAAGTTGGGAAGCCTTAGAAGAGGAAAATAATTTGATGAAAAAGCGCGAGAAGAAGTGAAAATTTCCCACCATTATTCAATTTTTTTATTAGTTTCTCTTTGTCATGTGTTATACTAACTTTCAATGTATGATAGTCCAATAGAACTTCACGAACGAAAACATGAGAATCTTCTCTTATCAAATTCGCTGATTAATAGAGAAAAAGCTGAGTAAGTCCCTTCACTTTAATATATATTAATTGGCCTTTGGGATGAGGTTTCAAGCAAAGATTCTCACGCATCTTTTACAAGATCTCATTCTAAATCGACAATTGTTGATTTAAGTGATACGCCCGAGAAGGCGTTGTTCCAAAAAGCAAGCTATTTCGTTTATTTATTCTCATCTATTGGCGACAGTTTACTGACCCTGTATTATATTTCAAAGTTAAAAAAATTCGCCAAAACCATGGAAACTGAGAAGATCTTACTTACAAATCGAGTGATGGATGTACGTGCTACTACTACCACTGCAATTTCAAAGGACAAAACCAGTGTGATTCCGCGTTTTTTATCTGTATTTATGCCCTGGGCGGATGGCCGTCAGCACAAGCAAATATATCCAGGAATTTTAAGCCCTCTAAGACCATGGCAGGAAAAGGGCTTTAATGATTTGGGAAAGAAGGAGTTGAAAAAGAAACTTGCAACAATTTGGGGAGATGAAGTGACGGCACAATGGCAAGCGGTTAAAATGAGGGATCTCAACCTGGCGAACCAACTGGCCGAGCATTTGAAAATCCTCCAAAGAGATGATTACCTGCCTCTTGAAATGATGAGCTCCGAACTCTACGGAAGCCTGTGTCACGCTTGGCACTCTGATTGGAAAGACATTATTAAATTTCAATATTGGACTCGACAATATTTAGGGGAAAGTGAGGGTAGCCGGAGAATTTGGACTTTGACTTGTCAGATTCTTCAACACACAATAGTGGAGAATTGGAAAAAAATTAAAGAAACCTTGGTTAGTCGAAATGAGTTATCGGTGAACACCGCGAATCTGATCGAAAAAGCCTTTCAGCTTTCCACACTCTTCCCGGATCTCAATGGACTGACTGAAGGTTCCTCAGCGTTCACCTTCATTCAAGAAGAAACATTAAGCCGAGTTAAGGTACCAGCAATTTTGAATAAGTTGATGGGCTACGAAGAAGCGCAGCTGCGACACAAACTTGCCTCATACATATCCACTCGGAAAGTAATCCCGCCGACATGGCATAATATGCTTGTGGGCCAAGAAGCCCAACAACATGGCCTCACGACGAACCGCGTCTTAGAAATTGGATGTGCGCTTCGCTTGTCGTCCGGAGATGATTGGCTTTTCAAATATGAAGAAGATGTAGTACAGGTGGCTGCTCGAATACTTTATACTAACCTCTTTCCTCCTCATCAAAACTTTGTTCACTGGCATGACTCTTATGAACGCGCTTGGTTAGTCCAACACTTCGGAGATCGCTACCACCAGGGATTGGAAGAACTATGCAACCAACCCATTGATGGGAAAAAGCTTTTTGACGCGTTATCGGAAAAAACGAAGCAAATGGTGTCGCAACTTCCAATTTCTAGAACTAGTACTAACATCGGTAACATTTTGCGATTACACGACCGCGGGGTTGAAATAAAGTCCCTTGAAACGGTCCACAACGCAGTATATGCAGGAAACCAGAATGAGCCCATGAACTGGGAAAATTTGTTTGGGAAGGCTCTGTGGCAATTATCCGAGCAACATAGACCCATGTTAGATAGGCGGAATGAACGGCTGAATTCTGATAAAGTTAGGCCAGAACAAGGGGATCTAAAATAAAGCTCCTTCAATAAGCTGAGGAATTGTGAAAGGGACAGATTTTCGAAAGTATCCCGCTGAGGCACAGGGTTCTTCCAGAACGGCTCTGCATAGATTGATCTAGCTCTATGCGATGCAAACTGGACACGTCGACCACCTTACAATAGCTCTTTTTCACTTTGTTCGTATGCTTTTGGTTGTGTAAGATCCACTGCTTGATTTTGAGACCTGTTTCCTAAAACAAATCTTGTAGTGTTGTCTTTGAGTAATTTATAGAATCTTTTCCTGTCCGTGAAGCTTCAAAGAAGTGATAGCTGTAAAGAATCAAAAAAATCCTAACATGCATGCCAAGAAAAAGATTGTATTGAATGCCTAGAAATTTACCTCAAAAAGTTGTTTCATCATTTTTGAAATGTAGGGCCTGTTCTGCAAGCCAGCGCAAATTATTGTTTTTTTAACTTTTGATAAGAAGTTTTTTCGGTGTATTCAACAAATGACGAATTTGAAAGTCAAAAATAATTTGCGTTCCAAGTGTTGGCTCAAACAGGCACAACTTTCATAGTCAAACATTTGTATAATTAATATACTTGAGGTCATATAAAAGAACTAATCACCCACTATCAATAATTCCGCTATAGTTCTCTCACATAAAAAGGATATGATTTTATTTTATGATTTTTCAATCAGTTTTGTTGCTCTTTTAGACTTAGATGAATGCCATACTCTCTCCACAATGACTTTTCTTGTGTCCATGAGTATGTTGAAGATATTTTGGCAGTCCCACCTGATAGATTTTAAAAAGTCATTTACATGAAAATGAGCATATTGTTACAACTAATGGGGGAATTTATTTTTAAAAAGGCTATTTATAGACTTCAAAATACGTTTTGACTGAATGGAAGACAAAACACTATTTGTAAATTCTCAATAAATGGAAAATCAAAACTTCAAGTTGTAGATAACTTTCAATATGCCCAAGAAACAAATTCCAGGCACTTTCACCTTTTTTTCAATTCTTTATCTGCTTTTTATGCTGAATATATATCAGGAATTCTAATGGAAGTAATAATCAAATAAAAAATCTTGAGTAAACCAAAATATTTAGACTTTTAATAATGTATGTTTAATAATTATCAATAGAAATTTCATTTAAAGAGAAAATTATTTTAAATAATTAAGCATAATAATTCTTTATTAAAAAATATTTTATTATTCAAAATGTAACAATGATTTTTCATATTTTTTTTTTTTTCAAAAACCTTTGGTCATGTAAAAGTAGTAAAAACAATTTTGTACATTTAAAAACTCCTGAGTTGAGGAATGTGTATTAAGAAAGACTATTTGTAATTCTAAAAAGTATTTTGTTTTTTGTTTTTTTTTTATTTGTACAGACTATCTGGGAGGCCACTAATGATTAATCTCCCTCTATAGGATAGTTCAATACAGAACATATTTATTTCAATAAGGGTGGTTCTTTGAAATCATTGTAGTTTCAAGAAAGAGTACAACAGCCTTATTAGTAAATATCAGTATAGAGTTATTATAATATTTTATGTATTATTTTTTATTGAGTCAAATCAGTTTTTATGATATTTTTAAAGCTAATGATCCTTACAGAATATTATATTTAAAAATATTTGTTGATATAGTTTTTTGAATAAATGATTGAAAAACCTATAAAAACAGAGATGGTATTTTAAGCTTGAAGTTATTATTTTTTTGGTACTGAAAAATATATAGAAGTTGGATTCAGAAGTTTTGAAGTTTATTTTTTTAAATTATTCTTCTTTAATAAGTAAAGAGAATTATATTTTCTTGAAGGAAATATAAATCTTAATGAAACCTTATTTGATGATTTTTTAAGTACTATTTCAAGTCATTAAAGGCAAAAAGTCATATCTAAAATTTAATATTACCATTCACAATGAAAAAAAAGCAAGGCCTTTAGGAAGGCACTGCAGGTTAAACACCTATATAGAAATGAGTACCATTCTGAAACAAACATGGGTAAAACATGTGTTCAACCCTGATAATTTTTGGTCATCTTCTCAGCCACATTAAACAACGTTTTTGGGAAAAGGAAAATAAGATCTTAATATTTGGTTTGTTCTGTTTGGAGACTATTTTGTTATAGATATGAATATACCTTATGTAATAAGTTGAATAAAAAATATAAAGAAAATATAACTATATCAATCAAAAATATTCAGATGAACTAGGAAGTGTAAAAGTAACAGAGGGTGTATCTCAGAGGTTAAACACAGTAATTATTAGTAAAACAAAACTCAACCCAACTATAATTAATATTAATCTTTAAAGTATTTAATATTTTAATCAAATGAATAAGGAATTTTTTAAAAGTTTATTTCAAATCTTGAGTATTTTTAATTAAACCAGAAAATTGAATTTATTATAAATAAGATTTTGAATTTTTATTAAGTATAATTCTCTGATAGAATTATAATTAATTTCTATTTTCAATTCCTGCTATTACCAAATATTCTATTCAGAATATATTATATCTAAAAGAAATATCTTTAAATAATTAATTTAATTGAGAATCTTTTTTGGTATAATTTGATTTTCACTTTTCTAATAAATTTAAATCTTGTTTATATATATTTAGATACTACTTAAATTTATGTATAAGAATGAGAAATATAATTGAGACATCTGAATTTACAAAATTTGAATTTAATTACCTTTTTTTTTTTTTTTTTTTTTTTTTTTTTTTTTTTTTTTTTGAATATTTCAAGATTTCCTTACACTATAAAGATTCTTATGATGAATTTTTAAGCTTGTAAAAAAATATTCTTAAATTTTTGAGACAAAATATTATTTTCATTATGTATTGGTGTGCAATTTTTTTTTCCCCCAATATATTAATTTTTTTCAATGAAGCTAATTATCTCAGTGTTAACCAAATAATAGGATCTTAATTAAAAAATTTATGAATAATTTTGTTCAAAAAAAATAAACATTAATCACTCTTTTTAATGAATTTTGGTGAGATTTCTCAAATAAAATAACTGAACTTTTATTTAAGCTTTTATATTTTGAAGATAATCTTTAAATCTTCTTAAAATCTTAATAATTTTTAGTCAAATATTAAAATGAACCATTAATTGTTTGAATTTGGTCTCTCAAATTTATTTTAATTTCATAAGGTGTTGTTTAACTCTTAATCATTCCAGATATATGGGAAACATTAAATCTGAAAGATATTGATTTAAGTTCTGAGAATATTGATTACAATTAATTACAGAAATTTTAAGGCCTAAATGAGTGAAAAGGAAATTATTTCAGTTTTATTGAGTATATTATTTATGTTTAGTCATGAATTTTACATATATTGTTTAATTCCAGAGTTTTTTTAAAGGCTTCTGCTATCCAAATTTGAAATTTGAGCTCTTAGGGCTAATAGTATAACAAATAAATCACATCATTATTAAATATTATGTATTCTTAAGTATATTGTAAACAATATCTTTAATATCTGATACATCCAAATATGGATCCATGACATATATACATATAAGTAATGGAAAAGAACTCTCAAATACTCTGTAATCTTTTACTCCTGTTTATCTTAAATATTACTGAGATAATTTACTCCTTTTTTAAAAAATATCAAGGCCATTGTTGATTTGAGATTTAATTATTTTTTCAATTTTTAATCATGTTTTTATTAATATTGAGATTTAATTTTAAATATGAAAATATCTTTTTCATTCATATTTAACCAAATGGAAACTCACTTATAAGGAATGTGTTTTATAGGATTTTCATTATCAGTGCTATAAAAGCTCTCAATGTGTTTTTATTGAAAATATTGGAGATTTTGAAATGAGGGTCATTATTAATAATCATAATTTCATTCTTTATGTAAAGAATGAGAGTCATTTTTTTCTTAATGAATTTGTATTAAAATATGTTTAAAAAATTGTAGACTTCATTGAATCTAGAGTTTGAGACTTTTCAGAGTTTTTAAAGAAAAAATCTGCTTGGTATATTTACTTTATCAATAATTTATCACAATCTTCCTTTCTTCAAAGATCCAAGGGTAATGAGAAAGATATTTTATTATATTTTGTAAGATTATATGAGAGCGTCATTTAATGGGAATAAATATGAGACATCATTTTTAAATTTTACAGAAAAAATAACTTATAAATTCTTTTTGAAGCTCTATTTGATATTTGAGTCATATTTTGAATAAAATTATTTAAAATATAATCAGTCTCTAAGAAATTCACCCTAGGTATTTCGATAAAAAATTTCAAAACCCAGTATTTTTAAAAGAAATCCAATTAATTATAATGGAAGAACTTCCTTTCTCTACACAATTCCAGATTTCTGGGTAAGAAGAAATCCAATGTTTCAAAGCCCTACTATAAGGAGAAAGACAATATTGTGTATATTATTTATTTTCATATATTAGCTTTTCAATTGGTGATTTCAGAAATGAAATTCTAATTATTCTTGAATGGGAGAGCCCAATCAATTTCTGAGAATTAAAAAAAAACTGAAGTATCATATTTGAAATTGAAATAGAGCTTATAGTCTCCAATTTTGAAACAAATGAAATTTCTCAGCTAGAAAAAGCTGTAGGTCCCATTCAAAAAAGGATTTATGTGTTAATTTAAAAAATATAGAAATCAATAATTGAAAATAAACATTTCTCAATGAGAAGTTTTGGAATTACTCTATCTTTCAAAGAAGAATTAAAATATTTGAGATTATATTCATGAAGCTCCCACCAATATATTAGGACTGGGGCCTTTTCCAAAACTGTTTTTTTCATTATTCTTTAAGAATATTTCAGCTGTAGCTATAGATTAATATAATGCAGATGTCAAATTAGTATTTTAAGTACGCTTATGTAAGCTTTTGTGAAGACTAATACTTGATTTAGTATTTATAAGGCTTGAGCCAAGATTTCTGGATAAATAATTTTGGAAGAAATGCAAGTTGCAGATATGACACAGAATACACATCTTTGATTTAAATTAATGTTTCAGTTTTAAAAACAAAAATTAGAATTCTCCTATATTTGGAAAAATTTCAACTCACCCAGTTAATTATGAATACATTTTATGGGACTATAGGGGGAGGGTATTTAAGATATTGCCTTGATTAAGGAAATTAAATGTTGTATTTACAAGACAAAGATAGATATAATTTGTTAAGTATAAATTTGGTGTAATAAACCATGAATATATGAAAGAATTATATTGATGGAATTATTGATAGGTATAATAAAAAGATCTAATAAGTTTAGCTCTTGTATGAGAAAATAAGCACTATGTGGAAAAACTAGTTTTCAGTGGCACATTATTAAATAAAAATGGGTGAGAGGAACAATTTTTATATTGTATTTTACTATTTAATTGTGTCTAAAGGCATTTTTTCTGTACAAAAATGAATTTAAATACATTTTTTATACTATATCTGTGATATGTCTATGTTGTAAGTAGAATTAGAAATGATGGATTCTTTATCTGTTTTCAACATGATTTTAAATTAGATTAAGTATATTCTTTCTAAATATGAAAATATTTTTGAGGACAAAGATTTGTGTTAAAAGAATATTTCTGAAGGTCACAAGAATCAATTCTTGGAAGATAGCTATTAATGGAAGTAATATATAATTGAGGAAAATTAGGATTTTCCACATAAATCATGAAGAAAACTAACAGTAAAACAAAATTTTACCCACCCTTGGAGACTCTTATAGAATATAAAACTTAAAAATTGGAAAAAAATTCGAAGAAATAAATATTTATCATTTGGATACATAGCTTGACCCACCAGTTTTTTATCCCCATAAAATAATATTAAGAGTCTAGGAAGCTTATTTTTCAATTCTGAACCCACTTAAAGATGTTAGTTTATTTTTTTATATATTATCATGGGATTCAGAAATTAACTAATATTTTTCCACATACCATAGTATAGTCACGAATTATTTCTTTTTATTTCTCATGGATCAAAATGTTTTTGGTTTCTTACTTTTGAAATAAGATATTAATAATAATCAATGATATATGAATGTTAGAATTTTAAACACTCTTCAATTAATTGAGTGTTGGACTTAGAAATAAAAAAATTAGAAAGGCTCAAAATAAAAGAGAATACTGGAAGAACACTTCTATAAAGTTTTCCATACACAATTCCAACATAGGTCTGTTAGTTCCTATATTAAATAAATGAAAATAGGAGCTCAATAAGAGGCGGGGTGATAGGAAGGAAATAGGCTCGGAATATGAGATGCTAATGGACCTATCATAAATTCCCTTTAATATATAATTAATTTTAAGGATAAGAATTCAATAACAAGTACATTTAAATACTTCAGTTTCAAGGCGAACACTTCAATATCAACATTTTTGTGTAATTTGGAAGTATTCTTTTGTCAAATAAATTGAAAATAATACTTGGAGGAAGAATCTTTTGTTACTAGTAATTAAGCTCTTGATACTGTGATTTCATAAGTTACATGCCCAAATTTCATCTCAAAAGAGGAGCTAGAGCTTTTTAAGTCAAGTACATATTCTGAAAGAATAAACAATGAGAAGATGGTAATATTTTCGCTCTTTTTCAAGTAAAATTAAGTCACTTATTTTTCAATTGTGGGATTGAATTCATAACTAGAAATTTTTTGGCATGAATAGTTTTTTAAGAATTGCATTTTTCCAAAGTGAAAGTCTACCTGCAATCCTGAAAGGTGTTTGAGGGTATATGTTAATTTTTCCAAGCCACGAATGACGCAGGGATCCTGGAATTTCGTCACAATTGACAAATAAATATTTGAAATTTCCAACCAGTACATTAAATTTGAGATTTCTATGTTTCTCCCTCTCATTCACAATGAACTGATTTATTTCTCTGTTTTTTCTCTTTCTTCTAAGTTCAACCTGAAATAAATCTTTGAAGGAAAGAACAAATACTTATATCAGCCCCAATGTAATTTGAAGAGGAATGAAAGATATATTATTTTGGTTTTCTTTAATCTCCAGGATGGTTAGTTTATTTTGAGCTGGAATATATTTAGAGTAAAATGAAGCTTAAAGCTTCTGAAAAACAAATATCTTGGAATTCTGAGCTTTCATATATCCAAAAAATGACCTTTTATCACCGGAGAAATGACTGCATAAGCTGCATTTAGGCTCCTTAAACCTAGTGAGTTACTGTCTTCAGTTGGTGTGAGGGACTCACATTGAGGTTCCAGGAAATTCCTCCCAGTGTATTAAGATTCCTAATATCAAAATTTTTCAGTTTATTTTTAATAAATAATAAAAGCAGAGCACATGCAAGTTTCATTCTTATAATATACCATAGAAGTTAGTCCTTAACTTGGAGTCCCAGAAACACAAAAAATTCATTAAATTGAAAGGCCTATAAAATATCAGGAAAGAAAGATACCCAAATATATATGAGATATCCATATATTCGATGTATTTTCCCATTTATCCAGTAAAAATCCTTTTAATTTCTGGGGAAGTGCTCAAGAATTCTTGGCTAGGTTACTTTTCAATGATAAAAAATAATCATTAGGACCCATTGTGATTTTATTTCCTTTCCTATTACATCAATTTTACCTATAAAAGAAATTTTACATTGATTTGACGAAGGTAAATCCCCTTTCATTACTCACAAGATTGTTTGTTAACAGAATTTTCAGTACTTCAAAATATTAGTGGAAAATTTCAATTAGTGATTTTCAGCTCTTAAAGAGGAAATATATAGCTTTCCCAAGGTTTTCCTAAGATATTTTCAATGGTTATTTATCTGTTTGAAAAATTATTTCATGAAATCAAAGATTGGAGTTCTATTGATTCCTATTAACTTTCAATATTGATATTTGTTTTGTAATATCTTGCATCACTCCTTCAATATGTTTCTCAATCACCATGAGCAAAGTGGCTACACCTGACAGCCGGTGTTCCATTTGGAAATCAGCTTAGTCCCAGCTTAGACTGAGCTTGTTCGCTTCCTTTGAGCTAGGTTGGCCCCAGGATCTAATTGTTTGTAAATATTCCCAGTCCTTCCAAGCCACTGGAATATTGGAGAATTTCCAGGCCTGCTATTCTATCCTTACAATTGGATATAATGGATCTATAGCACATTATTTTGATTTTTTCAGATTTTGGGATAAATTAAAAAATCTCTTGATTGATTATATCCTCTTCATAAAAATATCACTTACTATAAGCAGTTTACTTTCACAGTTAAGTTAATAATTTAATTGGTTCATTTTATTTTTTGAAGGCCTCAATAAGTCAGGCCCAGGCTTTAGAATTTTGAAATACTTTGTTTTTTTGGGTGTATTTATCATTAAAATAAATTTAGGGTATTGGTAAAAACACGTAAGAGCTTACGTGTTTTTACTAAAAACTTACGTGTTTTGGCCATAATTTGGTAAAAACACGTAAGGGGTGCCCTGGGCCCATTTTTAATTGAAAATGAAACACAAAAATGCCTGTATTGGGCCAAAACATGCCCAAAAGAGGTTTTTTCCCCACAAAACCTCTCTAACTCCAAATTGTTTCAGATTTTTTTGCCCAGCCCCCCCCCCCAAAAAAAAAAGCCCAAACACCCCAACAATCCACATTATCCCCACCCCAAACCATTTTTTTTTTGGAAAAACAGCATTACCAAAGCCATTTTGCAAAGCTTTTCACCCTTTTTTTTCTTTTTTTCCCCCAAAGACTGCATTTTCCACCACAACAACCTGCTTTCAAGCCTCCAAATTTCCAATTTTTTACCTTCCCTCATCCATTAATCCCATATTTAAACCACTTTCTTTCACTCTTAACCCCTTCTGTTCATTTTTCACACCTTTTTTCACCTCTTTTTCACACTTCAAAAGGTTCTTACCCCATTCCAAATCCCCAAATCCCCCCTTTTTTTCACTTTTACACATATTTTTCATTCAAAAATGCTCCAACCCCCCACTGAAGGTGAATTTCAGACCCTTGAGCTTCTTTGGCAACATGTGCATAATGTTGCCAGGGCTCAGGGGTATGCTGTGTCCACCTTGAGGTCCAATATGACCCACAACCAAATTGAAATATGTTGTGATAGGTCTGGCACCCCAAATCCCAACAAAAGCCCCTCCAAAACAGTCACCTCAAGAAAGCTTGACTGTCCTTTTAGACTTTATGCCAGGAAATATGCCAAGAGCACCACTTGGACTCTTAAAGTCAAAAATCCTGAACATAGCCATGATGCCACTGAAAATATCATGGCACATCCTGCTTTCAGGAAATTCAATGAGCAAGAAACATCCCAAATTGCTCAAATGTCTGAATCACTCCTCATGCCAAGGCAAATTCAGGCCCAATTATGCAGCCAGAGGGAGTCTGACAGGCCTGTAATCCTTCAAGACATTTATAACCAAGTCAAGAAAATAAAGAAAGACAAACTGCAAGGCAGAAGGCCCATTGATGCTCTTATTGACACTCTCAAAGAAGAAAATTTTGTTTGGTCCTCTGCAAGAGATTCTGAGGGACACATTACCTCCTTGTTTTTTACTCACCCCCTGGCCATAAAACTTCTTCATGGCTTTCCTCATGTCATTCTTATGGATTGTACTTATAAAACCAATAAGTAAAAAATGCCTCTTTTTCATATTGTTGGATTCAGCTCAACAAATAAGACCTTTTCTGGGGCTTTTTGTTTGATGAAGAATGAAAATGAAACTTCATATACTTGGGCCTTAAATCAATACATTGAAAAGGTCCTCAACAACACCAATCTTGTCCCCCCCCAGTTATTGTTATTGACAGGGATCTGGCCTTGAAAAACTCTATTAAGAAGCTCTTCCCAGACTCCAAAGTCATGCTATGCATTTGGCACATCAACAAGGATGTATCTGCTCATTGCATGAAGAAAATTGGTCATGGAACTGATTTTGAAAATTTTATGGGCCTTTGGAATCAAGTAATATACTTCTTCATTTTATTTCATGTTATTTCACTTTTTTTCTTATTATTGTCTTTATTAATGACTTTGGGATTCTTTTCTCAGCTTATGTATTCACCCACTGAAAAGTCTTTCAAAGACAACTGGAAGAAGCTTCAAAAGCAAGTTAAAAATGCTGAGGTCTTGCAGTATTTGGAAAATACTTGGCTTCCTCTAAAGGAGTATTATGTGCCAGCCTGGACAAACCACCATTGCCACCTGGGTGTGGGCTCCACCTCCAGAGTTGAAGGTGCCCATGCCATGGTTAAACTTTGGCTACAAAAGTCCACTGGTACTCTCCTGGAGGTTGTCAGGGCACTCCACATGGCATTCAGAAAACAATTTATTGAAATTATCAACAGAATCTCCAAAGAAATGATTGTCCATGTCAAGAATTTTCCTCCACACATCTGTGCCCTCAATGGCAAGGTGTCTCATTATGCTCTTCAGATTGCCTTTGAAAATTTCAAAACAAAATTTCCTCCAAATGAAAAATGCACCAACAAATACAACAATTATAAAGGCATTCCTTGCAAGCATAAGACCCAAAAGGCATTTGCCAAGTGCCAAAGGCTTGAATTATCAGACTTCCATCCTCAGTGGCATTTGAATTTGCCTGTGAGGGTTTTTTAATTTCTTCTTATTATTTTTTTCTTATTAACTGATTTTACTTGTCATATTCTTCTCAGGCTGGTTTTCAAGGTGATGATAAAAGTGTTGAAAAAGAAAGAAAGAATGAAGCCAAGAAAATATTTGAAGACATTGGGGAAGACCTGTTTCAAAGACCAATGGCAGAAATCACCCCAATACTCCAACATTTTCAAGATGTTTTGACTGGCAAAGTCCCATTTGATCAAATTCCCAAGAGTCAAGAGGATGATCAATATTATGAAGACCCTCTAGAATGCAAGAATATCCGTTGAAGACCCCAAGGAGCCAAGAATAAAAACAAAAGAGAACCTTCAAGATTTGAAATCATTGAGAGTCCAACCAAGAGAATAGGAAGACCCCCATCAAAAGTGACCAGCACAACAACTTCCAGATCCCAGTCAAATGTCCCCTCTCCAATTATGGAAGTGGACTCATCTGAAGATTCTGAAGATTCTGAAGATTCTGAGGACTCATTGTCTAAATCCATCAGTTCATCAGATTCACTACCCTCAGCAACTGAATTAAATAAATCAGAAGTAACCCTTAGAAGGTCCAGAAGATTGGCAATTGGAAGCAAAACATCACAAAGAAAATCACACAAGCCTGCCACCAGTTTGAATATCTATGATGAAATTGACCTGACCTGTGAGCATTGTCAAAGCAACTATCACACAAGTGATGAATGCTCCAAGCTGTTTGTGAGTTTTTGATTCTTTTCAATGTAATTTTATGTTGCTTATTTTGATATTTATTCATTTTTTGAACTTATGTTATCAGATAACTGGCTCAGAAGACTTTCCCAAGTTTATATTGAAATACACCTTCAAGGCCATCAA
Source organism: Austropuccinia psidii (assembly GCA_023105745.1). Taxonomy (NCBI): domain Eukaryota; kingdom Fungi; phylum Basidiomycota; class Pucciniomycetes; order Pucciniales; family Sphaerophragmiaceae; genus Austropuccinia; species Austropuccinia psidii. Next base: position 33,874,433 of record JALGQZ010000003.1, on the reverse strand, counting down.
TGTCCAGGGTGATGGAAACTGTGGCTACAGAACAGTATCCCACTTCATTTACAAGACTCAAGATCAATGGGCTGATGTGAGAGGTGACTTGGCTGAAGAAATTCACCAAAATCAAGACCTTTATGAAGCCATGAACACCTTAATTCCCTCAGTATCCTCTTATTTGGAAAGAATTGAATGGTATGAAGATGTTGGCCAGGCTCCAAAAAGCAAGTGGATGTCCATGCCTGACATGGGGGATCCAATTGCAAATAAGTATAAAAGACCAGTTTTCTTTTATTCCACAGCCCAATCTTTTTCCTTTTTCCCTTATTTCTGTCCTCCAAATGATAATCCCCCCATTTTCATCTGCTTCTTGAATAGTTGTGCTCATTTTGTTCCATTGGACATCATCATTTCTAAAGTTTATCCAGTCCCCCCCATTACTGTGAACTGGGAGATTCATGCCCAAAAACAAGCCCTGGGGTGGGCTGATAAATTTAAGAAACACAGAATGTTGTATTTGTCCAATCTTCCTCCCCCCTCTCAGAAAAACCCACTATTTTGGAGGTTGATTCTGATTGAATGATTTTTGTATATACAATTTATGCCAATTATCCCCCTCCTCAGTCATTTTTATTGCTTAAATCCCACCTCAGCCTCCTTTTTTATCAAACATGTGGAACTTTTGTACTTGAAAATAGTCATATTACACACAAGAAAAAAAACAGTTAAAAAAAACACCCATTGCGCCTTCACTTGTGGTCCCACCCAAAAAATTTTCCCAATTCATGAGCTTCTGGTTCTTTATTGTCCAGATTGAACGCTTTAATTTAAAAAAAATGAAGGAAATTCATAAGTGGGAAGTTATTAAATTCACTTTTTAAAAATAAGCATATTACAATGACGGGAAAAAACATTTGAAAAAAAAACTCTTTTTGCGCCTTCACTTGTCCCACCGAAAAAAATTCCCAAAATTATGGGATTCTGGTTCTTTATTCTTCACATTGAACCCTTTATTTTAAAAAAAAAAAACAAGCAAATTCATAAGTGGGAAGATTTTAAATGAATTTTTGAAAAAAATATGCCATTTTGGCATATTGGCAAAATTTGTGAAATTTGGCAAAAAAATAAATTTTGAAAAAATTTGTGCTTATTGACATGCCAAGTCGGGAAAAATATGGCAAAAAAAAATTAAAAAAAACCTCAAAACTGAGCCTGAGGAATTTTTTTTGAAAATTAAGGTCACTTACGTGTTTTTACCAGAAACTTATGTGTTTTTACTAAAAGCTTACGTGTGTTCACCAACACCCTAAATTTATTAATATTGATTATGATTTTTTACTCAAGTAATGATTTATAAAAAAGTATATTTCAAGTCAAAACTTTTCCTTAACATCCTCTATAATTATAAATTTTTTAATATAAGCAAATTATTCCAAATTAAGAGAAAATATAGTCATAGAGTCTTTTGAAAAAAACCTATAAAAACAAAAAATATAGAATATTTATATTTTAATTGCTTTATTGAATTGAATTTTTCCAATTCCAGTATTATTTTGGTTTTTTTATTTGGAAGTTTTTTTATCATTACTCATACTTTCACATACTGATTTGGATCAGAAAGAGTAATATGATTTTCTTTTAAAAAAAATTCTTGACTTTTGTTTTTTTATGGTCTTTTTTGATTTTTTAATTTTTTACTCATTTCTTATCTATTAAATGATATTTTATAATTGATTGAAGCTATATCTCATAGTTTTTTCAATTTAGAATATACGTATCATGATTTTCCTGTAAAAATGTAAAGGATCATCATTTGTTATGGTAATTCACAGTACATCCTGTTACTGTAGAATTGTTTACAATTGTCAACAATTTTACAGTAGCAGGCCTTAACAGCCCTGCTACAGTTATTTCAAATAGATAATAAATTAAATAAAAACCAATAACCAAATTAACAATAGAAAAAAAGCTTCAAGAAATCTTTAAAAAAACATTGAAAATATATATTGATATATACAAGTAATCATAAGAATAAAAATAAACAATAGAGATCAAAGAAACACAAAAGATATTATTAAAAATCAGGATAATATATCTTTCTCCCCATTTCACACTGAAAATTGCAAGGAAATTTCATTGTAATAATGAAAAAAAATAGAATTTACTAATAAATAAAACAAACCTTCAGCTCAGCTCGCATAAATCTTTATACAATCCATATTTGGGATAGTTTTGACCTCTTATTAAATATTCCAAATAAATTTGAATTATTTTTTTATTTATATTTTCTCTATTAACAATAAAAAAAAGAAATCTAGCAGTTGGAAATGCAAAAAATAATCAGAACCAATGAGAAATATATTTCTCAATATACTCCTAATCATTTAAGATTAAAATTTGTAAATTGTGTTCAAGTTTCAAGACATGAGGTCTAATTAGCTCATTATTTGTAATCTATATGCACATCTTACTGATAGAATTAATCTTAACATATTTCAAAACACTTATTTAGCCATAATTCTCATCAAAGAATTTCAAATTTCAAATAAAAGAGTGATTTTTCAATCAACAAAGGGATAACAACGATCTAATTATTCCACTGATCTACTCCTAATTTCATTTACAAAGAGATATGATTATTTCTTAAAATGAAAAGTTACTTCAGAATAGGAACAGGAATCACATTCATGAGGTTTAGAAATCTTGACAGGAAATACTTTATCAATTCCGATAAAACCAATATCAAAATTTGTGTGAACTTCATGTAAGGTTTTCAGTAATAGGAGGGAAATGCTTGATAGGTGATTGATACCACTCTTTGACTCTAGTTTGACATGGCTTAGAAGTGATATGTGCATAAATTCAAGCTTACTTTCAGAAATCTTCAAGCTTATTTACGTCTAATCCCCTTCAAGAATACTAATTGAAGCAATAATTTAAGCCCTTTTTTCATCACACATACCAAAACTAAAAATAAGAATTTTTTCCATATTGCAGCATTCAAATACTTAAGTAAGTTGAATGTATGATTTCATGAACCAACCTTTGTAAATAGCCCAGTATTATTAATTTATTGTTATTTTAGATAATATGACTTTCTGTATTTCAGCCTAACTTCTTGAACTTTTCATTTTTTTTCCAGAATAAGGTTTGGAAATGAGTTTTATAAAGGAGCTTCTTTATTTTAGTTATTTCTTAAGACCAAATAATATAATAGTTATTACAAAACAATTAGTTTATTATTGTCAGAAGTAAGTGTTTTTAAACTCCTTTCAATATCTATTTATGAATGCTTAATCATAATTTATACAGGTGTCCCACATACCTTTTTGAGAATAAATTAAGCTTGAGACATGATCAAAATATTTCTTTAATCTATTCTTAAAATCAAATTCTGTTAGTTTTTTGGTATCAATAGAATCACAAAATTATTTTGGGATAATGAAGATTTCCATGCTGTAAGCCACATCTATTATATTGAGGTCTCAAGTATAATAATAACTCTCCATTGATACCAATGATTAAAGTTTAGATGAAAAATGCAGTAAACTAACAAAGTAAAAATAATTCAAAAATTAATTCAACAGCAAGAAAGCTGAATGGATCACTTTGAACTGGGAAAATAATCAATTGTAATAAAGCTGAACTATTTCTATGCATGCAAGTCACATTTCTCCAAATTACACACATACTTTCATTTTCTTCATACTCACTATAGAAGTTATAGTTATTTGATATTAAATCATCTATTTGAGAGAAATCCCCCCTCATTTAATTGAAATGAAAATGAAGAGAATATAAAGAAATCATTAGAATATATATTTCTTTGTCTCATGTTCAAAACATTTACTATATAGAAACTGTTGATCATGATGAGCTATATTTTGAAAGGAGTAAAAAAAGTGATATATTAGTTTATTTTAGGGAGGAAAAATCTTAAAATTTCAAAGAAGAAATGAGAGATATTTTGTATTCAGATTAGTATTATCTAGGAGATTACTAAGCTATATTTTTTCTCTGAAGCGCCTAGTTACTCTTAAATTAACTCTTCAGCTTTTAAAATAGAAAAAATCCATCAGCTATAAAATAAATGCCAAATATTCTTTAATCAATTCTTATAGATCCCATCTATAAGTGATCACATATGCTTTACAGAAGTTTGTGGGCTTAAAAATGGGTGATATCTAGTTAGGAGGTATTGGATTATGGTAAGATTTGATTTATGATAAATTTTTGTACTTACACTTCAGAGGTTTTTCAAATTTGAAATAAATGATATTACTGCAAGAATAGGAGAAAAATAAGTTATATGATCTCTTTTTAACTACAAATTTTAATCATATAAGCAAAATTGATGGTGAGATATATACTTTTTGTTTTGTGATTCATTAAAATATCCCCAATACCTTTAGAGTATTTCTTATCAAATTTGAATCCCTTTAAAAGAAAAAGGGTTCAAATTTAAATATTATCCAGCTAGTTATTCTCATATATTAGATGGAGATAAGATTAATAGTGTTATTTAGAAACACACCTAAGATGTTGATCTGTTTTCAAAGAAACTAATTTGAATTAAAAACAAAACATTATCCTGAGCTTATAATCAGGATTATTAATTTTATCCTATATTGTTGAATTATTGAGGTTTGGAGATCATGAGGACACAGTGAGATTGATCCACATGAATTGAAGATTTGTGGCTTTCTTATGTGGCTTAAATTTATTCCAAAAATTCTGTGAGCCTTTGAGATATGACCACATACCCAATAAGGTCACAAAAAGACTCAGAATAATTAGACTTTTAATATAATTATATTAAAATTACTTAAAATAATTATACATTAAAAATAATTAATTAAATATACAAAAAATACCATAAATTGGTACAAAAATTGGTTTAACCTAAAAACCAATGAATCAACATGTAAAATAAATTATACCATTGGATTCCCCATGGAAAAATACACATATACCATTTTTATGGCATATCTGTAAAGTCAATACTTAAGGAATTATAAGGTATAATACCTTATAAAAACCATAAAACCTTATTTATCTCAAAAACTAATGAAACAACATGTGAAATAAATTGTACCAGTGGATTCCCCATGTAACTCCACACATAAAACAATTAATAAGCCAATTTCCAATGTTAATACTTAAGGAATTATTCTGAATATATGCACTTTTTTGGTCAACGCATATATTCAAGGATCATAGCTAATATCTTCTAAACTATACATGATAGAATGATGAACCAAAAATAAAGTTACCACGTAATTACTGTAAGAACACAGATATGAACTTTATTTTACAAATTATAAACAAGGTTAAAACCTATGATGAATTATTGATAAAAATCAACAGAGCTGTTGACCACTTTGTTGTGAAAGTGTTCCAAACTTAAAAAAAAGTACACAGTTGGATTCTCCTAGTTCATTCGTGAAGAATGATGTAATTTTTATTATTAAATTCAGGGTATAACCCCCTGAAATCAAGGTTTGAAGTTTAAAATATTGAATTTCGACAGAAAAGATGAGTTACAAGAAAAATCATCAAAATTAGAGTTTTGATGATGTAATGAAAAGCTCTTGGCAGAATAATAAGGTTATGCCAGGCTATCAGAATTCACTCTCTGAATTGCTGTAGCGTGTAAATCTTAAAAGTTATTGAGGATCAAAGTTTGAGCTTAATTTGAGCAGTTATGATCACATACTGTAACCTTAATTTAAGTTTAACAGTCTTAAGAGTGATAAAATTGGTGAATACTATTAGTTTATGATTAAAACTAATAAAATCCACGAAATTTGGGGTTCTGCCAAGCCTCTGATGTCATCAAACGTAGAGTTATAGTGATAACTCTAAATAATGGTGTAATAATGATGTAATATGGTTTGATCATGATGTAATCACCCTCAAACCTTAAAATATTGATCAATTCCAGTGGATATGATCAGTACACGTCTACTAGAAGCCTGTTGGACTCTAGGAGGGAGGTATTTACTATAAATAGAGCTCTTTTTACTCTATTTTCCCCTCAGACGCATCAAAAACATTAAATCAATTAAATAAAAGGTAATTTCTTTATTCTTTATATATAGAACTCTTATATTATTAAAGAACAAAGACCATCTTAATATTCATCACCATTTTTACGTGATTAAATCAATTCTTTAATTGTTTTTGTTATAAATCTCTCTATAAACTCATTTCCACGTAAAAATTAAGAATTTTAGTAATTTTCTTTATTTTTTATTGTAAATACAATTTGAAAAGGTTGTATTATATTCTTTTGGCGTAAAATATCTCAAAATTATTATTTTAAGTGTTAAAAGTAGGTTATTTCATCTTATTATAATAATTTCTCTCTTATTATTACTCTTAATAATTCTTATTTAATATAAATAGTATTTATATTAATATAAAACTTTAATATTAGTAATATTATTGTTATTAATTGTTTTTTACGCCTTTATTATTTGTTGGTAACAATAATAAAGAGCTTTATAATATATTAATTATTTTATATTAGTATATTATTTATAATATTATAATTTCATATAATATTAATTATATTATTATATTTATTTAATAATATAATATTTTTACGCCATAATAATAATATTTCTTTATTATTATTATTATTTTAATCTTATTTATTTCAATTATAAGGACATTCAGAGTACAATAAGTAAAAAATTAGTAATTTTTACTTATTGTTTCATAGTCAAACCTTACATTTGGGGGCCTGGCCGTGATATTTACTTAAAAGACCTTTGAAAAGATTCTATTTGGGTTTATCCAATAATAAATTATATTTATAATCATAAAATTATATAATAATTTTATATTTTATTGATTTTAAAAGCTATTGAGGCATTTGGAAAGCAATTGTACTGTCTTACACGTGGTTTTTCACATCCTTAGACTTGCAAGAACTTTCTTTGAGTGACTCTAGTGATTAAAAGAGATATTTTATAAATTAAATATAATTTTTATTATAATTTAATTTTATAAGAATCATATTCATTTTTTATCTTATTCTTTAAAAATAAAAAATATATAAAAAATATTAAAAAATATTAAAAACAAATAAAAAAGTTATTTTTATTCATTTCTTTATTTATTTCAATTTTTCAAAGATATAAAAGCAATTTCTACGTGGAAAATTGCCATATCTTGCCAAAAATAACACTTCTTATAAAAAGACTTATATTTATTTGTTTTTTTTAGTGTTTGAAGATAACCCAACAGAAGACAACCAAGCTACTGTTGAGAGATTGGTGGAAGAAACTTGTCAAAGTTCTCCAACACCAGTTATCACCAAAAGAAAGAAAGCTAAGAAATTAGACTTTCCAGGGCCCACCATTCAAGACTCTGAAGGTGAGCACCTCTTTTTAAATTGGCATAAAAGAATTTTATTCTAAAATACTTTTATTTTTTCTTATTCTTTAAATTATGACTACCAGAAGAGGTTCCTAATACTCCATTCAATCAGATGGAGCTGGACTCAGAGGTAGAATTGATCCCTCAAAAGGGAAAAGAAAGGGCAATATCCCCAGTGGAACAGAATCCACACAAGGAAGTGCCTTATCCCAAAGGCAAGTCCCAGAAATGCCCATGATATCTGAGCCTGAATTGGAACTAAGTATGAGTAACTCAAATAGGTACAAATCACATTCAGAGGGCTCAAATAGACATCTACATGAGCCAGTACAAGCAGTATTACACAGTATACAAGGACAAAGACTGGGAAATGCTGCCTCAAATACACCAAGGAGTGATGAACTCCTGGCACATCCTGAAAAAGTTCCTCAAAGAGGAGGAGATAGTGAAATACTCCAATGGATGGAATCCACTGTCATCCAAACCTCAAATCAAAAAAATCAAGGATTATCATGCCAAAAAGAGGGAGGCAACCAAGGAAGAAGCCCCAGTAGCCTCTACCAGCAAGCCTCAAGCCAACCCACTTCCCCAAGAAGGGAAGAAGAACAAGAAAAAGCATTGGAGGAAACCATATTCCCCAAGTTACAGAATCCCAAGAATCCAAAAGGATGCCATGGACAATGTCTTCAACATGGCCAGAACCTTGATGGAATTCAAGGACAAGGAAGAGCAAAGAATGAGACAACCTCATTTCCCAAAGAAATAACCTTGTCCAAAGATGTTTTAAATACTTTAACAGAAATTAAAAATAGTATATTACCTCTAAAAGAAATTAAAAATAGTTTATTATCACTACAAGAAATAAATAACAATTTATCTTCTTTAACAAAAATTGTTGTGCAAAACAAAAAAGAAATTGACAACATTAAGTTTATTGTTGAAAATAATAAACCAAAGAATTTAATTGACAATGCTCAAAAATTAATACAAGGACAACAAGAATTGTATAAATACATAAAAGATATCAAAGACAAGACTTTGACAATCAATTATGATGTGAGTATTGACAATCTTACAGAAAAATTAAATAAATTAAGTATTTCTGTAGAAAAATTTGAAGAAAAGACTTCATCACACCAAAAATTACTTTTGGACCATGTGGAAAAAAGTGATGAAGCAAGAATGCATCTGAAAGATGATATTCAAAGTGAAATAAGGCTTATTACAGAAAAAATGGATAAAATTAATGAGGCTAATTTAAATATGCCAAAGTTATCAACACCATTGTCTCATATAAGAAGCCCTGTTAAAACAAAAGAGGAATTGTCAAATCCTTTCATAACAGACTTGAGTCACCAAGACAATAACCAAGTCTTAATGAAAGAAGCACCTCAATTGAAGGAATGGCCAACATTCACAGGAGAAGGTGAATATGACCACATGTCATTTATTAAAACAATTGACATGTTACAAGAAGACTATGCCATACCAGATGAATTAATCACTGCAAGATTACATTCATTATTTGAGAAATCTGCAAAAAGATGGTATTATGGCATAAGACAGACAAATAGTAAAAATACCTGGTCTTGGTGGAAACAAGAAATAATCACCAAGTGGGCAAATGATGCCTGGAGGTATAAGATAGAAAATGCATTTGAAAACTCTTTCTTTGACCCAGAGAAAGATAAACCTTTAACTTGGTTCTTAAAACAAGTTGAAAGGCTTAATGCACTGTACCCAGAAATGTCACAGAAGATGGTGCATATGAAAATACTTAAAAAATGTGGAGGGGAACTAGAACATTCCCTAAGAAGCAGGTGTATAGAACCATGCTCCACAGAAGAGTATATAAATGCACTAGAAGATATAGTGACAAGAACAAAAATTGGCAGGACTTGGAAAAAATTGGACATTAAAAGCCCAAATAAACCATTTATCAAAAAAGATAAATCAAAAGAATCCTTTAAGCCCAATACATCCAACAATAATGAGCAAAGAAAATGCCATAAATGTGGAGGTATTGGACACTTAGCCAATAATTGCCTTAAAAAAGCAAAGATTAATGAAATTGTGGAAACAGAAAACCACAATGACAAAGAAGAAGAATCTGACTCTGAAAAAGAGACAGAAGAATCAGAAAGCTCTGAAAGTGATGAAATCAATATAATTAATGCACAAATTAATAATATTGATATAATTTATGAAGTACTGGATGTTAACTCAAACTTGCCACAAGTTGGAACATCTGACACAAATCTGACAAACATACAAGATGCCAAAATGTATAGAACCAAACCTGCAAGAGAAATGGGATATACAGCTGGAAAATCAAGTATTAGTATTGTTATGGTTGATAACCAAGAAGGAAAGGTTAACTTGGATACAGGAGCATATTGCACTTGTGTTGGCAAAAGTTATTTAAAAACCATTGTCCCAGACTGGCAAGAAAAACTTATGCCAATACAAGGTGTCAAATTTAGTAGTGCAAGTGAGAGCATGAAGCCCCTTGGAATAATTGATTTAACACTAATTTTTCCTCACCCCTCACAATGTGTCAGAATTAAAGTACATATTCCAGTTGATACTCATTCTGAAGAGCCCATGAGTAGTAGTAAGGTGTTGAAAAAAATGAATACATTATCAGTTCCATTCAAATATATAATGGTACTCTTTAGCAAACAAGAAATAATAAGATTTTGGGAAAATAAAATTTCAACAGCTCCATGTTTTTGGAAAAATTTGAATACCAAGAGATCTGTTTTCATTTAATATATCACCTTTATCTAAAAATGGAAATTGACATTAAGCATATTAATTGATACACTTCATTTCAACATCTATAACGGAAAGTACTGTAAAGACTGGAGTTGAAGGCTGTCATGGCTTGGGGAATAATGAGTAATTTTAATATTGAGATGGGTTTGTCATTAGTGCTCCCAAATCTTTTTCATTGATGTAATCAATATTAGTGTTACTTATTTTCAAAAAAATATCAATATAAAAAACAAATATTCATGAAAAAGGTTTCTTATCTCACCAGAATAATTAAAATGGAAAAAAGATTGAAAAGTGAAAAAATACCTGTACATTTTTTCAATAATGTTATGAATTTTATCTATATTGTCATAATTCCTTTGATATTCTTTAAATATTTGAAAAATACTAAAGGAAATATAATTCTCTTAATATCCATTTAAGATTTTAAAGATACTAGAGGAAATCTCATTCTTTCAAAGGATGATTTCTTTATTAATTTTTTCTGGAATTTAATTGTATTATTTTTCATTTTTTTATTCTGAGGCTAAATATAAGATTATTATTCTTTTGATTTTTTATTTCTTTATTTTTGTAATGTACTTTTTTATTTTTATATTTCTTTCTGAATAAATTACAGTAAATGACTTGTACAGAATTCTACTGTAAAATTGTCAACAATTGTTGACAATTTTACATATAAAGGCTGTATTGGCCTCCTTTCTTTAAACATTCAGATAAGTGTCAAGCTTTTTACACATAGGAACTGTACAAACCTCTCAAGTGTAATTTCTAAAGAGATACATTCTAAAATACAAATAACTTTCAAATTGCTGCATATATTAATGGAAATGAATAAATAAATATAATAACAATAACAATGAAATATAATTAAAGAAATAGAGTTGTGATCAATAATGAAGAAAGAGAATCAATGAAAGGGCTATTTTTTCCAGTGTGTGACTAGAATTTCTTTTTGTATTATTGAAAAGAAAACATTAAATGAAAAGTGAGAAATAAATTCTATCAATAAGAGAATCATGAGTTATATAGCAAATGACGAAACTCTGACTACTTCCTTTGAACTTTCAAAAAAAACATTCATTTCCTTTAAAAAAATTTCAAAAGAATTATTCAAATGAAAAATTTCAAACATATTTAACTAAAGGTAGTGACTCCACTCAAAATATGTTTTTATTTTGAAAACTTCCTCAGGGAATATCATATGAGGATTAATTATGTATTATATTAAATAGAGCAAAATGAGGTCAATTACAATTTTTCTTGACTTGGGAAAGGAATGCTATGAAGGGTCCAAAAGAGGGAAATAACAGTTGGGATTGAAATTAATCTTAAAGGTGAAATTAACTAGTAAGTAAATATTTGGTGAAGGTCTTATAAGAAATGGAAGTTCTTTTTTAATAATGTAAACATTGCAATAAGAAAAATTGAAAATACTCAACAATTTGGTGAGCTAAACAGAGTAAGAATTAACTCAAAAAAATTTGCAATACTTCAGTGGCTTAGATGATGTGGGAATATTATCAAATATAGAAATTCTAGTTTCAGCCTGTTTTTCAGATGAGCTTCAATCACAGACCCACCTGGGTCTGAGCTAATTTACAAATGAAACCCTTTCTGTCAGGTGCAGCAACCTTTCTCGTGGTGAATGTTAGTTCTATAACCTCCAGCCTTGATATTTTCATTTGCATGAAAAAGTAAGCTGATATTATTTGACTTTGTATTGTCTGAATTTGAAGAATGTAAGGAATGGAAAAGCTTCCATCCTTCTGAATGGGTCTTAGACTTCCTTATGCAATGGGAACAAGTAGAATGATTGAAAGAATAGCTACTGGTCATCATTCTGGATAGGTAACCAGTGATAAGGCTAGTGTCACAGGGGCTCTTATGGAAGCAAGAGTTGCCTGGCACTCAGGAATAAAGAACTCAATTGGAGGTCTCCAAAGGATATAAGAAATAATAAGGATTAAATTTCTTTAAAGAAGAATAAGGGAAAAGACAAGTATGCCAAAGATAAAAGAAAAAGATAAGAAGCCAAAGGCCAAAGATAGTAAGAGGCGCCAAGGGCCAAGAAGCCAACCAAGTGAATCCTAAATTCACTGTTTCAACCTTCCAGAAAAGGAAATGGAATTAGCAAAGGATATGACCACCAATATCCACTGACAGGCGAGGAAGAAAAAGAGAGAAGGTTCTGAATGACTGACTTAAGATTATCAGTATTAACTTTAATAAAGTAAAAGAAAATAAAGATAAAAATAAATCCAGTATATTAATTAACTGAGGAAAAAGTCCTTAGGTGCTGAAAGGTGGCCAGTATATGTGAAAAGCTGAAAGACTGATCCTGGAAGGTGAGTCACGGGCTGTATTGTCTTAATTGGGTCAATACAGATCTGGCCATCTTAAAATCTGAACTGTGTGACTGAACTCCCAGAGTAGAATATGAATTGGCCAAATTGGGCCAAGTACATACAGGTTGACTGGTTGCCGCCTGTATGCACCAATTGAGTTGTCCAAGGAGTATTGAAATACTTGATCCCTTGACAGGTGATTTAAAGAATATATAGCCTCTGAGAATGGCCCTTTGGAATAATTCTGAATGAATTTCCAACCAAACTCCTGCAGGGCCAGGTGATTGGGATCCTTGAATGGTCTTCTGATTGCCGCCATGGATTGCCAGAATGATGAGTTAAAAAGTCCTCCTTTAAAATGGGTGTTGGATTTTGGGACCTTGATTTGGAAATATGGAATTGGGTCCTGAAAACGTCACCATTGAATTGCTGAGCAAAAATGGTGCATAATGGTATATAATACCATATATGCACCACTCCTGAAACCTTGAGTACGGGGTTCATGGAGGAATGGAAGAATTCCCCTTAAGGTGAGGAGAAAGCTTGAGCTGAGCTGATCTGGTGGCCTCTGGTAGTTACCAGAGGCCATGGGCTGAAAAGTGGTCCACGGTGGTTATTGGCCAAAATTGGGTCCTGAGGGTCTTTATGGCCATTTTGGGTTTGATGGGATTTGGGGCCAAAATTGGTTCAGGTGGGCCCAATTGTGGTTTGGAACCCACCTGACCTTGGGGGCTAGTGGGCTTCCCCCTTTGGCCCCTTTTTCCCTCACTGGATTAGGCCAAAAGGGGCCTAATTGGCCCATGGGCTGTAGAGGCCATAGGGGGCCTGAATGGCCCAAAAAGGCCATTTAGGCCAGGACCCCCCTAGCAAAAAGGGTTGGTCCAAACCCAATGATGAGTGCTAGGGGACCCAGAACCCCCCAGGCCCAAAACAGAGATAGAGGCCTGGGGGTTGAGGATATGGGCATTGGCCAGGGAGGCCAATGATGGTAGGATATGGCCTGAGGCCATAAATGATGGTTGGGCCCATAATTGGACAGGGAAGTGGGATATGGCCAAAAGGCCATAGAGCACCAGAGGGGGCCAAATTGGCCATAAAGATATGGTGTGGCAAATTGGCCCCAACTTGGTCTCAGGTTGGAATTGCCGCAACACCAATAGAGGAGGGTCATTCTTTGTGGTTGTGACAGCTAGCGTCTTTGAAGAATAAAGACATCCAGGTAAAAGCTACAATAACTAATTGCTCCACAACAGTAATAGCTTTCTTTTTCATGTTGGATAGTAGCAGTAGTTAATTCAGAAATATTTGAGGCTTGCATACAATACTAATAGCTTTTTAATGCACCTGTGAAGCTCTAGGATATACTAGTAGAAAAAATCAGAAAAAGAGTGAGTTACAAAGTTTAAGATTATTATTAATTAGGTATTCCAATGTCTAATTAGTTTATTAGAGTTAATTAATTAATTAATCAGTTCTAATTAAAATTTTAAACTTTAAAATATTAAATTTGAGCCTGGGGCCTCTAGCATGGCTTCCACTCTATTTATTAGCAATTATAGTAAATTAAAATGGAAGTGGAATAGCATTAGGTTTACTTAATAGGGAAATCACTAAAAAAGTGTATTTATTTGGTGGAATGAACTTCACCAATAAGAAAAAAGTTGAAAGTAATTTTAAATACCTATCTTTGAGTGATCTAATAAAAACAAATTTTTATGAATTTATTTGTAAGAAGATTCATTTTGAAGAGCTCTGAGGAATCATTCTCAAGTATAATCTTCCTCTTTAGATTTTTTAGATACAAAACTCAAATAAAACACAAACATACTGATAAAATGTTTAGAAAAAATTGTATTGTTATAGTAACCAGATATATAACAAAAAATATGTTGTTCCTATACAAGCAAAGTTACTATCTCCACAAAGTAAAAGGGTGTTATAGAAACTAGATGAAACAATATTTCTATAACCAAAAATATTAAATGAGTGACTTGGACACAAGATTACTATAACAACTAATCGTAAATGAGTGACTTGGAAACAAAAATAGATGAAAATAAAAGTAATATTGAATTTCCACAAATAAATTGAAATAATTAAAAGAAAATTGTGAGAAAGTGATTGGAGCTTGTGTAGCAGGTAAAACGTTTCATTCTTTCAGGCTCACAAACTTAGTCCTAATTTTTGTTGTGTTAATTTATTCAATTTGATTCTGTTTTTCTGCTTCTACAGGTAAACAAACTAGATTATTGGGTATATTTCCTAGTTCCCACCTTCTAGGTCTTTCAGAATTCTCATGCATGTTTCCTTCCTTATGACCTATTGTCATATTTACCTATTCTTGAATGACTATTTTCCATCTTGGCATTTGTCTTTTGGTTTCTTTCATGTTCAGAAGTGATTTTATTGCATTACAGTCAGTTATCACTTCAAAAACACTTCCATCAAGATAATAGTGTAATTTCTCAAGTTCCTATACCAAAAGTGAGAATTCCATTTGGCTTGCACCATCTCTGGCATCTGTTTTTTTATATGTCTTGAGATGGAACAAACTTGTCCTTCTGTTGGTTTGTCATCAATAATTTGGACTTTGTGTAGGGTGTTTCCTAATTTATCTCCACATGCATCACTGTATACTTTGAAGGGTAAATTACGTTCAGGCATGAGGAGTAAAGGTTCTTCTCTAAGGTATTGCCTTATCTTATTATATTCTCTCATCTTTTCTTGTGTTATCTTTAATACTGCCTTTTAATCACCTATTCTATAGATTAACTTTGCTAGAGTTTCCAAATATTGCAGGTGCTGCCTGTAATAGCTTGAAGGTCTAAGAAAAGACATTATTTATTTCTTAATCTGGGGTATTGGATTAAGAAAAACTTCTTCCACTTTCCCTGTCAATTTTTCAGCTTAAGCCAGAAACAATATCTCCAAGTGCTTTATGTTCTTCAAAGCCAAATTTTCAGTTCTTAAGTGGAATCTTAATGTTCTTTTCTGCAAATTTTTCTAATACTCTGGCAAGTATTCTAAGGTGCAAAGAGTATGAGTCTGAAAGCTTGATTATATCCTCAATATATATGATAAGAAATCCTTTGGAAATCTCTGTGGGATAGATGATATTAATCATTATTTGATAATGAGATTGAGAATTTTTGATACCAAATGGCATTGTAAGACACTCATAAATACCACAGTGAGTGATAACTATAAGTAATATCTTAGCTTTTGGTGCCAAGAAATCCTTATGAAAACCTTTAAATGAATCATTTGAGATCATATAATTGGCTTTAAGGTATTGGGTAAACGTTTCTTGGATTCTAGGTATTGGATACCTATCTGGAACCTTTCAGGTATTAAGTGCTCTGAGATCTCTAACAGTCCTTAATTTATCCTTGCTCCAAGAAAAAAAACAGGAATTTTAACTTAAACTTCTTCATTATGGTCTACCTTTCTTAGTACACCATAGTGTGTTGACTCTTGGATATGTTTTTCCAAACCTTCTCTATCTCTTGAGCTTTCTGGTAAGGATTGTTCTCTGAGCACTGGAGGGTATGGTCTATCAATATTAAGAGTAATATCCACTTCATGCCCTCTAATTGTGCCTAAGGCTTCATTGTGTGAAGAAAAGGAATCTCTATATGCATACTGAACATGAATATTCTCTTGCTTCATTTGAGTTATAAGTCTGGATTAATTTTGGCTTCAACTAGTTGATTTGGAAAAATTATTCTTTAGCCTTATCTTTACTTGAAGATGATACTTTCACGTGTTGGTTCATATTGGAAAAATCAAAATTTTGTCTTTTATTCTCTCCAATTGTAAAATATCTATATTTATGGTTATTGATTCCAATGTCAATACCATAAATGTTCAAGTAGTAATTTCCAAAAATTATATTTTGATAATTACAGTTATCCATTAATGATATTTCTGTATTCATTATAATACTTCCTGTTGGGTGTGAAAATATCAAGCCAGTGTCTGTAAGATTTGACTATGAAACAATAAGTCAATATTACAAATATTTCACTTATAGTGCTATGCATGTCCTTATTAATTTCATAAAAGAAATAAAGAGTAATTATATCAATAAAGAATTATTATAATTATGGTGTAAAATTATTATATTATTCAATAAATATAATAATATAATAATATAATAAATATAAATATATTAAGATATAATAATTAATAGATTTAAAGCTCTTTATTATTGTTACCAACAAATAAAAAAGGCATAAAAAATTATTTTTCAATAATAAAAAACAACTAAAACCACTAATTTTACTAACATTAAAGTTATACATTAATATAAATACTATTTATATTAATAAAAGAATTATTAAAAGTAATAATAAAGGGAAATTATTATAAAAGTGAAAATAACCTACAATCAACACTTAATATAGTAATTTTGAATGATTTTACACCAAAAAAATGTAAATACAACTTACTCAAATTGTACTTTCAAAATAAATAAAACAATTACAAATATTCTAAATTTTACGTGTAAAATAGGATTTATAGAGAAATATAGCAAGAACAGTTAAAAAAAAGGGTAATACCTTCAATATTGATTATTATAATAAATATTACCTTTGTTATTTGATAATATAAATGATCTTTATATAAAGAATAAAGATTTTACCTTTTTATTTAGTGTTTTATTGTTTTTGATGTGTCTTAGGGGGAAATAGAGTAAAAAGGGCTCTATTTATAGTAAATTCCTCCCTTCTAGTAGAGTTGTACTGATGTTATACACTGGAATTGATCGGTATTTTGAGGTTTAGTGATGATTAAATCATAATCAAACCATCTTATCATATTATTACACTATTATTTGGAGTTATCAATATAACTCTAATTTTGATGACATCATAGGCTTGGAGGAAGTCTATAATTAATGTATTTTATTTGTATTAATCATAATCTAATGGTATTCACTAGTTTTATCACCTATATAACTGTTAAACTTGAAATAAGATTACATTGAGTGATCATAAATGATCAATTTTAAGCTTAAACTTTGATCATTGATAAATTTTCATTTATACATGCTAAAGCCATTCAGAGAGTGAATTCTGATAGCTTTGAATGTCTTTATTAGAGTTCCAAGAAAATTTTATTTCATCATCAAAACTCTATTTTGATTATTTTTCTTGTATCTCATCTTTTCTGTTGAAATTCAATATTTTAAACTTCACACCATTATTTCAGGGGGTTTTACCTTGAATATTAAGATATAAAATACATCATTTTTCACATATGAACTATTAGAAACTAAATATTCACTTTGTTTTAATTTTGGACCACTTTCACAACAAAGTGGTCAACAGCTCTAGAAATTTTGTTCAATAAACCCTTACAAGTTATAACCTTGTTTATAGCTTGTAAAATAAAGTTCATATCTGTGCTCTTAAAGTAATTAAGTGTTAACTTTTTTTTGGTTCAACTCTCTATCATGTATATTTCAGGAGATATTAGCTAAAAATCATGCATGTATGCACTGACCAAAAAAGTGCATATATTCAGCTTAATTCCTTAAGTATTAGCTTTAGAGAAATGAAATAAAATAATTTTATGTGTAGTTTTTCATTGGGAATCTAATTATGCAGCTTCTTTCACATTTTTCTTCATTGGATTCTGAGATAAATAAGATTTTATGTCTTTTTATGGCATTTTTAGTTTATTACTCATTACTGATTGACTTTACATATATGCCATAAAAATGATATATGTGTGTTTTATCATGGGATATCAAATTATTTTATTTATTTCACATGTTTATTCATCAAATTTCAATTTAGTTCAGCATTTATGCTTTTTTATGGTATTTTTACTTTTTTTAAGATAATTATTTGGAGCAATAATTATTGTAAAGATTTTCTTGTGACCTTTTTGGATATTTGGTTATATCTCAAAGGCTCAAGGTTTCTAATATCTGCAAATTGTACACATTATTACTTGCACTACTGAGCTGTACACCTCCTATTGGTGATAGATGGTTTCTCCATTGTGGAAGTATGTTTTGAAAATAGCTTTTACTTACACAAGTGTAAAATTCTCCTTTGTACAGATTTACTTTTCTTCTATGTCATTCATCAAGATTTATGTAATACAAGATGCTCCAGAAGTACATCCTTTGCCTCTAGAAGATTAGATTTGACACATTTTTGCATCCTGGATCTTGATAAAGCTGTAGAAGTCCATCCTCTATTGTCATAAATTATTATGAACCTCAGTAACTTCAAATAGTTCTGTAATATTCTCACTATGACAGCCCTCTACTGGTGTGTAATAAGGAATTTTAAAATCTTTTTCAGATTCATCTTTCTCTTCAGTACACTAAACCTCTTCAATGACTTGAACTTCTTTCATTTTAGTCTTCTTGATACAAGTGTTCACTAAATTTGAGGTTCTCGCACATTTATGAAGCTTCAAGATAGTTATTTTAGGTCTCTTATCTTCTCTAGAAGTTTTTGGCATAATTTTGGACTCAACAGGGCTTCTAGTTCAGATTTTACCAATGCTTGTGCTGGTAATAATATCTTCCATTGCACCAATATATTCCTCTGTTTAGAAGGGTTCTACAAATCTGAATTTGATTTCATGTTCTTGTTCTCCTCTATGTTTTCTTAGTTTATCATATTGATCTTTGAGTAAGACATATGTGGTTTTAAATCAGATGGTTTGTCTCTGTGTTTAAGGAACCAAGTGAGTTTTTTGTCTTTTTTTGAATTTAAAATGGCACTTTCAAAATAATTTTCCAGTAATTGTTGGAACATGTGGTGATTATCTTACATCTTGACCAAAGCCAATTATGTCTGCCACTTTCTGCCTCCATCTCCTCATACTATTTCTTTGAATTCCTGGTAAACAAAGCATATAACTTGGCTGCTATTATCTCATAATTTATGTAAAAGTCCTCTTAAAACATATCAATTGCTCTAATGAGCTCAATATGGTTATATTCTCCTTAATCAGAGAATTTTTTCCATTACTCTAATCTGGGAATATCTCTTGCAGTGATTCTATTAGCTCCTGATAATGGGTTCAAACTTTCTTCAACAGAACTTTTTTCTTCATTTAAAGGTTTGGAGTGTCTGGAAATATGTGAATCAGTCTCAGAATTCTTATGAATTTGATTCACTTTTGTAGCTATCTCCTCTTTCAACATTTGTATTTGATTATCCCTTCTTTCTGAATGTGTGTGGCAAAATGCTTTGGGTGATGAACTATGTCCAAAACACATTCCTTCAAGTTTGGGGGTTGTTCATTGATATTATTGATAAAAATATTATCAAATTCATCATTTTTGTGCCTCACATTTACTCTCAATTCTGTCACATTTATTGAAAATTGACTCAGGCCCTGCATTTTTCACTTCACACCATTCTGACAAAGTTTTACCATTATTTCTGAATTCATTTAAATTTGATGTTAATTCCTTCACCTCTTTATCAAATGTATAGAATTTTACGTCAATAATGGACTAAATATATCTAATTTAATGAATAATTTTCATGGAGAGGTACTATTAATTATCTCTTTTTCCTTGGTAATGAACTTCATGAGAGTTTTAGCCATATTTAACACACTGTCTACAGCTGAAGGCACAGATTTTGTAATCCTGTACCCTTGTCTGTCAGTTCTGTGCCAACTGGCTTTGCCTTTCCCCTTGTCTTTATTGTTCCTGGGACATCTCTTTTCCTTCTGAGGTAGTTTGTACTTTTCTTGAGGAGTTCAGGAGCTGGTTCATTCTTCTGGTTCTTCCTTTTCCAAAGCAGGGGTCATTTTTAGTTCCTTATTTTTTTCTACAGATAAAATACTTTGGTTCTTAAACAAACTCTTTATTTTGTTTATCTTTTCCTTGCAAGACAATGTTCTCCATCCTCCTAAGAGCCATATATTCCTCTCCTAAAACAGAAAGCTCTTGATGTGTAATTAGGTGTTCATAGCCCCTGCCAAAGGCTCTCACATATTTCCCACTCTTCCTCCTTGGATTCTCTGTACCAGTTTCTGTACTGGGACTGATATATTTCTATGGCTGCCACTTGTAAATAGTTCAACCCCTAAAACATCACCTTGAATCAGTTCAGGCGCAGAGTTATTTCCAAAGTTTAACATTTTAGTATGAAAAAACAATTAAAAATTACTAATATTTTACTTATTGTACTCTGATTGTCCTAATTTAAATCAGTAATAAGATTACAAATAAGTATAATGATAAAGAATTATTATACTTTTGGGATACAAGTAATGATATTATTTAAATAAGTGAATAAATATAGCTTATATAATAGTAATAATATAATGACAATGAAAATATCAATATTTGATAATTAATATATTTATTGCACTTTATTATTGTTACCAAAGATAACAAATGCATAAAGCAATTGTTATTTCATTATGAAAATGATTTATAATAATAATATTACTAACACTAAAGATATTTATCAATATAAATACTATTTATATTAATCAAAGAATTATCAATAATAAGAATAATAAAGAGAAAAATACTGTAATAAGAGAAGATAACCTACTTTTAACACTTAATATGAAAATTTTGAATAAATTTATGCCTAACAATATAAAAAAACTTATTTAAATTGTATTTACAATCAAAATAGAAGTTATTACAAATCTAAATTTTAGTCTTTGAGATATGACAACATATCCAAAGAGGTAACAAAACTAATTTACAATAATTATTCTAATAATAAGAATTAAAAATATTATTTTAAAATAAGTAAAAATTCCACAAATGGGAATAAATTCTTGATTAACTCAGAATCTAATGGATATAAATTTGAAATAAATGGCATCATTAGATTCTCCATGGTAATATACACATATAACATTTTTATGTCATATCTGTAAAGATAATACTTACTGTGTAATAAGCAAAAATGCCATAAAAAGGCATAAATTCTTGTTTATCTCAGAAACCCATGAAACAACATTTGAAATAAATTACATCATTGGATTCCCCATGAAAAGAATACACTTGTAACATTTTTATTTAATATCTGCACAGTTAATACTTAAGGAAATAACCTGAATATATGCACTTTTATGATAAGCGCATATATTGATGGTTTTTAGCACATATCTCTTCAAATATACCTGATAGAGAGTTGAACAAAAAATAAAGTTACCATTTAATTACTGTGAAAATACATATATTACATCTATTTGACATGTCATAAAAAGATTTATAACCTGTAGGGGTTTATTGAACAAAATTGTTATAGCTGTTGACCACTTTGTTGTGAAAGTGGTCCAAACTTGAAAAAGCAGATATTTGGATTCTGCTATCCCATAATTGAATATTGATGTAAAATGTATAGTTATATTCAAGGTATAACCCTTTAAAATCATTTTTTGAAGTTTAAAATAGTAAATTTTGACAGAAAATGTGAGTTACCAGAAAAATCATCAAAAATAGAGTTTTAATGATGTAATGAAATTCTCTTGGAAGTTTGATAATGACATGCCAAGATTTCAGAATTTAATATCTGAATATCTTTAGCGTTGATAACTCAAAGGTTATTAATGATAAAAGTTGAAGCTTAAAATTGATCCTTTATAATCACTCACTGTAATCTTTATTTCAGTTTAACAGTCATATAAGTGATATAAGTTGTGAATACTAGTTTATTATTATTAAAACCCATAAAATCCACATATTTGAGTCTTCTGAAAAGCCTATGATGTCAGAAAAACTAGAGTTACAGTCATAACTCTAAACAATGGCATAATAGTGAGATAAAATGGCTTAATTATGATGTAATCATCACTAATCCTTAAAAAACTGGTCAATTTCAGTTGATACCATAAGTAAACGTCTACCAGAAGCCTTCTGGAATGTAGGAGGGAGGATTGCACTATATAGAGAGCTCTTTTTACCTCTATTTCCCCCTCTGACACAACAAAAACATTAAATTATCAAAACCAAAGGTAAAAGCTTTATTCTAGTTATATAAAACTATTATACATTTGAAGACTCAAGTTAATCTTTCTTTTATTCACCAATTTTTAGTTTTTTTGTTAAATTTCTGTCTAAAATCTCTAATTCCACATAAAAATAAGAGTATTTGTAACTTCTTCTATCTTTTATTGAGTTCTTTTTATAGTCAAATCCTCCCTCCTAGAGGCCAGAAGGCTTCTAGTGGAATTTTACTGATGGCATCTGCTGTAATTTATTAATATTTTGAGGTTTAGTGAGAATTACATTATAATTAAACCTTTTTCTCTCATTATTACTCCATAATTTAGAGTTATCACTGTAACTCTAGGTTTTCTGACCTCATAGGCTTGGAAAAAGGTTGTATTTTGTAGATTTTATTTGCATTAGTCAAAATATACTAGTATTCACCAGTGATATCACCTATTTAATTGTTAAACCTAGAATAATATTACCATTAGTGATCATAAATGATCATTTTTAAGCTTTAACGCTGATCATGAATATCCTTTGAATTATTTATGCTAAAGAAATTCAGATAATTTATCCTAATAGCTTGGAATGTCTCTCCCAAGCTTCTAAGAGCATTTTTCCACATAATTAAAAAGCTATTTTTGATTATTTTTCTTTCAACTCATCTTTTCTGTTGAAACATACTATTTTAAACTTCAAACCATGATTTCAGGGGGTTATAAATTTAATATCATGATGAAAATTGAATCATCATTCATGTATGAGCTATTAGAGGCTGAATATTTAATTTCTTTTTAAGTTTGGACCACTCTTTAAATTAAAGTGGCCAACACCTATTGTAATTTTTCTCAATAAATCCTTGTAATTTTTAACTTTATTTATAGATTTTCAAATATGTTTTATATCTGGATTTGTAAAGCTATTTTGTGGTACGTTTGGTTTTGTATAAACTCTTAATCATGCATATTTCAAAGGATATGTTCTAAAAACCATGAATATATGCACTGATCATAAAAGTTCAAATATTCAAACTATCTCAGTAAGTACTAATATTAAAGATTTGAAATAAAGCTTTATATGTGTAGTTTTTGATGGAAAATCCAATTGTGTAATTTAATTCACATTTATATTCATTGCTTTCTGAGATAATCAAGAATTTATGCCTGTTTATGACATTTTTACTTATTTTAGGATGATATGTTTAATTATTACTGTTAAAATAAGTTTCGTAAAGTTTTTTTTGTGGAGTTTTTAGATATTTGATCATATCTTAAGTTCCACACAAAAGTTGTTGGTACAGACCTTGGGGAATGGGGGGCAACTATGGCCTCCTCCAAATGTTCCTTTCTTGGGAAGGCTTACCTGGTTTGGCCTTGGTCTTGCCTCCTCCTTGTCCAGATCCATATTTTTGGACTGAATAGTTTCTTCCATTTCTTGTATGAATCATTTCAACATCAATTTATGAGAAAATTAAGAATAAAGACAAAAAACACACAGCTTTTTGTGGTTGTTTGAATAAAGTGCCTCTTTTGGAAATGCAAACATCACTACTCTCTTCAGATTCTGGACTGGTAATATATCTCATACTGAGATTATTACCAAATGAAAGATATTTGATTAGCAAAACTAGAAAAAAATCATAAAAAAAAATCATTTTTTATACTTTGAAATATCTCTAAGATGTTTTGTAAGGTTTCTTCTTTTTGATATTAAAAAAATTATTCTCTTTAAAGAAAGAAGAGTTTTATAAGTTTTTGGATGTAAAAAATCCATGTGTAAAGGAATAAAAAATTAATCCAAATTACCTAATTAAAATGATTTTTAAGACAATTTGGAAAATGAAAATTATCTAACATCAAAATTAATATATCTTAAGGATTATAAATATATTTATTAAGGGTTCAAAAAACACATCCAAGTCCCAAATGTGAGATTTATCTGTGAAGCTTCTGATAATATTACTATTAATCAAGAATACAATGACTGCTCTTATGAAATATAATGAAAAAATTCATTGTAACCACAAATGAACTATTTATTCCTTGAAACCACAAATGAACAATTAATTCCTTGAATATTTATCTTGATTTTTATACACTACCTGTTATTATAGCAGTAAGCAATAATTTTCTGCTAGAATCAATTACAAGTATTCCTAATAAAACTACTTATTAAAATAATATGAAATTATTTTAATTAATGATTATGTTTTCCAAAAAGAATTATATTTAATTCTTGAAGAGAACTACAAATTTTAGAGAAACAACTTCAATAATTAAGCAAATTCTCACTAATACTCCAAAAATATCTTGAAAAGAACCAGAAGAGTGATTTGTCAGATTATTAGTGGATTTAAAGGGCCAAAATCAATTTATAACATTAAAACAACAATTTGGAAGCTAAATAAGATTTTAAAGTTTATATTTCTTTTATTTCATGTCTTTCTGATTGATTTGGAAAGATTAAAATAATTAAGAAAAGATGTCAACTAACAATTACTTGCTGGTACTAATGATAAGATGATTCTGGAAAAACAGCTAGAGCAGTTCTCTTTTAAGTCTAAATCATCTCACTGAGGCTTGCAATTGAGAAAACTGAAAAACTAGTGAGTGGGAAACCTTTTACCTTCATTTCTTTAAATATTACATCACATGTGGGCATGTGAAATTATCCTAATTAATTAATTAAATCAAGTTAAATTACTACCAGCCCATTTATGATTGAGACATAAAGGATTAAAAACTGTAAATCTTGATTTATTTAAAAATAAAAATCATTTTCTCAAAGCTAGAAATTTTATTACAAATTTAATCAAAGTTTGTATTTTTTGTGAATTTTTGAAGATTCAGTGCCTCGAGTGAAATCATCAAAAACAGACTATAAGTAAATCTTTTAATTTGAATTAGAAATTCAAAATTCTTTCTGTTTTTTGTGTGTCTTATTTCTTTCTCCATTGGTCTTGAAATATTCAGAGGGATTCACAAATGATTTTCTTTTTAATGAATTTTTGAATTTTTGGATTTTTTCACTCATTTCTATGTAGAAAAGCAAATAGTATAGTTACAGCTAGTTTCAATGAGGTAAATTCCTCAAACCTAGTCCAAAAAGTGCTTTAGTTACTCTTTTTGGGTTTCTTCATTGAAAGTAATTTATGATTTACAAAGTCAAAGGAGTCATAGTTGCTTATTACCTCCTTGTCATGTCAAAATAGCTGCTTATTTGCTATTTTCCCATTATTTAATGAGATTTTGACTTGGTAACCAGGTTCACGAAAGGTTTTAAAAACAAATTTTCCCATTATCAGCTATTGGTTAAATCTTTAAATCTGGCCACCCCTCAGGGGCCTCAGAAGTAGGGTACCCTTGATCTCTTTGATTTCTTTTGTCCCCCTTGGCTATTTACATGTCAAAATAGTAATTCAGGATTCAAAACTGATATCCACTATGGGTTTAGCAAACTTTTATGAAGTGATACGGTAATTCTAAGTGCCACAATTTATATAACATGAGATTTCTCACATTTCCATTATTTTGGCATGAAATTGAGAAAAAGTAAAATTTTCTCAATTCTTTTATGTGTTATTGATGATGTGGTGTTAATTTATTTTACATATTACCACCTCATAGAGTTAATTTAAGCTTATCCCCTTTATTTAGTTACCCCAGGTGATTTTTTGTTTAGAATACAAATATGGTGTAAAGTCCATGGATTCACTTATAAAAAACAATTATGCATGTTTTATTACATAAAAAATCCTCAATTTTGGATATATGCATGAATTATTTGTTATTAATAGTTAAAAAGTCATTTTTATGTTAATTTTGGCCTATTTGCATATGTAAAATATACCCCAAGGCTCACAGGGATGGTATCTGTATCTTTTCCAATACTTGAATATTTCTTTCTATTCATTGGGATAAATTCTCAAGAGTTTTCCTCTATTATTTATATCAAATATGAATTGCAATTTCTGTCATCTTTTAGGGGTTTTGCAATTTACTTTCAAGATATGTTTTTTTACCATTTTCCTTTTTTGAATTATGCCCATGTGAACAAAAATGTAGAAAATTTGGACTTTACTATGAACCTGAGCAGTTAATAGTAATTTTTCCATTGTTTCTCTTGTATTGATGTATAAAGATTTTTTTTACTTCAAAAATTGTAAATTTCATTATGGAATCTCTTGTCTAATTTATTTTCTCTATTTATTTCTTGATTCTCAAAGTTTTTGACTATGCAATCTTTCAATCTCTTATTGGTAATATAGCAGAAATATTTAAATTGAATTGGTATTCAGTTTGAAAACTTTCTCTTCATTAAGTTTTTCCAGTGAACGTGTGAAATGAATTATTTTAATTTTGATTTTTCTACCATTTAGCTTAAATAAGCTCAAATATTAGACAAAAAGAAAGTTTAAAAAGTTATATTTTTTCATTTATCATGAAATTTGGAATTCAAAATCCAAAATATTTCAAAATAATATAAAAAAAATCTTTTATATTTCTTGGAAAATCTTTGTTAAATTGATAAAAAACTGACTAAAACTAATTTTATGTTCATGAGAGCAAGAAAATTAAATCTTTCAATGGGCTTTGTGTTTTTTAATTATAGAATTCAATAAAGCCAATTAATTACTAAGTCTATGAAAGCCTAAATTTCTTTTTTGAAAACATAATTTAAAATATCTTTTCTCCAAATGAAAGAAAGGATACCTTTAAATTACAAATCATTGAATGAATTTATTTTTTCCCATGAAAGAGAATCCACTCATTTATTAGTTCCAATATAGCTGAGAAAAGTCTTATTTCATCAGAATTACTCTGAAACACTTTCAAATTCCATTGGATACTCAAGATTAATTTCATCTATGAGCCTTCCAGCTATTATTTTAACAAATAAAAATTTAAATGGATTCAAATATCTTGAAATTTATGATATCTAGGTGAAGTATATATAAATAGGATTACTTAAATAATCTATTATGAGTTTTTAATCTAGAATTGAGAGATTCAACACTTATATCAAGCCAGTTTCTAACTGGGGTAAATCTTGAGCAGAAAATCACAAAGATTGAGGTTGGAAGCAGGTGAATTCAGGTCATTAATTACTTCTTGTAAATGTTTTTAAGCTTCTAATTTTTATTAATGATAAAAATAATATAAGTTTTAATTGGAAAAACCACTTTATAGCCACATTTTGGTTACACAAAGGCCATCTTTCTCTGAATAATATTCTACCATCTTAATATTTCAAAATAGTATCTTAATTGTTTCATAGATTTATCAATTTTATTGGTAATTAATAAGTTTCTATTGAACACAAGAGCTTTAAGAAATGAATTATTATAAAAATTATATTTTAGCAGATAATTTTTGGATATATATATAGCAAGCTAAGAAACAACTAAATCTCAAATTAAGATGAAAGTATAGATATTAATTTCCCATCTCAGATTTATTTGGAAGTATCTTTAAATACTGCGCTCAGATAAAATCCCTAAGAATGATAATATATATATATATATCTTACATTTTTCATCTCTGAGTACACAGCTACTTTTTTTGATGCAATCAAATTGCATTCCAGAGAAAGAGCTGTAGATTATAATTCAAAATTCATAGTATTCTTCAATTTCTTAATTACTGTTTAATATGCTCTCTAAGAAACTCAATTATAGTAATTTACTTCTTCTGTGAGATCCAAATTTGGATAATTAAAACCTGCTCCATTTAGAAAAGGAATAAAAACATATTTGTGCCATTTTTAGCTAGGGATTCTCATAAGTGTTTTTCCATTTCCAATATAAAGTATAAATGATAACCTTCAGCTTCTTAAGTGAGTGTCACATAAATGAAAAATCGCAATATCTCAAATATTTACACTATTAAAAACATGTTTTTTTTGATACTAATTTTTGTCAAATTTTCCGTTCAGTAGATTCAATCATTTGATGTATCATCTACTCACCATAGAGAGAACAAAATACTTCAGGAAGGGCCCCAGGAGTAACACACACACTGAATGATAGTTCAAAATATCCCTAAACCATCTTTGAGCTATATGGATATTTGTTGGTAAAAACACGTAAGCAAATTGGTAAAAACACGTAAGAGCTTACGTGTTTTTACTAAAAACTTACGTCTTTTGGCCATGATTTGGTAAAAACACATAAGGTTTTAGTAAAAACACGTAAGGGGTGCCCTGGGCCCATTTTTAATTCAAAATGAAACACAACCACGCCTGTATTGGGCCAGAACATGCCCAAAAGAGGTTTTTTCCCCACAAAACCTCTCTAAATCCAAATTGTTTCAGATTTTTTTGCTCAGCCCCCCCCAAAAAAAAACAAACAAGCCCTAACACACCCCAATAATCCACATTATCCCCACCCCAAACCATTGTTTTTTTTGAAAAACAGCATTACCAAAGCCATTTTGCAAAGCTTTTCACACTTTTTTTCTTTTTTTCCCCCAAAGACTGCATTTTCCACCACAACAACCTGCTTTCAAGCCTCTCAATTTTCAATTTTTACCTTCCCTCATCTATTAATCCCACATTTAAACCACTTTCTGTCACTCTTAACCACTTCTGTTCATTTTTCACACCTTTTTTCACCTCTTTTTCACATTTCAAAAGGTTCTTACCCCATTCCAAATCCGCCAATTCCCCCTTTTTTTACTTTTATACATAATTTTCATTAAAAAAATGCTTCAACCCCCCACTGAAGGTTAATTTCAGACCCTTGAGCTTCTTTGGCAACATGTGCATAATGTTGCCAGGGCTCAGGAGTATGCTGTGTCCACCTTGAGGTCCAATATGACCCACAACCAAATTGAAATATGTTGTGACAAATCTGGCACCCCAAATCCCAAAAAAGCCCCTCCAAAACAGTCACCTCAAGAAAGCTTGACTGTCCTTTTAGACTTTATGCCAGGAAATATGACAAGAGTACCACTTGAACTCTTAAAGTCAAAAATCCTGAACATAGCCATGATGCCACTGAAAATATCATGGCACATCCTGCTTTCAGGAAATTCAATGAGCAAGAAACATCCCAAATCGCTCAAATGTCTGAATCACTGCTCATGCCAAGGCAAATTCAGGCCCAATTATGCAGCCAGAGGGAGTCTGACAGGCCTGTAATCCTTCAAGACATTTATAACCAAGTCAAGAAAATCAAGAAAGATAAACTGCAAGGCAGAAGGCTCATTGATGCTCTTATTGACACTCTCAAACAAGAAAATTTTGTTTGGTCCTCTGCAAGGGATTCTGAGGGACACATTACCTCCTTGTTTTTTACTCACCCCCTGGCCATAAAACTTCTTCATGGCTTTCCTCATGTCATTCTTATGGATTGTACTTATAAAACCAATAAGTACAAAATGCCCCTTTTTCATATTGTTGGATTCAGCTCAACAAATAAGACCTTTTCTGGTGCTTTTTGTTTGATGAAGAATGAAAATAAAACTTCATATACTTGGGCATTAAATCAATACATTGAAAAGGTCCTCAACAACACCAATCTTGTTCCCCCTCCAGCTATTGTTATTGACAGGGATATGGCCTTGAAAAACTCTATTAAGAAGCTCTTCCCAGACTCCAAAGTCATGCTATGCATTTGGCACATCAACAAGGATGTATCTGCTCATTGCATGAAGAAAATTGGTCATGGAACTGATTTTGAAAATCTTATGGGCCTTTGGAATCAAGTAATATACTTCTTCACTTTATTTCATTTTATTTCACTTTTTTTCTTATTATTGTCTTTATTAATGACTTTGGGATTCTTTTCTCAGCTTATGTATTCACCCACTGAAAAGTCTTTCAAAGACAACTGGAAGAAGCTTCAAAAGCAAGTTAAAAATTCTGAGGTCTTGCATTATTTAGAAAATACCTGGCTTCCTCTAAAGGAGTATTATGTGCCATCCTGGACCAACCACCATTGCCACCTGGGTGTGGGCTCCACCTCCAGAGTTGAAGATGCCCATGCCATGGTTAAACTTTGGCTCCAAAAGTCCACTGGTACTCTCCTGGAGGTAGTCAGGGCTCTCCACATCGCATTCAGAAAACAATTCATTGAAATTATCAACAGAATCTCCAAAGAAATGATTGTCCATGTCAAGAATCTGCCTCCACACATCTGTGCCCTCAATGGCAAGGTGTCTCATTATGCTCTTCAGATTGCCTTTGAAAATTTCAAAACAAAATTTCCTCCAAATGAAAAATGAACCAACAAATACAACAATTATAAAGGCATTCCTTGCAAGCATAAGACCCAAAAGGCATTTGCCAAGCGCCAAAGGCTTGAATTATCAGACTTCCATCCTCAATGGCATTTGAATTTGCCTGTGAGGGTTTTTTAATTTCTTCTTATTATTTTTTTCCTTATTAACTGATTTTATTTGTCATTTTCTTCTCAGGCTGGTTTTCAAGATGATGATAAAAGTGTTGAAAAAGAAAGAAAGAATGAAGCCAAGAAAATATTTTAAGACATTGGGGAAGACCTGTTTCAAAGACCAATGGCAGAAATCACTCCAATACTCCAACAGTTTCAAGATTTTTTGACTGGAAAAGTCCCATTTGATCAAATTCCCAAGAGTCAAGAGGATGATCAATATTATGAAGACCCTCTAGAATGCAAGAATATCCGTGGGAGACCCCAAGGAGCCAAGAATAAAAACAAAAGAGAACCTTCAAGATTTGAAATTATTGAAAGTCAATCCAAGAAAAGAGGAAGACCCCCATCAAAAGTGACCAGCACAACAACTTCAAGATCCCAGTCAAATGTCCCCTCTCCAATTATGGAAGTGGACTCATCTGAAGATTCTGAAGATTCTGAGGACTCATTATCTAAATCCATCAGTTCATCAGATTCACTACCCTCAGCAACTGAATTAAATAAATCAGAAGTAACCCTTAGAAGGTCCAGAAGATTGGAAATTGGAAGCAAAACCTCACAAAGAGAATCACACAAGCCTGCCACCAGTTGGAATATCCATGATGCAATTGACTTGACCTGTGAGCATTGTCAAAGCAATTATCACACAAGTGATTAATGCTCCAAGCTGTTTGTGAATTTCTGATTCTTTTTAATGTAGTTTTATGTTGTTTATTTTGATATTTATTCATTTTTTGTACTTATTTTATCAGATAACTGGCTCAGCAGACTTTCCCAAGTTTATATTGAAATACACCTTCAAGGCCATCAATGTCCAGGGTGATGGAAACTGTGGCTACAGAACAGTATCCCACTTCATTTACAAGACTCAAGATCAATGGGCTGATTTCAGAGGTGACTTGGCTGAAGAAATTCACCAAAATCAAGACGTTTATGAAGCCATGAACACCTTAATTCCCTCAGTATCCTCTTATTTGGAAATAATTGAATGGTATGAAGATGTTGGCCAGGCTCCAAAAAGAAAGTGGATGTCCATGCCTGACATGGGGGATCCAATTGCAAATAAGTATAAAAGACCAGTTTTCTTTCATTCCACAGCCCAATATTTTTCTTTTTTCCCTTATTTCTTTCCTCCAAATGATAATCCCCC
The DNA here is from genome assembly GCA_023105745.1 of Austropuccinia psidii. Taxonomy (NCBI): domain Eukaryota; kingdom Fungi; phylum Basidiomycota; class Pucciniomycetes; order Pucciniales; family Sphaerophragmiaceae; genus Austropuccinia; species Austropuccinia psidii. The sequence continues at coordinate 33,842,448 of JALGQZ010000003.1, read as the reverse complement.
CATTTTCATCTGCTTCTTGAATAGTTGTGCTCATTTTTCTCCTTTGGACATCATCATTTCTAAAGTTTATCCAGTCCCCCCCATTACTGTGAACTGGGAGATTCATGCCCAAAAACAAGCCCTGGGGTGGGCTGATAAATTTCAGAAACACAGAATGTTGTATTTGTCCAACCTTCCTCCCCCCTCTCAGAAAAAACCCACTATTTTGGAGGTTGATTCTGATTGAATGATTTTTGTATATACAATTTATGCCAATTATCCCCCTCCTCAGTCATATTTATTGCTTAAATCCCACCTCAGTCTCCTTTTTTATCAAACATGTGGAGCTTTTGTACTTGAAAATAGTCATGTTACACACAAGAAAAAAAACAGTTGAACAAAAACACTCATTGCGCCTTCACTTGTTGTCCCACCCAAAAAAATTTCCCAATTCATGAGCTTCTGGTTCTTTATTGTCCAGATTGAACCCTTTAATTCAAAAAAAAATGAAGGAAATTCATAAGTGGGAAGTTATTAAATTCACTCATTAAAAATAGGCATATTACAATGACGGGAAAAAACATTTGAAAAAAAAAACCTTTTTGCGCCTTCACTTGTCCCACCCAAAAAAATTCCCAAAATTATGGGATTCTGGTGCTTTATTCTTCAAATTGAACCCTCCATTTTAAAAAAAAATAAAGGAAATTCATAAGTGGGAAGATTTTAAATGAATTTTTGAAAAAAATATGCCATTTTGGCATATTGGCCAAATTGGTGAAATTTGGCAAAAAAAAAAAATTGAAAAAATTTGTGCTTATTGACATGCCAAGTCGGGAAAAATATGGCAAAAAAAAAATCAAAAAATCCTCAAAACTGAGCCTGAGGAATTTTTTTTGAAAATTAAGGTCACTTACATGTTTTTACCAGAAACTTACGTGTGTTTACCAACACCCTTATTATATTTTTACACACTTCGCTCAGAATAAGGCGCATCTTTTCTACCTATATCAACAGTTCAATAAAGCTTTTAAACCATTTGAACATTTCAAGATTGAATATTTTGAAGTCATGTATGTGGATAAATAAGTAAAAAGATTATTTTTAAATTAATTTTGGTAATTTAAATTCCCTAAGAAGTTAATTTATCTTAATTAAATCTTTAAATATGAATTTCCCAGCTATATTAAAAACATAATTATTACTCTTTTAGAAATATTAACTGAAAATGCCTCTTTAACCTTAATAAAACAATGAAAAATTACTCAGCTATTACTTTTTCCTTGTAAAATTCTGAATCTTATCCTTCCAAAATAAAAATCCTTTTATTTATGAATGAGAAATGAATTCGGATAATCTAATTTTTTACTTTTGAATATTCTTAAAAAATCTTCTTGTGGAAATCAATTTTCATGCAATTATATATTACATATTCTCCTAATATAGATTATAAGTATATTAATTCCTGATTAAATCAGAAGTGATAGTTAAACTCAAACAAAATACTGTGAGATATATAAAATAAATCGAGATTATTATTCTAACAATACTACACATACATCTTACAATAATGGATGAAATGAATTTTAACCTCAAGAAATCCTTTTCAAAATCTATAAAATCCTCAATAATTGAAATATAAAAAAGAATTTATTGAGAATATCATCAAAATGAATTTCTTTACTTTTTATTTTATTTTTTAATAAGTAAAATAATTACAAATATTTTAAGAAAATAAACTGAGGAAATAATAAAAAGATTGTACAAAATATTCCTTTAGACTATTGAAAACCTTTTTTTTGGAAGAAAATTCCCCTTTATTAAAAATGAATCTTATATTTAAATCTGAAGTTACCTTACTTGGAATCAAATATGAAAGAAGAACTCAATTTTACAAATTCAAATAAATATTAACATATGATTGTTTTCAAAAGTAAGTTATAGAAAACTCTATTCTTGAGAAGATTTTAAACAAGAAACATCTTTTAGAAAGGAAAATTCTACCTCCTGATAGTTCCTCATTTACTTTTTTTTATAGATATACTATAATTAAGAATATATCAATACAGTTAAACCTAAAAAAGGAAATTTAAGAATCTTGGAAATAGATTTTATCCAATTTGTGAGTGATAATTCATGTCACTCTTTGTCTAGGGGACATTTGAAATTTTTGATATTCAATATTATTAAATCAAATTATCTTATAATAGTTTATCAAAGAAACTCCAATTAAGATATAAAAACTTTTCTTCTTTAAACAAGATTCCATTCTTTCAGAACTTTGCAAATTATTTTAAATACATAACCTTAACAAGAAATAGTTTTTGAAAGAATAATGAACTTAAAACCTTCTTTTTTTATCATGAGGTTATGGTCTCAAAATCAAATTACTGAATTACTTTATTCTTCTTGTTTCAAAGTTAAATCTCAATATTCAAATTACTTTGTTAAATTCTGGTTTTTTCATTATGCATTGCAGGCCTTCATAGCCTAACATGATGAAATAATTTATTATTAATTGAAAACTCCATTGATGTTTTTCCTTTCAATAGTGAAGCTTGAATAATAAAAGGTATGATTAATTCATAATCACTAACCACTTTTTGATATTAATCATTAAACCCGTTTTGAGACAGCTTACCATAAAAACACTTGTTAAAAATGTTTGAGAATATTTACCTAAGAATGTGTATGGATTTGAAAATATCTTCAAGTCAAAACTAAGTATGAGGAGAGCTCAAAGTTGATCAAAAACTCAAATTTCTTAGGGTATTTTGTTCAAAAATTTACATTAAAACCTCCCACAGTTTTCAAATAAAATGAACACATATCACCCAACATTAAATGCTTCATTTTGTAAAAAAAAAATGAAAATTGTTTATTTGTGAAAATCTTTATTTTAAGCTTTGAGAAAAATAGAGTTCCTCCTTTACATTTAATTTGAGCTGAATGATTCAATTCTTTACAATATTATTAAATTTAAATATATAACCTTAATACTATATTTTCTAATTGAAGGCTTCTATGAGATTTTTTCAAGTTTTTTTACTAGTATATACCATATCATATTTAAAGAAAAAGAAGAATACAAATTAAAACTAAGTAAAAGAAAGGTATTAATCAGGTATTGAAATAAATTTTATCAGTTATATTTTGAAATTTGAAGAGTGCAAAAATTAAAAATTTATATTTCAAATTTTAAAAGAAGAAAAAAAAACTGAGGAAAAATTTAATTGTTTTAGAATATAAATAAATAAAAACTAATAAAAGAAATTCAATTATGAAAAAAAATTACAAAAAAAAAATTACTGAAAACATCAAACAATGAAAAAAATGGGAAAAATTTGAATTAAAATATAATAAATTGACAGTTTGTGTTTTTTATTTATGAAAAAGAAAGAAATTTTTTGACAGTTTTTTTTTTTTTTTTAAATTACTGAAAAAAAAAAAAGAAATAATCAATAACAAAAGCAAAGAAAATCAATTGTTTGGTTTTATAAAAGAAAAATAATTTCTTAAAAAAGAAATTTCCATTATTAGAAATTATTAAAAAAAAAATAAACCAAAATGATGAAAAAGTGTATTTATAAAAAAAAATTGAATCAAAAAAAAAATACTAAATAAATAAATAAAATTGAATTTTTCAAAAAAAAAAAAAACATAAAGAGAAAGTTTCTCCTTGAAAAAATGAAAAAAAATATGAACAAAGATTTCAACAATCATAAAATTTATAATTCAATTGAATATATTGCTAAGCTAAATAAGTGAGATTTTAATCTGGGAGAAAAAATGGTGTTCAAAAGGAAAAAATAATTCTTTTGGAATTAAAATACCAAAAAATATGATGTGTTATGTTTGAAAAGTAAAAAAAATTGAATCTGTTCTTTGGTGTTAAAAACAAGTGGAGTTTTGGGTCATTATATTTGGCATTTTTGAGGGGGGGGGCTATTATATGGATTAAAGAATCAATTTCTAACTATTTGTTAAAATTTTGATTTTAATTTTAGATTATTTTGAATCAGTTCAAAAATTCAAAATAAAACATATATAAATAATTAATCTTTTCAAAAGTATTTGTCATATGGAAAATATCACATGAAGCCAGCAATTTTCAGGTCCAATTAATTCTATATAAGCCTACAAAAATGAGAAAAAGGTTTGAAACTATTACAATCACAGTAAAACAGTATTTTATGAAGGATTGTTGAGAGTTGTGGAAGAAATTTAGGTTTAACCATGTTTGGAATTTTCTCGGGAGCATTTTGGTTAAATCCTTCATACCTTTTAAAGCCGATATTCAAAAATTAAAATAAGTAAGCACATTTTTCATATGTCGAAGATATGAAACACACCAATTGGTATAGAAACATTTGTATAGTTATACAAATATTTTTAAAATTCTTTCATTAATTGATAACAAAACATCTACAAGTCATTATCTATACTAGTATGACTGAAGTATTTTTTTTCTAAAAATAGATACAAGATATTTTAAAATTGAAAATATTTTTCATTTCTATAAAATTGAAAGCAATACAAACCCACCAATTCCATGTTCTCGTTATCAAAATTGATTCCTTGTTCAGATCAATATGATACTTATTTGTACTCTATTTAATGACCATACTGCATGTGATTTTGATTTTGGAGGTTTTTTCAGATTAATATATGAGTTATTTCAAAAAAAAGCACTTGAAAGGTAATGAGAAGAGTTTTCTACAAAATGCTACTTAAATTCCAATTTAAAGGCGATTTTGTGCAATAATCCAATATTTCTAAGTGATGATATAAGAATACTGAAATCAAAGAGTTTTTTCTTGGTTATTATCCAATTTAGAGTTCAATTCTGAAGAAAGGCTAATGTCATGGCTCTTTATTTTGAGCTTTCTAAGAGAGAAGCTTTCTTACACCAATGAAAGAAGCTTGAGTTAAATTCAATGAAACTTTGCTCAGATTGGCCCCATATATTATTTTCAAACAAGTTGCAGCCGATATTGAGAAACATTTCAGCCAAATTTTAACTAAATTATATTCAAATAAAATGGGGATTTCTGCCTGTGGCATTGATTCAAAAGTCAAAATAGTGATGGATATCAGGAAAAAATGATATTTTTCCAATGGAAGCGAGAAAATTAGTCTTAAAATAATGCTTTCCCAGGGGAAAACTTGGAGGTGGGTTTTTCATAATTATCTGAGCTTTTGAATTCCTATATGTGGCTGATCTGAGAGGTTTATATTCCCACAATTCCAATGTTGATTTGGAAAGTGCATACAGTTTTAGATGTCTTCTGACATTTATTACATGATATGGAGATTATCCAATCGAAGTGATTAATTTGAATTAATATATCTTGGACCTTTTACAGAAACCTGATAAAAGAAGAAATTCTTAATAATTTGCCACAGATTGTAGCCTAAATAATTCAACAGTCCTTCTAATTGAATATATTGCTTTTGCTTCAGGCTAAGATAATTTTCCAATTGAGACAACCCAGTTCTAACTATGAAGTGATTTGATTTGATTAGTCTCAACAAATTTTTAATTTCTAAACTGATTACTTGTTTTGATAGCTGTATCAACCTTGTAGATCCTTTCCTGCAATTTTCTGGGCACTGGCTTATGCAGTAATTTGACATTTAGGTCAAACTCAATTCCTTCGAGGTGGATTCGACAAGCGCATGACAATAAGATTCCTTGGCCCTTCTCTGAGAATCTGAAATCCACTCCTGTTCTGCCCTTCATTTTGATCTTGTCCACCCCAATAGCGGTGTGCAAATATTGACTGAAATGGTAACTAAAAGAATAGAAGAGCCAAGTTTTATATTAACAAAAGATAACACATGAGAACTATGGTAAAAGTATAAGTACCTGAAGGTGAACAAGAGAATATAATACACAGATCAACCAAACTGACGACTACGATGAACTAGAATGTAACACTAAGACAGAAGCGTAATAGGAAGATTAACAGCTGAGCATCATAGAGGTGCTAGACAGTAGCATACCTCTAATCTCAAGACTCCTTGAGTTTGTGTAAATAACAAGTAACTACTGATACACGTGTTTGCTAATCTGTAGAAAGAATATCATTGATTTATTATTGTGCGATCTTGATGAGGTGTTAGTGGTTTAACATACCACTACTTGATTGAAAGAGTAGATTTAGTGAATGCGAGAGTATACAACACTTAGTTGCATTACTCTTAGATTGTGCGAGAGGAATAATAAATAGAAATAGCACTGAGGATTCTGGGAGTAACATCTATCCTCGGTGCTTATGAGTGGTTTGTTATCTTCAAGAGCACGGCTTTAAGGATTACGTCACATAGCCCTTTTTAAATAGCTTTGGGAACTAGCTGCAGTATTGAGGTTTAGGAGAAACGCTCAGATATACTTCACAGTAACTGCTTCGCCTCAAATCGAGTTCTGATTTGGTCCCCAGAACTCCAGCGAGCAAGGATCAAATCCAATGGAAAAAATGAGCCATTGCTCATCCCCTCAATTTCTGAAGAGGGTCAGCAGAATTCAGCGTAAAACCCCTCTTCATCATATTTCCTATTGCATTAACGTGTGAGTGCTTCTTGCCAACACTTCCGGTTGTATGAAAACTGAATGATGATTCTCCCCTTAGCACCCGTGAGACTGTGAGACGTGTACGTGGAGGTTGAGCAAAACAAACCAGGGCTGCATCACAATCGTGGCAATCGTTCTCTCCCGTGAAACGGTTTAGTTTACAGCGGTGTTGCGGGTACTCACGACTTGCAGAAACAGTGATGGGGAGGCAGGACGCTTTTTTAAGAAAGGCACGCTTCTCACACTGAAACTTTTCCTTTACCCTATTTTTATAGCCGACGTTTGGGTACCAATGCTGTGGATTTCGTGAGAGGGGTCGTGGATTTTACCCACAAGTTCCTGAGGCTGAAACTAGGCATGGAATACGTTCCTGGGATTCATAATTACAATGTATACTTGAAACCTCATCATCTGTCTCATCAAATTAATCTCGGTTTTTTGGCGAGTCATGAGTCTCTCAATCACGAGTTCGAGAACTGCCTTGGAATCGTGAGCTTCATCAAAGGAAATGAGTTACAGTTTTCATCCAGGCCTTGTAGTTTGCTTAATTGTCGCTCTATTTCTTTCAAATCAAGCGACAGGCAAGAAACTTTGTGCAAGAAGCTTGGCCAAAGAATTGGAAGATGGAACTAAAATTTCACTTGCACAAGAAACTCAATCAGCCATCCATGCCGAGAATAAACTTGAGACCGACACAGACCATTCGAGCAGTTTGGCCAGTAATCTCGCTGCCATCGATAGCCCTCAAGGCACCCTCGATACCCAACCAGCGTCACAAAGCTTGGCAAACGCTGCGATGGATGCTGAAAGAAAAGTTAGAGCTGATTCCAGTGGAGCCACTTCGTCAGGCAAGACGAAGTCTGTCCTTGATGCGAAAAACAAGACTGGCCCCAAACAATCAACGAAAGCAACTACCAGCATGGGGTCAAACAGAAAACTAACTAATCGCCATACCTTTTCATGGGAATCAACTTCCAACAGACAGGTTCCGCCTGCCGAACATAGCTTTTCCCACCCGTATTCCGGCCAACCACCAAACCATGATGGTGCTCCTAGTAACTATCACCCCTCAGCTTTCCAGCAACCTGAACCTTTCTTTCATTATTCCTTTCCATCCTATCCGATGCAAAGCTATGGAACGGGAGTATTTCCATCTCCTAATCCAGAAATGCGGAATTGGGGGTTAAATCCTCCGCAGGCTCCTTTTCCAGAAATGAGCGATGGGATCCCCCCAGGCTACGGACTCTTGCGAACTTTTCGACCCGGCGTTCATACTGAACTCCTACACACATATACGCCTGTTGTCACAATGGTTCCGCAAGTTTCGGTGCTTCAGAAGCCAATCACCCTCGTCGAGCATGAGCTTGTCCCGTTGGGGCCACTCCCTCCGTTACCACCCCCTGGGAGCTTTGTTGCAGATCGAAGCGTACATAGAATTCAACATGCCTCCCGAACAAGAAATTCGAGACCAAATCCAGTCGATAGAAAAGCCTCATTATCGTCATCAAGCTCAGAAACCTCAAGTAAGGATTCTCAAGTCAACCCAAATTTACCAGTGAGTCTCAATGCTATACAAATTATACTTCGAATACAATGCTAAAACTTAGATTAGTCAAACTTAAAACCCAACCAAAATGAATCAAAAACCCCGGCTTACCAGTCTTCCTCTATTTTGATACCTTCGGGAGGGGGGCTTCGCACCACAAAGAATGTTTTGTAAGACATAATCTTTTAGTTGCAACGAGTCTTCTTCAAAAAAAAAATGAAACCGTAAGCTGACGGACAGATTTTTTTGCTATGCAGTCTCACAAAAGGAAAAATCTCCCCTGAAGTGACAAGTCCGTCCGAAACTTCGAAAAAAAGCTTACTGAAAGAGGAAGCCTTGAATAAAGAGTCAGAAGTACTTAAAAGCCCATCTTCAACGACTTTGAGCGTAACGCACAGCCCATCTGAAAGTAAAGACTCCAAAGCAGCAAATGAAATTTCATCACCTTCGGTCGCACATGTAAAAGCTTCTTCAGATGAGCACTTACTCGAAACCAAACCTCGCATCCAAACTAAACATCTTGTTCTCAATCCGCCCCCCAAAAACGTACTTTCGACCTCTGAGTCGTCCGAAAACAAGGAGCGAATTGAATTGATGAAAAGCCAATTTTTTCCTGAAAGCATTAATCACGATCTAAAATCGGTTACCAGCTCGTCTTCCACTACTGTGAGCCCATCAGACCAGTCCTCTAGAAAGGAAAAGCTAAAAGCTGTTCTCAGCAGCTCCCCCTCCTCAAATTCTCACCAACAAGGTCTTTCAGACAAGTATCCTATTCAGAAACACTCGGCGATTTCTCCAAAAGTCTCTATTTCAAATTCTTTATTGGCTGAAAACATTTCAAAGGACTCAAGGGGGAAAAAAATAAAAGAAGAAATTGCTATGAAGCAAGAAAAAAGGCTGTTTCCCGAAAAAGGAGAAAATCTTTTAGAGAAAAAATTAGAAAGACACAGTCCCATTCAAGCTCAATCAATGCCTGATGGTGAAATACACAAAACATCTCACGGAACAGTCAGCTCTTTGGGGCGAAAATCTTCCCTCAATGCCCCAGAAAAAAGCAAAGAAAAATACAATGAGCCAAGAGAAGGCATTAAGGGAAATAATCGTTTTACTGAAAAAGACCAAGTTTTTGAAAGCCCTGAGAACGTTTGGATTACAGTAACCAAAGGAAAAAATGCAAGACGGAGAGCTCAATTCCATAATACTCGAAATTCTCAAGGCGTTGATAACAAAGATATCAACAACCTTGCGCAAGAAAAACCAATTCTAAAAACACTTTTAGGAGGGGCGGTGGATAAAGTGAATGAATCAGCTGGAATTAAGTTTTCCAAAGAGAGAGAACTTCTTTCTCCAAACTCTGCGAAAGATTCATTAATCGCGGCAAACAAAAATAAGCTTTCAAAGTCCGCTGATGGGAAATCTCCGACGGACACAAGGACTAGACCTTCAGTAGAAGACAGTTCACAAAAGCTTTTGGAGTTAGCCAGAGTTACCTTTTCTTGACGGTTTCATCACAAAGCTAAAAAAAATTCGCGGTCTTTATTTATCTTGTAAATCCCTATAACAGCCATGAGTACACCTTCCCTGAAGAAAATGACCCAAAAAGCGGTTCACAGATAATTAATAATTCTGAAAAAAAATCTGCAAGAATGTGAGTTTTTTAATTGTCAAAATTCTTATTTTAAAATAAAACACATGATAGTGTTGCCTTTTGATGAAACAGAAAGAAGAAAAATAAACAATCAAAAAACCTTTCCAAACAACCAAATCAGACGGAATATACCAAGCTTTACAAAGATTTCGTAGAAAGTTGGGAAGCCTTAGAAGAGGAAAATAATTTGATGAAAAAGCGCGAGAAGAAGTGAAAATTTCCCACCATTATTCAATTTTTTTATTAGTTTCTCTTTGTCATGTGTTATACTAACTTTCAATGTATGATAGTCCAATAGAACTTCACGAACGAAAACATGAGAATCTTCTCTTATCAAATTCGCTGATTAATAGAGAAAAAGCTGAGTAAGTCCCTTCACTTTAATATATATTAATTGGCCTTTGGGATGAGGTTTCAAGCAAAGATTCTCACGCATCTTTTACAAGATCTCATTCTAAATCGACAATTGTTGATTTAAGTGATACGCCCGAGAAGGCGTTGTTCCAAAAAGCAAGCTATTTCGTTTATTTATTCTCATCTATTGGCGACAGTTTACTGACCCTGTATTATATTTCAAAGTTAAAAAAATTCGCCAAAACCATGGAAACTGAGAAGATCTTACTTACAAATCGAGTGATGGATGTACGTGCTACTACTACCACTGCAATTTCAAAGGACAAAACCAGTGTGATTCCGCGTTTTTTATCTGTATTTATGCCCTGGGCGGATGGCCGTCAGCACAAGCAAATATATCCAGGAATTTTAAGCCCTCTAAGACCATGGCAGGAAAAGGGCTTTAATGATTTGGGAAAGAAGGAGTTGAAAAAGAAACTTGCAACAATTTGGGGAGATGAAGTGACGGCACAATGGCAAGCGGTTAAAATGAGGGATCTCAACCTGGCGAACCAACTGGCCGAGCATTTGAAAATCCTCCAAAGAGATGATTACCTGCCTCTTGAAATGATGAGCTCCGAACTCTACGGAAGCCTGTGTCACGCTTGGCACTCTGATTGGAAAGACATTATTAAATTTCAATATTGGACTCGACAATATTTAGGGGAAAGTGAGGGTAGCCGGAGAATTTGGACTTTGACTTGTCAGATTCTTCAACACACAATAGTGGAGAATTGGAAAAAAATTAAAGAAACCTTGGTTAGTCGAAATGAGTTATCGGTGAACACCGCGAATCTGATCGAAAAAGCCTTTCAGCTTTCCACACTCTTCCCGGATCTCAATGGACTGACTGAAGGTTCCTCAGCGTTCACCTTCATTCAAGAAGAAACATTAAGCCGAGTTAAGGTACCAGCAATTTTGAATAAGTTGATGGGCTACGAAGAAGCGCAGCTGCGACACAAACTTGCCTCATACATATCCACTCGGAAAGTAATCCCGCCGACATGGCATAATATGCTTGTGGGCCAAGAAGCCCAACAACATGGCCTCACGACGAACCGCGTCTTAGAAATTGGATGTGCGCTTCGCTTGTCGTCCGGAGATGATTGGCTTTTCAAATATGAAGAAGATGTAGTACAGGTGGCTGCTCGAATACTTTATACTAACCTCTTTCCTCCTCATCAAAACTTTGTTCACTGGCATGACTCTTATGAACGCGCTTGGTTAGTCCAACACTTCGGAGATCGCTACCACCAGGGATTGGAAGAACTATGCAACCAACCCATTGATGGGAAAAAGCTTTTTGACGCGTTATCGGAAAAAACGAAGCAAATGGTGTCGCAACTTCCAATTTCTAGAACTAGTACTAACATCGGTAACATTTTGCGATTACACGACCGCGGGGTTGAAATAAAGTCCCTTGAAACGGTCCACAACGCAGTATATGCAGGAAACCAGAATGAGCCCATGAACTGGGAAAATTTGTTTGGGAAGGCTCTGTGGCAATTATCCGAGCAACATAGACCCATGTTAGATAGGCGGAATGAACGGCTGAATTCTGATAAAGTTAGGCCAGAACAAGGGGATCTAAAATAAAGCTCCTTCAATAAGCTGAGGAATTGTGAAAGGGACAGATTTTCGAAAGTATCCCGCTGAGGCACAGGGTTCTTCCAGAACGGCTCTGCATAGATTGATCTAGCTCTATGCGATGCAAACTGGACACGTCGACCACCTTACAATAGCTCTTTTTCACTTTGTTCGTATGCTTTTGGTTGTGTAAGATCCACTGCTTGATTTTGAGACCTGTTTCCTAAAACAAATCTTGTAGTGTTGTCTTTGAGTAATTTATAGAATCTTTTCCTGTCCGTGAAGCTTCAAAGAAGTGATAGCTGTAAAGAATCAAAAAAATCCTAACATGCATGCCAAGAAAAAGATTGTATTGAATGCCTAGAAATTTACCTCAAAAAGTTGTTTCATCATTTTTGAAATGTAGGGCCTGTTCTGCAAGCCAGCGCAAATTATTGTTTTTTTAACTTTTGATAAGAAGTTTTTTCGGTGTATTCAACAAATGACGAATTTGAAAGTCAAAAATAATTTGCGTTCCAAGTGTTGGCTCAAACAGGCACAACTTTCATAGTCAAACATTTGTATAATTAATATACTTGAGGTCATATAAAAGAACTAATCACCCACTATCAATAATTCCGCTATAGTTCTCTCACATAAAAAGGATATGATTTTATTTTATGATTTTTCAATCAGTTTTGTTGCTCTTTTAGACTTAGATGAATGCCATACTCTCTCCACAATGACTTTTCTTGTGTCCATGAGTATGTTGAAGATATTTTGGCAGTCCCACCTGATAGATTTTAAAAAGTCATTTACATGAAAATGAGCATATTGTTACAACTAATGGGGGAATTTATTTTTAAAAAGGCTATTTATAGACTTCAAAATACGTTTTGACTGAATGGAAGACAAAACACTATTTGTAAATTCTCAATAAATGGAAAATCAAAACTTCAAGTTGTAGATAACTTTCAATATGCCCAAGAAACAAATTCCAGGCACTTTCACCTTTTTTTCAATTCTTTATCTGCTTTTTATGCTGAATATATATCAGGAATTCTAATGGAAGTAATAATCAAATAAAAAATCTTGAGTAAACCAAAATATTTAGACTTTTAATAATGTATGTTTAATAATTATCAATAGAAATTTCATTTAAAGAGAAAATTATTTTAAATAATTAAGCATAATAATTCTTTATTAAAAAATATTTTATTATTCAAAATGTAACAATGATTTTTCATATTTTTTTTTTTTTCAAAAACCTTTGGTCATGTAAAAGTAGTAAAAACAATTTTGTACATTTAAAAACTCCTGAGTTGAGGAATGTGTATTAAGAAAGACTATTTGTAATTCTAAAAAGTATTTTGTTTTTTGTTTTTTTTTTATTTGTACAGACTATCTGGGAGGCCACTAATGATTAATCTCCCTCTATAGGATAGTTCAATACAGAACATATTTATTTCAATAAGGGTGGTTCTTTGAAATCATTGTAGTTTCAAGAAAGAGTACAACAGCCTTATTAGTAAATATCAGTATAGAGTTATTATAATATTTTATGTATTATTTTTTATTGAGTCAAATCAGTTTTTATGATATTTTTAAAGCTAATGATCCTTACAGAATATTATATTTAAAAATATTTGTTGATATAGTTTTTTGAATAAATGATTGAAAAACCTATAAAAACAGAGATGGTATTTTAAGCTTGAAGTTATTATTTTTTTGGTACTGAAAAATATATAGAAGTTGGATTCAGAAGTTTTGAAGTTTATTTTTTTAAATTATTCTTCTTTAATAAGTAAAGAGAATTATATTTTCTTGAAGGAAATATAAATCTTAATGAAACCTTATTTGATGATTTTTTAAGTACTATTTCAAGTCATTAAAGGCAAAAAGTCATATCTAAAATTTAATATTACCATTCACAATGAAAAAAAAGCAAGGCCTTTAGGAAGGCACTGCAGGTTAAACACCTATATAGAAATGAGTACCATTCTGAAACAAACATGGGTAAAACATGTGTTCAACCCTGATAATTTTTGGTCATCTTCTCAGCCACATTAAACAACGTTTTTGGGAAAAGGAAAATAAGATCTTAATATTTGGTTTGTTCTGTTTGGAGACTATTTTGTTATAGATATGAATATACCTTATGTAATAAGTTGAATAAAAAATATAAAGAAAATATAACTATATCAATCAAAAATATTCAGATGAACTAGGAAGTGTAAAAGTAACAGAGGGTGTATCTCAGAGGTTAAACACAGTAATTATTAGTAAAACAAAACTCAACCCAACTATAATTAATATTAATCTTTAAAGTATTTAATATTTTAATCAAATGAATAAGGAATTTTTTAAAAGTTTATTTCAAATCTTGAGTATTTTTAATTAAACCAGAAAATTGAATTTATTATAAATAAGATTTTGAATTTTTATTAAGTATAATTCTCTGATAGAATTATAATTAATTTCTATTTTCAATTCCTGCTATTACCAAATATTCTATTCAGAATATATTATATCTAAAAGAAATATCTTTAAATAATTAATTTAATTGAGAATCTTTTTTGGTATAATTTGATTTTCACTTTTCTAATAAATTTAAATCTTGTTTATATATATTTAGATACTACTTAAATTTATGTATAAGAATGAGAAATATAATTGAGACATCTGAATTTACAAAATTTGAATTTAATTACCTTTTTTTTTTTTTTTTTTTTTTTTTTTTTTTTTTTTTTTTTGAATATTTCAAGATTTCCTTACACTATAAAGATTCTTATGATGAATTTTTAAGCTTGTAAAAAAATATTCTTAAATTTTTGAGACAAAATATTATTTTCATTATGTATTGGTGTGCAATTTTTTTTTCCCCCAATATATTAATTTTTTTCAATGAAGCTAATTATCTCAGTGTTAACCAAATAATAGGATCTTAATTAAAAAATTTATGAATAATTTTGTTCAAAAAAAATAAACATTAATCACTCTTTTTAATGAATTTTGGTGAGATTTCTCAAATAAAATAACTGAACTTTTATTTAAGCTTTTATATTTTGAAGATAATCTTTAAATCTTCTTAAAATCTTAATAATTTTTAGTCAAATATTAAAATGAACCATTAATTGTTTGAATTTGGTCTCTCAAATTTATTTTAATTTCATAAGGTGTTGTTTAACTCTTAATCATTCCAGATATATGGGAAACATTAAATCTGAAAGATATTGATTTAAGTTCTGAGAATATTGATTACAATTAATTACAGAAATTTTAAGGCCTAAATGAGTGAAAAGGAAATTATTTCAGTTTTATTGAGTATATTATTTATGTTTAGTCATGAATTTTACATATATTGTTTAATTCCAGAGTTTTTTTAAAGGCTTCTGCTATCCAAATTTGAAATTTGAGCTCTTAGGGCTAATAGTATAACAAATAAATCACATCATTATTAAATATTATGTATTCTTAAGTATATTGTAAACAATATCTTTAATATCTGATACATCCAAATATGGATCCATGACATATATACATATAAGTAATGGAAAAGAACTCTCAAATACTCTGTAATCTTTTACTCCTGTTTATCTTAAATATTACTGAGATAATTTACTCCTTTTTTAAAAAATATCAAGGCCATTGTTGATTTGAGATTTAATTATTTTTTCAATTTTTAATCATGTTTTTATTAATATTGAGATTTAATTTTAAATATGAAAATATCTTTTTCATTCATATTTAACCAAATGGAAACTCACTTATAAGGAATGTGTTTTATAGGATTTTCATTATCAGTGCTATAAAAGCTCTCAATGTGTTTTTATTGAAAATATTGGAGATTTTGAAATGAGGGTCATTATTAATAATCATAATTTCATTCTTTATGTAAAGAATGAGAGTCATTTTTTTCTTAATGAATTTGTATTAAAATATGTTTAAAAAATTGTAGACTTCATTGAATCTAGAGTTTGAGACTTTTCAGAGTTTTTAAAGAAAAAATCTGCTTGGTATATTTACTTTATCAATAATTTATCACAATCTTCCTTTCTTCAAAGATCCAAGGGTAATGAGAAAGATATTTTATTATATTTTGTAAGATTATATGAGAGCGTCATTTAATGGGAATAAATATGAGACATCATTTTTAAATTTTACAGAAAAAATAACTTATAAATTCTTTTTGAAGCTCTATTTGATATTTGAGTCATATTTTGAATAAAATTATTTAAAATATAATCAGTCTCTAAGAAATTCACCCTAGGTATTTCGATAAAAAATTTCAAAACCCAGTATTTTTAAAAGAAATCCAATTAATTATAATGGAAGAACTTCCTTTCTCTACACAATTCCAGATTTCTGGGTAAGAAGAAATCCAATGTTTCAAAGCCCTACTATAAGGAGAAAGACAATATTGTGTATATTATTTATTTTCATATATTAGCTTTTCAATTGGTGATTTCAGAAATGAAATTCTAATTATTCTTGAATGGGAGAGCCCAATCAATTTCTGAGAATTAAAAAAAAACTGAAGTATCATATTTGAAATTGAAATAGAGCTTATAGTCTCCAATTTTGAAACAAATGAAATTTCTCAGCTAGAAAAAGCTGTAGGTCCCATTCAAAAAAGGATTTATGTGTTAATTTAAAAAATATAGAAATCAATAATTGAAAATAAACATTTCTCAATGAGAAGTTTTGGAATTACTCTATCTTTCAAAGAAGAATTAAAATATTTGAGATTATATTCATGAAGCTCCCACCAATATATTAGGACTGGGGCCTTTTCCAAAACTGTTTTTTTCATTATTCTTTAAGAATATTTCAGCTGTAGCTATAGATTAATATAATGCAGATGTCAAATTAGTATTTTAAGTACGCTTATGTAAGCTTTTGTGAAGACTAATACTTGATTTAGTATTTATAAGGCTTGAGCCAAGATTTCTGGATAAATAATTTTGGAAGAAATGCAAGTTGCAGATATGACACAGAATACACATCTTTGATTTAAATTAATGTTTCAGTTTTAAAAACAAAAATTAGAATTCTCCTATATTTGGAAAAATTTCAACTCACCCAGTTAATTATGAATACATTTTATGGGACTATAGGGGGAGGGTATTTAAGATATTGCCTTGATTAAGGAAATTAAATGTTGTATTTACAAGACAAAGATAGATATAATTTGTTAAGTATAAATTTGGTGTAATAAACCATGAATATATGAAAGAATTATATTGATGGAATTATTGATAGGTATAATAAAAAGATCTAATAAGTTTAGCTCTTGTATGAGAAAATAAGCACTATGTGGAAAAACTAGTTTTCAGTGGCACATTATTAAATAAAAATGGGTGAGAGGAACAATTTTTATATTGTATTTTACTATTTAATTGTGTCTAAAGGCATTTTTTCTGTACAAAAATGAATTTAAATACATTTTTTATACTATATCTGTGATATGTCTATGTTGTAAGTAGAATTAGAAATGATGGATTCTTTATCTGTTTTCAACATGATTTTAAATTAGATTAAGTATATTCTTTCTAAATATGAAAATATTTTTGAGGACAAAGATTTGTGTTAAAAGAATATTTCTGAAGGTCACAAGAATCAATTCTTGGAAGATAGCTATTAATGGAAGTAATATATAATTGAGGAAAATTAGGATTTTCCACATAAATCATGAAGAAAACTAACAGTAAAACAAAATTTTACCCACCCTTGGAGACTCTTATAGAATATAAAACTTAAAAATTGGAAAAAAATTCGAAGAAATAAATATTTATCATTTGGATACATAGCTTGACCCACCAGTTTTTTATCCCCATAAAATAATATTAAGAGTCTAGGAAGCTTATTTTTCAATTCTGAACCCACTTAAAGATGTTAGTTTATTTTTTTATATATTATCATGGGATTCAGAAATTAACTAATATTTTTCCACATACCATAGTATAGTCACGAATTATTTCTTTTTATTTCTCATGGATCAAAATGTTTTTGGTTTCTTACTTTTGAAATAAGATATTAATAATAATCAATGATATATGAATGTTAGAATTTTAAACACTCTTCAATTAATTGAGTGTTGGACTTAGAAATAAAAAAATTAGAAAGGCTCAAAATAAAAGAGAATACTGGAAGAACACTTCTATAAAGTTTTCCATACACAATTCCAACATAGGTCTGTTAGTTCCTATATTAAATAAATGAAAATAGGAGCTCAATAAGAGGCGGGGTGATAGGAAGGAAATAGGCTCGGAATATGAGATGCTAATGGACCTATCATAAATTCCCTTTAATATATAATTAATTTTAAGGATAAGAATTCAATAACAAGTACATTTAAATACTTCAGTTTCAAGGCGAACACTTCAATATCAACATTTTTGTGTAATTTGGAAGTATTCTTTTGTCAAATAAATTGAAAATAATACTTGGAGGAAGAATCTTTTGTTACTAGTAATTAAGCTCTTGATACTGTGATTTCATAAGTTACATGCCCAAATTTCATCTCAAAAGAGGAGCTAGAGCTTTTTAAGTCAAGTACATATTCTGAAAGAATAAACAATGAGAAGATGGTAATATTTTCGCTCTTTTTCAAGTAAAATTAAGTCACTTATTTTTCAATTGTGGGATTGAATTCATAACTAGAAATTTTTTGGCATGAATAGTTTTTTAAGAATTGCATTTTTCCAAAGTGAAAGTCTACCTGCAATCCTGAAAGGTGTTTGAGGGTATATGTTAATTTTTCCAAGCCACGAATGACGCAGGGATCCTGGAATTTCGTCACAATTGACAAATAAATATTTGAAATTTCCAACCAGTACATTAAATTTGAGATTTCTATGTTTCTCCCTCTCATTCACAATGAACTGATTTATTTCTCTGTTTTTTCTCTTTCTTCTAAGTTCAACCTGAAATAAATCTTTGAAGGAAAGAACAAATACTTATATCAGCCCCAATGTAATTTGAAGAGGAATGAAAGATATATTATTTTGGTTTTCTTTAATCTCCAGGATGGTTAGTTTATTTTGAGCTGGAATATATTTAGAGTAAAATGAAGCTTAAAGCTTCTGAAAAACAAATATCTTGGAATTCTGAGCTTTCATATATCCAAAAAATGACCTTTTATCACCGGAGAAATGACTGCATAAGCTGCATTTAGGCTCCTTAAACCTAGTGAGTTACTGTCTTCAGTTGGTGTGAGGGACTCACATTGAGGTTCCAGGAAATTCCTCCCAGTGTATTAAGATTCCTAATATCAAAATTTTTCAGTTTATTTTTAATAAATAATAAAAGCAGAGCACATGCAAGTTTCATTCTTATAATATACCATAGAAGTTAGTCCTTAACTTGGAGTCCCAGAAACACAAAAAATTCATTAAATTGAAAGGCCTATAAAATATCAGGAAAGAAAGATACCCAAATATATATGAGATATCCATATATTCGATGTATTTTCCCATTTATCCAGTAAAAATCCTTTTAATTTCTGGGGAAGTGCTCAAGAATTCTTGGCTAGGTTACTTTTCAATGATAAAAAATAATCATTAGGACCCATTGTGATTTTATTTCCTTTCCTATTACATCAATTTTACCTATAAAAGAAATTTTACATTGATTTGACGAAGGTAAATCCCCTTTCATTACTCACAAGATTGTTTGTTAACAGAATTTTCAGTACTTCAAAATATTAGTGGAAAATTTCAATTAGTGATTTTCAGCTCTTAAAGAGGAAATATATAGCTTTCCCAAGGTTTTCCTAAGATATTTTCAATGGTTATTTATCTGTTTGAAAAATTATTTCATGAAATCAAAGATTGGAGTTCTATTGATTCCTATTAACTTTCAATATTGATATTTGTTTTGTAATATCTTGCATCACTCCTTCAATATGTTTCTCAATCACCATGAGCAAAGTGGCTACACCTGACAGCCGGTGTTCCATTTGGAAATCAGCTTAGTCCCAGCTTAGACTGAGCTTGTTCGCTTCCTTTGAGCTAGGTTGGCCCCAGGATCTAATTGTTTGTAAATATTCCCAGTCCTTCCAAGCCACTGGAATATTGGAGAATTTCCAGGCCTGCTATTCTATCCTTACAATTGGATATAATGGATCTATAGCACATTATTTTGATTTTTTCAGATTTTGGGATAAATTAAAAAATCTCTTGATTGATTATATCCTCTTCATAAAAATATCACTTACTATAAGCAGTTTACTTTCACAGTTAAGTTAATAATTTAATTGGTTCATTTTATTTTTTGAAGGCCTCAATAAGTCAGGCCCAGGCTTTAGAATTTTGAAATACTTTGTTTTTTTGGGTGTATTTATCATTAAAATAAATTTAGGGTATTGGTAAAAACACGTAAGAGCTTACGTGTTTTTACTAAAAACTTACGTGTTTTGGCCATAATTTGGTAAAAACACGTAAGGGGTGCCCTGGGCCCATTTTTAATTGAAAATGAAACACAAAAATGCCTGTATTGGGCCAAAACATGCCCAAAAGAGGTTTTTTCCCCACAAAACCTCTCTAACTCCAAATTGTTTCAGATTTTTTTGCCCAGCCCCCCCCCCCAAAAAAAAAAGCCCAAACACCCCAACAATCCACATTATCCCCACCCCAAACCATTTTTTTTTTGGAAAAACAGCATTACCAAAGCCATTTTGCAAAGCTTTTCACCCTTTTTTTTCTTTTTTTCCCCCAAAGACTGCATTTTCCACCACAACAACCTGCTTTCAAGCCTCCAAATTTCCAATTTTTTACCTTCCCTCATCCATTAATCCCATATTTAAACCACTTTCTTTCACTCTTAACCCCTTCTGTTCATTTTTCACACCTTTTTTCACCTCTTTTTCACACTTCAAAAGGTTCTTACCCCATTCCAAATCCCCAAATCCCCCCTTTTTTTCACTTTTACACATATTTTTCATTCAAAAATGCTCCAACCCCCCACTGAAGGTGAATTTCAGACCCTTGAGCTTCTTTGGCAACATGTGCATAATGTTGCCAGGGCTCAGGGGTATGCTGTGTCCACCTTGAGGTCCAATATGACCCACAACCAAATTGAAATATGTTGTGATAGGTCTGGCACCCCAAATCCCAACAAAAGCCCCTCCAAAACAGTCACCTCAAGAAAGCTTGACTGTCCTTTTAGACTTTATGCCAGGAAATATGCCAAGAGCACCACTTGGACTCTTAAAGTCAAAAATCCTGAACATAGCCATGATGCCACTGAAAATATCATGGCACATCCTGCTTTCAGGAAATTCAATGAGCAAGAAACATCCCAAATTGCTCAAATGTCTGAATCACTCCTCATGCCAAGGCAAATTCAGGCCCAATTATGCAGCCAGAGGGAGTCTGACAGGCCTGTAATCCTTCAAGACATTTATAACCAAGTCAAGAAAATAAAGAAAGACAAACTGCAAGGCAGAAGGCCCATTGATGCTCTTATTGACACTCTCAAAGAAGAAAATTTTGTTTGGTCCTCTGCAAGAGATTCTGAGGGACACATTACCTCCTTGTTTTTTACTCACCCCCTGGCCATAAAACTTCTTCATGGCTTTCCTCATGTCATTCTTATGGATTGTACTTATAAAACCAATAAGTAAAAAATGCCTCTTTTTCATATTGTTGGATTCAGCTCAACAAATAAGACCTTTTCTGGGGCTTTTTGTTTGATGAAGAATGAAAATGAAACTTCATATACTTGGGCCTTAAATCAATACATTGAAAAGGTCCTCAACAACACCAATCTTGTCCCCCCCCAGTTATTGTTATTGACAGGGATCTGGCCTTGAAAAACTCTATTAAGAAGCTCTTCCCAGACTCCAAAGTCATGCTATGCATTTGGCACATCAACAAGGATGTATCTGCTCATTGCATGAAGAAAATTGGTCATGGAACTGATTTTGAAAATTTTATGGGCCTTTGGAATCAAGTAATATACTTCTTCATTTTATTTCATGTTATTTCACTTTTTTTCTTATTATTGTCTTTATTAATGACTTTGGGATTCTTTTCTCAGCTTATGTATTCACCCACTGAAAAGTCTTTCAAAGACAACTGGAAGAAGCTTCAAAAGCAAGTTAAAAATGCTGAGGTCTTGCAGTATTTGGAAAATACTTGGCTTCCTCTAAAGGAGTATTATGTGCCAGCCTGGACAAACCACCATTGCCACCTGGGTGTGGGCTCCACCTCCAGAGTTGAAGGTGCCCATGCCATGGTTAAACTTTGGCTACAAAAGTCCACTGGTACTCTCCTGGAGGTTGTCAGGGCACTCCACATGGCATTCAGAAAACAATTTATTGAAATTATCAACAGAATCTCCAAAGAAATGATTGTCCATGTCAAGAATTTTCCTCCACACATCTGTGCCCTCAATGGCAAGGTGTCTCATTATGCTCTTCAGATTGCCTTTGAAAATTTCAAAACAAAATTTCCTCCAAATGAAAAATGCACCAACAAATACAACAATTATAAAGGCATTCCTTGCAAGCATAAGACCCAAAAGGCATTTGCCAAGTGCCAAAGGCTTGAATTATCAGACTTCCATCCTCAGTGGCATTTGAATTTGCCTGTGAGGGTTTTTTAATTTCTTCTTATTATTTTTTTCTTATTAACTGATTTTACTTGTCATATTCTTCTCAGGCTGGTTTTCAAGGTGATGATAAAAGTGTTGAAAAAGAAAGAAAGAATGAAGCCAAGAAAATATTTGAAGACATTGGGGAAGACCTGTTTCAAAGACCAATGGCAGAAATCACCCCAATACTCCAACATTTTCAAGATGTTTTGACTGGCAAAGTCCCATTTGATCAAATTCCCAAGAGTCAAGAGGATGATCAATATTATGAAGACCCTCTAGAATGCAAGAATATCCGTTGAAGACCCCAAGGAGCCAAGAATAAAAACAAAAGAGAACCTTCAAGATTTGAAATCATTGAGAGTCCAACCAAGAGAATAGGAAGACCCCCATCAAAAGTGACCAGCACAACAACTTCCAGATCCCAGTCAAATGTCCCCTCTCCAATTATGGAAGTGGACTCATCTGAAGATTCTGAAGATTCTGAAGATTCTGAGGACTCATTGTCTAAATCCATCAGTTCATCAGATTCACTACCCTCAGCAACTGAATTAAATAAATCAGAAGTAACCCTTAGAAGGTCCAGAAGATTGGCAATTGGAAGCAAAACATCACAAAGAAAATCACACAAGCCTGCCACCAGTTTGAATATCTATGATGAAATTGACCTGACCTGTGAGCATTGTCAAAGCAACTATCACACAAGTGATGAATGCTCCAAGCTGTTTGTGAGTTTTTGATTCTTTTCAATGTAATTTTATGTTGCTTATTTTGATATTTATTCATTTTTTGAACTTATGTTATCAGATAACTGGCTCAGAAGACTTTCCCAAGTTTATATTGAAATACACCTTCAAGGCCATCAATGTCCAGGGTGATGGAAACTGTGGCTACAGAACAGTATCCCACTTCATTTACAAGACTCAAGATCAATGGGCTGATGTGAGAGGTGACTTGGCTGAAGAAATTCACCAAAATCAAGACCTTTATGAAGCCATGAACACCTTAATTCCCTCAGTATCCTCTTATTTGGAAAGAATTGAATGGTATGAAGATGTTGGCCAGGCTCCAAAAAGCAAGTGGATGTCCATGCCTGACATGGGGGATCCAATTGCAAATAAGTATAAAAGACCAGTTTTCTTTTATTCCACAGCCCAATCTTTTTCCTTTTTCCCTTATTTCTGTCCTCCAAATGATAATCCCCCCATTTTCATCTGCTTCTTGAATAGTTGTGCTCATTTTGTTCCATTGGACATCATCATTTCTAAAGTTTATCCAGTCCCCCCCATTACTGTGAACTGGGAGATTCATGCCCAAAAACAAGCCCTGGGGTGGGCTGATAAATTTAAGAAACACAGAATGTTGTATTTGTCCAATCTTCCTCCCCCCTCTCAGAAAAACCCACTATTTTGGAGGTTGATTCTGATTGAATGATTTTTGTATATACAATTTATGCCAATTATCCCCCTCCTCAGTCATTTTTATTGCTTAAATCCCACCTCAGCCTCCTTTTTTATCAAACATGTGGAACTTTTGTACTTGAAAATAGTCATATTACACACAAGAAAAAAAACAGTTAAAAAAAACACCCATTGCGCCTTCACTTGTGGTCCCACCCAAAAAATTTTCCCAATTCATGAGCTTCTGGTTCTTTATTTTCCAGATTGAACGCTTTAATTTAAAAAAAATGAAGGAAATTCATAAGTGGGAAGTTATTAAATTCACTTTTTAAAAATAAGCATATTACAATGACGGGAAAAAACATTTGAAAAAAAAACTCTTTTTGCGCCTTCACTTGTCCCACCGAAAAAAATTCCCAAAATTATGGGATTCTGGTTCTTTATTCTTCACATTGAACCCTTTATTTTAAAAAAAAAAAACAAGCAAATTCATAAGTGGGAAGATTTTAAATGAATTTTTGAAAAAAATATGCCATTTTGGCATATTGGCAAAATTTGTGAAATTTGGCAAAAAAATAAATTTTGAAAAAATTTGTGCTTATTGACATGCCAAGTCGGGAAAAATATGGCAAAAAAAAATTAAAAAAAACCTCAAAACTGAGCCTGAGGAATTTTTTTTGAAAATTAAGGTCACTTACGTGTTTTTACCAGAAACTTATGTGTTTTTACTAAAAGCTTACGTGTGTTCACCAACACCCTAAATTTATTAATATTGATTATGATTTTTTACTCAAGTAATGATTTATAAAAAAGTATATTTCAAGTCAAAACTTTTCCTTAACATCCTCTATAATTATAAATTTTTTAATATAAGCAAATTATTCCAAATTAAGAGAAAATATAGTCATAGAGTCTTTTGAAAAAAACCTATAAAAACAAAAAATATAGAATATTTATATTTTAATTGCTTTATTGAATTGAATTTTTCCAATTCCAGTATTATTTTGGTTTTTTTATTTGGAAGTTTTTTTATCATTACTCATACTTTCACATACTGATTTGGATCAGAAAGAGTAATATGATTTTCTTTTAAAAAAAATTCTTGACTTTTGTTTTTTTATGGTCTTTTTTGATTTTTTAATTTTTTACTCATTTCTTATCTATTAAATGATATTTTATAATTGATTGAAGCTATATCTCATAGTTTTTTCAATTTAGAATATACGTATCATGATTTTCCTGTAAAAATGTAAAGGATCATCATTTGTTATGGTAATTCACAGTACATCCTGTTACTGTAGAATTGTTTACAATTGTCAACAATTTTACAGTAGCAGGCCTTAACAGCCCTGCTACAGTTATTTCAAATAGATAATAAATTAAATAAAAACCAATAACCAAATTAACAATAGAAAAAAAGCTTCAAGAAATCTTTAAAAAAACATTGAAAATATATATTGATATATACAAGTAATCATAAGAATAAAAATAAACAATAGAGATCAAAGAAACACAAAAGATATTATTAAAAATCAGGATAATATATCTTTCTCCCCATTTCACACTGAAAATTGCAAGGAAATTTCATTGTAATAATGAAAAAAAATAGAATTTACTAATAAATAAAACAAACCTTCAGCTCAGCTCGCATAAATCTTTATACAATCCATATTTGGGATAGTTTTGACCTCTTATTAAATATTCCAAATAAATTTGAATTATTTTTTTATTTATATTTTCTCTATTAACAATAAAAAAAAGAAATCTAGCAGTTGGAAATGCAAAAAATAATCAGAACCAATGAGAAATATATTTCTCAATATACTCCTAATCATTTAAGATTAAAATTTGTAAATTGTGTTCAAGTTTCAAGACATGAGGTCTAATTAGCTCATTATTTGTAATCTATATGCACATCTTACTGATAGAATTAATCTTAACATATTTCAAAACACTTATTTAGCCATAATTCTCATCAAAGAATTTCAAATTTCAAATAAAAGAGTGATTTTTCAATCAACAAAGGGATAACAACGATCTAATTATTCCACTGATCTACTCCTAATTTCATTTACAAAGAGATATGATTATTTCTTAAAATGAAAAGTTACTTCAGAATAGGAACAGGAATCACATTCATGAGGTTTAGAAATCTTGACAGGAAATACTTTATCAATTCCGATAAAACCAATATCAAAATTTGTGTGAACTTCATGTAAGGTTTTCAGTAATAGGAGGGAAATGCTTGATAGGTGATTGATACCACTCTTTGACTCTAGTTTTACATGGCTTAGAAGTGATATGTGCATAAATTCAAGCTTACTTTCAGAAATCTTCAAGCTTATTTACGTCTAATCCCCTTCAAGAATACTAATTGAAGCAATAATTTAAGCCCTTTTTTCATCACACATACCAAAACTAAAAATAAGAATTTTTTCCATATTGCAGCATTCAAATACTTAAGTAAGTTGAATGTATGATTTCATGAACCAACCTTTGTAAATAGCCCAGTATTATTAATTTATTGTTATTTTAGATAATATGACTTTCTGTATTTCAGCCTAACTTCTTGAACTTTTCATTTTTTTTCCAGAATAAGGTTTGGAAATGAGTTTTATAAAGGAGCTTCTTTATTTTAGTTATTTCTTAAGACCAAATAATATAATAGTTATTACAAAACAATTAGTTTATTATTGTCAGAAGTAAGTGTTTTTAAACTCCTTTCAATATCTATTTATGAATGCTTAATCATAATTTATACAGGTGTCCCACATACCTTTTTGAGAATAAATTAAGCTTGAGACATGATCAAAATATTTCTTTAATCTATTCTTAAAATCAAATTCTGTTAGTTTTTTGGTATCAATAGAATCACAAAATTATTTTGGGATAATGAAGATTTCCATGCTGTAAGCCACATCTATTATATTGAGGTCTCAAGTATAATAATAACTCTCCATTGATACCAATGATTAAAGTTTAGATGAAAAATGCAGTAAACTAACAAAGTAAAAATAATTCAAAAATTAATTCAACAGCAAGAAAGCTGAATGGATCACTTTGAACTGGGAAAATAATCAATTGTAATAAAGCTGAACTATTTCTATGCATGCAAGTCACATTTCTCCAAATTACACACATACTTTCATTTTCTTCATACTCACTATAGAAGTTATAGTTATTTGATATTAAATCATCTATTTGAGAGAAATCCCCCCTCATTTAATTGAAATGAAAATGAAGAGAATATAAAGAAATCATTAGAATATATATTTCTTTGTCTCATGTTCAAAACATTTACTATATAGAAACTGTTGATCATGATGAGCTATATTTTGAAAGGAGTAAAAAAAGTGATATATTAGTTTATTTTAGGGAGGAAAAATCTTAAAATTTCAAAGAAGAAATGAGAGATATTTTGTATTCAGATTAGTATTATCTAGGAGATTACTAAGCTATATTTTTTCTCTGAAGCGCCTAGTTACTCTTAAATTAACTCTTCAGCTTTTAAAATAGAAAAAATCCATCAGCTATAAAATAAATGCCAAATATTCTTTAATCAATTCTTATAGATCCCATCTATAAGTGATCACATATGCTTTACAGAAGTTTGTGGGCTTAAAAATGGGTGATATCTAGTTAGGAGGTATTGGATTATGGTAAGATTTGATTTATGATAAATTTTTGTACTTACACTTCAGAGGTTTTTCAAATTTGAAATAAATGATATTACTGCAAGAATAGGAGAAAAATAAGTTATATGATCTCTTTTTAACTACAAATTTTAATCATATAAGCAAAATTGATGGTGAGATATATACTTTTTGTTTTGTGATTCATTAAAATATCCCCAATACCTTTAGAGTATTTCTTATCAAATTTGAATCCCTTTAAAAGAAAAAGGGTTCAAATTTAAATATTATCCAGCTAGTTATTCTCATATATTAGATGGAGATAAGATTAATAGTGTTATTTAGAAACACACCTAAGATGTTGATCTGTTTTCAAAGAAACTAATTTGAATTAAAAACAAAACATTATCCTGAGCTTATAATCAGGATTATTAATTTTATCCTATATTGTTGAATTATTGAGGTTTGGAGATCATGAGGACACAGTGAGATTGATCCACATGAATTGAAGATTTGTGGCTTTCTTATGTGGCTTAAATTTATTCCAAAAATTCTGTGAGCCTTTGAGATATGACCACATACCCAATAAGGTCACAAAAAGACTCAGAATAATTAGACTTTTAATATAATTATATTAAAATTACTTAAAATAATTATACATTAAAAATAATTAATTAAATATACAAAAAATACCATAAATTGGTACAAAAATTGGTTTAACCTAAAAACCAATGAATCAACATGTAAAATAAATTATACCATTGGATTCCCCATGGAAAAATACACATATACCATTTTTATGGCATATCTGTAAAGTCAATACTTAAGGAATTATAAGGTATAATACCTTATAAAAACCATAAAACCTTATTTATCTCAAAAACTAATGAAACAACATGTGAAATAAATTGTACCAGTGGATTCCCCATGTAACTCCACACATAAAACAATTAATAAGCCAATTTCCAATGCTAATACTTAAGGAATTATTCTGAATATATGCACTTTTTTGGTCAACGCATATATTCAAGGATCATAGCTAATATCTTCTAAACTATACATGATAGAATGATGAACCAAAAATAAAGTTACCACGTAATTACTGTAAGAACACAGATATGAACTTTATTTTACAAATTATAAACAAGGTTAAAACCTATGATGAATTATTGATAAAAATCAACAGAGCTGTTGACCACTTTGTTGTGAAAGTGTTCCAAACTTAAAAAAAAGTACACAGTTGGATTCTCCTAGTTCATTCGTGAAGAATGATGTAATTTTTATTATTAAATTCAGGGTATAACCCCCTGAAATCAAGGTTTGAAGTTTAAAATATTGAATTTCGACAGAAAAGATGAGTTACAAGAAAAATCATCAAAATTAGAGTTTTGATGATGTAATGAAAAGCTCTTGGCAGAATAATGAGGTTATGCCAGGCTATCAGAATTCACTCTCTGAATTGCTGTAGCGTGTAAATCTTAAAAGTTATTGAGGATCAAAGTTTGAGCTTAATTTGAGCAGTTATGATCACATACTGTAACCTTAATTTAAGTTTAACAGTCTTAAGAGTGATAAAATTGGTGAATACTATTAGTTTATGATTAAAACTAATAAAATCCACGAAATTTGGGGTTCTGCCAAGCCTCTGATGTCATCAAACGTAGAGTTATAGTGATAACTCTAAATAATGGTGTAATAATGATGTAATATGGTTTGATCATGATGTAATCACCCTCAAACCTTAAAATATTGATCAATTCCAGTGGATATGATCAGTACACGTCTACTAGAAGCCTGTTGGACTCTAGGAGGGAGGTATTTACTATAAATAGAGCTCTTTTTACTCTATTTTCCCCTCAGACGCATCAAAAACATTAAATCAATTAAATAAAAGGTAATTTCTTTATTCTTTATATATAGAACTCTTATATTATTAAAGAACAAAGACCATCTTAATATTAATCACCATTTTTACGTGATTAAATCAATTCTTTAATTGTTTTTGTTATAAATCTCTCTATAAACTCATTTCCACGTAAAAATTAAGAATTTTAGTAATTTTCTTTATTTTTTATTGTAAATACAATTTGAAAAGGTTGTATTATATTCTTTTGGCGTAAAATATCTCAAAATTATTATTTTAAGTGTTAAAAGTAGGTTATTTCATCTTATTATAATAATTTCTCTCTTATTATTACTCTTAATAATTCTTATTTAATATAAATAGTATTTATATTAATATAAAACTTTAATATTAGTAATATTATTGTTATTAATTGTTTTTTACGCCTTTATTATTTGTTGGTAACAATAATAAAGAGCTTTATAATATATTAATTATTTTATATTAGTATATTATTTATAATATTATAATTTCATATAATATTAATTATATTATTATATTTATTTAATAATATAATATTTTTACGCCATAATAATAATATTTCTTTATTATTATTATTATTTTAATCTTATTTATTTCAATTATAAGGACATTCAGAGTACAATAAGTAAAAAATTAGTAATTTTTACTTATTGTTTCATAGTCAAACCTTACATTTGGGGGCCTGGCCGTGATATTTACTTAAAAGACCTTTGAAAAGATTCTATTTGGGTTTATCCAATAATAAATTATATTTAAAATCATAAAATTATATAATAATTTTATATTTTATTGATTTTAAAAGCTATTGAGGCATTTGGAAAGCAATTGTACTGTCTTACACGTGGTTTTTCACATCCTTAGACTTGCAAGAACTTTCTTTGAGTGACTCTAGTGATTAAAAGAGATATTTTATAAATTAAATATAATTTTTATTATAATTTAATTTTATAAGAATCATATTCATTTTTTATCTTATTCTTTAAAAATAAAAAATATATAAAAAATATTAAAAAATATTAAAAACAAATAAAAAAGTTATTTTTATTCATTTCTTTATTTATTTCAATTTTTCAAAGATATAAAAGCAATTTCTACGTGGAAAATTGCCATATCTTGCCAAAAATAACACTTCTTATAAAAAGACTTATATTTATTTGTTTTTTTTAGTGTTTGAAGATAACCCAACAGAAGACAACCAAGCTACTGTTGAGAGATTGGTGGAAGAAACTTGTCAAAGTTCTCCAACACCAGTTATCACCAAAAGAAAGAAAGCTAAGAAATTAGACTTTCCAGGGCCCACCATTCAAGACTCTGAAGGTGAGCACCTCTTTTTAAATTGGCATAAAAGAATTTTATTCTAA
Source organism: Austropuccinia psidii (assembly GCA_023105745.1). Lineage (NCBI taxonomy): Eukaryota > Fungi > Basidiomycota > Pucciniomycetes > Pucciniales > Sphaerophragmiaceae > Austropuccinia > Austropuccinia psidii. Next base: position 33,811,871 of record JALGQZ010000003.1, on the reverse strand, counting down.
AATACTTTTATTTTTTCTTATTCTTTAAATTATGACTACCAGAAGAGGTTCCTAATACTCCATTCAATCAGATGGAGCTGGACTCAGAGGTAGAATTGATCCCTCAAAAGGGAAAAGAAAGGGCAATATCCCCAGTGGAACAGAATCCACACAAGGAAGTGCCTTATCCCAAAGGCAAGTCCCAGAAATGCCCATGATATCTGAGCCTGAATTGGAACTAAGTATGAGTAACTCAAATAGGTACAAATCACATTCAGAGGGCTCAAATAGACATCTACATGAGCCAGTACAAGCAGTATTACACAGTATACAAGGACAAAGACTGGGAAATGCTGCCTCAAATACACCAAGGAGTGATGAACTCCTGGCACATCCTGAAAAAGTTCCTCAAAGAGGAGGAGATAGTGAAATACTCCAATGGATGGAATCCACTGTCATCCAAACCTCAAATCAAAAAAATCAAGGATTATCATGCCAAAAAGAGGGAGGCAACCAAGGAAGAAGCCCCAGTAGCCTCTACCAGCAAGCCTCAAGCCAACCCACTTCCCCAAGAAGGGAAGAAGAACAAGAAAAAGCATTGGAGGAAACCATATTCCCCAAGTTACAGAATCCCAAGAATCCAAAAGGATGCCATGGACAATGTCTTCAACATGGCCAGAACCTTGATGGAATTCAAGGACAAGGAAGAGCAAAGAATGAGACAACCTCATTTCCCAAAGAAATAACCTTGTCCAAAGATGTTTTAAATACTTTAACAGAAATTAAAAATAGTATATTACCTCTAAAAGAAATTAAAAATAGTTTATTATCACTACAAGAAATAAATAACAATTTATCTTCTTTAACAAAAATTGTTGTGCAAAACAAAAAAGAAATTGACAACATTAAGTTTATTGTTGAAAATAATAAACCAAAGAATTTAATTGACAATGCTCAAAAATTAATACAAGGACAACAAGAATTGTATAAATACATAAAAGATATCAAAGACAAGACTTTGACAATCAATTATGATGTGAGTATTGACAATCTTACAGAAAAATTAAATAAATTAAGTATTTCTGTAGAAAAATTTGAAGAAAAGACTTCATCACACCAAAAATTACTTTTGGACCATGTGGAAAAAAGTGATGAAGCAAGAATGCATCTGAAAGATGATATTCAAAGTGAAATAAGGCTTATTACAGAAAAAATGGATAAAATTAATGAGGCTAATTTAAATATGCCAAAGTTATCAACACCATTGTCTCATATAAGAAGCCCTGTTAAAACAAAAGAGGAATTGTCAAATCCTTTCATAACAGACTTGAGTCACCAAGACAATAACCAAGTCTTAATGAAAGAAGCACCTCAATTGAAGGAATGGCCAACATTCACAGGAGAAGGTGAATATGACCACATGTCATTTATTAAAACAATTGACATGTTACAAGAAGACTATGCCATACCAGATGAATTAATCACTGCAAGATTACATTCATTATTTGAGAAATCTGCAAAAAGATGGTATTATGGCATAAGACAGACAAATAGTAAAAATACCTGGTCTTGGTGGAAACAAGAAATAATCACCAAGTGGGCAAATGATGCCTGGAGGTATAAGATAGAAAATGCATTTGAAAACTCTTTCTTTGACCCAGAGAAAGATAAACCTTTAACTTGGTTCTTAAAACAAGTTGAAAGGCTTAATGCACTGTACCCAGAAATGTCACAGAAGATGGTGCATATGAAAATACTTAAAAAATGTGGAGGGGAACTAGAACATTCCCTAAGAAGCAGGTGTATAGAACCATGCTCCACAGAAGAGTATATAAATGCACTAGAAGATATAGTGACAAGAACAAAAATTGGCAGGACTTGGAAAAAATTGGACATTAAAAGCCCAAATAAACCATTTATCAAAAAAGATAAATCAAAAGAATCCTTTAAGCCCAATACATCCAACAATAATGAGCAAAGAAAATGCCATAAATGTGGAGGTATTGGACACTTAGCCAATAATTGCCTTAAAAAAGCAAAGATTAATGAAATTGTGGAAACAGAAAACCACAATGACAAAGAAGAAGAATCTGACTCTGAAAAAGAGACAGAAGAATCAGAAAGCTCTGAAAGTGATGAAATCAATATAATTAATGCACAAATTAATAATATTGATATAATTTATGAAGTACTGGATGTTAACTCAAACTTGCCACAAGTTGGAACATCTGACACAAATCTGACAAACATACAAGATGCCAAAATGTATAGAACCAAACCTGCAAGAGAAATGGGATATACAGCTGGAAAATCAAGTATTAGTATTGTTATGGTTGATAACCAAGAAGGAAAGGTTAACTTGGATACAGGAGCATATTGCACTTGTGTTGGCAAAAGTTATTTAAAAACCATTGTCCCAGACTGGCAAGAAAAACTTATGCCAATACAAGGTGTCAAATTTAGTAGTGCAAGTGAGAGCATGAAGCCCCTTGGAATAATTGATTTAACACTAATTTTTCCTCACCCCTCACAATGTGTCAGAATTAAAGTAGAGTTTGTAGTAATGGACAACTGTACTAGTAATCATTTCATACTTGGGAATGACTACTTATCAATCTATGGTATAGATATTTCCAACCAAAAGGATAGATATTTTACCATAGGAGATAACAAAAGACAAAAGTTTGGATTCTTAAATAACAAAAAACAAATCACAGTTATTAAGAATGAAGAAAAAATTCCAGAAAAGGAAATTTTTATATCTGAACAACTCATAGAGGCAGAATTCAATCAAGAACTAACAGAAAAAATGAAAGAAAAATTGATTGATCTCTTATTTAAGTATAAAAATGCCTTTGCAACTGACAAAGAGCCACTAGGTGCCATAATTGGACATGAAGTGGATATAATTCTTAATGTAGAAAAACCTTACCCACCTTTATTAAGAAGACCTGCTTATCCAGCCAGTCCAAGAGCTAGAGAAGCCTTAGAAGTGCACATTAAAGAATTAATGGACCTTGGAGTATTAAGAAAGGTTGGACATAATGAACAAGTAGAAGTTACTACACCTGTCATTATAACTTGGCATAATGGAAAATCAAGGATGGTAGGAGACTTCAGAGCCCTGAATACCTATACCATTCCAGACAGATATCCAATACCCAGAATCCATGAGACATTAACCCAATTGTCACAAGCTAAGTTCATCACAGCTATGGATGCTCTGAAGGGTTTTCATCAAAATGTCTTAACAGACAATGCCAAGAAACTACTAAGAATAATATTCCATTGTGGAATTTTTGAATACTTAAGAATGCCATTTGGAATAAAAAATGCACCTTCCCATTATCAAAGAATGATGAATACCATATTCCCTGAAGAATTATCAGAAGGATGGTTGATTATCTATATTGATGATATCATAGTTTGCTCAGAGTTTGGGAAAATCACCTAACAAGACTAGAAAGGGTATTACAGAAAATAGTCCAAGTAAATATGAAAATTTCCTTGAAAAAATGTCATTTTGCATACAGTGAATTAAAGGCACTAGGACATGTAGTATCTGGCCTTAGTCTAGGCATAGACAAAAATAAAGTAGGAGCAGTACTACTTAAGCCAATGCCTCAAACCAAAAAAGAAATGCAATCATTTCTAGGATTTGCTGGTTACTATAGACAGCATATAAAGGACTTTGCAAAGATTGCTAAATCCTTGTATAAGCTATGTGACCAACAAACAGTCTATGAGATGACAGAAGAAAGAGTCAAGGCATATGAAGAATTGAAAAATTCCTTAACAAATGCCCCATTTCTTCTGATGCCAGATTGGAAACTACCCTTCAAACTGTACATTGATGCTTGTGGAGAAGGACTAGGTGCTGCACTTCACCAAACACAAATTATCAATGACAAACCAGTGGAAGGACCAATTTGTTTCATTTCAAGGCAGATAAAGCCAACAGAAGCAAGGTATGGAGCAAGCCAAATGGAATGCTTATTCCTAGTATGGGCTTTAGAAAAACTGCATTATTATTTGGATGGCACAGTATTTGATGTAATCACAGACTGTAATGCTGTGAAATCACTATTAAATATGAAGACTCCAAATAGACATATGCTGAGATGGCAAATTGCTATCCAAGAATATAGAGGAAATATGACTATTGTTCATAAATCTGGGAATATTCATAAAAATGCAGATGGTCTTAGTAGATGGGCTCTAGCAAGTACCCCTGACAATCCAGCATGGGTACCACAAGAGGAGCACCATATAGAAGGAATATGTGTTACAGACATTGGCACAGAATTCTTTAACCAAGTTAAAGAAAGCTATAAGACAGACAAAAATTGCCATATCTTAAGCCAACTTCTAATGAAAGACTGCAAAGATCCATCACTTTCATCAAAACTAGATGAAATATGGAAAAAGGCATATGATGAAGGAAGATTTCACCTCCTTGATGGAATCCTTTACCATAGAACAAAACACACATGTGTTATGGCCTTAACAGATAGAACACTAATAAACACTATTTTACATGAGTGTCATGATAGTGTTGCATCTGGACATCTCTCAGAAGATAGGACACTAGAGAGGGTGAAAACCTGCTCTTGGTGGCCAAATTGGAAGAAAGATGTTGCAGAGTACTGCCAAACCTGTGACAGATGTCAAAAAGCCAACAGAGCCACAGGAAAGAAATTTGGAATGATGATCCAAATCCAAGAACCAAAATCCCCATGGGAAATAGTTCATATGGATTGGGTAACAGCCTTACCTCCAGGAGGAGACAGGAGTTATAATGCATGCCTAGTGTTAGTTGACAGGTACAGTAAAACTCCCATGTTCTTACCATGTCATAAAGATGACACAGCTATGGATACAGCCATAATGATATGGAATAAAGTCATTAGCCACACAGGCTTATTCCAAAATATTATAAGTGACAGAGACCCAAAGTTCACTTCAGCATTATGGACAAATCTCCATAACTTGTTTGGGACAAAATTGTCATTCTCAACAGCTTATCATCCTCAAACTGATGGTCTAGCAGAAAGAATGATACAGACCCTAGAGGATATGATCAGAAGATTCTGTGCTTATGGGCTTGAATTCAAAGATTCTGATGGTTTTACCCATGATTGGTGTACACTAATACCAGCACTTGAACTGGCATATAAGACATCAATCCATTCTTCTACTGGCAAAACACCAGCAATGCTAGGGAAAGGTTGGAATCCAAGACTTCCTTATGACACCCTCAAAAATGACTTAGTGGATATACATCCAACAGCAAGCAGTTTCAAGATAATGCTTGACAAAGCAAGACACCATGCAAACAGATGCATGCAAGATTCTTTTAAATATGAAAAAGAAAGATGGGATAAAAGTCATAAACCACCTGATTTCAAAATAGGAGACTTGGTTTTAGTATCAACCCTTAATTTCAATAACATAAAAGGCCCAAAGAAATTGAAAGATTCCTTTGCAGGACCATTTATGATAAAAGCACTCCATGGACCCAATGCTGTGCAATTAGAACTCACAGGTGAACTAATGAACAAACACCCAACTTTCCCTGTAAGTCTGATAAAACCTTACAGTTCAAGTGACAAGGAGTTATTTCCACTAAGAAATAAACCCCCACTTGAGATTCCCCCCTTGGAGGAAGGAGAGGAAAAGAAAATAGTAAAAGTCCTTGAAGGAAGAAGGACAAGAAACAAAAAAGAAAGGGAATACCTTGTAAGGTATAGAAATTCAACTCAGGAAGATGAATGGCTACTTGAGAAAGATATAACAAATGCTGATAAATTACTAAGAAGATTCAGACATGAAAGAAAACCTGAAAAATAAAAAAGTTAAGCATTATTGAGCTTCAAGACTAACAAAGTCTATTGAAGAGGTAGGACAGTGGATGATACCCTAATCACACATATCAGATTGTGGTACAATCTTTTTTGGTGGTAGGGAATGTGAGCCTTTGAGATATGACCACATACCCAATAAGGTCACAAAAAGACTCAGAATAATTAGACTTTTAACATAATTATATTAAAATTACTTAAAATAATTATACATTAAAAATAATTAATTAAATATACAAAAAATACCATAAATTGGTACAAAAATTGGTTTAACCTAAAAACCAATGAATCAACATGTAAAATAAATTATACCATTGGATTCCCCATGGAAAAATACACATATACCATTTTTATGGCATATCTGTAAAGTCAATACTTAAGGAATTATAAGGTATAATACCTTATAAAAACCATAAATCCTTATTTATCTCAAAACCTAATGAAACAACATGTGGAATAAATTGTACCAGTGGATTCCCCATGTAACTCCACACATAAAACAATTAATAAGCCAATTTCCAATGTTAATACTTAAGGAATTATCCTGAATATATGCACTTTTTTGGTCAACGCATATATTCAAGGATCATAGCTAATATCTTCTAAACTATACATGATAGAATGATGAACCAAAAATAAAGTTACCACGTAATTACTGTAAGAACACAGATATGAACTTTATTTTACAAATTATAAACAAGGTTAAAACCTATGATGAATTATTGATAAAAATCAACAGAGCTGTTGACCACTTTGTTGTGAAAGTGTTCCAAACTTAAAAAAAAGTACACAGTTGGATTCTCCTAGTTCATTCGTGAAGAATGATGTAATTTTTATTATTAAATTCAGGGTATAACCCCCTGAAATCAAGGTTTGAAGTTTAAAATATTGAATTTCGACAGAAAAGATGAGTTACAAGAAAAATCATCAAAATTAGAGTTTTGATGATGTAATGAAAAGCTCTTGGCAGAATGATAAGGTTATGCCAGGCTATCAGAATTCACTCTCTGAATTGCTGTAGCGTGTAAATCTTAAAAGTTATTGAGGATCAAAGTTTGAGCTTAATTTGAGCAGTTATGATCACATACTGTAACCTTAATTTAAGTTTAACAGTCTTAAGAGTGATAAAATTGGTGAATACTATTAGTTTATGATTAAAACTAATAAAATCCACGAAATTTGGGGTTCTGCCAAGCCTCTGATGTCATCAAACGTAGAGTTATAGTGATAACTCTAAATAATGGTGTAATAATGATGTAATATGGTTTGATCATGATGTAATCACCCTCAAACCTTAAAATATTGATCAATTCCAGTGGATATGATCAGTACACGTCTACTAGAAGCCTGTTGGACTCTAGGAGGGAGGTATTTACTATAAATAGAGCTCTTTTTACTCTATTTTCCCCTCAGACACATCAAAAACATTAAATCAATTAAATAAAAGGTAATTTCTTTATTCTTTATATATAAAACTCTTATATTATTAAAGAACAAAGACCATCTTAATATTAATCACTATTTTTACGTGATTAAATCAATTCTTTAATGGTTTTTGTTATAAATCTCTCTATAAACTCATTTCCACGTAAAAATTAAGAATTTTAGTAATTTTCTTTATTTTTTATTGTAAATACAATTTGAGAAGGTTGTATTATATTCTTTTGGCGTAAAATATCTCAAAATTATTATTTTAAGTGTTAAAAGTAGGTTATTTCATCTTATTATAATAATTTCTCTCTTATTATTACTCTTAATAATTCTTATTTAATATAAATAGTATTTATATTAATATATAACTTTAATATTAGTAATATTATTGTTATTAATTGTTTTTTATTTATAAAAAACAGTTTTTTACGCCTTTATTATTTGTTGGTAACAATAATAAAGAGCTTTATAATATATTAATTATTTTATATTAATATATTATTTATAATATTATAATTTCATATAATATTAATTATATTATTATATTTATTTAATAATATAATATTTTTACGCCATAATAATAATATTTCTTTATTATTATTATTATTATTTTAATCTTATTTATTTCAATTATAAGGACATTCAGAGTACAATAAGTAAAAAATTAGTAATTTTTACTTATTGTTTCATAGTCAAACCTTACAAATTCTATTTCTTGATTCAATTCCTGTTCTCTTTCCTAACTGAATCCAATCCATTTCCCATTTTCAATTCCAAATCTAACACCTTCTTTCAGGTGTAGCCACTTTCCTCATTGTTAACAAATTATCCAAAACAAAATATTAATTTTTCCAAGTAATTTGTCCAATCTCCTGGGTTTTTTACTATACTTTTTCAATAAATTTGGTTTCATTTGTTTTTAGAAAGACCTTAATATGAAAGGAGTATCAATATATATATATAGTTTTGAGGAGAAAAAAAATGGAAGTATCTAATAATAGCAGAAAATGATTTATTTTTACTTCCAAACAAAATAGAATGGAATAAAAAGGTGGTAAGATGAGTGTTTGACTTGGAATATAATACAGGTAAAAGACAATATAAGAATTGTTGATAATCACAGAGAATCGTTTATATACAATGATGAAAATTTTCAGCTGCAAGCTGATAAAATCATAATTTCTCAAGAAAGTTATATCCACAAGAAAATTGAAAATAATTTGCTTCTCTCATCACCATGAGCATAAAATTATAAAATATTTTGAAATAAATACTTTATGAGAATTATTCCCTAAGTATGAAAAAAGGAAATATAATTCATACTCTGTCTTATAGCTGCAAAGGAGTACTACCATAATCCATATTTTCCAGCATATAAATTTTCATGAGCTTTAATGGATGGGATCCAAAAGGGGGTTGATGATGTGTCAAAAAAAAGCTCAAGAAAGCCTCAAGAATTGAATTAAATATTGTTTGAAGCATATTTGAAACATATTTGGGTCATTTGTGGGTTCAATAGGAATGTTGAAATGGCTGTTTTCCAACCAGTGGGTAGTTTCTGTGAAGAATTCTTATATTATTCTTTATAAAATGTTTAGTAGCTGTAGATATTATATATGATAGCCCAGCAAAACGTCTCAGAGATACATACTGTATTTGAAAATCTTGAGTAAATTGGATTTATTTGGCTTTTCAATTCAAAGAATGTTTTACCATTGGAAAGATATGGCTTTTATAAGCTGCTTTAATCCATTTTTTCCTAAATTTCTGAGAATTTCTCAAGAATTATCCTGCAAGGTTTGACTATGAAACAATAAGTAAAAATTACTAATATTTTACTTATTGTACTATGAAGGTCCTTATAAATAGAATAAATAAGATAAAAATGATTATAATAATAGATAATTATTATAATTATGGCGTAAAAATAATTATATTATTGAATAAATATGATAATATAATTTATATTATGAAAAAATAATATAATTAATAAATATATTAATATAAGATAATTAATATATTTAAAAGCACTTTATTATTGTTACCAACAAATAATAAAGGCGTAAAAAATTGTTTTTTATTAATAAAAAACAATTAATAACAATAATATTACTAATATCAAAGTTATGAATTAATATAAATACTATTTATATTAATTATAGAATGCTTTAGAAAAATAATAGAGAGAAAATTATTATAATAAGAAGAAATAATTTACTTTTGATACTTAATATGATAATTCTGAATAATTTTATGCCAAAAAATGTAAATACAACCTTTCTCAAGTTATATTTACAATAAATCTTAAGAGAAATTACAAATATTCTTAATTTTACGTGTAATTGAGGTTTTTAAGAGAATTTTAAACAAAACAGTTAAATAAATATAATAGTCACGTCAAAGATGATGATTATAATAAGATTATCTTTGGTCTTTAATAATATAAGAGTTTTATATATAAAGAATAAAGAAATTACCTTTTGATTTAAATATTTTAGTGTTTTGTAAGCGTCTGAGGGGAAAACAGAGTAAAAAGAGCTCTATTTATAGTAAATACCTCCCTCCTAGAGTCCAGCAGGCTTCTAGTAGATGTGCAATGATGCTTTCTACTAGAATTGATCAATAGTTTAAGGTTTGGTGATGATTACATCACGATCAAACCATCTTACCTCATAATTATGCCATTACTTAGAGTTATCACTATAACTCTAAGTTTGATGACATCATAGGCTTTTCAGAAGCCTAAACTTTGTGGATTTTATTAGTATTAATCATATTTTAATAGTATTCACCAGTTTTATCACTTATATGACTGTTAAACTTAAAATAAGATTACAGTGAGTGATCTTAAATGATCAAATTTAAGCTTAAGCTTTGATCATTAATAACTTTCAAGTTATACATGCTACAGCTATTCTGAGAGAGAATTATGATAGCTTGGCCTGTCCTTATTACACTTTCAAGAGAATTTAATTACATCATCAAAACTCTATTTTTGATGATTTTTCTTGTAACTCATCTTTTCTGCTGAAATTTGATATTTTGAACTTCAAACCATGATTTCAAGGGGTTATACCTTGAATATTATAATAAAGAATATGTCATTCTTCAAGAATGAACTAGTAGAATCTGAATGTCTACTTTTTTCTAAGTTTGGACCCCTTTCACAACAAAGTGGTCAACAGCTCTATTGATTTTAATCAATAATCCATTACAGGTTTTAACCTTGTTTATAGCTTGTGAAATAAAATTCATTTATGTGCTCTTACAGTAATTACGTGGTGATTTTATTCTTGGATTATCACTATATCATGTATATTTCAAAAGATATTAGCTAAGATCCTTGAATATATGCATTGAACAAAAAAGTGCATATATTCAGCTTAACTTCTTAAGTATTGACTTTGGAGATTAGCTTCTTAATTGTTTTATGTGTATACACTTATGGGGAATCCAATGGTGAAATTTATGATACATGTTTTTCCATTGGTATTTGAAATAATTAAGGATTAATCTTTTTTATAAGGTGTTATTACTTATAACTCTTTAAATATTGACTTTACAGATATGCCATAAAAATGGTATATGTGTATTTTACCATGAGGAATCCAATGGTGTATTTTATTTCACATGTTTATTCATTGGATTTTAAGTTAAACCAAGCTTTTATGCCTATTTATGGCAGTTTTGTAGCTTTAAGGTATAGTTATTTTAAATATTTCTTGTGACCTTTTTGGGTATGTGGTCATATCTCAAAGGTTCACATATCCTTAACTTGGATACAGCTGTTATTTTAAAAGCTCCGGAAAAAGTATTCCAAAGATTTTTAGGACTTAAAGACACATCTTTTTGATTTTTTCTAAATCTATGCTATAGTCCAATAGCACAAATTACTCACTGTTCCTACAATATTCCAGGGTCTCACAAAATTACTGAAGAGGATTGAGTAAATGCAATAAATTAATATGTAAAGGATCTTATTAAAAATAAGAAAACACTCGAAATCCACATTGTATCACACCCTGGAAATATGAATGTTTTTCTTTCTCTCTTATATAGATTTAATTTTTTCTATATTGTGTTGTATCCTGTTTTTTTAATAGTGTTCCTTTTTTATAAAAGCATTTTTTTCTGTCTTATTCTATTATTTTGTCTTAAATTTTTTGTGCTTATATCATGTTCTGCATTGTTTTCTGAGCTTTTTTGCTAAAATTCAGTTTTTTGGTTTCATTTTGAATTTTTTAGCCTGATCTAACTACTTGCAGATTTTAGAGTTCAATTAAATGTTTTTATTCTTTTAAAATTTTAAGTTATTTTTGTTGTTTTTAAAAGTCATAATTTTTCTAAATTCCTTGATACTAATTATTCATTTGATTTCTTCAATTTATTGTCCTCATTGAGATTATTAACTTTTCTATTTATCCAATTAATTTTTTTTATTTTTTTATTTTTTTCAGCTTTTTCAATTTTTTGTAATTTTTTCAATTTTTATAATCTCTCCAATTCTCTTAGTTTTTTTTGATGTTTTTCATTGGTTTTCATCTGTTTGATCTTGAATTTCTCAGTTTTGTATGATTTCATGCCGGTATACCTGAAATAAAGCTATACATGCAATACAGGTCCACCAGGCTTGTGGGTCCGGCTAGCTGAGAGCACCTGTCTTAACTGGATGGCTGTATTGCAGCTATACAGCTGACAAACAGACAACATTACCAAAAACAATAGAAATTCAAGCAACCTGAAAAGTCATAAAATTCATAAAAACCAAGAAATTCAAAAAATCTAAGAACTCAAGAAATTTAAAGAACTTATAAAAATAAAAAAACATTCTTTTTAAAAAATCAAAGTCTTCAAAACCGAGAAAAAATCAAACAAATTTTGAAAATTTCACAAATTAATTTAAATTAAAAAGAAGGAAAAAAATAATCAAAAATATAAAACTAATAGAAAAATAAAAAAGTGGATAAGATAAGGCACAAAGCTGAAAAATAGAGAGAAATAATATTAAGGGTGAAAGATTAAGGAATATATAAATCAAAATAAATTAAGAAAAAGAAAAAATTATAATATAAAAATTGCCAAGATGTAAAATGAGAAAAATCGATAAGCTATAATAATAAATTGCCAAATTTCAACTTAAAATAAATGAAGTCTCAGTAATTAATTCAATTTAAACAAGCAACCAAATTACGAAAGTTAATAAAATAATTCTGAAAGAAAATATAAATTAGAAGAAAAATAATTATAACAACAAAAAAAAAGTGTTGAAAAAATACATACAGAAAGTGAAATTATAAAGGATAAAAATGTAAAATCAAAATATAATAATCTCATGGAAAGCTGAGAGCATCCAAAGGAAATAATTAATGACAAATTTATTTTGAAAAATGAAAACCAATCGAAAATTAACATAAACAAGATCTTTCTCACAAGCAAAAAAATACAGAAAGGGGAAAACAAAAAGCTTCCGAGCTACAAGCCAAAGCAGAATTGAGAATTTATGTCTCATTTTCATACACCAAAACCAACAAGATTTGTTTTCAGGGATCAAATTGAGATTTTGAAAAGTATAAAATAGGTCAGGCCTTATTTACTAGACTTCTGGTTTTTGATGAGACAAGAATATAATTAAAAGAATATTTCTCAAAAAAATGACTATTAATGTAAGAGATATCTGAAAAAATTCTATTTCTAGACTTCCTATAAATGTAATCAACTTGATAAAAAACATTGAAAGTGACTTTGGGAGGGTTTTGAATAAGGAGAAGTTGTGATCGTTCAGAAATAACCAAGTAATATTTTGAATTAATTCCCAAATGAAACTGTTGGAAAATATTAATGGATTTTTACACAACTAAAAGATGAATTTCTCAAATTCTATCATGATTTTTTTTTTAAATCTTCATACCAATCTATTTATAATAAAATTTATCTTCATTGAAATAATTTGAAATTTATTTAAGAATTTAACAATATGTTTTTTAAGAAATTAAACTTTTAGGTAATATGGTCCAAATTACCACTGGTTTAGGGCTGATTTTTACTCCTACATGATAGGAGTGAAAGTTTTCCAAGTGAAAAGGGGAAAGGAAATACCATGGAGATAGTCTAGAAATTAAAATACAATATTTCTCTTGAATTTGTACAAAGTTCTATTGAAAGTAAAATTTTCTCAAATCATAACTTCTATTCAAAATTTGAATTCAAATTTATATTTCCAATTCAAAATAATAAATATGGAAATTAATTCAGATCGTATACACTCAAATACCAATACTTCCAGAAGTCTTGGTATCACACTGGAAAGAGGAAATATCTTATTATAGCCAGGAGTAAAGATTCTGGGTATTTGGCATGAAAAAAACTAATTAGATCTTCAGGTAAGTAATTAAGGCAGTTAAAGTTCTCATAAAGGCTCACATAAAGACATATATTCTCAAAATTCTCGCTTATTTCTAATTGAGCATGTATTTTTAAGATGTATTTTTGGAATTTTTTTGCATACTCATCACTTGATATACCGTATTTCTCCAAATTCCATTTTTTTGTCATGGATTCCAAGTAATATCTAATTAATAAATGATTTTTAATTGAAAAAAAGAATAATGAATAAATATTCAAAGCAAAAAATCAATTTCATTCATGAAATTTATTGGCTTAAAGATCTATAAACTACTACAGTGAACCTGCTGAAATTGATCTCTCTTTCAAGTCACACAATATATATCATTCTAATGGAACTTCAGAATAGAATTTGGAAGCCAAAGATGTAAAAATAGAACACATAATTAGGGAAAGATTATTTTTTTGATTGCACTCATATTTTACACATTTTATTAAATAATTGCTTTTCATATTATGAAGTTAGGATCTTATCTAATATCAAAACCTATTTTCAGTTAGTTTACATTGAAGTATGGAATTTCTGAGAAAACAAGAATTTGCATAGTGAAAATCAAAGAAAAAGCTGAACAATTATAGCTGAATATTTAAAAACTTCAGAAAAATTTATTTAAAAAATCATATTTATCACCTTTGAAACTCTTTACATATTATTTCACTCTAAATAAGATTTATTCCACCATTAATTTGACATCTGAAATATAATAATAACATCATATGAAGAAAAATTCATCCTAATTGCTTTTATATTTCTTACATATCATTAAATTTCCATGTAAAGTTTTCATTATGGAGTCTTACTGATATGGGTGTAACATCCCAAAGATAAACTCTTATTTCAATCACTTGAAAGGAGCTTCATCAATTAATATTCTCAATGATTCTATATTGATAAAAAGAATTGTTTGTATCTTACCTTCATCTTATAGTGTTTGATTTAATACATAAATTACCATTACAAACTTATCCTGTATTTATTACCTTGTTAAAGATAGTTTATGTAACAATAATGAAAAATGCATAAAGGTTTTGTGTTATTTATTGAAGAAAAAATAACAATGAATGATTTTCAAAACTATAAAAATACTAAATATGGAATGAAAAATATCCTTCAGAAGACTCATTTAATTGAATAATATTTGATGAAAGCTCATGAATATGAATTTATATTTGATGAAAGCTCATGAATATGAATTTATATTTGATGAAAGCTCATGAATATGAATTTATATTTGATGAAAGCTCATGAATATGAATTTATATTTGATGAAAGCTCATGAATATGAATTTATATTTAAGTAAAAGACTTGAGCCATTAATATTTAAGTAGAGCTATATAAACTACAAAAAAAGGGGAGAAAAAGAATTCAAAGTTCTGGAAATCTTCCTAGACACTAAAATTAATTATGTTATATTATTTATGAATATTCTAGTAGAATAAAGACTAATGCAACTACAGAGAGAATCTCCCCAAGAATTTTAAATTTAGAATAAAGCTCCTTATTTGGCCAATTTAATCCAATTAAAGAAATAATTTATGAAATATATTCTATCCATATCATTTTCAAAAATAATATGATAAAAATCATATTTAAATTGTAGAATATAGAGAAAAAACATCTACTATGAGAATGTAAAAAATGGGATTTATAGAAGGTCTAGTTTTACTCCCTTTTAAATTGATGGAAAAATCAACATCTACCTATAAGTGTTACTTTCCAAAAGCTCACCAGATTCACCAAGATTCAGATACTTCAAAAATAAGGAGTTTTGTTCTGGAAAAAATGGTGAGTTCAAAATCTCATTGAGAGAAATATTCCTTAATAGGGGGTTGCTTTAGTTGAATAAAATAAAATGATGAAAAAAATATCAAAAACCACAATTTTCTTGAAAAATATGGAGATAATAATAAGTGATATTTTGATCTCATTGTACTTTAATCTCAATTAAATGAAATTTTTTCTATTTGAAAACTCCAAAGAAAGATCATTGAGGTCCATTGGAAATTTGGAAGCAGCCTTTTCAAAGATTCATGATATTTTGAATATTTTATAAAGAATTCCTTTTCAAAAATAGGAGTCAAATCAAATTCTGAATTTGATTCAGATGAAGAAAAAAGATAAGTATTAATAATTATTTATAGAAATTATAAAATAAAAATATTTCTTAAATATCTATTTTCTCTTATCATAAAGAGTTATTGGTAAGGCCATGAGAGATAGACACATTGAATTTGAAGTTTATGCTTTTGCCTAAAATTATACTAAAAGAAGGAAAGTGTGAGACTTTTGCCATAAATTCATGAATAATTGAAACCAATTTACCAAGAATTATTCTTATAAAACTTCTAAAACAAACATTCTTGGTCACATCAAGAGATTTTAATAATATTTTGACTTATCCGAATTTAACAGAGTATTTTCATCAAAAAGACAATCCCCTTCATATTTTATTAGTTCACTTTTAATTTCTGAAGATAAATCCTTCCAGATCATCTGGGGCTCATTACAGAGAAATAATTTTTCATGACAAAATATTGTACATAATTGTTTAGTAGTTGAATAAAATCATTGTATGACTCATTGATAATATCAAATATATTTTAAGTTTCCTTGATACTGTTGTTAGCAAGGCGTGTATGATAAAATCAAGGAACTCAAAATTTCTTTTTATTAATTATGACTTTTGTTTATTTTTAGGTATCATTTCTATGATCCCAAGAATGTTCTTGCACATTATTTCTGAAATAATTGTATATATTAAAAATAAAAATTAAGAGGCTTTCTCATATAAAAACTCATTGTCAAAGCACAGGGAGGTAACTATATTTTTGAGTAATTTAAAAAGATTAAATAATTAATTTTTAATTATATATATGATTCTCAAATATTTCAAAGGGGATCAAGAAACAGAAAATTCCCTTATGTATTTCCCAAATTTCAAGTTTAAGGGTGAATGAAGTTAAATTAATTACATATTCCTTTTCCCAATTTTCTGAAGCATTAAATTAATATTTTTAAAAGTAAATTTTATTACAACTAAGACTTTGGAATTATCAAGGCTTAGGTTTGAGTAAAATTGAGGCCTTTTTGTACTCTATAGTATAGTATCAAAACCCATGAGTTCCAGGTTTAGTAGTACTTGGGAGTGCTATTTTCACTTCTTATTCTGATTATATTATTCCAAATTGATGAGTATTGATAAATTTTCGTCAATAAGTAATGGAAATGATTTAAGACGGATCCATATAATGATTTCTTTTTCAAAATATCAAGCAAACAATTGAGAAATACAAGACTTATTTAGAAATATGAAAGTGTTTTATATATTAAAATTTGAATTCATCTGGAATATTCTTTGGAAAATGTGAACCAAAATTTGATATGATAGGTTTTTCAACTTTATCTATGTAATCTTCAAGTCATAACAACCGAATACCTATATCTTACAAATATTACATTTAGTATTAAATAAGCTGGAATAATAAAAAAGAAATCCAAAAATGGATCTGAATCAACAAAGCAATTATAGTGGTCAGGTTATATTCATTTTCATTTCAGGTTGAGAGAATTTTTTACCAGAAGAACCTGACACCAGGGCCTGCCTCTTTTTTCATGGTGATTAATAATGAAAAACTGTTTATTCATTTTATGGGATTTCCATCTTTATACAAAATCAAACCTAATACCTAAATGTGAGATTCTTTTTTGACAAAAGGAGCACTTTCATTGTAAAAGATCACTCCCAATTGGTTGAATTATTAGGAACAGGATTGATATTTTAGGTCCCTTGGGAAATTCAAGCTAATTTTCCTTTTTTTAAATAAGAAATACCTGGTGATTAGACTTATATTATTTTCAGAATATTAGTAAAACTGAATTTCTCCAATTACTTCATTTTGAATAATATTCTTATAAGCACATTTAATCAGATATTATCTTTCAAAGGAAAAATATAAATAATGACGGAAATGACCTAATCTTTCAATTATCTTGAAGGCTAGTTTATAAAAATTAGGGGAGCAATCATGGTATTACAGATCCCTGATTTCTTGAGGGATAAATTTTAGGTACTAATAGGAATCATTTTCAATACTTGGTCTCTTGATAGCTTAGGCTTCAGGTGTCAAACCTGAGGAATGTCAGGATGATTCCATGTATGGGTGAAAAAAAGAAATGGAATTGAATTGAAAGATTCAAAAACTTGTAGTTCCCAGAAGAAATACTTTGTAACAGGAGTTTAAAATTTATTCATCCAAGGAGATGCTACTGCAATGAAATGAAAACATTTTTAGATTGTTATTAGCTCAAAGAGCTTAGAATGACGCTTTATTATTTGAATTTTGAGGCTAATGATGTTTGAAAAAGACTTAACATGTGTTGGCTCTATGTGGTAAATTTGAAGGTTTATTCCATTAATCCTTGGAACTGTGTATCATCTCCAATTCCTTGAAATGTCTTTAGTTTTAGCTATTTTCATTCATAAAGAATACCTTTGGGTCCAAAAAACCAAAAAAAGACGTCTTGGGAATAAATCTGTTTTCAAATAAAAAATTAATATTCTAGAAATGTCTAGATTAGAAAATTTCATGATGGACCACAAATCAGTTTTTATCTTATTTAAATATGTAGCAGACACTAAATGAGACAATGATAGTAATGACAGTGAAGCTATTCAGATATTATTTATAAGGACTTTGGGAGAATAATATGATATAGAATATTCAAAGCCAGATATTTCTGCATGTATATCATTCAATGTATTCCAGAAAAGTACAGATTTTCAAAAATAATGTGAGAATGTATCTATTTAGAAAATCTTTTAATGAGAGAGAATAGCTCTCACAACTTAAATACAATTTGTTTTTCAAATTAAATGACACAATTTAAACACAATTGAAGGCCATCCTTTGTTTATCAATTATGTATCCTGAATGAATCTGTTGTATTCATTACGGAAAGATAAGGATATTTATATTTTCTAATCGTGTATTTTTTCTATAAAACACAAAAAAAAGGAAAAACTGAATCTATGAGATCCATTTATCTTAGGAAGCAATAATCGAAGAGTTAACATAGACATTAAAAATTATTAAAAGGGGAATGAAAACAATATAGGGGATTGAATATTTGAATCAAATTAATATATTACATAAACTCCTTGGGTTTTTTTAAATTTTATGTAAATGCTTAGGTGTTACCATTTCAAGAGTCTCAGTTGGGTGATTATTAGAAAATCTCATTAAATTAAGCTATTATAGAAAATGAAAAACCTCTATAAGAGTTGATGTTCCATCACCCCGATTTCTATTTGAAATGAAAAAAATTGCATGTATTCTCTGGTTATTATCCAATATTAATAACGATGATATTGATATATTTCCAAATCTAAAATAATGAGAAATATTGTCTCATTCAAGGATTTCTAAAATTTGGTATAAAGCTGATCATATCTCATTGTATTTGGATTTAATACTTTCACAATACAACTGAGTCTAATTCATATGATTTAATAGAAATAGAATCAATAAGTGGCTGAAGTAGAATCATTGAGGAAAGATGCTTGCAAAATATCTACAAAGAGAAAACATTCAGAAAAATGAACTATGTGAATTTAGAGAAAGAGTTACAAATCTTATAATTATCAAAGATATTCAATTGACTTCTGGGGTATTTCAAGAGTAATAATGATTTGAAAAATTACAAAGTATGATTATAATAATTGTTACAAATAATTTTAGATTTCTGGTTTGAATATTTGATTCATTGGATTAAGTGTAGTTAAATTGATAAAAATGGTAGAAATATCCTCACACAAAAGGAAAAGATGGGGGAAAGAAGAAATTATTTTGTTCCCTCAAATTCTCTGCCTCCAAAAGGCAGGAATCTTCTGGTCAAATGTCAAGAAACATAAATCATAAAATGCAATTATGCCCTCATTGTAACCTGATTTAGACCAAAAAGTGGTGTTTTTAGTAATTTTTAGCCATATTCACAACAAATTACTAAAGTAATAGATTTGTTTGTTTCTTGATGGCATTTCATAATTTGTTCAAAGGGATTTTTTCAGAAGTAAAAATGAATTGAGTGAGGTTTGTGTTAAGTTAAGGGTAGCTTTAACCTCTTGGAAACAGTCAAAACTAACATGGGTTCTATCAGAACCATGTCATCAATTCAGTCAAAGAGCCTGTGAATTATACCTAGCTCAAAATAAGCGAGAAGTTTAAATGTATTTTGACATCAAACAGAAAACTTCAAGCAATTTTTTGGAGTCTGGAATCCTTTCCCCCAGAGAATTAATCTTTCTAATTCATTGATTTATTTCTTCTGAAATGTATTACAGGAAAGTTTTAAATACATTATGATATTCCTATTCCAGTTTGGCCTAATTACCAAAATGAAAGGGATTTACATGGGTTATTTGCCTTGATAAAATGAAATATGGGCTTAAATGGTTATTAAGGACAAATATTAAATCCTTATTCCACCTAATAAACACTGATTAGCTTGCATAAGGGTAGTGTAAGATTAACCATGTTCTATGACACCCAAATTTACCATCCTTAAATTTCAAAGAGATTTATGAAAGATTGTTTACCAAAATAATTCTCAATTTTATATTTCTGATTTGATTTAATGTGAGTAGTAAAAAACCACAACACTACAGCAAAACTGGTTAGAGTTAAAATGAAGATGAATAAATAATATCTTATAGCAGAGTTGTAGCATCACAGGGGTCATAAGAATAAATATAAAATCTTTATCTTACTACTAATTAATTTATATCAACCATTTATAGGGGAACTAATATTTTAGCTTCTGAACTTTGAATAGTTATTGGTATCAGTTTTAATTCTTTATTTTGGCTATAATATATAGTATTACACCTTGGAGTTGTGACATTAAAAACAGCAGAATATCAAATCTCAATTCCTGTTTTATGTAGTCCAATGTAAGCTTATAGGAAGGTTTTATCAGCTTAAATTTCAAAGAAAGAAAAGGTCAGAATTAAAGACAGGACCTTGTGTATATACTGTATGTGTACTTAATTTTTCCAGAGAAACAAGAGAAGGAGTGATGAAGAAGGTTTAATTATCACAGTCACAGAGTGAATTGGATTAAAAGCTTAAAACTTATCAGTAATCATGAAGATATGGGGACCAGCCCAGAATTTAATTAGGAAGGAGATAAAAGCACAGAAACTCAAAATTACAGAATTGATTAAGGCAGTTCAACCTCCTCTAAATTAAAGTGCAGGAAAAACATACAACAGGAATTCCAAATTAGGAAATGAATCAAGGTAGTTCAAACCCCAAAATTGATGTTCAGGAAATCCACCCAACATCTTTTAGATTATTTCCAAATCATGCAACTCTCAACAATTATTATTACATAATGAAATCAAAGTTTAGGAAATCCATCCAACTGCTTTCAAATTATTTCCAAAGCACAACAATCCCAACTAAAGACCTCCATCAAATTAAAATAAAGGAAAATTCTAAGTCCATTGTTTTGGAGCCCCTGTAGGAGGACCCAAACAGTATAACTGGAGGCCTTCTTTCCCTTTCCAGACAATTAGAAATTCCCACAGAGAGAGGCTTATCCCCATATCACAGCTATCAGTACCTTCCTTATCCTAACTTATCAGTAGCCAATCTCAGTAACATCTGTATAGATCATTTATTTAACAAGAGTGGATAACAGTTGATCCACATTATTTTAGAAGCTTCTTTCTTTTAGTATTTACTATCCTATTGCTCAGTATCCAGTATCAGTATCACAGTCAGAGTGTTTTATAGATAAAAGCAGCTAAGATGTGAGCCTGTGGGGTATGTATGACATACCCATAAGGACACAGATAGCTTCTTATAAATTTGATTTAGCTATAAACAGACTTATAAAATTACTTCAAAGAAGTGAAGAAAAAATAAGTATAATTTTTTTTTGAAAAAAAGCTTCAAAAATATTATGTCATTTTTGGATTTTACACCAAAACTAGCATAGGGTAGACCCATAGGGTGTTATACCCAAAGCTAGATATTGCCTGTGTTATTGAAATTCTTGAAAATCTGACAGTGAAATTACAAATTTTAACAATTTTTATTCAAATTCTTAATTTTTGAATTTCAAGATTAACCTTAAATTTGGATAATGTTTATGCAAACTTACAAAAATTCAGTTAAAATTGCATTGTTGTATATATTTACTGAACTGGCTAAGGATTTTCTATACAGGCTTTAGATCTAGTGCAAGCTCAAGATAAATTAGTTTGAAGCCATTGTATGGCTTTAAATAAATAAAAGGACAAAATTTAGGATAAAAGGTGGGACAAAGGAAAAAGGCCAAAAGAGGCAGAGTACCCAATTTTTGGAATCTGCAAGAATTCAAAGGATTTTTTCCTTCTTTATTTATGGATTTCAACCCTTATTTAAAATTTAGCATTAGACTTCAATTGATTATTAAAGTTTAAGCTGGTTTATTCCTCTTTTGCACAGGGATTACAAGCTCCCAAAGGGTGTGTGAGCCTTGGGGTATATTTTAAATACCTAAATAGGCCACAATTGTCTTTAAAAATAAACTCTGAACTATGCATAACCCATAAGTCATGCATATATTCAAAATTCAGCATTTTTTATTTCAGAAAAGATGAATAACTTTTTTGTGAGTAAGTAAGTCCATGGATTTAGGGCCAGATTTGGATTCTACACAAAGATTAACCCAGGGTAGCTCCATAGAGTGATTAAGCTTTAATTACCTCTAAGAGGTGGTAATATGGAAAATACATCAATACCGCATAATAGAATCATGAATTTTTTTGTTTTTCTCAATTTCATGCCAAAATAATGGGAATGTGAGAAATCCCATGTTACATATACACTAAAATTAGTGTTATGCATGTTTATGGAGCTTAATATGATGGTATTATTACATACAGTTTTGATACACCCATAGTGGATATCAGTCTTGAAACCTGAATTTCTATTTTTGATGTGAAAATAGCTAAGGGGGACAAAAGACATCAAAGAGAGCCAGGGTACCCAACTTCTGAGGCCTCTGAGGCGTGGATAGCTCTAAAGCTTGGATCCATGGCTGATCTTGGCCCAGTTAGTATACTAAAAACTTTCGGGAACCTAGTTACCAAGTTAAAATCTCATTAGATCATAAGAAGCTTTCAAATAAGCTACTATTTTGACGTGACAGAGAGGTAAAGAGCAACTTAGACTCCTGTAACCATGTCAATTCCTAATTATTTTCCATGAATAAGCCACAAAAGAGTAATTAAAGCCCTTTTTGGACTAGTATCAATTGATTAACCTCATAGCAACCTGATATATAGTGTTATTTGCAATTCTACATAGAAATGAGGTAAAACCTTCAAAAATTAATTAAAAATACGATTATAGATTAATATTTCTGGAACTTTCAGTACCAATGTAGAGCAATATTATCCATGAATAAACCAAAAAGAGTTACAGTTTCATAAGTAAAATTAAACGTTTTACTTACAGTCCATTTTTGATAATTCCACATGAAATACTGAATCTTCAAAAATTCACAGAAAATACAACCTGTGATAGAATTTCCAATAGAATTAATACCCTTGAGAAACTAATGTTTCTCTTGAAATAAAAGAAGATTCACAGTGGTTACTACATTCATTCTCAACCATATTTGGGTTGGTAGTCATTCAAAAGCATCAATTAAGTAATTATGATAATCTTACATGACAACATATGATGCAATCATTAATCCAAAAAGGATTATTGTTTTATCACTCACTTTTTTTTCAGCTTGCTCCATGGATTGCATTTGTGAGCTGTCTTAGACCTCAAAGAGGCCTCCTCTTGCTATTTTTTTCCAAATCATCTTATTATCCAATTATATCTTTATTACCAACAAGTAAGTATTAGTTAAAATCTTTTCTGAGGTGTTTCAATTCTTTCAGAATCAATCAGAAAGACGTGAAATCATAGAAATCAACTATATGTTGTTTTAATATTGTTATAAAGCAATTTTTGATCCTTCAAATCCACAATTATACGTCAAATGTCTCTACCAATCTCTTTCTAAGGTTCATTGGAGTATTAGTGAGTGATTTATTATTAATTCTTAGATGTTTTTCTCTAGTAATAGGTTTCTTGAAGAGTTATACTTATGATTATTCTTTCAAAATATAATTATATATTAAAATAATTTTATTACTTTAATAAAGAAGTTTTATCATTAAATACTTCTTGTAATTGATTCTTGTAGACAATTACTACTTAATGTTATAATCACTAGTAGTGTATAACAAGTAAAAGAAATAATTAATTAATTGTGTTTATAATAATTTGTTATTATATTTCATAAGAAAATTCATAGTACTGTTGATTAATAGTAATATTATCAACAGTTTCATAGACACATCTTACAGGGTAAATCCCTATATGCAGGCTTTCAATCAAAGTTTAATTAAGTTTAAAAAAGCTCAAAATTAAACTTAAAATCATTGAGACATTAGGGGGTGTGAAAGTTACCAAATACCACACTCAAAATCCTGTTTTTCTTTGCCAAATCCAGCAGTAACCTTTTGGGATTTGGAGTATCTCACAAATGTGGTATTTTGAGGTCCAAAAATCAGGTTTTTTGGTACCAAATCCCATTTTTAGATACTAAAATCCTGCCTTGAGCTTCACTTAGAGGTACATTTTTACAAAACAAAACTCAGTAAGGGCAAGTCAAATTGCATAAAACTTCCCTTTTTGTGCATAAAATCTTAATACACTGGTCATTCATTAAAGTATTTTATTTTAAATTTCATTTGCTTAGATCTTTTCTTCATTTACCATTCCAAAGGCATCACAATGGCTACCTTTACTAAAGACATCAAACTCACTTTAGTTCATCATTGCTTTCAAATCTGATAGTGATTATGATATCAAGGAAGATATAATATTATTAGATATGATAACATCACAAAGAAAAATCAATCCTCATAGAAGATATCCAGATTTACAAACATTATCATCTGATACCTTTTGCCAGATTTGTAGGACCAAAAATGAATCATATCAAAAATTGGTTGCAAAAATTCAAAATGATCAAACATTTTGAAACTCATCACAAAACAAACAACACAATCCTTCCATACAATTGGCTGTGGCACTATCAAGGTTAGGATTAAATGGCAATGGTGCTGCTTTGGGAAATATTGGAATGTTATTCAGAATTAGCCATTGGGCTATTGCGCTTTGAACTCAAAGAGTGATAAACATATTAATCAATTTGAAGCAAAAAATGATTGTGTGGCAAACAATAGAACAACACAGCAAGATTTCTCAAGTTATGCAGGCTGAAGGCTTCCAGGGTGCATTGGATTCATTGATGAGAGTCTCATACCATTATTACAAGGTCCCCCAATGATAAGAAAGCCTATTTTGATTATAAAAAGAGTTAAGCTTTTGAATTTTCATTCTTTATTTCACTTTTACTGATTGATTGAAATTAAGGTATTATATGTCAATTTTAAGGTTTGACTATGAAACAATAAGTAAAGATTACTAATATTTTACTTATTGTACTATGAATGTCCTTATAAATAAAATAAATAAGATAAAAAATAATTATAATAATAAATAACTATTATAATTATGGCATAAAAATAATTATATTATTAAATGAATATAATAATATGATTTATATTATAAAAAAAATAATATAATAAATAAATATATTAATATAAGGTAAATAATATACTTAAAAGCACTTTATTATTGTTACCAACAAATAATAAAGGCATAAATTTTTTTTATTAGTAAAAATAATATTACCAACATTCAGGTTATATGTTAATAAAAATACTATTTATATTAATTGAAAAATTATTAATAGTAATAATAGTGATAAATTATTATAATAAGAGAAAATAACCTACTTTTGATGCTTAATTTAATAATTTGGATAAATTTACGCCAAATAATGTAAATAAAACTTATTTGAATTGTATTTACAAATAAAAATAAGAGAGATGACAAATTTTCTTGATTTTATGTGGAAATGAGATTTTTAAGAGAATTATAGCAAAACAGCAGAACAATTGAAGTAATAATGTCAAAAATTATGATTATAATTAATATCATCTTTGGTCTTTGATAATATAAAATATTTATATATAAAGAATAAAGATCTTACCTTTTAATTTAATTTTTTCAATGTTTTTGTGTGTCTGAGGGGAAAATAGAGTAGAAAAAGCTCTATTTATAGTAAATACGTCCCTTCTAGAGCCCAGTAGGCTTCTAGTAGACGTTTACTGATGGTATCTACTAGAAATGATCAGTATTTTAAGTTTTAGTGATGATTACATCATGATCAAACCATCTTGCCTCATTATTATGCCATTATTTAGAGTTATCACTATAACACTAAATTTGATGAAATCATAGGCTTGGCAGAAGCCTAATATTTGTGGATATTATTAGTATTAGTCATAATCTAATAGTATTCACCAGCTTGATCACTTATATAACTGTTAAACTTAAAATAAGATTACAGTGAGTGATCATCAATGAGCAAATTTAAGCTTAAACTTTTATTGTTAGTAACTTTGAAGTTATACACACTACAGCTATTCTGATAGTGAATTCTGATAGCGTGGCATGTCCCTATTAAACTTCCAAGAGAATTTTATTACATCATCAAAACTCTATTTCTGATGGTTTTTCTTGTAACTCATCTTTTCTGTCAAAATTTAATATTTTAAACTTCAAACCATGATTTCAAGGGATTATAACTTGAATGATAGAATAAAAATTACATCATTCTTCACTTATGAACTAGTAAAATCTAACTGTCTACTTTCCTTTAAGTTTGGACCACTTTCACAACAAAGTGGTCAACAGCTCTATTGATTTTAATCAATAATCCATTACAAGTTTTAACCTCTTTTATAACTTGGAAAATGAAGTTCATATCTGTGTTCTTACAGTAATTACGTGGTGACTTTATCTTTGGGTTATCTCTCCAACTTGTATATTTCAAGAGATATTAGCTAAAAACCATGAATATATGCATTGACCAAAAGATTGAATATATTCAGCTTAATTCCTTGAGTATTGACTTTAGAGAATATCTTCATTATTTTTTTATGTGTGGTCTTTATGGAGAATCAAATGGTACAATTTATTTCACATTTTTTTCATTGGCTTCTAAGTTAAATAAGGTTTTATACCTTTGTTAAGGTATTATTACTTATTCCTCAGTAATTATTGACTTTTCAGATATGCCATAAAAATGACATATGTGTATTTTACCATGGGGAATCTAATGGTGTAGTTTATTTTACATGCTTACCCATTATATTCTTAGTTAATTCAGATTTTGTACTTATTTATGATATTTTTACTATTGTTTGAGATAATTATTATAAGTATAATTATTACAGAAATTTTGTTATGACCTTTTTGGATATGTGGTCATATCTCAAAGGCTCACATCAATAAAGCTGCTTTGGGATATAAACAGACAGTTCATTGCACTACATGTGGGCTGTACTGGGTCACTTCATGATTCAAATGTATATTAACATATTATAATTTCACAAACACCTCAAGAGTTTCATGAAAAAGATCAGTACTTACTCTCCAATTCAGCATATGAAAGCTCTCCTTGGGTTATACCAGCATATAAGAGATTTGTGGCACAGAATGAAGACAACCATACTTTCAATCACTGTATAGAAACATTATCGGACAGAATTGAGAATGCAATTAGAATTTTGCAAGGGTGGTGGTTTTCTCTAATGGAGATGTGAAATCAAATGAGGGATAATCATGAGATTGAATACTTTTTCAGCTGGGTCATTTCTTGCATGATTTTACATGACATGTTAACATAAATTGGAGATTAATGGTTTGATTTTTATATGAAGATGATTATTCACCACAAGCAGAAAATCTGTCTAATAATGAAATGGGGAAGATGTTGTAAATATGCATGAAAAAATTAAACCAATTCATTTGGCATGCAAAGAGAATAAACTGTTAAGTTCATCATGGAAATTTACTTATGTTCTTAGCTTAATGGCATAAAACAGATTGAAGATGCTATTGAGGAGATAAAACTATTTCCAATTCATAATTTTTGGCTCTTTTTTGGTCCTGCATATTCCTTTCAAAGTACCCATCAACTTCTGAATTAATTTTGGTAGGTGCCATTTTCAAGAATTTGTCACCTACATTAAATAATTTATGGTTGATTTGAAAAGAACATGCAAAATGAGTTATTTTGTCATTATTTACAATTTCTGGAGGAGGCTTTGTTGTATAATGACCCATTGCTGATGTCTTCCAAAGGATTTCCATGATGACAGGCTTTTTTGAAACATTGATCTCCATTTTCAATTAAGGGAAGTGCAAGCCATTCCCAGATGGGGTTAAGATGATTGAAAGGTGATGGAAATCTTTTTTTGAGACAAAACAATATACCATAAGTCCAGGCATTGAGACCATTTAAATACAGAGGTGGCTCATTAGAAAATCCATCTTGAGTGAAAATTACATTTGTAAAATATTTGAATTCTTCTTTTGGATTGGCAGAAGTTTGGTAATTTGGCTGCTTCCATTAATTATTAATTTTCATTTTCAGCTAATTTTGAAGAATGAGATATTCTAGAGTAAACAAATTGATCATATTGTTGAAGTTTGGACCATTTATTATTATCTGTTCAAACTTAATGAGGAGTCAAATGAGGTTTTCAGGAGTAAGCACCTAAAAGTTTTGAAATTAATTAGTAATTACTCAAATAAAAAGGAAAGAATATCACACACCTTCCGATTTACCAGAATCAGAACCAGGACAAAAGCCAATATCCTTCATAATTCCACCTAGTATCTGTTTATTGGTTTTAATTTCTTGGCAATTTTGGGATAAGGTTGTTGAGGTATTAATGAGGTCTTTTAAGATTTGATAGTAGCCAGAAGAATTTTCAAAAGGGGTGATTTCATAAATGACAACAGGTAAGTATGCCTTTTTTTATCAATTATTACATAGGTATGGGTAAGGTGTTTAATGATCAAAGTTTTGACCATGAGTAATTGGCTTCTTTCTTGTCAATTTAGATGGTTGAGAAGCTTTTATATTCTTGGTTTGAATGGCTAAGGTGATACATGCTCTCTTTTGAATCATGGATTTGTTGTCTTTGGCTTTGGGTAAGTTTTCTTTGATGATTTGTTGTGGTATTATTTTTCTCATGATGTTCTATATTTGGTTTATTCCTAACCATGAAATCAAGAGGAGGAATAATAGCTTAATAATATTTCAAATCATTCTGATAGTGTGCTGAATCTGGTTTAGTCCTAACCACAAAACTATAAGAAATATTTTCAGAGTGAGAGAGAGGAGGAGGCTTTTTTGAATTTCAATGATTAGGGAAGGGGGGTCAAATTAAATGAAATTGTAGAAATAACCCCTTATAGATAATAAACCCCTATATTACAAATAATCAAAAAAGATAAAAAAGGACAATCAATTAAACAGAATCATCATAATTATATAATATCATAATTAAAAAAGAATACAAAGAAATATATAAATAAAAATCAAAATAAGAATCATGAGATATTATCATAATTAATAAAAAAAAATTCATCAGTTATGATCATCAGGAAACAAAATCAGAAAAAAAAGATTAGTGGTTAGTTTAAAAAAGAACCATGATAATTACTGATAATGGTTAAGAAAACAAAAGAAAAATTGATCATCAGTGATGATCATGAGAACAAAAAAGGGATTGCTTAGCTATGAGAATCATCAGAAAAAAGAAAATAAAAAAAAGAAATTGAAATTAAGTATCATAAGTAATGATCATCATTAAATAAAAAGAAATACAAAAAGATCATTAGTGATTATCATCAGAAAAAAGAACAAAAATCATTAGTCAGTTATGTTGATCATCAGAATAATAAAAAAAGTGGAATTGTCAATACAGATGATCAATAATGATCATGAGGTATGATCATTAGAAAAGAAACACAAAAAAACATGGGTCAGTTATAATCATCATTATAAAAATGAAAAAAGGAAGAATGATCAAAAAAACATCATAATGTGTCAGCAATAATAGATTAAAGGTAATAGAATTCATCATAGTTGAGGATGAAGTATATTTGAAAGATGTATAAAGTTAATAATGGCCTCTTGGGGACCATTATCCAGTTGAAAATTAAAAAAGAACAGCTCAAATTGTCTCAGAACTGATTTGGGAGGCCTTCCAAGGTGATTCTAAGTAAATTCAGATTCATTTCAGCCAGAGAGAACCTAGAAACTCCAAGAAAGCTTTTTGGGAGGTTCTAGGGCTACTGAGGGGTGGATGATGGCAGGTAGGAGTGATGTGGAGGTGGATAGCAGGGTGATGAGGATGGATAGATGGATGGTGGAGGTGGACAGATGGATGGTTGGTGCTTGCTGACACTGAGGTGATGATGGTGAAGATGGACCTGTTCAAAAAATAGAAAAATTGAATAAAAAACTTCAAAAAAAGTTAAAACAATCAGTTTGTGTGAGAGAGTTGGGAGTTAGGGAGAGAAAAAAAACTGTATCAAAAAAAGGACCGACCTAGTTGAAAAAACAAAAAAAAATACAAATGCAAAAAGAAATTAGTCTCAGTGAAAGAGTTGGGAGTGAGGGAGAGCAATTTTTACCAGGGGTAGTTTTGCAATGGAGTTATTGATTTTAAAAACAATATTCAAATTGGTAGAGGAAATTCACTTGAATTTGCAAAAAATTAAAAAAAAGAAAAAAAATCAGATGGAGCATTCAAATTTGATTTGAACAAACTTGGTCATTGGTCTTTGGAACATAAAATCTCAATTCAAAACTTTCCCAAAGCTTCAATTTTGTAATAAATTGAAATTTGATTTCAAAATATAATATCAATTGGAATGTTGTTCCCCAATTCCAAATAAATATAAATTTCCTTTGAAAAATTACCATGTTATAAAATGATCGCATGACATATACTTAATGTGTTATTTTTCATTGATTAATTTCAGAATGTATTCCAGCTCTGCAATTGGCCTGCTTGATGACAATGCTGCTATAATGAGATCCATCTGGAATTGCTTTTCCTTTGGTTCCAATTCACAATTCCACTTTTCCTTTTTGAATTGATATGTCTTATTGTTTTTTTTGTGTCAAAACCCATTTGCTTTTGTAACTTGGCTTATTCAAACTGTTTCTTTTCCATATTCCTCACTTTCTCTTCATTACACCTCTCCTTGTCCCACTACAAACAAGCATTATCACTGGATTCACAGGCTAAGAGTAATAACTATTGTCAGTAGTATTGATCAGACTAACCATAAATTCAAGACATACCCTTTTGCTGTGATTCAACCAAATTTGCATATGTAGGTGAAAACATATCCATTTACCTTTTCCTAGATACACTCTTCTCATTCAAATTGGGTGTCAATGCTTGATTACACTTTTGTGTTTAATAAATTTTGGATTTAATTTGCTGGTCAAAGAAGAAATAATTAACATTGGATATAATAAATATCAGGCTTAAACATGCTTACTGATTCATCTGGAAGGTTTTCCACTTGGGCTAAGTCATAATCATTATTATGAAAAGGATCAATATTGAGAGGTGATTCCAAATGATCATTCCCCTTTAAAATTCGGATTACCTTTAATTATATCACTTAAAAAGAAAAAGAGCCCATAGCTTACCTTATTAAGAAAAAGATAATAATCATCATAATCACCATTTAAGCTATCTTTTTCTTGCAAATAATATCTTTCAATGTGAGTGAAATTGGGCTTGGGGCCAAAGAGTGTGTCCATTTTGGCATAAAAAGGACACATACTCTCAATATATTCACTCATTGATTTGATACATTTACTCTCATCTTCTTCAGTTAGTCCATCCCCAGTTAAATTTTCAAATTTCTTTGCTGCCATATAATTATTTTATATGTTTGCCATCAATATTAGATGCTGCCTGAGCTAAGCTTTAGGCAATGTGGTGATTTTTTGTTGACCTCAATGGCCATAAGATGAAATCAATGCTGCTTTGACAAAGGAAGTCTTCCAATTGATGTTGAACCACTAGTACCAAAAGATCACTCAAAATTGGATTTGATTGAAAGACAATTAATTATGGTTGAATAATCAGTATTTATTAAGTTACCTGATGGATGAGACAGGCCAGAGGTGATATTCATATATGACTTGATGTGTTTTGCTTTGAAACAAGGTATTATTATATTGATGAAGAAATATAAATGGATTGTAAGATTTTTTATCAGATTGTCAAAAATGGAGTGTGGAAGAATATGTTGTACACCTATGAATTTTGAATACTCATTTGGGTTGGGCTTCAAACTGATATCCCAGATGCATGTGATTTGGTGAAACTAACAAGGGACTCAGCTAAAATTCCATCTTATTTACACTTAAAAACCCAAGATTTAGTGTTGAGGTTTGGAAGCCAAATACTGCACTATTTTAAGGAAGGATTTGGTGAATTTGACACCCCCTATTATAAAAAATTAAGGAAAAGTGTGTATTGCTATTTTTACATGGAAAATAGAAATAACTTCAAAAATTCATGGAAAATCCAGTTCTCACTGGATGTACTCAAAAATATCACACAAATTACAAATAAATTTTATCTGTTTATGCATTAAACTTGAAGTATCTTTTATCAGTAAAGCTCTTTTTTATTTAGCCTTGAAAGTATCTCTTTAATTATTGTTAAAGAAAATGAATATCTCTTCAAAATTAATTAAAAATCTTATTCAAACGTTTTGTGCTTGATAGTTTATTTTTAGCTTGTTCATGTGAAGACATTTAACATAAATAACTTGATTTTATATTAAAATCTAAAATAATAGAGTTCAATAAGGATTAAAGCTACTTGGAGCTAAGACTAACACTGGTCACTTTCAATTTAAATGAAGAGTAAGTTACATTACATTAAGAACCTTATTTTTGAGAATGTTTTTTCATTTTTTATCTTAGCACCCATCTATATCCATTATTTATCATGAGAGTTGCTTCAAAGGCATAAAAGAAACGTTTACATCACAGTTTTTGTCCACAATCATCATTCAATCAGTCAAATTAGGAATTTAAACAGGTAAAGTTTCATTATATATGAAATCTTTTTATTAAATGAATTTTCAAGTTATTTGATTATTGATGAATTATAACTAGAGAATTGAAATAATAGATTTCAATATTTTATTATTGTAATAAGAAATAATATATTTCACCTCATAAAATTGTTTTTTAGATATCTTCTAAAATTCACAAATTTTGTCTAAAGTTCTTAAATTTCATTTTATAACAGAAAATTTGTTCTATTCCAATCAAATATTGATTCTTGACATGGGTCTAACTTATAAGCATTATTTAATACTATAGACTTTTTGACTTATTGTATTGAATAAAAATTGTAAGTAAGTTTTTCTCTTAATATTCTATATATTTCGTTTAGTATTAGTTTTTTTATAGACTTTCTCTTTAACAATTATCTCTGAAAGAATAATTTTCTTGTTAAGACCTTTTATATTTCATATGACTATAACTGTCAGTGACTATAATAATAGTAGAATAACTATAATTAATTATAATTATTATGAATTGTTTTATCATTGAATTATTTGAGAATGATCAATTATTAATTCTTTTATAGTAATATTCATTCCTGGCTATAATATTCAATTATATCATATTTTCTACTGAGAACAGTCATAGTACTCTTGATTTTTATTAATATTATCAAGAATCTCATAGACAAACCTTACATAATATTTGGTCTGTAACATCTTATAAAATTCATCTCATTGACCATCCTCTATTCCTAATTGTTCAGCAGCCAAACTCAGAAGAGCTTTCTGATTCAATTATTTAATAAGACCTCTCAACAGTTTGTGCATATTATTTTACAGATTGATTTCCTTGACTATCCCCATATTTGTATCACTCCTAATTGCTCAGTACCACTGTTTGAAGTGACTTCATAGCTAAAGGAAGCTACCATTTGGTCTTTATTAGCTTACCATTCTGCTTCATTGACTATCTTAAAGCTATTATCATCCCCATAGTAGCTATTATAAATAGTAGGGCACTCCCCAAGCTATATTATTACCAGATTTTATCATGGTATTAACAAACATCAACAGCAGAATTCTCTGGAGTCTTTATTATTTTCAAGCTAGGTCAAAGTTTCAAGAAATCATTGTTGGAAAACAAATCAAAGGCTGACCAGAGTCTTTTGAATAGCCTTCTCTGATCCAGCCACCATCAAAAATTGATGATTTGATTGTGGAAGTCAATTCAAGATAATTCAGAATTACTTGAAGAGCAGTTCAGATTATGCTGACACACAAGCAGAGCAAGGGTTACAAGTAATTAAAGAAATTAAAAACTTTTCTTGTAATTTTCCCTTCCAGGTACTGCCTCATTAATCCCACACAGAGTAGTATCCCACAATTTATTTTTTTTTGCGATTTTCAGTAAACAACTGTAAATCACAAATTCTAATCTATTATTCAAAGTTCACTCATGGAATACACATGAAAATTTATTCCACATTTCCTGATACTAATTTAATTCATAGCTTCTGAATGACAAACTAAAAATCAATTGAAACAATAAATATTATTGTCAAAGCCACATTTGGTGTGAATTGAGTTCAGGTTTGATGATTTTCAGATTTTCATGCTCCAAGTACTCCAAACTTAATTTGAGCTTATTGAGAGTTGAGCAACAGAATGTTCACCCACAAGTGACCCAAGGTAAATTTTAATGGGTAAATAAAATGGTGCAATGAAATGTAAATTTTTTTCTTCATAGCAAAAGAATGATAATAAATTTTATATAAATTTTTTTCCAAAAAATATTGTTTTTTTAATAAAATTTTCAATATAATTTGATAGGAAAAATGTTAATTTGTATTTTTTCTTAATTTCATTATTTAATTTTTTCACTTTATTATCAATTTCAATTTAATCAAAAGGAAATAATTTTTAATTTTGTTTTTTGTTTTTGTGGTCTTTTAGGTGTATGAAAAATAATTTCAACACTCATACAAATACCTCCAATTATTATTTATCAAAAAGAAATCATACCCTCTGAAGTGAAAACAGAATTAAGACTATCACTTACTTGAAATTTTTGATTTATAATTTAGTTCAATTATATTTCAATTGAAGAGAGTGTTAGTTTGGGTAACTTTGATTTTTTCAGGTAGGAAAATAATTTATATGAGCTTATCATGTTTTTTTCTGAAAAATGATTAAGATCTGGATAATATATTCTTTAGGGAGGACAATATTAATGAATTGAAAAATAATTTTGTGGATATTTCAGAGAAATTTGAGTAAAGGAGAAGATTGATTATGATCTGTATTTCTGTAATAAATATAACAACAACTTTTTTTTCAGTTATATTTTCTCAACAAATATGCACAGGGTCTTATTCATCCTGATTCATATATTAAATCCTTCTTTTCATACCTTTGCATAGGAGGTATTGTTCAATGTTTGAGATATGTTACTTGGTTTTTTTTGAAACAGGTTTGGTAGAAAGCTCTCTCAAATGCAGTTTTGGAAGAGTTGAGGGGAAAACCCTCTTCTCTTCTTGAAGCTGAGATACCAATTTAAAATTAAAGGAAGGTTCCAAATAACACAATTGTTACCATTAGCACTTAGGATCAATGTGAGTATCTTGCAACGTTTTTTGAAGCGACTTTGGTTTTGATGATCAAATGTTAATATTGACCCAAATATAGTGAAAATATCATACATAGTTTTAATTCACTTTGGTACAATGAGATGATATTCTGTTTCTATTAAAGCCCAAAGTCTCTTTCAGCCGTTGATGAAATCTTGATTCCATAA
This sequence comes from Austropuccinia psidii, assembly GCA_023105745.1. Lineage (NCBI taxonomy): Eukaryota > Fungi > Basidiomycota > Pucciniomycetes > Pucciniales > Sphaerophragmiaceae > Austropuccinia > Austropuccinia psidii. The sequence continues at coordinate 33,776,308 of JALGQZ010000003.1, read as the reverse complement.
TTTACTAAAAGGAAAATATATAAGGAACCTGAAAACAAGAGAGAAAGGATGTGAGAGGCACAAAAAATAACATAAAAACAATTGTAATTGTATTTATGTAGAAGGAAAAAGCTCAAGATCTTAAAGGAAGGATTCTTAAAACAAAAAGGAGTTACCTAGAGCATATTTAAGTAGAAAGTCAAATTATTACCATAGAAGGTGATGAAAAAAGATGAAAGGTAAACTGAAATGTCTTTTCCTGAGAGATCGTTTAGGTTTTAATGAAGCATATGTATCTCATGGACATTTTTCTTAGACCCTGTTTATGGTGAGAATTTGTACAGGTTTCAGATTTCTTTTGAGGAAATTTTGGATTTAAAATTTGATAAAATTAAGCTTAATTTAATATTATTTATTTTCAAAAAACCCTCAAGTGATTTTGACTTTTTTGAAAGGAAATCTCACGTCATTTTTTAATTTTTAAATTTTCAAATATTTCTTATGTCTTATATTTTCAAAAAACAAACTGCATTAAGTTTTTTCTCATCCATGACATTATGGCAGATGCAACTACTAATTCACAGGTATTCCATTTTGAATCTTTACATCATGTGAATAATAATGAAGAATCTGGTGCACCTATAGAAGCTGAAGAAATCGATGTGCAGAAACAAAATGGAGTCAACAATTAGTCTACACAGAATCTTGAAGATAGCCTAATTCAAAAACACAAATTCAGGAAACAAGAAGAAGAAAAATTACATTTTGAACAAATTCACAAAGAAGGGATTCTGAAAAAACAAAGGAAGAGGGATGCGTGAAAGACGGCAGAAGCAAACTGTATTCAAAAGAAAGCTCATTTCCTAGCACAAGAAAGTGAAGCCCAATATAAGATTGGTATGGAATGAAGAAGAAATCAGGGATTTACCCCAAATTCTGGTTGAGCTAAAATCATATTTTCTCAATAAAGATTCTATTAAATCAGGTTTCATACGATAGTCAAGGTGATTTAATAGTCATGAGAATCAAAAAGAGGGCTATCAATTGCTGAAGGATTTGAGGTTCAAGAAATTGGGAAGACAATATAAGAAATTAATGAAATCTTTCTGAGTGATTTTTTTCTTTATTAATAGAGAATAAACTTCTTGTACCTTGGTTTGTTTTTTAGATCATCAAGCATTTTTGAAATTCCACTGGTGGAGGTGGACCTTTTAAAACGCTGGAATGCCATCATATAACCAATGAAGGAAGGATCTTCATATTTTCGATATCTCACCCCTGTAGCTTGAAGCTATACTTGTTAGTTTTGTGATTTATAACAAGAACTAAACATGAGAAGTATTTCAGTAAATTAGAATGGGCTGGAATCTCAAAGCTTTTAAGCCATCAGAAGGCATGAGGATATCCAACATAATGAAGAAGTTAATACAAATAGACTATATGTAGGAAATGATGCGGAAATTGATTCAAATATCGATTTTGATGGTTTTCAAGATAGAAATTGAATATCCAACAATAACCATTTAGAAGGAAGGATTAATCAAAGAAATCTGCAAGCCTTAGATTACAAAGGTTTACCATGTTAATCAACACCCTGTAGGAGTTCTTTAGAGCAAAGTTCTTCTTTGACCACTCAAAGAGGAAGGTGACAGTATTTACTTGAACAAATCTTGAACAAAAAAAATCCAAACAGTTTTGAGTAAATTAATGATTGTGATACAGAAAATTCAAGATAAGGCTTAAGAAAGAGATGTCATTCAACAGGAAAGAGATGAGAAGCAATTTTGATTTAAAATTGATGAAGATGAATAATTGCGAGTACAGGAAGAGTTCATAAGAGTAGAAGATCAAAAACAAGGAATGGCAAAATACGACCATGATGAAACTATTGGATAGAATAAGGTGAGCTTCAAGTGATTATCTGACATCACAATAGAGAATATCTAGTAGCAGTTCAGAAGTATTGAAATGACCTACACTAACTATAATATTTTTTAGTCATCTTATGTAGATTTGACTATATGGTTCAAAATCACAAAAAAAGAAATATAACTCAAATAATTATGATTCCCATCAGGAAATTGGTGGGAATGAGCATTTTGACTTAAATTATATTTAAAAGATACAAGCATGTCTTGAAATTTTAAATTTATTTTCTAATTTAATACTATATCTATCACATATTTATGCTTTTAGTACACAAAATATGTGTTTGTATGTCTTTCATGACATATCATTATAGGATTTTTGGTTGTTAGTAGAAAAAATTGATGCATAAAATGAAGGTTGATTTTTAAAACTCAAAATATCAGAACTATGGTGAAACTCAACTTTTCCAATACTTGCATAATATCTATTAAAAATTGTATCAAAAAGGTGAGGCCAACCCAGAGGAAGTATCACCCTGATACCAGGTATATGTATGCACAATTTTTCATTCAGATGAAAACAATCTATTTACTTCTTTTTATTATTAAATTCGCAATATAACAATTCTTGCCTTGTAATATTTCTCATTCCTGTCCAGCATACCCGAGTAATAATAATTTTTTTAATATATCTTTATACTTCATTACAATTGAGAATTAAAATTCACAAGCAGGATGTTTTAATTTTGAATGAAAATGGTTTGTGTAAATGTCTAACCAGACATATACACTTAAATTTTTCTTAAATTTTTCTTCCATTAAAGTTTTTATACCTTTTTGGTTCAAACATACAACCAAAAACTGTTTGGGTGATGGAAAATCTTCTAGCTCTGAATCTAAATCCCTTAATGAAGACCGAGATGAATTTAGCCAAAATATTTTTCATTTCAAGGCCAACTGCGCTCGATCCAATGAAAGGTTGGCCCAGGTTAAAGTGATGGAGGAAAGTTCAAGACAACAATCTATTGAAAAAGAAGAAATACTTAATAAATGAAACATGACATATGAAGAGAAATGAAACAAAATGCTCCATATTCTTAATCATTTGTTGCGAAAATCTAACTCAAAAGACAAATATGACAATTGGTTCATAAAGAAATATAGTTTTCATTTTGATTCAAACAGACCTACTTACAAGTGACAAATACTTCAAATAAATAACTTGTATTATTTTGAAATATTCTTCATCTGCATGTTTTCTTTCAAATATGTTGCCTTTTCACTATAAAACAGATATAATGTAAAATGTTTCACTCTTTAAAGAGTTTTATATAACTATATTATAATTCTTAATTATCTGAGTGCACATACTTCCTGATAAAATTTGTTCAACTTGAATCAATCAGATATACATTAAGTTGGGCATTTGAAAAACAAGTAAAAAATTACAATTTAATGTACCTCTAAATCAATGTTCTCATTTCAGTACTTAAGAAAAACCCATTGGACTGGCTTAGAATATTTTAAATAATCATTAATTTGATCTTCCTTTTTCATTTCATTCAGAAGTAATATAACTTGTGGTGTTGTGGGAACTCTTCTTGTGTGGGATTAAAATGAGGCAGTACCTGGAGGGGGAAATCACAGGTAACTAGTTTTGAATTGCTAATAACTCCTGTAACCAAGGGTGGCAAGGGTGTATTGCCTGCCCCTCCTAAAATACTGAACAAAATCTTCCTTGGAGCTCACAAACCAAAATAAAATTAGTAAGTGGCTTTACAACTGCAGAAGACAAAATTCAGCAGTCTCAGATCAGACCTATTCAATAAATAATATGAAAAATAATGTCAGTAATTTGGTTAAATTTGATATTTTAATGGAATACTTGTCTGTTTAATTTTAATATTTTTTAGTGAAATTGGGGTGAGTGGTTTCTTCTTGGTGATATAAATTTGGTAAGATGGGTTTTTTAAGGTGTTCTGGAAAGTTGGATGAGTATTGATAAAGGTAATTTTGTTAAGGTAAAGTTATAATAGAGTAAAATAATCTTTTAAAGGTTTGTTATTTCTTTTAAGAGTGTTTAATAATAAAATATAATTGTATTTGTTATATTTAAAAGGTAAGATTCTTTGATATTGGATTTTTAAAGGGGTAAGTTATTTTTAAGTCTTGATAAATGGTGTTAATTTTACTGGATAAAGTATTTTAATAGAGTAGTAACCCTAATTTTGGGTACTGGGTATTTTTTATTTTTTATTTTTAATAATAATAAGATTCCACTGAGCTTAGCTACTGGGTAATCTTCAACACTATACTTCCACTGAGCTTAGCTACTGGGCAAGTAATTTTACTATAATATACTGGACTACCTCCCAGGTGAGGGATGACTTACTCCTGTGCTTGTAATGTGCAGAGGATATATTGTGCATGGGGGGGATTTTGAAATTTGGGGGAGAGAGCCCCTCTATTTATACCTTTTGGGAGCCCAGGGGGCCCTCCATGGGAGCTGTCTTTTTCCACCTTAATTCCTCTTGATTTCATCATGTGACTCTGTTTTTGGTGAGGACCTTTCTTGCATGGGTCAGGTGATTTAAGGTTTGGTGATAATTTTCTCTCTGCACAGCCTCCATTTATCACATGATTGTCTTTTGGTGGACTAATTATGATGTGATATTCTTGGATTTTCCTTGCATGCATGAGGTGATTTCATTTTGGCTGAGGATTTTTCTTGTGCACAGCCTCTTTTCTGTCACATGATATTCTGTTGGTAGATACAGTATCACATGATGACCTTGTGATTCCTTTGCATATGTCCTATTTTAGGTTTGGTAGAAGTGGCTGTGTAATTTATGCAGGTGTCATGGTTGTTTTTCTTCTTTTTGAACTTTAAAATGAAGTCAGGTGATAACTTCTTGCATTGGTGAATTTACTGTTTTTTATGAAATGATGTGATTTTTGATTTTGACACATGCTGTGCATAGTCATGTGGTTGAGATTGTGTACTGCATGCAGCCTGTTGTAACTAGCTTTGGTTTGAATGAGGTGATGAGTAGTGTAAATAATTATGTTTTAAGATTTTAAGTGGGTTTACTGTGGATATAAGATAAGGTACTCCTGTGGCTGTGTTGTAATTGACTTGCAGGAATTCCATGGGTTTGGCTTTGCATCATATGACTTTGAATGCAAGTTGGCTGTGTAACTAATGCATGTGTCATTTTCTTCCTGCATGAGTCCTGTGGCTGTAAGGGGGTGTAAAGCTGGGTGGGGTGTGTAATTTAAAGGGTGGTACCTTATTTCTTGTAACTAGTTTACTATATGTAACTTGGTTTTTACATATGAATAATGAAATTGAATAATTTATTTAAACACATAGCCTGCCCTTTGGTGCCTGTGCCATGGTTTTATGAGTTAAATCCAGCTTCTTGCTGTAAAATTGACCTTTTGGTGTAAAATTTGAGTGTAAGTCTGCCTGTAGGCTGGATTTACTGCTGTTGTGGGTTACTATGAGCTTGAGCCTGGTGAAAAAAAATGGTATGGAATACCACATCCCCCTCTCCATTTAATGCTGTCCCCAGCATTCCAGGTGAGAGCTCTCTATTCTTCATCTGATTCTGTGGTTTCCTCCAATACCTCTTCCTCATTTATTGATTCATCTTCCACACTTTGTTCTTCTTCTGTGTCTTCTTTTGTGTTTATCAACTTTCCTCTTGGATAGAACCTCTTTACTTGAGATGCTGCAAATCTTCTTGCTAATTCTGTTCCATCAAGTTCCTCAAGTTCATATGGTCCATTGTTTACTTGTTTGATTACTCTGTAGGGTCCATTCCATTTGTTTTTGAAAAGTAGTCCCCAATTAGTTTCTATTGCTTTGTTGTAAACCAGGACCAAATCTCCTGGATTGAGTGGTGATCTTAGTTGATGTGCCATTCTTCTATCCCAATATTTCATTGAGTCCTCCCTTGATTTTTTGAGTTTTTCTGCTGCTTTCTGTCACATTGATGCCAGAAACCATCAACAAGCACTCGAGCTCTCCACTCAGGGTCATGTCGGAACAGGTGGTCCCCCACCACCACCATGACTAGACCCTAGGTTGCTTGATTGCGCAATCATCACAACTGAGCAGAAAAGGCTACAAGATCAAGGTTGAATTTCCTTGATCTTTTTCTGGTATTATAGGTCACAGTTCCACCGTCTGTGACAGTACCCCCGGGGTAGGAAGCACTGCGTCCCGAAGTGCACTAACACAGATGGGCAACCCTGTCCTCAATCAGGGGCATCAGCTACACAACAGGCCGGTATAAGGAGCCATAAGGGTTGTTGGGTCATCACTCCCAAGCCCTTTCTGCCAACAGGTTTGAAACCCCCAAATTTCGCAATGTGTCTCCCTCACAATTGTGAAATCCACCCATGACAGTAAACCTTGATCTTCTGTCACATTGATGCCAGAAACCATCAACAAGCACTCGAGCTCTCCACTCAGGGTCATGTCGGAACAGGTGGTCCCCCACCACCACCATGACTAGACCCTAGGTTGCTTGATTGCGCAATCATCACAACTGAGCAGAAAAGGCTACAAGATCAAGGTTGAATTTCCTTGATCTTTTTCTGGTATTATAGGTCACAGTTCCACCGTCTGTGACACTTTCCTTCTCATTTCTTCTTTTCCTTCTAATTGTTTAGCTCTGGCTTCCAATAATTCCTCAGTTGTGGATATCTTGTGCCATTCTACTGCTAAAAAGGTTTTTGTTTCAATGTCAATTGGTAATACTGGTAGTTGCCCAAATTGGAGTTCATATGGTGAGAAACCAGTTGTCCTTTTAGTGGAGATTTTGTCAGCCAAGGTAACCAAAGGTAGATATTTTCTCCATTTTCCTCCATTTTCTCCACACATCTTGACTAATGCATCTTTGAGTTGCTTATGGCCCCTTTCAACCATTCCTTGAGACTCTGGGTAATAAGGTGTGGTGACTCTGATCCTTGATCCTGCTTTCTTTACTGCATCTTGCAATTCTTTTCCAAACTCTGGCCCCCCATCAACAGTTACTTCTTTTGGTGAGCCATACCTACATATCCATTCTGAGGTGAACCATTCTGCAACTGCTTTTGCTGTTAATTTGACTAGTCCAACTGTTTCTGGCCATCCTGAAAAGTCATCTCTGGCCACAACCATATATTTCCATCTTCCAGATTTAATATGTACTGCATCCATGCTTACCCTTTCAAAGATTGTTGATGTTGCTGTAGGCCTTCCTTGTTCCCTTTGTAAGCTTTGACTTCTCTTTTGGCAGGCCAGGCAAGATTGAACCCATTTCTTGACTGATTTCTTCATTCCTTCCCACCAAAATCTTGCTTTAATTCTTCTATAAGTTTCATTTTCCCCTCTGTGGCCCATTTCTTCATGAAGTGATTTTAAAATGTAGCTTTGAACTTCTTGACTTGATATCACCAGTTGAGGGTTTGGGTTATTTCTTCTTTTAAGCTGGCCATCTTCCAAGAAAAAGTTGGGTGACCTTCTTTTTATCCTTCTAAATTCTTCATCTTTACTTGATTGTGGTTTTTTCATTGTACTTAAGTATTCCTGCATTCTCTTCCAAAATCCTTCTTGTTTGGTTGGCACTTGTATTCCTGAAAGATTGAGTGAATTTACATTCTTGGCCCCAAATCCAGGGTGTGGCTTGATCCAATCTTCTTCTTCATCAAATTCTGGTGCATCTTCATCTTCTTCTTCTGAGTTTTTTGGTCTTCTGGATAGCCCATCTGGCATAGTGAAAGTTTTCCCTGGTTTGTGTACCAAATCAAAGGAAAATAGCTGAATGAAAGCCACCCATCTTGTCATGGGGGCATTGGGTAAGCATGGGGTGTTGATCATTTCAATTAAGGCCTTGGCATCAACCTGTAATTCAAAATGTTGTCCCCAAAGTATGGTTTGTAGCTTCTTGAGAATTCTTGCAACTCCACAGAGTTCCAATTTTGGTTGTGAGTATTTTGATTCCAGTTTTGAAAAAGTTATTGATTCATATAATACTGGTCTGTCCTTTCCTTCTTTGTCTTCTTGAGTGAGTACTGCTCCTGCAGCAATGTAGCTTGAATCTACTGCTAGCTTAATTTTTCCTGATCCTTTGTCATAATCCAATTTCTTGAGAGTTATTTCTTCTCCAACTATTCTTCTGAGCTTATGGAAAGCTTCTTCACATTTTTGATCCCAATCCCAGTGAACATCTTCTCTGGTGAGCCTCCTGAGTGGTGATGCAACTTGTGAGAAGTTTTCAATAAACATCCTTACATAAGCACAAAGACCAAGAAATCCTCTTATTTCCTTTTTGTTGAGAGGTGTTGGCCAATTTTGAATCTTGTTGATCTTTTGTTTTGAGATTGTTCTTCCTTTGAATGATACAACATGCCCTACTATGTCCAAAGCTGGCACACAGCATGCAAACTTTGATCCTGAGATAGTCAGTCCTGCTTCTTCAATTCTGAATAAAATTCTTTCTAATGTTATGGCATATTCCCATATAAATCTTCTTATTGAGGGGTTTTCTGGTAGTGTTTCTTGGTTATAAAGTGATCTTGGTCCTTTTATTCCTCCATCATCAATAAAAATTCCTACACTTTCTGGTATTTCTTCTTAGAGTATCCAGGTCATTTGGGCTTGGTATACTGCTACTGAGTTGGTGGCTCCTTGGGGTAGTCTTGTGAGTTGCATCCTTCCAAGGGGTGTTTCAAAAGTGGTGAGAGGTCTTGTAGTGACATCTAATTCTCTTTCATCATATCCTCCCATGATATCTCCTAGTCCATAGCATGCTCTTCCTGCAAATGCATCTACAAATTCTTCAATATGAGGTGGTAAGCCAGCATCCTTGATGGTGACTTTGTTGAGTTCTTGAAGGTCTGTCACAGGGGCTCTTCGAAGTGAAGAGGGCCTGGCACTCAGTAAACTGGGACTCACTTATGGAGGGCTCAAGGATAGGATAAGATGAGATACACTTGAAAGTGTTAAGATGAATTACTAAAAGAATAAATATAAGAAAAGCAGCAGCAAAAGAAATAAGAATAAGAAATAGAAGAGCCAACCACAAACAAGTCCAAGTCCACTGTTTCAACCTGTCAGAATGGAAAGAGAAGGGTTAATAAGGATATGGCCACCCAACTCATACTGTACAGGCGAAGAAAGAAAAAAGGCAAAGACTAACTTAAGATTAAATAAATATAATACCCAAAAATATAAGGATAAGAATATTCAGATAATAATAAATCAACTAATTTAATTAACTGGGGAAAAGTCCCCAGGGGGGAGAAAGAGGGGCTGGTATATGTGAGAATCACCAGCCCTGATGCAGAGAAGAATTTTCATGAGAATAATTGATTGTTGAATTGAGTCTGGCCAATACAGGTCTTGTACAGCTGTACAGGACCTGTACAAGAGGTGTGGTGTATTGGAGTGATCATACAGTTTCATACTGGTGTATTGAAACTGTATTAGGGTGAATCCATCCTGTACAAGTATTGACAGGCTGTATTGATGTACCAAACTGTATGCATGTTTCAGAATGAAGATTGCTGAAACTGACTGCTGATGCAGATACTGGATTTGCTGATTTGAGGTGTTTGAGTGGGTGTATGAATGAATACCCTTACCCCTGATGGATGGTTGTTACAGTATCCCCCTCTTGAAACTGGTGGGCTCCTGAACACCATAATACCCTGCCACTGTTGAGTGGCATCTCAATATCCCCACATTTTTTTCAAAAAATTTTCTTTTTAAATTCCTTTCCTCTTGACCATTATCCTGAAAATCCTTTATTACTTCTTCCCTGCCAAATTCAATTGATTCCCCCCTTTCTTTACAAATTTGAGTGAGTATTCCTTCCAGAGTATGCAATTCTTTCTTTTGATTCAATCAGCCATGTCTTGGGATGTGGCCTTGGGATATATCCCAGAATAAAGGCCATTGAGAACTTGTGCTCAAAAATTGGTGCCCAATGAGTATATGACTTGTACTCATTGGCCCAGACTTAATCCATTCAATGAACCTCCAAGGGGTCTTGTCCCCATGATCCAAGGAATTGGCCTCAGGCAGCCCTCCCAGTGGGTTTTGGACTGTGGCCTCCATCTTGAGTGATCTTGATGTATCTTGCTTTTTATGGCCTTTTTTGGCCTTGCTGGGTGTTTTGGTGATTAGGGCAATTTTTTGATTTTCTGGGTTTTTTGGCCATAATAGGCCTTTTTGATGTCTTGGGGTCCTACGGTCCGTACGCCGCGGTCCGTGGGCCGTGGACCGTACGCCGCGGTCCGTGGTCCGTGGGGGCTATTGGAGGCCCCCAGGACCAAAATGGAGCCCCTGGGCCCAAATTTACTGGGGACCCAGGGTGACCAAGGGGCCCAAAAATGGCCCCATTCCAAATTTCACCATATGTGGCCTGGATCCATTGAAGGGGTCCAGGACCATCAAGATCTTGGCCTCCCCAAAGTTGCAGGGGAGGCCCTGGGTGATGAGTTCAGCCCCAAAGGGGTATGAACCTTCACCTTAGAGGCTTTGAGGTGGGGCATAATTGAGTTATGGCCCCAGTTCCTTGAGTCAAATTTCTTTTTCTTGATGTGGAGTGGAATGATTCTGACGTCTTGAATCTTCTGCTTGCACTTTCTTCAGTTATGAGTTCCAAACTGACTGAACTCACTGAATCTTCCCCTTCTGCACCGCCACCGTCTGTTCTTCATGGTTCTGGCGTCTTCAGTCGATTGTCTTCTCCCTCCATGGCGTCTTCTGGCCATTTTGACCCCTCCCAAACATATGATGGGTTCAGAGCAGTTGAAGTTCTTGATCCTGCCTGTACTGAGTGTTTGGCCAGGGGGAAGGATTGCTTTCAACATTACAATCCTCGATCGTCAAAATGCCATTTCTGCTTTATTGGGAAGAAGCCGTGCCGCCGTACCGGATCAACTTTGTCCCAGGTGAGGAGGCACTTATGGAGTAGGAAGGATGGGCCTTATGGGCAGGAATTCCCCATTCTTGAGGAACCTACCCCTGATGCCACTTCTGGCTTTTCTCAATGTGAGTGATTTGCATTTCTTGGTTGAATTAATGCTGATATTTTGATGTAGTGACTGGTTCTAGGCAGAGGGATGTGGCCAGATGGACTAATGTTGGAGGGCCCATTCCGATTGGTGGTAGGCCCATCCACTACAGCTCAGAAATTCCCATTTCAAGGACCAATGCTGATGGAGTGGTGAAAGTAGTGAAGAAGCTAAGAAGAATTGTTGATTCCCCATCAGATCCAGATGCTGAAGGAAGTGATGAGTTGGATGGTGAAGAAGTTCAAGTTATTCCTTATTCAAGTGGCCATCCATCCAGCAATTCCTCTTCTCAGCCTCTTGCCAACCCCAGATTCCAAAGCCAAGTGGTTCCCAGCACTCCAAGAACCTTCCAACCAATGCTTGCTTCAATTCCTACAACCCTTCCTCCTCCATCACCAACTACTTCTCACACCACCAGGCCTGCCTTGAATCCAGCAGTAAGACCATCTCCAGTTCAACAGCCCAGAAACTCACCCATAAACACCTCCCGTCAACTCCAACCTGTGGCCAGCTCCAGCAGAAGAAGAGATGGGATGTCCCCTTTGCCGTTTCCTGCCGCTCAAGTATTCCAAAGAAGAGAACGTTGGCCTATCCGGGTTACCAGAGAAGATCCCAACGCGGCTAGTGAAAATCAAGATGCTGTGGCCAGATTGTTCAGGAGAGTTGACAGAAATAGCAGAGAGGTGATTATGTATGCCAATGACAGGACGATTCCAGGTACTGCTTCTGAAGAAATGGCTGCAAAATTTGCCTGGTATGAAGATGAGTTGATAAATGATTTCCAGAGAACTTTTGATGACTTGGGTAGAGATAACTAGTTTCCTTTTCCTTGTTTGTGTTTGGTTTGACTTCTATCCCCACTCTTATAACTACTAAAAAATAAAAAATAAAAAAGATAATGGAACCTCCCAATACATGATTTGGGGAGGGGATGCTGCTGCTTTAAAGAAATAAAAGAAAGAAAATTATACAAGTAAAGAAAGAAAGAAAATAATAAGAGAAAATGAGAGTAAAGAAAGAAATAAAGAAAATTTCCTGATGGCTGGTCCTTCTTGTGGTGAGTTGCTTGATTCTGGCCAAGAAGTGTCTGAAAAACGAAAACCAAGCATTTGATGCTCACAGAGTGGCCAAGGTGATGTTTTACAAGAAGTAGAACCCTCAGGGATGCATACCAGGAGATGGAACTTACTTTCATAACTTCCACTCCCCACCAAGCACCATAAAACTGAAAAGAATTGCCATAAATGACTTCTGAGATGAATTGCCATAAATGACTTCTGAGATGAATTGCCATAAATGACTTGAAGTAAATGAATGTCTTGAATTATGATGATTGGCATAAAATGAAAAGATAATAAAGAAAGAAAATGAAACATAAAGAAAGAAACATTGGGCCATATCTTGATAAGGTCCAAATCGGAGGGTATTGATGTTGTATGCTTCCTGAACCTGTCCAAAGATTTGACAAGTGCTCACAAAGTGGCCAAGGTGATGCTTACAACAACATATGGGTAGAATACCCCCTTAAAGGTGCATGCCAGGAGAGGAACTTACTTTCATAACTTCTTCTCCCCACCAAGCACCATAAAATCAAACTCTTGAGGTATTTGGACCAGGCTTGTCTGGATACAATGAGTGGAAATCCTTGACAAGGTCTGGTGAGTTGGTAAGGTTGGAAGCTGGTTCCCAAGTGGTTCTTTCTGGGTCTTCACTGAATCCTTTCCACTCTACAAGATACCATAATTTACCTCTTTTGAGTTTTGAGTCCAGAACCTGAGCCACTTCCCATTCTTCTTGCTCTTCCACTAAAACTGGTGGTGGCGGCAATTGATGACGATTTGGGATAGTTGAATGCTTGACTGGTTCTAATAAGGACACATGGAATACAGGGTGAACTGTCTTCCATTGCTGAGGCAACTTGAGGTGATATGCATGGCTGCCAATCTTCTTAAGAACTTCAAAGGGTCCCAACCATCTTTCTGATAATTTCTTGGTGGGTCTTGTTGTCTTGATGTTCTTGGAAGCTAGCCATACTTTGTCCCCAGGTTGGAAATCAGGTGGAATTGCCCTATTTCTATCTGCATACTTCTTGAATCTCCTTATTGCTGACTCTAATTCTTCTTTGACAACTTGCTGTACTGATTGGAGTTTTGTTGATAACTTTCCAGCAGGTGAGTCTTGAGAAATATGGATTGAGTCAAAGCTGGGATTTCTTCCATAAATGGTGAAAAAAGGTGATTGCTTGGTTGATGAATGTTCTGCATTATTATAGGCAAATTCAGCCAGAGGGAGCCAGGTGTACCAGTCATCTTGATGATAGCTGACATACATCCAAAGGTACTGTTCTAGTATCTGATTTACCCTCTCTGTCTGTCCATCTGTTTCAGGGTGGAAAGCAGTTGAAAGATCTCTTGATATCTTGAGCTGCTGACACAATTGAGTCCAGAATGATGAAACAAATAAGGATCCTCTATCACTGACAATACTGACTGGGAGTCCATGCTTGGAAAATACATGGCTAATGAATATTTGAGCTAAATCCAGAGCAGTGATTGTGCCATAAGTTGGAATGAAGATTGCCATTTTTGAGAATCTGTCCACAACTACTAAAATTGAATCAAAGTTGTTGGACAGTGGCAATTGAGTGATAAAGTCCATTGATAAGGAATTCCAAGGACCAGATGGAATTAAAAGAGGCTTGAGTAATCCAAACTTCTTGTGATGGATGTTCTTGTTTCTTGAACATTGCTGACATGAGGACACATAGTCCTTGATGAATTGATTCATGCCAGCCCAATAAAAATCCCTCTTGATGAGTTTGAGGGTCTTCTCCTGGCCAGGATGGCCAGCCAATGGTGAGTCATGACGCTTTTGAAGAATATTGAGTTGAAGTTCTTCATTGCTTGGGATTACCACTCTATCTTTGAATAATAATAACTTGGCTTGAGGTTCAAGAGAATAATCTGGAACTGATTCACCTCTTGCTAGTTGCTTGAGTATTTCTTTATAGTCTTTGTCTTGCCATACTTCTTTTTGAATCTTGTCAACTAAATCTGAGAAAATTTCCACTTTGATTGAGAAGAATCTTGACTCTTGAATTCCATCTTGCTTAAGTACTTGATGAAGATTTTGAGGATTCTTGATGATGAAGTCCACCCCCCTCTCTGGGTACACGTCGTCCCGACGTGACAAGACATCTGGTAAAGTGGCCAGCCTGCCTGGGCGGTAAGTGATAGTGAAATGAAACTCAGAGAGAAACTCAGCCCAGCGGGCCTGATGACGAGTAAGAACTTTGGAAGACATGAAATACTGCAAGGAAGAGTGGTCTGTCAAGACCTCGAAAGAATTGGAAAGAGAAAGAAGAAATGCTCTCCAGCGCTTGAGAGCCCAAACTATGCCAAGGAGTTCCTTGTCATGAATCTCATAGTTGAGCTCAGCTGGTAAGAGCTTGCGACTATCAAATGCAATGGGGTGCTTTCCAGAGTCATTCACCTGACTCAGTACGGCGCCCAATGCATAATCAGAAGCATCAGCCTCTACTATAGTAGGTAGAGAAGGATTAAAGTGAGATAAGATAGGAGCAGAGGTGAAAGCTTCTTTGAGTGCTTGAAACTGACTAAGAGCTTCCTCATTGAAGATGAAGGGAGAATCTTTTTTGAGAAGGGAAGTGAGAGAAGTGATTTTTTTGGAATAATTTTTAATGAAGCGACGATAAAAATTGGCAAAGCCAAGAAAAGATTGAAGAGCCTTGATGTTTTTGGGCTGAGGCCAATTGAGTATTTGCTGAACTTTTGAAGAGTCCATCTTGAGGCCATCACTTGAAACAACATAGCCCAAGTATTCCACACTTGAGGCATGGAATACACACTTGGAGGCTTTGGCAAACAAATTATTGTCCCTCAGTCTTTGGAGGACAGAGGCCACATGTTTGACATGTTCCTCCTCAGAACTGGAAAAGACCATAATATCATCTAAATAAACCACAACAAACACATCCAAGAAATCTGCAAATATATCATTTACCAGATTCTGGAAAGAAGCAGGAGCATTGGTCAAACCAAATGGCATGACCAAATACTCATAACTACCATATTTGGTTCTAAAGGCAGTTAAGTGCTCATCCCCCTCTTTGATTCTCAGAAGGTTATATGCACCACGCAAATCTATCTTGGAGAAGATAGTGGAACCGTTGAATACGGTAAGAAGCTGGTTCATAGGAGGAACAGGGTATCTGTTCTTCCTAGTGACAGCATTGAGTTTGCGGTAGTCAACACACAAACGAAGACCTCCATCCTTTTTCTTGACAAAAAGGACAGGTGCTCCTGTTGAAGAGGAGCTTGGTCTAATGAAACCTTTCTCTACATTCTCTGAAATGTAGGCCCGCAGTGTTTCTGACTCTTGATTTGATAATGAGTAGATAACACCAATTGGAGGTAGAAGACCCTCCAATTCGATATGGTGATCACAGGCGCGGTGTGGAGGGAGTTTCTCTGCTTTCACCTTGGAGAATACATCCAAATATTGGTGATAAGCAGGAGGAACAACCTTCAACACAGTTTCAATTTCTTCTGGCTCTTCCTCCTCATCCCACTGCTCCTCCAGGGATGCATGAAAAGATAAGGGAGGAAGGTCCATATCCCCTTGGAAGAGATGAAGTGAAGATATGGCAACATCCTTTATCTCTTTGAAGACTTTATCTCTTGATGGAAGTAATGACTGAGAGGGAATCATGGAAGGGATATGGACAGAAGAAGGAAGGGAAGGTGTCTTAAGTTCACCAGCCAGAGCAACACTGTTGACAGCAGTGGCTAAGTCATTACTAGTAGAAGGAATAATACCACTAGAATCCTTATGATTAGAATCATAGGTGATCAATCCATTTTTCCAATCAATAATGGGATTGAAATGGTAAAGGAAATCATAGCCCAATATCAGGTCTTCTCCTTTGGGTGAATCTATGATAAAGAAATCCCATTCAAAGCTTGGGAAGGAAGGCAAGTCAACTACCCACTTGGTATAATGGGTGATGAACAAGGCAGGGGATTCATTAGAATCCAAAATGAAAAGAGGAATCTTTTCAGGGAGCTCTGACAGAGTCAATGAGTACTTGAGAACAAAATTCTTTGCAATAAAAGAGTTTGTAGCACCAGAATCAATGAGAATACTATAAAAAATATCAGAGACAGAAGAAAAAATAAGAAATTTTAAAGATTTCTTGACACTAGTATTCAGAGTGCACAATTGTGCTCTTGAAGGAAATAAGTGAGAACCATTGAACACATCATGATTCCCACTCAGGCTTTTCCCTGCTTGCTAGGGAAGCCTCTTGATGATGACCCAGGCTTGTTCTGAGGTCTCTTGAAGCATTTTTCAATTGGGTGCTTTCCACCACAATAAGTACACAACCCCTCTTTAATCCTCCTCTCCTTTTCAGAACCGATTAGTTTATTGTCCTTATTGAGGAGAGCAGCATGGGGCTTGGAATTGTCCCTGGGGGCAACTGCTTGAGTGAGTTGTCCCATGAATTGAGTCATCTGCTCCATCATCTTGAGGAGACTTGGATCAGTTTGAGAGACAGGAGGTTGACTAGAAAGGGCTAGATTAGAACCCTGAGGCACCTCTGGAGCATTTGCCAAGGCATCTGCCACTTCAGTTTCCCCAGAATCATCCTCTTCCACAGACTCTTCCCCCTCTTCATCTTCAACTTCCCCTAATCTTGCTCTTGCACCTTCAGACATGCCAGGGTAGCCACCCAAAAGTCCAGAAAAGGATCTTGATCTTCTAGATTTCATTCCACCTCTTCTTGAGGGTGCTGCTCCTTCCATTGGTGGTCCTCTGTCCAAGTTTGCACTCAGTTGATGAACTGATGGTGTGCGGTCAAGAGGAGCCCTTGCTGTAGGAGTGAGAACAGCTGGAATTTTCTGGGATCTAGTATTCTTGGCTGGGGGGCTATGCTGAACTGGCATTATGAAAAGAATCAAAGTAACTTGATGGTATTAAGAAGAATAATCAGATTTGGCCAAATCAATCACAATAAAATCTTGATGAATCTTGAGGAATCAATTCAAATCAACAATCAAATCAATTCAATCAATCAACAATCAATTCAAATCAAATATCAATAATCTTGAGGAAATCAATAATCAATCAATATTCAATCAATAAGTGTCTTCAATATGAAATCAAGTCTTGAGGAATCAATCAATCAGTTCAAAATCTTCGGAAATCAATTCAATATCTTGATGAGTTAAATCAAATCAATAATCAAAATCAATTCTTGAGGATCAATCAATATCTTGAGAGTTCAAAAGTCAATCAATAATCCAAATGAAATCCTGAATCAATAACCAATCAACCAATGAATCCCAATGAATAAACCAATCAAATAACCAATCAATTACTCCTGAATAAGACCTGAATAAAAAACACAGAGAAAATTTGATTTGATAAGAAATAAAATGAAGTGATGAAATGGTCAGCAATGATTAAGAAAGGAAAAGAATCAATTTTCATAAGAATGAAAAGAATGAGATGAAAATTGATAAGAGAATGGAAATTCATAAAAAATCATAAAAATCATAAAATCATGAAAAGGTCATAATTGATGAATGAGAGGAAATGAATATAAATGAATGAAAAGAAAGAATCAAATATGAGTTAATTAAATTAATGTCACAGGGGCTCTTCGAAGTGAAGAGGGCCTGGCACTCAGTAAACTGGGACTCACTTATGGAGGGCTCAAGGATAGGATAAGATGAGATACACTTGAAAGTGTTAAGATGAATTACTAAAAGAATAAATATAAGAAAAGCAGCAGCAAAAGAAATAAGAATAAGAAATAGAAGAGCCAACCACAAACAAGTCCAAGTCCACTGTTTCAACCTGTCAGAATGGAAAGAGAAGGGTTAATAAGGATATGGCCACCCAACTCATACTGTACAGGCGAAGAAAGAAAAAAGGCAAAGACTAACTTAAGATTAAATAAATATAATACCCAAAAATATAAGGATAAGAATATTCAGATAATAATAAATCAACTAATTTAATTAACTGGGGAAAAGTCCCCAGGGGGGAGAAAGAGGGGCTGGTATATGTGAGAATCACCAGCCCTGATCCAGAGAAGAATTTTCATGAGAATAATTGATTGTTGAATTGAGTCTGGCCAATACAGGTCTTGTACAGCTGTACAGGACCTGTACAAGAGGTGTGGTGTATTGGAGTGATCATACAGTTTCATACTGGTGTATTGAAACTGTATTAGGGTGAATCCATCCTGTACAAGTATTGACAGGCTGTATTGATGTACCAAACTGTATGCATGTTTCAGAATGAAGATTGCTGAAACTGACTGCTGATGCAGATACTGGATTTGCTGATTTGAGGTGTTTGAGTGGGTGTATGAATGAATACCCTTACCCCTGATGGATGGTTGTTACAAGGTCATGGACAATTCTGAGTTTCCCATTTGATTTGGCCACACAAAAGATTGGGCTTGTGTAGCTTGAGGTGGATTGCTCATAGAGTCCAGTCCTGATTCTTTCTCTGATTAATTCAGTAAACTGAGGTAAAATTGATTTGGGAATGGGAATTGGTTTCTTCTGCCAAGGTTCATGAGGTATTACTGGTATCTTGTAAGGTTTTCCATATGAGTGTTTGAGTAATCCTCTTTCTTCTTCACAGAAAGCTATTGCTCTTTCCCTTAAGGTAATAACATTTTTGAGTAAATTGATTTCTTCATTTGATAACCATCCTGGTGGGCCAAAATTGACTGCTTGCAGTCTTTCATGGGTGACCTTGAAGGTTTCTTGAAATATAGGTGGGTTGGGTGATAAAGGTGTTTCATAAGGATCTCTTGACAAAGGTGGTCTTTCCAAAGGTGGGTTAAGGTCTTGAGGCATTGGCTCATTGACTGGTCTCACCTTCTTCAGGACTGATTTGTATTTGGCTGCTAAAATTTGGTGATCCATCTTCAGTTAGTTATTTTGTTTTTTGTTTTTTGTTTTTTTTCTTCTTGCTTTTAATTATTTCTAAGAATTTGCTAGTGTCCTGAAATATTGAGGTCTTCACAATTCTTCTTTCTTCTTTCTTCCATAAAAAAATGTAGTTTAAGGTCATACAGGACCTACAACTAGGTGTGTAACCCCTGTATATTAGGTATACAAGTCCTGCAGTTTAAGTCATACAAGGACCTCCTGGCCTAATCCAAGGGCTTATCTTTATTCTTGAGCTCCTTTGGGCTTGATTTTGGATTCCACTTGACTCTTGTTTTATTCTTCAATCTTCATGATTCCCACTTGATGCAAGATTCTTCTGGTTGTTTTATTTCTTGATAAGGAATTTTCTTGTCTTAATTGATGGCTTGAGACTTCACTTTGTTCATTTTGGCCAATTTGATAATGCTAAACACCTGTAAGTCCCTTGTTCCTGTTACACAAAGGGGGCAGTTTATTGTCATGCTAAGGACAAAAATGGTCCTTCAGCACTTCTCCTGACTAGGACAATCCCCTCCAGCTTCTTGGCTGTTATTATTTTTTATAAGTTTCCCTGCCCAAGTCTACAGGGGAAGCAGTTTAGTGTCATGCTGAGGACCTCTTGAGTCTTCAATCTTCTTTAAAATCCCAAGGGCAATTTGAGTTGTGTGTTTTACATCATCTTGCTAGTCCATCATGTTGAGTGAGTCCTGAGTCAATAATTAATCAAGTGAGTCAACCTTCAGTCCATAAATCCTGACCACTTATTCTTGAATTCCAAATGAGTTTCAATCCAGCATCAAAGAAGTGTCCAAGGTCTTGTGTTGTCCAGAGGTCAATCCATAAGGAACTCCTGTTTTTCTTCATAAATAATCTTCTTCATTTTCAGTATTGTGAATAATTGCCCTATGATAAATTGTTTCCAAATTCTCTTGCTATTTCTTAAAAATAATGTATGTCCTTTTGTTCTTTTGTATTCCTGAATTATACCTGTTATAAAGAAATGAAAAAATAAAAAATTGTAACAATAAGGTGATTTAAAATTGATTTTAATATTAATTTATTGATTATTATTGTTATTATTTTTTTAATAATAATATTTGTTTGGATGAGGGCCCCCCTCTCCATTTAAAAATCTTGAGTTGGTTTTCAAATTTTGAAGAGGATATATCCTCATTCCCCCAAAACTTCCACTATAAGGGATAGTGTAAGAAATAAGTTTACCCACCCCTTATTTTTTATAGTTATTTTTTCTTTTGATGAGGATAAATAATGATACAGTAAATATACATAATTTTATTTTAATGATTATTCAATAAATTTTATTTTTTTTTATTTTTTTTTATTTTTTTTTATTTTTTTTTATTTTTTTTTATTCTTTTACTGTAAGTATAAAATACCCATTAACTGAGATATCTGAGTAAAAAATCAAATTTCAAAAGAAATGATCCTGAATCACAATCAAAATCATGGAACTGTTTGGTTGAAGGTGGTAATTTGTGCCAATCAGTAAAAATTGGTGCTCTTGAGAGTATTTATGATTAATATTACATAGTTGAATGATCATAATTTGGGTCCTTTATTCATATAATGACCCTTATGATGCCACAACTCTTCCTTTTGGAATCATCATTGTGACTCAGACTTTATTTCAAGTCCATCCCCTTTATGGTTCAGATTTTCTGTTACCCACAAATGCATTTGAGTTGTTAAAAATATAAACAGTGAAAAATAAAAATTTGTACAATTTTTTTTTTTTTAAAAAAAACTCTTGTTTGCTTTTTGGGGGGCTTTTGAAATTCCTTTTGGAATCAATAGCACATTGAGGTGTTATTAATATGTAAATTCCCCAAATTATGTTATCAATTTATGAGTTTTTAATATAAATAACTCCTTCAGAGTTCAATTAATGCCTTCATGGCACACCTACTTCTTCTTTTCAAACAAGTTCCAATAACTCTCTTGTAATTGAAGAAACATTTCAAATAAATTGATTATTTTTTTTTAAAAAAAAAAAATAATACTTGATGTAGAGTTTTTTTTTTTTTTTTAAATTATTGCTATTATTGAGTTGAAAAATTAAGCCAACTTAATGGCTCTTGTTGTAATAGTAGGAAAAGTATAATAGAATATTCTTGAGCTCATGAATGGGATATGACCCTAATTCTTAGTGAAAATGAATAAATAAATTCAAAAAAGAAATAAAAGAATATGTTCAAAAGGTTAAAGTCAGTACATCTTTCTAATACTTGTTTATGATGAAATAAAATTAGAAAAAATAGGAAATAAAACCATAGGTAGTTTATAGTCTTGCCTAGGACTTATCCTGTTTTTTATAGTCCTTGATAAATCTTCTTGAATACTTCAAATAGGCAGTTTATGGTCTTGCCAAGGACCATATCTTGTGTTTGCCTTGGTCCTTGTTGATAATTTTAGTGATTTATTTTTGATATTTGAAGGGGCAGTTTATGGTCTTGCCAAGGACCATTGGTTTATTGTTTTGCATTTTGAGTCCTTGTTTAGAATTCTTTTTTTTTCTTGATATTTAAATGTATTTCTTAATGTTTGAAGGGGCAGTTTATGGTCTTGCCAAGGACCATATGTTTCTTTGCTTTGGTCCTTGTTGATAATTTTAGTGATTTCTTGTTGATATTTGAAGGGGCAGTTTATGGTCTTGCCAAGGACCATTGGTTGATTGTTTTTTATTTTCTTTCTTCTTTGGTCCTTGATAATTTGATTAGTGGACAGTTTATGGTCTTGCCAAGGACCATAGGTTGTGCCCAGGCACCTGATTGTTGCACTTGGGGTTTCCTGGCATGTAATCTATCTTCAAAGCCAAGTTGTAGTTATCTTAAACAGTTTATAGTCTTATTGAGGACTCATCTTCATATTAAAAGGACATTTAAGCCTATTAAATAAGAGAAATATTTTATTAATGTTGAATACCTGTGGCATTCAAAATAAAATGTGTCAGTATAATATATTATAAATATAAGAAAAAGCATAAGAAATAAAAAATAAAATTGAGCAGTTTAATGCCTTGCTCAGGGCATTTATTTTGTCCTTCATAGCCCCCCTTTTTTTTTTTTTTTTTTTTGTTTATAGCCCTGTAGCCATATCCAAATCTAAATATGTCAGTTTAATTTAATATCAAATATAAAAAAGAGCATGAGCAATAAAGTAAAAGAAGCAGTTTATAGCCATACTGAGGGCTCATTTGTATATTGAAGACTTTCTTAAATCATTAAATATATATATATATATATACTATTTTTGTTTTGTTTTGAAATACTCCTGTATCAAAAATAGACAAATAATGTTAGCATTGATAAAGGAAACAAGAATAAAATAATGAATAAAACCAAGCAGTTTTAAGCCATGCTGAGGGCTTTTCATTGTCCTTTATGGCCCTGTAGCATAAAAAATTAATAAAAAAATAATTCAATTAAAATAAGCAAACCCAGCAGTTTAAAGCCATGCTGAGGGCTCCTTTTTTTGTTTGTTTATTCCTTTTAAGGCCTTTGTAAAAAAAATAATCAGTAAATTTGCAGATATTGAAGAAAATCAAAAATAAATAAGCAGATTATTTATCTTCTTTTGTCAGTTCCATTCATTCAGTTTATTATTATTATTATTTATTTATTTATTTATTTATTTATTTATTTATTTATTTATTTATTTTTTTTTTTTTAGAAAATGAACAAAATTAAAGACAAGAACCATCAGTTAAGCTTAATTTTAATAAAAATAGAAAATAAAAATTAAACAGTTTAAAGTCTTGTTTAGGACTTTTATTGTTCTCATTATCACTATAGTAAATAATTTAAAATAGCTGTCAGTAAAGTCATAATAAAAGGAAAAAAACAAAATCAGTTATTATATTAAAAAATGAAGCAAAAAAGAGAAATAAGCAGTTTTAAGTCATGCTGAGGACTTTTTATAGTTCTTTTGTAATCTTTGTTGTTTTTTTTTTCAGACCTGTAGCAATCCAAGCTAGGAAATGTCAGATAAAGTCATAACTTATTAAAAAAAAATAAAGACAAAACATCAGTTTTAAGCCTTGATGAGGGCATTTTTTAATGTATTAACTGAAAATAAAAAAATGTTAGTAAATTAAAGGCCATTAAATGACAATTAGCCAACATTATCAAAAAAAACAAAAGAAAAGCAAAACAAGCAGTTTAAAGCCTTGCTGAGGGCTCTTTTATTTATAGCCCTATAGCCTAAAAAATTCATAAAAAAATAATTCAATTGAAATAAGTAAACCCAGCAGTTTAAAGCCATGCTGAGGGCTTTTATTGTTTTTTATAGCCCTGCAGCCCATCAAAAATGAAATTTGTCAGTTTAATTTAATGTCCAAAAATAAAGTGATAATAAAATAAAATAAAAATAAAAAGCAGTTTATAGCCA
The DNA here is from genome assembly GCA_023105745.1 of Austropuccinia psidii. Taxonomy (NCBI): domain Eukaryota; kingdom Fungi; phylum Basidiomycota; class Pucciniomycetes; order Pucciniales; family Sphaerophragmiaceae; genus Austropuccinia; species Austropuccinia psidii. The sequence continues at coordinate 33,753,009 of JALGQZ010000003.1, read as the reverse complement.
TACTTAGGGCTTTTATTTATATTATTATTATTATTATTTTTTGTTTGTAGCCCTGTTTCTTCATAAAAAAAACAAACAAACATGGTTAGTCAAATTAATTAAATCATGATAATAAATGAAATTAAGAAGTTTTAAGCCATGCTGAGGGCTTGCATTGTCCTTTATGGCCCTGTAGCACTTAAAAGGTAAAATATGTCAGTTCAATTTAATATCAAAGATAAAAAGATCATGAGAAATAAAGTAAAAGAAGCAGTTTATAGCCATACTAAGGGCTCATTTGTATATTGAAGACCTGTAGCACAATTAAATGTGTCAGCTCCATTTTTATCCAAGACAAATTAAGAATGAAAAAAGAAATAAGCAGTTTAAAGCCTTGCTGAGGGCCTTGTTTTTTTTGTTTATTTAAGCTTCCTTAATTCATGAAATATATATACTGTTTTTTTTTTTTTTTTTTTTTTTTTTTTCTCTTGTTTCTCATTAAAATATACCTGTATCAAAAATAAAAAGATAATTTAGCATTTATTATAGAAAAAAAGAATCAAATAATAAATAAAACCAAGCAGTTTAAAGCCATGCTGAGGGCTTTTTTTTTTGTATATTGAAAGCTTGTAGATTTTAAAAGAAAATAATTCAGTAAAACTTAAAGATAAAATCAAATTGAATGAAAAAGTTTTAGCAGTTTAATGTCTTGCTGAGGACATATTTTATTTATAGCCTGAGGGTTCTTGTTAATTTTCCAAAACATAATTAAAAAAAAAAAATTTAACAGTTTAAAGTCATGTTGAGGACTTTTTGATGTTTGTTGCTGCAATCCTACAAAATAAAAAGATAATCAAGAAAATAAATAAAATAAAACAGTTTAAAGTCTTGTTAAGGACTCTTTATTTCTTTATTTATCTTATAGCCCCCTTTTGTTGTTTTTTTTTTTTGCTTTGTTGTCAGAAGGTAAGGTAGTCAGTTTGATGGGCTGATCTAGAGGCTGTTACAACCCTCTAGGAGCTTCGGGTAAGCTGTTTCCATCTCTAATTACCCTGCAAAGCACTTTGTTGTGCTTTCAACCACTTCGGGTGGTTAGTTCTTTTTTACCTAGAATTTCTGAAAACTGCCTCGGTGCAGTATATTAAGGTGGGGCTCAACCCTGTAAATCTCCTCAACAGCCCTTCGGGTGGGCTGTTGTAGTCTTGATGGGTGTTATTACACCCTAATTGAAGCTTTAAAACAGTTCGGGTGACTGTATGGTGCCTGAAAGTGATTGGTGTTGAGGGTTTATGATGCCAGAGGTGTATTTGCTCCTCCACACTTGAGATTTGTTCCGTGGCTGATTTTTTAACTATAAGGGACTTTGCCTTCCCCTGTAAGGCTCCACACCTCATCGGATGTCTGTATTTGGGCTGTGATGGGTGCTATCTCACCTTTACGGTGGTTAAATTGATGTCGGGTGGCTGATTTTAATACCTTAAAAAGATGATTCAGTCGTGTTAGGTACTTTGGGTGATGTTTCTGTCACCTTTGGAGCATTCCACAGGATCCAATGTGATCCTAACCAAATCGATGGGTAGCGGTGGCTGTAACATTCTTTTCCAGGCTAACTCCACCACAGGAATTAGCCATGTCACTTACTGTTTGGCTCTAACGTTTTGTTTAACACCTGCTGTCAATCACGACAAGCAGCTTGGTTTTGTATTTTGGGTAACTTGTCAACGTGCTATATTGTACTGTACTGGTGCAGTGTACAGTACATGCCCTTGCTTTTTCTTCTTTCCTCTTCTGACCTACTTGTATTGCTGGCAAATATTGTCTTGATGCTGTCGTGATATTCAACATGCATGGTGTTTGTAACAGAGGTAGGGTCTTGTGATGACTGCATGCAGGTGCAGTAGTGTCGTTCTTCTAGCATGTTACTGAGGCTGTACTGTACATTTATATCAAAAACTGAGAATTAGTCGATGAGGTGATGATGCAAGATCTCTTGTATGATCTCTTTTGTTGCTTTTGTTTTTTATTGTGCATGGATTTAGTGAAGTGAAGATGGGTGTCAGACACCCATCTCCCTGCTTATACGTGATTCAGGTCTGGTTACCAGGCACATGTGATCCTAACTAAATCGACTGGTATTGGTAGGTGGCGGATTTTCTCCCAAGATAAATCTGGTATCAGGACAATACCTGTCAATGATGGTGCTGGTGTTAGCACAAAAAAAAACCTGTATTGTAAGATCCTGGCTCTAAGTATTTAGTGGGTGAGTGCTCTTTAACTCCCTATTTAGCTGTTATAGTTCTTGTAAGTAAGCCACATGCTCCTCTGATGTCGCATTTGCTCAGCAATAATGTTGTCAAATTCTTGCCATGCTCTGAACTATAGCTTTTCTACCAGCTCTCTTTTTTTTCTTCTGGGGGCTTGCAGGTGGATTCATATATCTTGCTTGAGTATCGTATTGACAAACTTATCTTTTGTGGCTTGTTACTTTGGCGTGGTGGCAGAGCTTGTTGAACGGAAATTCTGGATCATTCCAGTTCATTCATTTGGAGCTGTCGTCGGAGTTAGTTAGAGTTGACAAGACTTGTTGGTTTTTAATTTGGTGTTATACTCTGTTGAGGCCTATCAATCTCCACTTGAAGCTACCTCCAGGGTGTAACCAGTGGGAAACTATAAATACCCCCCCTCTCTAGTTCGGATTGTCCACCTTTTTTTTATATATAGAAAAAAATAAATGGAAATCGTAAATTAGACAATAAGTTAGATAATTAATTGAACAAAATTGATGAGGTCAAGCAATACAGCCCAAATTGCTTGTTAAAGAAATATCCCAAGTCGTCTCTTGAAATAAACTTCATTGTCTCTGTTTCCTTGCTTTTAAATTGCCTCGTTGCATATGTTGAGTTCTTTTGGGTTTTTGTATTTAAAGTTACATACCCGTTGATGATACTAAGGCTAAAGCTATATCCTATATGCGTCGTTCATGATATTTCGCAAGGTATTTGTTATCTTTGAACATAGCAAGAGAATAATACTTTCATTTTCTTTTTTTTTTTTAATTATTTTGAAATCTACCTCCACTTAGAACAAAATGTAATCAATTCTAGAGTCAGTTTCAATACCTTTATTTACTTCTTTTCTGTTTTTAAAGCAAAAAGAAAAAATTGAAATTGATAATTTGATTGAATCAAAAGCTGTAAAAAAAATAATGTTAGTTTAGATGAGTTTTTTTTTTGGTGATTCCTTATCGTCCTTTTCCAGTCGTGCCCATATATATAATAGGAACGCTTTTGAATAAAGCTGGTCTCTGCTCCCTGATGACTGTATAAGAATGAAAAAAAAACAAAATTTGCTTTGTTTATCTTACAAAAGAAATCAAACTTGGAATAGAAAGCCTATAAACAAAATTTTCTGTAAATTGTGCTGCAAAGAAACAGCAGCAACATTTCAAAGTGAAAAAGCTTTTGACATGAAATGTATAGCTGGCTATAATAAATGTAGTAATAAGGAGTCTTTTTTTTTTTAATTATTTCTTTATTTTTTTTTTAACAGGGATGTTTTTTTTTTTTTTTGGTTTTTTTTGGTTTTTTTTTTTTTTGTGAAATTAATGATGTTTTTTTTTTTTTTTTTTTTTTATTTAATTATGAAAAGAAAAAAAAAATAGCTATAAGAGAAAATATTCAATATCAGGTAAGATTATATTCTATTTCTTCCTTCTAAGCTTATATGAATTGAAGCTTATTTTTATTAATGTTTTTTTTTTTAGGTTAATTAGTAAAGAACAATTGAATAATAATAAAAGAAATGAAATAAGGATAAAATAAAAAATAGAAGAAATAACTAATAATAATATTAATGGAAATAGGATGGATTAAAAAAACAAAGAATTAGGGACTTAGCAGGTGAAATTTCTTCAAATTAATTCCTTTTACCAAGTATTTTCTTCATCAATTCTTGCTTGATAATTAGTATTGATCCAACATTCTTCTTCATTACAGCTAATTCTTGTAGCCATTGGCCTGGTATTTTATTCAGGTAAGGTCCATGATTCCATGTTTTAGGGTTTTTTATATGATTGTTGGTAGATTGTTGTAGTGTTAAAGGTAAGTTAAATAGTATCAAATTTATTTGGATGATTTGTTTTTTTTTTTTTTGAATTACTTAAACTTGATTAACTGGTAATATTCTTTGTTAAGGCAGGAAGTTGTTTGTGATTTTGGTTGATAAGAAATGATTTTCCTCTTTGATAAGGCAGGAGGTCACTGCCTTATGATCTTTTTGTTAGTTATTGTGTTTTTTTTTATTGGTGAGTGGGATTATTGATTTGATTTGATGAGAATTGATATTCCTCTTTGATAAGGAAGGAGGTCACTGCCTAGTGATTTATGATTTGGGTGAGTGAAATTGGTAATTTTAGTTGATAAAAAAATTATTTTCCTCTTTGATAAGGCAGGAGGTCACTGCCTAGTGATCTTATGATTAATTGTGGTTTCTTGTTCTAGGTGAGTGAAGTTATTGATTTGATTTGGTAAGAGTTGATGTTCCTCTTTGATAAGGCAGGAGGTCACTGCCTAGTGATTAATTAAATTTGAATCTGACTTTTTTCTTTGATTTTTGATTTATAGAGCTGTTATGTGTCTTCAAGATGGGACTTGATGGATTGAAATTTAATTGTTCCATTAATTCTTGAGTAATTTGACCATTGGTTTTGTCAGAAACCTCCAAAAATTTCAGCAATTCCTTAATTTCTTCAATTTCTTGGTTTCTTGATATTGATGAAGTATTCTTGAAGTGCCAAAGGTTTTCTTTATTGTAATCTTCATCTTCTGGTGACCAATGAAGTTCTTCATTGATAATTTGGTCTTCTTTTATTAATTCTTCACCATAGGATCCAAAAATTGGTGAATTGGCCATGGTGGAGGTGATTGATATATTTTTTTTGTAAGGTTTTTTTTTTTATATATATTTTTTTTATTTTTATTTTTAATTTTTAATTTTTTTAAGGAATACTTTGTTGATGAATTTCTTCTTTGTTAAGGCAGGAAGTCACTGCCCTGTGAGAGAAAAAATGAAATAAAAGAGAAACTAATAATGATACATTTGATGAATGATACTGATACATTTTTGAAAAAATATCTTGATTTTGTTGATTTTATTTAAAGTTGAGCTCCCCCAAGTGGGAAAGGTGAGTGTCTGTTGAGCAATCTGACCAAAATAAGGTCTTTGAGGGCTTCCACAAAGTTATTTCTTTCCTCAATCTCTGGTTCTGATGGAAATTCTGACCACCATAAGTCTTCATCAATGAATATATATCCATCTCCAATCCATTTTATTCTTCCAGTTTGATATGTTGATCCATTTAATCCAAGGTACCACTGGGCCCAAATTTTATTGAAGTAGAGACCTCTTCTTGGTAAAGTTCCCATTGAAAATGTTTTATCCCAGAATTGATTTGAGAGGTTTCCTTTAATTCCTTCTTCAGTTAATATCTCTAAGAATTGGATTTTGTTCAAGTTTGCTCCTGGAAGTTGACATAAATATTTATCTTCACATAAAATCTCTTGAGCTTCATCCCCATAAAGGTCTTCAAAGGTAATATATGGCAGATAAAGGTAGTTGTATTCATTTTCTAAGATGGATTCTGTTTCATCATCTTCATTGGGAGGTTTCTGGATAAATTCAGGGTTTTCCAGTTGCCATTCATAAGGTTCTTCTTGGTTGTTCAATGGTCTGTCCAAGAAGTTGATATGGTATGTGTCTTTTAAATTTTTGTCTCTTTCTTCCATAATTATGAGGTCTTTTTCAATGTCCTTTATAATTTCTTCATCTGAGAGCTCATGATGTTCACTCAATCTGACTTTCTTCTTTTTGGGTTTAGGTTTGAAAGGGTTTCCATGTATTTTCTCATTTCCATCCACCAAAATCTGGAAAGTTTCTTCATTATTGTTAATTGGCTTGTAAACTATGTTGGGTAATTCATCTTCAGAGTTTGGGTCTTCAAGTTGTCTTTTGAGGTTGTTTGGCCATTGGGTATTTTGTAAATCTTGACCAAATTCATCACCCTTTGGAGATATGGATAACTCTTGGGTCTTCTGGGTTAAATTGATTATGGTATTGTCTCCTTTTGCATTTTGAAACTTCTTTCCTGGGTTATTTCTGACCAATGTTGCCATATTGCATAAATCCATTCCTCTAGGTGGTCCAGTTTGCCATCCAAGTGCTTGAGGTTTGCATATTGGCATGCATAACCTTCTTCCATCAGGTTCTTGATAACTGAGTATCTCTCCTTGTTTATGGGAGAATTCTAGTCTGATATTGTTGTCTGCCAAGAAAGGTCTTCCAAGTACTGTATGGACAGATCCTTTGGCAATAAAAAAGTGAATCAGAGTTTCTTCACCTGAAGCCAAAATGATTGGAGTAAATTCTGAAAGTGCCACCAATGAAGTAGTATGGCCTCCAATTCCCCTCAGGTTCATGTTAAGGTTTCTTGTTGTGAGTGAAGCTTTGATTGCTATTTCTTCTGGTATAATGTTGAGTTCTGCTCCAGTGTCTACTAATGCTCTCATAGGATATTCTTCCTTTCCAATGAAGATTTCCATAAATCCCAAAGGACAAGCATAATGAATCTTGGGCTTTGGTATTTCTTTGAATCCAAATGTTAATAGTCTTTCTTGAAGATCCATTGAGTTGAGTGATTTAATTTTTTCCTTGTCTTTTTCTGATAATTCTTGTAATTTATGGACAAAATTGGGTGACATCCTCAAAATTTCTTCAATGGTGAGGTTTATCTTTTGTTGCATAATTTTCTTGATAATTTTATCAATTTCCAATTTAGTTTCAACTTGTTTCTTTTGAGGCTTGCTGATCTTCTTTTCTTGTTTTGGAATTTCTTCATCTTCATTTTTATTGGCAATATTTTCAATTTCCTCCTCAGGTTGGTCTGGTTTTGGAATATTTGAATTTTGGAATTTGGTGGGAATTATTACTCTTTCTTCCTCTTTTTCTTCTTCAATGTAAGTTCCTGGAAGAGCTGTTTTCTTCTTTGGCTCTTGATTTTGGGATTGTCTTTCCATTCTTTGCTTGGTCTGCCTTAATCCAATGTGTGATTCAAATGGGTCATTGGCTGAGGAAATGGTAGGTGGTTTCCAATTTGACCAATCTTCAACATGAGCAATTGAGGTTGATTTATCCTCTGATTTCTTTTCAGTGGGCTTAACTTCTTCTTCTGGTTTTGGTTTGACAGTAGGTTTTTCCATAAATTTCTTGTTGAGCTCTGATTGTTCTTTTGCAAAAGCCCTGACTATGTTTTTGGCACTTTCATTTCCTTCCATAGGTACTCTCTGATAATTGGGAAAGAGGTAAGATGCTCCTTGGGTTCTGACAATTCTTCTGTCCAGATCTTCAGCAAGGTGAGTGCATCTAGTTGCTGTATGACCTTCTTCCTTGCAGTAAGCACACTTCAATGGTGGTCTTGGAGCCATTTGAGCTGGTATGTAAGGTTGATAACTGGATGAAAATGGTGGTAAAGGATTCCTTGGCCTATATGGCTGGTTATTTTGAGGTAATCTTTGCTCTTGATTATTGTTCCAGTTCCTTCTTGGTGGATTCACTGCTTCTGAAAGGCTTTTGAGTTGATTTAAAACTTCTTTAACTGATTCTTTTCCCTCATTTCTTGGTTGAGGTTCTGGTTGTGGAGGATTTTTGATCTTTTGGGTAAGTTCTTTTACTTGTTTTAAAACTTCATCCCAGATTTCATCCTCAAATCTTGTTTTCTTTTCTGGAGGTTTTGGTTTAGAAAATTCCTTTTGTTGAATAAGTACCTTGGCCTCCAAGTCTTGTTCAATGTATAATTTCAAAATATCCAATCTTGGAATGATGTAACCTCCATCCAAGGCTTGAACCATAGCTCTGTCTTTAATCATTTCTTTGTAAATTGATTCTTGAACACTAGTGGAAAGGCTGGCCAATATTTCCTGGTTATGATTGATATCACCTTGGATATATTGGTATCTTTTGAGGTAAGTGATGATTGCTTCATATTCCCCAATAAACTTTCTGTATTGAGTCATGTTCCTTATTCCACCTTCTTGTTGAGTTTTTGTGAATAATTCAGTGATTGAGGATAATCTGTATCTTCTTTCAGGTGAGACTGTTCCCCATCTTCTTTTCATATCCACTTTTAATTGATCCCAATCAGCTGTTTCATATCCTGGCATTCCTTCAATATGATAACTGATTTCTTCATCTTTTGTCCAAAATGCTATTTGTCTTGCAATGTCTCTTCCACTTGCTCCTTCAATTTCTGCAATATTTTCAACCTTTTTGATGAATCTTTCAACATCCTTTCCATCAAACCACAAGTTATAGTCCTTGGCTCTGATTTTCACTATTGGAGTAGTGTTTCTTGGAATTTCTTGATGTAATGGAGTTGGCATTTGGGAAGAAATGTTGACTCTTCTTGGTAAGGTACTTTGCCTTTGTTCTGTATAAGGTGTTGATGTGGCCATGGGTATAGGATAAGGTGAAGGTGATCCATGCTGCCTGAATGATCTTGGAAGGGTGGTTTGTTCTTCAAGTGGACTATTTTGTGGAGTATAACTTGATGATTTATTTTTTCCTTCCTTTTTGATTAGTGCTAATAACTCTGCTTGCATTTCTAGCATCTTCTGCTGAAGTCTCTCTGTTGAAGACATTTCTTCCTGTCCTTCAACAGTTTCTTCATTAAAGTTTTCTTCCTGGATTTCTTCAATACTACCAGGTAATTTTGATGATGATGGTTTATCCATTTTTGATTGATTTATTTCTTCCTTTGATTCTGGTATTGAGTTATTGATTTTATTTCTTTCAAGGAGATCAAGGAAAAATTTTTCCACAACCTTCAAGTCCCTTTTATTGGTTCTTGGTGTTGCAATAGGAAAATTAGAATATTTTTCTGATTCCTCTCCTAATTCTGATTCTTGTTTGGGTGGATAATAGTAATAGTCAGAGTGAGTTGATGATTCAGATTCTTGAGATGATGGTTTTTGCTGATTTTGATTATTTGAATCCAGTTTTTGTTATAGTAGTAATATTTTTTAATGTAGTTTTTTTTTTTGATTTATTGGAATTTTATTTATATGTTATTGAAGTTTGAGGTTGACTGGCCACTGTTGAGACACCAGATGTGGGAACTCCTCTTGTGTGGGATTAAAATGAGGCAGTACCTGGAGGGGGAAATCACAGGTAACTAGTTTTGAATTGCTAATAACTCCTGTAACCAAGGGTGGCAAGGGTGTATTGCCTGCCCCTCCTAAAATACTGAACAAAATCTTCCTTGGAGCTCACAAACCAAAATAAAATTAGTAAGTGGCTTTACAACTGCAGAAGACAAAATTCAGCAGTCTCAGATCAGACCTATTCAATAAATAATATGAAAAATAATGTCAGTAATTTGGTTAAATTTGATATTTTAATGGAATACTTGTCTGTTTAATTTTAATATTTTTTAGTGAAATTGGGGTGAGTGGTTTCTTCTTGGTGATATAAATTTGGTAAGATGGGTTTTTTAAGGTGTTCTGGAAAGTTGGATGAGTATTGATAAAGGTAATTTTGTTAAGGTAAAGTTATAATAGAGTAAAATAATCTTTTAAAGGTTTGTTATTTCTTTTAAGAGTGTTTAATAATAAAATATAATTGTATTTGTTATATTTAAAAGGTAAGATTCTTTGATATTGGATTTTTAAAGGGGTAAGTTATTTTTAAGTCTTGATAAATGGTGTTAATTTTACTGGATAAAGTATTTTAATAGAGTAGTAACCCTAATTTTGGGTACTGGGTATTTTTTATTTTTTATTTTTAATAATAATAAGATTCCACTGAGCTTAGCTACTGGGTAATCTTCAACACTATACTTCCACTGAGCTTAGCTACTGGGCAAGTAATTTTACTATAATATACTGGACTACCTCCCAGGTGAGGGATGACTTACTCCTGTGCTTGTAATGTGCAGAGGATATATTGTGCATGGGGGGGATTTTGAAATTTTGGGGAGAGAGCCCCTCTATTTATACCTTTTGGGAGCCCAGGGGGCCCTCCATGGGAGCTGTCTTTTTCCACCTTAATTCCTCTTGATTTCATCATGTGACTCTGTTTTTGGTGAGGACCTTTCTTGCATGGGTCAGGTGATTTAAGGTTTGGTGATAATTTTCTCTCTGCACAGCCTCCATTTATCACATGATTGTCTTTTGGTGGACTAATTATGATGTGATATTCTTGGATTTTCCTTGCATGCATGAGGTGATTTCATTTTGGCTGAGGATTTTTCTTGTGCACAGCCTCTTTTCTGTCACATGATATTCTGTTGGTAGATACAGTATCACATGATGACCTTGTGATTCCTTTGCATATGTCCTATTTTAGGTTTGGTAGAAGTGGCTGTGTAATTTATGCAGGTGTCATGGTTGTTTTTCTTCTTTTTGAACTTTAAAATGAAGTCAGGTGATAACTTCTTGCATTGGTGAATTTACTGTTTTTTATGAAATGATGTGATTTTTGATTTTGACACATGCTGTGCATAGTCATGTGGTTGAGATTGTGTACTGCATGCAGCCTGTTGTAACTAGCTTTGGTTTGAATGAGGTGATGAGTAGTGTAAATAATTATGTTTTAAGATTTTAAGTGGGTTTACTGTGGATATAAGATAAGGTACTCCTGTGGCTGTGTTGTAATTGACTTGCAGGAATTCCATGGGTTTGGCTTTGCATCATATGACTTTGAATGCAAGTTGGCTGTGTAACTAATGCATGTGTCATTTTCTTCCTGCATGAGTCCTGTGGCTGTAAGGGGGTGTAAAGCTGGGTGGGGTGTGTAATTTAAAGGGTGGTACCTTATTTCTTGTAACTAGTTTACTATATGTAACTTGGTTTTTACATATGAATAATGAAATTGAATAATTTATTTAAACACATAGCCTGCCCTTTGGTGCCTGTGCCATGGTTTTATGAGTTAAATCCAGCTTCTTGCTGTAAAATTGACCTTTTGGTGTAAAATTTGAGTGTAAGTCTGCCTGTAGGCTGGATTTACTGCTGTTGTGGGTTACTATGAGCTTGAGCCTGGTGAAAAAAAATGGTATGGAATACCACAGTGTGAGCAAGAAACAATTTATTTTTTTGAGTGTCCAAATGCCTCCTCTACCACCAATCTAATAGCTAAAAATTAGTAATTAAGATTATCAATTATTTAAATACAAGGTAATTACCTTGTTGAAAAATGACAAGAATTAAAATTATCATTTTAACAATTTTCAAGATTTCCTAATGGAGTAAGGAGAGGGACTTTGGTTAAATTTCCGGAATCCCCTGAGAGCACATTCCTGTGGGAGCCTCTGAGGTCCTTGAGTTAAATCCCTGCCTATTTTGGATTTACAAACACTTCAACTATGATCTACATATTCTGGAAGTCCTCCATGTACTGAAGAAAGCTATTCGTTAGTCAATAGTGAATTGTATCAATAATCTTTACTTACATTGCAAAAGTTCCCATCTGTATCAACAAAGAATTAAAAAGTGATGGAGTACCATCTTTTCTTATTGAGGTAGGAGTCTTATTTATAAATTTTTGATGGCATGATAGGAATTTGTGTTCCATCTATTCTTACAAAAAAGATTGGAAGACAATTTCTTCTTTGGGAGCTTTGCAATAATTTATACCCCTTCTCATTCTCATGAAATTGTGAAAGAATATTAAGCAAACAGCTATCAGTTCATTAAATAATTATATTCCTAGTATCTTACTTACATTATGTTTCAATTGTGGAAAGATACAATGATGGCTTCAATTACCTCCTGGGCTATGTTGTAAGCCATTGTTTTTAGTATATTAAAAATATATCCAAATGTTTCATCATGTCAGGCTGAGTCTATGATGAAGTTTGTTAATGACTACTTACAAGCTTTTACTATGACTGTGACACAGTGAAAATAGTATAAGAAGGTTTATTTATGATAATAAGGGTTTATAGAAGAATATTCAGGGCTTTACTATTGAGGGATAGTGGTGGTGAGCACTTCTGAAAGCCCTGGGTGCAGCTTTACCTGTTGGGTTACAATAATAAAGACTAAAATAATTAAAGTTATAATTATACCTGGTTATTCTCCAAGAGTATAACTGTTTTTGACAGGTGTACTATGTAGGAACTCAAAATCAGGATGACAAAACCTTTTCTGGTGGAGAAAAGGTCCCTTTTTATCCCAAAATTGGGTGAAAAGGCTTCTAGACCTTTCCATGTAGAAGAAGTGAAGATTTTTCACTTCCAAGGACTGGATTGTGGTTTTCACAAGGCCTGTATAGCCTGTATTGGGCTCAGATGTGATTTTTGAACCACATCTGGGCAGCTTTCACCAATACAGGGTGAAAACTTTCATCTGGGGACCACATAGACATCTTCTGATGTGTATGATGCATAGACTGATGTACAGAATCTGTACAGGACCCCAGTATTGAAAAAACTATGAGGTATTGAAGTATGAACAGGCTTCTTTGTCTTTTTGAAACCTCATAATCATAATTATGGGAGAATATCCCACAGTAGGGGGTGCTGAAGTCACCAAATCCCGCCTTAAAATAATACGGGATTTGGAACCCAAATCTCAATACTAAATCCCATGTTTTTTATGTGCAAATCACATGGAATTTTAACTGAGTCCCCTAGTATTTTAACCAAATTCCATGCATCTGGGATTTAAGCTTGAAGCCTAACCCAAATGAGGACTCACAATTCATACCTGTACAAAATATTCTTCTACACTCTGTTTTGGACAATCTGACCAAACAGCTTACAGTCCATCTATACTTCTTCATCCACATAATAATGCCTCATTCCAAAGCAAGAAACATCAAGTCAGATATGAAGATCACCTCTGGCCTGCCACATCCATAAGGTCACTTAATACGTACAGATTATTTAACCATAATTAATTGGCTTTCAGTCAAATCCAATTTTGAGTCATGTTTTGGTACTAGTGGCTCAACATCTATTGGAAGACTTCCTTTGTCAAAGAAGCATGGATTTCAGCTTATGGCCATTTAGGTCAACAAAAAATCACAACATTTCCTCAAGCTTAGTTCAAGAAGCATCTGATATTGATGGAAAACATATAAAAATAGTTATATGGCAGAAAAGAAATTTGAAAATTCAACTGGGGCTGGAATATTATTGATCTGAATTCATGAAAGCTAACTGCATTGTATTACCAAATTGAAAATTCAATGTTTATGCATAATTGGGGCACCAACTTGCAATTTCAATTTTGTACAAAATTTGATTGCAATTTAGGACAAAATTCAAAATTTGGGAAAGTTTTGCATCAACATTTGATGTGAGGTCTTTTCAAAACGAAATTGATGGCTCCCTCCGTATTTCCTTTTTTTTGGATTTTTCACCAAATAAAAGTTGATGAAGCCTTTTTTCATTTTTTTTGGAATGATATTTAATGTCATTTTATTGTTTTATTTTTTTTAATTTTTTCATCTTTTTCTATATGTTTCTTTTTTTTATTTTTCATTTTGAAATTTTCCTTTTATTTTTGAATTTTGAATTATTTTTATTTTAGTTTGGATTTTGTTTTTTTTAAATTTCAACTTTTTTTTAATTTCAATTTTGAATACTTAATTTCTCATTTTTTATTTTTTATTTTCACCCCTCATTCTTTCAACAAAATTCACCCTTTTTTTCAATTCAGGTAAGTGATTTTTTCTTGTTTTTACTTCACAACTCCAATTTTTTTCCCCTGATTCTGATTTTTCTTTTTTTATAGGTAATTGTTTTGAATTTTATTATATTAATTTTATATACCTCCAAAAATCCCACATTCATCACCATCCACCTCCAAAAACCCACCATCCATCACCATGCACCTCCTAAAAGCCCCCACCCATCACCATCCACCTCCAAAAACCCCCTAACCATCTCATTTCTACACCCCACTCACCCTGGAACCTCCCAAAAAGGCTCCCAGGAGGTTCCAGGGCCTAGCTGGCTCAAATCACTCCAAATCAATTCCAAACTGATTCCAAGCCTTTTTTTAATTTTGATGCTAATGGCCTCCAGAGGGCATCAACATGATTTTTTTTGAATGATAGAATACTGATATTTATTTTTTTGATTTTTTTTTGAAAATCATAATCTTATTCATGATTTTTTTTTCTAATGAATGACAATTCAATGCTGACCTTTTTTTCTTTTTTTATCATCATCATCATGAATCCTGAATGATGAATTTTTATTTTTATTTTTGTTGAATCATAATAATTTTCACTTTATTTTTTTTTGATCATTATGATTGCTGACCTTGTTATCTTTTTTTATAATCATAACAATTAATCACTCATGATTATATTTTTTTCCTTGTTTTTAAAAATCATAATCATGTTGAACTTATGATTTATTTATTTTTTGATGATGATCATTACTGACCCATGATTGATTTTTTATTTTAATTTTTGTTTGAACTTTTTATTCATTTGTTAATATAGGGGAGGATAATTTATAAGGGTCTCTTTTGCAATGTCATACAATTTCACCCCCTTCCATCATCCTTGAAATTCAAAAAAATGCTCCTCTTCTCTCTCACTCTTCAAATCATTTTGATGATGTCACAATTAGGACTAAACCAGACTCAGAACATCATCAGAATGATTCAAAAGATGATGAAGCTATTATTCCTCCTCTTGATGTAATTCTTAGGACTAAACCAAATATAGAACATCCTGAGGATTATAATACCAAATCAAATCATAAAAGAGAGCTCACCCAAAGCCAAAGACAACACATCCATGATTAAAAAAAAATTATTTCTCACCTTGGCAATTCAAACAAAGAATACAAAAACTTTTCAACAATTTCAATTGACAAGAAATTAGCCAATGCCTCATGGTTAAAACTTCCATCTCTCAACACTCTCCCCCATCCTTATACACTCATTGATAAAACAATAAAGCCCTTTTTGCCTGTCATCATATATGAAATAACACCTTTTGATAATTCTTCTGGACACTCTCAAATTCTCCAAAACCTCATCATGAAATTAATGTCCTTATCTCAAAATCAACAAGAAATTAAAAAAAAACAAGCAACTCCAAGGTGACATTATGAAAGGTATTGGGTTTCTTTCTGGTTCAGATTCTGGCAAATCTGCAGGTGTGTGATATTTTTTGCTTATTACTTTAATAATTACTAACTAATTACAAAATTATGAGGTGTTTACTCCAGAAGACCAAGCTTAAATCCTCATCAAATTGAAACAGATAATAATCAATGGACCAAGCTTCATTAATATGAAGAGTTTTTTTACTCAAGAATCTCCCATTTTTCAAAATTAGCAGCTAATGAAAATCAGACATTAATGGAAGCAGACAAATTACCAAATTTCAGTCAACTTGAATGGACTTCTGCCAATCCCAAGGAAGAATTAAAATCATTTACCAATGCCATTGTCACTCAAGATGGATTTCTCAATAAGTGGCACAAAGATTTAAATGATCTCAATGCCTGGACTTATGGTATATTTTCTTTTTATCAAAAAAAGATTTCCATCCCCTTCCAACTGTGTTCACCCCCTCTGGACATGGCTTGCACTTCCCCAAATTGAAAATGGAGGTCGATTTTTCAAAAAAACCTGGAATAATGGAAATTCTTTTGAAGACATCAAAAATGGTTCATCATACAACCAAACCCCCTCCAGAAATTATTAATCATGACAAAATAACTCATTTTGGATGTTCTTTTCAAATCAACCATAAATTATTCAATGTAGGTGAGAAATTATTGAAAATGACACCCACCAAAATTCATTCAAAAGGCAATGGGAACTTTGAAAGAAATATGCAGGATAAAAAAAGAACTAAAAAATATTAATTTAAAATAGTTTTATTTTACCAATAACATCTCCACTCCATTGTATGCAATTAAATTAAGTACATAAATCAATGGTCCTGATGAAATTTACAATTGACTATTTTTCCATGCCAAAGTAATTGGCTAAATTTCTCACGCATATTTACCACATCTTCCCCAATGTTGTTGTTGGCCAGATTCTCTGCATGTAGTGTATCATCATCTTCATATAAATCAAACCATTCATCACCAATTTTTGCTAACATATTATGTAAAATTGTGCAAGAAACAACGCAACTAACAAAATATTCAATTTCATGATTATCCCTCATTTTATTTCTCATTTCCCTTAGAGAAAACCACAGCCCCTTCAAAATTCCAATTGCATGCTTGAGTCTGACCCTTGATCTTGCTAGACAGTAATTGAAAGAACTGTTGTCTTTATTCTGTGCTACAACTGCCTTATATTCTGGAACCACCCAAGGAGAGCTTGCATATTCTGAATCAGCAAGTAAGTACTGATCCTTTTCATAAATCTCTTGAGGTATTTGTGCTATTTTCATATTTTGATAGATATTAAAATCATGAAGTTACTCAGTAAAACCAACATGCAGAGCAGTGAATTGTTTTTTGATATCGCAAACCAGTTGTATTGACATAGAATACCTTAATTGTAAAATATCAGTCAAAATGAAATAAACAATAAAGATTCAACAGCTTACCTCTTTTTGTGATCAAAAAAGGCTTCATCATCATTGGGGGGACATTTTGATAATGGTATGAGACTCTCATCAATGAATCCAATGCACCCGGGAAGCCTTCAGCCTGCATAACTTGAGAAACCTTGCTGTGTTGTTCTATTGTTGGCCACACAATCATTCTTTGCTTCAAATTAATGAATATCTGGATGACTCTTTGAGTGTAAAACACAATAGCCCCATGGCTAATTCCAAATAACAGTCCAATCTTTACCAAAGTGGCCCCATTGCCATTTGATCCTAGCCTTGATAATTCCACAGCCAATTGGATGGCAGGATTGTGTTGTTTGTTTTGTGATGAGTTTGAAAGGTTTTATCAGCTTGAATTTGTGCAAAAATTTTTTCAAATGATTCAGGTGTGGTCCTACATAGCTGTCAAAACGTTTCAGATGATAATGTTTGTAAATCATTCATTGTATACATGTAATGTGATGGATATCTTCTATGAGGATTGATGTATCTTTGTGAGGTTATCATATCTAATAAGATTATATCTTCCTGTATATCAGAATCACTATCAGAGTTGAGTGCATTGATTTGCTGCAGTGAGTTTAATGTCTGAAATAAAGGTAGCCTTTGCAATGCCTTGGGCATGGTAAATGAAGAAAAGGCCTGTATTAAATGCAATTTAGAATAAAATACTTTAATAAATGATGAGTGTATTAAGATTTTATGCAAAAGAAGTAAAGTTATATGAAATTTAACATGCCCTTACTGAGTTGTGTGTTTTAAACATGTGTCTTTATGGGAAGCTAAAGGTGGGATTTTATTATTTAAACATGGGATTTGGTACCAAAAATACTGGGTTTTTGTACCTTAAGATACCACACCTCTTGAGGTGTGGGATGTCCAAAATCCCAAACAATTAATGCAGGACTTTGGCAAAAAATAGGGATTTTGAGTGTGGGATTTGGTAACTTTGACACCCCCTAGTAAGGCAGTATTGGTCTAACTGTGGGATTTTGAGCTTAAAACTGCCATACATTTGTCAATTTTTGAGAGATAAAGCTCAAAGTTGGTGCATTGTGTATCCCTGAATATGTTCTAGGAAATTCTACCTCATTTAGTATTGTTATAATCAAATATGACAAAGTTATGCCATGTACAAGATTTTTTGTACATATGTATGATTTGCTTAAAGTCTGTATGGAGCTTGTTTGCCCCATAACCTTTGTTCTAGATGAGATATGGGGAAATGGAGGGAACCATCAGATAGCCCTGATTGTGCTATTTCTAAAAATACCCCACTTTAGGTATCTCACACTAAAACTGTAGAAGTTAGATGAGAGGTGAATATTTTGTTCACCCTTATTTGACCTTACTTTGGTCATAACTTCTGTAGTTCTGGTGTTAGCTCAATTTGGCTAGTACCATTGAATAGCCCTTACTTAGAGATTCATTTTGAATACCCATTTGATGGGGTTAAGCCTCTTCCTCTGGATTTCAGATGAGAGGTGAAAAATAAGTTTTATGCTCAGCAACAACTTTGGGCAGGAATCACTTTGTTATTCCTTGTCCTTTGATGGTGGGACTTGTATATTTCAAAAGAGGTGAGTTTCCTCTTTGTTTTGATACTTTTTGAGCTAGTTTGGCTCAGCTCCATTTTTTTGGTGGTATATTGGCTCTACCATTGGTTTATGGTATTTGGCTGTCATGCTTGTGCTCTGGCTTTGAGTCACAGGCTGCCACATCAGATGTTCCATGACCCATTCAATATAAAATCACCCCTATTTTCTCTTCAAGGTGATTTCCTCTGATATCCTCATGGTGACCATTAGCTATATGAAATTTCAAGCACTTCAAAATGGCATGAAAATGCTTGTTCCTGATTTGCAAGGTGTGGATATGAAACTTTGATAAAATATCAAGTACTTTTCCTGTCCTCAAAATTTGTATAAGGTAAAATTATTTAAAAATAGTAAGATATAGTATTTTTAAAGGTAAAACACACCAATTTTATTGTTTTTAGCTTTGTAAGTATAAAACAATAATATAAGAAAAATTTATTGTTTTACCAATAATAAAGATTTATCCAAAAATACTCTACAAGAGATATTTGAGGCTACAAAAGAAATTTCTACAAGAGCAATTTTAAATGGAATTGCTTGAGCAAAGAACTTCAAGCAATTAATTAGAGAAAAAAGTCTTCAAAAAGGTATTTAAAGATAAAAACATTCCCAAAAGTGACCAGAGTTAATTTGGAAACAAAGTGACAAAGTCAACAGTGATGAAAGATGTTTTAATTGATTTTTGGGGTGGTTCAGGGGTAAAAACGATTATAATAATTTTTCATGTGGTTACAAGGTTTGAAATACTATGAAAAGGGTGTTTGGAATCTTTTATTGATTGGTTTAACAGTGTTTAAACTAATTATAAAAGGAAAAGATTCTAACATGAAGAGAAAAGTGGAGCAAAGAAGAAATTCTTTTATAGCCATCAATTTTCTTACTCCAAAAGTAAAATTTACTCTTGTCAGTTGTGGAAAACACTCTGACAACAGAAAAGCCAATTATGGCATCATTGAAACCTGGTTTAGACCAAAAAAAGGCAGCTTTAGCCATTTTAGACCTTTAAATCAGCCGTTAGTATAGTAATATCTGGCCTAGAGCCTTCAAAACACATTAGAATTAGTGTAAGAGACGTAGAAACCAGTTAAAACTGTTTTTGCTGACATTGTTTGATCTTAAGGGTAGTTTTACCCACTTGGAAACAGTTAAAACTACCCTGGTTGGTATCAACACCTCATCATCAATTGAGTCACAGACCCTGTGACTCAATTCCAGGCCAAAAGTGATGAACTTTTGCATGTATTTTGACATCTCACTCCTATCAGCAAGGATTTTGGGGGTCTGGCTCCCCCTTAGAGCTAGAGTTGCTTTCCCCCCAAATTTAATCTTTCCAATTTATTTTTTCCTTTAAATCCTCACCATGTATTATACTTACAATTTAAATATGTAATTCAATTGAGTTTTACAGTACACTACTGTAATAATTGACACCTCATATGTAAATCAAGGTTCACTTATGTAATACAAGCGCACATTTTGACAATTCAATTGAATTCAATTGAAAATACTTCAATTCCTCATAACTTCTAAAATATACACAACACCTCAATTTTAACAAAAGACTTGATGATTAACACTAAATTTGATGTGAATTAAATTAAGGTTTTGAGGATTTACAACCTTTATACAGAAAATACAAAAAACTTCATTCAAGCTTATTTAGAGTTGAGTTACAAAAATTTCACTCAGAGGTGACCCCACCTAATTTTTTATAAGGAATCCAATGGTGAAATAAATTTTATGTGTTTATTTGTTACATAAAAATTTATTATAAAATTTATTTAACTTTTCTCTAAAATTATTTTATTTTGGTTAATTTTGTAAAAAATCCATTTTTACTTAATTTTTTCAAGTAAAAATGCATTTTTGCAATTTTCAAATTTGATTTATTTTTATTTTTAAATTATAATTAAATTTTTGATCATGTATATAGAGCTATATTTATATTTTAATTTTTATTTTAATAATGTAAATAAATAAATTTCATTTATGTTTGTATACCAGTTTTTTGTTTGTGGTCTTTTGGGTATATGAAAATACCTCTAAGGCTTACATGATTCCATGGATCAAACCTCTGACCATGTCAAATATGATGTCTCTCTTTTTCCTGATTTGCTTAAAGTGAGGTGATATGAAGACTAATTTATATTATTAATGGAATGGTTGCATAAAGAATATTTTCTTAAGAAATTTTTGAGCTCAATTTGTTGATAGTTCAAAAAGTATGTGTCAAAAAAATAAAAATAAAAAATCAAGAAATTAAGGATTTTTGTTTCTTAAAAGAAAGAACACAGATTTACTGGAATTGGTTTGAACTTAAAAACTAAATTAAAATGTGTTAAATTTAATACAAAAATCAATCCAATATCAAATTTAAAAGAAAACAAAACCCAATGATAAAAAGGACTTTAAGTTTCTCAACAGGCTACACATTAGCCTACTCTTATCACTAGAATTTTAGCAAAATGAAATATCAATTTTACACTATTCAAAGCTTGACAAGAAGAAAGATATTCCTCTTTCACCCAAGGACAAAAGTGTAGTAGTTTTAATGATGTTAAACGCTTTATTGCAACAGCATACAAAAGTCAGTAGCAGTAACTTTTAAAACAAAAGAAACGTATTGTGTAAGTATGATCTGTCATAATTACATGGATTAAATGATAGGTTGTATACCTTTAAACAGTACATTAATTATAATATTAGACTAGACAAAAAGTCTTTGACTGGACACTAGTTTGTCGAGTATACTACTAGCCAATTAGTTATCATACCTACTTGTTAATATTTATCTTACAACTTGAACATGAATGAAAAGTAGTTACCTCCACTAGTAATAGCTCTATCTGATCCAGTTCTTGATTTCTCTAGCTAGTTCAATTTTATTAGGAATGGGTGTAATGAATAGCAGGGTAATAATTGATAATAGATTAAGAGAAAATGGTTTTTTAGCAATAAGAAATAGACAAGAAAAAGACTGGTTCCCCCTTCTCCTTCCTTCTTGAGCCTGGTTGTTAAATATTGAAATATTGAATGTATGCGCATGGTGTCAGTTGAGATCACACCTTTAAACCTTAATTGCACAGTACATGTCATAATGACGTCACCCCCCGTTGATATGTACTGTATCAATCATTTTTAGCATCTTTCTCAGTTCAGATAGCTTTGTTGTAGCAAGCAGTTTTGTTAGTATGTCAGCAATCATTAATTGGGTAGAGATGTGTGTGATTTTCATTAGTTCCTTTTTTATCAGATCTCTTACATATTGAAATCTTATTTCAATGTGTTTTGAGTTTGAGTTTAACTTTGCTTCCTGTGCTATGAACACAGAACCCGCATTGTCGTTTAGCAATACTGGAGTACGGATGTCTATTCCTACTGAATTTAGTAAGTTGGACATCCATCGTACCTGATTTGCACATTTATTAACTGCAACAAATTCAGCTTCAGTTTTTGATTGTGCCACTATTGATTGCTTTTTTGTAGACCATGAGACTGGATTTCCAAACAACGTTATGACATAACCAGAGGTGGACTTGCATGTCATGGTGGAATTGGCATAATTGGAATCTGCCCACCCAATCAGATCAGCGATTTGGGTATTGTCTTTAGTGTACTTGATACCCATTCCGCTTGTTCCTTTGAGGTACTACAGTACATGTTTTATCAACTGCCAAACTGCACTGGTTGGTTTGTTGACATGTTGTGACAGTACGTTCACCGTGAATGCTATATCTGGTCTGGTATGAAGTGCAAGGTAGCTCAACATTCCGATGGCTTTCTGTACATAGCTTGCTTCCATTGGGGGTGATTCAGCTTCTAGTACATGTCTGATGTTCATAGGTGTAGGAGTCTTGATAGGGTTTGAGTTGGTCATGTTAAATTCATCCAGTATTTTCTTGCAGAAATCTTCTTGATGCATCGTTAGTGATTCATTGTTCCATTCAAATGTGTACCCCAGGTGTTGGTTTGGTCTTTCATTTATTTTTAGCTTGTATGTTTGGGATGGTTTTTTCAACATCGTTTCAATACCTTCTCTTGAATCACCAATTACTAGTCCATCGTCAATGTGCATGTGAATGTATATAGTCTTTTCTTTGTTGAAAAATAGTGATTTGTCACTGTTGCATGAGTACATTCCAATGTTGTTTAATGTTGAAGATAGATGAGAATTCCATTGGCAAGGTGCTTGTTTTGTGCCATGGAGAGACTTATTAAGCTTCCACACCCATGATTATTTCCCTGGTATTTCAAAATTTGACGCCTGTGAGACATAGACTGGAGCATCAATTACTCCATAGCGAAATGCAGTTTCAACATCGAACTGAAATATGTGCATATCTCTATTTATAGCCATTGATAGTAGGATTTTTAGTGACTTGTTCCTAGAAACAGATGAGTATGTGTCCAAGTAGTGGATCATGTGTTCTTGATGATTTCCAAAACGCACCCATTGTGCTTTTTACCTTGTAGTTTCTCCATACTCATTCTTTTTCTTCACTGGACGCCCCATACCTCCAATGATTTTTTCATCCTTGGGGGGTGGTACAAGCGTGCCGGTGTTTTTTGTTGTCAAAGATTTGAACTCTTCTTCCATCGCACTTTTCCAGTGTTGAAGTTCCTCTTTATTCAACAGAGCCTCAGAGATCGTAATGGTTTCATTTAGCATAACAGCTTCTTCTTCAGTTTCAGGGTTGTCGATAAGTTGTGTTTTATCTTGGTTTTTTTATTGATTTCTTTTAGTTTTGTTTATGATATTAGTTGTACTTATTTTGCTTTTTATATTCCTTGCAGCAGTAGAACAGTGAGGAACATAAGTATAACCTTTTTTTGTTTTTTCTCGTTGGTAGGTGAGGATGATCTTTATCTGGATCCACTGTAGCTGGAGGTCTAAGTGGGCTAGGGGCTGCTATGCCGGTGTTAGGTCTGTCAAGGGCAGTGGTTGTCGAGGTAAATAAGGGCTCTATAATTATAGAGTCTAACGGATTGTATTGTAGAGGGCTAATTTCGCTTGTTGGTAGAGTGATGGGGTCCTTTTTTAGGACTTTCTTGCTTCCATATTCCAATGTGAGCTGTGTAATGGGGAAATCTCTGCTAACTACGATTTTTCTTGATGTGGGGTCAAAAAATTGCATGGCGTCAGAGTACTTTTCATACCCAAGGTACAGAAGAGGTTTGCAGGGAGGTAGTGGTTTTGGCTTGTTCTGTTGATGCACAAATACCTTGATACCAAATGGTATTAGTGAGTCTATTTTTCTAAGAGGTTCAATTAACATTTCGTGAGTTTTAAGTATACTGACAGGAGATTTCCAGTTGAGGGCCCTTGAGGGGAGTAGGTTGATAATTGTTGATGCATGATTGGCGGCTTCATCCCAAAAATTGATAGGGAGATTGCATTGGGCTAGTAAGAAGCATATTTTTATCAGTAGTGATTGATTAAACCTTTCAGCAATACCATTCTATTGAGGGCTGTCAGCAGGTCCTCGTTCAAAGCATATTCCTAGCTTGCCGCATTCTGTCATAAACTTAGTTGATGAGAACTCTCCACCTTGGTCAGAGTGTAGGTACAATGGATAGTTCCCTGTTTTATTTTTTATCTCCCTTATGAAGCTGATGAGGTTTGTCTCGGCCTGATACTTGTTAGATAAAATCATGATTCTATTAAACCATGAGAAATCATCGATTATTACCAGTACGTATTGTGCTGAGTTTTTTGCATAGGGTTTGATTTCAAGTAAGTCAAAATGAATTTTCTCAAATGGTCTCCGTCCTGCAGGAATGGGGTTTTTGTGCGGTGCTCTCTTCAGTTTGCATTGAGTTCAGATTTCGCATTTGGTTGCGTATTCTGTGTCAAAACTGGGCATGTTGTTGTATTTTAGGAATTTCTTGAGATATTTGTCAGACGGATGTCCTAGTAGGATGTGCCAATCTTTTTTGGATGAGATTTCCACATGGTTTATTGAGGGTTTTATACATGAGATGTATAGTTTCCCTTTCCTAGGAAATTCCATTACAATCCTTTCACTGCTCTTCAGTATCAGTTTCTGGTTTTTGTGAAAAACCCTGATGCCTTGGTCTTCAAGCTGTGATAGTGATATAAGATTAGTGTTTCCATTCGGTGCATAGAATACAGGTTGGATAATAGTTCCATTCAAGTTTAACTTTCCAGTGTGGGTGATGGATGCAGAGCCAGAGAAAGTCTTTACCAACATTTTTGAGGGTTTGTGATCTATAAGGAGTTCAAAATTTGAGATGGTTGTGGTTGAAGCACCAGTGTCAAGTATGAATGTCTGATTGGATTTGTTGTTGGCAAGCTGATTTATTCCTTCTCCTACATAAAAACCACTTTCGCCATCAACGTCATCATTGGTTGATGATAAGGATGAGCCTTCATCGGCTTGGTTCATGGAGTCCCTGTTGTGTAATTTTAGTAGGAGTTGAATGTTTGATTCCATTTGTTTAAATCGTTCGTCGATCTCATCTTCCTTATTCATTCTTGTTGGTGTGGCTCCTGACAGTGTTTGTTTGTTGGGTTGTTGCTTTCGTTTTTGTTGGAACTTAGTTTTTTGGTTCTTTGAGCTAGATACGTTGAGAACAGTGTCATTGTTCCCTAAGTTGTGTCACATATGTTCAGATAGCAACCTTTTAACCACAGTTTGTATATTGAATGGTTCAATATTGTATAAGTTTTGAACAAGACTGGTTAAACTGTCATCATGTTTGAGACTGCGCAGTAGGAACCCTGCTTCAGCACCTTCTGTGATGTTCACAAGTTTAGTTGTGTTAGCAACTAAACATTTGAATGTTGTGTACTTTTTCTGAAATCGTAGGACATGTGCCTTTAGCAATGTGGCAGGATCATAGATTGTATCCATTTCAAAGAGACTGTCGCACAGCGAGATTACTGAAGTTTGGCCACATGCTTCACTGAGTGTTCTGATTGCTTTGACAAAATCTTTTTTATCATAAAAAAGTGGTTGAAGGTCTTCATGTACAGTGTTGTATAGTGTAGACATAGCAAACACATTTCTAACCTTGTATTCTGGCAACTTTATGTTGCTCTTCACCCATTCCTCATTGAATAGATCATCATATCCTTTATAAGTGAATAGAAACGTGAGTTGTTCAAACCACTGCATCCAATTTTCACCATTCAGCATTTTTACCCTCATCTTTGAGGAGCCGTCATCATATGATTCAATGGTGGGTTTATCTTGGATAGCAGTGATAACTTTAGGATTCGAGGATGATGCCATGACATAGTTATCTGTTTTGTTCTGACTCTGACTTTTAATGTGTCAAGCAATAACTCTCGCTACCATGTAGTAGTTTTAATGAGTGTTAAACGCTTTATTGCAACAACATACAAAAGTCAGTAGCAGTAACTTTTAAAACAAAAGAAACGTATTGTGTAAGTATGATCTGTCATAATTACATGGATTAAATGATAGGTTGTATACCTTTAAACAGTACGTTAATTATAATATTAGACTAGATGAAAAAACTTTGACTGGACACTGGTTTGTCGAGTATACTACTAGCCTATTAGTTATCATACCTACTTGTTAATATTTATCTTACAACTTGAACATGAATGAAAGTAGTTACCTCCACTAGTAATAGCTCTAGCTGATCCAGTTCTTGATTTTTCTAGCTAGTTCAATTTTAGTAGGAATGGGTGTAATGAATAGCAGGGTAATAATTGATAATAGATTAGGAGAAAATGGTTTTTTAGCAATAAGAAATAGACAAGAAAAAGACCGGTTCCCCCTTCTCCTTCCTTCTTGAGCCTGGTCGTTAAATATTGAAATATTGAATGTATGCGCATGGTGTCAGTTGAGATCACACCTTTAAACCTTAATTGCACAGTACATGTCATAATGACGTCAAAAAGAAAGAGGTAAAAGAAAATACTCTTGCTGATGATTACGGAAGAAAGGAAAGATAGTGGCCCAGAAGACAAATAAAGAACGTGAATGAATAGATTTCATTTTCTAGCCTAAGGAAAAGTAAACAGGCAGTAAGGTGAAATTTAGGGAGGACAAAATACAACAGTCTTAGTATCAATGGGAATCATTAGGGAAGAGTGGTGCGGTGGATCTTAATGTCAGAAGGCGAAGCAATAAAGAAGAGAAAAGATAAGACAAAGGTCAAATCTCATATGATGATTCTCCCTGATTTTTAGAATTACACCAATTTAACCAGATTTCCTGTCTGAGATTAAGAAGTGCGCATATGGCAAGGGGAATTAAACATATATAACTTGGCACCTAAGGCAATCTAGATAACTTTGTAGTGCATGTGAAGAAATAGAAATATTCCCCGAGTACCTGAAATCTTTCGACCACGGGTGAGAAATCAAATCATTACTTGTTTTATTTTTCTGTTTCTTGATATTCGTTATTATCATTTATTTGTTGTTTTTCGTCGTCAAACTATCGCTCAATGTTTAGTATTTTAAATCGAATCAACAGGGCGTACAGAAACAATCCCTTTAACATCTCAGACAGTAATTAAAATAAAGTAGAGTGTTTTCTCACATTTTTATTTTCTGCTCCGACTGTATGAGAGTTTTCCCCGGCATAAATCTCTTTGAATATATTCTCCTGCTCTTTGGTTAGTGGCTGGGGGAGTCCAGCGAAGAAAGTATTCCAATTTATAACTCCATTTGGTGTTGGTTTTCTAAGCCCTGAGAAATAAATCGGGAGCTGGTCTAATTCAAGGCCGCTGTCATACCATTCCAGCGCTGCGCCGAGTTTCACTCGCAATGGAGAATGTGTTGGAGCCAAATCGTGTGGGGGCTCCACAACCAATGTATCGTGGTGGATGGGCAGCTGACACAGCGACTTGAATCTCTTTCGGTAGCGATTTCCGTATGTTTTGATCAACCAAGCGCGCTCAGGAGAGTGATACCACGAAACAAAGCCCTGTGGCATATCAATAAGGTGGGACTTGATGATTCGAAGAGCCTCCAGAGCCACTTTATTCCCTAATGTAGAGGTAAAATCTTCCTTGGCTTCCAAATGAAGGGCGCTGCTAATGTCTAGGACACGACAAATATTGAGACCTTGCCGTTCAACAGTTTTTAACATACTAACCTTTTCCAACCATCCGTCATTCCCTTGGTTGAGTACCATGTACAGGCCGGTCGCTATTCGTGCATCTGCTTCTTGAGAGCCCAACACAAACTCTAATATAAATGTCAGACCTTCCGAGTTTCGGATTTCTTCCGGAAAAAAAAAGTTTGTAAAAGCATCGGGCCAGAGATCGAAGTTGGCCGAAAGCGTAGAAAGCTGAAAGGCTTGTTCAAGAGGTTCTACTTTTGAACCCCAAGCTTCATCTTCTCTTATTAAACATTCCTTAGTGATACTCCAATTTCTCACAATTGTGTGTCTCAGGATTTGGCGTGAAAGAGCCCAAACTCTTCGGCTCCCTTCAAGTTCACCTAAATACTGTCGAGCCCAATATTGCAGCTTGATAATATCCAGGCTCTCTGATTTCCATGATTGGCGCAGCATCTCATATAAATTTACGCTCATGCTTTCAAGCGAAAGGTAATTTTGTTTTTTGAACACTTCCAAATGCATTGCCAACACCTTCGCCAAATTAAAATTTTTCACATTGACCGCTCGCCAATGTTGGGTTATTTCATCCCCCAAACTTGAGGGAAAATCTTTTTCCTGATTCTTGTCTTTTTCTGTCCTATTTTTTGTGGGTTTCTTTTCAAGGCTTCGAATTTGTGGAAATATTTGGGAGCTTCCTTTACCTTCTGTTCCAGGCGAAAACACATTTTGCAAGTGCGGAATCACAATTTTGATATCCTTTGAAATTGAGCCCAAAGACTCAAGCTTTTCGTCAGATATCGTAACCAACTCATGCGGAGCCCATATGAAAGCGGAGAGCTCTTGTATAGAGATGGAAAACTTTTTCAGCTTGGAAAAAGTAAATAGCATTGTCAAGAAGGTATTGTGAGCCGAAAACAAACAACATATGCAAACAGCTTACCTTCTGTATCAACGCTTCGTGCGTCCCCTCAATGGAAGCACCCTCTGTAATTGTCGACGGGAAGCTTGTCGGTTTTAAGCTTAAGATCAGAGTAAAGTATATATTAGGGAAAGAGGATGTAAGCAGGACTATTGAGCTTTGAAGACTAACTTGATTTCTTTCCCTCTCGTGGTGATCGATGGAGGGATGCTTTCGCGCAGTGTACTATTAAGTGTAGGCGCACTAACGAATGTATAAGAGATGTGCCCAACATTAATGAAGAGCAATATCACCTAATTCAGCTAACAACAATCCATACTTTCTTTCTTGATTTTTCGCGAAATCTTTCTGTTCTCTTTTGGTTCTAAGCTCTTCCGAAAGAGGTTGTTCAAGGATTTTCTTTTCTATTGGAAGTGAAGGCTTCACGTTGTTTACCAATTTTTTCCTTGCCTTTTTAGATTTCCTATTTTATCAACAACAAAGAGATTTATGATTGCTCGCAATGAAATGATTTGTTTAATTTTTGAACCCACTTTTTAACTATATGTTTTTGAGAAGGATTAGCTTCCTCATAAATGTTCTTCGCCTCCTTTTCTGGAGCATTCTCGAGTTCTCTGAAAAGACGAAGAAATAAAACAATTCCACAATCAAAATAATTGGTTTTTTTCATCTAATTCATGAAACAAGGTAATATTTAACCAACCTTAAAAGATGTGGCAAATCTCCCTGTGAAGGCCTGGAACTTATTTCCCGGATAGTTTTTAGAGTGGCAGAGTTTGCTAATTCATCTTTTCTGAGCAAAGAGCTGGAAGACGCGAGGTTTTTTTCTTTTTTGGAAACACTACTGTCAATTAAAGCATACTCGTGTCCACCAAACTTCGAGACACCCCAAAATGGTTTTGGAATCAACTCACCTTCTTCAATTTTATGAATATCTTTCTGTGGAATACTTTCAGTGTGGTGAGAAGCAGCTTCCAAAACTGAGTAGCCTGACTTTTTCTTTTTCGTAACCAAATTCCATCCAGTTTCATCTTTACTAGATGATAGGGTATTTTTTTCAACCGAAGAACTACTTGGTTGTTGCGCTTTTTCAGGCCCCTCGTATTCGATATTATACTGCGCCTTTTCCTTGGGACTGAGACGGGAGGTCAAAGAGAAAGTTTCTCTAAAGTTCCATGTCTTTGTCTCACCAAGGTCTGACTTGGCCGAGTTCATTAGTTCCTTTTTTGGTTTATTCTCCAAAATCAATCCCCCTCCTTCAATTAAGGGCTTAATTCTCTTAAGCCCATCCTTCTGGGATTTGCTCTTGTCAGAAACTTGACCCTTTTGAGTTTTAGGAGAAGTAGAGATGAGCGGCTCTTGTGAGCTCTTCCCTTTTACTTTTATCACATCCTGATTAATATTTTTCCTATCGTAATTTTTCGAAGGTGATGAACCTCTGGGTTCTGCTTTTACATTTTTGCTTTCTGATAAACTATAGGGTACACTCAAAGTGATTGGAGGTGAAATTTCGGTTGATTTTGTATTTTCTTTCGGGCTCTTCCCTTTGAGTAAGTCCTTTTCAGGCGTTTCTTTTCGGCCTCTAGATTCAGGGTGACGCGCTTCCCTTTTTGAGTATCCATACGTGAAAATAATGGGTTGATTGACTCCCAGCGATAAGCGAACTCACAAAATACCAATCAAAACCCAAATTCGACAACTTACGAATTTTTGGGAGCGCTTTGTGTGTCCTTAGCACCCAGCCTCATTGGCTGGGCTTTGAAAGGAGAAGGGTGGCTAGCCAAGAGAGCAGATGGGTGGTTATTTGGTTTTGCATTTAACTAATTTGACTTTCAGCACCATCATCATAACAGCATTATCTGTAAATTAAAACTCACAATAGATCTTGGGTTGTCTTGCAAGTTGTTACTTGAGGTCAGTGATTGTGCTGGTGGTGCCGTGGCCATCAAACCGCTTCTATCGGGTTGATAATTTTGGTTTGGCGCTCTATGCTGAGTTCTCCAGGTGCTGCGAGCTGTAGCAGAACTTTCACCGGGTTGAGACTGAGACGGTTTCCAAATTGGAACAATCTCATGCTTAAACAAGGTACCGTGTTGGTAAGCGACTGTGTACTCGGGAACCGAGATGAGAAGCTGCCTATTAGTCGGTAAAAGTAGCGGTTGAACAGCAGGCTCAGCTGTTTGCACCAACGCACAGTCTCCAGAAAACAGCTTTGGGGGGCTTGCTGAAAGATCAGCTGGAAAAAAGTTCTGCCCCCAGTCTGCCCTGTCTACGCTCAGAGCTGGCAATACTCCCGTTTCATAATTTTGTATCGGATAGCGCTCAAATGGGGAATGAAACAAAGGCGTAGGTTGCTGGAAGCTTGCAGAGTGATGACTGCGGGGACCATTCATATAATTCATTGATTGGGTGGGATATGGTTGGTAAAAGCTCTCGCCGACGGGGGGAACACGGCTGCTGGAAGTTGGGGCTCGTGGAAAGCGACCCCGACCAGAGTGTTCCCTGGCGAACGCAGAGCTAGTGCTTGTTTCTGCCGATTGTTGAGAGCCGGCGTTTGCTCTCCCATCACGCACCGACTGCGCCTTGTCTGGCAGCTTCGCAGAGCCAGTATGAGTTCCGACGTGTTTTTCAGCTTTGATCTCGTTGCTCTCAAAGGCTTGCGTCGCCGCTTGGGCATCATCAGGCATGTCCAAAAGTTTGAGATTATCGTTCGCTCTAGCCGACGGGAGTGCTTCATCGTTGAACTGAGATTTGGAATCCATGACGGATTTGCTTTCTTCAACTAGCGAAAATTGAGCTTTCCCATCTTGTTTTTTGACCAAGCTTCTGGCGAAAAGATTCTTGCCAGCAGATTGACTAACTTGGCATAGCACGGATGGCAAGAACAAGTAAACTAAAACACCATAGCATAAATAGAAACTCATTTTTCACTGTGGGAGTGGGTTTACAACTTTGGCAGTCTTCAACGAGGATAAAGTTGAGCCAATATATATATCGCATGTGGCATTTAGCACCAAACCTGATGATGTAGTGCCATGGGGCCAAGACCAGGTTGCTTCAGAACCACCATTAGCTGGATATCTACAACATGCAACCCGTCTTACAAAGTGTAGCCAGCCACTAGGCTCGAATCATAAGTCACTGAAATCGATGACAAACACTTGTGGGTCTGAACTGTTGACCCATTATCCCCCTTACTGGAGCAGTGTCCCGAGTGGAAATGCCAAACACGTTTGAAGTCTGGTAAGGCACAGCATTTTTTTGAGAAATGAACTATGGGGAGGTCATATCTGCCGCACGTAGAATCGTTGCAGGTACATAAACTCTCAAATAGAAAAAGAATACCAAAAGTTATTTATAGGAAATTCAGCCTTTTGAAGCCTTTGAATATAATCTCATCAAATCAAAATCAGGATTTAATTCATTGAGGGTTATCCATGGCACTGATAATAGGATATCATCTATATTGTTCTTTTTTCTGTTTTCTCTGCTTTATCTCATAGGCAAAAATGCCTGGGCTTAGGCCTGAAATACGGCCTTAGCGTGATATTCTATCACCAGACCCTGATGAAATAGCTAAAGCAACTCCTGAGTCAATCCAGGTGCTCAACGTCAATACAATTAGTCTGTGACATTAACACCTAGTTTATTTCATTGGATGTTAGGTGCACTGGCTCCCTGCACGACTCAAATGTTTATTAAAGGATAAAAATTGAAAAATCTCCAAGAAAATTACTATGATGGGGACCAGTGTCTGATTACCAATTCAGCCTATTCCAGGTCATGCTGGATAGTTCCTGCAAATAAAGGAAATGCAGCTCAAAAAGAAGAAGAAAAGTTGAATTACTGTTTGGCAAGATGATGAGTTAAAACTGAAAATGCCATTGGGATTTTGAAGGGGAAATGGAAACCTCTTAGAGAAATGCAGAATCAGATACCAAATGAATAGGAGGTAAAGCATTTTTTAGATTGGTTTGTATCATGTATCATGTTACACAATATGTTTGCACAATTGGGGGATCAAGGTTATGATTTGTATGGTGAGGATGTCCCCCCTAAGGCACAAAATCTTCATGGTCTGGAGATGGTAGAAGGCTTGGCAAATATGCAAGACAAATTGGAACCTCATAAATTATTTTGGTATGAAAAAAATCATTAGTTTTGGTTAAAACATGTTGTATCTCATTTGTTATTGGGCAATCATTTGCATAGTGTGGATTTCTGAAAAAAGAAACCAAAATAATGGAAATTAAAAAATAGTTTATTGATCACATCTTCATCCTTTTAGCTCTTTTTCCATGTTGTGAATTACATTCCTTTTGCCTATAAGCTTTGGAGTCTTGTTTCATTTAACCCATATTCTGTGATTTTTTCCCAACATTGAATACTTTCTTGTTTATTTAAAAAAAACGTTGAAAGTGTGTGACTGATCCTTGACTAATAGTGTGCCTGGATGTTTTGGTTATGTGATTATTGATTGATGAATTTTCCATAAAATTTGAATGATTCCAGGTTTTTTTTGTATGATCAAACTCAAATTGAGGTTCAGGAAAGTGAATTCCAATAACAGAAGGGGGAATTCAAGGAAAAAAGGTTGAAAATCATCATTTCAAACAAAAGAAAAACTAAAATGTTTCCATGGGTTAACATCTTTGTTATTGGTAAGTGGTTTATTGACCCTGTGACTAAATTTCAGGCCAAAGTTATGAAATTTTGCATAAATCTTGACATCCCATGCCTTTCAGCATGGAACTTGGGAGAGTCTGGCACCCTTGAGGCCAAGATTCTTTTTCACCCTCAGAACAAATCTTTCCAATTTATTTTTTCTTTAATTCCTCATCATGTATTATATTTAAAATTCAAATATGTAATTCAATTGAAAATTTACAGTAAACAACTGTAATTATTAATTCCACATATGTAAATTTGAATTCACTTATGCAATACATGTGCACATTTTGACATTCCAATTTAAATTACTACAATTCCTCATAACTTTCAAATTACAAACCACACTTTAATTTTAACACAAAAAGTTATGGTTGAAACCACATTTAGTGTAAATTAACTTCAACTTTTAAGGATTTTCAGATTTTTATACAGAAAATACTAAAAACATAATTTAAGCATATTTAGAGTTGAGCTACAGAATTTTCAGCCAGAGGTGACCCCACATCATTTTTTAGGAGGAATAAAGTGGTGAGATAATTTCCATATGTTTATTTTTTGGAAATAATCTCCAAAAATTTTTATTAAATTTTTTTTGCAAAAGTATTTTAATTTTTAACATTTTTGTTCCAAATTCATTTTAACTTCATTATTTCAAGTTGCAATATATTAATAGCACTTTTGTGAAACTTGAAATTTTATATAATTTTATATTTGAAATTTAATAATAAATTTTTCTTTGATATTTAACTTTTATTTTAATATTGAAATTCTATTTTTAAATTCAAAAGTACCTTTTGTCAGGATGAAGCTATGATAAAGGTGTAAAAAAGACTAATTACAACTTTGACTATGTTTGTGACATGGAAAAAAGCTTAAAATGAAGATATTAAAGATAATAAGGGTATTTAATAAAATAAAAGGGCTTTACTATCAAGAGATAGTGGTGGTGAGCGCTGCTGAAAGCCCTGGGTGCAGTCTTACCAGTTGGATTACTATAATAAGAGCTACAATACTAAGATTTATAGTATAGCCTGATTATTTTCCAAGAGTAAAACTGTTTTTGACAGTTTACTATGTAGGAATTCAAGAGCAGGATGAGGAAAGCCCCTTTTTTATTCTGAAATGGGGTGAAAAGGTTGCTAGACCTTTCCACGTAGAGGAAGTGAAGATTTTTCACTCTCTAGGAAAGGCTTGTGGTTTACAAAAGGCCTTTATAGCCTGTATTGGGCTCCAATGTGGTTTTGAAACCACATCTGGGCGGTTTTCACCAATACAGGGTGAAAATTTTCATCTGGGGACCTCACAGCCTGATTCTGATGTGTATGACGCATAGAATGCTGTACAGAACCTGTATTGGACCCCAGTATTGAGTGAACTATGAGGTATTGAAGTAAAAACATGCTTCTTCGTCAGTTTGACACCTCATAACCATGGTTATGGGATATTATCCCATGGTAAGGCTGTATTGGTCAAAGTGTGGGATTTTGACCTTCAAACAG
Source organism: Austropuccinia psidii (assembly GCA_023105745.1). Taxonomy (NCBI): domain Eukaryota; kingdom Fungi; phylum Basidiomycota; class Pucciniomycetes; order Pucciniales; family Sphaerophragmiaceae; genus Austropuccinia; species Austropuccinia psidii. The sequence continues at coordinate 33,718,682 of JALGQZ010000003.1, read as the reverse complement.
CTATAACTTTGTCAGTTCTTGAGATATCAACCTCAAAATTGAATTGGTGTGTATCCCTGTATGTGGTCTACACAATGGTACCTTATTTTATGTGTTTATGATTAAATATGGTAAAGTTATCCCATGTATAATTTTGTTTTACATATGCATGTTTTAGGCAAAAAGCTGTATTGAGCTTATTTGCCTCATAAACTTTGTTCTAGATGAGATATGGGGAAATGAATGGCACCATCAGATAGCCCTGATTGTGCTCTTTCCAAAAAGACCCCACTTTAAGTATCTCAAACTAAAACCGTAGAAGTTAGATGAGAGGTGAATGTTTTATTCACCCTTATTTGGCCTGAATTGGACCATAACCTCTGTAATACTGGTGCTAGCTGAGTTTGGTTGGTACCATTGGATAGCCCTGGCTTAGAGCTTCATCCTTCATACCCATTTGATGGGGTTAGGCCTCTTACTCTGTATTTCAGATGAGAGGTGAAAATTAAGGTTTATGCTCAGAAACAACTTTGAGCAGGAATAACTTTGTTATTCTTTGTCCTATGATTATGGTACTTGTATATTTAGAAAGGAATGAGTTTCCTCTTTCTTTTGATAACTTTTGATCTGATTTGGCTCAGCTCCATGTTTTGGTGGTATTTTGGCTATACCATTGGTTTATGGTATTTGGCTATCCTGCTTGTGCTCTGGTTTTGAGTCACAGGCTGACAGATTTATCATCTATAATTATATTGTATTTTATTTTTTTGCTCTTTTGAGAATGTGAAAAGACCTCTAAGGTTTAAATGTATTAAATAGTCCTTATAAAGGAATAATGAAATTGGAGACCTTCAGATTTATTTGATTCTTGAATATTTCATTCTGTTTGACTGAAATCTGGTAATTTAGAATTATTCATTATTCCTTGATTTTCCTTTGCAGCACCTTTGAAAAAGTGCATAAGTATTGAATAAATGAATTATCAATTTCCTGTAGTTTTTTTTACTTTTCACCATCAGATTGAATTTGTTGAAGAGTTTATAAGGGTTTTCTACAATATGCACCTTCTGACTTTACTGAATCTGATCCTTAATGAAATCCAAATATTTTCATGGTACCTCATGATAAATCTGGAGTATTACTGATCATATGCCTATCATGGCAAAGTATCTCAAAGCAGTGATTATTTTTTGAAGGTTTTTGAAAAGTGGATCTTGACTTTCATATACATGAATTCTCTAAATGAAATTTTCAAGAGATGTTTGATGGTGTTATTAACAACTAAATATGGTTTTACTAAAAATTTTTATGGTGAAAGATTTAGACATGATGAATTTAGTGAATTTCGGTCAAATAAAATTATTGAGAACAATTTGTAATCATTTGTATTATTTTGAAACTTTGGAAATACTCATTTATTAATTTTGATTAGATTATTTAGAGGTAAAATAAGGTTGGATGAAAAGATTATTTGAATAATTTTAAAGTTTTGCATTAGACCTAAAAACTTCATCATTTTCAGAATCATTTGAAGAACTTGTGGAAATTTCTAGCTTAACTGGTTTAGTCCTAAAAATTTCATAAGTCTCATTTTGTTTTTTTTGATATATCATCTGTTAAAAAAACTTTTTAATTTTTTTTCATTGAATATTCTTGAAAGTTTTAATTCCACACACTGCCAATACTGAGAAATTTAAAAGATCAAAAAAGTGAAAATAATAATAATGAGTTCAATTAATTAGTTGAAAATAAAATCCAATCAATTACTTAAAAAAAAATTAAAGGAGGGAATCAGTTAATTGAATCAGATAAAAGAAGATGAAAAAATGAAAAACTTCAGTTAAATGAATTATTAGTTTGAAAGAAAGAAAGATTTAATTAATAAGTCAAAAAAACTTATTTTAATTAATCAGGTGAAAAAAATAAAAGAAATAAATTTTACTTTATATAATTAGTAAAGAAATATGTACAAGCTTAAATTAGAAATAAATCAGGAATAAGATAGAAAAAAGAGAAAGCCTAAATAAGTAGTAAGTAAGCTTTCAATTGATTCCCAATAAATTCCAAATTGTTAAGAAAAATAATAATCTGCCACTTGTGGGAGTTCAGGAGGAATCAAAAAAAGAAAAAAAACCAATTCAATTGACAATTGAACAAGGGTGTTCTAGAAGCATTTAGGATATATAAGGTTTGAATATGAAACAATAAGTCAAAATTACTCATGTTCTACTTATTATACTCTTGACCTCCTAATAATAAGAATAATAAAAATTAAAATGACTATAATAATATAATATAATTGTAATTATTGTGCAATATATATTGTATTGTTGTTAAAGAATAAATATTATAATTTATATTATAAAAATAATATAATATAATAAATATATCAATAACTCAATATTCAAAAAATTATGGAAGATTTGTATTGTCAACAACAAATAATCATTGCATAAAAAGTTTCTATTTAATAATAAAGAACAATTTATAGGGAGAATATTACTAATATTGGTGTTGTAACTTAATATATATACTATTTATATTGATAAGAGATGATTTTAGAGGGAATAATTATGATAAGATAAAAAATATACTTTTAACACATGATATAGTAATTTATAATTCATTTGTTTCTAAAGAAGTAATTGAAAATTATTTACAATTTAGTTACAATACAAAATAGAGAGAAATACAATTTTTACAATTTCTCCAAAGATTTCAAGAATTTAGGAGAACTTAAAAAATACAAATAAAGTCAAGTAATATTTAGTGATTATTAAAACTACAAATTTTTTTTAGAATATGTAATTTTATTTAAAAGAACAAAGTGAATTATTTAATGTTTTATTATTTTTGATGCTTCTGAGGGAGAAACAAGGAAAGAAGGGATCTTTATATAGTAATGAGCCTTTCTTCTAATGGTCAGATACCTCATAGAAAATGTGAATTAATGCTATCAACTGGAAATGATGATTATTCCAAGTTTTATTGGGAATTAAGTCATTATTAAACCTTTTTATCTCATTATTGCTGCATATTTTGAAGTTATCACTATAGCTTTAATGTGTTGACAGCATAATCTTAGGAAGTAATTGAACTCTGTGGAAGAAGGTAGTCTTAATAACAAATACCAATACCTACCAGTTTTATCTCTTACTGAACTGTTAAACATAAATTAAAATTAAAGTCAAAGATCAAAAAATGATCATTTCAATGATTTAGTTCTAATTATTGACAAATTTTGGGGTTTTTGGTGAACTTTAATTAAGAGGTTTGATGAGAATAGTTATGAATTTCCCTAAGAAGGTTCCAAGAAGATTTTTTTGCATAATAAAAAATATCTTTTTGATTATTTCTCTGGTGAGTCATCTTTTCTGTCATAACTTGCTATATTAAACTTTGAAACTTGATCTAATAGGGTTATACCGTGAATATAATGATAAATTATAAATAATTATTCACTTGAAATCTAAAAGAATCTGCATGTCTACTTTGTTTCAAGTTTAGCTCACTATTGGCTTTAAGTAGTGAAGTGTTATTGTTATTTTGGGTTAAATTCTCTTTATTATCCATAACTTCATTTTGAACTTGTCAAATGAAGCTTATAGCTGTGGCTTTACAGAGATTTTGTGGTAGCTTCAATTTTGGATAATATCTTTATCATGAGTATTTCAAATGATATAAGCTAAAACCCATCAATGTATGCACTTATCAAGAAAGTGCATATATCCATGAATCTCAGTAGATTTTGGGTTTACAGATATGGAACAAAATTGTCATATATGTAGGTTTGGATGGGGGATCTATTAATGTAACCTATTTTGAATGTCTATACATTGTTTTCTGAGATATTCAAGAGTTTATGCCTTTTCATGGCATTCCTACTTATTTTAATTTTTTTAGTGATTAATTTTTAATTAGTATTATTCAAATGAGGCTTATCAGTATTTTGTCACCTTTTAAGGTATGAAATTGTATTTCAAAATCTCAGATTCCCTAGCACCAAAAATTATTGTATTACAATCTGATATGGCTGTTCAGGGTATCAATAACTGTCCCACTTCCTCAATACAGCCTTTTAGTCTTGAAGCACAAAAAATGATTTGTTTTTCTTCTTCTTTGGTCTTCTTTCATTCATATAACTTCTTAAAAGCCTGTCAGCAATAATAATATCCTTCTCAAGTAGTGATTCTTCTTCTTGAGTTGGGTTTCTATACCTTGCCAGGTATTCATTTTATTTTTTGTTTTTTCCTCATTTAATTAATACATTGTGATATTATTTCTGGTGTCCTTCTTTTAGAATGGGAATAAAAAGTGGTGGTATTGTCAGGGTGACTCTATTATATAACTTTAAAATGATAATAAAAAGCTATAAATAAGGGTGTAAAATGAAAATAATGATGATTATTTAATGGTAAGATGGTCCAAAAGGGCTATACCAACGATCTTAGTTATGGTGAGTGCTACTGATAGCCCAAGGTGCAGTGCTTACCTGTTTTTTTACGATTATCACAATTATAATTATACCTGTTTAATTCTAAGGGTACCACTCCTTTAGGAAGCTATACAACATAAGAATACTAAGAACAGGATGATGAATTGGCTTTTTGGTGAAGAAAAGCCTCCTTTCATATTGTTCTGGGGTAGTGGGAGGTTGCTTACCTCTTTGCGCAGCCACAGAGTGAAGATTTTCACTACTGTGGGCTGATTTGTGGTTCTATGAACTGTCACAACCATGTCAATTCACCTCCTTGGATACCCATATGGAATATCAAGCCACGGTTCTTTTATGGCCAATTGGCCATATCCATCACCAGTGGCCAATATGGCCACTTCATTATCTTATGGACCATTTATGGCCATTTGTGTTTTGGGGCCGTCATGGCCCTTCACCTCAATCCAGAACCCATAGCGGCAATTTATGCCCAAATGGGTATTCCTGGTCATTTCCCTCAAAATCAGGGGAAATGGCCCCAATGGCTGTCTTTGGCCATTTGTGCTCATAATGCGCATTTGCGCATTTGTGCACTTTTGCGCATTTGCGCACTTTTTGCGCACTTTGCGCAGTTGTGCATATTTGCGCACTTTTGCGCATTTTGCGCATTTTTGCGCACTTTGCGCATTTGCGCACTTTTGCGCACTTTGACGCAAAGTGTCCAAAAGACACTTTCCCGCCTTTTGGGCCAGTTTTTGGCTCAGAACCCAAAAGTGGCCAAAAACCCCAAAAGGCCCAGAAACACCATTCCAAGCTCTGAAGCCATTACATCCATCCTTTTCCCTCTGCCTTTCCATCTCAAGACCTTTGGACGTAATCTTCTTGCCAATCAACCAATATGCCATAAATGATGTTATATATCATTGTGCATCATTTTCCAACAGCAATTCAATGGTGGAAATATCAAATGGACATTTCAACATTCCAACATCTCATCACGTCATCAAGGCACCCAATCATTCAGAGGAATCATCAAGGCTCAAGAGCAAGTGTTTCAGCGTCAAAGACCAATGACGCCATCAAGCAGTCATTGGTTATTCTCACTCCAAGTATTCCTTCCAAGGGAATACTTTCAATTCATTCTCAAGTGTATTCAAGAGGCAGTGCCAAAAAGAAGTTGTCAAGTGTCAAAGCTCCACTCAATCCATCTTGGCAACCATATTCATTTCAATACAATCTGGATCCATCAAGAACTGTATTTCATTTTCAATCATGGGAAATTCATTCAACCCAATTCAATTTCAATATTAGCCAGCTGTATCAATTTCCAAAACAATCAATACAGCCTCAAGGATCAATACAGATCAGTTTTCAGCCTGAAGAACTCAAGCTCCCAGCTTTTCACATATAGCGGCTACCCTTTCCACCCTGGGGGGTTTCCCCAGTTAATTAATATATTTTGATTTTATTTTATCTCTATTTTCTTTTCATTTCAGTGAAGCAAATACTGATATTATTAAGTCAGTCATTTAGCACCTTTCTCTTTTCTCTTTCTTCGCCTGTCAATGGATATTTGGTGGTCATATCCTTACTAATTCCATTATTCATTTTTGGCAGGTTGAACAGTGATTAAGGACTTACTTGGTTGGCTCTTTGGCCAATTGGCTTCCCTTTCCTCTTTTGCATCTCATCTTGTACCTGCATATCTTTTAGAGGAATTCATTCTTATTACTTTTATTCTTTATTCTTTTGGAGTCTTCCAAGTGAGTTCCCTGATTGCTGAGTTCCAGGCCACTCTTGTATTTCTGTCCAAGAGCCCCTGTGACATTATATTAATTAACTCATAATTTCTTTTTCATTCTGTTCATTCATTCTTTATAATTTCATTCACTCATTTCATCAAAATTATGATTCTTTTATGCTTATGAACTTAATGATTCATCATCACCTCTCAATTTTCTTTCATTCATTCTTCATTTTGAAAATTGAAAGCTGACCCATTTTTATTTTTGTTATTTTTTTTAAAATCTTTTTCAAATCATCAATTTTCATTTCATTCATAATTCAGGCGTCATCTTGATTTTCTTTGATTTTCAAATTTTTCATCAAGATATTCAGACACATTATTCACATCAAGATTCATAATTGATTCATTCTTCAAGAATTTTGGTTTTTAAAGAATAATTCACTTGATTTTTATTGATTGATTGATTTGACATATTTGATATTGACCTCAAGAAAATTGATTGACCTGAAGATTTCATTGATTTTGCTGATTTTTTCACATCAAGAATTTTGACATAAATTGACTTTTCTTCAAGATTTCATTTGATTGATTGATTTTTGCAAGATTTTGATTTTGATTGACTTGATTGATTGATTTATTGACTTGAAGATCTCATTTGGCTTTGATTCATTGATTTACTTCAAGACATTGATTTGATTTGACTTCAAGACTTCATTTGATTTTGATTTATTGACGTACTTTAAGATTTTCATTTTTATTCATTGATTTTTCCTCAAGATTTGATTGTTGACTCTTTTCACTTCAAGAAAATCTTGATTTTTAATTCATTTATTTCATTTTATTCCTGATATCATGCCTGTTCAACACTCACCTCCGGCAAGACAGACAAGATCTCAGGCCAGAGCTCAAGCTGTTCTCACTCCAACTCCAAGAGCTCCTCTAGATGGCACCCCAGCAGTTCCTCAACTGAGGGCCCAATTAGATAGAGGACCCCACATGGAAGGAGCAGCACCATCCAGGAAGGAAGGAAGAGGGCCAAGAAGATCATGTTCATTTTCAGGAGTAGTTGGCGGATTTCCAGGAACTTCAAGGACTATTTTCAAAGGTCCAGGTGAAGATGGTGAAGAGGAGGGGGAGAATTCTGTGGAAGAGGAAGAGTCTGAAGGTACTGAAGGTGTCCCTGCTCCGGTGGAGGCATCCCAAGGTACTGGAGGGCCAACTCTAGCCCAGTCTAATCAGCCTGTCTCTCATCAGTCTGAACCATCTTTATTGGCGATCATGCAGCAAATGACTGAGATTATGGCCAATCTTCAAGCAGCTTCATCTTCTGAAGCATCAAGACCACCAGCCTTCAAGACTCCATCTATGAAGGCACCGGAATGCTTTGATGGGAGTCAGCCCTTCAAAGTTAGAAGTTTCACTCAGTCTTGTCAATTGATATTTCAGAATGATCTGGAAAACTTCGCTCAAGACAGAAAGAAGGTCCTTTATGCCACTTCATTTCTCATTGGCAGGGCTGCAAAATGCATTGAGCCTTATCTTTCCAATCTCACCAATCAAGATTCAAATTACCTTCTCAATTCTTGGCCTTTATTTGAATCTCAACTCTTCACTCTATTTGGTGACCTGAATGAAGTCAGAAAAGCAGAAGCTGAGTTGGATTCTTTAAGAATGAAAGAAGGTGGGCATGTATCTTTATACATTGCTGATTTCAGAAGCTTAGTCTCAAGGATTGGGGATTGGGGTGAAAGAGCTCTCATCCATCATTTCAGGAAGGGATTGCCATCCAGGATTTTGGATCAATTGGCCTCCCATCCTTCAAGAATTGACTCTCTTCAAGACTTAATGGACATTACCCTGGAACTTGATACCAGGTACCATGAGAGGCAAAATGAAAAGAGTCATCATCAAGAGAAGAAGCCAGAAGCCTCAAAGTCAAGTTCTTCTCATCCTCAAAATTCTTCAAGCTCAAGTCAAAAGAAGAAGAAGAGTTTCCAGAAGAGGGACAAGCCCCATTCTTCTTTGTTGAATAAAGATTTCAAGCTCATGAACTCTGAAAAAGAAAGAAGAATCAAGGAGGGTCTTTGTACCTATTGTGGTGGGAAGCATAGTCTTGAGTCCTGTTTCAAAAGGCCTCAAAACAAGCTTACACAACCGTCAGGCAAATTTCCCAGCCAGGGAAAAGTCTGAGTGAAGATCATGTTGTGTTCATTGGTCTTCACAGTTTTCCATCCAGAGCACAATTGTGCATTCTGAATACTGGTGTCAAAAATTCTCTTAAATTTTTTGTTTTTTCTTCTCTCTCTGATATGTTTTACAGTATTCTCATTGATTCTGGTGCTACCAACTCATTTATTGCAAAGCAGTTTGTTCACAAGTATTCTTTGATCATGTCAGAACTCCCGGAGAAGATTCCCCTTATTATTCTTGACTCCTCTGAGTCTCCTTCTTTATTTGTGACTCACCATACTAAATATATGGTTGAGCTCCCTTCCTTCCCAAGCTTTGAATGGGACTTTTTAGTCATTGATACTCCCAAGGGAGAAGACCTCATATTGGGCTTTGACTTTCTTAATCATTTTAATCCGTTTATTGATTGGAGGCAAGGATTGATCACCTTTAATTCTGATAATAAGGACTATCATGATCCTTCAATTTCTTTTAGTAATGACTTTTCTTCTGCAAAATCATGTGCAGCTCTGGTTGGTGATTCTAGAACACCATCATTTCCGTCTTCTGTCCATATTCCTTCCCTTAATTCCCATCAGTCATTACTATCATCTAGAGATGAAGTCTTCAAAGAGATTCAAGATGTTGGAGAAGATAATTCTGTATCTTCACTTCATCTCTTCTTTGGGAATATGGACCTTCCTCCTTCATCTTATCATGACTCCCTGGAGGAGTTGTGGGATGAAGAGGAAGAGCCAGAAGAAATAGAAACCGTGATGAAGGTTGTTCCTTCTGTTTATCACCAATACTTGGATGTATTTTCCAAGGTGAAAGCAGAGAAACTTCCTCCTCACCCCGCCTGTGATCATCATATCGAGCTGGAGGGGTCTCTACCTCCAGTTGGGGTGATCTACTCTTTATCAAACCAAGAGTCAGATACACTCAGGGCCTACATTTCAGAGAATGTAGAGAAAGGTTTCATCCGGCCAAGCTCCTCTTCTACAGGAGCACCTGTTCTTTTTGTCAAAAAGAAAGATGGTGGCCTCCGTTTGTGTGTTGATTACCGCAAGCTCAATGCTGTTACTAGGAAGAACAAGTATCCTGTTCCTCCTATGAATCAGCTTCTCACTGTTTTCAATGGTTCTTCTATCTTCTCCAAGATTGATTTGCGTGGTGCATATAACCTGCTCAGAATCAAGGAAGGTGATGAACATTTGACTTGTTTTAGAACCAAATATGGTAGTTATGAGTACTTGGTTATGCCGTTTGGGCTTACCAATGCTCCTGCTTCTTTTCAAAATCTCATCAATGATATTTTTTATGATCTTCTTGATGTTTATGTTGTGGTATATTTGGATGACATTATGGTGTTTTCCAAATCTGAGGAAGAACATGTCACTCATGTGTCCACTGTTCTTTCCAGACTCAGAGCCAATAACCTCTTTGCTAAGGCGTCCAAATGCCTATTTCATGTTTCAAGTGTGGAATATCTTGGTTATGTAGTTTCTTCTGAAGGCCTCAAGATGGACCAAGCAAAAGTCCAGCAAAATCTCAATTGGCCACCTCCAAGAAACCTCAAGGCTCTTCAATCATTCCTTGGCTTTGCCAATTTTTACCGCCGTTTCATCAAGAATTATTCAAAGAAAATTAGTTCACTCACAAGTTTTCTCAAGAAATATTCCCATTTTCCCCTCAATGAGGAAGCTCTTAGACAGTTTCATCAACTCAAAGAGGCCTTCACCACTGCTCCAATCCTTTCTCATTTCAATCCTTCTCTACCCACCATTGTAGAGACCGATGCATCAGATTATGCCTTGGGTGCTGTACTGAGTCAGGTCTCTGACTCAGGAAAACATCCCATTGCATTTGATAGCCGCAAGCTTCTCCCAGCTGAGCTCAATTATGAGATTCATGACAAGGAACTCCTTGGCATAGTCAGGGCTCTCAAGCGCTGGAGAGCTTTCCTTCTTTCAATTTCTTCCCCTTTTGAAGCTCTCACCGATCATTCATCTCTTCAATATTTTATGTCTTCCAAGATTCTCACTCCCCGTCAAGCCTGCTGGGCTGAATTTTTATCTGAATTCCATTTCTCAATCACTTACCGCCCTGGCCGCTTGGCCACCCTTCCAGATGCCTTGTCACGTCGGGACGACGTTTACCCGGAGAGGGGGGAGGATTTCATCAGCAATAATCCAATGAACTATCAGAAGATAATCAAGCAAGATGAAATTCAAGCTTCAAAGTTTTTTGCAGTCAAGGTGGATTAATTTTCAAATTTGATTGATTCAATTCAGAAGGCAGTGTGGCAAGATTCTCAATATAGAAGTGTCCTTGAAGATTTGGGTAAAGGTAAATCTGTCCAAGATTATTCTCTTGATTCCTCTTCCAAACTTCTCCTTTTCAAAGATCGGGTGGTGGTCCCAAATGACCCCACAATTCAGCTCAATATACTTCAAAAGCGGCATGACTCTCCTCTATCTGGACATCCTGGCCAAGAGAAGACTCTCAAACTTGTCAAGCGGGATTTCCACTGGTCCGGCATGACTCAATTTATCAAGGATTATGTATCATCCTGTCAACAGTGTTCAAGAAACAAAAATATTCATCACAAGAAGTTTGGACTCCTCAAGCCTCTTCCAATTCCAAGTGGTCCTTGGATTTGTCTTTCAATGGATTTCATCACTCAATTGCCACTGTCCAATTCCTTTGATTCAATTTTAGTCATAGTGGACAGATTCTCAAAAATGGCGGTTTTTATTCCAACAATAGCTTCAATCACTTCATTAGATTTGGCCCATTTATTCATCAAGAATATATTCTCAAAGCATGGCCTTCCTTCAAGCATTGTTAGTGATCGAGGTTCTCTTTTTGTTTCTTCCTTTTGGACCAACCTTTGTCAGCAGCTCAAGATTTCAAGAGACTTGTCAACTGCTTATCATCCAGAAACTGATGGACAGACAGAGAGGGTAAATCAGATACTAGAACAGTACCTTCGGATGTATGTCAGTTATCATCAAGATGATTGGAACACCTGGCTCCCTCTGGCTGAATTTGCCTACAATAACTCTGACCACTCTTCAACAAAACAATCACCGTTTTTCACTGTTTATGGAAGAGATCCTCATTTTGACTCAGTTCAAATCACTCAAGACACTCCGGCTGGAAAGTTATCAACAAAAATCCAATCAGTACAGCAAGATGTCAAGAGAGAACTTGAAGTTGCCATAAACAGGTTTAAGAGGTATGCAGATAAAAGTAGAGCAAGTCCACCTGTTTTCAATCCCGGTGACATGGTATGGCTCTCTTCCAAGAACATCAAATCAACCAGACCCACCAAAAAGCTGTCTGAAAGATGGCTGGGTCCTTTTCCAATCTTGAAGAAAGTCAGCACTCATGCCTACCACCTCAATGGAAATCCATCCACCCAGTTTTCCATATTTCCCTTTTGGAACCAGTCAAGACGTCGACAATCCCAAATAGGCATCAAGAGCCTCCTCCTCCAATCACCATTGAAGAAGAAGAGGAATGGGAAGTCTCTCAAATACTGGACTCAAAGCTCAAGAGAGGAAAATTATGGTATCTGGTGGAATGGAAAGGTTTCAGTCAAGACCCAGAAAGATCCACTTGGGAACCAACCAAAAACCTCAAGAATTGTCCTGAACTTGTCAAAGATTTTCATTCATTATATCCTGACAAGCCTGGGCTGAATTCTTCAAAAGCTTGATTCATTATGGTGCTTGGTGGGGAGAGGAATTACCAAAAGTAAGTCCCACTCCTGGTATGCACCTTTAAGGGTATTCTACTCTTTTTGTTGTAAGCATCACCTTGGCCACTCTGTGAGCACTTTGCAATTTTGGACACAGATCTTTGGCATGGCTTTCAACCTCATTTCCAATCTTATGGCCATTTTCACTTGGGACAATGGGCCATTCACCTTTCAATTAATTTCCAAGATTCCAAATTCAAATTCATTCCTTCAACAGTTTTGTTTTATTTTTATGGCACTGGCGGGAGTGGTAACTACCAAAAGTAAGTTCCTCTCCTGGTGTGCACTTCCCTGAGGGGTCTACAATCTTGTCAAAACATCACCTTGGCCACTTTGTGAGCACCTGGCATCAAATTTATCTTTCCAGGTCCTTGGCCAATACCAAAATAAGTTCTCAACCTCCGTGATGAAGATTGGAACCTCCTCAAGATTCAATTCATTTTTTCTTTTTCTTTTTCCTTTTCTTTTCTTATTTTCATTTTCATTCTTTATTTTTATTTTACTTTCATTTTGAATTTTCTTTTATCACGTCAATTATCACGTCAAAAATTTTCATTCATTTTAAAATTCAATTCAAATCATGAAGCCAATGTCAAAAGAAGATCAAGCAAGTCCTGCGTCAAATGTCAAATTTTTAATATCAGTCTTCAAATTTTTTATCTTAATCAGTCCTCTTGAATCACTCTCTCAAAATCTTTCCAATAGCCTCAACAGGCTTCACCTTGTATTGGTGCTCAGGAGCTCACCATTTCAAGGTGGGGGGTACTGTCACAACCATGGCAATTCACCTCCTTGGATCCCCATATGGCATATCAAGCCACGGTTCTTTTATGGCCAATTGGCCATATCCATCACCAGTGGCCAATATGGCCACATCATTATCTTATGGACCATTTATGGCCATTTGTGTTTTGGGGCCGTCATGGCCCTTCACCTCAATCCAGAACCCATAGCGACAATTTATGCCCAAATGGGTATTCCTGGTCATTTCCCTCAAAATCAGGGGAAATGGCCCAAATGGCTGTTTTTGGCCATTTGGGCTCATAATGCGCATTTGCGCAGTTTGCGCATTTGCGCACTTTTTGTGCATTTTTGCGCACTTTGACGCAAAGTGTCCAAAAGACACTTTCCCGCCTTTTGGGCCAGTTTTTGTCTCAGAACCCAAAAGTGGCCAAAAACCCCAAAAGGCCCAGAAACACCATTCCAAGCTCTGAAGCCATTACATCCATCCTTTTACCTCTGCCTTTCCATCTCAAGACCTTTGGACGTAATCTTCTTGCCAATCAACCAATATGCCATAAATGATGTTATATATCATTGTGCATCATTTTCCAACAGCAATTCAATGATGGCAATATCAAATGGACATTTCAACATTCCAACATCTCATCACGTCATCAAGGCACCCAATCATTCAGAGGAATCATCAAGGCTCAAGAGAAAGTGTTTCAGCGTCAAAGACCAATGACGCCATCAAGCAGTCATTGGTTATTCTCACTCCAAGTATTCCTTCCAAGGGAATACTTTCAATTCATTCTCAAGTGTATTCAAGAGGCAGTGCCAAAAAGAAGTTGTCAAGTGTCAAAGCTCCACTCAATCCATCTTGGCAACCATATTCATTTCAATACAGTCTGGATCCATCAAGAACTGTATTTCATTTTCAATCATGGGAAATTCATTCAACCCAATTCAATTTCAATATTAGCCAGCTGTATCAATTCCCAAAACAATCAATACAGCCTCAAGGATCAATACAGATCAGTTTTCAGCCTGAAGAACTCAAGCTCCCAACTTTTCACATATACCGGCTACCCTTTCCACCCTGGGGGGTTTTCCCCAGTTAATTAATATATTTTGATTTTATTTTATCTCTATTTTCTTTTCATTTTAGTGAAGCAAATACTGATATTATTAAGTCAGTCATTTAGCACCTTTCTCTTTTCTCTGTCTTCGCCTGTCAATGGATATTTGGTGGTCATATCCTTACTAATTCCATTATTCATTTTTGGCAGGTTGAAACAGTGATTAAGGACTTACTTGGTTGGCTCTTTGGCCAATTGGCTTCCCTTTCCTCTTTTGCATCTCATCTTGTACCTGCATATCTTTTAGAGGAATTCATTCTTATTACTTTTATTCTTTATTCTTTTGGAGTCTTCCAAGTGAGTTCCCTGATTGCTGAGTGCCAGGCCACTCTTGTATTTCTGTCCAAGAGCCCCTGTGACATGAACTCAATAAAGACTTTTATTGGGTGGAAATGTAGTTTTGAAACCAAAAGCTGTCATTTTTACCCTATACAGGATGAAGGGTTGAACCAATGGAGCTTACAGGTGTGTTCTGGTGCTTCTGATTTGTCAGAAGCTGTACAGAAAATGTCTGTGTTACTCTTATTTTTTATGTTATGAGAAATTAAATACTAAACAGAATTTAATTCAATTGATTAGCTGTTTATTAAATTTGATCGACAGCTGTTCAACAGTAAGATCCCATACTGGCTAGTGTAGGATTACAATCTTGAAACCTGAATATCTTTGTTAGTTTGAAAGATAGAGAGCTCAAAAGTGTTTCATTTTATTTCCCTTGTTGAGCTCTACACAATGATTACCAATTTGGTACAGCTAGCATTAGATATGGCAAAGCTATACCAATTGTAAATGCCATGACCAATATATGGATATGTTACAAATCCTGTATTGAGCTTGTTTGCTCCATAAATTTTGTTCTATATGGGTTATGAGGAAGTGGATGGAACCATAAGGAAGCCCTCATTGTTCTCTTTCCAAAGAGACCCCAGCTTAGGTATCTCACACTAAATCTTTAGAAGTTAGATGAGAGGTAGATATTTTGTTCACCCTTATTTGGCTTATTTTCAGCCACAGCTTCTGTAGTTTTGTTTCTAGCTCAATTTGGTTAGTACCATTAGATAGCTCTGATTGAGAGCTTCAATTTCAACACCTATTTGATGGGGTTCTGCCTCTTCCTCTGGAATTTAGATGAGAGGTGAAATTTAAGGTTTATGCTAAGCTCTTGCTTTGAGATGGAATAATTCTGTTGTTCCTTATCTTGTCAGCCTGTGATGCAAAACCAGAGCACAAGCATGAAAGCAAAATACCATAAACCAATGGTGAAGCTAAGATACCACCAAAACATGGAGCTGACCCAAAACAGCTCAAAAGCTATTTAAAAAAAAGAGAAAAATCACCTATTTCCAAATAGACAAGTCCCATCATCATAAGAAAAAGAATAACAAAGTTATTCCTGCTTAAAGTTGTTGCTGATCATAAACATCAATTTTCACCTCTCATCTGAAATACAGAGGAAGAGGCTTAAGCCAAGAAAATGGGTATTTAATTTAAAGCTCTAAGTCAGGTATATCCAATGGAACTAGCCAAATTGAGCTAACACCAAGATTACAGAATTTATGGTCAAAATAAGGTCAAATAAGGGTGAATAAAATATTAAACTCTCATCTAACTTCTACAGTTTTAGTGTGAGATACTTAAAGTGGGGTCTTTTTGAAAAAAGAAAAATCAGGGCTGTCTGATGGTGCCATTCACTTCTCCATATTGCATTGAGAACAAGAGGTATGGAGCAAACAAGCTCCATACAGATATTGAGAAAATCATATATCTGAATAACAAAATTTGTACATGGAAAAATTTTCCCATCCTCAATGTTACCCATACCAAATTATGTTCCATTGTGTAGATCCCATCTAGGGCTACAAAATGAACCAATATTGAGCTCAATATCCCAAAAACTGACAAAGCTATAGCATCCCTAAGGTTAAATTCTCATGATTGGGCCAATACACCTTTCCTGCGGGATAATATCCCATAGCCATGATCATGAGGTGTAAAAAAGACAAATAAGAATGTTTACAGTTCAATAACTCATAGTTCATTTAATACAGGGGTTCAATACAGGTTCTGTACAGCATTCTACGCATCATACATGTCAGAAGAGGGCTGTGTGGTCCCCAGATGAAACCTTTCACCCTGTATTGGTGAAAACTGCCCAGATGTGGTTTCAAAACCACATCTGAGCTCAATACAGAGTATACAGGACTTGTGGAAACCACAAGCCAGTACTT
Source organism: Austropuccinia psidii (assembly GCA_023105745.1). NCBI lineage: Eukaryota > Fungi > Basidiomycota > Pucciniomycetes > Pucciniales > Sphaerophragmiaceae > Austropuccinia > Austropuccinia psidii. Next base: position 33,702,496 of record JALGQZ010000003.1, on the reverse strand, counting down.
TGAAATGAAAAATCTTCACTTCATTCATGTGAAATGGTCTAGAGGACCTTTTCACCCAATTTCAGGAAAAAAAGGGGCCTTTCTCTGCCCAAAAGAGGAATCCCCATCCTGATCTTGAATTCCTATGTAGTAAAACTGGCCAAAACAGTTATACTCTTGGAAATAATCAGGTATAGTTATAATTCTAATTATTGTAGTGTTTTATTATAATAATCCAATTGATAAAGCTGCACCAAGGGCTTTCAACAGTGCTCACCACCACTAAAATCTTTTAGTAAAGCCATTATATTTTTATTAAAATCTTTTTTATCAATATTATCCCTGTCACAGTCATATTTTAGGTTGTAAATACTATTTTTATCACCTCTTCATAGACTCAGCATGACAATTTGGGGGACTGGCTGTGTTTTTTAAACAATGTTTGGACCATTTTTACACCAAAGTGAGTTTTTCTCTTTAATTCTTATACTACCACTATTTTTTTCCTTTTTTAGAGTGAAATTATAAAAAAAATAATCATATATTATAGAAACTATTATTTTTTGAGTGGTATATTAATTAATATACCATCATGTTTTTTCTTATTATCCATGTGGTTGATTAAATTTTAATCACCATAAGTGGTATTTTGCCTGTGTTTTGCGTATTAAAACACTCAGAGCCTTTAATATTATTCTTTTTTAAGAAAAAAGGAACCCTCTTTACTGTAAATAACAGTTTGGAGGTGTGGTTGGGTATGTTGATAATTTCAATTGCTCATTACAGAACCACTTTGGATTACACTTGGTAATTACAAGTTAATCTGTGAGATACTGGTACAAAAACAGTGTACCAGAAAACCACAAAATTATACAATCATAATAATAGGGCACAATGTAGAAATAAATTTCCCAGAGGCCATTTGTAGAAGTGCAAACAGCATTTTAAGAAGTCTTAACTGACATAAGCCCTATTTTCACCTTTGATTCAGTGGAAAAAAACTTCATACCACTTGAAGCCCAATCACAAGCCAGTGTACCATTGATAACTTCAGAACCAGAAGGCAAGGGAAAAGGAAAGAGGAAGAGCAGAAGCCTCATAACAGCCAAGAAGTGGACACCAATTGACACTCAGAGCAGTAGAAAACCACAAAAATCTGCATCAATACAAGGAAAACCAACCTTGATAACTTGTGCAGGGAAGATTAAAGTGATTAACCCACTTGTAACTTCTAAAGGCAAACCACCCAAATCTGTTGGTAAAAACTCTGTACAAGGCAAAGTCAAAGGTAAATACCCTAAGAACATTTAGTTGTTGACTGCTTGAAAGTACTTATATGTCACATGTACACCTCAGGAACCTTGGGGTCCCAAGGAACCAGCCAGAGGACAGAGAAGGCCTGGAAGAGGGCACCTTGGACACAATGGTGGATGGAAAAACAATGAGGGAAATCATACGCACTCTGCAATTCACCTTCCAGTTCAACATAAACCTCAAACATGAGGACTGGAAGGATATGGATCAAGTTCTTCACCTCCACCAACTCCTCAAAGATATTTTCCAATGAAGGATGGACAACAAGAGTGTCAGGCTGGGTCTATCAAGAAGCAGTAATTAAGCTATTTATAGCTTCAACTATGACTTCAAAATGGTGATAAAGGTTTTTGATGATAATTAGGTTTTATAAATAAAATAAAAGGGCTTTACTATTGTGGAATAGTGGTGGTGAGCGCTGTTGAAAGCCTGGGTGCAGCTTTATCTGTTGGATTACAATACTTAAATTTGAAGTATACCTGGTTATTTTCCAAGAGTATAACTGTTTTTGACAGTTGTACTACGTAGGAATTCAAGACCAGATGAGGAAACCTTTTCTGGCTGTGAAAAGGCCCCTTTTTATCCTGAAATGGGGTGAAAAGGTAGCTAGACCTTTTCACGTGGAGGAAGTGAAGATTTTGCACTCTCAAGGACAGGCTTGTGGTTTGAAAAAGGCCTTTATAGCCTGTATTTGGCTCAGATGTGGTTTTGAAACCACATCTGGGAAGTTTTCACCAATAAAGGGTGAACATTTTCATCTGGGGACCACACAGCCTGATTCTGACGTGTATGACACGTAGAATGCTGTACAGAACCTGTATGGGACCCAAGTATTGAATGAACTATGAGGTATTGAAGTAAAAACAAGCTTCTTTGTCTGTTTGACACCTCATAATCATGGTTATGGGATATTATCCCATGGTAAGGCTGTATTGGCCAAACTGTGGGAGTTTGACCTTAGAACAGCCATACCTTTGTCAGTTTGTGAGATATCAACATCAAAATTGGTTTTGTTTGTAGCCCTGTATGGATTATAAACAATGGTACCTCATTTGATATGGTTATCATTCAATATGGCAAAGTTATCCCATGTACAAGATTTTTGTACATATGCGTGGTTTTAGGCAAAAGCTGTATTGGGCTTGTTGTCCTTATAACTTTCGTTCTAAATGCAATGTGAGGAAATAAAGGGCACCATCAGATAGTCCTGATTGTGCTCTTTCCCAAAAAGACCCCCCTTTAGGTATCTCACACTAAAACTGTAGAAGTTAGATGAGAGGTGAATTTTTTATTCACCCTTTTTTTGCCTGAATTTGGCCATACCTTCAGTAATACTGGTGCTAGCTCAGTTTGGCTGGTACCATTTGATAGCCCTGACTTAGAGATTCATTTTGAACACCCAGTTGATGGGGTTAGGCTTCTTGCTCTGTATTTCAGATGGGAGGTGAAATTTAAGGTTTATTCTCAGCAGCAACTTTGAGAAGGAATAACTTTGTTATTCTTTGTCCTATGGTGATGGGACTTGTATATTTGAAAAGGGGTAAGTTTCCTCTTTCGTTTGATACCTTTTGAGCTGATTTGGCTCAGATCCATGTTTTGGTGGTATCTTAGCTATACCATTGATTTATGGTATCTGGATGTCATGCTTGTGCTCTGGGTTTGAGTCACAGGCTGACAAAGAGGGTCAACCTGGCATCCCACAGGGCAGAGCTTGGAGCAAGCTGCCAGGAGATATTTCTCAAATAGATACCCTTCAAATAGCTTATTGTAATCACCAAAGGATGGAATCCCACCAGGAAGTTCAGCCTCCTGGAGGAGAGGGCAACCAGGATAAGGGAGAATCAAGCCAACATCCAACCTATAGAAGAAAAGATGATCCGGCCAGGGCCTACTATGATTCATTCAGGCTCACAAGGAGTAGACCAACCCAACTCCCCAGTGGCTTCAAACTATTCAGGCACCAGAAGATCAGTGGCCAAGAGTCACAATTATTCACAATCCCAGGTAGTTTCAAGGAGAAGAAAAGGATACAAGGGCAAAAACAAGACATCTTTCAGCCAAAGGAAGAAAGAGTCAGAACAAATGATCCAGAAGCTGTTGGAGTTGGTGAAAGAACTACACAAACCAGAAATAGTTGTAAATACTTCTAGAATAAGTAGCCCCAATAATAGAAATGTTATCCCCAATCCAAATGAACACAGTGTTGGCACACCTGAGAATAACTTAAACAGTGATTCACTGTGGTTAAAAATGTCCCAATTTGCAGAGCAAACTCAAAACCTGTTTTCAGCACTCCAAGAATGCCATGAGAGGATGAAAAAATTAACAGCCTCCATGGACTAAATTGTTAAAACTCTGAAAGAAGGCCATGCTCAATTGATAAAGGCTTCTGAAGAAACCAATAAAAGACTGAATAAAGTCTTTGAAGAGCAAAACCACTGCAGAAGGGACAGGGATTGTCTGGATCAGGACATAAACAAGTTTTTTAATATCTACCAAAACATTATGTAAGGTTTGTCTATGAAACTCTTGATAATAGTAACAATATCAAGAGTACTATTACTATCCTCAGTAGAAAAATATTATATAATAAAATATTATAACCACAAATTTATATATAATTATTTTTAATAGTTATATATAAAAGATAAATTTAATTATTATTATATAAAATAATAATAAAATAAAAATTTAATAATTATGATAAATTATAATTATTCTATTATTGTTATAGTCACTGACAATTATAACAATAAGAAGTGTAAAGCTCTTAATGAGACAATTACACATGGAAAATATAAATATTTAACGACTTATAAATAATATATGAATATTATTTATAAAAGAATCAAAGAAAACACTGTGCAGAAATGATTCTTATAGAAAACTTCTATATAAAAAAACTAATAATAAATAAAAAAGATGTTGAATTTTAGAGAAAACTTACTTATAATATTTATTTAATACAACAAGTCAAACAGTAACAGTTATTGTATTAGATAATTATTATAGGTTAAAAACACACCAAAAATCAATATTTTAAAGGATAAAACAACTTTTTATAATAAAAAATATGATTAAAGAGTTTTTGAGAGGAATTTGTGGATTTTAAAAGATATTTTAAAGACAATAATTTTATGAAATAAAATATATTATAGGTAATTACAACCATAATCTAATTTTCATGATTTCAATTCTTTGATTTAAGATTTATAAAGAATAAAATACTTAAGAAATGCTTTAATAATAAGATTTTATATATAATGAAACTTTACCTGTTTAAAATGTATAATATAATTCGATTGATAATTGATGATGGACAAAAAAAGTGATGAATAGACTCTTTTTATGTCTACAGAGCAGCTCTAACGATTCATAATGGATATAGAGGGCCTTTTCAGGTCAAAACTGAAAAACCATGCTTAAAAATAAGGTTCTTAACTTAAGGTAACTTATTTTTAATTCCAATTTAAAGTTACCAGTGTTATTCTTAACTCAAAGTAACTTTATTACTCATTTAAGCTAATTATTTTAAGTTTTAATATAAAATAAGTTTATTTATATGAGAGTTAATCAGATGACAAACTTAAAACTAGAGTTTCAAGCAGAAATCTCTTAAACTAAATTCTCAATTAATTTTCAAAGAAATCTTAATTTTCTTTAAGTATAATTGAAGAAGCAAATTTCCAGGCTGATTACCCAGGAAATCTGTCTATAAAAGATACTTAAAGTTGGATTTATATATAGATAATATTAAAGTGTAAGCTGTGTGAAATCTTCAAGCAAATCCATTCAGAATTGGACTTTTAATGAATTTTTGAAGTTATTGCTATTTTTCCAACTAAAATAGCAATACACACTAAACCTTAACTTTTTATAAGGTTTTAATTCTTGTAACCTTAAAGTTTTAAGGTTATTTAAGCTTTGACAGGTCTCAAAACCTCAATTTCAAGCCTGCATATTGGCATTTACTCTTTGGCAGCTTGAAATTCCTGTCCAAATTGGGATAAAACTAGTTTAAAATTCAAGGTTGGATCAAAGTCTAATCTTGAAGTTTAAATAAGGTTGAAAATCCTCCAATACAGGTAGACAACCCTAATTGAATCCTTGCAGATCCAAAAAGCTGGGTACCTCAGCTCTGTTTTGTCTTTTTCCTTTGTCCCACCTTTTTGCATGGATTTTGACCTTTTATTCATTTAAAGCCATACTATGGCCTTAAACACTTTTAAATTGAGCTCACACAGGATTTACATTCTGTATGGCAAATCCTTAGCCAATTCAGTAAATATACACAACACCTCAATTTTAACTAAAATTTTGGTAAGCTTGCATAAACCTTATGCAACTTTAAATTTAAGCTTATTTAATCTTAAATTTAACAATTTTAAAAAATGTTAAAAAAGCTACATTAGTACTGTGCAATTCTTAAGTCTTCCAATAACATAAGAAATAAGCCCTTTTAGGTATAACACCCTATGGGTGTACCCTAGGTTATTTTTGGTGTAGAATCCAAAAATGACATAATATTTATAACATTGCTTATCCAAAAATAAGTTATACTTATTTTTTGTTGTTTTTTATTTTATATTCAATTGAAAATTCTGTTGAAGACTAAATCAACTGTATATAAAATAATTTGTGGCCTTATGGGTATGTTATACATAGCTCACAGGCTCACATTCCCTACCACCAAAAAGAATTGTACCACAATTTTCTTTTAGTAGTATACCCCCAAGTTAATTGGGGGGGTATCATCCACTGTCCAACCTCTTTACTTATACTTTCAAGTATGTAAAGCACACAATTCAGATCATTCATTGAGAAACTGGTCTTCTCTAATGTCTGAATCTTCTGAGAAACTTTTGGGAATAAAGTATCTTTTCTGCTAAAATCCATTTATCTTCATGTTGTGGATTTCTGTACCTGACCAAGTGTTCTCTTTCATTTTTTCCCCTAAGTCTTCTTTCTTACAAGACTTTTAGTACTTTTTTCTCTTCAATTTAATCAAGTGGAGGTACTTTTAAGGGTGTTTCATTTCTGAAAGGAAATAATTCCTTATCACTTGAAGTTTAATGCTTCATCAGACTAACAGGAAAAGTTGGATGTTTGTTTTCCAATTCTCCTGAAAGTTCTACCTGTACTGCATTGGTCCCATGAAGGGCTTTAATAATAAATCGTGCTGCAAAACAATCTTTCAATTTCTTTGGACCTTTAATATTATTAAAGCTCAAGGTTGAAACTAGTATTAAGTCCCCTACTTTGAATTCTGGGGTTTTATGACTTTTATACCATTTCTGTTTAGCATATTTATGGGCATCATTCATGCTTTGATTTGCATGATGCCTTACTTTATCAATCAATAACTTAAAGCTTGAAGCAGTTGGATGAATATTAACTAAATCTTTCTTCAAAGTATCAACTGGAAGTTTAGGGTTCCATCCTTTTTCCAATATTGCGGGAGGTTTGCCTGTTCAAGCATGGATGGAGGTCTTGTAGGCTAATTCCAATGCTGGTATAAGAGTAAACCAATCATGGGTAAAGCCATAAGAATCTTTAAGCTCCAGGCCATAAGCACAAAATCTTCTGATCATGTCCTCAAGGGTTTGTATCATTATTTCTGCTAACCCAGCTGTTTGTGGATGGTATGCTGTTGAAAATGATAATTTTGTATCCAAAAGCTTATGTAAATTAGTCCATAAGGCTATTGTGAATTTTGAGTCTCTATCACTAATGATATTTTCAAAGAGATTAGTATGGGATATGACTCTATTCCAAATCAAAAGAGCTGTATCCATAGCAGTGTCATCTTTATGACATGGTAAAAAGATTGGTGTTTTGCTATATCTGTCCACAATGACAAGAGATGCATTGTAACCTTTATCACCTCCAGGTGGTAAGGCAGTTACCCAATCCATATGAGCCACTTACCATTGGGTACTTGGTTCTTGGATATGAATCATCAAACCAAATCTTTTACCAGTAGCTTTATTGGCTTTCTGACATCTATCACAACTATGACAGTACTAAATGACATCTTTTCTCCAGAATGGCCACAAGGCACATGTCTTAATTCTTTGCATTGTTCTGTCTTCAGACAAATATCCAGAATAAATGTTATCATGGCATTCTAGCAGTATTGTGTTAATTAACATTCTACTACAAAGGACCACGACACATGTGTGTTTAGATCTATGATATAAGATACCATCAAATAATTGGAATCTTTCATTGTAATAAGATGTTTTCCAAAAATCATCCAGAGAATTAGTCAAAGCTGCATCTTTGCAATCCTTTTGAAGTAGAGAAGTAAGAACATGAAAGTTCTTATCCAGCTTATATCTATATCTAACTTCTTCAAATAATTCTGTTCCAACATCTGTGATGTTAATTCCTTCAATTGAAATTTGAGGTTCTGCACCTGTGGGAACATAGGCAGTATTTTCAGGTGTATTTAATAATGCCCATCTACTTAAGCCATCAGCATTCTTGTGAATATTTCCAGCTTTATGTACTATAGTCATATTACCTCTATACTCCTTTATAGCAATCTGCCATATTAACATGTGTATGTTTGCAGTTTTAATGTTAAGAAGTGATTTCAATGCATTAAAATCAGTAATTACTTAAAACACACTACCATCAAGATAATAATGAAGTTTGTCCAGAGCCCATACAAGGGAAAGGCACTACATTTGGCTGGCTAAATATCTGGCCTCAGTAGGTTTGATTTGTCTTGAAATAAAACAAATTGGACCTTCATAAGGCTTGTCATTGACAGTTTGAACTTGATTAAGAGCTGCACCTAGGCCCTCACCACATGCATCAATATACAGCTTGAAAGGAAGTTTCCAGTCTGGCATCAGTAGTAATGGTGCATTGGTCAAGGCATATCTGATATTTTCATATACTTGAATCCTCTCCTGTGTCATTTAAAAGACAGTTTGTTGATCCCAAATTCTGTACAATGCCTTGGAATGGATTGCAAAATCTTTAAGGTATTGCCTGTAATAACTGGAAAACCCTAAGAAAGACATCATTTACTTTTTGTTCTGGGGCATTTGTTTCAGTAAAGCTTCAGCAACCTTGTTTCTATCCACACCAAGGCTCAGTACTGATACTACATTTCCTAGAACTTTCAACTAATGAAACCCAAAATTACATTTTTAAGAGATATTTTCATGTTCACTTGAGCAATTTTCATAATTACTAATGAAAGTCTCACTAAATTTAATTTCCAGGATTCTGAACAAATGATAATTTAATCAATGTAGATAATTAACCATCCCTCTGATAATTCATGTGGGAAAATGGTGTTCATAATTCTTTGATAGTGAGAGGGTCATTTTTAATACCAAAAGGCATCTTCAAGTATCAATAAATACCACAATGAGCAATAATACTCAATAATTTCCTAGAATTAGGTGTTAAAAGATTCTGATGGAAACCCTTAAAAGAATCCATAGAAGTGATAAAATTTGCTTTAGATAATTGAGTCAAAGTCTCATGGATTCTAGGAATTGGATACCCATCTGGAATAGTGTAGGTATTCAATGCTTTAAAATTACCAACCATCCTTGATTTATCATTATGCCAAGTATTGATTACAGGAGTTGTGACTTCTACTTCTTCATTGTGTCCAGATTTTCTAAGAACTCCCAGATTCATTAGTTCATTTATATGACTTTCTAATGCTTCTCTGGCCCTAGGGCTAGCTGGGTAAGCCGGTCTTCTTAAAAGTGGAGGGTAAGTTCTTTCCACATTAAGCATAATGTCCACTTCATGGCCTTTGATAGCTCCAAGTGTTTCATTATCAGGAGCAAAGGCTTCCCTGTATTGAAATAAAATTTCAATAAGTTCTTCGTTCATTTCTGGTGTTACTTCAGGACTAATTTGTGCTTCAATGAATTGATCAGACACAAATTTCTCTTTATTAACATTTTTAACTTCTCTAATGATAGTTATTTCTCTTTTTTCTGGAGGAAAAGCAAATTTTTGCCTTTTATTTTCCCCTATAGTGAGATACCTGTCTTTATAATTATTAATAGCAATACCATAAATATTGAGATAATCATTTCCAAGTATAAAGTGCTGTGAAGTACAATTATTCATAACAACAAATTGAACTTTTAATCTGATACTTCCTGTAGGATAAGGCAATATCATTGCTGCTTCAAATATACCCAAGGGGTGCATATTTTGGCTGGCACTGATGAATTCTATACCTTCAATTGGCATTGACTTGTCTTGCCAATTGGTATAAATATTGTCAAGATAATCTTTTCCAACACAAGTACAAAAAGAACCTGAGTCAAGATGTATCTTGGATTCTCTGTTTTTTATCACAATATTAGTGATACAAAATGATCAAGCTGTATAACCTTTAGCTCTGGCTGGCTTGGTATTGTGCATTTTAGCATCTTGCACATGTATGAGATCCATAAATTCATCACTGTACTGTGGTAAGTGAGTATGCACTTCTGTGACTTCAAAGGAAACATTAATATTTTCTATACTAAGTTCATCTGGTAATTCCTCCTCTTCGGAAGGTTCAGAATCACTTTCATGTACAGGGACATCATTTGTTTCTTTTGTGTCATCTTTTTCAATTTCTATCTCATTGATTCTTGTCTTCTTGGGACAAGTATTAGCCAAATGAGATGTACTTCCACACTTATGAAATTTGAAAGGAGCTTTGTCATGTGGTTTATTGGGTTTTGGAATTGGTTTGCCACTGGTTTTGTTGTCCATTGAGGGTTTATACCAATTTCTACCAATTTTTGTTCTAGTAGTGATGTCCTCCATTGCATTGACATAATCTTCTGTTGAACAAGGATCAATACATCTGCTTCTTATAGCATGCTCAAAGTCACCACCACAATTGCTTAATATCCTTCTATGTACCAGTGATTCAGAAATATCAGGCTGAAGGGAAGTTAATCTGTCCTTTTGTTCAAGAAGCCAAGAGATGGGCCTGTCCCCCTCAATATTAAAAATGGCTTTTTCAAAAGAATTCTCAAGTTAAAATATCCAGGAATCATTTTCCCATTTGGAAATAGTTTGTTCTTTCCACCAAGGCCAAGAGTGTTTACCATGGTCACATCTCATTTTATCATACCATTTATTTGCTGATTTGGTAAACAATGAGTGTAATCTGGCACTTATGCATTCATCTGGTATGTTAAAGTCTTCTTTAAACACATAAATTGCTTTCATAAATTGCATATGATTATATTCCCCTTCACCACTGAAGGTTGGCCACTCCTCTAATCTTGGAATGTCTTTAAAATTGCAAGCAGTTTACACTTCTGCATTACTTGAAATTGTATGATTTAAGTCATTACTCAAGTTTAGAACATTTCTGTTAAGAATTGGTGTAGACTGTCTTGGCAAATCATTTCTCAGTGATATATTATTAGTACTTGATTGAATATCTTCCTTCAATTCAAGTCTTGCTTTATCACTTTTTTCAAATTGTTCTTGGAAAAGAGCTTCACTGTTCCCAGTTGAGTTTTCCAGGTTTTGCACCTGTATTCTTAATGCTTTTAACTGTCTAGTTATAAAAGAAATAGAATTTTCATCTGGTTGATTGAGTAAGGTAACCTTAAACTCAATTCTGGAAAACCTTTGCACCAAACACAAAATATTGTCTTTATTAACATTTTCAAGGCCAATAATGGTCTTTTGTGACTCTTTAACTTGTAGTATCTCATTACCCAACCTCTGTTGGATATACTCAGATGTTTTAAGCTTTGTTATGTTTCATTTATTACAAGTTTCATTTTGGCTTACAAGCTTTAAAAGATCTAATTCTTTGTAAAAGATTGGTTCAATCTTTCCTCTTTCTTGTTTTTGAATTATATCAGAGTTCTTTCCATATCGAATACATTGTCCATGGATGTCTTCTCTTTCTTGGGAATCCTGTAATTCTGCTGGTAAGTATTGTTCCACTTGGCTTTGCCTTTTGCTTGCCCTTCTGGTTGGTCTTTGGGGGTTGATTGGGATTGTTTGGCACTTGTTGAGGCAGAGTTTTGCTTGTGGAGGCTTATGGAGTTTCCACTAGGATGTTTTACTTCCCTTGGGCCAACTTCTTCTTCTGGTCCTCTGATAACATGCTTTGGTTTTTCAACCAAGCTTTTATCTGTTGGACTTGTCCTTTGCAAGACATGGGTGTCCAACCCTTCAGAAGTTCTTCTGTCTTTTCTGGCCCCATGAAGCTCTACAATTGAAGATATGAGTTCATAGTTCCTATCTAAAGACTTGGGAGAAGTTCCCACTCTTGCTGTTTTGCTGCCATAAACCAGTTCTTGTACTGAGACTGGTATAACTCTATTGTTTCCTGTTGAAAGTGATTCAGGTCTAACAACAGCAATAACAGTTATTTCAGCTTCTGGACTCTCAATGAGAGTGTCAAAGGTGCTGGCTAACCTTTTGGAACTGGTGGATGTTCTGGCATCCTCCATTTGTGCCTCTCCTCTGGGATGACATTCTTGTCTTTTGGATTTATGACTTGAATGTCCTGGTACGGATCTATTTGAGTTGATGGAGTAGTTACTTCCACTTCTAGTAGGAGTCATTTAACGTCAATAGAAAGCAATTAAGGCTGAGAAATGGATTGAATTTACCTGCTGGACCTTTAAAGGGTTCATTGGTAATTAAACCCCTTGGTGCTGGGCTAGTTTGAATTTCAATACTAGACTCTGAGTCTTCAGAGTATGAAAAACGTTTTTTGATGGATTAAACTAGAGAAAAAAATATATAAGTTACTTTAAAAAAAAATAAAAATAACTTATAAACTCAACTTATTGGATAAAGTGGTTTTGATGTAATTTATGGCAAATTACCTCAAAAATAAAGAAAAATGTCTAAAATTAAGGGAAAAATGTTTTTAGTAAGGACTTTTAATTTTTTAATTTTTTATTTGATTTATATTTTCTTTAAAGAAATAATAATTATGAAATTGATAAGTTATTAATCAAAATTGTATTATTATTCACTTTATACTAGAATAACTCAAAGAATAAATTTCAAGTCTGTGATGTGAAAAGGAGACTAGTTAGACAAAAGAAATTTATTCCAAGTCACTCAATAGTATATTGTTTCAAATTATATTCTTAAGAAAAAAATAACTTTATTAATATTATAAAGATTATTTATAAGGTATAAATCCCAGAAAAGGCAATATTAAAGTAAATATGGTAAATTTATGTTAAAAAACAATAAAATAAGGTCTGAAATATGATTTATGTCCCAAATATTGGTCAAAATCATGGCCAGGCCTCCAAATGTAAGGTTTATCTATGAAGCTGTTGATAATAGTAACAATATCAAGAGTACTATGACTGTCCTCAGTAGAAGAATATAATATAATAAAATATTATGACCACAAATTTAAATATAATTATTGAAAATAATCATATAGAAAAAATAAATTTAGGGTGTTGGTAAAAGCACATAAGCCCTTATGTGTTTTTACCATAAACTTACGTGTTATTACCAAATTATGGCCAAAACACGTAAGTGACCTAATTGTTTTATAAAAGTTCCTCAGGCTCAGTTTTGAGAATTTTTAACATTTTTTTTTGCCATATTTTTCCGAACATGGGATATTAAGGTCCCCAAATTTTTTCAAATTTTTTCAAATTTTTTTCTTGCCCAATTTTTCTATTTTGGGCAATTTGGTAAAATGGCCCATTTTTTTGAAAAAATTCATTAAAAATGTTCCCACTTATGAATTTCAATATTTTGTTTTTTAAAATGAAGGTGAGAATGTTGAGAATAATAAACCACAAGCCCAAAATTTTGGTATTTTTTTTGCAAGAACATTTGTAGGCCCAAAAAGTCCATGTTTTTTTATGTTTTTTTGTTCATGTTTGTAATTAAATTGAAAATGCCGTTTATGACATAAATTGAATTCAAAATTTAATTTATGATGAGTGGAAGTTAAAATTTGATTTTTGGCATTAACAGTGCCATTTATCACATCAAAAGTGCCATAAATGGCATCACTAATGACATAATAATGCCATAAATGGCATCAAGAATGACATACAGATGCCATTTATGGCCAGAAAATTGGCATGAATGGCATTACAGAAATGCCATAAATTGAATTTAATGGCCTTGAAAATGCCATTTATGCATTTAACAATGCCATAAATGGCCTTAACATTGGCCTTAAAAATGGCATGAATGGCCTTAACATTGGCCTTAAAAATGGAATTAATGGCCTTAACTATAACATAAATGGCATCAAAAATGCAATTTATGGAATCAAAAATTCCATTTGTGGCATTACATAAATGGAATTAAAAATGCCATTTATGGTGTTACATAAATGGCATCATGCCATTTATTGCATTGATAATTCCATTCATGGTATTAGTAATGCCATTAATGGCATTGTTAATGGTGCATTATTAATTCCATTTATGGTATTAATGGCATCAGAAATGTTGCATTTTTAATTCCACAAATGGCATTGTTGATTCCATAAGTTGCATTAATGGCATCAATAATATTTCATTGATAATGCCATTTATGGCACTGTTAATACCATTTATGGCACTGTCAATCCCACAAATGGCATTGTTAATGCCATACATGGAATTGTTAATGCCATTTCTGGAACTGTTAATGCCATTTATGGAATCGTTGATTCCATAAATCACATTAATGGCATCAGAAATATTGCATTGATAATGCCATTAATGGCACTGTTAATGCCATAAATGGAATTTTTAATGCCACAAATGGCATTAATGGCATAATCAATGCCATAAATAGCCATATTTAGTTTAAAGACAATCCCTTATGTGTTTTTACCATAAAATTACATGTTTTTACCAATACCCTAAATTTGATTATTATTTTATAAAAGAATAATAAACAAAAACATAATAATTATAATAAATTCGAATTATTCTATTATTATTATAGTAACTGACAATTATAATAATAAGAAGTGTAAATCTCTTAATGAGAAAATTACACGTGTAAAATATAAATATTTAACAACTTATAAATAATATATAAACATTATTTATAAAAGAATTAAAACACAAACTGTGCAGAAATGATTCTTATAGAAAGATTCTATATAAAAAACTAATAATAGATAAAAAAGATATAGAATTTTAGAGAAAACTTACTTATAATATCTATTTGATACAACAAGTCAAAAAAAAACAGTTATTATATTAAATAATTATTATAAGTTAAGAACACCCCAAAAATCAATATTTTAAAAGATAAAACAACCCTTTATAATAAAAAATCTTATCCAAGAGTTTTTGAGAGGAATTTGTGGATTTTAAAAGATATTTTAAAGACAATAACTTTATAAAATAAGATATATTATAGGTGATTGCAAAAATAATCTAATTTCTGTGATTTAAATTCTTTAATTTAAGATTTATAAAGAATAAAGTACTTAAGAAATACCTTAACAATAACATTTTATATATTCTAAAGCTTTACCTGTTTAAAAGGTCTAATATGATTGGATTGATAATTGATGATGGACAACAAAAGTAATGAATAGACTCTTTTTATGTCTACAGAGCAGCTCTCATGATTCATAATGGATATACAGGGAGTGCTCAGGTGAAAAGTAAAAATAATTCTTAAAAATAAGGTTCTTAACATAAGGTAACTCACTTTTAATTCCAAATTAAAGTTACCAGTGTTATTCTTAGCTCAAAGTCACTTTAATCCTCATTTAAGTTAATTATTTTAAGTTTTGATATAAAATACGTTTATTTATATGAAGTTTCATCACATGAACAACTTAAAAATAGAGTTTCAATCAGAAATCTCTTGAACCCAATTTTTAATTAATTATTAAAGAAATCTTAATTTTCTTTAAGTATAATTAAAAGAGCAAATTTCCAAGCTAATTACCTAAGAAATCTGTTTATAAAAGATACTTAAAATTTGATTTATATATAGATAATATTAAATTGTAAGCTGTGTGAAATCTTCAAGCAAATCCATTAAGAATTTTATTTTTAATAAATTTTTTAAGTTATTGGTATTTTTCCACATAAAATAGCAATACACACTAAACCTTAACATTTGATAAGGTTTTAATGCTTGTAAACTTGAATCTTTAAGCTTATTTAAGCTTTGACAGGTCTCAAAACTTTAATTTTAAGCCTGAATATTGGGATTTACCCTTTGGCAGCTTTAAATTCCTGTCCAAATTGGAATAAAGCCAGTTTAAACTTTAAGGTTGTTTAAAAGTATAATATTAAAGTTTGAATAAGGTTCAAAACCCTTCAATAAAGGTGGAAAACCTTAATTGAATCCTTGCAGATCCAAAAGGTTGGGTACCCCAGCTCTGTTTTGTCTTTTTCCTTTGTCCCACCTTTTTGTGTGGATTTTACCCTTTTATTTATTTAAAGCCATACTATGGCCTTGAACAATTTTAAATTGAGGCCACGCAGAATTTACAATCTGTATGGCAAATACTTAGCCAATTCAGTAAATATAAAGAACATCTCAATTTTAACTAAAATTTTGGTAGGTTTGCATAAACCTTATGCAAATTCAAATTTAAGTTTATTTACACTTAAATTTAAAAGTTTTAAAAAAAATGTTAAAAAAGATACATTAGTACTTTGAGATTCTTCAATCTTCCAATAACATAAGAAATAAGTGTTTTTGGGTATAACACCCTATGGGTGTACCCTTGGTTATTTTTGGTATAGAATCCAAAAATGACATAATAAACATAACTTTGTTTATCCAAACAAAATTTATACTTATTTTTTGTTATTTTGTATTCTAATTTCAACTGAAAAGTCTGTTCAAGATCGAATCAGCTGTCTATAAAGTTCTTTGTGGCCTTATGGATATGTCATACATACCTCACAGGCTCACAGCAGCAGTACTTCAAAAGCCAGTCCCAAAGAACATAAAAGAGATGCAATATTTCCTTGGGTTTGCTAGCTACTACAGAAACCACATCAAATATTTTGCTCACATAACTAGTAATCTATAAAAGGTATTTTCAAAAGATGTAGTTTTTGAAATCACAAAGGAAAGAAGAGATGCATATGGGAGGATCAAACATGAGCTCACTAGTGCACCTGTTTTGATACTACCTGACTTTGAATTACCATTCAAGTTCTACATAAATGCAGCTTGCAGTCAAGGATTGGGAGATGCCCTACACCAAAGAAAAATTGCGGATGGTGAACCAAGGGAAGGGGTAAGTTGCTACATATACAGGAAACTGAAAGATTCAGAAGCTAGGTATGGAGAAACCCAGACTGAATGCTTATGCGTAGTCTTGGCACTAGAGAAACTCATTAGTAGCTGGAGGGTGCAGTCTTTGAAGTCTATACAGACTGAACAGCACTCAAGTCTTTACTTAATATGAAGAATACTAATAGACACATGCTGAGGTGGAAAATAGCCATCAGAGAGTATAGAGGTAACATGACAATCATGTACAAATAAGGTAAAAGCCACACCAATGCAGATGGCCTCAGCAGATGGCCACTGGATAATGTCAAAAGAAACCCAGCTTATGACTCTGAAGGAGCAGCGAAGATCCCTACCTATTTCATGGAAATAGACAGGCAGAAAAACTTCAGATTTGCTAAACGGAAACCAGAAAGTGGCACCCCAGAAAGTGAAGACAATGAATCAGAAGGAACAGAAATTCCCATATTGGGGATAAGTTCCTCAGAACTACACAATGAGCTCTTCAGTGTAGTAATGAAGACTTATGCCAAACACAAACAGTTTGGCATATTTTTGCAAATCCTTCAACAGAAATACAGGAGCCCAGACCTTGAATCCCAGTTGGAGGAACCCTGGTTGAGGGACTATAAGGATAAAGAGTTTTTCCTTATAGATGGACTAATCTATCACAGAGAGAAGCACACAAGTGCCCTCACAGTGGTAGACAGGGACCACATATCCTTGATCCTGAAGGAATGTCATGACTGCCTCTATATGGCATGCATGAGAAAAGACAGGACCAAGGAAAGGGTTGAAAGCACAGCTTGTTGGCCCAAATGGGAGCAAGAGTTGAGTGAATATATCAACACTTGTGAAAGATGCCAAAAAGCAAACAGAAAACATGGGAAAAAATATGGGCTACTTCAACACATAGAAGAACCCAAAATCCATGGGAAACCATTAATATGGACTGGGTCACAGGACTTGTCCCAGGAGGCAGAGAAAATTTCAATGCATGCCTATTCATAGTTCATAGGTATAAAAGAAATGTGAGGTGCTTACCATGTCATAAGGAGGACACAGAAATGGAAACAGCTTTGTTATTTGGTAATAACAACATAGCCACATGTGGAGTCCCAAAAATCACCATTAGCAATAGGGACCCAAAATTTACATCAGAATATTTCACCAATCTCTATGAAATGATGGATACAAAGCTTGCATTCTCTACAGCTTACCTTTCACAGACAGATGGTTTAGCTGAAAGGATGTTCCAAAAAACAGAGGACATAATTAGAAGGTTCTATGCATATGGCATGCAATATTAGGACCATGAAGGATATACCCATGACTGGGTTACACTTTTACCAGCAGTCCAGATGGCTTACATCACAAGCCAGAACTCTACCACAGGGAAATGAACCTCACCAGTAGAAAAAGAGTGGAAACCCTTATTTCCTGTGGATCAGCTGAAGGAAAATCTTGTAAATATCCACCTCACAGCCAAGGACTTCCATGATATGTGGAAGAGAGCTTGTGACACATCTGCAAAGCGCATAGCTGAGGCTAAAGAATACAAAAAGAAGATGTATGAAAAGACACATATGGAACCAGACTTCAAAGAAGTGGACCAGGTGTTAGTTTCTACACTCAACTTCAATAATCTCAAGGGACCAAATAAAATGAGAGATTAACTTGTGGGGCCCTTCAATATCAACAAATTGATAGGGAAGAATGCAGTGGAGGTTTGACTCAGAGAGGAATTGTCCAGGAAACACCTAGTATTTCCAGTGAGTCTGGTCAAACCATACTTCCAGACAGCAGAGGACAAGTTTCCCTCCAGAAAGAAGAGTGCCACTCCGGCAGACATAGTGGAAGTTGAAGACTCCCCTGGACCTGTGAAGAAGATAATCAAGGCCAGGAAGATTGGACTGAGTGGTAAAGACCAAAGTAAGTATTTGGTTAGATTAAAACACCAGACAGCAGGCATAGTCAAATGGTTAGAAAAGGATGCCATACCAGATGGGAACCTCCATCTAAGGAGATTCAGAGCCTCTAGGAGGACTGAAAAGTCTCACCAAGGATTAGCCTTTTGTGGAGGAAGGGTATGTCAGCCTTTGACTCAAACCCAGAGAACAAGCATGACAGCCAAATACCATAAACCAACGGTAAAGCTAAGATACCACCAAAACATGGAACTGATCCAAACCAGCTCAAAAGTTATCAAGAGGAAGAGTAAACTCACCTCTTTCCAAATATAAAAGTCCCAGTGTCACAGAACAAAGAATAACAAAGTTATTCCTGCTCAAAGTTGTTGCTGAGCATAAACCTTAATTTTCACCTTGCATCTGAAATCCATAGGAAGAGGCTTAAACCAAGAAAATGGGTATTCAGATTGAATATTTACATCAGGGATATCTAATAGTTCTAGCCAAATTGAGCTAACACCAAGATTAAGGGTGAATAAAAGATTCACCTCTCATCCAACTTCTACAGTTTTAGTGTGAGATACTTGAAGTGGGGTATTTTTGGAAGGAGAAAAAAAAGGGCTATCTGATGGTGCCATTAATTTCCTCATATCACATCTAGAACAAAAGTTATGAAGCAAACAAGCTCTATACAGATATTGAGAAAATTATATATCTGCAAAACAAAGTTTGTACGTGGCATAATTTTGCCATATTTAATATTACCCATACCAAATGAGAAACCATTGTGTAGATCCCATCCAGGGCTACACAATGAATCAACTTTGAGCTCAACATCTCAAAAAATGACAAAGTTATAGCATTTTAAAGTGAAATTGCCCCAATTGGGCCAATACACCTCTTCTGTGGGATAATATCCCAAAACCATTATTATGAGGTGTCAAACAGACAAATAAGCATGTTTATAATTCAATACCTCATAGTTCATTCAATACAGGGGTCCCATACATGTTCTGTACAGCATTCTACCCATCATACATGTCAGAAGAGGGCTGTGTGGTCCCCAGATGAAAATCTTCATCCTGTATTGTTGAAAACTGCCCAGATGTGGTTTCAAAACCACATTTGAGCTCAATACAGAGTATAAGGGTCTTGTGGAAATTACAAGCCAGTACTCTGAAGTGGAAACTCTTCACTTCATCCACATGAAATGGTCTAGAGGACCTTTTCACACAATTTCAGCACAAAAAGGGATCTTTCTCTGCCCAAAAGAGGAATCCCCATCCCGCTCTTGAATTCCTATGTAGTAAAACTGGCCAAAAAATTTATACTCTTGGAAATAATCAGGTAGAATTATAATTTTAATTATTTTAGTCTTTTATCATAATAATCCAATTGATAAAGCTGCACCCAGT
Organism: Austropuccinia psidii; assembly: GCA_023105745.1. Lineage (NCBI taxonomy): Eukaryota > Fungi > Basidiomycota > Pucciniomycetes > Pucciniales > Sphaerophragmiaceae > Austropuccinia > Austropuccinia psidii. The sequence continues at coordinate 33,682,671 of JALGQZ010000003.1, read as the reverse complement.
GCTTTCCACAGTGCTCACCACCACTAAATTTGTTTAGTAAAGCCCTCATATTTTGATTAAAACCTTTTTAACATTATTATCTGTGTCACAGGCATATTTTAGGCTGTAAGTACTATTATTATCCCCTCTTCATAGACTCAGCCTGACATATACTATGACTGTTTGAGTTGTATCTTTTGAAAGAGGTGACTTTCATCATTCTTCTGATACCCTTCATGAGCTATTTTGGCTCAGAACACTCTCAAGTAGAATTTTGCTTTACCATTGGTTAATGCTATTTTGGCTGTCATGCTTGTGCTCTGTTTTTGACTCACAGATGACAGGTATACTCCTTAGTGGAAATAATTCCTTATAAATTGAACCAGAAGAAATTCTGGGTGTTTAGGTATTAGATCACATGTTAACTTTAGTTGCATAGAAGAAGGGCATGTAGGGCTTTCATCATAAATGGTCCTGAAAAGGAATATTCAAATTTCTTTAAAACTTTTATGTTTTAAAATATAGTGTTGATACTAGGGCTAGTTGTCCTATTTTAAAATATTAAGGTCTGTGAATTTTCTTGCACCTCTTTTTTCATATTTGAAAATCTTGTATATATCTGTTTCCATAATTTCTTGAGTTATCACAAATTGACTCAAATGTTATTTCTGTTTGGTGAATATCAATTATATCTTTATTCAGAGTGTCATAAGGTAGTCTTGGATCTCAAACGTTTTCTAAAATTGCTGAAGTTCTTCAAGTTAATCAGTAACTTGATGTATTATATTCCAGCTCAAGAGCTAGTATTAGGGTATAGCCATCAGTGTATTTTCATTCTACTTCATAGGTGTAAGGTTTGAATATGAACCAATAAGTAAAAATCACTAATATTTTACTTATTGTACTATGAATGTTCTTATAAATAAAATAACTAAGATGAAAAATAATTATATTATTAAATGAATATAACAATATAATTTATATTATGAAAAAATAATATAATAAATAAATATATCAATATATGATAATTAATATATTTTAGAACACTTTATTATTGTTTCCAACAAATAATAAAGGCGTAAAAATTGTTTCTTGTAAATAAAAAACAATTAATAACAATAATATTACAGATATTAATGTTATATATTAATATAAATACTATTTATATTAATTAAAGAATTATTGATAGTAATTATAGAGAGAAATTATTATAATAAGAGAAAATAACCTAATTTTGACGCTTAATATAATAATTTTCAATGCATTTACACCAAATTATGTAAATACAACTTATTTAAATTGTATTTACAAATAAAAATAAAAGAAATTACAAATTTTCTTAATTTTACATGGAAATGAGATTTTTAAGAGAATTATAACAAAACAAGAGAATGATTGGGGTAATCACATCAAAAATGATGATTATAATAAAAATAACTTTTTAACTTTGATAATATAAGAGTTTTATATATAAAGAATAAAAGATTATACCTTTGGATTTAAGTGTTTAATTGTTTTGATGCGTCTGAGGGGAAAATAAAGTAAAATGTCAGGGTGAGTCTATGTAGTAGCTTAAAAATAGTAAATACAAGCTAGCACTATGACTGTGACACACAAAAAGTAATAAATCAAATCTTCAGGTCCTACTGCTAAGTGGTAACAGTGGTGATGAGTCTATTGAGGACCTGGGTTGCAATGCTCTAATATCTTTGACTGTAAAGAAACACTACAATAATTAATTATTTTAATTATATCAATATAATCCTAAGAGTACTACTGGTATAAGACAGTTTTACTACGTAAGGATGTTAATTCATGATAAGATGAGTCTTTTCCAGTGAGGAAAGACCTGCTTTTATCTCCTCTGAGAACTGTGAAAGACTGGTAGGCTCTTCACACGTCTAAAGAGTGAAAATTTTCACTCTGGAGGCTGGGTTGTGGTTCTGTACCATCAATTCTGACGTCAGCATAGTCAGAATTGTGGTTTTTGGACCACAAATGATCATTCTGGATCAATACAGGGTGAAAAAACTTTTCACAGGCCACGTCAGCACCATTGTGACGTGTCCAGAGTGTCTGGATGACTAATATTAGTCATTCTGGGCGGGTTTAAGCTTTAAACAACCATTATTTCAAGTATCAAGCCAGTACTGGTTGGTACAGGTTTGGTACAGACCAGTATTGGTAAAAATACTTCCAACCAAGATATCTTAGTCAGTTGTGGAGATATCAAGAAACCAAGAGCACAGAATTGAAGGGCTTAATGAGCTCTTCAATTTGGTATGCTTCATGTTTACCCTTCTTTCAAATAGCAAAAGTTATAAGGGTTTTAAGTTTTTGGATGTAATTTTGTACATCAGTATGAGGCTTCAAAAACTTCCATGCCAGATATCTTCTCCAATTTGGAAGATATCTGTATTCTGATGATACAGTTTTGTAGGGCTTGATTAACTCTACAGTTTGGTATATTACACTGTACAGTTGTATGAGTGTATGCCAAAGATACAGGGGTTTGTTTACTTTCTTGTTTTCAGAATATCTGTATTTTTGGTTGTTAAACCTTTGAACCAAGATCCCTCAGTCAATTTAAGAGATACAGAGGTCTAATGTATCTCAAATTAAAGCTCTTGTTTATATCTTTAATTTGGTTATACTTTTGTACAGTTTTGTACAAGCCCTCCTACACCTTTGAGGGGTTGTTGGTGAAAAAAGGTGGTATAATGGTATCCCCTGATTTAGGAGTGCTACAGATGAATAGATGATACCATTGGATAGCTCTCCCTTAGAGCTTCAAGAAAAAAAACCATTCTGGTTAGGGTTTCATGAAATATGTATAAGTTAGATTAGAGGCTAGAATAAGAGTTTTTGCTTATTTGGTCTTATCTTTGATAGGGCATATCTTTGTCCTTTCTTATTATATTTGAGGAGGTTTCATCTTTATAATCTACTTGTATTGGCTATATTTGTCCAATACTCCTCATACCATTACTTATGGTATGTTGGATGTCATGCTGGTGCTCTGTTTTGAGTCACAGGCTGACATACCCTCCCTCCAAAAAAGGCTCATCATTGATGAGACTCTTTTGTCCTTATGGAGGCTCTTGATCCTTTCAAAAAAGAATATTTATCTGAAACATCATCCAGCTTTACCCATTGGTCTTTTTCTGGTGGTTTATTCCTTCTTTCTGTTAAATAATCCCTATTGGAATATCTTTTTATTTGATTGGGGTTGTCAGTTTCAAAGTAGAACTTTCTTTGTTTGTCTTGCCCAATTATCAAGTAACTCTCTAGGGAATTATGTATACTTATGCCATAGATTCTATGGTACTCTGTACCCATTAAAAATCCATCAAACTTAGCATTTTCAAGTACCACAAATTCAATGTGTAATCTGAGGTTTCCCATTTTGTGTGGTATTATAATTATTTTTTGGATTATTCCAAGTGACCTCATTTTGCCTGCAGCACTTTTAAAGCTTCTTGCTTTTGTTAAAAGTATCTCTGCATTCCACATTGGAAAGTGTCTGTCCAAGTATTCTTTGGCTACTACTGAGCAATTTGCTCCTGTGTCAAAAATCAAAGGATGCTTTTTCTTTTCAATGTACACATCAAGCTTTGATTTTGCTCCATGAATAAAGGCCATACCAGCTTTGGGTACTTCCAAATACTCTTTAGCATCAATGGTTCTGCCACTTCTGTCTTCACCTTTTTTGGGTTGAATGAGTTCTGGTTTCAAAGAGTTTCCTAGGACTGATTCTGTTTTCTCATCCTCATACTCTAATAAATATTGTTCAATAGGCTCTGATCCACTGTCTGAATCCTGTCTTAGCCCATTTCCCATGCTGTCAGAGTCAGATTTGTACTCCATGTGTTCTTCTACTGACTCTTCCTCTATTGCAAATATTTTCTTTTTTCCCTTGGGACAATTATTTGCATAGTGGTCAGGTGATCCACAGTTATGGCATGTGTTCCTTCTCCTTGGTGCTTCTTCACCATTAGTAGGTTTGAGGTCTTTTTCCATGAGTATCTTTGGTTTTTCTCTGCTATCATGTGACCTATAGGGTGAACTACTGCCAATTGATGTCTTTTTTCTGACATCTTGTATGACATTTGCTATGTCATCAATGCTGCTTATTTTGCTGCATCTGCACTTTACTGCATGTTCTAAGTCTCCTGGAAGTTTTGTCAGAATCTTATGATTTCTCATCTCTATTGTCATGTTTGGATCAATGGATTTGAGTCTTTTGGTTTGTTTAAGACACCATTCATAAGGGTCTTCTCCTGTAGAGTATCTGTCACTCTCAAAAGAGATGGTTTTTTGCCAAATCCAAGTACCATTGCTGTACTTTTGTATTATTTGGTTTCTCCACCATGGCCAGCTTTTCCTACCATGTATCTCTTTCATTTCAGTGTACCATATATTTGCATGGCCTCTGAATGCAGTGTTGAGTCTTGTGGTAATCCAGTAGTCTGGTATCTTTGGTACATCAACAAAAAGTCCATTAATATAATCAATAAGCTCCATATGATCATATTCTCCAATTCCTGAGAATTTAGGCCAATTTACCACATCAGGTAATTGCTTCAATGCTTGTTTCTCAGAGTAACTGAGGTTCTCACCATTTTTGTAAATAGACTCAGACCTTAACTTTGGATCCTGGGATTCAGGAGCTTGGTTTTCTGATTCTTCCTCTTTTACTTTGGTGATTGGTTTATCCTCTTGAGTTGTTTGAGGGAAGAAATTATCTTCTTTTTCCTCCTTTTTATAGAGAAAATCCACTTCTTTTTCCAGGATTTCCTGTTGAGATTGGATATTTCTTAAATCTCTTCTCACAGCTTGTTGTTCCTCTAGTATTGAGTTCAACTGTCTGTTTTTAGTTTCAAATTCTGCCCAAATTCTGGATATATTTGTGTTCAAGTCTTCTATGACTGTTGCTTGGAAGGAATTTTCTTCCTTGAGTGTTTTCATTTCTGAAGTCACTTCTTGAACATGATCATATGTCCAATCCATGAATTTACCCATGTTGGACCATATGAAACTACTACCTCTGGAATCTGTGGTTTCAAATTTTTGAGGGGGTATTTTATCATCAATAGGCTTAAGCTGAGGATCAATTGATTCTGAGCTAACACTATTGGTAGGTACAGTGTCTTTTAGGATTTGTGTTCCTCTTGGACTAATTCCATTCATTGTTTCATCAAAGGATCTGATTCTATCTTCTCCTTCCTGAAAGAATTCTTGTTCTCTACTAGGGCTCCATTTCCTCTGCTGGAAACCACCAGGGATGACTGGAGAGTCCTGGAAATATTGTCCTTTAGATTTAAAGTCCTGTAGCTGTTGGACTGATGTGGGAAAGATGGCATTTCTTCTTCCATGCCTTGGTGTTCCTGAATCAGATTGGGCTCTTCCATATGCCAAGAATTCTCTATGGCTTGGATTTCTGTTTGATTCCCTCTGATTCAAGTCTCTTCTGAGAGTATGAAATGGCTGTTGAGATTCCAACTTTTCATTTCTTCCAGAATTTTTTGGCAAGTAATAAGATTGACTTATACTTTTTGCCTCATTATTCCAATTTCCTCCCATGATACTCCCATGGTTAAGGTTTTGCTGTCCATACTCCATGTGAAAAAGTCTTTTAGGAGTACATGAATATGAGTTATTTTCCCTGCATCTGTCCAATTTTTTTGTTGGACTGGGCTGAATTTGGTTTGGGGTGGGACTTTGAGAAGGAGTTTCCTGAAAATAAGTCCTTTGTTGGTTATTTGATCCAGAAGGGGGTGGCCTTCTCCCTCTGTTTCTTCTTTGCCAGATTTCTGGCTGATTTCTTGGGTATCCAAGATCTCTGAGAAATGGAGTTGTCATGTTAAAAAATGACAAAAGACAAAAATTCTGTATTTTCCAAGGTTTCTTTACCTTTAAAAGGCCCTTGGACTGATTTCTGCTTTATACTCTTTGGCAATTTGCTTGGGAGTTGGTACTGCCTCCTTGTCTTTGAGGCTGGTACAGATGAATTTCACTGTGATTTTGTCTCAAATGGAATGTATTTTTTCCACTTTGAAAGAAAATGGAGAAGGTTTGTAATTCAATTTGAATAAACAAAATTTCCAATTCCTTACTGTTATTTCTTCTGAGTTTGGTTTGATATTTGAGTTTTAATTATTTATTATTAGTATTATTTTATTTTTTATTTTTTGAAGAAATAACAGTTTTGTTTCACTTATTTCTATAAGTAAAGTATTTAATATTAAAAGTTTATATTATTAAACTTGAATATTATTAATAAGTTATTTACTTATTTTTTATTTATTTATTTATTTATTATTTTTTTATTTTTAAAAAAAATGGATGAATTTTTCCTCAACTTGAGTAGAAAGGATTCTTCTTCAATAATATTCAATTTGAATATTAAAGAAATAAAATATTTATTGTTGGTTTACAATAAATATTATGATTTAAATTAATTTTACACAATTTGGTAAAAATTAATTATACTTTCTATTTAGATATACTATTTGTATATAAAAATAAGTTTGGGAAGTTAATAATAATTACTTATTATTATTAAAATTGATGAATTTTTCCTCAACTTGAGTAGAAAGATTCTTCTTCAATAATATTCAATTTGAATATTAAAGAATTGAAATAATAATAAAATTATTATTTAAATATTTGTTGTTGGTTTACAATAAATATTATGATTTAAATTAATTTTACACAATTTGGTAAAAATTAATTATACTTTCTATTTAAATATACTATTTGTATATAAAAATAAGTTTGAGAAGTTAATAATAATTACTTATTATTATCAATTTTCGTGGTAAATTGATAATAATGACTTATTATTATTAAGATTTTTTTTTGATTATTTATCAAAAAAAGAAATTTTAATCAATTTTTCCTCAACTTGAGTAAAAAAAGATCTTCTTCAATAATATTCAATTTGAATATTAAAGAATTGAAATAATAAAATTATTATTTCAATATTTATTGTTGATTTACAATAAATATTATTATTTAAATTAATTTTTACACAATTTGGTAAAAAATAATGTTTTTTTATTTAAATATACTGTTTGTATATAAAAATAACTTTGGAAAATTAATAATAATTATTTATTATTATTAATTTTCGTGAAAATTGCAATATAAAGCTTTGAAGAGTATAAATACTCAAAAATAAAATAAAATATATTATTTAATATATTTTGATAAAATACAATATATAAAAAATATATATTATATTTTTATAATATAAGAGATAAAAATTAGTTAAAAAATGAAAAAAAACTCGAAATTGTACTTACTTTTATAGTAAAAAACCTTCAAAAATAGTGAAAATGATCCAAAAATCGCCAAAATAGGTCCGGAATAGGTTAAAACAACGGCCAGGCCCCCAAAATGTCAGGGTGAGTCTATGTAGTAGCTTAAAAATAGTAAATACAAGCTAGCACTATGACTGTGACACACAAAAAGTAATAAATCAAATCTTCAGGTCCTACTGCTAAGTGGTAACAGTGGTGATGAGTCTATTGAGGACCTGGGTTGCAATGCTCTAATATCTTTGACTGTAAAGAAACACTACAATAATTAATTATTTTAATTATATCAATATAATCCTAAGAGTACTACTGGTATAAGACAGTTTTACTACGTAAGGATGTTAATTCATGATAAGATGAGTCTTTTCCAGTGAGGAAAGACCTGCTTTTATCTCCTCTGAGGACTGTGAAAGACTGGTAGGCTCTTCACACGTCTAAAGAGTGAAAATTTTCACTCTGGAGGCTGGGTTGTGGTTCTGTACCATCAATTCTGACGTCAGCATAGTCAGAATTGTGGTTTTTGGACCACAAATGATCATTCTGGATCAATACAGGGTGAAAAAACTTTTCACAGGCCACGTCAGCACCATTGTGACGTGTCCAGAGTGTCTGGATGACTAATATTAGTCATTCTGGGCGGGTTTAAGCTTTAAACAACCATTATTTCAAGTATCAAGCCAGTACTGGTTGGTACAGGTTTGGTACAGACCAGTATTGGTAAAAATACTTCCAACCAAGATATCTTAGTCAGTTGTGGAGATATCAAGAAACCAAGAGCACAGAATTGAAGGGCTTAATGAGCTCTTCAATTTGGTATGCTTCATGTTTACCCTTCTTTCAAATAGCAAAAGTTATAAGGGTTTTAAGTTTTTGGATGTAATTTTGTACATCAGTATGAGGCTTCAAAAACTTCCATGCCAGATATCTTCTCCAATTTGGAAGATATCTGTATTCTGATGATACAGTTTTGTAGGGCTTGATTAACTCTACAGTTTGGTATATTACACTGTACAGTTGTATGAGTGTATGCCAAAGATACAGGGGTTTGTTTACTTTCTTGTTTTCAGAATATCTGTATTTTTGGTTGTTAAACCTTTGAACCAAGATCCCTCAGTCAATTTAAGAGATACAGAGGTCTAATGTATCTCAAATTAAAGCTCTTGTTTATATCTTTAATTTGGTTATACTTTTGTACAGTTTTGTACAAGCCCTCCTACACCTTTGAGGGGTTGTTGGTGAAAAAAGGTGGTATAATGGTATCCCCTGATTTAGGAGTGCTACAGATGAATAGATGATACCATTGGATAGCTCTCCCTTAGAGCTTCAAGAAAAAAAACCATTCTGGTTAGGGTTTCATGAAATATGTATAAGTTAGATTAGAGGCTAGAATAAGAGTTTTTGCTTATTTGGTCTTATCTTTGATAGGGCATATCTTTGTCCTTTCTTATTATATTTGAGGAGGTTTCATCTTTAAAATCTACTTGTATTGGCTATATTTGTCCAATACTCCTCATACCATTACTTATGGTATGTTGGATGTCATGCTGGTGCTCTGTTTTGAGTCACAGGCTGACATAAAAAGAGCTCTATTTATAGTAAATACGTCCCTTCTAGAGTCCAGTAGGCTTCTAGTAGACGTGTAATGATGGTATCCACTTGAAATGATCAGTATTTTAAGGTTTAGTGATGATTATGTCATGATCAAACCATCTTACCTCATTATTACGCCATTATTTAGAGTTATAACTATAACTCTAAGTTTGATGACATCATAGGCTTGGAAGAAGCCTAAACTTTGTGGATTTTATTAGTATTCATCATAATCTAATAGTACTCACCAGTTTTATCAATTATATAACTGTTAAACCTAAAATGAGATTACAGTGAGTGATCATAAATGATCAGTTTTAAGCTTAAACCTTTATCATTAATAACGTTTAAGTTATACATGCTACAGCTATTCTGAGAGTAAATTCTGATAGCTGGGAATGTCCTTATTAGACTTCCAAGAGCATTTAATTACATCATCAAAACTCTATTTTTGATGATTTTCCTTGTAACTCATCTTTTCTGTTGAAATTCAATATTTTAAACTTCAAAAGTTGATTTCAGAGGGGTTATACATTGAATATTATAATAAAATTACATCATTCTTCACATATGAGCTAGTAGAATCTGACTGTGTACTTTTTTTAAGTTTGGACCACTTTCACAACAAAGTGGTCAACATCTCCAGTGATTTTATTCAATAAACCATTAAACGCTTTAACCTTGTGTATAGCTTGTCAAATAAAGCTGATATCTGTTCTCTCACAGTAATTACGTGGTGACTTTATTTTTGGTTTAACTCTCTATCTTGTATATTTCAAGAGATATTAGCTAAAAACCATGAATATATGCATTGACCAAAAAAGTCCATATATTCAGCTTAGTTCCTTAAGTATTGACTTTAGAGAATTTCCGTATAATTGTTTTATGTGTGGCGTTTTATGGAGAATCCAATTGTACAATTTACTTCACATGTTGTTTCATTGGTTTCTGAGTGAAATAAGTTTTTCTTTTTAGGGTATTATTACTTATTCTTCAGTAATTATTGAGTTTTCAGATATGCCATAAAAATGACATATGTGTATTTTACCATGAGGAATCTAATGGTGTAATTTATTTCATATGTTTACTCATTAGAGTTTGAGTTAATTCAGATTTTGTACCTATTTATGGTGTTTTCACTAGTTCTAAGATAATTATTATAAGTATAATTATTATAAGTATAATTATTATAGAACTTTTCTTGTGAAATTTTTGGATATGTGGTCATATCTCAAAGGCTCACATTCCCTACCACCAATAAATATTGTATCAAAATCTGATATATTTAATTAGGGTATCATCCAATGTTCTACCTCTTCATAGACTTTGTTAGTCTTGAAGCTCAATAATGCTTGATTTTTCTATTCTTTAGGCTTTCTTTCCTATCTGAACGTTCTTATGAGTTGATCAGAATTTTTTATATCCTTCTCAAGTAGCCATTCATCTTCTTGTGTTGTATTCTGTACTTTACAAGGTATTTTTTTTCTTTTTTGTTTCTTGTCCTTCTTTCTTTAAGGACTTTCCCAATTTCCTTTTGTTCTCCTTCCTCTAAAGGTGGTATTTCAAGTGGGGGTTTATTTCTTAGTGAAAATAGCTCCTTGTCACTTGAGCTTTACGGTTTTATCAGACCTACAGGGAAAGTTGGGTGTTTGTTCATTAACTCACCTGTGAGCTCTAGTTGCACAGCATGAGGTCCATGTAGTGCTTTTATCATGAATGGTCCTGCAAAGGAATCTTTCAATTTCTTTGGGCGTTTTTCATTATTGAAATTTATAGTTGACACTAGGACCAAGTCTCCTATTTTTAAGTCAGGTGGTTTATGACTTTTATTCCATCTGTCTATTGCATAATTGAAAGAATCTTGAATACATCTGTTTTTGGTGTCTTGCTTTTTGAAGAATTAACTTGAAGCTTCTTGCTGTTTGGTGTATATCCACTACGTCCTTTTTAAGGGTATCATAAGGAAGTCTTGGATTCCAGCATTTTTCTAGAATTCTGGTGTCTTTCCAGTTGAAGAATGGATTGAGTTTATATATGCCAGTTCAACAGCTGGTATTAATATACACCAATAATGGGTAAAACCATCAGAATTGTTGAATTCTAGTCCATAATCACAGAATCTCCTGATCATTTCTTCTAAGTTCTGTATCATTCTTTCTTCTAGACCATCACTTTGGGGGTGGTAAGCTGTTGAGAATGATAATTTTGTGCCAAACAGGTTATGGAGGTTTTTCCATAATGCTGGAGTGAATCTTGGGTCTCTATCACTTATGATGTTTTGAAATAAGCCTGTGTGGCTAATAGCTTTATCCCATATCAATATGGCTGTGTACATAGCTGTGTCATCCTTGTGAAATGGTACGAAAATTGGGGTTTTTCTGTATCTGTCAGCTAATACTAGGAATACATTATAGCTTCTGTCCCCTCCTGGTGGTAATTCTGTTACCCAATTCATGTGAACTATTTGTCGGAGGGATTTTGGTTCTTGGATTTGGATCAACATTCCAAATTTCCTTCCTGTGGCTCTGTTTGCTTTATGGCATCTGTCACAGGGTTGGCAGTATTCTGAAACATCTTTCTTCCAATTTTGCCACCAAGACAAGGTTTTTAACCTCTCTAGTGTTCTGTCTTCTTATAGATGTCCAGCTGCAACACTATCATGACATTCATGCAGTATAGTGCTTGTCAGAGTTCTATCTGTTAAAGCCATAACACATGTATGTTTAGTTCAATGATAGAGGATTCCATCAAGGAGGTGGAATCTTCCTTCATCATATGCTTTTGTCCATATTTCATCTAGTTTTGATGAAAGTGATGGGTCTTTACAGTCTTCCATTAGAAGTTGGCATAATATATGGCAGTTTTTGTCTATTTTATAGCTTTCTTTAACTTGGTTGAAGAATTATGTGCAAATATCTGTAATAAATATTCTTTCTATATGGTGCTCTTCCTGTGGTACCCATGCTGGATTTTCAGGTGGATTTTCCAGAGCCCATCTGCTAAGAACATCTGCATTTTTATGAATATTACCAGATTTATGAGCTATAGTCATATTTACTCTATATTATTGGATGGAAATTTGCCAGCTTAGCATATGTCTTTTTGGAGTTTTCATGTTTAATAAAGATTTTACAGCAATGAAGTCTGTAATTACATCAAACACTGTTCCATCCACATAATAGTGTAATTTTTCCAAGGCCCATACTAAGCAGAGGCATTCGATTTGGTTTGCTCCATATCTTTCTTCTGTTGGCTTTATTTGTCTTGAAATGAAGAAAATTGGTCCTTCAACAGGTTTGTCATTGATGATTTGTGTCTGGTGTGGTGCAGCACCTAGTCCTTATCCACAAGCATCAATGTATAGCTTGAAGGGCAGCTTCCAATCTGGAGTTAGAAGAAATGGGGCATTTGTTAAGGAATTTTTCAATTCTTCATATGCCTTGACTCTTTGTTCAATCATTTCATTGACTGTGTTGGTCACAGAGCTTATACAAGGACTTAGAAATTCTTGAAAAATCTTTTATATGCTGTCTGTAATAACCTGAAAATCCTAGGAATGATTGCATTTCTTTTTTGGTTTGGGGAATTGGCTTAAATAGTACTGCTGCTAATTTGTTTTTATCTATGCCCAAACCTAGTCCAGATACAACATGTCCTAGTGCTTTCAGTTCAATGTATATAAAGGGGCACTTTTTCAAGGAAGCTTTGATGTTTGCTTTTACTATCTTTTTCAAGACTCTTTCTAGTCTTGACAGGTGACTATCTCAAGTTTCTGAGCAAACTAGAATATTATCAATGTAGAGGATTGGTCATCCTTCTGACAATTCTTCAGGTAATATGATATTCATCATTCTTTGATAATGGGAAGGTGAGTTTTTTATACCAAATGGCATTCTCAGATATTCAAAAATTAGACAGTGGACTATTATCCTCAGTAGTCTTTTGGCATTGTCTGTTAAGACATTTTGATGAAATCCCTTTAGAGCATCCATGGCTGTGATGAGCTTAGCCTGAGATAATTGTGTTAATGTCTAATGGATTCGGAGTATTGGATATCTTCTAGGGATAGCATAGGTGTTTAGAGCTCTAAAGTAACCTACCATCCTTGATTTTCCATTATGCCAGTTTACAATGACTGGTGTAGTGGCCTCTACCTGTTCATTATGTCCTAATTTCCTTAATACTTCAAGGTCCATTAATTATTTCATGTGTACCTCTAAAGCTTCTCTAGCTCTTGGGCTTTCTGGATAAGCTGGTCTTCTTAATAGAGGTGGATAAGGTTTCTCTACATTAAGGATTGGGTCTACCACATGTCCAATTATGGCACCTAGTGGTTCCTTTCCGGTTGCAAAAGGCATTCTTATATGTAGATAAGAGGTCAATCATTTTTTCTTTAATTTTTTCTGTTAATTCATGATTGAATTCTGCCTCTTTTAGTTGTTCATGTATAAAAAATTCTTTTTCTGGGATTTTTTCTTCATTCTTAATAGCTGTAATTTGTGTTTGGTTATTTAAGAAGCCAAATATTTTTCTTTTATTGCCCCCTATGGTGAAATATCTATCTTTTTCGTTAGAGATATCTATGCCATAAATTGACAAGTAGTTATTTCCAAGTATAAAATGGTTACTAGTGCAGTTTTCCATTACTACAAACTCTAATTTGAATCTGATACATTGTGAAGGATGAGGAAAATGATTTTTAAGTCAATTATTCCAAGGGGCTTCATGCTTTCACTTGCACTACTGAATTTTACTCCTTGTATTGGTATAAGTTTTTCTTCCCAATGTGGTTCAATTGTTTTCACATAGCTCTTACCAACACAGTGACAATATGCTCCTGTATCTAAATTGACTTTTGCCTCTTGGTTTTCCACCATGACAATACTTATACTTGATTTCCCAGCTGTATATCCCATTCCTTTTGCTGGTTTGGTTCTATACAATTAAGCATCTTGTATGTTTATCAGGCTTGTATCAGATGTTCCAACTTGTGGTAAGTTTGAATTGACATCTAGTATTTCATATATTAACTCAATATTATTAATTTGTGCATTAATTATATTAATTTCATCACTTTCAGAAGTTTCTGATGCTTCAGTGTCTCTTTCAGAATCAGATTATTCTTCTTTATCATTGTGCTCCTCTGTTTCCACAATTTCATTGATTTTTTCTTTTTTAAGGCAATTATTGGCTGAGTGACCAATAACTCCACATTTGTGGCACTTTCTTTGCTCATTCCTGTTAGATGTATTGGGCTTGAAGGTTTCTCTTGGCTTATAATTTTTGATAAATCGTTGATTTGGACTTTTGATGTCCAATTTCTTCCAAGTTGTAGCCATTTTTGTTCTTGTCACTATGTCTATATTCTTCTGTGGAGCATGGTTTTATACACCAGCTCCTCAGGGAATGTTCCAATTATCCTCTACATTTCTTAAGTATTTTCATGTGTACAATTTTCTGTGACATTTCTGGGTACAATGCATTAAATGTTTCAACTTGTTTTAAGAACCAAGTCAAAGGTTTATCCTTGTATGTGTCAAAGAAGGAGTTTTACAATGAATTTTATATTTTGCACCTCCAGGAATCCTTAGACCACTCAGTGATTACTTCTTGTTTCCACCAAAACCAGGTATTTTTCCCATTTGTTTGCCTTATGCCATAATACCATCTTTTCGCAGATCTCTCACACTGTGAGGCTTAGATGTAACTTCATATACCCAAAGACCACAAATACAAAGTTAACCTATAAATATAAATAAAATAAATTTATCTATATCATTAAAATGAAAATCAAAATATAAACATAAAATTATATTCACAATTAAAAATTCAAGTACAATTTAAAAATAAAATTACATTAAATTTTGAAATTATAAAATTACATTTATACTTGAAAAAATTAAGTAAAAATGAAGTTTTAACAAAATTGGAAATAAATAAATTTGGAAAAAACTTAAATAAAAATTATTATAACTTTTTATCCAATAAATAAACATATAAAAATTATTTCACCATTGGATTCCTCATAAAAAATCAGGTGGGGTCACCTCTGAGTGAAAATTTTGTAACTCAACTCTAAGAAAGCTTAAATTAAGTTTTTAGTATTTTCTGTATTAAGATTGAAAATCCTCAAAACTTTAATTTAGTTCCCATCACATGTAGTGTTAATCACCAAAATTTGTGTTAAAATTGAGGTCTTGTGTATATTTTAGAAGTTATGAGGAATTAAAGTATTTTCAATTGAATTCAATTGAAATGTCAAAATGTGCGTGTGTATTACATAAGTGAAATTTGATTTACATATGAGGTATCAATTATTACTGTATTGAACTGTACAACTCCATTGAATTACATATGTAAATTATAAGTATAATACATGATGAGGAATTAAAGGAAAAATAAATTGGAAAGATTAAATTTGGGGGGGAAAAGGAACTCCAGCTCTAAGGGGGTGCTAGACCCCCAAAATCCTTGCTGAAAGGCGTGTGGTGTCAAAATTCACGCAAATGTTCATCACTTTTGGCCTGGAATTGAGCTACAGGGTCTGTGGACTCAATTGATGATGAGGTTTTGATACCAACTGGGGTAGTTTTAGCTGTTGCCAAGAGGGTAAAACTACCCTTAAGATAAAAACATCATAGTGAAAACGATTTTAACTGGTTTCTACGCCTCTGAGACACATTCTGACGTGTTTTGAAGGCTCTAGGCCTGGTATTGCTATAGTAATGGCTGATTTAAGGGTCTAAAATGGCTAAAATTGCCTAAAATTGGCTTAAACCAGCCCTTTTTGGTCTAAACCAGGGTTCAATGATGCCATAATTGGCTTTTCTCTTGACAGACTGTTTTTCACGACTGACAAGAGCAAATTTTACTTTTGGAGTAAGAGAATTAATGGCTATAAAAGAATGTCTTCTTTGCCCCACTTTTCTCTTCATGTTAGAATCTTTTCCTTTTATTAATTAGTTTAAACACTGTTAAACCAATCAATCAAAGATTCCAACCACCATTTTTAAATCATTTTAAACCTCTTAACCACGTGAAAAAATTATTATAATCATTGTTTGTAACTCTTATAATCCTCTTTACCCCTGAAGCACCCCAAAAGTGAATTAAAGCATCTTTCATCACTGTAAACTTTGTCACTTTCTTTCCAAATTGCTTCAGGGGTAAAAAGGATTATAAGAGTTACAAACAGTGATTATAATGATTTTTTCACGTGGTTAAAAGGTTTAAAATGAGTTAAAAATGGTGGTTGGAATCTTTGATTGATTGGTTTAACAGTGTTTAAACTAATTAATAAAAGGAAAAGATTCTAACATGAAGAGAAAAGTGGGGCAAAGAAGACATTCTTTTATAGCCATCAATTCTCTTACTCCAAAAGTAAAATTTGCTCTTGTCAGTCGTGAAAAACAGTCTGTCAACAGAAAAGCCAATTATGGCATCATTGAACCCTGGTTTAGACCAAAAAGGGCTGGTTTAAGCCAATTTTAGGCAATTTTAGCCATTTTAGACCCTTAAATCAGCCATTACTATAGCAATACCAGGCCTAGAGCCTTCAAAACACGTCAGAATGTGTCTCAGAGGCGTAGAAACCAGTTAAAATCGTTTTCACTATGATGTTTTTATCTTAAGGGTAGTTTTACCCTCTTGGCAACAGCTAAAACTACCCCAGTTGGTATCAAAACCTCATCATCAATTGAGTCCACAGACCCTGTAGCTCAATTCCAGGCCAAAAGTGATGAACATTTGCGTGAATTTCGACACCACACGCCTTTCAGCAAGGATTTTGGGGGTCTAGCACCCCCTTAGAGCTGGAGTTCCTTTTCCCCCCCAAATTTAATCTTTCCAATTTATTTTTCCTTTAATTCCTCATCATGTATTATACTTATAATTTACATATGTAATTCAATTGAGTTGTACAGTTCAATACAGTAATAATTGATACCTCATATGTAAATCAAATTTCACTTATGTAATACATGCGCACATTTTGACATTTCAATTGAATTCAATTGAAAATACTTTAATTCCTCATAACTTCTAAAATATACACAAGACCTCAATTTTCTTACCCCTGAACCACCCCAAAAGTGAATTAAAGCATCTTTCATCACTGTTAACTTTATCACTTTGTTTACAAATTCACCCTGGTCACTCTTGGGTGTGTTTTCTCTTTAATATTCTTTTTAAAGACTTTGTTCTTTAATTAATTGCTTGCAGTTCTTTGCTCAATTGATTCCAATTGAAATTGCTCTTGAAGAAATTTCTTTTGTAGCCTTAAATATCTCTTGTATAGTATTTTGGATAAATTTCTATTGTTGGTAAAACAATAAATATTTATAATATTATTATTTTATACTAACAAAGTTATAAACAAGAAATTTGGCGTGTTTTCTCTTAAAAATAATATTTCTTACTATTTTTAATTGATTTTTACCTTATACAAATTTTGAGGACAGCAAAAGTACTTGATTTTGAATCAAAGTTTCATATCCACACCTTACACACACAGTGAGTGTAATATGGAAGTGATCAATTCATCTGGTATGGAATGATCTTCTTGTAACATGTCAATTGTTTTAATAAATGACAAATGGTCATATTGCCCTTCTTCTGTGAATGTTGGCCATTATTTTGATTGAGGTTCTTCCTTCATTAACACTTGGTTATTGTATTGATTACTCAAGTCTGTAATGAATGGATTTGTTATTTCCACTTTTGGTTTAACAGGACTTCTTATGTGAGAAATTGGTGTTCATAACTTTGGCATATTTAGGTTAGCCTCACTTATTTTATCCATTTTTTCAGGAATAAGTCTTATTTTACTTTGAATATCACCTTTTATATTAATTATTGCTTCATCACTTTTTTTCCACATGGTCTAGAAGTAATTTTTGGGTGTGATGAAGTTTGTTCTTCAAATCTTTCCACAGAAATACTTAATTTTATTAATATTTCTGTAAGATTATAAATACTCACATCATAATTGATTCTTAAACTTTTATCTTTGATATCTTTTATGTACTTATACCATTCCTGTTGTCCTTGTACTAATTTTTGAGTATTTTCAATTAAAACGTTTGGTTTATTATTTTCAACAATAAATTTAATATTATCAAGTTCTTTTTTGTTTTGTACAACAATTTTTGTTAAAGATGATAAGTTATTATTTATTTCTTGTAAGGATAATAAACCATTTTTAATTTCTTTGAGAGGTAAAATACTATTTTTTATTTCTGTTAAAGTATTTACAACATCTGGAGACAAGGTTATTTCTTTGGGAAATGAGGTTGTCTCATTCTTTGCTCCTCCTTGTCCTTGAATTCCATCAAGGTTCTGGCCATGTTGAAGACATTTTCCATGGCATATTTTTGGATTTTTGGAATCCTGTAACTTGGGAAATATGGTTTTTTCCAGTTATTGTTCTTGTTCTTCTTCCCTTCTTGAGCAAGTGGGTTGGCTTGGGGCTTGCTGGTAGAAGCTACTGGGACTTCTTCCTTGGTTGGCTCCTTCTTTTTGGCATGGTCCTCCTTGATCTTTTTGATTTAAGGTTTGGATGATAGTGGATTACATCCATTGGAGTATCTCACTTTTACTTCCTTTTTGAGGAACGTTTTGAGGATTTTCTAGGAGTTCATAACTCCTTGGTGTATTTGTGGCAACACTTCCCACTCCTTGTCCTTGTACACTATGTAGTACTGTTTGTACTGCCTCATGTAGATGTCTATCTGAGCCCTCTGAATGTGATTTGTACCTATTTTAGTTACTCATACTTAGTTCTAACTCTGGCTCTGATATCATGGGAATTTCTGTGACTTGCCTTTGGGATAAGGCACTTCCTTGTGTGGATTATGTTCCACAGGGGATTTTTCCCTTTCTTTTCCCTTTTGAGGGATCAATTATACCTCTGAGTCCAGCTCCATCTGATTGGATGGAGTTTTGGGAGCCTCTTCTAGTAGTCATAATTTAATAAATGAGAAATAAAAAGATTTCAGGACAGGAATATCTTTTTATGGAAATTTATAAAGGAGGTACTCACCTTCAGAGTCCTGAATAGTGGGTCCTGGAAAGTCTAATTTCTTAGCTTTCTTTTTCTTAATGACAATTGGTGTTGGGGAACTTTGCCAAGTTTTTTCCACCAATATTTCAACAGTGGTTTGATTATCCTATGTTGAATTGTCTTAAAACACTAAAAGGAACAAATAAATATAAGTCTTTTTGTAAAAAGTGTTGTTTTTTGGTAAGATATGGCAATTTTCCATTTAAACATTGCTTTTATATCTCAGAATAAGTGAAATGAATAAAAAAGTGAATAAAAATAACTTTTTTATTTGGTTCTCATATTTTTAAAGAAGAAAATAAAAATTAAGATGATTCTTTCATAAAATTAATTTATAATATGAAATTATTTTTTATTTATACAATATCTCGTTTAATCACTCAAGTCACTCAAAGAAAGCTCTTGCAAGTCTAAGGATGTGAGAAACCATGTGTAAGACAGTACAATTGCTTTCAAAATGCCTCAATAGCTTTTAAAATCAATAGATATAATTTTATAGTTATAAATATAATTGATTATTAGATAAGCCCAATGAGAATCCTTTCAATGGTCTTTTTGAGTAAATATCATGGCCAGGCCCCCAAATATAAGGTTTGACTATGAAACAATAAGTAAATTACTAATATGTTACTTATTGTACTATGAATGTCCTTATAAATAAAATAAATAAGATATAAAATAACTATAATAATAAAGAATTATTATACTTATGGTGTAAAAAATAATTATTTTATTAAATAGATATAATAATATAATTTATATTACGAAAAAATAATATAATAAGTAAATATATTAATATATGATAATAAATATATTTGAAAACACTTTATTATTGTTACCAACAAATAATAAAGGGGTAAAAAATTGTTTTTTATGAATAAAAAACAATTAATAACAATAATATTACTATTATTAAAGCTATATATTAATATAAATATCATTTATATTAATTAAAAAATTATTGATAGTAATAATAGAGAGAAAATAGCCTACTTTTGAGGCTTAATATAATAATTTTGAATGTATTTACGCCAAATGATGTAAATACAACTTATCTAAATTTTATTTACAAATAAAAATAAAAGAAATTACAAATTTTCTTTATTTTACATGGAAATGAGATTTTTAAGAAAATTATAACAAAACAAGAGAAAAATCGGAGTAATCACGTCAAAAAGGATGATCATAATAAAGATAAGCTGTGATCTTTGATAATCTAAAAGTTTTATATATAAAGAATAAAGGATTAAACCTTTGGATTTAAGTGTTTAATTGTTTTGATGCGTCTGAGGGGAAAATAGAGTAAAAAGAGCTCTATTTATAGTAAATACCTCCCTTCTAGTAGACGTGTACTGATGATATCCACTGGAAATGATCAGTATTTTAAATTTTAGTGTTGATTACGTCACCATCAGACCATCTTATCTCATCATTATGCCATTATTTAGCGTTATCACTATAAATCTAAGTTTGATGACATCATAGGCTTGGAAGATTCCTAAACTTCGTGGATTTCATTAGTATCAATCATAATATAATAGTATTAACCAGGCTTAACACTTATATAACTGTTAAACCTAAAATAAGATTACAGTGAGTTATCATAAGTTATCAGTTTTAAGCTTAAGCTTTGATCATTAATAACTTTCAATTTATACATGCTAAAGCCATTCAGAGAGTTAATTCTGATAGCTTTGAATGTCCACATTAAACTTCCAAGATTATTTTCTTACATTGTCAAAACTCTATTTTTGATGATTTTTCTTGTATCTCATCTTTTCTGTTGAAATTCAATATTTTAAACTTCAAATCTTGATTTCAAGGGGTTATACCTTGAATATTATAATACAAATTAAATCATTCTTCATTTATGAACTAGCAGAATCTGACTTTCTACTTTTTTTAAGCTTGGACCACTTTCACAACAAAGTGGTCAACAGCTCCAGTGATTTTGTTCAATAAACCATTACAAGTTTCAACCTTGTTTATAGCTTGTAAAAGAAAGTTTTTACCTGTGTTCTTACAGTAATTACGTGGTGAATTTATTTTTGGTTTAACTCTCTATCTTGTATATTTCAGGACATATTAGCTAAAAACTATGAATATATGCATTGACCCAAAAAGTGCATATATTAAGCTTAATTCCTTAAGTATTAACTTTAGAGAATTTACATATAGTTGTCTTATGTGTGTGGTTTATGGAGAATCCAATGGTACCATTTATTCCACATGTTGGTTCATTGGTTTCTGAGTTAAGTAAGTTTTTGTTTCTTTTTTGGGGTATTATGATTTATTCTTGAGTGATTATTGAGATTTCAGATATGCCATAAAAAAGACATGTGTGTATTTTACAATGAGACATCTAATGGTGTAATTTATTTCACACTTTTACTCATTAGATTCTGAGTTAATTCAGATTTTGTACCTATTTATGATATTTTCACTAGTTTTAAGATAATTATTATAGAGTTTTTCTTGTGACTTTTTTGGATATGTGATCATATCTCAAATGCTCACAATAATCACAGCATCTTCTGATAATTTCTCCTAGTGTTTGAATCTTTCTTTCTGCAAGGACAGTGATTTTAGGGTGATAGGCTGTTGAGAATAATAATTTGGTCCCAATCAGGTTTTAAAGATTTTTCCATAGAGCTGAAGTTAATCTAGGGTCTCTATCACATATACTATTTGGGAATAGTCTTTTATGGCTAATTGGTTCATTCCATATATGTGATCCTGTGAGGTATTTATAACATACCCATAAGGCCACAAATGATTTTATAAACAGCTAATTTTGTCTTAAACAGACTTTTTAGTTGAAATTAAAATAAAAAATAACAAAAAATAAGTATAACTTTAATTTGGATAAACAAAGTTATAAATATTATCTCATTTTTGGATTCTACACCAAAAATAACCTAGGGTACATCCATAAGGTGTTATACCCAAAAACACTTATTTCTTGTGTTATTAGAAGATTTAAGAATATCACAGTACTAATGTAACTTTTTTAACATTTTTTTAAAATTGTTAAATTTAAGCTTAAATAAGCTTAAATTTAAAGTTGCATAAGGTTAATGCAAACTTACCAAAATTTTAGTTAAAATTGAGGTGTGGTGTATATTTACTGAATTGGCTAAGGATTTGCCATACAGAATGTAAATCCTGCATGAGCTCAATTTAAAAGGGTTTAAAGCCATGGTATGGCTTTAAATAAATAAAAGGGCAAAATCCACGCAAAAAGGTGGGACAAAGGAAAAAGACCAAATAGAGCTGGGATACCCAACATTTTGGATCTGCAATGATGCAATTAAGGTTGTCCACCTGTATTGGAGGATTTTCAACCTTATTTAAACTTTAAGATTAGACTTTGATCCAACCTGAAGGTTTAAACTGGTTTTATCCCAATTTGGAAACAAATTTCAAGCTGCCAAAGGGTAAATCCCAATATGCAGGCTTGAAATCAAGGTTTTAAGAACTGTCAGAGCTTAATTAAGCTTAAAAACTTTAAATAAGCTTAAAACTTTAAAGTTTCAAGCATTAAAACCTTATCAAAACTTAAGGTTTGGTGTGTATTGCTATTTTACGTGGAAAAATAGCAATAACTTCAAAATTCATTCAAAGTCCAAATCTTAATGGATTTGCTTGAAGATTTCACACAGCTTAGAATTTAATATTATCTATATATAAATTAACTTTTAAGTATACTTTATGAATAAAGTTCCTGGGTAATTAGCCTGGAAATTTACTCTTTTAATTAAGCTCAAAGAAAATTATGATTTCTTTAAAAATTAATTAAAAATTTAGTTTAAGAGATTTCTGCTTGAAACTCTATTTTTAAGTTTTTCATGTGATGAACTTTAATATAAAAAGGTTTATTTATATTAAAAACTTAATATAATTAGTTTAAATGAGGATTAAAGTTACATGGAGTTAAGAATAACACTGGTAACTTTAAATTGGAACTAAAAACAAGTTGCCTTAAGTTAAGAACTTTGTTTTTAAGTATGGTTTTTCAGTTTTGACCTGAGGACGCCCTCTATATTCATTATGAATCATGAGAGCTGCTCTGAAGACATAAAAAGAGTCTTTTCATCACTGTTTTTGTCCATCATTCATTATCAATGCAATCATATTAGAAATTTAAACAGGTAAAGTTTATTATTTATAAAATCTTTTTTTAAGCTAATTCTTAAGTTATTTTATTCTTTATTAATTGTAAATTAAACAATTGAAATCATAGAATTCAGATTATTGTTGTAATCATCAATAATATATTTTATATTATAAAATTTTCATCTTAAATATCTTTTAAAATCCACAAATTCCTCTTAAAAACTCTTTAATCTTAAATTTTATCATGAAAAGTTGTTTTATCCTTAAAATTATTGATTTCAGACGTGTTTTTAACTTATAATCATTATTTAATATAATAACTGTTGTTGTTTAACTTGTTGTATTAAATAAATATTATAAGTAAGTTTTTCTCTAAAGTTCTATATTTTTTTATCTAGTATTAGTTTTTTTTATATAGAATTTTATTCTATAAGAATTATTTCTGCACAGTTTGTGTTATAATTCTTTTATAAATAATATTTATATTATTTATAAGTGGTTAATATTTATATTTCCACGTGTAATTGTCTCATTAAGAGCTTTACAATTCTTATTGTTATAACTGTCAGTGACTATAACAATGATAGAATAATTATAATTTTATTATAATTATTATATTTTTTTTATTATTATATTTTTATAATATTAATTAAATTTAATTTTTTATATATAATTATTTTTAATAATTGTATTTAAATTTGTGGTTATAATATTTTATTATATTATATATTTCTATTGAGGACAGTCATAGTACTCTTGATTTTGCTACTATTATCAAGAGTTTCATAAACAAACCTTACAATATAGTTATATCTCTTAAAATAGCTGTTTCATCATTATACAAGGGTAAGAACATAGGGGCTTTACTATATCTGTCTACTGACTCTAGGAAAGGATTGAGACACCTGTCCCCTCCTGGGGATAGGATTGTTGTCCAGTAAATATGGAATATCTACTATGAGGATTTTGGTCTTTAATTGCTTATAATAATTCCAAATTTTGTATCTGTAGCTATCATTGCTTTGTGACATCTGTCCCAGGTCTGGAAATATTCTGAAACATATTTTCTGAAATTTGGTCACCAAGAACAAGTGATGACTTTTGTAGTGTCCTGTATTCTGAGATATGTATGATAAAACACTATCATTGAATTCATGTAGGATATTTTTTATTAAATTTCTGTCTGTTAGTGTAATAGCACACATATTCTTAGCTATAACATGAAGGATTACATCAAGTAGGTGGAATATGCCATCATCATAAGATTCTTTCATTAAATCATCCAATTTCAAAGATAAAGGTAGATCTTTACAGTGTATTTTTCAAGAGTTGGCATAAAATATTGCAGTTTTATTCACTTTATAGCCCTCTATGACCTGGTTAAAGAATTCTGTGCCAATTTATGTGACACATATTCCTTCTATATGATTTTCCTCTTCCTGTGGTACCAATGCTAAATTTTCAGATGTATTTTCTAGAAGCCAGCTACCAAGGCCATTTGAAGTTTTGTAAATATTTTCATATTTCCTCTATACTATTGAAATTGTTTAGTAAGTATTTCAAATAACTACAGTGTGTAATAACAGCAAATACTTTTTAATCCAGGTAATTGTGTAGTTTCTCTAGAGCCCATACTAAGGAAAGGCATTCCATCTCACTTGTAAAGTACTTGATGCAGGTTTTCTCAGAGTAGAAATATAAAATAAACCCCTGTATCTTTGCCATAGATTCATGCCGATGTACTTAGAATTATATCAAACCATTGAGCTCATCAAGCCCTACAGTTTTGTATTGTAAGAATTTTGATACCCCTCAAACTGGAAGAGATATTTGGCTTGGAAAGCTTTCATCCACATACTGATGTAAAAAAATACACCAGAAAGCTTCAAGCTCCCATAGAATTTTCTTTTTTTGAGAATGAATCAAATTGAGCATACCAAATTGAACATCCCATGAATCCCTCAAATTGTGTGCAATTGGATTATTTATATCTGATTTGGGTGTTCTTTGACCAATAATGGTCTATACCAAACCTGTAAAAACCATTAATGCATTAATACTTACATTTATGATTGTTAAAAGCTACAACCCCCCAAAATGACTAATATTAGTCATTAAACCACTCTGAAAACATCATAAAAGTTCTGATTAATCCTATGATAATTTTTCCCACCCAGTATTGGTTCAGAACAACAATTTGTGGTCCCAGAGCCACAATTCTAATTGTAATGAAGTCACAATCGATGGTGCAGAGCAACAAACCAGCCTACTGAGTGAGGGGTTTCACCAAAGACATTTAAAGAGCCTACCATCCTTTCACAGTCCCCAAAAGAGATAAAAGAAGGACTTTTCTCACTGAAAAAGGACCTCATCATAAATTATTTAGTATTCTTATGTAGTAAAATCTTCTTATAAAATTTGTGTTCTTAGAATAAAAATGGTATGCTCACAATTATTAATTATTATAGTAATATTTATAATAAATGGATAGAGTATTATTGCAACCAAGGTTCTCATTAGGTTCATCCCAGCTTTCATCAAATGCCATTAAACAATTTTTATCCATTTTTATCCATTTGTATCCATTTTTTACCACTTCACAGTCATACTACTAGCCTATATCTACTATATAGAATAACCCTGAAATTTGGGGGGCCTGGACATGTTCTAAATCTATCCTCAACATGTTTTAGTGTGTTATTGGCCTATTTTTTCTGTTTTGAAACATTTTTTAAGTAAAATTTTGAGTTGGTTCCTTCAAAGGTTAAGGTAAATAAGATTTCATAAAATACATTTTACTAAAGTTGAGTAAAGAATAGTTTTTGATAAATAATCAAACAAAAACTTGATAATATAATAGAATTATTGTATATTAATGTATGGAAGTATTTTTTTCTTATTTTTTTCTTAAAAAAAGAAAAACAAAAACCAGAAATTTAAATATTAAAGGTTTTTTATTTCCATTTCATTAAGTGAATAACTCATTTTTAAAATGATGATAGATCTTGCTAAAATAAAAGAAATTTAAATATCAAGTATTTTACTTACGAAAATTAATAAAACAAAAAATATCAAAAAACTTCTGCTTTTTCAAGCAATAAATAAATTACCCCAAAGGATAAAATTCAAAAGGCTCAATTCCCAAATACAGGAGAAATGATAGTAAAAAACAGAAGCTTCTTTTTATTAAAGTTTAATTAAAAATTGTTTCCATATTTTTTACTCAAGTGGAAAAATAATATATTCCACTTGAGAAAAAATAAAATGAAAATACATCTGTGTCAGCCCCAAAGACAAGGAGGCATTGCCAAAATAAAAGGCAAACACAAAACACATACTGAAGTGGGGATAGGCCCAAAATAATGGACACCAATAGCTTTACAAAACGCCAATAAATCCAGGAAGACATAAGCCAAAGAGGTTTAATAAGCCAGAGGGGTTCAAAGAATATAACAGGGATTAAACCATTTCTCAACTCCAAAGGAAAATTTCCAAAGGGTATAAGACAAACGTCTGTCCAAGGGCCTTCAAAAGGTTAATAAAACTCCAAAAATACAGTATTTTTTGACTTTTTTCATCTTTCAACATATAGAACATGGTACCTCCATTTATCAAAGAGCATGGAAGCCCAAGAAATAAGCTAGAAATATGGAAAGGAAGAAATAGAAAAATAATAAGACAGCCATTTTCTGGATAAAGTAATCAAAAAGGGAGAACCTACCCAGAGACACATCCCAAAAAATAACAATCAAGTCCAACCAGAAAATTGGTCAGATTCAGAATAAGTAACTCAGATTAATCTATCCCAAAAAGAACTTTTCACATGGATAATGTATAAAAAATGTTCACCATGGAAGCATTGTGGGTAGAAATTTGAATAATAAGTCAGAAAATCTTCCTCAATCAAATGAATATCCAAGAGCTTCTGAAAGATGTGAAAAGCTGGAATATCAAAACACACTTCATGCACTTACAAGGCAGCGCAAACTGAATCAGAAAAAATCAGGCAAAAATACAAGAAATAGAGAATTCCTGGCATATGGAAGAGCCAAATAAACTTCTGGGACACCAAGGCATTCAGGAAGAAATTATATATTTCCCACAAAGATACAACAGCTACAGGACTTACAAGCAAAAGGGAAATTTTACCTAGGCTCTGCAGTCATCTTTGGTGGATTCCAACAGTGAAAATGGAGCCCAGATGGAAAACATGACTTTTTTTAGAAAGGGGAAGAAAGAGTCAGGTCCTTTGATATAAGTAATCCAAGAGATAGCCAAAACTAAAAAGGTACAGTAACTACCAAAAGCATTGGTAGCTCAGGATCAATTTATTCTCAGCTGATTCCTTGTGATGTTAAAATACCCCCTCAGAGCTTTAAAGCAATGATTCAAGAGGTAGGAATTTCATATGGGTCAACATGGAAAAATTCTTGCAATGGAAACATGATACTTTGTAAGAATTAATATCAGAAAGGAAAGCACAAAAGGAAGAAAATCAATTTCACGATATAGTCATTAAAGACTTGAATATAAATATAGACAGAATTTGGGAATAATATGAAAATACCAACAGAAAGTTGAACTCAATACTAGAGAAGAAACAAATTTTGGAAAGAGATTTAAGAAATATACAACCAAAAGAGGAAATGCTTGAAAAAGAAGTGGATATATTTATAATAGGGGTAACAAAAAGATAATTTCTTCCCTCAAAGCAATAAATATGATGAACCTATCACCAAATCCAAAAATTCAAAAGAGGAAGAAAAATCAGAAGGCCAATTTCCTGCATACCAGGATCCAATTTTGAGGTCCAAGTCTATTTAGAAAGATACCAGACTACAGGATTTCTATAATACTCAAACCTGAATTGAGAGATGATGAAAAAGTATGGTAAGCTGGAATGAAATAGATACAGTGAAGAAAAAACTGGCCATGGTGGAGAAAGGAAATAATAGAAAATGATAGTAATGGTACTTAGATTTGGAAAAAAAGCATCTATTTTAGGAACATAAAAAAATATTGACATCCATTTATCCAAAAATGAAAATGGAGATGAGCAACCACAAGTTTTTGAAAAAACTTTGAGGAGACATTGAAAATGCAGAAAAAGAAGCAAATTTGATGACATAGAGAATTTCATACTGAATGTCAGAAAAAAAGACATCAATTGAGATGAGTTGACCCTATAGGTCACATAATAGCAGAGAAAAAAAGATGCTCATGGAAAAAGACATAAAAGCTACCAAACATCAGGAAAAAACAAAGAGAAAAAACACATTTATTGATTCCAGATCATCCAACCACTATGCAAATAATTTTCCCAAGGCAAAAAGAACATACTTGGAAGATAAGAAGAGTCAATAGAGGAGCAAATAGAGTACAAATAAATCTCTCACATTCTGAGAAATAGGCTAAGAGAGAATTCAAATAATGAATGAGAGCTTATTGAGAAATGTTTCTTGAAATATGAGGATAAGAAACCAGAAATGCTCCAGGAAAATTTTAAATTGTGGATATGAGCCTGTGATTAAAAGTAAAGTACCTTTACTCTGCTCAAAATTTGTTTGAGGTGAGATTATTTAAAAATTATAATTTTAAAGGTTCCATAATAAAAACACACCAAAATCATTTGTTTTCACCTTGTGAGCATAAAAAAATTATATTATCAAGCTTTAGCATTTTATCAATGGTAATATTTATCCAAAAATACTTTAAAACAGAATTATCAATTGTAATGAATTGAGAAAATAACTGCAAGAAATTTATATGAGATTTGAGCCTCTAAAATGATTAGTGAAGAGGAAAAACACCCAAAAGTGACCGGTGTAAATTTGCAAAAGAACTGAGAAAGTTAATATCAATAAAAGATTCTTTAATTGACTTTTGGGGTTGTTCAAGGCTAGATGATTATACATAGGTACAAGAAGTTATTATAGTGGTTTTTCAAGTTTTTAAAAGTTTAAATTAATTTAAAAATTTTGGTTGGAATCTATTATTGATTTTTTGGAAAATTTTTAAACTAATTTCAAAAGGAAAAGATTCTGAAATGAAGATAGAAGAGGGGAAATTCAGAAACTGTTTTATGTCTACTGTGGGAACTCCTCTGCATGCTGGAAGGGGAAATTACAAGAAAAAAGTTTTGAATTTCTGCTTGGGACTTTTAACCCTTTCTCTGCTTATGTGCTAGAATAATCTAGACTTCCCTTCCTAATATGCTAAGCTATCTTTACTGAGTTCACCAAATCAATTTTTATTATTGATAGTGGCTAGATCAGAAAATATTATACACAACAATCTCTAATCAGACTTTGCTCTACTCAAAACAATGGCTATTTGAAACCTTAACAAATAAATTCTTTTTAAAACTTTCAGCAGGCTGATTGGATTCCACCAAACAATTGTACAACAATAAATAATATAATAAAATAACTAAAATATATAAAAAATAACAGGAAAAACTATCTTATAATACAAAAAGACACAAAATCTTCTTGTCTTGATAATTCTTCAGTAAATATAAAAGCTAATATCTAAGATAATAGCAATTTTTAATTCTCTGAAATGAAAAACTTGAAAGAGTAAAACTATATTTCAAGCCCTTTGTGATGTGATGGATAGGCTACAAATCTAATAATTGTTAATAATATAGTATAATATGGGTAGTTAAATGTTAGGTTTGGCTTTCTGTTGTAATAATAAATTATATAATCTCTTCTGAGTTTTTGATAATAATACTAGCTAATTGCTATAGGTTCAATATTTATCTTAACTAAACACTAAAGTATTTAAATCTGATTTTGTTCCTTGAGGATAGTTTAGTAGGTATTACCCAATAAATACAAATCCACTTTTATTTTAAAGGTAGTAAAATTACTTTGGTTGTACCAGTTTTCTTTTAAAACAAGAAAAATTAATCTTTTTGAGGAATTTTACAACACAAACTATCCCAAAACTAATTAAAATGGCTAGGTTTTATTTTAAAGCCTACAAAATTACCTTGGTTTGATGATTTTCTTTTAAAACTATCTAAACATTAGTTTTAAGGAGTTAAACACTAAACTCTGGAGATGCCTTACTCAAGAGCTTCAAGCTTTAAGCTCCTAAGTAAATAAGGCACTAGTCTACCTGCTAGTAAGGGATGAATTAAAGTCTTTTCACACTATTGGTTCTCTTGATCTATGTAAAAAACAAACCTCAGCTACTAGGCTTAATTTATCAAAAACATTTCTAGTATAACCTCCTAGAAGAGGGATCAGAAAAAATAAATTAAATTTAAAATTTCTAGATGGGGAAAAGGGAAAAAGTGGGAGAGAGGGCCTCTATTTATATCCATGGGGCCCTCCATAGGAGTGCAAAAAAGAGGGGACGTGGAAATTTCCAGCCTCTGGTGGCTGTGCAAAGCCGTGCAAAATTTAATTTTCAATTTGAAGGTCAATGTGCCATGACATGACACCAGTTTAGATCTATGACCAATCAGATTTCTTCACTTCACTTTTCATAATGATGTGACATGTCAGCCTGTGACTCAAAACCAGAGCACAAGCATGACAGCCAAAATACCATAAACCAATGGTACAGCCAAGATACCACCAAAACATGGAACTGAGCCAAATTAGATCAAAAGATATCAAAAAAAGGGGAAACTCACCCCTTTCCAAATATACAAGTCCTATAATCATAGGACAAAGAATAACAAAGTTATTCCTGCTCAAAGCTGTTGCTGAGCATAAACCTGAATTTTCACCTCTCATCTGAAATACAGAGTAAGAGGCTTAGACCCATCAAATGGGTATTAAAAATGAAGCGCTAGGTCAGGGCTATCCAATGGTACAAGCCAAACCAAGCTAGCACCAGTATTACTGAAGCTATGACCAAATTCAGGCCAAATAAGGGTTAACAAAACATTCACCTCACATCTAACTTCTACAGTTTTAGTGTGAGATACCTAAGGTGGGGTCTTTTTGGAAAGAGCACAATCAGGGCTATCTGATGGTTTCATCCATTTCCTCATATTTCAAGAAGAACAAAAGTTATGGGGCCAACAAGCCCAATACAGCTTTACCGTAAAACACGCATATGTACAAAATATCTTGTACATGGGATAACATTGCCATATTTAATGATAACCATATCAAAGAAGGTAAAATTGTGTAGAACACATACAGGGCTACACACTGAACCAACGTTGAGGTTGATATTGCAAGAACTGACAAAGTTATGGCTGCTTTAGAGTCAAAATCCCACATTTTGGCCAATACAGCCTTACCATGGGATAATATCCCATAACCATGACTATGAGGTGTAAAACAAATGGAGAAGCATGTTTATGATTCAATACCTCATAATTCAGTTAACACTGGGGTCCCATACAGTTTCTGTACAGCATTCTACGTGTCATACATGTCAGAAGAAGGCTATGTGGTCCCCAGATGAAACCTGTCACCCTGTATTGGTAAAAACTGCCCAGATGTGGTTTCAAAACCACATCTGAGCCTGATACAGGCTATACAGGCCTTTTTCAAAGCCCAAGCCTGTCTCAGAGAGTGAAAAATCTTCACTTCCTCTATGTGGAAAGGTCTAGTAGCCTTTCCACCCCATTTCAGGATAGAAAGAGGGCTTTTCACAGCCAGAACAGCTTTCCACATGCTTCTCTTAAATTCCTACATAATAAAAATGTCAAAAACAGTTATACTCTTGGAAAATAACCAGGTATAATTATAATATTAATTATTGTAGTCTTTATTATTGTCATCCACCAGGTAAAGCTGCACCCAGGGCTTTCAACAGCGCTCACCACCACTATTTTATAATAGTAAAGCCCTTTAAATTTTATTATAAAATCCTTATTCTCTATCAATACCCTTATTTTCAATTTTTTATCACATGTCACAGTCACAGTTAAAGTTGTAAATAGCCTAATTACTACTTCTACATAGACTCAACCTGACATGGCATGTTTCTGACCAATGAGATCAATTAATTCTTATCTCACCTATTCATGTGACATTTTTGTGACATGTGGCTGTGAAATACAGTCAGACTTTAATTTCTGGCCCTGCAACCATTATCTCCATGTATTACCCAATTGATTCCTAATCAGTCAGGTGATTTCATGGTATAACAGCTTTCTGGCTTTTGAGGGCTGACTTGTGGGTTGTGTTTCACATTTTCATGAGAATTCACATAGGACTGATTACCTGTATTTGTTGTTGGCCTGTATTACCTGTATTATTCCTGAAAATCCCTAACTCTTCTTACATCTTCCCAAAACTTCCTAAAATTTCCAGAAATTTCATTTTTTCAAAATTCTGAATTTTGAGTGTCTCTTTGATGTGTATTGAGCCCATGAAATGCCTACTTCAAGTCTTCCAGGCCAGAGCTCCTTCCTTACCAACTCCTCCAGTTGGCCTTTTCTGAGACCCCAAAACTGTGACTACACTCACATGTCCCACTCCTTTTCTCTTCCAAAAAAAATAATTTTCTAAACCTACTGGCCTTCCCCAGTTTCCTTAAAAGAGGACAAATATCTAAAACAAATAGGTAAAAACAAAATAAAACAAATTAATACATACCATATCCCTTCCAAAATCCAATCCCACTTTTCATTTATGCAGCTTCAATGAGAAATTTTGGGGTTACAATAACAGAAAAGTTAATGTGATTTGGCCTTTCCAATTCAACAATAAATTATTTCAGTATTCAAAATTAATAATTTAATCATTTAGAGGAACCTAATGAAGCTTATCACCTCTTTGGGTGGTTCATAACAGAAAAAATACATGTAATTTCCCAAAATTGATACCTCAAACGTTTTTTGTTCCAC
Source organism: Austropuccinia psidii (assembly GCA_023105745.1). Taxonomy (NCBI): domain Eukaryota; kingdom Fungi; phylum Basidiomycota; class Pucciniomycetes; order Pucciniales; family Sphaerophragmiaceae; genus Austropuccinia; species Austropuccinia psidii. Next base: position 33,649,781 of record JALGQZ010000003.1, on the reverse strand, counting down.
ACCTTGAACCTTCTATGTCCCCTATGATGCCTATGACTCTGTTCTTTCTTTAATTGGAATCCTCATTGTGACTCTGATTATATTAATCACCCAATTGCTTATATTTAAGCATAGTAAATATATATATATATACATATACATAAAAAAATCATTTACAGAGAAAATTGAAAAATGTCTTTGATTTGGGTACTGTCCATCACAATTATGTGTTGGATAGTGCAGCTGGGTGACACTGGCGGAGCAAACCTGTGGTCAATTTTCCTTAATGAATATATCATTTGTGTTATTCCATGCTGCTTTTACTGTTATTTTCCCACAAAGGTGATGTCATACTATTGCTATCCTCTTTCATATAAATAATTACCATAAAAATAAAACCTTTATTCAGCTGAACTGTCATGGTATACCACACTAATAATCCTCTTCCTCAAAATATATTATCTCCTTCAATCAGTTGTGAGAAACATAGTGAAAACAGAAAATCCAATGATTGCATAATTGAGCCTTTGTATGAACCAAAAAAGGCTGGTTTTAGCTTATTTTTGCTATTCTCAGCCATCTTTAGTCCCTTACACCTACAATTGCTATAGTCATAGTCAGTTTGAAGCCTCCAAAGAATGTCAGAATGTGTGTAGGAGACCTTAAGAACATGTAAAACTGTCTTTATTAGGCTTTTTTCTAGTTAAGGGTAGTTTGAACCTCTCAGAAACAGCTCAAAACTCTGTGGCTTTTACTGAAACCTCATCATAAATTTATTTATAGACCCTGTGTCTGAATTACAGGCAAAAAGTGATACAATTTTGTGTGAAATTTGACATTCCCTTCCTTTCAGAAAGGAATTTGAGGGTGTCTGGCACTCTTCCAGCCAAGATCCATCTTCCCCCCCAAAAAAAATCTTTCCAATTTATTTTTCTTTGATTACAAAAGATGTATTGTGGGAACTCTTCTGGTGTGGAATTCAAATGAGGCAGTACTTGGAGGGGGAAATAACACCTAACTAGTTTTGAATTGCTCATTACTCCTTTAAACAAGGGTGGCAAGGGTGTATTGTCTTCCCCTCCTAAAATACTGAACAAAATCTTCTTTGGAGCTCAAAAACCAAAATAAACCTAATAAGTGACATTCCAACTGCAGAAGAAAAAATTCAAAAGTCTCATATCAGACCTATTCAATATATAATAAGAAATACAATTTCAGTAATTTTGGTTAATTTTTAGATCTTAATGGAATACTTGTCTGTATAATTTTTATTTTTAGTGAAATTGGGGTGATTGGTTTCTTCTTGGTGAAAAACGTTTGGTTAGATGGGTTAGTTAAGGTGTTCTACAAACTTTTATGAGTGTTGATAAAGTTAATTATGTTTAGGTAAAGCTATAGTAGGGTAAAATAATTTTTTTTCAAAGTTTTGTTATTTTTTATGAGGGTTTGATAATAAGATAAAATTGTATTTGTAAAATTTTAAGAGGTAAGCTTCTTTTTGGTATCTGATGTTTAAAGGGGTAAGTTAATTTTAAATCATGATAAATTGTGTTGATTATACTGGATAAAATAATTTAATAGAGTACTAACTCTAATCTTGTGTACTGGATAATTTTTCTTTTTAATACTAAGATTCCACTGAGATTGGCTACTGGGCAAGTAAATTTACTATAATATACTGGACTAACTCCCAGGTGAGGGACAACTTATTCCTGTGCCTGTAATGTGCTGGGGATAAAATGTTTATGGGGAAATTTTGAAATTTGGTGAGAGAGAGCCCCTCTATTTATACCTTTTGGGAGCCCAGGGGGCCCCCCATGGGAGCTATCTTTTTCTACTTTACTTCCTCTGGATTTCATCATTTGACTTTTTTGGGTGAGGAAATTTCTTTCATGGGTCTGGTGATTTAAGGTTTGGTGATAATTTTTTCTCTGCACAGCCTCCATTTATCACATCATGATCTTTTGGTGAGCTGATTATGAGATGCTATTCTTGGATTTTCTTGGCATGCATGAGGTGATTTAATTTTGGCTGGGGATTGTCCTTGTGCACAGCTTTTTCTCTGTCACATGATGTCAAGCTGAGTCTATGAAGAAGTGATAATAAATGTATTTACAACTTTTACTATGACATTGACACAGATAATTAATGATAAAAACGTTTTATATAGTGATGTAAGGGCTTTACTATTGTGGAATAGTGGTGGTAACCAATCCTGAAAGCCCCAGGTGTAGTCTTATCAGTTGGATTACTATAATAAGAGCTACAATATCTAGGATTTAAAATATACCTGTTTATTTTCCAAGAGTATAACTGTTTTTGACATTTGTACTATGTAGAAATTCAAGAGCAGGATGGGGATTTCTTTTCTGAAAGAGAAAAGGCCTACTTTTATCCTGAAATGGGGTAGAAAAGTCTTCTAGACCATCCACAAAGGGGAAGTGAAGATTTTTGACTTCAGAGTACTTTCTTGTGGCTTGAACAAGGACTTTATGCTCTGTATTGGGCTCAGATGTGGTTTTGAAACCACATCTGGGCAGGTTTCCCAAATACAGGGTGAATATTTTCATTTGGGGACCACACTACCCTCTTCTGACATATATTATGCATAGAATTCTATAAAGAACCTGTATGGGACCCCTGTGTTGAATGAACAATGAGTTATTGAAGTATAAACAAGATTCTTTATCTATTTGACACCTCATAATAATCTCTATGGGATAGTATTCCACAGAAAAAGTGTATTGGCCAAACTGTGGGGTTTTAATCTTAAAACTGCTATAGATTTGTCAGTTTTGGAGATATTGAGCTCAGAGTTGGCTCATTGTGTAGCCCTGGATGGGATCTACACAATGTTACCTCATTTGGTATTGGTAAAATTAAATATAGCAAAGCTATGGCATGTACAATTTTTGTTATCCAGATATATGATTTTCTCAAAATCTGTATGGAACCCATTTGCCCCATAACGTTTGTTTTAGATAAGATATGGGGAGATAGATGGCTTCATCAGATATGCCTGTTTTTTCTTTTTCAAAAAAGACCCCACTTCAAGTATCTCAAACTAAAACTGTAGAAGTTAGATGAGAGGTGAATATTTCATTCACCCTTTTTTGACCTTATTTTGGCCATAACTTCTGTAATCTTGGTGCTAGCTCAGTTTGGCTCACACAATTGGTTATCCCTCACTTAGAGATGAAATTTGAATACCCATTTGCTGGGGTTAAGCCTCTTCCTTGGTATTTCAGATGGGAGGTGAAATTAAGGTTTATGCTCAACAACGTCTTTGAGCAATAATAACTTTGATATTATTTGTCCTATAATTATGGGACTTTTATATTTGGAAGGAGGTGAGTTTCTTCTTACCTTTGATACCATTTGAGATGGTTTGGCTCAGCTCCATGTTTTGGTGGTATTTTTCTCTGCCATTGGTTTATGGTATTTGGCTGTCATGCTTGTCCTCCAATTTTGAGTCACAGGCTGACACATGAAATGCTGTTGATGGGTGAAGTATCACATGGTAACCTTGTATGTCCTTTGCATATGTCATATCTTAGGCTTGTTTAAAGTAGCTGCTCAATTTATTCAGGTTTCATGGCTGTTTTTCTTCTTTTTGAACTTTAAAATGAGGTCAGGTGATAATTTTTTGCACTGATGAAATCACTTTTGTGTATGAGATGATGTGATTTTTTAGTTTCACAAATTCTGTGCATAGGAATGTGGTGCAAATTTAAATAAGAGTATGTACTGCATGCAGCCTGTTGTGACTAGGTTTGATTTTCATGAGGTGAGGAGTGGTGTAATGAATTTTGAGGCTGTTTTAAGGTTTCAAGTGGGGTTACTATGGAAATAAAAGGGCTATTATTATGACTGTTCTTTAAAAAACTTTCAGGAATTCCAGGGGGTTGAGCTTTGAATAATCTGAATCTTCTATGTTGACTTCAACCTGCTTGTGCAATTCTTGCAGCTGGCATTTTCATGCTGCATGAGTCCTGTGGCTATAGAAGGGTGTAGAGCTGGGTGGAGTGTGTAATTTAAAGGGTGGGGGTACCTTATTTGTTGTGACTAGGTTTTTATATGTAAATTTCTTTTTACATACATATAATGAAATTGAATAATTTATCTAAATACATAAATAGGCCTTTGGTGCCTGTGCCATGGTATTATGAATGAGTCACGCTTCTTTCTGTGAAACTTACCTTTTGGTGTAAACTTTGGCTTTAAGTCTGCCTGTGGGTTTAATTTACTGCTGTTATGGGGTAATATGAGATTCATACTGGTGAAACAAGTAGTATGAAATACCACATCCCCCTCTCAATTCAATGCTGTTCCCAGCATTCCAGGTGGGAGCTCCCTATTCTTCATCTGATTCTGTGGTCTCCTCCAATACCTCTTCCTCATTCATTGATTCATCTTATTCACTTTTTTCTTATTCTGTTTCTTGTTTTGTATTTATCAACTCTCCTCTTGGGTAAAGCTTCTTTGCTTGAGAGGCTGAAAATCTTCTTTCTAATCTTTTTCCATCCAGCTCCTCAAGCTCATATGGTACCTTTTTTATTTGTCTGATTACACTGTGGGGTCCATTCCATTTGTTTCTGAACAGTAGTCCCCAATTGGTTTCTATTGTTTTGTTGTATACCAGGACCAAATCTCCTGGATTAAGTGGTGATATTACCTGGTTTACCATTCTTCAGTCCCAATATTTCATTGAGTCTTCCTTCTATTTTATGAGTTTTTCTGTTTCTTTCCTTCAAGCTGTTGGGCTCTTTATTCCAATAATTTTTTGGTTGTAGTTATTTTGTGCCATTCCACTGGTAAAAATGTTTTTGTTTCAATATCAATTGGTAATACTGGTAGTTGTCCAAATTGCAGTTCAACTGGTAAGAAAACAGTTGTTTGTTTAGTGGAAATTCTGTCAGCCAATTTAAATAGTGGTAGATATTTTCCCCATTTTACTCCATTTTATCCACACATCTTAACTAGTGCATCTTTGAGTTGTTTACAGCCCCCTCTAACCATTTCTTGAGACTCTGTGTAATAGGGTATGTTGACTCTGATACTTCATCCTCCTTTCTTTTCGGACTTTTTCAATTATTTTCCAAAGTCTGGCCCCCATAAACAGTTACTTCTTTTGGTGAGCCATACCTGAATATCCATCCTGAGGTGAACCACTCTGCAACTGCTTTTTCTGTTAATTTGACTATTAAAACTGTTTCTGGCCAGCCTGGATATAGGCTCTGGACACAACCATGTACTTCTATCATCCAGATTTATTATAGACAGCACCCATTATGACCGTTTCGAAGATTTTCAATGTTGCTGTAAGATTTTCTTGTCCCCTTTGTAAGATTTGACTCTTGATTTTGCATTCCAGGGAAGATTAAGCACATTTCTTGAGTGATTTCTTCATTACTTCCCCCCTGTCAGGCTGAGTCTAGGATGAAGGTGTATAATAGTATTTACAGCTTTAACTATGACTGTGACACAGTAAAAATAGTTTGAAAAGGGTTTGATTTATATTAATAAATGGTTAAATTAAAATATTAAGGGCTTTACTATAATAATATAGTGGTGGTGAGCACTGCTGAAAGCCCTGGGTGCAGTCTTACCAGTTGGCTTACTATAATAATGGCTACAATACTTAAGTTTAAAGTATAACCTGGTTAATTTCCAACAGTATAACTGTTTTTGACAGTTGTACTACATAGGAATTTAAGAGAAGGATGGGGATTCCTTTTCTGGTAGTGAAAAGGCCTCCTTTAATCCTGAAATGGGGTGAAAAGGCTGCAAGACCTTTTCACATAGAGGAAGTGAAGATTTTTCACTCTCAGGGACAGGCTTGTAGTTTGCAAAAGGTCTGTATAGCCGGTATTGGGCTCAGATGTGGTTTTGAAACCACATCTGGGAAGTTTTCACCAATACAGGGTGAAGGTTTTCATCTGGGGACCACATAACTTTCTTCTGACATGTATGACCCATAGAATGCTGTACAGAAACTGTATGGGACCCCAGTATTGACTGAATTATGAGGTATTGAAGTATAAACATGCTTCTTTGTCTGTTTGACACCTCATAATCATGGTTATGGGATATTGTCCCATGGTAAGGCTGTATTGGCCAAACTGTGGGATTTTGACCTTGTAACAGCCATAACTTTGTCAGTTCTTGAGATATCAACCTCAAAACTTGTTCAGTGTGTAGCCCTTTATGTGTTGTACAAAATGGTTTCTCATTTGATATGGTTATTATTAAATAGGGAAAAGCTATGCCATGTACAAGATATTTGTAGATATATGTGTTTTAGGAAAATAGCTGTATTGGGCTTGTTTGCTTTATAACTTTTGTTCTAGATGAGATATGGGGAAATGAATGGAACCATCAAATAACCCTTATTGTGGTCTTCCCAAAAAGAACCCACTTTAGGTATCTCATACCAAAACTGTAGAAGTTGGATCAAAGGTGAATATTTTATTCACCCATGTTGGCCTGAATTTGGCCATACTTTCTGTGAGACTGGTGCTAGCTCAGTTTTCCTGGAACCATTGGATAGCCCTGACTTAGAGCTTCATTTTTAATACCCATTTGATGGGGTTAAGCCTCTTACTCTGTATTCCAGATGAGAGGTGAAAATTAAGGTTTATGCTCAGAAACAAATTTGAGCAGGAACAACTTTGTTATTCTTTGTCCTATGGTTATGGGACTTGTATATTTGGAAAGGAGTGACTTTCCTCTTCCTTTTTATACCTTTTGATCTGATTTGGCTCAGCTCCATGTTTCGGTGGTATCTTGGCTATACCATTGATTTATGGTATTTGGCTGTCATGCTTTTGCTCTGGTTTTGAGTCACAGTCTGACATACCCTCCCTCTAAAAAAGGGTCATCATTTATGAGACTATTCAGTCCTCCTAGAGGCTCTGAATCTCCTTAAATGAAGGTTCCCATCTGGTATGGCAACTTCTGCCAACCATTTGTCCTTATCAGCTGTCTGGTTCTTGAATATGACTAAGTACTGTCTCTAATCCTTACCATTAAGTCTGACCTTCCTGGCCTTGATAATTTTCTTCACAGGTTCAGGGGAGTCCTCCACTTCCACTATTTCTGGTGACGTGAGGTCTTCTTCCTGGAAGGGAATTTATCCTTCTCTGTCGGGAAGTATGGCTTGACTAAACTCATTGAAGCAACTGGGTGGTTCCTGAAAAATTCTTCTGTGAGTTTGACTTCCACTGCATTTTTCCCTATCAGTTTAATAATGGTGAAGGGCCCTCAAAATGAGTCTCTCATTTTCTTAGGTCCTTTGAGATTATTGAAGCAGAGTGTAGACACTAACACTTGTTACCCTTCTTTAAATTCAGGTTCCATGTGTGATTTGTCCCACCTCTCCTCATTATATTCTTTTGCCTCAGCTATGCATTTGGCTTTTGTGTCACAAGCTCTCTTCCACATTTTGTGGAAATCTTTGGCTGTGGGGTGGACGGTTAGAAGATCTTTCTTCAAGTGATCCACAGGAAATAGGGAATTCCACCTTTTTCTATCAGTGCAGGTGTTTGTCATGTGGTAGAGTGCTGACTTGTGACATAAGCCAGTTTAATTGCTGGTATAAGGGTAACACAGTTGTGGGTGTAACCTTCATGGTCCTTATATTCCATGCCATAGGCACAGAATCTTCTAAGGATATCCTCCATTGTCAGGATCATCCTTTAAGCTAATCCATCTGTTTGTTGATGGTAAGCTGTGGAAAATGCAAGATTGGTTCCCTATCACTGATGATTATCTTAGGGACTCCACAGGTAGATATGATGTTGTTCCAGAATAACAGGACAGTATCCATGGCTGTGTCCTCCTTGTGACATGGTAGGTACCTCATACTCTTTGTAAGACTATCAACTATGATTAATCAGGCATTGAAGTTCTCCTTGCCTCCTGGGACAAATCCTGGAACCCAGTCCATGTTGATGGTTTCCCATGGGTGTTTGGGTTCTTCTATGAGTTGAAGTAACCCATACTTCTTCCCATGTTTTCTGATTGCCTTTTGGCACCTTTGACAAGTGTTAATTTATTCACTCAACTATTGTTCCCATTTGGGCCACCAAGAAGTTCTTGCTACCCTTTTGCTGGTCCTGTCTTCACTCATGTGTCCCATATAGGGGCAATCATGGAATTCCTGCAGGATCAAAGATATATGGTCTTGGTTTATTATTGTGAGCCCACTAGTGTGCTTCTCTCTATGGTAGAGCAGTCCATCTATAAGGATATATTTATTGTCATTATAGTCCCTCAAACAGGGTTCCTCTAGCTGGGATTCCAGTTCTGGGCTCCTGTATTATTGTTGAAGGAGTTGTAACAATATGCCACACTGTTTGTATTTCGCATATGTCTTCATCACTGCATTGAAGAATTCAGCGTGCAGTTCTGAGGAGCTTACTCCAAAGATGGGAGTTTCTGTTCCTTCTGAGCTAGTGTTTACACTATCTGGGGTACCACTTTCTGGTGCCCACTCAGAAAATATGAGGTTTTTCTTCCTGTCTATTTCCATGGAATTTATAGGAATTTTAGCTTCTACTTCAGGGTCATAAGCTGGGTTGCTTTAAACATTATCCAGTGTCCATCTCCTAAGGCCATCTGCAGTGGTATGACTTTTAACCTCTTTGTATATGATGGTCATATTCTCTCTATACTCCTGGATGGCTATTTGCCACCTCAGCATGTGTCTGTTGGTAGTCTTCATGTTTAGTAAGGCCTTCAAGGCTGTGCAGTCTGGGTATACTTCAAAGACTGCACCCTCCAAATAATAATGGAGTCTCTCTAGAGCCCAGAATAAGCATAGAGATTCTGTCTGGGTGGCCCCATACCTGGCTTCTGAATCTTTCAGCTTCCTAAACATTTAACATATTACTCCCTCTCTTGGTTCACCATCTAAATTTTGTCTCTTGTGAAGGGCTACTCCTAAGCCTTGGCTACATGCTGCATCTATGTATAACTTGAATGGTAGTTCAAAGTCAGGAAAGCTGAGCACAGGTGCATTTGTGAGTTCATATTTGATCCTCTCACATGAATCCCTTCTTTACTTGTTAATTTCAAAAACTACATCTTTTGAGCATAACTTGTATAAACTACTAGTTATGTGGGCAGAATGTTTGATGTGGCTTCTATAGTAGCTAGCAAACCCAAGGAAAGATTGCATCTCTTTGATGTTTCTTGGTACTGTTTTTTGCAGTACTGCTGCTAATTTGTTCTGGTCAATTGCTAGACTAAGACATGAGACTTTATTTCCTAGAGCTAGTAGCTCTTGTTAGCCAAATTGCACTTTGTAAGTGAAATTTTCAGATTTATGGGTGTGCATTTACTTAGCACTCTGTTTATGTATTGCACATGGTCTTCCCATGTCTCTGAGTATATAATGATGTCATCAATATATACTACCATCCAGCCTTCCAATATTTCTTCCTGAAATATGGTGTCCATCATCCTTTAGAAGGGGGCTGGTGCATTCTTGATGCCAAATGGCATCCTGGTGTACTCATATATGCCCATATGACATATGATTCTGATTAAATTCATGGACTTTGGTTTAACTCCATTCCGGTGGAAGCCTTTCATACAATCCATTTTGGTTATGTATCTGGCTTTTGCCACTTTGTCTAAGGCATGAGGTATCCTGGGTATAGGGTACCTTTCACCTTTGGTGTAGTTATTCAGAGCTCTGAAATCTCCAAACAGCCTAGACTTGCCATCATTGCAGGTGATCAGGACAGGAGTGGTAATTTCCACTATTTCATTATGTCCAATATTTCTGATGACATCCATGTCGAGGAGTTCATTGATATGTTTCTCAATTGCTTTCCTGGTTTCCAGGCTTGCTGGATAAGGAGGTCTCCTAAGCATGGGTGGATAAGGTCTTTCCACATCCAGATATAGTTCTATATTATGGCCTCTAATCTTGCCTAATGGTTCTTCACCAATGGCAAATGCTGGTCTATTCTTTCTCAGCATTTTCAGTAAACTTAGTTTCTGCTTACTGGTGAGGGTAGTACTAAATTGTCCCTCTCTGAATTCATTCAGTAATTCTTCCAGAGGGTCTTGGCCAGACATTTGGTATATATCAAGTGAAAATGTATTTTCCTTGTTGGTACCAATGGTAATGTGCCTGCTTTTACTATTGTAAATATCTATGCCATACATCCTCTGGTAATCTGTTCCCAGTAAAAGCCCTTGGATGTGGGAATCCTCAAGCCCTACAAACTCTTGGTTAAGTCTGATATTATCCTTACTATGGGGTATAATTATTTCTTCAATAATTCTCACAATTGAAGTCATCTTCCCTGAAGCACTTTTGATGTTCTTTGCTCTGGTTGGCAAGAGTTGTTTCTCCCAGTTGGGGAAATGGTTGTCCAGATAATTTCTTGCTACTATGGAGCAGTGTGCCCCACTGTCAATGATCAATGGGTGTTGAGCATTGTCAATGCGAACAGTCATTTTTGTGGCTGTTCCATCTATGTTTGCCATTCCTTTGGCTGGTGTGACCAGGAATGTTTGTGCATCATGTGTGTGTTTGCACAAGGTTTTGTTGGCAGTGTCTCGTGGCATTCCTGCTTCTAACTGTATGCCCTGGATTTCTAGTGGGGTCTCCTCCTGGTATTCAACTAGAAATTCTATTCTTGGGTCTTGCTATTCATCAGAGTTTTCTCTGATGGCATCTCCCATAGAGTCTCAGTCAGAATCTTCCATTGGGGATTCCTCCTCTGGGACTTTCTCAATGGAATAGACTTTTCTCTTTGCCTTTAGACAGTTGTTGGCATAGTGGTCTGTTGAACCACAGTTGTGACAAGAATTTTTCTTGTTTTCCACTTCTGCCACTCTTCCTCTGGGCTTGTCTTTAAACTCAACCCTGAAAGGTTGTTTCTCTTTAAAACCACTGCGTTTATATGGAGTGTATTTCCCTATCTTAGTTCTTTTCCTTATATTTTGTAAGGTATTTGAAATTTCATCTAGAGTGAAATTGTCATTGCATCTGCATTTCATTACATGCTCTAGTTCTCCTGGAATTTGTGTCAGGAGTTTGTTATTCCTAATCTGAATGTTTATTTGAGGATCAATGGTGTTAAGTGCTTTATACTGTCTGAGACACCACTCATATGGATCTTTGTCCACAGTGTATTTGTCATTTTCAAATAACATGGTATTTTGCCATATCCAAGTACCATTGCTGTACTTTTGGATGATTTGACTGTTCCACCTTGGCCAGTTTTTTCTGGCATGGATTTCCTTCATTTATGTGTACCATATACTAGCATGTATCTTAAATGCTGTATTAAGTCTGGAAGTAATCCAGTAGTCTGTTATGCTTGGTACAACAATGAAGAGTCTAGCGATATAATCTATGAGTTCCATATGATCATATCTCCAGTTCCAGGGAATTTGGGCCAGCTGGAGGCCTCAGGAAGCTGTTTCAAGGCTTCCTTTTCTGGATAAGACATATTATCTCCATCCTGGTATTGTGATTAAGACCTTGCCTTATTCAGCAGCAGGGCATCTGGTTTGATGTCATGCTGGTGATATCGACTATCCATAACATGGCCTTGTTGTTGCGGCTTCATGCTATGCTAGACATTAAATTTTTTTGTTTATGTCTTGATACAGACAATCCCTGTCCCTTTTGTTGTGGTGTTGTTCTTCAAAGACTAGATTCATTCTTTTGTTGGTTACTTCAGAGGCTTTTCTCAATTGAGCATGTCCTTCTTGAAGGTTTTTAACAATTTTGTCCATGGAGGCTGTTAATATTTTCATCCTCACATGGCTTGCTTCAAGTTCTGAAAACTGCTTTTGAGTTTGCTCAGCAAATTGGGACATTCGTAACCACCGTGAAGCACTGTTTAGGTTACCCTCAGGTGTGACAACATTATGTTCAATCTGAGTGCACTTCTTTGACCAAATCCAACAGCTTCTGGATCATTGGGTCTGACTCTCCCTTCCTCTGGCTGAAGGTGGTCTTGTTTTTGCCTTTGTATCCTTGTCTTCTCCTTGGAGCTTCCTGGGATTGTGAAGAATGGTGACTCTTGGCCACTAATCTGTTAGTTTCTGAATGGTGTGAAGCCACTGGAGAGCTGATTTGGCCTTCTCCTTGTGAGCCTGAAGGAATCTCAGTATGCCCTGTCTGGGTTGAATGTTCTTCTATAGCCTGGATAGTGGCTTGATTATACCTTATCATTTTTGCCCTCACCTCCAGGAGTCTGAACTGCCTGGTGGGATTCCAACCTTTGGTGATTACCATAAGGTCTTTGAAGTCCATCTCTTTGAGACAAATCTTCTGGAAACTTGCTCCAAGTTCTCCCAGTGGGATGCCAGGTTGAACCTCTTGTTGTCCATGTTCCATTAAAAAAAATCTTTGAGGACTTGGTGGAGCTGAAGAACTTGATCCATATCTTTCCAGTCCTCTGGTTTGAGGTTCCTGTTTAATTGGAAAGTGAATGGAAGTCCCGGTATGATTTCCCTCAGTGTCTTGCCATCCACCACTGTGTCCAAGGTGTCCTCTTCCAGGTCTTCTGGTTCTGGACAAGCCTTCTCTGTCCTCTGGTGGTTCCTTTGGAAGCCAAGGTTTCTGAGGTGTACAGGTGACCTATCAGTGTTTGCAAGCAGTCAAAAACTTTATGTTCTTAGGGTATTTACCTTTGACTGTGCCTTGTACAAATATGTTGTCTGCTGATTTTGGCAATTTACCTTTAGAGGTTACAACTGGGTTAATTATGGTAATATTCCCTGTACAAGTGGTCAAGGTTGGTTTACCTTGTATCAAAGCAGAGTTTAATGGTTTTCTATTCCTCTGAGTGACAATGGGTCTCCACCTTTTTGTGGTAATCAGGCCTTCACTGTGCCTCTTTCCCTTCCCCTTGCTGCATTCTGGTTCTGAGGGTGTCACTGGTGTGTTGGCCTGTCACTGGGTCTCTAGTGGTATATAGCTTTCTTCCACTGAATAAAACAGGAAAAGAGGGCTTCATGTCAGTTAATACTTGTTAAAATGCTGTTTTCACGTCTAAGAATGGCCTCTGCGCTTGTGTGTTACTACAATATGCCCTTGTATAATGACAGTGTAATTGAATTAACAATTTCACGTCAGAAATACAGCTTACAGATATCTGGTACACTGTTTGTATGGCAGTATCTCTCAGAATAACTTGTAATTAGCAAGTTTAATCTGACAAAAGTGGTCTGTAAGAGGGTAATTCAATTAACAATAAACCCAACCATGCCTCAACTGTTGGTTTTACAGTAAGAGGTGTCCTTATATTAATTAAAAGAAGGACTTTGTTAATGGCTCAAAGTGTTTTTATATGTAAAAAACACCAAAAATAAGGGTTGTTGTGGTGATTAAATTATAAACAACCATGCCACAATTCAATTTAAAGAAGATAAATAATAATGGTATATGACATATATAATTACAAATATATATATAAGATATATATTATATATATTTTTATTAAGAAATTTTGCATAAAAAAGCTCCAAGAATTTGTCAGAATAGAGAAAATAAGAGAAAAAACTCACTTATAAGGTCCAAAAAGTTAAAAAAAGATGGCAAGGGCCCCAAAATGTGAGGCTGAGTCTATGATGAAGGTGTATTATAGTACTTAAAGCTTTAACTATGACTGTGACACAGTGAAAATAGCTTTAAAAAGAGTTTGATTTATAGTAATAAATGGTTAAATTAAGATACTAAGGGCTTTACTATAATAATATAGTGGTGGTGAGGACTGCTGAAAGCCCTAGGTGTAGTCTTACCAGTTGGATTACTATAATAAGAGCTACAGTACTTAAGTTTAAAGTATAACCTGGTTAGTTTCCAAGATTATGTCTGTTTTTGACGGTTGTACTACATAGGAATTTAAGAGCAGGATGGGGATTCCTTTTCTGCAAATGAAAAGGCCTCCTTTTATCCTGAAATGGGGTGAAAAGGCTGCTAGACCTTTTCACATAGAGGAAGTGAATATTTTCACTCTCAGGGACAGGCTTGCAGTTTGCAAAAGGCCTGTATAACCTGTATTGGGCTCAGATATGGTTTTGAAACCACATCTGGGCAGGTTTCACCAGTACAGGGTGAAAGTTTTCAACTGGGGACCACACAGCCTGATTAGGACGTGTATGATGTGTAGAATGCTGGACAGAACCTGTATTGGGCCCCAGTATTGAATTAACTATGAGGTATTGAATTAACGACAAGCTTCTTTGTCTGTTTGACACCTCATAATTGTGGTTATGGGATATTATCCCATGGTAAGGCTGTATTGGGCAAACTGTGTGATTTTGACCTTAAAACAGCCATACCATTGTCATCTGTTGAGATATAAACCTCAAAATTGGTTTGGTGTGTAGCCCTGTATGTGGTCTACAAAATGGAACCTCATTTGATATGGTTATCATTAAATATGGCAACGTTATGCCATGTACAAGATTTTTGTACATATGCATGTTTTAGGCAAAAAGCTGTATTGGGCTTGTTTGCCTTTTAGCTTTTCTTCTAGATTGCATATGGGGAAATGAATTACACCATCATATAGCCCTTGTTTTGCTATTTCCAAAAAGAACCCACTTTAGGTATCTCACACCAAAACTGTAGAAGTTAGATGCAAGGTGAATATTTTATTCACCCTTGTTTGGCCTGAATTTGGCCATACTTTTGGTAATAATGGTGCTATCTCAGTTTGGCTGGTACCATTGGATAGCCCTGACTTCGAGCTTCATTTTGAATACCCATTTGATGGGGTTAAGCCTCGTACTCTGTTTTTCAGATGAGAGGTGAAAATTAAGGTTTATGCTCAGAAACAACTTTGAGCAGGAATAACTTTGTTATTATTTTTCTTATGGTGATGGGACTTGCATATTTGGAAAGGGGTGAGTTTCCTCTTTCATTTGAGAAATTTTGAGCTGATTTGGCTCAGCTCCATGTTTTGGCGGTATCTTGGCTATACCATTGATTTATGGTATTTGGCTGTCATGCTTGTGCTCTGGTTTTGAGTCAGAGGCTGACACTCCCAAAATCATGCTTTGATCCTTCTGCAAGCTTCATTTTTCCCTTCTTGACCCATATCTTTACGAAGTGACTTGAAAATTTAGCCTTTAACTTCTTCAATTGATATAAAAAATTGGGGGTTTGTTTATTTCTTCCTTTTAGCTGGCCATCTTCCAAGAAAAGGTTGGGGGACATTCTTTTAATCATTTGAATTCTTCTTCCTTTCTTAATTATGGTTTCTTCATTTTTATTAATTATTCTTGCATCCTCTCCCAGAATCTTTCTGCTTTTGTTGGTACTTGTATTCCTGAAAAATTGAGTGAATTTACATTCTTAGCCCCAAATCCAGGGTGTGGCTTGATCTGATTTTCTTATTAATTAAATTCTGGTGAATCTTCATCCCCTTCTTTGTGAGCCTTAGAGGTATTTTCATATACCCAAAAGACCACCAATGATAAATTAAGATACAAATATAAATAAAATAAATTTATTATTTTTATAAAAATAAAAATTGAAACATAAATACAAATTTATATTTAAAAATCAAAATTTAATTATAATTTCAAAATAAAATTTAAAATTATGAAAATACATTTTTACTTGTAAAAATTAAGTAAAAATGAATTTTTAATAAAAGTTATGAAATTAAAATATTCTTGGTAAAAAGTTATATAAAATATATTATAACTTTTTATCCAAAAAATAAACATAAATAAATTATCACACCATTGGATTCCTCATAAAAAATAAAGTGGGGTCACCTCTGGATGAAATAACTGTAACTCAACTATAAATAAGCTTAAATTAAGTTTTTAGTATTTTTTGTACAAAAGTATGAAAATCCTCAAAATCTTAATTTGATTCACACCAAATGTGGTTTTAACCATCAATTTTTGTGTTAAAATTGAGGTATTGTGTTTAGCTTAGATGTTATGAGGAATTGAAGTAATTTCAATTGAAATGTCAAAATGTGCGCATGTATTACATAAGTGAACTTTAATTTACATATGATGTATCAGGTATTACAGATGTGTAATTAAAAACTCAATTGAGTTACATATGTAAATTATAATTTTATTACATGATGAGGAATTAAAGAAAAAATAAATTGGAAAGATTAATTCTGGGGGGGAAAGACACTCTAGCTCTAAGGGGGAGCTAGACCCCCAAAATCGTTGCTGACTGGCATGGGATGCCAAAATCCACACAAAAGTTCATTACTTTTGGCCTGGAATTGAGTCACAGGGTCTGTGGCTCAATTGATGATGAGGTTTTGATACCTACCAGGGTAGGTTTCACTGCTGCCAAGAGGGTAAAACTACCCTTAAGTTAAAATAATGTTAGTAAAAACAGTTTTAACTGATCTCTACGCCTCTTACACACATTCTGACGTGCTTTGAAGGCTCTAGACCAGGTATTGCTATAGTAATGGCTGATTTAAGGGTCTAAAATGGCTAAAAATAGCGAAAAATGGCTTAAACCAGCCCTTTTTTTGGTCTAACCATGGTTCAATGATACCCTAATTGGCTTTTCTATTGTCAGAGTTTTCTTCACGACTGACAAGAGTAAATTTTACTTTTGGAGTAAGAAAATTGATGGCTATAAAAGAATGTCTTCTTTGCCCCACTTTTCTCTTCATGTTAGAATCTTTTCCTTTTATAATTAGTTTAAACACTGTTAAACCAATCAATAAAATATTCCAACCACATTTTTTAAAAAATTTTGAACCTTTCAACCATGTGAAAAAATCATTATAATCATTTTTACCACTGAACCACCCCAAAAGTGGATTAAAGCATCTTTCATCACTGTTAACTTTGTCACTTTGTTTCCAAATTCACTCTGGTCACTTTTGGGTGTGTTTTCCCTTTAAATATTGCTTTAAAGCCTTTGTTATTTGATTAATTTCTTGCAGCTCTTTGCTCAAGTAATTCCAATTGAAATTGCTCTTGAAGAAATTTCTTCTGTAGCCTTAAATATCTCTTGTAGAGTATTTTTGGATAAATCTTTATTGTTGGTAAAACAATAAATTTCATTATATTATTGTTTTATACTTATAAAGTTCTAAACAATATCATTGGTGTGTTTTCCTTCAAAAATAATATTTCTTACTATTTTTCAATAATTTTGCCTTATACAAATTTTGAGGACAGGAAAAGTACTCAAAACTTTATCAAAGCTTCATATCCACACATTACATTTGGGGGCCCAGCCATGATATTTTACCTGTGAAATAATTTTTTACCTTTTTTAATCTTTTTTCTTATATTGAAAAATTTAAAAACATATAAAAAAAATACTTATAATTCAAAAAATCCATAAAAATATTTTTTTTTTTCATATTATAAGTGAGGCTTATATTTTTATTTCTTTTTTGAAATACCTTTTTTTACTCCATTAATTGCCTTTTTCTCATTGATGTTAGTGTCTGAAAATGTGGTAAGACAGGAAAATTTTCAAACAGCCTCCACAGTTACTAGCATTATTCCTGCAAGCACTGTGATTTCTGATCATAATAGCACTGTTATTATAACTCAGAATAACCAACAAGAGCCAATTGCTTCCTAATTGATCAACTTGGATATCAGTAATACCCTTCAGAAAGCTAAAAATTTGGCAAATAGTAAGTTTTTGATGTAAAATTACTATTTAAAACATTTTTAAACATAAAATATGCCTTACACCAGATCAGGAGCAAGCTATAAGCCTTCAAGCAGCTCCCAAAAAGGTCATAGAAGTTATTATGCAGAAGCCAATCAGATACAGAAGGACAAGGGTCAGTAAAAGACTTCCCCAACAATAAATTGTCCAATTCTGAAGCTGGTGACACTATTTTACCTTCAAAAAGAGCTGACACCGCCACAAGAAGCCTCAGTGAACATTGACAAAGCCAGCCAGAAGGCTTACAACAATGCACTTCAGAACAAAGAGTACCAAATCCTTGCAGATCTGTGGAAAAACTGCACGAGCTCATACTTGACTGTAGGAAAATTCCTGGGTCATCCCAACACTTGCAAGTTACTCAATGGATGGCATCCATTGATGGAAAAGGAGAATATGCTGCTTTTAACTGCAGAATGGAGGAAAAACAACCCTCCAACACCAAAGCAAGTGCCAAGACCAGCCCCAGTGGCCAGCAGCAGCAATTCCAACGTGAAAAAGCAGCCACAAGCTCAAAAAAAGGGCAAAGGGAAGGCACCAGCCCCAAAGACTTCGGCCAGGGATACAGGATTCCAAAGATTCAGGAGGATGCCATGGAAAATGTATTTCAGATGGCCAGAACCATGATGGAATTACAGAAGAAGGAGGAAGCCAGATTAAGATTCCAGAAATTATTTCTGAAATATTTGATTCCATACCAGAGTCTTATGAAACCATAAATGACGTGAAAAAACATCTTTATGATAAAAATGAAACCATTTGTAACAACATTAAAACAAACAACTTGAGTCTGTGTCAAATTAATGAAACACTTATGTGTTTTGAAAAAGTTTTAAGAAAAATTAAAACTTCCAATAATGATAATTCTTCTGGAAATAAAATAAATGAACAATCTGCCATTATTAAAGAGTTAACAGACAAATATTCTAAATTCAATATTGATGACATAATCAAAACAAGAATTAAACAAGCCATAAATATTATCAAGACACATAACAAGAAAGCTCTTGATGACATGTCAAATTTATTTACTGAAGTAAAGACATATACCATTCCCTTTAAAAAGTGCTTCAATGCTTCACAAGAAGAAGTATCAAAATTATCAATGAAATTGAATCAAGTCACTGCTGATAATACAAGACAGACAGAGTTATGGCAAGAACTGGCCCATAAAGAAGACATGTATAAAATTGAAGTAATAAATTTAATACAAGCCTTCCAACATGAATACAGGAATTCCCAAAGGTGTAGCAACAGTACAATGAATGATATTGAACAAATACTGAACACCTTACCAAGAATGTCTACACCTCTGAATCAAAATGAGGGCACAAGGATTCCAAATCCACAAGTATTGGATCCTGATAATTCACAGCTTAAAAATCAATTTTCCACTTCTTTTCATAGCTTGGAACCATCAATGGGCCAAGCACTTTTAAAAAAAGTACCAAAACTTAAATAATGGCCTCACTTCAGTGGTGAAGGAGAATATGACCATATAAAAGTCATCAGAGGAATTCACATGATTAAAGAAGATTTTGAATTACCAGACAGATTGGTAACAGCAAGATTTAACACCTTGTTTACCAGATCAGCTCACAGATGGTATATCAAATTAAGACAAGCGCATGGACACCAAAGTTAGACTTGGTGGAAACCCCAAATTATCAACAAATGGGCCAATGATGCTTGGAGATTTAAAGTTGAGACAGCCTTTGAATCTGCCAAACTTAATGCTGATAAAGACAAAGCTTCACCATGGTTTTGCCAACAAAAAGACAGACCAACAGCATTGTATCCTGACATGTCAGAATTTATGATCCACAGAACGATTAAGACAATGTGGAGGTGACTTAGACCATGCTTTCAAAAGCAGGACTACTGAACAATCTTCAGCAGAGGATATTATCAATATATTTTAGAAAAAGTAACCACCACAACCAAAATTGGTTCTAGTAGGATGAATCTCAAAACAAGGTTTAATATACCTTGGAAAGATTCTGTGGACAAAAACTGCAAAGAAAATTCTAATAATAAGTATAAATCTGAAGATACATTCATAAAGTTCCATATTTGCCAAAGCACCACCAATCTAGCCAGTACATGTCCAAAAAGGGGGAAAATAATTGAAATTGACATTGAAAAGGAACCTGATGTTGAAAAAGATGACATAATTGAAGACAATTCAGATGATAAGTCATCAATATTTTCTGAATCTTCAAAAGATATAGAAAATATCAATGCCACTTTTGAAATCATGGAATCTTATTCCCACTTGCCACAATTGAGCAATGGTCAACTTGATTTATCAAAAGTTCAAGATGCACAACTTATGAAAGCCAAACCAAACAGGGGGAAAGGTTATACAGCTGGTAACTCCTGTATAACAGAAGTGGTGATTGAAAACAAGCCCACTAAGCTTTTGATTGACCCAAGAGCCTTCTGCTCTTGTGTTGGTAAATATTTTCTTAAAACTTGTGTACCAAATTTTGAAGACCAATTATTACCAATTGATGGTATAAAATCCAATAATGCAAGTCATCCAATGAAAGAATTAGGAATTTTTGAGACCAATGTCATATTCCCACACATTAATGGGAATTTAAGAATCACAGTTGAATTTGTTGTTATGGAAAATTGCTCTAGTACCCATTTTATATTGAGAAATTACTATTTAATCATGTATGGGATAGATTTACATAATAACAAAGACAGATACTTTACATTTGGGGACAATAAGCGCCAGAAATTTGCCTTTTTACCATTTAAAAGACAAATTACAGTAAACAAAGTATCACCAGTCAACTTAGAGTTAGAGAAATTCAAGTCTGAACAGTTAAATGAGGCTGAAATAAGCCTTCATCTGACTGATAAACAGGAAAATGAACATTTATCCCTTTTGTATGACCACAAAGGAACATTTGCTTCAGACAAAGAACCTCTAGGAGCAATTATTGGTCATGCAGTTGAAATCATTCTTAATATTGAGAGACCTTATCCACCACTCTTAAGGAGACCTGCATACCCAGCAAGTCCCAAGTCAAGAGAAGCTCTTTAAACTCATATCAAAGAACTTCTAGACCTTGGTGTAATAAAAAATGTTGGCCACAATGAAGAGGTTGAAATAACTACACCAGTCATAGTGGCATGGCATAATGGAAAATCCAGAATGGTTGGAGACTTTAGAGCTCTGAACACTTACACTGTTCCAGATAAGTACCCAATACCAAAAATCCAAATTGCCCTTACTCAAATATCTCAAGCAGTGTATATAACCACTATGGATGCCCTTAAAAGATTCCATCAAAGCATGGTGACACCAAGAGCAAGAAAATATTTCACAACTATTGTTCATTGTGGAGTGTATGAATATCTGAGAATGCCCTTTGTTATCAAAAATTCACATTCACACTTCCAAAGCATGATGAATGAAATCTTCCCTGAAGAGCTTTCAGAGGGATGTTTAATCATTTACATTGATGACATTTTTTTCTGTTCCAAGACTTGGAAAGAGCACATGTACAGATTGTCCAGATTTTTGACAAAAATTCAATCATTGAACATGAAAATCTCTTTGAATAAATGTCATTTTGGATTTGAAGAATGTAAAGCACTAGGACATTTTGTATCTGGTTTGTCCCTTGGATTTGAAAAAACAAAGTTGCAGCAGTATTGCTAAAACCCATGCCTCAGAACAAAAAGGAAATTCAGTAATTTTTAGGTTTCGCAGGATATTACAGGCAACACATTAAAGATTTTGAATCCATAGAAAGACCACTTTATAAATTGTGTGAAAAAGAAACAGTATTTGAAATAAGTGTTGACAGAGTCAATGCTTTTGAGCGTCTATGAGAAGCCTTGACCAGTGCTCCACTCTTACTGATGCCAGACTTTGAATTGCCTTTTAAATTGTATATTGATGCATCAGGGGATGGGCTGGGTTCTGCACTTCACCAAATACAGATAATAAATGATGAACCTGTGGAAGGACCCATATGTTTCATATCCAGGAAAATAGAACAAACTGAAGCCAGATATGGAGCAAGTAAAATGGAATGTCTATGCCTTGTCTGGGCCTTTTGAAAATGGAACTACTTCTTAGAGGGATGTGTTTTTGGACTGAAAACAGATTGTAAAGCTGTAAAATCACTTTTAAACATGAAAACACCTGACAGACATATGCTCAGATGGCAAATAGCCATACAATAATACAGGGGCAATATGACTATTGTTCATAAAGATGGGAATTTTCACAAAAATGCAGATGGACTAAGCAGATGGCCATTATGAAATGATATTGATAATCCTGCTGATGTGCCAGAAGAAGCTTCACCACTGATCCCAATAGAAGGAAAAGTGTTACAGACTTGAAAACCAACTTCTTTGAAGAAGTAAGAAACAGTTACACTCAAGATAGGAATTGTAGCATCTTATTCCAATTACTTAAAATAGATAACAAAGACAACTCTCTAATACATGCTGTGGATGAATTATAGAAGAAATCTTATGATGAAGGAAGACTTCACCTACTGGATGGTATAATTTACCACAGACCAAGCACACATGTGTCATGACAGTTGTGGACAGGTCAATAATCAATATTCTACTAAAATAATGCCATGACAGCCCCCTTTTCAGGAAATCTGTCTAAAGACAGAACAAGAGGAAAAGTGAAGACCTGCATATGGTGGCCAATGTGGCCAAAGGATGTTGCAGAGTATCGCAAAACCTGTGACAGATGTCAAAAGGCAAATAAATCCACTGGCAAGAGACTTGGAAATATGATGAAAATTCAAGAACCCAGAAGACCTCGGGAAATTTTCCATATGTATTGGGTAACTGGCCTACCACCAGGAGGTGACAGGAGTTATAATGCTTGCCTAGTGATTGTAGACAGATTCAGTAAAACACCAATCTTTTTACCTGGTCACAAAGATGATACAGCCATGAATACAGCTCTTCTGATATGGAATAGAGTAGTTTCATGGACTGGCATATTTACAAATATCATTAGTGACAGGGATCCCAAATTCACTTCAGCACTATGGACAAATATTCACCAATTATTTGGCACTAAGCTATCCTTCTCTACAGCCTACCACCCACAAACTGATGGTATGGCTGAAAGGATGATCCAGACCTTAGAAGAAATGGTAAAAGAATCTGTGCAGAGGGCCTTGAATTCAAATATTGTGATGGATTTATCCACAATTGGTGCTCTCTGTTGGCAGCACTGGCATTAGCATATAAAACATCAATCCATGCCAGTACCAATCAAACTCCTGCTATCCTAGGAAAGGGATGGAACCCCAACTTACCTCAAGATTCCTTGAGGGAGGATTTGATTGAAATTGTCAGCCTGTGACTCAAAACCAGAGCACAAGCATGACAGCCAAAATACCATAAACCAATGGTAAAGCCAAGATACCACCAAAACATGGAGCTGAGCCAAATGAGCTCAAAATGTATCAAACAAAAGGGGAAACTCACCCCTTTCCCAATATAAAAGTCCCATCATCATAGGACAAAGAATAACAAAGTTATTCCTGCTCAAGGTTGTTGCTGAGCATAAACCTTAATTTTCACCTCTCATCTTAAATACAGAGTAAGAGGCTTAACACCATCAAATGGGTATGCAAAATGAAGCTCGAAGTCAGGGCTATCCAATGGTACCAGCCAAACTGAGATAGCACCAGTATTACAGCAGTCATAGTCAAATTCAGGCCAAATAAGGGTGAACAAAACATTCACCTCTCATCTAACTTCTACAGTTTTAGTGTGAGAGACCTAAAGTGGGGTCTTTTTGGAAAGAGCACAATCAGGGCTATCTGATGGTGTCATCAATTTCCTCACATCTCATCTATAGCAAAAGTCATGAGGCAAACAAGCCCAATATAGCTTTTTGCCTAAAACACACATTTGTACAAAAATCTTGCACATGGGATAACTTTGCCATATTTAATGATAACCATACAAAATAAGGTACCATTGTGTAGATCACATACAGAACTACAAACTGAACCAATCTTGAGGTTCATATCTCAAGAAATGAGAAAGGTATGGCTGTTTCAAGGTTAAAATCCCACAGTTTGGCCAATACAGCCTTACCATGGGATAATATCCCATAATCATGATTATGAGGTGTCAAACAGACAAAGAAACATGTTTATACTTCAATACCTCATACGTCAGTCAATACCGGGGTCCCATAAAGTTTCTGTACAGCATTCTATGGGTCATACACGTCAGAAGAAGCCTATGTGGTCCCCAGATGAAAGTTTTCATCCTGTATTGGTGAAAACTGCCCAGATGTGGTTTTAAAACCACATCTGAGCCCAATACAGGCTATACAGGCCTTTTGCAAACCACAAGCCTGTCTCAGAGAGTGAAAAAATCTTCACTTCCTCTACGTGGAAAGGACTAGCAGCCTTTCCACCCCATTTCAGGATAAAAGGAACGCTTTTCACGCCCAGAAAAGCTTTCCACATCCTGCTGTTAAATTCCTTCATAGGACAACTGTAAAAAACAGTTATACCCTTGGAAAATAAACAGGTATAATTATAATCTTAATTATTGTAGTCTTTATTATTGTCATCCAACAGGTCAAGCTGCACCCAGGGCTTTCAACAGTGCTCACCACCACTCTTTTATAATAGTACATCCCTTGAAATCTTATTGTCAATCAATACCTTTAATTTTAATCTTTTATCATGGGTCACAGTCACAGTTAAAGTTGTAAATAGTCTAATTACTACTTCTACATAGATTCAACCTGACATTTTGGGGGCCTGGCCATGCTTTAAACTTTTCCTTTTGGACCTTAAAAATGAGTTTTTTCACTTAAATTCTCTATTTCTGACATTTTGTTTTATGTTTTGAGGCATAATGCTTTCTTGATATATATATATATTATATATCTCTTTATACTCATATTAAAAAGAGTACCTGTCATGTGGTTAATAAGCACAGGACCTTTATTTTTGGCGTGTTTTGCATATAAAAACACTTTAAGCCACTAATACAGTCTTTATTTTGAATTAAAAAAAGACACCTCTTACTGTAAAACAAACAGTTGAGGCGTGGTTGAGCATATTTTGAACTCAATTACCCTCTTACATACCACTTTTTATCAGTTTATACTTCCTAATTACAAGTTATTATGTGAGATATTAATATACAAACAGTATACCAAATATATGTAAGCTGTATTTCTGACGTGAAATTGTTAATTAAATTACACTGTCATTATACAAGGGCATATTGTAGTAATATACAAGCCCAGAGTCCATTCTTAGACATGCAAACAGAATTTTAAGAAGTCTTAACTGAAATTAAGTGACACATTCAGAACCAGAGGGAAGCAAGGGAAAAGGAAAGAGGCACAGTGAAAGCCTGATTACAGCAAAGATGTGGACACCTATTGCCACTCAGAAGAGTAGAAAACCACGAAATTCTGCTTCAATACAAGGTAAACCAACCTTAACAGCTTGTACAGGGAAAATTACTGTAATTAACCCAATTGTAACCTCTAAAGGTAAATTGCCCAAATCATCAGACAAAAAATTTGTACAAGGCACAGTCAAAGGTAAATACCCTAAGAACATAAAGTTTTTGACTGCTTGCAAACACTGACATGTCACCTGTATACCTCAGAGACCTTGGCATCCAAAGGAACCAACCAGAGGCCTGAGAAGGATTGTCCAGAACCAGAAGACCTGGAAGAGGACACCTTGGACACAGTGGTGGATGGAAAAACAATGAGGGAGATAGGATCAACCTTGCCATTCAAAATCCATTTCAACAGGAGCCTCAAACCAGAGGAGTGGAAAGACATGGATCAAGTTCTTCAGCTCCACCAACTCCTCAAAGATCTATTTCAATGGAGCATGGACAACAATAGGTTCAACCTGGAAGCTGACTGGGCAGAACTTGGAGCAAGTTTCCAGAAGATCTGTCTCAAAGAGATAGAATTCAAGTACATTATGGTGATCACCAAAGGTTGGAATCCTACCAGGAAGTTCAGACTCCTGGAGGCAAGGGCAACCAGGATAAGGAAGAATCAAGTCACTATCCAAGCTATAGAAGAACAGCTGACCCAGACAGGGCATACTCAGATTCCTTCAGGCTCACAAGGAGAAGGCCAAATCAGCTCTCCAGTAGCTTCACACCATTCAGAAACCAGCAGATAAGCGGCCAAGAGTCACCATTCTTCTCAATTCCAGGAAGCTTCCAGGAGAAGAAAAGGAAACAATGGTAGAAATAAGACCTCCTTAAACCAGAGGAAGAGAGAGTCAGACCCCATGGTCCAGAAGCTGTTGGATTTGGTGAAAGAAGTGCACAAGAAACAGAAGTAGTTGTAAATAACTCTAGAATCAGTAGTCCCATTAATAGAAATATAACTCCCACTGAGATTGAACAGAATGTTTTCACACCTGAGAGTAATTTAAACAGTGATGCAATGTGGTTACAAATGTCCCAATATTCTGAGCAAACTCAGAAGCAGTTTGCAGAACTTGAAGCAAGCCATGAGATGATGAAACAATTAACAGCCCCCATGGATAAAATTGTAAAAACTCTTCAAGAGGGATATGCTCAATTGAGAAAAAACTCTGAAGAAACCAACAAAATACTGCATCTAGTCTTTGAAGAACAACACCACAGCAAAAGGGACAGGGATTGTCTGTATCAAGACATAAAGAAACTGTTCAATGTCTACCATAGCATGAAGCCCCAATCACAAGGCCATGTTCTGGATAAACCATATCACCAAGATTAAATCAAACCAGATGCCATTTTGATGAGTAAGGCAAGATGTCAACCTTTGAGATATGACCACATACACAAAAAGGTCACAAGAAATATTTAAAATAATTATGCCTTCAAAAATAATTACCTTAAAACTACAAAACTGCCATAAATAGGCATAAACCTTGGTTTAACTTAAACGCCAATGAATAAACATGTGAAATAAATTACACCATTAGATTCCTCATGGTAAAATACACATATACCATTTTTATGGCATATCTGTAAAGTCAATATTTAATGAGTTATAAGTAATAACACCTTATAAAAAACATGAATCCTTACTTATTTCAAATACCAATGAAATAACATGTGGAATAAATTGTATCATTGGATTCCCCATGAATTCTTACACATAAAACAATTAAGAAGCCAATCTCCAAAGTGAATACTTAAGGAGTTAAGCTGAATATATGCACTTTTTTGGTCAACGCATATATTCAAGGATTTTAGCTCATATCTTTTGAAATACACATGATAGAATGATAAAACAAAAAAAAGTCACCACCTAATTACTGTAGGAATACAGAAATGAACTTTATCTCACAAGTTATAAACAAGGTTAAAGCCTGTAATGGATTATTGATTAAAATCAATAAAGCTGTTGCCCGCTTTGTTGTGAAAGTGGTCCAAACTTAAAAAAAGTAGACAGTCAGATTCTATTAGTTCATTTGTGAAGAATGAAGTACTTATTATTACAATATTTAAGGTATAGCCACTTGAAATCAGGGTTTGAAGTTTAAAATATTAGATTTTGACAGAAAAGATGAGTTAGAAGAAAAATCATCACAAATAGAGTTGTGATGATGTAATGAAATACTCTTGGAAGTGTAATACGGACATGCGAAGCTATCAGAATCCACACTCAGAATAGCTGTAGCGTGTATAACCTCAAAGTTATTAATGATCAAAGTTCAAGCTTAAATTTTATCATTTCTGATCAATCACTGTAATCTTATTTTAAGTGTAACAGTCATATAAGTGATCAGTTTGATGAATACTATTAGATTATAGTTAATACTAATAAAATACACAAAGTTTAGGCTTCTTCCAAGCCTATGACGTCATCAAACTTAAAGTTACAGTGATAACTCTAAATAATGGCGTAATCAGGTAAGATGGTTTGATCATGATGTAATCATTAATAAGCCTTAAATAATTGATCAATTCTGGTATAAAGAGTCAGTACACGTCTACTAGAAGCCTTCTGGACTCTAGGAGGGAGGTATTTACTATAAATAGAGCTCATTTAACTCTTTTTCCCCCTCAGATGCTTACAAAACACTAAATAATTAAATCAAAAGGTGATTTCTTTATTCTTTATATATAAAGCTCTTATATTCTTAAAGACCAAAGATAATATTATTATAATCATCATCTTTGACATGATTATTACATTTATTTGACTGTTTTGTTTAAAATTCTCTCAAAAAACCTCAATTGGATGTAAAATTAAGAATATTTGTAATTTCTCTTGAAATTCATTGTAAATACAATTTAAATAAGTTGTATTTACATTTTTTGGTTTAAAATTGTTCAAAATTATTATATTAAGTATTAAAAGTAGGTTATTTCTTCTTATTATAATAATTTTCTCTGTATTATTACTTTTAATAATTCTATAATTAATAGCAATATTATTTATATTAATTTATAGCTTGAATATTAGTAATATTATTGTTATTAATTGTCTTTTATTGATAAAAGACAACTTTAAGCACCTTTATTATTTGTTGGTAACAAAAATAAAGTGCTTTTAAATATATTAATTATCATATATTAAGATATTTATTTATTATATTTTTTTTCATAATATAAATTATATTATTATATTTCTTCAAGAATATAATTATTTTTACATCATAATTGTAATAATTCTTTATTATTATAATTATTTTTATCTTATTTGTTTTATTTATAAGGACATTCATAGCACAATAAGTAAAATATTAGTAATTTTTGCTTATTGTTTCATAGTCAAACCTTACTTTAAAAGACCTTCAAAAAATATTCTAATTGTGTTTATCCAATGATAAATTATAATTATAATCATAAAACTATATAATACTTTTATATATACTGATTTTAAATACTATTGAGCCATTTGGAAAGCAATTGTACTGTCTTACACATGGTTTTTCACATCCTTAGACTTGAAAGAACTGTCAGATAGAGTCTATGTTGAAGCAGTAATTAGGCTATTTACAACTAAAACTATGACTGTGACATGTAGAAAATGTTTGAGAATAAGGATTTTAATTTAAGGTGATGGTTTTATAATATAATAAAAGGGTTCTACTATTAAAAAAATAGTGGTGGTGAGCGCTATTGAGAACCCTGGGTGCAGTCTTACCAGTTGGATTACTATAATAAGAACTACAATAATTAAAATTATAATTATAACTTATTTATTACCCAAGAGTAAAACTGTTTTGGGCAGTTTACTACATAGGGTATTCAAGAGCAGGATGAGGAGACAATTCTGGCTGTGAAAAACCTCCTTCTTATCCTGAAATGGGGTGGAAAGGGTGCTAGACCTTTCCACATAGAGGAAGTGAAGATTTTTCACTGTCTAGGACTGGCTTGTGGTTTGCAAACAGCCTTTATAGGCTGTATTGGGCTCAGATGGTGTTTTGAAACCACATCTGGGCAGTTTTCACCAATACAGGGTGAAAGGTTTCATCTGGGGACCTCACGGCCTGATTCTGACGTGTATGACACGTAGAATGCTGTACAGAAGCTTTATGGTACCCTAGTATTGACGGAAATATGAGTTATTGAAGTAAAAACAAGCTCCTTTGTCTATTTGACACCTTATATTCATTATTATGGGATATTATCCCATGGTAAGGCTGTATATGACAGCAGGTGGGAATCTGACCTTGAAACAGCCATATCTTTGTCAATTTTTGAGATATCAACCTCAAAATTGGTTTGGTGCGTAGCCCTGTATGTGCTAGAAGCAATGGTTCCTCATTTGATATGGTTATCATTAAATATGGCAAAGGTATCCCATGCACAAGAGTTTTGTACATTTGCGTGGTATAGACAAAAAACTGTATTGAGCTTATTTGCCCCAGCACTTCTGTTATAGTGGAGATATGGGAAGATGGATTATGCCATCAGATAGCCCTGATTTTGCTCTTTCCAAAAAGACCCCACTTTAAGTATCTCACACTAAAACTGTAGAAGTTAAATGAGAGGTGAATGTTTTGTTCACCCTTATTTGGCCTGAAATTGACCATAACTCCAGTAATATTGGTGCTAGCTCAGTTTGGCTTGTACCAATGGATAGCCCTGGCTTAGAGCTTCATTTTGAATACCCATTTCATGGGTTTAAGCCTCTCCTTCTGGATTTTAGATGAGAGGTGAAAATTAAGGTTTAGGCTCAGCAATAACTTTGAGCAGGAATAACTTTGCTATTCTTTGTCCTATGGTGATGGGACTTATGTTTTCAGAAAGAGGTGAGTTTCCTCTTTCTTTTGATACCTTTTGAGCTGATTTGGCTCAGCTCCATTTTTTGGTGGTATCTTGGCTATACCATTGGTTTATGGTATTTTGGCTGTCATGCTTGTGCTCTGGTTTTGAGTCACAGGCTGACAAGAACTTCCTTTGAGTGACCCTAGTAATTAAAAAAGATATTTTATAAATTAAAAATAATTTCATATTATAAATTCATTTCATAAAAGAATCATATTCATTTCTATTTGATTGTTTAAAAATAAAAACATAAAAAATGATAAAAAATATTAAAAAACAATAAAAAAAAGTTATTTTTATTTCATTTTTATTTTCTTTATTCACTTCATTTTTTGAAAAAGAAAAGATATAAAAGCAATTTTTTACATGGATAATTGCCATATCTTACGAAAAATACCACTTATTATATGAAAGACTTATATTCATTTGTCTCTTTTAGTGTTTGAAGATAATCCAACAGAAAACAACCAAGCCACTGTTGAAAGATTGGTGGAACTAAGTTGCCCAAGTTCTCCAACACCAATTATAACTAAGAAAAAGAAAACTAAAAAATTAGACTTTCCTGGACCCACTATTCAGGACTCTGAAGGTGAGTACCTCATTTATAAATTACCATAAGAAGAATGTCTGTTCTGAAATCCTCTTATTTTTTTCATTTCTTAAATCATGAAAAAAAACCTTACAAGACATAAGGAAAAGAACTAATATAGGGAAATTCACCCCATATAAGAGCAGTGGTTTCAAAGAGAAACAACCTTTTAGGGTAGAGTTTAAACACAAAACCAAAGAAGGGGTGGTAGAAGTAGCAAAGAAGAAATATTCTTGTCACAATTGTGGCTCAACAGACCACTATTCCAACAACTGTCCAAAGGCAAAGAAAAAAGTCTATGCCATTGAGAAAGTCCCAGAGGAGCAATCCCCAACAGAGGATTCTGAATCAGACTCCATCGTTGATGCCATCAGAGAACCATATGTAGATTACCAAGGCCCAAGAGAAGAATTTATAGTGGAATACCAAGAGGAAACCCCACTAGAAATTCAGGACATACAGTTAGAAGCAGGGATTCCACAGGACACTACCAACAAAAACTTGTGAAAACATACACAAGATGCACAAACATTCCTGGTCACACCAACCAGATGAGTGGCATATATACATGTAACAGCCACAAAAACGACTGTCTGTATTGACAATGCTCAGCATCCACTGATCATTGATAGTGGGGCACACTTCTCCATAGTGGCCACAAATTATCTGTACAACCACTTCCCAAATTGGGAAAAACAGCTCTTGCCCACCAAGGCAAGGAACTTTAGGAGTGCTTCAGGAAAGATGACTTCTATTGGGACAATTATCAAAGAGATAATTATACCCCACAGGAAGGGTAATATCATACTCAACTCAGGGTTTGTAGCGCTTGATGATGCCCACATCCAAGTCTTCTTACTGGGAACAGATTACCAAAGGACATATGGCATAGATATTTACAATAGTAAAAACAGGCACCTTACCATAGGTACCACCAACGAGCAGAGATTTTCACTTTATATATACCAAATCTCTGCCCATGATCCACTGGAGGAGCTACTGAATGAATTCAAAGAGGGCCAGTTTAGCAATACCCTCACCAGCAAACAAAAACAAATTTTACTGAAGATGCTGAGGAAGAACAGACCAGCATTTGCCATTGGTGAAAACCCACTAGGCAAGATCAAAGGCCATGATATAGAAGTATATCTGGATGTGGAAAGACCTTATCCACCCATGCTCAGGAGACCTCCTTATCCCGCAAGTCTGGAGACCAGGAAAGAAATTGAAAAACATATCAATGAACTCCTGGAAATGGATGTCATCAGAAAGATTGGACATAATGAAATAGTGGAAATAACCAATCCTGTCCTAATCACCTGGAATGATGGAAAGTCTAGACTGTGTGGAGACTTCAGATCTCTGAACAACTTCACAAAAGCAGACAGGTACACTATCGCTAGGATACCTCATGCCTTGGATAAACTGGCAAAAGCCACATACATAACCAAAATGGATTGTATGAAACGTTTCCACCAGAATGGAGTTAAACCAAACTCCATGAAATTACTCAGAATAATATGCCATATGGGCATATATGAGTATACCAGGATGCCATTTGGCATCAAAAATGCACCAGCCCACTTCCCAAGGATGATGGACACAATATTTCAAGAAGAAATATTGGAAGGCTGGATGGTGGTATAAGCTGATGATATCATTACATACTCAGAGACCGGGGAAGACCATTTACAATACATAGAAAGAGTGCTAAGTAAATGTACACCCATCAATCAGAAGATTTCACTGAAGAAGTGTAATGTTGGCCAACAAAAGCTACTAGCTCTAGGAAATAAAGTCTCAGGTCTTAGTCTGGCAATTGACCAGAATAAAGTAGCAGCAGTAATGCAAAATCCAGTACCAAAGAGCATCAAAGACATGCAATATTTCCTTCAGTTTGCTAGCTACTATAGAAACCACATCAAGAATTTTGGCAAGATAACTAGTAGTTTATACAAGCTATGTTCAAAAGATGTAGTTTTTGAAATTACCAAGGAAAGGAGGTATTCATATGAGAGGATCAAATATGAACTCACAAATGCATGTTTGCTCATCTTATCTGACTTTGAACTACCATTCAAGGTATACATAGATGCAGCATGTAACCAAGGCTTAGGAGCAGCCCTTCACCAAAGACAAAATGTAGATGGTGAACAAAGAGAGGGCATAATATGTTACATCTCTAGGCAACTGAAAGATTCAGAAGCCAGGTATGGGTCCACCCAGACTGAATGTCCATGTCTAGTCTATATTCTTGAGAAACTTCATTATTATCTGGAGGGTGCAGCCTTTCAAGTCTACACAGACTGCACAGCCTTGAAGTCTTTACTGAACATGAAGACTACAAATAGACACATGCTGAGATTGCAAATAGCCATCCAGGAGTATAGAGGGAATATGACCATCATATAAAAAGAAGGTAAAAGGCATACCAATGCAGATGGCCTTAGCAGGTGGCCACTCCATAATGTCAAGAGCAATCCAGCTTATGACCCTGAAGCTGCAGCCAAGATCCCTATCCATTTCATGGAAATAGATAGGAAGAAGAACTTCAAATTCTCTAAATGGGCACCAGGAAGTGGTACCCTTGACAGTGGAAACACTGATTCAGAAGAAACAGAAACTCCCACACTGGGAATAAGTTCCTCAGAACTGAACAATGAATTTTTCAGTGCAGTACTGAAGTCTTATGCCAAACCCAAACATTGTGGCACATTACTACAACTCCTTCAACAAAAATACAGGATTCCAGAACTGGAATCCCAGCTGGAAGAACCCTGGTTGAGGGCCTACAAGGATAACAAGTTCTTCCTTGTAGATGGCCTGCTTTACCACAGAGAGAAGCATACAAGTGAACTCACAGTGGTAGACAGAGACCACATCTCCCTGATCCTGCAGGAATGCCATGACTGCCCCTATATGGGACACGTGAGTGAGGACAGGACTAAAGAGAGGGTAGCAAGCACAGCTTGGTGGCCCAAGTGGGAACAAGAGTTGAGTGAATACATCAACACTTGTAAAAGATGCCAAAAGGCAAATAGGGAACATGGGAAGAAGTATGGCTTACTTCAACAAATAGAGGAACCCAAACACCCATGGGAAACCATCAATATGGACTGGGTCACAGGACTTGTCCCAGGAGGCAAAGAAAACTACAATGCCTGCTTGATCATAGTTGATAGGTTCAGCAACAGTATGAGGTGTCTACCATTCCATAAAGATGCCACAGCCATGGACACTGCTCTGTTATTCTGGAATAACGTCATATCTACCTGTGGAGTCCCTAAAATCATCATTAGTGATGGGGACCCAAAACTCACATCTGAATTTTGGACCAACTTGTATGAAATGCTTGGCACCAGCTTGCATTTTCCACAGCTTACCATCCACAAACAGATGGCCTAGCTGAAAGGATGATCCAGACAATGGAGTAAATCCTTAGAAGGTTCTGTGCCTATGGCATGGAATACAAGGCCCATGAAGGAAATTTTATGTAAAGACCAATATTTATGTCACCTTCCAGGAGAAAGCTTGAGCAATATCCAATTCCTAGAGCTATCAACTGAAAAGGGAATTAAAGGAAACCTTGGAAATCAATTCTGCTATGAAATAATCCCAATGGGAATATTAATAAGAAGAGTAATTTATTTCAATCAAATATGTGCCCAGTGGTACCTTGGATTGAATGGCTCAACATACAAAACTGGAAGGCTGAAATGGGTTGGAGATGAATATATATTCATTGATTAAGACTTGTGGTTGTCAGAATTTCCATCAGAACAAGAAACTGAAGAAAGAAACACCTTTGTGGAAGCCCTCAAAGACCTTCTTTGGGCCAGATTACTCATCAGACACTCACCTTTCCCACTTGGGGGAGTTCACATTTAAAAAAATTAATATCATTAATTTTATTTCTTTAATAATATATCACTATCCTTTGTAAAAATGTATCATTAGTTTATTTTTTACTTTTCAAGAATAATTAATCTTGGGATTTGGTATTTATTTAAATCCAAAAGATAATAGTCTTTCATGAAGATCCATTGAATTAAGTGATTTAATTTTCTCCTTGTCTTTTTCCAATTATTTCTGTAATTTATGAAAAGAATTAGGTGGCATTCTCAAAATTTCTTTAATGATGAGGTTGATCTTCTTTTAAGTTTTTATGAACTTCTTTTCTTCTTTGGGAGCATTTTTATCCTCATTTCTATTGGGAATATTTCCAATTTCCTCCTCAGGTTGTTCTAGTTTTGGAATTTTGGAATTGGTTGGGTATTATGACTCTTTCTTCATCTTTTTCATCTTTTTCTTCTTCTACATAGGTTCCTGGAATATCTGCTTTCTTCTTTGCATCTTGAGCGTTTTTTGCCATCCTTTTTTTGTCTGCCTTAGTCTAATATGTGATTAAAATGGGTAATTGGCTTAGGAAATGTTAGGTTGTTTCCAATTTTACTCATCTTCAACATGTGCAATTGAGGTATACCACTTTTAAATCCAATGACTCAGATATGAATGTCAGCCTGTGACTCAAAACCAGAGCACAAGCATGACAGCTAAAATACCATAAACCAATGGTATAGCCAAAATACCACCAAAACATGGAACTGAGCCAAATTAGCTCAAAAGGTATCAAAAGAAAGAGGAAACTCACCTCTTTCTGAAAACACAAGTCCCATCACCATAGGACAAGAAATAAGAAAGTTATTCCTTCTCAAAGTTATTGCTGAGCATAAACCTTAATTTTCACCTCTCATCTAAAATCTAGAAGGAGAGGCTTAACCCCATCAAATGGGTATTCAAAATGAAGCTCTAAGCCAGGGCTATCTAATGGTGCTAGCCAAACTGAGCTAGCACCAGTATTACTTGAGTTCTGGTCAAATTCACACCAAATAAGGGTGAACAAAACATTCACCTCACATCTAACTTCTACAGTTTTAGTGTGAGATACCTAAAGTGGGGTATTTTTGGAAAGAGCACAATCAGGGCTATCTGATGGTGCCATCCATTTCCTCATAGCTAAACTACAACAGAAGTTATTGGCCAAACAAGCTTAATACAGCTTTTGCCCAGACCACGCCAATGTACAAAAATACTTGTACATGGGATAACTTTGTCATATTTAATGATAACCATGTCAAGTTGGGTACCATTGTGTAGAGCTCATACAGAGCTATTCAATGAACCAACTTTGAGCTTGATATCTCAAAAACTGACAGAGTTATGACCATTTTAAGGTCAAACTCCCACCTGCTGTCAGATACAGCCTTACCATGGGATAATATCCCATAACCATGGATGTGAGGTGTCAAATAGACGAAGAAGCATGTTTTTACTTCAATACCTCATATCTCAGTCAATACTGGGGTCCCATACAGTTTCTGTACAGCATTCTACGCGTCATACACGTCAGAATCAGGCTGTGAGGTACCCAGATGAAAATTCTCACCCTGTATTGGTGAAATACGCCCAGATGTGGTTTCAAAACCACATCTGAGCCCAATACAGAGTATACAGGCTGTTTGCAAACCACAAGCCTGTCATAGAGAGTGAAAAATCTTCACTTCCTCTACATGGAAAGGTCTAGCAGCCTTTCCACCTCAATTTCAGGATAAAAGGAGGACTTTTCACAGCCAAAACCCTTTCCTCATCCTGCTATTGAATAACCTACGTAGTAAACTGTCAAAAACAGTTTTACTCTTGGTTAATAATCAGGTATCATTATAAACTTAATTATTGTAGTCTTTATTATTGTAACCCAACAGATAAAACTGCACCCAGGGCTTTCAGCAGCGCTCACCACCACTATATTTCCATAGTAAAGCCCTTAAAATCTCAATTCAATCATCTTTTATCAACCTTTTATCTTTAAAAATCTTTTTTTTACCGTGTCACAGTCATAGTTTTAGTTGTAAATAGCCTTATTACCTCTTCAACATAGACTCAGCCTGACAATGCATATTTCTCAAATCCTGTATAGAGTTTGTTTGCTCCATAATGTTGGTTCTAGCTGGGTTCTGAGTAAAAAGATGGTCCCATCAGGAAGCCCTAGTTGCTCTCGTCCAAAGAAGCTCCACTTTAGTTCTCCCACACTAAAACTGTAGAGGTTAGCTTCAAGGTGAATATTTTGTTCACCATTATTTTGCTTATTTTAGTGATGAGTTCTGTAGTTTGGATGCTAGTTAAATTTGGATAGTACCATTAGATAGCCCAGACTGAGAGCTTTAATCTGACCAGGAATTTGATGGGGTTCAGTCTCTTTCTCTGAATTTTGGATGGGAGGTGAAATTTAAGGTCTATGCTCAGAGATTTCTTTGAGCCTGAATAAATTTGTTATTCTTTTTCCTGTGATTATGAGAGCTTTATATTTGGAAGGAGGTTGCTTTCCTCTTTCTTTAAATACCTTGTATGAGCTGTTTTGGCTCAGTAACATTTTTGGTGGTATTCTACTTTACCATTGCTTTATGGTATTTAGGCTGTCATGCTTGTGCTCTGTCTTTGAGTCACAGGCTGACATAAGATACTCCTTGGGTTCCGAAAATTCTTCTGTGAAAATCTTCAGAAAGATGAGTGCATATGGTTTCTGAATGGCCCTCTTCCTTGCAGTAAGCATATTTTGATGGCAGTCTTGGAGAAATCCAAACTGGTGTGTATGATTGGTAACTGGCTGCAATTGGTGTTAAGGGATTCCTTGGCCTGTATGGCTGATTATTTTGGGGAAATCTTTTGTATTGATTATTTTTCCACTGCTTTCTTTTTAGATGAAATGCTTCCATGAGGTTTGAAACTTATTTAAAACTTCTTGAACTGATTCTTTTTCCTCCTTTATTAGTAGGGGTTCTGGTTGTGGATTCTTCTTGATTTTGTGGGTGAGTTCTTTTGCTTGTTTTAAGATTGCATCCCAGGTTTCATCCTTGAATATTGTCTTCTTTTCTGGAGGTTTTGGCTCAGAAAATCCTTTTGTTGAATGAGTACTTTTGCCTCCAAATCCTTTTCAATGTATAATTTCAAAATATCCACTCTTGGAATGATGTAACCTCCATCCAAGGCTTTAACCATAGATATTTATTTTATCATCTCTTTGTAAATTTATTCTTAGAAACTAGTGGAAAGTCTGGAAAATATCTATTGATTATGATTGATATCAAATTGAATTTATTGGTATCTTTGGAGGTAGGTGATCATTTCTTCATATTCGCCAAAGATATTTGTGTACTCTGTCATATTTCTTACTCCACCTTCTTGTTGAGTGTTTGCAAAGAATTCAGTGATTCAGGATAATCTGTATCTTCCTTCAGGTGATGCTTCTCCCCATCTTCTGTTAATATCTTCTTTCAAATGAGCCCAATAATCTGTTTCATATATTCACATTCCTTCCATATGATAGTTGATTTCTTCATCTTTAGTCCAAAACTGTAAGGTGTAGATATGAAAATTTGATGAAAATCATATACTTTTCCTGTCCTCAAAATTTGTATAAGGTAAAATATGATTAAAAATATTAATAATTGAGATTTTTAAAAGGAAACACTCCAAATACATTGTTTTCAGCTTCATAAGTATAAAACAATAATGTTATAAAGATTGATTGTTTTACCAACATTGAACCTGTATCCAAAAATACTATACAAGAGTTATTTAAGACTTCAAAAGAAATTTCTTCAAGAGAAATTTTAATGGTTATTAATTGATCAAAAGACTTCAGGAAGTTAATATAAGAGCAGAGTCTTTAAAAAGAATATTAAAGAGAAAAATTGACCAAAAGTGACCAGAGTTCATTTGGAAACAAAGTGACAAAGCTAACAGTGATGAAAGATCCTTTAATTTACTTATGGGGTAGTTCAAGGAAAAAAATGATTATAAGAGTTACAAAAAATGATTATAATGATTTTTTCATGTGGTTTAAAGGTTTAAAATGATAAGAAAAGGGTGATTGGCATCTTTATTGATTGGTTCACAAGTGTTTTAAACTAATTAACAAAAATGAAAAGATTCTAACATGAAGGGAAAAGTGGAGAAAAGAAGACATTCTCTTATAGCCACAAATTTTCTTACTCTGAAAGCGAAATTTAATCTTTTCAGTAGTTAAGAACAATATGACAATATAAAAGCCAATTATGGCATCATTGAAGCCTGGCTTAAACCAAAAAAGGGCTTGTTTGAGCCATTTTTTGCTATTTTCAGCCATTTTGGACCCTTAAATCAGCCATTGCTATAGTAATAACCAGTTCTAAGCCTTCAAAACACATCAGAATGCACTTAAGAGAAGTCAAAACCAGTGAAAAAAAATTTGAAATGATTTTTTTTATCTTAAGCATAGTTTTACCCTCTTGGCAACGGTCAAAACTGCCCTGGTGGTATCAAAATCTCACCATCAATTGAGACAGAGACCCTGTGACTCAATTCCAGGCCAAAATAGAGGAAATGTTGCATTTATTTTGACATCTAAAGCCTCCCAGAAAGGAATTTGGGGCCTGGCTCCCCCTTAGAACCAAGATTCTCTTTTCCCCCAGAATCAATGTTTCCAATTCATTTTTTCTTTAATTCCTAATTATGTATTATGCTTGTAATTTACATATGTAATTAAATTGATTTTTTACAGTACACAAATGTAATAATTGTCACCTCATATGTAAACTAAAGCTCACTTATCTGATACATGCACACATTTCAAAATTTAAATTGAAAATAATTCAACTCCTCATAGCTTGTAAGCTACGCACAACACCTCAATTTTTACACAAAATTTGATTGTCAACACCATATTTGATGTGAGATAAGTCAAGGTTTTGAGGGCTTTCAACTTTTGTACAGAAAATACTAAAAACTTAATGTAAGCTTATTTATAGTTGAGTTACAGAAACTTTAGCCAGAGGTGCCCCCAACCTATTGTAGGAGTCCAATGGTGAAATGATTTTCATATGTTAATTTGTGGGGTAAAAAGTTATAATAAATTTTATTTGATTTTTTTCCAAAAATATTTTAATTTTACTATTTTTGTTGAAAAATTATTTTTACACAATTTTTTCAAGTAAAAATGTGTTTTTACAATTTTCAATTCCCAAGTAATTTTTACTTTAAATTATAATTGAAATTTTAACTTTGTATATGAATTTTATATTTATATTTTGATTTTATTATTCATAATGGAATTAAATTTATTTTCTTTATAATTGTATAATTTTTTGATATTTGTGGTCTTTTGGGTATATAAAATACCTCTAAGGCTGACAAAAATACTATTTGTCTTGCAATTTCTCTTCCACTTGCTACTTCAATTCCTGCAATATTCTCAACTTTCTTGATGAATCTTTCAACATACCTCCAATCAATCCAGAATTTATAGTTCTTTGATCTCATTTTCAATATTTGAGTATTGTTTCTTGGAATGTCTTGATGTGATGGAGTTGGTATTTGGGTAGGAATGTTGACTCTTCTTCGTAAATTATTTTGTCTTTGGTCTGTATATAGTGTTGATGAGGCCATGGGTCTTCCATAAGGTGGAGGTGATCCATGTTTCCTGAATGATCTTGGAAGGGTGGTCTATTATTCAAGTGGAGTATTTTGTGGATTATAGCTTTATAATTTATCATTTCCTTCCTTTTTGATTAGTGCTAGTAATTGTTCTTGAATTTCTAGTATGTTCTGATGAAGTCTGTCTGCTGAAGACATTTCCTCCTGTCCTTCAAAAGCCTCTTCATTAATGTTTTCTTCCCAGATTTCTTAAATAACAGAAGATAATTTTGATTATTAAGGTTTATCCATTTTTATTGGTTTATTTCCTTCGTTGATTCTGGTGTTGAGCTGTTGATTTTATTTATTTCAAAGATATCAATGAAGAATTTCTCCACAACCTTAAAGTCTCATTCATTGGTTCTTGGTGTTGCAATAGTAATATTAGAATATTTTTGGATTCCAAACCTAATTCTATTCCTTGTTTGGGTGGATAATAAAAATGATCATAATGATTTGATGATTTAAAGTCTTGAAATGGTGGTTTTTGCTTATTTTTATTCCTCCACTCCAGCTTTTTTTAAATAATAATAATATTATTATTGGTGTAGTTGTTTTTTTGTAATTGACTGTAATTGAAGTTTGTGGTTGACTGGGGCACTGTTGGGACACCAGATGTGGGAACTCCTCTTGTGTGGGATTAAAATGAGACAGTACCTCAAGGAGGAAATAACAGGTAACTAGTTTTGAATTTTGAATAACTCCTATAACCAGGGCTGGCAAGGGTGTATTGCCTTCCCCTCCTACAATAATGAAAAAAATCTTCCTTGGAGCTCACAAACCAAAATAAAATTGATAAGTGGCTTTACAACTGCAGAAGATAAAATTCAGCAGGCTCAGATCAGAAATATTCAACATATGATAAGAAATATCATTTCAGTAATTTTGGTTAATTTTTGGATATTAATGGAATACCGGCCTGTATAATTTTCTTTTTAGTGAGATTGGGGTGAGTGCTTTCTTCTTAGTGATTAATGTTTGGTAAGATGGGTTTTTAAGGAATTCTATGAATTTGATGACTGTTGAGAAAGGTAATTTTCTTGAGTTGAAGCTATAGTAGAGTGAACAAATATTTTTAAATGTTTGATATCTTTTCAAGAGAGGTTAATAATAAGATAAAATTGTATTTATTAAATTTAAGAGGTAACTTTCTTTGATATTGGATTTTTAATGGGCTAAGGTAATTTTGAACTGGATAATTTGTGGAGTTTTAATACTAAGATTCCACTGAGGTTAGCTACTGGGAAATAACATTTACTATAGTATACTGGACTACCTCCCAGGTGAGGGATGACTTATTCCTGCACTTATAATGATTAGGGGATATAACGTGCATGGGGGTAGTTTTGAAATTTGGGGAGAGAGAGCCCTTCTATTTATACCTTTTATGAGCCCAGGGGGTCCCCCGTGGGAGCTGTCTTTTTCAACTTTAGTTCCTCTTGATTTCATCATGTGACTTTGTTTTTGGTGAAAACCTTCCTTGCATGTTTCAAGTGATTCAAGGTTTGGTGATGATTTTTTCTCTACACAGCCTCCATTTATCACATCATGATCTTTTGGTCAGCTGATTATTACATGATATTCTTAGAATTTCCTTGCATGAATGAGGTGATTTCCTTTTGGACGGGAAATTTTCTTGTGCACCACCTTTTTTCTCTCACCTTATCTGCTGTTTGTGGATGCAGTACTACATGATGACCTTTTATTTCCTTTGCATAAGTCATATTTTAGG
The DNA here is from genome assembly GCA_023105745.1 of Austropuccinia psidii. Classification (NCBI taxonomy): domain Eukaryota; kingdom Fungi; phylum Basidiomycota; class Pucciniomycetes; order Pucciniales; family Sphaerophragmiaceae; genus Austropuccinia; species Austropuccinia psidii. The sequence goes on along the minus strand of JALGQZ010000003.1, from coordinate 33,608,021 downwards.
CTTGGTTGAAGTGTCTGTTTAATTTATGCAGGTGTCATAGCTGTTTCTCCTCTTTTTAAACCTCAAAATGAGGTCAGGTGATAATTTCTTTCACTGATGAATTCACTGTTGTGTATTGGATGGTTTTTTTTAGTTTTGCACATGCTGTGCACAGTAATGTGTTTGAGATTTAAAAAAGAGTTTGTACTGCATGCAGCCTGTTGCGACTAGTTCTGCTTTGCATGAGGTGATGAGTGGTGTGAAGAATTTTGGGCTGTTTTAAAGTTTCAAGTGCAGTTACTGAGGATATTAAAGTGGTTATTCTTTTGTTTGTGCTTTAAATTACTTCCAGGAATACCATGGGATTGAGATTTGCATCATTTGACTTCTCTATGTTCAATTCAAGGTGGATGTGTAGCTCATGCAGGTGTCATTTTCATGTTTCATGAGTACTATTGGTATTGAGATAGGTGTAGTTTAAAGGGTGGTACCTTATTTGTTATTACTAGTTTTCTATGTGTAGCTTTATTTCTACAAATGAATAATGAATTTAAATAATTGATTTGAACACATACACTTAAATTTGGTTGCTGTGCCATGGTATTATGAATCAACTCCTGCTTCTTTCTTTAAAACTGACCCTTTGGTCTAAACTTTGACTGTAAGCCTGCCTGTGGGTAAAATTTGCTGCTGTTGTGGGGTACTATGAGCCTTAGCCTGGTGGAACAAATCTTATGAAATACCACAGTATTAGATAAGGAATTCTGCATATGCAATTCAAATAATAAAAGAAAGTACAAAACTGTAATTGTTAATCCCTCATATGTAAATGAAAATTCACTTATGTAATACACATGCATGTTTTGAAATTTCAATTTGAACACAAAAATTGATTGATTCAAAAACATTTAGTGAGAATGAAATTAAGGTTTTTATTATTTTCATCATTTTATACAGAAAGTTCTAAATAATTAGTTTGAGCTTATTTAGAGTTGAGTTACAAAAACTTCATTTAGAAATGAACACATCTCATTGTTTATGAGGAATCCAGTGGTAACATAATATTTATATGTTTATCAATTGAAAAAAGCTTATAATAATATCTCTCAAATTGTTGCAAACAAAAATTCACTTTTAATGAGCATGTTGAAAAGTTTATTTTTAGTCGATTATTTGAGATAAAAATATGTTTTTACATTTCCTATTAAAGTTCATATTTTCAGTGAATTTATTATACAATTTCTTTCTATATTGTTTTAATTTTATTTGGTTTTGAGGATATTTAAAGCCCTCTCAGGCTCACAAACGTTTTTTGGAATTTGAATTTACCCAGGCCAAAAATGGGTTAGAGCCAAGTGGGAAAGCCACAGATGCCAAGGAATATTTTCAAGCATCAAAATTTTTATGGCCTTCATTAATGGACAAAAATCAAAGCTGGATGTTTAAATTGAAGATAAAAAGCATCCTTTCACTGTTGGCACAGGATGAGATTTCCAAGTAGTAGCCAAGGAGTAATTGGACATAAACTCACTAATTTATCATGCAGGAGAACGTTTAAAGCAAGGAAAATGCTTTGAAATGTCTGCAGGAAAGATGAATTCACTTGTAAAAAGACAAAAAGTGATTATAGGTGAGCCTTGAAGTATAATTTATATAACCAAATAGGCCACAATTAATATTAAAATGGGTTCTGAACTATGAATAACCCAGAATTCATGCGTATGTCTAAAACTTATCATTTTTTGTTTAATAAACAATAAATAGAATTTTTGTTCACATCAGTAAATTCATATATTTAAGGTCAGATTTGGATTCTACACAAAAATCTAACTAGGGTATCTCCATAGAGTGAATAAGCATAAACTAACTCTATTTGGTGGTAACATGGAAAATAATTAAATACCACATCATTATTACCATATTAAACAATTGTGAAGAATTCTGGTTTTCTCAATTTGACGCCAAAATTATGGGACTGTGAGAGATCCCATGCAACATCTACACTACGATTAGTGTTATGCATGTCTGTGGCCATTATCCAAAAAAGATTAATGGTTTCTCACTCACTGTTTTTTCAGTTTGCTCCATAGAAATTGTCTGTGATCTGTTATTGATTTAAAAGAGCCCTCCTCTTCCTTTTTTTCAAATAGTCTGGTTATTCAATTATATCTTTAGTACCAACAAGTGAGTATTAATTAAATATTTTCTTAAGTGTTACAAATCTTCCAGAATCAATCAGAAAGATGTGAAAGAATAGATATATAGTATTTTAAACAGTATTTAACTGTTATTCTGCTTTATTACTGCTATAATACCATTTTGATCCTTTATATAATAGTTTTCGTCAAAGATTATGTCCATAATTACCCTTGAAAAAGATAATTATATGTGATAATAATTTTTTATTAGTTTAATAAAGATTTTTATTATTAAATACTTGTAATTGATTCATGTAGAAAATGAATTTTTACTGGTATAATCACTAGTAGTGTATAACAAGTAAAAGAAATAATTAAATAATTAATTTTTTAATTGTGGTTATAATAAATTTGTTTTTTATATTTCATGGTAAAAGTCATACTAATGTTGATTAATATTAATACTAAAAACAGCTTCATAGACACATCTTACATTATAATCTAACAGATAATGAGACATCTCACATCACACTTTGTGGTACTTGAAAATTCAGATATTGATGGACTCCAAATAGCTAAAGAGTACCACAGAATGTATTAAATAAGAATAAATAATTCAAAATAACATTAATTGATAATTAGGGAAGAAAAATAAAGAAAGTTTAACTTTGAAACTAAAAGCAAAATTAAATAAGCGGATATGCCAGTGAGGAGTATCTAATAGAAAAAATAATGAACTGCTAGAAAAAGACCAGTGGGTAAAACTATACCATATCACATATAAAGATTGTCTTTTGAAATTATTTAAAGAGTTAAGGAGAAAAGAATAGTCTCACCAAGAATTAGCCTATTTTATAAGGAAGGTCTGTCAGCCTGTGAATCCAAAAATTGAATCAGTATGACATACACATACCATAAATAATGGTATAGCACATACTGGAAAGATACAGCTTATACAGGTATAATCAACAAGGGAAAGGCCCAAATCAATATAATAGTACTCTTTTAGAAAATGAAGAAGAAAAAGCAACAATATAGCCATTTTAAGATTGTATGCAGGCAAGACAAGCAAAACCCTTACTTTCACCTCCATCTAGCTTATGTATATTTAATGCAAACAATATTAAAATGGTCATTTTATTAAATCTCTCAATGCAAACTATCTTATAGTATGATTCAATTTCCAGTGGCACCTCTTCATCAAAAGATACTATATTCACACCTTAAACTCACAAAACACCCTAAATCTCCAAGAGGACTTGTAAAAAGCTGAATGAATATAGCACTAAATGAAAGATCTGAATTGATAATTTAGCTTTAGCTACCTTATATATCTGTATCTTCAAAACTGGCCAAGAGATCTGGATTGCAAGATTTCTTATCAAAAGTAAGATTTTCTGAAAATACAGGTATAAAATAAACCCCTGTATATTTGCCATACAGTCTTACAGATGTACTTAGAAGTACAGTACATCAACATGTAGAGACTATCAAGACCCAAAATTCTGTATCATCAAAAGTCTCATATCTTCCAAACTGACACAAATATCAATCTGAAAAGTTTTTGAAGCCACATAGTTATGAACAAAAATACACCAGAAACCTTCAAACCCTTATAGATTTTTCTATTTTGAGAAGGGTGAACAAAGTTCTTACCAAATAAATTCTGTGCTCTTGGATTCTCGATATCTCAATTATTTATTGAAATATCTGGTTTGGAAGTTTTTTGAACACTACTGGTCATTACCAAGCTTTTACCAACCATCAATGCCTTAATACTTAAAGTAATAGTTTTTAAAGCTTAAGCCCACCCAAAATGACTAATTTGTGCCATTAAAACACTTGGGACATTTCATGAAAGTGCTAAGGTGTCCTGTGAGGAGAGTTTTAACCCCGTATTGATCCATAATGATAATCTTTGGTCCCAAAGCCACATTTCTGACTGTAATAATATCATAATTGATGGTTCAGATATAAAAACCATTCCCAAGAGTGAAAGCTTTCAATATGTATATGTGTGAAAATCCTACTGGCCCCTCAAAGTCTCCAAAAGGGATAAAAGAAAGCATTTTCTCACTAAAAAAGGACCTCATCATCAAGTATTGAGTATCCTTACACAGTAAGAACTTATTTAAACAGCAATATTCTTAGAATAACATTTATATAATTACACTTATTAATTATTGCAATAATCTTCATAGTAAGAGGATATTGGATTATTGAAATCAAGGCTCAAATTTGATCAATCACCACTGTTCTTACATGATAGCTGAGCCTTATTGTCTATTTTAATTCTTCTTTTTTTGTGTCTCAGTAAGAGTACTACGGTGTAGATACTATTCTTAATCTACTACATAGACTTACCCCAAAAAGAAATCCCCAAAGACATATCTGGCCTTGATGGAAGTTTATGCTAAGTAGTTGATAGCCCTGCAGCTAGTGTGAGCCTGTGAGGTATGTATACCATACCCATAAGGCCACAAATGACTTTATATACAGTTGATTTAGTCTACAATAGAGTTTTAAATTGAATTAAAAAGAAAAAATGATAAAAAATAAGTGTAATTTTTTTTGGATAAACAAAGCTATAAATATTAGGTCATTTTTGGATTCTACACCAAAAATGTCCTAGGGTACACCCATAGGGTGTTATACCCAAAAAGGTTTATTTCTTATGTTATTGGAAGATTTAAGAATCTCACAGTACTAATGTAACATCTTTAACATTTTTTTAAAACTGTTAAATTTAAGCTTAAATAAGCTTAAATTTCAATTTGCATGAGGTTTATGCAAACTTACCAAAATTTTAGTTAAAATTGAGTTGTTGTGTAGATTTACTGAATTGGCTAAGGATCTTCCATACAGAATTTAAATCCTGCATGAGCTCAATTTAGAAGGTTTTGAGGCCATAGTATGGCTTTAAATAAATAAAAGGGCAAAATCCACACAAAAAATGTGGGACAAAGGAAAAAGACCAAACATAGCTGTGGTACCCAAATTCTTGGATCTGCAATGATTCAATTAAGGTTGTCAACCTGTATTGGAAGATTTTAAACCTTATTTAAAATTTAAGAGTAGACTTTGAACCAACCTTAAAGTTTAAACTGGTTTTAACCCAATTTGGACAGGAATCTCAAGATGCCAAAGGGTAAATCCCAATATGCAGGCTTGAAATTAAATTTTTGAGACCTGTCAAAGCTTAAATAAGCTTACAGATTTGATATTACAAGAATTAAAACCTTATCAAAAGTTAAGGTTTAGTGTATATTCCTATTTTACATGGAAAAATACCAATAATTTTGAAAATTCTTTAAAAATCTAATTCTCAATGGATTTGCTTGAAATTTCACACAGATTACAATTTAATATTATATATATACAAATCAAATCTTACGTATCTTTTACAAACAGATTTCCTGGGTAATTAGCTTGGAAACCTACTCACGTCATTAGACTTGAAGAAAATTAAGATTTCTATAAAAATTAATTAAAAATGGAGTTTAAGAGGTTTCCGCTTGAAACTCTATTTTTAAGTTGTTCATGTGATGAACGTTAATATAAATGAAATTATTTCATATTAAAACGTAAAATAATTAACTTAAAGGAGGATTAAAGTTACTTGGAGTTAAGAATAACACTGGTAACCTTAAATTGGAATTAGAAATAAGTTACCTTAAGTTAAGAACCTTATTTTTAAGCATGGTTTTCAGTTTTGAGCTGAGCATGCCCTCTATATCCATTATGAATGATGAGAGCTGCTCTGTAGACATAAACAGAGTCTTTTCATCACTGTTTTTGTCCATCATCACTTATCAATCCAATTATATTAGACATTTAAAAAGTTAAAGTTTTATTATATATAAAATCTTATTCTAAAGTATTTCTTAAGAATTTTATTCTTTATAAATGCTAAATTAAAGAATTGAAATCATAGAAATTAGATTATTGTTGTAATCACCTATAATATAGTTTATTTTATAAAATTATTGTCTTTCAAATGTCTTTTAAGTCCACAAATTCCTCTAAAAAACTCTGTGATCATATTTGTTATCATAAGAAGTTGTTTTATCATTTAAAATGTTCATTTTTGGAGTGTTTTCAACTTATAATGATTATTTAATATAATAACTGGTGTATTTGACTTGTTGTATTAAATTTATATTATAATGGTTTTCTCTAAAATTCTATATCTTTTTTATCTATTATTAGTTTTTTATATAGAATTTTTCAATAAGAATTACTTCTGAACAGTGTGTGTTTTAATTCTTTTATAAATAATATTTATATATTATTTATAAGTGGTTAAATATTTATATTTTCCACATGTATTTGTCTCATTAAGAGCTTTACACTTCTTATTGTTATAATTGTCAGTGACTATAACAATAATGGAATAATTATAATTTATTATAATTATTATATCTTTTATTATTATTTTATATAATAATAATTAAATTTATTTTTCTTATATAATTATTTTTAATAATTATATTTAGATTTGTGGTTATAATATTTTTTTATATTGTATTTTTCTACTGAGGACAGTCATAGTACTCTTGATATTGTCACTATTACCAAGTATTTCATAGACAAACCTTACATTTGGGGGCCTGGCCATGAATTTAACAAATATTTGGGACATAAATCATATTCTGGAACTTATTTTACTGTTTTTTGATGTGAAATTGCCATATTTACTTTAATATTGGCGTTTTTAGGACTTATCCCTTATAAATGATCTTTATAATATGAATAAAGTTCTTCTTTCTGCAGAATATTGTTTGAAACAATATACTATTGAGTTACTTGGAATAAATTTCTTTTGTCTAGCTAGTGGCTTTCTCACATCACACACTTGAAATTTCTTCTTTGAGTTATTCTAGTATAAAGTGAATAATAATATAATTTTGATTAATAACTTATTAATTTCATAATTATTATTTCTTTAAAGAAAATATTAAATCAAATAAAAAATTAAAAAATTGAAAATATTTACTAAAAACATTTTTTCTTTAATGTTAGACATTTCTTTCTTTATTTTTGACGTAATTTGCCATAATTACATCAAAACAACTTTATTCAATAAGTTGAGTTTATAAGTTATTTTTATTGTTTGATAAAAAACTTATATTGCTTTATTTTCTAGTGTCATAAATCAAAGAAAGCTCTTAAGACTCTGAAACCTCAGAGTCTAGTATTGAGATTCAAACTATCCCAGCACCAAGGGGTTTAAGTACCATAGAACCCTTTAAAGGTCCAGCAGGTGAATTTAATCAATTTCTTAGTATTAATTGCCTTATATTGACGTGAAATGACTCCTACCAAAATTGGAAGTAACTACTCCATCCACTCAAATAGATCTGGACCAGGACATTCAAGTCATAAATCAAAAAGACAAGAATGTCAGCCCAGAGGAGAGGCACAAATGGAGGATGCCAGAACTTCCACCAGTTCCCAAAGGTTTTCCAGCACCTTTGACACTCTTATTGAGAGTCCAGAAGCTGACATAACTTCTATTTCTGTTAGACCTGAATCACTTTCAACAGGCAACAATAGCAATATACCAGTCTCGGTAAAAGAACTGGTTTATGGCAGCAAAACAGCAAGAGTGAGAACTTCTCCCAAGTCTTTGGTTAGGCACCATGAACTCATATCTTTGAGCGAAGAAACTAATGGGGCCAGAAAAGACAGAGGAACTTCTGGAGGGTTGGACACCCATGTCTTGCAAAGGACAAGTCCAACAAATAAAAGCTTTGTTGAAAAACCAAAGCATGTTATCAGAGGACCAGAAGAAGAAGTTGGCCCAAGTGAAGGAAAACAGCCCAGTGGAAGCTCCCCAAGCCTCCACCAGCAAAACTCCGCGTCAGAAAGTGCCAAACAAGGCCAATCAAACCCCAAAGACCAACCAGAAGGGAAAGGAAAAGCGCAAGTGGAACAAGCCTTACCCACAGAATTACAGGATTCCCAAGAAGGAGAAGACAGCCATGGACAATGTGTTCAATATGGCAAGAACTCTGATAGAATTCAAAAACAAGGAAGAGGAATTATTTAACCAATCTTTTACAAAGAAGTAGATCTTTTAAAGCTTGTAAACCAAATTGAAAATCGTAATAAATAGATTATAACAAAGCTTAAAACATTTGAGTATATCCAACAAAAGTTGGGTAATGAGATACTACAAGTAAAAGAGTCACAAACAACATTGTGTGAGCCTTGAGGTATATTTTACATACCCAAATAGGCCACAATTATCTCAAAAAGAAATTTTGAATTATGCATAACTCATAAGTCATGCATATATCCAAAATTCATCATTTTCAATTTCAGAAAAGATGAATAACTTTTTATTGAGTAAGTAAATCCATGGATTTAAGACCAGATTTGGATTCTACACAAAAATTCACCTAGGGTAGCCCCATAGAGTGAATAAGCTCAATTTAAGTATTTGAGGTGGTAAAATGGAAAATACTTCAATACCACATCATTAATACCACATAAAAGATCCGTGAAATTTTTGTTTTTCTTGATTTTAAGCCAAAATAATGGGAAAGTGAGAAATCCCATGTTACATATACACTAATAATAGTGTTATGCATGTTTTGCGCACTTAATATCATGGTATTCTTACATGGACTTTTGGTACACCCATAGTGGATATCTCACTTTAAGCTTAAATTTCTATTTTTACGTGAAAAATAAGCAAGGGGGACAAAAGACATCAAAGAGAGCCAGGGTACCCAACTTCTGAGGCCTCAGAGGCGTGGATAGCTCCAGAGCATGGATCCATGGCTCATCTTGGCCCAATTGGTAAACTAAAATTCTTTGGGAACTTGGTTACCAAGTTACACCTACTGTAATCATAAGAAAATAGCAAATAACCTGCTATTTTGACGTGCCAAGGAGGTAATGAGCTACTTAGACTCCTGTAACCATGTCAATTCTTGATGACTTTCCATGACTAGACCCTAAAAGAGTAATTAAAACCCTTTTGGGACCCATATTCATTGATTTACCTCATAGCAACCAGAAAAATACTGCTATTTGCAATTCTACGTAGAAATGAGGTAAAAACTTCAAAAAATTCATTAAAAATACAATTCTTAATTAATCTTTCTGAAACTGTCAGGACTAATAGAGAACTGTATTATCTATGGTACAACCAAAAAGAATTATGGTTTTACTAGTAAAATTAAAAGCTTTACTTACAGTCCATTTTTGACCATTCTATGTGAAACACTGAATCTTCAAAAATTCACAGTAATTACAACCTGTGATGAAATTGGCAATAACATTGATAACTTTGAGAAATCAATGATTATTTTAGAATAAAAGAAGATTTACAGATGTTACTCCTTTTATTCTTAACCATATTGGGGTTGGTAGTCACGTAAAAACATCAATTAAGTAATTATGATAATCTTACGTGACAACAGATGATGCAATCAATAATCCAAAAAGGTTTATTGTTTTCTCACTCACTGGTTTTTCAGTTTGCTCCATGGCACGCCTCTGTGAGCTGTTGTTGACTTAAAAGAAGCCTCTTCTTGCTGTTTTTTCTGTATCATCATCTTATCAATTTATTAAATCATTATTACCAACAAGTAAGTATTAGTTACAAGCTATTCTTAAGTGTTTTAAATCTTTCAGAATCAACCAGAAAGACGTGAAATCATAGAATCCAACTATATATTGTTGTAATACTGTTATAAATCCTTTTGATCCCTTAAATCCACAATTCCACCTCAAATTTCTCTACTTTTATCTATCAATAAGTTCTTTGGAGTATTAGTGAGTCATTTATCTTTAATTCTTAAAGTTTTTCTCTAGTAATAGTTTTCTTCAAGGATTAGCTTTATAATTATTCTTGCAAAAGATAATTATATATTAAAATAATTTTATTATTTTAATAAAAGAAGTTTTTATTATTAAATTCTTCTTGTAATTGATTCTTGTAGACAATTACTTGCTCACTGTTAAGATCACTAGTAGTGCTTAACACGTGAAAGAAATAATTCTTTAATTATTTAATTGTGGTTATAATAATATTTTATTATTATATTTCATAAGAACAGACATAGTACTGTTGATTAATAGTATCATTATCATCAGTTTCATAGTCACATCTTACATTTGGGGGCCTGGCTGTGTTTTTTTTTGAACCTTGTACCCTTAATTAAGATATTTTTAAGCTCTAAAATATATTAATTTAATATTTTTTTTCTTTCATTTTAAAGTTAAAATAATTCTTATTTTTGAAATGGTTTTGGAAATCTTTTTCATTGAGGAATTTGGTTAAATTTCATACTGTTTTACACGTGGCTTTTTCACATCCAAAAACTTATAAAATTATTCTTTGAGTTACTCTGAATTAATTTTCATTCAAAATCTTAAATTTTAATTTTTTTTCTTTAAAAAGAATAATTTTTTTAATATTAAAAAAAATATAAAACTTATAAAAAATCTTTAAAAATATTTTAAATAGTATAAAAAATAATTTTTTCTCTTTTATAATTTTTCTAGTGTCTTTAATAAAATACTGTGCAGCTGGTAACAGACTCAGTAAAAGATATATTACTAGCCCAGAATCTTCAGAAGCAGAATCTGAGGAAAGTATTGAGGTTCAAATTGCTAAAAGAGGCACCTTAGTAATATTATCATCAGTTTCATATTCACATCTTACACCATGATTGGCCTTGAAAATATTAATAAAGAAAATATTTTATCTTTGACTCAAATTTGTGCAAGAATTGAGTCTAAAGTTTCCTTACTCGATCAACCAGATGACAATTCTATTTCTTTTATAGCTAGAGAGTTAAAAGAATTAAGAATACAAGTTCAAAACTTGGAAAAATCAACTGGGAACAATGCAGCTCTTTTCCCAGAGCAATTGGAAAAAAGTGATGAAGCAAGACTTGAATTGGAAGAAGATATTCAATAAGGTATTAACAATATACCACTGAAGAATGAATTTCCAAGAAAGTCTACACCAATTCTTGCCATAAATTTGTTAAACTTGAATAATGACTTACATAATACAGCTTCAAGTGATGCAGAAGTAGAAACTGCTTGCAATTTTAAAGACATTCCAAGATTAGAGGAATGGTCAACCTTCAGTGGTGAAGGGGAATATAATCATATGGAATTTATGAAAAAAATTTATATGTTTAAAGAAGACTTTAACATACCAGATGCATACATAAGTACCATATTACACTCATTGCTTACCAAATCAGCAAAGAAATGGTATTACAAAATGAGACAAGACCATGGTAAACATTCTTGGCCTTGGTGGAAAGAACAGATTATTTCCAAATGGGCAAATGATTCCTGGAGATTCAAAATGGAGAGTTATTTTGAAGAAGCCATTTTTAATATTGAGAGGGACAGGCCAATGTCTTGGATTCTTAAACAAAAGTACAGATCAACTTCCCTTCATCCTGATATGTCTGAAGCATTGGTACATAAAAGGATATTAAGAAAGTGTGGTGGTGACCTTGAGCATGCTATAAGAAGCAGATTTATTGAGCCTTGCTCTACAGAAGATTATATAAATGCTATGGAGGAAATCACTACTAGAACAAAAATTGGTAGAAATTGGTATAAACCCCCAATGGACAACAAGACCAGTGGGAAACCAATTCCAAAAACACATAAGCCAAATGAGAAAGCTCCCTTGAAATCTCACAAGTGTGGAAGTACATCTAATCTGTCTAATACTTGTCCTAAAAAGAAAAGAATCAATGAGATAGAAATTGAAAAATATGACACAAAAGAAACAAAAGATTTCTCTTTAAATTAAAGTAATTCTGAGCCTTCTTAAGAAGAGGAATTACCAGATGAGCTTAGTATATGAAATATTAGTGTTTCCTTCAAAGTCACAGAAGTACATACTCACTTACCACAGTACAGTGATGAATGCATGGATCTCATACATGTGCAAGATGCCAAAATGCAAAAACCCAAACCAGCCAGAGGTAAAGGTTATACAGCTGGATCATCTTGTATCACTAAGATTGTGATAAACAACAGAGAAGCCAAGATACATCTTGACTCAGGTGCTTTTTGCACTTGTGTTGGAAAAGATTATCTTGACAATATTTATACCAATTGGCAAGACAAGTTAATGCCAATTTAAGTTGTAAAATTCAGCAGTTCCAGCAAAATAAAAGAGCCCCTTGGGTATATTTGAAGCGGAAATGATATTTCCTCATCCTAAAGGAAGTATCAGATTAAAATTTGGATTTGTTTTTATGAATAATTGTACTTCACAACACTTTATACTTGGAAATGATTATCCCAATTTTTACGGTATTGATATTAATAATCATAAACACAGGTATTCCACTATAGGGGAAAATAAAAGGAAAAAATTTGCTTTTCCTCCAGAAAAAGAGAAATAACTGTCATTAGACAAGCAAAAAATGTTAATAAAGAGAAATTTGTGTCAGATCAGTTAATTGAAGCAAAAATTAATCCTGAATTAACGCTAGAAATTAAGGAAGAACTTATTGAAATTTTATTTCAATACAGGGAAGCCTTTTCTTCTGATAATGAACCACTTGGGGATATCAAAGTCCATAAAGTGGACATTATGCTTAATGTGGAAAGACCTTACCCTCCACTTTTACGAAGACCAGCTTACCCAGCTAGCCCTAGGGACAGAGAAGCATTAGAAAATCATACTAATGAACTGATGAAACTGGGAGTTCTTAGAAACATTGGACACAATGAAGAAGTAGAATTCATAACTCCTGTAATAATTACTTGGCATCATTTCAAATCAAGGATGGTTGGTGATTTTAGAGCATTGAATACTTACACTATCCCAGATAGGTATCCAATTCCTAGAATCCATGAGACTTTGACTCAATTATCCATAGCAAAGTTTATCACTTCTATGAATGCTCTCAAAGGTTTCCATCAGAATGTCTTAACACCTCATGCTAGGAAATTATTGAGGATTATTTCTCGTTGTAATATTTATGAATAGGACACATTTTGGTATTGAAAATTCACCCTCTCACTATCAAAGTATGATTAACACCATACTCCCACATGAATTATCAGAGGGATGGTTGATCATTAATATTGATGACATTATCTTTTTTTCAGAAGCTTGGCAATTGCATTTAGAGAGACTTTCATTAGTACTTAAGAAAATTCTTCAAGTTAACATGAAAATATCTCTTAAAAAATGTTATTTTGGGTTTCATGAGCTGAAAGCTCCAGGACATGTAGTCTCAGGACTGAGCCTTGGTGTTTATTAAAGCAAAGTGGCTGCAGTGTTACTGAAACAAATGCCCCAGAACAAAAAAGAAATGATATCTTTCTTGGGTTTTGCCAGTTATTACAGGCAGCACCTTGAAGATTTTGCAATCCATGCCAGATCATTTTACAGAATCTGTGATCAACAAACTGTCTTTGAAATGACACAGGAAAAGATTCAAGCTTATGAAAAAATCAGATATGCCTTTACCAATGCACCATTATTACTGATGCCAGACTGGAAACTTCCTTTCAAGCTTTATATTAATGCATGTGGTGAGGGCCTAGGTGCAGCTCTTCATCAAGTTTAAATTTTCAATGACAAGCCTTATGAAGGTCCAATTTGTTTTATTTCAAAAGACAAATCAAGCCTACTGAGGCCAGATATGGAGCCAGCCAAATGGAGTGCCTCTGCCTTGTATGGGCTCTGTAAAGACTTCATTATTATCTTTATTGTAGTGTGTTTGAAGTAATTACTGATTGTAACACAGTAAAATCACTTCTTAACATGAGAACTCCAAACAGACACAGGTTAAGATGGCAGATTGCTATACAGGAGTATAGAGGCAATATGACCATAGTACATAAAGCTGTAAATATTCACAAGAATGCTGATGGCTTGAGTAGATGGGCCTTAACTAATACACTTGACAATCCTGCCTATGTTCCCGCAGGTGCAGAGCCTCAAATTATAATTGAAGGAACTAACATAACAGATTTTGGGACAGGATTCTTTGAAGAAGTTAGAGAAAGCTCCAAGCTGGATAATAATTGTCATATTCTTACTTCTCTACTTGGCAAGTATTTCAAAGATGCAGCTTTGGATAATTCTCTGTATGATATTTGGAAAACATCTTATGAAAATGGGAGATTCCATTTATTTGATTGTATTTTATATTATAGATCTAACCACACATGTGTCATGGTCCAGTGTAGTAGAATTTTAATTAACACAATACTGGTAGAATGCCATGATAACATTTATTCAGGACATCTGTCAGAAGACAGAACAATGGAAAAAACTAAGACATGTGCCTGGTGGCCATCTTGGAGGAAAGATTTCATTGAGTACTTTCATAGTTGTGATAGATGCCAGAAAGGCTATAAAGCTACTCGTAAAAGATTTGGTTTGATAATTCATATTAAAGAACCAAGTATCCCATGGGAAGTGGTTCATATGGATTGGGTAACTGCCTTACCACCTGGAGGTGATAAAAGTTACAATGCATGTCTTGTCATTGTAGACAGATATAGCAAAACACCAATCTTTTTACCACGTCATAAAGATGACACAGCTATGGATACAGCTCTTTTAATTTGACTCAGATTTATATCTCATACTGGTTTCTTTAAAAATATCATTAGTGATAGAAACCCGAAATTCACATCAGAATTATGGACCAATTTACATAAGCTTTTAGGTACAAAACTGTCATTCTCTACAGAATACCAACTACAAACAAATGGGTTAGCAGAAAGAATGAAACAAACCCTTGAGGACATGATCAAAAGATTTTGTGTTTATGGCCTGGAGCTTAAAGATTCTAATGGCTTTACCCATGATTGGTGTACTCTTATACCAGCATTGGAATTAGCCTACAAGACCTCCATCCATTCTTCAACAGGCAAAGCTCCTGCAATGTTGGAAAAAGGATGGAACCCTAAACTTCCAGTTGATACTTTGAAGAAAGATTTAGTTGATATTAATCCAAGTGCTTAAAACTTTAAGTTATTGCTTGATAAAGTAAGGCATCCTGCAAATCAAAGCATGAATTATGCCTTTGAATATGCTAAACAGAAATGGGACAAAAGTCATAAAGCCCCAGCATTCAAAGTAGGGGACTTAATATTGGTTTCAACCTTGAACTTTAATAATATTAAAGTCCAAAGAAACTTAAAGATTCCTTTGCAGGACCATTTATTATTGAAGCCCTTTATGGGAAAAATGCAGTACAGGTAGAACTTTCAGGAGAAATGGAAAACAAACATCTAACTTTTCCTGTTAGTCTGGTAAAGCTTTACAATTCAAGTGATAATGACTTATTTACTTTATGAAATAAAAAACTCTTATAAGTACCTCCACTTGATCAAAGTGAAGAGAAAAAAGTACTCAACGTCTTGAAAGAAAGAAGACTTAGGGGAAAAAATGAAAGAGAATACTTGGTCAGGTACATAAATCCACAACATGAAGATGAATGGATTGTAGCAGAGAAGATACCTGATTCCCAAAAGTTTCTTAGAATATTCAGACATGAGAGAATACCAATTCCTCAATAAAATATCTGAATTGTGTGATTTACATACTTGAAAGTATAAGTAAAGAGGTTGGACAGTGGATGATACCCCCCCAGTTACCCTGGGGGTATACTACTAAAAGAAAATTGTGGTACGATTTTCTTTGGTGGTAGGGAATGTGAGCCTGTGAGGTATGTATAACATACCCATAAGGCCACAAATTACTTTATATACAGTTGATTTACTCTACAATAGACTTTTCAATTGAATTTAAAATAAAAAGATCATAAAAAAGAAGTATAACTTTTTTTGGATAAACAAAGCTATAAATATTATGTCATTTTTGGATTCTACACCAAGAATGACCTAGGGTACACCCATAGGGTGTTATACCCAAAAAGGCTTATTTCTTATGTTGTTGGAAGATTTAAGAATCTCACAGTACTAATGTAACTTTTTTAACATATCTTTAAAATTGTTGAATTTAAGCTTAAATAAGCATAAATTTGAAGTTGCATCAGGTTTATGCAAACTTACCAAAATTTTAGTTAAAATTGAGGTGTGGTGTATATTTACTGAATTGGATAAGGATCTTCCATACAGAATGTAAATCCTGCGTGAGCTCAATTTAAAAGTGTTTAGGGCCATAGTATGGCTTTAAACAAATAAAAGGGCAAAATCCATGCAAAAAGGTGGGACAAAGGAAAAAGACTAAACAGAGCTGGGATACCCAACTTTTTAGATATTCAATGATTCAGCTAATGTTTTCCACCTGTATTGGAGGATTTTCAACCTCATTTAAATTTTGAGATTATACTTTGATCCAACCTTAAAGTTTAAACTGGTTTTAACCCAATTTGGACAGGAATTTCAAGCTACCAAAGGGTAAATCCCAATATGCAGGCTTGAAATTAAAGTTTTGAGACCTGTAAAAGCTTAAAGAAGCTTCAAAATTTAAGATTACAAGCATTAAAACCCTATCAAAAGTTAAGGTTTGGTGTGTATTGCTATTTTACGTGGAAAAATAGCAATAACTTCAAAAATTCATTAAAAATGCAGTTCTTAATGAATTTGCTTGAAATTTAGTACAGCTTAAAATTTAATATTATCTATATATAAATTAAATTTTAAGTATATTTTATAAACAGATTTCCTGGGTAATTAGCCTGGAAATTTACTCTCTTAAGTACACTTAAAGAAAATTAAGATTTCTTTAAAAATTAATTAAAAATTGAGTTTGAGAGATTTCCGCTTGAAAGTCTATTTTTAAGCTGTTCATGTGATGCACTTTAATATAAATGAACTTATTTTATATTAGAGCTTAAAATAATTAGCTTAAATTAGGATTAAAGTTACTTGGAGTTAAGAATAACACTGGTAGATTTAAATTGGAATTGAAAATAAGTTACCTTAAGCTAAGAACCTTATTTTTAAGCATGGTTTTTCAGTTTTGACCTAAGGACGCCCTCTATATCCATTATGAATCATGAGAGCTTCTCTGTAGACATAAACAGAGTCTTTTCATCACTGTTTTTGTCCATCATCAATTATCAATCCAATTTTATTAGACATTTAAAAAGTTAAAGTTTTATTATAGATAGAATCTTATTATTAAAGTATTTCTTAAGAATTGTATTCTTTATAAATGCTAAATTGAAGAATTGAAATCATAGAAATTAGATTATTGTTGTAATCACCTATAATATAGTTTATTTTATAAAATTATTGTCTTTAGAATATCTGTTAAATCCACAAACTCCTCTCAAAAACTCTATGATCATATTTCTTATCATAAGAAGTTGTTTTATCATTTAAAATATTGATTTTTGGCGTGTTTTTAACTTATAATAATTATTTAATATAATAACGGTTTCATTTGACTTTTTTAAATGGTATACTTCTACTTTTAAGTGAACCATCTATCATAAATGCAACTTCCACTAAAGCTGTAGCAGTTTTGGGCATTCTCGTTAATCTCTGAAGCCATCATTTGAAATCCATTTTTCTTGGATCAAGGTGATCATCCAACTGATATTGAACCACTAGCAACAGAACATGATTCAAATTTTGATTTTCTTGAAAGCCAATTGATAATGTTTATATAGTTTGCGAATTCTAAATGGTTTTATTAATTTGGGAGTTCAGGATTGGACTTCTATGTTGTGTTGCTTTAATAGCCATTTGGCTTCATAATTCCAATTCAATCAGATGAAAATTTAATAAAAATGGTTTCAAAAAGGTGTAATTGAATAATTAAATCAAAGAAGGGTAAGCCCAGAAAATAAAATTACTTGATGGGTTACGTTTGGGTAAAAACCTTGCCTCTGGCCTTGTGTTGAAATATCGGGGACTAAATTAAAAAGCTTATATGTTTGCATTCAAAAAACACTGATGTTTAATTTGGGATTTGGTAGCTTTGACACTCCCTATCAAAGCAATATGAAAATTGCTCTAGGTGAAATTTCAGAAGCTCAACTGCTTGAAGCTCACATTCTATAAATAGAATTCCCAATATTAATATTGAGAAATCAACAAAGATTTCTCTCATTCATTCTCCTTGTGGCAGAAATCACATCTTCCTACTAAAGATGACGTTTTAAATTGATAGTTGAGTATCTATGAGGAGCTTGATTTTATTCAATAGAATTAGTCATATGTGTTTTGAAAGTTAAATTTCATTTTAACATGAGATATAATATCCTTTAGTTGTGCTATTTGAATTGCAAATTGGGTTAAATATATGTCTTAATATGCAAGTACAGGCCCTTTTTTGAGAGTAAGTTAAATTTAAATAATTAATTTTCTCTTTAGAAAAGTGAGTTGAGCTCCAAGGGCTCTAATTTTTGAAACATTTTTAAAGCAAGTGGAAAACCATATGATGATTTGAATTTATAAAAGAATTCATTTTTGAAAAAAGCTTTTTTCTATATATGATTTAGAATACTCTGCTTCTATACCTATTCTTACTAGGTTAGGGCCAAAAAAAGTAACTGTAGCCACCCCTTTGATATAATCCTCATGGTGTTAAGCAATTTCAAATATAATTATATTCTCTGTTCTTAGCTATTAACATGATTTAGAAAATTTTGAAACTGAATGATCAAACAAAATGATCTTTCATGAATGAAGAAAATTCTTCTCAGCTCACAAAATCACCCTGATAATATTTAGTGGTATTTTGTGTTTGAACATATTTACTTATTATATTTTTCTCTTATTATTAATGTCTAGAATTTTCCAATTTTATGGAAAATCATTTCATCATTGAGACATTAATTCAGAGTTTTATATATTTCTTGAAAAATGGCTTGAGTGAAAATCCCTATTTCTGATAAGAAAACAATATCCTGTAATTTTGATTTTTATAGTGATAAGTATTGTATTATTTTTCTGAAAAATAAATTGATACTGTGATTTTTCACTCTTAACTTTCAAAATGTTTGTGCTAATTTTAGGCCAAAAGACTTGAAAAAATGTTAATCAATTATTGAAATTGAGATCATGATAATTGTAAAATAAATGTGACATATAAAAATATCTTATGAATTCCAATAACAATAAGCATATTAAAATTAATTCTAATTATTATACCAAGTTATTTATCATGAACTTTATAATAATAATTTCTATATTCGCCTTAATTGATCTTTATAGCACCATTTTGAGTTAAAGTGATATAATCACTTTTATTTTAGAAAAGAAGTGATAGAAATGGAAATAAAATTTCACTTTAAGGCTCCTCAAAATATTTAACTATTTCTTTCAGGTTGTGAATCTTTTGATAATCCATTTTTCGAAATTCATCAGCTCATTTCCATGAAAAATTGCTATTTTGGAGGTTAAACTCAAATACTTTATAAAAATTTTATACTATGGATGAAACTATTAAATATGGCGAAGAAATACTGCATATTGAAATTAAAAAATGCACTCATTTAAATTTGACCTATTATTGATAAGAGCCTGAGATTTGACTCCTGTCTGATTATCAAAATCAGTTTCTGTAAGAAAAACATTTGATATCATTTATTGTATCAAATTTTTTAGTTAGCTAATTCATGTCATAATATCTTAATAAAAGCTATTGTTGCTATGGTCTTATTTCTGACTTACTATATGTTACATAGAAAAATGATATTTGACAAGAAAAAGTTTTGAAAAGACAGTTCCTATTATTTGTTAAGATTATCTTATATTCCTGTTGATGGAATTTTGGGTTATCAGAATAAACTCTTACAGATTAACCTCATTAAAGGGTATGATAGGTATGGTGGAGAAAAGATTATATATCACTTTTTTCTCTTTTAAAGGTATTCTAATTGAGGGGGAATTAACACCCGATCAAAATAATATAATACATATCAATTCTGACTTGATAATTATCATTCAATAATAATTAACCATAATTAATTCCTTGTCATGTCTAGAGGTCATCATTGTGACCCAGTCTAGGTTAAAATGATTAAAAATTGGGTTGATGTCATATTGATCAAGAAGTGTGAATCTTATTTATTTTAATAAAAAAACTCTTTGAACATCTATTTCTTTTAGTATGGTAAGTAGAAGAATTTTTTCAACATTAGAATCCTTCCTTCTCTTGCTATTCCCCCCGACTTATATATTGTATTTTTAATTTTCATCAAAAATGTTGACTAAACATTTTGTCTTAGTATTTCTATGTGAATTATCTTAAAGAGGAAAGTATACTACTCTCATTAATAGTTTTTTGTAATTGATATTGGATTAAATATTCAAAACAATTACCAAAATATTAAAACAATCTCTCTGCAGAACGAATTTTCTTACTACTATTAAAGAATTATTATTAATACTATTAATTATTATTAATTTTTGAGTGGACTGAGATTTATCATAAATCATTGAAATCTATAAATTAAGTTTTTCTTATACGAAACCCCATCTATACTACATCTTTCTTGATAATATGTTTTTTCAAGGCTATCAAATGCAAGGCTTACAATCCCAAATTAAGTTTTAATATCTGGAAACTCCCACATCTCCAGAGGTGTGATTGTTTGAGGTACCAAAAAACAGGGTTTTTTGGTCTAACTCCCACACTTTGGGGTACCAAAATCTTTATTTTTGATTCACAAAAGGGTTTGTTTTTGAGAAATTCCCTTTTCTTACATAAAAAATGACTACACTACTAATATCTGGAAGTAATTATTTTAAATCACATCATCCAAACATAACTTTATTAATATAATGCCAAAGGTCTCCAAAGGATTAATTTTAATTCATTATTTTAAAACCTTTAATATTACAGGTCCTTTTGATTCTGATAATGATGCAGAGATTCTATATTATGTAGCCTTGTTTTTTATGATAACAAAGAAAAGGTAGATCAATATTTGTACAAGAAATCCCTCATGTGACAATTAGACATGAAATGTCAGCCTGTGACTCAAAACCAGAGCACAACCATGACAGCCGAAATACCATGAACCAATAGTATAGCCAAGATACCTCCAAAACATGGAGCTGAGCCAAATCAGCTCAAAAGGTATCACAGGAAAGAGGAAACTCACGCCTTTCTGAAAATATAAGTCCCATCACCATAGGACAAAGAATGACAAAGTTATTCCTGCTCAAAGTTATTGCTGAGCATAAACCTTAATTTTCACCTCTCATCTAAAATCTAGAAGGAGAGGCTTAACCCCATCAAATGGGTATTCAACATGAAGCTCTAAGCTAGGGCTATCCAATGGTACTAGCCAAAATGAGCTAGCACCAGTATTACTTGAGTTATGGCCAAATTCAGGCCAAATAAGGGTGAACAAAACATTCACCTCTCATCTAACCTTTGCAGTTTTAGTGTGAGATACCTAAAGTGGGGTCTTTTTGGAAAGAGCACAAACAGGGATATCTGATGGTGTCATCCATCTCCCCATAGGTCAACTAGAACAAAGGTTATGGGGCAAATAAGGTCAATAAAGCTTTTCGCCTAAACCATGCAAATGTACAAAAATCTTGTACATGGGATAACTTTGCCATATTTAATGATACCCATATCAAATGAGGTGGAATTGTGTAGATCACATAGAGGGCTACACACTGAACCAATTTGGAGGTTGATATCTCAAGAATTGACAAATTTATGGCTGTTTCCAGGTCAGATTCCCTCCTGCTGTCATATACAGCCTTACCATGGGATAATATCCCATAATCATGAATATGAGGTGTCAAGTAGACAAAGGAGCTTGTTTTTACTTCAATACCTCATATGTCAGTCAATAATGGGGTCCCATACAGTTTCCGTACAACATTCTACACGTCATACACATCAGAATCAGGCTGTGAGGTCCCCAGATGAAAGTTTTCATCCTGTATTGGTGAAAACTGCCCAGATGTGGTTTCAAAACCACATCTGAGCCCAATACAGGCTAATACAGGTCTTCGCGAACCACAAGACTGTCTCAGAGAGTGAAAAATCTTCACTTCCTCTACGTGGAAAGGTCTAGCACCCTTTCCACCCCATTTCAGGATAAAAGGGAGGCTTCTCACAGCCAGAATTGCTTTCCTCATCCTGCTCTTGAATTCCTATGTAGTACAACTGTCAAAAACAGTAATACTCTTGGAAAAAAATTAGGTATACTCTTAATTTAGAAGTATTGTAGTCTTTATTGTTGTAATCCAACAGGTAAAGCTGCACCCAGGGCTTTCAACAGCGCTCACCACCACTATATTTAATAGAGTAAAGCCCTTTTATTCTCAAATTAAACCATCTTTAATCCTCATAAATCTATTTTAAATCCTTTTTACCGTGTCAAAGTCATAGTTAAAAGCTGTAAATACATTTATATTACTTTTATCATAGACTCAACCTGACATTTTGGTGCGCTGGCCATGTTTTTAAACCTTTTTTGGACTTTAAAAGTAAGTTTTTTCACTTATTTTCTTTATTTCCGACATTTTGTTTTACATTTTTTAGGCGTATTTTTTCTTTATATATATATATTATATATTTTATTTATTAAATTGGTCTATGCACCATTTTATACTCATATTATAAGAGTATCTGTCATGTGGCTAATACCCACAAGACCTTTTTTTTGGTGTGTTTTACATATAAAAACACATAAGCCATCAATAAGTCCTGGATTTTGGATTAAATAAGGACACCTCTGACTGTCAAACCAACAGTTGAGGCATTGTTAAGTGTATTTTTTACTAAATTACACTTATACAGAGCCACTCATACAGATTAAACTTGAAAACCACAAGTTTATCTGTGGGATACTGGCACACAAACAGTGTAACAGGGTACAAAAAGCTGTGATTCTGATGTGGAATTGTTAATTCAATGACACTGTCATTATACAGGGCATATTGTAGTAACATACAAGCCCAGAGGCCATTCTTAGATGTGCAAACAGCATTTTGAGAAGTCTTCACTGACATAAGACCTCTTTTTCCTACTTTGATTCAGTGGAAGAGAATTATATCCCACTTGAAACCCAGTCGCAGGCCAATCCACCAGTGACACCCTCAGAACCAGAGGGCAGTAAGGGAAAAGGAAAGAGGCACAGTGAAGGCCTGATTACAGCAAATAAGTGGACACCAATAGCCACCCAGAGGAGCAGAAAACCACAAAACTCTGCATCAATACAAGGTAAACTAACCTTAACAACTTGTACAGGGAAGATTACTATAATTAATCCAGTTGTAACCTCTAAAGGTAACTTGCCCAAATCAGCAGAAAACAAATTTGTACAAGGCACAGTCAAAGGTAAATAACCTAAGAACATAAAGTTTTTGACTGCTTGCAAACACTGATATGTCACCTGTATACCTCAGAGACCTTGCCTTCCTAAGAAACCTGCCTGAGGACAGAGAAGGCTTGTCCAGAACCAGAAGACCTGGAAGAGGACACCTTGGACACAGTGGTAGATGGCAAAACAATGAGGGAGATAATATCAACCCTGCCATTCACACTCAAATTCAACAGGAACCTCAAACCAGAGGACTGGAAGGATATGGATCAAGTTCTTCAGCTCCACCAACTCCTCAAAGATTTGTTTCAATGGGGCATGGACAACAAGAGGTTCAACCTGGCATCTCACTGGGCAGAACTTGGAGAAAGTTGCCAGAAGATCTGTCTCAAAGAGATAGACTTCAAAGACCTTATGATAATCACCAAAGGTTGAAATCCTACCAGACAGTTCAGACTCCTGGAGGCAAGGGCACAGAGGATAAGGGAGAATCAAGCCACTATCCAAGCTATAGCAGAAAAGTTAACCCAGACAGGGCCTAATAAGATTCCTTCAAGCTGACAAGGAGCAGGCCAAATTAGCTCTCCAGTGGCTTCACACCATTCAGACACCAACAGATCAATGACCAATAGTCACCACTCTTCACAATTCCAGGACGTTTCCAGGAGAAGAAGAGGATATAAGGGGAAAAACAAGACATCTTTCAGCCAAAGGCAGAAATAATCAGACACCATGATCCAGAAGTTGTTGGATTTGGTGAAAGAAGTGCACAACAACCAAAATAGTTGTAAACCAATCTAGAATCAGTACTCCTAGTCATAGAAGCATAACCCCCACTCAGACTGAACATAACAGTGATACACTGTGGTTACAAATGTCCCAATATGCTGAGCAATCTGCAAAGCAGTTTGCAGAACTTGAAGCAAACCATGAGAGGATGAAGAAATTAACAGCCTCCATGGATAAAATAATTAAAAATCTTCAAGAAGGACATGCTCAATCGATCAAAGCCTCTGGAGAAACCAACAAAAGACTGACTCTAGTCTTTGAAGAACAACACCACAGCAGAAGGGACAGCGATTGTCTGGACCAAGACATAAACAAATTGTTTAATGTCTACCATAAATTGAAGCCCCAACCACAAGGCAAGTTATGCAAAATCAATATCAACCAGATGACATCAAACCATATTCCATGTTGATGAATAAGGCAAGATCTTCATCACAATACCAGGATGGAGATAGCATGTCTTATTCAGAGAAGGAAGCCTTGAAACAGCTTCCTGAGGCCTCAAGCTGGCCCAAATTCTCTGGATCAGGAGAATATGATCATATGGAACTCATAGATTATATTGATGGACTCTTCATTGATGTACCTAGCATACCAGATTACTGGATTACGGCTAGATTAAATACAGCATTTAAAGGTCATGCTAGTATATGGTACACAGAAATGAAAGAAATCAATGGCAGGAGAAACTGGCCATGGTGGGAGAGTCAAATCATCCAAAAGTACAGTAATGGAACTTTGATATGGCAAAAGACCATGTCATTTGACAATGACAAATACTCTGTGGAAAAAGATCCATATGAGTGGTGTCTTAGACAGTCTGAAAGACTTAAAGCCATTGACCCTCAGATGAACACCCAAATGAGGAATCACAAACTTCTGACACAACTGCCAGGAGAACTAGAGCATGCAGTAAAATGCAGATGCAACCAAAATTGCACTCTAGATGACATTGCTAATACCTTACAAGACATAAGGAAAAGAGCTAATATAGGGAAATTCACCCCATATAAGAGAAGTGGTTTCAAAGAGAAACAACCTTTCAGGGTGGACTTCAAAGACAAACCCAGAGAAAGGGTGGCAGAAGTGACAAAGAAGAAGAATTCTTGTCACAATTGTGGTTCAACAGACCACTATGCAAACAACTGTCCAAAGGCTAAGAAAAAAGTCTATTCCATTGAGAAAGTCCCAGAGGAGGAATCCCCAACAGAGGATTCTGAATCAGACTCCATGGGTGATGCCATCAGAGAACCATCTGATGATGACCAAGACGCAAGAGAAGAATTTCTAGTAGAATACCAAGAGGAAACCCCACTAGAAATTCAGGACATACAGTTGGAAGAAGGCATGCCACAGGATACTGCCAATAAAAACTTGTGCAAACACACACTGTGGTATTCCATACCTTTTTTACCAGTTTAAAGAATTTTTTTGAAAATTAACAGTTGGAAAATCAAGATTAAAATGACTAATTCAGGAAATCACCACTCAAAGGAAACGATTAAAAATCACACACACCCAGGAACAACATCAATAGTAGGGAGGAATGGAAGAATTTAGCATTCAGAATAGAAATAACCAACATATTTCTACAATTTCATAAATAATAGGGAAATCCAATATCATGGAATTATACAAGAAAACCTATATATAAGCCTTACAGAATCAAAAATAGGCTTAATACATACATAAAAACCCAAAATTACATGGACCAAGTAACATTGTAGTATTATATCCACCCTAAAGCCATCAAGAAGACTATATTACTAAGAATTAAAGTAACCAAAATACAGTTCATGTGACAAAAGGATCATATGACAGTATCCAATTCAACTCAATACATGGAAAATCCACTAAAAACCTGAGATTAAAGAACAATAAAGGCACTTAAAGAAGGTTCATGCAATCCACATGCATGACATCTGTACATTACACAGCCTCAAGATCATCAAATACAACTCAATTAAACTTCAACTAGCTGCATGCAAGGGGAACACACTAAACTGTAAGCCACACAGCAATTACAGTAATCAAGAATTAAAACTCAAGAAGATATCCCCACATTGCACAGCATTATCACCTGGAACTAAATGAATCTTACAAACAAATTATACATGGGCTTATTCACATGACACCATCTTCATCCTTTACTCACCAGCATTATTTCCTCAAGGCTGTGCAAGCTGACTAAAGCAGTGTAAAGGAGCAGTCATCTGATACTGTTATCAAAATCCCCACCAAACAAAAACATCTCAATCTTAATGTTGACCAAAAAAATGGTGAAAATATCTCAGTCATATGATACCATTCCCAATTTTACACACTAGCATTAATCTCTCAAGGCTGTGCAAGATTACTAATGCAGTGTAACAGATAGGCCATCTGACTTTTGTGACCAAAATCTACACCAGCAAAATTATCTCAAGGGCAAGAATAAAACTTTACATGGAGAGCCCATGGGTACTTCTCACAACATAAAAGGAGGCCTCTCTCTCTCATTTTCTCCTCTTCTCCCCATGAATGCAAATAGTTATATACCAAGAAGGAGAATAACTATTTATCCCTTACTAGTAGGTTAATCTAGAAATTATTATTATTAAATTACACTAAATAGTGGTTCATAAATAGCTGTAGTTAACAGTAGGTCTGCCTATATTACAAATTCATCTATTAGTAAAATACTCATATTCAACAAAATATTTATATTATACTCTGCTCACTAGAAGAAAATCTATATCACTATTATTATTATCACACAATATATTTTAGATATTATCAAAATTATTTACCAACAACAACTATTCAAACTATCAAACAATATTATTATATACTATCACTATTACTAAATTTTTCTCATATTGAGCTATTATCCATTAAAACAAAATACCTTCAACAAAGAAAACAACTCAAAATCACCACTCAGTACTATTATATCTATTATTTATTTTACTCAATTATTACTTCATTATCGTAAAATCACCTACAAATTTATCTTTTGAAATTATTTTATCTAAATTAGTATTATTGTTTTATCATTAGGCTGATTATTGAATAGGTCTGATAGAGACTGCTAAAAAGTCTTCTCTAGTGGTAAAGCCACAATCTTAAATATTGATTAGTGAGCTCTGTAGGGAGATTGTTTAGTATATTCAGAGGGGCTGCCAAAACACCATTAGCACCCTTGGTTACAGGATTATTTCAGCAATTCAAAACTGTTTACCTGTGATTTCCCCCTCAAGGACTGCCTTATCTAATCCCACACCAAAAGGAGTTCCACAACACAAGATGCACAAACATTCCTGGTTACACCAACCAAAGGGATGGCATATATACATGGAATAGCCACGAAAAGAACTTCTGTATTGACAATGCTCAACATCCATTGATCATTGATAGTGGGGCACACTGCTCCATAGTGGCCAGGAATTATCTGGAGAACCACTTCCCAAATTGGGAAAAACAGCTCTTGCCCACCAAGGCAAAGAACTTTAAAAGTGCCTCAGGGAAGATGACTTCCATTGGTTCAATTATCAAAGAGATAATTATACCCCACAGGAAGGGTAATATCAGACTCAAACCAGAGTTTCTATTGCTTAATGATTCCAACATCCAAGGGTTCTTACTGGGAACAGACTACCAGTGGATGTATGGCATAGATATTTACAACAGTAAGAATAGGCACATTACCATTGGTCCCAACAAGGAAAAGAAATTTTCACTTGATATATACCATATATCTTCTCAAGATCCACTAGAAGAACTTCTGAATGAATTCAGAGAGGGACAGTTTAGCACCACTCTCACCAGTAAACAAAAACTAAGTTTACTGAAGATGCTGAGAAAGAACAGACCAGCATTTGCCATTGCTGAAGAACCATTAGGCAAGATCAAAGGCCATGATATAGAACTATATCTGGATGTGGAAAGACCTTATCCACCCATGCTTAGGAGACCTCCTTATCCAGCAAGCCTTGAAACCAGGAAAGAATTTGAGAAACATATCAATGAACTCTTGGACATGGATGTCATCAGGAAGATTGGACATAATGAAATAGTGGAAATAACGACTCCTGTCCTAATCACCTGGCATGATGGCAAGTCTAGACTGTGTGGAGACTTCAGAGCTCTGAATAACTAAACTAAAGCAGACAGGTACCCTCTACCCAGGATACCTCATGCCTTGGATAAACTGGCAAAATCCAAATACATCACAAAGATGGATTGTATGAAAGGCTTTCACCAGAATGGAGTTAAACCAAACTCCATGAAATTACTCAGAATATATGCCATATGGGCATACATGAGTACACCAGGATGGAATTTGGCATCAAAAATGCACCAGCCCACTTCCAAAGGATGATGGACACAATATTTCAAGAAGAAATATTGGAAGACTGGATGGTGGTATATATTGATGAAATCATGATATACTCAGAGACATGGAAGACCATGTACATTAAATACACAGAGTGCTAAGCAAATGTACACCCATCAATCTGAACATTTCACTGAAAAAGTGTAATTTTGGCCAACAAGAGCTACTAGCTGTAGGACATAAAGCCTCAGGTCTTAGTCTGGCAATTGACCAGAGCAAAGTAGCAGCAGTACTGCAAAAGCAAGTACCAAAGAGCATCAAAGAGATGCAATCTTTCCTTGGATTTGCTAGCTACTATAGAAACCACATCAAGAATTTTGCCCACATAACTAGTAGCTTATACAAGTTGTCTTCAAAAGATGTAGTTTTTTAAATTACCAAGGAAAGAAGGGATGCATATGAGAGGATCAAGCATGAACTCACAAATGCACCTGTACTCATCTTGCCTGACTTTGAACTACCATTCAAGCTATATATACATGCAGCATGTAGCCAAGGCTTAGGAGCAGCCCTTCACCAAAGACAAATAGTGAATGGTGAACCAAGAGAGGGAGTAATATGTTACATCTCCAGGAAACTGAAAGATTCAGAAGCCAGGTTTGGGGCCACCCAGACTGAGTGTCTATGTCTAGTCTGTGCTCTAGAAAAACTCCACTATTATCTGGAGGGTGCAGTCTTTTAAGTCTACACCCACTGCACAGCCTTGAAGTCTTTATTGAACATGAAGACTACAAACAGACACATGCTGAGATGTCAAATAGCCATCCAGGAGTATAGAGGGAACATGACCATCATATACAAAGAAGGTAAAAGTCATACCAATGCAGATGGCCTTAGCAGATAGCCACTGGATAATGTCAAGAGCAATCCAGCTTATGACCCTGAAGTTGCAGCCAAGATCCCTATCCATTTCATGGAAATAGATAGGAGGAAGAAGTTCAGATTTTCTGAATGGGAACCAGAGATTGGTACCCTTGACAATGGAAACACTGATTCAGAGGGAACAGAAACTCCCATATTGGGAATAAGTTCCTCAGAACTGCACAATGAATTTTTCAATGCAGTACTAAAGTCTTATGCCAAACACAAACAGTGTGGCATATTTCTACAACTCCTTCAACAGAAGTACAGGAGTCCAGAACTGCAATCCTAGCTGGAAGAACCCTGGTTAAGGGCCTATAAGGATAACAAGTTCTTCCTTATAGATGGCCTGCTCTATCACAGAGAAAAACACACAAGTGCACTCACAGTGGGAGACAGGGACCACATCTCTCTTATCCTGCAGGAATGCCATGACTGCCCCTATATGAGACACATGAGTGAGGATAGGACCAAGGAGAGGGTAGCAAGCACATCTTGGTGGCCCAAGTGGGAACAGGAGTTGAGTGAATACATCAACACTTGTGAAAGCTTCCAAAAGGCAAATAAGAAACATGGGAAGAAGTATTGGTTACTTCAACGTATAGAAGAACCCAAACACCCATGGGAAACTGTAAGGTTTGTCTATGAAACTCTTGATAATAGTAGCAATATCAAGAGTACTATGACTGTCCTCAGTAGAAAAATATAATATAATAAAATATTATAACCACAAATTTAAATATAATTATTAAAAACAATTATATATATAAAAAATAAATTTAATTATTATTGTAATAATATAATAATAAAAAAAAAAATAATTATAATAAATTATAATTATTCTATTATTGTTATAGTCACTGACAGTTATAACAATAAGAAGTGTAAAGCTCTTAATGAGACAATTACATGTGGAAAATATGAATATTAACCACTTATAAATAATATAAATATTATTTATAAAAAGAATTAAACACACACTGTGCAGAAATAATTCTTTTAGAATAAAAATTCTATAAAAAAAAACTAATACTAGATAAAAAAATATAGAATTCTAGAGAAAACTTACTTATGAGATTTATTTAATACAATAAGTCAAAATACAACAGTTATAATATTAAATAATAACTATAAGTTAAAAACACGTCAAAAATCAATAAATTTAAAGATAAAACAACTTTTAATAATATAAATTATGATTTAAGAGTTTTTGAGAGGAATTTGTGGATTTTTAAAAAATATTTAAAATGATAATTTTATATAATAAAATATATTATTGGTGATTACAACAATAATCTAAATTCTATGACTTCAATTCTTTAATTTCAATAAATAAAGAATAAAAATAACTTAAGAATTACTTTTAATAATAAGATTTTATATTTAATAAAACTTTACCTGTTTAAATGTCTAATATGATTGGATTGATTATGAATGATGGACAAAAACAGTGATGAAAAGACTCTTTTTATGTCTTCAGGGCAGCTCTCATGATTCATAATGAATGTAGAGGGCGTGCTCAGGTCAAAACTGAAAAACCATGCTTAAAAATAGAGTTCTTAGCTTAAGGAAACTTATTTTTACTTCCAATTTAAAGTTACCAGTGTTATTCTTAACTCCAAGTAACTTTAATCCTCATTTAGTTTAATTATTTTAAGTTTTAATATAAAATAAGTTTATTTATATTAAAGTTCATCACATGAAAAACTTAAAATTAGAGTTTCAAGCAGAAATCTTCTAAACTCAATTTTTAATTAATTTTTAAAGAAATCATAATTTTCTTTAAGCTTAATTAAAAGAGTAAATTTCCAGGCTAATTACCCAGGAAATTTATTTATAAAAGATACTTAAAATTTAATTTATATATTGATAATATTAAATTCTAAGTTGTGTGAAATTTTCAAGCAAATCCATTAAGAATTGGATTTTTAATGAATTTTTGAAGTTATTGCTATTTTTCCACGTAAAATAGCAATACACACCAAACCTTAAGTTTTGATAAGGTTTTAATGCTTGAAACTTTAAAGTTTTAAGCTTATTTAAAGTTTTTAAGCTTAATTATGCTCTGACAGTTCTTAAAACCTTGATTTTGAGCCTGCATATTGGGATTTACCCTTTGGCAGCTTGAAATTCCTGTCCAAATTGGGATAAAACCAGTTTAAACCTTAAGGTTGGATCAAAGTCTAATCTTAAAGTTTAAATAAGGTTGAAAATCCTCCAATACAGGTGGACAACCTTAATTGAGTCCTTGCAGATCCAAAACGTTGGGTACCCCAGCTCTATTTGGTCCTTTTCCTTTGTCCCACCTTTTTGCGTGGATTTTGCCCTTTTATTTATTTAAAGCCATACCATGGCTTTAAACCCTTTTAAATTGAGCTCACGCAGGATTTACATTCTGTATGGAAAATCCTTAGCCAATTCAGTAAATATACACAACACCTCAATTTTAACTAAAATTTTGGTAAAGTTGCATAAACCTTATGTAACTTTAAATTTAAGCTTAATTAAGCTTAAATTTAACAATTTTTAAAAAATGTTAAAAAAGCTACATTAGTACTGTGAGATTCTTAAATCTTCCAATAACACAAGAAATAAGTGTTTTTGGGTATAACACCCTATGGGTGTACCCTAGGTTATTTTTGGTGTAAAATCCAAAAATGACATAATAATTATAACTTTGTTTATCCAAAAAAAAGTTATA
Source organism: Austropuccinia psidii (assembly GCA_023105745.1). Classification (NCBI taxonomy): domain Eukaryota; kingdom Fungi; phylum Basidiomycota; class Pucciniomycetes; order Pucciniales; family Sphaerophragmiaceae; genus Austropuccinia; species Austropuccinia psidii. The sequence continues at coordinate 33,575,945 of JALGQZ010000003.1, read as the reverse complement.
CTTATTTTTTGTTATTTTTTATTTTAAATTCAACTAAAAAGTCTGTTTAAGACAAAATTAACTGTCTATAAAATCATTTGTGGCCTTATGGGTATGTTATACATACCTCACAGGCTCACATTCCCTACCACCAAAAAAAAATTGTACCACAATTTTCCTTTTGTAGTATACCCCCAAGTTATTGGGGGGGTATAATCCACTGTCCAACCTCTTCACTTATACTTTTCAAGTATGTAAAGCACACAATTCAAACTTTTTACTGAGGAATTGGTCTTCTCTCATGTCTGAATCTTCTGAGAAACTTTTGGGAATCAGGTATTTTACTTTCTTCAATCCACTCATCTTCATGTTGTGGATTTCTGTACCTGACTAAGTATTCTCTTTCATTTTTGCCCCTAAGTCTTCTTTCTTTTAAGACTTTCAGTACTTTCTTTTCCTCACTTGGTTCAAGTGGGGGTACCTCTAAGGGTGTTTCATTTCTTAAAGAAAATAATTTCTTATCACTTGAAGTGTAATGCTTCACAAGACTGACAGGAAAAGTTGGATGTTTATTTCCTAACTCTCCTGAAAGTTCCACTTGTACTGCATTTGTCCCATGAAGGGCTTTGATAATAAATGGTCCTGCAAAGGAATCTTTCAATTTCTTTGCACCTTTAATATTATCAAAGTTCAAGGTTGGAACTAGTATTAAGTCCCCTACTTTGAATTCTGCGGTTTTATGACTTTTATCCCATTTCTGTTTAGCATATTCAAAGGCATCATTCATGCTTTTATTTGCATGGTGCCTCACATTATCAAGCAAAAATCTAAAGCTTGAAGCAGTTGGATGAATATCAACTAGATCTTTCTTCAAAGTATCAACTGGAAGTTTGGGGTTCCATCCTTTTTCCAACATTGCAGGAGTCTTGCCTGTGGAAACATGGATGGAGGTCTTTTAGGCTAATTCCAATGCTGGTATAAGAGTACACCAATCATGGGTAAAGCCGTCAGAATCTTTAAACTCCAGGCCATAAGCACAAAATCTTCTGATCATGTCCTCAAGGGTTTGAATCATTCTTTCTGCCAACCCATCTGTTTGTGGATGGTATGCTGTTGAGAATGATAATTTTGTACCCAAAAGCTTATGTAAATTAGTCCATAAGGCTGATGTAAATTTTGGGTCTCTATCACGAATGATGTTTTTAAAGAGACCAGTATGGGATATTACTCTATTCCAGATCAAAAGAGCTGTATCCATAGCTGTGTCATCTTTGTGACATGGTAAAAAGATTGGTGTTTTGCTATATCTGTCTACAATAACAAGACATGCATTGTAATTTTATCACCTCCAGGTGGTAAGGCAGTTACCCAATCCATGTGAACCACTTCCCATGGGGTACTTGGTTTTTGAATATGGATCATTAAACCAAATCTTTTACCAGTAGCTTTATTGGCTTTCTGGCATCTATCACAACTGTGACAGTACTCAATGACATCTTTTCTCCAAGATGGCCACCAGGCACATGTCTTAATTCTTTCCATTGTTCTTTCTTCAGACAGATGTCCAGAATAAATGTTATCATGGCATTCTAGTAGTATTGTGTTAATCAACATCCTACTACATAGGACCATGACACCTGTGTGTTTAGACCTATGGTATAATATACCATCAAATAAATGAATCTTCCGTTGTCATAAGATGTTTTCCAAATATCATCCAGAGAATTAGCCAATGCTGCATCTTTGCAATCTTTGTCAAGTAGAGAAGTAAGTATATGGCAATTTTTATCTTGCTTATAGCTTTCTCTAACTTCATCAAAGAATTCTGTTCCAACATCTGTGATATTAATTCCTTCAATTGGAATTTGAGGTTCTGCACTTGTAGGAACATAGGCAGGATTGTCAGGTGTATTGGGTAATGCCCATCTACTCAAGCCATCAGCATTCTTGTGAATATTTCCAGCTTTATGTACTAAGGTCATATTTCCTCTGTACTCCTGTATAGCAATCTGCCATCTTAACATGTGTCTGTTTGGAGTTTTCATGTTAAGAAGTGATTTAACTGCATTACAATCAGTAATTACTTCAAACACACTACCATCAAGATAGTAATGAAGTTTTTCCAGAGCCCAAACAAGGCAAAGGCACTCCATTTGGCTAGCTCCATATCTGGCCTCAGTAGGTTTAATTTGTCTTGAAATCAAACAAATTGGACCCTCATAAGGCTTGTCATTTACAATTTGAACTTGATGAAGAGCAGCTCCTAAACCATCACCACGTGCATCAATATACAGCTTGAAAGGAAGTTTCCAATCTGGCATTAATAATAATGGTGCATTGGTCAAGGCATAATTGATTTTATCATATGCTTGAATTCTCTCCTGTGTCATTTCAAAAACAGTTTGTTGATCACAAATTCTGTATAATGATCTGGCATGGATTGCAAAATCTTTAAGGTGTTGCCTGTAATAACTGGCAAACCCTAAGAAAGACATCATTTCTTTTTTGTTCTGGGGCATTTGTTTCAGTAAAACTGAAGCCACTTTGTTTTTATCAACACCAAGGCTCAGTCCTGAGACTACATGTCCTAGAGCTTTTAACTAATGAAATCCAAAATTACACTTTTTAAGAGAAATTTTCATGTTCACTTGTAAGATTTTCTTAAGTACTAATGAAAGTCTCTCTAAATGTAATTGCCAGGTTTCTGAACAAATGATAATGTCATCAATATAAATGATTAACCATCCCTCTGATAATTCATGTGGGAAGATGGTATTCATCATTCTCTGATAATGAGAGGGTGCATTTTTAATACCAAAAGGCATCCTCAAATATTCATAAATACCACAATGAGCAATTATTATCAATAATTTCCTAGCATGAGCTGTTAAAACATTCTGATGGAAGCCTTTGAGAGCATCCATAGAAGTAATAAATCTTGCTTTGGATAATTGAGTCAATGTCTCATGAATTCTAGGGATTGGATACCTGTCTGGAATAGTGTAGGTATTCAGTGCTCTAAAATCACCAACCATTCTTGACTTGTCATTATGCCAAGTAATGATCACTGGAGTTGTGACTTCAACTTCCTCATTGTTCCCAACTTTTCTAAGAACTCCCAGTTTCATTAGTTCATTAATATGATTTTCCAATGCTTCTCTAGCTCTAGGGCTAGCTGGGTAAGCTGGTCTCCTTAATAGTGGCAGATAAGGCCTTTCCACATTAAGCATGATGTCCACCTCATGGCCTTTTATAGCCCCAAGTGGTTCATTATCAGAAGCAAAGGCTTCTCTATATTGAAATAAAATTTCAATAAGTTCTTCCTTCATTTCTGGTGTTAATTCAGGACTAATTTGTGCTTCACTTAACTGATCTGACACAAATTTGTCTTTGTTAACATTTTTCACTTGTTTAATGACAGTGATTTCTCTTCTTTCTGGAGAAAAAGCAAATTTTTGCCTTTTATTTTCCCCTATAGTGAAGTATCTGTCTTCATGATTATTAATATCAATACCATAGATATTGAGATAATCATTTCCAAGTATAAAGTGTTGTGAAGTATAATTATTCATAACAACAAATTCAGCTTTCAATCTTACACTTCCTGCAGGATGAGGAAATATTATTGCTGCTTCAAATATACCCAAAGGGTGCATGTTTTGGCTAGCACTGCTGAATCTTATACCTTCAATTGGCATCAACTTGTCTTGCCAATTGGTATAAATCTTGTCAAGATAATCTTTTCCAACACAAGTGCAAAAAGCACCTGAGTCAAGATGTATCTTGGCTTCTATGTTATTTATCACAATATTAGTGATACAAGATGACCCAGCTGTATAACCTTTACCTCTGGCAGGTTTGGTTTTTTGCATTTTGGCATCTTGCACATGTATGAGATCCATGCATTCATCACTGTACTGTGGTAAGTGAGTATGTACCTCAGTGACTTCAAAAGAAACATTAATATTTTCTATACTAAGTTCTTCTAATACTTCTTCTTCTGAAGGTTCAGAATCACTTTCATGTAAAGATACATCAGTTTCTTTTGTGTCTTCCACTTTTTCAATATTTATCTCATTGACTCTTGTCTTTTTGGGACAAGTGTTTGCCAAATGAGCTGTACTTCCACATTTATGACATTTCAAAGGAGGTTTGTCATGTGGTTTATTTGGTTTTGAAATTGGTTTCCCACTAGTCTTGTTATCTATTGGGGGTTTATACCAATTTCTTCCAATTTTTGTTCTAGTAGTGATATCCTCCATAGCATTGATATAATCCTCTGTAGAGCAAGGCTCAATAAATCTGCTTCTTATAGCATGCTCAAGGTCACCACCACATTTTCTTAATATCCTTTTATGTACCATTGCTTCAGACATATCAGGATGAAGGGCAGTTAATCTGTCCTTCTGTTTAAGAAACCAAGACATGGGCCTGTCCCTCTCAATATTAAAAATGGCTTCTTCAAAAGAATTTTCCATTCTAAATCTCCAGGAATCATTTGCCCATTTGGAAATAACTTGTTCTTTCCACCAAGGCCAAGAATGTTTACCATGGTCTTGTCTCATCTTATAATACCATTTCTTTGCTGATTTGGTAAATAATGAGTGTAATATGGCACTTATGTATTCATCTGGTATGTTAAAGTCTTCTTTGAACATATCAATTGTTTTCATAAATTCCATATGATTATATTGTCCTTCACCACTGAAGGTTGGCCATTCCTCTAATCTTGGAATGTCTTTAAAATTGCAAGCAGTTTCCACATCATTACTTGAAATTGTATGATGTAAATCATTATTCAAATTAAGAACATTTCTGTCAAGAAATGGTGTGGATTGCCTTGGCAATTCATTTTTTAGTGATATATTATTAATACTTGATTGAATATCTTCTTTCAATTCAAGTCTTGCTTTATCACTTTTTTCCAATTGTTCTTGAAAAAGAGCTGCATTGTGACCAGTTGAATTTTCCAAGTTTTGTACTTGTATTTTCAATTCTTTTAACTGTCCAGTTATAAAAGAAATTGAATGTTCATCTGGTTGATTGAGTAAAGTAACTTTAAACTCAAGTCTTTCACAAATTTGCGTCAAAGACAAAATATTTGCCATATTAATATTTTCAAGGCCAATTATGGTCTTTTGTTGGTCTTTTACTTGTAATATTTCATTACCCAACTTCTGTTGGACATGATCAAATGCTTTAAATTTTGCCATAATTTCTTTATTACAAGATTCAAAGTAAGTTACAAGCTTTACAAGGTCTACTTCTTTGGAAAGGATTGGTTCAATCTTTCCTCCTCCTTGTTTTTGAATTCCATCAAAGTTCTTGCCATATTGAACACATTGTCCATGGCTGTTTTCTCTTTCTTTGGAATTCTGTAATTCTGCGGGTAAGGCTTGTTCCACTTGGGCTTTGCCTTTCCCTTTGCCTTCTGCTTGCCCTTTTGGTTGGTTTTTGGGGCTTGCTTGTGCTTGTTTGGCACTGGTTGAGGCGGATTTTTGCTGGTGGATGCTTGAGGAGCTTCCAATGGGCTGTTGTCCTTGCCTTGAGCCAATTTCTTCTTCTGATCTTCTGACAACATGCTTTGGTTTTTCAAACAAGCTTTTGTCTGTTGGACTTGTCCTTTGACAGACATTGGTGTCCAACCCAGTAGAAGATCTTCTGTCTTTTCTGGCCCCATGAACTTCTTCACTTGAAGATAAGAGTTCTTGGTGCCTATCCAAAGACTTGGAAGGAGTTCCCACTCTTGTTGCTTTGACTCCAGGAACCAGTTTTTCCATTGGGATTGATAAATTTCCACAGCTGCCTGTTGGAAATGGTTCAGGTCTAACAGCAATAGCAGTTATGTCAGCTTCTGGACTCTCAAGAAGAGGTTCAAAGGTGCTGGCTAACCTTTGGGAACTGGTGGAAGTTCTGGCATCCTCCATTTGTGCCTCTCCTCTGGGAGGACATTCTTGCCTTTTGAATTTGTGGCTGGAATGTCCTGGTCCAGATCCGTTTGATTGGATGGAGTAGTTGCTTCCACTTCTAGTAGGAGTCATTTCACGTCAATTTTAATAAAAAATAGAGTAAAATTGAATTGAATTCACCTGCAGGACCTTTAAAGGGCTCTTTGGTTATCAAACCCCTTGGTGCTGGGCTGGTTTGAATTTCAATACTGGACTCTGAGGCTTCAGAGTCTGAAGAACTTTCTCTGATGGAAGACACTAGAGAAAAATTAAAAATATAAGTTATTTTATCAAATAATAAAAATAACTTATAAACTCAACTTATTGAATAAAGTTGTTTTTATGTAATTTATGGCAAATTACGTCAAAAATAAAGAAAAATGTCTAAGATAAAAAGAAAAAATGTTTTTAGTAAAGATTTTATTTTTAAAGATTTTTTATTTGATTTATGATTTTCTTTCAAGAAATAATAATTATGCAATTAACAAGTTAATTAATCAAAATTATATTATTATTCACTTTATACTAGAATAAGTCAAAGAATAAATTTCAAGTCTGTGATGTGAAAAAGCCACTAGTTAGACAAAAGAAATTTATTCCAAATCACTCAATAGTATATTGTTTCAAACAATATTCTTAAGAAAAAAATAACTTTATTAATATTATAAAGATTATTTACAAGGGATAAGTCCCAAAAAAGCCAATATTAAGACAAATATGGCAATTTTACGTCAAAATTTAGTAAAATAAGGTCTAGAATATGATTTATGTCCCAAAAATTGGTTTAAAATCACGGCCAGGCCCCCAAATGTAAGGTGTGTCTATGAAACTCTTGATAATAGTAGCAATATCAAGAGTACTATGACTGTCCTCAGTAGAAAAATATAATATAATAAAATATTATAACCACAAATTTCAATATAATTATTAAAAACAATTATATATATAAGAAATAAATTTAATTATTATTATAATAATATAATAATAAAAAATAATAATAATTATAATAAATTATAATTATTCTATTATTGTTATAGTCACTGACAGTTATAACAATAAGAAGTGTAAAGCTCTTAATGAGACAATTACACATGGAAAATATGAATATTAACCACTTATAAATAATATAAATATTATTTATAAAAAGAATTAAACACACACTGTGCAGAAATAATTCTTTTAGAATAAAAATTCTATAAAAAAAACTAATACTAGATAAAAAAATATAAAATTCTAGAGAAAACTTACTTATAAGATTTATTTAATACAATAAGTCAAAATACAACAGTTATAATATTAAATAATAACTATAAGTTAAAAACACGTCAAAAATCAATAAATTTAAAGATAAAACAACTTTTAATAATATAAATTATTATTTAAGAGTTTTTGAGAGGAATTTGTGGATTTTTAAAAGATATTTCAAATGATAATTTTATATAATAAAATATATTATTGGTGATTACAACAATAATCTAAATTCTATGACTTCAGTTCTTTAATTTCAATAAATAAAGAATAAAAATAACTTAAGAATTACTTTTAATAATAAGATTTTATATTTAATAAAACTTTACCTGTTTAAATGTCTAATATGATTGGATTGATTATGAATGATGGACAAAAACAGTGATGAAAAGACTCTTTTTATGTCTTCAGGGCAGCTCTCATGATTCATAATGAATGTAGAGGGCGTGCTCAGGTCAAAACTGAAAAACCATGCTTAAAAATAGAGTTCTTAGCTTAAGGCAACTTATTTTTACTTCCAATTTAAAGTTACCAGTGTTATTCTTAACTCCAAGTGACTTTAATCCTCATTTAGTTTAATTATTTTAAGTTTTAATATAAAATAAGTTTATTTATATTAAAGTTCATCACATGAAAAACTTAAAATTAGAGTTTCAAGCAGAAATCTTCTAAACTCAATTTTTAATTAATTTTTAAAGGAATCATAATTTTCTTTAAGCTTAATTAAAAGAGTAAATTTCCAGGCTAATTACCCAGGAAATTTATTTATAAAAGATACTTAAAATTTAATTTATATATTGATAATATTAAATTCTAAGTTGTGTGAAATTTCAAGCAAATCCATTAAGAATTGGATTTTTAATGAATTTTGAAGTTATTGCTATTTTTCCACGTAAAATAGCAATACACACCAAACCTTAAGTTTTGATAAGGTTTTAATGCTTGAAACTTTAAAGTTTTAAGCTTATTTAAAGTTTTTAAGCCTAATTAAGCTCTGACAGTTCTTAAAACCTTGATTTCAAGCCTGCATATTGGGATTTACCCTTTGGCAGCTTGAAATTCCTGTCCAAATTGGGATAAAACCAGTTTAAACCTTAAGGTTAGATCAAAGTCTAATCTTAAAGTTTAAATAAGGTTGAAAATCCTCCAATACAGGTGGACAACCTTAATTGAGTCCTTGCAGATCCAAAAAGTTGGGTACCCCAGCTCTATTTGGTCCTTTTCCTTTGTCCCACCTTTTTGCGTGGATTTTGCCCTTTTATTTATTTAAAGCCATACCATGGCTTTAAACCCTTTCAAATTGAGCTCACGCAGGATTTACATTCTGTATGGCAAATCCTTAGCCAATTCAGTAAATATACACAACACCTCAATTTTAACTAAAATTTTGGTAAAGTTGCATAAACCTTATGTAACTTTAAATTTAAGCTTAATTAAGCTTAAATTTAACAATTTTTAAAAAATGTTAAAAAAGCTACATTAGTACTGTGAGATTCTTAAATCTTCCAATAACACAAGAAATAAGTGTTTTTGGGTATAACACCCTATGGGTGTACCCTAGGTTATTTTTGGTGTAGAATCCAAAAATGACATAATAATTATAACTTTGTTTATCCAAAAAAAAGTTATACTTATTTTTTGTTATTTTTTATTTTAAATTCAACTAAAAAGTCTGTTTAAGACAAAATTAACTGTTTATAAAATCATTTGTGGCCTTATGGGTATGTTATACATACCTCACAGGCTCACAGAAACCATCAAAATGGACTGGGTTACAGTACTTGTCCCAGGAGGCAAAGAGAACTACAATGTCTGCTTGATCATAGTTGATAGGTTCAGCAGAAGCAATAGGTGTCTACCATGCCACAAGGAGGACACAGCCATGGATAATGCTCTGTTATTTTGGAATAACATCATATCTACCTGTGGAGTACCTAAGATCATCATTAGTGATGGAGACCCAAAATTCACATCTGAATTTTGGACCAACTTGTATGACATGCTTGGCACCAAGCTTGCGTTTTCCACAGCTTACCATCCACAAACACATGGCCTAGCTGAGAGGATGATCCAAAAAATGGAGGACATCCTTAGCAGTTTCTGTGCCTATTGCATGGAAGATATGGACCATGAGGGATATACCCATGACCGGTGTGGTATTCCATACCATTAGTACCAGTTTCAAGCTTACCAATAAAACAAAAGAAAAAAATGATAATAAAACAAACTACGCAAAACATTTTTACACATTACAACTACAGATTTCAAACAGAAATATACAATACGCAGCCTCAAGATCTTATCAAAACAGTATAGTATCAAAGGATATATCCACCTTATCGCATCATCAATAACAAATTACGTCATTAAAGGTAGTTAATCTAAATAAAGGTATATGAAAATAGACCAAAGCATCAGAAGCTGTATTTTCCCCACCTTGATTCAATTTAAAGAAGAAATACCTCAAGGCTATGCATAAAATTTCAATATATTATCCAAGAACAAATGCTTCCTTAGTAATAATAACACGCATCAAACTTGATAGAAATGATACAATACTAAAATAAAACCACCAGCATAATTCTCTCAGAACATACGTAAAAAATAGAAACAAAAAGACTTTCTCTGCCTTCAAGAAAACATCACCAGCCAAATTATCTCAAAGACATCACATGATTTTGATAAGAAACAGAAACACCAGCATAATTTTCTCATATACATCATATGACTAGAAGACAGTTCAATTTTCAGGAGCTGTATTTTCTCCACTTTCTTGGCAAAAATAAAATCCCACCAGCCAAATTATCTCAAACACCTCACATGAATTTGATAAGGAAAAGAACCACCAGCATAATTCTCTCATAACATACGTAAAAAATAGGAACAAAAATACTTTCCCCACCTTCAAGAAAACATCACCAGCCATATTATCTCAAAGACCTCACATGACTCTGGAAAAAGAAAATCTCACCAGCCAAATTATCTCAAATACATCACATGATTTTGATAAGAAACAGAAACACCAGCAAAATTTTCTCATATACATCATATGACTAGAAGACAGTTCAATTTTCAGGAGCTGTATTTTCTCCACTTTCTTGGCAAAAATAAAATCCCACCAGCCAAATTATCTCAAACACATCACATGATTTTGATAAGGAAAAGAACCACCAGCATAATTCTCTCATAACATACGTAAAAAATAGGAACAAAAATACTTTCCCCACCTTCAAGAAAACATCACCAGCCATATTATCTCAATGACCTCACATGACTCTGGAAAAAGAAAATCTCACCAGCCAAATTATCTCAAATACATCACATGATTTTGATAAGAAACAGAAACACCAGCAAAATTTTCTCATATACATCATATGACTAGAAGACAGTTCAATTTTCAGGAGCTGTATTTTCTCCACTTTCTTGGCAAAAATAAAATCCCACCAGCCAAATTATCTCAAACACATCACATGATTTTGATAAGGAAAAGAATCACCAGCATAATTCTCTCATAACATACGTAAAAAATAGAAACAAAAATACTTTCCCCACCTTCAAGAAAACATCACCAGCCATATTATCTCAATGACCTCACATGACTCTGGAAAAAAGAAAATCTCACCAGCCAAATTATCTCAAATACATCACATGATTTTGATAAGAAACAGAAGCACCAGCAAAATTTTCTCATATATATCATATGACTAGAAGAAAGTTCAATTTTCAGGAGCTGTATTTTCTCCACTTTCTTGGCAAAAAAGAAAATCTCACCAGCCAAATTATCTCAAATACATCACATGATTTTGATAAGAAAAAGAACCACCAGCATAATTCTCTCAGAAAATACGTAACAAAGTCACCAAAAATGAAAGTGTCACCAGCAAAATTATCTCAAATACATCACATGATTTTGATAAGAAAAAGCACCACCAGCATAATTCTCTCAGCAAACACCTTGCTACGCCAAAACCACATGTCTCACTAGCTAAAACCTCTCAACTATGATTTTTTCTAAGTACCCTGTTTTGAGAAGCTCTATGGAGGCCCAAAAGCTATAAATAGAGGTCCTCTCTCCCTCATTTTTCCCATCATCATGGAACAAGTTCCCACTATCCAGGATCATAACCATCCCTGAACTAGCAGGATATCTAGAATAGTAGTAGTGTTTTAGTAGTGAAAAGCTCAGTAGCCTTGCTCAGTAGCTTAGTATTAGTGAAGAATAGTAGTATAACCGTAGTAAAAGCTCAGTAGCCTTGCTCAGTAGCTTAGTATTAGTAAAGAATAGTAGTATAACCGTAGTTAAAGCTTAGTAGCCTTGCTCAAAAGCTTAGTGTTATTAACAAAGAGAAGTAGTAGTGATATAAACTCAGTATTAAAAAAAATCCTAAAAAAATCAAATCCAGTAGTCTTATTATTAGTACTCATATCAAAAAAAATCATTATAATCAACCTAAAACCATAAAAAATATATATATTCTTATTATTCTTATTAAAAAAAAAACAAAACAAATATTCTTATTAGTTTTATTAAAATAACAGAAACCCAAAACATATATATATATATATTATCATCACTTTTATTAAAATAAAAATAAAAAAATCTAGTGTTTATTTTATCAGAAATTTTAGATCAGAGTTTTTACTGTAGTGTTATTGATAGGTCTGATTTAGAGACTGCTGATAAGTCTTCTCTATCTGTTAAAGCCACAAATCTTATTTTATTTTGTGATTCTCTGTAGGCTGACTATTCAGTATTATTTAGAGGGGCAGCTAATACACCTTAGCACCCATGGTTATTGGACAATTCTGAAATTCAAAACAGACTTACCAATAATTTCCCCCTCAAGGTACTGCCTTATTTCATCCCACACCAAAAGGAGTTCCCACATCTGGTGTCTCAACAGTGGCCAACAACAACTTCAACCATCAATAATCCGTCAATTATCAAAAAAAAAAAAAAAAAAAAAAAAAAAAAAAAAATTCAAATTTAGTCCATATAAAAAAAAGCCTTTTATCAATAAAAAATTTCAAGCACCTATCAAGTCAATCTGGAATCAGAAAAACCACAAAGTTCTAAATCATTGTCACCATCAAGTGCTTCAACAAAATCATTTCATTATTATTATCCAAAAAGAGGAGAAACACCACCTGGAGAAGAATCACCTATAGATTATAGTATACCAGTTGGTACACCAAGAACTAAGAAGAAAGATCAAAAGATAGTTACAGAATATTTTCAGAAATTACTCAAGGAACTATTTGAAATTAAAAAGAAAAGTGAAAAAGAGAAAATCAACAAAGAATATATCAATATGGATTCAGCATCATCATCAAAGATACCACACAATCCAGATGAATCCAAAGAAGAAATAATAAATGAAGAGACTATGCAAGGACAAGAAGATATTTCTGATGTAGAAAGACTTCATCAAAGAATGTTGTAAATGCAACAAGAATTAATTGAACTCCTTAAAAAAGAAGGGAAAAGGAAAGAGTCAAGTTTTACCGCAGAAAACAGCCCAATGGAAGAAACTACGAGCATGCCAAGAATCTTTAGACAAGAAGGGTCACCATCACCATTTTCAAGGCCTATGGCCTCATCAACTCCATTCACTTCACAAAGACCAAATACTCTACCAAAGCGGGTTAATATTCATGCACAGGCTTCAAGCCCATTGCAACAAGAAATCCCACGAAACAATACACCCATTGTCAAGATCAGACCAAAGGATTATAATTTATGGTTTGATGGAAAGGAAGTGGAAAGATTTATTAAAAGAGTAGAAAATATAGCAGAAATTGAAGGAGCAAGTGGAAGGGATATAGCAAGACAGATATCCTTTTGGACTAAAGATCAAGAAATTAGCTACCATATTGAAGGAATGCCTGGATATGAAACTGGCGATTGGGAGCAATTAAAATTGGATATGAAGAGGAGATGGGGAACAGTGTCACCTGAAAGAAGATACAAGCTGTCCTCAATTACTCAATTATTTACAAAGATTCAACAAGAAGGAGGAATTAGAAATATGACCCAATATAAAAAGTTCATTGGTGAATATGAATCCATTATTAATTATCTCAGAAGGTACCAATATATACAAGGAGATATCAATCACAATCAAGAAATTTTGGCCAGTCTTTCCTCAAGTGTTCAAGAGTCTATTTACAAAGAAATGATTAAAGATAAGGCCATGGTGCAAGCCTTGGATGGTGGTTATATTATTCCAAGATTGGAAATCTTAAAGTTATATATTGAACAAGATTTAGAAGCCAAAGTCTTAATTCAACAGAAGGAATTTTCACAACCAAAGTCACAAGAGAAGAAAGCTAGGTTTGAAGAGGAAAGCTGGGAAGAAGTCTTAAAGCAAATGAAAGATCTTACCCAAAAAATTCAAAATCCTCAGCCGCAAGGGCATCAATCAAAGGATACTGGGAAGGAATCAGTTAAGCAAGTATTGAATCAGCTCAAACACCTTTCAGAAGTAGTTGAATCTCCAAATAAAATACAAGCAGGCAATAATCAAGATCAGAAAGTTACACAAAACTCACAGCCACTCAGGCCAAGATATCCTTTACTACCCATATCTTGTGGTTATCAACCATATGTTCCAGCACAAATGGCTCCAAGACAGCTACTGAAGTGTTATTACTGCTTAGAAGAAGGACATTCCGCAATAAGATGTAATCACCTCACAGAAGACTTGGAGAAAATAATTGTCTTGAAGCGTGGAGGAACATATCTTTTTCCAAATTTTCAAAGAGTACCCACAGAAGGCCCTAAATCTGCAAAAGAGTTAGTTAGACATTTTGCCAAAGAGCAGGAGGATTTTACAAAGAAAATGATGGAACAATCAAATCCACCCCAAAAGAAGCAAGAGACAACAGTAATTGAGGAAAGCAAAGAAGAGAAGGCAACTGCTATAGCTCAAATAGAAGAATGGGGAAACTGGAAACCTCCTCAAATGTCACCAGCAAATATAAATATTCAAATAAATGTTGGGCTTAGACAGACAAGGCAAAGAGCTTCAAGACAGGAAACTCAAAGTCAAACCCAGCAAGAGGATAAAAATGAAACACACAAACCCTTTAAAAAGAAGATACCAGGTGCCTACCACGAGGAAGATGAGGCAGAAGAAGAAATAAGAGTTCTAATTCCAACAAAATACAAGAAAACACAAGAAGGAAAGGAAGTAGATAATGATATTGAAATTATTTCCAAGGAAAAGAATAAGGAGGTACTTAGACAGGATTCACAAAAGATGGAATTAAAAAACAAGGTAAAATCTACACCCAATAACCCAAAGATAATAATTGAACATGTGATGAAGAGAATACTTGAACAAAAGATAAATCTTACTCTTGAAGAAATATTATCAACGTCACCAACCTTTATTGATAAACTACAAAATTTAACTACCCATGAAAAAGAAGTAATAAAATCAGTCAATACGTCAAATATTCAAGAAAGAATACTTTCAGTAAAGCTACGGGACTATGATACCCCAAGATTACATTATGCATGCCCACTTGGATTTATGGAAGTATTTATTGGAAGAGAAGAATATCCTACAATGGCATTGGTGGATACTGGATCAGAAATTAATATCATACCAGAGGAAATTGCAATTCAAGCCTCACTTACAAGTAGAAAGCTCAATATGAATCTCAGAGGAATTGGTGGACATACAACATCCTTGGTTGGACTCTCAGAATTTACACCAATTACTATGATAACAGGAGAAGAAAAAGAAATTCATTTATTCATAGCAAAAGGAGCTGTACACACCATACTTGGAAGACCATTTTTAGCAGATAATAATGTTAAATTGGAATTTTCACACAAGCAAAGGGAGATATTTAGTTATCCAGAGCAAGATGGACGTCGATTATGTTTACCAATATGTAACCCTCAAGCTATGGGCTGGCAAATTTCTCCACCAAGAGGTATGGAGCTTTGTGCATCTTCAGAGATCGGAAAATGGTCAATACATGGAGCAGAATCATCCAAAAGAAAAGAAACCGAGGAAACAGAAAGTCAATCTTCAACAATAGTGAAGACAGTATTTCTTGGACCAAACAAAATACCCTTCTCAGCTATTTTTGATGCAAAAAATGATTTGAATGTAATAACTCAGGAAATAGCCCTAAAAGCAGAATTAAAAATTGGCCCTTACACATCAAAATCAACAGATAACTTTTTGAAGCTAATTGGTCAAATTAAAAATCTTGAAGTCACTTTTGAAGGTGAAGAGAAAACCTACCTGGACTTCTTAGTATTTGAAAATTTCAACCAGATAATAGATGAAGAAAAGTCAAGCATATTATCTTCATCTAAAGAAAGTATTCCACCTCAAACTGAAACAAAATCTAAAGGGAAGGATCCAGAAGAGGATGAATTGAAGGTAGAAGATAGTGAAGCAATAGAAAAAATAAAAATGGAACTGAAGAAGATGAGAAGAAATTTGGACATGGCCATAGAAGACCCAGAGAAATGGCTAGCACTTGAGCTAAGTGGTATGAATGAAGAAGATAAAGTAGAAAGCCCACAGAAGAAATTTAAAATGGATCTGAAGCCACCTGAAGCAAATTCCTCAGGAATTGCAGAAGATTATTCAAATTTATTTCAGGAGAGAGCTTGGTACATTAGTGATACTGAAAAAATAAAAAATGACATAATCAATCCATTGGCAAAAAGAAAATTTGAAGAATTGGAAATGGAAAGTGCCATAATTACTGAAGACAAAATGGATCAAGTTTGGGATAGAAATATTCAAAAGAGGATTGATAAAAAAATGGAAACAGCAGAATTAGAAGATGACTTGAAGTTATACAAACAAAATAATGAAGATTTGGAAGATAAATATAAGCAAGGAAGAATATTTGAAGATCTAGAAGAAGGAGAGTTATCAGAAAATACACAAAGGCTAGCTGGACTTAGCATTCTAGAAGGATTTAATCATGCCTATGATCAAATATTCTGCTTTTCAAGCGCAACTGATCTATTTAATCAAAATAAAGGAATTACATCTGAATTACCAAATGACTCCCAGAATCAAAATGGCATACAGGAAGACATACCAGAATATGAAGGACTGGAAGATTACATAATACTTCCAATAATAACATTTAAGGAACTGTATGATTATGAGCTAGATTCACCAATAATTCAAACCAAATATATTTCAGAACTACCTGGATCAAATCTTACAAATGTTGATTTTCTGGAATTACTAACCACTATTGGAATCAAAGGAAATTTAAGAAATCCTTACTGGAAGAAGCCTTATGGATATTATCAAATGACGATAGAAGGACTGTATCACAAAATGTTATGGGCTCAAGAAGATTTGAATCTAGATGGTTTGGAAATCTTGGGAGGAACTCTTTGCTGGTGTGATTTTGGGTACATGTTTATTCATGAAGTCAAAGGTTTTGTTTCTGAATGGAAAGGAAATACACAAAGAAAACAACGCAACAAGATCTTTGGAGAAATATTGAAGGACATATGTCTTTCAGTAATTCACAACAGAAGGTTGAATATTTCTCAATAACAACTGAAGTAATCCAATTTCAATCTCCAATTAAAAAAAAAAAAAAAAAAAAAAAAAAACCACCATAAAAAATAGCAAAAATAATAAAAAAAAATAACCTAAAAAAAAAAAAAAAAAAAAAGAGAATTTTTTTCATATCTGTATCAGTATCAGGGCAGTGACCTCCTGCCTTATCAAAGAGGAATTTCAATTTTTTCAATTTTTTTTTCAAGTATCTTATCACTCAAGGCTATAAATCTTTATTCAAGAAAGGACTTCAAACTCAACATTTTCCAAGAGATTATTTTAAATTTACAAGTATCATGATTTTATTTAAAAAAAAAGGGGTGGTTATCTGTTCTTATGCCACCTCATATCAAAAATGGCACAAGTTTGGGGAAGTGTGGGCCCATAGGCCTTTATTAATGTTATTTCTCTTTTTTTTCAAAAAAAAAAACAAAAAACAAATGAAAGAATGGTGTGCAGATACAGCAAAAGAAGATACATATAGCTCAAAATGTCAAAATTATGACCGCCGGTCATAATTTGCCATAAAAGCAAGAAAGCTATATCAAGAAAGGGAAGAAAGACCAACCAAACAGGCTAGGCCCTTCAGATACAGAAAAGGAAGATAGAAGAAGTTAAAAATTTCAAAATTATGACCGGCGGTCATAATTTGCCATAAAAGCAAGAAAATTATATCAAGACATGGGAGAAAAAAATCAACCAAACAAGCTAGGCTATTCAGATACAGAAAAGGAAGATCAAAGAATTTAAAATGTCAAAATTATGACCGCCGGTCCTAATTGGGTCAGTGACTTCAGAAAAAGCAAGCAAATAGTATCTGGATAGGAAAAAATAAGTAACCAAACAAGAAAAGGTATTCAGATACAGTAAAAGAAGACACTGGAATATAAAAATTATTGCTCACAGCCAATCAGAAAATTATTTCAATTTATGGCACAATTAACAAAAAAAAACATCACACACAGAGGTATACTGGATAACATTAGCCCAATATTATTGGTTTAGCCACTCTTCAACGTACTCCCATACATCCACCTCAGAAATTCAAATTGAACACAGTAATCATAGATATGAAAGAGGGTGTGGGCTCCCCAAACATAGCCAGAATATCATTCAATTAGTCCTAACAGATCACCATAACTCAACAGATACTAGGCCATCAGAACAGAGCACCCCCCACAGAGTGATGAACATGATGCCAGCATGATTGTAGTTTGACGACACTGCTGCCAGAGGCGGGAATTGAACCCAGGACCTTGGTGAAAGTTGAAAGCAACCCGGAATCACTAACCACTACACCATTTCAAAATATAACATCACTCCTCAAATTGAAAACTCATTCAACATCACTCATCAATTTAATCACTCTTAAAAAAAAAAAAAAAAAAAAAAAAAAAAAAAATTTTTAACAAAAAAAAAAAAAAATTTATTTTCAACAAAAAAAAAAATTTTTTCAACATAAAAAAAAAAAAAAAAATTTTCACTTAAAAAAAAAAAAAAAAAAAAAAAATTGTTTCAACCTAAAAAAAAAAAAAAAAAAAAATTTTTGACATAAAATAAAAAAAATAAATTATAATAATAAAGATACATAAAATAAAAAGTATTGATTAAAATTAAGGATAAAAGATCAGACCAAATAAAATAAAGCAAAAAAATTAGTCCTTGTATGACTTTAAACTACAGGGTAGCAACCTGAAGGCTAAAATTAGTCCTTGTATGACTTTAAACTACAGGGTAGCAACCTGAAGGCTAAAATTAGTCCTTGTATGACTTCAAACTACAGGGTAGCAAACTGAAGGCTAAAATTAGTCCTTGTATGACTTTAAACTACAGGGTAGCAACCTTAAGGCTAAAGTTAGTCCTTGTATGACTTTAAACTACAGGGTAGCAACCTGAAGGCTAAAATTAGTCCTTGTATGACTTTAAACTACAGGGTAGCAACCTGAAGGCTAAAATTAGTCCTTGTATGACTCAAATTACTGGGGTAGCACACCAGAGGGCTGAAGATGCAAGTAAAATCAAGGAATCAAGAAAATAAAAAGAAAAGAGAAGATATGAAGAGTAAAACAAAAATGAATAATAGAATAATGAAAGCCTCAAGTAAAACAGTAAACTCAGGACTAGCATTCACAAATGTCCTTGTATGACATTAAACTGCAGGATTTGGTATACCTAATATACTGGGTTTTATCCACCTAGAGGTAAAGTCCTTGCATGACTTAAAACTACAACACAAATTTAATTATGAACAAAAAGAAGAAACTGAAGAGACTGTTTTTATTTCAACTAAAAAATTATTATTAAAAAAAAATTATCAATTTATGCTTTAAAACCAGACTAATAATCATGGAAGCTCAAGCCAATGCTGCAAAATATAAGTCAGTACTCAAGAAGGTTAGACCAGTCAATGAAGCTATGCCTCAAGATCTGAATCCACCTTTGGGAAGACCTGAATTATCAAGAGATCCATATGAAACACCCCTATCACCTAACCCACCTCCATTTTTTGAAACATCAAAAGTTACAGAAGAAAGAATTTCAATGATAAACTTTGGACCATCTGGATGGTTATCAGAAGAAGAGATTAATTTATTGAAGAATGTTATATTACTAAGGCAAAAGGCTATAGCATTTTGTGAAGAAGAAAGAGGTGTACTAAAACATTCTTATGGAAAACCTTATAAAATACCAGTTATACCACATGAACCATGGCAAAAGAAACCAATACCAATACCAAAATCAATTTTACCTCAATTTATTGAACTATTCAGAGAAACAATACGTACAGGACTCTATGAATAATCAACATCAAGCTATAACAGCCCAGTATTTTGTGTGGCAAAGCCCAATGGAAAACTTAGAATAGTTCATGATCTTCAAGACCTCAATAAAGTAACAATCAAAGATGCAGGATTGCCACCAAATGTTGATAAGTTTGTAGGATCATTTTCAGGAAGAGCATGTTATGTATTGGGAGATATTATGGGAGGATACAATGAAAGAGAATTGGATATTACTACAAGACCCCTTACAACATTTGAAACACCACTTGGAAGACTTCAGCTTACAAGACTACCTCAAGGAGCAACAAACTCTGTGGCAGTTTATCAAGCACAAATGACTTGGATACTTCAGGAGGAAATACCAGAGCACCTTGGAATATTTATAGATGATGGAGGAATTAAAGGACCCAGATCAACATATCAGCATGAAACATTGAAGGATAATCAGCTCATAAGAAGATTTGTTTGGGAATATGCAGTAACATTAGAAAGAATACTTTTCAGGATAGAAGAGGCAGGACTCACAATTTCAGGATCAAAATTTGCATGTTGTGTTCCAGCACTTGATATTGTGGGGCATGTTGTGTCTTTGGGAGGAAGAAAGATTTCAAAACAGAAGATAAACAAGATACAAAACTGGCCTAGACCAACAACAAAGAAGGAAGTTAGAGGATTCTTAGGATTATGCACATATGTCAGAATGTTTATCAAGGACTTTTCACAAGTTGCAGCACCATTGAGAATATTGACAAGGGAGGATGTATTGTGGAAATGGGATGAAAAATGTGAAGAAGCTTTTATAAAACTCAGGAAGATAGTAGGAGAAGAAATTACTTTGAAGACATTGAATTATGATAAAGGCTCAGGGAAAATAAAATTAGCAATAGATTCAAGTTATATTGCAGCAGGTGCAGTTCTTATGCAAGAGGATGAAAATGGAAAGGATAGGCCAGTACTATATGAATCAGTAACATTTTCCAGACTAGAATCTAAATACTCTCAGCCAAAATTAGAGCTTTGCGGTGTAGCAAGAATACTCAAAAAACTTCAAACAATATTATGGGGTCAACACTTTGAACTTCAAGTAGATGCTAAAGCTTTAATAGAAATGATCAACACACCTTGCTTACCAAATGCACCCATGACAAGATGGGTGGCATTCATTCAACTTTTTTCATTTGATCTTGTACACAAACCAGGAAAAACATTTACTATGCTGGATGGGTTATCAAGAAGACCAAAAGGAGAAGATGAAGAAGAAAGTGAAAGGGATGATTTTGATGAAGAGGAAGATTGGATCAAACCACATCCAGGATTTGGCCTAAAAGAAGTAAATACAAGCAAAGTGGGAAAATTATCAAGGAATAAAACAAAAAATATTAAAATTCCAATAAAACAGGAAGGATTTGGAAAACATATGCAGGAATATTTGAATACTTTGAAAAAGCCACAATGTGTTGGGGAAGAATACTTCAAGAAAATTAAGAGAAGATCAGTGAACTTCTATTTAGAAGGAGGGCAGCTGAAAAGAAGGAATCAAGCACATCCACAAATAGTTGTATACAATGAAAAAGCTCAGAAACAGATACTAAAGAAAATGCATGAAGAGCTGGGGCATAGAGGGGAAAATGAAACATACAGGAGAATCAAGAAGAGATATTGGTGGGAAGGAATGAAAAAGATAGTTAAAAAATGGGTAAAATCATGTCAAGAATGTCAAAAAAGGAGTCATTTGCAACAAAAAGAAGAAGCAAAGATATCTGTAACATCTACTTTATTTGAAAGAGTCAGCATGGATGCGGTTCACATTAAGGCAGGAAGATGGAAATACTTAGTTGTAGCAAGAGATGACTTTTGAGGATGGCCAGAAACTGTTGCATTAACTAGGCTAACGGCAAAATCAGTCTCAGAATGGTTTAATTCAGAATGGATTTGTAGATATGGAGCACCCAAAGAAGTCACAGTAGATGGAGGAGCAGAATTTGGAAAAGAGCTACAAGAAGCAGTCAAAAGAGCAGGATCAAGAATCAGAATAACTACACCTTACTACCCAGAAGCACAAGGAATGATTGAAAGAGGCCATAAGCAATTGAAGGATGCACTTGTAAAAATGTGTGGTGAAAATGGATCCAAATGGAAAGAATACTTACCAATTGTAACCTTGGCAGATAGAATTTTGGTAAAAAGAACAACAGGATACTCACCATTTGAGCTTCAGTTTGGTCAGCAGGCTGTCTTACCAATTGACATAGAAACAAACACATACCTGGCCATAGAATGGAATAAAATCTCAACAACAGAAGAGCTATTGGAAGCAAGAGCATTACAGATTGCAGCAAAAGAGGAAACAAGATTAGCAGCAGCAGAGAAATCAAGAGATTCAAGACACAAATCAGTTCAATATTTGGACAAAAAGATGGCACATAGACTGAGAAATCCACTTGAACCGGGGGACTTGGTATTAGTTTATAATAAACCACTTGAGTCACAGTGGGGTTTACTCTTCAAGACCCATTGGAATGAACCTTATAGAGTCATAAAGCAAATTAATAATGGACCTTATGAGCTTGAAGAATTGGATGGCACTAAACTTACAAGAAAATTTGCAGCAAGTCACATCAAGAGTTTTTATACCAGAGGAAAGAAAGTTGAATCAAGTACAGAGTCAGAAAATGACAGCAGTGAAGAAATTGAAGAAGAAGATTTAATATCAGAGGGAGAAGAAATTGATCAAAATGGATATGATTGAGATTGGCAAGCTTTTCAACTGGAATGCTGGGGACAGCATTAAATGGAGAGGGGGATGTGGTATTCCATACCATTAGTACCAGTTTCAAGCTTACCAATAAAACAAAAGAAAAAAATGATAATAAAACAAACTACGCAAAACATTTTTACACATTACAACTACAGATTTCAAACAGAAATATACAATACGCAGCCTCAAGATCTTATCAAAACAGTATAGTATCAAAGGATATATCCACCTTATCGCATCATCAATAACAAATTACGTCATTAAAGGTAGTTAATCTAAATAAAGGTATATGAAAATAGACCAAAGCATCAGAAGCTGTATTTTCCCCACCTTGATTCAATTTAAAGAAGAAATACCTCAAGGCTATGCATAAAATTTCAATATATTTTCCAAGAACAAATGCTTCCTTAGTAATAATAACACGCATCAAACTTGATAGAAATGATACAATACTAAAATAAAACCACCAGCATAATTCTCTCAGAACATACATAAAAAATAGAAACAAAAAGACTTTCTCTGCCTTCAAGAAAACATCACCAGCCAAATTATCTCAAAGACATCACATGATTTTGATAAGAAACAGAAACACCAGCATAATTTTCTCATATACATCATATGACTAGAAGACAGTTCAATTTTCAGGAGCTGTATTTTCTCCACTTTCTTGGCAAAAATAAAATCCCACCAGCCAAATTATCTCAAACACATCACATGATTTTGATAAGGAAAAGAACCACCAGCATAATTCTCTCATAACATACGTAAAAAATAGGAACAAAAATACTTTCCCCACCTTCAAGAAAACATCACCAGCCATATTATCTCAATGACCTCACATGACTCTGGAAAAAGAAAATCTCACCAGCCAAATTATCTCAAATACATCACATGATTTTGATAAGAAACAGAAACACCAGCAAAATTTTCTCATATACATCATATGACTAGAAGACAGTTCAATTTTCAGGAGCTGTATTTTCTCCACTTTCTTGGCAAAAATAAAATCCCACCAGCCAAATTATCTCAAACACATCACATGATTTTGATAAGGAAAAGAACCACCAGCATAATTCTCTCATAACATACGTAAAAAATAGGAACAAAAATACTTTCCCCACCTTCAAGAAAACATCACCAGCCATATTATCTCAATGACCTCACATGACTCTGGAAAAAGAAAATCTCACCAGCCAAATTATCTCAAATACATCACATGATTTTGATAAGAAACAGAAACACCAGCAAAATTTTCTCATATACATCATATGACTAGAAGACAGTTCAATTTTCAGGAGCTGTATTTTCTCCACTTTCTTGGCAAAAATAAAATCCCACCAGCCAAATTATCTCAAACACATCACATGATTTTGATAAGGAAAAGAACCACCAGCATAATTCTCTCATAACATACGTAAAAAATAGAAACAAAAATACTTTCCCCACCTTCAAGAAAACATCACCAGCCATATTATCTCAATGACCTCACATGACTCTGGAAAAAAGAAAATCTCACCAGCCAAATTATCTCAAATACATCACATGATTTTGATAAGAAACAGAAACACCAGCAAAATTTTCTCATATATATCATATGACTAGAAGAAAGTTCAATTTTCAGGAGCTGTATTTTCTCCACTTTCTTGGCAAAAAAGAAAATCTCACCAGCCAAATTATCTCAAATACATCACATGATTTTGATAAGAAAAAGAACCACCAGCATAATTCTCTCAGAAAATACGTAACAAAGTCACCAAAAATGAAAGTGTCACCAGCAAAATTATCTCAAATACATCACATGATTTTGATAAGAAAAAGCACCACCAGCATAATTCTCTCAGCAAACACCTTGCTACACCAAAACCACATGTCTCACTAGCTAAAACCTCTCAACTATGAGTTTTTCTAAGTACCCTGTTTTGAGAAGCTCTATTGAGGCCCAAAAGCTATAAATAGAGGTCCTCTCTCCCTCATTTTTCCCATCATCATGGAACAAGTTCCCACTATCCAGGATCATAACCATCCCTGAACTAGCAGGATATCTAGAATAGTAGTAGTGTTTTAGTAGTGAAAATCTCAGTAGCCTTGCTCAGTAGCTTAGTATTAGTGAAGAATAGTAGTATAACCGTAGTAAAAGCTCAGTAGCCTTGCTCAGTAGCTTAGTATTAGTAAAGAATAGTAGTATAACCGTAGTTAAAGCTTAGTAGCCTTGCTCAAAAGCTTAGTGTTATTAACAAAGAGAAGTAGTAGTGATATAAACTCAGTATTAAAAAAAATCCTAAAAAAATCAAATCCAGTAGTCTTATTATTAGTACTCATATCAAAAAAAATCATTATAATCAACCTAAAACCATAAAAAATATATATATTCTTATTATTCTTATTAAAAAAAAAACAAAACAAATATTCTTATTAGTTTTATTAATATAACAGAAACCCAAAACATATATATATATATATTATCATCACTTTTATTAAAATAAAAATAAAAAAATCTAGTGTTTATTTTATCAGAAATTTTAGATCAGAGTTTTTACTGTAGTGTTATTGATAGGTCTGATTTAGAGACTGCTGATAAGTCTTCTCTATCTGTTAAAGCCACAAATCTTATTTTATTTTGTGATTCTCTGTAGGCTGACTATTCAGTATTATTTAGAGGGGCAGCTAATACACCTTAGCACCCATGGTTATTGGACAATTCTGAAATTCAAAACAGACTTACCAATAATTTCCCCCTCAAGGTACTGCCTTATTTCATCCCACACCAAAAGGAGTTCCCACACCGGGTTACCCTTCTACCAGCTGTCCAACTGGCTTATAATACAAGTCAGCAGTCTACCACAGGAAAAACACCTGCACTGGTAGAGAAAGGGTGGAATCCCTTCTTGCCTGTGGATCACTTGAAGAAGAATCTTCGGACCATCCACCCCACAGCCAAAGACTTCCATTATATGTGGAAGAGAGCTTGTGACACATCTGCTAAATTCATAGCTGAGACAAAGGATTATAATAAGCAGAGATGGGACAAGACACACATGGAACCTGACTTTAAGGAAGGGGACCAGGTGTTAGTGTCTACACTGAAATTCATAAATATGAAAGGACCCAAGAAGATGAGAGACCCATTTGTAGGGCCCTTCACTATCATTAAGTTGGTAGGCAAGAATGCAGTGGAAGTCAAGCTCACAGAGGAGTTTTCCAGGGAACACCCAGTCTTTCCAGTGAGTTTGGGCAAGCCATACTTCCAAACTGAGGAGGGCAAATTCCCCTCCAGGAAGAAGAACCTCACACCACCAGAAATGGTGGAAGTAGAGGACTCGCCAGCACCTGTGAGTAAGATCATCAGGGCCAGGAAGATCAGACTTAATGGGAAGGATCAAAGACAATATTTAGTCAGATTCAAACCCAAACAGCTGATAAAGACAAATGGTTGGCAGAAGATGCCATACCAGATGGGAACCTTCATTTAAGGAGATGCAGGGCCTCTAGGAGGACTGAACAGTCACATCAATGATGAGCCTTTTTTAAAGGGAGGGTATGTCAGCCTGTGACTCAAAACCAGAGCACAAGCATGACAGCCAAAATACCATAAACCAATGGTATAGCCAAGATACCACCAAAACATGGAACTGAGCCAAATCAGCTCAAAAGGTATCAAACGAAAGGGAAAACTCACCCCTTTATGAAAACATAAGTCCCATCACCATAGGAGAAAGAATAACAAAGTTTTTCCTGCTCAAAGTTATTGCTGAGCATAAACCTTAATTTTAACCTCTCATCTAAAATCTAAAAGGAGAGGCTTAACCCCATCAAATTGGTGTTCAAAATGAAGCTCTAAGCCAGGGCTATCCAATGGTACCAGCCCAACTGAGCTGGAACCAGTATTACTTGAGTTATGGCAAGATTCATGCCAAATAAGGGTGAACAAAACATTCACCTCTCATCTAACTTTTGCAGTTTTAGAGTGAGATACCTAAAGTGGGGTCTTTTTGGTAAGAGCACAATAAGAGATATCTGATGGTGTCATCCATTTCCCCATAGCTCAATAGAACAAAATTTATGGGGCAAATAAGCTCAATACAGCTTGTTGCCTAAACCACACAAATCTACAAAACTCTTGTACATGGGATAACTTTGCCATATTTAATGATACCCATATCAAATAAGGTACCATTTTGTAGATACCATACAGGGCTACACACCGAACCAATTATGAGGTTGATATCTCAAGAATTGACAATGTTATGGCTGTTTTAAGGTCAGATTCCCACCTGCTGTCATATACAGCCTTACCATGGAATAATATCCCACAATCATGAATATGAGGTATCAAATAGACAAAGGAGCTTGTTTTTACTTCAATACCTCATATTTCAGTTAATACTGGGGTCCCATACAGTTTCTGTACAGCATTCTGCGCGTCATACATGTCAGAATCAGGCTGTGAGGTCCCCAGATGAAAGTTTTCACCCTGTTTTGGTGAAAACTGCCCAGATGTGGTTTAAAAACCCCATCTGAGCCCAATACAGGCTAATACAGGTCTTTGCAAACCACAAGCCTGTCTCAGAGAGTGAAAAATCTTCACTTCCTCTACGTGGAAAGGTCTAGCACCCTTTCCACCCCATTTCAGGATAAAAGGGAGGTTTCCACAGCCAGAATTGCTTTCCGAATCCTGCTCTTGAATTCCTATGTAGTACAACTGTCAAAAACAGTTATAATGTTGGAAAATAATCAGGTATACTCCTTATTTAGAAGTATTTTAGTCTTTATTATTGTAATCCAACAGGTAAAGCTGCACCCAGGGCTTTCAACAGCGCTCACCACCACTATATTTAATATAGTAAAGCCCTTTTATTCTCAAATTAAACCATCTTTAATCCTCATAAATCTATTTTAAATCCTTTTTACCATGTCACAGTCATAGTTAAAAGTTGTAAATACATTTATATTACTTTTATCATAGACTCAACCTGACACGAAAGGTCTCAAAATACTTTTCATCTGATAGATTTCAGAATCAATTCTGCATCACATATGATTAATATGTTGTCACAACCATGGCAATTCACCTCCTTGGATGCCCATATGGCATAACAAGCCACAGTTCTTTTAGGACCAATTGGCCATATCCATCACCAGTGGCCAATATGGCCATGTCATCATCTTATGGACCAATTATGGAAATTTGTGTTTTGGGGCCTTCATGGCCCGTAACCTCAATCCAGAACCCATAGCGGCAATTTATGCCCAAATGGGTATTCCAGGTCATTTCCCTCAAAATCAGGGGAAATGGCCCAAATGGCTGTTTTTGGCCATTTGGGCTCATAGTGCGCATTTGCGCATTTTGCGCATTTTTGCGCATTTGCGCACTTTTGCGCATTTTGCGCATTTGCGTATTTTGCGCACTTTTGCGCACTTTGCGCACTTTGACGCAAAGTGTCCAAAAGACACTTTCCCGCCTTTTGGGCCAGTTTTGGCTCAGAACCCAAAAGTGGCCAAAACCCCAAAAGGCCCAGAAACACCTTTCCAAGCTCTGAAGCCATTACATCCATCTTTTTCCCACTGCCTTTCCATCTCAAGACCTTTGGACGTAATCTTCTTGCCAATCAACCAATATGCCATAAATGATGTTATATATCATTGTGCATCATTTTTCAACAGCAATTCAATGGTGGCAATATCAAATGATCTTTTCAACATTCCAACATCTCATCACGTCATCAAGGCACCCAATCATTCAGAGGAATCATCAAGGCTCAAGAGCAAGTGTTTCAGCGTCAAAGACCAATGACGCCATCAAGCAGTCATTGGATATTCTCACTCCAAGTATTCCTTCCAAGGGAATACTGTCAATTCATTCTCAAGTGTATTCAAGAGGCAGTGCCAAAAAGAAGTTGTCAAGTGTCAAAGCTCCACTCAATCCATCTTGGCAACCATATTCATTTCAATACAGTCTGGATCCATCAAGAACTGTATTTCATTTTCAATCATGGGAAATTCATTCAACCCAATTCAATTTCAATATTAGCCAGCTGTATCAATTCCCAAAACAATCAATACAGCCTCAAGGATCAATACAGATCAGTTTTCAGCCTGAAGAACTCAAGCTCCCAACTTTTCACATATACCGGCTACCCTTTCCACCCTGGGGGGTTTTCCCCAGTTAATTAATATATTTTGATTTTATTTTATCTTTATTTTCTTTTCATTTTAGTTAAGCAAATACTGATATTATTAAGTCAGTCATTTAGCACCTTTCCATTTTCTCTTTCTTCGCCTGTCATTGGATATTCGTGGTCATATCCTTACTAATTCCATTATTCATTTTTGGCAGGTTGAAACAGTGATTAAGGACTTACTTGGTTGGCTCTTTGGCCATTTGGCTTCCCTTTCCTCTTTTGCATCTCATCTTGTACCTGCATATCTTTTAGAGGAATTCATTCTTATTACTTTTGTTCTTTATCCTTTTGGAGTCTTCCAAGTGAGTTCCCTGATTGCTGAGTGCCAGGCCACTCTTGTATTTCTGTCCAAGAGCCCCTGTGACATTTTATTAATTAACTCATAATTTCTTTTTCATTCTGTTCATTCTTTCTTTATAATTTCATTCACTCATTTCATCGAAATTATGATTTTCTTATGCTTATGAACTTAATGATTCATCGTCACCTCTCAATTTTCTTTCATTAATTCTTCATTTTGAAAATTGAAAGCTGACCCATTTTTTATTTTTTTTTATTCTTTTTAAAATCTTTTCAAATCATCAAATTTTCATTTTCATTCATAATTCAGGCGTCATCTCATAATTGATTCATTCTTCAAGAATTTTGGTTTTTAAAGAATAATTCACTTGATTTTGATTGATTGATTGATTTGACATATTTGATATTGACCTCAAGAAAATTGATTGACCTGAAGATTTCATTGATTTTGCTGATTTTTTCACATCAAGAATTTTGACATAAATTGATTTTTCTTCAAGATTTCATTTGATTGATTGATTTTTGCAAGATTTTGATTTTGATTGATTTGATTGATTGATTTATTGACTTGAAGATCTCATTTGGCTTTGATTCATTGATTTACTTCAAGACATTGATTTGATTTGACTTCAAGACTTCATTTGATTTTGATTTATTAACATACTTGAAGATTTTCATTTTGATTCATTGATTTTCCTCAAGATTTGATTGTTGACTCTTTTCACTTCAAGCAAATTTTGATTTTTTAATTCATTTATTTCATTTTATTCCTGATATCATGCCTGTTCAACATTCACCTCTGGCAAGACAGACAAGATCTCAGGCCAGAGCTCAAGCTGTTCTCATTCCAACTCCAAGAGCTCCTCTAGCTGGCACCCCAGCAGTTCCTCAAATGAGGGCCCAATTAGATAGAGGACCCCGCATGGAAGAAGCAGCACCATCCAGGAAGGAAGGAAGAGGGCCCAGAAGATCAAGTTCATTTTCAGGAGTAGTTGGCGGATTTCCAGGAACTTCAAGGACTATTTTCAAAGGTCCAGGTGAAGATGGTGAGGAGGAGGAGTAGAATTCTGTGGAAGAGGAAGAGTCTGATGGTACTGAAGGTGTCCCTGCTCCGGTGGAGGCATCCCAAGGTACTGGAAGGCCAACTCTAGCCCAGTCTAATCAGCCTGTCTCTCATCAGTCTGAACCATCTTTATTGGCCATCATGCAGCAAATGACTCAGATTATGGCCAATCTTCAAGAAGCTTCATCTTCTGAAGCATCAAGACCACCAGCCTTCAAGACTCCATCTATGAAGGCACCGGAATGCTTTGATGGGACTCAGCCCTTCAAAGTTAGAAGCTTTATTCAGTCTTGTCAATTGATTTTTCATAATGATCCGGCAAACTTCACTCAAGACAGAAAGAAGGTCCTTTATGCCATTTCATTCCTCATTGGCAGGGCTGCAAAATGGATTGAGCCTTATCTTTCCAATCTCACCAATCAAGATTCAAATTACCTTCTCAATTCTTGGCCTTTATTTGAATCTCAACTCTTCACTCTATTTGGTGACCCGAATGAAGTCAGAAAAGCAGAAGCTGAGTTGGATTCTTTAAGAATGAAAGAAGGTGGGCATGTATCTTTATACATTGCTGATTTCAGAAGTTTAGTCTCAAGGATTGGGGATTGGGGTGAAAGAGCTCTCATCCATCATTTCAGGAAGGGATTGCCATCCAGGATTTTGGATCAATTGGCCTCCCATCCTTCAAGAATTGACTCTCTTCAAGACTTAATGGACGTTACCCTGGAACTTGATACCAGGTACCATGAGAGGCAAAATGAAAAGAGTCATCATCAAGAGAAGAAGCCAGAAGCCTCAAAGTCAAGTTCTTCTCATCCTCAAAATTCTTCAAGCTCAAGTCAAAATAAGAAGAAGAATTTTCAGAAGAGGGACAAGCCCCATTCTTCTTTGTTGAATAAAGATTTCAAGCTCATGAACTCTGAAAAAGAAAGAAGAATCAAGGAGGGTCCTTGTACCTATTGTGGTGGGAAGCATAGTCTTGAGTCCTGTTTCAAAAGGCCTCAAAACAAGCTTACCCAACCGTCAGGCAAATTTCCCAGCCAGGGAAAAGCCTGAGTGAAGATCATGTTGTGTTCAATGGTCTTCACAGTTTTCCATCCAGAGCACAATTGTGCATTCTGAATACTGGTGTCAAAAATTCTCTTAAATTTTTTGTTTTTTCTTCTCTCTCTGATATGTTTTACAGTATTCTAATTGATTCTGGTGCTACCAACTCATTTATTGCAAAGCAGTTTGTTCACAAGTATTCTTTGACCATGTCAGAACTCCCGGAGAAGATTCCCCTTATTATTCTTGACTCCTCTGAGTCTCCTTCTTTATTTGTGACTCACCATACTAAATATATGGTTGAGCTCCCTTCCTTCCAAAGCTTTGAATGGGACTTTTTAGTCATTGATACTCCCAAGGGAGAAGACCTCATATTGGGCTTTGACTTTCTTAATCATTTTAATCCGTTTCTTGATTGGAGGCAAGGATTGATCACCTTTAATTCTGATCATAAGGACTATCATGATCCTTCTATTTCTTTTAGTAATGACTTTTCTTCTGCCAAATCATGTGCAGCTCTGGTTGGTGATTCTAGAACACAGTCATTTCCGTCTTCCGTCCATATTCCTTCCCTTAATTCCCATCAGTCATTAGTATCATCTAGAGATGAAGTCTTCAAAGAGATTCAAGATGTTGGAGAAGATAATTCTGTATCTTCACTTCATCTCTTCTTTGGGTATATGGACCTTCCTCCTTCATCTTATCATGACTCCCTGGAGGAGTTGTGGGATGAAGAGGAAGAGCCAGAAGAAATAGAAACCGTGATGAAGGTTGTTCCTTCTGTTTATCACCAATACTTGGATGTATTTTCCAAGGTGAAAGCAGAGAAACTTCCTCCTCACCGCGCCTGTGATCATCATATCGAGCTGGAGGGGTCTCTACCTCCAGTTGGGGTGATCTACTCTTTATCCAACCAAGAGTCAGATACACTCAGGGCCTACATTTCAGAGAATTTAGAGAAAGGTTTCATCCGGCCAAGCTCCTCTTCTACAGGAGCACCTGTTCTTTTTGTCAAAAAGAAAGATGGTGGCCTCCGTTTGTGTGTTGATTACCACAAACTCAATGCTGTTACTAGGAAGAACAAGTATCCTGTTCCTCCTATGAATCAGCTTCTCACTGTTTTCAATGGTTCTTCTATCTTCTCCAAGATTGATTTGCGTGGTGCATATAACCTGCTCAGAATCAAGGAAGGTGATGAACATTTGACTTGTTTTAGAACGAAATATGGTAGTTATGAGTACTTGGTTATGCCGTCTGGGCTTACCAATGCTCCTGCTTCTTTTCAAAATCTCATCAATGATATTTTTTATGATCTTCTTGATGTTTATGTTGTGGTATATTTGGATGACATTATGGTCTTTTCCAAATCTGAGGAAGAACATGTCACTCATGTGTCCACTGTTCTTTCCAGACTTGGAGCCAATAACCTCTTTGCTAAGGTGTCCAAATGCCTATTCCATGTTTCTAGTGTAGAGTATTTAGGTTATGTTGTTTCTTCTGAAGGCCTCAAGATGGACCAAGCAAAAGTCCAGCAAATTCTCAATTGGCCACCTCCAAGAAACCTCAAGGCTATTCAATCATTCCTTGGCTTTTCCAATTTTTACCGCCGTTTCATCAAGAATTATTCAAAGAAGATTAGTTCACTCACAAGTTTCCTCAAGCAAGATTCCCATTTTCCCCTCAATGAGAAAGCTCTTAGACAGTTTCATCAACTCAAAGAGGCATTCACCACTGCTCCAATCCTTTCTCATTTCAATCCTTCTCTACGAACCATTGTAGAGACCGATGCATCAGATTATGCCTTGGGTGCTGTACTGAGTCAGGTCTCTGACTCAGGAAAACATCCCATTGAATTTGATAGCCGCAAGCTTCTCCCAGCTGAGCTCAATTATGAGATTCATGACAAGGAACTCCTTGGCATAGTCTGGGCTCTCAAGCGCTGGAGAGCTTTCCTTCTTTCAATTTCTTCCCCTTTTGAAGTTCTCACCGATCATTCATCTCTTCAATATTTTATGTCTTCCAAGATTCTCACTCGCCGTCAAGCCCGCTGGGCTGAATTTTTATCTGAATTCCATTTCTCAATCACTTACCGCCCTGGCCGCTTAGCCACCCTTCCAGATGCCTTGTCACGTTGGGACGACGTTTACCCGGAGAGGGGGGAGGATTTCATCAGCAAGAATCCAATGAACTATCAGAAGATAATCAAGCAAGATGAAATTCAAGCTTCAAAGTTTTTTGCAGTCAAGGTGGATTCATTTTCAAACTTGAGTGATTCAATTCAGAAGGCAGTGTGGCAAGATTCTCAATATAGAAGTGTCCTTGAAGATTTGGGTAAAGGTAAATCTGTCGAAGATTATTCCCTTGATTCCTCTTCCAAACTTCTCCTTTTCAAAGATCGGGTGGTGGTGCCAAATGACCCCACAATTCAACTCAATATACTTCAAAAGCGGCATGACTCTCCTCTATCTGGACACCCTGGCCAAGAGAAGACTCTCAAACTTGTCAAGCGGGATTTCCACTGGTCCGGCATGACTCAATTTATCAAGGATTATGTCTCATCCTGTCAACAGTGTTCAAGAAACAAAAATATTCATCACAAGAAGTTTGGACTTCTCAAGCCTCTTCCAATTCCAAGTGGTCCTTGGATTTGTCTTTCAATGGATTTCATAACTCAATTGCCACTGTCCAATTCCTTTGATTCAATTTTAGTCATAGTGGACAGATTCTCAAAAATCACGGTTTTTATTCCAACAATAGCTTCAATCACTTCATTAGATTTGGCCCATTTATTCATCAAGAATATTTTCTCAAAGCATGGCCTTCCTTCAAGCATTGTTAGTGGTAGAGGTTCTCTTTTTGTTTCTTCCTTTTGGACCAACCTTTGTCAGAAGCTCAAGATTTCAAGAGACTTGTCAACTGCTTTTCATCCAGAAACTGATGGACAGACAGAGAGGGTAAATCAGATACTAGAACAGTACCTTTGGATGTATGTCAGTTATCATCAAGATGATTGGAACACCTGGCTCCCTCTGGCTGAATTTGCCTACCATAACTCTGACCACTCTTCAACAAAACAATCACCGTTTTTCACTGTTTATGGAAGAGATCCTCATTTTGACTCAGTTCACATCACTCAAGACACTCCGGCTAGAAAGTTATCAACAAAAATCCAATCAGTACAGCAAGATGTCAAGAGAGAATTTGAAGTTGCCATAAACAGGTTTAAGAGGTATGCAGATAAAAGTAGAGCAAGTCCACCTGTTTTCAATCCCGGTGACATGGTATGGCTCTCTTCCAAGAACATCAAATCAACCAGACCCACCAAAAAGCTGTCTGAAAGATGGCTGGGTCCTTTTCCAATCTTGAAGAAAGTCAGCACTCATGCCTACCACCTCAAGCTTCCATCTCAATGTAAATCCATCCACCCAGTTTTCCATATTTCCCTTTTGGAACCAGTCAAGACGTCAACAATCCCAAATAGGCATCAAGAGCCTCCTCCTCCAATCACCATTGAAGAAGAAGAGGAATGGGAAGTCTCTCAAATACTGGACTCAAAGCTCAAGAGAGGAAAATTATGGTATCTGGTGGAATGGAAAGGTTTCAGTCAAGACCCAGAAAGATCCACTTGGGAACCAACCGAAAACCTCAAGAATTGTCCTGAACTTGTCAAAGATTTTCATTCACTATATCCTGAAAAGCCTGGGCCGAATTCTTAAAAAGCTTGATTCATTATGGTGCTTGGTGGGGAGAGGAATTACCAAAAGTAAGTCCCACTCCTGGTATGCACCTTTAGGGGTATTCTACTCTTTTTGTTGTAAGCATCACCTTGGCCACTCTGTGAGCACTTTGCAATTTTGGACACAGATCTTTGGCATGGCTTTCAACTTCATTTCCAATCTTATGGCCATTTTCACTTGGGACAATGGGCCATTCACTTTTCAATTCATTTCCAAGATTCCAAATTCAAATTTATTCCTTCAACATTTTTTTTTTTATTTTTATGGCAGTGGCGGGAGTGGTAACTACCAAAAGTAAGTTCCTCTCCTGGTGTGCACTTTCCTGAGGGGTCTACAATCTTGTCAAAACATCACCTTGGCCACTTTGTGAGCACCTGGCATCAAATTTATCTTTCCAGGTCCTTGGTCAATTTCAAAATCAGTTATCAACCTCCGTGATGAAGATTGGAACCTCCTCAAGATTCAATTCATTTTTTTTTCTTTTTCCTTTTCTTTTTTTATTTTCATTTTCATTCTTTATTTTTATTTTACTTTCATTTTAAATTTTCTTTTATCACGTCAAACAATTTTTATTCATTTCAAAATTAAATTCAAATCATGAAGCCAATGTCAAAAGAAGATCAAGCAAGTCCTGCGTCAAATGTGAAATTCTTAATATCAGTTTTCAAATTTTTTACCTTAATCAGTCCTCTTGATTCACTCTCTCAAAATCTTTCCAATAGCCTCAACAGGCTTCACCTTGTATTGGTGCTCAGGAGCTCACCATTCCAAGGTGGGGGGTACTGTCACAACCATGGCAATTCACCTCCTTGGATCCCCATATGGCATAACAAGCCACAGTTCTTTTATGGCCAATTGGCCATATCCATCACCAGTGGCCAATATGGCCACGTCATCATCTTATGGACCATTCATGGCCATTTGTGTTTTGGGGCCTTCATGGCCCGTCACCTCAATCCAGAACCCATAGCGGCAATTTATTCCCAAATGGGTATTCCTGGTCATTTCCCTCAAAATCAGGGGAAATGGCCCAAATGTCTGTTTTTGGCCATTTGGGCTCATAATGCGCATTTGCGCACTTTTTGCGCACTTTGCGCATTTTGCGCACTTTGCGCATTTTGCGCACTTTGACGCAAAGTGTCCAAAAGACACTTTCCCGCCTTTTGGGCCAGTTTTGGCTCAGAACCGAAAAGTGGCCAAAACCCCAAAAGGCCCAGAAACACCTTTCCAAGCTCTGAAGCCATTACATCCATCTTTTTCCCACTGCCTTTCCATCTCAAGACCTTTGGACGTAATCTTCTTGCCAATCAACCAATATGCCATAAATGATGTTATATATCATTGTGCATCATTTTTCAACAGCAATTCAATGGTGGCAATATCAAATGGTCTTTTCAACATTCCAACATCTCATCACGTCATCAAGGCACCCAATCATTCAGAGGAATCATCAAGGCTCAAGAGCAAGTGTTTCAGCGTCAAAGACCAATGACGCCATCAGGCAGTCATTGGATATTCTCACTCCAAGTATTCCTTACAAGGGAATACTGTCAATTCATTCTCAAGTGTATTCAAGAGGCAGTGCCAAAAAGAGGTTGTCAAGTGTCAAAGCTCCACTCAATCCATCCTGGCAACCATATTCATTTCAATACAGTCTGGATCCATCAAGAACTGTATTTCATTTTCAATCATGGGAAATTCATTCAACCCAATTCAATTTCAATATTAGCCAGCTGTATCAATTCCCAAAACAATCAATACAGCCTCAAGGATCAATACAGATCAGTTTTCAGCCTGAAGAACTCAAGCTCCCAACTTTTCACATATACCGGCTACCCTTTCCACCCTGGGGGGTTTTCCCCAGTTAATTAATATATTTTGATTTTATTTTATCTTTATTTTCTTTTCATTTTAGTTAAGCAAATACTGATATTATTAAGTCAGTCATTTAGCACCTTTCCCTTTTCTCTTTCTTTGCCTGTCAATGGATATTTGGTGGTCATATCCTTACTAATTCCATTATTCATTTTTGGCAGGTTGAAACAGTGATTAAGGACTTACTTGGTTGGCTCTTTGGCCATTTGGATTCCCTTTCCTCTTTTGCATCTCATCTTGTACCTGCATATCTTTTAGAGGAATTCATTCTTATTACTTTTATTCTTTATCCTTTTGGAGTCTTCCAAGTGAGTTCCCTGATTGCTGAGTGCCAGACCACTCTTGTATTTCTGTCCAAGAGCCCCTGTGACATATGTCCAATTCTCTATTTAACCCCAAAATAATGAAAAATTGCAAGATTAATAACATAAAACCATTGGGTAGTGCCATAAAGTTGGCTGGGGCACTATCAGACTTGGGATTGAATGTAAATAGGGCTTTTTGGTGAAAGATTAGAATCCCTTTGGAGTCAGTAATGGGGAAATTACCTTGTTAATTAAAATGTTCATTGGAATATTAATCAAGAAAAAAAATAATGACAACTTCGCCAGAAATCAAAAACAATAGAGGGATCTAGGGAGTGATTGAGGGTGAGGGGAATCCAAGGTTAATTTGATTTATTGATGGAATTTCCATACCTTTTTCTCTATTTCCCTCTTAATATTATTGAGTCTATCTTTATTGATAAAGGAGGTAAAATTTTTGTTTTTCAAATACCTCTGAGTTTTTACCAATTATTTAAAATTATAGGTATTCTATTTACATGAAGCTTTTCTGGTGATATAGAAAACATTTTATTTCCCTACATTTTGGTTATAATGGCTGAGTCCATGAGTCAAATTAATATCAACATACAAGAATAGCCAAAGCCACACAGAAAATTTGAAAAATGGATCAACACTTACTAGCATAAGAAGAATAGGCAAGCTCAAGTTGGTTGTCTGAAACTTATAGGGGGATTGAATAATATAATTGCAAGGTATGGATATGAAACCTTGATTAAAAATCAACTATTTTTCCTATCCTCAAAATTTGTATAAGGTACAATATGATTGAAAGTGTTAAGATTTAATATTTGCAAGAGGAATCATTCCAAACTTATTTTTTTCAACTTTATAAGTGTAAAGCAATAATATCATAAAGATTTATTGTTTTAGCAAAAATAAACAATTATCTGAAAATACTCTACAAGAGATATTTAAGGCTACAAAAGAACATTCTTCAACAGAAATTTCAATCAGAATTGATTGAGAAAAGAAATGCAGGGAATTAATAGGAGAAAAAATTTCTTAGAAAGAATAACAAATCTAGAACACATCCAAAAGTGTCCAGAGTGAATTTGGAAACAAAGTTACAAAGCTAACAGTGATGAAAGGTGCTTTAATTCACTTATGGGGTGGTTCAACAGTAAAAATGATTATAAAAGTTACAAACAATGATTATAATGATTTTTCACATGGTTAAAAGGCTTAAAATGATTTAAAAAGTGTGGTTGGGATCTTTGATTTATTGGTTTAAAAGTGTTTGAACTAACTATAAAAGGAAAAAATATTCTAACATGAAGAGAAAAGTGGGACAAAGAAGACATTCTTTTATAGGCACCAACTTTCTTACTCCAAAGGTAAAATTTACTCTTGTAAGTCGTGGAAAACACTCTCACAATAGAAAAGCAAATTATGGCATCAATGAACCCTGGTTCAGACCAAAAAAGGGGTGGGTTTGCCAATTTTTGCTATCTTCAGCCATTTTAGACCCTTGAATCAACCATTGCTATAGTGATACCTAGCTTCATGCCTTAAAAACCCGCCATAATGTGTGTTATAGACATCAAAACCAGTTAAAACTACTTTTTACTAATATTATTTTAACTTCAGGGTAGTTCCCCTCTTGGCAACAGTTAAAACTTCCCTGATTAGTAGCAAAACCTCATGATCAATTAGTTCACAGACCCTGTGACTCAATTTCAGGTCAAAATTAATGAACTTTTGCATGAATTTTGACAACCGATGCCTTTCATAAAGGAATTTGGGGCAGCCTGGTACCCTTGGAGCCAAGATTCCTTTTCCCCCCAGAATCAATCTTTCCAATTTATTTCTTCATGAATTCCTCATCATGTATTATACTTGTAGTTTAAATATGTAATTTAATTGCATTGTTACAGTACACAATGGAAACCATTTATACCTTATATGTAAATAAAAGCTAACTTATGCAATACATGTGCACATTTTGAAATTTGAATTGAAAATACTTCAATTCCCCATAGCTTCCAAACTACAAAACACACCTCAATTTCAACACAAAGATTGATGGTTAATAATACATTTTGTGTGAACAGTATTAAGGTTTTAAGGCTTTTCAATTTTTATACAGAAAATACTAAAAACATATTTCAGCTTATTTAAGTTGAGCTACAGAGATTTTACCTAGAGGTGGCCCCACCTTATTTCTTATTAGGAATCCAATGGTGAAATAACTTTCATATGTGTATTTATTGGATAAAACAATATAATAATTTTTGTTTAACGTTTTCCCAAAGATATTTTAATCTCAATGATTTTGTTGAAATTTAATTTTTACTTGATTTACTCAATTAAAAAGTTGTTTTCACAATATTCAATTGGAAAGTAATTTTATTTTTAAATTATAATTTCAATTTCATTTTGATATACAAATTTCATATTCATATTTTAACTTTTGTTTTTTATAATATAAACAAATGTATTTTTAATTATAATTGTTTAATTTTTATTCTTTGAGATATTTTGGGTATATAAACAAACCTCTAAGGCTCACATTCCCTTCCCCGCAAAAAGAACATTACTTTGTAATATTGTTATTTCTAGTGTTTCTGAACCTTATGAAAAGTTTGGTAGCTTCAGGTATGTTCTTTTCTGCCAACCATTCATCTTCACAAGTTGGGTCATTGTACCTGACAAGGTATTCCCTTACTTTTCTTAGATCTCAAATTCATTTCTTTGAGAAAATTGGTAATCTTCTTTGTACCAGATGATTCAAAAGGAGGTATTTTCTGGGGAGATTTATTCCTCAAGGGGAATTTTTGAGACTTATTATAATTATAAGGCTTTATTAAGCTTACTGAAAAATTAATATTCTTATTAGTAATATTTTTAAATAATTCCACTTAAACACAATTTTCTCCATGGGGGGCCTTAATGACAAACATTCCTGAAAAAGAATCTTTGAGCTTTTTACATCCTTTGATGTTATTGAAGTTATTGGTAGATACAAGTACTAACCCTCCCACTTTGAAGTCTGGAGTGGTATGTGATTTGTCCCATTTGTCCATGTTATATGTAAATTAGTACTCCCTGCACCTTACTGCATTCTTTTCAGCTTTGTCTAGCATTTGTTTGAATCTAGCCGCTGTAATATGTATCTCAACCAGCTCCTTTTTCAGCCTGTGACTCAAACCCCGAGCACAAGCATGACAGCCAAATACCACAAATCAAAGTTATAGCCAAGATACCACCACAAAATGAAGATGAGCCAAATCAGCTCAAAATTTATTAAAAGAGAGAGGAAACTAACCTCAATCCAAATGTAAAGGTCCCATCATCATACGACAAAGAATGACAAAGTTATTCCTGCTCAAAGTTGTTGCTGAGCATAAACCTTAATTTTCACCTCTCATCTGAAATACAGAGGAAGAGGCTTAACCCCATCAAATGGGTATTCAAAATAAATATCTAATTCAGGGTTCTCTAATGGTGTTAATCAAACTGAGCTAGCACCAGAATTACAGCAGTTATGACCAAAATAAGGTAAAATAAGGGTAAATAAAGTATTCACCTCTCATCTAACTTCTACAGTTTTAGTGTGAGATAACTAAAGTGGGTTTTTTTGGTAAGAGGACAATCATGGCTATCTGATGGCACCATCAATTTCCCCATACCCCATCTAGAACAAAAACATATATATGTAAAAAACATCTTGTAAATGGCATAGCTTTTCCATAATGAATGATAGCCATATCAAATGAGGTACCATTGTGCAGAACACATCCAGGGCTACACAATGAGCCAGCTTTGAGCTTGATATCTCAATA
Organism: Austropuccinia psidii; assembly: GCA_023105745.1. Classification (NCBI taxonomy): domain Eukaryota; kingdom Fungi; phylum Basidiomycota; class Pucciniomycetes; order Pucciniales; family Sphaerophragmiaceae; genus Austropuccinia; species Austropuccinia psidii. The sequence goes on along the minus strand of JALGQZ010000003.1, from coordinate 33,535,342 downwards.
ACTGAGAAAGGTATGGCAGCTTTAAGCTCAAAATTCCACAGTTAGACCAATACGGTCTTACTGTTGGACATTCTCCCATAAGTATGATTATGAGGTGTCAAATAGACAAAGAAGCATGTTTATACTTCAATAACTCATATTTAATTCAATACTGGGGTCCCATAAAGGTTCTGTGCAGCATGATACACGTCATACACATCAGAAGAGGGCTGTGTGGTCCCCAGATGAAAATCTTCACCCTGTATTTGTGAGAACTGCCTAGATGAGGTATCAAAACCACATCTGAGCCCAATACAGAGCATACAGGCGCTATGAAAACCCCAAGCCAGGACTCTGAGGTGAAAAACTCTTCACTTCCTCTATGCGGATAGTCTAGAGGGCCATTCCACCCCATTTTAGCATAAAAGGAGACCTTTTCTCCACCAGAAAAGGTTTGCTCATCCTGCTCTTGAATTCCTATGTAGTAAACCTGTCAAAAACAGTTATACTCTTGGAAAATAACCAGGTTATACGATAAACTTAAGTATTGTAGACTTTATTATTGTAGCCCAAGAGGTAAAGCTGCACCCAGGGCTTTCAACAGTTCTCACCACCACTAATTATCATTAGTAAATCCCTTTTATATTATTTAAAACCTATTTTTTAACATTATTTTCCATGTCACAGTCATATTTTAGGTTGAATATACTCTTTATTATCACCTCTTCATAGACTCGGCCTGACATTTTGGGGGCCTGGCCGTGTTTTTAAACTTTTTTGGACCTTATAACTGAGTTTTTCGCTTATTTTCTTCATTCTGCCACTTTTTTTCCTTTTTTGACGTGTAAATTTGATTAAAAAATAATTATAATATTTATCTTATATTTATTTTTTGAGTGGTATATGCTATATACCACTGTGTTTTCTTTGATTTTACTTGCCTTGTTGTGTGGCTGATTATGATTCAATCACCACAAAACCCTTATTTTTGGGGTGTTTTACACATTAAACACTTTAAGCCATTAATATAGCCCTTTTTTTAATTAAATAAGGACACCTCTTCCTGTAAACCAACAGTGGAGGTGTGGCTGATTACATTGTTATTTTCAATTACCCTCTTACATAACCACTTTTCCAGATTATACTTCCTAATTACAAGCTAATTGGTGAGATACTGGTATACAAACAGTGTACCAGATATCTGTAAGCTGTATTTCTGACGTGGAAGTGTTAATTCAATTACATTGTCATAATACAAGGGCATAATATAGAAATATATTGCCCAGATGACATTCTTAGACGTTCAAACAGAATTTTAAGAAGTCTTAACTGACAATAAGACCTCTTTTTCCTTTCTGATTCAGTGGAAGAAAACTACATCCCACTAGAGACCCAGTCACAGGCCAGCATACCAGTGACACCCTCAGAACCAGAGGGAAGCAAGGGCAAAGGAAAGAGGCACAGTGAAGGCCTTATAACAGCTAAAAAGTGGACACCCATTTCCACTCAGAGGAATAGAAAGCCACAAAAATCTGCATCAATACAATGTAAACCAAACTTAACAACTTGAAAAGGGAAGATTACAATCATTAGCCCAGTTTTAACCTCTAAAGGTAAATTTCCAAAAGCAGCAGACAAACAATTTCAACAAGGCACAGTAAAAGTTAAATACCCTAAGAACATAAAGTTTTTGACCTCTTGAAAACACTGATATGTCACCTGTAGACCTCAGAGACCTTGGTTTCCAAAGGCACCAGGCAGAGGACAGAGAAGGCTTGTCCAGAACCAGAAGACCTGGAAGAGGACACCTTGGACAAAGTGGTGGATGGAAAAACATTGAGGGAAATCATACCCACTCTTCCATTCACATTCCAATTTAACAGAAACCTCAAACCAGAGGACTGGAAGGATATGGATCAAGTTATTCAGCTCCACCAACTCCTCAAAGACCTTTTTCAATGGAGAATGGACAACAAGAGGTTCAACCGGGAATCCCGCTGGGCAGAAATTGGAGCAAGTCCCCAGGAAATCTGTCTCAAAGAAATAGACTTCAAAGACCTTATGGTAATCACCAAATCTTGGAATTTCACCAGGCAGTTCAGACTCTTGGAGGTCAGGGAAAACAGGACAAGGGAGAATCAAGCCACTATCCAAGCTATAGAAGAACGACTGACCCAGACAGGGCATACTCAGATTACTTCAGGCTCACAAGGAATAGATCAAGCCAGCTCTCCAGTGGCTTCACACCATTCAGGAAGCAATAGATCAGTTCCCAAGAGTCACCATTCTTCACAATCCCAGGAAGTTTCCAGGAGAAGACAAGGATATAAGGTCAAAAACAAGACCACCTTCAAACAAAGGAAGAGAAATTCAGACCCAATTATCCAGAAGCTGTTGGATTTGGTGAAAGAAGTGCACAAGAGCCAGAAGTAGCTGTACATAACTCTAGAATCATTAGTCCTATTAATAGAAATATTACCCCCACTCAGATTGAACATAATATTGTCACATCTGAGAGTAACTTAAACAGTTATTAACTGTGGTTAAGAATGTCCCAATTTTCTGAGAAAACTCCAAAGCAATTTGCAGAACTTGAAGGAAGCCATGAGAGGATGAAAACATTAACAGCCTCTGTGCAAAAAATTGTTAAAACTCCTCAGGAAGGACATGATCAATTGAGCAAAGCCTCTGAAGAAACCAACAAAATACTTAATCTAGTCTTTGAAGAACAAAACCACAGCAAAAGGGACAGGCATTGTCTGGATCAAGACATAAACAAGCTGTTTAATGTCTACCATAACATGAAGCCTCAACCACAAGTCCATGTTATGGATAGTCCATATCACCAAGAGGACATCAAACCAGATGACATGTTGGTGAATAAGGCAAGATCTCCATCTCAATACCAGGAGGGAGATAATATGTCTTATTCTTAGAAGCAAGCCTTAAGAAAGTTTCCTGAGGCCTCAAGCTGGCCCATATTATCTGGTACAGGAGAATATGGTTATATGGAACTCAGATTATATTGAAGGACTATTCATTGATGTACCAAGCATAACAGACTACTGGATTACTGCTAGAATTAATGCAGTATTTAAAGGACATGCTAGTATTTGGTACAAAGAAATGAAAGAAATTCATGGCAGGAGAAACCGGCCATGGTGGAGGAGTCAAATCATCCAAAAGTACAGCAATGGGACTTGGATATGGCAAAGGCCCATGTCATTTGAAAATGACAATTATTCAGGGACAAAGATACATATGAATGGTGTCTTAGACAGTCTAAAAGACTTAAAGCCATTGATCCTCAAATAAACATTCAGATGAAGAATCACAAACTCCTGACACAAATTCCAGGAGAACTAGAGTATGCAGTAAAATGCAGATGCAACCAAAATTGCACATTAGATGACATTGCAAATACCTTAAAATACATAAGGCACATGACAAATATAGGGAAGTATTCCCCATATAAAAGCAGTGGTTTCAAAGAGAAACAACCTTTCAGGGTGGAGTTCAAAGACAACCCCAAAGAAAGAGTGGCAAAAGTGACCAAGAAGAAAAATTATTCTCACAATTGTGGTTCAACAGACCACTATTCCAAAAACTGTCCAAAGGTAAGGAAAAAAGTCTATGCCATTGAGAAAGTCCCAGAGGAGGAATCCCCCACAGAGGATTCTGAATCAGACTCTATGGGGGATGCCATCAGAGAACAATTGGATGAGGAGAAAGACATAAGAGAGAAATTTCTTGTGGAATACCAAGAGGAAACACCACTATAAATCCAGGAAATACAGCTGGAAGAAGGCGTGCCACAATACACTGCCAATAAAAACTTGTGCAAACATACAAAGGATGCACAGACATTCCTGGTCACACCAACCAAATGAATGGAATACATACATGGGACAGCAACATAAATGACTGTTTTAATTGTCAATGCTCAAAACCCATTGATCATTGACAGTGGGGCACACTGCTCCATAGTGGCTAGAAATCATCTGGATAACCACTTCTCAAATTGGGAAAAACAGCTCTTGCCAACCAAGGCAAAGAACTTCAAAAGTGCTTCAGGGAAGATGACTTCCATTGGGAAAATTATCAAAGAGATGATCATACCCCACAGGAAGTTTAATATCAGACTCAACCCAGAGTTTTTAATGCTTGATGATTCCCACATCCAAGGGTTCTTACTGGGGACAGACTACCACAAGATGTATGGCATTGATATTTACACTAGTAAAAACAGGCACATTACCATTGTTACCAACAAGGAAAAGAACTTTTCACTTGATATATACCAAATATCTTCCCAGGATCAACTGGAAGAACTACTGAATGAATTAGAGAGGGCCAGTTCAGCACTACCCTCACCAGTAAACAGAAACTGAGTTTTTTGAAGATTCTAAGAAAGAATAGACCATAATTTGCCATTGGTGAGGAACAATGAGGAAAAATTAGAGGCCATGATATAGAACTATATCTGGATGTGGAAAGACCTTATCCACCCATGATCAGGAGACCTCCATACCCAGCAAATCTGGAGACTAGGAAAGAAATTGAAAAACACATCAATGAACTCCTAGACATGGATGTCATCAAAAATATTGGACACAATTAAATAGTGGAGATGACCATCCCTTTCCTGATGACCTGGCCTGATGGCAAATCTAGGCTTGTGGAGATTTCAGAGCTCTGAACAACTACAAAAAATCTGACAGGTACCCTATACCTAGGATACCTCATGTCTTAGACAAACTAGAAAAAGCCAAATACATAACCAAAATGGATTTTATGCAAGCTTTTCACCAGAATAGACTTAAACAAAACTCCATGAAATTACTCAGAATGATATGCCATATGGGAATGTATGAGTAAGCCAGGATTCCATTTGGCATCAAAAATGCACCAGCCCACTTCCAAAGGATGATAGATACAATATTTCAACATGAAGTATTGGAAGGCTGGATGGTAGTATATATTGATGACATCATTATATACTCAGAGACATGGGAAGACCATATGCATTACATAGAAAGAGTCCTCAGGAAATACACAGCCATTAATCTGAAAATTTCACTTAAAAAGTGCAATTTTGGCCAACAACAGCTACTAGCTCTAGGAGATAGTCTCTCAGGTCTTAGTCTGTCAATACACAAGAAAAGATTAGCAACACTACTGCAAGGGCCAGTACAAAAAAACATCAAAGAGATGCAATCTTTCCTAGGGTTTGCTAGCTACTATAGAAACCACATCAAAAAGTTTGCCCACATAACTAGTAGTCTATACAAGTTATGTTCAAAAGATGTAGTTTTTGAAATTACCAAGGAAAGAAGAGATGCATATGAGAGGCTCAAACATGAACTCCCAAAATGAATTCATGTAAGGATACCCAATCTCAAAAATGGAAATTATTCAAAATGGACAACAAATATTGTAATTCTCAAAGAATATGGTTTAAAAAGTTAAGCCTCTGAGAGTGTAACATTAGTATATATTTTTTTTCTAGAAATTCTGGAAGGACCCTGAAATTTGTTTTGAAAAAAAATTCCAATCCAAAAAGTTAATGCATTTGTTATGAACAAGTAAAGATTAATGAGGGATACATTTTTGGTGTATCCATATTTTTTGGGATTAAATTGATCCTATATTTCAATCTTCCAAAATAGAATTTTTATGGTCATTTCTTATCTAGTGGTGCTTAATACCTGTATGTGTTACCATTAGATAGCCCTATTGGATGTTCTCAATAAAAGACCCACTTGGTGTTTCTGTGATTCAATATCAGGGTATTAGATGAGAGGTTAATATTAAGGATTGTACTCAGAAATAGTTTTTCGCTATGCTAACTTGATTAAAAATTATAGCTTGGTGATATCAATCCTATTTTATGAAAGAAGAAGACTTCCTCTTTAGGATGGTAACATAAAAGCCTCAATTTTATTGATTCTGGTTTTTTTTATTTGTAACCTTATTGTACCAACAGCCACTAGCATTATCCTATCCAGTAGTGATTATTCTGAACTTAATAGCACAGTGATCAGAACTCAGAATAATAAAGAAGAGCCAATTTATTCTGAATTAATCAATTCCAATATTACAAATACTCTTCAAAAATCAGAGATTTGGCCTATAGTAAATTTTTGATGTGAGATTAATATCTTCAGTATTTTTTGCTTATAATTATGCCTTCAAACAGATCAGGAGCAAGTTGTAAACCCTCAAACGGCTCTCAAAAAGGCTATAGACGTGGTCATGGCAGAAGGTAATCAGTTTCAGAAGGACAATGATCAGTAAATGAATTCTAAGCTAACAAATTACACTATTCTGAAGCTGATAAAACCTTTTTGCCTCCAAAAAGAGGTGAAACTGCCACAAGAAGCCTCAGTGGACATTTAAAAAGCCAGCAAGGATGCATAAAACAATACACTTAAACACAAGGAGTATCAAATCCTAGAAGATCTTTGGAGAAACTGGATGAACTCTTTCCTGAATGTGAGAAATTTTCTAGGTCATTCCAATAATTTCATATTACTTAATGGATGGCATACATTGATGGAAAAGAAGAACATGATTCTTTTGACAGAAGAATGGAGGAAAAAAACCATCCAAAACCCAAACAGGTGCAAACACCAGCCCTAGTGTCCAGAAGCAGAAATTCAAACATGCGAAAGTAGCCACAAGCTCAGAAAAACAGAAAGCAAAAAGCACCAGCCACAAAACCATACAGCCAGTGATACAGAATACCAAGGATTCAACAAGATTCCATGTAAAATGTGTTTCAGGTGGCCAAAACAATGAGGGAAATGTAGGAGAGGATTACAGATTAAAATATCAGAAATGTCTCTGAGATTTTGTCAGGCTGAGTCTATGATGAGAGTATTAAAAAGTATTTACAACTCTTAACTATGACTGTGACACGGTAAATAAAGATTTAGAAGACTTTTATAAGAGCTAAAGATGGTTTAATTTAATTAAAAGAGGGCTTTACTATAAGGAATATAGTGGTGGTGAACGCTGTTGAAAGCGCTGGGTGCAGCTTTACCTGTTGGGTTACAATAATAAAGACTACAACACTTTAAATTAAGAGTATACCTGGTTATTAACCAAGAGTAAAACTGTTTTTGACAGTTTACTACGTAGGGTATTCAAGAGCAGGATGAGGAGACAATTCTGGCTGTGAAAAAGCCTCCTTTTTATCCTGAAATGGGGTGGAAAGGGTGCTAGACCTTTCCATGTAGAGGAAGTGAACATTTTTCACTCTCTAGGACTGGCTTGTGGTTTGCAAACAGCCGTTATAGCCTGTATTGGGCCCAGATGTGGTTTTGAAACCACATCTGGGCAGTTTTCACCAATACAGGGTGAAAATTTTCATCTGGGGACCTCACAGCCTGATTCTGACGTGTATGACGCATAGAATGCTGTACAGAAACTGTATGGGACCCCAGTATTGACTGACTTATGAGGTATTGAAGTATTAACATGCTTCTTTGTCTGTTTGACACCTCATAATCAGAGTACAACTGTATACTGTCATAATACAGCTGTATTGGTCATATTGTGGGATTATAACTTTCAAATGGCCATAACTCTGGCAGTTTTTGAGATATAATGCTCAAAGTTGGTTCTTGGATAGCCCTGTATGGGCTCTACACAATGATACCCAATATGGTATGGTGATCATTCAATATGACAAAGTTATCCCATGTACAAGGTTTTTTGTACATAGGCGTGGTTTGGGCAAAAAGCTGTATTGGGCTTGTTTGCCTCATAACTTCTGCTATAGTTGAGATATGAAGAAGTGGATGGCACCATCAGAAAGCGCTGATTGTGCTCTTTCCAAAAATACCCCACTTCAAGTATCCCACACTAAAACTGTAGAAGCTAGATGGGAGGTGAATGTTTTGTTCACCCTTATTTGGCCTGAAATTGACCATAACTCCAGTAATATTGGTCCTAGCTCAGTTTGGCTGGTACCATTGGATAGCCCTGGCTGAGTTCTTCATTTTGAGTACCCATTTGATGGGGTTAAGCCTCTCCTTCTAGATTTTAGATGAGAGGTGAAAATTAAGGTTTATGCTCAGCAATAACTTTGAGCAGGAATGACTTTGTTATTTCTTGTCCTATGGTGATGGGACTTATATTTTCAGAAATGGGTGAGTTTCCTCTTTCGTTTGATGCCTTTTGAGCTGATTTGGCTCAGCTTCATGTTTTGGTGGTATCTTGGCTATACCATTGGTTTATGGTATTTTGGCTGTCATGCTTATGCTCTGGTTTTGAGTCACAGGCTGACATACCCTCCCTCCAAAAAAAGGATCATCATTGATGAGACTGTTCAGTCCTCCTAGAGGCCCTGAATCTTCTTAGATGAAGCTTCCCATATGGTATGGCATCTTCTGCCAACCATTTGTCTTTATCAGCTGTTTGGTGTTTGAATCTGCCTAAGTATTGTCTTTGATCCTTTCCATTAAGTCTGATCTTCCTGGCCCTGATGATTTTACTCACAGGTCCTGGGGAATCCACCACTTCTACTATATTAGGTGGTGTGGGGTTCTTCTTCTTGGAGGGGAATTTATCTTCCTCTGTCTGGAAGTGTGGTTTGACCAAGCTTACTGGGAAGACTGGGTGCTTCCTGGAAAATTCCTCTGTAAGTTTTACTTCCACTGCATTCTTTCCTATCAACCTAACGATAGTAAAAGGCCCTACAAATGAGTCCCTCATCTTCTTGGGTCCTTTAAGATTATTCAAGTTCAGTGTAGACACTAGAACCTGGTCCCCTTCCTTAAAGTCAGGTTCCATGTGTGTCTTGTCCCACCTCTGCTTATTGTATTCTTTTGCCTCAGCTATGCATTTGGCAGCTGTGTCACAAGCCCTCTTCCACATATCATGTAAGTCTTTGGCTGTGGGGTGGATGGTTAGAAGATTCTTCTTTAAGTTATCCACATGCAACAGGGGATTCCATCCTTTCTCTACCACTGCAGGTTTTTTTCCTGTTGTAGAGTGCTGACTTGTATTATAAGCCAGCTGAACAGATGGTAGAAGGGTAACCCAGTCATGGGTGTATCCTTCATGGTCCTTGTATTCCATGCCATAGGCACAGAACCTTCTAAGGATGTCTTCCATAGTCTGGATCATCCTCTCAGCTAGGCCATCTGTTTGGGGATGGTAAGCTGTGGAAAAAGCAAGCTTGGTGCCAAGAATGTCATACATGTTGGTCCGAAATTCAGATGTGAATTTCGGGTCCCTTTCACTAATGATGATTTTAGGGACTCCACAGGTAGATATGATGTTATTCCAAAATATCAGGGCAGTATCCATGGCTGTGTCCTCCTTGTGGCATGGTAGACACCTCATTCTCTTGCTGAACCTATCAACTATGATTAGGCAGGCATTGTAGTTTTCTTTGCCTCCGGGGACAAGCCCTGTGACCCAGTCCATGTTGATGGTTTCCCATGGGTGCTTGTGTTCTTCTATGTGCTGAAGTAACACATACTTCTTCCCATGTTTACTGTTTTCCTTTTGGCATCTTTCACAGGTGTTGATGTATTCACTAAACTTCTACTCCCACTTGGGAGACCAAGCTGTGCTTACTACCCTCTCTTTGGTCCTGTCTTCACTCATTTGTCCCATATAGGGGCAGTCATGGCATTCCTGCAGGATCAATGAGATGTGGTATCTGTCTACCACTGTGAGTGCACTTGTGTGCTCTTCTCTGTGGTAGAGCAGGCCATCTATAAGGAAAAACTTGTTATCCTTATAGGCCCTCAACCAGGGTTCTTCCAGTTGGGCTTCCAGTTCTGGACTCGTGTATTTTTGTTGAAGGAGTTGTAGTAGTATTCCACACTGTTTGTGTTTGGCATAAGACTTCAGTACTGAAATAAAAAATTCATTGTGCAGTTCAGAGGAACTTATTCCCAATATGGGAGTTTCTGTCTCCTCTGAATCAGTGTTTCCACTGTCAGGGGTACCACTGTCTGGTGCCCATTCAGAAAATCTGAAGTTCTTCCTCCTATCTATTTCCATGAAATGGATAGGGATTTTGGCTGCAACTTGAGGGTCATAAGCTGGATTGCTCTTGACATTATCCAGTGGCCATCTGCATTGGTATGACTTTTACCTTCTTTGTATATGATGGTCATGTTCCCTATATACTCCTGGATGGCTATTTGCCATCTCAGCATGTGTCTATTTGTAGTCTTCATGTTTAGTAAAGACTTCAAGGCTGTGCAGTCTGTGTAGACTTCAAAGACTGCACACTCCAGATATTAATGGAGTTTTTCTAGAGCCCAGACTAGACATAGACACTCAGTCTGGGTGGCACCATACCTGGCTTCTGAATCTTCCAGCTGCCTTGAGATGTAGCAAATCACTCCTTCTCTTGGTTCACCATCCACAATTTGTCTTTGGTGAAGGGCTGCTCCTAGGCCTTGACTGAATGCTGCATCTAAATATAACTTGAATGGCAGTTCAAATTTTGGCAAGATGAGCACAGGTGCATTAGTAAGTTCATGCTTGATCCTCTCATATGCATCCCTTTTTTCCTTGGTAATTTCAAAAACTACATCTTTTGAACACAACTTGTATAGGCTACTAGTTATGTGGGCAAAATTCTTGATGTGGTTTCTATAGTAGCTAGCAACCCCAAGAAAGGATTGCATCTCTTTGATGCTTTTTGGTACTGGCTTTTGCAGTACTGCTGCTACTTTGTTCTTGTCAATTTCCAGACTAAGACCTGAGACTTTATGTCCTAGAGCCAGTAACTCTTGTTGGCCAAAATTGCATTTTTTAAGTGAAATTTTGGGATTTGTGGGTGTGCATTTACTTAGTACTCTGTCTATGTATTGCACATGGTCCTCCCATGTCTCTGAGTATATAATGATATCGTCAATATATACTACCATCCATCCTTCCAATATTTCATCTTGAAATATTGTGTCCATCATCCTTTGGAAGTGGGCTGGTGCATTCCTGATGCCAAATGGCATTCTGGTGTACTCATATATGCACATATGGCATATTATTCTGAGTAATTTCATGGAGTTTGGTTTAACTCCATTTTGGTGGAAACCTTTCATTCAATCCATTTTGGCTATGTATTTGGCTTTAGCCAGTTTATCCAAGGCATGAGGTATCCTGGGTATAGGGTACCTGTCTGCCTTTGTGTAGTTATTCAGAGCTCTGAAATCTGCACACATTCTAGACTTGCCATCATGCCAGGTGATTAGGACAGGGGTGGTGATTTCCACTATTTCATTTTGTCCAACTTTCTGGATGACATCCATATCCAGGAGTTCATTGATATGTTTCTCAATTTCTTTCCTGGTTTCCAGGCTTGCTGGATAAGGAGGTCTCATAAGCATGGGTGGATAAGGCCTTTCCACATCCAGATATAATTCTATATCATGGCCTTTGATCTTGCCTAATGGTTCTTCACCAATGGCAAATGCTGGTCTGTTCTTCCTCAGCATCTTCAGTAATTTTAGTTTCTGTTTACAGGTGAGGGTAGTGCTAAGCTGTCCCTCTCTGAATTCCTTCAGAAGTTCTTTTAGTGGAGCCTGAGAAGATATCTGGTATATATGAAGTGAAAATTTTGTTTCCTTGTTAGTACCAATGGTGATGTTCCTATTTTTACTGTTGTTAATGTCTATGCCATACATCCTCTGGTAATATTTTCCCAGTAAAAACCCTTGGATGTGGGCCTCATTAAGCACTACAAACTCTGGGTTGAGTCTGATATTACCCTTCCTGCGGGGTATAATTATCTCTTTGATAATTGTCCCAATGGAAGTCATCTTCCCTGATGCACTTTTAAAGTTCTTTGCCTTAGTGGGCAGGAGTTGTTTTTCCCAGTTTGGGAAGTGGGTATCCAGATAGTTTCTGGCCACTATGGAGCAGTGTGCCCCACTATCAATGATCAGTGGATGCTGAGCATTGTCAATGCAAACAGTAATTTTTGTGGCTGTCCCATGTATATATGCCATTCCTTTGGTTGGTGTAGCCAGGAATGTTTGTGCATCTTGTGTTTGTTTGCACAAGTTTTTCTTAGCACTGTCCTGTGGCCTGCCTGCTTCCAACTCTATGTCCTGAATTTCTAGTGGGGTTTCCTCTTGGTATTCCACTAGAAATTCCTCTCTTGGGTCTTGATCATCATCAGATGGTTCTCTGATGGCATCACCCATGGAGTCTGATTCAGAATCCTCTGTTGGAGGTTCTTCCTCAGGAACTTTCTCTATGGCATAGACTGTTTTCTTTGCCTTTGGACAGTTTTTGACATAGTGGTCTGTTGAACCACAATTGTGAAAAGAATTCCTCTCCTTTGCCACTTCTGCCACTCTTTCTTTGGGTTTGTCTTTAAACTCTACCCTGAAAGGTTGATTCTCTTTGAAACTACTGCTCTTATATGGGGTGAATTTCCCTACATTAGTCCTTTTCCTTATATCTTGTAAGGTGTTGGCAATGTCATATAGAGTGCCATTTTGGTTGCATCTCCATTTTACTGCATGCTCTAGTTCTCCTGGCAATTGTGTCAGAAGTTTGTGATTCCTCATTTGGATGTTCATCTGAGGATCAATGGCTTTAAGTCTTTTACACTGTCTATGAAACCACTCATATGGATCTTTGTCCACAGAGTATTTGTCATTTTAAAATGACATGGTCTTTTGCAATATCCAAGTTCCATTACTCTACTTTTGGATGATTTGACTCTTCCACCATGGCCAATTTCTTCTCCCATGGATTTCTTTCATTTCTGTGTACCATATACTGGCATTACCTTTAAATGCAGTATTCAATCTAGCAGTGATCCAGTAGTCTGGTATGCTTGGTACATCAATGAAGAGTCCATCAATATAATCTATCAGTTCCATATGATAATATTCCCCTGATCCAGAGACTTTGGGCCAGCTTGAGGCGTCAGGAAGCTTTTTCAAGGCTTCCTTCTCTGAATAAGACATTCCATCTCCATCCTGGTATTGTGATGGAGATCTTGCCTTATTCATCAACATGGCATCTGGTTTGATGTCATCTGGTTGATATAGATTCTGCATAACTTGCCCTTGTGGTTGGGGCTTCAAGTTATGGTAGACATTAAACAATTTGTTTATGTCTTGGTCCAGACAATCCCTGTCCCTTTTTCTGTGGTGTTGTTCTTCAAAGACTGTATTCAGTCTTTTGTTGGTTTCTTCAGAGGCTTTGCTCAGTTGAGCATATGCTGCTTGAAGATTCTTAACTATCTGTTCCAAGGAGGCTTGAGTTTTTCTCATCCTCTCTTGGCCAGCTTCAATTTCTGCAATCTGCTTTACAGATTGCTCAACATATTGGGACATTTGTAACCACAGTGTATCACTGTTGATGTTACTCTCAGATGTGACAAAGTTATGTTCAATCTGATTGGGGGTAATGTTTCTATTACTAGGACTACTGATTCTAGAGTGGTTTAAAACTACTTCTGGTTCTTGTGCACTTCTTTTACCAAATCCAACAGCTTCTGAATCATAGGGTCTGACTCTTTCCTCCTCTTTCTGAAGGAGGCTTTTGTTCTTTCCCTTGTTTCCTTGTCTTCTCCTGGAAACTTCCTGGAATTGTGAAGAATGGTGACTCTTGGCCACTGATCTGCTGGTTTCTGAATGGTGTGAAGCCACTGGAGAGCTGATTTGGCCTTCTCCTTGTGAGCCTGAAGGAATCTGAGTAGGCCCTGTCTGGGTTAACGGTTCTTCTATAGCTTGGATAGTGGCTTGATTCTCCCTAATCCTCTGTGTCCTTGCCTTCAGGAGTCTGAACTTCCTGTGAGAATTCCAACCTTTGGTGATTACCATCAGGTCCTTGAAGTCTATCTCTTTGAGACAGATCTTCTGGCAACTTGCTCCAAGTTCTGCCCAGTGACTTGCCAGGTTGAACCTTTTGTTGTCCATGCTCCATTGAAATCAATCTTTGAGGAGTTGGTGGAGCTGAAGAACTTGCTCCATATCCTTCCAGTCCTCTGGTTTGAGGTTCCTGTTGAATTGGAGTGTGAATGGCAAGGTTGATATTATCTCCCTCATTCTTTTGCCATCCACCACTGTGTTCAAGGTGTCCTCTTCCAGGTATTCTGGTTCTGGACAAGCCTTCTCTGTCCTCTGGCTGGTTCCTTTGGAAGCCAAGGTCTCTGAGGTATGCAGGGGACATATAAGTGTTTGCAAGCAGTCAAAAACTTCATTTTATTAGGGTATTTACCTTTGACTGTTCCTTGTACAAATTTGTTACCTGCTGATTTGGGCAGTTTGCCTTTGGAGGTTACAACTGGGTTAATAATTGTAATTTTTCCTGTACAAGTGGTTAAGGTTGGTTTACCTTGTATTGAAGCAGAGTTTTGTGGTTTTCTACTCCTCTGAGTGGCTATTGGCGTCCACTTTTTGGCTGTAATGAGGCCTTCACTAAGTATTTTTCCTTTGCCCTTGCTGCCCTCTGGTTCTGAGGGTGTCACTGGTGTGTTGGCCTGTGACTGGGTCTCAAGTGGTATGAAATTTTCTTCCACTGAATCAAACAGGAAAGGAGGGCTTATGTCAGTTAAGACTTCTCAAAAGGCTGGTTTTGCACATCTAAGAATGGCCTCTGGGCTTGTATATTGTTACAATATGCCCTTGTATGATGACAGTGTAATTGAATTAAAAATTCCACGTCAAAAATACAGCTTATTGATATTTGGTAGACTGTTTGTATACCAATATCTTACAGAATACTTGTAGTTAGCGAGTATAATCTGTCAAAGGTGGTGTATTACAGGGCAATTGAGCTAACAATGTGCCCAAACACGCATGAACTGTTGGTTTATCAGTATGAGATGTCTTGATTCAATTAAGAATTAAGATTGTATTAGTGGCTTACAAGTGTTTTTATATACAAAACACACCAAAAAATACTGGTCTTGTGGTTATTAGCCACGTGACAGATACTCCTTAAAATATGAGTATTTTTAAAAAATAAAGAAAAATATATAAAGGGTATTGGTAAAAACACGTAAGCAAATTGGTAAAAACACGTAATTTTATGGTAAAAACACGTAAGGGATGGTTTTTAAATGAAATATGGCTATTTATGGCATTTATGATGCCATTAATGCCAGTTGTGGAATTAAAAATTCCATTTATGGCATTAACAGTGCCATTAATGGAATTATCAATGAAATATTTCTGATGCCATTAATGCCATTTATGGAATCAACAATGCCATAAATGGCATTAACAGTGCCATAAATGGCATTAACAGTGCCATAAATGGCATTAACAGTGCCATAAATGGCATTAACAGTGCCATAAATGGCATTAACAGGGTCATAAATGGCATTAACAGTGCCATTAATTGCATTAACAGTGCCATCAATAGCATTAACAGTGCCATAAATGGCATTAACAGTGCCATAAATGGCATTAACAATGACATTAATGGCATTAACAGTGCCATAAATGGCATTAACAATGACATTAATGGCATTAACAGTGCCATAAATGGCATTAACAATGACATTAATGGCATTAACAGTGGCATAAATGGCATTAACAGTTCCATAAATGGCATTAACAGTGCCATAAATGGCATTAACAGTGCCATTAATGGCATTAACAGTGCCATGAATGGCATTAACAATGACATTAATGGCATTAACAGTGCCATAAATGGCATTCAAAGTGTCATAAATGGCATTAACAGTGCCATAAATGGCATCAACAGTGTCATAAATGGCATTAACAGTGCCATTAATGGCATTATCAATGAAATATTATTGATGCCATTAATGCCATTTATGGCATCAAAAATGCAACATTTCTGATGCCATTAATGCCATAAATGGCATTAATAATGCCACATTAACAATGCCATTAATGGAATTACTAATACCATAAATGGCATCATCAATGCAATCAATGGCATAATGCCATTTATGTAACACCATAAATGGCATTGTTAATTCAATTTATGTAATGCCACAAATGGAATTATTGATTTCATAAATGGCATTTTTGATGCCATTTATGTTATAGTTAAGGCCATTAATTCCATTTTTAAGGCCAATGTTAAGGCCATTCATGCCATTTTTAAGGCCATTTATGGCATTTTTAAATGCATAAATGGCATTGTCAAGGCCATTAAATTCAACTTATGGCATATCTGTAATGCCATTTATGCCAATTTTCTGGCCATAAATGGCATCTGTATGTCATTCTTGATGCTATTTATGGCATTATTATGTCATTAGTGATGCCATTTATGGCACTTTTGATGTGATAAATGGCACTGTTAATGCCAAAAATCAAATTTTAACTTCCACTCATCATAAATTAAATTTTGAATTCAATTTATGTCATAAATGGCATTTTCAATTTAATTACAAACATGAACAAAAAAACATAAAAAAACATGGACTTTTTGGGCCTACAAATGTTCTTGCCAAAAAAATACCAAATTTTTGGGCTTCTGGTTTATTATTCTCAACATTCTCACCTTCATTTTGAAAAAAAAATATTAAAATTCATAAGTGGGAATATTTTTAATGAATTTTTTCAAAAAAATGGGCCATTTTACCAAATTGCCCAAAATAGAAAAATTGGGCATAAAAAAAAATTCAAAAAATTTGGGGACCTTCACATCCCATGTCGGAAAAAATATGGCAAAAAAAACTGTTAAAAATTCTCAAAAATGAGCCTGAGGAATTTTTATAAAAAAATTAGGTTACTTACATGTTTTGGCCATAATTTGGTAAAAACACGTAACTTTATGGTAAAAACACATAAGGGCTTACGTGTGTTTACCAACACCCTATATAAAAATATATATATTTAAAGAAAATAACGCCTAAAAAGATAAAACAAGTGTCAATAAATGATAAAAGAGAAAAAAACTTACTTGTAAAGGTCCAAAAAAGGTTTTAAAACATGGCCAGGCCCCCAAAATGTCAGGCTGATTCTATGATGGGAGTATTAAAAAGTATCTACAACTCTTAACTATGACTGTGACACGGTAAATAAATATTTAAAAGATTTTTGTAAGAGTTAAAGATAGTTTAATTTAATAATAAGAGGGCTTTACTATAAGGAATATAGTGGCAGTGAGTGCCGTTGAAAGCCCTGGGTGCAGCTTTACCTGTTGGGTTACAATAATAAAGACTACAATACTTTAAATGAAGAGTATACCTGGTTATTACTCAAGAGTAAAACTGTTTTTGACAGTTTACTACGTAGGGTATTCAAGAGCAGGATGAGGAGACAATTCTGGCTGTGAAAAAGCCCCCTTTCACCTGAAATGGGTGGAAAGGGTGCTAGACCTTTGCACGTAGAGGAAGTGAAGATTTTTCACTCTCTAGGACTGGCTTGTGGCTTGCAAACAGCCGGTATAGCCTGTATTGGGCCCAGATGTGGTTTTGAAACCACATCTGGGCAGTTTTCACCAAAACAGGGTGAAAATTTTCATCTGGGGACCTCACAGCCTGATTCTGATGTGTATGACGCATAGAATGCTGTACAGAAACTTTATGGGACACCAGTATTGACTGACTTATGAGGTATTGAAGTATTAACATGCTTCTTTGTCTGTTTGACACCTCATAATCAGATTACAACTGTATCCTGTCATAATACAGCTGTATTGGTCATATTGTGGGATTATAACTTTCAAATGGCCATAACTCTGTCCTTTTTTGAGATATCAGGCTCAAAGTTGATTCATTGGATAGCTCTGTATGGGCTCTACACAATGATACCCAATATGGTATGGCTATCATTCAATATGACAAAGTTATCCCATGTACAAGGTTTTTTGTACATAGGCGTGGTTTGGGCAAAAAGCTGTATTGGGCTTGTTTGCCTCATAACTTCTGTTATAGTTGAGATATGAAGAAGTTGATGGCATCATCAGACAGCCCTGATTGTGCTCTTTTCAAAAATACCCCACTTCAAGTATCCCACACTAAAACTGTAGAAGTTAGATGAGAGGTGAATGTTTTGTTCACCCTTATTTGGCCTGAAATTGACCATAACTCCAGTAATATTGGTGCTAGCTCAGTTTGGCTGGTACCATTGGATAGCCCTGGCTTAGAGCTTCATTTTTAGTACCCATTTGATGTGGTTAAGCCTCTCCTTCTAGATTTTAGATTAGAGGTGAAAATTAAGGTTTATGCTCAGCAATAGCTTTGAGCAGGAATAACTTTGTTATTTCTTGTCCTATGGTGATGGGACTTATATTTTCAGAAAGAGGTAATTTTCTTCTTTCTTTTGATTCCTTTTGAGCTGATTTGGCTCAGCTCCATGTTTTGGTGGTATCTTGGCTATACCATTGGTTTATGGTATTTTGGCTGTCATGCTTGTGCTCTGGTTTTGAGTCACAGGCTGACAGATTTGGGATGGAATTAAAGCCTTGCGCACAACCATAAAAAATGTGAAAATTCATATTTTTGATAATTATTCAAATATTTGTAACAATGTTAACACATATAATCTGAGTTTAAGCCAAATAAATGAAGAAATTATTTTATTTTAGAAATTTCCATGAGCAATTCAAATATCAAAAAATGAAACATCATTCAAAAATAAAATAAGTGAACAATCTGTCTTTATGGAAGGATTCACTAATAAATATTCAGAATTGAATACTGATGATATAATTGAAACTAGAACAAAAAAATCAATAATTATTATCAGAGCAGATAACAAGGAAATACTTGATGATATTATGAATTCTTTTACTGAAGTAAATATAAGTACCATTGCCTTAAAAAAGTGTTTTTATACATAGCAAGAAGAAGTATCAAAATCAATAATGAATGTGAATTAAATCATTTTTGATAATACCAGACAAACAGAATTATGGCAATAAGTGACAATTCAAGAAGGCATGTATAAAATTGAGTTAATAAATTCAATACAAGGTTTCCAAAATAAAGTAAGACATTCTGAAAGGTCTAATACCAGTAAAATGAATAAAATTGAACAATTACTACACATGTTTTGAAGGATGTCTACACCTTTAAGTCAAAGTGAAGGTATAAGAAATTCAAACCAACAAGTATTAGATGTAGAAAATTCACAAATAAAGAATTAATTTTCCACTTCTTTCCATAACTGGGAACCATCAATAGGCCAAGAGCCCTTGAAAAAATCACCAAAATTTAAATAATGGCCTCACTTCAGTGGTAAAGGAGAATATGACCATATTGAATTCATTACAGATATTGACATGATCAAAGAACACTTTGAATTACCAGACATATTGGTAACAGCAAGACTTAACCCATTTTTTACAAAGTCAGCTCATAGATGGTATATCAAGTTAAGACAAGCACATGGACACCATAGTTGGACTTGGTTGAAAAACCAGATCATTAGTAATTAGGCCAATGATTCTTGGAGATTCAAAGGAGAGAAATTCTTGTAATATGATCAATTGAATTCTGACAAATAAAGAGTCTTACCATTGTTTTTCTAACAAAAGAACAAGCTAACAGAATCATATCCCAACATGTCAGAATTTATGATCCACAGAAAGATTCTGAGAGAATATGGAGGTGATTTGGAACATTCCGCAAAAAGCAGAACCACTGAAAAATCTGCAGAAGATACTATAAATATACTATAAGAAGTAACAACCAGAAACCAAATTGGCTCTAGTAGGATGAATCAAAAAGACAATTTTAGTAATTTGAAATGTAAATCTTCAGAAAGCTGATGTTCAAACAGATGATGTTAATGAGGAAAACTCAGATGATAAAAATCAATATTTTATTAATCTTAAAAAGATATAGAAAATATCAATGTCACATTTGACATCATGGAATCTTAAAACCACATACCACAATTAAGTAATAGTCAACTTGAGTCATCAAAAATACAAGATGTAAAATTCATTGAAACCAAACCAAACAAGGGGTAAGGTTATACATCTGGAAATTCCTATTGAGAGACCTTATCTACCACTCTTAAAAAAGCTCACATATTCAGAAGGGCCAAAATCAAGAGAAGTTCTTGAGCTTTACACTAAAGGACTCTTGGAACTTAATGTAATACTAAAATTTTGAAATAATGAAGAGGTAGAACTAACTAAACGTGTAATAGTGGGATAGCACAATGGAAAATGTAAAATGGTTGGGGACCTCAAAGCTCCAAAGCTTTAAACTGTCACAGACAGTTATCCCATACCAAAAACCCAAATTTCCCTTACTTAAATATCTCAAGCAGTATACATCAGAAATATGAATTCCCAGTAAGGATTCTGCCAAAATGAAGTGACACCAAGAGCAAGGAAATAATGGAGAATTATTTGCCATTTTGGAGTATATGAATACTTAAGGATTAATTTTGGTATCAAAAATGCACCCTCACACTTCCAAAGAATGATGAAGCCAATCTTCCCTGAAGAAGCTTCAGAAGGATGGTCAATCATTTATATTGATGACATTATTTTTTTCTCAAAGACTTGGGAGGAAAAAATAACAAGATTATCCATAGTTTTCACATAAAAACAATATGTAGACTTGAAAATTTATTTAAAGAAATGTCATTTTTGATTCAAATAACTCAAAGCCCTAATAAATGTGCTATCTGGCCTATCTATGAGAATTTAGAAAAATGTTGTTTCAGCAGTGATACTAAAGCCTATGCCTCAGAACAAAACTTAAATACAGTCATTCATAGGATTCAGAGGATACTACAGGAAGCATATTTAAGGCTTTGCATCCACAGAAAGAGCTCATATGATTCAAATCCAAGGGCCCAGTAGAACTTGGGGAATTTTCCTTAAGGAGTGGTTAAATGGCCTACCACCAGGAGTTGATAAAATCTATAACTCCTTCCTAGTTATTGTTTACAGGTTTAGTAAGACTTCAATGTTTTTACAATTTAACAAAGAGGATACAGTCATGGATACAGCTTTTGTGATATGGAATATAGTAGCATCATGGACTAGAATATTCACAAACTTTATTAGTCACAGAGATCCCAAATTAACCTCAGCACTATGGAAAAATCTTTACCAACTATTTGGGACCAAATTATCCTTCTCTATACAGCTTACCACACACAAACTGATGGCATTGTGGTATTCCATACCATTTTGTCAGTTTGGATTAAAGAAAAAATGAAAATGAAAATGAAAATTACAAGTAGTATTTTATTTGAAAATTGAAATTAGAAAGGATTTTTTTAATCACATACAATAAGGAGCTGGTAGAATGGTGTGAAAGTTGGAAAGAAAGTAGGTTAGAAAGAAGAAATTAGACAGCAAAAGCGTCACAGTAGTATTATAGAGGGTTTTTGCAGAGGTTTAACAAGGGTTTACTCTAAAAAAAACTAAGATTACATAATCATTTCACCACAATTTCCCCACAAAATCAAGAACTCAATTAAAGCACAGACCTTTCAATTCAATTACCACCACACCTCAAATTGAAGACCTTAAAAATTCTAAGTCCCCTTTTTTTCAACACTCCCCTGGAGGCTCAAAAACTATAAATAGAGGTCCTCTTCCCCCTCAAATTCTTTTTTCCTCATGGCATAGACAAGGGCTCATAGCAAAACATAACTTCTTAATATTTTTTCTGAGGGAAATCCCCTCCATCCATCCAAATTATCCTCAAATTTTTCTCAGTAGCCAAGCTCAGTAGCACTGTATTAGTTATTTATAATTAATAGTAGTTAAAATTTGGTCTACATTAATTCATAAATTCATCACATTGACTATCCCATTAACAAAATTATCCTAAAATACTGCTCAGTAGCTAAGCTCAGAGGCAGTGTCTGGGTGTTTTATAAATAGTAGTAGTTAACAGTTGGTCTACATTATTTTATAAATACATCCAATTGAAAAAGTTCTTTCCTCAGTAGCTAAGATCAGTAGTAAGCTTAACCATATTAGTGTTTGTTATCACAAGTTATCATTATAAAATTATTAAAAATTTCAAAAACAAATAAATATATAAATGTAGTAGTAGAGGTTTTTATCACAAGTCATCATTATAAGATCATTAATCATTAAAAGAAGTAGGAGTAGGTTTTTTTTCATTACTAGTTATCATATTATCAACAGATTTATCATTAAAATTGGGAATCCCTCAAGATTTTACTGTTCTCATTAAGGAATTAAAAAAGTCTTTTATCCAGTTTTATATCTTTATTTAGTTGCTTTGAGGTTTACCAAACCATTGTTTCCAGATCAAACAAAGTATGATAGAGTCGGCTGAATATACTTTTCTGACTAGCCACCATCAAATAAAATAAATTGATTGTGAATTCAAGTTAAGATAATTAAGCATTATTAGGAAGTGCAATCTAGATCTATCTAGCAAACAAGCAGAGCAAGGATTACAAGCTTTAACAGAGATTCAAAACTGTTTTCTTGTAAGTTCCCCTTCCAGGTACTTCCTCATTTATCCCACACAGGAGGAGTTCCGACAGCATAGCTGAAATAATGATCCAAACCTTGGAAGACATGGTCAGAGGTGTTTGTGAATATGGCATAGAGCTTAAATATTGTGATGGAAAAACCCATTATTGGTGTACCCTTCTTCTTAAACTGGAAATATAATATAAAAGATCTGTTCATGCCAGTACCAATCAAACACATGCTATTATAGAGAAAAGGTGGAATCGCAGACTACCCCAGGATTCTTTGAGGAAAGGATTTGGTTGAAATACATCCCCCAGCTGCTAGCTTCAAAGGAGTCATAGACAAAGCTAGAAAGCATGCAGTCATATTCATGGAGAGCTCATTTTCATATGCCAAAGACAAATGGAACATGCCTCATGCTACTCCAGACTTCAAGGTAGGAGATTTGTGTAAGGTTTGACTATGAAACAATAAGTAAAAATTACTAATATTTTACTTATTGTACTATGAATGTCCTTATAAATTAAATAAATAAGATAGAAATAATTATAATAATAAAGAATTATTATAATTATGGCGTAAAATAACTATATTATTGAATAAATATAATAATATAATCTTTATTATAAAAAATAATAATATATAAAATAAATATATTAATATAAGATAATTAATATATTTAAAAGCACTTTATTATTGTTACCAACAAATAATAAAGGCGTAAAAAATTGTTTTTTATTAATAAAAAACAATTAATAACAATAATATTACTAATATTAAAGTTATAAATTAATATAAATACTCTTTATATCAATTATAGAGTTATTAAAGTAATAATAGAGAAAAATTATTATAATAAGAGAAATAACCTACTTTTAATGCTTAATATAATAATTTTGAATAATTTTATGCCTAGAAATGTAAATACAACTTATTTAAATTGTAGTTACAATGAAATTTAAGAGAAATTACAATTTTTCTTGATTTTACGTGGAACTGAGGTTTTTAAGAGAAATTTAAACAAATGAATTAAATAATTGCAATAATCCCATCAAAGATGAATATTATTATAAGATTATCTTTGGTCTTTAATAATATAAAAGTTTTGTATATAAAGAATAAAGAAATTACCATTTTATTTAATGACTTAATGTTTTGTAAGCGTCTGAGCGGGAAATAGAGTAAAAAGAGCTCTATTTATATTACATTCCTTCCTCCTAGAGTCCAACAGGCTTCTAGTAGATGTGCACTGATCATATCCACTGGAGTTTATCATTATTTTAAGGTTTGGTGATGATTACATCATGATCAAACCATCTTATCTCATTATTACGCCATTATTTAGAGTTATCACTATAACTCTAAGTTTTGATGATGTCAAGGCTTGGCAGAACCCCAAAACCCGTGGATTCTATTAGTTTTAATCATACACTAACAGTACTCACCAACTTTATCACTCATATGACTTATAAACTTAATTTAAGGTTACAGTGAGTGATCATAAATGATCAAATTAAGCTCAAACTTTGATCCTTGATAACTTTTAAGTTTTACACGCCATAGAAATTCAGAGAGTGAATTCTAATAGCTTGGCATACTCTCATTATTCTTCCAAGAGTATTTCATTACATGATCAAAACTCTATTTTTGATGATTTTTCTTGTAACTCATCTTTTCTGTCAAAATTTAATATTTTAAACTTTAAACCATGATTTCAAGGGGTTATACCCTGAATTTTATAATAAACATTACGTCATTATTCACGTATGAGCTATACAAACCTAAATATTTAGTTATTTTTTATGTTTGGACCACTTTCACAACAAAGTGGTCAACAGCTCTATTGATTTTAATCAATAATCCCTTACAGGTTTTAACCTTGTTTATAGCTTGTGAAATAAAGTTCATTTCTGTATTTCTACATTAATTACGTGATGACTTTACTTTTGGTTAATCACTCTATAATGCATATTTCAAAAGATATTAGCTAAAATCCTTGAATATATGCGTTGACCAAAAAAGTGCATATATTCAGCTTAACTCCTTAAGTATTGACTTTGGAGATTAGCTTCTTAATTGTTTTATGTGTGGAATTTTATGAAGAATCCAATGCTACCATTTATTTTACATGTTGTCTCATTGGTATTTGAAATAATCAAGGATTTATGCTTTTTATAAGGTATTATTACTTATAACTCATTAAATATTGACTTTACAGATATGCCATAAAAATGGTATATGTGTATTTTACCATGGGAAATCCAATGGTATAATTTATTTCAAATTTTTGTTCATTTGCTTTTAAGTTAAACCAAGTTTTATGCCTATTTATGGCATTTTTGTAGTTTTAAGGTAATTATTTTTAATGTATAATTATTTTAAATATTTCTTGTGACCTTTTTGGGTATGTGGTCATATCCCAAAAGTTCACAATTTGATACTTGTACATTGCACTAACTCTAGTAACATCAAAGGATTCAAAAAGCTTGGAGACTCCTTTTCAGGACCATTTTTCATCAAATCCCTTCATGGAGAAAATTCTGTTGAAGTAGAATTCTCTGACAAACTGAGTAATAAGCACCCTCAATTTCCAGTGAGATTGATAAAACTTTATAAATCTGGTACCGCAGAAAAATTCCCCTTAAGGAATCAAGTTTCCTAGCATATACCTCCTATGAATTATCTGTTACTAAGAATATTTCCAAAGTTCTCAAAGAGAGGAAATAGAACTCAGAGTGTAAGGGAATACCTTTTCAGGTACAGTGCCCCAGCTTATGAAGATAAATGGTTGACAGAAAAAGACATACATGAAGCTACCAAACTTCTCAGAAGGTTCAGACACACTAGAAGTAGCAATATTAAAAATTAATATTCTTTTTTTAGGGGAAGTGAATGTGAGCCGTGGAGCTAGTTTCATATACCCCAAAGCCCAAAAATCATAAAGTTAAGTTATAATCAAAAATAAAAAAGTTGATTTTATTAGAAAAAAACTTAAATACCAATATAAGATTTAAATATAAGAACAAAATTTTAATTATAATTTAATGTTAAGAGTACCTTAAGAGTTAAGAATTTGAAAACACATCTTTACTTGAACAAATTAAGCAAAAATAAATGTATATCAAAAATATTGAAATTACAATATTTTTGGAAAGATTTAATCAAAACTATTATCTTTTTTTTTCCAATGAAGAAACTTATTGACATTATTTCACCATTGAATTCCTCATAAAAAATCAGGTATGGTCACATCTGACTGAAAATTCTGTAACTCAACTCTCAATAAGCTTAAATTAAGTTTTTAGTAATTTCTGTAATGAAATCTAAAAATTAGCAAAACTTAACTTAATTTGCACCACATTTGGTGTTAACCATCAATTTTTGTGTTAAAATTGGGGTGTGGTGTGTAATTTATAAGTAATGATTACTTGAAGTAATTTAAATTCAAAGGTCAAAGTGTGTGCATGTATTACATGAGTGAGCTTGGATTTAAATATGTGCAATTAATCATTACAGTTGTTTCCTTTAAATTTTCAATCAAACTATATATTTAAATTTTTAGTATAACTGATGATGAGGAATTAAACAAAAAATAAATTGGAAAGATTAATTTTGCGAGGGAAAAAGATTCTTTGCCCAAGGGTGCCAGACTTCCCCAAATTCCTTCCTGACAGGCGTGATATGTTAACATCCATGCAAAGTTTCATCACTTTTGGATTGGAATTGAGATACATAGTCTCGGACTCCATTTATAATGAGGTTTTGATACCAATCAGGGCAGTTTTAACTGTTGCCAAGAGGGTAAAATTACCCGCAAGTTAAAAAGAATCTTAGTAAAAAACGTTTTAACTGGTTTTGAGGTCTCTTACACACATTATGAAATGTTTTGAGGGCTTCAAAAAAGGGATTACCATAGCAATGGCTTATTTAAGGGTTTAAAATGTCTCAAAATAGCAAAAAACTGACAAAACCTGCCCTTTTTTGGTTTAAACCAGGGTTTGATTATGCCATATATGGATTTTTTGTTTTTATAGTGTTTATCATATGTTATTAGAGTAAATTCTACTTTTGTAGTAAGAAAACTAGTAACTATAAAAGAATGTCTTCTTTGCCCCACTCTTCTTTACATGTTAGAATGTTTTCCTTTTATAATTAGTTTCAACACTAATAAACCAATTAATAAAAGATTATAACAACCCCTTTGTAATCATTTTCAAACTTTTCAACTGTGTGAAAAAAGTAGTATAACCTTTTTTTGTAACTCTTATAATCATTTTTACCCTTGGACCACTCAAAATTTAATTAAAGCATCTTTCATCACTGTTAAATTTGTCACTTTGTTTCCAATTTCACTCTGGTTACTTTTGAGTTTTCTTTATCTTTAATACTATTTTTAAAGAGTATGTTTTCATATTAGCTTCCTGAATTCCTTTTCTCAATTAATTCCAATTGATATTTCTCTTGAAGAAATTTGTTTTGTAGCCATAAATATCTCTTGTAGGGTATTTTTGGATAAATTTTTATTGTTGGTAAAACAATTAATTCTTATGATGTCATTTTTTTATCTTCACAAAGTTAAAAATGATAAATTTGGCATTTTTTTCTTAAAAGTCTTAAAATTTCCCATTATTAAGTAAATATTACCTTATACAAATTTTTTAGAACAGGAAAATTACTTTATTTTTTGATCAAAGTTTCATATCCACACCTTAAAAGCCATCTTTTTTCATATAGAGTGGTTTTTAAATTTTTCCAACATGAATTAAGTATTTCCAGAAGCTTTAAGTTGAGAGTAAGCTTCAACTTTGGAGAAGAAGATAAGAACTCATAAATAAACTAAATTAAAATCTCATTTAATCTTATTTATATTTAATTTGAAGTTTAAATTTGAAAACATGACAAAGCTTCAAATTTTGAGTAAAAACAAATTGATTACAAACATCAATGCTAACCTACAAAAGGCTATTATCCCCAGCTATTGCACTCAGGAAAAAGAAACTTAAGGATTCTCACCCCTAATGAAAATAACCCTTTTTCCAGTAATGGCAAAATTTAAATTAAGCTTATCTTAGTAAAAATTCTCTATCAACTAATGCAGATCCCTCAAAATTTCATAAATGCAAATTATTTTTCACAACTGTATTGATATAAGCTTTGGAAAGAAATATTAACTTCAAATTACGAAAAAGTCTTGGATAATTGTGCTCTAACATACAATAAATTCAGTTTAAATCACCAATAAAAGCTTAAATAAGGTGTTTTATCTCATAAGAAACATTATTTATTAATTGATTCAATAAGAAAGAATTTCAATGGCTTCATAATTCTTCAAAATAGTAATTTAACCAGATTTTAAGAATGAATTTTGGGTGTTTTTTCAGATTGAAAACTCTAAGTTTAATTTATTGAGAGTATTATTGACATGTAAGTAGATATTGGCACTCTTTTTCACCTTTGAGAGCTTCAGTTGCTATACAAAGATGCTTAAACAGAACCACAAGCTTCAGAGCTCACCTCATCTAGTTTTGATATAATATAATTAAATAGAAAAATATTTCTGATGATATACTGTAGTACATTGGTTTGTTTGAACTTGAATACAAAGTTTATTGAAAATAATTATTTTCAAAAATTATAGTTTATTATATATAAGAAATTATATCATATTCTAATAATATTTTTTTCTCTCAAAAATATTCAGAGTGCTTTTTATTTCTGAAGGATTACTTATAAAGATAGTTTAAATACTATTGATGGTTTTTCATTGAAATAGGATTCTAAAACCCAGTAGGTCTTTTTATTATTATGAATTTTTAGCGATTATATTGACATGATATATATTTTTTTGTTACTTATTTTAGTAGAAAATCTTAATATTATTGCTATTATATTGGTAACAAATTATTGCTATAATTCATAGTTGAGATTAGTTGTTATATTATTTTGAGAGATTACGCATGTAATTCTTATTATTTCATTTTTACAATATCATTTTATGTTCATTATGATATGAATTGTTAATAAATATATTAAGTGAAGTTTTCCTAATATAACAAGAACAGATGAAGGACAATGTTTAAATTAAGATTAATTTAATTCTTATTTCAAAAGTAGAATTTCACAATTATTCTAAAAAACATTCCCCATTTTTAAAAATATTAGTAAAAATTAAATGTCAAATATATTCTTTTCCCTTAATTATTGCTATAAGAAGTCTATATTACTCATAAAGCTGCTTAAAATAATAAAAAAACCTCTACAGAATTGCATTACTTTAAGATTGAGGAAGATGTAAAAAATGCCAAGAATTTTCAAAATATAAAAAAATGTCCACAAAACTTACCTTTTCAATGCATGTTCAGTCTAGTGAGTAATTATAAATATTCAAATGTATTGGTCAATAATTCAAAAGAACATTGATATTATTCACTGAATTTTTCATAGCTGCAATCATGAGGTAATTTTACTGACTTCAGATTGAGTCACCAATTTCAACATTATCTCTCATCACTGAATAACAAATTTTCAAAAAGTAATCCTTTTTTTGTTATAAAGATGGAATAGATCCCACAACCTTAATTTAAAATCAGCATATTATGAATTGACAAACTATGGAGCTTTTATACCTCAATCCCTTCATTAATTCTCTTGAATTTGAAACAGTCAGTATACATAGTGTATACATGTAATTCAAATGAAAACCAAAGTATGCAATTATAAGTGTATATCACTCCTCTGGAAATTAAAATTCACTTATTCAATACATCTTCTTCACATTTTAACAACTTAAATGCAAATTCTGAGATCAGTTATAGTATCTAAAATCAAAACCACTCTCCGTTTAAAAAGATAAAATTAATGGTTAAAACCCAATTTTTTGTGTATTCAATACATTGCTTATAATTTGAATATTTTCAAACTGTCAATTCTTGAAGCTTCATTCAAGGTTTTTTGAGTTTCATTTACAAAGTTTTTATGCAGATGTCAGGTAGGTTATAGTTCAATGGGGATTTCATTGGTTAAATAAGATTAATTTTATTTCTAATAAGAGAAAATTCCATACCAAAATTTATACACATTTTTGTTAAAAAATGCAATTTTTTCAGAAAGCTTAATCTAATTGTATATTTGGACATTTTCTTCAAAAATGTTAATCTTTCTATATTCCTAACTTAATTAATTTTTTTCAAATCCTTTTTTTATTAATTTCATTACATGGACAATCTCCTACGAAAGAATTAGTCTTTTACAATGCTACTTATATGTTTTTTGTTCTTTTTAGTATATTAATGGACCTCCAATTATCACAAATTGAATTAACTTAAATAGAAATCGAAACAAATCATGAATTTAATAAGGTTGATTAGAGTTTGAAACTATTTAATGGGAAAATTCTGATCCAGGTAGATCCTTGCAGATTAAAAGCATAAAATTGAAGTTTTTGAAATAAAGTAAGCAGTTAAATTCCCCTCCATTATTTAGAACCATACCATATATGGAGAGTGTGAATAAAATTTAACATTCACAGGGAATGAAGAAAATGTTACACCGGTGAAAAATTTCACATGACTCATTTCGAAAATTTCCTCAGTTCAATTGTAACCATAGACAAAACCTATTAAAATATGCGGCTCTACAAATTTACGAGTACTCTTAAATCCTGATTATAACTCGGTATTTGAAATTATTGTGGTTTATGTCGAAGGTATCTGTTCTAATCACATGGTATCAATATCTTTATGTAAATTGTAACTCATGTGACACTTCTGTAAAAACATAAAGACTAGAAGAAATTCACACCATATGAGGTTCCCTCAGTCAAGGTTTGTCCCAATCTTGACCAAATAATGCATATTTTTGAAAAGGCACGAGTCTCATAAGTCTTTTGAAGTGCTTCGCAAGAATATTACACAAAAAATTCCCCATATTTTCAATTTAGAAGGGAAATTTATTTTGAACGCCGCAATCTTAGTATATGTTTTGGATTTGATGAATTTTATTTTGTCAAAACCCAATTGCTTTTGTGATAAAGCAACGTCTTCATCAAAATGGTGTTTTTTGTAAATGTTCTTTCACAAAACAGTGAGCTTGTCACAAGTTAAAAAAATTTATATTTTAAATGGATTTTCTCACAAAAAAACGTATTTTTTCTAAAAAAAAAAAAGGAAAGTTCCTTTGATGGCGAAAGTTTTTTCATTGAAAACACTTCTTTTTGTTGAGAAACAATTTTTTAATGATTTTTTATTTTTTTTTTATAATTTTTTCGTTCTGTTTTTTTCATTAAATTTTAGTTCGTTCTTTCATTAGTCACTTTTTTCTCAAAGAAAGTTGTCCTTTTGGAAGAAATGTATCTTCATTCAAAATGTGAAGAAATCCAATCTGTTACGGGGTAATTCAATTGATATTTCCTGCATTTGGGTCCAAATCATAAATCGATTCCAGGTAAAGAGTCGTATGTTCTTCAAGGACTGAATCGCCCTATTCTGATATCTATTTTTGAAGCTTCACACTTCCTTCCTTAGCCTTGTATTGCACTGTTTCCAACAAAAAAACTTGCCGCCTGTTAGAATTCACCCTCGCAGGCACCCTCTACCAGCCAATGTGCAAACACTAGTGGGTGTGACCATCATGGTTATATATTACCTATTCTTCGATCTGGAGTTATTTTTAAAGTGATACTAATTATTGTTCAACACAACTACCATAAAGTACTCAGTGCATGTTTATATCACAAGCGGTTCTCACAATTCTTATGCCACAAAGGGCAGAGGGGCAAACCAAGGAGACAACGGTATACATTCCAAGAAAATAAGCAAAACCTTTGTAAACAGTTTATAAAAAGTCTGAGCAGTTTGGCACTAGTATGGCTGGCCCATCCAGAAAATGACGCAAGCAACATCTCACTTAAATACGGCCATCTACATTTGAGTAGGTCGGAGTTGGATGTTTCAATTCACGGCCATTTTGTTGATTGTTCTGAGTTTTCTTTCCTATTAATATCTCGATGTTTTCATTGACGAACCACGTCCTAAACATCATCTTCTGCTGCTCAGTGAGTGGCCTCTCCAACCGCGCCATCTCGGCCTCGCAGTTTACAGGCTTATTTTTTTTGCTCTTGCTAATTAGTGCCATAAGAAGCTTTTTGAAGGTTCCTGGGTCAAGGCCGCACTCGTTCCATCGCAATACGTCTTGCACTTTGACAGTGTCTGGACTATCTAGATTTTGCGCTACCCATGTAATCAAGCCGTGGCAAGGCCCACCATCAACTTCCTCCAAGCTAACTTTTTGCTCGCAAAGTAAATTCAATCTTTGTTGGTATCGGTCTTGAAACGTTTGAATTAACCAACCGCGCTCCGGTGAATCATACCATTGAAAGAAAGTATCCTTGACTTCAAACATTTCGTTCTCGAGCATCTTGATGATGTTCGCAATACTTTTCTGAAATACCAAGGCGGACGAGTCTTCCTTGAATTCCAAGCGAAGTGCTTCCGAAACTGCTAAGACACGACAAACATTAAGCCCAAGTTTCTCAGCAGCTTGAGCCATGTTATGAGATAGACTCTTCAGCAAAGACCCCTTGTAACCTTTCAGATATCTTGCGTCTTGAATTCGTGCATAAACTTGCCGAGTACCCATGGCGTTATTCAAAAGCAAGCTTACAGTTTGTTGCTCTCCTATTTTGTCTTCCAAAATCTTCGTAGGTGGAAAATTTTCAATTATGTATATGAGATCAATATTGGGTGTGGCAAGTTGGTAAGCTTTCTCAATCTTATTGACTGGCGAGCTAGAGTCTTCATCTTGAATGAGCAATTTTTTCTTCACATTTTTCCATCGTTCCATTATCGTGTGCTGAAGAATTTGAAGTGACAGAGTCCAAACTCTCCGCATACCTTCAGCTTCGCCCAGGTACTGTCGCGCCCAATATTGCATTTTGATCAGGTCTTGCCATGCAGTTTTCCAAGAGTCGCAGAGCATTTGGAACAAGTAGGAGTTCATCCTGTTGAGGGGAAGGTAATCTGTCCTCCTAAGGACGTTCAAGTGCAAGGCCAGTCGGTTTGCCAAGTAGAAATCTTTTATGTCAACTGCTTGCCATTGTTGTATTACTTCTTTGCCCCATAGCTTTTTCAGATCCTCACTTAGCGTTCTCGACATGGCTTGTGTTACATCAGCGAATTCGGGTTGATTTTGGGACGTTTCAATTTGAAAATTTATTTCCAGCTTTTCTTCGCCTTTCACAAAAGGCTCAAAAGCCTCAATAAAGTTCGGAATCACGGTTTTTCCATCCTTGCTCATTTGCATCACGCGACACAAAGCTTTTATTTGGCGAAAATCCGGTCTTTTCGAAGTGGGCATATGTCTCGCGAACTCGGACAACTTTCAAAAAAACCGCAGCGTCATGAAATAATTTAAAACAATCATAGATGAGCAAAATGACCAATCTCACCATTTGTAACGAAGCTTTTTGAGGTGCTCTTCCCAAAATTCCCTCCGTGGTTTTTGTGGAATATCTTGTAATTTAGAACGTCCCCTCAGTGCGGAGTACTTATGTTCGAGCAATCACGCGCGTGATGTACGGGCTTACCTGTTTTGGATTTCACTTGGCACCAAGTGGGATGCAGGATCATTTCTCCAAAATTCCTCAGTCAAGTCTTTTCCACTTTCAAAAGTTGGAGAAAGACATCATGAAAAGAAAATCTTGACTTTTCGAGAAAATAACTTAAGAATCGTTAGTCGAACTACGCACGAATCATCCCTAGCAAGTTTTGATTCTCTCATATGCGCCCTCTGCGAATAGCTCATTAAGTGGTGGGCATCGTAAACCGCGAGGTTCAATGGATTATCATTCACATGTAAATTTGACTAGCCTGCATCTCAGTACCTTGTAGAGGACATAGTTTGACAAACATTGACACTCACAGGAAGATTTGGATTAAATCGAAATGAAGTAGCTTTTCTAGTTCGGAGCAAATCAGTCTCGGGAAATATTTGATGCCTTGACATTGCCCTAAAACGCCCGGGAAAATTCTATCCAGGAAGGAAGTTAGAGGGTTGTAAAAATGGGGCAAATTGGTGGTTTTCTGTTGAAGCATGCACAAGTAGAGGATGCAAGAATGGTCGCGGTAAAAAAGGGCTACCATAGCCTGGGTAAAAGCTACCAGCTACGGGCGGAGCATGCGGGACAAAAGCTGTTGGGCCTGAATTGTGGGCTTCAAGAAACGGCTTGCTCTCCAAGAAAATAGGACTGGTTTGTCTTGAGGTCTGAGTTGCAGCACTTCCCTTCCCGTTCGGCAGATGCCTTGCAGTGGTTGGCACAGCGCACCAAGCTGCTTCATCAATAACATGACTTTTAACATCGCTTCCATCACTTTGAAAGATTACAGTCTCCAAAGGATAAGTTTGTTCTGAAACTGGAGGAGAAGGAATCTCTTTCCCATCATACAAGGACTTTGGATTTTCCAGTACATCCGACCCCTCTGATTTTTTCTTAGTTTGGACTTTCTCGCCCATTCCATTACTTTTGAAGTTGTCCACGCCCGAAGCAGCAACTTTTTCCGATGCCAGATTTCCAGTATGGCCTTCTACTTTAGGCACAAGCTGCAGATTTTCTGGCACATCGGACCTACCTGATCCATTCCCAACTTTCTTTTCATGTTCAAGTCCATTACCTTTGAATTTCTTTGTTGCTAAAGCATCCGCTGAGCTTGGTCCGCCAGTAGCAGAATTCCCATACACTTGAGGCACAGGGCGCGGTTTTTCTGGAAAACTGGACCAACCTGACTCCTTTTTAGCTTGAGTTTCAACGTCTATTCCACTACTTGCCAGGTTTTTCGTTGCGACTGGAGGCTCACTGGCTTTTTGACAATTCTCCGGGACTATCAGGCTATTTTCCGGTATATTTAACTGAAGTGGACCGCTCTTAACTTCACCTTCGAGATCAATGGCAGATTTGCTTTCTTCTACTAGGGGGCATGAGCTGGTGACTTGAATTTTTTTAAGCAATCCTCTAGCAATAATGTTTTTACCGGTAGCTTGGCTTGAAAGAAGCAGCATAAGAACCGAGAAAGCCATGCACCCAGGGGGAAATTGGCTGCTCATCTTTTCTATGTAAGCTGTGAGTTTCTAGACTCAGAACAGAAGGACTGTTGCGCTTGATAGCTAGAAAACTGGTGATAGTTAAAACAAAATAGTAGTGTTCGGTATGGCATTCTATTTGAATGAAAGCAGCCCAACCAAATATTTTGACGTTTCAAATAGAGATGGGAACCAAACATTTGTGACCAAACGCAACCCGCCGTAAAACAAACATTAACTCTGGAGAAAAAGATAGAAGAAGTGGTAAGAGTGAAGTTACATATCAAAAGTTCAATCATTTCGCTTGTCCAAATCACAATATCCTGAAAGCCTTGGCACAACGCCAAGTTACGTCACCCCTACTCTCAAACCCCTTAACATTACTTAACTTCCCGGCTTGATCATATGGTTCTCCAATCGTTCCACTGGGCTTTTCAGGACCATGAGGAATTGGGGTTCTCAATCCTTCCTTTCCTTTCCAAGGCATCGCCACTTTTTGAAAAGATCGTCCGCTCTGATACGTTTTCGGAAGGATGCCCTATGAGCAGCCTCACAAGGGGTTTTCCTAACTGATGAATCCCTCCGAAAATTCTGGATCATGATAGTCGAAAAGGTTAAGCTTCTGGAGCCGCCGGTGTTATAGCAATGTCTGAATGATTAGGTATGAACATCTTATACTTAGGATATAAGTGACAACGAGTAAAATTAAAACACGTAAAAAATGTGGAAATTAATGGAATTTGAATACAAAATGAGGTAAAAGTTTGACATATCCCATTTGTGAGACAGGTAGTCAGAGGCTCATAAACCTGGAAAGATCATTCAACTAAAAATCAGTAAAAAATTATTTAAAAGAGTATTTTGGAACGCCTGTGTAGATCCAAACAAAACTGCTGTCTATTTTTTTGTTTAAAGTGCTATTCATTTCACATACTGCACTAGTTATGTACAAGGAAATGCAGGACTATATACAAGGGGAAGGAAAAAGGGGTCTATATAACAAAGACTTTGTGAACTTTCATCAGAGTCATGTAAGGGTGGGGATTTGGAAGATTTTCATTGTCCAGGTGTTAGTTCTTAGAGGGGTAGCAGTCGCTTGGAATCAACTGAAGGGTAGGGTTTTTGTTTTTTGAAGACTTTTTGGGTGTACTTTTGTCCAGGGTCCCCATGGGCTGGTTTTTTGTTTTGTGCTAGCACTCATGAGTAACAGGTTCCTTTCCAGCTTTACTCTTTCTGTGAGCCTTGGGGAATATTTTGCATACCCAAATAGGCCACAATTAATATTAAAATAAATTATGCACTATGCATTATGCATAAGACATGCATATATTTGAAATTAATCATTTTTTGATTTAAGAAAAGATGAATAACTTTTTTGTGAGTAAGTAAATGCATGGATTTAAGGCCAGATTTGGATTCCCCACAAAAATTCACCTAAGGTACCTCCATGGAGTGAATAACCTTAAATTAACTCTATGAGATGGTAATATGGAAAATACTTCAACACCACATCATCAATACCATATAAACGAATTGTGAAAATTTTTGTTTTTCTCAATTTCACACCAAAATAATGGGAATGTGAGAAATCCCATGTTACATATACACTAAGATTAGTGTTAAGAATGTTTGTGGAACTCAAAATTAAATTATTCATACATACAGTTTTTGTAAAACCATAGTGGATATCAGTCTTTAAGCCTGAGTTACTATTTTTGATGTGAAAATAGCTAAAGGGAACAAAAGACATCAAAGAGAGGCAGG
This sequence comes from Austropuccinia psidii, assembly GCA_023105745.1. NCBI lineage: Eukaryota > Fungi > Basidiomycota > Pucciniomycetes > Pucciniales > Sphaerophragmiaceae > Austropuccinia > Austropuccinia psidii. The sequence continues at coordinate 33,499,180 of JALGQZ010000003.1, read as the reverse complement.
GTACCCAATTTCTGAGGCCCCTGACTCATTGATAGCTCTAAGGTGTGAATCCATGGCTTATAATGGCCTAATTAGTATACTAAAACCTTTTGGGAAGTTGGTTACCAAGTTATAGTCCCATTAAATCATAAGAAAATTGCAAACAATTTTAACGTGAGAAGGAGGTAAAGAGCAACTCTGAATCCTCTAACCATATCAATTCTTAGTAATTTGACATTTATAAACCTTAAAAGAGTAATTAAAACCATTTTTGAACTAGTATCCATTCATTTACCAAATGGCAACCAGCTATACCATATTCTTTTCAATTCTAAATAGAAATAAGGTAAAAACTTTGAAAATTCATTAAAACTAAAATTCTGGATGAATTTCTCTGAAATTTTCATAATAAATGGAGAATGGTATTATTAATCAAGAAACCAAAAAAATCATGGTTTTACAAGTAAAATTAGAAGGTTTACTTATAGTCCATTTTTAATGATTCTGTAAGGTTTGACTATGAAACACTAAGTAAAAATTACTAATATTTTACTTATTGTACTATGAATGTCCTTATACATGGAATAAATAAGATAAAAATAATTATAATAATAAAGAATTATTACAATTATGGTGTAAAATAATTATATTATTAGATAAATATAATAATATAGTTTATATTATAAAAAATAATATATATAAAATAAATATATTAATATAAGATAATTAATATATTTAAAAGCACTTTATTATTGTTACCAACAAATAATAAAGGCATAAAAAATTGTTTTTTATTAATAAAAAACAATTAATAACAATAATATTACCAATATTAAAGTTATAAATTAATACAAATACTATTTATATCAATTATAGAATTATTAAAAGTAATAATAGAGAAAAATTATTAGAATAAGAGAAATAACCTACTTTTAATGCTTAATATAATAATTATGAATAATTTTACGCCTAAAAATGTAAATACAACTTATTTAAATTGTAGTTACAGTAAAATTTAAGAGAAATTACAAATTTTCTTGGTTTTAGGTGGAATTGAGGTTTTTAAGAGAAATTTACACAAAACAATTAAATAATTGCAATAATCACGTCAAAGATGAAGATTATTATAATATTATCTTTGGTCTTTAATAATATAAAGTTTTATATATAAAGAATAAAGAAATCACCTTTTTATTTAATGATTTAATGTTTTGTAAGCGTCTGAGGGGGAAATAGAGTAAAAAGAGCTTTATTTATATTAAATTGCTTCCTCCTAGGGTCCAACAGGCTTCTAGTAGACGTGCACTGATCATATCCACTGGAATTGATCAATAGTTTAAGTTTGGTGATGAGTACATCATGATCAAACCATCTTATCTCATCATTATGCCATTATCTAGAGTTATCACTATAACTCTAAGTTTTGATGACGTCAAGGCTTGGCAGAACCCCACAATTCGTGGATTTTATTAGTTTTAATCATAAAATAACAGTATTCACCAATTTTATCACTCATATGACTGTTAAACTTAATCTAAGGTTACAGTGAGTGATCATAAATGATCAAATTAAGCACAAACTTTGATCCTTAATAACTTTTAAGTTTTACATGATACAGTAATTCAGAGAGTGAATTCTAATAGCTTGGCATAACTTCATTATTCTTCCAAGAGAATTTCATTACATTATCAAAACTCTATTTTTGATGATTTTTCTTGTAACTCATCTTTTCTGTCAAAATTTAATATTTTAAACTTCAAACCATGATTTGAAGGGGTTATACCTTGAATTTTATAATAAAAAATTATTTCATTCTTCACAAATACACTAGAAGAATCTGACTTTCTACTTATTTTTAAGTTTGGACCACTTTCACAACAAAATGGTCAACAGCTCTATTGATTTTAATCAATAATCTCTTACAGGTTTTAACCTTTTTTATAACTTGTGAAATAAAGTTCATTTATGTATTCCTACAGTAATTAAGTGATGACTTTATTTTTGGTTCATCACTCTATCATGCATAGTTCAAAAGATATGAGCTAAATGCCTTGAATATATGCGTTGACCAAAAATGCATATAGTCAGCTTAACTCCTCAAGTATTGACTTTGGAGATTAGCTTATTAATTGTTTTATGTGTGTAAATTTATGAAAAATCCAATGGTACCACTTACTCTACATGTTGATTCATTGGTATTTGAAATAATTAAGGATTTATGTTTTTTATAAGGTATTATTACTTATAACTCATTAAATATTCACTTTACAGATATGCCATAAAGATGGTATATGTGTATTTTACCATGGGAAATCCAATAGTCTAATTTCTTTCACATGTTTATTCATTGGATTTTAAGTTAAACCAAGTTTTATGCCAATTTATGGCATTTTTGTAGCTTTAAGGTAATTATTTTTAATGTATAATTATTTTAAATATTTCTTGTGACCTTTTTGGGTATGTGGTCATATCTCAAAGGTTCACAGATTCCATTTGAAACAACATATCTTCAAAAATTCCCAGAAAACACAACCTGTGTTGAAATTTACAACAAGATTTGTAAATTTGAGAAATTAACTTAAATTTTGAAATAAAAGAAGATTTATACTTGTCACTCCTTTTATTATTAACCATGAATGGGTTGGTAGTCACGTAAAATCCTTAATTAAGTAATTATGATAATCTTATGTCACAACAGACGATGCAATAAATAATACAAACATGATAGTTGCTTTCTCACTTCCTGGTTTTTCAGTTCTCTCCATGGAATGCCTCTGTGAGCTTTTGTTGACTTGAAAGAGGCCTCCTCTTCCTTGTTTCTCCAAAGCATTGTATTATACAATTGCTTTATTACCAACAAGTAAGTATTAGTTAAATAAATTTTGTAAATGTTTTAATATTTCAAAAACAATAAGAAAGCTGTGTGAATATGGAAATAAACTATAATTTGTTGTAATACTGTTATAAATCAATTTTGATACTTTGTATTCACAATAAATCTGTCAAATCTCTCTACCAATTATTTTCAAGTTTTTATCCAAATACTAGACTTAGCCTTTGAGATATGACCACATATCCAAGAAGGTCACAAGAAAACTTTACAATAATTATTCTTTTGAATAATGATCTTGAAATAAGTAAAACTACCATGAAAAGGGATAAACTCTTAGTTAACTTAGAGTCTTATGAATATAAATGTGAAATAAATTACACCATTATAATATTGATGATAAAACACACATATATCATTTTTATGGCATATCTGTAAAGTCAATAATTAATGAGTAATAAGTAAAAATACCATAAAAATACATAAATTCTTATTTATCTCAGAAACCAATGGATCAATATTTGAAATAAATTGAATAATTTGATTCCCCGTGATACATGACACATGGAAACATTTTATGTTGTTTCTCTAAAGTTGATACTTCAGGATTTAAGCTGAATATATGCACATTTATGATCAGTGCATACATTCATGATTTTTAGCTAATATCTCCTGAAATATACATGTTAGGGAGTTAACCCAAAAATAAATCTAAGACATAATTACTGTAATAATACATATATGAACTTTAATTGACAAGCTATAAACAAAGCTATAACTTGTAAGAGTTTATTGAATGAATTTGCTAGAGCTGTTGACCACATTGCTGTCAAAGTGATCAAAACTTGAAATGAAGTAAATATTCAGGCTCTACAAGTTCATACATGAAGAATGATGTATTTTTTAGCATAATATTCAAAGCAAAACCCCCTGAAATCATGGTTTGAAGTTTAAAATAGTAAATTTTGACAGAAAAGATGAGTTACAAGGAAAATCATCAAAAATAGATTTTTAATGGTGTAATGATATTCTCTTGGAAGTTTAATAAGGAAATGCAAAGCTATCAGAATTAACTATCTGAATGGCTGTAGTGCTTATAACTTAAAAGTTATTAATGATCAAAATTCACAATTAAAATTGCTCATTTAGAATTACCCACTGTAATCATAGTTTGAGTTTAACAGCCATATGAGTGATAAAAATGGTTAATACTATTAAATTATGATTAATAAAAATAAAATCCACAGACTTTAGGCTTCTTCCAAGCCTATGATATCATCAAACTCAGAGCTATAGTGATAACTCTAAATAATTGCATAATAATGAGATCAGATGGTTTGATTATGATGTAATCATCACTAAGACTTAAGATACTGATCAATTCCAGTGGATACCATCAGTACACGTCTACTAGAAGCCTATTGGACCCTAGACGGGAGGAATTTACTATAAATAGAGCTCCTTTTACTATATTTCCCCTTCAGAGGCATCAAAAACAATAAAACACTCAACAAAAAGGTAAAATCTTTATTCTTTATATATAAATCTTTTATATTATCAAACACAAAAAGTCATCTTTATTATAATAAGCAATCTTTACATGATTCCTCCAGTTGTTTAATTTTTTTGGTTATATTTCTCTATAAATCCTATTTTCCACATAAAATTAGGAATATTTGTAATTTCTTTTATTTTGTCTTTGTAAATACAATTCAAATAAGTTTTATTAACGTTTTGTGGGTGTAAAAGCTTTTGAAGTTATTCTATTAAGTGTTGAAAGTAGGTTATTTTCTCTTTAATAATAATTTTTCTATATTATGACTTTTAATAATTGATTTATGAATATAAATAGTATTTATATTAATATATAACATTAATATTGGTAATGTTATTGTTATTAATTGTTTCTTATTATTAAGAAACAATTTTCTATGACTTTATTATTTATTGTCAAAAATAATAAAGAGCTTTAAATATATTAATTATTATATATTAATATATTTATTTTTGTTATATTATATTTTTATAATATAAATTATATTATTATATTTATTTAATGATATAATAATTTTATGCCATAATAATAATAACCCTTTATTATTATAGTTTCTCTTTCTTTTATTTATTCAATTAATAAGGACATTCATAGTAAAATAAGTGAAATATTTGTAATATTTACTTATTTTTTCCTAGTCAAACCTTACATTTGGGGGTTTGGCCATGATATTTACTTGAAGACGTTTAAAATAAAAAAGATTCAAATTGTGTTTATCCAATAATAAATTATATTTATAATCATAAAGTTATATAATGATTTTATATTGATTGATTTTAAGAGCTATTGAGGCATTTTGAAAGAAATTGTACTGTCTTACACATGGTTTTTCACATCCTTAGACTTGAAAGTACTTTCTTTGAGTGAATCTAGTGATTAAGAAAAATATTTCTAAACTAAAAATAAATTTATATTATAAATTAATTTCAAAAGAATCATATTTATTTTATTTTATTATTTAGAAATAAAAATATAAAAAAAACAATAAAAAAAGTTATTTCTATTCTTTTTGATCATTTCTTTTATTCAGTTTATTAATTCAAAGAAATAAAAGCAATTTTTACGTGTAAATTGCCATATCTTATCAAAAATAACACTTGTGAAAAAAAGACTTATAGTTAGTTGTCTTTTTAGTATTTGAAGACAACCCAGAAGAGGATAATCAAACCACTGTTGAGAGATTGGTGGAAGAAACTTTTCCAATTTTCCCAACACCAATTGTCAATAAGAAAAATAAATGTGAGAAATTAGTCTTTCCAGGACCCACTATTCAGGACTCTGAAGGTAAGTACCTCCTTTTAATTGCCATAAAATATTTTCTGTGTGTTCTAGAATCTTTTTGTTTTCTTAAATTTCTACTATGACTACTAGAAGAGGATCCTAATACTTCATCCAATCAGATGGAGGTGGACTAAGAAGTAGATTCAATCCCTCAAAGGGGAAAAGGAAGGGAAAAATCCCCAGTGGAGCAGAATCCACAAAAGGAAGTGCCATATCCAAAAGGAAAGTCCCAGATATGCCCACAATTGCTGAACCAGAGTTAGAACTAATTATGAGTAAGTCCAACAAGGACAAACCACATTCAAAGAGCTCAAATAAACATTTATATGAGCAAGTACAAGCAGTATTACATGGTGTACAAGGACAAAGATTGGTAAATGTTGCCACAAATCCAGCAAGTAGTTATGAGATCCTGGCATGTCCTGAAAAAATTACTTAAAGAGGAGGAAATAGTGAGAAACTCCAATGGATGGAATCCACTATCATCCAAGCCTCAAATCAAGAAGATAAAGGAATACCATTCCAAAAATAGGGAGGCAAGCAAGGAAGAAGCCCCAGTAGCTTCTACCAGCAAACCTCAAGCCAACCAACTTCCCAAAGAAGGAAAGAAGAACAGGAAAAAGAATTTGAGGAAACAATATTCCTCAAGTTACAGGATCCCAAAAATCCAAAAAGATGCCATGGAAAATGTCTTTAACATGGCCAGAACCCTGATGGAATTCAAGGAGAAAGAGGAAAAAAGAATGAGACAACCCCATTTCCCAAGGAAATAACTTTGTATCCTAATGTTTTGAATACTTTAACTGAAATTAGAAATAGTATCTTACCTTTCAAAGACATTGAAAATAGTCTATTATCCTTACAAGAAATAAATAATAGCTTATCACCTTTAACAAAAATATTTATTCAAAATAAAAAAGTAATTGATAACATTGAAATTTATGGTTGAAAATAATAAAACAAATATTTTAATTGACAATACTCAAAAATTAATACAAGGACAACAGGAATCTTAAAAATACATAAAACATATCAAAGAAAAAACTTTAAAAATCAATAATGATGTGAGAATTAACAATTTAACAGAAAAATTAAATAAATTAAGTATTTCTGTTGAGAAATTTGAAGAAAAGACTTCATCACATCAAAAATTACTTCTAGACCCCATAGAAAAGAGTAATGAAGCAAGAATGAATCTCAAGGATGACATTCAAAGTGAAATAAGACTTATTACTGAAAAAATGGATAAAATAAATGAGGCTCACTTAAATATGCCAAAGTTATCAACCCCATTTTACTTGGAAAAAATTGGTCATCAAAAAACCAAAGAAACCATTTATCAAGAAAGATAAACCATGGAAACCCTTCAAGCCCAAGACACCAAACAGTAATAAGCAAAGAAAATGCCATAAATGTGGAGTTATTGGAAATTTAGCCAATAATTGCCTTAAAGAAGCAAATATCAATGAAATTGTGGAAAAAGAAGACCAAAATGACAAGGAGGAAGAATCTTATTCTGAAAAAGACACTGGAGACTTAGAAACCCCTGAAAGTGATGAAGTTAATATAATTAATGCACAAACTAATAATATTGATTTGATATATGAAGTATTAGATGTCAACTCAAGCTTACCACAAGTTGGAACATCTGATACAAGCCTGACAAACATACAAGATTCCAAACTGTATAGAACCAAACCAGCAAAAGGAATGGGATATACAGCTGGAAATTCAAGTATAAGCATTGTCGTGGTTGAAAACCAAGAGGAAAAAGTGAACTTGATGCAGGAGCATACTTTGAATGTGTTGGTAAAGTTTATGTTGAATAAATTGCAGCAGATTGGGAAGAAAAACCTATACCAATACAAGGAGTTAAATTTAGTAGTGCAAGTGAAAGCATGAACCCCCTTGGAATAATTGACTTAAAATGAATTTTTCCTCACCCTTTAAAATTTATAAGAGTGAAAGTGGAGTTTTTATTAATGGACAACTGTACTAGTAACCACTTTATATTTGGGAATCATTTTCTGTGAATTTATGGCATAGATATCCGAAATCAAAAAGACAGATATTTTACCATAGGAGACAATAAGAGGGAAAAGTTGGGTTTTTTAAATAACAAAAAACGAATCAAAGTCATAAAAAATGAAGAGAAAATCCCAGAAAAAGATTTTTCATAAGGGAACAACCTAAAGAGGTATAATTCAATCAACAATTAACAGAAAAAATGAAAGAAAAATTGATTGACCTCTTATTCAAATATGAAAATGCCTTTCAAACTGACAAAGAGCCACTAGGTGCCATTATTGAACATGAAGTAGACATTATCATTAATCTATAAAAACTGTATCCACCCATGTTAAGAAGACCAGCTTACCCAGATAGCCCAAGAGCTAGAGAAGCCTTAGAGGTACACTTTGAAGAATTAATGGACCTTGGGGTATTAAGGAAAGTAAGACATAATGAACAGGTAGAGGTCACTACACCTGTCATTATTAATTGGCATAATGGAAAATCAAGGATTTTAGGGTACTTTAGAGCTCTAAATACCATGCCCTCACAAATTCCCCATTTCTTCTAATTCCAGATTGAAAACTACCTTTTAAACTATACATTGATGCTTGTGGAGAAGAACTAGGTGCTGAACTACATCAGACACAAATCATCAATGATAAACCTGTTGAAGGACCAATTTGCTTCATTTCAAGAAAAATTAAGCCAACAGAAGGAAGGTATGGAGCAAACCAAATGGAATGTCTTTGCTTAGTGTGGGCTTTGGAAAAATTACATTATTATGTGGATGGTACAGTGTTTGATGTGATTACAGACTGTAATGCTGTAAAATATTTTTTAAACATGAATACACAAAATAGAGATATGCTCTTATGGCAAATCACTATCCAAGAATATAGGGGAAATATGACTATAGCTCATAGATCTGAAAATATTCATAAAAATTCAGATGGTCTTAGTAGATGGGCTTTAGAAAATACACCTGAAAACCCAGCATGGGTACCACAGGAAGAGGACCATATAGAAGGCATATGTGTCACAGATATTGGCACAGAATTCTTTAATAAGGTTAAATCAAGCTATATAACTGATAAGAACTGTCATATCCTATGCCAAATTCTGGTGAAAGACTGAAAATACCCATCACTCTCATCCAAATTAGATTAAATATGGAAAAAGAATATAATGAAGGAAGATTCCACCTCCTTGATGGAATTCTATATCATAGGACAAAGCACACATGTGTCATTACCTTAACAGATATAACATTGATAAATACTATATTAAATTACTGTAATGATAGTGTTGAATATGGACTTCTCTCAGAAGATAGGACACTGGAAAGGGTTAAAACATGCTGTTGGTGGCCAAATTGGAGAAACAATGTTGCATAATACTGCCAAACCTGTGACAGATGTCAACAAGCAAACAGAGCCACAGGAAAGAAATTTGGAATGATGATCCAAATCCAGGAACCAAAATCCCCATGGGAAATAGTTCACATGGATTGGGTAACAGCCTTACCTCCAGGAGGAGACAGGAGCTATAATTCATTCCTAGTACTGTTTTACAGATACAGAAAAGCTCCAATGTGCTTACCATGTAATAAAGATTACACAGCTATAGACACAGCCATAATGATATGGAATAAAGTTATTAGCCACACAGGCTTATTCCAAAATAAAATAAGTGACAGAAACCCAAAACTCACTTCAGCATTATGGACAAACCTCCATAAACTGTTGGGAACAAAGCTATCATTCTCAACAGCTTACCATCCTCAAGCTGATGGTCTAGCAGAAAGAATGATACAGACCTTAGAAAACATGATTAGAAAATTCTGTGCTTATTGACTAGAATTCAAAGACTCTTTTGGCTTTACCCATGATTGGTGTACCTTAATAACAACTCTTGAACTGGAATATAAAACATAAATCCATTCTTCAACTGAAAAAACACCAGCAATATTGGAAAAAGGTTGGAATGCAAGACTTCCTTATGATACCCTCGAAAAGGACTTAGTGGATATACATCCAACAGCTAGCAGTTTTAGAATGATACTTAACAAAGCAAGACATAATTGAAACAGATGTATGCAAGACTCTTTCAAATATTCAAAAGAGAGATGGGATAAAAGTCCTAAACCACCTGACCTTAAAGTAGGAGACTTGGTCTTAGTATCAACTCCCAATCTTAATAATACCAAAGGCCCAAAGAAATTGAAAGATTCCTTTGCAGGACAATTTATAATAAAAGCACTACATGGACCCAACGCAGTGCAATTAGAGCTAACAGGTGAAATTATGAACAAAAACCCAGCTTTCCCTGTAAGTCTGATAAAGCCTTACAGCTCAAGTGACAAGGAATTATTTCCTCTAAGAAATAAGCATCCCCTTGAAATCCCTCCTCTAGAAGAAGGGGAAGAAAAGAAAATTGTAAAATTCCGTAAATAAAGAAGGACAACAGACAAAAAAGAGAGGGAATACCTTGTAAGGTATAAAAAACCAACTCCAGAGGATGAATGGCTACTTGTTAAAGATACAACCAATGCTGATAAACCACCAAGAGGTTTAAGATATGAATGATGACCTAAATAATATGAGAGTTAAGCATTATTAATCTTCAAGACTAACAAATTTTAATGAAGAGGCAGGACAGTGGATGATACCCTTGTTAACTAAATGATATTGTGGTACAATCTTTTTTGGTGGTAGGGAATGTGAGCTGTTGAGATATGACCACATATCCAAAAAGGTCACAATAAAACTTTACAATAATTATTCTTTTAAATTATTATCTTAAAATAAATAAGAATACCATAAAAAGGCATAAATGCAGAATTAACCTAGAATATTATGAATGAAAATTTGAAATAAGGTACACCATTAGATCATTCATGACAAAAAACACATATATCATTTTTATGGCATATCTGTAAAGTCAATACTTAATGAGTAATAAGGAAAAATGCCATAAAAAATGAATTCTTATTTATCTCAGAAACCAATGAAGCAAAATGTAAAATAAATTGAACCATTGGATTCTCCATGAAACCCTACACATAAAACAATTTTATGTTGTTTCTCTAAAGCTAATAGTTAAGGAATGAAGCTGAATATAAGCACTTTTATGATCAGTGCATACATTCATGATTTTTTACTAATATATCCTGAAATATAGATGATAGAGAGTTAACCAAAGTATAAAGTTAGTAAGTAAATACAGTAGGAATTAAGTAATCAACTTCATTTGACAGGTTACAAACAAGGTTATAACTTGTAAGGCTTTATTGAACAAAATTGCTAGAGCTGTTGACCACTGTATTGTGAAAGTGGTCCAAAATTACACAAAAAAGTGGATATTAAGGTTCTACAAGTTCATACATGAAGAATGATGTATTTTTTAGCATAATATTCAAAGTAAAACCCCCTGAAATCATGGTTTGAAGTTTAAAATAGTAGATTTCAATAGAAAAGATGAATTAGAAGAAAAATCATCAAAAGTAGAGTTTTGATGATGTAATATAATTCCCTTGGCAGTTTAATAATGAGATTCCAAGCTATCAGAATTCACTCTCTTAATGGCTTTATCGTGTATAGCTCAAAAGTTATTAATGATCAAAATTTAAGCTTAAAATTTATCATTTATGATCACTTGCTGTAATCTTATTTTAAGCTCAACAGTCATATGCGCGATAAACCTGGTGAATACTATTAGATTATCATCAATACCAAGAAAATACACAAAGCTGAGGCTTCTTCCCAGCCTATGATGTAATCAAGCTTAGAGGCTTAGTGATAACTCTAAATAATGGTGTAATAATGAGATAAAATAGTTTGATTATGATGTAATCATCACTAAACCTTAAACTACAGATAAATTCCAAACTATACCATCAGTACACGTCTACCAGAAGCCTATTTCACCCTAGAAGGGAGGAATTTGCTATAAATATAGCTCGTTTCCTTCTATTTCCCCCTCAGATACATCAAAAACAATAAAACACTACACAAAAAGGTAAAATCTTTGTTCTTTATGTATAGATATTTCATATTATCAAAGGTCAAAGGTAATCTTAAATATAATCATCAATCCTGAGGTGATTGCCTCAATTGTTCAACTGTTTTTGTTATATTTATCCATAAGTCCTATTTTCCATGTAAAACTAAGAATATTTGTAATTTTTCTTATTTTATCTTTGTAAATACAATTTAAATAAGTTGTATTAACATTTTTTGGGTGAAAAATCTTTCAAAATGATTATATTGGGTGTTAAAATTAGCTTATTTTCCCTTTTATAATAATTTATCTCTATTATTACTTTTAATAATTCATTTATTAATATAAATAGTATTTATATTAATATATAATGTTAATATTGGTAATATTATTGTTATTGAATTTTTTTTTATTATTAAAGACAATTTTCTACACCTTAATTTTTTTGGTAACAATAATAAAGAGATTTAAATATATTAATTATTATATATTAATATATTTATTTTTAATGTATTATATCTTAATAATATGAATTATATAATTATATTTATTTAATAATAAAATAATTTTATGCCATAATTTTAATAATTTATTATTATTATAATTCTTCTCTTATTTCATTTATTAAATTAATAAGGACATTCATAGTACAATAAGTGAAATATTTGTAATATTTACTTATTATTTCATAGTCAAACCTTTCAATTAAAGAGTAGTTTCAATTAATTGTTAAAGTTTTTCTCTACTACTAGTTTTATTCAAGAATTCCATTTATAATTTCCATTGAAAAAAATAATTATATATTGAAAGAATTATATTATTTTAATAGAAAAAGCTTTGTTATTGAATAATTATTGTAATTGATTCTTGTAAAACATTACTTCTTACTGTTATAATCAGTAGTACAGTATAATAATCAAAGCAAATAAGTCAGTATTCATTATTTAATTGTGGCTATAATGAATCTTTTTTATCATATTTCATAAGAAAATTCATAGTACTGTTGCTTGATAGTAATATTATCAAAAGTTTAATAGAAACATCTTATATTTGGCAACCTGGCCATGTTTCTTTGACGTTGTACCCTTAATTAATATATTTCTTAGCTCTAGAATATATTAATATTATAATGATTTTTTCCATTTAAAGTCAAAATTATTTCTATTTTTGAAATTTTCTTTAAAATCTTTTTCATTGAGGAAATTGGTTTGATTTTATATTGTTTTACATGTGGCGTTTTCACATCCAAAAACTGATAAAATTATCCTTTGAGTTACTCTGAATTGATTTTGATATAAAATCTTGAATTTTAACCTTTTTTCTCTTTAAAAATAATTATTATTTTCAATATCAAAAAGAATAATCTTACACAAAATCATAAAAAATTAAAAAGTATTAAAAATAATTTTGCTGTTATCAGTTTTCTCCAGTGTCTTTAATCAAAAACATTGCAGCTGGTAGTAAGATCAGTAAGAAGTATATTACTAGTCCAGAAGCTGAAGAGAGTATTGAAGTGCAAATTTCTGAAAGAGGCACTTCATTCAAGACAGAGTTAGGCAAAAAACCTCAAAAAGATGTGTACTCTTTGTCTTTGCACTCAATCGTCTCTTAAATTTACATGAAAATGGTGCATACCAGAAATGGAACCAACTATTCAGTCCAAACAGATGGATCTGGACAAGGAAGAGGCAAGACCAGGGCCATATATGGCAAGTCTTCCTCAAGAAGGAGACATCTGGAGGATACCACAGTTGTCTTTCATTCCCAAAGGTCTTTACCAAAAAAAATTGGAAATTAACTCTGAGCCCAAACTGATTCAAGGTAATTCCTTAAGGTTTAAACCATTTACAAGTAGCAGCTATAGAAATATATCAGTACCAGTACAAAACCTGGTACAGAGAAGCCAAGAAAGAGGAGTGGGAAATATTCCCAAGCCTTTGACAGGGGCTATCAACTACTACTTACACATCAAGAGCTTTCTGTGTCAGGAGAGGAATATAGGAATCTTAGGAGGATGGACGCTATCATCTTGCAAAGACAAGGTCAAAAAGATAAGAGACTGGTTGAAGAACCAAAGTATCTTATCCATAGACCAGAAGAAAGAGTTGAAAATGACACCAGCTTTGGGGAAGGAAGTCCCAGTGGCATCAACCAGCATCCAAAGACAAGCTAAAAGGACTTTAGAAAAAGCATATATGTGAGCCTTGAGGTATATTTTACATACCCAAATAGGCCACAATTATCTTAAAAAGAAATTTTGAATTATGCATAACTCATAAGTCATGCATATATCCAAAATTCATCATTTTCAATTTCAGAAAAGATGAATAACTTTTTTTTGAGTAAGTAAATCCATGGATTTAAGACCAGATTTGGATTCTACACAAAAATTCACCTAGGGTAGCTCCATAGAGTGAATAAGCTCAAATTAACTTTTTGAGGTGGTAAAATGGAAAATACTTCAATACCACATCATCAATACCACATAAAATATCCGTGAAAATTTTTGTTTTTCTTAATTTCACGCCAAAATAATGGGAAAGGGAGAAATCCCATGTTACATATACACTAAGAATAGTGTTATGCATGTTTTGAGCACTTAATATCATGGTATTCTTACATGGACTTTTGGTACACCCATAGTGGATATCTCACTTTAAGCTTAAATTACTATTTTGACGTAAAAATTAGGCAAGGGGGACAAAAGACATCAAAGAGAGCCAGGGTACCCAACTTCTGAGGCCTCAGAGGCATGGATAGCTCCAGAGCATGGATCCATGGCTCATCTTGGCCCAATTGGTAAACTAAAACTCTTTGGGAACTTGGTTACCAAGTTACACCTACTGTAATCATAAGAAAATAGCAAATAACCTGCTATTTTGACGTGCCAAGGAGGTAATAAGCTACTTAGGCTCCTGTAACCACGTCAATTCTTGATGGCTTTCCATGACTAGACCCTAAAAGAGTAATTAAAACCCTTTTGGGATCCATATTCATTGATTTACCTCATAGCAACCAGCAAAATACTGCTATTTGCAATTCTACGTAGAAATGAGGTAAAAACTTCAAAAATTCATTAAAAATACAATTCTTAATGAATCTTTCTGAAACTTTCAGGACCAATGAAGAACTGTATTTGCTATGGTACAACAAAAAAGAGTTACAGTTTTACTAGTAAAATTAAAAGTTTTTCTTACAGTCCATTTTTGACCATTCTACGTGAAACACTGAATCTTCAAAAATTCACAGTAATTAAAACCTGTGATGAAATTGGCAATAACATTGATAACTTTGAGAAATCAATGATTATTTTGTAATAAAAGAAGATTTACTGTTGTTACTCCTTTTATTCTTAACCATATTGGGGTTAGTAGTCACGTAAAAGCATCAATTAAGTAATTATGATAATCTTACGTGACAACAGATGATGCAATCAATAATCCAAAAAGGTTTATTGTTTTCTCACTCACTGGTTTTTCAGTTTGCTCCATGGCACGCCTCTGTGAGCTGTTGTTGACTTAAAAGAAGCCTCTTCTTGCTGTTTTTTCCGTATCATCATCATCTTATCAATTTATTAAATCATTATTACCAACAAGTAAGTATTAGTTAAAGCTATTCTTAAGTGTTTTAAATCTTTCAGAATCAACCAGAAAGACGTTAAATCATAGAATCCAACTATATATTGTTGTAATACTGTTATAAATCCTTTTGATCCCTTAAATCCACAATTCTACGTCAAATTTCTCTACTCTTACCTATCAATAAGTTCTTTGGAGTATTAGTGAGTCATTTATTTTTAATTCTTAAAGTTTTTCTTAAAGAATTATCTTTATAATTATTCTTGCAAAAGATAATTATATATTAAAATAATTTTATTATTTTAATAAAGAAGTTTTTATTATTAAATTCTTCTTGCAATTGATTCTAGTAGACAATTACTGCTTACTGTTATAATCACTAGTAGTGTATAACATGTGAAAGAAATAATTTTTATAATTATTTAATTGTGGTTATAATAATTTTTTTATTATTATATTTCATAAGAACAGACATAGTACTGTTGATTAATAGTAATATTATCATCAGTTTCATAGTCAAATCTTACATTTGGGGGCCTGGCCGTGTTTTTTGAACCTTGTACCCTTAATTAATATATTTTTAAGCTCTAAAATATATTAATTTAATATTTTTTTTCTTTCATTTTAAAGTTAAAATAATTTTTATTTTTGAAATTGTTTTGGAAATCTTTTTTCATTGAGGAATTTGGTCTAATTTTATACTGTTTTAAACGGCGCTTTTTCACATCCAAAAACTTATAAAATTATTCTTTGAGTTACTCTGAATTAATTTTCATTCAAAATCTTAAATTTTAATTTTTTTTCTTTAAAAAGAATAATTTTTTTAATATTAAAAAATAATAAAATGTATAAAAAATCTTTTAAAAATATCTTAAAACACAAAAATAATTTCTTTTATCATATTTTTCCTCTTTAAGTGTCTTTAATCAAATACTGTGCAGCTGGTAACAGACTCAGTAAAAGATACATCAATAGTCCTGAATCTTCAGAAGCAGAATCTGAAGACAGTATTGAGGTGCAAATTGCTAAAAGAGGCACCTTATTCAATTCTGAAAAGAATAAATTACCACCAAAAGGTGTGTTTTTATCTTTAATTTTACTCTTTATCCTTAAATTGACGTAAAAATGGTACATACCAGAAATGGAAGCAACTATTCAGTCCAACCAGATGGATGTGGACAAGGAAGAGGCAAGACCAAATCCAGAAGTGCCAAGTCTTCCACAAGAAAGACACATTTGGAGGATGCCAGAGTTGCCCCCCATTCCCCAAGGTCTGTACCAACAGATTTTGACGTGAATTCAGAACCTGAACTGATTTATGGTAATATTTACAGGGCTGAATCACTTTCAGGTGGCAGCAATAGAAATATATCAATGCCAGTACAAAAACTGGTTCAGAGCAGCCAAGGAAGAGGAGTGGGAAATCTGCCCAAGCCTTTGGCAGGGGGCCATGAACTCCTACTTACACATCGAGAGCTTTCTGGGTCAGGAGAAGACCATAGAACTCTTAGGAGGATGGAGCCCCCTGTCTTGCAAAGACAAGGTCAAAAAGATAAAGAATTGGTTGAAGAACCAAAGTCTTTTATCCATAGACCAGAAGAAAGAGTTGGAAATGACTCCAGCTTTAGAGACAGAGGCACCAGTGGCGTCTACCAGCTCCAAACCAGCTCCAGAAGTGTCCAAGGACAAGCCCAAGGGACCTCAGAAGAAGCAGAAAGGTCCCAGGAACCATCAAGGCAAAGGAAAAGGCAAAGCCAATTGGCACAAACCCTACCCACAAGGGTACAGGATCCCCAAATTGGAGCCTTCAGCCGTGGACAGTGTCTTCAATATGGCCAGAACTCTGATGGAATTCACAGCCAAGGAGCAGGAAAGGATGAACAGAAACTTTCCACGCAAATAATTGGTGTACAAACTAGTATTCATGTAGAAATTGGTAAACTTGATAACAAGTTAACTAAAATTGCATCAGATATAGTTGAATTAAAGAAAAATGACAAGAAATACATTGAATTACACCAAGTGACAAATGCCAAACTTGACTTAATTACCAATTCTTGCATAAGAATTCAAAACATGTGCCAAGTTCAACATGAGGAAATGGAAGATCTTTTTAAAATGAATGATCACTTAAGACTCTACAAGACCATGTCTTGAAGATAGTTGAGAACACCAATCAATTTGCTATACATTTAGCAAAAAGTGACAGTGAAAGGCAAAAGTTGAAGAATGAGATAATTGCAAGTGTGGAAAAAATTCATAAGAATCATGAACCACATATGCCAAGACATTCTACACCTTTAACTGAAGAAAAACTCTCTGTTAAAGAAACTCTTACACCATTCTTGGGAGAAAATGCCTACTCTGCAAGAGATATTCCCCAAATAGAAGAATGGCCAACATTCTTTGGTGAAGGAGAATACAACCATATTGAATTCATAAGGACTATTGATATGTTGCAAGAAGACTTTAATATACCTGATGAAATCATAGTGGGAAAATTACACTGTTTGTTTACCAGAACTGCAAAGAAATGGTATTACAAAATGAGGATTGATCATGGTAAACATGACTGGTCTTGGTGGAAATCTGAAGTGATTACCAAATGGGCTAATAATTCTTGGAGGTTTAAAATGGAAAATGCTTTTGAAAGTGCCATTTTTAACTCAGAAAAAGACAAACCACTTACTTGGTTCTTCAAACAAAAAGACAGACTATCTTCTTTACACCCAGATATGTCTGACACTATGATTAATATGAAAATATTAAGAAAGTGTGGAGGAGAACTGGAACATGCTATCAAAAGCAGATGTGTGGAACCTTGTTCAACAGAGGACTACATTAATGCTATGGAAGATATCATTACCAGGACAAGAATTGGTAGGACTTGGATTAAAAACCCAATAGAGTCCAAAATAGTCTCAAAGATTCCTAGAGAGGAAAGAAGACCAGAAAGACCTGTCTTGAAGTGTCATAAATGTGGAAGTACTTCACATTTAGCCAACACTTGTCCTAAGAAGACAAAGATCAATGAAGTTCAAGTCATTGAAGAAATTCAGTGTACTGAAGAGAAAGAGGAGTCTGATCAAGATTCTGCAGTCTCTGAAGATACACCAGTGGAGGACTATCCCATTGAGAACATTTCAGCTTTCTTTGAGGTCACAGAAGTCCATACCCACTTGCCACAGTACAGTGAGGATTGCTGCAACCTGATCAATATCCAAGATGCCAGAATGTGTAAAGCCAAACCTGCTAGAGGAAAGGGTTATACTGCTGGGGCATCCTGTATCACATCAGTTCTGATGAGTGATATTGAAGCCAAAGTAAATTTGGATACAGGGGCATTTTGCACTTGTGTGGGCAAAGATTATCTCCAAATTATACTTCCTGAATGGAAAAACCATCTATTACCAATAGAAGGTGTACAATTCAGTAGTGCCAGTAACAATATGTACCCCCTGGGCATATTGGACACTAATATTGTATTCCCACATCCAGCAGGAAGTGTAAGAATGAAAACTGAGATTGTAGTAATGGATAATTGCACATCTCAGCACATCATTCTTGGAAATGATTACTTAAATATTTATGGTATTGATATAAATAACCATAAGGACAGATATTTCACAATTGGAGATAACAAGAGACAAAAATTTGCTTTCTCCAATATGCCAAAACAGATATCTGTAGTATCTTCTGTCAAGGATACTTACAAAGATGAACTTGTGACTAATCAACTTGTTGAAGCACAAATTAATGAATCATTGTCACCAAAGATGAGGAATGAGCTTATTAATGTGTTATACACATATAAAAATGCATTTGCCTCTGATAATGAACCATTAGGCGCTATAAGAGGACATGAAGTTGATATTACTCTTAATATTGACAGACCATATCCTCCAGTACTTAGAAGACCAGCTTATCCAGCCAGTCCCAGAGCTAGAGAAGCCTTGGAAAAACATATCTAAGAGTTGATCCAACTTGGTGTGCTAAGGAAAGTAGGCCATAATGAGGAAGTTGAAGTGACAACACCTGTTATTATTGCATGGCATAATGATAAGTCAAGAATGGTTGGAGACTTCAGAGCATTGAATACCTACACAGTTCCAGATAGGTATCCAATACCTAGAATTCAAGAAACCTTGACTCAATTGTCTAAAGCCAAGTATATAACATCAATGGATGCATTGAAAGGCTTCCATCAAAATGTTTTGACGCCTAAAGCTAAGAAATTACTTAGAATTATCACTCACTGTGGTATTTTTGAGTATCTTAGAATGCCATTTGGCATTAAAAATGCTCCATCCCATTATCAAAGGATGATGAACACCATCTTTCCTACAGAATTGTCTGAAGGATGGCTTATCATTTATATTGATGATATTATCATATGTTCTGATTCATGGTCTTTGCACCTTGAAAGACTTGCAAGAGTACTTCATAAAGTTGCAGAAGTGAACATGAAAATTTCACTTAAGAAATGCAATTTTGGTTTTGAAGAACTCAAGGCATTAGGACATATTGTTTCGGGTTTAAGCTTGGGTATTGACAAAAACAAAGTAGCAGCAGTGTTACTTAAACCAATACCCCAGAATAAAAAAGAAATGATGTCTTTTCTTGGGTTTGCCAGTTACTATAGGCAACACCTGAAAGACTTTGCAATTCTAGCCAATTCACTTTATAGAATCTGTGATCAACAGACTGTATTTGAGATGACACAGGAGAGAATTAAAGCCTATGAGAAGATAAGGGAAGCCCTTACAGAAGCACCTTTACTCCTCATGCCTGACTGGAATATTCCTTTTAAGTTGTACATTGATGCATGTGGAGATGGATTAGGGGAAGCCCTACATCAAGTCCAGATTATTGATGACAAACCTACAGAAGGACCAGTTTGTTATATCTCAAGACAAATAAAACCAACAGAAGCCAGATATGGTGCAAGCCAAATGGAGTGCTTATGTTTAGTATGGGCACTTGAGAAACTACACTATTATCTTGATGGCAGTGTTTTTGAAGTGATAACTGACTGTAATGCCGTGAAATCACTTCTTAACATGAAAACTCCCAACAGACATATGTTGAGATGGCAAATAGCCATTCAAGAATATAGAGGAAACATGACTATAGTTCATAAAGCAGGAAACATTCACAAGAATGCTGATGGACTTAGTAGATGGGCTTTAGCCAACACTCCTGATAACCCAGCTTATGTACCTTTGGAAGCTGAACCACAGATTCCAATTGAAGGAATCAACATAACTGATATTGGGACTGAATTCTTTGAGGAGGTCAGAGAATCTTATAAACAAGACAAGAATTGCCATATCTTGACTTCCTTATTGGATAAAGACTGCAAAGATACATCTTTAGTTAATGCACTTGATGAAGTTTGGAAAAATTCCTATTCTGAAGGAAGATTTCACTTGTTTGATGGAATCATTTACCACAGAACAAAACATTCTTGTGTTATGACATTGTGCAGTAGATTACTTATCAATACCATTCTTCATGAATGTCATGATAGTATCTACTCTGGACACCTGTCAGAAGACAGAACACTTGAAAAAGTGAAGACTTGTGCATGGTGGCCATCTTGGAGAAAAGAAACCATTGAATATTGCCATACCTGTGACAGATTCCAAAACGCAAACAGGAGTACAGGCAAGAAATTTGGACTTATGATCCATATTCAAGAACCAAAATCCCCATGGGAAGTTGTTCACATGGATTGGGTCACAGCACTTCCTCCAAGTGGTGACAGAAGTTATAATGCTTGTTTAGTCATTGTAGACAGATATAGCAAAACTCCCATACTCTTACCATGTCATAAAGATGACACTGCTATGGATACAGCTCTTCTTTTATGGAGTAGAGTTATTTCTCATACAGGGTTATTTAAGAATATCATAAGTGACAGAGACCCCAAGTTCACATCTGCACTTTGGACCAATCTTCATAGATTGTTTGGGACTAAGTTATCATTCTCTACAGCATATCACCCTCAAACAGATGGGCTAGCAGAGAGGATGATTCAAACTTTGGAAGACATGATCAGGAGATTTTGTGCTTATGGATCAGAATTCAAAGACTCAGATGGCTTTACCCATGACTGGTGCACTCTGATACCTGCATTAGAATTGGCATACAAGACATCAGTCCATTCTTCCACAGGACAAACTCCTGCTATGTTAGAAAAAGGATGGAATCCAAGACTCCCAGAAGACACACTGAGGAAAGACTTGATTGACATTCATCCTACAGCTTCCAGCTTCAAATTAATGCTTGATAAAGTAAAACACCACGCAAAACAAAGTATGGATGATGCTTTTGATTATGCAAAACAGAAGTGGGACAAGAGTCATAAAGTACCAGACTTCAAAGTAGAGGACTTAGTTCTAGTTTCAACCTTGAATTTTAATAATATCAAAGGCCCAAAGAAACTTAAAGATTCTTATGTAGGACCTTTTGTTATTGTTGCTTTAAATGGAACCAATGCATTTCAAGTGGAATTGAGTGGTGAATTCAAAAATAAACACCCCACATTTCCAGTCAGCTTGATAAAACCTTATCAACCAGCTGATAAAGAATTGTTTCCTTTAAGAAACCCAACTCCTTTAACTGTACCACCTGTGGAACAGAATGAAGACAAAAAGATAAAGAAAGTCATTAAAGAAAGGAGACTTAGGGGTAAAAATCAAAGAGAATATCTTGTCAGATATAGAAATCCAGTACATGAAGATGAATGGATGGAAGAATCACAAATACCTGACTCAGATAAACTCTTAAGAAGATTTAGACATGAAAGAAGGCCACAAGCCTGAATATGTCTATAAATGTGCTTTAAATTACTTGATCTGAGTAATGTAAAGAGGTTGGACAGTGGACATTAACCCCCTTTGGGGCCTTATTCTTTTATCACTAATAAAATTGTAGTACAATTTTATTTTTTGGTGGGACGGAATGTGAGCCTTGAGGTATATTGTACATACCCAAATAGGCCACAATTATCTTAAAAAGAAATTTTGAATTATGCATAACTCATAAGTCATGCATATATCCAAAATTCATCATTTTCAATTTCAGAAAAGATGAATAACTTTTTGTTGAGTAAGTAAATCCATGGATTTAAGACCAGATTTGGATTCTACACAAAAATTCACCTAGGGTAGCTCCATAGAGTGAATAAGGTCAAATTAACTCTTTGAGGTGGTAAAATGGAAAATACTTCAATACCACATCATCAATACCACATAAAAGATCCGTGAAAATTTTTGTTTTTCTTAATTTCACGCCAAAATAATGGGAAAGGGAGAAATCCCATGTTACATATACACTAAGAATAGTGTTATGCATGTTTTGAGCACTTAATATCATGGTATTCTTACATGGACTTTTGGTACACCCATAGTGGATATCTCACTTTAAGCTTAAATTACTATTTTGACGTAAAAATTAGGCAAGGGGGACAAAAGACATCAAAGAGAGCCAGGGTACCCAACTTCTGAGGCCTCAGAGCATGGATCCATGGCTCATCTTGGCCCAATTGGTAAACTAAAACTCTTTGGGAACTTGGTTACCAAGTTACACCTACTGTAATCATAAGAAAATAGCAAATAACCTGCTATTTTGACATGCCAAGGAGGTAATAAGCTACTTAGGCTCCTGTAACCACGTCAATTCTTGATGACTTTCCATTACTAGACCCTAAAAGAGTAATTAAAACCCTTTTGGGATCCATATTCATTGATTTACCTCATAGCAACCAGCAAAATACTGCTATTTGCAATTCTACGTAGAAATGAGGTAAAAACTTCAAAAATTCATTAAAAATACAATTCTTAATGAATCTTTCTGAAACTTTCAGGACCAATGAAGAACTGTATTATCTATGGTACAACCAAAAAGAATTACAGTTTTACTAGTAAAATTAAAAGTTTTTCTTACAGTCCATTTTTGACCATTCTACATGAAACACTGAATCTTCAAAAATTCACAGTAATCAAAACCTGTGATGAAATTGGCAATAACATTGACAACTTTGAGAAATCAATGATTATTTTGTAATAAAAGAAGATTTACTGTTGTTACTCCTTTTATTCTTAACCATATTGGGGTTAGTAGTCAAGTAAAAGCATCAATTAAGTAATTATGATAATCTTACGTGACAACAGATGATGCAATCATTAATCCAAAAAGGTTTATTGTTTTCTCACTCACTGGTTTTTCAGTTTTCTCCATGGCACGCCTCTGTGAGCTGTTGTTGACTTAAAAGAAGCCTCTTCTTGCTGTTTTTTCCGTATCATCATCATCTTATCAATTTATTAAATCATTATTACCAACAAGTAAGTATTAGTTAAAGCTATTCTTAAGTGTTTTAAATCTTTCAGAATCAACCAGAAAGACGTTAAATCATAGAATCAAACTATATATTGTTGTAATACTGTTATAAATCCTTTTGATCCCTTAAATCCACAATTCTACGTCAAATTTCTCTACTCTTACCTATCAATAAGTTCTTTGGAGTATTAGTGAGTCATTTATTTTTAATTCTTAAAGTTTTTCTCTAGTAATGGTTTTCTTCAAGAATTATCTTTATAATTATTCTTGCAAAAAGATAATTATATATTAAAATAATAAAATTATTTTAATATATAATTATCTTTTGCAAGAATAGGAGCCCCCAAATGTAAGGTTTGACTATGAAACAATAAGTAAAAATTACTAATTTATTACTTATTGTACTCTGAATGTCCTTATAATTGAAATAAATAAGATTAAAATAATAATAATAATAAAGAAATATTATTATTATGGCGTAAAAATATTATATTATTAAATAAATATAATAATATAATTAATATTATATGAAATTATAATATTATAAATAATATATTAATATAAAATAATTAATATATTATAAAGCTCTTTATTATTGTTACCAACAAATAATAAAGGCGTAAAAAACTGTTTTTTATAAATAAAAAACAATTAATAACAATAATATTACTAATATTAAAGTTATATATTAATATAAATACTATTTATATTAATTAAGAATTATTAAGAGTAATAATAAGAGAGAAATTATTATATTAAGATGAAATAACCTACTTTTAACACTTAAAATAATAATTTTGAGATATTTTACGCCAAAAGAATATAATACAACTTTTTCAAATTGTATTTACAATAAAAAAATAAAGAAAATTACTAAATTTCTTGATTTTACGTGGAAATGAGTTTATAGAGAGATTTATGACAAAAACAATTAAAGAATTGATTTAATCACGTAAAAATAGTGATTAATATTAAGATGGTCTTTGGTCTTTAATAATATAAGAGTTTTATATATAAAGAATAAAGAAATTACCTTTTATTTAATTGATTTAATGTTTTTGATGCGTCTGAGGGGTAAATAGAGTAAAAAGAGCTCTATTTATAGTAAATACCTCCCTCCTAGAGTCCAACAGGCTTCTAGTATGCGTGTACTGATCATATCCACTGGAATTGATCAATATTTTAAGGTTTGAGGGTGATTACATCATGATCAAACCATATTACATCATTATTACACCATTATTTAGAGTTATCACTATAACTCTAAGTTTGATGACATCAGAGGCTTGGCAGAACCCCAAATTTCGTGGATTTTATTAGTTTTAATCATAAACTAATAGTATTCACCAATTCTATCACTCTTAAGACTGTTAAACTTAAATTAAGGTTACAGTATGTGATCATAACTGCTCAAATTAAGCTCAAACTTTGATCCTCAATAACTTTTAAGATTTACACGCTACAGCAATTCAGAGAGTGAATTCTGATAGCCTGGCATAACCTTATTATGCTGCAAAGAGCTTTCCATTTAATCATCAAAACTCTAATTTTGATGATTTTTCTTGTAACTCATCTTTTCTGTCAAAATTCAATATTTTAAACTTCAAACCTTGATTTCAGGGGGTTATACCCTGAATTTAATAATAAAAATTACATCATTCTTCACGAATGAACTAGGAGAATCCAACTGTATACTTTTTTTTAAGTTTGGAACACTTTCACAAAAAGTGGTCAACAGCTCTGTTGATTTTTATCAATAATTCATCATAGGTTTTAACCTTGTTTATAATTTGTAAAATAAAGTTCATATCTGTGCTCTTACAGTAATTACGTGGTAACTTTATTTTTGGTTCATCATTCTATCATGTATAGTTTAGAAGATATTAGCTATGATCTTTGAATATATGCGTTGACCAAAAAAGTGCATATATTCAGGATAATTCCTTAAGTATTAACATTGGAAATTAGCTTATTAATTGTTTTATGTGTGGATTTTCATGGGGAATCCACTGGTAAAGGTTATTTCACATGTTGTTTCATTAGTTCTTGAGATAAATAAGGTTTTATGATTTTTATAAGGTATTATACCTTATAATTCCTTAAATATTGACTTTACAGATATGCCATAAAAATGGTATATGTGTATTTTTCCATGTGGAATCCAATGGTATAATTTATTCTACATGTTGATTCATTGGTTTTTAAGTTAAACCAATTTTTGTACCAATTTATGGTATTTTTTGTATGTTTAAGTAATTATTCTTAATGTATAATTATTCTAAGTAATTTTAATATAATTATATTAAAGGTATAATTATTCTGAGTCTTTTTTGTGACCTTATTGGGTATGTGGTCATATATCAAAGGCTCACATTCCCTACCACCAAAAAAGATTGTACCACAATCTGATATGTGTGATTAGGGTATCATCCACTGTCCTACCTCTTCATTAGACTTTGTTAGTCTTGAAGCTCAATAATGCTTAACTTTTCTATTTTTCAGGCTTTCTTTCATGTCTGAACCTTCTTAGTAGTTTATTAGCATTTGTTATATCTTTCTCAAGTAGCCATTCATCTTCTTGAGTTGGATTTCTATACCTTACAAGGTATTCCTTTTCTTTTTTGTTTCTTGTCCTTCTTTCTTTAAGGACTTTTACTATTTTCTTTTCTTCTCCTTCTTCCAAGGGGGGAATTTCAAGTGGGGGTTTATTTCTTAGTGGAAATAACTCCTTGTCACTTGAACTGTAAGGTTTTATTAGACTTACAGGGAAAGTTGGGTGTTTGTTCATTAGTTCACCTGTGAGTTCTAATTGCACAGCATTGGGTCCATGGAGTGCTTTTATCATAAATGGTCCTGCAAAGGAATCTTTCAAATTCTTTGGGCCTTTTATGTTATTGAAATTAAGGGTTGATACTAAAACCAAGTCCCCTATTTTGAAATCAGGTGGCTTATGACTTTTATCCCATCTTTCTTTTGCATATTTAAAAGAATCTTGCATGTGTAAGGTTTGACTATGAAACAATAAGTAAAAATTACTAATTTATTACTTATTGTACTCTGAATGTCCTTATAATTGAAATAAATAAGATTCAAATAATAATAATAATAAAGAAATATTATTATTATGGCGTAAAAATATTATATTATTAAATAAATATAATAATATAATTAATATTATATGAAATTATAATATTATAAATAATATATTAATATAAAATAATTAATATATTATAAAGCTCTTTATTATTGTTACCAACAAATAATAAAGGCATAAAAAACTGTTTTTTATAAAGAAAAAACAATTAATAACAATAATATTACTAATATTAAAGTTATATATTAATATAAATACTATTTATATTAATTAAGAATTATTAAGAGTAATAATAAGAGAGAAGTTATTATATTAAGATGAAATAACCTACTTTTAACACTTAAAATAATAATTTTGAGATATTTTACGCCAAAAGAATATAATACAACTTTTTCAAATTGTATTTACAACAAAAAAATAAAGAAAATTACTAAATTTCTTGATTTTACGTGGAAATGAGTTTATAGAGAGACACATCAAAAACATTAAATCAATTAAATAAAAGGTAATTTCTTTATTCTTTATATATAAAACTGTTATATTATTAAAGACCAAAGACCATCTTAATATTAATCACTATTTTTATGTGATTAAATCAATTCTTTAATTGTTTTTGTCATAAATCTCTCTATAAACTCATTTCCACGTAAAATCAAGAAATTTAGTAATTTTCTTTATTTTTTATTGTAAATACAATTTGAAAAAAGTTGTATTATATTCTTTTGGCGTAAAATATCTCAAAGTTATTATTTTAAGTGTTAAAAGTAGGTTATTTCATCTTAATATACTAATTTCTCTCTTATTATTACTCTTAATAATTCTTAATTAATATAAATAGTATTTATATTAATATATAACTTTAATATTAGTAATATTATTGTTATTAATTGTTTTTTATTTATAAAAAACAGTTTTTTACGCCTTTATTATTTGTTGGTAACAATAATAAAGAGCTTTATAATATATTAATTATTTTATATTAATATATTATTTTTAGTAGTCACGTAAAAGCATCAATTAAGTAATTATGATAATCTTACGTGACAACAGATGATGCAATCATTAATCCAAAAAGGTTTATTGTTTTCTCACTCACTGGTTTTTCAGTTTTCTCCATGGCACGCCTCTGTGAGCTGTTGTTGACTTAAAAGAAGCCTCTTCTTGCTGTTTTTTACGTATCATCATCATCTTATCAATTTATTAAATCATTATTACCAACAAGTAAGTATTAGTTAAAGCTATTCTTAAGTGTTTTAAATCTTTCAGAATCAACCAGAAAGACGTGAAATCATAGAATCAAACTATATATTGTGGTAATACTGTTATAAATCCTTTTGATCCCTTAAATCCACAATTCTACGTCAAATTTCTCTACTCTTACCTATCAATAAGTTCTTTGGAGTATTAGTGAGTCATTTATTTTTAATTCTTAAAGTTTTTCTCTAGTAATAGTTTTCTTCAAGAATTATCTTTATAATTATTCTTGCAAAAGATAATTATATATTAAAATAATTTTATTATTTTAATAAAGAAGTTTTTATTATTAAATTCTTCTTGTAATTGATTCTAGTAGACAATTACTGCTCACTGTTATAATCACCAGTAGTGTATAACACGTGAAAGAAATAATTTTTATAATTATTTAATTGTGGTTATAATAATTTTTTTATTATTATATTTCATAAGAACAGACATAGTACTGTTGATTAATAGTAATATTATCATCAGTTTCATAGTCAAATCTTACAATATAGGTCCTAGGAGCAATCAAGGCAAGAGAAATGGCAAATCCAATTGGCACAGACCTTACCCACAAGGGTACAGGATCCCCAAATTGGAGTCTTCAGCCATGGACAATGTATTCAATAAGGCCAGAACTCTTATGGAATTTACAGCCAAGAAGCAGGAAAGGATGAACAGGACTTTTCCATTCAAATAATGCATTAAATAAAACAGATTAAGTCCACCATTGATGTACAACTTGGTAAATTTAATAACAAATTAAAGAAATCAAGATCAGATATCAATGACTTGAAAAATAATGACAGAGCTATTACTGAATGTATAAAGTGAAAAATGGCAGACTTTAGTAAATTTTCAACACATTTGACATAATTGAGAGTAAATGTGAAGTATAAAATTATTAATTGAAGTATTTTCCATTAATCACAGTAATGATCAACTTACAATTTTGAAAACTCACTTTTCAGAAAAATTTGATAATCATCATCTTTTTGCAACACATTTAGCAAGAAGTGACAGTGAAAGGAATAAATTAAAGAATGAGACAATTGCACATGTAGAAAAAATTCATAAGAATCATGAACAAAATTCACGTATGCCTAGAAGCTCTACACCTTTGACTGATGAGAAACTTTCTGTGACAGAAGTTTTAACCCCTTTTCTAGGATAAAATATAATCTCTTCAAGAGATATTCTAAAACTAGAATCTTGGCCAACATTCTCAGGTGAAGGTGAATATAATTGTATTGATATTATTGAAACAATTGATATGTTGCAGGATGATTTTAATATACCTCAAAAAATGATAGTGGGTAAATTGCACTCCTTTTTTACCAGAACTGCAAAGAAATGGTATTACAAGATGAGACCAGAACATGGGAAACATGATTGATCTTGGTGGAAAGATGAAGTAATAAACAAATGGGCCAACAATTTCTGCAGTTCTAAAATGGAAAATGCTTTTGAGAGTTCCACTTCTAGCTCAGAAAATGCTAAACCACCGACTTGGTTCCTAAAACAAAAATACAGATTATAGGCTTTACACCTAGATAAGTCTGACTCAACAATTAATATAGAAATATTAAGCAAATGTGGGGGAGAATTAGAACATGCTATCAATGGCAGATGTGTATAATCCTGTTCAACAGAGGACTATGTGAATTCAATGTAAGATATCATTACTAGGACAGTTATTGGTAAAACCTGGACTAGAAACCCTATGGAATCCAAAATAGTCCCAAAGATTTCCAGAGAGGATAAAACACCTGAGAGACATGTCTTAAAGTGTCATAAATGTGGAAGTAAATCAAATTTAGCTCACACTTGTAGAAAAAAGACTAAAATAAATTAAGTTGAGCTCATTGAAGAAGTTCATTATTATGAAGAGAAAGAAGAATCTGAACAGTATCCTGAAATCTCTGATGACACACCAGCAGAGGACTATCTCATTGAAAACATTAAATCTTTCTTTGAAGTAACTGAAGTCCATACTCAATTGCCACAATATATTGAACACTGCTATAATCTGATCAATATCCAGGATTCCACAATGTGTAATACTAAATCTGCTAAGGGTAAAGATTACACTGCTGGAGAATGTTGTATTACATCAATCCTGATGAATGATGTTGAAGCCAAAGTCAATTTGGACACAGGATCATTTTTCACTTGTGTAGGCTAAGAATACCTTCAATTCATACTTCCTGAATGCAAAAACCATCCATCACCAATAGAAGGTGTGCAATTTTGTAGTGCCAGTAATAATATGCACCCTTTGGGAATATTGGATACTAATCTTGTATTTCTACATCCTGAATGAAGTGTGAGAATGAAGACAGAGATAGTAGTAATGGAAAATTGTACATCTCAACATATCATTCTTGAAAATAATTACTTGAATATTTATGGTATTGATGTCAACAACCATAATGACAGATATATTACAATTGCGGAAAATAAAAGACAAACATTTTCTTTTCCAATTTGTCCAAAAAATATCAGTAGTATCTACAAATGAAGCTACTTATAAAGAGAAATTTGTTGCTGAGCAACTTTTTGAAGCACAGATTAACCCAGCATCATCATCCAAAATGAATAAAGAACTTATTTATGTCTTGTACACATAGAAAAATGTGTTTTCTTTAGATAATAAACCATTACGCCCTATTAGAAGACATGAAGTTGATATTACTCTCAATATTGACAGACCATAAGCTCCAGTACTTGGGAGACCAGCTTACCCAGAAAGCCCCAGAGCTATAAAAGCCTTAGAAAAACATATCCAACAGGTGATATAACTTAGTGTACTGAGAAAAGTAGGCCATAATGAGGAAACTGAAGCAAAAACTCCTGTTATTATCTCTTGGAATAATTGAAAATCAAGAATGGATGGAGATTTTGGAGCATTGAATACCTACAAAGTTTTAAAGAGGTATCCAATTCCTAGAATCAAAGAAGCTTTGACCCAATTATCCAAAGCCAAGTACATAATCTCCATGGATGCATTGAAAGGCTTTCATCAGAATTTTTTTATTCCCAAAGCCAAGAAATTATTTAGAATTATCACTAACTGTGGTACTTATGTGTATCCTACAATTCCATTTGGTATTAAAAATGCTCAATCTCATTATGAAATTAATGATTAAGAACGTGTTCCCAACCAAATTATCTCAAGGATGGCTCATTATTTATATTCATGATATAATCATATGTTCAGACTAATAGTCTTTGCACCTTGAAAGACTTGAAAGAGTACGTGAAAAATTTGAAGGAGTGAATATGAATATTTCACTCAAGAAGCGCAACTTTGGCTTTGAAGGACTCAAAGCATGGGGACATATTGTTTTGGGTTTAAACTTAATATTGACAAAAATAAAGTAGCAGAAGTTTTATTTAAGGCAATTCTCCAGAATAAAAAATAAATTATGTCTTTTCTTGTATTTGCTTTTTCAATTTAAGCCAAGTCACTCTATAGAATCTGTGATCAAAAAACAGTATTTGAGATGAGCAGGAGAGGATTAAAGCCTTTGAGAGAATAAGGAAAGCTCTTACAGAAGCACCCTTACTGCTTATTACAGACTGAAATATACCTTTAAAATTGTATGTTGCTGAATGCTGAGATGGATTAGGGGTGGCCCTACATCAAGTCCAAATTATTGATGACAAGCCTACAAAATGGCCAGTTTGTTATGTATCAAGAAAAATCAAGTCAAAAGAGGCCATATATGGTGCAAGCCAAATGGAATGCTTATTTTTGCTATGGGCACTTGAGAAATTACACTATTATCTTGTTGGAAGTGTTTTTGAGGTGATAACTAACTTTAATGCAGTGAAATCACTTCTGAAAATGAAAACGCCCAACAGACACATGTTGGGATGGCAAATAGCCATTCAAGAATATAGAGGTAACATGAATATAGTTCATAAAGTAGGGAATATACATAAGAATGCTGATGGACTTAGCAGGTGGGCATTAGCCAATACTCATGAAAACCCAGCTTATGTGCCTTTAGATGAAGAACCAAAAATTACAATTAAAGGAATTAACATAACTGATATTGGGACTGAATTCTTTGAGTTCAGAGAGTCTTATAGACAGGAAGAGAGTTTCCATATCTGAAAATCCTTGATGGACAAAGACTGAAACGATACAGCTTTGGTAAATTCACTGGATGAAATATGGAAAGCTTCCTAATATGAAAAAGATTTCACTTTTTAGATGGCATAATCTACCACAGAACCAAACATTCTTGTGCAATGAAATTATGCAGTATATTTCTTATTAATAACATTCTCCATGAATATCATGATAGCATCTATTCTGGACACCTTTCAGAAGACAGAACACTATAAAAAGTGAAACAATTGCAAGGTCACCATATTAGAGAAAAGAGACCATTGAATACTGCCATTCCTGTGATGGATGCCAAAATGAAAACAGGAGTACAGGCAAGAAATTCAGACTTATGATCCATATCCAAGGGCAAAAATCCCCGTGGGAAGTTATTAACATTAATTGGGTAACAGAAATTTCTCCAAGTGGTGACAGAAGTTTTAATGCTTTTTTAGTCATTTTAGAAAAATACATAAAAACTCCCATATTCTTACCATTTCATAAAGATGACACTGCTATGGATACAGCTGTTCTTCTATGGAATGGAGTTATTTCTCATACAGGGTTATGTAAGAATATCATAAGTGACAGAGACACCAAGTTAATATCTACACTTTGGACCAATCTTCATAGATTTTTTGGGACCAATTTATCATTTTCTACAGCATATCACCCTCAAACTTATGGGATAGAAGAGAGAATGATACAAAGTTTAGAAGACATTGTAAGGAGATTGTTGGCCTATGGATTAGAATTAAAGGACTCAGATGGCTTCACCCATGAGTGGTGCACTCTAATACCTGCATTAGAACTGGAATATGAGACATCAATTGATTCTCCTACAGGTCAAACTCCTCCTATGTTAGAAAAATTCAGGAATTCAAGACTCTCAGAAGACACACTGAGGATAGACTTAATATAAATCCATCCTACAGCTACCAGATTCAAGATTATTCTTGATAAAGTGAAACAAAAATGCAAAAAAAATCATTAATGAAATTTCCAACTATGCAAAACAGCAGTGGGACAAGAGTTATAGACTACCATACCTCAAATTAGTGGACTTAGTTCTATTTTTAACCTTGAATTTTGATAATATCAAAGGAACAAAGAAACTTAAAGATTCTTATGTAGGACCTGTTGTTATTTTTGCCTGACATGGAACCAATGTAGTTCAAGTGGAATTTAGTGGTGAATAAGAAAATAAATACCCTATGTTCAAAGTCAGTTTGATAAAACCTTATCAACCAGCTGAAAAATAACTTTTTCCTTGAAGGAACCCAACTCCTATAACTGTACCACAAATGGGTCAGATTCAAGACAAAAAATAAAGAAATTAATTAAAGAAAGGAGACATAGGGTTTAAAATCAAAGAGAATATCTTTTCAGATATAGAAATGCAGTACATGAAGATGAATGGCTGGAAGAATCAGATATACCTGGATCAGATAAACTCTTGTGAAGATTTAGACATGAAAGAAGGCCACAAGTTTGGATATGTCTATAGATGTGCTTCAAATGACTTGATCTGAGGAATATAGTGAGGTTGGAAAGTGGATGCTAACCCCCTATGGGACCTTCTTGATAGAATTAGTTAAATCTTAGGAAAATTTGACTTTTTGGTGGGAGGAAAAGTGATTCTTGAAGTATATTGTACATACCCAAATAGGACACAATTAATATGAAAAGAAATTCTGAACTATGAATAACCCATAAGTCATGAATATATCTAAAATTCATAATTTGTTAATATAAGAAAAGATGAATAACCCTTTATGAGTAGGTCAATCCATGTACTTAAGGCCAGATTTTAATTCTACACAAAAATTCATTTAAGGTAGCTCCTTAGAGTGAATAAGCTTAAATTAACTCTATGAGGTGTTAACATGGAAAATAATTTAACAACACATAATCAATACCACATAAAAGATTTGTGGGACTTTTTCTCTTTCTCAATTTCATGCCAAAATAATGGGAATGTGAGAAATCCCATGTTACATATACACTCATATTAGTGTTATGCATGTTTGTGGCATTTAATTTACAGGATTCTTACTTAAAGTCTTGGTACACCCTTAGTGAATATCAGTCTTGATTCCTGAATTACTATTTTTGATGTGAAAATAGCTAAGGCAGACAAAAGATATCAAAGAGAGCCAGGGTACCCAACTTCTGAAGCCTCTGAGATGTGGATAGATTTAAATCTTGCATAAAATAATGACCATTTCCCAATTAGTATACATAAACCCTTTTTAAAACTTGGTTACAAAGTTAAAGTCCCATTAAATCACAAGAAAATTGCAAATAAGCTGCTGTTTTTATGTGACAAGGAGTTAAAGAGAAACTCTTCCCCCTGAAAAAATGCCAATTATTAGTGATCCTCCATGGATAAATTTCCAAAAGATTAATTAAAACCCTTTTTGGAATATTATCTATTAATTTACCTCATTGAAACCAGCTATAATGTGCTATTTGTAATTTTACATAGACATAAGATAAAAACTGCAAAAATTCATCAAAAACACAATAATTAATGAATCTCTCTGAGCCTTCAGGAGCCAATGAAGAATGGTATGACTAATCAAGAGACCAAAAATAAGTATGGCTCATAAGTAAAATTAAACGCTATACTTACAGTCCATTTTCTATGATTTCATGTGAAAAAATAAATCTTCAAAAATTCACAGAAAATAAAACCTGTGATGGAATTTCCAATAAAATTGATAACTTTGAGAAATTAATGTTTTTTTTAAATAAAAGAAGATTTAAATTTGTTACTCCTTTTATTCTTAACCATGAATGGTTTGGTAGTCTTGTACAAGCCTTAATTAAGTAATTATGATAATCTTACATTGCAACAGATGATGCAATCAATAATACCAAAAATATGATTGATTTTTACCTCACTTTGCTTTCAGTTTGCATCATGGAAAGCCTCTGTGAGCTGTTGTTGACTTGAAAGAGGCCTCCTTTTACTGTTTTTTCCAGATCATCTGATTATTGAATTATACCTCCATTAACAAGAAGTCATTATTAGTTAAATCTTTTTCTTAAAGCTTTCAATCTTTCATAATCACTCAGGAAGCCTTGAAATCATGGAAATAGAGTCTAGTTTGTTGTAATAATGTTTTAAAGAAATTTGGATTATTTAAATTCCCAATTGATCTTTTGAATCTCTCTACCAATTCTTTTCAAGGTTTTGTTGGAGTATTAGTGAGTGGTTTCAATTAATTCTTAAAACTTTTCTTCAGGATTAGTTTTATTGGAGAATCATACCTCTAAGTATTCTTGCAAAAGGTAATCATATATTAATAGAATCATATTATTTTAATAAAGAGGTTTTATTAATAAATACCTCTTGTAATTGATTCTTGTAGACAATTACTGCTTACTGTTAAAACTACTAGTAGTTTAGAACAAGTGAAATAATTTTTTAATTAATTACTAAATCAATTGTGGTGATAATAAACCTTTTTGTTATATATCATATGAATAGTCATAGTCATGTTAGTTCAAAGTAATATTATCAACAGTTTCATACTGTGGGAACTCCTCTTGTGTGGGATTAAAATGAAGCAGTACCTGGAGGGGGAAATCACAGGTAACTAGTTTTGAATTGCTAATAACTCCTGTAACCAAGGGTGGCAAGGGTGTATTGCCTGCCCCTCCTGAAATACTGAAAAAAATCTTCCTTGGAGCTCACAAACCAAAATAAAATTGCTAAGTGGCTTTACAGCTGCAGAAGAAAAAATTCAGCAGTCTCAGATCAGACCTATTCAATATATAATATGAAAAATAATGTCAGTAATTTTGGTTAAATTTGAGATTTAATGAAATACTTGTCTGTTTAATTTTAATATATTTTTTTTTGGTTAAATTGAGGGGAGTGGTTTCTTCTTGGTGATAAATCCTTGGTAAGATTGGTTATTTAAGGATTTCTGGAAAATTTGATGAGTTTGATAAAGGTAATTTTGTTAAGTTAAAGTTATAATATACTAAAATAATTTTTAAAGGTTTGTTATTTTTTTTAAGAGTGGTTAATAATAAAATAAAATTGTATTTGTTAAATTTAAGAGGTAAGATTCTCTGATATTGGATTTTTTAAAGGGGTAAGTTAATTTTAAATCTTGACAAATTGTTTAATTTTACTGGATAAAAAATTTTATTAGAGTAATAACCCTAATCTTGGGTACTGGGTAATTTTTATTTTTATCTTTGATAATAATAAGATTCAACTGAGCTTAGCTACTGGGTAATCTTCAACACTATCCTTCCACTGAGCTTAGCTACTGGGCAAGTAAAATTCACTATAATTTTCTGGACTACCTCCCAGGTGAGGGATGACTTATTCCTGTGCTTGTAATGTGCAGGGGATATAGTTTTCATGGGGGGAATTTGAAATTTGGGGGGAGAGAGCCCCTCTATTTATACCTTTTGGGAGCCCAGAGGGCCCTCCATGGGAGCTGTCTTTTTCCACCTTAATTCCTCTTGATTTCATCATGTGACTCTGTTTTTGGTGAGGACCTTTCTTTCATGGGTCAGGTGATTTAAGGTTTGGTGAGAATTTTCTCTCTGCACAGCCTCCATTTATCACATGATTGTCTTTTGGTGGATGCAGTATCACATGATGACCTTGTAATTCCTTTACATATGTCCTATTTTAGGTTTGGTAGAAGTGGCTGTGTAATTTATGCAGGTGTCATGGTTGTTTTTCTTCTTTTTGAGCTTTAAAATGAAGTCAGGTGATAATTTCTTGCACTGGTGAGTTTACTGTTATGTATGATATGATGTGATTTTTGAGTTTGAGACAGGCTGTGCATAGTCATGTGGTTGAGATTTAATTAAAATTGTGTACTGCATGCAGCCTGTTGTAACTAGCTTTGGTTTGCATGAGGTGATGAGTGGTGTAAATAAATCTGATTCTGTTTTTAGGTTTCAAGTGGGGTTACTGTGGATATAAGGTAAGGTACTCCTGTGGCTGTGTTGTAAATGAGTTGCAGGAATTCCATGGGGCTGGGCTTTGTATCATGTGAGTTTGAATGCAAGTTTGCTTTATAACTGATGCATGTGTCATTTTCTTGCTGCATGAGTCCTGTGGATGTAAGGGGGTGTAAAGCTGGGTGGGGTGTGTAATTTAAAGGGTGGTACCTTATTTGTTGTAACTAGTTTACTATATGTAACTTGATTTTTACATATGCATAATGAAATTGAATAATTTATTTAAACACATACACTGCCCTTTGGTGCCTGTCCCATGGTTTTATGAGTTAAATCCAACTTCTTGCTGTAAAATTGACCTTTTGGTGTAAAATTTGAGTGTAAGTCTGCCTGTAGGCTGGATTTACTGCTGTTATGGGGTACTATGAGCTTGAGCCTGGTGAAAAAAATGGTATGGAATACCACATCCCCCTCTCCATTTAATGCTGTCCCCAGCATTCCAGGTGAGAGCTCTCTATTCTTCATCTGATTCTGTGGTCTCCTCAAATACCTCTTCCTCATTTATTGATTCATCTTCTTCACTTTGTTCTTCTTCTGTGTCTTCTTTTGTGCTTATTAACTTTCCTCTTGGGTAGAACCTCTTGACTTGAGATGCTGCAAATCTTCTTGCTAATTCTGTTCCATCAAGTTCCTCAAATTCATATGGTCCATTGTTTATTTGTCTGATTACTCTGTAGGGTCCATTCCATTTGTTCTTGAAAAATAGTCCCCAATTAGTTTCTATTTCTTTATTGTAAACCAGGACCAAATCTCCTGGATTGAGTGGTGATCTTAGTTGGTGTGCCATTCTTCTATCCCAATATTTCATTGCATCTTCCCTTGATTTTTTGAGTTTTTCTGCTGCTTTTCTTCTCATTCCTTCTTTTCCTTCCAACTGTTTGGCTCTGGCTTCCAGTAACTCCTCAGTTGTGGATATTTTGTGCCATTCTACTGCTAAAAATGTTTTTGTTTTAATATCAATTGGTAATACTGGTAGTTGTCCAAATTGGAGTTCATATGGTGGGAAACCAGTTGTCCTTTTTGTTGAGATTCTGTCAGCCAATGTAACCAAAGGTAGATATTTTTTCCATTTTCCTCCATTTTCTCCACACATCTTGACTAATGCATCTTTGAGTTGCTTATGGCCCCTTTCAACCATTCCTTGAGACTCTGGGTAATAAGGTGTGGTGACTCTGATCCTTGATCCTGCTTTCTTTACTGCATCTTGCAATTATTTTCCAAACTCTGGCCCCCCATCAACAGTTACTTCTTTTGGTGAGCCATACCTGCATATCCATTCTGAGGTGAACCATTCTGAAACTCCTTTTGCTGTTAATTTGACTAGTCCAACTGTTTCTGGCCATCCTGAAAAATCATCTCTGGCCACAACCATATATTTCCATCTTCCAGATTTAATATGTACTGCATCCATGCTTACCCTTTCAAGGATTGTTGATGTTGCTGTAGGCCTTCCTTGTTCCCTTTGTAAGCTTTGACTTCTCTTTTGGCAGGCCAGGCAAGATTGAAACCATTTCTTGACTGATTTCTTCATTCCTTCCCACCAATATCTTGCTTTAATTCTTCTGTAAGTTTCATTTTCCCCTCTGTGGCCCATGTCTTCATGAAGAGACTTCAAAATGTAGCTTTGAACTTCATGACTTGATATAACCAATTGAGGGTTTGGGTTATTTCTTCTTTTAAGCTGGCCATCTTCCAAGAAAAAGTTGGGTGACCTTTTTTTAATCCTTGTAAACTCTTCATATTTTCTTGATTGTGTTTTTTTCATTGTACTTAAGTATTCTTGCATTCTCTTCCAAAATCCTTCTTGTTTTGTTGGTACTTGTATTCCTGAAAAATTGAGTGAATTTACATTCTTGGCCCCAAATCCAGGGTGTGGCTTGATCCAATCTTCTTCTTCATCAAATTCTGGTGCATCTTCATCTTCTTCTTCTAAGTTCTTTGGTCTTCTGGATAGCTCATCTGTGAGCCTTAGAGGTAATTTCATATACCCAAAAGACCACAAATATAAAAAATAACATATTAATATAAATAAAATAAATTTATTTATATTATTAAAAATAAAAATAAAAAATATAAATATAAAATTATATTAAAAATAAAAAATTAATTATAATTTAAAAATAAAAATACATTAAATTTTGTAAATATAAAATTACATTTATACTTGAAAAATTTAAGTAAAAATGAAATTTTAACAAAATTGTGAAAAAATAAATAAATTGGGAAAAAAGTTAAATAAAATTTATTATAACTTTTTATCCAATAAATAAACATATAAAATTTATTTCACCATTGGATTCCTCATAAAAAATCAGGTGGGGTCACCTCTGAGTGAAATTCTTGTAACTCAACTCTAAATAAGCTTAAATTAAGTTTTTAGTATTTTCAATACAAAAGTTGAAAATACTCAAAACCTTAATTTAATTCACACCACATGTGGTGTTAACCATCAATTTTTGTGTTAAAATTGAGGTGTTGTGTTTAGTTTAGAAGTTATGAGGAATTGAAGTATTTTCAATTGAATTCAATTGAAATGTCAAAATGTGCGCGTGTATTACATAAGTGAACTTTGATTTACATATGAGGTGTCAATTATTACTGTATTGTACTGTACAATTGAATTGAATTACATATGTAAATTATAAGTATAATACATGATGAGGAATTAAAAGAAAAATAAATTGGAAAGATTAAATTTGGGGGGGAAAAGGAACTCCAGCTCTAAGGGGGAGCTAGACCCCCAAAATCCTTGCTGACAGGCGTGGGATGTCAAAATTCACGCAAAAGTTCATCACTTTTGGCCTGGAATTGAGTTACAGGGTCTGTGGACTCAATTGATGATGAGGTTTTGATACCAACTGGGGTAGTTTTAGCTGTTGCCAAGAGGGTAAAACTACCCTTAAGATAAAACAATCATAATAAAAACAGTTTTAACTGGTTTCTAAGCCTCTGACACACATTCTGACGTGTTTTGAAGGCTCTAGGCCTGGTATTGCTATAGTAATGGCTGATTTAAGGGTCTAAAATGGCTAAAAATGGCTAAAAATGGCTTAAACCAGCCCTTTTTGGTCTAAACCAAGGTTCAATGATGCCATAATTGGCTTTTTTGTTGTCAGACTGTTTTTCACGACTGACAAGAGTAAATTTTACTTTTGGAGTAAGAGAATTGATGGCTATAAAAGAATGTCTTCTTTGCCCCACTTTTCTCTTCATGTTAGAATCTTTTCCTTTTATTAATTAGTTTAAACACTGTTAAACCAATCAATCAAAGATTCCAACCACCAATTTTTAATCATTTTAATCCTTTTAACCACGTGAAAAAATCATTATAATCATTGTTTGTAACTCTTATAATCATTTTTACCCCTGAACCACCCCAAAAGTGAATTAAAGCATCTTTCATCACTGTTAACTTTGTCACTTTGTTTCCAAATTCACTCTGGTCACTTTTGGGCGTGTTTTCTCTTTAATATTCTTTTTAAAGACTTTGTTCCTTAATTAATTGCTTGCAGTTCTTTGCTCAATTAATTCCAATTGAAATTGCTCTTGAAGAAATTTCTTTTGTAGCCTTAAAATATCTCTTGTAGAGTATTTTTTGGATAAATTTTTATTGTTGGTAAAACAATAAATTTTTATAATATTATTGTTTTATACTAATAACGTTATAAACAATAAAATTGGCGTGTTTTCTCTTAAAAATAATATTTCATACTATTTTTAATTGATTTTTACCTTATACAAATTTTGAGGACAGGAAAAGTACTTGATTTTTAATCAAAGTTTCATATCCACACCTTACATTTGGGGGCCCAGCCGTGATATTTTACCTGTGACATATTTTTTTTACTCTTTTTAAATCTTTTTTCTTATATTGAAAAATTTAAAAACATATAAAAAATACTTATAATTCAAAAAAACCCATAAAAAATAGTTTTTTTCATATTATAAGTGAGGCTTAAATTTTTATTTCTTTTTTTGAAATATCCTTTTTTTACTTAATTAATTGGCTTTTTTCATTAATTTTAGTGTCTGACAACGTGGTAAGACAAGAAAACATTGAAACAGCCTCAACAGTAACCAGCATTATCCCTGCCAGTACTGTTAATTCTGATCATAATAGCACTGTTATTGTGACTCAAAATAACCAGCCTGAACCAATATCTTCTGAATTAATTAACTTGGATATAAGTAATACACTTCAGAAAGCCAAAAATTTGGCCAATAGTAAGTTTTGGACGTAAAAATACTATTTTAAGCCTTTTTTAACCATAATTATGCCTTCAACCAGGTCAGGAGCCAGCTACAACCCCTCAAGCAGCTCCCAAAAAGGTAATAGACGTGATTATGGCAGAGGCCAACCAGGTACAGAAGGAAAAGGGTCAGTTGATGACTTCCAAACAACTAAAATGGGTCATTCTGAAGCTGATAATACCATTTTACCTTCAAAAAGAGCTGACACCGCCACAACAAGCCTCTGTGGACATATACAAAGCCAGCCACAGTGCATACAACAATGCACTCCAATTCAAGGAGTACCAGATCCTTGCAGACCTGTGGAAGAATTGCATGAATTCTTACCTGACAGTAAGAAAATTCTTGGGCCATCCCAACACTTGCAAATTGCTCAATGGATGGCATCCATTGATGGAGAAGAAAAACATGATGCTTTTGACACTAGAATGGAGGAAAAACAACCCTCCACCACCCAAACCAGTGCCAAAAACAGCCCCAGTGGCCAGCAGCAGCAATTCCAACGTGAAAAAGCAGCCACAAACTCCAAACAAGGGCAAAGGGAAGGCACCAGCCCCAAAACCTTACAGCCAGGGCTACAGAATCCCAAAGATTCAGCAGGATGCCATGGAAAATGTATTTCAGATGGCCAGAACCATGATGGAATTACAGAAGAAGGAGGAAGCCAGATTAAGGTTCCAGAAATGATTTCTGACATATTTGATTCCATCCCAGAGTTGTATAATGCTATAAATGACGTGAAAAAACATCTTTCTGATAAAAATGACACCATTTGTAACAACATTAAAACAAACAACCTGAGTCTGTGCCAAATTAATGAAACACTTATGTGTTTTGAAAAAGTTTTGAGAACAATTAAAAATTCCAATAATGATAATTCTTCTAACATTAAAATAAATGAACAATCTGCCATTATTAAAGAATTAACAGATAAATATTCTAAATTCAATATTGATGACATGATTGAAACAAGAATTAAACAAGCCATAAATATTATCAAAACAGATAACAAGAAAGTCCTTGATGACATTTCAAATTCATTTACTGAAGTAAAGACATATACCATTGCCTTGAAAAAGTGTTTTGATGCTTCACAAGAAGAAGTATCAAAATTATCAATGAAATTGAATCAAGTCACTGCTGATAATACAAGACAGACAGAGTTATGGCAAGAACTGACACATAAGGAAGACATGTATAAAATTGAAGTAATAAATTTAATACAAAGCTTCCAACATGAATACAGAAATTCCCAAAGGTGTAGCAACAGTAAAATGAATGACATTGAACAAATACTGAACACCTTACCAAGAATGTCTACACCTCTAAATCAAAATGAGGGCACAAGAATTCCAAATCCACAAGTATTGGATCCTGATAATTCACAATTAAAAAATGAATTATCCACTTCTTTTCATAACTTGGAACCATCAATGGGCCAAGCACTCTTGAAAGAAGTTCCAAAACTTAAAGAATGGCCTCACTTCAGTGGTGAAGGAGAGTATGACCATATGGAATTCATTAGAGGTATTGACATGATCAAAGAAGATTTTGAATTACCAGACAGATTGGTAACAGCCAGGTTTAACACCTTGTTTACCAGATCAGCTCACAGATGGTACATCAAAATAAGACAAGCACATGGACACCAGAGTTGGACTTGGTGGAAAACCCAAATAATCAACAAATGGGCAAATGATGCTTGGAGGTTTAAAGTTGAAACAGCCTTTGAATCTTCCAAATTTAATGCTGATAAAGACAGAGCTTTACCATGGTTTTGCCAACAAAAGGACAGATTAACAGCATTATATCCTGACATGTCAGAATTTATGATCCATAGAAAAATTCTGAGACAATGTGGAGGTGACTTAGAGCATGCTGTCAAAAGCAGGACTACTGAACAATCTTCAGCAGAGGATATTATCAATATACTAGAAGAAGTAACCACCAGAACCAAAATTGGTTCTAGTAGGGTGAATCTTAAAACAAGGTTTAATACACCTTGGAAAGATTCTGTGGACAAAAACCCCAAAGAAAATTCTAGTAATATTAAATATAAATCTGCAGATACAGTCAGAAAATGCCATATTTGCCAAAGCACCACCCATTTAGCCAATACATGTCCAAAAAGGGGGAAAATCAATGAAATTGACGTTGAAAAAGAACCAGATGTTGAAAAAGAAGACATAATTGAAGACAATTCAGATGATAAGTCATCCATATTCTCTGAATCTTCAAAAGATATAGAAAATATCAATGCCACTTTTGACATCATGGAATCTTATTCCCACTTACCACAATTGAGCAATGGTCAAG
This sequence comes from Austropuccinia psidii, assembly GCA_023105745.1. Classification (NCBI taxonomy): domain Eukaryota; kingdom Fungi; phylum Basidiomycota; class Pucciniomycetes; order Pucciniales; family Sphaerophragmiaceae; genus Austropuccinia; species Austropuccinia psidii. The sequence goes on along the minus strand of JALGQZ010000003.1, from coordinate 33,455,587 downwards.
TTGATTTATCAAAAGTTCAAGATGCACAACTTATGAAGACAAAACCAAACAGAGGAAAAGGTTATACAGCTGGTAACTCCTGTATAAAAGAAGTGGTGATTGACAACAAACCCACCAAACTTTTGCTTGACCCAGGAGCCTTCTGCTCTTGTGTTGGAAAATCTTTTCTTAAGACTTGTGTACCAAATTTTGAAGACCAATTGTTACCAATTGATGGTATAAAATTCAACAGTGCAAGTAACCCAATGAAAGCATTAGGAATCTTTGAGACCAATGTCATATTCCCACACATAAATGGGAATTTAAGGATCACAGTTGAATTTGTTGTTATGGAAAATTGCTCTAGTACCCATTTTATATTGGGAAATGACTATTTAATCATGTATGGGATAGATTTACATAATAACAAAGACAGATACTTTACAATTGGAGACAATAAGCGCCAGAAATTTGCCTTTTTACCCTTTAAAAGACAAATTACAGTAAACAAAGTATCACCAGTCAACTTAGAGTTAGAGAAATTCAAGTCTGAACAGTTAAATGAGGCTGAAATAAGCCTTCATCTGACTGATAAGCAAGAAAATGAACTTTCTTCCCTTTTGTATGACCACAGAGGAGCATTTGCTACAGACAAAGAACCCCTGGGAGCAATTATTGGTCATGAAGTTGACATCATTCTTAACATTGAGAGACCTTATCCACCACTCTTAAGAAGACCTGCTTATCCAGCAAGTCCAAAATCAAGAGAAGCTCTAGAAATTCATATCAAAGAACTTCTAGACCTTGGTGTAATAAGAAAAGTAGGCCACAATGAGGAAGTAGAAATAACTACACCAGTCATAGTGGCGTGGCATAATGGAAAATCCAGAATGGTTGGGGACTTTAGAGCTCTGAACACTTACACTGTTCCAGACAGATACCCAATACCAAAAATCCAAATTGCCCTTACTCAAATATCTCAAGCAGTGTATATAACCACTATGGATGCCCTTAAAGGATTCCATCAAAATGTAGTAACACCAAGAGCAAGAAAATACTTGAGAATTATTGTTCATTGTGGAGTGTATGAATACTTAAGGATGCCCTTTGGTATCAAAAATGCACCTTCACACTTCCAAAGAATGATGAATGAAATCTTCCCTGAAGAACTCTCAGAGGGATGGTTAATCATTTACATTGATGACATTATTATCTGTTCAAAGACTTGGGAGGAGCACATGTACAGATTATCAAGAGTTTTGACAAAAATCCAATCAGTAAACATGAAAATCTCCTTGAAGAAATGTCATTTTGGATTTAAAGAACTTAAGGCACTAGGACATGTTGTATCTGGTTTGTCCCTTGGAATTGATAAAAACAAAGTTGCAGCAGTATTGTTAAAACCCATGCCTCAGAATAAGAAGGAAATTCAGTCATTCTTAGGTTTTGCAGGATATTACAGGCAACACATTAAAGACTTTGCATCCATAGCAAGACCACTTGATAAGTTGTGTGACAAAGACACAGTATTTGAGATGACTGTTGACAGAGTCAAAGCTCTTGAGTCTCTAAGAGAAGCATTGACCACTGCTCCACTCTTACTGATGCCAGACTTTAAATTGCCTTTCAAACTGTATATTGATGCATCAGGGGATGGACTAGGTGCTGCACTTCACCAAGTTCAGATCATAAATGACAAACCTGTAGAAGGACCAATATGTTTCATATCCAGGCAAATCAAACCAACTGAAGCCAGATATGGAGCAATTCAAATGGAATGTCTATGCCTTGTCTGGGCCTTAGAGAAATTGATCTATTTCTTAGAGGGATGTGTTTTTGAAGTAATAACAGATTGTACAGCTGTGAAATCACTTTTGAACATGAAAACACCTAACAGACACATGCTCAGATGGCAAATAGCCATACAAGAATACAGAGGCAATATGACTATTGTTCATAAGGATGGGAATATTCATAAGAATGCAGATGGACTAAGCAGATGGCCATTACCAAATAACATTGATAATCCTGCTTATGTTCCAGAAGAAGCTTCACCACAAATTCCAATAGAAGGAATAAGTGTTACAGACTTGAACACCACCTTCTTTGAAGAAGTCAGAAATAGTTACACTCAAGATAAGAATTGTAGCATCTTATCCCAATTACTTAACAAAGACTGTAAAGACAACTCTCTAATACATGCCTTGGATGAAGTATGGAGAAAATCTTATAATGAAGGGAGATTTCACCTACTGGATGGTATAATTTACCACAGAACCAAGCACACATGTGTCATGACAGTTTTAGACAGGTCATTAATCAATCTTGTACTGAAAGAATGCCATGATAGTCCATTTTCAGGACATCTTTCTGAGGACAGAACAAGAGAGAAAGTAAAGACCTGCATATGGTGGCCAATGTGGCAAAAAGATGTTGCAGAATATTGCAAAACCTGTGACAGATGCCAAAAGGCAAATAAATCCACTGGCAAAAGACTTGGAAATATGATGAAAATCCAAGAACCAAACAGACCTTGGGAAATTGTCCATATGGATTGGGTAACTGGCCTACCACCAGGAGGTGACAGGAGCTATAATGCTTGCCTAGTATTTGTGGACAGATTCAGTAAAACTCCAATCTTTTTACCATGTCACAAAGATGATACAGCCATGGATACAGCTCTTCTGATATGGAATATAGTAGTGTCATGGACTGGGATATTTACAAATATCATCAGTGATAGAGATCCCAAATTCACTTCAGCTCTATGGACAAATCTTCACCAATTATTTGGCACAAAACTGTCTTTCTCTACAGCCTACCACCCACAAACTGATGGTCTGGCTGAAAGAATGATCCAAACCTTAGAGGACATGGTGAGAAGATTTTGTGCATATGGCCTTGAATTCAAAGATTGTGATGGATTTACCCATGATTGGTGTACTCTGTTACCAGCACTGGAATTAGCATATAAAACATCAATCCATTCCAGTACCAATCAGACTCCTGCTATTCTAGAAAAAGGATGGAACCCCAAGTTACCCCAAGATTCCTTGAGGAAAGACTTAATTGAAATACATCCCACAGCTGCTAGCTTCAAAGGAATGCTAGACAAAGCTAGAAAGCATGCAGTGAGATGCATGGAAGACTCTTTTGCATATGCTAAAGACAAATGGGATAAATCTCATGCAACTCCAGATTTCAAAGTGGGGGACCTAGTTCTTGTATCCACCACTAACTTCAATAACATCAAAGGATGTAAAAAGTTGAAAGACTCCTTTGCAGGACCTTTTGTGATTAAGGCCCTCCATGGAGAAAATGCTGTTGAAGTAGAGTTATCTGAAGAACTTAGCAATAAGCACCCTACATTTCCAGTAAGCTTGATAAAGCCATACAAATCTAGTGATGCTGAGAAATTTCCCTTGAGGAATAAGATTCCCCAAGTTATACCTCCTATTGAGACATCTGGTACTAAGAAAATAACCAAAGTTCTTAAAGAAAGGAAATTAAGAACCAAGAAAGTAAGGGAATACCTTGTTAGGTACAGTGACCCAACTTGTGAAGATGAATGGTTAGAAGAGAAAGATATACCAGAAGCCACCAAACTCCTGAGGAGATTCAGACACACTAGAAACACCAATATTACAAAGTAATATTCTTTTTTAGGGGGAGGGAATGTGAGCCTTAGAGGTAATTTCATATACCCAAAAGACCACAAATATAAAAAATAACATATTAATATAAATAAAATAAATTTATTTATATTATTAAAAATAAAAATAAAAAATATAAATATAAAATTATATTAAAAATAAAAAATTAATTATAATTTAAAAATAAAAATACATTAAATTTTGTAAATATAAAATTAGATTTATACTTGAAAAATTTAAGTAAAAATGAAATTTTAACAAAATTGTGAAAAAATAAATAAATTTGGAAAAAAGTTAAATAAAATTTATTATAACTTTTTATCCAATAAATAAACATATAAAATTTATTTCACCATTGGATTCCTCATAAAAAATCAGGTGGGGTCACCTCTGAGTGAAATTCTTGTAACTCAACTCTAAATAAGCTTAAATTAAGTTTTTAGTATTTTCAATACAAAAGTTGAAAATACTCAAAACCTTAATTTAATTCACACCACATGTGGTGTTAACCATCAATTTTTGTGTTAAAATTGAGGTGTTGTGTTTAGTTTAGAAGTTATGAGGAATTGAAGTATTTTCAATTGAATTCAATTGAAATGTCAAAATGTGCGCGTGTATTACATAAGTGAACTTTGATTTACATATGAGGTGTCAATTATTACTGTATTGTACTGTACAATTGAATTGAATTACATATGTAAATTATAAGTATAATACATGATGAGGAATTAAAAGAAAAATAAATTGGAAAGATTAAATTTGGGGGGGAAAAGGAACTCCAGCTCTAAGGGGGAGCTAGACCCCCAAAATCCTTGCTGACAGGCGTGGGATGTCAAAATTCACGCAAAAGTTCATCACTTTTGGCCTGGAATTGAGTTACAGGGTCTGTGGACTCAATTGATGATGAGGTTTTGATACCAACTGGGGTAGTTTTAGCTGTTGCCAAGAGGGTAAAACTACCCTTAAGATAAAACAATCATAATAAAAACAGTTTTAACTGGTTTCTAAGCCTCTGACACACATTCTGACGTGTTTTGAAGGCTCTAGGCCTGGTATTGCTATAGTAATGGCTGATTTAAGGGTCTAAAATGGCTAAAAATGGCTAAAAATGGCTTAAACCAGCCCTTTTTGGTCTAAACCAAGGTTCAATGATGCCATAATTGGCTTTTTTGTTGTCAGACTGTTTTTCACGACTGACAAGAGTAAATTTTACTTTTGGAGTAAGAGAATTGATGGCTATAAAAGAATGTCTTCTTTGCCCCACTTTTCTCTTCATGTTAGAATCTTTTCCTTTTATTAATTAGTTTAAACACTGTTAAACCAATCAATCAAAGATTCCAACCACCAATTTTTAATCATTTTAATCCTTTTAACCACGTGAAAAAATCATTATAATCATTGTTTGTAACTCTTATAATCATTTTTACCCCTGAACCACCCCAAAAGTGAATTAAAGCATCTTTCATCACTGTTAACTTTGTCACTTTGTTTCCAAATTCACTCTGGTCACTTTTGGGCGTGTTTTCTCTTTAATATTCTTTTTAAAGACTTTGTTCCTTAATTAATTGCTTGCAGTTCTTTGCTCAATTAATTCCAATTGAAATTGCTCTTGAAGAAATTTCTTTTGTAGCCTTAAAATATCTCTTGTAGAGTATTTTTTGGATAAATTTTTATTGTTGGTAAAACAATAAATTTTTATAATATTATTGTTTTATACTAATAAAGCTATAAACAATAAAATTGGCGTGTTTTCTCTTAAAAATAATATTTCATACTATTTTTAATTGATTTTTACCTTATACAAATTTTGAGGACAGGAAAAGTACTTGATTTTTAATCAAAGTTTCATATCCACACCTTACATCATCTGGCATAGTGAAAGTCTTCCCTGGTTTGTGTACCAAATCAAAGGAAAATAGTTGAATGAGAGCCATCCATCTTGTCATGGGGGCATTGGGTAAGCAAGCGGTGTTGATCATTTCAATTAAAGCCTTGGCATCAACCTGTAATTCAAAATGTTGTCCCCAAAGTATGGTTTGTAGCTTCTTGAGAATTCTTGCAACTCCACAGAGTTCCAATTTGGGTTGTGAGTATTTTGATTCTAATTTTGAAAAAGTTATTGATTCATATAGTACTGGCCTGTCTTTTCCTTCTTTATCTTCTTGAGTGAGTACTGCTCCTGCAGCAATGTAGCTTGAATCTACTGCTAGCTTAATTTTTCCTGCTCCTTTGTCATAATCCAATTTCTTGAGGGTTATTTCTTCTCCAACTATTATTCTGAGCTTATGGAAAGATTCTTCACATTTTTGATCCCAGTCCCAGTCAACATCTTCTCTGGTGAGCCTTCTCAGTGGTGATGCAACTTGTGAGAAGTTTTCAATGAACATCCTTAAATAGGCACAAAGTCCAAGAAATCCCCTTATTTCCTTCTTGTTAAGAGGTGTTGGCCAATTTTGAATTTTGTTGATTTTTTGTTTTGAAATTGTTCTTCCTTTGAATGATACAACATGCCCTACTATGTCCAAAGCTGGAACACAGCATGCAAACTTTGATCCTGAGATAGTAAGTCCTGCTTCTTCAATCCTGAATAAAACTCTCTAAGGTTATGGCATATTCCCATATGAATCTTCTGATTGAGGGGTTTTCTGGTAGTGTTTATTGATTGTAAAGTAATCTTGGTCCTTTTATTCCTCCATCATCAATAAATATTCCTACACTTTCTGGTATTTCTTCTTGGAGTATCCAAGTCATTTGGACTTGGTATACTGCTACTGAGTTGGTGGCTCCTTGGGGTAGTCTTGTGAGTTGCATCCTTCCAAGGGGTGTTTCATAAGTGGTGAGGGGTCTTGTAGTAACATCTAATTCTCTTTCATCATATCCTCCCATGATGTCTCCTAGTCCATAGCATGCTCTTCCTGCAAATGCATCTACAAATTCTTCAATATGAGGTGGTAAGCCAGCATCCCTGATGGTGACTTTGTTGAGTTCTTGAAGGTCATGGACAGTTCTGAGTTTCCCATTTGACTTGGCCACACAAAAGATTGGGCTTGTGTAGCTTGAGGTGGATTGCTCATAGAGTTCAGTCCTGATTCTCTCTCTGATTAATTCAGTAAACTGAGGTAAAATTGATTTGGGAATGGGAATTGGTTTCTTCTGCCAAGGTTCATGAGGTATTACTGGTATCTTGTAAGGTTTTCCATATGAGTGTTTGAGTAATCCTCTTTCTTCTTCACAGAAAGCTATTTCTTTTTCTCTTAAGGTAATAACATTTTTGAGTAAATTGATTTCTTCATTTGATAACCATCCTGGTGGGCCAAAATTGACTGCTTGGAGTCTTTCATGGGTGACCTTGAAGATTTCTTGAAATATAGGTGGGTTTGGTGATAAGGGTGTTTCATAAGGATCTCTTGACAAAGGTGGGTTAAGGTCTTGAGGCGTTGGCTCATTGACTGGTCTCACCTTCTTCAGGACTGATTTGTATTTGGCTTCTAAAATTTGGTGATCCATCTTCAATTAGTTATTTTGTTTCTTCTTCTTTTTTTTATTTTTTTTTTATTTTATTTTTTTTTTTTTTATTTTTTTATTTCTAAGAATTTGCTAGTGTCCTGAAATCTTGAGGTCTTCACAATTCTTCTTTCTTCTTTCTTCCATAAAAAATGTAGTTTAAGGTCATACAGGACCTACAACTAGGTGTGTAACCCCTGTATATTAGGTATACAAGTCCTGCAGTTTAAGTCATGCAAGGACCTCCTGGTCTAATCCAAGGGCTTATCTTGATTCTTGAGCTCCTTGGGGGTTGATTTTGGATTCCACTTGACTCTTGTTTTATTCTTCAATCTTCATGATTCCTACTTGATGCAAGATTCTTCTGGTTGGTTTATTTCTTGATAAGGAATTTTCTTGTCTTAATTGATGGCTTGAGACTTCAATTTTTTCATTTTTGCCACTTTGATAATGATAAAAACCTGTAAAACCCCTTGTTCCTGTTACACAAAGGAAGCAGTTTATTGTCATGCTAAGGACAAAAATGGTCCTTCAGCACTTCTCCTGACTAGGACAATCCCCTCCAGCTTCTTGGATGTTATTTTTTTATAAGTTTCCCTGCCCAAGTCTACAGGGGAAGCAGTTTAGTGTCATGCTGAGGACGTCTTGAGTCTTCAATCTTCTTTAAAATCCCAAGGGCAATTTGAGTTGAGTGTTCTACATAATCTTGTTAGTCCATAATGTTGAGTGAGTCCTGAGTTCATAATTAATATAGTGAGTCATCCTTCAGTCCCTAAATCCTGGCCAGTGATTCTTGAATTCCAAATTAGTTTCAATCCAGAATCAAATGAATTTCCAAGGTCTGATTTTGTCCAAAGAGCAATCCATAAGGAACTCCTGCTTTTGTTTATATAAAATCTTTTTTTTTATTTTCAGCATTCTGATAATTGCTATGTGATATAATTCTTCCAAATTATCTTGATGTTTCTCCAAAATGATTCATTTCCTTTGGTTCTTCTGTATTCCTAGATTATTTCTGTTATAAAAAATAAAAATCAAAAATCAAAAATGAAATATTTTAATAATAAGATAATTCAAAATTGATTTTGATATTGACTGATTGATATTTTTTTAATAATATTCTTTTGGATAAGGGCCCCCCTCTCCATTTAAAAATCTTGAGTTGGTTTTCAAACTTTGAAGATGATATGTTCTCATTCCCCCAAAACTCCCACTATAAGGGATAGTGTAAGAAATAAGTTTACCCACCCCTTATTTTTTATAGTGATTTTGATGAGGATAAATAATGATACAGTAAATATACATAATTTTATTTTAATGATGATTCAATAATAAGTTGCTTTTTTTTTTTTTTAATTTAAGTATAAAATAACCATAAAGTGAGATATCTGAGTGAAAATCACAATTTAAAAGAAATAAACCTGAATCACAGTTAAGATCATGGAACTGTTTTATTGAAGGTGGTAATTTGTGCCAATCAGTAAAAATTGGTGCTCTTGAGAATATTTATGATTAATATTCCATAATTGAATGATCATAGTTTGAGTCCTTTATTCATATAATGACCCTTATAATGCCACAACTCTTCCTTTTGGAATCATCATTGTGACTCAGAACTTATTTCAAGTCCATCCCCTTTTTGGTTCAGATTTTCTGTTACCCATAAATGCATTTGAGTTGTTAAAAAATATAAACAGTGAAATTAAAAATTTGTACAATTTTAAAAAAAACTCTTGTTTGTTTTTTGGGGGGCTTTTAAATTCTTTTTGGAATAAATAGCACATTGAGGTGTTATTAATGTGTAAATTCCCCAAATTATGTCATCAATTTATGAGTTTTTTAATATAAATAGCTCCTTCAGAGTTCAATTAATGCCTTCATGGCACAAATACTTCTTTTTTTCAAACAAATTCAAATCACTTTCTTGTAATTGAAGAAATATTTCAAATAAATTGATCTTTTTTTTAAAAAAAAATGACTTGATTTAGAGTTTTTTTTTTTTTAATTATTATTATTTTTGAGTGGAAACATTGAGCCAATTTAATGGCTCTTATTGTAATAGTAGGAAAATTATAATAGAAAAAAAAGAATATTCTTGAGATCATGAATGGGATATGCCCCTAATTCTTAGTTAAAATAAATAAATGAGTTTGAAATCAATAAAAAATAAAAATAAAAAAAATAAAAGATAAAATGAAAAAAATATGTTCAGAACATTCAAGTCAGTCAATCTTTCTAATTCTTGTTTAAAAAAAAAATTAAGAAATGAAGCCTTTGGTAGTTTATAGTCTTTCCTAGGAGTTATCCTCCTTTGATAGTCCTTGTTCAATCTTTTTGAATATTTTAAATAGGCAGTTTATGGTCTTGCCAAGGACTATTGGTTGATTTTTATTTATTTTTGAGTCCTTGTTGAGAATTTTAGTGGTGGGAAGTTTATGGTCTTTCCAAGGACCACATCTTGTGTCCAGGAACCTGATTGTTGCACTTGGGGTTTCCTGGCATGTAATTTAACTTCAAAGCCAAGTTGTATAGTTATCTTCAACAGTTTATAGTCTTATTGAGGACTCATCTTTATTTTAAAAGCACATTTAAGCCTATAAAATAAGAGAAATATTTTATTAATGTTGCATACCTGTGGAAGCCAAATCAAATATGTTAGTATAGTTATCATTCAAAATAAGAAATCATAAAAGATAAAATAGCAGTTTAAAGCCTTGCTTAGGGCGCTTTTTGGTTTTTATAGCCCTGTAGCCATATCCAAATTTAAATATGTCAGTTTAGTTCAATATCCAACATAAAAAGATCATGAGAAATAAAGTAAAAGAAGCAGTTTATAGCCATACTGAGGGCTCATTTGTATATTGAAGACCTGTAGCACAATTAAATGTGTCAGCTCCATTTTATATCCAAGAAAAATTAAGAATGAAAAAAAAGAAATAAGCAGTTTAAAGCCTTGCTGAGGGCCGCCTTTTGTTATTTATAGCCCTGTAGTAAATCAAAATAAAATATGTCAGTTTTAATTCAATATCCAAAAAAATAAAGTAAGAATGAAAAATAAAACAAAATAAGAAGTTTATAGCCATACTGAGGGCTTTTTCATCTTGTTTTCCTTCAATCATTTTATTGAAGTAAAAAAAACTAAAATTTCAGTGAGTTAAATAATCAGTAATTAAAAAAAACATAAATAATAAAAAATTGAGCAGTTTAATGCCTTGCTCAGGGCATTTTTTTTGTTTATATCCCTGTAGCATAAAAAATTAATAAAAAATAATTTAATTAAAATAAGCAAACCCAGCAGTTTAAAGCCATGCTGAGGGCTTTTTACTGTTTGTAGCCCTGCAGCATAAAAAAAACATGGTTAGTCAAATTAATTAAATCATGATAATAAATGAAATTAAGCAGTTTCATGCCATGCTGAGGGCTTTTTTATTCATGATTTCCTCTAATTATTAAACTAAAGGTAAAATCAGTAAAACAACACAAGAAATAAAATTTGAGCAGTTTAATTCCTTGCTCAGGGCATTTATTTTGTCCTTCATAGCCCTGTAGCACATAAAAATCAATAAGTCAGCTTCATTTAATATTAATTAGAAAATGAAAAAATTCCAGCAGTTTAAAGCCATGCTGAGGGCTTTTTTTTGTTTCTTCTAATCATGAGAGATTTTTTTATTAAATTTATTCTTGGAAGCCCCCCTTTTTATATCTAGAGTAGAAAATAGCAAAACTTTTCAATAAGATAAGAATTAGAATAAAACAAGTCAGTAACAGAAAAAATAAATCAATTGGTTCAAAAAAAAGGAAATAAGCAGTTTTAAGCCATGCTGAGGGCATTTTCTTGTTATTTATAGCCACAAAGCAGCAAAATAAATTGAACAGTTCAAAGTCTTGTTGAGGACTTTTTTTTTTATATTTCAAACCCTTGTAAATCCAAATGAATATTTTGTCAGTAATTTAAGTAAGCTCATAAATGATAATACATTTCAAACAAAGAATAAAATAAGCAGTTTAAAGCCATGCTGAGGGCTCCCTTTGTTTTTTATTTTTGACTCCTTTTTTTTATTATTATTATTAGAAAAGAGAAATCATCAGTAAATTTACATAAAAAATTGAATAAAAGATAAACAATTAGTTTATTCATGAATATCTATACTTTTACTATTCTATACTTATTCTATTTTTTTTATCATATATTTTATCATTATCATTCCTGTTATTATTAGAAGGTAAGGTGGTCAGCTTCACAGGCTGATCTAGAAGCTGTTACAACCCTCCAGGGGCTTCGGGTGGGGTGTTTCCATCTCCAATTATGTTGAAAAGCACTTTATTGTGCTTTAAACCACTTCGGGTGGTTTATTTACTAATATGTGGGTGCTCTTAGTTAACTAATATGTCCTTTTTGAATCATAATGTAAGGTTGGGGTGATTGAGTTCTTTTAAAAACCTTCCAGTTATTCAGGTAAGCTGTTGTAGTGCTGATGATTGTTGCTACGCCCCAACTGGAGCTTTAAATTACTTCGGGTGAGGTTGTCTTGAGTCTAGGTGGATGTTATGCATTCACCATTATGTTCAAAATTGTATCAGACTGAGATGTACAAGCAATTGAGGTCTTTCACCACCGGTTTGGGTGTTTGAAACTACTTTGAATGAGTATCATCTTTAAATAAACACTTGACCATGAATCTCCTTTTGATTTATCTTTGTTGTCTCATCTACAAATCCACTTGAGAGTACAAGTTCATCTGAGAAGTATTTCTCAGCGCCCATTCTCTTGAGCTTTAGAGTTGAAATATCCGGGTGTGAGGTATCTACTCCGTTTAACTTGGGACAATTTTTTTAAGCTATCTTCATGCCCATGAAGCAGAAGAATTAACTCAATTTCCTCCAACGATGCTTTTCTAATCAACAGCTTTGTTGTCAGGATGATACTATGATAAAGGTATAACTAGGCTAATTACAACTTTAACTGTGTATGTGACATGGCAGAAAATGATTAAAAAGGTTTAAAAAGGCTTTATAATAAAATAAAAGGGTTCTACTATTGAGAAATAGTGGTGGTGAGCGCTATTGAGAACCCTGGGTGCAGGCTTTATCTGCTGGATTACAATAATAAAGTCTACAATAATTAAAGATTATAATTATACCTAATTATTTAACCAAGAGTAAAACTGTTTTTGACAGTTTACTACGTAGGTTATTCAAGATCAGGATGAGGAAAGGCTTTTGGCTGTGAAAAGCCCTCTTTTTATCCTAAAATTGAGGTGGAAAGGCTGCTAGACCTTTCCACGTAGAGGAAGTGAAGATTTTTCACTCTCTATGACAGGCTTGTGGTTTGCAAACAGCCTTTATACCCTGTATTGGGCTCAGATGTGGTTTTGAAACCACATCTGGGCGGTTTTCACCAATACAGGGGGAAAATTTTCATCTGGGGACCTCACAGCCTGATTCTGACGTGTATGACGCGTAGAATGCTGTATAGAAACTGTATGGGACCCCAGTAATGACTGACATATGAGGTATTGAAGTAAAAACATTCTTCTTCGTCTATTTGACACCTCATATTCATGGTTATGGGATATTATCCCATGGTAAGGCTATATCTGACAGCAGGTGGGATTTTGACCTTAAAATGGTCATACCTCTGTCAGTTTTTGAGATATCAAGCTCAAAGTTAGTTCATTGAATAGCTCTGTATGTTCTCTACACAATGGTACCCAACTTGACATGGTTATCATGAAATATGACAAAGTTATCCCATGTACAAGTATTTTTGTACATTGGCATGGTCTGGTCAAAAGCTGTATTAAGCTTGTTTGGCCAATAACCTCTGTTGTAGTTGAGTTATGAGGAAATGGATGGCACCATCAGATAGCCCTGATTGTGCTCGTTCCAAAAAGACCCCACTTTAGGTATCTCACACTAAAACTGTAAAAGTTAGATGAGAGGTGAATGTTTTGTTCACCCTTATTTGGTCTGAATTTGACCAAAACTCAAGTAATACTGGTGCTAGCTCAGTTTGGCTGGTACCATTGGATAGCCCTGTCTTAGAGCTTCATTTTGAATACCCATTTGATGGGGTTAAGCATCTCCTTCTAGATTTTAGATGAGAGGTGAAAATTAAGGTTTATGCTCAGCAATAACTTTGGGCAGGAATAACTTTGTTATTTCTTGTCCTATGGTGATGGGACTTATATTTTCAGAAAGAGGTGAGTTTCCTCTTTCTTCTGATACCTTTTGAGCTAATTTGGCTCAGCTCCATGTTTTGGTGGTATTTTGGATATACCATTGGTTTATGGTATTTTGGCTGTCATGCTTGTGCTCTGGTTTTGAGTCACAGGCTGACATACCCTCCCTCTAAAAAAGGCTCATCATTGATGAGACTGTTCAGTCCTCCTAGAGGCTCTGAATCTCCTTAGATGAAGGTTCCCATCTGGTATGGCGTCTTCTGCCAACCATTTGTCTTTGTCAGCTGTCTGGTTCTTGAATCTGACTAGATATTGTCTCTTATCCTTCCCATTGAGTCTCAATTTTCTGGCCCTGATGATTTTACTCACAGGTCCAGGAGAGTCTTCTACTTCCACTATTTTTGGTGGAGTGATGTTTTTCTTCCTGGAGGGGAATTTATCCTCTTCTGTTTGGAAGTATGGTTTGACCAGGCTTACTGGAAAGACTGGGTGTTTCCTAGAAAACTCCTCAGTGAGCTTGACCTCTACTGCATTCTTCCCTATCAACTTAATGATAGTGAAGGGCCCTACAAATGAGTCTCTCATTTTCTTGGGTCCTTTGAGATTGTTAAAGTTTAGTGTAGACACTAACACCTGGTCCCCTTCCTTGAAGTCAGGTTCCATATGTGATTTGTCCCACCTCTGCTTATTATACTCTTTGGCTTCAGCTATGCATTTGGCAGCAGTATCACAGGCTTTCTTCCACATATCATGGAAGTCTTTGGCTGTGGGGTGGATGGTCAGAAGATTTTTCTTCAAGTGATCCACAGGTAAAAGGGGATTCCACCCTTTCTCTACCAGTGCAGGTGTTTTTCCTGTGGTAGAGTGCTGGCTTGTATTATAAGCCAGTTGGACTGCTGGTAAGAGGGTGACCCAATCATGGGTATATCCCTCATGGTCCTTGTATTCCATGCCATAGGCACAGAACCTCCTGAGGATGTCCTCCATTGTTTGGATCATCCTCTCAGCTAGGCCATCTGTTTGTGGATGGTAAGCTGTGGAAGAAGCAAGCTTGGTGCCAAGCATGTCATATAAATTGGTCCAAAATTCAGATGTGAATTTTGGGTCCCTGTCACTAATTATGATCTTAGGGACTCCACAGGTGGATATGATGTTATTCCAAAATAACAGAGCAGTGTCCATGGCTGTGTCCTCTTTATGGCATGGTAGACATCTCATGCTCTTGCTGAACCTATCAACTATTATTAAGCAGGCATTGTAGTTTTCTTTGCCTCCTGGGACAAGTCCTGTGACCCAGTCCATGTTGATGGTTTCCCATGGGTGTTTGGGTTCTTCTATGTGTTGAAGCAACCCATATTTCTTCCCATGCTTTCTATTTGCCTTTTGGCATCTTTCACAAGTTTTGATGTATTCACTCAACTCTTGCTCCCACTTGGGCCACCAAGCTGTGCTTGCTACCCTCTCTTTAGTCCTGTCTTCACTCATGTGTCCCATGTAGGGGCAGTCATGGCATTCCTGCAGGATTAAAGAGATGTGGTCTCTGTCTATCACTGTGAGTGCACTGGTGTGCTTATCTCTGTGATAAATCAGGCCATCTATAAGGAAGAATTTATTGTCCTTATAGGCCCTCAACCAGGGTTCCTCCAGCTGGGTTTCCAGTTCTGGGCTCCTGTATTTTTTTTGAAGGAGTTGGAGTAGTATGCTACACTGTTTGTGTTTAGCATATGATTTCAGCACTGCATTGAAAAATTCATTGTGCAGTGCTGAGGAACTTATTCCCAGTATGGGGGTTTCTGTCCCTTCTGAATCAGTGTTTCCACTGTCAAGGGTACCACTCCCTGGTGCCCATTCAGAGAATCTGAAGTTCTTCTTCCTATTTATTTCCATAAAATGGATAGGAATTTTTGCAGAAACTTCAGGGTCATAAGCTGGATTGCTTTTGACATTGTCCAGTGGCCATCTGCATTGGTATGGCTTTTACCTTCTTTGTATATGATGGTCATGTTCCCTCTATACTCCTGGATGGCTATTTGCCATCTCAGCATGTGTCTATTAGTAGTCTTCATGTTTAGTAAAGACTTCAAGGCTGTGCAGTCTGTGTAGACTTCAAAGACTGCACCCTCCAAATAATAATGGAGTTTTTCTAGAGCCCAGACTAGACATAGACATTCTGTCTGGGTGGCCCCATACCTAGCTTCTGAATCTTTCAGCTGCCTGGAGATGTAACATATTACACCTTCTCTTGGTTCACCATCCACAATTTGTCTTTGGTGAAGGGCTGCTCCCAAGCCTTGGCTGCATGCTGCATCTATATATAGCTTGAATGGTAGTTCAAAGTCAGGCAAGATGAGCACAGGTGCATTTGTGAGTTCATATTTGATCCTCTCATATGCATCCCTCCTTTCCTTGGTTATTTCAAAAACTACACCCTTTGAGCATAACTTGTATAAACTACTAGTTATGTGGGCAAAGTTTTTGATGTGGTTTCTATAGTAGCTAGCAAATCCAAGGAAAGATTGCATCTCTTTGATGTTCTTTGGTACTGGCTTTTGCAGTACTGCTGCTACTTTGTTCTGGTCAATTGCCAGACTAAGGCCTGAGACTTTGTGTCCTAGAGCTAGTAGCTCTTGTTGGCCAAAATTACACTTTTTAAGTGAAATTTTCAGATTGATGGGTGTACATTTACTTAGCACTCTGTCTATGTATTGTAAATGGTCTTCCCATGTCTCTGAGTATATAATGATATCATCAATATACACTACCATCCAGCCTTCCATTATTTCTTCTTGAAATATGGTGTCCATCATCCTTTGGAAGTGGGCTGGTGCATTCTTGATGCCAAATGGCATCCTGGTGTACTCATATATGCCCATATGGCATATTATTCTGAGTAATTTCATGGAGTTTGGTTTAACTCCATTTTGGTGGAAGCCTTTCATACAATCCATCTTGGTTATGTATTTGGCTTTGGCTAGCTTATCCAAGGCATGAGGTATCCTTGGTATAGGGTACCTGTCTGCTTTTGTGTAGTTATTCAGGGCTCTGAAATCTCCACACAATCTAGACTTGCCATCATGCCAGGTGATTAGGACAGGAGTGGTGATTTCCACTATTTCATTATGTCCAATCTTCCTAATGACATCCATGTCCAGGAGTTCATTGATATGTTTCTCAATCTCTTTCCTGGTCTCCAGACTTGCTGGGTAAGGAGGTCTCCTTAACATGGGTGGATAAGGCCTTTCTACATCCAGATACAGTTCTATATCATGGCCTTTGATCTTGCCTAATGGTTCTTCACCAATGGCAAATGCTGGTCTATTCTTCCTCAGCATCTTCAGTAAACTTAGCTTTTGTTTACTGGTGAGGGTAGTGCTAAACTGTCCCTCTCTGAATTCTTTCAGAAGTTCTTCCAGTGGGTCCTGAGAAGATATCTGGTATATATCAAGAGAAAATTTCTTTTCCTTGTTAGTACCAATGGTAATATGCCTATTTTTACTGTTGTAAATATCTATGCCATACATCCTCTGGTAATCTGTTCCCAGTAAAAACCCTTGGATGTGGGCATCTTCAAGCACTACAAGCTTTGGGTTGAGTCTGATATTACCTTTCTGTGGGGTATAATTATCTCTTTGATAATTGTCCCAATAGAGGTCATCTTTCCAGATGCACTCTTAAAGTTCTTTGCCCTGGTGGGCAAGAGTTCTTTTTCCCAGTTTGGGAAGTGGTTATCCAGATAATTTCTGGACACTATGGAGCAGTGTGCTCCACTGTCAATGATCAGTGGGTGCTGAGCATTGTCAATACATACAGTCATTTTTGTGGCTGTTCCATGTATATATGCCATTCCTTTGGTTGGTGTAACCAGGAATTTTTGTGCATCTTGTGTATGTTTACACAAGTTCTTGTTGGCAGTGTCTTGTGGCATGCCTGCTTCCAACTGTATATCCTGGATTTCTAGTGGGGTTTCCTCTTGGTATTCCACTAGAAATTCTTCTCTTGGGTCTTGATCCTCATCAGATGGTTCTCTAATGGCATCACCCATAGAGTCTGATTCAGAATCCTCTGTTGGAGGTTCTTCTTCAGGGACTATTTCTATAGCATAGACTTTCTTCTTTGCTTTTGGACAGTTGTTGGCA
Source organism: Austropuccinia psidii (assembly GCA_023105745.1). Taxonomy (NCBI): domain Eukaryota; kingdom Fungi; phylum Basidiomycota; class Pucciniomycetes; order Pucciniales; family Sphaerophragmiaceae; genus Austropuccinia; species Austropuccinia psidii. The sequence continues at coordinate 33,438,133 of JALGQZ010000003.1, read as the reverse complement.
TAGTGGTCTGTTGAACCACAATTGTGACAAGAATTCTTCTTCTTTGCCACTTCTGCCACTCTTTCTCTGGGTTTGTCTTTAAACTCTACCCTGAAAGGTTGTTTCTCTTTGAAACTATTGCTTCTATATGGGGTGAATTTCCCTATATTAGTCCTTTTCCTTATGTCTTGTGAGGTATTGGCTATATCATCTAGAGTGCAATTTTGGTTGCATCTGCACTTTACTGCATGCTCTAGTTCTCCTGGCAGTTGTGTCAGAAGTTTATGATTCCTCATTTGAATGTTCATTTGAGGATCAATGGCTTTAAGTCTTTTAGACTGTCTAAGACACCACTCATATGGATCTTTGTCCACAGAGTATTTGTCATTTTCAAATGACATGGTCTTTTGCCATATCCAAGTTCCATTACTGTCATTTTGGATTATTTGACTCTTCCACCATGGCCAATTTCTTCTGCCATGGATTTCTTTCATTTCTGTGTACCATATACTTGCATGACCTTTAAATGCAGTATTCAGTCTAGCAGTAATCCAGTAATCTGGTATGCTGGGTACATCAATGAAGAGTCCATCAATATAATCTATGAGTTCCATATGATCATATTCTCCTGATCCAGAGAATTTGGGCCAGTTTGAGGCCTCAGGAAGCTGTTTCAAGGCTTCCTTCTCTGAATAAGACATGCCATCTCCATCCTGGTATTGTGATGGAGATCTTGCCTTATTCAACAACATGGCATCTGGTTTGATTTCATCTGGTTGATATGGATTCTCCATAGCTTGGCCTTGTGGTTGGGGCTTTAAGCTATGGTAGGCATCAAACAATTTGTTGATGTCTTGGTTCAGACACTCCCTGTCCCTGCTGCTATGGTTTTGTTCTTCAGAGACTTGATTCAGTCTCTTGTTGGTTTCTTCAGAGGCTTTGCTCAGTTGAGCATATCCTTCCTGAAGGTTTTTAACTATCTGCTCCAATGAGGCTTGAGTTTTTCTCATCCTCTCTTGGCCAGCTGCAAATTCTGCAGCCTGCTTTGCAGATTGCTCAGCATATTGAGACATTTGCAACCACAGTGTGTCACTGTTGATGTTGCTCTCAGATGTGATAATGTTATTTTCAGTCTGAGTGGGGGTAATGTTTCTATTACTAGGACTACTGACTCTAGAGTGGTTTACAACTACTTCTGGTTCTTGTGTACTTCTTTTACCAAATCTAACAGCTTCTGGATCATGGGGTCTGACTCTTTCCTCCTCTGGTTGAAGGAGGCTTTGTTCTTGCCCTTGTTGCCTTGTCTTCTCCTGGAAACTTCCTGGAATTGTGAAGAATAGTGACTCTTGGCCACTGATCTGCTGGTTTCTGAATGGTGTGAAGCCACTGGAGAGCTGATTTGGCTTGCTCCTTGTGAACCTGAAGGAATCTGAGTAGGCCCTGTCTGGGTTAACTGTTCTTCTATAGCTTGGATAGTGGCTTGGTTCTCCCTTATCCTCTGTGCCCTTGCCTCCAGGAGTCTGTGCTGCCTGGTAGGGTTCCAACCCTTGGTGATTACCATAAGGTCCTTGAAGTCTATCTCTTTGAGACAGATCTTCTGGCAACTTGATCCCAGTTCTGCCCAGTGAGTTGCTAGGTTGAACCTCTTGTTGTCCATGCTCCATTGAAACAAATCTTTGAGGAGTTGGTGGATTTGAAGAACTTGATCCATATCCTTCCAGTCCTCTGGTTTGAGGTTTCTGTTGAATTGGAGTGTGAATGGCAAGGTTGATATTATCTCCCTCATTGTTTTGCCATCCACCACTGTGTCCAATGTGTCTTCTTTCACGTCTTCTGGTTCTAGACTTTCCTGCTCTATCCTCTGGCTGGTTCCTTTGCAAGCCAAGGTCTCTGAGGTATGCAGGGGACATATCAGTGTTTTCAAGCAGTCAAAAACTTTATGTTCTTAGGGTATTTACCTTTGACTGTGCCTTGTACAAATTTGTTATCTGCTGATTTGGGCAGTTTGCCTTTGGAGGTTACAACTGGGTTAATAATTGTAATCTTCCCTGTACAAGTGGTTAAGGTTGGTTTACCTTGTATTGAAGCAGAGTTTCGTGGTTTTCTACTCCTCTGAGTGGCTATTGGTGTCCACTTCTTGGCTGTAATGAGGCCTTCACTAAGCCTTTTTCCTTTACCCTTGCTGCCCTCTGGTTCTGAGGGTGTCACTGGTGTGTTGGCCTGTGACTGGGTTTCAAGTGGGATGTAGTTTTCTTCCACTGAATCAAAACAGGAAAAAGAGGGCTTATGTCAGTTAAGACTTCTTAAAAGGCTGATTTTGCACGTCTAAGAATGGCCTCTGGGCTTGTATATTATTACAGTGTGCCCTTGTATAATGACAGTGTAATTGAATTAACAATTCCACGTCAAAGATACAGCTTATGGTGTCCTGTCACACTGTTTGTGTGTCAGTATCCCTCAGATACACTTGTGGTTTGCAAGTGTATTCTGTAAAAAGTGGTTTGTATACAAGTGTTATTGAATTAACAATACACTTGACCACGCCTCAACTGATGGTTTTTCAGTCAGAGGTGTCCTTATTCAGTCAAGAATACAGGACTTTATTAGTGGCTTATGTGTTTTTATATGCAAAACACGCCAAAAATAATAAGTTACTGTGGGTGTTAACCACGTAAAAAATACTCTTATAATATGAGTATGTATATAAAAAAAAAGGTAAAAAATATATAAAATATATATTTTTAAATAGAAATTACGCCTAAAAAGGGTAAAACAATGGTTAATAAGTCATAAAACAGAGAAAAGACTTACTTGTAAGGTCCAAAAAAGGTCAAAAAACATGGCCAGGCCCCCAAAATGTCAGGATGATACTATGATAAAGGTATAACTAGGCTAATTACAACTTTAACTGTGTATTTGACACGTCAGAAAATGATTAAAAAAGATTTATAAAGGTTTTATAATAAAATAAAAGGGTTCTAATATTGAGAAATAGTGGTGGTGAGCACTATGGAGAACCCTGGGTGCAGGCTTTATCTGTTGGATTACAATAATAAAGTCTACAATAATTAAAGATTATAATTATACCAGATTATTTAACCAAGAGTAAAACTGTTTTTGACAGTTTACTACGTAGGTTATTCAAGAGCAGGATGAGGAAAGGCTTTTGGCTGTGAAAAGCCCTCTTTTTATCCTAAAATTGAGGTGGAAAGGCTGCTAGACCTTTCCACGTAGAGGAAGTGAAGATTTTTCACTCTCTATGACAGGCTTGTGGTTTGCAAACAGCCTGTATACCCTGTATTGGGCTCAAATGTGGTTTTGAAACCACATCTGGGCAGTTTTCACCAATACAGGGTGAAAATTTTCATCTGGGGACCTCACAGCCTGATTCTGACGTGTATGACGCGTAGAATGCTGTATAGAAACTGTATGGGACCCCAGTAATGACTGACATATGAGGTATTGAAGTAAAAACATGCTTCTTTGTCTATTTGACACCTCATATTCATGGTTATGGGATATTATCCCATGGTAAGGCTGTATCTGACAGCAGGTGGGATTTTGACCTTAAAATGGTCATAACTCTGTCAGTTTTTGAGATATCAAGCTCAGAGTTGGTTCATTGAATAGCTCTGTATGGGCTCTACACAATGGTACACAACTTGACATGGCTATCATTAAATATGACAAAGTTACCGCATGTACAAGTATTTTTGTACATTGGCGTGGTCTGGTCAAAAGCTGTATTAAGCTTGTTTGGCCAATAACTTCTGTTGTAGTTGAGTTATGAGGAAATGGATGGCACCATCAGATAGCCCTGATTGTGCTCGTTCCAAAAAGACCCCACTTTAGGTATCTCACACTAAAACTGTAAAAGTTAGATGAGAGGTGAATGTTTTGTTCACCCTTATTTGGTCTGAATTTGACCAAAACTCAAGTAATACTGGTGCTAGCTCAGTTTGGCTGGTACCATTGGATAGCCCTGGCTTAGAGCTTCATTTTGAATACCCATTTGATGGGGTTAAGCCTCCCCTTCTAGATTTTAGATGAGAGGTGAAAATTAAGGTTTATGCTCAGCAATAACTTTGGGCAGGAATAACTTTGTTATTTCTTGTCCTATGGTGATGGGACTTATATTTTCAGAAAGAGGTGATTTTCCTCTTTCTTCTGATACCTTTTGAGCTAATTTGGCCCAGCTCCATGTTTTGGTGGTATTTTGGCTATACCATTGGTTTATGGTATTTTGGCTGTCATGCTTGTGCTCTGGTTTTGAGTCACAGGCTGACATTTGTGGTTCCTACGAAATGACAAAGGCTCTGTTGATTTAATCGACCAACCGCTTTGGGCATCTGAGATCAAGCGATGGAGCCCTGCTGCAATCAGCTTGCGACGGCAATTGATAAAGGTGGCCATGGGAAGGCAAGTCCAACCAGATAGGTGAAGACTATCCATGGTCTGAAGCTAGGGTTGGCAGAAATGGCCGTTGAGGACCGCCACAGGTTTCTCTTTGTGCTTTGGTATGTGATCTTAACAACATCGGATATGTATTGTATTTCTATAATTCCCCTCTGTATCCCTTAAACTTCTGGAATTGGGTGTAGAGTGGAACAACACAAGCAAAATAATTAATTGATTATCTGCAAGTCATACCCAAAATCATCCATGGTTCAACATCCTTCGAAGGTCACATAAGTAGCTTTCAAAGTCAAACGTTGATCTTCTGGCTCAAATTCATTTGTTATTATTTAGGGTGACAGTCTCCTCCGAAAGAATTCACTTCATTGGTTTCTTAGCTGATTCTGTTTCTGTTGTACAGATTTGTTTGTTTCTCAAGTGTACAAAGGCATCTTGTTTTGCTTTCTTGTCTTTTGTCACCCAACAGTTGATGGGCTAACATTGGGACTGCTAACGGTTGATTCCTTGCATGCTCTTTTTCCTTTTTAGAGTGCTAGGTTGATTCAACGGTGAGGATGGAGTTGAGGTTCTAAAGTTGAGTATTTCAATAAAAGGATCAAAAATCATTATTGATTTTTTTCCATTCATCCCGCCAATCAATCAAATAAGAATTTGTGTCTTCTTAATTATAACCTTAGTACGTTTTGTCTCCCTTGCTAGAGTTTTTTTTTTGTTTATTGATTTATTTATTTTTTATTTAGAATAATGATGAGCTCCTCTGATTTTGGCTTCCCTGCTGACTTTTTCAATGCTTTTTGTCCATTTACCACCAAGGAGCTAGAGGACCTCGTGCTTGGCATTCCTCCAGCCAACAGGTTGAGGAAGTCGGTGTGGGAATGGCTTACTGCCAATGGCCCTTATCCGACGCTCCCCCCATCACCACCAGCCCTTGGTGATATTTGGAGTACACCTGATGACTCCCCTAACCATTGCAAGCCTACACCTGTAGCAGCGTTGGCTTTTTATTCCTTCTTCAATGGAGATGTGGATCCCAGACTTTTGGATCCTCAACCTTCATCCTCGCTTTCTAAAAAATGTTCAAAAAATACCAAAGGGCCCTACTTCCTTTGCCCTCGTAATGATTTGGGTCGCATAATTTACCCTTCTAAGTGAAGCTAGTCATAGGGTAAGTTTGTACTTGTTCTTATTTTTATTTTTTATTTTTATTAATTTTTAAGGTTTTTTTTTTATTTTTTTATTTCTTTATTTAGGTTACTATTGTTTAAAATTTGTTAGTTAGCTTGTTATAGCACCCTGTTAGGCCTCCTGTACCTTGAAATGGAGAAACTATTCCTTCAGCCACTTATATTTCTATTACTTTTATTTTTTTTAAAGAATAAACAAATAAAAGCTTAAATGCAGTGAGGACCAAATTCAGAATGACATGAGGTCAGTGGAAAAAAATCCAATAAAAAATAAAAAAGTAATAAAATAATAAAAACAAGAATTAAAATAAAAAAATAAAATAAAATAAAATAAAATAAATAAAAATAAAAATAAAAAATAAAAAATAAAAAATAAAAAAAAACCAATCAAAATGGAGGTAAAAGAGGTCAGTAAGCTAAGAATCTCTTCTTTTTTTATTTATATATTTTTTTTCATTTTATATAAATAATAAAACCAAGTTAAGTTTAAGTTAAAATATGAGTTAAGCTAGGTTCTACAAAAGAGCTTAAAAATTCAAAATAATTTAATATAACTTCCATAAAATAGATAGCTAAAGCAATAAGAAACCATAAGCCTGTCTATTAATTAATTTTTTATTATGTATAGTTGAAGATAAATTAGTGATTGGAGCTTTGAAATACTGGCTCTATCACTTCCCCCCTTTTTTTTGATTAAAATAAGAAATAACATAAAATGGGTAAGGGAATAGAATAAGAATGAAATAATATAATGTAAGTTTTCTTCTTTTTTTTCTTATTTTTTTTTTTTTTTTTATATATATATATTTTTTATATTTTTATTTATCATCTAATGATATAGAATCAATTGAAACTAATTCTTTTTATTTTATTTTATTTTTTCAAATTTTGAACAATAAAATGAAATAAAAATTAAAATAAGAAATACAATAAATAAATAAATAAATATAATTATAAGCAAAAATCCTTGATATTAGGTAAGCTTATTTTATATTTATTGCTTCAAAGCTTTTATGAATTGAAGCTTATTTTTGAAATTTTTAATATTTTCTCTTTTTTTAGTATAAGAGAGAATCTGAATTGTAAAGAGGAAAGATAAAAAGAGTAAAAAATAAATAAATAAATAAATAAAAAATAAAGAATAAAAATAAAAAATTGAAGAGATAAATAATGCAAATATCAATGGAAATAGAATGGTTGATTAATCAGAGAATTGGGGACTTAGCAGGTGATATTTCTTAAAATTAATTCCTTTGCCCCAGAATCTTTCTTACTAATTCTTGTTTGATAAAATTTCCCCCCCTGCATTCTTCTCTTTTAAAATTTTTGAAGAGATATTCTTGACAGAAGAAGTTCCAATCTTCTGTATTAAATTTAGTTGCACCCTTTTTAAGGCTGAAGATTGCCAGTATAAGTGTTTCTTCCCAGTGGTATTCCCATTTGGCCTTTTTTACAATATAACTTCCTGAGATTTTGCTAATTTGTCCATTTTTAATTTCAAAATCCTGGAGGTTGAACCAATCTTGGCATTACCAGGTTCTCCAAAATAATGATTTCCTGAGGTTTCCATCCATGTTGAATATTTCATTCCAGTATGGGTTTCCAAGGTTGCCATCAATTCCATCCCAGGTCAGTAAATCCAAGAATTCATACTTTGTGAGGTTGTATCCAGGTAATTCTTTCCATGGATGTGAAATGAAAAGTTCTGATAGTGGTATTTCCTTTTCAAAGATGTCCTCAAACTCAATATATGGAAGTATTATGGTGAGAATATCAGGACAGGGTTCTGGTTTTATTTTAAAGAACCAGTCAGGATTTTCATCTATTTCTTGTTGATTACTGCAATTGGCCCAGGCTTCTTTCTCTTCTACCCAGCTGATATCTGTGTCCAATGACCAGGGATTTTCTTCAAGTAATGGCCATGACTGCATTTTGTAGGATTTTGTGGGTTTGAAAGTATCAAAAGGTAATAATATTTGAGAATTTTATCAGATTTATTTATCAAAATAGCTTGAGGGTAAGTTTAATGGGATTTGCATGGTAATTTTGGGTAAGAAATTTGGATATTCCTCTTTGATAAGGCAGGAGGTCACTGCCTAGTGATTTGGATGATTTTTTGTTTCTTTGGGTGAGTGTAATTGGTTATTTTTTGGTTTATAAGAAATGATTTTCCTCTTTGATAAGGCAGGAGGTCACTGCCTAGTGATCATTGGGTTTTGGTGAAGGAAAATGGTGATTTTGGTTGATAAAATTGAATTTCCTCTTTGATAAGGCAGGAGGTCACTTCCTAGTGTTTTTTTTTTGGGTGAGTGAAATTGGTGTTTTTTTTTGTTTTTTTTTTGGTTGATGAAGTTGAATTTCCTTTTTGATAAGGCAGGAGGTCACTGCCTAGTGATTTTTGGGTTTTCAATATTGAGTGAGTATCCTTAAAGTGCCAAAGGGTTTTCTTTATTGATATCTTTATATTCTGGTTTCCAAATTGTATATTCAGGGATGATTTAGTCTTTTTGTATGAATTCTTCCCATAGGCTCCAAAAAGCTGGTGAATTAGCCATGGTGGAGGTGATTGATATATATTTTTTAATGTAAGTTTGTTTTTTTTTAATCTTAATTTTTAATTTTAAGGGATAATTTGTTGATGAATTTCTTCTTTGTTAAGGCAGGAAGTCACTGCCATATAGAGAGAAAAATGAAAAAAAAAAACTAATGATACATTTTATGGGTGATACTGATACATTTTAGAGAAAAAATCTTGATTTTGTTGGTTTTATTAAAAGTTGAGCTCCCCCAAGTGGGAAATGTGAGTGTCTGTTGAGTAACCTGGCCAAAAAAAGGTCTTTGAGGGTTTCCAAAAAGGCATTTCTTTCTTCTATTTCTTCTTCTGATGGAAATTCTGACCACAATAAATCTTCATCAATGAATATATATCCATCTCCAACCCATTTCAGCCTTCCAGTTTGATATGTTGATCCATTCAATCCAAGGTACCACTGGGCCAAAATTTGATTAAAGTAAAGTCCTCTTCTTGGTAGTGTGGCCATTTCAAATATTTCATCCCAGAATTGTTTTTCAAGGTTACCTTTAATTCCCTCTTCAGTTAGTAGTTCTAGGAATTGGATCTTGTTCAAGTTTGCTCCTGGAAGGTGACATAAGTATTTATCTTTACATAAAATTTCTTGAGCTTCATCCCCATAAAGGTCTTCAAAGGTGATTTATGGCAGGTAAATGTGATTGTATTCATTTTCTAAGATGGATTCTGTTTCTTCATCTTCATTGGGAGGTTGCTGGATAAATTCAGGGTTTTCCAGTTGCCATTCATAAGGTTCTTCTTGGTTGTTCAATGGTCTGTCCAAGAAGTTGATATGGTATGTGTCTTTTAAGTTTTTGTCTCTTTCTTCCATAATTTTGAGGTCTTTTTCTATTTCATTGATAGTTTCTTCATCTGAAAGCTCATGATGTTCACTAAATCTGATTTTCTTCTTTTTGGGTTTAGGTTTGAAAGGTTTCCATGTATTTTCTCATTTCCATCCACCAAAATCTGGAAGATTTCTTCATTATTATCAATTGGATTGTAAACTATGTTGGGTAATTCATCTTCAGAGGTTGAGTCTTCAAGTTGTCTTTTGAGGTTGCTTGGCCATTTGTCATTTTGTAAATCTTGGCCAAATTCATCACTTTTTGGAGATATGGATAACTCTTGGGTCTTCTGGGTTAAATTTATTATGGTATTGTCTCTTTTTGCATTTTTATCCTTCTTTCCTGGGTTATTTCTGACTAATTTTGCAATATTACATAAATCCATTCCTCTAGGTGGACCAGTTTGCCATCCAAGTGCTTGAGGTTTGCATATTGGCATGCATAATCTTCTTCCATCAGGTTCTTGATAGCTCAGTATTTCTCCTTGTTTGTGAGAAAATTCTAGTCTGATATTGTTGTCTGCCAAGAAAGGTCTTCCAAGTACTGTATGGACAGATCCTTTTGCAATGAAGAAGTGTATTTAAGTTTCTTCTCCTGAAGCCAAAATTATTGGAGTAAATTCTGAAAGTGCAACCAATGAAGTGGTATGGCCTCCAATTCCCCTAAGGTTCATGTTTAGTTTTCTTGTTGTGAGTGAGTATTTGATTGCTATTTCTTCTGGTATAATGTTGAGTTCTGCACCAGTGTCCACTAATGCTCTGATAGGATATTCTTCCTTTCCAATGAAGATTTCCATGAATCCCAAAGGACAGGCATAATGAATCTTGGGCTTTGGTATTTCTTTGAATCCAAATGATAATAGTATTTCTTGAAGATCCATTGAGTTGAGTGATTTAATTTTCTCCTTGTCTTTTTCTGATAATCCCTGTAATTTATGGACAAAATTTGGTGACATCCTCAAAATTTCTTCAATGGTGAGGTTGATCTTTTGTTGCATAATTTTCTTAATAATTTTGTCAATTTCCACTTTAGTTTCAACTTGTTTATGATGAGGTTTTCTGAACTTTTTTTCTTCTTTGGGAATTTCTTCATCCTCATTCTTATTGGCATTGTTTTCAATTTCCTCCTCAGGTTGGTCTGGTTTTGGAATATTTGAATTTTGGAATTTGGTGGGAATTATTACTCTTTCTTCTTCTTTTTCTTCTTCAACATAAGTTCCTGGAATAGCAGCTTTCTTCTTTGGCTCTTGATTTTGGGATTGTATTTCCAACCTTTGTTTGGTTTGCCTTAGTCCAATGTGTGATTCAAAAGGATCATTGGCTGAGGAAATGGTGGGTGGTTTCCAATTTGACCAATCTTTAACATGAGCAATTGAGGTTGATTTATCTTCTGATTTCTTTTCAGTGGGCTTAACCTCTTCTTCTGGTTTTTCTTTGACAATAAGTTTTTCCATGAATTTCTTGTTGAGCTCTGATTGTTCTTTTGCAAAAGCCCTGACTATGTTCTTGGCACTTTCATTTCCTTCCATAGGTACTCTCTGATAATTGGGGAAGAGGTAAGATGCTCCTTGGGTTCTGACAATTCTTTTGTCCAAGTCTTCAGCAAGGTGAGTGCATCTAGTTGCTGTATGACCTTCTTCCTTGCAGTAAGTACACTTCAATGGTGGTCTTGAAGCCATTTGAGCTGGTATGTATGGTTGGTAACTGGATGAAAATGGTGGTAAAGGATTCCTTGGCCTATATGGCTGGTTATTTTGAGGGAATCTTTTCTCTTGATTGTTGTTCCAGCTCCTTCTTGGTGAATTCACTGCTTCTGAAAGGCTTTTCAGTTGATTTAAAACTTCTTTAACTGATTCTTTTCCCTCATTTCTTGGTTGATGTTCTGGTTGTGGAGGATTTTTGATCTTTTGGGTGAGTTCTTTTACTTGTTTTAAAACTTCATCCAAGCTTTCATCCTCAAATCTTGTTTTCTTTTCTGGAGGTTTTGGTTTAGAAAATTCTTTTTGTTGAATAAGTACCTTGGCCTCCAAGTCCTGCTCAATGTATAATTTCAAAATATCCAATCTTGGTATGATGTAACCTCCATCAAAGGCTTGAACCATAGCTCTGTCTTTGATCATTTCTTTGTAGATTGATTCTTGAACACTGGTTGAAAGACTGGCCAATATTTCTTGATTATGATTGATATCACCTTGGATATATTGGTATCTTTTGAGGTAAGTGATTATTGCTTAATATTCTCCAATGAATTTTCTGTATTGGGTCATATTTATTATTCCACCTTCTTTCTGGGCTTTTGTGAATACCTCTGTTATTGAGGATAATCTGTATCTTCTTTCAGGTGAGACTGCTCCCCATCTTCTTTTCATATCCACTTTCAATGGATCCCAATCAGCTGTTTCATATCCTGGCATTCCTTCAATATGATAACTGATTTCTTCATCTTTTGTCCAAAATGCTATTTGTCTTGCAATGTCTCTTCCACTTGCTCCTTCAATTTCTGCAATATTTTCAACTTTCTTGATGAATCTTTCAACATCCTTTCCATCAAACCACAAGTTATAGTCCTTGGCTCTGATTTTCACTATTGGAGTAGTATTTCTTGGAATTTCTTGATGTAATGGAGCTGGCATTTGGGAAGAAATGTTGACTCTTCTGGTTAAAGTACTTTGTCTTTGTTCTGTGTAAGGTGTTGATGTGGCCATGGGTCTAGGATAAGGTGAAGGTGATCGATGCTGCCTGAATGATCTTGGAAGGGTGGTCTGTTCTTCAAGTGGACTATTTTGTGGAGTATAACTTGATGATTTATTTTTTCCTTCCTTTTTGATTAGTGCTAGTAATTCTGCTTGCATTTCTAGCATCTTCCGCTGAAGTCTCTCTGTGGAAGACATTTCTTCCTGTCTCTCAACAGTTTCTTCATTAAAGTTTTCTTCCTGGATTTCTTCAATACTACCAGGTAATTTTGATGATGAAGGTTTATCCATTTTTGGTTGGTTTATTTCTTCCTTTGATTCTGGTATTGAGTTATCAATTTTATTTCTTTCAAGGAGATCAAGGAAAAATTTCTCCACAACCTTCAAGTCCCTTTTATTGGTTCTTGGTGTTGTAATTGGGAAATTGGAATATTTATTTGATTCCTCCCCTAGTTCTTTTTCTTGCTTTGGTGGATAATAGTTATGGTCAGAGTGAGTTGATGATTCAGACTCTTGAGATGATGGTTTTTGCTGATTTTGATTATTTGAATCCAGTTTTTGTTATAAAAAATAGTATTCTTGGAGTTGTTATGAATTTTTTTTAATTTTTATTGAAATTGAGGTTGTCTTCCACTGTTGGGACACCAGATGTGGGAACTCCTCTTGTGTGGGATTAAAATGAGGCAGTACCTGGAGGGGGAAATCACAGGTAACTAGTTTTGAATTGCTAATAACTCCTGTAACCAAGGGTGGCAAGGGTGTATTTTCTGCCCCTCCTAAAATACTGAACAAAATCTTCCTTGGAGCTCACAAACCAAAATAAAATTAGTAAGTGGCTTTACAACTGCAGAAGAAAAAATTCAGCAGTCTAAGATCAGACTTATTCAATATATAATATGAAAAATAATGTCAGTAATTTTGGTTAAATTTGAGATTTAATGAAATACTTGTCTGTTTAATTTTAATATATTTTTTTTTGGTTAAATTGAGGGGAGTGGTTTCTTCTTGGTGATAAATCCTTGGTAAGATGGGTTATTTAAGGTTTTCTGGAAAATTTGATGAGTTTGATAAAGTTAATTTTGTTAAGTTAAAGTTATAATATACTAAAATAATTTTTAAAGGTTTGTTATTTTTTTTAAGAGTGGTTAATAATAAAATAAAATTGTATTTGTTAAATTTAAGAGGTAAGATTCTCTGATATTGGATTTTTTAAAGGGGTAAGTTAATTTTAAATCTTGATAAATTGTTTAATTTTACTGGATAAAATATTTTATTAGAGTAATAACCCTAATTTTGGGTACTGGGTAATTTTTATTTTTATCTTTGATAATAATAAGATTCAACTGAGCTTAGCTACTGGATAATTTTCAACACTATCTTTCCACTGAGCTTAGCTACTGGACAAGTAAAATTTACTATAATTTTCTGGACTACCTCCCAGGTGAGGGATGACTTATTCCTGTGCTTGTAATGTGCAGGGGATATAGTTTTCATGGGGGAATTTGAAATTTGGGGGGAGAGAGCCCCTCTATTTATACCTTTTGGGAGCCCAGGGGGCCCTCCATGGGAGCTGTCTTTTTCCACCTTAATTCCTCTTGATTTCATCATGTGACTCTGTTTTTGGTGAGGACCTTTCTTGCATGGGTCAGGTGATTTAAGGTTTGGTGATAATTTTCTCTCTGCACAGCCTCCATTTATCACATGATTGTCTTTTGGTGGATGCAGTATCACATTATGACCTTGTAATTCCTTTGCATATGTCCTATTTTAGGTTTGGTAGAAGTGGCTGTGAAGCTTATGCAGGTGTCATTGTTGTTTTTCTTCTTTTTGAGCTTTAAAATGAAGTCAGGTGATAATTTCTTGCACTGGTGAGTTTACTGTTATGTATGATATGATGTGATTTTTGAGTTTGACACAGGCTGTTCATAGTCATGTGGTTGAGATTTAATTAAAATTGTGTACTGCATGCAGCCTGTTGTAACTAGATTTGGTTTGCATTAGGTGATGAGTGGTGTAAATAAATCTGATTCTGTTTTAAGGTTTCAAGTGGGGTTACTGTGGATATAAGATAAGGTACTCCTGTGGCTGTGTTGTAAATGAGTTGCAGGAATTCCATGGGGCTGGGCTTTGCATCATGTGAGTTTGAATGCAAGTTGGCTTTATAACTGATGCATGTGTCATTTTCTTGCTGCATGAGTCCTGTGGCTGTAAGGGGGTGTAAAGCTGGGTGGGGTGTGTAATTTAAAGGGTGGTACCTTATTTGTTGTAACTAGTTTACTATATGTAACTTGATTTTTACATATGCATAATGAAATTGAATAATTTATTTAAACACATACACTGCCCTTTGGTGCCTGTCCCATGGTTTTATGAGTTAAATTCAACTTCTTGCTGTAAAATTGACCTTTTAGTGTAACATTTGAGTGTAAGTCTGCCTGTAGGCTGGATTTACTGCTGTTATGGGGTACTATGAGCTTGAGCCTGGTGAAAGAAATGGTATGAAATACCACAATACACAAATCTTGCACTTTCCCTGGTGAGAGGCACTTTTCCTTCCTATGCAGGTAGACCTCTTTATGAATGATGAGCTTCTTAACATGGACTTGAATGAGTTTTCCTCTTCCATATCATTCCTACCTGAGCAAGAGGCATTTTTCCATCCTCACTGGGCTATCCAAGCACATCTAGAGTGGTTAAGGTATTGCTCCTCTGCACTTTTGTTCATCCTTTAAAAGAGACCCGAGACCACTACCTTACCCTAGAGACTCAACCTGGACTTGGAAATGATACCACTTGACCTTGAATTGGGAAAATTTTATGTTTTGGGAGATGGTATAGTCTATTGTGGCGGAATCTACATGCGCTTAGTATGAAGCTTAGTATATAGGGGATAGCTGCAGTGGAGTCTAATACGGCTATGTGTCTATTGAAATTAAGCCTGATATTCTTACATATTAGGAATTGCCACAGGAGGTGCCAAAAAGAGTTATACCTAGGATGGAAGAGCATGAAGTGAGATAATTTTTCTGGATGTTTGCAGTGGGGGACATATGGGTTGAGTGATATTTTGATATGGAATAGGTGAAAGCTCAGTGGAAAATTTCCTGTCCTTAGTTGGAAGAAGAGGGTAGCTGCTCCTTTCTTCCAAGTAGCCAGTGCCATCCACATGGTTTGTGGGCTTTTTCTGAATGGGTATTGTCCACTTGAATCTGTGTTGTTGTTGCTTTTGAGGAAATAAAATTTTGTGGTTTGAATGAGCCTTCTGAGGCTTAGGGGGAGCATATACTTCCTTTCTAATTGGTGGCTTTCTGCTGCTTTCTTTGCAAGCCAGTCAACATTTTCATTTTTTAGGATGTTGATATGGCCTGGGTGCCACAACAACTTCAATGTAGTTGTAGATTCTGGTAAGATTTTGAGACACATGTGCATATTTATGCACAGTGCCAAGGATGTGTGTTTGTAATTTGGTCATTTGACTCCTTTCACAGAAGATTGGCTGTCCAAGAATATAGCTATCAATTGTTTGTGTTCCAATGGAGGACTTCTGTCAGTGGCAAGTCCTGTTGCCTGGACAATAGCAATTAATTTAGTCTCATAATTGATCATGTTATCACCTTGGTGTAGGTGTATTCTCATTGGAATTGGGACTTGGGGTGAATAGGGTGCATCTCCCACTTTGTTTTTAGTGGATAGGAATTTTCAGGCTGAGTCTATGAAGAAGCAGTAAATAGGCTAATTACAGCTTAAATATGACTGTGACACGGTTACAAATATCAAAAATAAAGGTATTCAAATATAATTAAGGTTTATTATTGAGATAAGAGGGTTTTACTATTGAAAAATAGTGGTGGTGAGCACTATTGAAAACCCTGGGTGCATTCTTACCAGTTGGATTACTATAATAAGAGCTACAATACCTAAATTTAAAACATAACCTGATTATTTCCAAGAGTATAACTGTTTTTGACAGTTGTACTACAAAGGAATTCAAGAGCAGGATGAGGAAACCTTTTCTGGCTGTGAAAAGGCCCCTTTTTCTCCTCAAATGGGGTGAAAGGCTTCTAGACCGTTCGTGGCAGAGGAAATGAAGATTTTTCACTTCCTAGAACTGGATTATGGTTTTCACAAGGCCTGAATAGCCTGTATTGGACTCAGATGTGGTTTTGAAACCACATATGAGCAGTTTTCACTAATACAGGGTGAAATTTTTCATCTGGGGACCACACAGCTTGATTCTGACATGAATGACACATAGAATTCTGTACAGAACCTGTATGGGACCCCAGTATTGAATGAACTATGAGTTATTGAAGTAAACACAAGCTTCTTTGTCAGTTTGACATTTTGCAGTCATGGGTATGGGATATTATCCCATGGCAGGGCTGTATTGGCCAAACAGTGGGATTTTGACCTTAAAACAGCCATAACTTTGTCAGTTTTTGAGATATCAACCTCAAAATTGGTTCATTGTGTAGCCCTGTATGTGCTCTAAACAATGATACCTTTTTTGATATGGCTATCATGAAATATGACAAAGTTATCCCATGTACAAGAATTTTGTACATGTTCGTGGTTTTAGGCAAAAGCTGTATTGGGCTTGTTTGCCTCATAACTTCTGTTATAGTTGAGATGTGGGAAAATGGATGCATCCATCAAATAGCCCTGATTTTGCCATTTCCAAAAAGACTCCACTTTAGGTATCTCACACTAAAACAGTAGAAGTTAGATGAGAGGTGAATGTTTTGTTCACCCTTATTTGGTCTGAGTTTGGCCATAACTTCAGTAATACTGGCTCTAGCTCAGTTTAGCTGGTACCATTGGATAGCCCTGAGTTGGAGCTTCATCTTGACTACACATTTGATGTGGTGAAGCCTCTTACTCTGTATTTCAGATGAGAGGTAAAAATTAAGGTTTATGCTCAGCAACAACTTTGAGCAGCAATAACTCTGTTATTCTTTGTCCTATGGTTATGGGACTTGTATCTTTGGAAAGGGGTGAGTTTCCCCTTTCATTTGATACCTTTTGAGCTTATTTGGCTCATCTTCATGTTTTGGTGGTATCTTAGCTCTACCATTGATTTATGGTATCTGGCTGTCATGCTTGTGCTCTGGTTTTGAGCCGCAGGCTGACATACCCTCCCTCTAAAAAAGGCTCATCACTGATGAGACTTTTCAGTCCTCTTAGAGGCTCTAAATCTCCTTAAATGAAGGTTCCCATCTGGTATGGCATCTTCTGCCAACCATTTGGCTTTATCAGCTGTTTGGCTCTTGAATCTGACTAAATATTATCTCTTATCCTTACCATCAAGTCTGATCTTCCTGGTGCTGATGATTTTCTGCACTGGTCAAGGGGAATTCTCCACCTTCACTATTTCTGGTGGTGCGGGGTTCCTCTTCCTGGAGGGGAATTTATCCTCCGCTGTTTGGAAGTATGGGCTTACTAAGCTTACTGGAAACATCGGTTGTTTCCTAGAAAATGACTCTGGGAGTTTGAATTCAACTCCATTTTTCCCTATCAACTCAATGATAGTGAAGGGCCCTAAAAATGAGTCTCTCATATTCTTGGGTTCTTTGAGATTATTAAAGTTAAGTGTAGACACTAACACTTGGTCCCCTTCTTTAAAGTCAGGTTCCATGTGTGATTTGTCCCACCTCTTCTTGTTATATTCTTTTGCTTCAGCTATGCATTTGGCAGCTGTATCACAAGCCCTCTTCCACATTTCATGTAAATCTTTGGCTGTGGGGTGGATGGTTAGAAGATTCTTCTTCAGGTGATCCACAGGCAGTAGGGGATTCCACCCTTTCTCTACCAGTTCAGATGTTTTTCCTGTGGTAGAGTGCTGAGTTGTGTTATAAGCCAGTTGAACTGCTTTTAGAAGGGTAACCAAGTCATGGGTGTATCCTTCATGGTCCTCAAACTCCATCCCATAGGCACAGAATCTTCTAAGGATGTCCTCCATTTTCTGGATCATCCTGTCACAGGGGCTCTTCTAAATGAAGAGGGCCTGGCACTCAGTGAACAGACTTACTTATGGAGGGCTCAGAATAAATACTCAATTGATAAGAGTAATGAGATAAGAGAATAAATTCCTAGTGATAAAATAATAAGCATTAAAAGATATGAGAGAAAAAACAAAAGCAATAATAAAGAGCCAACCACAAATAATCCTGTATCACTGTTTCAACCTGTTCAGAAATGAGAAGAGGATTAATAAAGGATATGGCCACCAGGACTCTACTGAACAGGTGAGGGAAGGCAAAGACTAACTTAATAATTAATAAAATAATATTTCTTAATGAGAAATAAAATAATATTAAATAATAAATCCAATATTATAATTAAATGAGGGAAAAGCCCCCAGGTGGGTGAAAGGAGGCTGGTATATGTGAAAAAGTGCCAGCCTGGAGTTTGAGTGATGCAAAACCATGATTGTATGATTGAGAAACCTGTATTTGAGATGTGAGACTGTATTGGTGTATCCAATACAGATATTTGAATCAATACAGGTGTTTGCAGCTGTATTTAAGGCAGGCCTGTATTTGGTGAATTCTGTATTTGGGTTTTGCCTGTATTGAGCTGTATTGAGGATTGGAGCTGTATTTGGTGAATCTTCCATGAAACCCCTTGCTGATTAGGTGTTGGAAGATTTTCCATTAGTAATGAGTGGTAATACCCTGCCTGTCTCCATGGCTGTGACATTACCCCCCTCTTGAAAGTGGTGAGCTCTGAGCACCGTAAGAGTAGTCACTCCTGATAAGATCAACTGAAGTTTCTTCCCCCCAATTACCCAATTCTCATCCCTCATAATTCCTTTTCATAAATCATAATTTCCAACCCGTTAATCTCCACAACTTGTAGGTCCTTCCTCTTTAACTTGATTCTGATTCTTCTTCCCCTCTTTGAAATTTCTTCACTTCCTCCTTTTCTTCTATTTTTGATCTTCTCATTGCAGAGTGCTTCACTCACTTTGTCTTGAGTCCTCATGGCTCATGATAAAAAGTGATTTCAGGTCTATGTTCTAAGAACACACTTCTGTTTCATCGAATTGTCTTCATTTTGAGATTGGGCCAAAATTGTCCTTTTCTTGCTTTGGACTATTTCAGAATTCCTTGAATTTTTCCCCAAATTGTTGTTTTATGGGGCTTTTTGGCCAAAAGAGCCAAAATGTGCAAAATGCACAAAAGTGCACAAATATGCCAATATAATTAAAATGGCATATTTTGGTGAATAAATGAATAAAAAAAGTTTTTGAAGGAGACCGAAGCCAAAATGTGTCAAAGTGTGCAAAATGCGCAAAAGTGCACAAATATGCCAATATGATTAAAATGGAATATCTTGTTGAATAATTAAAAAAAACAAAGTTTTGAAGGTTTTGAAGAAAGAATCCAGATGTGTCAAAGTGGGCAAATATGTCAAAATGATTAAAATGGCATATTTTGGTGAATAATTTAATAAAACATGTTTTTTTGAAGGTTTTGAAGGAGAGTGAATCCAGATGAGTCAAAATGTGCAATTTTGTGTCAAAGTGCGCAAAAATTCACAAAAGTTGGCAAATGAATAAAAATGGCCAATTTGGCCTATGAACAGTTTTTTCTCATGCTTTTCTTCAGTTTTTCTTGTGCTTCCACCCATACTTGCAGTTCAAATTACCGCAATTGACTTGCTGACTTGCAATTGTCCATAACTTTCTTGGTCTTGACTTGAAGATGAGTTCAAGGCTGAGTTCCCTTTGTGATTCCAACTACTCTGATTCCCCACCTTCTGTACTTCATGGTACTGGTCTTTTTGATACCTTGAGGGAGCTTTCTGAAGAGAGTATTACCCCTACAGAGATTGATGACATAACTAGAAATTACAATGGTTTCAAGTATGTCAGAGTTATCAAGCCACCCTCCACCAATTGTCAGAGGAAAGGGATTTCTCGTGTTGAATGTGATACTGCTAGTTCCACCAGGTGTCAATTCTGCAATGTTAGAAAAAGAAATTGTTCTCAAGCCAACTATAGCTTTCCTGACAATCCCAGTAGATTATGGAGCAGCATCAAGAAGGGTGGAAGCTCCTGTTGATGAATCCCCCACCTCTGGTCACTCCAACTGTGAGTTGATTGGTCATAAAACTGATGTGTTACTGACTTCTATGGTTTCTTTTCTTCTTCTTCAGTTACTGGCTCCAGGATGAAAGGTGTCCAACAATGGAATAATACCAGCAGTTCCTTGGCCAACATTGGAGGATCCATTAACCCCCAAGGAAATCCCATTGGAGTGGCCCCAGAGGTTCTTTGTAAGGTGTGGATATGAAACTTTGATTAAAAATCAAGTACTTTTCCTGTCCTCAAAATTTGTATAAGGTAAAAATCAATTAAAAATAGTAAGAAATATTATTTTTAAGAGAAAACACGCCAAATTTATTGTTTATAACTTTATTAGTATAAAACAATAATATTATAAAGATTTATTGTTTTACCCACAATAAAAATTTATCCAAAAAATACTCTACAAGAGATATTTTAAGGCTACAAAAGAAATTTCTTCAAGAGCAATTGCAATTGGAATTGATTGAGAAAAGAACTGCAAGAAATTAATTAAAGAAGAAGGTCTTTAAAAAGAATATTAAAGAGAAAAAACGCCCAAAAGTGACCAGAGTGAATTTGGAAACAAAGTGACAAACTTTACAGTGATGAAAGATGCTTTAATTCACTTTTGGGGTGGTTCAGGGGTAAAAATGATTATAAGAGCTATAAACAATGATTATAATGATTTTTTCACGTGGTTAGAAGGTTTAAAATGATATAAGAAAGGTGGTTGGAATCTTTTATTGATTGGTTTAACAATGTTTAAACTAATTATAAAAGGAAAAGATTCTAACATGAAGAGAAAAGTGGGGCAAAGAAGACATTCTTTTATAGCCATCAATTCTCTTACTCCAAAAGTAAATTTTACTCTTGTCAGTCGTGAAAAACAGTCTGACAACAGAAAAGCCAATTGTGGCATCATTGAACCCTGGTTTAGACCAAAAAGGGCTAGTTTAAGCCATTTTTAGCCATTTTAGACCCTTAAATCAGCCATTACTATAGCAATACCAGGCCTAGAGCCTTCAAAACACGTCAGAATGTGTGTCAGAGGCGTAGAAACCAGTTAAAACTGTTTTTACTATGATTGTTTTATCTTAAGGGTAGTTTTACCCTCTTGGCAACAGCTAAAACTACCCCAGTTGGTATCAAAACCTCATCATCAATTGAGTCCACAGACCCTGTAGGTCAATTCCAGGCCAAAAGTGATGAACTTTTGCGTGAATTTTGACATCCCACGCCTGTCGGCAAGGATTCTGGGGGTCTAGCTCCCCATTAGAGCTGGAGTTCCTTTCCCCCCCCAATTTTAATCTTTCCAATTTATTTTTCCTTTAATTCCTCATCATGTATTATACTTATAATTTACATATGTAATTCAATTCAATTTTACAGTACAATACAGTAATAATTGACACCTCATATGTAAATCAAAGTTCACTTATGTAATACACGCGCACATTTTGACATTTCAATTGAATTCAATTGAAAATACTTCAATTCCTCATAGCTTCTAAAGTAAACACAACACCTCAATTTTAACACAAAAATTGATGGTTAACACCACATGTGGTGTGAATTAAATTAAGGTTTTGAGGATTTCCAACTTTTGTATTGAAAATACTAAAAACTTAATTTAAGCTTATTTAGAGTTGAGTTACAAGAATTTCACTCAGAGGTGACCCCACCTGATTTTTTGTGAGGAATCCAATGGTGAAATAATTTTTATGTATTTATTTATTGGATAAAAAGTTATAATAATTTTTATTTAACTTTTTTCCAAATTTATTTCTTTTTTCACAATTTGGTTAAAATTTCATTTTTACTTAATTTTTTTAAGTATAAATGTAATTTTATACTTACAAAATTTAATGTATTTTTATTTTTAAATTGTAATTAATTTTTTATTTTTAATATAATTTTATATTTTTATTTTTATTTTTATTTTAATAATATAAAAAAATTTATTTTATTTATATTAATATGTTATTTTTTATATTTTTGGTCTTTTGGGTATATGAAATTACCTCTAAGGCTCACATTCCCTCCCCCTAAAAAAAGAATATTACTTTGTAATATTGATGTTTCTAGTGTGTCTGAATCTCCTGAGGAGTTTGGTAGCTTCTGGTATATCCTTTTCTTCTAACCATTCATCTTCACAAGCTGGGTCACTGTACCTAACAAGGTATTCCCTTACTTTCTTGGTTCTTAATTCCCTTTCTTTAAGAACTTTGGCAATTTTCTTAGTACCAGATGTCTCAATAGGAGGTATAACTTGGGGAATACTATTCCTCAAGGGAAATTTCTCAGCATCACTAGATTTATATGGTTTTATCAAGCTCACTGGAAATGTAGGATGCTTATTGCTAAGTTCTTCAGATAACTCTACTTCCACAGCATTTTCCCCATGGAGGGTTTTAATCACAAAAGGTCCTGCAAAGGAGTCTTTCAACTTTTTACATCCTTTGATGTTATTGAAGTTAGTGGTGGATACAAGAGCTAGGTCCCCCACTTTGAAATCTGGAGTTGCATGTGATTTATCCCATTTGTCTTTAGCATATGCAAAAGAGTCCTCCATGCACCTTACTGCATGCTTTCTAGTTTTGTCTAGCATTCCTTTCAAGCTAGCAGCTGTGGGATGTATTTCAATTAAGTCTTTCCTCAAGGAATCTTGGGGTAACTTGGGGTTCCATCCTTTTTCTAGAATAGCAGGTGTAAGGTGTGGATATGAAACTTTGATTAAAAATCAAGTACTTTTCCTGTCCTCAAAATTTGTATAAGGTAAAAATTCAGTTAAAAATAGTAAGAAATATTATTTTTAAGAGAAAACACGCCAATTTTATTGTTTATAACTTTATTAGTATAAAACAATAATATTATAAAAATTTATTGTTTTACCAACAATAAAAATTTATCCAAAAAATACTCTACAAGAGATATTTTAAGGCTACAAAAGAAATTTCTTCAAGAGCAATTTAAATTGGAATTAATTGAGCAAAGAACTGCAAGCAATTAATTAAAGAACAAAGTCTTTAAAAAGAATATTAAAGAAAAAACACGCCCAAAAGTGACCAGAGTGAATTTGGAAACAAAGTGACAAAGTTTACAGTGATGAAAGATGCTTTAATTCACTTTTGGGGTGGTTCAGGGGTAAAAATGATTATAAGAGTTACAAACAATGGTTATAATGATTTTTTCACGTGGTTAAAAGGTTCAAAATGATTTAAAAAGGGTGGTTGGAATCTTTTATTGATTGGTTTAACAGTTTTAAACTAATTAATAAACGGAAAAGATTCTAACATGAAGAGAAAAGTGGGGCAAAGAAGACATTCTTTTATGGCCATCAATTCTCTTACTCCAAAAGTAAAATTTACTCTTGTCAGTCGTGAAAAACAGTCTGACAACAGAAAAGCCAATTATGGCATCATTGAACCCTGGTTTAGACCAAACAAGGGCTGGTTTAAGCCATTTTTAGCCATTTTAGACCCTTAAATCAGCCATTACTATAGCAATACCAGGCCTAGAGCCTTCAAAACACGTCAGAATGTGTGTCAGAGGCGTAGAAACCAGTTAAAACTGTTTTTACTATGATTGTTTTATCTTAAGGGTAGTTTTACCCTCTTGGCAACAGCTAAAACTACCCCAGTTGGTATCAAAACCTCATCATCAATTGAGTTCACAGACCCTGTAACTCAATTCCAGGCCAAAAGTGATGAACTTTTGCGTGAATTTTGACATCCCACGCCTGTCAGCAAGGATTTTGGGGGTCTAGCTCCCCCTTAGAGCTGGAGTTCCTTTTCCCCCCCAAATTTAATCTTTCCAATTTATTTTTCCTTTAATTCCTCATCATGTATTATACTTATAATTTACACATGTAATTCAATTCAATTGTACAGTACAATACAGTAATAATTGACACCTCATATGTAAATCAAAGTTCACTTATGTAATACACGCGCACATTTTGACATTTCAATTGAATTCAATTGAAAATACTTTAATTCCTCATAACTTCTAAACTAAACACAACACCTCAATTTTAACACAAAAATTGATGGTTAACACCACATGTGGTGTGAATTAAATTAAGGTTTTGAGGATTTTCAACTTTTGTATTGAAAATACTAAAAACTTAATTTAAGCTTATTTAGAGTTGAGTTACAAAAATTTCACTCAGAGGTGACCCCACCTGATTTTTTATGAGGAATCCAATGGTGAAATAAAATTTATATGTTTATTTATTGGATAAAAAGTTATAATAAATTTTATTTAACTTTTTTCCAAATTTATTTATTTTTTCACAATTTTGTTAAAATTTCATTTTTACTTAATTTTTTCAAGTATAAATGTAATTTTATACTTACAAAATTTAATGTATTTTTATTTTTAAATTGTAATTAATTTTTTATTTTTAATATAATTTTATATTTATATTTTGATTTTTATCTTAATAATATAAATAAATTTATTTTATTTATATTAATATGTTAATTTTGTATTTGTGGTCTTTTGGGTATATGAAATTACCTCTAAGGCTCACATTCCCTCCCCCTAAAAAAGAATATTACTTTGTAATATTGGTGTTTCTAGTGTGTCTAAATCTCCTCAGGAGTTTGGTGGCTTCTGGTATATCTTTCTCTTCTAACCATTCATCTTCACAAGTTGGGTCACTGTACCTAACAAGGTATTCCCTTACTTTCTTGGTTCTTAATTTCCTTTCTTTAAGAACTTTGGTTATTTTCTTAGTACCAGATGTCTCAATAGGAGGTATAACTTGGGGAATCTTATTCCTCAAGGGAAATTTCTCAGCATCACTAGATTTGTATGGCTTTATCAAGCTTACTGGAAATGTAGGGTGCTTATTGCTAAGTTCTTCAGATAACTCTACTTCAACAGCATTTTCTCCATGGAGGGCTTTAATCACAAAAGGTCCTGCAAAGGAGTCTTTCAACTTTTTACATCCTTTGATGTTATTGAAGTTAGTGGTGGATACAAGAACTAGGTCCCCCACTTTGAAATCTGGAGTTGCATGTGATTTATCCCATTTGTCTTTAGCATATGCAAAAGAGTCCTCCATGCATCTCACTGCATGCCTTCTAGCTTTGTCTAGCATTCCTTTCAAGCTAGCAGCTGTGGGATGTATTTCAATTAAGTCTTTCCTCAAGGAATCTTGGGGTAACTTGGGGTTCCATCCTTTTTCTAGAATAGCAGGAGTCTGATTGGTACTGGCATGGATTGATGTTTTATATGCCAATTCCAGTGCTGGCAACAGAGTACACCAATCATGGGTAAATCCATCACAATCTTTGAATTCAAGGCCATATGCACAAAATCTTCTTACCATGTCCTCTAAGGTTTGGATCATTCTTTCAGCCAGGCCATCAGTTTGTGGGTGGTAGGCTGTAGAAAAAGACAGTTTAGTGCCAAATAATTGGTGAAGATTTGTCCATAGTGCTGCAGTGAATTTGGGATCTCTATCACTAATGATATTTGTAAATATCCCAGTCCATGACACTACTCTATTCCATATCAGAAGAGCTGTATCCATGGCTTTATCATCTTTGTGACATGGTAAAAAGATTGGAGTTTTACTGAATCTGTCCACAATTACTAGGCAAGCATTATAGCTTCTGTCACCTCCTGGTGGTAGGCCAGTTACCCAATCCATATGGACAATTTCCCAAGGTCTGTTTGGTTCTTGGATTTTCATCATATTTCCAAGTCTTTTGCCAGTGGATTTATTTGCCTTTTGGCATCTGTCACAGGTTTTGCAATATTCTGCAACATCTTTTTGCCACATTGGCCACCATATGCAGGTCTTTACTTTCTCTCTTGTTCTGTCCTCAGAAAGATGTCCTGAAAAGGGACTATCATGGCATTCTTTCAGTACAAGATTGATTAATGACCTGTCTACAACTGTCATGACACATGTGTGCTTGGTTCTGTGGTAAATTATACCATCCAGTAGGTGAAATCTCTCTTCATTATAAGATTTTCTCCATACTTCATCCAAGGCATGTATTAGAGAGTTGTCTTTACAGTCTTTGTTAAGTAATTGGCATAAGATGCTACAATTCTTATCTTGAGTGTAACTATTTCTGACTTCTTCAAAGAAGGCGGTGTTCAAGTCTGTAACACTTATTCCTTCTATTGGAATTTGTGGTGAAGCTTCTTCTGGAACATAAGCAGGATTATCAATGTTATTTGGTAATGGCCATCTGCTTAGTCCATCTGCATTCTTATGAATATTCCCATCCTTATGAACAATAGTCATATTGCCTCTGTATTCTTGTATGGCTATTTGCCATCTGAGCATGTGTCTGTTAGGTGTTTTCATGTTCAAAAGTGATTTCACAGCTGTACAATCTGTTATTACTTCAAAAACACATCCCTCTAAGAAATAGATCAATTTCTCTAAGGCCCAGACAAGGCATAGACATTCCATTTGACTTGCTCCATATCTGGCTTCAGTTGGTTTGATTTGCCTGGATATGAAACATATTGGTCCTTCTACAGGTTTGTCATTTATGATCTGAATTTGGTGAAGTGCAGCACCTAGTCCATCCCCTGATGCATCAATATACAGTTTGAAAGGCAATTTAAATTCTGGCATCAGTAAGAGTGGAGCAGTGGTCAATGCTTCTCTTAGAGACTCAAAAGCTTTGACTCTGTCAACAGTCATCTCAAATACTGTGTCTTTGTCACACAACTTATAAAGTGGTCTTGCTATGGATGCAAAGTCTTTAATGTGTTGCCTGTAATATCCTGCAAAACCTAAGAATGACTGAATTTCCTTCTTATTCTGAGGCATGGGTTTTAACAATACTGCTGCAACTTTGTTTTTATCAATTCCAAGGGACAAACCAGATACAACATGTCCTAGTGCCTTAAGTTCTTTAAATCCAAAATGACATTTCTTCAAGGAGATTTTCATGTTTACTGATTGGATTTTTGTCAAAACTCTTGATAATCTGTACATGTGCTCCTCCCAAGTCTTTGAACAGATAATAATGTCATCAATGTAAATGATTAACCATCCCTCTGAGAGTTCTTCAGGGAAGATTTCATTCTTCATTCTTTGGAAGTGTGAAGGTGCATTTTTGATACCAAAGGGCATCCTTAAGTATTCATACACTCCACAATGAACAATAATTCTCAAGTATTTTCTTGCTCTTGGTGTTACTACATTTTGATGGAATCCTTTAAGGGCATCCATAGTGGTTATATACACTGCTTGAGATATTTGAGTAAGGGCAATTTGGATTTTTGGTATTGGGTATCTGTCTGGAACAGTGTAAGTGTTCAGAGCTCTAAAGTCCCCAACCATTCTGGATTTTCCATTATGCCACGCCACTATGACTGGTGTAGTTATTTCTACTTCCTCATTGTGGCCTACTTTTCTTATTACACCAAGGTCTAGAAGTTCTTTGATATGAATTTCTAGAGCTTCTCTTGATTTTGGACTTGCTGGATAAGCAGGTCTTCTTAAGAGTGGTGGATAAGGTCTCTCAATGTTAAGAATGATGTCAACTTCATGACCAATAATTGCTCCCAGGGGTTCTTTGTCTGTAGCAAATGCTCCTCTGTGGTCATACAAAAGGGAAGAAAGTTCATTTTCTTGCTTATCAGTCAGATGAAGGCTTATTTCAGCCTCATTTAACTGTTCAGACTTGAATTTCTCTAACTCTAAGTTGACTGGTGATACTTTGTTTACTGTAATTTGTCTTTTAAAGGGTAAAAAGGCAAATTTCTGGCGCTTATTGTCTCCAATTGTAAAGTATCTGTCTTTGTTATTATGTAAATCTATCCCATACATGATTAAATAGTCATTTCCCAATATAAAATGGGTACTAGAGCAATTTTCCATAACAACAAATTCAACTGTGATCCTTAAATTCCCATTTATGTGTGGGAATATGACATTGGTCTCAAAGATTCCTAATGCTTTCATTGGGTTACTTGCACTGTTGAATTTTATACCATCAATTGGTAACAATTGGTCTTCAAAATTTGGTACACAAGTCTTAAGAAAAGATTTTCCAACACAAGAGCAGAAGGCTCCTGGGTCAAGCAAAAGTTTGGTGGGTTTGTTGTCAATCACCACTTCTGTTATACAGGAGTTACCAGCTGTATAACCTTTTCCTCTGTTTGGTTTTGTCTTCATAAGTTGTGCATCTTGAACTTTTGATAAATCAACTTGGCCATTGCTCAATTGTGGTAAGTGGGAATAAGATTCCATGATTTCAAAAGTGGCATTGATATTTTCTATATCTTTTGAAGATTCAGAGAATATGGATGACTTATCATCTGAATTGTCTTCAATTATGTCTTCTTTTTCAACATCTGGTTCTTTTTCAATGTCAATTTCATTGATTTTCCCCCTTTTTGGACATGTATTGGCTAAATGGGTGGTGCTTTGGCAAATATGGCATTTTCTGACTGTATCTGCAGATTTATATTTAATATTACTAGAATTTTCTTTGGGGTTTTTGTCCACAGAATCTTTCCAAGGTGTATTAAACCTTGTTTTAAGATTCACCCTACTAGAACCAATTTTGGTTCTGGTGGTTACTTCTTCTAGTATATTGATAATATCCTCTGCTGAAGATTGTTCAGTAGTCCTGCTTTTGACAGCATGCTCTAAGTCACCTCCACATTGTCTCAGAATTTTTCTATGGATCATAAATTCTGACATGTCAGGATATAATGCTGTTAATCTGTCCTTTTGTTGGCAAAACCATGGTACAGCTTTGTCTTTATCAGCATTAAATTTGGCAGATTCAAAGGCTGTTTCAACTTTAAACCTCCAAGCATCATTTGCCCATTTGTTGATGATTTGGGTTTTCCACCAAGTCCAACTCTGGTGTCCATGTGCTTGTCTTATTTTGATGTACCATCTGTGAGCTGATCTGGTAAACAAGGTGTTAAACCTGGCTGTTACCAATCTGTCTGGTAATTCAAAATCCTCTTTGATCATGTCAATACCTCTAATGAATTCCATATGGTCATACTCTCCTTCACCACTGAAGTGAGGCCATTCTTTAAGTTTTGGAACTTCTTTCAAGAGTGCTTGGCCCATTGATGGTTCCAAGTTATGAAAAGAAGTGGATAGTTCATTTTTTAATTGTGAATTATCAGGATCCAATACTTGTGGATTTGAAATTCTTGTGCCCTCATTTTGATTTAGAGGTGTAGACATTCTTGGTAAGGTGTTCAGTAATTGTTCAATGTCATTCATTTTACTGTTGCTACACCTTTGGGAATTTCTGTATTCATGTTGGAAGCTTTGTATTAAATTTATTACTTCAATTTTATACATGTCTTCTTTATGTGTAAGTTCTTGCCATAACTCTGTCTGTCTTGTATTATCAGCAGTGACTTGATTCAATTTCATTGATAATTTTGATACTTCACCTTGTGAAGCATCAAAACACTTTTTCAAGGCAATGGTATATGTCTTTACTTCAGTAAATGAATTTGAAATGTCCTCAAGGACTTTCTTGTTATCTGTCTTGATAATATTTATGGCTTGTTTAATTCTTGTTTCAATTATGTCATCAATATTGAATTTAGAATATTTATCTGTTAATTCTTTAATAATGGCAGATTGTTCATTTATTTTATTGTTAGAAGAATTATCATTATTGGAATTTTTAATTGTTCTCAAAACTTTTTCAAAACACATAAGTGTTTCATTAATTTGGCACAGACTCAGGTTGTTTGTTTTAATGTTGTTACAAATGGTGTCATTTTTATCAGAAAGATGTTTTTTCACGTCATTTATAGCATTATACAACTCTGGGATGGAATCAAATATGTCAGAAATCATTTCTGGAACCTTAATCTGGCTTCCTCCTTCTTCTGTAATTCCATCATGGTTCTGGCCATCTGAAATACATTTTCCATGGCATCCTGCTGAATCTTTGGGATTCTGTAGCCCTGGCTGTAAGGTTTTGGGGCTGGTGCCTTCCCTTTGCCCTTGTTTGGAGTTTGTGGCTGCTTTTTCACGTTGGAATTGCTGCTGCTGGCCACTGGGGCTGTTTTTGGCACTGGTTTGGCTGGTGGAGGGTTGTTTTTCCTCCATTCTAGTGTCAAAAGCATCATGTTTTCCTTCTCCATCAATGGATGCCATCCATTGAGCAATTTGCAAGTGTTGGGATGGCCCAAGAATTTTCTTACTGTCAGGTAAGAATTCATGCAATTCTTCCACAGATCTGCAAGGATCTGGTACTCCTTGAATTGGAGTGCATTGTTGTATGCACTGTGGCTGGCTTTGTATATGTCCACAGAGCCTTGTTGTGGCGGTGTCAGCTCTTTTTGAAGGTAAAATGGTATTATCAGCTTCAGAATGACCCATTTTAGTTGTTTGGAAGTCATCAACTGACCCTTTTGCTTCTGTACCTGGTTGGCCTCTGCCATAATCACGTCTATTACCTTTTTGGGAGCTGCTTGAGGGGTTGTAGCTGGCTCCTGACCTGGTTGAAGGCATAATTATGGTTAAAAAAGGCTTAAAATAGTATTTTTACGTCAAAAACTTACTATTGGCCAAATTTTTGGCATTCTGAAGTGTATTACTTATATCCAAGTTAATTAATTCAGAAGATATTGGTTCAGGTTGATTATTTTGAGTCACAATAACAGTACTATTATGATCAGAATTAACAGTACTGGCAGGGATAATGCTAGTTACTGTTGAGGCTGTTTCAATGTTTTCTTGTCTTACCACGTTGTCAGACACTAAAATTAATGAAAAAGCCAATTAATTAAGTAAAAAAAGGGTTATTTCAAAAAAGAAATAAAAATATAAGCCTCACTTATAATATGAAAAAAAATTATTTTTTAAGGATTTTTGTGGATTATAAGTATTTTTTATATGTTTTTAAATTTTTCAATATAAGAAAAAAGATTTAAAAAGAGTAAAAAAAAAATATGTCACAGGTAAAATATCACGGCTGGGCCCCCAAATGTAAGGTGTGGATATGAAACTTTGATTAAAAATCAAGTACTTTTCCTGTCCTCAAAATTTGTATAAGGTAAAAATTCAGTTAAAAATAGTAAGAAATATTATTTTTAAGAGAAAACACGCCAAGTTTATTGTTTATAACTTTATTAGTATAAAACAATAATATTATAAAAATTTATTGTTTTACCAACAATAAAAATTTATCCAAAAAATACTCTTCAAGAGATATTTTAAGGCTACAAAAGAAATTTCTTCAAGAGCAATTTCAATTGGAATTAATTGAGCAAAGAACTGCAAGCAATTAATTAAAGAACAAAGTCTTTAAAAAGAATATTAAAGAAAAAACACGCCCAAAAGTGACCAGAGTGAATTTGGAAACAAAGTGACAAAGTTTACAGTGATGAAAGATGCTTTAATTCACTTTTGGGGTGGTTCAGGGGTAAAAATGATTATAAGAGTTACAAACAATGGTTATAATGATTTTTTCACGTGGTTAAAAGGTTCAAAATGATTTAAAAAGGGTGGTTGGAATCTTTTATTGATTGGTTTAACAGTTTTAAACTAATTAATAAAAGGAAAAGATTCTAACATGAAGAGAAAAGTGGGGCAAAGAAGACATTCTTTTATAGCCATCAATTCTCTTACTCCAAAAGTAAAATTTACTCTTGTCAGTCGTGAAAAACAGTCTGACAACAGAAAAGCCAATTATGGCATCATTGAACCCTGGTTTAGACCAAACAAGGGCTGGTTTAAGCCATTTTTAGCCATTTTTAGCCATTTTAGACCCTTAAATCAGCCATTACTATAGCAATACCAGGCCTAGAGCCTTCAAAACACGTCAGAATGTGTGTCAGAGGCGTAGAAACCATTTAAAACTGTTTTTACTATGATTGATTTATCTTAAGGGTAGTTTTACCCTCTTGGCAACAGCTAAAACTACCCCAGTTGGTATCAAAACCTCATCATCAATTGAGTTCACAGACCCTGTAACTCAATTCCAGGCCAAAAGTGATGAACTTTTGCGTGAATTTTGACATCCCACGCCTGTCAGCAAGGATTTTGGGGGTCTAGCTCCCCCTTAGAGCTGGAGTTCCTTTTCCCCCCCAAATTTAATCTTTCCAATTTATTTTTCCTTTAATTCCTCATCATGTATTATACTTATAATTTACACATGTAATTCAATTCAATTGTACAGTACAATACAGTAATAATTGACACCTCATATGTAAATCAAAGTTCACTTATGTAATACACGCGCACATTTTGACATTTCAATTGAATTCAATTGAAAATACTTTAATTCCTCATAACTTCTAAACTAAACACAACACCTCAATTTTAACACAAAAATTGATGGTTAACACCACATGTGGTGTGAATTAAATTAAGGTTTTGAGGATTTTCAACTTTTGTATTGAAAATACTAAAAACTTAATTTAAGCTTATTTAGAGTTGAGTTACAAAAATTTCACTCAGAGGTGACCCCACCTGATTTTTTATGAGGAATCCAATGGTGAAATAGAATTTATATGTTTATTTATTGGATAAAAAGTTATAATAAATTTTATTTAACTTTTTTCCAAATTTATTTATTTTTTCACAATTTTGTTAAAATTTCATTTTTACTTAAATTTTTCAAGTATAAATGTAATTTTATATTTACAAAATTTAAAGTAATTTTATTTTTAAATTATAATTAATTTTTTATTTTTAATATAATTTTATATTTATATTTTTTATTTTTATTTTAATAATATAAATAAATTTATTTTATTTATATTAATATGTTATTTTTTATATTTGTGGTCTTTTGGGTATATGAAATTACCTCTAAGGCTCACAGCAGGAGTCTGATTGGTACTGGCATGGATTAATGTTTTATATGCTAATTCCAGTGCTGGCAACAGAGTACACCAATCATGGTTAAATCCATCACAATCTTTGAGTTCAAGGCCATATGCACAAAATCTTCTCACCATGTCTTCTAAGGTTTGGATCATCCTTTCAGCCAGGCTATCAGTTTGTGGGTGGTAGGCTGTAGAGAAAGACAGTTTAGTGCCAAATAATTGGTGAAGATTTGTCCATAGTGCTGAAGTGAATTTGGGATCCCTGTCACTAATGATATTTGTAAATATGGCAGTCCATGACACTACTCTATTCCATATGAGAAGAGCTGTATCCATGGCTGTATCATCTTTGTGACATGGTAAAAAGATTGGAGTTTTACTGAATCTGTCCACAATTACTAGGCAAGCATTATAGCTTCTGTCACCTCCTGGTGGTAGGTCAGTTACTCAATCCATATGGACAATTTCCAAAGGTCTGTTTGGTTCTTGGATTTTTATCATATTTCCAAGTCTTTTGCCAGTGGATGTATTTGCCTTTTGGCATCTGTCACAGGTTTTGCAATACTCTGCAACATCTTTCTGCCACATTGGCCATGATATGCAGTTCTTTACTTTCTCCCTTGTTCTGTCTTCAGAAAGATGTCCTGAAAAGGGACTATCATGGCATTCTTTCAGTACAAGATTGATTAATGACCTGTCTACAACTGTCATGACACATATGTGCTTGGTTCTGTGGTAAATTATACCATCCAGTAGGTGAAATCTTCCTTCATCATAAGATTTTCTCCATACTTCATCCAAGGCATGTATTAGAGAGTTGTCTTTACAGTCTTTGTTAAGTAATTGGCATAAGATTCTACAATTCTTATCTTGAGTGTAACTACTTCTGACTTCTTCAAAGAAGGTGGTGTTCAAGTCTGTAACACTTATTCCTTCTATTGGAATTTGTGGTGAAGCTTCTTCTGGAACATAAGCAGGATTAGCACTATTATTTGGTAAAGGCCATCTGCTTAGTCCATCTGCATTCTTATGAATATTCCCATCCTTATGAGCAATAGTCATATTGCCTCTGTATTCTTGTATGGCTATTTGCCATCTGAGCATGTGTCTGTTGGGTGTTTTCATGTTCAAAAGTGATTTGACAGCTGTACAATCTGTTATCACTTCAAAAACACATCCCTCTAAGAAGTAGTTCAATTTCTCCAAGGCCCATACAAGGCATAGACATTCCATCTGGCTTGCTCCATATCTGGCTTCAGTTGGTTTGATTTGCCTGCATATGAAACATATGGGTCCTTCTACATGTTTATCATTTATGATCTGAACTTGGTGAAGTGCAGCACCTAGTCCATCCCCTGATGCATCAATATACAGTTTGAAAGGCAGTTTGAAGTCTGGCATCAGTAAGAGTGGAGCAGTTGTCAATGCTTCTCTTAGAGACTCAAAAGCTTTGACTCTGTCAACAGTCATTTCAAATACTGTGTCTTTGTCACACAACTTATAAAGTGGTCTTGCTATGGATGCAAAATCTTTAATGTGTTGTCTGTAATATCCTGAAAACCTAAGAATGATTGAATTTCCTTCTTATTCTGAGGCATGGGTTTTAACAATACTGCTGCAACTCTGTTTTTGTCAATTCCAAGGGACAAACCAGATACAACATGTCCTAGTGCTTTAAGTTCTTTAAATCCAAAATGGCATTTCTTCAAGGAGATTTTCATGTTGACTGATTGAATTTTTGTCAAAACTCGGGACAATCTGTACATGTGCTCTTCCCAAGTCTTGGAACAGACAATAATGTCATCAATGTAAATGATTAACCATCCCTCTTAGAGCTCTTCAGGGAAAATTTCATTCATCATTCTTTGGAAGTGTGAAGGTGCATTTTTAATACATAAGGGCATCCTCAAGTATTCATACACTCCACAATGAGCTATAATTCTCAGGTATTTTCTTGCTCTTGGTGTCACCACATTTTGATGGAATCCTTTGAGGGCAACCATAGTGGTTATGTACACTGCTTTAGATATTTGAGTAAGGGCAATTTGGATTTTTGGTATTGGGTATCTGTCGGGAACAGTGTAAGTGTTCAGAGCTCTAAAGTCCCCAACCATCCTGGATTTTCCATTATGCCACGCCACTATGACTGGTGTAGTTATTTCTACTTCTTCATTGTGGCCTACTTTTCTTATTACGCCAAGGTCCAGAAGTTCTTTGATATGAATTTCTGGAGCTTCCCTTGATTTTAGACTTGCTGCATAACCAGGTCTTCTTAGGAGTGGTGGATAAGGTCTCTCAATGTTAAGAATGATGTCAACTTCATGACCAATGATTGCTCCTAGAGGTTCTTTGTCTGTAGAAAATGCTCCTCTGTGGTCATACAAAAGGGAAGAAAGTTCATTTTCTTGTTTATCAGTCAGATGAAGGCTTATTTCAGCCTTATTTAACTGTTCAGACTTGCATTTCTCTAATTCTATGTTGACTGGTGATACTTTGTTTACTGTAATTTGTCTTTTAAATGGTAAAAAGGCAAATTTCTGGCGCTTATTGTCTCCAATAGTAAAGTATCTGTCTTTTTGATTGTGTAAATCTATCCCATACATGATTAAATAGTCATTTCCCAATATAAAATGGGTACTAGAGCAATTTTCCATAACAACAAATTCAACTGTGATCCTTAAATTCCCATTTATGTGTGGGAATATGACATTGGTCTCAAATATTCCTAATGCTTTCATTGGGTTACTTGCACTGTTGAATTTTATACCATCAATTGGTAACAATTGGTCTTCAAAATTTGGTACACAAGTCTTAAGAAAAGATTTTCCAACACAAGAGCAGAAGGCTCCTGGGTCAAGCAAACGTTTGGTGGGCTTGTTGTCAATCACCACTTCTGTTATACAGGAGTTACCAGCTGTATAACCTTTCCCTCTGTTTGGTTTTGTCTTCATAAGTTGTTCATCTTGAACTTTTGATAAATCAACTTGACCATTGCTCAATTGTGGCAAGTGGGACTAAGATTCCATGATGTCAAAAGTGGAATTGATATTTTCTATATCTTTTGAAGATTCAGAAAATATGGATGACTTATCATCTGAATTGTCTTCAATTATGTCTTCTTTTTCAACATCTGGTTCCTTTTCAATGTCAATTTCATTGATTTTCTCCCTTTTTGGACATGTATTGGCTAAATGGGTGGTGCTTTCGCAAATATGGAACTTTCTGACTGTATCTGCAGATTTATACTTAATATTACTAGAATTTTCTTTGGGTTTTTTGTCCACAGAATCTTTCCAAGGTGTATTAAACCTTGTTTTGAGATTCACCCTACTAGAACCAATTTTGGTTCTGGTGGTTACTTCTTCTAGTATATTGATAATATCCTCTGCTAAAGATTGTTCAGTAGTTCTGCTTTTGACAGAATGCTCTGAGTCACCTCCACATTGTCTCAGAATTTTTCTATGGATCATAAATTCTGACATGTCAGGATATAATGCTGTTAATCTGTCTTTTTGTTGGAAAAACCATGGTAAAGCTTTGTCTTTATCAGCATTAAATTTGGCAGATTCAAAGGCTGTTTCAACTTTAAACCTCCAAGCATCATTTGCCCATTTGTTGATGATTTGGGTTTTCCACCAAGTCCAACTCTGGTGTCCATGTGCTTGTCTTATTTTGATGTACCATCTGTTACCTGATCTGGTAAACAAGGTGTTAAACCTGGCTGTTACCAATCTGTCTGGTAATTCAAAATCCTCTTTGATCATGTCAATACCTCTAATGAATTCCATATGGTCATACTCTCATTCACCACTGAAGTGAGGCCATTCTTTAAGTTTTGGAACTTCTTTCAAGAGTGCTTTGCCCATTGATGGTATCAAGTTATGAAAAGAAGTGAATAATTCATTTTTTAATTGTGAATTATCAGGATCCAATACTTGTGGATTTGAGATTCTTGTGCCCTCATTTTGATTCCAAGGTGTAGACATTCTTGGTAAGGTGTTCAGTATTTGTTCAATGTCATTCATTTTACTGTTGCTACACTTTTGGGAATTTCTATATTCATGTTGGAATCTTTGTATTAAATTTATGACTTCAATTTTATACATGTCTTCTTTATGTGTCAGTTCTTGCCATAACTCTGTCTGTCTTGTATTATCAGCAGTGACCTGATTCAATTTCATTGATAATTTTGATACTTCTTCTTGTGAAGCATCAAAACACTTTTTCAAGGCAATGGTATATGTCTTTACTTCAGTAAATGAATTTGAAATGTCATCAAGGACTTTCTTGTTATCTGTTCTGATAATATTTATGGCTTGTTTAATTCTTGTTTCAATTATGTCATCAATATTTAATTTAGAATATTTATCTGTTAACTCTTTAATAATGGCAGATTGTTCATTTATTTTATTGCTAGAAGAATTATCATTTTTGGAATTTTTAATTTTTCTTAAAACTTTTTCAAAACACATAAGTGTTTCATTAATTTGGCACAGACTCAGGTTGTTTGTTTTAATGTTGTTACAAATGGTTTCATTTTTATAAGAAAGATGTTTTTTCACGTCATTTATAGCAACATACAACTCTGGGATGGAGTCAAATATATCAGAAATCATTTCTGGAATCTTAATCTGGCTTCCTCCTTCTTCTGTAATTCCATCATGGTTCTGGCCATCTGAAATACATTTTCCATGTCATCCTGTTGAGTCTTTGGGATTCTGTAGCCCTGGCTGTAAGGGTTTGGGGCTGGTGCCTTCCCTTTGTCCTTGTTTGGAGTTTGTGGCTGCTTTTTCACGTTGGAATTGCTGGTGCTGGCCACTGGGGCTGTCTTTGGCACTGGTTTGGGTGGTGGAGGGTTGTTTTTCCTCCAAGCCAGTGTCAAAAGCATCATTTTTTTCTTCTCCATCAATGGATGCCATCCATTGAGCAATTTGCAAGTGTTGGGATGGCCCAGGAATTTTCTTACTGTCAGGTAAGAATTCATGCAATTCTTCCACAGGTCTGCAAGGATCTGGTACTCCTTGAATTGAAGTGCATTGTTGTATGCACTGTGGCTGGCTTTGTATATGTCCACGGAGGCTTGTTGTGGCGGTGTCAGCTCTTTTTGAAAGTAAAATAGTATTATCAGCTTCAGAATGACCCAATTTAGTTGTTTGGAAGTCATCAACTGACCCTTTTCCTTCTGTACCTGGTTGGCCTCTGCCATAATCACGTCTATTACCTTTTTGGGAGCTGCTTGAGGGGTTGTAGCTGCTTCCTAATCTGGTTGAAGGCATAATTATGGTTTAAAAAGGTTTAAAATAGTATTTTTACGTCAAAAACTTACTATTGGCCAAATCTTTTGCCTTCTGAAGGGTATTACTTATTTCCAAGTTAATCAATTCAGAAGATATTGGTTCAGGTTGGTTATTTTGAGTCACAATAACAGTACTATTATGGTCTTAATTGATAGTGCTTGCAGGAACAATGCTGGTGACTGTTGAGGCTGTTTCAATATTTTCTTGTCTTACCACATTGTCAGACACTAAAATTAATGAAAAAACCAATTAATTAAGTAAAAAAAGGATATTTCAAAAAAGAAATAAAAATATAAGCCTCACTTATAATATGAAAAAAAGTTATTTTTTATGGATTTTTTGAATTATAAGTATTTTTTATATGTTTTTAAATTTTTCAATATAAGAAAAAAGATTTAAAAAGAGTAAAAAAAATATGTCACAGGTAAAATATCATGGCTGGGCCCCCAAATGTAAGGTGTGGATATGAAACTTTGATTAAAAATCAAGTACTTTTCCTGTCCTCAAAATTTGTATAAGGTAAAAATCAATTAAAAATAGTAAGAAATATTATTTTTAAGGGAAAACACGCCAAATTTATTGTTTATAGCTTCATTAGTATAAAACAATAATATTATAAAGATTTATTGTTTTACCAACAATAAAAATTTATCCAAAAAATACTCTACAAGAGATATTTTAAGGCTACAAAAGAAATTTCTTCAAGAGCAATTGCAATTGGAATTAATTGAGCAAAGAACTGCAAGAAATTAATTAAAAAAGAAGGTCTTTAAAAAGAATATTAAAGAGAAAACACGCCCAAAAGTGACCAGAGTGAATTTGGAAACAAAGTGACAAAGTTTACAGTGATGAAAGATGCTTTAATTCACTTTTTGGGTGGTTCAGGGGTAAAAATGATTATAAGAGTTACAAACAATGATTATAATGATATTTCCACGTGGTTAGAAGGTTTAAAGTGATATAAGAAATGTGGTTGGAATATTTTATTAATTGGTTTAACAATGTTTAAACTAATTATAAAAGGAAAAGATTCTAACATGAAGAGAAAAGTGGGGCAAAGAAGACATTCTTTTATAGCCATCAATTCTCTTACTCCAAAAGTAAATTTTACTCTTGTCAGTCGTGAAAAACAGTCTGACAACAGAAAAGCCAATTATGGCATCATTGAACCCTGGTTTAGACCAAAAAGGGCTAGTTTAAGCCATTTTTAGCCATTTTAGACCCTTAAATCAGCCATTACTATAGCAATACCAGGCCTAGAGCCTTCAAAACACTTCTGAATGTGTGTCAGAGGTGTAGAAACCAGTTAAAACTGTTTTTACTATGATTGTTTTATCTTAAGGGTAGTTTTGCCCTCTTGGCAACAGCTAAAAGTACCCCAGTTGGTATCAAAACCTCATCATCAATTGAGTCCACAGACCCTGTAAGTCAATTCCAGGCCAAAAGTGATGAACTTTTGCGTGAATTTTGACATCCCACGCCTGTCAGCAAGGATTTTGGTGGTCTAGCTCCCCCTGAGAGCTGGAGTTCCTTTTCCCCCCCAATTTTAATCTTTCCAATTTATTTTTCGTTTAATTCCTCATCATGTATTATACTTATAATTTACATATGTAATTCAATTCAATTGTACAGTACAATACAGTAATAATTGACACCTCATATGTAAATCAAAGCTCACTTATGTAATACACGCGCACATTTTGACATTTCAATTGAATTCAATTGAAAATACTTCAATTCCTCATAGCTTCTAAACTAAACACA
Source organism: Austropuccinia psidii (assembly GCA_023105745.1). NCBI lineage: Eukaryota > Fungi > Basidiomycota > Pucciniomycetes > Pucciniales > Sphaerophragmiaceae > Austropuccinia > Austropuccinia psidii. The sequence goes on along the minus strand of JALGQZ010000003.1, from coordinate 33,398,509 downwards.
ACACCTCAATTTTAACACAAAAATTGATGGTTAACACCACATGTGGTGTCAATTAAATTAAGGTTTTGAGGATTTTCAACTTTTGTATTGAAAATACTAAAAACTTAATTTAAGCTTATTTAGAGTTGAGTTACAAGAATTTCACTCAGAGGTGACCCCACCTGATTTTTTATGAAGAATCCAATGGTGAAATAATTTTTATGTATTTATTTATTGGATAAAAAGTTATAATAATTTTTATTTAACTTTTTTCCAAATTTATTTCTTTTTTCACCATTTGGTTAAAATTTCATTTTTACTTAATTTTTTCAAGTATAAATGTAATTTTATACTTACAAAATTTAATGTATTTTTATTTTTAAATTGTAATTAATTTTTTATTTTTAATATAATTTTATATTTATATTTTGGTTTTTATTTTTATAATATAAATAAATTTATTTTATTTATATTAATATGTTATTTTTTATATTTGTGGTCTTTTGGGTATATGAAATTACCTCTAAGGCTCACATTCCCATTTTGGTCACCAGAAAAGATGGAAAACTTGAAAAATTGATGAGAAATTTGGTTGTTCAAGATGAAATTGATACTGATGCTGAAGGCAGTGGTGAGATTGATAGAGAAGAGCTTGAAATTACTACCCCAATCCAGAAAGGAAGAATCCAATCCCCTTCACAATCCCAAGTTCAAGCCAGTAGCACCAATCATGAAGTGATCAGGTCCCCCCAACCACCTCAACTTCCAACTAGATCCCCAACCAGGCCATCCACACTTTCCTCTCCCTCTACCAGTATCCAACGACCTGTGGCCAGCACTTCCAGAGACCCAATGTCTCCAGAACCTGAATCAATCTTTGAAACCCATCACTGCTGGAATATAACTGGAAACTTCACTGATCAGAAAAAGGTGAACAAGAAGGTGGTCACATCCTTATTTGCTGAAGTTGATGCTTTGACTGAGGTGTTTGTTGATAAGGCTATGAAGAGTGCTATTCCAGGGGAGCCCACTATTGCTTTGGCCAAGGAGGCAGTTGCTTATGAAGAGGCCATGGTTGTTAATTTTAGAGAAGCCTTGAAGAAAGTTTGATGAGGATTATCTGTAGCTGGTCTTTACCATTACTAGTTTTTGCTCTTTTATTATTGAATGAATTGACTCCCCAAACATGATATGGGGGTGATGACTACTGCTTTTGAAGCAAGAAATAAAAAATACATCATACAAGTAAAAGAAAATGAAATAAAATAAAATAAGAATAAACAAAGAATTGAGAGAAAAAGAGAGTAAAGAAATATAATAAAGAAAACTTCTGAGGATTGATCTTCTTGTGGTGAGTTGCTTGATTTTGGCCATAATTTTCCCAAAAAGATAAAACCAAACATTTGATGCTCACGGAGTGGCCAAGGTGTTGTTTTACAAGAAGTAGAACCCTCAGAGATGCATACCAGGGGATGGAACTTACTTTCATGACTTCCACTCCCAACAAAGCATCATAAAAGAATAGAAAACTTTTCCATAAATGAATTTGAGCTAAAGAATGTCTTGAATAATATTTAATGGAATGATCTGGAATAATAATTGTGGATGAAAGAAAAAGAATAAAAAGGAAAGAGGGAATTTGGCCATATCTTGATGAAAGGTCCAAATTCAAGGGTATTGATTTTACAAGGACTTCTAAACCTGTCCAAAGAAATTTACAAGTGCTCACAAAGTGGCTAAGGTGATGCTTACAACATATTTGGGTACAATACCCCCTTGAAGGTGCATGCCAGGGGAGGAACTTACTTTCATAAACTCCAATCCCCACCAAGCACCATAAATCAAACTCTTGAGGCATTTGGGCTAGGCTTGTCTGGAGAAAAAGTGTGAAAATCCTTGACAAGGTCTGGGGAGTTGGTAAGGTTGGAAGCTGGTTCCCAAGTTGTTCTTTCTGGGTCTTCATTGAATCCCTTCCACTCCACTAGATACCATAATGTACCTCTCTTTGGTTTTGAGTCCAGAACGTGAGCCACTTCCCATTCTTCTTGCTCTTCCACTATTACCAGTGGTGGTGGCAATTGATGTTGATTTGGGATAGTTGATTGCTTCACTGGTTCTAACAAGGACACATGGAAGACAGGGTGAACTGACTTCCATTGTTGAGGCAACTTGAGGTGATATGCATGGCTGCCAATGTTCTTGAGAACTTCAAAGGCTCCCAACCATCTTTCTGAAAGCTTCTTGGTGGGTCTTGTTGTCTTGATGTTCTTGGAAGCTGCCCATACTTTGTGCCCAGGTTGGAAATCAGGTGGAATTGCTCTATTTCTATCTGCATACTTCTTAAAACACTTTATTTCTGACTCTAATTCTTCTTTGACAACCTGCTGTACTGATTGTAGTTTTGTTGATAACTTTCCAGCAGGTGTATCTTGAGAAATGTTAATTGAGTCAAAGCTGGGATTTCTTGCATAAATGGTGAAAATATGGTGACTGTTTTGTTGATGCATGTTCTGCATTATTATAGGCAAATTCAGCCAGAGGGAGCCAGGTGTGCCAGTAATCTTGATGGTAACTGACATACATAAAAAGATACTGTTCTAGAATCTGATTTACCCTCTCTGTCTGTCCATCTGTTTCAGGGTGAAAGGCAGTTGAAAGATCTCTTGATATCTTGAGCTTCTGACACAATTTAGTCCAAAATGATGAAACAAATAATGAACCGCCATCACTAACAATACTGATTGGATGATCATTTTTGGAAAAGACATGACTAATAAAGATTTGAGCAAAGTCCAAAGCATTGATTGTTGAATAAGTTGGAATAAATATTGCCGTTTTTGAGAATCTGTCTACAACTACTAAAATTGAATTAAAGTTTCTTGACAGAGGCAATTGAGTGATAAAGTCCATTGATAGTTAATTCCAAGGACCAGATGGAATTTGAAGAGGCTTGAGTAATCCAAACTTCTTATGATGAATGTTCTCGGTTCTTGAACATTGCTGGCATGAGGACACATAGTCCTTGATAATTTTATTCATGCCAGCCCAATGAAAATCCCTCTTAATGAGCTTGAGGGTCTTCTCCTGGCCAGGGTGGCCAGCCAACGGTGAGTCATTACGCTTTTGAAGGATATCCAATTGAAGTTAATGATTGCTTGGGATGACTACTCTATCTTTTAATAATAAAAATTTGGCTTGAGGTTCAAGAGTATCATCTGAGACTGATTCACCTCTTGCTAATTGCTTGAGAATTTCCTTATAATCTTTGTCTTTCCATACTGCCTTCTGAATTTGATCAACTAAGTCTGAAAAAACTTTAACTTTGATTGAGAAAAATCTTGACTCTTTAATTTCATTTTTCCTGAGAGCTTGATGAAAGTTTTTGGGATTCTTGCTGATAAAGTCCACCCCCTCTCTGGGTACATTTTTTCCTGACGTGACAAGGCATCTGGTAAAGTGGCCAGTCTGCCTGGGCGGTAAGTGATAAAGAAGTGAAATTCAGAGAGAAACTCTGCCCAATGGGCTTGACAGTGAGTAAGGACTTGGGACGAAATAAAATATTGAAGGGAAGAGTGGTCTGTCAAGACTTCAAAGGAATCAGAAAGAAAAAGAAGAAAAGCTCTCCAGCGCTTGAGAGCCCAAACTATTCCTAGGAGTTCCTTGTAATGAATTTCATACTTGAGCTCAGCTGGGAGGAGCTTGAAACTATCAAATGCAATGGGATGCTTTCCTGAGTCATTCACCTGACTCAGTACAGCACCCAAGGCATGATAAGAAGCATCAGTCTCTACAATAGTTGGTAGAGAAGGATTGAAATGGGATAGGATAGGGGCAGTGATGAAAGCTTCTTTGAGTATTTGAAATTGACTAAGAGCTTCCTCATTGAAGATGAAAGGAGAATCTTTTTGAAGGAGGGAAGTGAGAGCAGAGATTTGTTTTGAATAATTTTTAATGAAACAACAATAGAAGTTGGCAAAGCCAAGGAAAGATTGGCGTGCTTTGATGTTCTTTGGCTGAGGCCAATTGAGGATTTTCTGAACTTTGGAAGAATCCATCTTGAGGCCTTCACTTGAAACAACATAGCCCAAGTATTCCACACTTGAGGCATGGAATAAACACTGTGAGGCTTTGGAAAACAAATTATTGTCCCTCAGTCTTTGGAGGACAGAGGCCACATGTTTGACATGTTCCTCCTGAGAAGTAGAGAAGACCATAATATCATCTAATTATACTACAACAAAAATATCCAAGAAATCTGCAAAGATATCATTCACAAGATTCTGGAAGGAAGCAGGAGCATTGGTCAAGCCAAATGGCATAACCAAATATTAATAACTACCATATTTAGTTCTAAAAGAAGTTAAGTGCTCATCCCCCTCTTTGGTTCTTGAGAGGCTATAAGCACCACACAAATCTATCTTGGAGAAGATAGTAGCACCGTTAAAGACAGTAAGAAGCTGATTCATTGGAGGAACAGGGTACCTGTTCTTCCTGGTGACAGCATTAAGTTTGCGGCAGTCAACACACAAACAAAGGCCACAATCCTTTTTCTTAACAAAAAGGACAGGTGCTCCTGTTGAAGAGGAGGTTGGCCTGATGAAAACTTTCTCTACATTCTCTGAAATGTAGGCCCGCAGTGTTTCTGACTCATTTTTTGATAAAGAGTAGATAATACCAACTGGAGGTAGAACACCCTCCAGTTCGATATGATGATCACACGTGCAGTGTGGAGGAAGTTTCTCTGCTTTCACATTAGAGAATACATCCAAATATTGGTGATAAGCAGGAGGGACTACCTTCAGCACATTTTCAATCTCTTCTGGCTCTTCCTCCTCATCCCACTGCTCCTCTAAGGAGGCATGAAAAGACAAAGGAGGAAGGTCCATATACCCTTGAAAGAGATGAAGTGAAGATATAGCAACATCTTCTCCAAAAGTTTTTATCTCTTTGAAGACTTCATCTCTCAATGGAAGTAATGACTGAGAGGGAATGATGAAAGGGATATGTACAGAAGGAGGAAGGGAAGGTGTCTTAAGTTCACCAACCAGAGCAACACTGTTGACAGCAGTTGCAAAGTCATTAGTAGTAGAAGAAATGATACCACTAGAATCCTTATGGCTAGAATCATAGGTGATCAATCCATTTTTGCAATCAATAATGTGATTAACATGGTAAAGAAAATCATAGCCCAATATTAGGTCTTCTCTCTTGGGTGAATCTATGATAAAGAAACCCCATTCAAAGATTTGGAATGAATGCAAGTCAACAACCCACTTGGTATGATGGGTGATGAACAGGGAAGTGGATTCATTGGAATCCAAAATGAAAGGAGGAATCTTTTCAGGGATCTCTGACATGGTCAATGAGTACTTGAGAAGAAAATTCTTTGCAATAAAAGACTTTGTAGCACCAGAATCAATGAGAATACTATAAAAAATATCAGAGAGAAGAGAAAATAAGAAATTTTAAATATTTCTTGACACTAGTATTCCGAGTGCACAATTGTGCTCTTGAAGGAAATAAGTGAGAACCATTGAACACATCATGATTCCCACTCAGGCTTTTCCCTTCTTGCTAGGGAAGCCCTTTGATGACCCCTGCCTATTCTCAGGCCTCTTGAAGCATTTTTCAAATGGGTGCTATCCACCACGATAATTGCACAAGCCTTCTTTAATCCTCCTCTCCTTTTCAGAACCAATTAATTTGTTGTCCTTATTAAGGAGAGCAGCATGAGGCTTGTCTTTGGATACTTTAAAATTCTTCCCCTTCTTATTCTTCTTGTGATAAGGCTTCTTTGATGATGAACTTTGAGGGGGCTTGGAGGAGTTGGACCCATTGATTGGAGGCTTCTTCTCTTGATGACTATCCTTTTCCTTCCGCCTCTCATGGTATCTGGTATTTAATTCCAAAGTGATGTGCATGAGTTCTTGAAGGCTATCAAAGTTTCCAGGGTGAGAACCCATTTGGTTCAACAAGCTTGATGCCAAGCCTCTCCTATACACATGAATATAGGCCCTTTCCCCCCAGTCTCCCATTCTTGTCATTAAGCTTCTGAAATCTGCTATGTATAAGGAAGCTTAACCACTTTCTTTCATCCTGAGATTGTCTAACTCTTGTTCAGCATTCCTGACTTCATTAGGATCACCAAACAGAGTGAATAACTGGGTTTCAAACAACTGCCAGTTATTGAGGAAATAAGAAGGGTCTTCATTGGAGATATTCGAGAGGTAAGGTTCAATCCACTTGCCATCTCTACCAGTAAGAAAAGAAGCTGAGTAAAAGACCTTCGACCTGTCAGAGAATAAGTTTGCTGGGTCATTATGGAAAATTAATTGAAAAGATTGAATAAATCCCCTCAATTTATAAGCTTTAGTACCATCAAAGGAATCAGGTGCCTTCATTGATGGAGTCTTGAATGCTGGGACTTTTGAAGTGTCCCCTGGGGAAACTGCTTGAGTGAGCTGACCCATGAATTGAGTCATCTGCTACATCATTTTGAGAAAATTTGGTTCAGCTTGAGAGACAAGAGGTTAATTAGAAAGGGCTAGATTTGGAGCTTCAGAAGCCTCAGGGGCACCTGCCAAGGCAGCTGCTACTTCAGTTTATACAGACTCATCCTCTTCCACAGACTCCTCCCCCTCTTCATCTTCAGCTTCTCCTAATCTAATTCTAGGCCCTTGAGGAATGCTTGGATAGCCACCCAACAAGCCAGAGAATGATCTTGATCTTCTTGAATTCACACCTCCTCTTCTGGAGGGTGCTGCTCCTTCCATTGGTGGTCCTCTGTCCAAGTTTGCACTCAGTTCATGAACTGATGGTGTGCGGTCAAGAGGAGCTCTTGATGTAGCAGTGAGAACAGCTTGATGTCTTTGAGATCTTGTATTCTTGGCTGGGGGGCTATGCTGAACTGGCATTATTGAAGAAAGAAAATAAAACTTGATTATACTTGAGAAGAAACAAGGCTTGACCAAAACAACCAAATGAGAATCTTGATGAACTTGAGAAATCAATCAATAGTCTTGAAGAGAATCAATACGACTAAATATTGAAGAGTGAAGATGACGAAGTCAAATTCTTTTGAATAATCAATTTCAATCAATAAGTCAAATCAAGTCAATCAATAAATCAAATCAAATAAATCAAGTCAATTCAAAATCAAATCAATTGTGTCTTGAGGAATTCAATCAATATCTTCAAAAGTCAATTCAATTTTCTTGAGGAATCAAATTCAAATCAATCAATTAAATCAAATCTTGAGGATAAATCAGCTATCTGTAGGAATCAAATCAAATCAATCAATACAATCAAATCAGATTCTTGAGGTAAAGTCAATTTATTTAATAATGAGATCAATCAATCAATAATTCTTGAGAATTTTCAAATCAACAATGATAACCCCAATTCAATCAATGCCTGAAACAATGAATCAATTAATCCCAAATTACAATCAATTAAACCTGATAAAAAAACCTGAATTCAGACAGAAAATGAAAATGAAAATTAATTGAGAATTAAGAAAATGAAATGGTCAGCAAAATGTTTGAAATGAGAAAGAGAATCAATTTTAATTTGAATGAAATGAATGAGATGAAAATTGATGAGAGATAATGAAATCATAAAAAACATAAAATCATGAAAAAATCATAATTGAGAATGAGAGAAATGAATAAGAATGAATGAAAGAAAAGCAGAAATTATGAGTTAATTAAAATAATGTCACAGGGGCTCTTCTAAATGAAGAGGGCCTGGCACTCAGTGAACAGACTTACTTATGGAGGGATCAGAATAAATACTCAATTGATAAGAGTCATGAAATAAGAGAATAAATTCATAGTCATAAAATAATAAGCATTAAAAGATATGAGAGAAAAACAAAAGCAATAATAAAGAGCCAACCACAAATAATCCTGTATCACTGTTTCAACCTGTTCAGAAAAGAAAAAAGGATTAATAAAGGATATGGCCACCAGGACTCTACTGAACAGGTGAGGGAAGGCAAAGACTAACTTAATAATTAATAAAATAATATTTCTTAATGAGAAATAAAATAATATTAAATAGTAAATCCAATATTTTAATTAACTGGGGGAAAAACCCCCAGGTGGGTGAAAGGAGGCTGGTATATGTGAAAAAGTGCCAGCCTGGAGTTTGAGTGTTGAGAAACCATGATTGTATGATTGAGAAACCTGTATTTGAGATGTGAGACTGTATTGGTGTATCCAATACAGATATTTGAATCAATACAGGTATTTGCACCTGTATTGAAGGCAGGCCTGTATTTGGTGAATCCTGTATTTGGGTTTTGCCTGTATTGAGCTGTATTGAGGATTGGAACTGTATTTGGTGAATCTTCCATGAAACCCCTTGCTGATTAGGTGTTGGAAGATTTTCCATTAGTAATGAGTGGTAATGCCCTGCCTGTCTCCATGGCTGTGCCAGTCATCCTGATAATTTGAATAGTGTTTCAAATAGAAACCTGCTTTTTATTTTCAATATTTCCATAATCCTTGATCTAGGATTAAATTTGGTATTCCTTGAGAGAAAAAGTTAGATAGAGTCTGCTAAAATATGCTGCAGTATCAACCTGGCTTTTTACATTCCAAAATATCAGCCTTTTGTATCTTTTATTGTGGCCAGAGCCATTAATTGTCTTGATCTTGAGTTCCGCTCTTCCTTTTCCTTCAGTCATGGGCTTCTTTTCTTTGATATGTGGTTTCTGATATCAAATCTTGTGCTTGTAGGAATTCTTAAATTTTTGAAATTGGTAACATTAGGTGGAGAGCCTCCTGGTATGCTCAAGGATGATGAAATACTTATTGGTAATTACAAATTCCTCTACACCTTTGTTCAAGGCTGATGAGATGTTTGCGAGTAGTACTGTTTGCTCTATGTTATTTCCATCATTATTTATCCAATCCTCTTCTACAGATGTAACAAGTGCTGGCATTTTCAGATGGTTGTCAATATTGTTTTTTACAATTCATGGATTGTGTTGAAAAAAATTTCTCAAAGTTGTCAAACAAGCTCTCAAGGATTACAAATGCACAATTATTAAGCTGAGAGACAAGAATCCTTTTTCCATTGAAATGGCAATGATGTGATAAAGAAAAAGAATCAGGATGAGAAAGAGCTTGAGTTACCGTATTGTAGAGGCTGTGATTTTATGGACGACAATAAGACATCCCTTGATTTAAATAATGAGTTATTATGGTGTCAATTGCAGCTTTTGTAACTCATCAAACAACGACAACTGCTGGGAAATGACGCAAGCAATATCTCACTTAAACACGGCCATCTACATTTGAGTAGGTCGGAGTTGGATGTTTCAATTCACGGCTATTTTGTTGATTGTTCTGAGTTTTCTTTCCTATTAATATCTCGATGTTTTCATTGACGAACCACGTCCTAAACATCATCTTCTGCTGCTCAGTGAGTGGTCTCTCCAACCGAGTCATCTCGGCCTCGCAGTTTACAGGCTTATTTTTTTTGCTCTTGCTAATTAGTGCCATAAGAAGCTTTTTGAAGGTTCCTGGGTCAAGGCCGCCCTCGTTCCATCGCAATACGTCTTGCACTTTGACAGTGTCTGGACTATCTATCTGTGCCTGCGCCCATGTAGCTAAGTTGTGGCAAGGCCCACCATAGACGTTCTGTAGGTTAACTTGTTGCTCGCACAGTAAATTGAATCTTTGTTGGTATCGATCTTTAAAGAATTGAATCAACCAACCGCGCTCCGGTGAATCATGCCATTGAAAAAAAGTATCATTGACTTCGAACATTTCGTTCTCAAGAATTTTGACAATCTTCCCAATACTTTTATCATATTGCGAAGCAGTCGAATCTTCCTTGAACTCCAAACGAAGCGCCTCCGACACTGCTAAGACGCGACAAACATTAAGCCCATATTTCTCCGCAGCCTCAGCCATATTACTATCGGGTCGGAATAGCAAAGACCCCTGGTAACCTTTCAGATATCTTGCGGCTTTAATTCTTGTATTAACTTGCCTAGTCCCCATGACATTCGTCAAAAGAGACCTTACAGTTTGTTCATCTCCGATTTTTGGCACCATAATCTTTGTGTTTAAAAAATCCTCATTTAGGTATATGTGCTCAAGTTCAGGGACGCCAAGGTGGATGGCTTTTTCAATCCTATCTACTAATGAGCCAGAGAGGCTTTCTTCCATTATGAAGTTTTTCTTAACATTTGCCCATCGTTCGAATATGGTGTGCTGCAGAATTTGAAGTGAAAGAGTCCAAACTCTTCGCATACCTTCACCTTCGCCCAAGTACTGTCGAGCCCAGTATTGAATTTTGATAACATCTTGCCATCGATCTTTCCAAGAGTCGAGCAACATGGCGTACAAATCTACGCTCATTCTTTCAAGAGGAAGGTAATCTGTCCTCGTAAGCACCTTCAAGTGTAAGGCAAGTTGGTTTGCCAAGGCGAAATCTTTTATGTCAACTGTTTCCCACTGTTGCAAGATGTTTTCCCCCCAGCGATTTATCACTTGCTCACTTGACATAAACGAAGTAGTTTTTGCAACATTAGCAATTTCGGGTTGATTTGGTGATTCCTCAATCGGTGAGTTCGTTTCTAGCCATCCTTGGCCCTTCACCATTGGGTCAAAAGCTTCCATGAAGTGCGGAATCACGGTTCTTCCATCCTTTTTCATTTGCGCCACATCACGCAAATCTTTTATTTGTTTATAATCTGGACTTTTGGACTTTGACATGTGACTCGCGAAAACGGACAGCTTTTAAACAAATTACAGCGTCATGAAATGGTTTCCAGTAGTCATTAATAAACAAAATCCTGAATCTCACCTTTAGTAACGAAGCTTCTTGAGGCGCTTTTCCCAAAACCCCTCGAGTGGATTCGCGGGAAGATCTTGTAATTTAAGACTTAACCTCAATGTACAGAGCTTACGTTCAAAGGGTAGCGGACAAGATGAGGTGGCTTACTTTTTTTTTCTTTTAGCCAGATCCGGGTGGATTGAATGATTTCTCCAAGACCCTTCAGTAAAGACTTTTGCACTGTAAGGAGTTTTCGGAAGTTATTAGCAACGGAAATTTTCAAGATTAACTGGAAATATTTAACACTTTTTCTCTTTATTGTTTTTACCGCCAATTTGTTCATATGTTGTTTCATCCGAAGCGCTTTGAGGAAGGATAAGCTCAGTCTTCCCCTTGATTGGATTTGTTTGAAAGTTTTGGTGATGAGATATCATTGCCGGGAAGCTTTTCCTTTTTTGAGTATTCGCAGGAACATGTAATGGTTTCTTTAGACCCCAAAGATTTTTAAAACCAGCTTAAAAAATTTAGTCTGACTACGCACAATACATCTGTAGCAGGTGTTGTTTCTCTCACATCGGCCTGCTGCAAATAGGTTATCATAGGCTGAACATTGTGAGCCGCGAGGTACAAACGACTATCATGTTCTGGTATTTTTGACTAGACTGCATCTCAGTACCATGTAAAGAACAATCTTCGTCCAAAATTGATACTCACCAAAAAATTCGGATTTACTTGCACAGTGGGATATGAGATTACTGGACCGGGCCTCCATGGATCCTGGCTTTGACTAAATGGTCTGATAGTTGATCTTGAGGCGTCTTCTCTATGTGGGAAAAAAGCAGTTTTCGACAAAGATTGATGACTTGTTCTCCCACTGAGAGGCGCGCGAAACGTGTCTCCAGGGAGGGAGTATGCCGGTTGGTAAGATGGTCTAAATTGGTGACTTTCCATTGTAGTGATATGAAATACAGGAGGAAACGAAGGCCGGGGTAGGATGGGGCCACGATTACTTGGGTCAAAGATACTGGCGGCGGGCGGAGCACCCAAGAAAGAAGCTGATTCTCCTGAATCTTGTCCTTTGGGAAATGGTTTATGCTCTGAGAAAAGAGGACTGATTTTTCCTCGACCTTGATGAACAGTAGTTCCTTGCCTTTTCGGCAGGTGCTGTGAAGTGGTTGGAACCTGACTTTTAACATCGCTTCCATCACTTTGAAATATTGCAGTCTCCGAAGGATCGGTTTGTTCTGACGCTTGAGGAGAAGGAATCTCTTTCCCATCATTCAAGGACTTTGAATTTTCTAGCACATCCGACTCCTCTGTTTTTTTCTTAGCTTGGGCTTGCTCGCCCATTCCATTACTTTTGAAGTTGTCCACGACCGAGGCGTCAATTTGTTCTGATGCCAGAATTCCAGTATGGCCTTCTACTTGAGGCACAAGCTGCGGATTGTCTGACACATCGGACCTACCTAATTCATTCCTGACTTTATTTTCAAATTCAAATCCATTACCTTCGAATTTCCCTGGCGCTAAAGGACTAATTAGTCTTGATTCTGCAATAGCAGTTTTCCCTTTCCGGTGAGGCACATGTTGTGGGTTCTGGAAAACTGGACCAACCTGACTCATTTTTTACATGGGTTTCAACGTCCATTCCATTTCCTTCCAAGCTTTTTGCTGTGACTAGAGTGTCACTGGTTTCTTGAAAGTTCTCCGGGGCTATCAGGCTATTGTCCGGTATATTGAACTGATGAGAACCGCTGTTAACTTCACCTTCGCGATTAAGAGTAGATTTGTTTTCTTCTATTAGGGGGCGTGAGTTTTTGGCTTCAATTTTTTTAAGTAAACCTCTAGCAACAATTTTGATGCCGATAACTTGGCTCGAAAGAAGCAAAATAAGTACAAAGCAACCCATAAGCCTGGGACGAAAATGACAGCCCATACTTTTCTATGTAATAAAGAAATTTCAAGATTCAGAAAGGGTTGTTTAATTCAATGGCTGGGAAGCTGGTGATACTTAGAACGACATGAAGGATTGGCGCATAGGGCCCAAACCAATGTAAGCAGAGAAAGGGGAAATTTCGACGTTTCAAATAAATTTCAGTACTAAAGCAGTTGTCACAAAAGACCGCCTGTCGTAGAAAACGCACTGACTTATCGCGCCCAAACGATAGCTTCCGGAAGCAATGACAAGGAAAATATTGGAGTCTGAAGGAATCATAGGAATTTTCGCGGTATGAGACTATATCCTCCGTAAAACCCACTTACATGAAATCTTGGTATATATGTTTCACATTATCGACTGATGCAGCGCAATGTCCTTGGGGAATGCGCTTTTGAGGTATTGCGCATGGTGGAGAGGCATGCACACGCCTCGCCCTAAGGAGTGGGTATGCTTGCACAAAGGTGCACTGGCCTGTAAGAAAGATCCGAACGTCCTACGCACACGTGGATCGCCTCTCATTTTTCGTTGTCTCCTTTGCGGTCACACGGCCAAATTTGTTTTTATGCTTTTCTCACTTGTTTGGGAAAGTCAAACTATGCCTTCATTAGGGTTTGGGACCTGAAAGCTGTGCAACACAAGTTGTAACATTTTTTGAATGAGAAATATTTTTTAAAAAACTAAAGCAGTTTAGATTACTATCATCTTGTAGGAGTTAACACTGGCAAGTAATATAGTTCTGTGAGATGGGTACTGCAATACGGGATTCAACTTATTAGGGGGGTTCAGGCGCATGGTGTTGGAAAAACTTAAGTGATCTTCGCGGGAACAAGGACATTAAATGCACAAGGCACACGGGAAGATGAAGTCACGGTGTTGATTGACAAAAGATCAATTATGGAGAAATTACTGATGATCATAATCTATGTTCACTTGGGGCAATAGAAGTAATCACGTGTTATGAAATTTTGTTGATTCTCATTGTAATTAGTTTTACTAAAATTATTATAAATAGAGCATTTTGTTAATTCCAAATAGAGAAGAAAAAGAGAATTTATCCCTTTTACGTTTAGAATATTTTACTCAAATTATCTATAACATTTTCATTTTATCTTAGTTCTGGAGGAGTGAAGGTAGCTAACTTCACTATTCTTATTAGTCAAATTGAGTTCTTTAACTAACTCGATTATATTATGTTGTTATAAAGATACAGTGTTGAAACTTGATCTTTAATACTTGTTATTTTTTCTCTGTTAATTGATATCTAAAGACTAGGTAAAAATTCACTAGTTATAATCAATTTACACTATTTCATTTACTCATACTATTGTTCTTTGTTTCGATCAGTATTATTAACTACTGACTTTATTTATTACTCATAGCAATTATAAGATACATTAAATACTTCTCATTGCATGGTAGCGAGAGTTAGTTATTTAATTGTTAAGAAGTAATAAATTAAAGTCAGAGTTAAAATACAAATATCTATAGGAAATGCCTGAAATACCTATCAACATCGAAGACTCTTCATCCGATGAAGAATTAATCAGAACCAAGCTGATTAAACTCACACGAACAAATTGGGTTCAGTGGAGTTGTCAAGTTGAAAATTATTTCATCAGCAAAGGCATTGATGATTTGTTTATTGCACCAACCGAAGAGATTAAAAAAACCAACAAATTTCGGAAGAAAAATAGCTGTGCTATTTCACTCTTATGGTCAAGTGTCTCTCCTGAATTTGAGGGCATTTTGTTAAACAACAAGACATCATTTATCAATTGTTGGGATGCACTCGGAAGTGCTTGTGGAAAAAACTCTATCATTACAATTAGTCGGACTCTTCACAAGTTAATCAATCTTCGTTATGAATCAGGTTCTTCCTTAGAAAATCACATTAACAAATATATTAAACTATATGCTCATTATAAATCTTTAACAGCTAGTAAAACTAATAGTATGCAACTTACCGATGAAATGGCTGCAATATTTTTTTTACATAGTTTGGATAATGACAAAGAGTTAAGTAGCTTATGTCAGACTATGTATGATCTTAAACCTTTTGAGTTAAGCGTTATAACAGATAGAGTAGCTGTTGAACACTCTCGTAGACAAAATGATTCGTCTGTAGTTCTATTAGCAAACAAACAACCACAAAAGGAAACATCAAAGCAAATAAATCAGCAAGATAATGCACCTAATGGAAAAAAACAGAACAGTAATAAGTCAAAAAAGAAAGGCTTCGCAAACAAGAACACCAGTAATTCTCCTCAATCTAATACTTCCGATTTCAATAAAAGATTAGATAGTCTAGAAAAATTAATGAATAAATTACAGTCTACTCTTAAAATCTCATCAGTAAATATAACTGATACTCCTCCGATAAATGAAAATCCAGTATCAGATTCAGATGCGTTTATGATAAACTGTTATCACTCCTTAGCTGAAAAAACTAGAGGAAATAATATCATTTATTTAGACTCAGGTGCAGGAAGAACCGTCGTAAAAGATTTATCATTACTAGTTAATCCAGTTAGAGTGAATAAGAAAATCAATACTTTCTCCTTACCAGTAACTGTCGAATATGAAGGAACAATGAATTTTAAAGGGATACATATACATCCAGTGTATTATGTACCAAATGGACCAGTTAATCTTTTATCAGTATCACAACTTTGTGATCATGGGTTGAAAATCTCGACAAAATCAAATATGATATTAGTAAAACAGCGAGACAAGATATTGGCTGTTTTTCATCGAGAAGGAAATTTATTCGCTATGAAATTTCAAGTACCTACAATCTATTCAATTGCTATTAATGATCCAGACTGGCATATTACTTTGGGACACCCAAATGACAACTATATCAAAGAAATGATGAAATTAGGACTTATTGCAGGAAATTTTACCAAGTCATCACAGTGTGACGTATGTAAACAAGCAAAAATAAAGAATCGTCCTCATTCGAAACAGCTACCACAAACTACATCACCTTTCTTTAAGCTACATATAGACACACTTCAACTTTCGCAAGCAAGTCAAAGTGGTTATCGTTATATTTTAGTAATAGTTGATGATTTTACTAGATTCAATAGAATATATTGCATAACAAGCAAAAGTCAAGCTGAAGAATGTATAGAATCTTATTTAAATGAAATAAATAACAAATTAAATATATCTCCAGCTTTCTTACATACTGATCGTGGAGGTGAATTCAGCTCAACAAGCTTTGTGAATAGAATGAAAGGGAGAGGAATTTGTTTCGAACAAGGACCTCCAAATTCACCTCAAACGAACGGGGTAGCTGAACGATTTAATCAGTCACTTCTATCTAAAATGCGTTGTCTAATAGGACAATCCAATATTCCTACCTACTTGTGGAATGAAGCAGCAAATCATGCTTCATTTCTTCTAAATCAATTACCCCATAAATTCTTAAACTTCAAATCTCCGACAGACAAACTTGATGAATTCAACTGTAGAATTGAACCAAAAATAGATCTAAAAAATATTCTACCTTTTGGTATAAAAGTAGTTATTAAAAGTAATACTTCAAACAAAATCGACATGCCAGGAAAAATAATGAGAGCACTCACGTTTGAAAAATATTCCGATGCGTTAAGAGTTTTAAATCTTAAGACGGGGCAAATCAAAATCACGCGTGACTACGAGGTATCATCAAGTCAAGTAAAAGCAGAAGTTCATCAACCAGAAAATGTTTTACCACGCGAATCCCTGCCGAGACTAATTTTAAAGCTACCACATCAAGATAAGCCACAGAAGCAAGTTTCACAACCACAGGCAAATGACGCTGAAACCCAGAATTCGACTATCTCATCATTAAATTCTGATCTAAATAAAGGCTCATCTAATAAGCATTACCAGTATGTTCCTTTCTATGAACAACCTCCAAACCATATCTCAAGCACAATTAGTCCGAACAACATTATTGAAGGAAGAAGAAATCGAAACATACCAGATCGATTATTGTTGACTGATAATGTACCATATAATCAAGCCATTACAGATGATTTAGAAAAACAAGAATGGAAAGAGGCGATGGATAATGAATTCAAGTCACTTATGAATCATAATACTGGAATACTGGTCCCTTATCCTAAGGATAATGAAAAAGTTATTGGAGGAATGTGGTGTTTAACTAGAAAAAGAAATGAATTCGGTGAAGTATATCGCTATAAGGCACGATGGGTTGTTTTTGGGAATCATCAAGAACATTTGCTTCATTATTTCGACACATGGGCATCCGTAGGAAGGAACGAAACTTTTAAAATGATGCTTTCATTGGTAGTTAATTTAAGATTAGTAGCGTATCAGTTTGATATAGAAACCGCATTTTTACATGGCAGTATGGATACCATCATGTACGTCAAACAAGTTAAAGGGTATGAACAAGTTGGAAAGGAAAATTGGGTATGGCGATTGAATAAATCGCTTTATGGAACAAAGCAGGCTCCTAGAATGTGGAAGGAAAAACTTACTAAGGTTTTATTCGATTTAAAACTTATTAGCTCTTCATCTGATGAATCACTGTTTATAACAAAAAACCATTCCTTGATGTTGCACATTCATGTTGACGATGGTTTTCTAATTGGAAAATCCAAAGAACTAATTTTAAAATTCTTAGAAGATTTAAACTCAAGACTCAAGCTTAAGTTCAAAAAACACCCTAACCAACACTTAGGATACAATTTAACCTGGATAAAGGATAAAATCCTGATGAATCAATCTGATCTAATATCTAAATTATTAAGAACTCATGATATGTTTGAATGTAAAAGCGTTAAAACCCCTTGTAATGGAAATTTTCTCCAAGAAATCGAAGGAGACTATCAGGTTATTGACCTCACCAAATATCAGCAAGTCATTGGTTCATTAAATTATCTAGCGCAACATACCCGCCCTGACATAATGTACACCGTGAATCAGCTATCACGTTATTGCACAAACCCTACAAAAAAACATTGGATTGCATTGAAGCATTTACTCAGGTATTTAAAGGGTACTATGAAATTCAATCTTGTATACAAGAAATCCAAGTCACTCTCACTTATTAGTGAACTTATGGGATGGGCAGACGCGGATTATGCAAACGCAAAAGAAGATCGTAAATCTATCACAGGATATGTGATACAGGTTTATGAAAATCCTGTTTGCTGGTTAAGTAAACGACAATCAGTAGTAGCACAATCTACTACATAAGCAGAATACATCTCAATGAACGTTTGTGCCAAACAGATGCGATGGTTATCTTTTGTTTTACGAGACCTAGGACAAGAAATTGAGAAACCTACGTTATTCAATGATAACTCTGGCGCTGTTATTATATCAAAGCAAGCTTCATTAAATACTAATACAAAACATATAGAGGTACGATATCAATATTTAAGAGATTGTATCTTAAAAAAATTATTGAATATTATTCAAGTATCAACAACTCAAATGATTGCTGATGTACTCACCAAACCTTTGGGAGTGCAAAAGTTGAGCGAGGTTTATCGACAGCTTCACCTTGAAGATCCTGGAGGAGTGTTGGAAAAACTTAAGTGATCTTCGCGGGAACAAGGACATTAAATGCACAAGGCACACGGGAAGATGAAGTCACGGTGTTGATTGACAAAAGATCAATTATGGAGAAATTACTGATGATCATAATCTATGTTCACTTGGGGCAATAGAAGTAATCACGTGTTATGAAATTTTGTTGATTCTCATTGTAATTAGTTTTACTAAAATTATTATAAATAGAGCATTTTGTTAATTCCAAATAGAGAAGAAAAAGAGAATTTATCCCTTTTACGTTTAGAATATTTTACTCAAATTATCTATAACATTTTCATTTTATCTTAGTTCTGGAGGAGTGAAGGTAGCTAACTTCACTATTCTTATTAGTCAAATTGAGTTCTTTAACTAACTCGATTATATTATGTTGTTATAAAGATACAGTGTTGAAACTTGATCTTTAATACTTGTTATTTTTTCTCTGTTAATTGATATCTAAAGACTAGGTAAAAATTCACTAGTTATAATCAATTTACACTATTTCATTTACTCATACTATTGTTCTTTGTTTCGATCAGTATTATTAACTACTGACTTTATTTATTACTCATAGCAATTATAAGATACATTAAATACTTCTCATTGCACATGGTACATGAGCCAAAACTTATATCATCATGAGCAAAGAATCTGCAAATAAAGTACTGTTATAAACCATCTCATGCGCTTGCTCATGACACATAAATTTAACAATTTTTTATCTTTATTTTTTTTCTTCAAGGGTGCAGGGACCAACTGCTCAGATATTTATAATAATGAATCAACACATATCAGTGAATTGACTCATCCCCCAAAGATTTATCAAGGATCAACCCTTCCATACTGCACCATACCCAACTGTTACCCTCAAATCAGAGGTGCTTACTTTCAACAAAGACTTTGAAAAGGAACAGATACTACCCCATGCCCAAAATATCCAAAAGGAAGCAAGCAATCAAGGACTCACACATCTTGTGGATGTTCTTCAGGATGGAAGAGAATGTCTCTAGCCTTGCAAGAACCATTGGCAATGCTTCAACACCAACAATGGGAACCACTATGTTTCCACAAGAAGTTATCAAATCAATGCAGTTTGATATACTGCATGGTAAATCCAATTTATGTATTCAAACACTCATCCTGATTATCAACTCACACTATATTGATAAGACTTTGAACCGGCAAATGGATCAATATTATAATCTAGAGGTTCTATTAAGCCAGAGAAAAGCCGACTTTCAAAAAGCAATGTGCACTTCAAAAGAAGTGTTTGATTTTATTTACAAAAGGATACATAATCCTATTTCTTACAAGAATATTAGCACTTGTGCTCAAATTCCCATTCCCCATCAATTGGAAATGAAACTGGAATGTCTAGGTTCCAATGGAAACACTGTATCTGTGAAACTGTGAGATATGTATGACAAACCCATAAGGCCAGAAATAACTTTACACACAGTTGATTTAGTTTTAAACAGACTTATCAATTGGATTTAAAACTAAAAATATCAAAAAAACATAACTTTATTTTGGATAAACAAAATTATAATTAGGGTGTTATACCAAAAAATGGTTATTTCTTATATTATCAGAAGATTTAAAGATCTCACAGTTCAATTTTTGGTTTTGTAACATTTTTTAAAATTGTTAAATTTCAGCTTATTTAAGCTTAAATTTCAAGTTGAATATGGTTCATGCAAACTCACAAAAATTTTGGTCAAGATTGAGGTGTTGTAACAACCACTCATCAGGGGTAAGGGCATTCATACTTACACCCACTCAAACACCTCAAACCAGAAAATCCACTGTGTGTCTCAGCATTCAGTTTCAGAAATCTTCCTTGCTGAAACATGCATACAGTCTGCTTCATCAATACAGCCCGTCAATACTTGTACAGGTTGGAATTACCCAATAAAGTTTGGATACACCATTTCCAAACTGTATGATCACTCAATACCACAACTCCTCTTGTACAGATCCTGTACATCCGTACAGGACCTGTATTGGCCAGACTCAATTCAATCATCACATCTTCTCATGAAAATTCTGTCTGGATCAAGGCTGGTGATTCTCACATATACCAGCCCCTCTTTCTCCCCCCTGGGGATTCTTCCTCAGTTCATTAATTTAGTTTATTTATTATTTTATAATTATTCTTATCCTTATTTTGGGTATTATAATTATTTAATTTTAAGTTAGTCTTTGCCTTCTTTCTTTCTTTGCCTGTACAGTATGAGCTGGGTGGCCATATCCTTATTAATCCTTCTCTTTCCATTCTGACAGGTTGAAACAGTGGACTTGGACTTGTTTGTGGTTGGCTCTTTTATTCTTACTCTTACTTCTTGTTGCTTCTTTTCTTATATTCTTTTATTTAGTAACTCATCTCTTAACACTCCTAAGTGTATTTCTTTCTTACCATAACATTGAGCCCTCCACAGTTGAGTCCCAGTTTACTCAGTGCCAGGCCCTCTTCACTTAGAAGAGCCCCTGTGACATTAAATTAATTTACTCATATTTGATTATTTCTTTTCATTCATTTAACTTCATTACTCTTATTCATCAATTATGACTCTTTAATGATCTTATGATTCTCATGATTATGATTTTTCTATCTTCAATTTTCATCTCATTCATTATATTCATATGAAAATTTCTTCTTCATTTATTAATCATTTGCTGACCATCTCATTTCATTCTCAATTCTATCTCAATCAAATATTTCTTTTGTTTGCTCATTCAGGTCTTATCAGCAGTTATTGATTGGTTGATTGATTGGGATTAATTGGGTTATTGATACAGCAATTCAGTATTTTATTTGGATTGGATGGATTGACTATGAATTCCTCAAGATAACTGATTGATCCTCAAGAATTGATTATTGATTATTGATTTATTTTGATTCCTGAAGATATTGATTTGACTTATTGATTCCCCAAGACCTTGAATTGATATTGAAGAAATGGACTTATTGATTGATTGTTGAATTATTCAAGATTATTGATATTGGATTGACTGCTGATATTGACTGAATTGATTGATTGATTGGTTGAATTGTTTTCACCTCAATACTGTTGATTGATTCATCAAGATCATCAATATTTTAATGATTATTGATTTGGCCAATAATTGATTCCTTATTCTAAAGTATCATCAATTTTTCATTACTGATTTCTCAAGAATGCCAGTTCAGCATAGCCCTCCAGCCAGGGACACTAGATCTCAAAGAAATCCGGCTGTTCTCACTCCTACAGCAAGGGTTCCTCTTGACCGCACACCATAATTTCAGCAACTGAGTGCAAATTTCGACAGAGGACCACCAATGGAAGGAGCAGCACCCTCCAGAAGAGGAGGTGTGAAGTCAAGAAGATCAAGATCATTCTCTGGCTTTTTGGGTGGCTATCCAAGCATTCCTCAAGGGCCTAGAAGTAGATTAGGAGACTCTGAAGATGAAGAGGGGGAGGAGTCTGAAGAAACTGAAGTGGCAACTGCCTTGGCAGGTGCTCTGGAGGCTACTGAAGCTGAAAATCTAGCCCATTCTAATCAACCTCTTGTCTCTCAAGCTGAACCAGACTTCCTCAAGATGATGAAGCAGATGACTTTATTCATGGGCCAGCTCACTCAAGCAGTAGCCCCCAGGGACAATTCCAAAGCACCTTCATTCAAGACTCCATCAATGAAGGCACCTAATTCTTTTGATGGTACTCAAGCTCATAACTTGAGAGGATTTATCCAATCCTGTCGATTGATTCTCCATAATTATCCAGCAAATTTCTTCTCTGACAGGAAGAAAGTTCTGTACTCAACTTCTTTTCTCACTGGTAGAGCTGGAAAATGGATTGAACCCTACCTCTCCAATATTTCCAATGAAGATCCTTCCTTCCTCCTCAATAATTGGCAGTTATTTGAAACTCAATTATTCACTCTGTTTGGTGATCCCAATGAAGTCAGGAAAGCTGAACAAGAGTTGGACAATTTGAGGATGAAGTAAAGTGGTCATGTATCCTTGTACATTGTTTATTTCAGAAGCTTAATGTCAAGAGGTGGAGATTGGGGAGAAAGACCTTATATTCATGTTTATAGAAGAGGATTGGCATCAAGACTTTTGGACCAGTTGGCTTGCTACCCTGGTAATTTTGATACTCTTCAAGAACTCATGGACATTACCTTGGAATTAGATACCAGATACCATGAGAGACAGAAAGAGAAGGGTAGTCATCAAGAAAAGAAGCCCCATGTTACTGGATCCAATTCTTCAAGGCCTTGTCAAGATTCATCTTCAAAAAGGCCTCACCATAAGAAGAATAAGAAGGGCAAGCAATTTCAAGCATCAAAGGACAAGCCCCACTCTGCTCTCCTCAGTAAGGACTATAAATTAACACCAGGGCATTTTTTGTGTAACTTGATAGCCAGTGATATATTGTTGCTTGAATTGATCCTATGATATAACTTTGCAGCTGTCTGGATGTTCTGAAATAATGCTTAGAAATTTCTTTGAAAGTTCCCCTGATATAGAATTATTATTGATGTTTCTGCAATATTTTACAAATTATTTTTGTAGGTCACTGTAAGGTGTGGATATGAAACTTTGATTAACAATCAAGTACTTTTCCTGTCCTCAAACTTTTATTAAGGTAAAAATCAATTAAAAAATAGTAAGAAATATTATTTTTAAGAGAAAACACACCAATTTTATTGTTTATAACTTTACTAGTATAAAAAATGATATTATAAAGATTTATTGTTTTACCAACAATAAAAATATATCCAAATATACTCTACAAGAGATATTTAAGGCTACAAAAGGAATTTCTTCAAGAGCAATTTCAATTGGAATTAATTGAGCAAAGAACTGCAAGAAATTAATTTAAGAAAAAAGTCTTTAAAAAGAATATTAAAGAGAAAACATGCCCAAAAGTGACCAGAGTGAATTTGGAAACAAAGTGACAACATTTACAGTGATGAAAGATGCTTTAGTTCACTTTTGGGGTGGTTCAGGGGTAAAAATGATTATAAGAGTTACAAAAAATGATTATAATGATTTTTTCACGTGGTTAAAAGGTTTAAAATGATTTAAAAAAGGTGGTTGGAACTTTTATTGATTGGTTTAACAGTGTTTAAACTAATTATAAAAACAAAAGATTCTAACATGAAGAGAAAAGTGGGGCAAAGAAGACATTCTTTTATAGCCATCAATTTTTTTACTCCAAAAGTAAAATTTACTCTTGTCAGTCGTGAAACACAGTCTGAAAACAGAAAAGCCAATGATGGAATCATTGAACCCTGGTTTAGACCAAAAAGGGGCTGGTTTAAGCCATTTTTAGCCATTTTAGACCCTTAAATCAGCCATTATTATAGCAATACCTGGTCTAGAGCCTTAAAAACACGTCATAATGTGTGTAAGAGGCATAGAAACAAGTTAAAACTGTTTTGACTAACATTGGTTTAACTTAAGGGTAGTTTGACCCTCTTGGCAGGAGTTAAAACCACCCTGGTTGGTATCAAAACCTCACCATCAATTGTGTAAGGTTTGTCTATGAAACTCTTGATAATAGTAGAAAAATCAAGAGTACTATGACTGTCCTCAATAGAAATATATAATATAATCAAATATTATAACCACAAATTTAAATATAATTATTAAAAACAATTATATATATAAAAATAAATTTAATTACTATTATAAAAATATAATAATATTAAAAGATAATAATTATAATAAAATTATAATTATTCTATTATTGTTATAGTCACTGACAGTTATAACAATAAGAATTGTAAAGCTCTTAATGAGACAATTACACGTGGAAATATAAATATTAACCACTTATAAATAATATAAATATTATTTATAAAAGAATTATAACACACACTGTGCAGAAATAATTCTTATAGAATAAAATTCTATATAAAAAAACTAATACTAGATAAAAAAAATATAGAACTTTAGAGAAAAACTTACTTATAATATTTATTTAATACAACAAGTTAAACAACAACAATTATTATATTAAATAATGATTATAAGTTAAAAACACGTCTGGAATCAATAATTTTAAGGATAAAACAACTTTTTATGATAAAATTTAAGATTAAAGAGTTTTTAAGAGGAATTTGTGGATTTTAAAAGATATTTAAGATGAAAAATTTATAATATAAAATATATCATTGATGATTACAACAATAATCTGAGTTCTATGACTTCAATTCTTTAATTTACAATTAATAAAGAATAAAATAACTTAAGAATTACTTTAATAATAAGATTTTATGAATAATAAAACTTTACCTGTTTAAATTTCTAATATGATTGGATTGATAATTGAATTATTGACAAAAACAGTGATCAAAAGACTCTTTTTATGTCTTCAGAGCATCTCTCATGATTCATAATGAATATAGAGGGCGTGCTCAGGTAAAAACTGAAAAACCATACTTAAAAACAAATTTCTTAACTTAAGGCAACTTGTTCTCAATTCCAATTTAAAGTTACCAGTGTTATTCTTGACTCCATGTAGCTTTAATCCTCATTTAAACTAATTATATTAAGTTTTTAATATAAATAAACTTATTTAAATTAACGTTAATCACATGAACAACTTAAAAATAGAGTTTCAAGCAGAAATCTCTTAAACTCAATTTTTCATTAATTTTTAAAGAAATCATATTTTCTTTGAGCTTAAGTAAAAGAGTAAATTTCCAGGCTAATTACCCAGGAATTTTTATTTATAAAAGATACTTAAAATTTAATTTATATATAGATAATATTAAATTATAAGCTGTGTGAAATTTTCAAGCAAATCCATTAGGATTTGGATTTTTAATGAATTTTTGAAGTTATTACTATTTTTCCACGTAAAATAGCAATCCACACCAAAGTTTAGCTTTTGATAAGGTTTTGATGCTTGTAACTTTAAAGTTTTAAGCTTATTTAAGATTTTTAAGCCTTATTAAGCTTTGATAGTTCTTAAAACCTTGATTTCAAGCCTGCATATTGGGATTTACCCTTTGGCAACTTGAAATTCCTGTCCAAATTGGGATAAAACCAGTTTAAACCTTAAGGTTGGATCAAAGTCTAATCTTAAAGTTTAAATAAGGTTGAAAATCCTCCAATACAGGTGGATAACCTTAATTGAATCATTGCAGATCCAAAAAGTTGGGTACCCCAGCTCTATTTGGTCTTTTTCCTTTGTCCCACCTTTTTGCGTGGATTTTGCCCTTTTATTTATTTAAAGCCATACCATGGCTTTAAACTCTTTTAAATTTAGCTCACACACGATTTACATTCTGTATGGCAAATCTTTAGCCAATTCAGTAAATATACACCACACCTCAATTTTAACTAAAATTTTGGTAAGTTTGCATTAACCTTATGCAACTTTAAATTTAAGCTTATTTAAGCTTAAATTTAACAATTTTAAAAAAAATGTTAAAAAAGTTACATTAGTACTGTGAGATTCTTAAATCTTCTAATAACACAAGAAATAAGTGTTTTTGGGTATAACACCTTATGGATGTACCCTAGGTTATTTTGGTGTAGAATCCAAAAATGACATAATATTTATAACTTTGTTTATCCAAAAAAAAGTTATACTTATTTTTTGTTATTTTTTATTTTAATTTCAATTAAAAAGTCTGTTTAAGACAAAATTAGTTGTTTATAAAATCATTTGTGGCCTTATGGGTATGTTATACATACCTCACAGGCTCACATTCCCTACCACCAAAAAAAATTGTACCACAATTTTTCTGTTGTAGTTTACCCCCAAGTTATTTGGGGGGTATAATCCACTGTCCAACCTCTCTACTTTTACTTTTAAGTATGTAAAGCACACAATTCAAAATTTTTATTGAGAAATTGGTCTTCTCTCATGTTTGAATTTTGTAAGAAACTTTTGGGCATCAGGTATTTTACTTTTTACAATCCATTCATCTTCATGTTATGGATTTTTATACCTGATGTTTTCTATACTAAGCTCCTCTGGCACCTCTTCTTCTTCTGAAGGCTCAGAATCACTTTCATGTAAACATAAATCAGTTGTTTCTTTTGTGTCTTCCACTTTTTCAACATTTATCTCATTGATTCTTGTCTTGTTTGGGCAATTGTTTGCTAAATGAGATGTGCTTCCACATTTGTGACATTTCAAAGGAAGTCTGTCTTGTGGCTTATTTGGCTTTGAAATTATTTTCCCTTTAGTGTTGTTGTCTATTGGGGTTTTGGACCAATTTCTTCCAATTTTTGTTCTAGTAGTGATGTCCTCCATAGCATTGATATAATCTTCTGTAGAGCAAGGCGCAATACATCTGCTTCTTATAGCATGCTCAAGGTCACCACCACATTTTCTTAATATCCTTTTATGTACCATTGTTTCAGACATATCAGGATGAAGGGCAGTTAACCTGTCCTTCTGCTTAAGAAACCAAGTCATGGGCCTGTCCTTCTCAATATTAAAAATGGCTTCTTCAAAAGAATTTTCCATTCCAAATCTCCAGGAATTATTTGCCCATTTAGAAATAACTTGTTCTTTCCACCAAGGCCAAGAATGTTTACCATGGTCTTGTCTCATTTTATAATACCATTTCTTTGCTGATTTGGTAAATAATGAGTGTAATCTGGCACTTATGTATTCATCTGGTATGTTAAAGTCTTCTTTAGACATATCAATTGTTTTCATAAATTCCATATGATTATGTTCCGCTTCACCACTGAAGGTTGGCCATTCCTCTAATCTCGGAATGTCCTTATAATTGCAAGCAGTTTCCACGTCATGACTTGAAATTGTATGGTGTAATTCATTAATCAAGTAAAGTACATTTCTGTCAAGAATTGGTGTGGATTGCCTTGGCAATTCATGTTTTAGTGATATATTGTTAATACTTGATTGAATATCTTCTTTCAATTCAAGTCTTGCTTTATCACTTTTTTCCAATTGTTCTTGAAAAAGAGCTGCATTGTGACCAGTTGAGTTTTCCAAGTTTTGCACTTGTATTTTCAATTCTTTTAACTGTCCAGTTATAAAAGAAATTGAATGTTCATCTGGTTGATTGAGTAAGGAAACTTTAAGCTCAAGTCTTTCACAAATTTGCGTCAAAGACAAAATATTTGCCTTATTAACATTTTCAAGGCCAATTATGGTCTTTTGTTGGTCTTTTACTTGTAATATTTCATTACCCAGCTTCTGTTGGACATGATCAAATGCTTTAAATTTTGCCATAATTTCATTATTACAAGATTCAAAGTAAGTTACAAGCTTTACAAGATCTACTTCTTTGGAAAGGATTGGTTCAATCTTTCCTCCTCCTTGTTTTTGAATTCCATCAAAGTTCTTGCCATATTGAACACATTGTCCATGGCTGTTTTTTCCTTCTTTGGAATTCTGTAATTCTGCAGGTAAGGCTTGTTCCACTTGGGCTTTGCCTTCTGCTTGCCCTTCTGGTTGATTTTTGGGGCTTGCTTGGGCTTGTTTGGCACTGGTTGAGGCGGAATTTTGCTGGTGGATGCTTGAGGAGCTTCCACTGGGCTGTTGTCCTTGCCTTGAGCCAATTTCTTCTTCTGGTCCTCTGATAACATGCTTTGGTTTTTCAACCAAGCTTTTATCTGTTGGACTTGTCCTTTGACAGACATGGGTGTCCAACCCAACAGAAGATCTTCTGTCTTTTCTGGCCCCATGAACTTCTTCACTTGAAGATAAGAGTTCATGGTGCCTATCCAAAGACTTGGAAGGAGCTCCCACTCTTGTTGTTTTGACGCCAGGAACCAGTTTTTCCATTGGGATTGATAAATTTCCACAGCTGCCTGTTGGAAATGGTTCAGGTCTAACAGCAATAGCAGTTATGTCAGCTTCTGGACTCTCAAGAAGAGGTTCAAAGGTTCTGGCTAACCTTTGGGAACTGGTGGAAGTTCTGGAATCCTCCATTTGTGCCTCTCCTCTGGGAGGACATTCTTGCCTTTTGGATTTGTGGCTGGAATGTCCTGGTCCAGATCCATTTGATTTGATGGAGTAGTTACTTCCACTTCTAGTAGGAGTCATTTCACGTCAATTTTAATAAAAAATAGAGTAAAATTGAATTGAATTCACCTGCAGGACCTCTAAAGGGCTCTTTGGTTATCAAACCCCTTGGTGTTGGACTGGTTTGAATTTCCATACTGGACTCTGAGGTTTCAGAGTCTGAAGAATTTTCTCTGATGGAAGACACTAGAGAGAGTTAAAAATATAAGTTATTTTATCAAATAATGAAAATAACTTATAAACTCAACTTATTAAATAAAGTTGTTTTAATGTAATTTTATGGCAAATTATGTCAAAAATAAAGAAAAATGTCTAAGATAAAAGAAAAAAATGTTTTTAGTAAAGATTTTTATTTTTAAAGATTTTTTATTTGATTTATTATTTTCTTTAAGGAAATAATAATTATGCAATTAACAAGTTGATTAATCAAAATTGTATTATTATTCAATTTATACTAGAATAACTCAAAGAATAAATTTCAAGTCTGTGATGTGAAAAAGCCACTAGTTAGACAAAATAAATTTATTCCAAATCACTCAATAGTATATTGTTTCAAACAATATTCTTAAGAAGAAATTAACTTTATTAATATTATAAAGATTATTTATAAGGGATAAGTCCCAAAAAAGCCAATATTAAGACAAATATGGCAATTTTACGTCAAAAAATAGTAAAATAAGGTCTAGAATATGATTTATGTCCCAAAAATTGGTTTAAAATCACGGCCAGGCCCCCAAATGTAAGGTTTGTCTATGAAACTCTTGATAATAGTAGCAAAATCAAGAGTATTATGACTGTCCTCAATAGAAATATATAATATAATAAAGTATTATAACCACAAATTTAAATATAATTATTAAAAATAGTTATATATATAAAAATGAATTTAATTACTATTATAAAAATATAATAATAAAAAAAATATAATAATTATAATAAAATTATAATTATTCTATTATTGTTATAGTCACTGACAGTTATAACAATAAGAATTGTAAAGCTCTTAATGAGACAATTACACGTGGAAATATAAATATTAACCACTTATAAATAATATAAATATTATTTATAAAAGAGTTATAACACACACTGTGCAGAAATAATTCTTATAGAATAAAATTCTATATAAAAAAACTAATACTAGATAAAAAAATATAGAACTTTAGAGAAAAACTTACTTATAATATTTATTCAATACAACAAGTTAAACAACAACAGTTATTATATTAAATAATGATTATAAGGTAGAAACACGTCTGAAATCAATAATTGTAAGGATAAAACAACTTTTTATGATAAAATTTAAGATTAAAGAGTTTTTAAGAGGAATTTGTGGATTTTAAAAGATATTTAAGATGAAAATTTTATAATATAAAATATATTATTGATGATTACAACAATAATCTGAATTCTATGACTTCAATTGTTTAATTTACAATTAATAAAGAATAAAATAACTTAATAATTACTTCATAATAAGATTTTATGAACAATAAAACTTTACCTGTTTAAATTTCTAATATGATTGGATTGATAATTGAATTAATGACAAAAACAGTGATTAAAAGACTGTTTTTATGTCTTCAGAGCAGCTCTCATGATACATAATGAATATAGAGGGCGTGCTCAGGTCAAAACAGAAAAACCATACTTAAAAACAAAGTTATTAACTTAAGGCAACTTGTTTTTAATTCCAATTTAAAGTTACCACTGTTATTCTTAACTCCATGTAACTTTAATCCTCATTTAAACTAATTATATTAAGTTTTTATTATAAATAAACTTCTTTATATTAACGTTCATCACATGAACAACTTAAAAATAGAGTTTCAAGCAGAAATCTCTTAAACTCAATTTTTAATTAATTTTTAAAGAAATCATAATTTTCTTTGAGCTTAATTAAAAGAGTAAATTTCCAGGCTAATTACCCAGGAATTCTATTTATAAAAGATACTTAAAATTTAATTTATATATAGATAATATTAAATTCTAAGCTTTGTGAAATTTTCAAGCAAATCCATTAGGATCTGGATTTTTAATGAATTTTTGAAGTTATTACTATTTTTCCACGTAAAATAGCAATACACACCAAACTTTAGCTTTTGATAAGGTTTTGATGCTTGTAGCTTTAAAGTTTTAAGCTTATTTAAGGTTTTTAAGCCTGATTAAGCTTTGACAGTTCTTAAAACCTTGATTTCAAGCCTGCATATTGGGATTTACCCTTTGGCAACTTGAAATTCCTGTCCAAATTGGGATAAAACCAGTTTAAACCTTAAGGTTGGATCAAAGGCTAATCTTAAAGTTTAAATAAGGTTGAAAATCCTCCAATACAGGTGGATAACCTTGATTGAATCATTGCAGATCCAAAAAGTTGGGTACCCCAGCTCTATTTGGTCTTTTTCCTTTGTCCCACCTTTTTGCGTGGATTTTGCCCTTTTATTTATTTAAAGCCATACCATGGCTTTAAACCCTTTTAAATCGAGCTCACGCAGGATTTACATTCTGTATGGCAAATCCTTAGCCAATTCAGTAAATATACACCACACCTCAATTTCAACTAAAATTTTGGTAAGTTTGCATTAACCTTATGCAACTTTAAATTTAAGCTTATTTAAGCTTAAATTTAAAAATTTTAAGAAAATGTTAAAAAAGTTACATTAGTACTGTGAGATTCTTAAATCTTCTAATAACACAAGAAATAAGTGTTTTTGGGTATAACACCTTATGGATGTACCCTAGGTTATTTTTGGTGTAGAATCCAAAAATGACATAATATTTATAACTTTGTTTATCCAAAATAAAGTTATACTTATTTTTTGTTATTTTTTATTTTAATTTCAACTAAAAATTCTGTTTAAGACAAAATTAGTTGTTTATAAAATCAGTTGTGGCCCTATGGGTATGTTATACATACCTCACAGGCTCACAAATTGAGTCACAGACCCGGTGACTCAATTTCAGGCCAAAAGTAATGAACGTCTGCATGTATTTTGACATCCCACACCAGTCAGAAAGGATTTTGGGGGTCTGGCTCCCCCTTAGAGCTAGAGTTCCTTTTCCCCCCCAATTTCAATCTTTCCAATTCATTATTTCCTTTAATTCCTCACCATGTATTATACTTGTAGCTTACATATGTAATTCAATTGATTTGTACAGTACAATACAGTAATAATTGATACCTCATATGTAAATCAAAGTTCACTTATGTAATACACGCGCACATTTTGACATTTCAATTGAATTCAATTGAAAATACTTCAATTCCTCATAGCTTCTAAACTAAACACAACACCTCAATTTTAACATAAAAATTGATGGTTAACACCACATGTGGTGTGAATTAAATTAAAGTTCTGAGGATTTTCAATTTTTGTATTGAAAATACTAAAAACTTAATTTAAGCTTATTTAGAGTTGAGTTACAGAAATCTCATCCAGAGGTGAACCCACTTTATTTTTTATGAGGAATCCAATGGTGTGATAATTCCTTTATGTTTATTTATTGGATAAAAAGCTATAATATATTTTATATAACTTTTTACCAAAAATATTTTAATTTCACAATTTTTATTAAAAATTTATTTTTATTTAATTTTTACAACTAAAAATATAGTTTCATAATTTTAAATTTTATTGTAATTTTTTTAAATTATAATCAAATTTTGATTTTTAAATATAAATTTGTATTTATTGTTTATTTTTATAATATAAATAAATTTCTTTTATTTATATTTGTATCTTAATTTATCTTTTGTGGTCTTTTTGGTACATGAAAATACCTCTAAGGCTCACATTCCCTCCCCCTAAAAAATGAATATTACTTTTTAATATTGTTATTTATAGTGTGCCCAAACCTTCTGAGAATTTTAGTAGCTTCAGGTATGTCTTTTTCTGGCAACTATTCATCTTCACAAGTTGGGTCACTGTACCTAACAAGGTATTCCCTTACTTTGTTGGTTCTCAACTTTCTTTCTTTGAGAACTTTGGTAATTTTCTTACTGCCAGATGACTCCATAGGAGGTATAACTTGGGGAACTTTATTCCTCAAGGGAATGTTTCAGCATCACTAGATTTCTATGGCTTTATCAAGCTCACTTGAAATGTAGGATTCTTATTGTTAAGTTCTTCAGATAGCTCTACTTCAACAGCATTTTCTCCATGGAGGGCCTTGACAACAAAAGGTCTTGCAAAGGAGTGTTTCAACTTTTGAAATACTTTGATGTTATTGAAGTTAGTGGTGGATACAAGAACTAAGTCCCCCACTTTGAAATCTGGAGTTGCATGTGATTTATCCAATTTGTCTTTAGCATATGCAAAAGAGTCCTCCATGCACCTTACTGCATGCTTTCTAGTTTTTTCTAGCATTCCTTTGAAGCTAGCAGCTGTGGGATGTATTTCAATCAAATCTTTCCCCAAGGAATGTTGGGGTAATTTGGGGTTCCATCCTTTTTCTAGGATAGCAGGAGTTTGATTGGTACTGGCATGGATTGATGTTTTATATGCTAATTCCAGTGCTGGCAACAGAGTACACCAATCATGGGTGAATCCATCACAATCTTTGAATTCAAGGCCATATGCACAAAATCTTCTTACCATGTCCTCTAAGTTTTGGATCATCCTTTCAGTCAGACCATCAGTTTGTGGGTGGTATGCTATAGAGAAGGACAGCTAAGTGTCAAATAATTGGTGAAGATTTGTCCATAGTGCTGAAGTGAATTTGGGATCCCTGTCACTAATGATATTTGTAAATATGGCAGTCCATGACACTAATCTATTCCATATCAGAATAGCTGTATCCATGGCTGTATCATCCTTGTGACATGGTAAAAAGATTGAAGCTTTACTGAATCTGTCCACAATTACTAGCCAAGAATTATAACTTCTGTCACCTCCTGGTGGTAGGTCAGTTAACCAATCCATATGGACAATTTCCCAAGGTCTGCTTGGCTCTTGGATTTTTATCATATTTCCAAGTCTCTTGCGAGTGAATTTATTGGCTTTTTGACATCTGTCACAGGTTTTTCAATACTCTGCAACATCTTTCTGCCACATTGACCACCATATACAGGTTTTCACTTTTTTCTCTAGTCCTGTCTTCAGACAGATGTCCTGAGAAGGGGCTGTCATGGCATTCTTTCAGTACAAGATTAATTAATGACCTGTCCACAACTGTCATGACACATGTGTGCTTGGTTCTGTGGTAAATTATACCATCCAGTAGGTGAAATCTTCCTTCATCATAGGATTCCTTCCATACTTCATCCAAGGCATGTATGAGAGAGTTGTCCTTACAGTATTTGTTAAGTAATTGGCAAAAGATGATACAATTCTTATCTTGAGTGTAACCGTGTCTTACTTCTTCAAAGAAGGTGGTGTTCAAGTCTGTAACACTCATCCCTTCTATTGGGATCTGTAGTGAAGCTTCTTCAGGAACATAAGCAGGATTATCAATATTATTTGGTAATGGCCATCTGCTAAGTCCATCTGCATTCTTATGAATATTCCCATCCTTATGAACAATAGTCATATTGCCTCTATATTCTTGTATGGCTATTTGCCATCTGAGCATATGTTGGTTGGGTGTTTTCATGTTTAAAAGTGATTTGACAGCTGTACAATCTGTTATCACCTCAAAAACACATCCCTCTAACAAGTAGTTCAATTTTTCCAAGGCCCAGACAAGGCATGGACATTCCATTTGACTTGCCCCATATCTGTCTTCAGTTGGTTTTATTTGCCTGGATATGAAACATATGGGTCCTTCTACAGGTTTATCATTTATGATCTGAACTTGGTTAAGTGCAGCACCCAGCCCATACCCTGATGCATCAATATATAATTTAAAAGGCAATTTAAAGTCTGGCCTCAGTAAGAGTGGAGCAGTGGTCAAGGCTTCTATTAGAGACTCAAAATCTTTGACTCTGTCAACAGTCATTTCAAATACTGTGTCTTTGTAACACAATTTATAAAGTGGTCTTGCTATGGATGCAAAATCTTTAATGTGTTGCCTGTAATATCGTGAAAAACCTAAGAATGACTGAATTTCCTTTTTGTTCTGAGGCATGGATTTAAGAAATACTTCTTCAACTTTGTTTTTTTCAATTCCAAGGGACAAACCAGATACAACAAGTCCTAGTGCTTTAAGTTCTTTAAATCCAAAATGGCATTTCTTAAAGGAGATTTTCATGTTTATTGATTGAATTTTTTTCAAAGCTCTGGACACTCTGTACATGTGCTCTTCCCAAGTCTTGGAACAGACAATAATGTCATCAATGTAAATGATTAACCATCCCTCTGCAAGTTCTTCAGGGAAGATTTCATTCATCATTATTTGGAAATGTGAAGGTGCATTTTTGATACCAAAGGGCATCCTTAAGTATTCATACACTCCCCAATGAACAATAATTCTCAAGTATCTTCTTTCTCTTGGTGTCACCAAATTTTGATGGAATCCTTTAAGGGCATCCTAGTGGTTATATACACTGCTTGAGATATTTGAGTAAGGGAAATTCGGATTTTTGGTATTGGGTATCTGTCTGGAACAGTGTAAATTTTCAGAGCTCTAAAGTCCCCAACCATTCTAGATTTTCCATTATGCCATGCCACTATGACTGGTGTAGTTATTTCTACTTCTTCATTGTGGCCTACTTTTCTTATTACACCAAGGTCCAGAAGTTCTTTGATATGAATTTCTAGAGCATCTCTTGATTTTGGAGTTGCTAGATATGCAGGTCTTCCTAAGAGTGGTGGATGAGGTCTCTTAATGTTAAGAATGATGTCAACTTCATGACCAATAATTGCCCCTAGGGGTTCTTTATCTGAAGAAAATGCTTATTTATGCTTATATGAAAGACTAGAGAGTACATTTTCTTGTGCATTAGTCAGATGAAGGCTTATTTCAGCTTCGTTTAACTGTTCAGACTTGAATTTCTTTAACTCTAAGCTGACTGGTGATAGTTTGTTCACTGTAATTTGTTTTTTAAATGGTAAAAAGGCAAATTTTTGGCACTTATTGTCTCCAATAGTAGAGTATCTGTCTTTGTTGTTATGTAAATCTATCCCATACATGATTAAATAGTCATTTCCCAATATAAAATGGGTACTAGAGCAATTTTCCATAACAAAAAATTCAACTGTGATTCTTAAATTCCCATTTATGTGTGGGAATATGACATTGGTCTCAAAAATTCCTAATGCTTTCATTGGATTACTTGCACTATTGAATTTTATACCATCAATTGGTAACAATTGGTCTTC
Source organism: Austropuccinia psidii (assembly GCA_023105745.1). Classification (NCBI taxonomy): domain Eukaryota; kingdom Fungi; phylum Basidiomycota; class Pucciniomycetes; order Pucciniales; family Sphaerophragmiaceae; genus Austropuccinia; species Austropuccinia psidii. The sequence goes on along the minus strand of JALGQZ010000003.1, from coordinate 33,362,984 downwards.
AAAATTTGGTACAAAAGTCTTAAGAAAAGATTTTCCAACACAAGAGCAGAAGGCTCCTGGGTCAAGCAAAAGTTTGGTGGGCTTGTTGTAAATCACCACTTCTGTTATACAGGGGTTACCAGCTGTATAACCTTTCCCTCTGTTTGGTTTTGTTTTCATAAGTTGTGCATCATGAACGTTTGATAAATGAAGTTGACCATTGCTCAATTGTGGTAAGTGGGAATAAGATTTCATGATGTCAAAAGTGGCATTGATATTTTCTATATCTTTTGAAGATCTAGAAAATATGGATGACTTATCATCTGAATTGTCTTCAATTATGTCTTCTTTTTCAACATCTGGTTCCTTTTCAATGTCAATTTCATTGATTTTCCCCCTCTTTGGACATGTATTGGCTAAATGGGTGGTGCTTTGGCAAATATGGCATTTTCTGACTGTATCTGCAGATTTATATTTAATATTACCAGAATTTTCTTTGGGGTTTTTGTCCACAGAATCTTTCCAAGGTGTATTAAACCTTGTTTTGAGATTCACCCTACTAGAACCAATTTTGGTTCTGGTGGTTACTTCTTCTAGTATATTGATAATATCTTCTGCTGAAGATTGTTCAGTAGTCCTGCTTTTGACAGCATGATTTAAGTCACCTCCACATTGTCTCAGAATTTTTCTATGGATCATAAACTCTGACATGTCAGGATATAATGCTGTTAATCTGTCCTTTTGTTGGAAAAACCATGGTAAAGCTCTGTCTTTATCAGCATTAAATTTGGCAGATTCAAAGGCTGTTTCAACTTTAAACCTCCAAGCATCATTTGCCCATTTGTTGATGATTTGGGTTTTCCACCAAGTCCAACTCTGGTGTCCATGTGCTTGTCTTATTTTCATGTACCATCTGTGAGCTGATCTGGTAAACAAGGTGTTAAACCTGGCTGTTACCAATCTGTCTGGTAATTCAAAATCCTCTTTGATCATGTCAATACCTCTAATGAATTCCATATGGTCATACTCTCCTTCACCACTGAAGTGAGGCCATTCTTTAAGTTTTGGAACTTCTTTCAAGAGTGCTTGGCCCATTGATGGTTCCAAGTTATGAAAAGAAGTGGATAATTAATTTTTTAATTGTGAATTATCAGGATCCAATACTTGTGGATTTGGAATCCTTGTGCCCTCATTTTGATTTAGAGGTGTAGACATTCTTGGTAAGGTGTTCAGTATTTGTTCAATGTCATTCATTTTACTGTTGCTACACCTTTGGGAATTTCTGTATTCATGTTGGAAGCTTTGTATTAAATTTATTACTTCAATTTTATACATGTCTTCCTTATGTGTCAGTTCTTGCCATAACTCTGTCTGTCTTGTATTATCAGCAGTGACTTGATTCAATTTCATTGATAATTTTGATACTTCTTCTTGTGAAGCATCAAAACACTTTTTCAAGGCAATGGTATATGTCTTTACTTCAGTAAATGAATTTGAAATGTCATCAAGGACTTTCTTGTTATCTGTTTTGATAATATTTATGGCTTGTTTAATTCTTGTTTCACTCATGTCATCAATATTGAATTTAGAATATTTATCTGTTAATTCTTTAATAATGGCAGATTGTTCATTTATTTTAATGTTAGAAGAATTGTCATTATTAGAATGTTTAATTGTTCTTAAAACTTTTTCAAAACACATAAGTGTTTCATTAATTTGGCACAGACTCAGGTTGTTTGTTTTAATGTTGTTACAAATGGTGTCATTTTTATCAGAAAGATGTTCTTTCACGTCATTTATAGCATTATACAACTCTGGGATGGAATCAAATATGTCAGAAATCATTTCTGGAACCTTAATCTGGCTTCCTACTTCTTCTGTAATTCCATCATGGTTCTGGCCATCTGAAATACATTTTCCATGGCATCCTGCTGAATCTTTGGGATTCTGTAGCCCTGGCTGTAAGGTTTTGGGGCTGGTGCCTTCCCTTTGCCCTTGTTTGGAGTTTGTGGCTGCTTTTTCACGTTGGAATTGCTGCTGCTGGCCACTGGGGCTGTTTTTGGCACTGGTTTGGGTGGTGGAGGGTTGTTTTTCCTCCATTCTAGTGTCAAAAGCATCATGTTTTTCTTCTCCATCAATGGATGCCATCCATTGAGCAATTTGCAAGTGTTGGGATGGCCCAAGAATTTTCTTACTGTCAGGTAAGAATTCATGCAGTTTTTCCACAGATCTGCCAGGATCTGGTACTCCTTGTACTGCAGTGCATTGTTGTAAGCTTTGTGGCTGGCTTTGTATATGTCCACTGAGGCTTCTTGTGGCGGTGTCAGCTCTTTTTGAAGGTAAAATGGTATTATCAGCTTCAGAATGACCCATTTTAGTTGTTTGGAAGTCATCAACTGACCCTTTTCCTTCTGTACCTGGTTGGCCTCTGCCATAATCACGTCTATTACCTTTTCGGGAGCTGCTTGAGGGGTTGTAGCTGGCTCCTGATCTGGTTGAAGGCATAATTATGGTTAAAAAGGCTTAAAATAGTATTTTTGCGTCAAAAAACTTACTATTGGCCAAATTTTTAGCTTTCTGAAGGGTATTACTTATGTCCAAGTTAATTAATTCAGAAGATATTGGTTCAGGCTGGTTATTTTGAGTCACAATAACAGTGCTATTATGATTAGAATTGACAGTACTGGCAGGGATAATGCTGGTTACTGTTGAGGCTGTTTCAATGTTTTCTTGTCTTACCACGTTGTCAGACACTAAAATTAATGAAAAAGCCAATTAATTAAGTAAAAAAAAAGGATATTTCAAAAAAAGAAATAAAAATTTAAGCCTCACTTATAATATGAAAAAAATTATTTTTTATGGATTTTTTGAATTATAAGTATTTTTTATATGTTTTTAAATTTTTCAATATAAGAAAAAAGATTTAAAAAGAGTAAAAAAAAATATGTCACAGGTAAAATATCACGGCTGGGCACCCAAATGTAAGGTGTGGATATGAAACTTTGATTAAAAATCAAGTACTTTTCCTGTCCTCAAAATTTGTATAAGGTAAAAATCAATTAAAAATAGTATGAAATATTATTTTTAAGAGAAAACACGCCAATTTTATTGTTTATAACTTTATTAGTATAAAACAATAATATTATAAAAATTTATTGTTTTACCAACAATAAAAATTTATCCAAAAAATACTCTACAAGAGATATTTTAAGGCTACAAAAGAAATTTCTTCAAGAGCAATTTCAATTGGAATTAATTGAGCAAAGAACTGCAAGCAATTAATTAAAGAACAAAGTCTTTAAAAAGAGTATTAAAGAGAAAACACGCCCAAAAGTGACCAGAGTGAATTTGGAAACAAAGTGACAAAGTTTACAGTGATGAAAGTTGCTTTAATTCACTTTTGGGGTGGTTCAGGGGTAAAAATGATTATAAGAGTTACAAACAATGATTATAATGATTTTTTCACGTGGTTAAAAGGATTAAAATGATTTAAAAGTGGTGGTTGGAATCTTTGATTGATTGGTTTAACAGTTTTAAACTAATTAATAAAAGGAAAAGATTCTAACATGAAGAGAAAAGTGGGGCAAAGAAGACATTCTTTTATAGCCATCAATTCTCTTGCTCCAAAAGTAAAATTTACTCTTGTCAGTCGTGAAAAACAGTCTGACAACAGAAAATCCAATTATGGCATCATTGAACCCTGGTTTAGACCAAAAAGGGCTGGTTTAAGCCATTTTTAGCCATTTTTAGCCATTTCAGACCCTTAAATCAGCCATTACTATAGCAATACCAGGCCTAGAGCCTTCAAAACACGTCAGAATGTGTGTCAGAGGCGTAGAAACCAGTTAAAACTGTTTTTATTATGATTGTTTTATCTTAAGGGTAGTTTTACCCACTTGGCAACAGCTAAAACTACCCTAGTTGGTATTGAAACCTCGCCATCAATTGAGTCACAGACCTGGTGACTCAATTCCAGGCCAAAAGTAATGAACGTCAGCATGTATTTTGACATCCCACACCAGTCAGAAAGGATTTTGGGGGTCTGGCTCCCCCTTAGAGCTAGAGTTCCTTTTCACCCCCAAATTTAATCTTTCCAATTTATTTTTCCTTTAATTCCTCATCATGTATTATACTTATAATTTACATATGTAATTCAATTCAATTGTACAGTACAATACAGTAATAATTGACACCTCATATGTAAATCAAAGTTCACTTATGTAATACACGCGCACATTTTGACATTTCAATTGAATTCAATTGAAAATACTTCAATTCCTCATAACTTCTAAACTAAACACAACACCTCAATTTTAACACAAAAATTGAAGGTTAACACCACATGTGGTGTGAATTAAATTAAGGTTTTGAGGATTTTCAACTTTTGTATTGAAAATACTAAAAACTTAATTTAAGCTTATTTAGAGTTGAGTTACAAGAATTTCACTCAGAGGTGACCCCACCTGATTTTTTATGAGGAATCCAATGGTGAAATAAATTTTATATGTTTATTTATTGGATAAAAAGTTATAATAAATTTTATTTAACTTTTTTCCAAATTTATTTATTTTTTCACAATTTTGTTAAAGTTTCATTTTTACTTAATTTTTTCAAGTATAAATGTAATTTTATATTTATAAAATTTAATGTATTTTTTATTTTTAAATTATAATTAATTTTTTATTTTTAATATTTGTGGTCTTTTGGGTATATGAAATTACCTCTAAGGCTCACAAATTTTCTATATGTTTTGAAGATTCAGAAAATATGGATGAACTATCATCTGAATTGTCTTCAATTATGTCATCTTTTTCAACATCAGGTTCCTTTTCAATATCAATTTCATTGATTTCCGCCTTTTTGGACATGTATTGGCTAAATGGGTGGTGCTTTGGCAAATATGGCACTTTCTGACTGTATCTGCAGATTTATACTTAACATTATTAGAATTTTCTTTGGGGTTTTTTTCACAGAATCTTTCCAAAGTGTATTAAACCCTGTTTTGAGATTCACCCTACTAGAACCAATTTTGGTTCTGGTGGTTACTTCTTCTAATATATTTATAATATCCTCTGCTGAATATTGTTCAGTAGTCCTGCTTTTGACAGAATGCTCTAAGTCACCTCCACATTGTCTCAGAATCTTTCTATGGATCATAAATTCTGACATGTCAGGATATAATGCTGTTAACCTGTCTTTTTGTTGGCAAAACCATGGTCAAGCTTTGTCTTTATCAGCATTAAATTTGGAAGATTCAAAGTCTGTTTCCACTTTAATCCTCCAAGCATCATTGGCCCATTTATTGATAATTTGGGCTTTCCACCAAGTCCAACTTTGGTGTCCATGTGCTTGTCTCAATTTGATATACTATCTGTGAGCTTATTTGGTAAATAAGGTGTTAAACGTGGCTGTTACCAATCTTTCTGGTAATTCAAAGTCTTCTTTGATCATGTCAATACCTCTGATGAATTCCATATGGTCATACTCTCCTTCACCACTGAAGTGAGGCCATTCCTTAAGTTTTGGAACTTCTTTCAAGAGTGCTTGGCCCATTGTTGGTTCCAAGTTATGAAAAGAAGTAGAAAATTCATTTTTTAATTGATAATTTTCAATATCCAATACTTGTGGATTGGGAATCCCTGTACCCTCATTTTGATTCAGAGGTGTAGACATTCTTGATAAGGTGTTTAGTAGTTGTTCAATATCATTCATTTTACTATTGTTACACCATTGTGAATTTCTTAATTCATGTTGTAAGCTTTGTATAGAGGTTATTACATTCTTTTTGTGATTATCCTCTTTATATGTCAGCTCATTCCATAATCCTGTTTGTTTAGTATTATCAGATATAACTTCATATAACTTTATTGTTAATTTTGATATTTCCTCTTTTGAGGTATCAAAACACTTTTTCAAGGCAATTACATGTGTCTTTCCTTCAGTAAATGATTTTGTAATATCATCAAGAGCTTTCTTATTATCCTCTTTGATATTATTTATGGCTTGTTTTATTCTTGTTTCAATCATGTCATCAATATTGAATTTAGAATCTTTGTCTGTCAGTTCCTCAATAATGGCAGATTGTTCATTTATCTTATTGCCAAAAGAATTTTCATTATTAGAAGGTTTAATTGTTCTTAAAACTTTTTCAAAACATTTAAGTGTTTCATTGATTTGGCTCAGACTCAAGTTATGTGTTTTAAGATTGTCACAAATGGGTGCATTTCTATCAGAAAGATGACTTTTTACGTCAGTTATAGCTTCATACAACTCTGGAATAGAATCAAAAATATCAGAAATCATTTCTGATATTTTAATCTGGCCTCCTTTTTCTTTTTTAATTCCATCATTGTTCTGGCCATCTGAAACACATTTCCCATGGCATCCTGTTGGACTTTTGAAATCCTGTAGCCCTGGCTGTAAGGTTTGGTGGCTGGTGCCTTTCCTTTGCCCTTGTTTGAAGTTTGTGGCTGCTTTTTCACGTTGAAATTGCTGCTGCTGGCCACTGGGGCTGTTTTTGGCACTTTCTTGGGTGGTGGAGGGTTGTTTTTCCTCCATTCTAGTTTCAAGAGCATCATGTTTTTCTTCTCCATCAATGGATGCCATCCATTCAGTAATTTGCAAGTATTGGGATGGCCCAGGAATTTTCTCACAGTAAGGTAAGAATTAATGCAGTTTTCCCACAGATCTACAAGGATCTGGTACTCCTTGAATTGAAGTGCATTGTTGTATGCACTGTGGCTGGCTTTGTATATGTCCAGTGAGGCTTCTTGTGGCAGTGTCAGCTCTTTGTGAAGGTAAAATGGTATTATCAGCATCAGAATGACCTACTTTAGTTGTTTGGAAGTCATCAACTGACCCTTTTCCTTCTGTACCTGGTTGGCTTCTGCCATAATCACGTCTATTACCTTTCTGGGAGCTTCTTGAGGCATTATAGCTGGCTCCTGATCTGGTTGAAGGCATATTTTATTAGTAAAAAGGCTTAAAATAGTATTTTTACGTCAAAAAACTTACTATTGGCCAAATTCTTAGCTTTCTGAAGGGTATTACTTATATCCAAGTTAATAAATTCAGAAGATATTGGTTCAGGTTGGTTATTTTGAGTCACAATAACAGTACTATTGTGGTCTGAATTAACAGTACTGGCAGGAATCATGCTGGTGACTGTTGAGGCTGTCTCAATGTTTTCTTGTCTTACCACGTTGTCAGACACTAAAATTAATGAAAAAGCCAATTAATTAAAAAAAAGAAATAAAAAATATAAGCCTCACTTATAATATGAAAAAATTATTTTTTATGGTTTTTTTGAATTATAAGTATTTTTTATATGTTTTTTAAATTTTTCAATATAAGAAAAAAGGTTTAAAAAAGAGTAAAAAATATGTCACAGGTAAAATATCACGGCTGGGACCCTAAATGTAAGGTGTGGATATGAAACTTTGATTAACAATCAAGTACTTTTCCTGGCCTCAAACTTTGTATAAGGTAAAAATCAATTAAAAAAAAGTAAGAAATATTATTTTTAAAAGGAAAAACACCAATTTTATTGTTTATAACTTTATTAGTATAACAAAATAATATTATAAAGAGTTATTGTTTTACCAACAATAAAAATTTATCCAAAAATACTCTACAAGAGATATTTAAGGCTACAAAAGAAATTTTTTCAAGAGCAATTTCAATTGGAATTAATTGAGCAAAGAACTGCAAGCAACTAATTAAAGAACAAAGTCTTTAAAAAGAATATTAAAGAGAAAACATGCCCAAAAGTGACCAGAGTGAATTTGGAAACAAAGTGACAAAGTATACAGTGATGAAAGATGCTTTAATTCACTTTGAGGGTGGTTCAGGGGTAAAAATGATTATAAGAGATAAAAACAATGATTATAATTATTTTTTCATGTGGTTAAAAGGTTTAAAATGATTTAAAAAGGTGGTTGGAACTTTTATTGATTGGTTTAGCAGTGTTTAAACTACTTATAAAAGGAAAAGATTCTAACATGAAGAGAAAAGTGGGGCAAAGAAAAAATTCTTTTATAGCCATCAATTTTTTTACTCCAAAAGTAAAATTTACTCTTGTCAGTCGTGAAAAACAGTCTGAAAAAAGAAAAGCAAATTGTGGCATCATCAAACCCTGGTTTAGACCAAAAAAGGGCTGGTTTGAGCCATTTTTAGCCATTTTAGACCCTTAAATCAGCCATTACTATAGAAATACCTGGTCTAGAGCCTTCAAAACACGTCAGAATGTGTGTAAGAGGGGTAGAAACCAGTTAAAACTGTTTTGACCAACATTGTTTTAACTTAAGGGTAGTTTTACCCTCTTGGCAGCAGTTAAAACCACCCTGGTTGGTATTGAAACCTCACCATCAATTGAGTCACAGACCTGGTGACTCAATTCCAGGCCGAAAGTAATGAACGTCAGCATGTATTTTGACATCCCACACCAGTCAGAAAGGATTTTGGGGGTCTGGCTCCCCCTTAGAGCTAGAGTTCCTTTTCCCCCCCAATTTTAATCTTTTCAATTTATTTTTTCCTTTAATTCCTCATCATGTATTATACTTGTAATTTACATATGTAATTCAATTGATTTGTACAGTACAATAGAGTAATAATTGATACCTCATATGTAAGTCAAAGTTCACTTATGTAATACACGCGCAAATTTTGACATTTCAATGGAATTCAATTGAAAATACTTCAATTCCTCATAGCTTCTAAACTAAACACAACACCTCAATTTTAACACAAAAATTGATGGTTAACACCACATGTGGTGTGAATTAAATTACAGCTTTGAGGATTTTTAATTTTTGTATTGAAAATACTAAAAACTTAATTTAAGCTTATTTAGAGTTGAGTTACAGAAATCTCATCCAGAGGTGAACCCACTTTATTTTTTATGAGGAATCCAATGGTGTGATAATTCCTTTATGTTTATTTATTGGATAAAAAGCTATAATATATTTTATATAACTTTTTACCAAAAATATTTTAATTTCACAATTTTTATTAAAAATTCATTTTTACTTAATTTTTACAAGTAAAAATATAGTTTCATAATTTTAAATTTTACTGTAATTTTGTTTTCAAATTATAATTAAATTTTGATTTTTAAATATAAATTTGTATTTATTTTTTATTTTTATAATATAAATAAATTTCTTTTATTTATATTGGTATCTTAATTTATCTTTTGTGGTCTTTTGGGTATATGAAAATACCTCTAAGCCTCACAGTCACCCTAAAACATAAAGCTCATGAGGCTATATACTGACAGTAAATGAAATTATTTAGAAACTATACCTTAGATGAGCTCAAAAGAAATTAATTCAAAAAATATGGAAAATAAAATAAAACTTTTACTTGAGCCTGAAATGCTTTTTTTCAAAATTTCCCTTTAATATGTCAAAGTAAATTTTAATTATTGTAGATAAAATATTAATTTGATTTATGTAGCTTTTGAGAATAACAATTGATAATAAATACAATACAATAATGCACTAAATTACCAGTAATCTGAATCTATAATTGATTTCAGTAGGTATCATTAAAACCATTTTTTTTGATAAGATCATCAAGCTTGTTTAAAAAATGTAAGTGCCTACTTGGTAGGATCACTCACAGAGAAACATGTTGTTCAAATTTTTTGTGTTGAGAAGACCTAATTTTATTGAAACATGAAGAATTGAATAAAAAACCATAAATTAAGAGGACACCTTTTTTAGGGGTTTTACCATGGAAAAACAAGTGAAAACCCCATTAGCTTCCCAAATTTGTGCCTTTAAGTAGATTCTGGGGCTTTAAAGATATCTCAAAAGCAGCATTCTCTTAACAAAACTCTATTAATTTTTTATATTGAGGGTTCTAATCTGCTCAATTTGTTAAACCCCCTTCCAAAATAGTCAAAGATAGTTCTTTGGAACCCAGGTCCATCCCCTGGGTTTAGGGACTTGTTTTATAAAGCTACTGAAATGAACCCCTAGATTCTTGCAAGGCTTCTTTTGGAAGAGTTACTTTTTAAAACTTGGTGAAAACACTGTGAAATGGCTAAAATGGTGCCACAAAAGGGGTTTTGGGTGTCCAAAAAACTTTCAAATAAATAATAATTGGCAAAGAACATTTTGGTATATTTTTTCCAACAAATTATCCATCCTTATTGGGGTTTACTGTGGCCAATCAGCTGAAATCTCCAAAGACAGTCAAAAATGGATTTTCTGGACTCTGTGACATACCCCCAGTGTCTTCTCCCACAGGTTTGTGAGCTTCTTCACTTAATATATTATGAAAAACCCCCCAGACCCATGGGAAACCTTGTTTTGGGGCCTTTGCCCTGAAAACCCTATGAAATTGCCAGATTTGGGCTATAGTATCAGTTTTTGCAGTCTAAATGTCTTTTGAGTAGGTAATAATCTTCAAAGTACTCTATGAAGTATTTCTTCCAAAAAATTGGATTTTTTCATTTGAGATGTAGTATGCTCAAGTGAGTAAAAAGCCCCCAAAACTGTCAAATATAGCTTTTCTGGTCCTTATGGAATCCCCCTGGTGTATTCTCCCACGGTTTTGGGGGGTTGTCCACTCCAGCCACTGCAAACAACCCCTCAAAACGGTGGGAGATCTTATTTAGTGGGTTTTCCCATGCAAAACCAAGTCAAATTCCTGTGAAAACGCCAAACTTGGGCTCAATAATAGGTTCTGGGTGTCTGAATACCTGTAGAATACATAATGACTTTCACAGATTTGTATAGAATATTTATTCTATGAGGTGGACCTTTTCTTGGGGTCTACTATGGCTGATTGAATTCAAAATCCCAAAACCATCCAAAATAGCTACTTTTTGACCTCAGGAAATCTCCTTTGTATTCTTCCATGTTTTGGGGCTTGTTTTCTCCAGCTGCCCCAACAACTTCCCTGATGCTTTTTTGCAACTATGTTAGGGGTATTTGGTATGAAAAACTGAGTGAAACCCTGTGAAATGGTCAAATCTATATGGGTTTGGAGGGTCTCAATAGCTTTCAAATATGGAATTATTCCTAAAGTAATGAGTGTAATATTTACTCTGCAAGTTTTATTGGTAAATAATTGATTCAAAAAATCCCATGTTGGTAAGAGCTCCTGCAAATTATTGAAGCTTGTTTTGGCCTTCAGTTAATCTCTAAACCCAATTTCGGAACCTGAAATGTGATATAATTTCCTTTAAGTATGGCAGAGGGTTTCATTTATTACTCATATTTGACATTTTTGAGAAGTAAAATACTTGTTTCTTTGTAATCTTAATACATTTTTAATTTTTTATTATTTAAATTTTGTGTCTAGACACCTCTCCTCCATAGTTATACCAATATTTCACTTCTATATATTTGATGATTGTGGTTTTATTTTATTATTTTTATGGAACTACATTATGCACATCCAAAAAAGATTTTCAAAAAAATTATCTCATTTGCATAAAGCTAAACATTATTAAAGAAATTGCAGGGATAGATAACTAAACGTCTAAAAATCAAGAAAGAGTTTATAGAGGTATGATATTTTATTTTTACCATATTTAAAATTATAAAAATTTCAAATATTTTCCTCTAATATAATGGGAACTTCCCCCAAACTCAATATCATGGACTTGCCAAAAGAATTACCTTTCCATTACATAGTTATATTTCAGGAATATAATAGGAACCTTCATTCCACCCCTCAGGAACATATAAGCAACATTTAGAGCTTTTTTTTAGTCATATGGTATGACTGGCCTACCAGTCACACAGAAAATGCCCTGGTGTAATTGGTTCTGAAAAGAAGAGGAGGATCAAAGAAGGGTTGTGTACTTATTGTGGTGGAAAGCACCCAATTGAAAAATGCTTCAAGAGGCCTCAGAACAACCCTGGGTCATCAAGAGGCTTCCCTAGCAAGGAGGGAAAATCCTGAGGGGGAATCATGATGTGTCCAATGGTTCTCACTTATTTCCTTCAAGAGCACAGTTTTGCACTCTGAATACTAGTTTCAAGAACTCTTTAAAGTTTCTTCTTTTTTCTTCTGTCTTTAATATCTTTCATAGTATTATAATTGATTCTGGTGCTACAAACTCTCTTATTTCAAAGAATTTTGTTCTCAAGTACTCATTGACTATGTCAGAGCTCCCTGACAAGATTCATCTTTTCATCCTGGATTCAAATGAATCCCCTACCTTGTTCATCACCCATTATACCAAGTGGGTAGTTGACTTGCCTTCCTTCCCAAGCTCTGAATGGGACATTTTTATCATAGATTCACCCAAAGGAGAATACCTGATATTGGGCTATGATTTCCTCTACCATTTTAATCCCATTATTGATTGGAAAAATGGATTGATCACCTATGATTATAGTGGTATTAATTCTTCTGCTAGTAATGCCTTGGCCACTGCTGTCAATGGTGTTGCTCTGGTTGGTGAACTTAAGCCACCTTCCCTTCCTTCTTCTGTCCATATCCCTTCCATCATGCCATCTCATTCATTACTCAAATCAAGAGATGAGATCTTCAAAGAGATAAAAGATGTTGGAGAAGATGTTTCTATATCTTCACTTCATCTCTTTCAAGGGGATGTGGACCTTCCTCCCTTATCTTTTCATGCCTCCCTGGAGGAGCAGTAGGATGAGGAGGAAGGGCTAGAGGAAATTGAAAATGTGTTGAAGGTAGTCCCTCCTGCGTATCACCAATATTTGGATGTATTCTCCAAGATGAAAGTAGAGAAACTGCCTCACACTGTGCCTGTGATCATCATATTGAATTGGAGGGTCTTCTACCTCCAGTTGGTGTTATCTATTCATTATCAAATCAAGAGTCCAAAACACTGTGGGCCCACATTTCAGAGAATTTAGCAAAAGGTTTCATGAGGACAAGCTCCTCTTCAACAGGAGCACCTGTCCTTTTTTACAAGAAAAGGGATGGATGTCTTTGTTTGTGTGTTGACTAATGCAAACTCAATGCTGTCACTATGTAAGGTGTGGATATGAAACTTTGATTAAAAATCAAGTACTTTTCCTGTCCTCAAAATTTGTATAAGGTAAAATTCAGTTAAAAATAATATGAAATATTATTTTTAAGAGAAAACACGCCAATTTTATTGTTTATAACTTTATTAGTATAAAACAATAATATAAAAATTTATTGTTTTACCAACAATAAAGATTTATCCAAAAAATACTTTACAAGAGATATTTTAAGGCTACAAAAGAAATTTCTTCAAGAGCAATTTCAATTGGAATTAATTGAGCAAAGAACTGCAAGAAATTAATTAAAGAACAAAGTCTTTAAAAAGAATATTAAAGAGAAAAAACGCCCAAAAGTGACCAGAGTGAATTTGGAAACAAAGTGACAAAGTTTACAGTGATGAAAGATGCTTTAATTCACTTTTGGGGTGGTTCAGGGGTAAAAATGATTATAAGAGTTACAAACAATGATTATAATGATCTTTTCACGTGGTTAAAAGGATTAAAATGATTTAAAAATGGTGGTTGGAATCTTTGATTGATTGGTTTAACAGTGTTTAAACTAATTAATAAAAGGAAAAGATTCTAACATGAAGAGAAAAGTGGGGCAAAGAAGACATTCTTTTATAGCCATCAATTCTCTTACTCCAAAATTAAAATTTACTCTTGTCAGTCGTGAAAAACAGTCTGACAACAGAAAAAACCAATTATGGCATCATTGAACCCTGGTTTAGACCAAAAAAGGGCTGGTTTAAGCCATTTTTAGCCATTTTTAGCCATTTTAGACCCTTAAATCAGCCATTACTATAGCAATACCAGGCCTATAGCCTTCAAAACACGTCAGAATGTGTGTCAGAGGCGTAGAAACCAGTTAAAACTGTTTTTATTATGATTGTTTTATCTTAAGGGTAGTTTTACCCTCTTGGCAACAGCTAAAACTACCCCAGTTGGTATCAAAACCTCATCATCAATTGAGTCCACAGACCCTGTAACTCAATTCCAGGCCAAAAGTGATGAACTTTTGCGTGAATTTTGACATCCCACGCCTGTCAGCAAGGATTTTGGGGGTCTAGCTCCCCCTTAGAGCTGGAGTTCCTTTTCCCCCCCAAATTTAATCTTTCCAATTTATTTTTCCTTTAATTCCTCATCATGTATTATACTTATACTTTACATATGTAATTCAATTCAATTGTACAGTACAATACAGTAATAATTGACACCTCATATGTAAATCAAAGCTCACTTATGTAATACACGCGCACATTTTGACATTTCAATTGAATTCAATTGAAAATACTTCAATTCCTCATAGCTTCTAAAGTAAACACAACACCTCAATTTTAACACAAAAATTGATGGTTAACACCACATGTGGTGTGAATTAAATTAAGGTTTTGAGGATTTTCAACTTTTGTATTGAAAATACTAAAAACTTAATTTAAGCTTATTTAGAGTTGAGTTACAAGAATTTCACTCAGAGGTGACCCCACCTGATTTTTTATGAGGAATCCAATGGTGAAATAATTTTTATGTATTTATTTATTGGATAAAAAGTTATAATAATTTTTATTTAACTTTTTTCCAAATTTATTTATTTTTTCACAATTTTGTTAAAATTTCATTTTTACTTAATTTTTTCAAGTATAAATGTAATTTTATACTTACAAAATTTAATGTATTTTTATTTTTAAATTGTAATTAATTTTTTATTTTTAATATAATTTTATATTTATATTTTGATTTTTATCTTAATAATATAAATAAATTTATTTTATTTATATTAATATGTTAATTTTGTATTTGTGGTCTTTTGGGTATATGAAATTACCTCTAAGGCTCACACACTAGGAAAAACAGGTATCCTGTTCCTCCTATGAACCAGCTTCTTACCATATTCAATGGTTCCACTATCTTCTCCAAGATATATCTGCGTGGTGTATATAATCTCCTGAGAATCAAAGAGGGGGGATGCGCACTTAACCGCCTTCAGAACCAAATATGGTAGTTATGAGTATTTGGTTATTCCATTTGGCCTTACCAATTCTCCAGCTTCTTTCCATAATCTTGTGAATGACATATTTGCAGATTTCTTGGATATTTTTGTTGTAGTTTATTTAGATGATATTATGGTCTTTTCAAGTTCTGAGGAGGAACATGTCAAACATGTGGCCTCTGTCCTCCAAAGACTGAGGGACAATAATTTGTTTGCCAAAGCCTCCAAGTGTGTATTCCATTCCTCAAGTGTGGAATACTTGGGCTATGTTGTTTCAAGTGAAGGCGTCAAGATGGATTCTTCTAAAGTTCAGCAAATCTTCAATTGGCCTCAGCCAAAGAACATCAAGGCTCTTCAATCCTTCCTTGGCTTTGCCAATTTTTATTGTCATTTCATTAAAAATTACTCCAAAAGAATCACTGCTCTCACTTCCCTTCTCAAAAGAGACTCTCCTTTATCTTCAATGAGCAAGCTCTTAGTCAGTTTCAAATACTCAAAGAAGCATTAACCACTGCTCCTATCCTTTTCATTTCAATCCTTCTCTGCCAGCTATTGTAGAGACTGATGCTTCTGATTATGCCTTGGGTGCTGTACTGAGTCAGGTGAATGACTCAGGAAAGCACCCCATTTCATTTGATAGTCGCAAGCTTCTCCCAGCTGAGCTGAACTATGAAATCCATGACAAGGAACTGCTTGGCATAGTTTGGCTCTCAAGAGCTGGAGAGCTTTTCTTATTTCTCTTTCCAATGCTTTTGAAGTCTTGACAGACCACTCTTCTCTTCATTATTTTATGTCTTCCAAAGTCCTTACTTGTTCTCAAGCCCATTGGGCTGAATTTCTCTCTGAGTTTCATTTCACTATCACTCACTGCCCAGGCAGGCTGGCCACTTTACCAGATTCCTTTTCATGTTGGGAAAATGTGTACCCAGATAGGGGGGTGGACTTCATCAGAAAGAATCCTCAGAATTTTCATCAAGTAATCAAGCAAGATGGAATTCAAGAGTCAAGATTCTTCTCAATCAAAGTTGAGATTTTCTCAGATTTAGTTGACCAAATACAAAAAGATGTATGGCAAGACAAAGACTATATAGAGATACTCAAGCAACTAGCAAGAGGTGAATCAGCTACAGATTATTCTCTTGAATCTCAAGCCAAGTTATTATTATTCAAAGATAGAGTGGTAACTCCAAGCAATGAAGAAATCCAACTCAATATTCTTCAAAAGAATCATGACTCACCATTGGCTGGCCACCCTGGCCAGGAGAAGACCCTCAAGCTCATCAAGAGGGATTTTTACTGGGCTGCCATGAATCAATTAATTGATGACTATTTTTCCTCATGTCAGAAATGTTCAAGGAACAAGAACATTCATCATAAGAAGTTTGGATTACTCAAGCCTCTTCAAATTCCAGCTGGTCCTTGGAATTCTTTATCAATGGACTTTATCACTCAATTGCCACTGTACAACAGCTTTGACTCAATTCTTGAAGTTGTGGACATGTTCTCAAAAATGGGAATCTTTATTCCAACTTATGGAAAAATAACTGCTCTGGAATTGGCTCAAATCTTCATCAGGCATGTCTTTTCCAAACATGGACTTCCAACGAGTATTGTCAGTGATAGAGGATCCTTGTTTGTTTCACCATTCTGGACCAATTTATTTCAGCAGCTCAAGATATCAAGAGATCTTTCAAATGCTTTTCATCCTGAAACAGATGGACAGAAAGAGAGGGTAAATCAGATTATAGAACAGTATTTTTGGATGTATGTCAGTTACCATCAAGATGACTGGAACACCTGGCTCCCTCTGGCTGAATTTGCCTACAATAATGTAGAAAATTCATCAAAAAAGCAACCCCCCTTTTTAACCATTTATGGAAGAAATCCCAGCTTTGACCTAATCCATTTTTCTCAAGACTCACCGGCTGGAACATTATCAACAAAACTTTAATCAGTACAGCAAGTTATCAAAGAAGAATTAGAGTCAGAAATAAGGAGATTCAAGTATGCAGATAGAAATAGGTCAATTCCACCTGATTTATAACCTTGGGATAAGGTATGGGTAGCTTCCAAGAACATCAAGACGACAGGACCCACCAAGAAACTTTCAGAAAGATGGCTGGGACCCTTTGAAGTCATTGAGAAGATTTGAAGTCATGCATATCACCTCAAGTTGCCTCAACAATGGAAGTCAGTTCACCCTGTATTCCATGTGTCCTTATTAGAACCAGTCAAGCAGTCAATTATCCCAAATCGTCATCAATTGCCACCACCACCAGTTCTAGTGGAGGAACAAGAAGAATGGGAAGTGGCTCAGGTTCTGGACTCCAAACTCTGAAGAGGCAAATTATGGTGCCTTGTATAGTGGAAAGGATTCAGTGAAGACCCAGAAAGAACAACTTGGGAACCAGCTTCCAACCTTACCAACTCACCAGATCTTGTCAACGATTTCCACTCATTGTATCCAGACAAGCCTGTTCCTAATACCTCAAGAGTTTGATTTCTTATGGTGCTTGGTGAGGAGAAGAGGTTATGAAAGTAAGTTCTTCTCCTGGCATGCACCTTTAAGGGGGTATTCTACCCAAATTTTGTTGTAATCATCACCTTGGCCACTTTGTGAGCACTTGTCAATTCTTTGGACAGATTCAGAAGGCCTTGCAGCATCAATACCCTCAAATTTGGACCTTTCATCAAGATATGGCCAAATTTCCTCTCTCCTTTTATCTTTTACCTTTATATTCTTTTCCAACTTATGCCAATCATATTTATTCAAGACATTCATTACTTCAAAGTCAATTATGGCAAAGTTATCTGTTTTATGGTGCTTGGTGGGGAGTGGAAGTTATGAAAGTAAGTTCCATTTCCTGGTATGCATCCCTGAGGGTTCTACTCCTTGTAAAACATCACCTTGGCCACTCTGTGAGCATCAAATTCTTGTTTTTTATCTTTCACACAGTTCTTGGCCAAATTCAAGCAACTCACCACAAGAAGGACAAACCTCAGGAATCTTGCTGTTTCTTTTTCTCTACTCTCTTTTTCTCTCATTTTCTTTCTTTTTCTTTACTTGTATAATTTTTTTATTTTGTTTCTTTAAAGCAGCAACATCCCATCCCAAATAATGTATTGGGAGGTTCCATTTATTTGTTTTTCATTTTAGTAGCTTATAAGAGTGGGGATAGAATATAGACCAAACACAAACAAGGACAAGGAAACTAGTTATCTCTACCCAAATCTTCAAAAGTTCTTAAGAAGTCATTAATCAACTCATCTTCATGCCAGGCAAACTTTTTAGCCATCTCCTCAGAAGCAGTCCCTGGAATAGTCCTATCATTAGCATACATGATCACCTCCCTACTATTTCTGTCAGCCCTCCTGAATAACCTGGCCACAGCATCTTGATTTTCACTTGCCGTCTTTGGATATTCCCTGGTAGCTCGGATAGGCCATCAATCCCGGCATTGAAACACTTGAGCAGCAGGAAACCGCAAAGGAGAGAGTTCTTCCTTCCTTCTACTGGTACTGGCCACAGGTTGGGGTTGTTGAGAGGTGACCATGGGTGAGTTTCTGGGCTGTGGAATGGGGGATGTTCTTACTGCTTGATTTAAGGCAGGCCTGGTGTTGGAAGGGCTGGGTGAGGCAGGAGGAATCGAAGTAGGAATGGTGGAAAGAGTAGGCTGGAAGTTTCTGCGGGTACTGTGGGATTATATGGCTCTGGAGTCTCTTGGCAGGAGGATGGGAAGGGGAAGAATTTAGTGGATGACAAGCAGAATTAGTAACCACCTCAACTTCCTCACCATAAAGTTCATCACTACCTTCAGCATCTGGATTGGGTGGGGAATTGGAAATTCTTCTTCTTCATTTCACCACTCCTTTATTATTGATCCTAGAGATTGGGACTTTTGAACTGAAGTATATGGGCCTACCACCAACAAGAACGCCCCCCAACATTAGTCCATCTGGCCACATCCTTTTGCCTAGAGCCAGTTACTGAATAATCAAGATATCAGTATCCACTCAAGCAATAAAAGTTTGTCACTCGCAAGCAGAATACCCTGAAGTTGCAGCAGGAGTAGGGGCCTCCAACACTGGGAACTCTTTCCCAAAAGGCCCATCTGTCTTACTCCATAAATATCTCCTCACATTTGAAACTTGTCTCCCAGTTTGACGGCATGGCTTCTTTCCAATGTAGCAATAGTGACATTTTGAAGACCTAGGATTGTAATGTTCAAAACAATCCTTACCCTTGGCCAAACATTCAGTACAAGCAGGATCAAGAACTACAACTGCCTTGTAACCGTCATAGGTTTGGGAGGGATCAAAATGTCCAGAAGAAGCCATTGAGGGTGAATCCAATTGACTGAGCATGCCAGAACCACAAAGGACAGATGGTGGCGGCACAGAGGGGGAAGATTAAGTGAGTTCAGTCAGTTTGTAACTCATGGCTGAGAATATGCAAGCAGAAGATTCAGCACATCAGAATCAGTCCACTTCAAGCCAAACAAAAATGGGGCCATAACTCAATTATGGTCCCCCTTCAAGCCTTCAAGGTGATGGTTCAAGACCCCTCTGGGGCTGAAGTCATCACACAGGACCTCCCCTGCAAATTTGGGGAGGCCAGGATCTTGATGGCCCTGGAACCTCTCAATGGGTCCAGGCCATGGAACCCCTGGGTCCCCAGAAGAATTGGGCCCAGGGGCCTCCAATAGCCCCCATGAACTTCAGACCATGGCATATTGTCCACAGCTCAAGGCCCGCGGACCGTAGGACCCCAAGTACCCCAAATGGCCAAAAAAGGCCATAAATTCATTAAATCAAGAAATACACCCAAGACCCAGAAAAGGCCAAAAGGATCATAAACTAAATTTCCATCAAGAATCACCATAGGAAGGGCCAATACCCAAAGCTATGGTAAAGCCAAAAAAGATTCAAGACCAGATTTTGAGAAATTTCCAAAGTTATTGGGGAAAAGACCCCCTTAAAGATTCTTCCAAGACAATTCCAGTCAAGGCAAGGAAGGGTCCAACATCAGGTTGGCCCTTCGAAAATGAGATATAAAATCATAAAATCATTCTTCATCAATTTTTGAGCAGAAGAGCTCAATGGAACTCATTTTGGGATACAAACCAAGGACATGCCCCAAAAGGAAGGAATGACTGAATCAAAAGAAGAAAAAAGCATATTTTGAAGTGGAAAAACTTCCTCATGTTAAAAAGGGGGGAATTCAAATCAATTTGACAGGGAAGATAGGAAAGGGGATTTTCAGGATAATGGTCAAGAGGAAAAAGATAATTAAAAAGTAACTTTTTTGAAAAAATGTGGGGATATTGAGATGCCACTTGTGGCAGAGTATTATGGTGTTCAGGAGCTCACCAGTTTCAAGAGGGGGATACTGTAACAACCACTCATCAGGGGTAAGGGCATTCATACTTACACACACTCAAACACCTCAAACCAGCAAATCCACTTTGTGTATCAGCATTCAGTTTCAGCAATCTTCCTTGCTGAAACATGCATACAGTCTGATTCATCAATACAGCCTGTAAATACTTGCCCAGGTTGGAATTACCCAATACAGTTTGGATACACCATTTCCAAACTGTATGATCACTCAATACCACCACTCCTCTTGTACAGATCCTGTACATCCATACAGGAACTGTATTGGCCAGACTCAATTCAATAATCAAATCTTCTCATGAAAATTCTCTGTCTGCATCAGGGCTGGTGATTCTCACATATACCAGCCCCCCTTTCTCGCCCCTGGGGATTTTTCCCTATTTAATTAATTCAGTTTATTTATTATTTTATGATTATCCTTATGCTTATTTTGGGTATTATAATCATTTAATTTTAAGTTAGTCTTTGCCTTCTTTCTTTCTTTTCCTGTGCAGTATGAGTTGGGTGGCCATATCCTTATTAACCCTTCTCTTTCCATTCTGACAGGTTGAAACAGTGGACTTGGACTTGTTTGTGGTTGGCTCTTTTATTCTTACTCTTACTTCTTGTTGCTGCTTTTCTTATATTCTTTTATTTAGTAACTCATCTCCTAACACTCCTAAGTGTATTTCTTTCTTACCATATCATTGAGCCCTCCATGAGTGAGTCCCAGTTTACTGAGTGCCAGGCCCTCCTCACTTAGAAGATCCCATGTGACAGATGCTGTGTAAGATGTGTCTATGAAACTGTTGATAATATTAAAATTAATCAAAAGTACTATGACTGTTCTTATGAAATATAATAACAAAAAATTATTAAAACCACAATTAATTAATTAATTAATTATGTCTTTTACTTGTTATACACTACTAGT
This sequence comes from Austropuccinia psidii, assembly GCA_023105745.1. Taxonomy (NCBI): domain Eukaryota; kingdom Fungi; phylum Basidiomycota; class Pucciniomycetes; order Pucciniales; family Sphaerophragmiaceae; genus Austropuccinia; species Austropuccinia psidii. The sequence goes on along the minus strand of JALGQZ010000003.1, from coordinate 33,341,740 downwards.
GATTATAACAGTAAGCAGTCATTGTCTACAAGAATCAATTACAAGAAGTATTTAATAATAAAACTTCTTTATCAAAATTGTAAAACTATTTTAATATATAATTATATTTTTCAAGAATAATTATAAGTATAATTCTTGAAGAAAACTATTACTAGAGAAAGACTTTTAATAATTAATAATAAATCACTCACTAATACTCAAATGAAGCTTAGAAAAAGATTGGTAGAGAGATTTGACATACAATTGTCGATTTAAAGGATCAAAATTTATTTATAACAATATTACAGCAATATCTAGTTGATCTCTATGATTTTACGTCTTCCTGATTGATTCTGAAAGATTTAAAACACTTTAGAAAAGATTTTAACTAATACTTACTTGTTGGTAATAATGGTATAATTGGATAATGTGATGATTTGGAAAAAACAGCAAGAGGTGGCCTCTTTTAAGTCTAAGACAGCTCACTGAGGCATTCCAGGGAGCAAACTCAAAAACCAGTGAGTGAGAAAACAATAATCCTTTTTGGATTAATGATTGCATCATATGTTGTCATGTAAGATTATAATAATTACTCAATTGATGCTTTTACATGACTAGCAACCCAAATATGGTTAAGAATAAAACAAAGAACTACTTTAAATCTTCTTTTATTAAAAAAAACATTAATTTCTTAAGGTTATCAATGTTATTGGAAATCTCACCACAGGTTATATGTTCTGTGAATTTTTGAAGATTCAGTATTTTGCATGGAATTTATCAAAAATGGACTGTAGGTAAAACTTTTAATTTTACTTATGAAACTGTAATGATTTTTGGTTTCTTTATGGATGATAATCTTCTCCATTGGTCCTTAAAGTTCAAGAAAGATTAATTAAGAATTGTCCCTTTAATGAATTTTTGAAGGTTTTACCTCATTTCTATGTAGAATTGCAAATAATGCTACATAGCATGTTTCTATGAGGTAAAGCAATGGATACTAGTCCAAAAAGGGTGTTAATTACTCTTTTGGGGTTTATCCATGGAAAATTGTTAAGAATTGCCATGGTTACAGGCGTCTAATTTGCTCTTTACCTCTCTGTCATGTCAAAATAGTATCTTATTTGCAATTTTCTTATGATTTAATGGGATTTTAACTTGGTAGCTAGGTTCCCCAAAGGCTTTAGTATCCTAATTGGGCCAAGATCAGCCATGGATAAAAGCTCTAAAGCTATCCATGCCTCAGAGGCCTCAGAAATTGGGTACCCTGGCTCTCTTTGATGTCTTTTGTCCCCCCTAGCTATTTTCATGTCAAAAATAGAAATTCAGGCTTAAAGGCTGATATCCACTATGGGTGTATCAAACCTTTATGTAGGAATAGCATGATATTAAGAGCCACAAACATGCATAACACTATTTTTAGTGTATATGTATCATGGGATCTCTCATATACCCATTAATTTGGTGTGAAATTTAGGAAAACAAACATTTTCACAATTCTTTCATGTGGTATCGAAGTATTTTCCATATTACGGCCTCTTAGAGTTAATTTAAGGTTATTCACTCTATTGAGCTACCCTAGCTGAATTTTTGTGTAGAATCGAAATCTGGCCTGAAATCAATGGATCTACATACTCACAAAAATGTTATTCATGTATTCTGAAATAAAAAATGATGAATTTTGAATATCTGCATAGCTTATAGGTAATGCATACTTCAGAATTTATTTTTAGAGATAGTTGTGGCCTATTCAGGGATGTAAAATATACCTCAAGGCTCACATTCCCTCCCACAAAAAAATAAGATTGTACTACAATTTTATCAATGGTATAAAGAAGAAAAAGGCCCCAAGGTGGGTTAATGTCCCCTTTCAAGCCTCTATAAAACACTCAGTTCAAGTAATTGAAAGAATATTTATAGACATATTCAGGCTTGTGGCCTTCTTTCATGTCTGAATCTTCTTGAGAGTTTATGTCAGGCTGAGTCTATGATAAAGCAGTAATTAGACTATTTACTACTTTAACTATGACTGTGAAAAGGTGATAAAGGTTTAAAATAAAAGTATTTATTGATGATAAGTGTTTATAATAAAAATAAGAGCGCTTTACTATTGTGAAATAGTGGTGGTGAGCGCTATTGAATCCCCTGGGTGCAGCTTTACCTGTTGGGTTACAATAATAAAGTCTACAATAATTGAAATTATGATTATACCTGGTTAATTTCCAAGAGTATAACTGTTTTTGACAGTTTTACTAAATAGGAATTTAAGAGCAGGATGAGGAAAGCAATTCTGGCTGTGAAGAGCCTCCTTTTTATCCTGAAACGGGGTGGAAAGGGTTCTAGACCTTTCCATGTAGAGGAAGTGAAGATTTTTTCACTCTCTGGGACAGGATTGTGGTTTTCAAAGACCTGTATAGCCCTTATTGGGCTCAGATGTGGCTTTGAAACCACATCTGGGCAGTTTTCACCAATACAAGGTGAAAAGTTTCATCTGGGGACCTCACAGCCTGATTCTGACGTGTATGGCACGTAGAACGCTGTACAGAAACTGTATGGGACCCTAGTATTGGCTGACATATGAGGTATTGAAGGAAAAAAAAACTTCTTTGTCTATTTGACACCTCATATTCATGATTATGGGGCATTATCCAATGGTAAGGCTGTATATGACAGCAGGTGGGAATCTGACCTTAAAACAGCCATACCTTTGCCAATTCTTGAGATATCAACCTCCAAATTGGTTCAGTGTGTATCTCTGTATGTGCTCTACACAATAGTACCTCATTTGATATGAGTATCATTAAATATGGCAAAGTTATCCCATGTACAAGATTTTTGTACATTTGCTTGGTTTAGGAGAAAAGGTATATTGAGCTTATTTTCCCCATAACTTTTGTTCTATTTGAGATATCGGGAAATGGATGACACCATCAGATATCCCTGATTGTGCTCTTTTCAAAAAGACCCCACTTCAAGTATCCCACACTAAAACTGTAGAAGTTAGATGAGAGGTGAATGTTTTGTTCACCCTTATTTGGCCTGAATTTTGCCATAACTCAAGTAATACTGGTGCTAGCTCAGTTTGTCTAGTACCATTGGATAGCCCTGGCTTAGAGCTTCATTTTGAAAACCCATTTGATGGGGTTAAGTCTCTCCTTCTGGATTTTAGATGGGAGGTTAAAATTAAGGTTTATGCTCAGCAACAACTTTGAGCAGGAATAACTTTGCTATTCTTTGTCCTATGGTGATGGGACTTATATATTTGGAAAGGGGTGAGTTTAGCCTTTCCTTTGATACCTTTTGAGCTAATTTGGCTCAGCTCTATGTTTTGGTGGTATCTTTGCTTTACCATTGGTTTATGGTATTTGGCTGGGATGCTTGTGCTCTGGTTTTGAGTCACAGGCTGACATACCCTCCCTCTAAAAAAAGGCTCATTATTGATGAGACTTTCCTCTCTTATTGGAGGTATTAGCATGGCTCATGTGAACTTGAGCCAACAACTTTCTTGTTGCCATACCCTCCCTGTCTGGTGGCTTATGTTTCAAACCATCCAGGTGTTTGGGCATTGGTTTTCTCCTTTGGGGGTGGACTGAACCGATTTCCTCTGTTCTATTGTTCTTAAATTCCACCAAATATTCCTCATGGGGGTTGGGTTCACTGTATGAATTGTCTCCACAGCCATTCCCCACACTATCAGAGTCAGATTCATGACCTTCTTGGTCTTTTCTTGTTTCTTCCTCCCTTTCAAATATCTCTTCCCTGTCTTTGGGATAATTTTCTGCATAGTGATTGGGTTATTCACAGTTGTGAAATCCTGTTGTGATTTCAGATTCTGAATCATGAGTTTCTTTGGATTCCATGGTAGGATTCTCCCTGTTATCACCAGTACTATGGTTATTGTATCTACCAATAGATCTTCTAATCCTTACTTCTTGCAAAGTATTGGATATTTCATCCAAGGTAGAGTCTTTGGAGCATCTACATTTGACTGCATGTTCTAAGTCTCCTGGTAGTTTCGTCAACAGTTTGTGATTTCTCATTTCTGTTGTTATGTGAGGGTCAATGGCTATTAGCCTTTTTGACTTTCTCAGACACCAAGAATAAGGATCTTTATCCACTGTGTATCTATCATTTCCAAATGAAAGGGTGTTCTGCCATATCCATGTATCATTTCTGTACTTTTGGATTATTTGGATCCTCCACCAGGGCCAGTTTTTTCTTCCATGGATTTCTTTTATTTGTGTGTACCAAATACTAGCATGTCCTTTAAAATCTGTATTTAATCTGTCAGTAATCCATTAATCTGGTATACTTGGTACATCAGTGAAGATTCCATCAATATAATCTATGAGCTTCATATGATCATACTCTCCAGTTCCAGAGAATTGTTTCCAGCTTGAGGCCTCAGGAAGCTGTTTCAAGGCTTCCTTTTCAGTATAAGACATATTATCTCCATCTTGGTATTTTGATGGAGACCCTGCCTTATTCACCAATAAAGAATCTGGTTTGATGTCTTCCTGGTGGTATGGGGTGTTTCCAGAAACATGCCCTTGTGTTTGGGGTTTCATTTCTTGGGAGAAATTGAACAATTCGTCAATATCTTGATCCAGTTATTTCCCATGCCTTTTGGAGTGATTTTGCTCCTCTAAGACTTGATTTAGCTGCCTTTTGGTATCTTCTGAGGCTTTATACAATTCAGTATAATCCTCTTGAAGAGTATGAATAGTTTTGGTTTGTAAGGTATAAACCTCATGTAACCTTGAAATACTTTCATGGAGTCTTTCAAACTCTTTTTGAGTTTGTTCTACAAATTGGGAAAATTGTAACCATAGGGTATTACTACTTATGGTACTCTCAGGTATCACAACATTGTGTTTCATCTGAGTGGAGATATTATTCCTTATCATAGGGCTGCTAGCTGCATTAGAAGTATTTACAACCGTTTGTTGTTTCTTTGTACTTCTTGCAATAGGTCCAACAATTTCTGGATCATAGGATTTGACTCTTTCTGCCTCTGGTTGAAAGAAGTCTTGCTCTTGACCTATGATCCTCTTCCTATCCTGGATTCTATCTTGGATTGGGAAGTATGGTGACTCTTGGTCACTGATCTGCTGGTGCCTGAGTGGTGTGAAGCCACTAGGAAGTCTGGTTTGGTTACCAGTCTTCATTAGCCTGAAAGAGTCAGAGTATGTTATCTGTTTTTCCATTTCTTGTCTATGATTAGTTCTTTGAAGAATATCTTTTTGAGGGAAATCTTCTGAATACTTTCTACAAGTTCTTTGTAGTGGGAATCTGGTTTGAATTCCCTGTCTACCATTCCTGGAGGTTTGCTGTTTAAAGCCATTTTGGAAGGTTTAGGAAAGTTCATTTTGCCATGGATTATGACTTTGAACAACTTCAACTTCTCTCTTTTCCAGGCCTCTATTCCAACTGATGGTTGTTTCTCTTTGTAAGGAATAATCCCTTGGAAATCCAAAATCTTTGGAATGAGGTGGTATCATTTCTGATTTGTAAAGTGAGAGTTTCAGCTAGTTGATTAAATCCCCCAATATACTTTGTATATATTATAAGATATGGTTTGTATTTTATTATGAGGTATTAGTATTGAAATTATCAATAATAATGACAATAATCAATTTTTGGACACATTTGGTGAAAAAGTTAATTATCAGAGTTTTTCTTTGAGAAAAATTGAAACAATATATACTTTGTATATATTATGAAAAAAAGATAAATAATAAAATATGATTTGTATTTTACTATGAAGTATTATTATTGAAATTATCAATAATAATGATAATAATCAATTTTTCACGCCAATTTGGGTGAAAAGATGCACTATCAGAGTTTTTCTTCAAGAAAAATTCAAATAATATATACTTTGTATATATTATGAAAAAAAATAAAATAAAATATGGTTTTAATTTTATTATAAAGTATTATTATTGGTATTATCAATAATAATGATAATAATCAATTGGTTACACCAATTAGGGTAAAAAAATGAATTCTCAGAGTTTTTCTTCAAGAAAATTCAAATAATATATACTTTGTATATATTATGAAAAAAACAATAATAAAATATGGTTTTTATTTAATTATGAAGTATTATTATTGGTATTATCAATAATAATGATAATAATCAATTTTTCACGCAAATTTGGGTGAAAAAATAAATTATCAGAGTTTTTCTTCAAGAAAAATTCCAATAATATATACTTTGCATATATTATGAAAAAAAAACAATAAGAAAATATGGTTTTTATTTTCTTATGAAGTATTATTATTGGTATTATCAATAATAATGATAATAATCAATTTTTTACGCCCATTAGGGTAAAAAAATGAATTATCAGAGTTTTTCTCCAAGAAAAATTCAAATAATATATACTTTGTATATATTATGAAAAAAAACAATAATCAAATATGGGTTTTCTTTTATTATGAAGTATTATTATTGGTATTATCAATAATAATGATAATAATCAATTTTTCACGCCAATTTGGGTGAAATAATGAATTATCAGAGTTTTTCTTTAAGGAAAATTCAAATGATATATACTTTGTATATATTATGAAAAAATAATAATATTAAAGTATGGTTTTTATTTTATTATAAAAAGAGAATATTTTATCAATATAAATTGTATATTTATGACTCTTCAAAAATGAAAAAATATTATTTTTCAAAAAAGGATATGTATATAGTTTTTTTTATTATGTTTTTTATATATTTTTTTCTTTTTTGAGTAAAAAAAATCATAATAGAGGAAAACCACGAAATTAATCCCCTTCAGGGATTCTTATGGTTTTAAAAAAGTGAAAATAAGCAATAAAACATGCATAATAACTCCAAAAAGCATGAATATAAGCTAAAAATAGTGAAAACAAGCTAGAATTTCGTCTAAAATAGGTGAAAAACCAGGCCAGGCCCCCAAAATGTCAGGCTGAGTCTATGATAAAGCAGTAATTATACTATTTACTACTTTAAATATGACTTTGACATGGTGATAAAGGTTTAAAATTCAAGTATTTATTGATGATAAGGGTTTATAATAAAAATAAGAGCGCTTTACTATTGTGGAATAGTGGTGGTGAGCGCTATTGAAAGCCCTGGGTGCAGCTTTACCTGTTGGGTTACAATAATTAAAATTATAATTATACCTGGTTAATTTCCAAGAGTATAGCTGTTTTTGACAGTTGTACTACATAGGAATTTAAGAGCAGGATGAGGAAAGCAATTCTGGCTGTGAAAAGCCTGCTTTTTATCCTGAAATGGGGTGGAAAGGGTGCTAGACCTTTCCACGTAGAGGAAGTGAAGATTTCTTCACTCTCTGGGACAGGCTTGTGGTTTTCAAAGACCTGTATAGCCTGTATTGGGCTCAGATGTGGTTTGGAAACCACATCTGGGCAGGTTTCACCAATACAGGGTGAAAATTTTCATCTGGGGACCTCACAGCCTGATTCTGACGTGTATGACGTGTAGAATGCTGTACAGAAACTGTATGGGACCCCAGTATTGGCTGACATATGAGGTATTGAAGGAAAAAAAAGCTCCTTTGTCTATTTGACACCTCATATTTATGATTATGGGGCATTATCCCATGGTAAGGCTGTATATGACAGAAGGTGGGAATCTGACCTTAAAACAGCCATATCTTTGTCAATTCTTGAGATATCAACCTCCAAATTGGTTCAGTGTGTAGCCATGTATGTTCTATACACAATGGTACCTCATTTGATATGGGTATCATTAAATATGGCAAAGTTATCCCATGTACAAGACTTTTGTACATTTGCGTGGTTTAGGCAAAAAGCTGTATTGAGCTTATTTTCCCCATAACGTTTGTTCTAGTTGAGATATGGGGAATTGGATGACACCATCAGATAGCCCCTATTGTGCTATTTTCAAAAATAGCCCACTTTAGGTATCTCACACTAAAACTGCAAAAGTTAGATGAGAGGTGAATGTTTTGTTCACCCTTATTTGGCCTGAATTTGGCCATAACTCAAGTAATACTGGTGCTAGCTAAGTTTGGCTAGTACCATTGGATAGCCCTGGCTTAGAGCTTCATTTTGAAAACCTATTTGATGGGATTAAGCTTCTCCTTCTGGATTTTAGATGAGAGGTTAAAATTAATGTTTATGCCCAGCAACAACTTTGAGCAGGAATAACTTTGTTATTCTTTGTCCTATGGTGATGGGACTTATATATTTGGAAAGGAGTGAGCTTCTCCTTTCCTTTGATACCTTTTGAGCTAATTTGGCTCAGCTCCATGTTTTGGTGGTATCTTGGCTTTACCATTGGTTTATGGTATTTGGCTGTCATGCTTGTGCTCTGGTTTTAAGTCACAGGATTACAGTTTATCTGAGTCAGGTATTTCTGATTCTGGCAGAAATTCATCTTCTTGTACTGGTTTTCTATATCTGACAAGATATTCTCTTTGATTTTTACCCATAAGTCTCCTTTCTTTAATGACTTTCTTTATCTTTTTGTCTTCACTCTGTTCCACTGGTGGTACAGTCAAAGGAGTTGGGTTCCTTAAAGGAAACAATTTGTTGTCAGTTGGTTGATAAGGCTCTATCAAGCTGACTGGATAGGTGGGGTTTTTATTTTTCAATTCACCACTCAATCCCACTTGAACTTCATTGGTTCCATATAAGGAAACAATAACAAAAGTTCCTATATAAAAATGTTTAAGTTTCTTTGGACCTTTGATATTATTAAAATTCAAGTTTGAAACTAGAACTAAGTCCCCTACTTTGAAGTCTGGTACTTTGTGACTCTTTTCCTACTTCTGCTTTGCATAGTCAAAAGCGTCATTCACACTCTGTTTTTCATGATGTTTCACTTTATCAAGCATTATCTTGAAGCTGGAATATTTAGGATGAATTTCAATCAATTCTTTCCTCAGTGTGTTCCCTGGGAGTCTTGGATTCCATCCTTTTTCTAACATAGCAGGAGTTTGACCTGTGGAAGAATGGACTGATGTCTTATATGCCAATTCTAATGCAGGTATTAGAGAGCACCAGTCGTTGGTAAAGCCATCTGTGTCCTTGAATTCTAATCCATAAGCACAAAATCTCCTGATCATGTCTTCTGCAGTTTGAATCATTCTCTCTGCTAGCCCATCTGTTTGAGGGTGATATGCTGTTGAAAATGATAGCTTAGTCCCAAAACATGTATGAATAGTGGTCCAAAGTGCAGACGTAAACCTGGGATCCCTGTCACTTATGATATTCTTAAATAATCCTGTATGAGAAATAACTCTACTCTGTAGAAGAAGAGCTGTATCCATAGCAGTGTCATCTTTATGACATGGTAAGAATATGGGAGTCTTGCTATATCTTTCTACAATTACTAAACAAGAATCATAACCTTTGTCACCACTTGGAGGAAGTTCTGTGACCCAATCCATGTGAACAACTTCCCAAGGGGATTTTTGTTCTCGAATATGAATCATTAGTCAAACTTTTTTGCCTGTACTTCTATTTGCTTTTTGGCATCTGTCACAGGTATGGAAACATTCAATTGTTTCTTTTCTAAAAGATGGCAACCATGCACAGTTTTTCACTTTTTGAAGTGTTCTGTCTTTTGACATATTTCCAGAGTAGATGCTATCATGGCATTCATGAATAATGGTATTGATAAGAAATCTGCTATGCAGTGTCATCACACAAGAATGTTTGGGTCTGTGGTACATTATTCCATCAAACAAGTGAAATATTCCTTCAGAATAGGAATTCTTCCAAACCTCATCCAGTGAATTGATTAGAGATGTATCTTTGCCATATTTATCTAAGGAAGTCAAGATATGGCAATTCTTGTCCTGCTTATAAGATTCTCTGACTTCTCCAAAGAATTCAATTGAAATATCAGTTATGTTAATTCCTTCAATTGGAATCTGTGGTTCTGCTTCCAAAGGTACATAAGCTGGGTTACCAGGAGTATTGGCTAATCCCCATCTGCTAAGTCCATAAGAATTCTTGTGAATTTTTTGTGCCTTATGAACTATAGTCATTTTACCTCTATGTTCTTGAATGTCTATTTGCCATCTCAACATATGTCTGTTGGGAGTTTTCACATTAAGAAGTGATTTCATGGAATTACAGTCAGTTATCACTTCAAAACCACTGCCATCAAGATAATAGTGTAATTTCTCAAGGGCCCATACCAAAAATAAGCCCTCAATCTTGCTTCTGTTGGTTTGATTTGTCTTGAGATGTAACAAACTGGTCCTTCTGTAGGTTTTTCATCAATAATTTTGACTTGATATAGGGCTGCCCCTAATCCATCTCCACATGCATCAACATAAAATTTAAAAGGTATATCATGGTCAGGAATGAGGATTAAAGTTTCTTCTTCAACATCTTTCTTTATCTTCTCATAAGCTTTAATCCTCTCTTGTGTCATCTCATATACTGTCTGTTGATCACAGATTCTATAGAGTGATGTGGCTAGAATTGCAAATTCTTTCAGGTGTTGGCTGTTATAACTGGCAAATCCAAGAAAAGATATCATTTATTTCTTATTCTAGGGTATTGGCTTAAGTAACACTGCTGCCACTTTTGTTTTGTCAATACCCAAGCTTAAACCAGAAACAATATGTCTCAGAGCTTTAAGTTCTTCAAAGACAATGTTACATTTCTTGAGCAAAGTCTTCATATCCACCCCTATACCTTTGTCAAGTACTCTTGCAAGTCTTTCAAGATGCGAAGATCATGAGTCAGAAAATATGATAATATCATCAATATAAATGATAAGCCATCCTTCAGATTATTCTGTGGGGAAGATGGTATTCAACATTCTTTGATAATGAGATGGTGCATTTTTAATACCAAATGGCATTCTAAGATACTCAGAAATACCACATTGAGTGATAATTCTAAGTAATTTCTTAGTTTTGGGCGTCAAAACATTTTGATGAAAGTCTTTCAATACATCAATGGATGTTATATACTTGGATTTAGACAATTGGGTCAAAGTTTCTTTGATTCTAGGAATTGGATACCTATCTGGAACTGTGTAGGTATTCAGTTCTCTAAAATCTCCAATGATTCTAGATTTATCATTGTGCCAAGCAATATTAACAGGTGTTTTCACCTCAACTCCCTCATTATGGCCTACTTTCTTTAGTAAACAAAGTTGGATCAACTCTTGGATATGTTTTTCCAAGGCTTCTCTAGCTCTGGGACTGGCTGGATAAGCTGGTCTCCTAAGTACTGGAGTATATGGTCTGTCAATATTAAGATTAATATCAACTCCATGCCCTTTAATAGCACCTAATGGTTCATCATCAGAAGCAAAAGCATTTTTGTATGTGTATAATACATTAATAAGTTCCTCACTCATTTTGGGTAACAATTATGGATTAATTTGTGCTTCAACAAGGTGATCTGTCACAAGTTCTTTGTTATAAGTATCTTTATTTGAAGATACTGTTGATATTTTTTTTGGCATATTGGAAAAGGAAAAATTTTTCTTTATTTTTTCCAATTGTAAAATATCTGTCCTTATGGTTGTTTATGTCAATACCATAAATATTTGAGTAATCATTTCAAAGAATGATATGTTGAGATGTAAAATTGTCCATTAATACTATCTCTGTATTCATTCTTACACTTCCTGCAGGATGTGGAAACACAATATTAGTGTCCAATATGCCCAAAGAGTACATATTATTACTGGAACTACTAAATTCCACACCTTCTATAGGTAACATATTGTTTTTCCATTCAGGTAGTATGATTTGAAGGTAGTCTTTGCCTATCCAAGTGCAAAATTCCCCCATTTCTAGATTGAATTTAGCTTCAACAACATTTATCAAGACTGATGTAATACAAGATGCTCCAGAAGTGTAACCTTTGCCTCTGCAGGTTTAGTCTTACACATTCTGGCATCTTGGATATTGATAAGGTTATAGCAATCCTAACTATACCATGGTAAGTGAGTATGGACTTCTGTGACTTCAAAGAAAGCTGTAATGTTCTCAATAAAATAATCTTCTCCTGATGTTTCTTCAGAGACTGCAGAATCTTGGTCAGATTCTTCTTTCTCTTCAGTTTACCAAACTTCTTCAATGATCTTAACTTCATTTTTTTTTCTTTTTGGTGCAAGTGTTGGCTAGATTTGAGGTACTCCCACATTTATTACACTTCAAGACAGGTTTTTCAGGTTTTTTTTCATCTCTGGAGATCTTTGGGACCAGTTTGGACTCTATAGGGGTTCTAGTCCAGGTTTTACCAATTCTTGTTCTAGTGATGATATCTTTCATGGCATTAATGTAGTCTTCTGACAAACAGGGTTCTACAAATCTGCACTTGATAGCATGTTCTAGTTCTCCTCCACATTTTCTTAATATTTTCATATTAATAATTGAGTCAGACATATCTGGGTGTAAGGCAAATAATCTGTCTTTCTGTTTGAGGAACCTAGTAAGGGGCTTATCTTTTTCTGAGTTAAAAATGGCACTTTCAAAAGAATTTTACATTTTAAACCTCCAAGAGTTGCCGGCCCATTTGGTGATTACTTCTGATTTCCACCAAGGCCAATCATGTTTTCCATGATCTTGTCTCATTTTGTAATACTATTTCTTTGCAGTTCTGGTAAACAAGGAATGCCATTTACCTACTATTATTTCATCAGGTAAATTAAATTCTTCTTGAAACATATGAATTTTTCTTATGAACTAAATATGGTTGTATTCTCCTTCACCAAAGAAGATTGGCATTCTTCCAATTTGGGAATATCTTTTTCAGAGATAGCATTTTCTCCTGAAAAGGTTTTAGGCTTCCTTTTACTGAAGATTTCTCTTCAGTCAAAGGTGTGAAATGTCTTGGCATATGTGGATTTGGTTCATAGCTCTTAAGAATTTGTTCTACATGTGCAAATATTTAATCTTTCAATCTCTTCCTTTCACTGTCACTCCTTTCCAAATGTATTGCAAATTTATTGGTATTATCAACTACTGTTAAAACATAATTTTTCAGAACCTTAAGCTGGTCATCAATGTTTGTAGTGGAAAGAACTTCCATTTCATCACTTTTGACTTGATATTTACTCTCAATTCTGTCACATGTATTGGAGATGAATTCAAGTTTGGCATTTGTAGACTTATGCAATTCACCAGAATGTTTGTTATTATTTTTCAAGTCATTAATATCTAATCTTATTTTAGTTAAATTTGCATCAATTTTACCAATTTCTACACTAATACTAGTTTTAACAAATTGTATTTCTTGTATTATTTGCATGGAAAAGTCCTGTTAGTCCTTTCCTGCTCCTTGGTTGTGAATTCCATAAGAGTCCTGGCCATATTGAAGACACTTTCCAGTGCTGAAGGCTCCGATTTGGGGATCCTGTACCCCTGTGCGTAAGGTCTGTTCCAACTTCCTTTTCCATTGCCCTTTCCTTGATGGTTTTTGGGACCTCTCTGCTTATTCTGAGGTCTTTTGGGCTTGTCTTTGGATACTTCTGGAGCTGGTCTGGAGCTGGTAGATGCTACTGGGCCTTCTTTCTCCAAAGCTGGAGTCATTTTGTCAGCCTGTGAGTCAAAACAGAGCACTAGCATGACATCCAACATACCATAAATAATGGTATGACAAATATTGAACAAACATAGTCAATACAAGTAATAAATAAGAGGAAAAAACTCCTTTTAAATTAAACAACAACCTTATCCAAACAGAATAAGGAAACCTAGAGGAGAATAAACAAGTCAAAACCCTTATTTTCACCTCTCATCTAACTTATGCATATTTAAGTTATTTTATACCAAAATGGTATTTTTCTTAAAGCTCACATAGAGAGCTACACAATGGTATCATCCATGCTGCTGTAACACCACTACAACTGGAGATACCATATGACCTTTATTTCAAAACCAAGACCCCCTTGAAAGTCAATGAGGGCTTGTACAAAACTGTACAAAAGTATAACCAAATTAAAGATCTAAACAAGGGCTTTAATTTGAGACATCTTAGACCTTTTTATCTCTTAAATTGACTGAGGGATCTTGGCTCAAAGGTTTAACAACCAAAACACAGATATTCTGAAAACAACAAGGTAAACAAGCCCCTGTATCTTTGTCATACACTCATACAACTGTACAGTGTAATATGCCAAACTGTAGAGCTAATCAAGCCCTACAAGAATGTATCATCAGAATACAGAAATCTTCCAAATTGAAGTAGATATCTGGTATGGAAGTTTTTGAAGCCTCATACTGATGTACAAAAATACATCCAAAAACTTAAGACCCTTATAGCTTTTGTTATTTCCAAGAAGGGTAAACATGAAGCATACCAAATTGAAGAGCTCATTAAGCCCTTCAATTCTGTGCTCTTGGTTTCTTGCTATCTGAAGAACTGTCTGAGATATCTTGATTGGAAGGTTTTTCTAGCAATACATGACTGTATCAAACTTGTATCAAACAGTATTGCTCCCATACTTAAAATAATATACTTATGAAGGTATAACCTCTCCAAAATCATCATTATTGATCATACAGACACCAGAACAATGTCATCCAAGTGCTTATGTGGTAGGTGAAAAGTTTTTTCACCCTGTGTTGATCCAGAATGATCACTTGTGGTTCCAAAACCACAATTCTGCCTCTATTGACGTCAGAATTGGTGATCCAGAACCACAGGCTGATCATTGGAGTGAAAATTTTCACTCCTATGACGTGTGAAGAGTTAATAACTCTTGACAGTCTTGAAAGATATAAAAGGAAGGGTTTTTTCCTTGAAAACCCATCATTTTATCTTATTATCCATATTCTTACGTGACAAAACTGTTATCAATCAGTAGTGTCCTTAGAATTATTATTAAAGATATAATTAGAATATAATTATTGTAGTACTTCTTTACAGTCAAAGATATTAGAGTATTGCAACCCAGGTCCTCAATAGACTCATCACCACTGTTACCACGTAGTAGTAGGACCTGAAGATTTAATTTTATTTGTTTTTGAAGTGTCACAGTCATAATACTAGTTTGTAACTACATTTTATAGCTACTATATAGACTCACCCTGACATTTTGGGGGCCTGGCCGTCGTTTTTCAACCTTATTGGATGTGTTTTGAACTGAATTTGGCGTAAAAATCCAGTTATTTAAAAGGTATTTTACTAACAGTGAGGAAAATTTCTAATTTATCTTATTTTCTATTATTATCATTTTTTATATATAATATAGCATCATATATTATATACATAATTTTTTTCTCCAAAAATATATATTACAAATGTTTTTGTTGAGAATAAGAGTACAAATCCTCTTTATTTCATTATATTGCAATAATCTTCACGAAATTTGATAATAATACAACAGTATTATTTAAATTTCAATATAAATGATAATATACAAACAGTATATTACTTCTTTTTACTATTATCTTTCACCAAAGTGCGTGAAAATTAATAAAGAAACATTTATTAATAAATAATTAATAAATATTAAATAATAAAATAATTTTTTATTATTTATAAGGAATATTTTAATTAAATATTTCCTTTAAAACAAGACATCACTCAAATTGACGTGAAAACTTGTAATTGATTGATATTTTAATCAAAAACCAAGTGTTAAAATAAATATTATTTATAATATTTATAATAACAAATCAAATTTATTATAATTTAATAAATTTGACGTGTTTATACAAAAACACAATAATATCCAAGTGAATCATTCACAAAACACTTGGATATTACAGTTTTCACTTATAAAACATAAGTGAAAAACTCAAAAACTGTTATTTTTCAATAAATACATATAAAAAAAAATATTATAATAAGAATACTTGAACATTTCGAAAAATAACAGTAGAATTGAATAAAATTATTTTTTTTATCATAAAATACTGATATACAATTTGAAATATCTTTTCTGAATAGTGGAAAAAGACTATATTCCATTAGAAACCCAGTCACAAGGAAATCCATCTGTGACAGCCTCAGAAGACAGAGAGGTGCTGCCAAAAACCAAGGGCAAGCAGAAAAGACAAAGTGAAGTGACAATCAACTCAAAAGAGTGGACACCAATAGCCGTGCCAAGGGCCAAAAAACCCAGCAAAGCTCCAACAAAACCAGTTGGATCACCAAAACAAATTGAAAAACAGAAAATCACTGATATCAACCCAGTTGTAAACTCTAAAGGCAAATTGCCAAAGAGTATAGATCATAAATTGGTACAAGGGCCTGCTAAAGGTAAATAAACCTTGAAACATACAACATTTTTTATTGTCTGTCATTTTTTAACATTGTTAACATGACACCTCTACTTCTTAGAGATCTTGGATTCCCAAGAAATCAACCGGAACACTGGCCAAGAAGACACAGAGGAAGAAGAACTGGAGCAAATGACCAGCAAAGGACTGACCATCAGGGAACTCCTACCAAAGGTCTTATTCCAAATCAAATTCAACCCAGAAGTCCAACCAGGAGATTGGACAGATGCAGAACAGGTCCTTCAAATACACAAACTCCTGAAAGACCTCTTCACATGGAGCATGGACAACAAAATATTCACTATGGCAGCATGATGGGCAGAAGTGGGGATAACAACTCAGAAGATCTGTCTCAAGCAAATGGCTTGGATGGAACTTATTACATAAATGCAAGGTTGGAATCCCAACAAGAATTTCAAACTCTTAGAAGAAAGAGCAATCAGAATCAAAGAGAACCAGGCAGCCATACAAGCCATAGAGAGATCTTGGCACAAGGAAGAGCCCAGTCAGATTCAGGTACCCCAGAAATTGAAGGAGAAGTCCCATCTTCCCCACAACAATCCAGCAGTTCCAGGCCTTACAAGCCAAAGGAAATTTCATCCAAGGCTCCCCAACCATTCCACATAGTTTCCAACAGGAGAAAAGGAGCCCAAGGGAAAAACAAAACTTCTTTCAACCAGAGGAAGAAGGAAGCAGACCCATTGATGAAAAAGCTGATGGACTTAGTCCAAGAAGTACACAAAAGCAAAAAATAGTTGTACCTACAAATAGTTTTGATAGTTCTGACTCAATTGATCCAGAATTAATAACTGAGACTACAATCCACACTCATGAGTTTGAAAACAAATTCACATGGACCAAATTGGCCCAATTCATGGATTGGACACATGAAACCTCAGAAAAAATGAAGACAGAAGTGGAAACATTGAAAGAAGAAAATGCTTTCCAAGCAACAGTCATAAAAGACTTGAATACAAATCTGGCCAAAATTTGGACAGAATTTGAAAAAACTAACAGACAGTTGAATTCAATTCTAGAAGAACAACAAACTGTGAGGAGAGATCTGAGGAGTATCCAGCAACAACAGGATAGCTTTGATAGATAAATTGATTACCTCTATGACAGAGAAGATAATAAATACCCTCCAACACAAGGTCAACCCACTACCTCTACAAAATTGAAAGAAGAGGATAAAGACTATGACCAGGAACCTGAATATCAGAATCCAAAGTCAAGATCAGAGTCAATGTACCAAGATGGAGAAAATCTCAGCTATTCAGAGAAACAGGCACTAAAACAGCTACCAGAAGTAGCAAACTGGCCAAAGTTCTCAGGAATTGTGGAATATGACCATATGGAAATGATTGACTATATTGATGTACTCTTTGTTGATGTCCCAAAAATACCAGACTACTGGATCACAACAAGACTTAACACAGCATTCAGAGGCCATGCAAACATATGGTATACTGAGATGAAAGAAATACATGGCAGGAAAATCTGGCCATGGTGGAGGAACCAGATTATACAAAAGTATAGCAATGGTAGCTGGATCTGGCAAAAGACCATGTCCTTTGAAAGTGATAGATACTCCACAGAAAGAGACCCATATGAATGGTGTCTCAAACAAACAAAAAGGCTAAAAGCTATTGATCCCAATATGACAATAGAAATGAGAAACCATAAACTCCTAACAAAATTGCCAGGAGATCTAGAACATGCAGTCAAATGCAGATGCAACAACATCAGCAGCATTGATGACATAGCAAATGTCATACAAGATGTGAGGAAAAAAACCTCCATAGGAAGGTACACATCCTATAAACCAAACTTCAAAGACAAGAAGTCTGAAGTTAAAGAAACAAACAAAGAGAAAGGGAAAGAAACTCAAAAAAAGAAATATGTGTGCCACAACTGTGGATCACCAGACCACTATGCCAACAATTGCACAAAACCAAAAAAAAAATATATGCAATTGATGAAGAATCAGAAGAAGAACAAACAGGTGACAAATCTGATTCTGACAGTATGGGAAATGGTATGAGAACAGAATCACAAAGTGAACCTGATACCATATAAGAATACATAGTGGAATGCAATGAAGAAAGCTCACTTGACATACAAGACATTGAATTAGATTCAGGAATACCACAAATAACAACAGACAAAGAGCTCTGTAAGCACACACAGAATGCACAAACATTCCTGGTAACCCCAAATAGAGGGATGGTATTCATTCATTGAACACCTACAAAATTGACAGTTTACATTGAGAACTGTAAACATCCAATGATCATTGACACAGGAGCAAGTTGCTCCATAGCGGCAAAAGAATACTTAAAACAACACTTCCCCAAATGGGAAGAGGATATAATACCAACAAAAGCTAGAAACTTTAAAAGTGCATCAGGCAAAATGCACTCACTGGGGACAATAATCAAAGAGATAATTATCCCACACCAAAAAGGAAATATCAGACTAGAACCTGAATTTGTAGTTCTAGAGAATGCACATGTACAAGGATTCTTACTAGGTACAGAGTACCAAAGAATGTATGGTATGGACATTTGCAATAGTAAAAATAGATATCTTACCATAGGTACAAACAAAGACAAAAAAATTTCCTTTCACATAAATCATATAACAAATGATAACACCCTGAAAGAACTAGTGGAAGAATTCAAAGAAGCCCAATATGGCACTCAACTTACCAGTAAAATGAAACTCAGCTTACTGAAAGTATTGAGGAAGCATAGAGGATCTTTTGCAATAGGAGATGAACCACTAGTAAAAATCAAAGGAAATGATATAGAATTATATCTGGATGTAGAAAGACCATATCCACCTATGCTTAGGAGACCACCATACCCAGCCAGCATGGAAACTAGGAAAGAAATTGAGAAACATATCAATGAACTCCTAGAAATGGGGTTTATAAGAAAAATAGGACACAATGAGATAGTAGAAGTCACTACATCAGTCCTTATAACTTGGCATGATGGTAAATCCAGACTATGTGGGGACTTCAGGGATTTGAATAATTACACCAAAGCAGATAGGTACCCCATCCCAAAAATACCACATGAACTAGATAAGCTAGCAAAAGCCAAGTTTATTAAAAAAATGGATTGCATGAAAGGCTTCCACCAGAATGGGGTGAAACCAGATTCCATCCAATTGCTATAAATTATATGTCATATGGGCATATATGAATATACTAGAATGCGATTTGGCATTAAAAATGCACCAGCCCATTTTCAGAGGATGATGGATACCATATTTCAAGATGAAATAATGGAAGGGTGGATGGTAGTGTACATTGATGATATCATAATATACTCAGAAACATGGGAAGACCATGTGAGGAAAATTGATAAAATATTGGTAAAATGTATACCAATCAACATGAAAATATCTCTCAACAAATGTAACTTTGGACAGCAAGAACTGCTAGCCCTAGGACACAAAGTTTCAGGTTTAAGTCTAGCCATAGACCAAAATAAAGTTGCTGCAGTACTGAAGAAACCAGTACCAAAGAACATTAAAGAAATGCAATCTTTTTTGGGCTTTGCTAGCTACTACAGGAGCCACATAAAAAACTTTGCACACATCACAAGTAGCCTATACAAACTGTGCTCAAAAGATGTAGTCTTTGAAATTACCAAAGAAAGAAGAGATGCATTTGAGAAGATCAAATATGAACTGACCAATGCCCCTGTCCTAATGATGCCTGATTTTGAACTACCATTCAAACTATATATAGATGCAGCATGTAGCCAAGGACTAGGAGCAGCACTACACCAGAGGCAACTAGTGGATGGAATACCCAAAGAAGGAGTAATTTGCTATATATCAAGACAACTGAAAGACTCACAAGCCAGATATGGAGCTACTCAGACAGAATGTCTCTGTTTTTTATGGGCATTAGAAAAACTCCATTACTACTTAGAAGGAGCAGTATTTGAATTCCTACTGATTGCACAGCCCTCAAATCACTGTTGAACATGAAGACAACAAACAGACACATGCTCAGGTGGCAAATAGCCATACAAGAATACAGAGGGAATATGACTATTATCTATAAAGAAGGGAAAAGTCATACTAATGCAGATGGCCTCAGCAGGTGGCCACTGAAGAATGACCAAGAGAATCCAGCATATGACCCAGAAAAGGTGGCCAAAATACCCATACAATGCATGGAAATAAATAGGAGAAAGAACTTCAAACTATCAAACTGGGCATTAGGGAATGACCCATCAAACCCAGCACAGAGCTATGGGGAGAGCAAAGAGATACCCATATTGGGAATCAGCTCCTCTAATCTAAATACAGAGTTCTTTAGTATAGTACAATCATCATACAATAAACACAAACAGTGTAGTATATTGATACAACTATTAAAACAAAAGTACAGGAGTCCTGAACTAGAGAGCCAATTGGAAGAGCCATGGCTCAAAAAATTCAAAGAGAATAGATTTTTTCTCATAGATGATCTACTATACCATAGGGAAAAACACACAAGTGCCCTGGTGATAATAAATAGAGAACATATTTCCCTGATACTACAAGAATGCCATGACTGCCCATACATGGGACATATGAGTGAAGAAAGAACTAAAGAAAGAGTCTTTAGCACAGCTTGGTGGCCAAAGTGGGAACAAGACTTGAGTGAATACATCAACACTTGTACCAGATGCCAAAAAGCCAACAAAGGTCATGGCAAAAGATATGGATTACTCAAGAGTATAGAGGAGCCCAAACACCCCTGGGAAATAATAAACATGGATTGGGTGACAGGCCTGGTCCCTGGAGGGAAAGACAGCTTTAATGCATGCCTAGTAGTAGTAGACAGGTACAGCAAGAGTGTCAGATGTCTCCCCTTTCACAAAGAGGACGCAGCAAAGGACACAGCCATATTGTTCTGGAACAATGTGATAGCAAACTGTGGAGTTCCAAGAATTATAATTAGTGACAGAGACCCTAAATTCACATCAGAATTCTGGACTAATCTATATGAGATGCTGGGAACCAAACTAGCATTCTGCACAGCTTACCATCCACAAACATATGGTCTAGCAGAAAGAATGATTCAAACATTAGAAGACATCATTAGAAGATTTTGTGCATATGGCATGGAATATAAAGACAATGAGGGGTATACCCATGACTGGGTAACCCTCCTACCAGCTGTACAATTGGCATACAACACAAGTATACACTCAGTGACAGGAAAAACCCCTGACACAATAGAGAAAGGATGGAACCCACTACTTCCAGTAGACTACTTGAAGAAGAACCTCCTCTCAGTACACCCCACGGCTAAAGACTTCCACACAATGTGGAAAACTGCCTGTGAAAAAACAGAACAATGTGTGGCTGAAGCTAAATTATACAACAAACAGAGATATGATAAAAGTCACCAAGATCCTGATTTCAAAGAAGGAGACCAAGTTCTAATCTCAACTCTTAACTTTAACAATCTAAGAGGACCCAAGAAGATGAGAGACTCATTCATAGGACCATTCACCATTATTAAGTTAATAGGAAAGAATGCAGTAGAAGTCAACCTGACCAAAGAGGTTTCTAGGAAACACCCAGTTTTCCCTGTGAGCCTGGTCAAACCTTATCACCAAATGGATGAGGAGAAATTCCCTGACAGAAAGAAGACAGTCACCCATGAAAGAGTGGTAGAGGAAGATGACTCACCTGGACCAGTGAAAAAGATCATTAAAGCCAGGAAAATAAGAATTCATGGGAAAGACAACAGGCAATATCTGGTTAGATTTAAGAATCAACCAGAAGATAAAGATAAATGGTTAACTGAGAAAGAAATCCCAGATGGAAAAATACACCTCAGAAGATTCAGAGCCTCCAGAAGGGCTGAAGAGTCTCATCAATGATGAGCCTTCTTTTGAGGGAGGGTATGTCAGCCTGTGACTCAAAACAGAGCACTAGCATGAAATCCAACATACCATAAATAATGGTATGACAAATATTGAACAAACATAGTCAATACAAGTAATAAATAAGAGGAAAAAACTCCTCTTAAATTAAACACCAACCTTATCCAAACAGAATAAGGAAGCCTAGAGGAGAATAAACAAGTCAAAAACCTTATTTTCACCTCTCATCTAACTTATGCATATTTAAGTTATTCTATACCAAAATGGTATTTTTATTAAAGCTCACATAGAGAGCTACACAATGGTATCATTCATGTTACTGTAACACCACTACAACTGGAGATACCATATGACCTTTATTTTAAAACCAAGACCCCCCTGAAAGTCAAGGAGGGCTTGTACAAAACTGTACAAAAGTATAACCAAATTAAAGATCTAAACAAGAGCTTTAATTTGAGACACCTTAGACCTTTTTATCTCTTAAATTGACTGAGGGATCTTGGTTCAAAGGTTTAACAGCCAAAATACAGATATTCTGAAAACAACAAGGTAAACAAACCCCTGTATCTTTGGCATACACTCATACAACTGTACAGTGTAATATACCAAACTGTACAGCTAATCAAGCCCTACAAGACTGTATAATCAGAATACAGATATCTTCCAAATTGAAGAAGATATCTGGTATGGAAGTTTTTGAAGCCTCATACTGATGTACAAAAATACATCCAAAACCTCAAAACCCTTATAGCTTTTGTTATTTCAAAGAAGGGTAAACATAAAGCATACCAAATTGAAGAGCTCATTAAGCCCTTCAATTCTGTGCTCTTGGTTTCTTGCTATCTTAAGAACTCTCTGAGATATCTTGATTGGAAGGTTTTTCTAGCAATACATGACTGTATCAAACTTGCATCAAACAGTATTGCTCCCATACTTAAAATAATATACTTATGAAGGTATAACCTCTCCAAAATCATCATTATTGATCATACAGACACCAGAACAACATCATCCAAGTGCTGACGTGGCAGGTGAAGAGTTTTTTCACCCTGTATTGATCCAGAATGATCACTTGTGGTTCCAAAACCACAATTCTGCCTCTATTGACGTCAGAATTGGTGATCCAGAACCACAGGCTGATCATTGGAGTGAAAATTTTCACTCCTCTGACATGTGAAGAGTTAATAACTCTTGACAGTCTTGAAAGATATAAAAGGAAGGGTTTTTTCCTTGAAAACCCATCATCTTATCTTATTATCCATATTCTTACATGACAAAACTGTTATCAATCAGTAGTGTCCTTAGAATTATTATTAAAGATATAATTAGAATATAATTATTGTAGTACTTCTTTACAGTCAAATATATTAGAGTATTGCAACCCAGGTCCTCAATAGACTCATCACCACTGTTACCACGTAGTAGTAGGACCTGAAGATTTAATTTTATTTGTTTTTGACGTGTCACAGTCATAATACTAGTTTGTAACTACATTTTATAGCTACTATATAGACTCACCCTGACACATTTCCAATTCCTTCTTCTGGTCTATGGATGAAAAACTTTGGTTCTTCAACCAATTATTTATCTTTTTGACCTTGTCTTTGCAAGACAATGGGCTCCACCCTCCTAAGAGCTCTATGGTCTTCTCCTGACCCAGAAAGCTCTTGACGTGTAAGTAGGTGTTCATGGCCCTCTGCCAAAGGCTTGGGAATATTTCCCACTGCTCTTCTTTTGCTTCTCTGACCCAGTTTTTGTATTGGGACCAATATATTTCTATTGCTTGCACTTGCAAATGGTTCAGCCCTTTAAATATTACCTTCAATTATTTCAGGATCAGAGTTCTCATCAAGGTTTGTGGGTACAGACCTTGGGGAATGGAGGAAACTCTGGAATCCTCCAGACATGTCTTTCTTGAGGAAGACTTGCCAGATCTGGCCCTGGTCTTTCCTCTTCCTTGCCCACATCCATCTGGTTGGATTGAATAGCTGCTTCCATTTCTGGTATGCACCATTTTTCATGTCAATCTTAAAAAATTGAAAGATAAAGACAGAAAAACACACCTTTTGGTGGTTGTTTGGCTTGCTCTGTTCTAAGTAAAGTCCCTCTTTTGGAAATTTGTTCTTCAATTCTTTCTTCAGATTCTGGACTAGTAATATATCTCTTATGGAGCTTATTACCAGATGCACTATACTTGATTAAGGACACTTAGAAATTGAAATTTAAGAATTTGAGCTTAAAATAAATTCAGAGTAACTGAAATAATAATGATATAATTTTTTGGATGTGAAAAAGCCATGTGTAAAAACAGTATAAATTTGAACCAAATTCCTCAATGAAAACAATTTTGCAGACAATTTCAAAAATAAAAATTATTTTAACTTCAAATTGAAATAAAAAATTATTAAATTAATATATTTTAGAGCTTAAAAAGATATTCATTGAGGGTACAAGGTTCAAAAAACACAGCCAGGCCCCCAAATGTAACATGTGTCTATGAAAATGTTGATAATATTAATATTAATCAACAGTACTATGACTGTTCTTAAGAAACATAATAATAAAGAATTATTATAACCACAATTAATTAATTATTTATTTATTTATTTCTTTTACTTTTTATACACTACTAGTGATTATAACAGTAGGCAGTAACTGTCTACAAGAATCAATTACAAGAAGTATTTAATAATAAAACTTCTTTATTAAAATAATAAAGTTATTTCAATATATAATTATCTTTTGTAAGAATAAATATAAGTACAATTCTTGAAGAAAACTATTACTAGAGAAACCATTTTGAGAATTAATAATAAATCACTCACTTATACTCCAAGAACCTTAGAAAGAGATTGGTAGAGTGATTTGATGTATAATTGTGAATTTAAAGGATCAAAATTAATTCATAACAATATTACAACAATATATAGTTGATTTCCATGATTTCACATCTTTCTGATTGATTCTGAAAATTTAAAATACTTAAGAAAATATTTCAACTAATACTTACTTGTTGGTGATAATGGTATAATTGGATAATAAGTACATTTTAAAAAAACAGCAAGAGGAGGCCCCTTTTAAGTCTAAGAAAGCTCACAGAGGTGTTCCATGGAGCAAACTGAAAAACCAGTGAGTGAGAAAACAATAATACTTGTTTCATTAATTATTACATCATATGTCTTCATGTAAGATTATCATAATTACTTGATTGATGCTTTTACCTGAGTACTAACCAAAATATGGTTAAGAAGAAAAGGAGTAAAAGCTGTAAATCTTCTTTCATTTCAAAAGAAACATTAATTTCTCAAGTTTATCAGGGCTATTTGAAATTTCATCACAGGTTGTATTTTCTGTGAATTTTTTAAATCAAAATAGTAGCTTATTTGAAAGTTTCTGATGATTTAATGTGATTTTAACTTGGTAACTAGGTTCCCAAAAGGTTTTAGTATACTGATTGGGCCAGGATCAGCCATGGATCCAAGCTTTAGAGATATCCACACCTCAGAGGCCTCAGAAGTTGAGTACCATGGCTCTCTTTGATGGCTTTTGTCCCCCTTAGCTATTTTCACATCAAGAATAGAAATTGAGGCTTAAAGACTGATATCCACTATGGGTGTACCAAAAATGTATTTAAGAATACCATAATATTAAGTGCCACAAACATGCATAAGACTATTCTTAGTGTATATGTAACATGGGATTTCTCATATTCCCATTATTTCGTCCCGAAATTGAGAAAAACAAACATTTGCACAACTCTTTTATGTGGTATTGAATTATTTTCCATATTACCACCTCTTGGAGTCAATTTAAGTTTATTCACTCTATGGAGTTACCATGGGGGAGTTTTTGTGTAAAATCCAAATCAGGCCTTAAATCCATGGATTTACTTACTTACAAAAAAAATTTATTCATCTTTTCTGAAATAAAGAATGATGAATTTTGAATATATGCATGACCTATGGGCTATGCATAGTTCAGAATTTATTTTTAAAGATAGTTGTGGCCTATTTGGGTATGTAAAACATACCTCAAGGCTCACATTTTGTGTATATTTACTGAATTGGCTATGGATTTTCCATACAGAATGTAAATCCTGCATGAGCTCAATTTGAAAGGGCTTAGGGCCATAGTATGGATTTAAATAAATAAAAGGGCAAACTATTTACAGAAAGGTGGTACAAAGGAGAATGACCAAATAGAGCTGGGGTAACCAGCTTCTGGGATCTGAAATGACTCTATTAAGGTTGTCCACCTGTATTGGAGGATTTTCAACATTATTTAAACTTTAAGATTAGACTTTGCTCCAAACTTAACGTTTAAACCGGTTTTATCCCAAATTGGATAGTAGTTTCAAGCTGCCAAATGGTAAATCCCAATATTCAAGCTTAGAATCAAGGGTTTAAGAGTTTTCAAAGATTAAATAATGTTAAAACTCTAAATTCACAAGTATCAAAACCTTATAAGAAGTTAAGGTTTGGTATGTATTGATATTTTACATGGAAAAATAGCAATAACCTCAAAATTCAATTAAAAATCCAATTCTTAATGGATCTTCTTGAATCTTTCACACAGCTTAAAAATTAATGTTATATGTGTAAAAATGAAATTTTAAGTATCTTTTTTAATGTCAGGATGAAACTATGAAAGAGTGGTAATATAGGCTATTTACAACTCAAACTATGTTTGTGACGTGGTAAAAATACTTTAAGAAGGTTTTGAGATGATTAAGAATAAATTTAAAGGGCTTTACTATAGTGGTTATAGTGGTGGCGAGCGCTGTTGAAAGCCCTGGGTGCAGCTTTATCTGTTGGGTTACAATAATAAAAGACTACAATAATTAAAACTTATAATTATACCTGATTATTAACCAAGAGTAAAACTGTTTTTGACAGTTTACTACGTAGGTTATTCAAGAGCAGGATGAGGAAAGGCTTTTGACTGTGAAAAGCCCTCCTTTTATCCTGAAATTGAGGTGGAGAGGCTACTAGACCTTTCCACGTAGAGGAAGTGAAGATTTTTCACTCTCTATGACAGGATTGTGGTTTGCAAACAGCCTGTATACCCTGTATTGGGCTCAGATGTGGTTTTAAAACCACATCTGGGCAGTTTTCACCAATACAGGGTGAAAATTTTCATCTGGGGACCTCACAGCCTGATTCTGACGTGTATGACGCGTAGAATGCTGTACAGAAACTGTGTGGGACCCCAGTATTGACTGACATATGAGGTATTGAAGTAAAAACATGCTTCTTTGTCTATTTGACACCTCATATTCATGGTTATGGGATATTATCCCATGGTAAGGCTGTATATGACAGCAGGTGGGATTTTGACCTTAAAGTGGTCATAACTCTGTCAGTTTTTGAGATATCAAGCTCAAAATTGGTTCATTGAATAGCTCTGTATGGGCTCTACACAATGGTACCCAACTTGACATGGTTATCATTAAATATGACAAAGTTATCCCATGTACAAGTATTTTTGTACATTGGCGTAGTCTGGGCAAAAGCTGTATTATGCTTGTTTGGCCAATAACTTCTGTTGTAGTTGAGCTATTAGGAAATGGATGACATCATCAGATATCCCTGATTGTTCTCTTTCTAAAAAGACCCCACTTTAAGTATCTCACACTAAAACTGTAAAAGTTAGATGAGAGGTGAATGTTTTGTTCACCCTTATTTGGTCTGAATTTGACCATAACTCAAGTAATACTGGTGCTAGCTCAGTTTGGCTAGCACCATTAGATAGCCCTGGCTTAGAGATTCATTTTGAATACCCATTTGATGGGGTTAAGCCTCTCCTTCTAGATTTTAGATGAGAGGTGAAAATTAAGGTTTATGCTCAGCAATAACTTTGAGCAGGAATAACTTTGTTATTTCTTGTCCTACGGTGATGGGACTTATATTTTCAGAAAGAGGTTAGTTTCCTATTTTGTTTGATACCTTTTGAGCTAATTTGGCTCAGTTCCATGTTTTGGTGGTATCTTGTCTATACCATTGGTTTATGGTATTTTGGCTGTCATGCTTGTGCTCTGGTTTTGAGTCACAGGCTGACATTTAAACAGTTTTAATTGCTAATTAGGCTTGAAATTGAAAATTTTAATTATTCTTAAATAAAATTAAGATTTATTTAGAAATTATTTACAAATTCAGTTGAAGAAAGAGATTTTTGCTTGAAACTTTATTTTTAAGCTTTTCATGTGATAAAATTTGCTATAAATAAGCTTATGTTGTATTAAAACTTAGTATAATTAATACAGAAGAGGATTAAAGTTACTTAGAGTTAAGAATAACACTGGTAAGCTTAAATTGGAATTGAAACTAAGCTACCTTAAGCTGATACTTATTTTTAAGCATGGTTTTTCAGTTTCAGCCTGAGAATGCCCTCTATTTCCATTATGAATCATGAGAGCTGCTTTTTAGGCTTAAAAAGACCATTTATATCACTATTCTTTCCAAAAACAAGTCATAATTCCAATCATATTAGACATTAAAAAAGGTAAAGTTCTATTAACTATGAAATCTTATTATTAAAGTATTCTCATAAGTATTCTATTCTTCATTAATCTTAAATTTAAGAATTGAAATCATAGAAATAAGATTATTGTTTTAATCACCAATAATGTTCTCTATTATATAAAATTATTTTCTGGAATATCTTTTCAATCCACAAATTTCTCTTCAAAAATCTTAAATCAACTTTTATCATAAAGAAGTTGTTTTTATCTTTTGAAGAATCAATTTTTGGTGTGTTTTTAAATTATAAACATTATTTAATATAATAACTGTTGTTATTTGACTTTTTGTATTAAATAAATATTATAAGTAAATTTTCTCTAAGATTCTATATCTTTTTTATCTATTATTAGTTTTCTTATATAGAATTTTTTCTAAAAAGAATTATCCCTACACAGTGTGTGAATGATTCCTTCTATAAATAGTATTTGTATATTATTTATAAGTGGTTCAATATTGTTATTTTCCTTGTGTAATTGTCCCTTGAAGAGATTTACAATTCTTATTTTTAAAATTGTCAGTGACTATAGCAATAATAGAATAATTACAATTTGTTATAATTATTAAGATTTATTTCAGAGTTCATTCTTTTTAATAATTATCTCAATTTGTGGGCATAATATTTCATTATATTATATTGCCTACTGAGGACAGTCATAGCACTCTTGACATTTGATACTATTATCACACGTTTGATAGACAAACCTTATATTTGGGGGCCTGGACATAGCTCTAACCAGTTTTTGGGAAGTAAATCATATTCTAGACCTTTTTTTACTGTTTTTTGATGTAAAATTGGCGTATTTAATTTAAATTTGGCCTTTTTGGGACTTATTTGTTAGAAATGATCTTCATAATATCAAAACCTTTATCTTTATTAGGCATATTGTTTTAAACAGTATACTATTGATTGATTTGGAATGAATTTTTGTTGTCTAACTAGTGGCTTGTTCACATCAGAGACTTGATATTTATTCTTTCAGTTATTTAAGTATAGAGTGAATAATAATACAATTTTGATTAATAACTTATTAATTGCATATTTCTTATTTCTTCAATACAAACAAAAAATCAAATAAATCAAAATTAAAAAGTTAAAAATCTTTACGTGAATTTTTTTCATTATTCTTTAGAAAATTCTCTTTGTTTTGACATAATTTGCCATATATTAAATTAAAAAACTTTATTTAACAATTTTAGTTAAGAGGTGATTTTTATTATGATTTATTAATTAAATAACTTATATTATTTGTTCTCTCTAGTGTCATCAATCAGAGAAATATCTTTTGCCTTTAGTATCTCAGAGTCAAGTATTCAAATTGAAACCAGCCCAGCACCAAGGGGTTTAATCAAAAAAGAACCCTTTAAAGGTCCAAAAGTTGAATTCAATGCATTTCTTAGTCTAATTTGCTTTAAATTGAAATAAAATGACTCCTACTGGAAGTGGAAGTAACTAATCCATCCAATAAAATGGATCTGGACCAAGAAATTCATGTCAGAAACCAATAAGACAAGAATTTCAGCCCAGAGAAGAGGCACAAAGCAAGGCTTCCAGAGCTTCCTCCAGTTCCCAAATGTTAGACAGCACTTCTGAAACTCTTCTTGAGAGTCCAGAAGCTGACATAACTGCTATTACTGTTATCAAACCTGAAGCATTTCCAACAGGAAACAGTGGAGATATACCAGCCTCAGTAAAAGAACCAGTTTATGATATCAAAGAAGAAGGAGTGGGAACTTCTGCCAAGCCGCTTGGTAGGGACCATGAACTCTTATCTTCAAGTGAAGAATCTTTTGGGACAATAAAAGACAGAGGATCTTATGAAGGGTTGTACACACATGTCTTGCAAAGGAAAAGTCCAGAAGATAAAGTCTTGGTTAAAAGACCGGAGCATTTTGTAAGAGGACCAGAAGAAAGAGCTGGAAAAAAAGAGGGACAACAGCCCAGTGGAAGCTCCTCAAGCCTCCACAAGAAAGAATTTCCTCAAGTACCAAACAAGGGCAAGAAAGCCCCAAGGAGCAATCAGAAGGGCAAGAAAGAGGCAAAAGGAAAGGCAAAGTCCAAGTGGAACAAACCTTACCCACAGAATTACAGAATTCCAAAGAAAGAAAAGACAGCCATGGAAAATGTATTAAATATGGCAAAAACTTTGATGGAATCCAAAACCAAGGAGGAGGAAAGAATTGACAAATTCTCTCCAAAGAAATAGACCTTTTAAAGCTATTAACTCACATTGAAACTTGCAATTAATTCTTTTAGAAAAGCTTGACAATTTTGAGTGTATTCAACAAGATTTGGGTAGAGAAATTTTAAAAGTGAAAAATTCACAAAAAGACCATTATTGGTCTAGAAAATGTGAATAAATACAATATTTTGTATTTAACCCATATTTGTGAGAGAATTGCGTCCAAAGTTACTTTTCTCAATCAACCAGATGATAATTCTATCCCTTTTAGTACTAAAAAATCAAAACATTGAATAATACAAGTTCAAACTTGGAAAATTCAACTGGTCACAATGCAGCTGTCTTTGAAGAACAATTGGAAAAAAAGTGATAAAGCAAGACTTGAATTGAAAGAAGAAATTCAATCAAGTATTGATAAAATTGAACTTGAATAATTAATTACATCATACAATTTAGAGCAATTCAGAGGTGGAAACTGCATTTAACTTCAAAGAAACTGCATATGAGAGGAATGAAAAACCTTCAGTGGTGAAGGGGAATATAATCATATGGAATTTATGAAATCAATTGATATGTTTAAAGAAGACTTGAACATGTCAGATGAGTACATAAGCTTCATATTACACTCATTATTTACCAACTCAGCCAAGAAATGATATTATAAAATGAGACAAGACCATGTTAAACACTGCTGGCCTTGGTGGAAACAAAAATTCCAAGTGGGGAAATGATTCCTGGAGATTTAGAATGGAAAATTAATTTAAAGAAGCCATTTTTAATATTTAGAGGGACAGGCCCGAGTCCTGGTTGCTTAAACATAAGGACAGATTGACTTCCCTTCATCCTGATATGTCTGAAGCAATGGTACATAAAAATATATTAATAAAATGTGGTGGTGACCTTGAGCATGCTATAAAAAGCAGATGTATGGTGCCTTGCTCTACAGAAGATTATATGAATTCCATGGAAGACATTACTACAAGAACAAAAATTGGTAGAAATTGGTATCTACCCCCAATAGAAAATAAGACTAGTGGGAAACCAATTCAAAGACCAAATAGACCGCAAGACAGAGATCCTTTGAAGTGTCATAAATGTGGAAGTACATCTCATTTGGCTAATATATTTTTGAAAAAGACAAGAATAAATGAGATATGAATTGAAAAAGCTAAAGGCACAAAATAAACAAATTATTTATATTTACATGAAAGTGATTCTGAAACTTCTGAAGAAGAAGAACCACCAGATAAATTTAGTATAGGAAACATTAATATATCCTTTAAAGTCACAGAAGTGCATACTAACTTACCACAGTAAAGTGATGAATGTATGGATCTCATTAATTTTCAAGATGCTAAAATTCAGAAAACCAAGCCTTCCAGAGGTAAAGGTTATACAGCTGGGCTATCTTGCATCACTAATATTTTGATACACAACAAAGAAGCCAAGATACATTGTGACTCAGGTGCTTTCTGCACTTGTGTTGATAAAAAGTATCTTTCCACATTCATCCAAGTTGGAAAGAACAATTGATTCCAATTGAAGGTATAAAAATCAGCAGTGCTAGCCACAATATGCACCCTTTGGGAATTCTTGAAGCACAAATAATATTTCCTCATCCTCCAGGAATTATCAGACTTAAGGTTGAATCTGTTGTTATGAATAACTGCAATTCACAACATTTTCTACTTGGGAATCATTATCTCAATATTCATGGTATTAGTATTAATAATCATAAAGACAGATCTTTAATTATAGGAGAAATTGGAAGGAAAAAATTAGCTTTTACTCTAGAGAGAAGAGAAATATCTTCCATTAGACAAGTAAAAAATATTAGTAGGGAAACATTTGTGCCCGATAAATTGATTGAAGTGAAAATTAGTCCTGAATTAACATTAGAAATGAAGGAAGAGCTTAGTGAAATCCTATTTAAATATAGAGTAGCCTTTGATTCTGATAATGATTGACAATGGGCTATTGAAGGCCTTGAAGTGGAAATTATGCTTAATGTGAAAAGAAATTACCCTCCACTATTAAGAAGGAAATCATTTGAACTATCCTACAAGACATCCATCAATGCTTCAATAGGAAACACTACTGCAATATTGGAAAAAGGGTGGAATCCTAAACCTCCAGTTGATACTCTTAAGAAAGACTTATTTGGTATTCATCCAATTGAAGAAAGCTTTAAACTACTTCTTGATAAATCGAGGCGTCATGAAAAGCAAAGAATGACTGATGCCTTTGAATTTGCTAAACAAAAGTGGGATAAAATTCATAAAACCCCAGAATTAAAAGTAGGAGACTTAATACTAGTTTCAAGCTTGAGCTTTAATAATATTAAAATCCCAAAGACAATGAAAAATTCCTTTTCAGGAAAGTTCATTATCAAAGCCCTTCATGGGAAAAATACAGTACAAATGGAACTGTCAGGAGAACTGGACAATAAACATCCAGCTTTCCCTGTCAGCTTAGTAAAGCATTACACTTCAAGTGATGATGAATTATTTACTTGAAGAAATGGAACACCCTTAGAGGTACAACCAGTTGATCAAAGAAGAGAAAAAAAATGTGCTTAAAGTCTTAAAAGAAAGAAGAGGAAGGGGAAAAAATGAAGGAAAATCCTTAGTCAGGTACAGAAACCCACAACATGAAGATGAGTGGCTTTCATAAATTACAATACCTGATTCCCAAAACCTTCTCAGAAGTTTCAGACATTGTAGAAAACCAATTCCTCAAAAGAAATTTGTAATTGTGTGCTTTAAATACTAAAGCTTATAAAACAGAGGTTGGAGAGTGGATGATACCCCCCAATTCAATTGGGGGTATACTATTAAGGAAAAATTGTAGTAAAATTATTTTTGGTGGTAGGGAATGCAAGCCTGTGAGATATGTATGACATACCCATAAGGCCAAAAATAACTTTATACACAGTTGATTTAGTCTTAAACAGACTTATGAATTGAATTCAAAACATAAAATAAACATAACTTTATTTTGGATAAACAAAGTTAAAATTATTATGTCAATTTTGGATTCTACACCCAAAATAACCTAGAATAGACCCATAGATTTTAAATCCAAAAATTGTTATTTCTTATATTATTAGAAGATTTAAGAATCTAAAATTACAATTTCAACTTTCTTAAAATTTTTTTAAATTGTTAAATTTAAGCTTATTTAAGCTTAAATTTAAAGCTGCATGAGGTTTATGCAAACTTACCAAAATTTTAGTTAAAATTGAGGTGTTGTGTATACTTACTGAATCAACTAAGGATTTGCCATACATGATTCAAATCCTGCCTGAGCTTAATTTCAAATGGTTTAAGGCCATAGTATGGGTTCAAATAAATAAAAGGGCAAAATCTCCACAGAAAGGTGGGACAAAGGAGAAAGATCAAATAGAGAGGGGTGACCCAGCTTTTTGGATCTGCAAGGACTCTATTAAGGTTTTCCACCTGTATTGAAGGATTTTCAACCTTGCTTATACATTAAGATTATACTTTGATCCAACCTTAAATTTGAAACTCGTTTTATCCCAAATTGGATAGGATTTTCAAGCTTCCCAACGGTAAATCCCAATATGCAAGCTTGGAATCAAGGTTTTAGGAAGTTTCAGATCTCAAATAAGCTTAAAACTTCAAATTAAACAGTATCACAATCTCTCCAAAAGTTAAGGTTTGGTGGGTATAGCTATTTTACATGGAAAAATCGAAATAACTTCAAAAATTAATTAAAAATCCAATGCTTAATGGATTTACTTGAAAGTTTCACACAGCTTAAAAATGCATTCTATCCATGTATAAATTAAATTTCAATCATCTTTATTCACTAATTTTGACTTCTAATTAGCATTGAAACTAGAAATTTGAATTATTCTTAAATAAAATTAAGATTTATTCAAAAATTAATTAAAAATTCACTTTAAGAGATTTTTGCTTGAAAATTTGTTTTGAAGTTTTTCATGTGATGAACCATAATATGAATATCTTATTTCATATTAAAGCTTAAAAAAATTAAGCCAAACAAGGATTAAAGTTTCTTGGAGTTACTAATAACACCAGTAACTTTAAATTGGAATTAAAAATAAGTTACCTTAACTTAAGAACCTCATTTTTAAGCATGTTTTTTTAGTTTTTTCCTGAGAAAGCCCTTTATATCCATTATAAAACATTATAGCTGCTCTTCAGAAATAGAAGAGCCTACACATCACTGTTTTTTCCAATAAGAAATCATCATTTCAATCATATCAGACATTTAAACAGGTAAAGTTTCATTAACTATACAATCTTACTATCAAAGTCTTTTCTTAAGTATTTTATTCTTTATTAATCTTAAATTAAAGAATTTAAATCATAGAAATCAGATTATTGCTGTAATAACCAATAATATATTTTACTATATAAAACTATTTTGTTGAATATCTTTCAAATCCACAAATTCCTCTTAAAAACTCATAAATCTTATTTTATAGTAAATAAATTGTTTTTATCCTTTAAATATTGATTTTTGGTGTGTTTTTAGCTTATAAGCATTATTTAAGATAATAATCTTTGTTGTTTGAATTGCTGTGTTATATAAGTATTATAAGGAAGTTTTCTCTAAAAATCTATGATCTGTTTATCTATTATTATTTTTCAATATAGGATTTTTCAACAAGAATTATCTCTACAAAGTTTTTTTGATAATTTCTACAATTAATATTATTTACAAGTGGGTAAATATTATTATTTTCCAAGTATAATGGTCTCATTAGGAGATTTACACTTCTTATTGTTATAATTTTCAGTGACTACAAAAATAGTAGAATAATTATAATTTATTATAATTATTAAGATATATTTATTATTAGATTCTTTAATAATAATTAAATTAATTTTTTTTATAGTTATTTTTAATGCTTATACTAATTTTTGGCTATAATATTTCATTATATCATATTTTCTACTGAGGACAGTCATAGTCCTTGTGATATTTGATATTATTATTAAGAGCTCCATAGAAAAACATTACAGGATCAGTAGGATAATTTGAACTCAATTTAAATATTGGAAGGGACACTGTGATTCTCTCATGAAATAGGTATTTTAGGGTGATTCATAGTTATGAAAACAGGTGTCTCAAATGGGCTGATAGAAATAGATGACAACAGATATCACAGGTCATGGATTGTGGTATTCCATGCCTTAACTACCAGATTAAAGCTCACCAATAATAATTTATGATAGAAATTACAAAGCAACAATAATTGAATTAGTGGAGAAGATGGAATTGGAAGAATATTGGTCTAACAAAGTGTCACTTCGAGCAAAGAAATGGCCCATAGTTATATTTTGAAGGAAGAATGTAGGACAAATAGTATATCATCCATATGAAAAAGAATCAAAATAAGAGAACAGGTAGTGCTATCAAGCAAGTAAAGAATACATAATTGAAAATTAAAATTATATCTATCACCAACATGAATCAGATGACTTACCCAGTTTAAAATCACACTGATGTACCACATGACATATATCTCACCTCAATGTTCCCCATCAGTCACTTGCATAGGTGGTCTCATTGTTGTCAATCAATACTTCCATTTTGCATGATTTTTTTGTTCTAATTTTACTTTTCAAATTTTTTTAATTCAAAATTTCATTTTATTTT
This sequence comes from Austropuccinia psidii, assembly GCA_023105745.1. Lineage (NCBI taxonomy): Eukaryota > Fungi > Basidiomycota > Pucciniomycetes > Pucciniales > Sphaerophragmiaceae > Austropuccinia > Austropuccinia psidii. The sequence continues at coordinate 33,305,276 of JALGQZ010000003.1, read as the reverse complement.
CTCCATTAGTGTAAGTTTTACAATTTTTTTACTCAAAACATATGTATGACGCTTTGGACTTGCCGCAGCTGCAGAGAGCAAACCATCAATGATGCTACTGGAGGCATCCTACATGGCCTCCTGGTTCACCACAGCACCAGAACTTGCCATTGGGCCAAAGCCTTTTCTCAGTCTTATGAAACTATGATCTCAGAAGTTTAAGCTCATTTCTCATTTGATTCCAAAGTAAAAGAGCCATTGGAAACAGAAAAGAAGAACAATTAAGACAAAAAATACTCCCAAGGCAACTCAACAAAAAGATTCTGGAATAATTTGTATGTTTACTCAAATACAATGTATTTTTTTTATGTAGTGTAACTGATGATTTTTAAATTCAGCTATTGTATTATATTTCATATTGTGGCTCCACCCCATATGTGGAATTAGTAAGGAGAACTTTCACAAAGCACATGATATTATCATATATTCCATTCAACTTCTTTCATAAAAATTCAATTTGGATGATCAAATTATATCAGGTGTTCCCCACAATCTTCAAACCATGGTTAAATGCTTCAAAATTGAGGATTCTTTTGAGTAATTTTTCTGTTGTCGACAATGATAATTGCTTCACAATATTGAAGCTGCTCTGGATTGGTGTGATTATCAACCAGATTCCCAAAGATCACCATTTGTAGTTTATCTATGTTGTCAATAAAAGATTAAGTCTTTTCCTCTTATGCACTTCACACGAAATCAATCAACCCAGCTTTCTTTCCCTAAACAATGTGGTCAAGTTTTCTTATCAGATAAACCTCATCTCAGAGTCCCTTACCCTAATCTCATTTGACAAGGACTTTGCACCTGGGTCAAATGGTTCTTAAATGTACCTGTAATAGAGGAAGAGTTTAATGGGTGGACCTCTGAAATATTCTTACAAAGAACGCCTTCAATCATTAATTTCTCACATGGAAAAGTCTGGAGAAATATCTTTGAAAATGATGACATTCAATTGAGCTTTTATTTTTAAATTTTAATTTTTATTGATTGGTTCAACCCTCAAGGAAACTTCATTTCAGGTAAGAAAATTTTAATGGATGTAATTTCCCTGAATTGCCTCAATTTTCCACCATTACTTCAATTTAACCATTTCTATACTTGCCTTATGGAATAATACCTGCACCAAAACAACCCAACATGCTCACAATGAATAATGTACTAAATCATATGGTCTTTGGGGTTAGGGAATGGAAACACGTATTTTGAAATATCACCCCAAGATACCCCCAGGGTTGCAAATTATAAATCAGAGTTGAGAGCTTTATTGGAGATTTTATTTGCCTCACACAAGGTTTTGGGATTTATTTCACACTCTTCAAAACAATTCTTTTCATGGTGTGATATCAAGAGCTATGAGAGATATCAGCTGAGGTTGGGAGAATTTTTCAATGAAGAAATGTACATTTATCACCTTGGAAATGGAAAGGCACAGAATTAGCCACTGCAAAAAAAAAATGCAAAAGAAACTGGAAATTGATGGTCTGAACTTAATCACCTACCATACTGTGATCCTGTTTTTTGAATATCAGTTGGAAGTATGCATAGCTGGTATGAAGATTTTTTGTAAACTCACTCCTGATTTCATTTGGGTTTCCATGAAAAAGAGGCACATCCAGTAAATCTAAAACAAATTCCTCCTCAATTAATGCCCATTATATTGAAACAATTGAGGATTAATTCAAAAAAAACCACTCAAGGATACTCATCAGATGAAGCAAACCTGTCACAGGGGCTCTTGGACAGAAATACAAGAGTGGCCTGGCACTCAGCAATCAGGGAACTCACTTGGAAGACTCCAAAAGGATAAAGAACAAAAACAATAAGAATGAATTCCTCTAAAGATATGCAGGTACAAGATGAGATGCAAAAGAGGAAAGGGAAGCCAAATGGCCAAAGAGCCAACCAAGTAAGTCCTTAATCACTGTTTCAACCTGCCAAAAATGAATAATGGAATTAGTAAGGATATGACCACCAAATATCCATTGACAGGCGAAGAAAGAGAAAGAGAAAGGTGCTAAATGACTGACTTAATAATATCAGTATTTGCTTAACTAAAATGAAAAGAAAATAGAGATAAAATAAAATCAAAATATATTAATTAACTGGGGAAAACCCCCCAGGGTGGAAAGGGTAGCCGGTATATGTGAAAAGTTGGGAGCTTGAGTTCTTCAGGCTGAAAACTGATCTGTATTGATCCTTGAGGCTGTATTGATTGTTTTGGGAATTGATACAGCTGGCTAATATTGAAATTGAATTGGGTTGAATGAATTTCCCATGATTGAAAATGAAATACAGTTCTTGATGGATCCAGACTGTATTGAAATGAATATGGTTGCCAAGATGGATTGAGTGGAGCTTTGACACTTGACAACTTCTTTTTGGCATTGCCTCTTGAATACACTTGAGAATGAATTGAAAATATTCCCTTGGAAGGAATACTTGGAGTGAGAATAACCAATGACTGCTTGATGGCATCATTGGTCTTTGAAGCTGAAACACTTGCTCTTGAGCCTTGATGATTCCTCTGAATGATTGGGTGCCTTGATGATGTGATGAGATGTTGGAATGTTGGAATGACCATTTGATATTGCCACCATTGAATTGCTGTTGAAAAATGATGCACAATGATATATAACATCATTTATGGCATATTGGTTGATTGGCAAGAAGATTACGTCCAAAGGTCTTGAGATGGAAAGGCAGAGGGAAAAGGATGGATGTAATGGCTTCAGAGCTTGGAATGGTGTTTCTGGGCCTTTTGGGGTTTTTGGCCACTTTTGGGTTCTGAGCCAAAAACTGGCCCAAAAGGCGGGAAAGTGTCTTTTGGACACTTTGCGTCAAAGTGCGCAAATGCGCAAAGTGCGCAAAAATGCGCAAAATGCGCAAATGCGCAAAAGTGCGCAAATGCGCATTATGAGCCCAAATGGCCAAAACCAGCCATTTGGGCCATTTCCCCTGATTTTGAGGGAAATGACCAGGAATACCCATTTGGGCATAAATTGCCGCTATGGGTTCTGGATTGAGGTGAAGGGCCATGAAAGCCCCAAAACACAAATGGCCATAAATCGTCCATAAGATAATGACGTGGCCATATTGGCCACTGGTGATGGAGATGGCCAATTGGCCATAAAAGAACCGTGGCTTGATATGCCATATGGGGATCCAAGGAGGTGAATTGCCATGGTTGTGACAGTACCCCCCACCTTGAAATGGTGAGCTCCTGAGCACCAATACAAGGTGAAGCCTGTTGAGGCTATTGGAAAGATTTTGAGAGAGTGATTCAAGAGGACTGATTAAGATAAAAAATTTGAAGACTGATATTAAAAATTTGACATTTGACGCAGGGCTTGCTTGATCTTCTTTTGACATTGGCTTCATGATTTGAATTGAATTTTAAAATGAATGAAAATTTTTGACGTGATAATTGACGTGATAAAAGAAAATTTAAAATGAAAATAAAATAAAAATAAAGAATGAAAATGAAAATAAGAAAAGAAAAGGAAAAAGAAAAAGAAAAAATGAATTGAATCTTGAGGAGGTTCCAATCTTCATCACAGAGGTTGAGAACTGATTTTGAAATTGGCCAAGGACCTGGAAAGATAAATTTGATGCCAGGTTCTCACAGAGTGGCCAAGGTGATGTTTTGACAAGATTGTAGACCCCTCAGGGAAGTGCACACCAGGAGAGGAACTTACTTTTGGTAGTTACCACTCCCGCCAGTGCCATAAAAATAAAACAAAACTGTTGAAGGAATGAATTTGAATTTGGAATCTTGGAAATGAATTGAAAAGTGAATGGCCCATTGTCCCAAGTGAAAATGGCCATAAGATTGGAAATGAAGTTGAAAACCATGCCAAAGATCTGTGTGCAAAATTGCAAAGTGCTCACAGAGTGGCCAAGGTGATGCTTACAACAAAAAGAGTAGAATACCCCTAAAGGTCCATACCAGGAGTGGGACTTACTTTTGGTAATTCCTCTCCCCACCAAGCACCATAATGAATCGAGCTTTTGAAGAATTTGGCCCAGGCTTGTCAGGATATAATGAATGAAAATCTTTGACAAGTTCAGGACAATTCTTGAGGTTTTCGGTTGGTTCCCAAGTGGATCTTTCTGGGTCTTGACTGAAACCTTTCCATTCCACCAGATACCATAATTTTCCTCTCTTGAGCTTTGAGTCCAGTATTTGAGAGACTTCCCATTCTTCTTCTTCTTCAATGGTGATTGGAGGAGGAGGCTCTTGATGCCTATTTGGGATTGTTGACGTCTTGACTGGTTCCAAAAGGGAAATATGGAAAACTGGGTGGATGGATTTCCATTGAGATGGAAGCTTGAGGTTGTAGGCATGAGTGCTGACTTTCTTCAAGATTGGAAAAGGACCCAGCCATCTTTCAGACAGCTTTTTGGTGGGTCTGGTTGATTTGATGTTGTTGGAAGAGAGCCATACCATGTCACCGGGATTGAAAACAGGTGGACTTGCTCTACTTTTATCTGCATACCTTCTAAATCTGTTTATGGCAACTTCAAGTTCTCTCTTGACATCTTGCTGTACTGATTGGATTTTTGTTGATAACTTTCCAGCCGGAGTGTCTTGAGTGATGTGAACGGAGTCAAAATGAGGATCTCTTCCATAAACAGTGAAAAACGGTGATTGTTTTGTTGAAGAGTGGTCAGAGTTATTGTAGGCAAATTCAGCCAGAGGGAGCCAGGTGTTCCAATCATCTTGATGATAACTGACATACATCCGAAGGTACTGTTCTAGTATATGATTTACCCTCTCTGTCTGTCCATCAGTTTCTGGATGGTAAGCAGTTGACAAGTCTCTTGAAATCTTGAGCTGCTGACAAAGGTTGGTCCAAAAGGAAGAAACAAAAAGAGAACCTCGATCACTAACAATGCTTGAAGGAAGGCCATGCTTTGAGAAAATATTCTTGATGAATAAATGGGCCAAATCTAATGAAGTGATTGAAGCTATTGTTGGAATAAAAACCGCCATTTTTGAGAATCTGTCCACTATGACTAAAATTGAATCAAAGGAATTGGACAGTGGCAATTGAGTGATGAAATCCATTGAAAGACAAATCCAAGGACCACTTGGAATTGGAAGAGGCTTGAGGAGTCCAAACTTCTTGTGATGAATATTTTTGTTTCTTGAACACTGTTGACAGGATGATACATAATCCTTGATAAATTGAGTCATGCCGGACCAGTGGAAATCCCGCTTGACAAGTTTGAGAGTCTTCTCTTGGCGAGGGTGTCCAGCTAGAGGAGAGTCATGCCGCTTTTGAAGTATATTGAGTTGAATTGTGGGGTCATTTGGGACCACCACCCGATCTTTGAAAAGGAGAAGTTTGGAAGAGGAATCAAGAGAGTAATCTTGGACAGATTTACCTTTACCCAAATCTTCAAGGACACTTCTATATTGAGAATCTTGCCACACTGCCTTCTGAATTGAATCAATCAAGTTTGAAAATGAATCCACCTTGAATGCAAAAAACTTTGAAGCTTGAATTTCATCTTCCTTGATTATCTTCTGATAGTTCATTGGATTCTTGCTGATGAAATCCTCCCCCCTCTCCGGGTAAACGTCGTCCCGACATGACAAGGCATCTGGAAGGGTGGCCAAGAGGCCAGGGCGGTAAGTGATTGAGAAATGGAATTCAGATAAAAATTCAGCCCAGCGGGCTTGACGGCGAGTGAGAATCTTGGAAGACATAAAATATTGAAGAGATGAATTATCGGTGAGAACTTCAAAAGGGGAAGAAATAGAAAGGAGGAAAGCTCTCCAGCGCTTGAGAGCCCAGACTATGCCAAGGAGTTCCTTGTCATGAATCTCATAATTGAGCTCAGCTGGGAGAAGCTTGCGGCTATCAAATGCAATGGGATGTTCTCCTGAGTCAGAGACCTGACTCAGTACAGCACCCAAGGCATAATCTGATGCATCGGTCTCTACAATGGTGGGTAGAGAAGGATTGAAATGAGAAAGGATTGGAGCAGTGGTGAATGCCTCTTTGAGCTGATGAAACTGTCTAAGAGCTTCCTCATTGAGGGGAAAACGGGAATCTTTCTTGAGGAAACTTGTGAGTGAACTAATTTTCTTTGAATAATTCTTGATGAAACGGCGGTAAAAATTGGCAAAGCCAAGGAATGATTGAAGAGCCTTGAGGTTTCTTGGAGGTGGCCAATTGAGAATTTGCTGGACTTTTGCTTGGTCCATCTTGAGGCCTTCAGAAGAAACAACATAACCTAAATATTCTACACTAGAAACATGGAATAGGCATTTGGACGCCTTAGCAAAGAGGTTATTGGCTCTGAGTCTGGAAAGAACAGTGGACACATGAGTGACATGTTCTTCCTCAGATTTGGAAAAGACCATCATGTCATCCAAATAAACCACAACATAAACATCAAGAAGATCATAAAAAATATCATTGACGTGATTTTGAAAAGAAGCAGGAGCATTGGTAAGCCCAAACGGCATAACCAAGTACTCATAACTACCATATTTGGTTCTAAAACAAGTCAAATGTTCATCACCTTCCTTGATTCTGAGCAGGTTATATGCACCACGCAAATCAATCTTGGAGAAGATAGAAGAACCATTGAAAACAGTGAGAAGCTGATTCATAGGAGGAACGGGATACTTGTTCTTCCTAGTAACAGCATTGAGCTTGCGATAATCAACACACAAACGGAGGCCACCATCTTTCTTTTTGACAAAAAGAACAGGTGCTCCTGTAGAAGAGGAGCTTGGCCGGATGAAACCTTTCTCTACATTCTCTGAAATGTAGGCCCTGAGTGTATCTGACTCTTGGTTTGATAAAGAGTAGATCACCCCAACTGGAGGTAGAGACCCCTCCAGCTCGATATGATGATCACAGGCGCAGTGAGGAGGAAGTTTCTCTGCTTTCACCTTGGAAAATACATCCAAGTATTGGTGATAAACAGAAGGAACAACCTTCATCATGGTTTCTATTTCTTCTGGCTCTTCCTCTTCATCCCACAACTCCTCCAGGGAGTCATGATAAGATGACGGAGGAAGGTCCATATTCCCAAAGAAGAGATGAAGTGAAGATACAGAATTATCTTCTCCAACATCTTTAATCTCTTTGAAGACTTCATCTCTAGATGATAGTAATGACTGATGGGAATTAAGGGGAGGAATATGGACAGAAGACGGAAATGATGGTGTTCTAGAATCACCAACCAGAGCTGCACATGATTTGGCAGAAGAAAAGTCATTACTAAAAGAAATGGAAGGATCATGATAGTCCTCATGATCAGAATTAAAGGTGATCAATCCTTGCCTCCAATCGATAAATGGATTAAAATGATTAAGAAAGTCAAAGCCCAATATGAGGTCTTCTCTCTTGGGAGTATCAATGACTAAAAAGTCCCATTCAAAGCTTGGGAAGGAAGGGAGCTCAACCATATATTTAGTATGGTGAGTCACAAATAAAGAAGGAGACTCAGAGGAGTCAAGAATAATAAGGGGAATCTTCTCCGGGAGTTCTGACATGGTCAAAGAATACTTGTGAACAAACTGCTTTGCAATAAATGAGTTGGTAGCACCAGAATCAATGAGAATACTGTAAAACATATCAGAGAGAGAAGAAAAAACAAAAAATTTAAGAGAAATTTTGACACCAGTATTCAGAATGCACAATTGTGCTCTGGATGGAAAACTGTGAAGACCATTGAACGCAACATGATCTTCACTCAGGCTTTTCCCTGGCTGGGAAATTTGCCTGACGGTTGGGTAAGCTTGTTTTGAGGCCTTTTAAAACAGGACTCAAGACTATGCTTCCCACCACAATAGTTACAAAGACCCTCCTTGATTCTTCTTTCTTTTTCAGAATTCATGAGCTTGAAATCTTTATTCAACAAAGAAGAATGGGGCTTGTCCCTCTTCTGAAAACTCTTCTTCTTCTTTTGACTTGAGCTTGAAGAATTTTGAGGATGAGAAGAACTTGACTTTGAGGCTTCTGGCTTCTTCTCTTGATGGTGACTCTTTTCATTTTGGCTCTCATGGTACCTGGTATCAAGTTCCAGGGTAACGTCCATTAAGTCTTGAAGAGAGTCAATTCTTGAAGGATGGGAGGCCAATTGATCCAAAATCCTGGATGGCAATCCCTTCCTGAAATGATGAATGAGAGCTCTTTCACCCCAATCCCTGATTCTTGAGACTAAGCTTCTGAAATCAGCAATGTATAAGGATACATGCCCACCTTCTTTCATTCTTAAAGAATCCAACTCAGCTTCTGCTTTTCTGACTTCATTCGGGTCACCAAATAGAGTGAAGAGTTGAGATTCAAATAAAGGCCAAGAATTGAGAAGGTAATTTGAATCTTGATTGGTGAGATTGGAAAGATAAGGCTCAATCCATTTTGCAGCCCTGCCAATGAGGAATGAAGTGGCATAAAGGACCTTCTTTCTGTCTTGAGCGAAGTTTGCCGGATCATTATGAAAAATCAATTGACAAGACTGAATAAAGCTTCTAACTTTGAAGGGCTGAGTCCCATCAAAGCATTCCGGTGCCTTCATAGATGGAGTCTTGAAGGCTGGTGGTCTTGATGCTTCAGAAGATGAAGCTGCTTGAAGATTGGCCATAATCTGAGTCATTTGCTGCATGATGGCCAATAAAGATGGTTCAGACTGATGAGAGACAGGCTGATTAGACTGGGCTAGAGTTGGCCCTCCAGTACCTTGGGATGCCTCCACCGGAGCAGGGACACCTTCAGTACCATCAGACTCTTCCTCTTCCACAGAATTCTCCTCCTCCTCTTCACCATCTTCACCTGGACCTTTGAAAATAGTCCTTGAAGTTCCTGGAAATCCGCCAACTACTCCTGAGAATGAACATGATCTTCTTGGAGCTCTTCCTTCCTTCCTGGATGGTGCTGCTCCTTCCATGCGGGGTCCTCTATCTAATTGGGCCCTCAGTTGAGGAACTGCTGGGGTGCCATCTAGAGAAGCTCTTGGAGTTGGAGTGAGAACAGCTTGAGCTCTGGCCTGAGATCTTGTCTGTCTTGCCGGAGGTGAGTGTTGAACAGGCATGATATCAGGAATAAAATGAAATAAATGAATTAAAAATCAAAATTTGCTTGAAGTGAAAAGAGTCAACAATCAAATCTTGAGGAAAAATCAATGAATAAAAATGAAAACCTTCAAGTACGTCAATAAATCAAAATCAAATGAAGTCTTGAAGTCAAATCAAATCAATGTCTTGAAGTAAATCAATGAATCAAATCAAAATGAGATCTTCAAGTCAATAAATCAATCAAAATCAAAATCTTGCAAAAATCAATCAATCAAATGAGATCTTGAAGAAAAATCAAGTTATGTCAAAATTCTTGATGTGAAAAAATCAGCAAAATCAATGAAATCTTCAGGTCAATCAATTTTCTTGAGGTCAATATCAAATATGTCAAATCAATAAATCAATCAAAATCAAGTGAATTATTCTTTAAAAACCAAAATTCTTGAAGAATGAATCAATTATGAATCTTGATGTGAATAACGTGTCTGAATATCTTGATGAAAAATTTGAAAATCAAAGAAAATCAAGATGACACCTGAATTATGAATGAAAATGAAAATTTGATGATTTGAAAAGATTTTAAAAAAGAATAACAAAAATAAAAATGGGTCAGCTTTCAATTTTCAAAATGAAGAATGAATGATAGAAAATTGAGAGGTGACGATGAATCATTAAGTTCATAAGCATAAAAGAATCATAATTTCGATGAAATGAGTGAATGAAATTATAAAGAAAGAATGAACAGAATGAAAAAGAAATTATGAGTTAATTAATATAATGTCACAGGGGCTCTTGGACAGAAATACAAGAGTGGCCTGGCACTCAGCAATCAGGGAACTCACTTGGAAGACTCCAAAAGGATAAAGAACAAAAATAATAAGAATGAATTCCTCTAAAGATATGCAGGTACAAGATGAGATGCAAAAGAGGAAAGGGAAGCCAAATGGCCAAAGAGCCAACCAAGTAAGTCCTTAATCACTGTTTCAACCTGCCAAAAATGAATAATGGAATTAGTAAGGATATGACCACCAAATATCCATTGACAGGCGAAGAAAGAGAAAGAGAAAGGTGCTAAATGACTGACTTAATAATATCAGTATTTGCTTAACTAAAATGAAAAGAAAATAGAGATAAAATAAAATCAAAATATATTAATTAACTGGGGAAAACCCCCCAGGGTGGAAAGGGTAGCCCATATATGTGAAAAGTTGAAATCTTGAGTTCTTCAGGCTGAAAACTAATCTGTATTGATCCTTGAGGCTGTATTGATTGTTTTGGGAAATGATACAGCTGGCTAATATTGAAATTGAATTGGGCTGAATGAATTTCCCATGATTGAAAATGAAATACAGTTCTTGATGGATCCAGACTGTATTGAAATGAATATGGTTGCCAAGATGGATTGAGTGGAGCTTTGACACTTGACAACTTCTTTTTGGCATTGCCTCTTGAATACACTTGAGAATGAATTGAAAATATTCCCTTGGAAGGAATACTTGGAGTGAGAATAACCAATGACTTCTTGATGGCGTCATTGGTCTTTGACGCTGAAACACTTGCTCTTGAGCCTTGATGATTCCTCTGAATGATTGGGTGCCTTGATGACGTGATGAGATGTTGGAATGTTGGAATGACCATTTGATATTGCCACCATTGAATTGCTGTTGAAAAATGATGCACAATGATATATAACATCATTTATGGCATATTGGTTGATTGGCAAGAAGATTACGTCCAAAGGTCTTGAGATAGAAAGGCAGAGGGAAAAGGATGGATGTAATGGCTTCAGAGCTTGGAATGGTGTTTCTGGGCCTTTTGGGTTCTGAGCCAAAAACTGGCCCAAAAGGCGGGAAAGTGTCTTTTAGACACTTTGCGTCAAAGTGCGCAAAAATGCGCAAAAGTGCAAAATATGCGCAAAAAGTGCGCAAATGCGCATTATGAGCCCAAATGGCCAAAACCAGCCATTTGGGCCATTTCCCCTGATTTTGAGGGAAATGACCAGGAATACCCATTTGGGCATAAATTGCCGCTATGGGTTCTGGATTGAGGTGAAGGGCCATGAAGGCCCCAAAACACAAATGGCCATAAATCGTCCATAAGATAATGACGTGGCCATATTGGCCACTGGTGATGGTTATGGCCAATTGGCCATAAAAGAACCGTGGCTTGATATGCCATATGGGGATCCAAGGAGGTGAATTGCCATGGTTGTGACAAAACCACAAAATACATATCAAAATGAATGAAGTCATTTATACAGAGGGAATAACCTATATTACATCTCAAATAGGCTTGGAATCAAATGGAAAGTTAAAGAAAAGTGAATGGTGTTTTTTTACAATTCAAATCCCATAAATTGTTTTGAATTTTTTGTGGGAATGGGTATGCAAATAAATATACTTCTTTTCAATACAGGAGCATTTATTCAAGGCACTGAGATTGTGGGTGCAAAAGCAATTACAAAAGAGAATTTGAATATTTTTTCTCAAATATATTAATTTTATCAAAAAACATCATATACGGTATTTCAAAATATAAAAATTACACCAAATAAGAATTATTTGATGCATATACCAGGAAATCCCATGAACTGGGGGCCACTAGCAGGAATGTCAGAATGTGGTGGTGAGCTGCTAGTTGGAACTTTAAAAAAGCTTTCAAAAGATTAATTAAATGGTATTTATGCCATGTTATGAATTTTTCAAAGATACAGGAACAATGGAGGAAAAAATAATGAAATTTCTTTGCCAAATTTAAATAATTCACAAGAAAACTGAGTTGTGTGACCAGTTTCTGATCAGGGGAAACTGACCTTCTCCCATAATAATAAGAGATAATTGGATTTTGACAGTTATTAGAAGCTCTTCAACTTCTTTCAATTTTTTTTCATGCTTAACCAATATCATCATTGAGATTATCCACTGAATAATCCTGTTCTCAGAAACCAAATTACTGAAAAACAAGATTAAAAGTGGCATTTTGGACTTCTGGTGTCAAAAGACTCACCAAATAGTATAGTTAAGGTAAAAGATAGCCTAGCTGAATCAATTGTAGGAAAAGTATTCCATATTCTAGATTCGAAATGCAATGAGATTCATCAAGGTCCGGTTTTATTGGTCAGATTTCTAATTGATGTAACAACACAGATGGAAGTTTTTGAAAATCTGGATGCTTTTTTATCAACCTGGAAGGTAAAACCCTGGGCTTTGACAAATAATATCACCTTTATATCTATGTCAGATTTTTGGGGTTTAAGAGCTTATCATAATATACCTGTATAGTAAGTTGGCTTCCAAGAACTTAGCATGATAACAATTCCAACAAAAAACCTTCTCAAGATTGAATATATTTTTTTCAGGCTGAGTCTATGATAAAGAGGTAATAAGGCTATTTACAACTTTAACTATGACTGTGAAATGGATAAAAAGGTATTGAAAATGTTTAATTAAAGATAAAAAGGGCTTTAATAATGAGAATTAGTGGTGGGGAGCACTATTCAAAGCCCTGGGTGCAGCTTTACATGTTGGGTTACAATAATAAAGACTACAATACTAAGATTTATAGTATGACCTGATTATTTTTCAAGAGTATCACTTTTTTTGACAATTGTACTATGTAGGAGTTCAAGAGCAGGATGGGAATTCCTTTTCTGGCAGTGAAATGGCCTCTTTTTATCCTGAAATGGGGTGAAAAGGCTGCTAGACCTTTTCAAGTAGAGGAAGTGAAGATTTTTCACTCTCAAGGACAGGCTTGTGGTTTGAAAAATGCCTGTATATCCTGTATTGGGCTCAGATGTGGTTTTGAAACCACATCTGGGCAGTTTTCACCAATACAGGGTGAAACGTTTCATCTGGGGACCACACAGCCTGATTCTGACATGTATGACACGTAGAATGCTATCCAGAACCTGTATGGGACCCCAGTATTGAATGAACTATGAGGTATTGAAGTAAAAACAAGATTTCTTTGTCTGTTTGACACCTCATAATCATGGTTATGGGATAGTATCCCATGGTAAGGCTGTATTGGCCAAACTGTGGGATTTTGACCTTAAAACTTCCATAACTTTGTCATTTTTTAAGATATCAACCTCAAAATTGGTTTGGTGTGTAGCCCTGTATGTTTTCTACACAATGCTACCTCATTTGATATGGTTATTATTAAATATGGCAAAGGTATGCCATGTACAAGAGTTTTGTACATATGCATGTTTTAGGCAAAAAGCTGTATTGGGCTTGTTTGCCTTATAGCTTTTGTTTTAGATGAGATATGGGAAAATGAATGGCAACATCAGATATCCCTGATTGTTCTATTTACAAAAAGACCCCACTTTAGGTATACCACACTAAAACTGTAGAAGTTAGATGAGAGGTGAATATTTTATTCACCCTTATTTGGCCTGAATTTGGCCATAAATTCTGTAATACTGGCTCTAGCTCAGTTTGACTAGTACCATTATATAGCCCTGACTTAGAGCTTCATTTTGAATACCCATTTGATGGGTTTAAGCCTGTTACTCTGTATTTCAGATGAGAGGTGAAAATTAAGGTTTATGCTCAGCAACAACTTTGAGCAGGAATAACTTTGTTATTCTTTGTCCTATTGTGATGGGACTTGTATATTTGGGAAAGGGTGAGTTTCCTCTTTCCTTTGATACCTTTTGAGCTGGTTTGGCTCAGCTCCATGTTTTGGTGGTGTCTTGGCTATATCATTGATTTATGGTATTTGGCTGTCATGCTTGTGCTTTGGTTTGGAGTCACAGGCTGACATTTTTGGTACTTTCTAGACAATAGTAAGATTTATTTGTAAAATAACTTGTAAATAAATAGATTCTGAATTTTGAATTCAGGAAATTTAGTATATTATTTTTCAAAAGTATGATTCAAGATGTGATTGAGAAATTGAAATATTTGAATTTTTATTTTTGCATTTGTGCAAGTTTTAGGCCCTCATAGAACTGCTATGCCTTTTTTTCATAAACAATGAAAACTTTCAGTTTGGCTTTGTTTCACTCAAGTTGGCTCATTATTGTTTGCAAGGATAGGGTTTTGAAAATGATATTTCACTTTTTTCCAAAAATAAATACACAAAAAACATATAAAGCAGATCATTTGGAGATCTACATATTCCATTGAAACAAAACAAAGTCCTAAGATAATGAAAAAATCAATAAGAAAGCTATTGAAAAAAAATTAATGTTATTTATATTTTTAATACCAGAAAGCCTCAAATTTGTTGTAACTATTGATTTGAAATTTTGAGATAAATTTAATTTGAATTTTCATATCACAAAAACCATCATCAATAAGAAATTCCATATCCATTATCAAAAAGATCTTTAGATTGAAATGTGAGAAAAATAGCTTTGATACAGACTGTTTGTTTTGAAATGAGATTTCACTGGGTCCAAATGGATTTCTTACATTGGGGGCATGTTTAATTTTGGTATCTTGGTCAAGAAGATGAGTAAATTTCCCCTCTTATTGAGCCACTTCATCTGTGGCCATCTTATCTTAAATTGATAGTAGCTCGGAATTATCATAGCTATTAATATGTGAATCATCTGAGGTATCTGGTGTGCCTGCAAACATGCAATGCTTTACCTGCTACACTTTATCCAACTCAAATTTTCATCTTTTTCAATTATTAGGTTCAAACCTTTACTTAAAAATTAAATTTCATCATTTTAAATATTGATGATGTCATAAAATCATCATATGACATCATTTAATTTTGTAAATATTACCAAATTGGCATACAATAGTTTTGACGAAATAAGCTTTTCAATTGGAGATATTTTCATCATTATGGTGGGCATCCACATTTAATCAAATTTTCAAGTACTTCTTTGAGAATCCTTGTGAAATAAAAAATTGGTATCAAATTTTCTTTAACTAGAATAAAAGTGCCAAATTAAATACATAAAACACTTTCTAATAGAGCTTTACCACTCACCCTCATTCTGGCCTGTAAGATAAATTTTCTTTCTTGGTTTTTTCAATAGTTTAATTTATCTTTTAATTCCTTCTGGTATTTGTCAGCTGATTTGAAATAAGAAATTTGATTGTAAGCTGTCTCTAGTAATTGGAGGTTCTCTACAAACCTTCAGTTTATATTCATGCATTAAAATGCTCCACCAGATGCAAGTTGACAAAAGATTTGAATGATGCTAATTTGGCAGGCCTCTCTATAGAGTGTGTTTCTTGGAACTTTAAGGTCTGGATCCCAGAAAGGGATTACAACTTTGGCTAGTAATTCAAGAGCATATTTGATATAGAAATTGGTCAAGTTAATAATCCCACATGCAACTTTCTTCTTCCATGGTTTTACCCCCTACAGCTGATTATTTCATTTTATGGTACCAATGGCATTGTGGAAGTATTATTAATCATTTGAAAAATTTCTTCAGGAAATTGGAATAAAGTATTGAATTATTTCAGCTGTGAATTCTCAGGTTACATAGGAATAAAATATTGATAAACTAAGCCTCATAATGATTTCATGTGTATAGAGAAGGCATTATAAATTTAACCATGTTGGAATAGACTTAAAGAGATTACCTTAGTCGCTTCAAATCCTTAAGGAATTTCTTTTGTAGTGAGCTGGTGGGACTTTTTCCTCTTTATGGAAGAAGAGGGCTTTTTTGTAGGTTTTGTGTTTCGTTTATTGGCTTCTAACTTCTTGAAGCCTTCAGAGCATGCACTCGCAGTTTGTTGGTTTTTTTGAAGATTAGCATTGCTTTTGTTCTTTGATTTTTGATTTTTCTAAGGTCATTAGCCCTTGGTTGTAAATGTGAAGATTGCTTACTTGCAAGAAAGGCCTTCTAGTTCTTTATCGCAGGAGTGGATATGGTCTTGAAGTTGTCTGATAAGTTCTGTCTGTGCATTGAAGATTTTGTCAATATTTTTTAGAAAAGATGGGCCAGAGGTGTTAGGGGAAGTGTTATTTTGGTGGCCAAAACTTATAACTGACATTTATTAATAGATGAATTGAATATGGAACTGGTTTGTGTTGAAATTAAATGAAATTTTGTGGCGATGTAATAGTGTATAAAAAGTGAATTTCAGACATAAAATAGTATCTATAGAAAATAATATAATATAAAGAAATTAGTTGATAGTATGAAATATTGAATAAAAAGTAATATCTAGTAGCAAGACAAAGGAAGATAAGGAGAAATACTAAAAAATTCATGAGAAATAAATTGTTCGGAGAAAGTGACAACAAAACCAGTGAAGAAGGAAATAATTCAAAGCTTCAAAAACGAGGCTCTTGAAATGAAAAGCTTGTGAAAAAAAGTTTTCTTATTCAACAAATTAAAAAGGATAGAGTGACTTAACTCACAAACATCCAGCTTAAGTTTGACTTTTCTTGCTATGTCATTTGAACAACAATTTTAATCAAATTCCAGAGTTCATAACACAAAGATCTAGATAGGCATATTCCATTGTTGTATATTTTCTTTCAGTTTGGAAATAAGAAGTAATATAAAATTGGATTTAAAACTTTAAGGAAAATGTTATTTATTTCAAATTGAAACACCTTTTTAATATTTAAATCGCTCAAAATCTTTGGCTGTTATTCTATTTCAAATATTATCAAATCGTAAGTAATTAGATAATATATTATATGAAAAAACTTTCCATTTATATTTTCATCTTAAAAATGATATTCTGTAAGTTAAGAAATTGAATCCAAAAATTTATTTTCAATTTGAACAACTCTAGTCCTTTCAATTCCAAAAACAGTCAATCCCAATTTCAAAAAAAAGTCTTTCTATGTTTTTATCTGTGACTTATTATTACTGGGTAGCAGTATTAATTCTTATTTACTATTTGAATGCTAGCTCACATAAATAAAGTTCAGTTTCTCTAGCATGAAACATGTTATTATGAAACTGGATTGACAAAAAAGGTTCTTTTTCTTAAATTTTTAAATTTCTACAACTTCACAAAAAATACATCAATGATTTTAAATGATTTTGAATATAATTATTTCCCTAAACACACAGAAAATTTTTATTTTATTATTTATTTATGGATTAAAAATCCTGGGTCCTGATTATTATTTTCATTATTTAAATTGTCTTATTCCTTTTTATGATTTATAACTTCCATTTATTCTTGTTATTAACACCAAAAATCATCTTTACCCAAGATAAAATCTGTTATTCTTGATTTCTTGGAGGCTGTAGTTCTCAATTTGAAAGACAAGTAGTGGTAGCTATGCAATGAGGCCCCTGCTACTGGAGGAAATAAAAGTTTCAACAAAAGCTACTGTGAGTTGTCTGTAATAGAAGCTAATGTAAGATTTTTGACAATCGTTGACAATATCACATAAGCATTCATTCCAGGGCCTGTAGGCCCTGTACTGGACAAAATTGACACATTTTGATAATTTTACAGTAGAAGGACTTGGAAAGGCCTTATACTGTAATTTTAATTGAAAAACACAACCCAAAAATAAATTACAATCAATTTATCAAAATAAATTAGGTCAGTAAAACTTCTCAAAGAAAAGAAAAAATCAAAAAGTAATCAAAAGTATAAACTACATATTATGCTCAAAAATAGATAAACAAACCCAAAAAAGTGAAATAAAGTAATAAAGCCAAAAATATTAGAGTAGAATAAAGGAATTTTTGGCCACTGCTTTCCTCAAACCAATATAGAAAAGGTGTCATCGTAATAGAAAAAGGAAATTCAGTTATTATCTCCTAAATCATTTTATCCTTCATTTTATTGAGGTAGATTTATCCTTTTGCATGAACTATTTGTTAAAAAAACAATTTTCAAGAAATCTGTTGTGGTTTTTGAGTTTCTCTTTCCTCTTTCAACAAAAGCAGGAATTCATATTCGTGTTCTAAAAAATGTGGGAAATACCAATATTTGTATATAAACTCCATATAATTTCAATAATACTACTCAAAAATCAAAATATTATCTTCATTTAAGTAAATAAGGACCATTTCACTTAATATTTGACTTTTAGATTCCCATGGAAAATGATATTATTTCAAACAAACTCTTACAGAAGTTGAATTCCCTTCAATCCTATTCAACTAGTTTCAATATTCAGATTAACTATATTGTTTTGATTTTTCAAGATTCAGAAGAAATTCATTTTTTTGTAAATAGATAATTTTTAAAAATTTTATCATATTATAATTGATAAAGTTATATAATTCATGATTTATTTTAATACTAAATTCCTTTTTTGTGAAGAACATTCCTTCATTAATTTCAAAATTTCTAACCAGAAAATGTTTACAGATTACCATAAAAAAAGAGTATTAATGGCTTAAAGTCCTTGATAAATTCTTCATTATAAATACTTAATGATTAAAATGCTATTAAGACCATGTTTTAATTCTGAGGGGACATGGCTCTGAAATGATATTTTTGCCACTTCAAGCTTAATTCCCAAAATCGAATGCCTTCTTTGTATGGCCCCCTTTATTTCATCCTACTTTAATACATACCCCAGCCCTTTCATTCAGAAAGAATTGTTTTCATACTATACTCTAGAAATACTTCAAAGAGCTTCATACAGAATTTTTTTAACTACACCTTATCAACAGATGCTTCTTCTCAGTTTATCATTAGTTTAGGATTTATGAATTTATCAAAGTAATTCTAAATTCACAAACCTATTAGAAGATTTATATATATTTTTTGCGAAATAAATGTTTCAAAAGAAGCAGCTTATACCAGCTATCCTTCCCTGATACAATATATCATTCCCTTTATTTCAAAAGAACCAATTAAATTTCTTATTTGCTCATAGCTCTGAAGATGTTAAATCTCTTGAATATCTGTTGGAACTTGATATCAGCTTAAATAAAATTATTAATAGAATGCCATTAAGATTCAATCCATAAATTAAAGGAGACTCTCTTTTAAATAAAATTAAAAATTCTTTTATGCATTATTTTTGATGATCTTAGTTTTTTTTACTTTGTATTATTGATAAAGTGAAAAACACAAATATCAGATAAAATTTTAAGCATTACAGTGTATTTCAAAGTCTCCAAATATCTTAAAAAGTAAAAACTGGGTTCAAGAATGATAAAATTGAAATTAAAATGTAGAGAACCTATAGAATACAGAAAACATACTCAAAAAAACATTAAATAGAAAGATAACTTAATAAAGTTTTTTGTAATGATCAAATAATTAATCAAATAAATTTTTAGCCATATTGATACCTCAATATTTAATTCCCTCAAATTTCAAATTAACAGTTGTCTTATTCAAGCCTTATTCCATTTAATGATACAGAAAATACCCTAATTTCCTTCAAATAATCTCTGAAAATTTCATACCAGCGCTGACGTGGCCTGTGAAAAGTGTTTCACCCTGTATGATCCACCAACTAAAGATGGTGACAGCAGAATTAATAATTTTCACACAATAATATATAAATTTATTCCAAGTTTTTTTCAATTGAGAAAACTTTTGAATACTCCAAAAAACTATAGAAACAAATATTTTCCATTTTTGTGAATATTTGAAATTCTTTTATCAAAATTGTTTTTTATTTGATATTTTAAATAATTATTAGTTTACACAATGAAATTTTATAATAAAAAGGTTCAAAATTTAAACCTTAGAGCCCAATAATATTCTTTGAATATTCATATTATCTATATATAAGTGTAAGAGCATCCTCTAAATAGGTTCATGGACCAAAATGGGGTCTATAGTCTTTCTATATATACTAAATTATTGGTGGTGTCCCCTCAAAATTAATTTTTCACATAAATATTTACAGCTTATTTTAATTTTGGTGGAGATATTACTTTCAAAACAAGAGCAAAAAAGGAATATAATGTTCCACAAAATAAATTTCTGATGAGAGAAAAAGGTTCAATTGTAGGGTGTATTTTTTATAATATGTATATTTAAAGAGAGTCCAAAATTTCCCAAGACATATTATCAGCTACGAGAGGCTTCTAAAAAGCTTGAAAGGTCAAGATTTAAATATCATTCCACTATGGGTTCCCATAAGTGAGCTCAAAAAATAAATAATATTGAATCTGAGATATATATGTAAGAATCAATAAGAAAGACTCCAAAGGTTTGACTTTCTGTAAATCAAATGATAACAAATAATAGAAAACATAAGAAAAAGATAAATTGAAATACATCTGTTAGCCATCTACTGTTGAGCTATTGATTCTTATCAAGCCTAACAAGGCACTGATATTCAATCAACTGAATTGATACCTTGTGGCTTACATATGTGTCTTGAATTTCTTCCAAAACTTCTATTTATAAATTAAATTTCTGTGCTATCCGCAGCCTCAATACAATCTATCTCTCATGTCAAATTCCAAATGCAAAACCAACTTTCAGGTGTAGCCATCTTGCTCATGGTGAAGCAGATTATGTTTTGGGCCCAGATCCCAGAAAATACCGAAAATAGTCAATGGTAGGTAAATATTAAATAAGACCAACCATTCATTTTCTTTCAGCTTTTCATTTATTGCTGTCCCTATTCTATTTGGTTCATGAAAAATGCCTTCTGGGAACACTACTTAATTTAGTTTCTTTTTGAGTTTGTTGATTATTTCTTCAGAAAGATAACCTCTAATATCTAAGCTATCTTGATTCTGGATTAAATTTCCTCCATCAGTATAACCAATCCTGATTCAAATAGGTCCAATTGTTCTTTTTCATTTTGTATTATTCCTGAATCAAAGACCCATAGATAGAAAAAATGGTGCTGGAGAACACCTTTGTACCAGTTTTGAAGCAAACCTAAAAAAATGTTGGTGACTGGGTCCCAATAAGGTAATTGAGTAATTTTGGACCAGTGAGTCCTGGAGTATTCAGAAAATTGTTTTGTACCTTGATAGTTCTTTCTTCATTCCATCTATGAGAAGCACTTAAAACAGCCCTTCCATTTCTCAGCTTTCCAGGCTTCAAATTGGATCCCTCACTGGCTTTCAGCTCACACCAAGGGAAGAAATATTTGGCTGAATGTGATAAAAATTCTCCCACTTTGTTAGTTGCTACAATATCTCCAATTAAGCCAACTAGCTTGACAATAACGTTTTGTCCATGTTGATGACCTGGGGTATTGATATTGATGCCATGATTTAATTCAATGCATTCTTAACAAGTGGCTTCAAGACATTGTTTATTGTAATCATATCTGGGTGGTTTGAATAAGGTTTCACCCCAGCCAGAAATGTATTCTGCTGTTCAAATAACTCTTGTGGTTTCAGGTTAAGGCAATGCAGAGCAAGAATTTCCATTGAAACTTGTTTAACCAAAATTTTGTTTCCTCTTGGATTGAACCAGTCTACAAGAGACTAAAGCCTAATCCAAGAATTAGATTTGAAAATGATTGAGATGATTGAAGGCTTCTCCAAACTGTGCTTTGTTCTACATTGGAAACAATAGTGCTTTGGTGGCTAAAACGTTTACATGCCCAGCTATCAATTTCCTGTTTGAGACCTGAAATGTTTCTAAACCACTCTATCCAAGAAAGTACTGATTGTGAAAAAAAACTTGCTTAAGGGATATGGAGAAATGACTGGCCTTGTAAACTGATTTGACCTGATCTGAAAAATTGATTTTGGGAAGTAGAACTGTGTGAGGTAAAGCAAATAGCAACCAAACGATGTATCTTACTTTGGAGGAAACGTTTAGTGCCTCAAGGAGTATCAGTAGCTGTGGGTTTGCAAATACAATCACCTGGAACAAATTTCACATCATTAAGTGAGTAACATTGTAGGAAACAAAAATTTCTGTTCAAATTAAAAATCAAGCTTCAGTTGTCTTGAGATCATACCAACATTGTGTGGTACCTTCAATTGAGGAATTTTATCAGAAAAGTTTTGAAAACGACAGTGTTGAAGTATATGGACAATAATATCGCGCCCTCTTTGGCATTTATCCCTGCTGAGTCCACAAGAATGATATAAACACATGATGAAATGATTTATGATACCTAACAAACTCAAAAGCAAAAAATAATTCAAGCTATAGTTTGAATCTGATATTAAATGGTCACTAAAGGTTGTGACTTATTGTTGAGTCAATAGCCTATTCATTTCTTTGAGAAATCTCTGATGAGACCCCATTTGATTCTTCATTGTTTATTGAGGAGTGTGTAGTAATCTTTTCTTCATCAGGATTTAGTTATAATTGAGGAAACAATTTATTAACAAGTGATTCATCCTGATTTGATGGATCCTTGGCCCAATTCCTTCTTTGTGTGCTGGGATCAACACAAAGCACTTGGAAAGTTTGGCCATTGGTACAGGTTACAGAATTCTTTCTGCAGCTTGTGCAGGTGCAAAATTCCATGGTTTACATTTTTGAGAAAGTTAATTTGAAACATTTTTCAGATCAATAAAAATATTGAATAAACGAAATGCAAATATAAGATAAATTTGAAAGAAAAGGGAGATAATAATGTGAGTGATGGAATTTTAATAGCAGAGCCAATTAGGGGGAAAATGGATGATTCAAAAAGAGGTGTTGTTTAAATTGTAAATGTAATAATTGATAAATACTAATTATGGAGGGTGTAAAGAAAAGGATTTTTTGAAGGGTAATTTTAACATCTGAGAAATACTAAAGATAGAGGTTTTGTGAAAAAATTGAAAAGAAAATGGTGTAATTGTAATTATAGAGAAAATTGGGGGGGAAGATATAGGCTGAAACAAAGAAAGAGGATCACATAATTGTAATTGTAATTTTTAGAAATATATTGAGAACTATGATAGAAACTGAGGAAAAAAATAATTCAATCATGAATTTATATAAAAGGATGGAATAGTCAAGAATAAATAGCTTAGCAGCTGTCTCAAAAGACATAATTGAACAATGCATATGTATATGCATAATCCCTTGGAGGCATCCAGGTGACATACACAGTTGTACATCACCTGCTTGCAAGAAGGGTGCGGTGGTGTATATTACTCACAGCAAGGATTTGGCTGATGCTGCAGGAGTGGGGTCGCGCCGACCCTCTGCATGGGTTTCAGCGTCAGCTGTGGGGTCACCACTGTCATGCGCTGGCATCAGCTGATGCTTCTGTCATTTGAGTTTCATTTTGCGGAGATTACTTATTATTATGATTTTATTTTGACAGAAAAATAAAAACAAATTGAAAAAATTAAATACAAAACAATTAAAAAAAGGATAAGTAAATAAATAAAAATGATTAAAACATGATCTTTTTAAACAAATCATTGAGAAAAAAATAAAAAATAAAAATAAAGTAAAACATAATTAAAAAGTAACAAAGTGAGAAATAACTAAGTAATTAAGAAATAAGAAGATGAATAAATCGTCAACGAAATGATAAACAATATCAAAAAATAAAAATAAAAGAAGTAAAATAAATAAAATTAGTCAAAAATTTTGAACCATTAAAATAAAAAGCTTCAACTGTTATATTAAAAATGGTTAAATAAGAAACCAAAAACATAATCAACATAATAAAAGAAGAAATATAACCCTATAAAAATCAAATAATGAAATAAAACAATACAAAAATAATGAAAATAAATAAAATGAAAAGACTTATTAAGAAAAAAAACAATAAAAAATTAAAAATGATTATAATAATTAAAAAAATTGAAGAAATTGAAAATTTGAAACAAATATATAATATATAAATGAAAATCAAATCAATCAAGAATAGCAAAAAAATGAAAAAAGGAAATGATTATTCTCATTGATTCTCGCTTTTAACAGCTATAATTTGTATTTGTATTTTCATTATTTTTAATTATTGAATTTTTTTAAAAATAAATAAAAAATGAATAGAGATAAATAAAAAATAAATGAAAAAATGAAAATTCAATAACAGTTAAATAAAACATAAAAAAATAAATCAAAAAATAAATTAAAAATCAAAATCAAAAAAAAAACAATAACAAAAGCTTATTCAAAGTTAAATATAACAAATCAAAAAAATAAATGAAGAAAAACAAAAAGTACAAAGATTAACTCTCATTCCTTTTTATTTCTATCTCATTTTAATTTGCATTTTACTTCATTTTTTTAATTTTCTTTAAATTTTATTCAACTTATTTTATTTCAGTTTTCTTTTGATTTTATTTCAATGTTATTTTAGTTTTATTTTAATTGGGTTTTGATTTTATTTTGATTATATTTCAATTTTGTTTTAATTTTATTTTTATTTCATTTTAATTTTATTTTAACTTGCTTTTAACAGGATCTTAATGTTATTTTAATTTTATTGTTAGTTTTATTTTTCATTTGTTTTATTTTTATTGTATCTTAAATTTATACTAATTTTAATTAGAATTTATTTTTATTTTAAATTTTCATTTTTTGTATGCTTTTCAACAAAAAGGGGCTCCGCTACATCACCTGCCACATCATTTGATGCCTCCAGCAGAAAAAAGACCAGTTGCAGGGTTGGCGCGATGCCTTGGCTGCGGGGTCAGTGTTTTTCCCGCTGTAACTTGGAAAGGTGGATCTCTACAACCAAACAAGGAAAAGCTCATGGGTTCAAGCCACATTGAAGGAAATTAATAAAAATTTTGTTTGTGGAAGTTTCAAGAAGGATGCAGAAAATTTTGGAAAACAACAGAAGAATCAAAAATTTCTCCAGGGAATGAAGAACACAGAAAATGTTTCTTCTACAAAATTATTTTGACTTAACCCAGAAATTTTACATTAAAGTGCACAGAAATTGCACAGAAGCTGAAGAATTATTTTATATACAAAACACAAATTATTTCAAGCTTACCAAGGCATAACCTTATTGGTCAAAACTCAAATTAATTCAAGGTGCATAACTAGAACTACAAATTGATGTGACAACTCAATCTCATTGGTCAGGATTCACTCTCAAAATATATCTGAAGTAAAACCATCATATTGGTCAGAGCTGTAATTATATCCAGGTTCATATCTATAGTTACCAATAAACATGAAAACTCAACCTCATTGGTAATAACTTGGATCCTGTGTCACGTTTCCACACTAAAACGTAACCTCTCACCAGCTAAATCCTCTCAGCTATTATTTGTTCTAAGTACCCTGTTTTGAGAAGCTCTATGGAGGCCTAAAAGGTATAAATGGAGGTCCTCTGTCCCTCATCTTTCTAATCATCATGGAACAAGCTCCCATAATTCAGGATCACAACCATCCCTGAACTAGCAGGATATCTACAGGAGTAGTAGCTTTTTTAGTTTCAAAATTCTCAGTAGCTTAGTATTATTGAAGAATAGTAGTATAACAGTAGCTTATAGCTCATTTGGCTTTCTAAAAATGTCAGTATTTCTAAAAGAATAGTATTACTGATATTCAAGTAGGATTTGGAAGAAACTTATCAAAGGATAATTCTCAGTATTAGTAGCAGTTTCAAAATAAACAATATAATTCAAAAATTATGAGTCTTATTAAATTTCTGCTCTCTCACTATTAATCTCTTATTAACCCTACTGAAATCATATTTTAAAAATCTGAAACTTGACCTTATTTCAAAAAGGATATTCTAACAGAAAGAAGTTTATTAGTATTAATATAAAATTATAGTGTTACATAAGAGTTTTGAATGTAGTGTCATTGATAGGTCTGATTAAGAGACTACTGATAAGGCCTCTATATTTTTTAAAGCCAAATATTGTATGTTATTTTTGTGATTTTCTGCAGGCTGACTATTCAGTGTTATTCTTAGGGGCAGCCCAGGATTCTGGCACCCATGTTTATCAGAAAATTCTGAAATTTAAAACAGAATTACCAATAATTTTCACTTTCCAGGTACTTCCTTATTTCATCCCAAAACAAATGGAGTTCCCATAGAATCAAGAAGGATTTTTAAGGTGTGTGGGATTCATTGATGGGACAATTTTTCCATTTTTTGAAAGCCAGCATGGCAGGGGAGGTATATTTTGATAGGAAAGACATTATTCCATAAATGCACAAATCCTGTGTGATTGTGATCAAAAGATAGCATGTTTCATACCTAGATTCCTAGCTTCTTGTGCAGATTCAATAGTTTGAAAGGGTATGGGAATATAGAACAATCCAAATGATCTTTTTCACAAGGGTAATAATTTTATATATAGTAGCATTTGGATAGACTGGCTATTTTTGAGAACGGCCAATTTTCTCATAGGACAATATCTATCAGAAGATTCAGCCTCTCTATTATCAGACCATCCAATTCCTGAAATAAAAGCCCCAGGGGCCAATTTACGCATGAATTTGGAGTGCAATTATTGGATTTCCAAATCATGCCTGAGGATTGAACAAACCAATTTAATTTTGAAGGGACAGTGGACTTCGCTCAAACAAATAACTTTTAAATTTAATGAGGAAGATTATAGAAAATGCTTTGTTGTGTTCTCCACAAAATGCTTGCCCAAATCAAGAACAGTTGGGAGGAACTCACTGATTCCAAGAAGGAAAACATTCACATTTTAATTAGGAGAAAACAGCCTTCAACTTCTTCCCAAGATATTCCAAGGTCTGTCCAAGATTATTGCATTCGTCCAGGATTATCACATAGAGAATCTCCCTCCAAATTGAGAATTTTGAGATAGAATCTTCTCCAAACTGATCTCTGGGCTTCCACTCACGTTTCATGTATCTTGTGTCAATCGCCTTGTGCACAATCTAGTGGTAAATGACTTATGTCTGACAGTGACAGGTGGGGTTAGTATTGTTGACCTTTCATAAAAGGGTTTTTTATGTTGATGTATCTATAATAGCATGGGGACTTTACTCCATAGTTATTTTGATAGTAACTCTAAAATCTGAAATTATCCCTCCAAAGTTACCATCCAAAAATGACTATATATATATAAGAAATACCATTTACCATTTTGTTTATTTTTGGTCAAAATAATCATATGTATCTGATTTATATTTCTAATTTGCAGTTTTTCAAGTGGTTAATAGTTTATATTTTACCAGTTTCTCAATATCTTGGTTGATTATCCTTAACCCCCTAGATGAATAGATTAATTAAATACTCTGGTGTTACCAATTTTGAAACACCATAAATTTGTGCCTTTAAGCACCCATCTAATGTCATTATATCTTGGAGTACCTTTGTCTAATAATTTCTGCTGTTTACATGAGTATTCAAGATGCAAGCACGAATTCTGATTCTGGATTTTGATTTTTTGTTTGAATTATATTAGGACGTCATAAAAAGGCACCATGAGAAAATTTTCTACACCTGACAGCAGTTGTTTCATTTGGAATTTTAAATGATAGATAGATTGGATGCAGGTTGGAGATAGGAAAGAAATTCAATTTAGACATAGAATTTTTGGAAAACATTAAAGCCACATATTCAAGCCACAATGTATTAATTCAGCTGACTCAATATCATTGTTTGGTTAGGCTTGTCAAAGCTCAATAAATTAACTATATATGTATAAGGTTTGACTATGAAACATCAAGTAAAAATTACTAATATTTTAATTATTTTACTATGAAGGTACTTATGAAAATTAAAGAATAAGACAAAAGAGAATTAGAATAATAGATATTTATTATAATTATGGCATAAAATATTTGTATTATGAAATGAATATAATAATATATATTATATATTAAAAATATTAATATCATAATATAAGTATATTAATACATCATAATTAATATATTTCTGGAACTTTATTATTGTTAAAGACAAATAATAAAGGTGTAAGAAGTTGTTTTTTAATAATAAAAAACAACTATCACAATAATATTACTAATATTAAGGTTATGAATTGATATAAATACCATTTATATGAATTTAAGAATTATGTAAAAAAATATTAATAAAGGGAAATTATTATAAAAAGAGAAAATAAACTCCTTTCAACACTTAATATAATAATTTTGAATAATTTTACGCCAAAAGATATGAATGCAACTTATTTAAATTGTATTTCAAATGAAAATTTAAAGAAAGTAGAAATATTCTTGTTTTTACATTAAATTAGAGATTTTTAGAAAAAATTAACAAAAAAATTAAATATTGATGAACTTCATTCTTTGAATATATAATTGCTTTATATACGAAGAAGAAAGTTTTTACCTTTGGTTTTCATAACTTAATGTTTTTGTTGCGTCTGAGAGGGAAATAGATTAAAAAGAGCTCTATTTATAGTAAAATCCTCATTCCCAGATTCCAAAAGGCTTCTAGTAGATATTTATGGATGTTATGCCTGGAATTGATCATTATTTTAAGTTTTAGTGAGGATTACATCATAATTAAACCATCTTATCTCATTATTACACCATAATTTAGAGTTATCACTATAACTCCAATTTTGATGACAACATAGGCTGGGTAGAAGCAAATAATTTGTGTATTTTATTAGTCTTAATAATCATCTAATAGTATTCACCAGTTCTATCACTTATATGAGTGTTAAAATTGAAATAAGATTACAGTGAGTGATCATAAATGATCAATTTTAAGCTTAAGCTTTGATCATTAATACCTTTTAAGTTATACACACTACAGCCATTCAGAGAGTTAATTCTTAGTTCTTGGAATGTAATTATTAAAAATCCAAGTGAATTTCATTACATAATCAAAACTCTATTTTTGATGATTTTTCTTGTAGCACATTGTTTCTGTCAAAATTTACTATTTTTAAACTTCAAACAATTATTTCAGTGGGTTTTACCTTGAACATAATGGTAAAAAATACATTATTCTTCACATATGAGCTGTTTGAACCTGAA
This sequence comes from Austropuccinia psidii, assembly GCA_023105745.1. NCBI lineage: Eukaryota > Fungi > Basidiomycota > Pucciniomycetes > Pucciniales > Sphaerophragmiaceae > Austropuccinia > Austropuccinia psidii. Next base: position 33,276,509 of record JALGQZ010000003.1, on the reverse strand, counting down.
TATCCAGTTATTTCTAATTTTGGACCATTTTCACTACACAGTGGTCAACAGCTGTAGTAATTTTATTTTATAAACCCTTATATGTTATAGCCTTGTTTATAGCCTGTCAAATAAAGTTCATATATTTATGCTTACAGTAATTACCTGGAAACTTTACTTTTGTTTCAACTCTCTATTATTTATATCTCAAGAGATACAAGATAAAAGCCATGAATATATGTGCTGATCATTAAATTGCATATATCCAGGTTATTTCCTTAAGTATTGACTTTGAAGATATGACATCACAACATTATATGTGTATTTTCTCATGAGAAATCCAATGGTGCCATTCATTTTTCATGTGGTTTCATTGGTTCCTGATAACAACAAGAATTTCTGCTTTTTTATGGCATTTTTGTACATCATACAGTAATCATTATCTTTACAGATATGACATAAAAATTGTATATGTGTATTTTAAACTGAGGAATCTAATGGTATAGTTAATTTCAAATTTTCATTCATTGGATTCTGAGGTAATCAAAAATTTATGCCTATTATTGCATTTTTACCTATTTTAAGATAATATTTTTAATTCTTATCATTAGAATAATTATTATAAGGTTATTTTGTGACCTTTTTGGATATTTTCTCATATCTCAAAGGCTCAAAGTCCCTACCACCAGAAAAAATTGTACCACAATCTGATATAGTTAATCAGGGTATCATCCACTGTCCTACCTCTTCATCAGAATTTATCTGTCTTGAAGCTCAATAATGCTTAATATATCTACTCTTTAGGTCTTCTTTCATTTCTGAACCTTCTCAATAGCTTGTTAAAATTTTAATATCTTTCTCAAGTATCCATTCATCTTCTTGAGCTGGGATTCTATACCTCACAAGGTATTCCCTTTCTTTTTTCTTTCTTGTCCTCCTTTCTTTAAGGACCTTTACAGTTTTTCTTTCTTCTCCTTCTTCTAGAGGGGGAATTTAAATTCATGGTTTATTTCTTAGGGGAAATAACTCTTTACCATTTGAGCTGTGAGTTTTTATCAGGATTACAGGGAAAGTTGGGTGTTTATTCATTGATTCACCTCTGAGTTCTGGTTTCACAGCATTAGGGCCATATATTGCTTTTATCATAAAGGATCCTTCAAAGTAATCTTTCAATTTCTTTGGGCCTTCAATGTTATTAAATATTAGAGCTATCACTAAGACCAAGTCTCCCACTTTAAAATCAGGTGGCTTATGACTTTTGTTCCATCTTTCTTTTGCATACTTGAAAGAATCTTGCATTCATCTGTTGGGATGATTTCTTGCTTTTTCGAGTATAATTTTGAAACTCCTTGCTGTTGAATGTATTTCCACTAGGTCCTTTTTGAGAGTTTCATGAAGAAGTCTTGTATTCCGACCTTTTTCTAGCATTTCCTGGTGTTTTTCCAGCTGAAGAATGGATTTATGTCTTATATGCCAGTTCAAGAGCTGGTAATAAGGTATACCAATCATGGGTAAAATCATTAGAGTCTTTGCATTCTAGGCCATAGGAACAGAATCTTCTGATCATGTCTTCTAAAGTTTGTATCATGATTTCTGCTAAACCATCTGTTTGAGGGTGGTAACTGTTGAGAGTGATAGTTTTGTCCCAAAAACATTGTGAAGGTTTCTCCATAATGCTGAAGTGGGTTTTGGATCTCTATCACTTATGATATTTTGGAATAAGCCAATATGACCAATGACTTTATTCCATATAATTATGGCTGTGTCCATAGCTGTATCATCTTTATGACATGGTAAGAAAATTGGGGATTTAGTGTACCTATCAACTAGTACTAGGAATTCATGCATTGAAACTCCTGTCTACTCCTGGAGGTAACGCTGTTACCCAATCCATTTGAACTATTTCCCATGGGGATTTTGGCTCTTGTATTTTGATCATCATTCCAAACTTCTTGCCTGTGGCTCTGTTTACGTTTTGGGATCTGTAACAGGTTTGGGAAGACTCTGAAACATCTTTTCTCCAATTTGGCCACCAAGAGCAGGTTTTTACTCTCTGTAGGGTCCTATCTTCTGAGAGATGTACAGATAAAAAACTATCATGGCATTCATGTAGGATGGTGATTATCAGAGTTCTATCCTTTGAGGTCATAACACATGTGTGTTTGGTTCTGTGGTAAAGTATTCCATCAAGGAGGTGGAATCTTCCTTCATTATATTTCTTTTTCCAGATTTCATCTAGCTTGGAGGATAGTGATGGGTCTTTGCAATCCTTCATCAAAAGCTGGTATAATATATGACAGTTTTTGTCCATCTTTTAGCTTTCTTTAACTTGATGAAAAGATTCTGTGCCAATATATGTAACACATATGCCTTCTATATGATTTTCTTCCTGTGGTACTTATGCTGGGTTTTCAGGTGGGCTTTCTAAAGCCCATCTGCATTTTTATGAATATTTCCTCTATATTCTTGGATAGTAATCTGCCATCTCTGCATATTTCTATTAGGTGTTTTCATTTTTAATAAGGATTTTTCAGCATTTCAATCTTAAATTGCATCAAACACTGTTCCATCAAGATATTGGTGCAATTTCATAGAGCCCACACCAAGCAAAGACATTCAATTTGGCTTGCTCCATATCTGGCTTCTGTTGGTTTAATTTGTTTTTAAATAAAGCAAATTGGTCCCTCAACAGGTTTTTCATTAATGATTTGTGTCTGGTGTAGTGAAGAACCTAATCTTTCTCCACAAGCATAAATGTAGATTTTGGGAGGTAGTTTCCAGTCTGGCATCAGAAGAAATTGGGAATTTGTGAGGGAATCTTTCAATTCCTCATATGCTTTTACCCTTTCTTCAATCATTTAATAGAGTTTCAGTTGGTCTCAGAGCTTATATAAGGGTTTGGCAATTCTTGCAAAGTCTTTCATATGCTTCCTGTAATATCCAGAAAATCCTATAAATGATTGCATTTCTTTCTTGGTGTGGGGCATTGGCTTTGGTATACTTCTGCTACTTTGTTTTTGTCTATTTCTAAGCTTAATCCAGATACAACATGTCCCAGTGATTTTCATTCATTATATGCAAAGTGAAATTTTTTCAATGAAATTTTCATATTTACTTGAACTATCTTTTGTAAGACTCTTTCCAGTCTTTTTAAGTGATTTCAACAAGTTTCTGAGCAAACTATGATATCATCAATATAGATTATTAACCATCCTTCTGATACTTCAGGAAATATGATGTTCATTGTTCTCTGATGATGGGAAGGTGCATCCTTAATACCAAATTTCATCCTTAGATATTCATATATCCCACAGTGGACTATTATCCTCAGTAGTTTCCTGGCTTTTTCTGGTAGGACATTTTGGTTAAAACCCTTTAGAGCATCCATGGCTTTAATGAAATCAGCTGTTGACAATTGTGTTGATGTTGCATGGATTCTTGGTATTGCATATCTGTCAGGGATAGCATTGGTATTTAAAGCTCTAAATTCCCCTACCACCCTTGATTTTCCACTTTGCCAAGCTATAATGAAAGGTGTAGTGACTTCTACCTTTTCATTATGTCCTACTTTTCTCAACACTTCAAGGTCCATTTGTTCTTTAATGTGTACCTCCAAGGCTTCTCTGGCTCCTGGCTGGCTGTGTAAGCTGGTCTGCTTACAATGCATGGCTATTCAAAAAATTCAATTTTTACTATTCAAATAGTTCATATCCGAATTCAAATTTTTGAACCATAAAATGAAAACCAAAAAATTCAAAGAAAAATAATTAGAAAAGGATCTATTTGAATTTTTAAACCTCCAAAAAAAATTTGAAACAAAAAATTTTGAATTTTGGTTGAAAAAATGAGTTATAAAAATAATTCATTAATTAAAAGAATTTTAAAATTCCATTTATGGCATCAACCACAGCATACCCATGCCATAAATGGTATTAAAAGTATATTTATGGCATCAACCATGATCCAAAATGGCCATTTATGAAATTAAAAGTGCCATAAATGGCACCAACGACGACATAGAAATTCCATTTGTGGAATTTATTGGGTTGATGACATTAATTATGGAATTTAAATTTTTTTTTCATGCCATTAATGCAATCAACAATGGCACTTATCCTATTTCTGGCATTAATCATTCCATTTATGCCATAAATGGCATCAAAAATGACATTCATGCCATTTATGTAACCAAAAATGCCATAAATTGGATTTTTACCAACCCAGGTATTTTTTTAGCTAAAATTTAATTACAAATCCATTATTTTGTGTTACTAAATGATTACATAATTTTACCAATTTATGGCAAATCAACATAAAGGCATACAAACTTTTGCCAAATTACTTATGTGGGTTTACCAATAACCCAAATTAATTGTGAGTATTTAGAGCTCATTGAGGTTAATTAGAATGAATTACAATAAATTAAAGGTAATTTAAATTAATATAATAAAATCAAACTTGATAACCATTATTTCAAGCTAAATGAAATTAACAAAATTAATGAGCATTAGTTAAAATCAGTAAAAATTAATTATAATTGTAAAATTAATGAAAATTGATTAAAATTAATTGAAACGAATTAAAATTGATCAAAATTAATTAAGAGGAGTTAGAATTAATTAAGATTAATGAAAATGAATTAACATTAATGAAAATCAATTAAAATCAATTACAATGAATGAAAATCAATTAAAATTAATTAAAATTAATTAAAATTGATTAAAATTAATTAAAATGAATTAAAATTAATTAAAATGAATTAAAATTAATTAAAATTAATTAAAATTAATTAAAATTAATTAAAATTAATTAAAATTAATTAAAATTAATTAAAATTAATTAAAATTAATTAAAATTAATTAAAATTAATTAAAATTAATTAAAATTAATTAAAATTAATTAAAATTAATTAAAATTAATTAAAATTAATTAAAATTAATTAAAATTAATTAAAATTAATTAAAATTAATTAAAATTAATTAAAATTAATTAAAATTAATTAAAATTAATTAAAATTCATTAAAATTAATTAAAATTAATTAAAATTAATTAAAATTAATTAAAATTAATTAAAATTAATTAAAATTAATTAAAATTAATTAAAATTAATTAAAATTAATTAAAATTAATTAAAATTAATTAAAATTAATTAAAATTAATTAAAATTAATTAAAATTAATTAAAATTAATTAAAATTAATTAAAATTAATTAAAATTAATTAAAATTAATTAAAATTAATTAAAATTAATTAAAATTAATTAAAATTAATTAAAATTAATTAAAATTAATTAAAATTAATTAAAATTAATTAAAATTAATTAAAATTAATTAAAATTAATTAAAATTAATTAAAATTAATTAAAATTAATTAAAATTAATTAAAATTAATTAAAATTAATTAAAATTAATTAAAATTAATTAAAATTAATTAAAATTAATTAAAATTAATTAAAATTAATTAAAATTAATTAAAATTAATTAAAATTAATTAAAATTAATTAAAATTAATTAAAATTAATTAAAATTAATTAAAATTAATTAAAATTAATTAAAATTAATTAAAATTAATTAAAATTAATCAAAATTAATTAAAATTAATTAAAATTAATTAAAATTAATTAAAATTAATCAAAATTAATTAAAATTAATTAAAATTAATCAAAATTAATTAAAATTAATTAAAATTAATCAAAATTAATTAAAATTAATTAAAATTAATTGAAATTAATTAAAATTAATTAAAATTAATTAAAATTAATTAAAATTAATTAAAATTAATTAAAATTAATTAAAATTAATTAAAATTAATTAAAATTAATTAAAATTAATTAAAATTAATTAAAATTAATTAAAATTAATTAAAATTAATTAAAATTAATTAAAATTAATTAAAATTAATTAAAATTAATTAAAATTAATTAAAATTAATTAAAATTAATTAAAATTAATTAAAATTAATTAAAATTAATTAAAATTAGTTAAAATTAATTAAAGTTAATTAAAATTAATTAAAATCAATTAAAATCAATTAAAATCAATTAAAATTAATTAAAATTAATTAAAATTAAAATTAACTTCAATTAATTTTTTAAATTTGAATCGATTCAATCATATTAATTTAATTTTAATTGAACTAATCCAAATTTATGTAATTTGAATCAAGTTAATTCAGATTCATTTCAATTGAGTTAAATTAAATTAATTTCAATTCAATTTAATCTTAATTAATTGTAAATAAATTGATTTAAATTAACTCAATTAAGAATATTTCAAATTGATCGAAAGTCATTCCAAATAAAGGTAATGTATTAAGTTGAGTGAAATTTATTCCAATTAGTGCTTGTGAGCCTGCAAGCATGAAAAGAATTACATGCTACACAAGCTCCAAACACTTTAATTAAATTTTCTTTGAATTATTTCAATTGATCTGTGTAAATTCACTTTTAATTTTTTTTCTTCTATTTTTATAAGTCACTCTTTTAAGATTAGTTGTTATAGTAATCTCATTTCTAAGTCACTCATTTGAACATTTTGTCGTTATAGAAATATTGTTTCATCTTTTTTCTATAACACCCTTTTAATTTGTTGAGATTGTAACTTTGCTTCTATAGAAACAGCATCTCCCTGGCTATATATCAGGTTACTATAACAATATATTTTCTTCTAAACAGTTTATCAGTTTATTTGTGTCTTACTTTGATTTTGTATCTACCACATTTAAAGAGGATCATTCTACTTGAGAATGATTCCTCAGAGCTCTTAGAAATATATTTTTTACAAATAAATTCGTAACAATTTATTGTTATTAGATCTCTCAAATAGAAGTAATGAAAATTACTTTCAGTATTCTTCATATTGGTGAAGCTCATTCCACCAATAAAATACTTCTCTTTTATATAGTGACATCTCTATTAATTTGACTTAATAGTATTCCACTGTTATTTTAGTTTATTAAAATTCCTAGTAATCAGACTGGAAGGCATGTTAGAGGCCCCAGGCTAACAGTGCTAGTTAATGAAAACACATTTTTTTACTAAAATAATTAGTTGTTCACCTCATTTCCAAAGGAATCATCTTTTCAACATGAATAGAGCCTTTTCTTTCTATCCATAAGATCATACAATCTATCATTTACATAGTTATAAGAAGAGTTCAAGTATTTTATATCATAAATTCATTAATAATTTCAATAGATAATAGCAATAATTCTCAATCACATAGAAATAATTACTTAATTCAAAAAATATTGAAAGATAGACAAGAAAGAATAAAAAAATAGGCAATATTATTGATAATGCTATCTAAGATAGAAAAGATTATTATTACCATGAAGTTAGAGATCTTGAAGTACCAATAATTTTTGGCCATGATTTTCTTACTAGTCAAAATCAATTAGCTTTTCATAATTTCAAACTTTTTTGTGGAAATAGTTTTTTTTGTTGACTCTTCCACAAAACAAAATATTGTTTCCATTGTTACATTCACCTCCTTTGAAGATGACATCAATTTGGACTTGATTGAAGATTTACACAAGGTGGCACATTGGCTTAAGAAGGCCTCTAGTGTGTATGGGAATATAACTGGTCATGGAACTCAAGGTGGTAAAATGATAGCTGATGGATGGAGAAAATCTCAATACAAAGAGCCATTTGGAAGATAAATACCCATCAAAATTGACCTCAAAGTCCCAGAGAAAAGAGTCAAATATAATGAAATGAATGAGGAGGTAAAATCAATAGACTTATTTGTAGGCAACAGCTTTCATTTAATTGCAAACAAGGCTCTTGAAGAATCCTGCAGACAATTGGAATCCATTGGGGCTGCTAGCTTTGGAGGAATGACACATCAAGAGTCCATCAAGTCTCATCAATTTACAACCAATATATCTTTTACCTTTGGGGACTTTCATAATAATTATCACAAGGATGAAGATTTCTCAAATTATTCCTATGGAATATGGATGCCAGTATAATTGAAAAAATTAAATTTGGTCAAAAACAAAGAAGCACATGGGGTTAAAGGAGGGTCTTTTGTGTTTCCAAGCTACAAATGTGGAATAGATCTCTTAAAGTTACATGGGGTTTATGAGATAATTTGGCAACCAAAGGAGCATGGACACCAAACATTGGGTAATTTTGTGGAGAAGGGATTTTAAAACAATACTAGGCTTGCATTATAATGCCATATTTCAAAGAAATTGGCTTTGGCTTATAACAAGTATAATCAGGGATTGGGAAAGTTCAAAATGTTACTGATAAGGGTGTTCATTTGGGAGAGAGTAGTAATTGATATGACTGAAGCTCATTTGTCTAGATCTTCTTATTGTTTCACCTATCAATAAAACTCATAATTATATGTTGTTTATTCTCATTATCTGGGAAAATGCCTACTGTTCTCATGTGTTGAAGCTTTTGAGGAGTGAAATTGTAAAGCATAAAATTCAGCATTACAAATAATTCAAAAATTTCACTGATATGCATGAATAAAGAAGGAAGTCCTATTATGATATATTTGCAATTTCTTAAGTGAGTATTAATAATTATTATTTTCAATTATTTTTGGACAAGCTATATAAATTGAGGAAACTAATGTAAAAAGGAAAAGGTCTTCAACTTGACTCAACTCAATAAAAACTAAATAAAAAGTAACACAAATGAAATAGTATTAAATGTAATGCAGATAAATTAAAAAAAAACTTGCTTCATTTGAAATTCAATTAATTTAAATTTAAATTGACCAAAATTATTGAGAATTAGTTTAAATTCATATTCCATTAATGATTAATAATTATAAATAATTGTCAATTCTTAAAATTAATTTTATACAATGATAATTAATTACAATTAATTAAAAATAATTCAAATGAAGGATAATTGATTATAATTAGTATTAACTGGCTCTAATCAATAAAAATTGATTATAATGAAGCTGAATTAATCAATATCAATTTTAATTTATTATTATCAGACTCAATTTATTGAACTCAATAGTGACTTATTATATACAATCTTAATTAATCAAAATCAATAGCCATTGATTATAATGAAAAAGAATTAATTATAATGAGGATTAATTATATAAATTGAAATGAATGTAATATAATTTAATATTATTTAATTTGATTAATATGATTTCTCAAAAATTATTTTAATTAGCTGAAATAAGTAATTCATACTGAAAATTGGTAATTTTGTCATTTTGATTATTTCTATCATGTTGATTATTGCTTCTGTGTTAATTTTTGTTTCCCAATGCTGATAGTAAAGGAAGAATTTAATTATTCATTTAATTCTTTATTTTACATTATTTTTGATTCAATTTTCATATTTTATTTATATATTTATTTATTTATTATTTTTGGTTTTTAATGAGTCACTTTTGAATAGTTATAATTGAATCATTGAGATTTTAAAAATCTATTCATAATTTATATGAGTGAATAGTTACTTAGTTATTACTTTTTTTTTATTTCATGTTGTTTTCTTTTTTTGATTTTTGATTTCTTCATTGTTAACCTACCTTTGTATTGTGATAATTTATGATCCATTTGTAATTATTGATATCTTAGGAGTTAATTTTTTCTGTTTTCAATTGCTTATAATTCATTTTTTATGATTAATAGTTCATGATGTTTTTGGTTTTTATGATTTCTTTTTTTTATTTATTTTAATCTGAGTTAATTTGATTTGTATTATCTCTCAAAGTTGATTCAAATTAACTGAAATAAGTAATTGAATTGTGAATTTGGTATTATTATTATCTTGATTATTTCTATTATTTTGATTACTGCTTCTGTTTTTATTTTCATGTTTTAATTTTGATTATTGATGATTCATTCAATGTTCATTTAATTCTTGTTTTTTACTATTGATGATGCATGTTTTATGTTTTATTTATTTATTTATTAGTTTTCATTTTTCATTAGTCATTTTTGAATATTTATAATTGAATCATTGATATTTTATAAATCCATCCATAATTTATATGAGTAAATATTTATTTAGTTATTATTTTTTCATTTTGCATTGTCTTTTTTTGATTTTTTGATTAATTAATTAGTCATTTACGATTTTATTTCAATTATTTATGATCCATTTTATATTGTTTATACCTTATGAATTACTTGTTTTTTGTTCTGAATTTTTTATAATTCATTTTTCATTATTTGTATTTTTCTTGATTTTTTATATTATAATAGGGGGTGTCAAAGTTACGAAATCCCACACTCAAAATCCTGAGTTTTTTTTTTGCCAAAATCCTGCATTAATGTTTTGGGATTTCAGAAATTCCACACCTCAAGAGGTGTGGTATTTTAAGGTACAAAAACCCAGATTTTTTGGTACCAAATCCCATGTTTAAATACTAAAATCCCACCTTTAGCTTCCCATAAAGGCACATGTTTAAAACACACAACTCAGTAAGGGCATGTTAAATTGCATAAAATCTGAATACACTCATCAGTTATTAAAGTATTTGATTTTAAATTGCATTTAATACAGGCCTTTTCTTCATTTACCATGCCCAAAGCATTGCAAAGGCTACCTTTACTTCAGACGTTAAACTCACTGCAGTAAATTGATGCACTCAGCTCTGATAGTTATTCTGATATCCAGGAAGATATAATCTCATTAGATATGATAACCTCACAAAGATACATCAATCCTCTTAGAAGATATCCATCACATTACATGTATACAATGAATGATTTACAAACATTATCATCTGAAACATTTTGACAGCTATGTAGGACCACACATGAATCATTTGAAAAATTGGTTGCACAAATTCAAGCTGATAAAACCTTTCAAAACTCATCACAAAACAAACAACACAATCCTGCCATCTGTTGCCCTGTGACTCAAAACCAGAGCACAAGCATGACAGCCAAAATACCATAAACCAATGGTATAGCCAAGATACCACCAAAACATGGAGCTGAGCCAAATCAGCTCAGAAGGTATCAAAGGAAAGAGGAAACTCACCCCTTTCTGAAAATATAAGTCCCATCACCATAGGACAAAGAATAACAAAGTTATTCATGCTCAAAGTTACTGCTGAGCATAAACCTTAATTTTCACCTCTCATCTGAAATATGGAGTAAGAGGCTTAACCCCATCAAATGGGTATGCAAAATGAAGCTCTAAGCCAGGGCTATCCAATGGTAGCAGCCAAACTGGGCTAGCACCAATATTACTGAAGTTATGGTCAAATTCACACCAAATAAGGTTAAACAAAATATTCACCTCTCATCTAACTTCTACAGTTTTAGTGTGAGATACCTAAAGTGGGGTCTTTTTGGAAAGAGCACAATCAGGGCTATCTGATGGCGTCATCCATTTCCTCATATATCAGCTAGAACAAAAGCTATGGGGCAAACAATCCCAATACAGCTTTTGGCCAAAACATACATATGTACAAAAAAAACTTGTACATTGAATAACTTTGCCATTTTTGATGACAACCATATCAAATGAGGTTCCATTGTGTAGAACACATTCAGGGCTACACACCGAACCAATTTTGAGGTTTATATCTCAAAAACTGACAAAGGTATGGCTGTTTTAAGGTCAAAATCCCACAGTTTGGCCAATACAGCGTTATAGTGGGATACTATCCCATAAGTATGATTATGAGGTGTCAAACAGATGCAGAAGCTTATTTATACTTCAATACCTCATAGTTAGGTCAAATACAGAGGTCCATACAGGTTCTGTAAAGTTTCTGACGCGTCAGGATCACCAGAATACACCTGTAAACTCCATTGGTGAAAATCTTCACCCTGTATAGGGTAAAAATGACTACTTGTGGTTCTAAAACCACATTTCAACCCAATACTAGCCTGTATTGAGTGTATAGAGCCACAAACCAGCCCACAGTAGTGAAAACTTTCACTCTGTGGTCGTGTGCAGAGGTAAACCACCTCCCACTACCCCAGAACAAGATAAAAGGAGGCTTTGCCTCACCAGGAAGCAAATCCAGCATCCTGTTCTTGATATTCTTACGTGGTATAACTTCTTAAAAGAAGTGGTACTCTAGAATTTAACAGGTATAATTATAAGCTTAATTATTGTATGGTTTGTTATTGTAAACCAACAGACAAAAACTGCACCCAGGGCTATCAGCAGCACTCACCATTACTAAATTATTTTAGTATAGCCCTTTTACTCATATTCTCACTTTAATATCATCATCATTTTCGTGTCACACTCAGATTTATAGTTTCTATTATCATTTTGAAGCTATATCATAGAGTCACCCTGACATTTTGGGGGCCTGGCCTGGTTTTTTACCTATTTTAGACGAAATTCTAGCTTGTTTTCACTATTTTTAGCTTATATTCATGCTTTTTAGAGTTATTATCCTTGTTCTATTGCTTACTTTCACTTTTTTTAAACCATAAGAAGCCCTGAAGGGGATTAATTTCGTGGTTTTTCTCTATTCTGATTTTTTTTACTCAAAAATAAAAAATATATCAAAAAACATAAAAAAAAACTGTATACATATCCTTTTTTGAAAAATAATATTTTTCATTTTTGAAGAGTTATAAATATATAATTTATATTTATAAAATATTCTCTTTTTATAATAAAATAAAAACCATATTTTATTATTGTTTTTTTTATAATATATACAAAGTATATATTATTTGAATTTTTCTTGAAGAAAAACTCTCATAAATCATTTTTTCACCCAATTTGCGGTGAAAAATTGATTATTATCATTATTATTCATAATACCAATAATAATACTTCATAATAAAACAAAAACCATATTTTATTATCGTTTTCTTTTCATAATATATACAAAGTATATATTATTTGAATTTTTCTTGAAGAAAAACTCTGATAATTCTTTTTTTCACCCAAATTGGGGTGAAAATTGATTATTATTATTATTATTATTGCTAATACCAATAATAATACTTCATAATAAAATAAAAACAATATTTTATTATTGTTTTTTTTCATAATATATACAAAGTATATTATTTGAATTTTTCTTGAAGAAAAACTCTGATAATTCTTTTTTTCACCCAAATTGGCGTGAAAAATTGATTATTATCATTATTATTGATAATACCAATAATAATACTTCATAATAAAATAAAAACCATATTTTATTATTAATATTTTTTCATAATATATACAAAGTATATATTATTTGAATTTTTCTTGAAGAAAAACTCTGATAATTCTTTTTTTCACCCAAATTGGCGCGAAAAATTGATTATTATCATTATTATTGATAATCCCAATAATAATACTTCATAATAAAGTAAAACCATATTTTATTATTGTTTTTTTTCATAATATATACAAAGTATATATTATTTGAATTTTTCTTACAGAAAAACTCTGATAATTCATTTTTTCACCCAAATTGGCGTGGAAAGTTGATTATTATCATTATTATTGATAATTTCAATAATAATACTCAATAATAAAATACAAATCATATTTTATTCTTGATCTTTCTTTGATATATACAGAGTATATATTGGGGAGAGTTGATTGATATTTATTATTGATATTTTCAATAATAACTTGTCCAAAGTGACTTATAGATTCCTAACAAAAAAGGGATTCAATAAACTAGCTGAAACTCTCACTTTACAAATCAGAAATGATACCACCTCACTCCAAAGACTTTGGATTTCCAAGGGATTATTCCTTACAAAGAGAAAAAACCATCAGTTGGAATAGAGGCCTGGAAAAGAGAGAAGTTGAAGTTGTTCAAAGTCATAATACATGGCAAAATGAACCTTTCTACACCTTCCAAGATGGGTTTCAACAGCAAACCTCCAGGAATCGCTTGCATAGAACAGTTTGTTCTAACCCATCGAATCTTCCAAGAACTTCTCCAATGGGGAATGGCAGACAGGGAATTCAAACCAGATTCCCACTACAAAGAACTTGTAGAAAGTATTCAGAAGATTTCCCTCAAAGAGATATTCTTCAAAGAACTTATCATAGACAAGAAATGGAACAAGAGACAACACACTCTGACCCTTTCAGGCTCATGAGGACTGGTAACCCAACCAGACTCCCTAGTGGCTTCACACCACTCAGGCACCAGCAGATCAAAGACCAAGAGTCACTATACTTTCCAATCCAAGATAGAATCCAGGAGAGGAAGAGGATCATAAGGCAATAACAAGACTTCTTTCAACCAGAGGCTGAAAGAGTCAGATCCTATGATCCAGAAATTGTTGGACCTGTTGCAAGAAGTACAAAGAAACAACAAACAGTTGTAAATACTTCTAATGCACCTAGCAGCTCTATGATAAGGAATGATATCTCCACTCAGATGAAACACAATGTTGTGATACCTGAGAGTACCATAAGTAGTAATAATCTATGGTCACAATTTTCCCAATTTGTAGAACAAACTCAAAAAAAGTTTGAAAGACTCCATGAAAGCATTCCAAGGTTACAAGAGGTTTGTACCTTCCAAACCAAGACTATTCATACTCTTCAAGAGGACTATATTAAATTGTATAAAGCCTCAGAAGATTCCAAAACAAGACTAAATCAAGTCTTATAGGAGCAAAATCACTGCAAAAGGGACAGGGAATACCTGGATCAAGATATTGACAAATTGTTCACTTTCTGCTAAAAAATGAAACCCCAAACACAAGGGCATGTTTCTGGAAACACCCCATACCACCAGGAAAACATCAAACCAGATTCTTTATTGGTGAAGAAGGCAGGGTCTCCATCAAAAAACCAAGATGGAGATGATATGTCTTATACTGAAAAGGAAGCCTTAAAACAGCTTCCTCAGGCCTCAAGCTGGCCCAAATTCTCTGGAACTGGAGAGTATGATCATATGGAACTCATAGATTATATTGATGGACTGCTCACTGATGTACCAAGTATACCAGATTACTGGATTACTGTCAGATTAAATACAGCTCTTAAAGGACATGCTAGTATTTGGTACACACAAATGAAAGAAATCCATGGCAGAAGAAACTGGCCATGGTGGAGGAGCCAAATAATCCAAAAATAAATAAATGATACATGGATATGGCAGAAAACCCTTTCATTTGGAAATGATAGATACACAGTGGACAAAGATCCATATGATTGGTGTCTGAGACAGTCAAAAAGGTTAATAGCCATTGACCCTCACATAACAACAGAAATGAGAAATCACAAACTGTTGACCAAACTACCAGGACACTTAGAACATGCAGTAAAATGCAGATGCTCCAAAGAATCCACCTTGGATCAAATATCCAATACTTTGCAAGAAGTAAGGATTAGAACATCTATTGGTAGATACAATAACCATAGTACTGGTGATAACAGGGATAATCCAACCCTGGAAGCCAAAGAAACTCATTATTCAGTATCTGAAATCACAACAGGATTTCACAACTGTGAATCTCCCAATCACTATGCAAAAAACTCTCCCAAAGACAGGGAAGAGATATTTTCAAGGGAGGAAGAAACAAGAAAAGACCAAGAAGGTCATGAATCTGACTCTGATAGTGTGGGGAATGGCTGTGGAAATAATTCATACAGTGAACCCAACCCCCATGAGGAATATTTGGTGGGATTGAAGAACCATGGAATAGAGGAAATTGGTTCAGTTCACTCCCAAAGGCAGAAACCAATGACCAAACACCTGGATGGTTTGAAACATAAGCCACCAGACAGGGAGGGTATGACCACAAGAAAGTTGTTGGCTCAAGGTCAAATGAGCCACACTAATACCTCCAAGAAGAGAGGAAAGTCTCATCAATGATGAGCCTTTTTTTAGAGGGAGGGTATGTCAGCCTGTGACTCAAAACCAGAGCACAAGCATGACAGCCAAAATACCATAAACCAATGGTATAGCCAAGATACCACCAAAACATGGAGCTGAGCCAAATCAGCTCAAAAGGTATTAAAAGAAAGAGGAAATTCATCCCTTTCTGAAAATATAAGTCCCATCACCATAGGACAAAGAATAACAAAGCTATTCATGCTCAAAGTTACTGCTGAGCATACACCTTAATTTTCAACTCTCATCTGAAATACAGAGTAAGAGGCTTAACCCATCTAATGTGTATGCAAAATGAAGCTCTAAGCCAGGGCTATCCAATGGTACCAGCCAAACTGGGCTAGTACCAATATTACTGAAGCTATGGTCAAATTCACACCAAATAAAGTTGAACAAAATATTCACCTCTCATCTAACTTCTACAGTTTTAGTGTGAGATACCTAAAGTGGGGTCTTTTTGGAAAGAGCCTAATCAGGGCTATCTGATGGCGTCATCCATTTCCTCATATCTCAGCTAGAACAAAAGTTATGGGGCAAACAAGCCCAATACAGCTTTTGGCCAAAACATACATATGTACAAAAAAAACTTGTACATGGAATAACTTTCCCATTTTTGATGATAACCATATCAAATGAGGTACCATTGTTTAGAACACATTCAGTGCTACAAACCGAACCAATTTTGAGGTTTATATCTCAAAAACTGACAAAGGTATGGCTGTTTTAAGGTCAAAATCCCACATTTTGGCAAATACAGCCTTATAGTGGGATACTATCCCATAAGTATTATTATGAGGTGTCAAACAGACGCAGAATCTTATTTATACTTCAATAACTCATAGTTAGGTCAAATACAGAGGTCCATGCAGGTTCTGTACAGTTTCTGATGCGTCAGGAGCACCAGAATACACCTGTAAACTCCATTGGTGAAAATTCTCACCCTGTATAGGGTAAAAATGATTACCTGTGGTTCTAAAACCACATTTCAACCCAATACTAGCCTGTATTGAGTGTATAGAGCCACAAACCAGCCCACAGTAGTGAAAACGTTTACTCTGTGGTCGTGTGCAGAGGTAAACCACCTCTCACTACCCCAGAACAAGATAAAAGGAGGCTTTGCCTCACCAGGAAGCAAATCCAGCATCCTGTTCTTGATATTCTTACGTGGTATAACTTCTTAAAAGAAGTGGTACTCTTAGAATTTAACAGGTATAATTATAAGCTTAATTATTGTAGGGTTTGTTATTGTAAACCAACAGACAAAAACTGCACCCAGGGCTATCAGCAGCACTCACCATCACTAAATTATTTTAGTATAGCCCTTTTACTCATATTCTCACTTTAATATCATCATCATTTTTGTTTCACACTCAGAGTTATAGTTTCTATTATCATTTTGAAGCTATATCATAGAGTCACCCTGACACCATCCAATTGGCTGTGGCATTATCAAGGCTAGGATCAAATGGAAATGGGGCGGCTTTGGGAAAGATTGGAATGTTGTTTGGAATTAGCCATGGGGCTATTGTACACTCAAACAGTCATCCAAATATTAATGAAGATGAAGCGCAAAGTGATTGTGTGGCCAACAATAGAACAACAAAGAGAGATGTCTCAAGTAATGCAAGCAGAAGAATTCCCTGGGTGCATTGGGTTTATTGATGGGAGTTTCATACCATTATCAAAACGTCCTCCCAATGATGGTGAAGCCTATCTTGATAGCAAAAAAAGGGAAGCTGTTGAATCTTTATTCTTTATTTCAATCTTACTGATGGTTTACATATAAGTTATTCTATGTCAATACAACTGGTTTGCGATATAAACAAACAGTTCACTGCTCTACATGTTGGTTTTACTGGGTCACTTCATGATTTGAATGTCTATAAACATATGAAAATAGCACAAACACCTCAAGAGTTCTATTAAAAATATCAGTACTTACTTGCAGATTCGGCATATGCAAGCTCTCCTTGGGTTGTTCCAGCATATAAGGGAGTTGTCGCACAGGATGAAGACAACCGTTCTTTCAATTACTGTCTAGCAAAATCAAGGGTCAGAATCAAGCATGGAATTGGAATTTTTCAGGGGAGGTGGTTTTCTCTAAGGGAAATGTGAAATCAAATGAGGGATAATCATGAAATTGAATATTTTGTTAGTTGGGTTGTGTCTTGCACAATTTTACATAATATGTTAGCACAAATTGGTGATGAATGGTTTGATTGATATTAAGATGATGATCCACCACATGCAGAAAATCTGGCCAACAACAACATTTGGGAAGATGTGGTAAATATGCATGAAAAAATTAAACCAATCACTTTGGCATGGAAAAATAGTCAATTGTAAATTTCATCAGGACCATTGATTTATGTACTTGATTTAATGGCATACAATGGAGTGGAGATATTATTCATAAAATAAAACTATTTACAATTAATATTTCCTAGTTCTTTTTTGGTACTCCATATTTCTTTCACAGTACCCATTGACTCTTGAATTAATTGTGGTGGGTGTCATTTTCAAGAATTCGTCACCTACATTAAATAATTTATGGTTTATTTGAAAAGAACATCCAAAATGAGTTATTTTGTCATGATTGATAATTTCTGGAGGTGGTTTTGTTGTATGATGAACCATTGTTAATGTCTTCCAAGGAATCTCCATGATGCCAGGTTTTTTTGAAAGATCAATCTCCATTTTCAATTTGGGGAAGTGCAAGCCATGTCCAGAGGGGCTGAAGACAGTTGGAAGTGGATGGAAATCTTTTTTTGATACAAAAGAAAATATACCATAAGTCCAGGCATTGAGATCATTCAAATCTTGGTGCGGTTTATTGAAAAATCCATCTTGGGTGACAATGACATTGGTAAATGATTTTAATTCTTCCTTGGGATTGGCAGAAGTCCATTCAAGTTGACTGAAATTGGGTAATTTGGCTGCTTCCATTAATGATTGATTTTCATTTGCTGCTAATTTTGAAAAATGGGAGATTCTTGAGTAAACAAATTCGTCATATTGATGAAGCTTGATCCATTGATTATTATCCGTTTCAATCTGATGAGGAGTTAAACCTGGTTTTTTGGAGTAAAAACCTAATAATTTTGTAATTAGTTAGTAATTATTAAAATAATAAGCCAAAAAAACACCTGCATATTTTTTCAGAATCTGAACCAAACCCAATACCTTTCATAATGCCACCATGGAGTTGCTTATTGGTTTTAATTTCTTGTCAATTTTGAGATAAGGACATTAATTTCATGATGAGGTTTTGCAGAATTTGAGAGTGTCCAGAAGAATTATCAAAAGGGTTTATTTCATATATGATTACAGGAAAAAAGGGCTTTGTTGTTTTATCAATTAGTATATAAGGATGGGGGAGAGTGTTGAGGGATGGAAGTTTTAACCATGAGGCATTGGCAGATTTCTTGTCAATCAAAATGGTTGAAAAGTTTTTAAATTCTTTTTTTGAATGGCCAAGGTGAGACATAGTTTGTTTTGAATCATGGATGTTTTGTCTTTGGCTTTGGGTGAGCTTTCTTTTATGATTTGATTTAGTATTATTATCGTCATCATGTTCTATATTTTGTTTAGTCCTAACCATGACATCAAGAGGAGAAATAATAGCTTCATCATCTTTCAAATCATTCTGATGATGTGCTGAGTCTGGTTTAATCCTAACCATGACATCATCAAAATGATTTGAAGAATGAGAGAGAGGAGGAACATTTTTTTTGAATTTTAAGGATGATGGAAATCCTCCCCTATATGAACAAATAAATGAAAAGTTTAAACAAAAATTAAAATATAAAATCAATCATCGGTCAGTAATGATTATAATCCAAAAAAAAAAACATTAGTACAACATTATTATGATTGGAAAGAAAAATAGTCAAAAACAATTAATGATTGATGGATGATGATGATTATAAAAAAAAATAACAAGGTAAGTATTCATTATGAATAAAAAAAGAGTAAAAAACATTAGCATTCCAAAAAAATAAAAAAATAAAAAAACCATCATGAGTTATTCATGATGATGATGATAGAAAAAAAAGAAACAAAAATCATCAATTAGATTATGATTATTCAAAAAGAAAATCAGTAATCCATCATTCCAAACAAAAAAGAAAAAAATCATGTTAATGGCCTCTGGGGGCCATTAGCATGAAAAATAAAAGAAAAACACTCCAAATCTATTTGGAACAATTTGAGGTTCCTAGGCCCTGGAAGCTCCCAGGAGCGTATTTGGGAGGTTTCAGGGTGGATGGGGGGTTTGGGGAGGTGGATGGTGATGGATGAGTCCCTTTTGGAGGGGCATGGTGATGGGTGGGTGAGTTTTGCAGGTGGAGAAAAATTAATAAAGGGCAAATTAAAAAAAATACCTATAGAAAAAAAAATCAGGTTGGAAAAAATTCATAGTGGTGAAGCAAAAACAAGAAAAAATCACTCACCTGAATTTTAAAAAAACTGGTGAATTTTTTTTAGAGGGAGGGGTGAAAAGTAAAAATAAAAAAATAAATTGAGAATTAAGATTTGAAATTAAAAAAAAAATTCAAAAAAAAGTAAATTTTTTTTAGAGAGAGGGGTGAAAAGTAAAAATAAAAAAAAAAAATTGAGAATTAAGATTTGAAATTAAAAAAAAAATTTAAAAAAATGGTGAATTTTTTTTTAGAGGCAGGGGTGAAAAGTAACAATGCAAAATGATAAATTGAGAGAAATTAAAGAAAAAAATCAACTTTAAAAAAAAAAAAAAAAAATTAAACATGAAAAATCAAAAATCAAAAATACAAGGAAATGAACCATTAAATTAAAAAAAACATATAGAAAAAGAAGAAAAAATTTAGAAAAAAAACACAATAAAATGACATTAAATATCATTTCATAAAAAAGGAACAAAGGTGTCATCAACTTTTATTTTTGTACAGAATTCACATAAAATCTTGATGCAAAACTTTCCCAAGTTTTCAATTTTTTCCTAAATTGCAAATAAATGTCATACAAAACTGAAATTGCAAGTTGGTGCCCCAATTACAATTAAACATTGAATTTTCCATTTGGTAATAAAGTGCAGTTAGATTTCATGACATAAGATCAATAATTAAACATAAACATCACTTCGATTTAACAAATAACCACATATCAACCGATCCCATGATGTATACCTAATATTTTATTTTTTATTTATTAATTTCAGAATGCGTTCCAGCTCCCTGATTTGCCTGCATGATGACAATTCCGCTATAGTGAGATCCATCTGGCATTGCTTTTCCTTAAATTCCAATTCACAATTCCACTTTTCTTTTTCAAATTCATATTTCTTTGTATGTTGCTTCTCCTCAAACTCCATTTGCTTTTGCAACTTGACTTCTTCAAATTGTTGCTTTCTCTTCATTCCACCTCTCCCTGTCCCACCCCAAACGAGCATTTTCACTGGTTTCACGGGCTACAAATCATGCATTTCGTCAGTAGGATTGATCTGAGTAGCCATAAACCCAAAACATACCCTTTTGCCGTGATTCCAGCAAATTTGCATATGTTGGTGCAAACATATCCCTCGGCCTTTTCCTAGAGCCACTCTTGTCATTCAAGTTGGGTGTCAATGCTTGATGACGCTTTTGCATTGAATCCATTATGGATTTAATTTGCTGGTCAAACAAGAAAGAATCAACAACGGATTTCATAAGTATCAGGATTAAACATACTTACTTATTAATCTTGGAGGTTTTCCACTTGAACCAAGTCATCATCATTATTAAGAAAAGGATCCAGAATGAGAGTTGAATCCAAGAAATCATTCTCCTTTAACAAGTAAATGAGCTTTAAATATCACAGGTAAAAAGAGGAAGAGGCGATATCTTACCTTATCAAGTGAAACATCAACATCATCATCACCATTTAAGCTGTCTTTTTCTTGCAAATCATAGCTTGCAATGGGAGTGACATTGGGCTTGTGGCCAAAGAGAACATCCATTTCAGCATAGCAAGGACACATATTTTCAAGCTTTTCACTCATTGATTTTATTCCTTTACTCTCATCTTCTTCCGTTATTCCAGCCGCAGTTAAATTTTCAAATTTTTTTGCTGCCATATATTTCTTTTTATATGTTCTCCATTGATCTTGGATGCTGCTTGAACTAAGGTTTAGGCGATTTCGTGATTTTTTGTTGACCTCAATGGCCATAAGCTGAAATCCATGCTGCTTTGATGAAGGAGGTCTTCCAGTAGATGTTGAACCACTAGTACCAAAACATGACTCGAAATTGGATTTGACTGAAAGCCAATTAATTATGGTTAAATAATCTGTATGTATTAAGTGACCTGATGGATGAGGCAGGCCAGAGGTGATCTTCATATCTGTCTTGATTTCTCTTGCTTTGGATTGAGGCATTATTATATGGATGAAGAAGTATAAATGGACTGTAAGCTGTTTGGTCAGATTTTCCAAAATGGAGTGTAGAAGAATATGTTCTACAGGTATGAATTGTGAGTACTCATTTGGGTTAGGTTTCAAGCTGAAATCCCGGACGCATGGTATTTTGTCAAAATACCAGGGGACTGAGTTAAAATTCCATGGTATTTACACATAAAAAACCTGGGATTTAGTGTTGGGATTTGGGTTCCAAATCCTGCATTATTTTAAGGTGGGATTTGGTGACTTTGACACCCCCTAATATTTATCTATTATTCATGTATTGATGAGGATTTATTTTGAAGTTTTCCTTTGTGTCATTTAATTACCACAATGTATTATTCATTAATTTCATGAATTTTTTATGTATGAATTATTATTAGCTTTTATGCCTCATTCATTACCAGTTTAATTTTTCCTTTTTTATATTTACTTTTCATATTTCTTTTTCATGATAAATTCATTATTTATTTAATATTCAAATGATTTTTAATCTTTAATATTTACCTTGCTTCAATGATAAATTTATCATTTGTTTAATATTTAATTCTTCACTTTTTTCTTTATTCTTTATCTTTTTTTCATTATTCATTATTGTGTAGTTTTTTTGCATATGCCTTATTATTTATCACTACATTAGGGTATGTATCTTTTTATAACCTCTGGCTATGAACTTATTCTTATCAATTATCTATTTAAATAATCTTTAGTTCTAATATTCAATTTTTTGTAATAAATTTATTTTTTAGGGCTGTAATTTGCTTTTACAGTTGTAGGGCTCTTTTCCTATTTCTCATCACACTCTCACCCTCATTTTCACCCGACCAATTACCTTCAGCTGACTTGATGAAGAGTTTAGGATTAAGTCCGGTCTACCAATCAAGCACACCCTGATCAGGCAAAATCCCAACTCAGTTCCTAGGTTACTAGAATTTTTATAAGGCTTTTGAACATTCTTCAAATCCATTAGTTGAATCAGGTCAAGATATTAACATGAAATCCTTTTCTGAGGCCAGTTTTCTTTGACCAATGATTACTGAATTACAAAGCTGGTCCAATCTAGACAGGTCTCAGGCATTTGATTCCATGTCTCATGATGGCTTAAAGCTAACTTTAAACTCTTATGAGTCCTTAGAAAATGGAATGACACCCACCATAGCATGAAATATTGGGATAGATTCAGAACTGAGACAACCTGATCAGATCACATTTATTAATTCAATGGCTTTATTGAACAATTGAATCAATCAACATAATCATGAAATTTTTGAAAAGAAAGATTTGGTGTTGGAGTCCGATCATGAAAATGTTACTGAAATTATTAGGGAAATGCTATAAAAGTCTTAAAACTAAGGATTTATTTCATTAGAACTAATTGCCAAGGATACAATTATAACAAGTAGAATAATAAATACCTAATGGTGGATGACAAGTATTAAATAACAATAATAATAATGGTAAGGACAAGATGGTAACAACTGTGAAAAACAAACACTGTAGTAGGAGATCAGTTTGTTCGTCAAACAATGATGATCAAGTAAACAATAGACTATACCTATGGTCAGCTAGGAGTAAAATAAGTAAGAGAAAAAGAGTTACAAGATAAAGAGAGTTAAATAAGTGGGAGAAAGAGAAGGAAAAGATATGGAAGGAAGCAAAAGGAGTGAAGGTCAGTGAGGAGAAAAGAAAAGAGGGACCAATGGTCTTGAGCTTTGTAGCTGAGGTACAGTTAAATATTAGTGAAGAGGATCATGCACATAATGATGTGCATAACATAATTGTACAGGAGGTTATGTTTGTGCGGTTGTAAGTGTCAATTGTGCCAATAAAAATAGTTAGTGGATGGCTTAATTCCAACATCCCCCCTCACCTACATGTGCAAAACCCCAAGAACATTGAGGGCCTTGCACAAGGAGCTCCTAAAAACAGACTTAGTAAGAAAATCAGTGAGCATTTTTCTTGTGGGAGTATATCAAAGCTCAATGTCCAAATTTTCCCAGCTTCTTTGACAAAATGGAGTTTAATGTTGACTTGCTTCATTCTACGTCCATTGACGTTTCTGTTACCACTTGCTGCATTGATGCATCCTTGATTGTCTTCATGGACAGGTATTGGTGAAGCCAAGTCGGACAATCGAGATTCCTTGAATCACTGTCGGAGCCAGAGAAATTCAGAGGTGAAATTGCAAAGGGACATGTATTCTGCTTCAGAAGTTGAAAGGGAGACAGTTGGCTGTTTCATCGTATTCCAAACCACAAAGCAGTTGTTAAGCCAAACCAGATAGCCAGTTATGGACCGCCTTGTGCTGGTGCAATTCTCCCAATCAGTGTTGCTGTAAGCCACAATCCTGTGTCCGCTTCCAGCCTTGTAGGTCAAAGCAAAGTCTTGAGAACCCTTCAAGTACCATAGTACATGAAGAAATGCCTTCCAGTGATTGATACCTGGGTGTTCAAGAAGCTGGGAAACACTGCTGACTGCATGCAAGAGATCTGGCCAGGTAGCAGTGCTGAGATAATTGATGCTACCAACAGAACTCCTGTAACTGATCCCAAGAGCCACAAACAAAGCTTTTTCCTCATCAGTGGCAGAAGAGAGGTGCTGGTTTGGCACTAGGGGAGTGGAGACAGTACAACAATTGCCAATGCCGTATAGCTCCAGCAATGCCTCGGCAAAATGTTGTGTATCAAGGGTAATGCAATCTTCTCCCTGGGCTACCCTAATTCCCAGAAGAAGTTCTGCCTTTCCCAAGTCCTTGATTTTCAACTTGCTGGAGATCTCTGATTTGAAAGATGCAACTTCTTTTCCAAGGATAGTGATTTCATCAACATGGACATAAAGCCATATAGGAGAGGGAGCAGACCAATACAAAATGCAGGGAGCAAGAGTACATGGGGCAAACCCTACCTTAAAAAGCCAATCTTTTAGAGGCTGATACCAGACAAGAGGCACCTTCTTTAGTCCATAAATAGCTCTATTGAGGCAAAGACAGATTTTTCTTCTGTCAATATTGACACCTTGAAGAATGGATAGAAAGACCATTTTGGAGAGAGGTGCATTGAGGAATGCACTTTTCATGTCGATCTGATGAAAAAGGAGACAATTTGTTGCCGCAAAGGCAATGAGGACACGAAGTGAGTTCAGCCAGCCAGTAGGTGAGTAGGTCTTTTTGAAGTAGACCCCAAAGGTCTGAGTAAGCTCTTGAGCGCACAGGCATGCCTTGTGATTGACAACTTTGTTAAGGTGGTTCTTTTTGATCTTGAACACCCATGTAGTGCCAACCAACTTGTAGGATGGGTCAATGTCAACCATATCCCAAACCTTGAGATCATCCATGGACTTCAATTCTCTGGATATTGCATTTAGCCACACCTCTTGGTTTGGGGTACTGCTTTCTCCCTTAAAGGTACAAGGAGTGGTACAAGCCACAGAGAAGAAGGTTTCTGGACATTGAGAGAAGGGTAGGATATTTGACCAATCAATGTTGCAAGACACCAATGTTGGGTTCCTGGGCCCAATCACTCAAAGCCTTGGCCAAGAAAAGACAGAAGCTGGTTCCTCAGCAAGACTCAAAGAGCTGACTTCATCTACAGCATCTTCATTGGACAGGTCCTCTATAGGGGCATTAGAGACATGGGCTTCATCTACTGCTACTTGAGAATCTGAAGAGGGAGATTGGACTTCATCTACCAATTCTACTTCCCCATCACTGCTGAAAGGAACAACCAAGGGAGAATCTAATGAAAAAGAAATGGAAAAGCAAGGAAACTTTGATTTGTCAAAAGGAACGTGCCTTGAAGTGAGAATCTTGCCATCATTGGAACAAAGGACTCGATAAGCCAACATGTCATTCTCATAACCAATAAAGACACCTTCACGCCCAGAATGACTAAGTTTCCAATCCCTCTGATTCTTGTGTACTAAGGTTACAGCTTGACACCCAAAGACCCGCAGTTTCTTGATACGCGGCAATTTACTGGTCCAAAGGGCATACTGCGATATATTTTTCCTTTAGGGAGTGGGTATCAGGTTGGTGAGCAGAGTGGAGGTGTTGATTGCCTTGGCCCAATATTGTTTGGCCAATCCGCTCTCATTAAGGAGGCATTTGGCTTTATCAAGGATGGTCCAATTAGCACACTCAGCAAAGCCATTGTGCTGAGGGGTGTAGGCCGGTGAGAAAACATGAGTGAAACTGCAGGAAGCCAAAATTTCCTTGAATTTCTTGTTCATAAATTCTTCACCGTGGTCAGAAATGACTTTCTTTATTGTTTGTTTCTGATGGTTTTCCATTGAGTTTTTAGCTACAACAAATTGATCAAAGGTGTCAGACTTGCTCTTGATCATGCAAGCTATCTTGTAGGAGGTGAATTGATAAAAAATGGTAAGAAAGTAGCGGGACCCACCAGCGGATGGAGGAGAGATTGGTCCAACCAAGTCCAAGTGAACACAATCAAGAGGTAGACTTATGTGTTCCAACTTGTCCTTGAAGGGAAGTTGATGTATTTTGTTAAGGTTGCAGGTCTTGCACAAGGAATTGTTAGATGGCAGACCCATGGAGCAAACCAGAGCTTTGACAGGGTGACCAAGTTGCTTATGCCACAAGTCATCCACAATAGTGGTTAAAAGGGAAGTTGGTTGAGAAAAATCAATCTTCATTAGATTGTTGATGTTCTTTCCATCAAATAGAATTCTGTTGTCTGTCCTCAAGCTAAAGGTGTTCAATTTCTTGGTGATGGTTAGTTTATTGAAAAAGAGTTTCATAAGAATGACCAGGTTTCAGTTTAGCTTTGGAACATAGAGACAATTCGTCAATTTGAGGTGTTTAGGACCAACCATCACAGTGATGGAGCTGATTCCTTTGGCCAAGAGATTGCTTGATGAGTCTCCAGTTGCAATCGAGAATTTAGCAACATTGGAGAAGGAGGAGAAGACATCTTTTGAATAGAAAATGTGTTGTGTGGCAACACAGTATATAACTATCTGGTTGGAAGGATTAGATGGGCTGATGGTCAAAGTGATAAGGGCACAAGCAGTGACTAGATGGGTGGCTGCAGTAGATCCACGTATCTGTCTTTTGTTGTTCCATTCAGGTGGTCGTAAGTGAGGATTTTTGGCATAACAGTCCTCTTTCCTGTGAGTGAAACATTTAGGATTGTGAAGACTGTTAGAACAGTAGTGAGTAATCTTGAATTGGTGTTCACTGGAGGCAAGAGCAGATACTGAGGATGAGGGTTTTTCAATGTATTTGGCAGATTGGAGATTGGTGTATTCTTGTAATCAAAGGAGTACTTGATTGGGTCTCTCAATGAGGGAATCATTCAGAGTTATCATCTCAATTATTTGAGAAAGAGATGGGCCATTCCCAAGCTTCCCCAGAATTATATATGAGAGAATTTTTGGAAGAAGCTGAATACTGACAGATTGAAGGTCCAATAGGAATATTCTAGTGCTATCAATGTAGCTTTGGAGGTTTTTATTTTAGTTGAGTTTCTGCCAATTCATCCAAACCCTCCCCTGATTCATATTTCTTTTTGACGCATAGTGTTCATTGATGCACGACCATAGTAAGTTGGCCTTATCAGAAGTTTCAGGTTTGACAACCTGCAGAAAGACTTGTTGGTTGATTCGGGAGGTAATTATAGTAATTTCTTCAAAACTTAACTTCTTCCATCAATTGATGGCATTAGTTCACGCATCTTGTCCTACTGAATTTTCACAGACGTCCAATAAATCACGAGAAAAAAGAAGAAACCGCATTTGTCGGTGCCATTTGGTGTAGTTTGCTCCATCAAGAAGCAGCATGTAGGATTCTTCTTTGTCAAGATTCTTGTCAGTCATTGTGTTGGATGCCTCTTGTTATCCACCCTTGTAGAAGTAGACAGAGAGTCGAGACTGTAAATCTATAAAAGTCTTGAAACTAAGGATGGATTTCATTAGAACTAATTTCCAAGGATACAATTATAATGAGTAGAATAATAAATACCTAAGGGTGGATGAAAAGTATGAAATAACAATAATAATAGTAGTAAGGACAAGATGGTAACAACTGTGAACAACAAACACTGTAGTAGGAGATCAGTTTGTTCGTCAAACAATGATGATCAAGTAAACAATAGACTATACCTATGGTCAGCTAGGAGTAAAATAAGTAAGATAAAAAGAGAGAAAAAGAGTTACAAGACAAAGAGAGTAATAGAAACAAAAAGATTAAGGTGAAGAGAGTTAAATAAGTGAGAAAGACAAGGAAAAGATATGGAAGGAAGCAAAAGGAGTGAAGGTCAGTGAGGAGAAAAGAAAAGAGGGACCAATGGTCTTGAGCTTTGTAGCTGAGGTACAGTTAAATATTAGTGACGACGATCATGCACATAATGATGTGCATGACCTAATTGTACAGGAGGTTAGGTTTGTGCGCTCTTAAGTGTCAATCGTTCCAATAAAAATAGCTAGTTGATCGCCTAATTCCAACAAATTTGAATTTACTCAAGCACACAACAAGACCATAATGAGCTTCCACTTAGAAATTATCTGATGCTTGACTTGTTAAAAATCAATCAATTGCAAACTTGAGCATAAATGGATCAAATTGATACTCTTTTTGGAGCCTAGGTAACCAGCTCATTTACCCTCACCCTGTCTGACAGAAGGACTATTTCTAACACCCACCAATTCATCTACAAAAACTAAACAATTTCCTAATTATCATATCTCTTCTGAGGTCAAAGGAGAGAACCTTGATTATCCAGTTATGGTAGAAGTGGATTATTTCTTTTCTCAATTACCTCCTTCAGAGGTCAATGACTTATTATCTCCTTCCAGAAAAGAGGAAACTTTAATCACAATAATGCTACAGAAACAGGTTCTCAAAGTTTTTTGAAAAGCTTTCAAGAAATTGCAGCATTCGTTATGTAACTTTCTGTACAACCATTTATCAAAACTGAAACCCCCCGGCAGCTAATTGAAGAAACATCAATTTGCTCAATGGATCATGAACTTTCTCATCATCATTGGTCAGGTAGTCCTTTGTCTTTATCAACATCTGATAGTGTGGAGGATTCTGTCAAGAAGGAAGATCACTCATTAAGCTCCCTTAGGTTTTCTATTGTTGATCAAATTGAAGGGGAGTAAACCATGATTGATTCAGAAGGTTCAATGTCTCATTTTTTTCTAAATGAAAAATCAAGAATTGATTCCACCAAGGAATATGTAATTGCGGATTTTTCTACTTCATCACATATTCATTCCATTTCAACTGATAAAGCTGTGCCTAAGCCAAGCCTCCAGCCAACTGAAGCTCCTAATGTTCTCAGCCACCCACAGCGGTTGTTGCTGCTAGGAGGCTCCCCTGGACTGGTACCAGCTTTGGACCCACCTGATTCAACTTTTAATAAAATTAATGGTTTGTTGATATCTTTTCTGCCAGTCAAACTATATTCTTCAAACTAAATTTCTGACCTATAATTCTCCTTTCAATTAGAATAAGCCCCAGAGGAGGATCTTGAACCACTTGTCATTTTTTCTGATGATGAAGTAATTTAATGTTATGTTTTATGAAATTATAACATGAGGCTGACATGTTTTTTATGTAATAGAACATGCCTTTGGAGTCTTCTTCATCCGGTAAACAAATAAATCTATTTAGTTCAAGCCATGTAGTTGATTTTGGCAAAAAATCTTTACCAACAGCAAATACCTCAGGCTTTGTTTCTCAGGGCGCTCTATCTGAAATCATCACACCAAGTTTATAACTGGCCAGTTCATGTAGAATTACAGTTTCAAGCTTTTCTGAAGTTGCTCCAACTGCTCAGAGCACCATCTCTGACTTGTCAAAACCCATGCCTTCTATCGTCATGCAACCACCAACACAAAGTCTGATTGATTTAAATGAAACAATTGTAAATTTCAACGTCACAAGCTAATTTGTGATGAGCATTCCGCTAAAGTATAACCGATTTTTATTTCTTTTTGGTTTTCAGCTTGAAGAATCTGCACCACCACCACCACCACCAATTCTGCGTCCATTTCCAGATTTATTAGAAATCAGTGAAGCGTTGGCACAATTTATAGGTTCAGTTGAATTATTGATTCATTGTACTAAACTTAAAATATAATATATATTCTTTAGGTCTTTGAGGCACAACAAGAAGCATTACAAATACATGGAAGATTTCAGGTAGCTTTAGGTGGCTCATTGTTACCTATCATTATTAGCAAGGCTCTAGTATTCTGGCCTTCAGGAAGATAATCAGTCCTCTCATAAGAAGTCTCAATTTGCTTCCCACTTTAAAAAAGCCAATGGGGTTAGCCAGTTTGCAAAGAAAAAGTCCCTCAAACAACAGAATCAATATTTACTGGCTTTTGCTTGTTGTGAGCGTTTGCTTAAGAAAATTTGCAAAAACCAAGGCAAGTCTTTGTTGATGAACATTGAAAAATAATTCTTATTTGACTGACATCTTGTGGGTCTTTCTTTCCAGTTACTTTATTAATGGTTACATTTTCAATTTCAATTGAACCCCTTTTCTTTAGGTTATAACAGCCAACTCACTTAATCTGTTTTTTTATCTTTGGATTTTAGGTGATTTCCTTCATTCTTGTCCTCAAATTTCAACTGGTCAAAACTTCTGGAGGCCCTCAGTGGACTTGGTCAAAGCAGGGCGTTTCTTAAGGCTTTGCCTCTCTATGTGGGTGTACATTCATAGAGATGGCTTGAGGCTGTAACACCATGTGGTGACTAATAAATTGAGAGCTTGGGTCAACTGATCCACAAAAGAGGAGCTGTTCAGGTCAATAGGGCTGGTTCCTCTTTTGAAAGTACCTCGCACAATAAAGAGCAAAACACCACTATAAAATCAGATTAGGTCAACATCTTAAACAAATACATTTTCTCTTTGATTTTAATAAATATATTACTTTCCATTTTTTCACGTCATGGTGGGGGCCCACACCATGACTACTTTTTGTATTTATTTATAAATGTTAGCTTTGGGGGAATGGCTTCCCAATTTTTGTAAATCACCACTCAAAATTGATTAATTGATAAATAAACAAATCAAAAAAGATGTTTTGATTTATTTCTTATTAGACATATATAAAGAACAAATAAGTAATTAAAATATTCAATGAACAAATCTTAAATTGATAGCTAATATTCAATCAAAAATTGAAAATTGTAATAGATATAGAATAAACATTTGAGATTATATAAGTATATAATATATAATAAATTAATAATATAAGTAGTTAAAAATAGATGAATGATACATTAAGAATGAAGAGATACTAAAATAATGAGTCATAGCAAAGTTTGGAGTTTGAAATACAAATAAATCATATATTATAAATAATAAATAAATATGGAAAACCAAAAACAGAAAATTACCCAAAAAGATTAAAAGAAAAAAAATAATAAAAAAACTAAAAATTCAGGATTAAAGAAATGATAAAAGCTTAAAACTACATTTTCATTAATTTTAACCAGTTATAATTAGTTATAATTACTTTTTATAAGCTTTAACTCCATTAAATTCCAATCAATTTCGATTATTTTTGAATTTTTGAATTATTTTATTTTATTTGATTGAACTCTTAAATAAAGAATAAACATTTGAAATTATATAAATATATAATAGATGATAAATTAATAAGATTAATAATACATTATGAATTAATACATAATAAATTAATGAGTAATAACAAAGACTTTGAAATACAAGTTAATTATATATCATAAATAATAAATAAATATGGAAAACCAAAATCATCAAATTATCCAATAAAGATTGAAAATAAAAAACAAGAGATAAATAAATGATAAAAGCTAAAAACTTCATTTTCATTAAGCTTAACCAGTTCTAATTGGTTATAATTACTTTTCATCAGTTGTAATTCCATTAAGTTCCAATTAATTTTGATGATTTTTCAATTTTTCAATTTTTTTATTTTATTGGATTGAGCTGTATTCTTTTTTTATTAAATATAAGCTGAATTAGGATTGATTTATTTTTAGAAAATGAATAATGAATATCCATTTTTAATTAAGCTTAACAAAATTTGATTCACTAATTTTAACAGATATTAGTAAATTTTATTCAATTTCCATGATTTTGGAATTTTGTTTTGTAATTATAATTTTTTTTAATGAGCTATGATAATAAATACATAAATAATAAGTAACTAAATAGATGAAATTGGCTATACTCAAATATATGATTTAATTATAAGTCTTAGCTTTAATAGATAAGTAATTATAAAAATATAAATTAATAATTAAATGGAATAAAAATATTTAATCCAAAAAAAATATATAATAAATCCAAATAAAAAACACATAATTAATAAAGGAATAAATCACAAAAAATTACTATAAAATGAAAAACAACCAATACACATATAAATAAACAATAAAATGAGATAACAAATTAACCCATAAATAAGAAGAAATGAGTAATAAAAAATAAAAAATAAAAAGCCAAAGAAAGGGAGGAACTAATAATTCAATTAATAATTAATAAATAAACACTAGATAAATGAAATTCAATTAATCAACTAATAATGAATCATTATTAAATTATTAAGTTACAATAGCTCTTCATCAATAAGCTATGTTAAAATTCATCCATTATTTGGAATTGATAAGTGCAATGAATAAGTCATCGTAGAAATATGAATAAACTATTTACCCTCCAATAATAATAAATAAAGAAATAAAAAATAAAAACCATAATAAACATAATGGAAATAATACAAATAATTCATTATTTTATTATTATAATTGAGTACTGATTGGATGTATGTTGTTTTAATCATAATTTGTTTTGAGTATATCTTGAATTAATTGTTTTGGTACTTGATATTTGGGTCATTTTTTTGGTTGGATAATTTTTAATCTCATTTGAATTATATACTATTTTGAAAATTTATGATCTATCTATCTCATCTTTTTTAAATTTACTTTTTCTTTTGCTTATATTTTTCCTGTAAATTCATTTAATTATTCTTTTCAATATTCTTTCTTTTATTTGATTTCCATTATATTATTTATTTTATTTCTATTTAGGATTTGATTATCTCTATCACTTTTATTTGAATTAAATTCCATTGTACAGTAATTTTATTGGAATTTGATTCTTCATAAGTTTTCTCCTTTATTCCTATTTTTATTTTCATTACATTATTTTTTTTGAATTTTAATATTAAGCTTTATATATATGTCAAAATTCTATGATAAAAATTACTATTTTGTAAGGGAATTAGCGCTTTAATTTGTGATACCTTATACCCCTGTATCTCCAAAATTGGTAAAGCAATCTTGGTTCAAAAGTTTATTTCTCAAAATGCAGGATGTCTGAAAATAGCAATATAAAGAAACCCCTGGAGCTTTGGCATATATCAATAGAGATGTATTGTGTTGTATACCACACTGTAGATCTCACCAATCCCTACAATTATGGATTATTTCAATACAGATATCTGGCTTAGCATTTTTTGAAGCCACATACTGATGTGCAAAATTATGTCAAAAACATATAACCCTTATAGTTTTTTGTGAGGCTGTGGGAGATGTATGGCATATCCATAAGGCCAAAAATGACTTTTTATACAGTTGATGTAGTCTTAAGCAGACTTATCAATTTAATTCAAAACAAATAATAACAAAAAATAACAAAAAATAACAAAAAATAACAAAAAATAACAAAAAATAACAAAAAATAACAAAAAATAACAAAAAATAACAAAAAATAACAAAAAATAACAAAAAATAACAAAAAATAACAAAAAATAACAAAAAATAACAAAAAATAACAAAAAATAACAAAAAATAACAAAAAATAACAAAAAATAACAAAAAATAACAAAAAATAACAAAAAATAACAAAAAATAACAAAAAATAACAAAAAATAACAAAAAATAACAAAAAATAACAAAAAATAACAAAAAATAACAAAAAATAACAAAAAATAACAAAAAATAACAAAAAATAACAAAAAATAACAAAAAATAACAAAAAATAACAAAAAATAACAAAAAATAACAAAAAATAACAAAAAATAACAAAAAATAACAAAAAATAACAAAAAATAACAAAAAATAACAAAAAATAACAAAAAATAACAAAAAATAACAAAAAATAACAAAAAATAACAAAAAATAACAAAAAATAACAAAAAATAACAAAAAATAACAAAAAATAACAAAAAATAACAAAAAATAACAAAAAATAACAAAAAATAACAAAAAATAACAAAAAATAACAAAAAATAACAAAAAATAACAAAAAATAACAAAAAATAACAAAAAATAACAAAAAATAACAAAAAATAACAAAAAATAACAAAAAATAACAAAAAATAACAAAAAATAACAAAAAATAACAAAAAATAACAAAAAATAACAAAAAATAACAAAAAATAACAAAAAATAACAAAAAATAACAAAAAATAACAAAAAATAACAAAAAATAACAAAAAATAACAAAAAATAACAAAAAATAACAAAAAATAACAAAAAATAACAAAAAATAACAAAAAATAACAAAAAATAACAAAAAATAACAAAAAATAACAAAAAATAACAAAAAATAACAAAAAATAACAAAAAATAACAAAAAATAACAAAAAATAACAAAAAATAACAAAAAATAACAAAAAATAACAAAAAATAACAAAAAATAACAAAAAATAACAAAAAATAACAAAAAATAACAAAAAATAACAAAAAATAACAAAAAATAACAAAAAATAACAAAAAATAACAAAAAATAACAAAAAATAACAAAAAATAACAAAAAATAACAAAAAATAACAAAAAATAACAAAAAATAACAAAAAATAACAAAAAATAACAAAAAATAACAAAAAATAACAAAAAATAACAAAAAATAACAAAAAATAACAAAAAATAACAAAAAATAACAAAAAATAACAAAAAATAACAAAAAATAACAAAAAATAACAAAAAATAACAAAAAATAACAAAAAATAACAAAAAATAACAAAAAATAACAAAAAATAACAAAAAATAACAAAAAATAACAAAAAATAACAAAAAATAACAAAAAATAACAAAAAATAACAAAAAATAACAAAAAATAACAAAAAATAACAAAAAATAACAAAAAATAACAAAAAATAACAAAAAATAACAAAAAATAACAAAAAATAACAAAAAATAACAAAAAATAACAAAAAATAACAAAAAATAACAAAAAATAACAAAAAATAACAAAAAATAACAAAAAATAACAAAAAACAAGTACAACTTCTTTTGGATAAACAAATTAATAATTATTATGTCATTTTTGGCTTGTACACCAAAAATAACTCAGGGTAGACCAATAGGGTGTTATACCCAAAAATGAATATTTCTAATGTTATTAGAAGATTGAAGAATCTGTAACAGGGTGTCCTGTTCTCAAAATTTGTATAAGTTACAATATGATTAAGAATGTTGCAAATGAATATTTTTAACAGAAAACATGCCAAATTTATTGTTTTTAGCTTTATAAGTGTAAAAAAATAATATATTAAAGATTTACTGCTTAACAAACAATAAAAATTTATTCAAAAATACTCCACAACAGATATCTAAGGCTACAAAAGAAATTTCTTCAAGAGAAATTTCAATTGGAATTAATTGGGCAAAGAACTGCAGGCAATTAATATGAGAACAGAGTTTTTAAAAAGATTATTGGAGAGAAAGAAAATCCAAAACAATTTCTTACTATAATGTCAAATTTACTCTTTTTAGTCGTGAAATTAACTCTGACAACTGAAAAGCCAATTGTGGCATCATTGAACCCTGGTTTGGACCAAAAAAGGGCTGGTTTAAGCAAATTCTTTCTATTTTCAGCCATTTTAGTCCCTTAAATTACCTATTTCTCTAGTAATGCCTGGTTTAAAGCCTTCAAAACATGTCAGAATGTGTGTAAGAGGCGTAGAAACCAGTTAAAACTGCTTTTACTAATATTGTTTTATCTTAAGGGTAGTTTTACCCTCTTGGCAACAATTAAAACTGCCCTGGTTGGTATCAAAAACTCATCATCAATTGAGTCACAGACCCTGTGACTCAATTCCAGGCCAAAAGTGATGAATGTTGTGGGAACTCCTTTTGGTGTGGGATGAAATAAGGCAGTACCTTGAGGGTGAAATTATTGGTAAATCTGTTTTGAATTTCAGAATTGTCCAATAACCATGGGTGCTAAGGTGTATTAGCTGCCCCTGTAAATAATACTGAATAGTCAGCCTACAGAGAATCACAAAATAAAATAATATTTGCGGCTTTAACAGATAGAGAAGACTTATCAGCAGTCTTTAAATCAGACCTATCAATAACACTACAGTAAAAACTCTGATCTAAAATTTCTGATAAAATAAACACTAGATTTTTTTACTTTATTTGAATAAAAGTGATGATAATATATATATATATGTTTTGGGTTTCTGTTATTTTAATAAAACTAATAAGAATATTTTTTATGTTTATTTTTTTTAATAAAAATGATAAGAATATATATATATTTTTTATGGTTTAGGTTGATTATAATGATTTTTTTTTTATATTAGTACTAATAATAAGACTACTGGATTTGATTCTTTTTAATTTTTTTTTAATACTGAGTTTTATATCACTACTACTTTTTTTTTAAATAATACTAAGCCACTGAGCAAGGCTACTGAGCTTTTTACTACGTTAATACTACTATTCTCCACTAATACTAAGCTACTGAGCAAGGCTACTGGGCTTTTACTATGGTTATACTACTATTTTTCACTAATACTAAGCTACTGAGCTTTCACTATGGTTATACTACTATTCTTCACTAATACTAAGCTTATTAAGCAAGGCTACTGAGCTTTTCACTAGTAAGACACTACTACTATTCGAGACATCCTGCTAGTTCAGGGATGGTTGTGATCCTGGATAGTGGGAACTTGTTCCATGACAATGGGGAAAATGAGGGAGAGAGGACCTCTATTTATAGCTTTTGGGCCTCTATAGTGCTTCTCAAAACAGGGTACTTAGAAAAAATCATAGTTGAGAGGTTTTAGCTAGTGAGACGTGTAGTTTTGGTGTAGCAACGTGTTTGCTGAGAGAATTATGCTGGTGGTGCTTTTTCTTATCAAAATCATGTGATGTATTTGAGATAATTTGGCTGGTGAGATTTTCTTTTTATCAGAGTCATGTGCGTTCATTGAGAAAATATGGCTGGTGATGTTTTCTTGAAGGTGGGGAAAGTATTTTTTGTTTCTATTTTTACGTATTTTATGGGAGAATTATGCTGGTGGTGCTTTTTCTTATCAAAATCATGTGATGTAATTGAGATAATTTGACTGGTGAGTTTTTCTTTTTGCCAAGAAAGTGGAGAAAATACAACTCCTGACA
Organism: Austropuccinia psidii; assembly: GCA_023105745.1. Taxonomy (NCBI): domain Eukaryota; kingdom Fungi; phylum Basidiomycota; class Pucciniomycetes; order Pucciniales; family Sphaerophragmiaceae; genus Austropuccinia; species Austropuccinia psidii. The sequence goes on along the minus strand of JALGQZ010000003.1, from coordinate 33,238,973 downwards.
ATTGAACTTTCTTCTAGTCATATGATATATATGAGAAAATTATGCTGGTGTTTCTGTTTCTTATCAAAATCATGTGATGTCTTCGAGATAATTTTGCTGGTGACATTTTCTTGAAGGTGGGGAAATTATGTTTTGTTTATATTTTTACGTATGTTATGAGAGAATTATGCTGGTGGTTCTTTTCCTTATCAAAATCATGTGATGTATTTGAGATAATTTGGCTGGTGAGTTTTTCTTTTTGCCAAGAAAGTGGAGAAAATACAGCTCCTGACAATTGAACTGTTTTCTAGTCATATGATATATATGAGAAAATTATGCTGGTGTTTCTGTTTTTTATCAAAATCATGTGATGTCTTTGAGATAATTTTTCTGGTGACATTTTCTTGAAGGTGGGGAAAGTATTTTTTATTTCTATTTTTACGTATGTTATGAGAGAATTATGCTGGTGGTTCTATTTTAGTCTTGTATCATTTCATATGGAGATTTCATCATTTCTATCAAGTTTGATGTGTTTTATTATTACTAAGGAAGCATTTGTTCTTGGAAAATATATTGTAATTTTATGCATAGCCTTGAGGTATTTCTTCTTTCAATTGAATCAAGGTGGGGAAAATACAGCTCTGATGCTGTGGTCCGTCTTCATATAAATTTATTTAGATTAACTCCTTTTAATTGCATAATTTGTTATTGATGATGCAATAAGGTGGATAAATTCTTTGATACTATACTGTTTTGATAAGATCTTGAGGCTGTGTATTGTATATTTCTTTTTGAAATTTGTAAGTGTAATGTGTAAATCTGTTTTGCGTAATTCTTTTTATTATCATTTTTTTCTTTTGTTTTATTGGTAAGCTTGAAACTGGTACTAATTGTATGGAATACCACAACGTTTGCGTGTATTTTGACATCCCATGCCTGTCAGCAAGAATTTTGGGGGTCTGGCTCCCCCTTAGAGCCAAGATTCCCTTTTCCCCCCAGAATCAATCCTTCCATTTTATTTTTTTCTTTAATTCCTTATCATGTAATGCACTTGTAATTTACACATACAATTCAATTGAGTTTTCTAAAGTACACAACTGTAATAATTGATACCTCATTTGTAAATCAAAGTTCACTTATGTAATACATGTGCACATTTTGACATTTCAATTGAAAATACTTCAATTTCTCATAACTTCTAAACTACACACAACACCTCAATTTTAACACAAAAATTGATTGTTAACACCATATGTGGTGTAAATTAAATCAAGCTTTTGAGTATTTTCAATTTTCATACAGAAAATACTAAAAACTTAATTTGAGCTTATTTAGAGTTGAGTTACAGAAATTGAATGTATAGGTGACCCCACCTTATTTTTTATGATGAATTCAATGGTGAAATAACTTTCTAAATTTTATTTTTTGGATAAAAATTTATAATAAGTTTTGTTTAACTTTTTTCAAAAAATATTTTAATTTTAATATTTTTGTTGAAAATTTTTTTTTATCTAATTTTTTCAAGTAAAAATATGTTTTCACAATTTTAAATTTCAATGTAATTTTAATTTTAAAATATAATGAAAAAAATTTATTTTATATATTAATTTATCTATTTATGTTTTTATATATTTTTTTATAATATAATCGAATTTATTTATTTATAGTTATATCATGTTTTGTTATTTGTGGTCTTTTGGGTATATAAAAATACCTCTAGAGCTTACTTTCATATACTAACTTTGTGAGAAATTGGATTTATTTGAAATAATGACAAGGTATCTAAAACAAAGCTTAACAGGTTGAAAAAATGAAGTAAATTTTGGCAATTATTTTTGTTCTTTATCTCAAGGATCATTAAACTCAACACACAAGGGTATTGAAGTTAGAACAGACCTTTGATAATGGAAATGTTTCAATAAATTGTAAAGCTCTTATGCAGATGTAATAATAGACTTAAATTAATATTTTTGATAATCAAGATGAGAATAGAAAAACATGAAATATCAAGAATAATTCTTGTGATTAAGAAAAACTCATGGCTAGAAAGTAAGATTAAAAGACTTTTCAAAATAATGCTTGCAACAGCAATATGGGATATTAATGAGTAATAAGAAAAGTGTGATGTATTTATCAATTAAATTATTAATTACTACTTTATACCTTTTCAAATTTATTCAAAGTATGTAAGAGGAGGGAAAAAATAAATATTACAAACAATTTGGCTGGTAAATGTGTCATTTCTCACAAGATTCTTTTTATATCTTGAGGTTCTTCAATCAAAAAAAGCTAAAAATTATTGTTTTTGTAATGGTGGGCACATTTGAAGTGAGTTTATTTGTCCAATTTGCAAGGAAATTGGGTTCATATGAGTAACCTCCATAGATATTAATGAGAGAAGTTTCTTTCCCTGTTAGAAATGATTTTTATTCAAGACCCTCTTGAATTGATGAGTAGTGGAAATTTTATGTACAAGGAGACAAACAAAGATTATCAAAAGTCCAAAATATTCCATTTCAATTGAGTCACATTCTGAATTTCCAAATTTGTGGCTGAAATTATCTGAAAAGATATCTCAAGGTTGGGACTAAGGTTAAAACCAGGTTGGTCCTGGGTTGGTCCTGATACCCCTGCCAGTAGGGGTAGCTTTTTTTTTAATGGTGCCTTCCTGTATGATCCCTTTTAGTCCTCTTGTCACATTGTTGTCCAGTACAATCCAGGTATTGAAACTGAACCATGCAATCATCAATATCTTTTAATTATCCCTAAACCCACAATTGCTTAGCATTTCTGAAGTTTTCACTTGGAGAAGGCTGAGTGGGCTGTTCTGTATCACTAATTGCTGTTGTATTTTGAGATGTGGTGATAGAAACAATTATTGAAGAGAAAATTGCTTTGTATTTTTAGGAGTTACAATCAGAAAAAGCAAATTGGAAGAAAAATAACAAGTAAAATGAAATTCATCAACTGAAGAGATAATAAGTTGGTTGTTTTGAAAGCTAAGAGGAATAAAATGGAGAAAAAAAATTATCTTGATGGAGTTGGTGTGAAAAATAAATTGGGAGAAAATGTAATAAAAAACCTTGAGTGGTGATTAGGGACAAAATGTATCCCCCCTGAAGCCCCTCCTGCCCAAATCCTTCATGACAGGGGAGGGTTTGGGGTAGAGAGTCTTTATCCCAGAATCCCAGCAGAACTGCCACATTGGGATACAGAAATGGATGTGTGTGGGTTTTTTTCCATTGTAAGCAGCCTAAGACCCTGAAGATCATGTAGATCACCCTACCTCATCATGTATATAATTTCAGGGTAAGTTTATGATAAAGCTATAAGAATTGTAAATACAAGCTTATCTAGAACTTTTACACATAGATAAGAGAATAAAAATAGTTTTAAAGGGCTGTTGAGTATTTACTATAAGGGATATAGTGGTGGTGAGGTCTGTTGAAAGCCCAGGGTGTATGTATTATCAGTTGGGTTACGATAATAGTAACTACAATAATTAATACTATAATTACACCTGATTATTATCTCCAATAGTATAATTGTTTGTGAGCAATTGTACCACATAGGAAATATAAGAACAGCATAGTGATTTATTTTTGATCAGAGAAAGGTCACTTTTATCCTAAAGAGGGGCGGAAAGGCCACTGGACCTTACCATGTAGGAGAAGTGAAGGATTTTTCACTTCAAGTGGTGGGCTTGTGGTTACTACAGCCTTTAATGACCTGTATGAGGCCCATATGTGGTTTTGAGACCACATCTGGTCACCTTTCCCAAATACAGGGTCAAAACTTTCACCTGGGATCCTCACAGATGTGTTCTGATAGGTCAGATGCAGAGAAAGCTGTAAAGCACACATCAGTGGGCCCTGTATTAGTCATACTATGAGGTGTCAAAGTATAAACACACTTTTTTGTGACTTTGACACCTCATATTCATATTTATGGGATAATATCCCACAGTATTTGCTTTCTTCCAATATTGTGGGATTTTTGACCTAAAAACTGCCATAACTTTGTCAGCTTTGAAGATAGAGGGCTCAAAACTGGTTCATTTTTTTGTAACCCTTGATGATTGCTACACAGTGATTACTCTTCTGATATACCTCTTATCAAATATGCCAAAGTTATACAGGTTTATAAACTATATTATTGGAATTTGGATTCCTGATAAAGCCTGCATCAAGTTATCATCCTTAATAGCTTTTGTTTCAGAAGTGATACAATGTTATGGATGGTACCATTGAAAAAGTAAAGTCTTTCCCTTATTAATGTGGTCCCACTTTGGGTATCTCACACTAAAACTGTAGAAGTTGAATGAGAGGTTAATGTTTTGTTCACCCTTATTTGGTCTTTATTTGACCATAACCTCTGTAATTTTGATACTAGCTCAATTTGGTTAGTCTCATTGGATAGCCCTCATTGCAAGCTTCATTCTGCATACCCATTTGATGGGTTTTGTCCTCTTTTCTTGTATTTTAGATGAGAGGTGAAAATTAAGGTTGATGCTCACTGCTTATTTTGAGCTGGAATAACTTTGTTATTTCTTGTCATATGGTTATGGGAGTTATATATCTGGAAGGAGGTGGTTTTCCTCTTTATTTTGGATGCCATTGAGCCATTTTGGTTCTGGTCACTTTTCAGTGGCTTTTTCTCTACCAGTGGTTTTATGGTATTTGGCTGTAATGCTTGTGCTTTTGTTTTGAGTCACAGGCTGATGTTTAAAATGCCCCTCAATTGGATTGATTTATCTTTTTCCCATCTCTTTGTGATCTCCTTTCTTATTGCTATGATCTCCTTTCTTATTGCTAAGCTTCTGTAGGTTTGTGTTGAAATGTTTCTCCCCTCCCTTATTCTTACTTAAGGCTAAGAAGACACTGTCTTGCCCAATCAAAGACCCCCTCTTTACACAAGTTTCTCTGTTTGAATGGAATAACTTCGAAATCAAACTGAGCTTGAGTTAAAAGCATAACTCAAAACATATTTCTCAATAAGAAGCAAGAAAACCAAATAGCTAGGAGGGTTAGTGATCTCAATAACATGCAAAACACCTTTGGGATCAAGTAAAAAAAGATGTGTCGGTCTGATCCAAAACTACTACCAGCTTGTACTCGAACATTTTGACGGAATTTGGAGTCTATGACCGAGTCGAATAATTACTGAACCTACTGATAACCATGATAAAAAGGTCATGAGTAGAGCGAGCTCACAAATCATTTGAAAATTAGCACCTTAAAGTAGCATTGTTGTCCTCGATCTAGTGATTCTGGACCTACCCTCTCCGACGACGCAGAGCACCGCAACATTTTCCTCAAAGGTCTTATAAGCTTTTTGAACGATTATGTTTTGCGGCGTTTGTTTTTCCTGGTTCAGCCTTAACAGCGTTCTCCGTTTCGAACCAACGCATGAAGATCAACTTCTGTTGCTCAGTCAGAGGTTCGGACCGTTCGGAAAACAAAGCTTCCCAATTTGTAATCCCGTTTATCGTGTGTCTGGCAATTGCCGAGCGAATGCTGCCTAGCATTTTTGGATCAAGGCCACTGTCATACCATTGCAGAAGATCAGCGGGGTGGAGCGTGATTTGCGGTGCTGACGGTACTTCTAGTCGGCCACGAGCTTGCTCGCATACATAGTTGAGTCGTCTTTGAAAAAGCTCTCCAAATTGTTGGACCAACCAAGCACGTTCAGGAGAGTCAGGCCAGCTAAAAAACTCGCCTTTTCCTCTCAAGATGTTTGATTTCAGGGTTTCTATTACCTTCTCTGCCTCTGTGCTCTCAAGTTGGTAGGCCAAGTCGTCTTCAGATCGCAAATGGAGAGCCTCAGCAATTTCTATGACCCGCCAAACATCGAGACCATGTTGTTCCGCCGCTTTTGCAATGGTGGTATTTTCCCACCATCGTGCGCTCTCTTGGTTTGTTTTCATGTGGAAGCCAAGCTTAGTTCGCACATTAGTTTCTTCAGGACCCATCAAGATTCTTAGCAGCGATCCTACGGTATTTTCCTTGCCAACCTTTGCACTGAGAAAGGGCCCTTCTGGAAATGTGTTGGCTATGGTGACGAAGTCGGGAGTAAGGTCGGAGAGCTGATACACTCTTTCAATTATATCTGCTTCTGTGAAGGATAATTCATTGTTTTTTACCAAACTGGTCTTAATTATTTTCCAATTTTCTACTATCGTGTGCTTAAAAATTTGGCGTGAGAGAGTCCAAACTCTTCGGCTGCCTTCCACATCACCTAAACACCTTCGTCGAGCCCAAAATTGCAGTTTTAAAACATCAGAGCCTTCTGCTGTAGGCTGCCAACCGCTGCGTAAAAGTTGATACAAATCCAAGCTCATACTCTCGAGAGCCAGGTGCTCTTCGTGGTTATCAACTTTTAAGTGTTGAGCCATTTGGTTCGCTAAATGATAGTTCTTTATCTCTATTTCTTGCCATTCTTCCAATTTTTTTCCCTCCCCTTTCCTTTTGAACAGAATCTTTAATGCTTTATTTTTTTTGGTTACTTCAGCGTTCCTCAATTTTCTCTGAGGCTTTATTATGTTCGGAAAGATTTCGGAAGTTTGCCGTCCTTTCTCCCAAGGCTCAAATACATTCCGAAAATGCGGGAACACAATTTCCTCTTCCTTTTTCCATTTAGGCAAAGAACCAACATTTGGGTTCCCCACTTGTATGAGCATAATTTCGGGCTGCGCGTAAGCAACAGCGTGGTTGAGCAACATAACAAAATGCTTCTCCAGTAAAATGATATCAGGGGGAAAAGATTAATCCAATACCATGACTTACTTTGATTTCTAAAGCTTGTTGGGATGGTTTGAGTGAACTAACTGCTGTGCTTTCGAAGTCAAATCTTTGGATTGGGATTCAGAAATGAAAAACTACATCTCCAAGGATAACCACTTGCTATCAAATTTGAGGAACTTACCTAGTTTTTTTTTTATTTTTCATTGGGGGTAATGTTGCCTTTCCTAAAGGTGAATCTTCACGCTCTTGTTCACTAGAAGTTACAAAAAGAAGATTAGCTAAACCTACAACCATGAGAAGATCGGCCAACAGTCAAAATAGAAATAGTTTTGACTTGATAAAAGTATTAGCCTCTTTTGGAGCTTCAAAATTATCCAAAAAAGTCTTCTCAGCGTTTTCCTGTTTTAGTATGCTTGAAAGTGAAAGTGTTTGGATTTTTCTAGACCCTTTATTTATTTTTTTCTTAATTTTTGAACTTTATCGAAGAGAGCGAGCATCAAGCCTCCGTCAAAACCAAAAAAAGATCTCTTCTTTGTAAACTAACCTTTTCTTCTTTGCTTTTTCAATAGTATCTGGTCCCTGTTGATTTCCCCTTTCGTCGTTTTCCTCCGGTTGCTTCTGAGAGTTTCTACAGTGGTGCCGCAGAGGTCGAATTGCGATAATTGAATCTCTCAGTTTTTTAGTTGAACAATTTAAAAAGGGGAATTTCAAACGCACTCAGAAGGAATTTGTTGTCTATTTTTTGTAATAGGACTGATGCCTGGTTCCGTTATCGCTTTCTCCACAAGAGAATTTTGAGATTCTTTTTGACTTTTTTCAAAACTGGAATTTGGAGGAGTTTGTAAAGACATTGGCCTTTTTTGGGCTTCAGAAAGTCCTAGCTTTTCTGAGTGCTTATCAACCTCCCCGGGTGGAATTTCCATTCTTCCATCTTCAGCGCTGTTCATGAGTTGAAAATCGGTAGCGCCTGGTGACACGAGCTTTTTTCTCTTATTCTGTACCAAAGTCCAACCGTCTTTGTCCTGAGAAGAACCCTGATTGTTGTTTTTTATGAAGTCTCCCGTTCTTTGAAGCCCTAGACTTGGTGTATAGTTTTTCACCGCGCCCTGACGTTCATTCATTACGCGGGAATGCTCGATGGACGGGATGGATGGCGCAGTTACCCATTTGTTTATTCCACCACGAATTTCTGTGACTGTGCTTTTGCTTTCTCGTGGTGATTTTGCTTTGAGAGCAATCCCTACTTTTCTGTGATGCATATTCCCAAGTTTTTCTGGCTTCTGCGCAGCAAACTCATTTGCAGCAATCGCCTGCAGAAAGTTTTTATTCCAAAAGTTCGAATCTGGAGAGTTCAGTGAAACATGCCGTTCGCTCTTCGTTGAAATCGTATTCAAATCACTCTCTGGAGATTTGAAACTGGGAAAACTTTCAACTTGGGCTTTTAGCATTTGATTTCCAGAAGACTCTTGTGGCCAACGCGAAATTGAATAAGATCCGCTTGGAACTGGTTTTTTACCCTCTGGTAGGCTTTTCTCTTCTATATTTTTTTTTGTGGAACTTGCGCCCTGAGTGGTCATTTTAAGGCTTGAATTATCGCTTTTTTCCCTATCCGCAGGATTAAGAAATGAGCTTTCAAGAAACACGTCAAATCGTGGACCCGGCTACTTACGACATCTCTTGATCAATTCGTGTCCCTGTGACGCCCTTGTTCTCCAAATTTGTCTTGCTAGCGGAGGTAGAGCCAGCCGCAGATTTTGATGCATTTTCATCTGGTACTAAGTTCGACTAAATTTTATCTCAATATCATGATAAAAATATTTCCGTGTCAAATAAAGGCTTACCATAGATTCGGTATCAACTTGAAGGGGACTGATACGAAGTTTGTTCCCAATTAAAGGTTCTGTAGACGATTTCATACTTGCGCCAGAATCAGTTTCGGTTTTTGATGGTGGTACGAACTCTCCCCCTTTAACTACTTGTGCCCATTTTTTTCTTAACCCATCGCCATTTGATCCAAACTCGGGATTCTGAAATATATGCGCGGCTTTCCGTATGCCTTGACTCACACCAATACCACTGGTAAATAGAAATTAGTAGTGCTCAAGTAACGAGCAGAGAATGTGGAGAAGGGAATGGAAGTTGGGTACTTACAGTGGATCTTTAGGAGGCGTTTTTTCCGTAACCAGCGGGTTTTTCAAACTGGTATTTCTGAAGGAATCGGACTTAGCCAAAGCATTCGCTGAACTTTCGTGCTTTTTGAAGTTAGTGTAGGATTCCTCTCAGTATCTCAGTGAAAGTGATTTTGGTATCGCCTCAAAACTCACCACAGGCTCTGGAATGTCATGATTAAGTCTTTCAGGCCCAATTGAAGACAGAGGTCCCGGTGACTGTTTACTACTTATCACAGAATTAGCGCCACTTTTCGGTAGAGGTCTTAGCTTTTCTTGTGGTGTTAATTCATTTGATCTCGACTTAGACTTCGGTGAAGTGGTTACAGTTTGCTCTTTGCCTTGAGCCACCGGGTAACTACTTCCAGATCGAAACTGAAAGTTCGGAGGCAATGGGACGAGTTCATGCTGTACGATGTTGACTGGTTGATAAGCAAATTGCCAAACATCTTGCCACGTCACGACAGGCGCTTTGGTTTGAAAATATCCCGGATACAAAGCGGGTTGGATTGTCTCCCTCAACGCATAACCTTCTGGAACAACGGCAGGATTGATATCCGAAGCTGCATTCAAACCATAATACTCTGTTGAGCTACTCTGGTGCTCAGGATAATAGGGGGGGGCTAAATGAGATTGTGTGGAAAATTCATGTGCATGGTTTTCTGAGGAACGAAGGTGAACGTAAGCTTGATGTTGAGTTCCTCCAGGTAAATCTTTTTCTTGAGGGAAGGCTTTGTCCGTCACGCTCGAGACACTTTCTTTAGGGGACGCTTTCTGAGCGTTAGGGCTTCCTTTGACTTTAGAAAATGGCTGATGATTGTCTGAGCTAATGGAGGGGTTCCCTTTGTCCTTAGCTTTACGTCCAGGTCTTATCTCTTGATTTTTCAAATTTTGTGTCGTTATTTGGGCTTCAACATATTTTTGATGGTTGACCCCAGATTGGACACTGCGGTCTTGCTTGCTTGAGCCCTCAGTTTCATCCATAAAACTTGCGGCATTCACGAAAGGATTTCTCTCTCGCTCTAAACATTTTTGGGCTTTGTTCCCGAGTTGGTCAAGCAAACTTCGACGATGGAAATTCGTGCTGCTTACTGGGTTTGGAAGAAAATTCACAAGACCCAAAAAAGTTTCAACGCCTAAAAACCAAAAGAATCTCATTATTCTCGACAGTTTCTGGGTTTTAAGGCATTCACACAAGGATTGTGAGGTGTGATTCTTTGTGGATGAGCCTAGAAAAGGCAGTAAGGTTTTCTGTTCCGACCTAACGTAGTCAGCCATCAAGAAAAGAACTATGATATATACGCAGAACCATATGTGAAAAGCTTGAGCGAAAACCACTGCTATCTCGTGAGGGATATTTCTTTCCCCGCAAAAAAAAATCTACTTTCCGACTGATGTCGAAAACTTCCTTTTGAAAGAGATTTTAGAATTTTGAGCGATCGCACGTGGATAGCTTCACGTTACAGGTTTGTCCAATATCCAAGTATACCTGATGCTCTGTGCCTACGTTTCGCCGATCGGCTAGTTTCTTAGCTTGATTTTACGCTAACCTGACTTGTTTGGCTGAAGAGTTGGGAGGAAGAGATGATCATCACCTCGTGCAGAAAATGTGCCATTAAAGGAATATTCGATCTAATGATTGAAACAAATTCAACTCAATGCTTTACCGCCTATGAGCTCAGACCACCTTCACTATGACTTCATCGCTATGCCTAACCCTCATCAATTCATTGCGTTGTTTCTTCTTTTAGGTGCTTCAATTTTGTCCTGATGTCAGAGAACATCTTGGATCTGGTTTTTTGTAACACATTTGGGACACATACAGGATCTTGCCTGAATCAAGCCGGTCATATGGCCCCTTGGTCGCGAATTTCCTGATCCAATGACTAAAGATGCCGTGTTAGAAAGCTAAAGGCCAAGCCCCTTAGTCAGGCCTTTTGCTACCAAACCTTCGGAAACAGGTTACTGGTATTCAAAGAGTTGACACAAAAACCTTCCCGTCGTACCACTTCGCCATAAAGGGAAAAAGACTATGTCTATTTCTACAACTGACACAACAAATCTACAAACCCAACGCTGAGACGCGGAAGGTCAGCGTGCATGGAAAAGCGATGTTGCTGTAATGATTGTCAAGGCTGACTGCAGGGTTTAGACAACTCCTGTCAGCTCTTGTTGATTGATTCATCAGCCAGACTACGAACTCATAAAGTTCATTTGATACATGAGCCAGAAAAGTGCATGAATTATGTAATGCAGAGTTTATAAGCTCCTTTTTTCTCCAAAAGAAAAAGAAAAAACAAAGCAGGATCACCCGGACTGCGTGTTCCAAGCTACGTCGGGAACGTTGTCAAGCTTTCTGTACTGAAAGGCGATAACGCCCGTGGGATCCCCGCGTAGAAGGAATCACCCCTCCCCCTTCCCCGGGTACAAGCCCGGGGAACATTCTCAAATAATCTCCCCACCAGAGTGGCCTCCACGGAGACCAACTATACCAGAGGCGTTCCCGGGGTCAACCAAAATTCCATGGTTTTCTCCCACCCCTCCTTTTTTATTCCAATTTCCATCTTCTCTGTCCTTATTTTTTTTTACACATTCCATTTTGTTTTTTTTCCCATTTTCATTTGTGGTTTCTTCTTTTTTTAAACTACCTTTTGTTTATTATTTGTTACATCTTTCTTAACAATGTCCTCACTAGCCTCATGTCCATCAACCCCTGGTGATACAACAATGCAAGCATCCCTTAGTGAAGCAACAACCCACACCAAACAATCATGGGTATGGTCATATTTTGGCAATGTGGATGAAGGTTATGTTGAATGCAATGCCATTGATCCAACAGGAAAAAGCTGCGAGAAGAAATTAAAGCATGATCAGACAGGAAGTACAAAATCAATGAGTGATCATCTCTTTGCTCTGAAACACCTGTCAAATCCCAATACAAGAAATATTCAAAAATCCAACATGTTTTTAGATGGTTTTGTGATGTGCTAAAAGTCAAATAAAGTAAGTGCCTGGCCACTTTAGCGGTCTTATTTTCATTAAGCTAATACAAAATTTAATTTTAGATCCTCACATGCAAATCTTTGAAGGCTGCAATGATATATTTCATATCAGACTGTGATCTCCCTTTATCACTAACTGATTCACACTCTTTTCGCGCCTTACTTGAACTGTGAAACCCAAGAATATCAACCTTATTAGTTCTCTGGACTGCTCTCACTACACATTTAAATAAAGTGTATTTTTTTATCACAAACACATTCAGAAATTGCTCACCAAGGCAACTTTTGTTTCATATAAAACTGATTCCTGGAAAAGCCCAAATGTGTCTGCCTATATGGCAGTCACCAGGCATTTCTTAGATTAAGATTTCAACCTGACCTCCATATTATTAGGACTTTTGGAGATTGAAGGTAAGTTTATTCATTATAGTTGCCTTTTTCTCACATTTTTAAAAGAGTTATTTTTCTAGGACCACACTCTGGAGTGGCCCTTGCAACACATTTTCTCAGCATACTACATCAATATGACCTAGAGGATTGTATTACAAGCATCACAACCAATAATTCCTCCAGCAACAGTTCTATGGTCAACAAGATAGAAAATATGGCTGCAACATTCAATGCCAGTACACATTCCATTGGATGCATGGCCCATGTGCTCTATCTAGCGGCCCAAGATGGACTCAAAGCTCTTTCCAAAGGAGTAGCGCCAACCACCTGCAAGAAAGAAGAACCTCCTGGCCCAATGGCTATTGTCAACATCATCAACCCACCTGATGGCTTGAGCCTCAGGTATGATTCCATTATATCCCGTGTAGCACAATTAGCTTCCTATCTATGGAAAATCCCACAAGGCAAAGAGAAGTTTGCAGCAACTTTCAAGCTTATTTATGATGGACCCAAACCAACCAATTCCAACACTCTACTATGCCATGTACATACTCACTGGAACTCTACTTATGACATGCTGGAGCAAGCACTATGCCTTAGAGAGGCATACAATCAGTACTGCAGTCCAGAAAGCATGGAAACATTTTGCCTCAGCCCAATTGAATTGGAGAAAGTTGAAGTCATGGTAAATTTCCTTCAACCTTTGTATGAGGCCACAAACATCATTTGCGGCTCACAATACCCAACAATTAATCAGGCCCTCCCATTATATATTATTTTGATAAAACGTCTTAACCAGGTAAGTGAATTTTCTCTTAAGTCATTTTTTTCATGTATTCTGATAATGTCTTTTCAATAGGCCTGTCAGCAATATGATGTGGTACCTATTGAGGATGCTACACTCATAATGACCTCAAAGCTTACAAAATACCTCACACTACTCTTACATAAGACACCAGTTATCTGTGCCTCCATTATTGATCCCCATTGCAAAATGAAATTCTTTACAACCCATGATACAACATTGGATCAGTTTGGGACATCAGCAAATTCACTTGCCAAAATCTTTGAAGACAAAGCCCAAAAACAATGCACCAGCATTAATAATCCACTACCAGAGCCTGAACGCAATGGACAAAGTGGTTTGTTTGACAAGATGGCTCAAAGGAGGTACTGTGGAAAGTGAAATCCAGAGGTTTTTGGCAGAACCCCCTGAACCCAAATCTACTGATATACTATTATTGTGGAAGTCCTGTGGTGGCATTTTCCCACATCTTTCTCTCATGGCTTGCAAATATCTTGCAATTCCAGCTACCAGTGCCCCCTCTGAGCGGTTTTTCTCTTGTGGGAGAAAAATACACACCTATCAACGAGCCTCTCTATCTTCTACCCATGTTGAACAACTATCATGTCTCAAAGATTGGGTCCATACATGTGATTGCATCTACACAAATGATTAATTTGTATTTTTTATTCATGTTGATTATTTTTAGCTTAGTAATTGCAATTATGTGTGCATTTGAATTGAAATTAAATCTCAATTCATGCCTTCATGAGTCTATTGCCACTGTGGGGGTTTGGACTCTACCCTGGCCACCATGAGAGTTTCAGCCCCAAATAAAACAAGAAAAATAATCATCTCCGACCCCTTCCCCAAAAGGGGTCTCCGCGGGTATTCCTCGAAAACCCGGGGTCAGGCAGCAGGCTTAAGCTATTGTAACACGCTGCCCAACCTCAAACAATTGCGGCAAGCAATTAAAGCACTCCGCCTTGGATATACTCCACAAATCTGGAGTAATGTCCAATACAGTAAATGTGGCGTAATCGTGACACCCATATTTGTTGCATGCTGAAATCGCTGAATTGGCATAGGTGCTATTATACTATAGCATGCTGCCCAAACATGTGCTAACCCCTGCTCATTGCCAAGAGTAATAGATCTTGCATAGCTGTTTTACCTCACCTTGTTGGAACCATACCTTGGTAACACAACCGCATCTAACATGGTGATATACCCTAGTACCCTACACATTTAATAAGCTTGTGGGGTGGGAGCCCATGCTCCCTGTAACAGTACATGATTGACTGATGTGAAAAGCAGCATTTGTGAAAACACCAAAAAAGTCCTCAAACGCTTGCGGTAAGTATAGTACAGTACAGGTACTCCGCTTCGGGTATACTCCACGAATATGGAGAAATGTTCAATACAGTCGATGAGGCATGGTTATGACTGCAATAATTGGCACAAAAAATGACCTATAATGATAACAGTGAGAATTGGCTCAAAAAATAACTTTTAATGATGATAGCAATAATTGGAATCTACAGTAAGCTGAACACTCGCGTCTGTCAAGCAATATGGGCTAGAACCTAGAAAGGTATGAAGTTGATATGATTCAGATGTCATTGTAAATCAATTCAAACATGATTATCATTAATCATTGTTTTACACTTCATTCGCGAAGGGCATTCTGCACCGTACCCGCCAAAAGAGGTGTAACATTTTCTTATCTTAAATGTACCGTTCAAGAAAGACATCATGTCATTCCGAGGTTGACAGTTGGGACGTAATCCTGAGAAAGATTTGCACGAAACAGACACATAGAGTGAAGTAAGAGTCCGCATAGTATGCTTGAAGCGCTATGACATCAGGTTCTCCACCTTCATATTTGGAGCACACGATCATACAAATTTCTTCCATTGAAGCCTTTGTGTGCTCCTTGTTATTAGAATTGAATATGCAATATGGCTACTATCTCCAATGTCGCGAGGTGAGTTTCAAAAAAAAGTAAAAGCCATGTTTTAGAACCATTTTGACGATAGTTTACCCCTAATATTACACTTTTATCAAGCGGAGCTCAGATGACATAAGTGGTCTGGGTATCTTAGTCTCTCTGGTTATGGCCTTTTTATATCTTCCAAATTTCGTTGGCACAAAGCATGCATCTTGAAAGATAATTTTGTGTTTAACAAACGGCGCCGACTAGAACAATACAATTGAATTGCAATTGTAAATTATCTCTCATCCAAAGCTAACGTGAATTGGTGGCATCTTGACAGATTTTAGAAAAGGATTAGCAGTATGGTGCGTTTCCTTATTCGTTGGAAATTGTTTTGGAAATCTTATGTGAATAAAAAATAGTCCCCTAAGCTGCAAACTTTTTGCCCTCACAAAATTCTGAGCAAATGCCAAACCAAGGAAGAGATATACAATGTTCACAGAAGTAGTAGTATGTTTATGTTAAGTTCAAAAATTAAAACATTTCGACAAATTGGCAAATTTAGTTCTTCTGTTTAAAGCAAAAACTATTGTATTTTAACCAGACAATTGGACATTACCCTTTTTGGCATTTCAGTCATTACCACAAACAAAGAAATCCATGAGAATTACAATTGGATATAAAGTCACTTAATTACTCATTTTGTGTTCTATTGGAGCCAACCAAAAGTTCAATTCAATACATCAATAACAGCGGAAAATACACAATATGGCAAATGTTCAAAAGCCTACCCATGGATTTGAGATTGTTCTCATTTCACGCATCCTTGAAGAGGTTAGTTAGAAGTGCAAACTCTATTGTATAACAAAATGAAGCTAAAACTGATTACCTCTATGTTTTCTATTAATGATCAACGTCTAAATTAGTTTACTCCAGACCTTCAACTTGGTCAGATCTAGGAATTTCAGAGGTGCTGGGCTGGGATCCCTGTTTCTTGTTGAATCCTCAAACAAACTCCATACATGTGGATTTGGTGTTGTAATTGATAAAAAAAGAAAACACATCAGTTAGGCAATAATACCAAAACCATACTTGCGTGTACAGCCTGTCACAAGGAATGAACCCACAGGTCGTTGATTTCATCATTTGCTGTATCAAAAGTACATGCTAAAGGGTCTTTTGAAAAACCTTGCCAGGAATGGGTACAGGTAATATTCAACATTACTTTTTTTACTAGAAAAAAGGGGAAATCAAGCAGTTTATTTGGTCTTTTCCAAGTGAGTTGTGAGATATAAGTTTCAGGTCCACTTATAGACTGGGATGAAGATAATGAATCATTGATTGTCTTGGTGAGTGGTAAAAAGTTTTGAGATGGCTTTTGTACTGATTTTCAATTAATGGTATAGGTCACTGGCATGAGCCTCTTGTTGGCACAACAACCCATGAGATCCTTAATTAATAGTAATAGCCAGGATTAAGACAAAAATAGAAAGAGTATTTGCAGACTGTGAGTCACTAAATTTGACCCCAATATGTGGGTATACTTGAATATGGATGTATTCTCTCATGGAAGAATGTATGTGGATCTCTCATGATCAGATAAGAAAGACAAGATCTTGGTATGTGTGCATGGAAAGTCAAATTTTCAATCTGTGAAAAACATTTTTGTGAAGTAAATTACACATTAGATCAAGCTCTTGCTTGTATTTTCCTGCAGAATATGATGATGTTTCTTTTAATCTTTTGGAAAATTGGCAAAGACACTCTTGAAAGCTATTTTAATTTAATATTTTTGGTTTTAAATGATTATTAAATATAATTTATTACACATACATATCTATATAAAATCTTTATTTGATCTTGAATGATGTCAGAGAAGACTTCCTTTTATACACAATCCAATGCCTTATAAGAAACCTTTTTTTGTTGGTATAAATAATTTCTTATTGATAAGAAACAAGCTGAATAACTTGGGGTATTTATTTTTTTGTTTGTCTACATAATTTACTTTCCTTTTCTGTCTAATTCTCCTGTTAATAACTCAACTAATTTCATTTCTAATTGAATTTTTTATTACTTTGTCAATTAGCTTTAAATTCTTTCTTATCTTTCTTTGTTTCTATAGATGTGTTTGGATATTTATTCATTATCAATTGATCCTCCAACACACTCCCTTGATTCATAATATATTGTACCTGAAAAAACAACATTGGCACTTATTTCTTTGTAATTTCGTATTTTTATTAATCTCATAAGCCAATTATATTTATTATTTTTACTTGTATTCAGTCCTTTTGCTAAAGAATATGCTATTAATTTGCTCACTGGAAAATATAATAAGTCAATTTCTTTGATTTCTATTAATACCCATATACTGTTATAGTGTGCATCTATGTGTTTTGTTTGGGAGTTATAAAGGGGATTTTTTGCTTGAATAATTGCTCCTGGACTATTGTTGTATATTGTGATACATTCAGGGTCTATATGTAGAATTTCATATTGAAGTAATAATAACAATTTTCCTTCTTGGAATGAAGATAAGAATGATCATAATTTAGCTTCAGTATATGATAGATTCAAAGCTCCAAGTTTTTACTCTTTGGACTAATAATAACTCCTGCATATAACAACAACTAGCCCAACAATGATCTTATATCCAAGTCTTCTTCCCAGCTTGAGTCTGAATAAATGGTAATGTTATTTTCTCCATCTATTTAGTAATATATTCTTAAAGCTCCTTTTCCTTTTAAATATCTTAGGACTCTTTTGAGTTCAGTGAAATGTAATAAACAAGGTTTTTCTAAAAAATGAGATAGAGTTATAACTGTGTATTCAATATATGGTCAAGTAAATTTTGCTAAATAATTTAAAGACCCTACTGCTAATATATAATCTTATTTTGTATTTTTAAATTATTTGGCTTCTGTGCCTTTTTCTTTTTCCAATTTAATATTTCCCTGTAAAGGCATTGGTGTGATATTTCAATCTTTAATATTATATTTCTTCAATATATTCTCTATAAAGTGAGTTTGATCTAATATTATTCCACTATTTTTTCTACTGATTTTTATTCCTAACACATGAACTTCTTTTACTAAATCTGTGATTTGAAGATTGTTTTTAATCTTTTTATTCTTTCATTTGATTCTTCTACAATAAGAATAATATCATTAGACCATGCAAAAAGTATTATATTTTGATTGATAAAGAAACACAGATCTGAATTTATAATACAAATTAGATTCCTAAGTAACCAAGATAAAAGTGTATTATACCAGCTATGAGCTGCTTTTTTCAAGCCGTGGGGCAATTTCTTCAATTTTAGAACATGATTATTTGTACCTTGTGTTAAAAACTTTGTTGTTGGGTGATCAAAAATGATTTTTTTGTTTCTTTTATCCATTGAATAAGTCTTTCTTGTATCACAGTGAATAATGCTTTGTCTTCAGTTAGTCTTGAATAAACGTAAGCTGTTGCAAAATAAGCTCCTCTTATTTATTGATTTGTTTTAACTGCATAACTAATTATTAACCTTAGTCTTGACAGTCTTCCAGTAGGTGAGAATATTTCTTGATAATGAATTCCTTCCTTTTGTTTGATCCCTCCTGCTATGCATCCGGCTTTATACTGACTTAGGATTACTTTTTCATTATATTTCTTTGTGAATACCCAATGAGTATTAATCAATGTTTCATTTTTAGGTAGATCCTTTTTTCAATAATTTAAAATACTTCTTGTTCAATGATTGAATCTAATTCATTAAATTAAGCTTCCTTCCACTTGAGCCAATCTGTTTTTCTTTTTTACACAACTATATTATTTGGAACTTATTCATCAAGAGTTCTGACAGCATTGAGGGAAATATTGTGTATTTTATCATCTAATTCTTCCTCTGTTACACTAAGGTGGCCATGTTTTCTGGTTTTCTGTGGTAGGATATTTTTTTCTGAAACGGTAGAGCTAATGTTTTTAGTTGGTTTTTCATAGCTCCATTGCCATCTTGGCCTTCTAACTATTTCCCCTCATCGATCAAACCACTCTCACTAGTATCCTCTTGTGAATGAATTTCTGCCATCATGATGTCAAAATAAATAGCCGCTTGACGTCCAGCTCCATTTTCAAGATAACTGTTATTCAGGCCTATACAGTCAATGCCTTCATCAATGACCCATACTGAGCTTTGGGGTTTTGGTCCCATTTTTTTCTTTGTAAGGAATAATTTCATTTCCAAACCTTACATCCCTGCTCTTTATTACTCAAAATTCATCCATCAAGATTCTGTATACACCTAATTCTTCTTTGTACCTTATCAAAACATCTTTCTACACCCTAATTTCTAAATTTTCATTATAGGTATTAACAGAAACATATGCTAAACAGCCAAAATGTTTAATTTTCTCCAGATTTACTGTTCTTCTCAATCACATCTTGTAAGTGATTTTTCCATTTGAGTTTATTATTAAGTGAAAGAAGCTACCTGTGTTACTTATTTCTCCCCACATATCCTTTGAAGCTCCTGACCCAATTTGCATAGATATTGCTTCGCTCATTAGGGTTATTTTTAATATTTCAATGATCCCATTATGCTGCAGAGAATACGGAGTGGTAGATATGTGGTTTATCAGTTTTTTCTTAATAGAAGCTCTTGATTTTTCTATATACAAATTCCATTTACCCATCACTAGTTTTGTTTTTAAATTCTTTTCTATCCTATTTTCTATGTTTATGACTATATACATCAAGTGATATTCTGAATAACCTTTGTTTTCTAACATTTGTACCCAAGAAAACCTTGTGCCATTATCAACCACAACCAATTAGTAGATAGAGCCTCATATTGTCTTTGGAGATATTGGACCCATCAAATCAACGAATATCTCATCCAATTCTTTACTGGTATGTTCAAGCTTTCCTTTGAAAGGGTTTCAAGTTACTTTCTCTAACTTGCATTCTTTGCAATAACCTGTTTTCCCATAGTGTCCTGATCTTTCATGTTCACTCATGCACAATTATTTGTTGTTGAATTTTAAGTGTAGCAATTCATGCTAAATTTATCCATCCAATATGACACTGCTAGTGTTTTAATACCGATTATATCATAGCTTTCTTTCCTCAAATCTCCTCCTTGCTTCCATAATTGTGATAGAGAAACCAGTTTATATGGTAGCTTTAGAACTAATAGTAGATTATTGAAGATTTTAAAAGTCCAATTATTCTTTTTTCTAACAATTTTTTTTCCTCCAATTGGTGTTTTTAAACCTTCTTTTCCTATTTTCACTCAACTGCTTGCATCTTCTAGGGTTATGAAATCACTGTTCTCTATGAACATGTGATCATTAGCCCCTGAATCCAGGATAGCTTTTTTGTCACATCAACCACAAAAGCTTCCTTGAAAATTTGAAGTGCAACAAATGCATTTATTTCTTCTTCCTCTTCATTTCCTTTCTCAGATCATTTGTCTTCTACTGTCTATTATACTTATTATCGTTATTTTTTGTTTGATCCTGAAATTCCAGACTAAATGGACTATTTTTACACATTCATAGAAAGTAAGCTGCTTTGATCATTTATTTTGCATTTAACTTCAGCCTATTCCATTTAATTAGCTTTTTCAAATTGAGCTTGATTGGATTGTAAACATGAGATAATTACTTCAATACTTGGATAGTTATCACCATGAGTTAGTACTCTTACAAGTGATTCATATTTATTCATGAGTGATCTGATTGCTATTCATGATATCAGATCATTATGAATTAATTCCCCTTCTAAATTTATTTTTCTTGTTTATTCTCTCAAATTCTCTATCCATTGATTTAGGGTTTTGAATTTTAGGTCTAAGAATTGATCCCGCACTGCCCCTTTTGCTTGAATTTTACTTCCAACGAATTTTTGTTTAAGGATTTTTGCAAGTGATTTTCCATCCCCTTCTTATTCTGGTTCTATCTTATTACTTATCAATGATAATGTATTTTCACCAGTATATCTCATTAATAAACAATACAATTTTTGGGTTTTTCTTCAATATATTCCCAATTGAGTCCTTCAATTTAGTCAAGAAATCTGAGTTTTATTAGCTGTAATCTGGTAGATAAAGTCTAAGATACATAATTATTTTTGTTGAGGATTATTCAACAAGATTCAGTTTTCTCCTTTTTTTAAAGATCAGTATCAAACTATAGATTTGTGAGCCTTGAGGTATATTTTACATACCCAAATAGGCCACAATTATCTTACAAAAAAATTCTGAACTATGCATAACCCATAAGTCATACATATATTCAAAATTCATCATTTTTGATTTCAGAAAAAATGAATAACATTTTATTGAGTAAGTAAATCCATGGATTTAAGGCCAGATTTGGATTCTACATAATATTTCACCATGGGTAGCTCCATACAGCAAATAAGCTCAAATTAACTCTTTAAGGTGGTAATATGGAAAATAATTCAATACCACATAAAAGATCCATGGAGATTTTTGTTTTTCTCATTTTCACACCAAAATAATGAGAATGTGAGAAATCCCATGTTACATATAAACTAAGAATAGTGTTATGCATGTTTGTGGCCCTTAATATTATGGTATTCTTACATGCACGTTTTGTACACCCATAGTGGATATCTCACTTTAAGCCTGAATTTCTATTTTTGACATAAAAAATAGTCAAGGGGGACAAAAGACATCAAAGAGAGCCAGGGTACCCAACTTCTGAGGCCTCTGAGGAGTGGAAAGCTCTAAAGCTTGGCTCCATGGCTTATCTTGGCCCAATGAGTAAACTAACACCTTTTAGGAAGCTGGTTATCAAGTCAGAACTTCAGTATATCATAAGAAAATAGCAAATAAGCTGCTATTTTGATGTGCCAAGGAGGTAAAGAGCAACTTAGACTCATGTAGCCATATCAATTATTGATGAATTTCCATGGATAAACCTTAAAAGAGTAATTAAAACCCTTTTTTGGACTAGTATCCATTGATTTATCTCATAGCAACCAGGCATATACTGCTATTTGCAATTCTATGTAGAAGGTAAAACCTTCAAAAATTAATTAGAAATACAATTCTTATTGAATCTTTTTGAAACTTTAAGGAAAAATTTAGAGCTTTATAATTCATAGAAAACAAAATGAATTGTACTCTTATAAGTAAAATTAAAAGTTTTACTTACAGTCCATTTTTGATGATTCCACATGAAACACAGAATCTTTAAAAATTTACAGAAAAATACATTCTGCAATGAAATTTCCAAAAACATTGATAAATTTGAGAAATCAATGAGTATTTTGGAATAAAAGAAGATTTAAAGTTGTTACTCCTTTTATTCTTAGCCATAAATGGGTTCGTAGTCACATAAAAGCCTCAATTAAGTAATTATGATAATATTACGTGACAACAGATGATGCAATCAATAATCCAAAACATTTCATTGCTTTCGCACTCACTGGGTTTTCAGTTTTCTCCATGGCCTGCCTCTGTGAGCTGTCTTGGACTTAAAGAGGCCTCCTCTTGCTGTTTTTTTTCAAATCATCACATTATCCCATTATATCATTATTACCAACAAGTAAGTATTAGTTAAAGCTATTTCTTAAGTGTTGTATTCTTTAAGAATCAATCAGAAAGACATAAAATCATATAAACCAAATATATATTGCTGTAATACTGTTATATATCCATTTTTGATCTTTTAAATCCAAAATTATCCATCAAATTCCTCTACTATTATCTTTCAACAAGTTCTTTAGAGTATTAGTGAGTTATTTATCTTAAAATTCTCAAAGTTTTTCTTCAAGAATTATCTTTATAATCATTCTTGTAAAAGATGATTATATATCAAAATAATTTTATTATTTTAATAAAGAAGTTTTTATTATGAAATTCTTCTTGTAATTGATTCTTGTAGAAAATTACTGCTTACTGTTATAGTCAGTAGTAGTGTATAGCACATAAAAAAAATAATTTTTATTATTATATCTCATAAGAACAGTAATAGTACTGTTGATTAATAGTAATATTATCAACAAGTTCTATAGGCACATCTTACATTTGGGGGCCTGGCCGTGTTTTTGGAACCTTGTAGCCTTAATTAATATATCTTTAAGTTCCAAAATATATTAATTTAATAATTTTTTCTTGTCAATTTGAAGTTAAAATAATTTTTTATTTTTGAAATTGTTTTTAAAATCTTTTTTCTTTGAGGAATTTGGTTTAATTTTATATTGTTTTACATGTGGCTTTTTCACATCCAAAAACTTATAAAATTATTCTTTGAGTTACTCTGAATTAATTTTGAATCAAAATCTTGAATTTTAATTTTTTTTTCTTTGAAAAGAATAATTTTCTTAATATTAAAAAATAATAAAGCTTATAAAAATCTTTAAAAATATTTTAAAAAGCATAAAAATAATTTTTTTTCTTTTATGAATCTTTCTCTAGTGTCTTTAATAAAATACAGTGCAGCTGGTAATAAGCTCAGTAAGAGATATATTACTAGTCCAGAATCTGAAGAGAAAATTGAAGTGCAAATTGCTAAAAGAGGCACTTTATTCAGAACAGAACAAGCTAAATTACCACCAAAAGGTGTGTGGTTCTGTCCTTTTATTTCACTCTTTCTCTTGATTTGATGTGAAAATGGTGCATACCAGAAATGGAAGCAACTATTCAGTCAAACCAGATGGATTTGGAGAATGAAGAGGCAAGACCAAATCCCAAAGTGTCAAATACCCCTCATGAAAGACACATCTGGAGGATGCCAGAGTTGCCCCCATTCCCCAAGGTCTGTACCCACAAACTTCAACGTTAATTCTGAATCTGGACTAATTCATGATGATATTTTAAGGGCTGAACCACTTTAAAGTGGCAGAAATAGAAATTTATCAATGCCAGTCCAAAAATTGGTTCAGAGAAGCCAAAGAAGAGGAGTGGGAGATATGCCCAAGCCTTTGGCAGGGGGCCATGAACTCCTACTTACACATAAAGAGCTTTCTGGTTCAGGAGAAGACCATAGAACTATTAGGAGGTTGGAGCCATTGTCTTGCAAAGACAAAGTCAAAAAGATCAAGAATTTTGTTGAAGAACCAAGTTATTTTATCCATAGACCAGAAGAAGGAGTTGGGAATGACTCCAGCTTTGGAGACAGAAGGCCCAGTGGCATCTACGAGCTCCAAACCAGCTCCATAAGTGTCCAAAGACAAGCTCAAAGGACCTCAGAAGAAGCAGAGAGGTCCCAAGAACCATCAAGGCAAGGGAAAAGGCAAAGCCAATCGGCACAGACCTTACCCACAAGGGTACAGGATCCACAAATTGGAGCCTTCAGCCATGGAAAGTGTCTTCAATATGGCCAGGACTTTTATGGAACTCACATCCAAGGAGAAGGAAAGGATGAACAGAACCTTTCCACGCAAATAATACAAGAAATACATTTTGTTAAAACTAGAATTAATCTAGAAATTGGTAAAATTGATGCAAAGTTAACACAAATAACTTTGGAAATCAATGACTTGAAAAAGAATGACAAACATTCTGCTGAAATGCATAAGTCTGCAATTGCCAAACTGGAATTACTTACAAATAAATGTGACAGAATTGAGAGTAAATATAATGTCCAAGATGATTAAATGGAAGATTTTTCCACAAGAAACATCAATGATCAACTTAGAGTTCTGAAAGACTATGTTGTGGCAGTGGCTGAAAATACAAGTCAATTTGCCACACATTTGGCAAGAAGTGACAGTGAAAGGAAGAAATTAAAAGAGTAAATACTTGCACAAGTGGAGCAAATTCATAAGAATTATGAATCAAATCTACATATTCCAAGAAATTCCACATCTTTGACTGAAGAAAAGCTTTCTGTAAAAGAAAGTCTGACCCCTTTTCTAGGAGAAAATGTTATCTCTGAAAAAGATATTCTGGTGAAGGTGAATACAGCCATATTGAGTTCATCATAACTATTGATATGTTGCAAGAAGATTTTCATATACCTGATGAAATTATAGTAGGCAAATTTCACTCTCTGTTTACCAGAACTTCAAAGAAATGGTATTACAAGATGAGACAAGATCATGGAAAACATGATTGGTCTTGGTGGAAGTCTGAAGTGATTACCAAATGGGCCAATAATTTTTGGGGGATTAAAATGGAAAATTCTTTTGAAAGTGCCATTTGTAACTCAGAGAACAATAGGCCACTGCATTGGTTCTTCAAGCAAAAAGACAAATTATCTGCTTTACACCCAGATAGGTCTGACAATATGATTAATATGAAAATATTAAGAAAATGTGGAGGAGAACTGGAAAATGCTATCAAGTGCAGACGTGTAGAACCCTTTTCAACAGAGGACTACATTAGTGAAATTGAAGATATCATTACTAGAGCAAGAATTGGTAAAACTCGGACTAAAATCCCTATGAAGTTGCAAATGGTCCCAAAGATTTCCAGAGAGGACAGAAGGCCTGAAAAACCTGTCTTGAAGTGTCATAAATGTGGAAGTACTTCACATTTAGCCAACACTTGCACCAAAAAGACAAAGATTAATTAAGTTCAAGTCATTGAAGAAGTTCAGTGTACTGAAGAGAAAGAAGAATCTGACCTAGATTCTGCAGTCTCTGAAGACACACCAGTAGAGGACTATCCCATTGAAAACATTACAGCTTTCTTTGAGGTCACAGAAGTCCATACTCACTTGCCACAGTACAGTGAGGATTGTCATAACCTGATCAATATCCAGGATGCCGGAATGTGCAAAACCAAACCTGCTAGAGGTAAAGGATACACTGCTGGAGCATCTTGTATCACATCAATCCTGATGAATGATATTGAAGCCAAAGTAAATTTAGATACAGGGGCATTTTGTACTTGTGTAGGCAAAGATTATCTTCAAGCCATACTCCCTGGATTGAAAAACCATCTATTACCAATAGAAGGTGTACAATTTAGTAGTGCCAGTAATAATATGTACCCTTTGGGCATATTGGACACTAATCTTTTATTTCCACATCCAGCAGGAAGTGTAAGAATGAAAACTGAGATAGTAGTAATAGAAAATTGCACATCTCAGCACATTATTCTTGGAAATGATTATGTGAATATTTATGGTATTGACACTAATAACCATAAAGACAGATATTTAACAATTGGAGAAAATAAAAGACAAAAATTTTCTTTTTCCTATATGCCAAAAAAAATATCAGTAATATCTTCTGTTAGAGATAGCTATAAGGAAGAATTTGTGGCTAATAAACTTGTTGAAGCACAAATTAATCCATCATTATCATAAAAAATGAGGCATGATCTTATTGATGTGTTATACACATATCAGAATGCCTTTGATTCTGATAATAAACCATTAGGCGCTATTGAAGGGAATGAAGTTGATATTACTCTTAATATTGACAGACCATACCCTCCAGTACTTAGAAGACCAGCTTATCCAGCCAGTCCCAGAGCTAGAGAAGCCTTGGAAAAACATATCCAACAGTTGATTCAACTCGGTATACTAAGGAAAGTAGGCCATAATGAAGAAGTTGAAGTGACAACACCTGTTATTATTTCTTGGCATAATGATAGATCAAGGATGGTTTGAGATTTTAGAGCTTTGAATACTTACACAGTTCCAGATAGGTATCCAATTCCTCCACTTCAAGAAACCTTAAGCCAACTATCTAAAGCCAAATATATAACATCCATGCATGCATTGAAAGGCTTTCATCAAAATGTTTTGACGCCCAAAACTAAGAAATCACTTAGAATTATCACTCAATGTGGTATTTATGAGTATCTTAGAATGCCATTTGGTATTAAAATTCACCATCTCATTATCAAAGAATGATGAATACCATCTTCCCCAAAGAATTATCTGAAGGATGGCTTATCATTTATATTGATGATATTATTATATGCTCTGACTCATGGACTTTGCACCTTGAAATACTTGCAAGAATACTTGAAAAAGTTACAGGAGTGAATATGAAGATTTCACTCAAGAAATGTAATTTTGGCTTTGGAGAACTTAAAGCTTTAGGACATACTTTTAAGGTTTGACTATGAAAAAATAAGTAAATATTACAAATATTTAACTTATTGTACTATGAATGTCCTTATGAATAACCAATAAGAAGATAAAATTAATTATAATAATTGTGAATTATTATAATTAAGGCGTAACAAATGATTATATTATTAAATAAATACAATAATATAATTTATATTATAAAAAGATAATATATTAATATATTTATAAGCACTTTATTGCTGTTACCAACAAAGAATAAAGGCGTGAGAAATTGTTTTTTATAAATACAAAACAATTAATAACAATAATATTACTGATATTGAAGTTATTTATTAATATAAATACTATTTATATCAATATAAGAATTATTAAAAGTAATAATAAAGAGAGATTATTATAAAAGAGAAAATAACCTACTTTTAACACTTAATAAAATAATTTTACAAGATTTTATGCCAAAATTATGTAAATACAATTTATACAAATCGTAGTCACAAATAAAAATAGAGAAATTACAAATATTCTTTGCTTTTACGTGGAAATAGAGTTTGAAGAGATTTTTGAGAAAAATAATCAAATAATTGAAGTAATAACGTAAAGATTGATGATTATAATGAAGATGATATTTGGTCTTTAATAATAGAAAAGTTTTATATATAAAGAATAAAGAATTTACCTTTTTTTGATTTAATTATTTAGTGTTTTGTAAGCGTCTGAGGGGAAAATAGAGCAAGAAGAGCTCTATTTATAATAAATACCCCCCTGGAGTCCAGTAGTCCTCTAGTAGATGTGTACTGATGCTATCTACTAGAAATGATCAGTATTTCAAGGTTTGGTGATTATTACATCATGATCAAACCATCTTATCTCATTATTACACCATTATTTAGAGTTATCACTATAATTCTAAGTTTGATCATGTTATATGCTTGAAAGAACCCCAAAATTTGTGGATTTTATTATATTTAATCATAAAATAATAGTCTTCACCAGCTTTATCACTCATATGACTGGTAAACGTAATTTAAGATTACAGTGAGTGATCATAAATGATCAAAATTAAGCTCAAACTTTGATCCTGAAAGAATTTTAGGTTTTACACGCTACAGCTATTCAGAGAGTGAATTCTGATAGCTTGGCATGTCCTTATTGAAGCTCCAAGAGAATTTTATTACATAATCAAAAATATATTTTTGATGATTTTTCTTGTAACTCATCTTTTCTGTCAAAATTCAATATTTCAAACTTTAAACCATCATTTCAAGGGGTTATATGTTGAATATTATAGAAAAGATTACGTCATTCTTCACAAATGAACTAGTAGAATCTGAAAGTATACTATTTTTTAAGTTTGGGCCACTTCCACAACAAAGTGGTCAACAGCTCCAATGATTTTGATCAATAAACCATTACAAGCTTTGAACTTGTTTATAGCTTGTAAAATAAAGCTCATATATGTGTTCTTACAGTAATTACGTAGTGACTTTATCTTTGGTTTAACTCTCTATCTTGCATATTTCAAGGGATATTAGCTAAAAATCATTAATATATGCATTGACCAAAAAGTGCATATATTCAGCTTAATTCCTTAAGTATTAACTTTAGAGAATAGCTTTATAATTGTTCTATGTGTGAAGGTCTGTGGGGAATCCAATGGTACAGCTTATTTCACATTTTGTTTCATTGGGTTCTGAAATAATTAATGATTTATGTTTTTTATAAGGTATTATTACTTATAACTCATTGAATATTGACTTTACAGATATGCAATAAAAATAGTATATGTGTATTTTACCATGAGAAATATAATGGTGTAATTTATTTCAAATGTTTAATCCTTATATTCTGATTTGATTCAGATTTTTTAGTTATTTATGGTATTTTACTAATTTTTGAGATAATTATCACAAGTATAATTATTAAAGAAATTTTGCTGTGACCTTTTGGATATGTGGTCATATCTCAAAGGCTCACATTACCTACCTCCAAAAAAGATTGTACCACAATCTGATATAGTTAATTAGGGTATCATCCACTGTCCTAACTCTTCAATAGACTTTGTGAGTCTTGAAGCTCAATAATGCTTGATTTTTCTATTCTTTAGGTTTTATTTCATGTCTGAACCTTCTTAGTAGTTTATCAGCATTTGTTATATCCTGCTCAAGTAGCCATTTATTCTCTTGAGTTGGATTTGTATACCTTACAAGATATTCTCTTTCTTTTTTATTTCTTGTCCTTCTTTCTTTAAGGAATTTCACAATTTTCTTTTCATCTCCTTCTTCCAAAGGGGTATTTCAAGTGGGGTTTTATTTCTTAGAGGAAATAATTCCTTGTCACTTGAGCTGTAAGGTTTTATCAGACTTACAGGAAAAGTTGGGTGTTTATTCATTGGTTCACCTGTGAGCTCCCATTGCACAGCATTAGGTCCATGTAGTGCTTTTATCATGAATGGTCCTGCAAAGGAATCTTTCAATTTATTTGGTCCTCTCATATTATTTGAATTAAGGGTTGACACTAGGACCAAGTCTCCTATTTTGAAGTCAGGTGGTTTATGACTTTTATCCCATCATTCTTTTGCATATTTGAATGAATCTTGCATAAATCTTTTTGCATGGTGTTTTGCTTTGTAAAGAATTATTTTAAAGCTGCTTGCTCTTGGATATATATCCACTAAGTCCTCCTTGAGGGTATCATAAGGAAGTCTTTGATTCCAACCTTTTTCTAGCATTGCTGGTGTTTTGCCAGTAGATGAATGGATTTATGTTTTATATGCTAGTGCAAGAGCTGGTATTAATGTACACCAATCATGGGTAAAACCATCAGAATCTTTAAATTCCAGTTCATAAGCACAGAATCTTCTGATCATGTCCTCCAATGTTTGTATCATTCTTTCTGCTAAGCCATCAGTTTGAGGATGGTAAGCTGTTGAGAATGACAGTTTTGTCCCAAAAAAGTTATAGAGGTTTGTCCATAATGCTGAAGTGAACTTTGGGTCTTTGTCACTTATGATATTT
Organism: Austropuccinia psidii; assembly: GCA_023105745.1. Taxonomy (NCBI): domain Eukaryota; kingdom Fungi; phylum Basidiomycota; class Pucciniomycetes; order Pucciniales; family Sphaerophragmiaceae; genus Austropuccinia; species Austropuccinia psidii. The sequence continues at coordinate 33,208,949 of JALGQZ010000003.1, read as the reverse complement.
TGGAATAATCCTGTGTGGCTAATGACTTTATTCCATATAGTTATGGCTGTGTCCATAGCTGTGTCATCTTTGTGAAATGGTAGGAACATAGGAGTTTTGCTATACCTGTCAACTAACACTAGGCATGCATTATAACTTCTGTCTCATCCTGGAGGTAGTGCTGTTACCCAATCCATATGAACTATTTCCCAAGGGGATTTTGGTTCTTGGATTTGGCTCATCATTCCAAATTTTTTTCCTGTGGCTCTGTTGCATTTTTGACCTCTGTCACAGGTTTGGCAGTATTCTGCAACATCTTTCTTCCAATTTGGCCACCAAGAGCAGGTTTTCACCCTCTCTGGTGTTCTATCTTCTGAGAGATGTCCAGCTGAAACACTATCATGACACTCATGTAAAATAGTGTTTATTAGAGTTCTATCTGTTAAGGCCATAACACATGTGTGTTTTATTTTATCATAGAGGACTCCATCAAGGAGGTGGAATATTCCTTCATCATATGCCTTTTTCCATATTTCATCTAATTTTCATGAAAGTTATGGGTCTTTACAGTCTTTCATTAGAAGCTGGCTTAAGCTATGGCAATTCATATCCATTTTATAGCTTCTTTTAACTTGGTTAAAGAATTCTGTGCCAATGTCTGTGACACATATCCCTTCTATATGGTGCTCCTCCTGTGGTACCCATGCTGGATTTTCAGGAGTATTTGCTAGAGCCCATCTGCATTTTTATGAATATTACCAGATTTATGAACAAGAGTCATATTTCCTCTATATTCTTGGATAGAAATTGGCCATCTCAGCATATGTGTATTTGGAGTTTTCATATTTAATAGAGATTTTACAGCATTACAGTCTGTAATCACATCAAATACTGTTCCATCCAAGTAATAATGTAATTTTTCTAAAGCCCACACTAAGAAGAGGAATTCCATTTGGCTTACTCCATATCTTGCCTCTGTTGGCTTTATCTGTCTTGAGATAAAACAAATCAGTCCTTCCACTGGTTTATCATTGACGATTTGTGTCTGGTGTAGTGCAGCACCTAGTCCTTCTCCACAAGCATAAATGTAAAGCTTAAAGGGTATTTTCCAATCTGGAATTAGAATAAATGGGGCATTTGCTAAGGAATTCTTCAATTCTTCATATGCTTTGACTCTTTCTTTGGTCATTTCATAGACTGTTTGTTGGTCACATAGTTTATACAAGGATTTGGCAACTCTTGCAAAATCTTTTATATGTTGTCTGTAATAACCAGGAAATCCTAAAAATGATTACATTTCTTTCTTTGTTTGGGGCATTGGTTTCAATAGTACTGCTTCTACTTTGTTTTTGTCTATGCCCAAACTTAGTCCAGATACAACATGTCCTAGTGCTTTCAGATCACTGTATGAAAAATGACACTTTTTCAGAGAGATTTTCATGTTTACCTGGACTATTTTTTGCAAGACTCTTTCTAGTCTTGATAGGTGATTTTCCCAAGTCTCTCACCAAATTATGATATCATCAATATAAATAATCAGCCATCCTTCTGACAATTCTTCAGGAAATATGGTATTCATCATCCTCTGGTAGTGGGATGGCGCATTTTTTATACCAAATGGCATGCTGAGATATTCAGAGATTCTACAGTGGACTATTATCCCTAGTAGTTTCTTGGAATTGTCTGTTAAGACATTTTGATGAAAACCCTTTAGAGAATCCATGGCTGTTATGAACTTAGCCTGAAATAATTGTGTTAATGTCTCATGGATTCTGGGTGTTGGATATCTGTCAGGGATAGTATAGGTGTTCAGAGCTCTAAAGTATCCTACCATCCTTTATTTTCCATTATTCCAGGTTATAATGACAGGTGTAGCTACCTTTACCTGTTCATTATGTCCTACTTTCCTTAGTACTCCAAGGTCCATTAGTTCTTTAATGTGCACCTATAAAGCCCCTCTAGCTCTTGGGCTGGCTGGATAAGCTGTTCTTCTCAATAGAGGTGGATAAGGTTTTTCTACATCAAGAATTATGTCTACCTCATTCCCAATTATGGCACCTAGTGGCTCTTTGTCAGTTGCAAAGGCATTTTTATACTTAAATAAGAGTTCAATCAATTTTTCTTTCATGTTTTCTGTTAAATCTTGATTGAATTCTGCCTCTTTGAGCTTTTCAGAAATAAAAAGTTTTGTTTCTGGACTTTTTTCTTCATTATTAATAACTGTAATTTGTTTTTTGTTACTTAAGAAGCCAAACTTTTGTCTTTTGTTGTCTCCTATAGTAAAATATCTGTCTTTTTGGTTAGAGATGTCTATACCATAGATTGACAAGTAGTCATTTCCAAGTATGAAGTGATTACTAGTACAGTAGTACATTACCACAAACTCCACTTCAACTCTGACACATTGTGATGGTGGAAGCTACTGGGGCTTCTTCCTTGTTTACCTCCCTCTTTTTGGAGTGGTCCTCCTTGATATTTTTGATTTGAGGCTTGGATGACAGTGGATTCCATCCATTGGAGTATACCACTATCTCCTCCTCTGTGAGGAACCTTTTGAGGAAGTGCCAGGAGTTCATCACTCCTTGGTGTATTTGAGGCAACATTTCCCAGTCCTTGTATTTGTACACTTGGTAGTACTGCTTTTACTGGCTCATGTAAATGTTGTTCTGAGCCCTCTGAATGTGATTTGTACCTGTTTGAGTTACTAATACTTAGTTCTAACTCTGGTTTAGATATCATGGGCATTTCTGGGACTTGCCTTTGGGATAAGGCAATTTCTTGTGTGGATTCTGTTCCACTGGGGATAGTGCCCTTTATTTTCCCTTTTGAGGAATCAATTCTACCTCTGAGACCAGCTCCATCTGATTGGATGGAGTATTGGGAGCCTGTTCTGGTAGTCATGATTTAAGAAATAAGAAATAAGAGGATTTCAGGACAAGAATTCTTCTTATGGTAATTTATAAATGAGGTAGTCACCTTCGGAGTCCTGAATAGTGGGTCCTGGAAAGTCTAATTTCTTAGCTTTCTTTTTCTTAATGGCAATTGGTGTTGGAGAACTTGGGCAAGTTTCTTCCACCAATCTCTCATCAGTGGCTTGGTTGTTTTCTGTTAGATTGTCTTCAAACACTAAAAAAGACAAATAAATATAAGTCTTTTATAAAAGAGGTGTTATTTTTTTTGGAAAGATATGGCAATTTTCTACATAAAAATTGCTTTTATATCTTTGAAAAAATGAAATGAATAAAAATGAATAAGAATAACTTTTTTATTGGCTTTTAATATTTTCTTATTATTTTTTATGTTTTTATTTTCAAAGAATAAAAAAAAATTAATATGATTCTTTTATGAAATTGATTTATAATATAATTTTTTTTGATTTATAAATATCTTTTCAATCACTAGAGGTTCTCAAAGAAAGTTCTTGTAAGTCTAAGGATGTGAAAAACCATGTGTAAGACAGTACAATTTCTTTCCAAATGCCTCAATAGCTTTTAAAATCAATAAATATAAGATGATTATATAATTTTTATGATTATAATTATAATTTATTATTTGATAAACCCAATTAGAGTCTTATATAAATGTCTTTTAAAGTAAATATCACAGCCAGGTCCACAAATGTAAGGTTTGACTATGAAACAATAAGTAAAAATTACAAATATTACACTTATTGTACTATGAATGTCCTTATGAATGATGGATAATAAGATAAAATCTATTATAATAATTGTGAATTATTATAATTAAGGCGTAAAAATAGATGATATTATTAAATAAATAGGATAATATAATAAACAAATATATTAGTATATAATAATTAATATATCTATAAGCACTTTATTATTGTTACCAACAAAGAATAAAGGCGTAAAAAATTGTTTTTTATAAATACAAAACAATTAATAAAAATAATATTACTGATATTAAAGCTGTTTATTAATATGAATACTACTTATAGCAATATAAGGATTATTAAAAGTAATAATAAGGAGAATGTATTTTAAAAGAGAAAATAACCTACTTTTAACACTTGATATAATGATTTTGAAATATTTTATGCCAAAATGATGTAAATAAAATTTATAAAAACTGTAGTTACAAATAAGAATAGAGAAATTACAAATATTCTTTGATTTTACATGGAAATAGAGCTTAAAGAGATTTTTTAGCAAAACAATTAGATAATTGAAGTAATCACCTCAAGATTGTTGATTATAATAAAGATGATTATTGGTCTTCAATAATATTAAAGTTTTATATATAAAGAATAAAGAATTTACCTTTTTTTGATTTAATTATTTAGTGTTTTGTAAGCGCTGAGGCAAAAATAGAACAAGAAGAGCTCTATTTATAGTAAGTACCTCCCTCCTGGAGTCCAGTAGTCCTCTAGTAGACGTATACTGATTCTATCTACTAGAAATGATCAGTATTTTAAGGTTTGGTGATGATTACATCATGATCAAACCATCTTATCTCATTATTATGCCATTATTTCACTGGAGATACTGGGGCAGGACTTGCCTACAAGTCCCTTACAACCACCTTGATTTCAATCTCCAAGTTAACTTAGCCTTAACTCAAGCCATATCTTCAATTTTATGACCAAGTTAACACAGGATTAACTTCATATTTATCTCTATTTCTATCTCAAATTTTACTCAGAATTAGGTACAATTCTATCTGGATCTGTATTTCCCATTTACCTGAGAAGCATGTCAGAAAAGGCCTTTAGCTGTACCTCCATATAGGCTCAATATCAGCTTTGGTATGTTGTGATATACTTGATCTATCTTACTATTCAAGAATATATAGAGATAAATCTAAAAATAAAGTTTTTCTTGAGCTTCAAATTACTAAAAGAAGCACTTCCAAAATGTCTGCTTCAACTCAACTCAGACCCACTCAGATACAGAAAAAACTGTATCTGAATGAGGTCAAGAGACAATACAGCTGTGAGCCTGTGAGATATGTATAGCATACCCATAAGGCCTCAAATAACTTTATACAAAGTTAAAATTGTCTTCAACAGACTTTTTAGTTGAATTTAAAATAAAAAATAACAAAAAATAAGTATAACTTTTTTTTGGATAGACAAAGTTATAGATGTTATGTCATTTTTGGATTCTACACCAAAAATAAACTAGGGTACATCCATAAGGTGTTATACCCAAAAACACTTATTTCTTATGTTATTAGAAGATTTAAGAATCTCACCATACTAATTTAACTTTTTTAACATTTTTTTTAAAATTGTTAAATTTAAGCTTAAATAAGCTTCAATTTAAAGTTGCATAAGGTTTATGCAGACTTACCAAAATTTTAGTTAAAATTGAGGTGTGGTGTATATTTACTGAATTGGCTAAGGATTTGCAATACAGAATGTAAATCGTGTGTGAGCTCAATTTAAAAGGGTTCAAGGCCATAGTATGGCTTTAAATAAATAAAAGGGCAAAATCCACACAAACAGGTGGGACAAAGGAAAAAGACCAAGTAGAGCTGGGGTACCCAACTATTTGGATATGCAAGGATTCAATTAAGGTTGTACACCTGTATTGGAGGATTTTCAAACTTATTTAAACTTTAAGATTAGACTTTGATCCAAAATTAAAGTTTAAACTGGTTTTATCCCAAATTAGACACGAATTTCAAGCTGCCAGAGGGTAAATCCCAATATGCAGGCTTGAATTCAAGGTTTTAAGAACTGTCAAAGCTTAATTAAGCTTAAAAAGCTTAAGTAAGCTTAAACCTTTAAGGTTACAAGAATTAAAACCTTATCAAAACTTAAGATTTGGTGTGTATTGCTATTTTGGGTGGAAAAATAGCAATAACTTCAAAAATTCATTAAAAATTTAATTCTTAATGGATTTACTTGAACATTTCACACAGCTTACAATTTAATATTATTTACATAGAAAATTAAATTTAAAGTATCTTTTATAAATAAATTTCCTGGGTAATTAGCTTGGAAATTTACTCTTTTAATTAAAGGTCAAAGAAAATTATAATTTCTTTAAAAATTAATTAAAAATTTAGTTGAAGAGATTTCTTCTTGAAACTCTATTTTTAAGTTGTTCATGTGATGAACGTTAATATAAATAAGTTTATTCATATTAAAAACTTGAAATAATTAGCTTAAATGAGGATTAAAGTTACATGGAGTTAAGAATAACCCTGTTAACTTAAAATTGGAATTAAAATTAAGTTACCTTAAGTTAAGAACTTTATTTTTAAGAATGGATTTTAAGTTTTGACCTGAGCACGCCCTCTATATCAATTATGAATCATGAGAGCTGCTCTGAAGACATAAAAAGAGTCTTTTCATCACTGTTTTTGTCCATCATTCATTATCAATCCAATCATATTAGAAATTTAAACAGGTAAAGTTTTATTAAATATAAAATCTTATTATTAAAATAATTCTTAGGTCATTTTATTCTTTATTGATTCAAATTAAAGAATTGAAATCATAGAATTTAGATTATTGATTTAATCACCAATAACATATTTTATTATATAAAATTAATCATCTTAAATATCTTTTAAAATCCACAAATTCCTCTTAAAAACTCTTTAATCTTAATTTTTATTATAAAAAGTTGTTTTATCTTCAAAATTATTGATTTTAGGCGTGTTTTTAACTTGTAATTATTATTTAATAGAATAACTGTTGTTTTTTGACTTGTTATATTAAATAAATACTATAAGTAAGTTTTCTCTAAAGTTCTATATCTTTTTTATCTAGTATTAGTTTTTTTATATAGAATTTTTATTCTATAAGAATTATTTCTGCACAGTGTGTGTTTAATTCCTTTATAAATAATATTTATATTATTTATAAGTGGTTAATATTGATATTTTACACGTGTAATTGTCTCATTAAGAGCTTTACACTTCTTATTGTTATAACTGTCAGTGACTATAACAATAATAGAATAATTATAATTTATTATAATTATTATATTTTTATAATAATAATTAAATTTATTTTTCATATAATTATCTTCTAATAATTATATTTAAATTTGTGGTTATAGTATTTTGTTATATTATATAGTTCTACTGAGGACTGTCATAGTACTCTTGATTTTGCTACTATTATGAAGAGTTTCATAAACAAACCTTACATTTGGGGGCCTGACTGTGATTTCAACCAATATTTGGGACATAAATAATATTCTAGACCTTATTTTACTGTTTTTTGACGTAAAATTGCCATATTTATCTTAATATTGGCTTTTTTGGGACTTATCCCTTATAAATAATCTTTATAATATTAATAAAGTTATTTTTTCTTAAGAATATTGTTTGAAACAATATACTATTGAGTGACTTGGAGTAAATTTGTCTTTTCCAACTAGTGGCTTTTTCACATCACAGACTTGAAATGTATTATTTGAGTTATTCTAGTATAAAGTGAATAATAATACAATTTTGATTAATAAACTTGCTAATTGCATAATTATTATTTCTTTAAAGAAAATGAAAAATCAAATAAAAAATTAAAAAATTAAAAATGTTTACTAAAAACATTTTTTCTTTTATCTTAGACATTTTTCTTTATTTTTGATGTAATTTGCCATAAATTACATTAAAAAAACTTTATTCAATAAGTTGAGTTTAGAAGTTATTTTTATTGTTTGATAAAATAGCTTATATTTTTATTTTTCTCTAGTGTCATCAATTAGAGACAGCTCTTCAGACTCTGAAGCCTCAGAGTCTAGCATTGAAATTCAAACCAGCCAAGCACCAAGGGGTTTAATAACCAAAGAACCCTTTAAAGGTCCAGCAGGTGAATTCAATCCACTCTTAGTCTATTTTTTCTTAAAATCGACGTGCAATGACTCCTACTAGAGGTGTAAGTAATTACTCCATCCAATCAAATGGATCTGGACCAGGACATTCCAGTCATAAATCAAAAAGACAAGAATTTCAGCCCAGAGGAGAGGCACAAATGGAGGATGCCAGAACTTCCACCAGTTCCCAAAGGTTAGCCAGCACCTTTGAACCTCTTATTGAGAGTCCAGAAGCTGACATAACTGCTATTGCTGTTAGACCTGAATCATTTCCAACAGGCAGAAGTGGAGATTTACCAGTCTCAGTACAAGAACTGGTTTATGGCCGCCAAACAGCAAGAGTGGGAACTTCTCCCAAGTCTTTGAATAGGCACCTTGAACTCTTATCTTCAAGTAAAGAAGTTCATGGGACCAGAAAAGACAGGGGATCTTCTGCAGGGTTGGACACCAATGTCTTGCAAAGGAAAAGTCCAACAGATAAAAGCTTGGTTGAAAAACCAAAGCATGTTATCAGAAGATCAGAAGAAGAAGTTGGCCCAAGGCAAGGAAAACAGCCCAGTGGAAGCTCCCAAGCATCCACCAGCGAAAATCCGCCTTAACAAGTGCCAAACCAGCCCAAGCAAGCCCCAAAGACCAATCAGAAGGGCAAGAAAAAGGCAAAGGGAAAGGAAAAGCCCAAATGGAACAAGCCTTACCCGCAGAATTACAGAATCCCAAAGAAAGAAAAGACAGCCATGGACAATGTGTTCAATATGGAAAGAACTCTGATGGAATTCAAAAACAAGGAGGAGGAAAGATTGAGCCAATCTTTCCCAAATAAATAGATCTTGTTAAGCTTGTAACTCAATTTGAATCTTGTAATAAAGAAATTATAACAAAGCTTAAAACATTTGAGTATATCCAACAAAAGCTGGGTAATGAGATATCACAGGTGAAAGAACAACAAAAGACCATTATTGGACTTGAAAATGTTAATAAGGACAATATTGTGTCTTTGATGCAAATTTGTGCAAGAATTGAGTCTAAAGTTACTTTTCTCAATCAACCAGATGTCAATTCAATTTCTTTTACAACTGGAAAGTTAAGAGAATTGAAATTACAAGTTCAAAACTTGGAAAATTCAACTCGTCACAATGCAGCTCTTTTCCAAGAACAATTGGAAAAAAGTGATAAAGCAAGACTTGAATTGGAAGAAGACATTCAATCAAGTATTAATAATATATCACTCAAAAATTAATTGCCAAGGCAATCCACACCAATTCTTGACAGAAATGTGCTTAATGATTTACATCATACCATTTCAAGTAATGAGGTGGAAACTGCTTGCAATTTCAAAGACATTCCAAAATTAGAGGAATGGCCAACCTTGAATGGTGAAGGAGAATATAATCATATGGAACTTATGAAGACAATTGTAATTTCAAAGAAGACTTTAAAATACCAGAGGAATACATAAGGGCCAGATTACACTCATTATTTACCAGATCAGAAAAGAAATGGTATTAAAAAATGAGACAAGACCATGGTAAAAATTCTTGGCCTTGGTGGAAAGAACAAATTATTTCCAAATGGGCTAATGATTACTGGAGATTTAGAGTGGAAAATTCTTTTGAAGAAGCCATTTTTAATATTGAGAGGGACAGGCCCATGTCTTGATTTCTTACACAAAAGGACAGATTAACTCCCCTTCATCCTGATATGTCTGATACAATGGTACATAAAAGGATATTAAGAAAGTGTGGTGGTGACCTTGAGCATGCTATAAGAAGCAGATGTATTGAGCCTTGCTCTACAGAAGATTATATCAATGCTATGGAGCACATCACTACTAGAACACAAACTGGAAGAAATTGGTTCAAATCCCCAATAGACAATAAGACTAATGGGAAACCAATTTCAAAGCCAAATAAGCCACAAGACAGACTTCCTTTGAAATGTCACAAATGTGGAAGCACATCTCATTTAGCAAACACTTGCCCAAAAAAGACAATAATCAATGTGATAAATGCTGAAAACGTGGAATACACAAAAGAAACAACTGATGTATCTTTACATGAAAGTGATTCTGAGCCTTCAGAAGAAGAAGAAGTACCAGAGGAGCTTAGTATAGAAAACATTAATGTTTCTTTTGAAGTCACTGAGGTACACACTCATTTACCACAGTATAGTGATGAATGTATGGATCTCATACATGTGAAAGTTGCTAAAATGCAGAAAACCAAACCTGCCAGAGGTAGCGGTTCTACAGCTGGTTCATCTTGTATCACTAATATTGTGATCAGCAACACAGAAGCCAAGATACACCTTGACTGAGGTGCTTTTTGCACTTGTGTTGGAAAGCATTATCTTGACAAAGTTTATACCAATTGGCAAGACAAACTAATGCCAATTGAAGGTATAAAATTGAGCAGTGCTAGCCAAAATATCACCGGGGAGAATCTCGTGTCAATCGTCGGCGATTGACTTCACGTCAAGCAAGATAAAAGTCGAGCTCATGTCAAGCGAACGTCGAGCACACGTCACACTCTGGTCTTACACCAAATCCTGTGACATCCAATAATATTGGTTCCCCTGTGCCTTCAACTCAGATTCCTCACCACCTGATCATCCCACAACCGTCCGATGATTGGTAAAAATTACACCAGACCCGCCTGTTTGCACACACACACATCAAAGATGTCCTTCAGCCAGTCTTAATGTAGGCGGGGGGTTTGACTTCACCAGGTCATCCATGAAGTGTGCGTGTGCGTTTGCGTGTGCGGGTGGGTGGGCGTGTGCATTGGCGCGTGCGGGTGTGGGTACGCAAAAGCCGATTCCGCTTCCAACATGATGATGGCGCAGTTAGAAATTTTGGATGCTGCAAAAGGTGAGTGTGTGGGTCATTTGATCATTGGACTTGGCTTATTCACACTGTACCCAATGTCAAAATAGTAAGTTCTTTGTGGCAATGTGAAATAATGGGCTTTGCTTGTCACAATGGCATGTCTCTGTCACTAAATTTTGAGGCAATTATTTCACTAGCAAAATTGCTAATGAATCTGAGAGATTTGCATTTTTGTAGACTAAATATCATGAAATAACGGCTTTATCATTACAAGCAGTCCACATGACAGAGCTTTGTTATCATACAATCCACAGTTACCTTCTAGTTCTTCTTCTGATATAATCAAGTGTCCATCATCAAAACCAACAGATTTATAAATATTGAGATACGGCCAATCTGGTAGGAAATTCACATCAATCTTCAAAGTTTTTAAAATCAGAAGGTTATTGTTCAATATGCTAGATGGCTCAGAGACTTTGAAAATGCTATCAATAATACCAAATTGTCGTGAGTTGCCCCTTTGAAAACATATCACACTGTTGCTGACATTTTTGGATTCAGTTGAAAATATATTGTTCCCCATATTAATGTTTGAAACTGGAAAATACCAAGGTGAGACAATCCTTGAAGTGGGATGACTTGTGGATTGCACGGTATTGTCTAAGCTGATCCAATCAACCATTTCCCTTGTTGCATGAAAAGTCTGTAAGTACTCAACCAGGCAATCATAACTTTGTTGGTCATGGCGGGATGGCTTGTTATATTTATGGTGATTGAACACGGCAGGTGGCTGTGATTCGAAAAGCTGTTTTATTTCACATGGCACAGATGGGGATTTCAGGAGAACGGAAAGGTTGGAACATCGACAGATATGTTGAAGTAAGGTTTTATCTATATCATCTATTCAGAGTTGCAAAAAGTTAGTCTTATTCAGTTCAGGTGTTTAATCAATGTGAATATATTGATCTTATTAATTGATGTACATATCTTGTTATTTGTTGGCATCTTTGCAAATACTCCAATCAAGCGCTCATAACCCCATGTGGCTGAGGCTTGTGCTGGGCCCCAACGTTGGAAGAGTTCAGGAATATGATCAGCAAAATGATGATTTGGTTTACTTTTCTGTTTTGGGAACAGGTGTTTATTGGAAAGGCAGAATTTTTTCCAATGTTCAGCAAATGCAGTCACATCATCTATTGAAACAGTCCAGCTTGTGGCAATGTTGATAGCACTAATCAAATGGAATGTATTCTTGGCTAGTTCATTTGCAAGTTCTTCTGACTGACCCATTTTTCTTTGAGTGTTGGCAGATTGGTGTGCATCTAATGACATCTGTTGACTGAGCATTAAAAATGGAATATAGACCTTATATAAGAGAGCCCATTCAGCGGCTTTTAAGCTACCATGAGAGGGGGAACCCATTTTGCGGGGAACTCTTGTCCAAGATGAGGGAATTATGGTCTCAGATATGATTTGTCGGAGATGCTCAAGAGCCTCACCCTTGATCTGGTGATCACTCAGTGCAGTGATATCCAATTCAGAGGGGATTTCAGAAGTGGGGATGTAATCGGCATCAAATGAAGGAATCTCCGCAGAACCACTAGATGGATGTTCTGTGTTAGGGGTGGGCATTGGGAAGTAGTTTTTTCGGGTGGAAGTAGTGGGGAGTGGCTCATTTATTATTTTTGCTGCATCTCTTCTCAGGGAGCGGGCCTCTCTCAATGTGATTTTATCAAGAGAGCTGTTGGAGGTCTTGGAATCTGAGTCTGAACTGTTGGTGTCATTGGATTTCCTGCGGGACCTGAAGTAAATTTTTGATTTGGCCTCTGGAATGCACAATTTGAAAGTTGCATGATCCTTCAAAATTCCAAGTATTAAATTATGCATTATGTCAAGATTAACCATTCTGGTTGCATCCCAATACGGAAGGTGTTCCAAAATTGAATATCGCACTCCATACTCAGAGAAAATTGCTTGTCTTTGTTGTGGGGTTGCCCGAAGCCATTTGGCAATGGTTGATTTATGACTTTGGTATGAGTGCGTGTAGTGAAATTGAGGACCAATTTCTTCAATTTGAGCTTTGTGAATGGTGCAAAAATTACAAAAGTGGTTTCCTGAATGGGAAATAAATCCAGTAAGCTTGCGCATGGCAACCACATCCGCAATGGCTGTGAGGATGGCAACACGGATAAAGGATCCTGATGGACCTGTTGAGGTGGGTGCAAAATGGTAACCTTGCCATAGCTCTTTGAGCTCGTTGATGAGTGGCATTAATAGATAATTCAGTTGAAGCGCAGTTGGCTCCTTTGGACCAGGGATGATTCCTGCAACATAGACATTCTCGGGCTTCAATCTTTCACTTGGGGGGAGATTAAGACAAATAAGCATGATAGGTCCAATGCTAGCCAACTGGGTTGACTTTCCATGTGCATTGAACCAGTCCACATATATGGAGAAGGCCAATGCACCAGGAATGGACATGAATGGGGGGTCATGGATATTTCTAGTTCCAGTGAAGCGTCTCCAGACCAATCCATCCCAGACGTCACATTTGGGGGTACCTTCAGGGGTTTGGGATTGTTGATGTTGATGCAGAATTTCCATAATTCCAGCCCGCTGGAGGAATCTGGCAAGCCAATTTTTGAATGGTTGATAAATGAAATGTTTTGTTGGTATAAATTTTTGCTTCATGTTGGTTGTGTTTTGGGTGTGGGGTTCAGATGAATAGATGAATTTGCCTAATGATTGTGTGCAAGGGGGATCATGATCATTTGGGTCATTATGGCGTTGACAGTGGGGTTGGTCAGTTGTGACTGATTCAGTAAGGCCATTAAGAGAGAAACATTGAGGACAACATATATAGTTTTGAATCACTGGCTCAAATTGGAGATGTTCAAATATGGTACTCAGATCTTGAGGTATATGGAATGCAGGAGCGGGGGGACCAGCTGAGCTTGAGATACTGGACTTGATCAGCAGGTTCAGGGCGGGGTAAATTATACCTTAATGATAGAATGGCAGATATTATCATTCCTAGGTCTTGTGGGGGAAGGGTTTGACTGCCACTATATGGTTTCTGTGAAGTTGAATTGAGACCCGCTGGAGTTGAGAAAGTGCTTTGGGTCAAACGTGAATAATCAGCTGGGAAGATTTGATCCAATAGAATTTGTGGGCACCCAGATCCTGATGCAGAAGTAGGGATGTTTGGAAGAGATTTGGGTGCAATGGTTGATTTGAGCTTTTTAATGTGCTGTTTATATTGGAAAGGTGTGAAGGCAACTCCTTGCCTATCACCCTCAGGGGAAGAGTGTGTTTGAGTTGAGCAGTGTTGACACATGCATATACGCATTGAGGAATAGCGGCGGGTTGTCATTGTTGCAGGAATTGGGAGTACGGTTGGTTTGTGTATAAATATCTATGGTTGATGTGAAAGTGTTTAGGAGTGTTATTAATTGGAAATAAAATTCAGTGATTATTTATGAAGGGGGAGATGATTTGAGCCAGCTGAGGATTTTATCCCATTTGTAATGGTGCATGAGCTGCAGTGGATAAAGTGTAACATGTCTCATCTGGATGGCGGAATTGGTTAGGCGTTTAATTGGGTAAAATGCCATGCTGCTCAATGCTCATACATATTCTAGTTTATTTACACATTGTGATAGTGCGGGTTTGACCATTGAGGGGGTTCCATTAGTGAAGTGTTACCATTGAATTGAGGGGATTAACATTTAATCCATGTACGCTGGCACACCATTGTACATGGTTTAAACCTTATTACAGACATAACTATATAGCTCTATTACATAAGGGGTTGGAGTGCAGCTAAAGTCTTGGTATTTGGTTTGAGTGCGGCAGGCTTTGAATCAGTTGGAATGTGATTTGGATTATCTTGCCTTTCGTGAAAAGGTGATGTCTCTTTTGTGGGTAAATCCTTCATGAATATACCTCTTTACAGATGTACAATGTTGTGGAATTTCAATGCATATATTGGCAGTTTGGATAATTCACAAAATGTGACAATGGGGAGGCGGAAATGTTACCAAATATGATTACTTATGGATGATGGGTCCCCTTTCAGATCAAGGAAATATCACATTATATGCTGGTAGGCCGTGCAGGGTGGTTTCCGACAAAAGCGGAGGAGCTCAAGAGGAGGCAGGGAGGATTCTCCTCAAAAGAGTCTTATCCGACTTCCACACAACACTTGGTTCCAACTATTCATAGAACTTCTCTATTCTAAATTTGAAAAAATCTCATCTCATATCCCTCTATTTTATCACAATACTGAACTGTTTTGTCAAGTTAAAAATATTACTGTACTTTTTCGGCCCTTATGTCATCTTTCAAGTCACATAAATCCCGTTCAGGTTCTGTTCATGACTCAAATAGTGAATCTAGCATAGAATATGTTCAAACACAGTCACCATTGAGTCCCAACATTCCTCTCACAACCCCTATTGCATCCTCAATGAATGTATCGGGTCTTAACATTGATGTGGGCAATCCAAAGGCTCCAACTTCAAGCACTTGGTCGATCCCAAATATTTCCGTCACTCCAATTCCCCCAAATCCCACTAATACACAAACGCATGTGTCTCAGGGGCCAGAAGGCACACCTCAAATCTCATCACACGCTAATCCCCAATCAAAATTTCCACTTGAGTTCCTCCTTAATCCCGGTCGGAATCCAGTCGCATCCCAGGATCCCTTTGGCCAAAGTAAACAGCCAACCCTCAATATTGCATCAGGATCTCAGGTTCATGTGGGTGATGAAAGGCGTGTGGATGGGGGGTGACGAAAAAGACCATTGGAGAATGTAACTTGGAGTGGTCTGTCGGAGGGAAATCTAGGATTGATGCTTCATCAAAGTAAGTCATTGCAATTTCGGAGTATAACCTTTTGCACCATTTGATATGTTTGTTTCATGGGTTAGATATGGCACCTAAAGGCAAGTCAGTCCGATCTCAGGAGCCAATTGAAGATCGTGAGGATGACCCGTCTTCATTAATGTTTTGATGTGTTAACTGATGATTTGCATGGCAGGGGATGAACTTTATGCGTCTTCACCTCTGGTCCATAAAGAGAAAGTCACTGGACGTCATCATCCATATGCCTCCAAACCAAGAACGGGTCATGCCAGTACATCAAGAGAAAGAATTGTGGATGATGAGGATGAGAACATGTCTCCGACTCAAAGTGAAAGAAATGATGAACCAAGGAGGGACAATTTCACAGCGCATGAGCAAGGCACTCAATCAAATAATGAGTTCACCCATCCTCAGCTGGGCCTTGCCCAGAGTATGTTTGAACAATCCGAGGTCAGACAGCAAAGGAACCAGGCCCGCAAATCTCACAATGTGGCAAAACGTGCAAGCCAGAAGGAGCAACAAAAATGGCTGAAGGCAGAACTTCCAGAGAATGTCCATGGAATGAGATCAGCAGTACACGCACATTGCCTGTTCCTACTCAAAGTTAGGGATAAGGATTTTTCCTCACTACCAGCACCACCAAGAACAGAAGAGCGTGAAATTGCAATTCAAGTGGCTGGTCATCTCGGTTATGTCCCCAAGGATGTTTTCAATGAGCCATCAACACAGGTTCAGTCTCAGGGTTTCCAAAGCTACTGCGAAAATGAGCTCCACAGGCTAGGACTAAAGCGATTCACTTGGGACTGGGAGAGCTCATGGCAACATCCGTTCAACGAGCTGATGTCTATGGTGTTTTACCGTACATTCCGTCTCGCACTTGTCAGCACTGAGTATCATCACTACTGTGGGAACAAGGATCATAACAACTATGGGGTCGTGGCGGCTTTAATGGAGCAATATTTCACTTATTTGAAAAGAGAATGGAAGTCTATTCAAAAGGATGCGGTGTAAGGTTTGACTATGAAACAATAAGTAAAAATTACTAATTTTTTACTTATTGTACTCTGAATGTCCTTATAATTGAAATAAATAAGATTAAAATAATAATAATAATAAAGAAATATTATTATTATGTCGTAAAAATATTATATTATTAAATAAATATAATAATATAATTAATATTATATTCAATTATAATATTATAAATAATATATTAATAAGAAATAATTAATATATTATAAAGCTCTTTATTATTGTTACCAACAAATAATAAAGGCGTAAATAACTGTTTTTTATAAATAAAAAACAATTAATAACAATAATATTACTAATATTAAAGTTATATATTAATATAAATACTATTTATATTAAATAAGAATTATTAAGAGTAATAATAACAGAGAAATTATTATAATAAGATGAAATAACCTACTTTTAACACTTAAAATAATAATTTTGAGATACTTTACGCCAAAAGAATATAATACAACCTTTTCAAATTGTATTTACAAAAAAAAATAAAGAAAATTACTAAAATTCTTGATTTTTACGTGGAAATGAGATTATAGAGAGATTTATAACAAAAACAATTAAAGAATTGATTTAATCACGTAAAAATAGTGATTAATATTAAGATGGTCTTTGGTCTTTAATAATATAAGAGTTTTATATATAAAGAATAAAGAAATTACCTTTGATTTAATTGATTTAATGTTTTTGATGCGTCTGAGGGGAAAATAGAGTAAAAAGAGCTCTATTTATAGTAAATACCTCCCTCCTAGAGTCCAACAGGCTTCTAGTAGACGTGTACTGATCATATCCACTGGAATTGATCAATATTTTAAGGTTTGAGGGTGATTACATCATGATCAAACCATATTACATCATTATTACACCATTATTTAGAGTTATCACTATAACTCTAAGTTTGATGACATCAGAGGCTTGGCAGAACCCCAAATTTCGTGGATTTTATTAGTTTTAATCATAAACTAATAGTATTCACCAATTTTATCACTCTTAAGACTGTTAAACTTAAATTAAGGTTACAGTATGTGATCATAACTGCTCAAATTAAGCTCAAACTTTGATCCTCAATAACATTGAAGATTTACACGCTACAGCAATTCAGAGAGTGAATTCTGATAGCCTGGCATAACCTTATTATGCTGCCAAGAGCTTTTCATTACATCATCAAAACTCTAATTTTGATGATTTTTCTTGTAACTCATCTTTTCTGTCGAAATTCAATATTTTAAACTTCAAACCTTGATTTCAGGGGGTTATACCCTGAATTTAATAATAACAATTACATCATTCTTCACGAATGAACTAGGAGAATCCAACTGTGTACTTTTTTTAAGTTTGGAACACTTTTACAACAAAGTGGTCAACAGCTCTGTTGATTTTTATCAATAATTCATCATAGGTTTTAACCTTGTTTATAATTTGTAAAATAAAGTTCATATCTGTGTTCTTACAGTAATTACGTGGTAACTTTATTTTTGGTTCATCATTCTATCATGTATAGTTTAGAAGATATTAGCTATGATCCTTGAATATATGCGTTGACCAAAAACGTGCATATATTCAGGATAATTCCTTAAGTATTAACATTGCAAATTAGCTTATTAATTGTTTTATGTGTGGAATTTCATGGGGAATCCACTGGTACAGTTTATTTCACATGTTGTTACATTAGGTTTTGAGATAAATAAGGTTTTATGGTTTTTATAAGGTATTATACCTTATAATTCCTTAAGTATTGACTTTACAGATATGCCATAAAGATGGTATATGTGTATTTTTCCATGGGGAATCCAATGGTATAATTTATTTTACATGTTGATTCATTGGTTTTTAAGTTAAACCAATTTTTGTACCAATTTATGGTATTTTGTGTATATTTAATTAATTATTTTTAATGTATAATTATTTTAAGTAATTTTAATATAATTATATTAAAAGTCTAATTATTCTGAGTCTTTTTGTGACCTTGTTTGGTATGTGGTCATATCTCAAAGGCTCACATTCCCTACCACCAAAAAAGATTGTACCACAATCTGATATGTGTGATTAGGGTATCATCCACTGTCCTACCTCTTCAATAGACTTTGTTAGTCTTGAAGCTCAATAATGCTTAACTTTTTTATTTTTCAGGTTTTCTTTCATGTCTGAATCTTCTTAGTAACTTATCAGCATTTGTTATATATTTCTCAAGTAGCCATTCATCTTCCTGAGTTGAATTTCTATACCTTACAAGGTATTCCCTTTCTTTTTTGTTTCTTGTCCTTCTTTCTTTAAGGACTTTTACTATTTTCTTTTCCTCTCCTTCCTCCAAGGGGGAATCTCAAGTGGGGGTTTATTTCTTAGTGGAAATAACTCCTTGTCACTTGAACTGTAAGGTTTTATCAGACTTACAGGGAAAGTTGGGTGTTTGTTCATTAGTTCACCTGTGAGTTCTAATTGCACAGCATTGGGTCCATGGAGTGCTTTTATCATAAATGGTCCTGCAAAGGAATCTTTCAATTTCTTTGGGCCTTTTATGTTATTGAAATTAAGGGTTGATACTAAAACCAAGTCTCCTATTTTGAAATCAGGTGGCTTATGACTTTTATCCCATCTTTCTTTTGCATATTTAAAAGAATCTTGCATGCATCTGTTTGCATGGTGTCTTGCTTTGTCAAGCATTATCTTGAAACTGCTTGCTGTTGGATGTATATCCACTAAGTCCTTTTTGAGGGTGTCATAAGGAAGTCTTGGATTCCAACCTTTCTCTAGCATTGCTGGTGTTTTGCCAGTAGAAGAATGGATTGATGTCTTATATGCCAGTTCAAGTGCTGGTATAGGTGTACACCAATCATGGGTAAAACCATCAGAATCTTTGAATTCTAGCCCATAAGCACAGAATCTTCTGATCATGTCCTCTAAGGTCTGTATCATTCTTTCTGCTAAACCATCAGTTTGGGGATGGTAAGCTGTTGAGAATGATAGCTTTGTCCCAAACAAGTTATGGAGATTTGTCCATAATGCTGAAGTGAACTTTGGGTCTCTGTCACTTATAATATTTTGGAATAAGCCTGTGTGGCTAATGACTTTATTCCATATCATTATGGCTGTATCCATAGCTGTGTCATCTTTGTGACATGGTAAGAACATTGGAGTTTTACTGTACCTGTCCACTAACACTAGGCAAGCATTATAACTCCTGTCTCCTCCTGGAGGTAGTGCTGTTACCCAATCCATATGAACTATTTCCCATGGGGATTTTGGTTCTTGGATTTGGATCATCATTCCAAATTTCTTTCCTGTGGCTCTGTTGGCTTTTTGACATCTGTCACAGGTTTGGCAGTACTCTGCAACATCTTTCTTCCAATTTGGCCACCAAGAGCAGGTTTTCACCCTCTCTAGTGTCCTATCTTCTGAGAGATGTCCAGATGCAACACTATCATGACACTCATGTAAAATAGTGTTTATTAGTGTTCTATCTGTTAAGGCCATAACACATGTGTGTTTTGTTCTATGGTAAAGGATTCCATCAAGGAGGTGAAATCTTCCTTCATCATATGCCTTTTTCCATATTTCATCTAGTTTTGATGAAAGTGATGGATCTTTGCAGTCTTTCATTAGAAGTTGGCTTAAGATATGGCAATTTTTGTCTGTCTTATAGCTTTCTTTAACTTGGTTAAAGAATTCTGTGCCAATGTCTGTAACACATATTCCTTCTATATGGTGCTCCTCTTGTGGTACCCATGCTGGATTGTCAGGGGTATTTGCTAGAGCCCATCTACTAAGACCATCTGCATTTTTATGAATATTCCCAGATTTATGAACAATAGTCATATTTCCTCTATATTCTTGGATAGCAATTTGCCATCTCAGCATATGTCTATTTGGAGTCTTCATATTTAATAGTGATTTCACAGCATTACAGTCTGTGATTACATCAAATACTGTGCCATCCAAATAATAATGCAGTTTTTCTAAAGCCCATACTAGGCATAAGCATTCCATTTGGCTTGCTCCATACCTTGCTTCTGTTGGCTTTATCTGCCTTGAAATGAAACAAATTGGTCCTTCCACTGGTTTGTCATTGATAATTTGTGTTTGGTGAAGTGCAGCACCTAGTCCTTCTCCACAAGCATCAATGTACAGTTTGAAGGGTAGTTTCCAATCTGGCATCAGAAGAAATGGGGCATTTGTTAAGGAATTTTTCAATTCTTCATATGCCTTGACTCTTTCTTCTGTCATCTCATAGACTGTTTGTTGGTCACATAGCTTGTACAAGGATTTAGCAATCTTTGCAAAGTCCTTTATATGCTGTCTATAGTAACCAGCAAATCCTAGAAATGATTGCATTTCTTTTTTGGTTTGAGGCATTGGCTTAAGTAGTACTGCTGCTACTTTATTTTTGTCTATGCCTAGACTAAGGCCAGATACTACATGTCCTAGTGCCTTTAATTCACTGTATGCAAAATGACATTTTTTCAAGGAAATTTTCATATTTACTTGGACTATTTTCTGTAATACCCTTTCTAGTCTTGTAAGGTGATTTTCCCAAGTTTCTGAGCAAACTATGATATCATCAATATAGATAATCAACCATCCTTCTGATAATTCTTCAGGGAATATGGTATTCATCATTCTTTGATAATGGGAAGGTGCATTTTTTATTCCAAATGGCATTCTTAAGTATTCAAAAATTCCACAATGGACTATTATTCTTAATAGTTTCTTGGCATTGTCTGTTAAGACATTTTGATGAAAACCCTTCAGAGCATCCATAGCTGTGATGAACTTAGCTTGTGACAATTGGGTTAATGTCTCATGGATTCTGGGTATTGGATATCTGTCTGGAATGGTATAGGTATTCACGGCTCTGAAGTCTCCTACCATCCTTGATTTTCCATTATGCCAAGTTATAATGACAGGTGTAGTAACTTCTACTTGTTCATTATGCCCAACCTTTCTTAATACTCCAAGGTCCATTAATTCTTTAATGTGCACTTCTAAGGCTTCTCTAGCTCTTGGACTGGCTGGATAAGCAGGTCTTCTTAATAAAGGTGGGTAAGGCTTTTCTACATTAAGAATTATATCCACTTCATGTCCAATTATGGCACCTAGTGGCTCTTTGTCAGTTGCAAAGGCATTTTTATACTTAAATAAGAGATCAATCAATTTTTCTTTCATTTTTTCTGTTAATTCTTGATTGAATTCTGCCTCTATGAGTTGTTCAGATATAAAGAGTTCCTTTTCTGGAATTTTTTCTTCATTCTTAATAACTGTGATTTGTTTTTTGTTATTTAAGAATCCAAAATTTTGTCTTTTGTTATCTCCTATGGTAAAATATCTATCCTTTTGGTTGGAGATATCTATACCATAGATTGATAAGTAGTCATTCCCAAGTATGAAATGATTACTAGTACAGTTGTCCATTACTACAAACTCTACTTTAATTCTGACACATTGTGAGGGATGAGGAAAAATTAGTGTTAAATCAATTATTCCAAGGGGCTTCATGCTCTCACTTGCACTACTAAATTTGACACCTTGTATTGGCATAAGTTTTTCTTGCCAGTCTGGGACAATGGTTTT
This sequence comes from Austropuccinia psidii, assembly GCA_023105745.1. Classification (NCBI taxonomy): domain Eukaryota; kingdom Fungi; phylum Basidiomycota; class Pucciniomycetes; order Pucciniales; family Sphaerophragmiaceae; genus Austropuccinia; species Austropuccinia psidii. The sequence goes on along the minus strand of JALGQZ010000003.1, from coordinate 33,186,891 downwards.
TAAATAACTTTTTGCCAACACAATTGCAATATGCTCCTGTATCCAAGTTAACCTTTCCTTCTTGGTTATCAACCATAAAAATACTAATACTTGATTTTCCAGCTGTATATCCCATTCCTCTTGCAGGTTTGGTTCTATACATTTTGGCATCTTGTATGTTTGTCAGATTTGTGTCAGATGTTCCAACTTGTGGCAAGTTTGAGTTAACATCCAGTACTTCATAAATTATATCAATATTATTAATTTGTGCATTAATTATATTGATTTCATCACTTTCAGAGCTTTCTGATTCTTCTGTCTCTTTTTCAGAGTCAGATTCTTCTTCTTTGTCATTGTGGTTTTCTGTTTCCACAATTTCATTAATCTTTGCTTTTTTAAGGCAATTATTGGCTAAGTGTCCAATACCTGCACATTTATGGCATTTTCTTTGCTCATTATTGTTGGATGTATTGGGCTTAAAGGATTCTTTTTATTTATCTTTTTTGATAAATGGTTTATTTGGGCTTTTAATGTCCAACTTTTTCCAAGTCCTGCCAATTTTTGTCCTTGTCACTATATCTTCTAGTGCATTTATATACTCTTCTGTGGAGCATGGTTCTATACACCTGCTTCTTAGGGCATGTTCTAGTTCCCCTCCACATTTTTTAAGTATTTTCATATGCACCATCTTCTGTGACATTTCTGGGTACAGTGCATTAAGCCTTTCAACTTGTTTTAAGAACCAAGTTAAAGGTTTATCTTTCTCTGGGTCAAAGAAAGAGTTTTCAAATGCATTTTCTATCTTATACCTCCAGGCATCATTTGCCCACTTGGTGATTATTTCTTGTTTCCACCAAGACCAGGTATTTTTACCATTTGTCTGTCTTATGCCATAATACCATCTTTTTGCAGATTTCTCAAATAATGAATGTAATCTTGCAGTGATTAATTCATCTGGTATGGCATAGTCTTCTTGTAACATGTCAATTGTTTTAATGAATGACATGTGGTCATATTCACCTTCTCCTGTGAATGTTGGCCATTCTTTCAGTTGAGGTGCTTCCTTCATTAAGACTTGGTTATTATCTTGGTGACTCAAGTCTGTTATGAAAGGATTTGACAATTCCTCTTTTGTTTTAATAGGGCTTCTTATATGAGAAAATGGTGTTGATAACTTTGGCATATTTAAATTAGCCTCATTAATTTTATCCATTTTTTCTGTAATAAGCCTTATTTCACTTTGAAAATCATCTTTCAGATGCATTCTTGCTTCATCACTTTTTTCCACATGGTCCAAAAGTAATTTTTGGTGTGATGAAGTCTTTTCTTCAAATTTTTCTACAGAAATACTTAATTTATTTAATTTTTCTGTAAGATTGTCAATACTCACATCATAATTGATTGTCAAAGTCTTGTCTTTGATATCTTTTATGTATTTATACAATTCTTGTTGTCCTTGTATTAATTTTTGAGTATTGTCAATTAAATTCTTTGGTTTATTATTTTCAACAATAAACTTAATGTTGTCAATTTCTTTTTTGTTTTGCACAACAATTTTTGTTAAAGAAGATAAATTGTTATTTATTTCTTGTAGTGATAATAAACTATTTTTAATTTCTTTTAGAGGTGTTATACTATTTTTAATTTCTGTTAAAGTATTTACAACATCTTTGGACAAGGTTATTTCTTTGGGAAATGAGGTTGTCTCATTCTTTGCTCTTCCTTGTCCTTGAATTCCATCAAGGTTCTGGCCATGTTGAAAACATTGTCCATGGCATCCTTTTGGATTCTTGGGATTCTGTAACTTGGGGAATATGGTTTCCTCCAATGCTTTTTCTTGTTCTTCTTCCCTTCTTGGGGAAGTGGGTTGGCTTGAGGCTTGCTGGTAAAGGCTACTGGGGCTTCTTCCTTGGTTGCCTCCCTCTTTTTGGCATGATAATCCTTGATTTTTTTGATTTGAGGTTTGGATGACAGTGGATTCCATCCATTGGAGTATTTCACTATCTCCTCCTCTTTGAGGAACTTTTTCAGGATGTGCCAGGAGTTCATCACTCCTTGGTGTATTTGAGGCAGCATTTCCCAGTCTTTGTCCTTGTATACTGTGTAATAATGCTTGTACTGGCTCATGTAGATGTCTATTTGAGCCCTCTGAATGTGATTTGTACCTATTTGAGTTACTCATACTTAGTTCCAATTCAGGCTCAGATATCATGGGCATTTCTGGGACTTGCCTTTGGGATAAGGCACTTCCTTGTGTGGATTCTGTTCCACTGGGGATATTGCCCTTTCTTTTCCCTTTTGAGGGATCAATTCTACCTCTGAGTCCAGCTCCATCTGATTGGATGGAGTATTGGGAACCTCTTCTGGTAGTCATAATTTAAAGAATAAGAAAAAATAAAAGTATTTTAGAATAAAATTCTTTTATGGCAATTTAAATAGAGGTGCTCACCTTCAGAGTCTTGAATGGTGGGCCCTGGAAAGTCTAATTTCTTAGCTTTCTTTCTTTTGGTGATAACTGGTGTTGGAGAACTTTGACAAGTTTCTTCCACCAATCTCTCAACAGTAGCTTGGTTGTCTTCTGTTGGGTTATCTTCAAACACTAAAAAAGACAAATGAATATAAGTCTTTTTATAAGAAGTGTTATTTTTGGCAAGATATGGCAATTTTCCATGTAGAAATTGCTTTTATATCTTTGAAAAATTGAAATAGATAAAGAAATGAATAAAAATGAATAAAAATAACTTTTTTATTTGTTTTTAATATTTTTTATTTTTAGAGAATAAGATAAAAAATGAATATGATTCTTATAAAATTAAATTATAATAAAAATTCTTTTTAATTTATAAAATATCTCTTTTAATCACTAGAGTCACTCAAAGAAAGTTCTTGCAAGTCTAAGGATGTGAAAAACCACGTGTAAGACAGTACAATTGCTTTCCAAATGCCTCAATAGCTTTTAAAATCAATAAAATATAAAATTATTATATAATTTTATGATTATAAATATAATTTATTATTGGTTAAACCCAAATAGAATCTTTTTAAAGGTCTTTTAAGTAAATATCACGGCCAGGCCCCCAAATGAAAGGTTTGACTATGAAACAATAAGTAAAAATTACTAATTTTTTACTTATTGTACTCTGAATGTCCTTATAATTGAAATAAATAAGATTAAAATAATAATAATAATAAAGAAATATTATTATTATGGCGTAAAAATATTATATTATTAAATAAATATAATAATATAATTAATATTATATGAAATTATAATATTATAAATAATATATTAATATAAAATAATTAATATATTATAAAGCTCTTTGTTATTGTTACCAACAAATAATAAAGGCGTAAAAAACTGTTTTTTATAAATAAAAAACCATTAATAACAATAATATTACTAATATTAAAGTTATATATTAATATAAATACTATTTATATTAAATAAGAATTATTAAGAGTAATAATAAGAGAGAAGTTATTATAATAAGATAAAATAACCTACTTTTAACACTTAAAATAATAATTTTGAGATATTTTACGCCAAAAGAATATAATACAACCTTTTCAAATTGTATTTACAAAAAAAAATAAAGAAAATTACTAAAATTCTTGATTTTTACGTGGAAATGAGTTTATAGAGAGATTTATAACAAAAACAATTAAAGAATTAATTTAATCACGTAAAAATAGTGATTAATATTAAGATGGTCTTTGGTCTTTAATAATATAAGAGTTTTATATATAAAGAATAAAGAAATTACCTTTTATTTAATTGATTTAATGTTTTTGATGCGTCTGAGGGGAAAATAGAGTAAAAAGAGCTCTATTTATAGTAAATACCTCCCTCCTAGAGTCCAACAGGCTTCTAGTAGACGTGTACTGATCATATCCACTGGAATTGATCAATATTTTAAGGTTTGAGGGTGATTACATCATGATCAAACCACATTACATCATTATTACACCATTATTTAGAGTTATCACTATAACTCTAAGTTTGATGACATCAGAGGCTTGGCAGAACCCCAAATTTCGTGGATTTTATTAGTTTTAATCATAAACTAATAGTATTCACCAATTTTATCACTCTTAAGACTGTTAAACTTAAATTAAGGTTACAGTATGTGATCATAACTGCTCAAATTAAGCTCAAACTTTGATCCTCAATAACATTGAAGATTTACACGCTACAGCAATTCAGAGAGTGAATTCTGATAGCCTGGCATAACCTTATTATGCTGCCAAGAGCTTTTCATTACATCATCAAAACTCTAATTTTGATGATTTTTCTTGTAACTCATCTTTTCTGTTGAAATTCAATATTTTAAACTTCAAACCTTGATTTCAGGGGGTTATACCCTGAATTTAATAATAACAATTACATCATTCTTCACGAATGAACTAGGAGAATCCAACTGTGTACTTTTTTTTAAGTTTGGAACACTTTTACAACAAAGTGGTCAACAGCTCTGTTGATTTTTATCAATAATTCATCATAGGTTTTAACCTTGTTTATAATTTGTAAAATAAAGTTCATATCTGTGTTCTTACAGTAATTACGTGGTAACTTTATTTTTGGTTCATCATTCTATCATGTATAGTTTAGAAGATATTAGCTATGATCCTTGAATATATGCATTGACCAAAAAAGTGCATATATTCAGGATAATTCCTTAAGTATTAACATTGGAAATTAGCTTAATAATTGTTTTATGTGTGGATTTTCATGGGAAATCCACTGGTACAATTTATTTCACATGCTGTTTCATTAGGTTTTGAGATAAATAAGGTTTTATGGTTTTTATAAGTTATTATACCTTATAATTCCTTAAGTATTGACTTTACAGATATGCCATAAAAATGTTATATGTGTATTTTTCCATGGGGAATCCAATGGTATAATTTATTTTACATGTTGATTCATTGGTTTTTAAGTTAAGCCAATTTTTGTACCAATTTATGGTATTTTTTGTATATTTAATTAATTATTTTTAATGTATAATTATTTTAAGTAATTTTAATATAATTATATTAAAAGTCTAATTATTCTGAGTCTTTTTGTGACCTTATTGGGTATGTGGTTATATCTCAAAGGCTCACATGCGGAGTATTTGGTAAAAAAGAAGGAGAATCAAAAGCTCGCAAAGATTCGTCAAAGAGTTAGTTACTGTATCTCTTCTTCATTGTGGACCAAGTCTGATGATGATCTACTTGATTATGTGCAGACCTGTGAGCGCCGTCAAGAATGGTGTGATACGGCTAAATTTCCCATTCTAGCATCACAATTCAATGACCCTCGAGTATGCTCAGATACTGAGGAGGTACTGGAAAATGGCCGTCAAGTTTACCGCAAAGTGGGATTACGCTGGCGCTCCCAGTTATTTAATGATTTGGTATTTAAAATGGATAGAGACATAGAGTTTTGTAATCGGATTAAAAAAAAGGGTAAAAAAACTATTGATAGATTGCCAGAATTACGATCGACAGATGATGGTGATATTCCGGAAGGCCTATCATTTCAGGTATTTGATCAAGATTGGCTCAAAGGCTGTAGTAAGATGCAGACTAGCGCCCTCAAGATACTTGACATGCCAGTTATTAGGCCGAATGGTGATGCTCTGCAATAACTTAGTAATTTGTCACGGTATAGCACTGTGACAAATTAAAATTTTGTGAATTATTTGTGCAGGTGTAATAAAATCTGATTATTATCTCTTAAGGATGCAACAACTTGCTAAATATGTTAGAATATAGACAATATGAATTGAAATGTATCACCGTCTCCCTTAGCAATAATACTCTATTGCTCATTTTCATTGAGGAAATATTGAAGAAGTTCGATCCAGCTCATGGTGTTCATAATTGTGGACCTGTGCCAGAGTCAACAGGAGTTATCAACTTTGTCAATCACAGATTATATAATATCAGTAAGGCTCATGCAGTTAATGATTTTTTCTTTTCTTGGACCTATTGGTGATTGGAATATGGCATTCCCATAAGGAAGGATTTCAGAATAGTAATACAATCAAGTGAAAGATGAGCTTGAAAGGTACCTTCCGCATGTTGACCTCAACTGAATGAGGAGTGATATAGTGGATGACCTGTACAGGTCGTTGTTGGCCAATACGATGTAGACGATCAACAGCCTGAGCCTCAATGGCTGGGTTCCAATTGGGCTCCTGGAAATGTGGATGTCAGGGTCCGAAAATCAGGGGAGAATTTTGGGGGGCCCCTCACCATTAAATAGACTATATTAGCACAAGTTATATTGAGGCCAGTTCCAGCCGCGGAAATGGATGCAATGAGTACTTCACATTCAGGATTATTGAAGAAATTCTCAAGCGCCTTGTCCTGCGCTTGTGGTGTAATTGTTCCATCAATTCGTGCTGAAAGGATAGAGTGATGGGCAAGTGCAATACCAATTCTACAATATAAAAAAGTCAGATGGAGTCAATTGGTAATGGATGCATATTAGAATTAACGCACAAATCTAGAAATTGGGTCCATTGGGTATAAACCACCAATTTCGTTGGACCACACCTTGTTTGTTTGTTTTCATTAAGCTTTGTAGGAGGTGTGCAATTTTACTACTCATCATGCATGTTTCCACATCCACAATAGTTCGTGTGATTGTTGGGGAGTTATCCTGAGTGCTCCTGCCCTCAGGGTCTTCCAACTCTGCCTCCGCAATTGTGTTAAGCATGATGTGATGGTTACAACATATTCGCAGCTTATTAATATTTCTGAAAAACTCTCCTGGTCCTTTGCTTTTGGATGATAGGAATTCTTCATATAATGTGGAATATTCTTGCTGCATGGTTGGGTTCAGTGGGAGCAGCTCATAATGATGGCTAATAGTGGGGATGGATTCAAGATGTGTGGTTTTGGTGCGGCGCAAACTTAAATGCCGCAATGCCAAATGCAAAATATCATTGCAACCTTTTGAAAGACTACTCAGGATGAATGGTGACCAGTTATCTTGATCGGCGCTCTGGGGTTGAGTGATGAATGATATTATGCCCAAAAGGTCATAAATGGTGTTGTGAATAGGTGTGCCCGTTAAACATATTCGACGGGATGAAAGGAGGCTATTAATGGCACGGTGAGTGGCAGTGTGTTGAGAGCGAATATAGCTATAAGAGGGGGCAAGGGTTACTGGATATAAAAGGTAATTTGAATCATTTAAGCTCAGCCACTCACTGTGCTTCATCCAAGATTATACGATGCCAATTGATTTGAAAAATGAATGATGTAGAGGGATTGGTTTGCTTAAATTCTTGGGTGATAGTATTGTAAGAAGTGATGATGATATCATATTTTAAAATGTCGGCTTGGGATAATGAGTGACGAGTGGGACCATGGTAGATTTTGGCACGCAGTGCTCCAGCCTGAGCATGCTTGGATATTTCTGATTGCCAGTTGGTAATTAAGCGAGGGGGGCAGATGATCATGGTGGGCGTGGAGCGATGGGGGTTTGCAATCATCCGCTCCTTGGAGGTACCAATTAGAGCAATGGCCTGAATGGTTTTACCTAATCCCATATCATGCGCAAGCAGTCCTCCAAGAGGGGTATTGGTTGAAAGGGATTCAAATGAGCTAACGACCTTGTTTGTAATGATGTGCCTGGCATTAAAAGTGGATCCTGGGGGTGAGGTTGCCCAAAGGTTATGGGCTGATTGGCCATTGGGGATTTCTCGATCCCAGAGAAAAGCTAGTCCGGTCTTTTGATGAGGGAGGAGGGGGGTTTGAATAGTGGCATGGGGCCGGGTTATCATGGGGAGGTCTGATCCACTGGGTAATTGTATCAGTTTTTGCTTGGAAATCAATGATGAAACAGCAGGATATGAAGCAGGCGTCGAGTTTGAAGCGGGAAATGTCAGAGTAAAGAGTTGACATTGACAATGAGTAGTACAGTCATATTCTTTGGGCATTTTAAGCTTGAAATCTTGTGTTCAAAAGCTTTCCATTATGAATAGAATGTTTGGATACCATGTGAAGAACATCAATGCTAGATTGGGTTTCTGAGATGAGGAGGGATCATTTGCATCAGTCATAAATCCTCCCTCAACAAATAATATTTGAGTAGGATTGGATTGGCAATTTTCAATCCATGCCCCACCAGGACCACAGTGCATGAACGTTTTTGGTGCCCCAAGGAATGGTATCAACGTTTGGGAAAGGGTTCCCGGGAGAGAGCCAATAGCATGCTGGTGATTGGGGAGATATACGAATATGTTGTGTTGATTGTGCCATAGGATAATCCAAGAACCTAAGTGGGAATTCTCAGGCTTTAAGGTTATATCACTATTTATTTGAATACGAATATTAATCATCCCAATGCAAAGTGGTTGTGAAGGGGTTGACATGATGGCTATTTTAAATTATTTGGGGACAGTTGGGAATTATATGATCGGGAAGGGTTAGCTAAAGGGAATGAAGAGGAATAAGCGCAGGTGGGGAACTTATATGAGTGGCAGCAACAGTCCAAAAGGGGGATGGCCTGTGGTTACGTGCATGGTCTTGATGGGGGTGGGCGTCTTGGGCTGATAATTTTCATATCCGATTTGGGGCATATATCAAGGCAAGGTGGCCAAAATGTGGGTGCACCATTATGACTGCTGGATCTGCAGCAAGTTACAAAACCTTTGGTGGAACAAGGTTGACATTAGCATATCCGAAATTGGGTGGGTTGTAGCAACTTATTGTGGAGGGCATATTAGAGGCATGCAGTCATGTTCGCTGGTGTGACAGCGAACATGGATGCATATCTTCCCCAGGTCAATTCTCGCACAGGGACCTACTGGGCAATGTTGGCAGTTTCAAAGGGCAATCTCACTGTGGGGATGTTTGTGTGTGGGCGGGTGAGATATGTTCGGTGGCATGCCACCAAACATGACTTTGGTTTTGCCTGAAGTTTTTTGCTGACTGATGCCTACTGGGCTTCCAGGGGGGAATGTGTGGGATGATCAAAGGGGGCGCCAGCCATGAGCTGTGATCCACATATACATTCACCCCTATTGCGTTTGAGGCGAGTACTAATCCACCGAGATTGGCATCCGGGTCTTTGCCTCACGCGCGTACAAAACTCCAGAAAAAGAGGCCAGACGCCCAAGGGATTTTTTGGCTGCAAGCCAGGTGCCACAACTTGCCCAGGGCGTGTGAGAATGTAAAGAAAATGACCCGCCGTGGGAGATACCCACGCAAACATGACCAGCCTCAGCAATCATAGGCTGGGATTATTCTAATGTGGATGAGGCTGAAGCAAATCCACACTGATTGGCCTCAGGTTTCCACGCGCAAGCGGGTGAGCATCTGCAGTCAAGCTGACAACCCGACCAAGAAAATAGGCAGTTGGAAGACTGGCAGTAAAATGTCTTCCAGGCGTGTGAAAGTTGCCTGTGTATGACCCATCGGGGGTGCGTATGAAAGCATGTGGCTGCCCGACAATGAACAAGCGGGCCAATCATTGTTTGCCCCAACAATGGCACCGGAGTGAATCAACTCTTTGTGTATGACCCAAATATTAAGTCATCCCATTATGACCCACTTACATTAACTTAGATTACATGCGCATCTGTGTCGTAGTTAGGCAGAGCTGTCCAACAAGGTGCATCAAAGGGATGCAGGTGAGAGATATGACTCGATGGCTTGACGTGATTGCATGTTACATTGTTGAACAGCTTTTGCTCTGCCCCGCAGCATACATTTACAAAGGTGTACTGCGTACTACATTGTCGACAGTACTGTAAAGATCAGGAAGGTGTAATACTACTTGAGCCTGCATGCACCTTACGATCGTTTGCATTTACGTAGCTCATGTGCCACATGCTCAGCATTGCATTTCACCCGATTTGCACACGCAAGCTGAGCATGTCATGGTCAAAAGCACCGTGTGAAAGTGCTCAGTAAAGCCATGGAATGAACTATTTCTGCAATAGCTCACTGGAAGGCTCAGTTTGGAGCACTTCACCAAAGCGTGTGAAATGCTGCACCTGGCTGAAATGTCATCCAATGCTGTGCCAAATGCTCAGAGTGCGCGCATACAAAAACGACTGAGCAATGGCTCAGCATGGTGCATTTGATATTGTTATATCTATAGTTCAATCACTGTGCAATTCCAATGTTCAGCCACTGAGCATTTCAATTATGACCCAAAAGCAAACCTGAGCAATGGGTCGAGGCAAGCTCACGCTGTATTCACTTGTCTTACAGCCCCCCCTTTGTTCACATACTATTACCAGGCCATATGGCCGGTAATCTTGCCGCGGTCACTTGTGACCAAATGCACCAGGTGCTTTTCTGCATGGGTCACTTGTGCATTGCACCCACAATGCACATTCAACAAGGGCCTCACGACCACCCTCCTGGGTGATCGGGTGGCTATTTAAGGAAACAAAGGGGATTTGACTCAGCTTGACAATTCAATAAATTGCAATACTCAGCGGTGCATTTGATATTGTTATATCAATTGTTCAATTACTGTGCAATTAAAATGTTCAGCCACTGAGCATTTCAATTATGACCCGAAAGCAAACCTGAGCAATGGGTTGAGGCAAGCTCACGCTGTATTCACTTGTCTTACAGCCCCCCTTTGTTCAAATACTATCACCAGGCCATAAGGCCGGTGATCTTGCCGCGGTCACTTGTGACCAAATGCACCAGGTGCATATCTGCATGGGTCACTTGTGCATTGCACCCACAATGCACATTCAACAAGGGCCTCACGACCACCCTCCTGGGTGATCGGGTGGCAATTTAAGGAAACAAAGGGGATTTGACTGAGCTTGACAATTCAATAAATTGCAATACTCAGCCAGACCCCCATTGTTCTTCTGCCTCACGCAAGCATTTCACTTCCCAGTTGCAGCATTTGCTGAGACTCAGCTTCAATTTTGCCCACACGCCTTGAAGCTGAGACTTTTGCGGGTGATGAAGCTGCTGAGATTGTCTCAGCTTCACCATGGTATAAAAGACCATCTTCACACGACACGCACTTCACTTTCTCTCTCACCCGCTCCACTTCGTTCAACCTCACCCGCGTTTGTCCTTCTTGTGCATATTCCCCTTTGTCTTCCTGCCTTTCTATTTTTGTCTTTCGCACTCCACTTAACCCACTTCCCTTCCTTTTCCCTGTTTGTTTATTCTTCTGATCCGTTCAGAACCTCACTTCTATCCACCTTGTGTGTTACCTCTTTTTTAAACTTTTGTCGACATTACATACCGATATTAATACTTATTTTTCTTCACAACTCTTTTCCAGACTTTTAAAAACTTCCAACTAGAGCGATCTTATTTTGTTTCCGTTTTAAATTCATAATTCATCGTACGTCTTCATTTTTTCTCTTGATTGTTTACTTTGTATGCAGTTACTAACCTCAATTGTTTTGTTTTTAGATGTCGTGCACGTTATGCACCAAGCGGGGTATCCCCTGCATTCGTTCCTCGACGACGACCGACGCTTGTGATGCTTGCCGACAAGCACACAAGAAATGTTCGTTCGTCGTCCGCCCCTTCCGACCCCGCGGCCGGAGGAGTTCCCGCCCAAGATGCCCTCGCCAGGACTCCTTTGTGGCTGATGATGATGAAACCATTTCCGAGCGGGAATGGACCCCGGGACCCCAAACAGGCCAGTGGGAACGATTCAGGACGATTAGCCCAGTCCCCTCAAGCATCGATTTGTCCACCCCCCCTCCTAGGCCACCATCCGATGGTCACTTCACTCCTCGACCTGAGCGAAGTGATTATCCGGCCGATGAAGGATGGCGATGGAAAGAGGACATTCGAGCTTGGGCTGATCGTCACCATGTCTTGTCACCGATGGGATTCAAACGCCAAAGTAAGTTTTCTTTCTCCTCCTTATCTCATTTATCTTCATGCAATAATACTCACTTTTTTCCATTACTCATAGAACCAAACCCCCCGAATCCCCTCGACAAGACTCTCCCGTTCCTAGTTTGCCCCGCGAGCAAACCCCGCAGCAACCCACTCCAGGCCCAAGTGGCACCCGATGGTCTGAGGACTTATTCCGCGGTAAGCAGCCAACTTTCTCTTTTCTCATTTTCACTTTCGCATCAAGTTAACTGACTCTTCCTCCCTTTTTAGAAGCCTCCCAGCACGATGAGCCACCTATTCCTGGCCCGAGTCCATCCTCCGAACCATCTGAGGACATTGCGACTCGTGAGCCTCAACCTGAGGTGGCTCCTACGCAATCAATGGAGGAACCTTTTGGTAAGTCCCTATTTCACTTTTTTAACTCAACTCAACTTTTCCTCACCCCTCCTTCGACCATCTCCAGCTCGTCCCGCCACTCCCCGCTTGATTATCATTATTGACGATACGCCAGTCGGATCACCCCCTCCCCCTCCCCCTCCACCTTCTTCTTCACCGACTCCGCCACCTTCCCCTCCTGTTCCCCCTCCCACCACTCCTACCCCGGTTCCTTCCCCGGATATCCCTCCCATTGCCGCCGAGAACCCAATCACCTCCTCCCCCCCGGTGCCAAGCTCCTCTCATTCCTACGATGACACTCGCCAGGAATTCACCGACCTGCGCCCGATACTAATGATTCCTCGAGCCATCGTCCACAAATAGATCAACCAAATCTTGTTGGAGCATTGTCGGTTGCTCCACATGATTCCTTTCGTGGATGCAACTCATCGAAATGAGATGCACCAGGAATTCCGGGAGGAACTAAACTCCCTCCTTGGCAAGGCGATGGAGGCTTATCCAATGGAGGACATCACCGGGATAGTCTCAAAATTCTTAGAAAAATAAAATCCACAAAAAAAATCGTATTCTTTCCTCTTTTTACCTTTTGTAATACACTCCTTTAGATAAATTTTTTGTATTCAATGAAAGATATTTTCAATTTCTCTTACGTTCTTTGTTCACGTGAATTTATTATAATTCCTCAATGATTCATATTTACTATTGTGTGAGAATAATTTTCGTAAGTGCCCCACCAAAAGTTTGAGTTAGTATTTGTATGTGTGAAAATCTTTTGCCAAAAATGCGCCAATAGTCACCATTCCTGCCTCCTATATTTTCTTCCTCCATTGTTTAGAGCCATATCAAATCTTAACTGTAAAAAAGCAGGAGGTTCCGGCATGTGAGCAATCCACTCCAGATTGATGAGAAATTGCCGTTCCTATGGTCACACGCTATTAATCTTAGTCATGTATTGAATTGTTTAAATTGTCGGGAACCTTCACAAGCGTAATGATAGGCGTGTGAGCTGTCGGGAGCCTGCAAAGGCGTAAGGATTGGCGTGTGAGATGTCGGGAACCTGCACAGGCGTAAGGATTGGCATGTGAATTGTCGGGAGCCTGCACAGGCGTAAGAAATTGTCAGCATTGTTGGCAACCTTCACAAGCCTAAGGATTGGCGTGTGAGCTGTCGGGAGCCTGCACAGGCGTAAGGATTGGCGTGTGAGCTTTGGGGAGCCTGCACAGGCGTAAGGATTGGCATGTGAGCTGTCGGGAACCTGCACAGGCGTAAGGATTGGCGTGTGAGCTGTCGGGAACCTGCACAGGCGTAAGGATTGGCGTGTGAAGCGTTGACAGCCCGCATAGGCGTAAGGAACTTTTAGCATTGTCGGAACCTGCACAAGCATAAGGATTCGCGTGTGAAGCGTTGGGATCCTGGACAAGAGCAACAAACCTGGCATATGTACGATGGCATGCCTCCGTACATAATCCACTTCACCCCATCTCCCGCACTCAAAACCATCCAATCCTGGTGTATATTGTCCTCTGCCTTACCCCACCATTATCTACCAATCACGCTGCTATTCCGACTGCCTCACTCTTTGAATTGGGCTGAGATTTTATTACCATCCCTGATTTGATAGGCCGCTCCCTCACCAATCTCATAATAGCCGTGGCTTTTTCGGCACATTGTTTTTGCCAACCTCCTTGACCATTGTGCGGACATACCCACTAGTGTCGTGATTTCGTTGTCCTGTGCTGGATCAGTATAATGAAGAAATGTACTGCTGGCCCACACTACCTGAATGAGCCCATGACAATCGGATAGATCAATCCAAAAATGCTCATTTGGGAAAATCAATTTCCCCCCTGTACACCGCTTTGATGCATCTCTTTGAATTTGGCCGGTCTCCTTATCAGCTTGAAACCACCATCCCAAAGCATACAGCGATGCATCCTTATCAAGATGAGGTGAGTTTTTGAATCCATTCATGGTGAAAGTGAGTGCCGAAGCAAACTCACATGCACCCTGATTTGCGGGATTATTGCCTTCATACTTGACTTGATCAAAAGACGGAACCCCCAATGAGTTGTAGCAATTTTGAATCTTCTGAAATAAATTATCCCCAACATATCGTAAGGATTTACATAGAATGCGACCCACCGAGCTAAGATTGGCACCTCGGTCCCGCCATTCATCTTTTGCATTTTCAATTTTGCCAGCACTTCCATACAGACCAAATTGTTCATTCTTCGTGGTGCATTTGCGCCACCCAATCGCAAACATAAATCCCTCCAGTAATGCTCCATTTGTTGCAATAGGGTCAGTGAACCTCTTTTCGCGAAATAAGAATTGTGATAATTCATCCCATTGATTGACCTCGACTTCACTCATTGTTGTGAATGGTCGGAATTCAACAAGGGCAATGAGTAATCCGGTTGAAGAGAAAATTGCCACATGGCCAAAGTGAATGCGTTTGATCTGATTGACATCCACAAGGCTCCGAGTTTCACTTGGGATCATATTTGCTGATACTGGCATTGATATTTGTGCTGTTGGTCGAGAGGAGGAAAAAAACCTCTGCTTTCGGGTGGTTTTGCCCTCATTTATCTTTTGGGATGTCCGACTATTCCCGAGTGGTTGAGGGATCACTTTGTGTTGAAGCAGACCAGATATCAGATACTGCTTCCTGCCATTTGAAGCTAAGGAGTTTTGAGTCCAGAATGGTGCCCAATGCCCAAGGAGCTTTCTTCGGCACACATCCTTTGACTTCCCTGTTGGAGCCCACATGACATTGGCACAATCTGAACCGACTAAAGCCAATGTTCTTCCATGGGGCTCAATGAGGGTGCCACATAAATGTGGAAGCATATATATATATCTATATATATACACTGAGATTAAGCAAGAAACTCACACTTTCCTTCCTCAGCCCGACACTTTCTCGCAAGTTCCCTTTTTTCGTGAATGGCATGCTTGCAGCAGAAAATGAAATGAAACCAAATGATTACTGATTTATTAATACCACCTAAATTGAATTGCGGACGATGAATCTTTTTTAATTGCGGCTAAAAAGAAAGATCACACCTGACCTTCGCAAATTCGCGATCTCAAATACCTGAACCTGAAAATTGCAGTGGATAGTGCATTATTCAATTTTACATATTGATGTTCCCATGCAATCACTTTCCAATCCAACCATTTGGAATATTGCAAGCACACTCAAATGCAATATGCATCCTGCTGCGGATCCCTAGTTATCCCAGTCCTCTTGAAAGACACAGTAACATTTTGCCTATTATGGGCTGGCGGGAAGTGATAAACGCGACTTCCTGCAATGCCCCCGCGTGTGCTACTCGCGGGCACAACGCCTGACTCAGCTTGCGTCTTGTCGGAGTCTTTGCAATGATGTACGGAGGCATGCTGTCGTACAATTACTATTGGTACTCAGACTGTGGCATCCAGGCAGTAGTAGGATAGGAAGTCATGATTATTAAATTCATAAATCACTTTGAAAAATTAAATTACAATCTATCTAGTACGAAGCTAATCTAAAACGGGTCAATCCTGGTTGTGAGTTTAGCTGGCCTGGGTACCGTCAAGGTGACCTCATCACTTGTACCAAGACCGCGTTTCGCCACCCAGGCATCACCAAAGTCTAATACTAAGCATCGTGCAAATTCAAATCTAAGAGGTACAGTGGGGTTAAAAGACTCTGATGAGAAGAAACTTTTATTCAGTAAATTACATATATACTTATTAGTACGTAGCCACACTGGCTCCACTAGATTTTTACCCTCTGAAAGTTTTGCGGAAATGTCAATTAGTGATAAAGCCCCTTTAACTGAGCTTGTTCTCCAGTCATCTGAGCATACCATCAAACCACGAACCCCCGCCGCACAGAATGCCGCTAATATACCATAGCAAATTCGATTTATTCCGAGATTCTTGTGACACGCCAAAAGATCTTTGATGGCCTCATTTTTTTTTAATTTGTGAGTTTGCCTTTGATGCTATTAACTTCGACCTTTGTATGTGCATGTACCATGTTGTACGCAATCATCAAATGGATAACTGTATCCATTAGATCCTCCAGGTTCTTGTGCGGCTTTGTGGATATCTCATTGTCAGCGCCGCCACCTTCAATGCTGAGTTGGGTTGCACGTTGCTTCGATTTACTCAAGCAGGAGGCAAGGTATTCAACTGCTCTGCGTTCGAGTCCAAGAGGATCGGTCGAATTTGATGTTGGTGCAACATATGGTTTGGGTGCAATCACATCGTATGAGACTAAACTAATGGATTCAAACATAACATTTGCCCAAAAATGTTTAACTGGATTCGCGGGGTAAAGAAGGCTCTGAACCATTTTGAAGAAGGAGTGTTCAGATTTTGGGAGATTATCTGGAGGTTTAGCTGATTCCTTCATCAATTTGAGATTCCAAATGTTGTGATCAAAAAACGCTTCTGTTTCGCTTGGCTTAAAAAAATCTAACCCTGTATATTGCAATTTATATCACCAGTCAACAGCCAATAATTAAGTATCATGCACAAAGATAAAAAAAAACTCACCTGCCATCTCAAGGTCCTCCAGCCAAGCCGACATTTTAAGCTCTTGGTTACTGATCACCTTAATACCAATGGGCAGGAATGTATCAGCATCCTTTGTTGGTAAATTGTCCCATCTATTTTTGTAAATCCTATTGATATTATCAAGCCCCCTTTTCCATGATTGTTGAGAAATATTAGAATGATAATTCAAAATGCCTGCAAACTCTTCCATGCGGGATAAAAATATTCCTTGAAAATTCGCAGCGGATGACACTTTGGGCTCAGCGTCGGGAATTATATCAATCATATCTCGTCCCATTGTACCATGTTTAATTGTTTCCCTTTCTTGAAAGGCTTGAATATTCCGAGGAGAGGCGGGAGGGGTTGCATCATGCATTGTTTCATTGGGTATCGGGGGGCTTTCAGTATGTGGAGCTTCATCATGGATTGTTTCATTGAGTATGGGGGGGGTTCAGTATGCGGAGGTTCATTATCAATATGGTCCACTTCAACATTGATCATTTCATCACCTTGATCCCGGGAATCCTTTGTGGCTTCAAAGGTACGGCGTTTTTTGTTGGTTTTTTTGGTTGCATGTATATTTGGTCTTTTTCCTAATCCTTTGCCTGGAAATCCAATTACGACTCGAGATCCTTCAGGTAGAGATTCTCCCACCTCCACACCTGCCCATATATTGTAAGCAGCTATTTTTATCAATTTTGTTTTGAATTAGTAATGGACTTACGGTTCAAATCCATTTTGAGGAGGCTCATGGCTTCAGCAATCTTTTGATGCACATAATGAGGAATTTTACTATCATTTTGAATTTTTTCGAGCCTTGGGATTGTTTGAGCAATGTTGGAGACAAATTGTTCCTTGGATATAAATTCCACCTCCCCACTGAAAATTACATCATCTTGCCCATCATCTTCTGTCGGTGCACAAGGTTCAACAGTCTTTTCCTTCTCATAACTTTTAAAATTTGGTTTCTGAGAGCTTGGAGGTTGACCTGAAATAAAGGCTATGACACAATATCAGGTTTTGAGAGATTAGAAATACTCAAGATGGATGTATACTCACATTCTGGAAGAACTGGTGGATCTTGATTATCTTCATGTGACTGGCTCTCTGCTTCAATGCCTAATTCACAACTACTGGCCATATCAGATATTTCACTTCCACTCTCTGGGGCTGAAGTTGGTCGTTCATTAAATTCTGTTGAATTTCCCGGGGTTTGGGCCATCGCGGAGGTAGTTTAGTAAGCAAATAGATGGTGACAAGTTGATTGATAACTTGTTTGAAAATTTTGAATAAAAAGATCCAAATTGAAGAAAATAGGTGGAAGTAAAATAATCGCATTTGCAAAATGCGATATGGCAGGAAATTGAAGGAGGCGATGTTTTGCAAATTATTTCATATCATGCAAATGAAATCACTTCCCTGTGAGACATTGAATAAAGTTGACTAGTGAGAAACCTACTAAAGTCAACTTTTGAACTATTCAACACTCATGAGGTAAGGACTAAGCAAAGTGTTCCATTTGAATGATATGAAATAAAATGGTTTTCTCGGGGAAACAGGAGACACAATTCTTGTCTTAAATAGTCCACTTATTAGGTTTTAATTTGCGAGTCTCATGATTTAAGCCCTAACCACAACATTGTGAATATACTGACCAATTTCCCCTGAGGTCCTGTTGGCAGAGAAGGCCACTCAGCATATTTCGGCGATGGCGTCCATTGTGTACGCCAACAAGCCACCGTACACTATGGATGTAGTACGGAAGCGTAAGGATGGTAAGCAGCGTCGGAGGCATGTCGGGAGGGTACTTACTAGGCGAGCGTAAGGATCGTAAGCAGTGTCAGGAGTATGTCGGGAGGGCACTCCGCGAGCATAAGGATCGTAAGCAGTGTCGGGAGGGCACTCCGTGAGCGTAAGGATTGTAAGCAGTGTCGGGAGCATGGCGGGAGGGCACTCCGTGAGCGTAAGGATCGTAAGCAGTGTCGGGAGCATGTCGGGAGGGCACTGCGCGAGCATAAGGATCGTAAGCAGTGTCGGGAGTATGTTGGGAGGGCACTCCGTGAGCGTAAGGATTGTAAGCAGTGTCGGGAGCATGGCGGGAGGGCACTCCGTGAGCGTAAGGATCGTAAGCAGTGTTGGGAGCATGTCGGGAGGGCACTTCATGAGCGTAAGGATGGTAAGGGTGGGGGTGTGAAAGCGTAAGGAGTGGTGAGGACGGAGATGGGGGGGCAGGCAGTGTCAGAGTCTCATCTGGAGGGTGGTGCGGGCGCATAAGCATGCTAAGCGTCGGGGAGCCAGAAGCTATTAGGTGAAATTACCCAAACGTTGCGAATAGTGTTGAAACAGGTTTGGGCTTTGAGTGACATTCTCATGTGACACATGTGACGATTGACATTGTCTTGACGCTGATGTGCTGTGACCCACTAAATCCAGTGACTATAAAGTGACACTAACGAGACTGCAGCAAGATTTTATACTGACCGCGGTGCGACGTGAAGTCAATCGCCAACGATTGACGCAAGATTTGCCCTGGTGTATGCACCCCTTGGGTATATTTGAAGCAGAAATCATATTTCCTCATCCTGCAGGAAGTATAAGATTGAAAGTTGAAATTGTTGTTATGAATAATTGTACTTCATAACACTTTATACTTGGGAATGATTATCTCAATATTTATGGTATTGATATTAATAATCATAAAGACAGGTATTTCACTATAGGGGAAAATAAAAGACAAAAATTTGCTTTTCCTCTAGAAAAAAGAGAAATTACTGTCATTAAACAAGTAAAAAATGTTAATAAGGAAAGATTTGTGTCAAGTCAATTGATTGAAGCACAAATTAGTCCTGAATTAACACTGGAGATGAAGGAAGAGCTTATTGAAATTTTATTTCAATACAGGGAAGCCTTTGATTCAGATAATGAACCACTTGGGGCTATAAAAGGCCATGAGGTGGACATTATGCTTAATGTGGAAAGGCCTTATCCACCACTATTAAGAAGACCAGCTTACCCAGCTAGCCCTAGAGCTAGAGAAGCATTAGAAAATCATATTAATGAACTAATGAAACTGGGAGTTCTTAGAAAAGCTTGACACAATGAGGAGGTGGAAGTCACAACTCCAGTAATCATTACTTGGCATAATGATAAGCAAAGGATGGTTTGTTATTTTAGAGCACCGAATACCTATACCATCCCAGACAGGTATCCAATCCCTAGAATTCATGAGACTTTGACTCAATTATGCAAAGCAACATTCATTACTTCCATGGGTGCTCTAAAAGGCTTTCACCAGAATGTTTTGACACCTCAAGCTAGGAAATTATTGCGAATAATTGCTCATTGTGGGATTTATGAGTATTTGAGAATGCCTTTTGGTATTAAAAATGCACCCTCTCATTATCAAAGAATGATGAATACCATCTTCCCACATGAATTTTCAGAAGGATGGTGAACCATTTATATTGATGACATTATCATTTGGTCAGAAACCTGGCAATTACATTTAGAGAGAGTTTCATTAGTACTTAAGAAAATTCTTCAAGTGAATATGAAAATATCTCTTGAAAAATATAATTTTGGGTTTCATGAGTTGAAATCTCTAGGACATGTAGTCTCAGGACTGAGACTTGGTGTTGAAAAAAACAAAGTGGCTGCAGTTTTACTGTAACAAATGCCCCGGAGAAAAAAAGCAATGATGTCTTTTTTAGGGTTTGCCAGTTATTACAGGCAACACCTTAAAGATTTTGCTATCCATGCCAGATAATTATACAGGATTTGTGATCAACAAACTGTTTTTGAAATGACACAGGAGAGGATTCAAGCATATGAGCAAATCAAGTATGCCTTGCCCAATGCACTATTATTATTGATGCCAGACTGAAAACTTCCTTTCAAGCTGTATATTAATGCTTGTGGTGAAGGTTTAGGAGCTTCTCTTCCTTAGATTCAAATTGTCAATGAAAAACCTTATGAAGGTCCAATTTGGTTTAGTTCAACACAAATTAAACCTACTGAGGCCAGATATGGAGCTAGCCAATGGGAGTGCCTTTGCCTTATTTGGACTTTGGAAAAAATTCATTACTATCTTAATGGTAGTGTGTTTGAAGTAATTACTGATTGTAATGCAGTAAAATCAATTCTTAACATGAAAACTCCAAAAAGACACATGTTAAGATGGCATATTGATATACAGGAGTATAGAGGCAATATGACCATAGTACATAAAGCTGGAAATATTCATAAGAATGCTGATGGCTTATGTAGATGGGTATTACCAAATACACCTGATAACCCTGCCTATGTTCCCACAAGTGCAGAACCTCAAATTCCAATTGAAGGAATTAATATCACGGATGTTGGAACAGAATTCTTTGAAGAAGTTAGAGAAAGCTATAAGCAAGATAAGAATTGTCATATTCTTACTGCTCTACTTGACAAAGATTGCAAAGATGTAGCCTTGGCTAATTCTCTGGATGATATTTGGAAAACATCTTATGATAATGGGAGATTCCATTTGTTTGATGGTATACTATATCATAGATCTAAACACACATGTGTCATGGTCCTATGTAGTAGAATGTTAATTAACACCATACTACTAGAATGCCATGATAACATATATTCTGGACATTTGTCTGAAGACAGAACTATGGAAAGAATTAAGACATGTGCCTGGTGGCCATCTTGGAGAAAAGATGTCATTGAGTACTGTCACAGTTGTGATAGATGCCAGAAAGCCAATAAAGCTACTGGTAAAAGATTTGGTTTAATGATCCATATTCAAGAACCAAGTACCCCATGGGAAGTGGTTCACATGGATTGGGTAACTGCCTTACCACCTGGAGGTGATAAATGTTACAATGAATGTCTTGTTATTGTGGACAGATATAGCAAAACACCAATCTTTTTACCATGTCACAAAGATGACACAGCTATGGATACAGCTCTTTTGATCTGGAATAGAGTAATATCCCATACTGGTCTCTTTAAAAAAATTATTAGTGACAGAGACCCAAAATTTACATCAGCCTTATGGACTAATTTACATAAGCTTTTGGGTACAAGACTATCATTCTCAACGGCCTACCATCCACAAACAGATGGACTGGGAGAGAGAATTATTCAAACCCTTGGGGACATGATCAGAAGATTTTGTGCTTATGGCCTGGAATTTAAAGATTCTTATGGCTTTACCCATGATTGGTGTACTCTTATACCAGCATTGGATTTAGCCTACAAGACATCCATGCATGCTTCAACAGGCAAAACTCCTGCAATTTTGGAAAAAGGATGGAACCCCAAACTTCCAATTGATACTTTGAAAAAAGATCTGATTGATATTCATCCAACTGCTTCAAGCTTTAAGCTATTGCTTGATAAAGTAAGACATCATGCAAATCAAAGCATGAATGATGCCTTTGAATATGCTAAAAGAAATGGGATAAAAGTCATCAGACCCCAGAATTCAAAGTAGGGGACTTAATACTAGTTTCAACCTTGAACTTTAATAACATTAAAGGCCCAAAGAAATTAAAAGATTCCTTTGCAGGACCATTTATTATTAAAGCCCTTCATGGGACAAATGCAGTACAGGTAGAACTGTCTGGAGAACTGGAAAACAAACATCCAACTTTCCCTGTCAGTCTAGTAAAGCATTACACTTCAAGTGATAAGGAATTATTTCCTTTAAGAAATGAAACACCCTTAGAAGTACCCCCACTAGATCAAAGTGAGGATAAAAAGGTACTAAAAGTCTTGAAGGAAAGAAGACTTAGGGGAAAAAATGAAAGAGAATACTTAGTTAGGTATAAAAGTCCAAAACATGAAGATGAATGGATTGTAGAAAACAAAATACCTGATTCCCAAATGTTTCTTGGAAGATTCAGACATGAGAGAAGACCAGTTGCTCAATGAAAAGTGTGAATTGTGCGCTTTACATACTTAGAAAAGTTTAGGCAGAGAGGTTGGACAGTGGATTATACCCCCCCAAATAACTTGGGGGTATACTACAAAGGAAAAATTGTGGTACAATGTTTTTTGGTGGTAGGGAATGTGAGCCTGTGAAGTATGTATAACATACCCATAAGGCCACAAAAAACTTTATACATAGTTAAAATTGTCTTCAACAGACTTTGAAATTGAATTTAAAATAAAAAATAACAAAAAATAAGTATAACTTTTTTTTGATAAACAAAGTTATAGATATGATGTCATTTTTAGATTCTACACCAAAAATAACCTAGGGCACATCCATAAGGTGTTATACCCAAAAACACTTATTTCTTATGTTATTAGAAGATTTAAGAATCTTACAGTACTAATGTAACTTTTTTAACATTTTTTTAAAATTGTTAAATTTAAGCTTAAATAAGCTTAAATTTAAAGTTGCATAAGGTTTATGCAAACTTACCAAAATTTTAGTTAAAATTGAGGTGTGGTGTATATTTACTGAATTGGCTAAGGATTTGCAATACAGAATGTAAATCCTGCGTGAGCTCAATTTAAAAGGGTTTAAGGCCATAGTAAGGCTTTAAATAAATAAATGGGCAAAATCCACACAAAAAGGTGGGACAAAGGAAAAAGACCAAATATAGCTGGGGTACCCAAATTTTTGGATCTGCAAGGATTCAATTAAGTTTGTACACCTGTATTGGAGGATTTTTAACCTTATTTAAACTTTAAGATTAGACTTTGATCCAACATTAAAGTTTAAACTGGTTTTATCCCAAATTAGACAGGAATTTCAAGCTGCGAGAGGATAAATCCCAATATGCAGGCTTGAATTCAAGGTTTTAAGAACTGTCAAAGCTTAATTAAGCTCAAAAAGCTTAAGTAAGCTTAAAAATTTAAGTTTACAAGCATTAAAACCCTATCAAAACTTAAGATTTGGTGTGTATTGCTATTTTACGTGGAAAAATAGCAATAACTTCAAAAATTCATTCAAAATCCAATTCTTAATGGATTTGCTTGAAAACTTCACACAGCTTACAATTTAATATTATCTACATATAAATTAAATTTTAAGTATCTTTTATAAAACATTTCCCGGGTAATTAGCTTGGAAATTTACTCTTTTAATTAAAGCTCAAAGAAAATTATAATTTCTTTGAAAATTAATTAAAAATTGAGTTTAAGAGATTTCTGCTTGAAACTCTATTTTTAAGTTGTTCATGTGATGGAATTCAATATGAATAAGTTTATTTACATTAAAAACTTAAAATAATTAGTTTGAATGAGGATTAGAGTTACATGGAGTTAAGAATAACCCTGTTAACTTGAAATTGGAATCAAAATTGAGTTACCTTAAGTTAAGAACTTTATTTTTAAGCATGGATCTTCAGTTTTGACCTGAGCACGCCCTCTATATCCATTATGAATCATGAGAACTTCTCTGAAGACATGAAAAGAGTCTTTTAATCACTGTTTTTGTCCATCATTCATTATCAATCCAATCATATTAGAAATTTAAACAGGTAAAGTTTTATTAAATATAAAATCTTATTATTAAAATAATTCTTAAGTTATTTTATTCTCTATTAATTAAAATTAAAGAATTGAAATCATAGAATTTAGATCATTGTTGTAATCACCAATAATATATTTTATTATATAAAATTAATCATCTTAAATATCTTTCAAAATCCACAAATTCCTCTTAAAAACTCTTTAATCTTAATTTTTATTATAAAAGTTGTTTTATCTTTGAAATTGTTGTATTTAGGCGTGTTTTCAACTTATAATTATTATTTAATATAATAACTGTTGTTGGTTGACTTGTTGTATTTGATAAATATTATATGTAAGTTTTCTCTAAAGTTCTATATCATTTTTATCTAGTATTAGTTTTTTTATATAGAATTTTTATTCTATAAGAATTATTTCTGCACAGTGTGTGTTTAATTATTTTATAAATAATATTTATATTATTTATAACTGGTTAATATTCATATTTTCCATGTGTAATTGTCTTATTAAGAGCTTTACACTTCTTATTGCTATAACTGTCAGTGACTATAACAATAATAGAATAATTATAATTTATTATAATTATTTTTTTTTATTATTATATTTTTATAATAATAATTAAATTTATTTTTTTATATAATTATTTTTAATAATTATATTTAAATTTGTGGTTATAATATTTTGTTATATTATATATTTCTACTGAGGACAGTCATAGTACTCTTGATTTTGCTACTATTATCAAGAGTTTCATAGACAAACCTTACAACAGCTTTGGCTGTAATCATACACAGGTGGTCAAATTATGACCACTAATAATAATTTGTACCACTTGCAAACCAATTACGGCTGTAATTGGTTTGTCTCCTTAAAAACTAATCAGACCCACCCAGATACAGAAAAAACTGCATCTGAATGAGGTCCAGCCACAATACAGCTTGTCTGTAATTGTACACTACTTGCAAACCAATTACGGCCATAATTGGTCTGTCTCCTGGAAATGTAATCAGACCCACTCAGATATAGAAAAATCTGTATCTGAATGAGGGCCAGAGACAATACAGCTTTGGCTTTAATCATACACAGGTGGTCAAATTATGACCAACCGTCATAATTTGTACCACTTGCAAACCAAATACAGCCATAATTGGTTTGTCTGCTGGATATGTAATCAGACCCACTGAGATACATTAACAACTGTATCTGAATTAGGTTGAGCCACAATACAGCTTGTCTGTAATTGTACACTACTTGCAAACCAATTACGGCCATAATTGGTCTGTCTCCTGGAAATGTAATTAGACCCACTCAGACACAGAAGAAACTGTATGTGAATGGGGTCTAGCCACAATACAGCTTGTCTGTAATTTTACACCACTTGGAAAACAATTACAGTCATAATTGGTTTGTCTCCTTGAAATCCAATCAGACCCACTCAGATACAGAAAAAACTGTATCTTAATGAGGCCCAGCCACAATACATCTTGTCTGTAATTGTACACAGGTGGTCAAATTATGACCGCTGGTAATAATTTGTACCATATGCAAACCAATTACGGCCGTAATTGGTCTGTCTCCTGGAAATGTAATCAGACACACTCAGATACAGAAAAAACTGTATCTGAATGAGGCCCAGAGACAATACAGCTTTGGCTGTAACCATACACAGGTGGTCAAATTATGACCACCTGTCATAATTAGTACCACTTGCAAACCAATTATGGCTGTGATTGGTTTGTCTCCTGGAAATATAATCAGACCCACTCAGATACAGAAAAAACTGTATCTAAATGAGGTCCAGCCATAATACAGCTTGTCTGTAATTGTACACCACTTGCAAACTAATTACGGCCATAACTTGTTTGTCTCCTTGAAACCCAATCAGACCCACTCAGATTAAGGAAAGACTGTATCTGAATGAGGCATACAGACAATACAGCTTTGGCTGTAATCATACACAGGTGGTCAAATTATGACCACCTGTTATAATTAGTACCACTTGCAAACCAATTACGGCTTTAATTGGACTGTCTCCTGGAAATGTAATCAGACCCACTAAGATACAGAAAAAACTGTATCTGAATGAGGTCCAGCCACAATACAGCTTGTCTGTAATTGTACACCAATTGCAAACCAATTACAGCCATAATTGGTTTGTCTCCTTGAAATCCAATCAGACCCACTCAGATAAAGAAGAAACTGTATCTGAATGAGGTCTGGCCACAATAGATCTTGTCTGTAACTGTACACCACTTGCAAACCAATTATGGCCAGAATTGGTTTGTCTCCTTGAAATCCAATCAGACCCACTCAGATACAGAAAAAACTGTATCTGAATGAGGCCAAGAGACAATACAGCTTTGGCTGTAATCATACACAGGTGGTCAAATTATGACCACCAGTCATAATTTGTACCATATGCCAACCAATTACGGCTGTGATTGGTTTGTCGCCTGGAAATGTAATCAGACCCACTCAGATACAGAAACAACTGTATCTGAATGAGGTCCAGCCACAATACAGCTTGTCTGTAATTGTACACCACTTGCAAACTAATTACGGCCATAATTGGTTTGTCTCCTTGAACCCCAATCAGACCCACTCAGATTAAGGAAAGACTGTATCTGAATGAGGCATACAGACAATACAGCTTTGGGTGTAATCGTACACAGGTGGTCAAATTATGACTGCCACTCATAATTTGTACTACTTGCAAGCCAATTACAGCCGTAATTGGTTTGTCTCCTGGAAATGTAATCAGACCCACTCACCACTTGCAAACCAATTATGGCCGTAATTGGTTTGTACCCTTGAAATTCAATTAGACCCACCCATTTATTCCTTATCAATTCAAAAGCAAATTCAATAGAATTCCAAATGTCTTGGCAAGTAGAAGAGTACAAAGTGGTATTTTTGAGAAAGAAGCCAAAGTTCCAATTGGACTTACAGAAAATCTTTATTCAAATTATTATTTTTCTAAGTGTACTAATGATGAGAAGCTAATGCTACAATCAAAGCCATGTATAGATATTCATCATTTACTTCAGCTATCTGAAACCTAGAAAAACAATTCATGATTTTTCTATTTTTTCCCAATCAATTTTTCCAATTCATGATTCACAGTACCTCAATTTCCAATGCTCAACCTGAAATGAAATAAAAATTGTTCAGCTACTAAAAAGGATAAATATTGGTTTAGTATAAACTATCTTACATCTGAAGCTGCTGTTTCTTCCTTTAAACTTGCTGAATATTCACCTCAATTCTAACAACAGCTATATAATGAAACAAATGAGCTTCTTTCTTTTTACCTATCCAATGAAGCCTATCAACTGCTTGATAATCAGTTGAAGGGTTCCAACCTGGTTCCTAATTTAAGTAATCAGAATAATATTAGTTTAAGCTTCAAGTGTATCTAAAAACTGTATTACCATTATCTAGACATTTTGAGCATATCTCAGATCAATACCAACACCACCTGTGACTTTGGTTGTAATAAGACCTTGAGAATTTGGATTTTTTCTGAATTCTTCAAGTATTGGTATCCTTTGATCATTTTTGAGCATTCCATGCAACATCAAATTGGATATTCCACTTTCATCCAGTGCAATTTAAATACTTCTTACAATATTTGATTGATAAAATCATTCATATGACAGGTAGTAGAAGGATTTGAGCTCACATATCAAGAAACCTTTTGTATTCTGAAAAAAAAACCGCTTTGGGATATCTTAAGCCTGGCTCCTTCTGAAAAAACTCCTTGAGATGGCTAACAAGATGCACCACTTTGGATCCTTCTTTCCAGGTATATCTCCTTTCCTCTTCTTCCCTTTCTATTAGTGCTGGATGATTGCAAAGTGCCTCAAATCTGATAATCTGGAGAAAAATTGTAAGGTGTGTCTATAAAACTCTTGGTAATAGTAGCAAAATCAAGAGTACTATGACTGTCCTCAGTAGAAATATATAATATAACAAAATATTATAACCACAAATTTAAATATAATTATTATAAAAAAACTATATAAAAACATAAATTTAATTATTATTATAAAAATATAATAATAAAAAAAAGATAATAATTATAATAAATTATAATTATTCTATTATTGTTATAGTCACTGACAGTTATAACAATAAGAAGTGTAAATATCTTAATGAGACAATTACATGTGGAAAATATTAATATTAACCACTTATAAATAATATAAATATTATTTATAAAAGAATTAAACACAAACTGTGTAGAATTAATTCTTATAGAATAAAAATTCTATATAAAAAAACTAATACTAGATAAAAAATATAGAACTTTAGAGAAAAACTTACTTATAATATTTATTTAATACAACAAGTCAAACAACAACAGTTATTATATTAAATAATAGTTATAAGTTCAAAACACGCCAAAAATCAATAATTTTAAAGGTAAAACAACTTTTTATAATATATTTAAGATTAAAGAGTTTTTAAGAGGAATTTGTGGATTTTAAAAGATATTTAAGATGATTAATTTTATATAATAAAATATATTATTGGTGATAACAACAATAATCTAAATTCTATGATTTCAATTCTTTGATTTTAATAAATAAAGAATAAAATAACTTAAGAATTATTTTAATAATGAGATTTTATATTTAATAAAACTTTACCTGTTTAAATTTCTAATATGCTTGGATTGATAATGAATGATGGACAAAAACAGTGATGAAAAGACTCTTTTTATGTCTTCAGAGAAGCTCTCATGATTCATAATAGATATAGAGGGCGTGCTAAGGTCAAAACTGAAAAGCCATGCTTAAAATTAAAGTTCTTAGCTTAACGTAACTTAATTTTAATTCCAATTTAAAGTTAACAGGGTTATTCTTAACTCCATGTAACTTTAATCCTCATTTAAGCTAATTATTTTGAGTTTTTAATATGAATAAGCTTATTTATATTAAAGTTCATCACATTAACAACTTAAAAGTAGAGTTTCAAGAAGAAATCTCTTCAACTCAATTTTTAATTAATTTTTAAAGAAATTATAATTTTCTTTGAGCTTTAATTAAAAGAGTAAATTTCCAGGCTAATTACCCAGGAAATTTATTTATAAAAAGATACTTAAAATTTAATTTATATGTAGATAATATTAAATTGTAAGCTGTGTGAAGTTTTCAAGCAAATCCATTAAGAATTGGATTTTGAATGAATTTTTGAAGTTATTGCTATTTTTCCATGTAAAATAGCAATACACACCAAATCTTAAGTTTTGATAGGGTTTTAATGCTTGTAAACTTAAATTTTTAAGCTTTTTAAGCCTAATTAAGCTTTGACAGCTCTTAAAACCTTGAATTCAAGCCTGCATATTGGGATTTACCCTCTTGGCAGCTTGAAATTCCTGTCTAATTTGGGATAAAACCAGTTTAAACTTTAATGTTGGATCAAAGTCTAATCTTAAAGTCTAAATAAGGTTGAAAATCCTCCAATACAGGTGTACAACCTTAATTTAATCCTTGCAGATCCAAAAAGCTGGGTACCCCAGCTCTACTTGGTCTTTTTCCTTTGTCCCACCTTTTTGTGTGGATTTTGCCCTTTCATTTATTTAAAGCCATACTATGGCCTTAAACCCTTTTGAATTGAGCTCATGCAGGATTTACATTCTGTATGGAAAATCCTTATCCAATTCAGTAAATATACACCACACCTCAATTTTAACTAAAATTTTGGTAAGTTTGCGTAAACCTTATGCAACTTTAAATTTAAGCTTATTCAAGCTTAAATTTAACAATTTAAAAAAAATGTTAAAAAGGTTACATTAGTACTGTGAGATTCTTAAATCTTCTAATAACATAAGAAATAAGTGTTTCTGGGTATAAAACCTTATGGATGTACCCTAGGTTTTTTTTGGTGTAGAATCCAAATATGGCATAATATTTATAACTTTGTTTATCCAAAAAAAGCTAAACTTATTTTTTGTTATTTTTTATTTTAAACTCAATTAAAAAGTCTGTTGAAGACAATTTCAACTGTGTATAAAGTTATTTGTGGCCTTATGGGTATGTTATACATATCTCACAGGCTCACATTCCCTACCACCAAAAAAAAAAAATTGTACCACAATTTTTCTTTTGTAGTATACCCCCAAGTTATTTTGGGGGGGTATAATCCATTGTCCAACCTCTCTACCTATACCTTTCTAAGTATGTAAAGCACACAATTCAAAATTTATTGAGAAATTGGTCTTCTCCCATGTCTGAATCTTCTGAGAAACTTTTGGGAATCAGGTATCTTGCTTTCTACAATCCACTCATCTTCATGTTGTGGATTTTCATACCTGACTAAGTATTCTCTTTCATTTTTTCCCCTAAGTCTTCTTTCTTCCAATACTTTTAGTACCTTTTTCTCCTCACTTTGATCTAGTGGGGGTACTTCCAAGGGTGTTTCATTTCTGAAAGGAAATAATTCCTTATCACTTGAAGTGTGATGCTTTACTAAACTGACAGGGAAAGTTGGATTTTTGTTTTCCAGTTCTCCTGACAGTTCTACTTGTACTGCATTTGTCCCATGAAGGGCTTTAATAATAAATGGTCCTGAAGAGGAATCTTTCAATCCCTTTGGGCCCTTAATGTTATTAAAGTTCAAAGTTGAAAATATTATTAAGTTCCCTACTTTGAATTTGGGGGTATTATGACTTTTATCCCATTTCTGTTTAGCATATTCAAAGGAATCATTCATGCTTTGATTTGCATGATGTCTTACTTTATCAAGCAATAACTTAAAGCTTGATTCAGTTGGATGAATATCAATCAGATCTTTTTTCAAAGTATCAATTGGAAGTTTGGGGTTCCATCCTTTTTCCAACATTGCGGGCGTTTTGCCTGTTGAAGCATGGATGGAGGTCTTGTAGGCTAAATCCAATGCTGGTATAAGAGTACACCAATCAAGGGTAAAGCCATCAGAATCTTCAAACTCCAGCCCATAAGCACAAAATCTTCTGATCATGTCCTCAAGGGTTTGAATCATTCTTTCTCCCAGTCCATCTGTTTGCGGATGATAGGCTGTTGAGAATGATAGTCTTGTACCCAAAAGCCTATGTAAGTTAGTCCATAAGGCTAATTTAAATTTTGGGTCTCTGTCACTAATGCTGTTCTTAAAGAGACCAGTATGGGATATTACTCTATTCCAGATCAAAAGAGCTGTATCCGTAGCTGTGTCATCTTTGTGACATGGTAAAAAGATTGGTGTTTTGCTATATCTGTCCACAATAACAAGAAAAGCATTATAACCTTTATCACCTCCAGGTGGTAAGGCAGTTACCCAATCCATGTGAACCACTTCCCATGGGGTACTTGGTTCTTGAATATGGATCATTAAGCCAAATCTTTTACCAGTAGCTTTATTGGCTTTCTGGCATCTATCACAACTGTGACAGTACTCAATGACATCTTTTCTCCAAGATGGCCACCAGGCACATGTCTTAATTCTTTCCATAGTTCTGTTTTCAGACAGATGTCTAGAATATATGTTATCATGGCATTCTAGTAGTATGGTGTTAATTAACATTCTACTACATAGAACCATGACACATGTGTGTTTAGATCTATGATATAGTATACCATCAAACAAATGGAATCTCCCATTATCATAAGATGTTTTCCAAATATCATCCAGAGAATTAGCCAAGGCTACATCTTTGCAATCTTTGTCAATGAGAGAAGTACGAATATGACAATTCTTATCTTGCTTATAGCTTTATCTAACTTCTTCAAAGAATTCTGTTCCAACATCTGTGATATTAATTCCTTCAATTGGAATTTGAGGTTCTGCACTTGTGGGAACATAGGCAGGGTTATCACGTGTATTTGGTAATACCCATATACTTAAGCCATCAGCATTCTTATGAATATTTCCAGCTTGATGTACTATGGTCATATTTCCTCTATACTCCTGTATAGCAATATGCCATCTTAACATGTGTCTTTTTGGAGTTTTCATGTTAAGAAGTGATTTTACTGCATTACAATCAGTAATTAATTCAAACACACTACCATCAAGATAGTAATGAAGTTTTTCCAAAGCCCAAACAAGGCAAAGGCACTCCCTTTGGCTAGCTCCATATCTGGCCTCAGTAGGTTTAATTTGTGTTGAAATAAACCAAATTGGACCTTCATAAGGTTTGTCATTGACAATTTGAATCTAATGAAGAGCAGCTCCTAAACCTTCACCACATGCATTAATATACAGCTTGAAAGGAAGTTTTCAGTCTGGCATCAATAATAATGGTGCATTGGTCAAGGCATACTTGATTTGCTCATATGCTTGAATCCTCTCCTGTGTCATTTCAAAAACAGTTTGTTGATCACAAATCCTGTATAATTATCTGGCATGGATAGCAAAATCTTTAAGGTGTTGCCTGTAATAACCGGCAAACCCTAAAAAAGACATCATTTCTATTTTGTTCTGGGGAATTTGTTTCAGTGAAACTGTGAGCCTTAGAGGTAATTTCATATACCCAAAAGACCACAAATATAAAAAATAACATATTAATATAAATAAAATAAATTTATTTATATTATTAAAATAAAAATAAAAAATATAAATATAAAATTATATTAAAAATAAAAAATTAATTATAATTTAAAAATAAAATTACTTTAAATTTTGTAAATATAAAATTACATTTATACTTGAAAAATTTAAGTAAAAATGAAATTTTAACAAAATTGTGAAAAAATAAATAAATTTGGAAAAAAGTTAAATAAAATTTATTATAACTTTTTATCCAATAAATAAACATATAAATTTTATTTCACCATTGGATTCCTCATAAAAAATCAGGTGGGGTCACCTCTGAGTGAAATTTTTGTAACTCAACTCTAAATAAGCTTAAATTAAGTTTTTAGTATTTTCAATACAAAAGTTGAAAATCCTCAAAACCTTAATTTAATTCACACCACATGTGGTGTCAACCATCAATTTTTGTGTTAAAATTGAGGTGTTGTGTTTAGTTTAGAAGTTATGAGGAATTAAAGTATTTTCAATTGAATTCAATTGAAATGTCAAAATGTGCGCGTGTATTACATAAGTGAACTTTTATTTACATATGAGGTGTCAATTATTACTGTATTGTACTGTACAATTGAATTGAATTACATGTGTAAATTATAAGTATAATACATGATGAGGAATTAAAGGAAAAAATAAATTGGAAAGATTAAATTTGGGGGGGAAAAGGAACTCCAGCTCTAAGGGGGAGCTAGACCCCCAAAATCCTTGCTGACAGGCGTGGGATGTCAAAATTCACGCAAAAGTTCATCACTTTTGGCCTGGAATTGAGTTACAGGGTCTGTGGACTCAATTGATGATGAGGTTTTGATACCAACTGGGGTAGTTTTAGCTGTTGCCAAGAAGGTAAAACTACCCTTAAGATAAAACAATCATAGTAAAAACAGTTTTAACTGGTTTCTACGCCTCTGACACACATTCTGACGTGTTTTGAAGGCTCTAGGCCTGGTATTGCTATAGTAATGGCTGATTTAAGGGTCTAAAATGGCTAAAAATGGCTAAAAATGGCTTAAACCAGCCCTTTTTTGGTCTAAACCAGGGTTCAATGATGCCATAATTGGCTTTTCTGTTGTCAGATTGTTTTTCACGACTGACAAGAGTAAATTTTACTTTTGGAGTAAGAGAATTGATGGCTATAAAAGAATGTCTTCTTTGCCCCACTTTTCTCTTCATGTTAGAATCTTTTCCTTTTATTAATTAGTTTAAAACTGTTAAACCAATCAATCAAAGATTCCAACCACCACTTTTAAATCATTTTAATCCTTTTAAACCACGTGAAAAAATCATTATAATCATTGTTTGTAACTCTTATAATCATTTTTACCCCTGAACCACCCCAAAAGTGAATTAAAGCATCTTTCATCACTGTTAACTTTGTCACTTTGTTTCCAAATTCACTCTGGTCACTTTTGGGCGTGTTTTCTCTTTAATATTCTTTTTAAAGACTTTGTTCTTTAATTAATTGCTTGCAGTTCTTTGCTCAATTAATTCCAATTGAAATTGCTCTTGAAGAAATTTCTTTTGTAGCCTTAAAATATCTCTTGTAGAGTATTTTTTGGATAAATTTTTATTGTTGGTAAAACAATAAATTTTTATATTATTGTTTTATACTAATAAAGTTATAAACAATAAAATTGGCGTGTTTTCTCTTAAAAATAATATTTCATACTATTTTTAACTGAATTTTACCTTATACAAATTTTGAGGACAGGAAAAGTACTTGATTTTTAATCAAAGTTTCATATCCACACCTTACATTTGGGGGCCCAGCTGTGATATTTTACCTGTGACATATTTTTTTACTCTTTTTAAATCTTTTTTCTTATATTGAAAAATTTAAAAAACATATAAAAAATACTTATAATTCAAAAAATCAATAAAAAATATTTTTTTTTCCATATTATAAGTGAGGCTTTAATTTTTATTTCTTTTTTTGAAATAACCTTTTTTTACTTAATTAATTGGCTTTTTTTCATTAATTTTAGTGTCTGACAACGTAGTAAGACAAGAAAACATTGAAACAGCCTCAACAGTAACCAGCATTATCCCTGCCAGTACTGTTAATTCTGATCATAATAGCACTGTTATTGTGACTCAAAATAACCAGCCTGAACCAATATCTTCTGAATTAATTAACTTGGACATAAGTAATACTCTTCAGAAGGCTAAGAATTTGGCCAATAGTAAGTTTTTGATGTAAAAATACTATTTTAAGCCTTTTTTAACCATAATTATGCCTTCAACCAGGTGAGGAGCCAGCTACAACCCCTCAAGCAGCTCCCAAAAAGGTAATAGACGTGATTATGGCAGAGGCCAACCAGGTACAGAAGGAAAAGGGTCAGTTGATGACTTCCAAACAACTAAAATGGGTCATTCTGAAGCTGATAATACCATTTTACCTTCAAAAAGAGCTGACACCGCCACAACAAGCCTCTGTGGACATATACAAAGCCAGCCACAGTGCATACAACAATGCACTCCAATTCAAGGAGTACCAGATCCTTGCAGACCTGTGGAAGAATTGCATGAATTCTTACCTGACAGTAAGAAAATTCTTGGGCCATCCCAACACTTGCAAATTGCTCAATGGATGGCATCCATTGATGGAGAAGAAAAACATGATGCTTTTGACACTAGAATGGAGGAAAAACAACCCTCCACCAGCCAAACCAGTGCCAAAAACAGCCCCAGTGGCCAGCAGCAGCAATTCCAACGTGAAAAAGCAGCCACAAACTCCAAACAAAGGCAAAGGGAAGGCACCAGCCCCAAAACCTTACAGCCAGGGCTACAGAATCCCAAAGATTCAGCAGGATGCCATGGAAAATGTATTTCAGATGGCCAGAACCATGATGGAATTACAGAAGAAGGAGGAAGCCAGATTAAGGTTCCAGAAATGATTTCTGACATATTTGATTCCATCCCAGAGTTGTATAATGCTATAAATGACGTGAAAAAACATCTTTCTGATAAAAATGACACCATTTGTAACAACATTAAAACAAACAACCTGAGTCTGTGCCAAATTAATGAAACACTTATGTGTTTTGAAAAAGTTTTGAGAACAATTAAAAATTCCAATAATGATAATTCTTCTAACAATAAAATAAATGAACAATCTGCCATTATTAAAGAATTAACAGATAAATATTCTAAATTCAATATTGATGACATAATTGAAACAAGAATTAAACAAGCCATAAATATTATCAAGACAGATAACAAGAAAGTCCTTGATGACATTTCAAATTCATTTACTGAAGTAAAGACATATACCATTGCCTTGAAAAAGTGTTTTGATGCTTCACAAGAAGAAGTATCAAAATTATCAATGAAATTGAATCAAGTCACTGCTGATAATACAAGACAGACAGAGTTATGGCAAGAACTTACACATAAAGAAGACATGTATAAAATTGAAGTAATAAATTTAATACAAAGCTTCCAACATGAATACAGAAATTCCCAAAGGTGTAGCAACAGTAAAATGAATGACATTGAACAATTACTGAACACCTTACCAAGAATGTCTACACCTCTAAATCAAAATGAGGGCACAAGAATTTTAAATCCACAAATTTTGGATCCTGATAATTCACAATTAAAAAATGAACTATCCACTTCTTTTCATAACTTGGAACCATCAATGGGCCAAGCACTCTTGAAAGAAGTTCCAAAACTTAAAGAATGGCCTCACTTCAGTGGTGAAGGAGAGTATGACCATATGGAATTCATTAGAGGTATTGACATGATCAAAGAGGATTTTGAATTACCAGACAGATTGGTAACAGCCAGGTTTAACACCTTGTTTACCAGATCAGCTCACAGATGGTACATCAAAATAAGACAAGCACATGGACACCAGAGTTGGACTTGGTGGAAAACCCAAATCATCAACAAATGGGCAAATGATTCTTGGAGGTTTAAAGTTGAAACAGCCTTTGAATCTGCCAAATTTAATGCTGATAAAGACAAAGCTTTACCATGGTTTTGCCAACAAAAGGACAGATTAACAGCATTATATCCTGACATGTCAGAATTTATGATCCATAGAAAAATTCTGAGACAATGTGGAGGTGACTTAGAGCATGCTGTCAAAAGCAGGACTACTGAACAATCTTCAGCAGAGGATATTATCAATATACTAGAAGAAGTAACCACCAGAACCAAAATTGGTTCTAGTAGGGTGAATCTTAAAACAAGGTTTAATACACCTTGGAAAGATTCTGTGGACAAAAACCCCAAAGAAAATTCTAGTAATATTAAATATAAATCTGCAGATACAGTCAGAAAATGCCATATTTGCCAAAGCACCACCCATTTAGCCAATACATGTCCAAAAAGGGGGAAAATCAATGAAATTGACATTGAAAAAGAACCAGATGTTGAAAAAGAAGACATAATTGAAGACAATTCAGATGATAAGTCATCCATATTCTCTGAATCTTCAAAAGATATAGAAAATATCAATGCCACTTTTGAAATCATGGAATCTTATTCCCACTTACCACAATTGAGCAATGGTCAAGTTGATTTATCAAAAGTTCAAGATGCACAACTTATGAAGACAAAACCAAACAGAGGAAAAGGTTATACAGCTGGTAACTCCTGTATAACAGAAGTGGTGATTGACAACAAACCCACCAAACTTTTGCTTGACCCAGGAGCCTTCTGCTCTTGTGTTGGAAAATCTTTTCTTAAGACTTGTGTACCAAATTTTGAAGACCAATTGTTACCAATTGATGGTATAAAATTCAACAGTGCAAGTAACCCAATGAAAGCATTAGGAATCTTTGAGACCAATGTCATATTCCCACACATAAATGGGAATTTAAGGATCACAGTTGAATTTGTTGTTATGGAAAATTGCTCTAGTACCCATTTTATATTGGGAAATGACTATTTAATCATGTATGGGATAGATTTACATAATAACAAAGACAGATACTTTACAATTGGAGACAATAAGCGCCAGAAATTTGCCTTTTTACCCTTTAAAAGACAAATTACAGTAAACAAAGTATCACCAGTCAACTTAGAGTTAGAGAAATTCAAGTCTGAACAGTTAAATGAGGCTGAAATAAGCCTTCATCTGACTGATAAGCAAGAAAATGAACTTTCTTCCCTTTTGTATGACCACAGAGGAGCATTTGCTACAGACAAAGAACCCCTGGGAGCAATTATTGGTCATGAAGTTGACATCATTCTTAACATTGAGAGACCTTATCCACCACTCTTAAGAAGACCTGCTTATCCAGCAAGTCCAAAATCAAGAGAAGCTCTAGAAATTCATATCAAAGAACTTCTAGACCTTGGTGTAATAAGAAAAGTAGGCCACAATGAGGAAGTAGAAATAACTACACCAGTCATAGTGGCGTGGCATAATGGAAAATCCAGAATGGTTGGGGACTTTAGAGCTCTGAACACTTACACTGTTCCAGACAGATACCCAATACCAAAAATCCAAATTGCCCTTACTCAAATATCTCAAGCAGTGTATATAACCACTATGGATGCCCTTAAAGGATTCCATCAAAATGTAGTAACACCAAGAGCAAGAAAATACTTGAGAATTATTGTTCATTGTGGAGTGTATGAATACTTAAGGATGCCCTTTGGTATCAAAAATGCACCTTCACACTTCCAAAGAATGATGAATGAAATCTTCCCTGAAGAACTCTCAGAGGGATGGTTAATCATTTACATTGATGACATTATTATCTGTTCAAAGACTTGGGAGGAGCACATGTACAGATTATCAAGAGTTTTGACAAAAATCCAATCAGTAAACATGAAAATCTCCTTGAAGAAATGTCATTTTGGATTTAAAGAACTTAAGGCACTAGGACATGTTGTATCTGGTTTGTCCCTTGGAATTGATAAAAACAAAGTTGCAGCAGTATTGTTAAAACCCATGCCTCAGAATAAGAAGGAAATTCAGTCATTCTTAGGTTTTGCAGGATATTACAGGCAACACATTAAAGACTTTGCATCCATAGCAAGACCACTTTATAAGTTGTGTGACAAAGACACAGTATTTGAGATGACTGTTGACAGAGTCAAAGCTTTTGAGTCTCTAAGAGAAGCATTGACCACTACTCCACTCTTACTGATGCCAGACTTTAAATTGCCTTTCAAACTGTATATTGATGCATCAGGGGATGGACTAGGTGCTGCACTTCACCAAGTTCAGATCATAAATGACAAACCTGTAGAAGGACCAATATGTTTCATATCCAGGCAAATCAAACCAACTGAAGCCAGATATGGAGCAAGTCAAATGGAATGTCTATGCCTTGTCTGGGCCTTAGAGAAATTGAACTATTTCTTAGAGGGATGTGTTTTTGAAGTAATAACAGATTGTACAGCTGTGAAATCACTTTTGAACATGAAAACACCTAACAGACACATGCTCAGATGGCAAATAGCCATACAAGAATACAGAGGCAATATGACTATTGTTCATAAGGATGGGAATATTCATAAGAATGCAGATGGACTAAGCAGATGGCCATTACCAAATAACATTGATAATCCTGCTTATGTTCCAGAAGAAGCTTCACCACAAATTCCAATAGAAGGAATAAGTGTTACAGACTTGAACACCACCTTCTTTGAAGAAGTCAGAAATAGTTACACTCAAGATAAGAATTGTAGCATCTTATGCCAATTACTTAACAAAGACTGTAAAGACAACTCTCTAATACATGCCTTGGATGAAGTATGGAGAAAATCTTATAATGAAGGGAGATTTCACCTACTGGATGGTATAATTTACCACAGAACCTGTAAGATTTGACTATGAAACAATAAGTAAAAATTACTAATTTATTACTTATTGCACTCTGAATGTCCTTATAATTGAAATAAATAAGATTAAAATAATAATAATAATAAAGAAATATTATTATTATGGCGTAAAAATATTAGATTATTAAATAAATATAATAATATAATTAATATTATATGAAATTATAATATTATAAATAATATATTAATATAAAATAATTAATATATTAAAAAGCTCTTTATTATTGTTACCAACAAATAATAAAGGCGTAAAAAATTGTTTTTTATTAATAAAAAACAATTAATAACTATAATATTACTAATATTAAAGTTATGAATTAATATAAATACTATTTATATTAATTAAAGAATTATTAAGAGAGTAATAATAGAGAAATTATTATAATAAGAGAAAATAACCTACTTTTAACACTTAATATAATAATTTTGAAGTATTTTACGCCAAAAAATATAAATACAACCTTTTCAAATTGTATTTACAATAAAAATAAAGAAAATTACAAATTATTCTGGATTTTTATGTGGAAATGAGTTATTAGAGAGATTTTTTAACAAAAACAATTAAATAAATGATTTAATCACGTCAAAAGAGTTGATTATAGCAAGGTGGTCTTTGGTCTTTAATAATATAACAGTTTTATATATAAAGAATAAAGAAATTACCTTTGATTTAATTGATTTAATGTTTTTGATGCGTCTGAGGGGAAAACAGAGTAAAAAGAGCTCTATTTATAGTAAATACCTCCCTCCTAGAGTCCAACAGGCTTCTAGTAGACGTGTACTGATCATATCCACTGGAATTGATCAATATTTTAAGGTTTGAGGGTGATTACATCATGATCAAACCATATTACATCATTATTACACCATTATTTAGAGTTATCACTATAACTCTAAGTGTGATGACATCAGAGGCTTGGCAGAACCCCAAATTTCGTGGATTTTATTAGTTTTAATCATAAACTAATAGTATTCACCAATTTTATCACTATTAAGACTGTTAAACTTAATTTAAGGTTACAGTATGTGATCATAACAGCTCAATTTAAGCTCAAACTTTGATCCTCAATAACTTTTAAGGTTTTCACGCTACAGCAATTCAGAGAGTGAATTCTGATAGCCTGACATAACCTTATTATGCTGCCAAGAGCTTTTCATTACATCATCAAAACTCTAATTTTGATGATTTTTCTTGTAACTCATCTTTTCTGTCGAAATTCAATATTTTAAACTTCAAACCTTGATTTCAGGGGGTTATACCCTGAATTTAATAATAAAAATTACATCATTCTTCACAAATGAACTAGGAGAATCTAACTGTGTACTTTTTTCTAAGTTTGGAACACTTTCACAACAAAGTGGTCAACAGCTCTGTTGATTTTTATCAATAATTCATCATAGGTTTTAACCTTGTTTATAATTTGTAAAATAAAGTTCATATCTGTGTTCTTACAGTAATGACGTGGTAACTTTATTTTTGGTTCATCATTCTATCATGTATAGTTTAGAAGATATTAGCTATGATCCTTGAATATATGCGTTGACCAAAAAAGTGCATATATTCAGGATAATTCCTTAAGTATTAACATTGGAAATTAGCTTATTAATTGTTTTATATGTGGACTTTTGTGGGGAATCCACTGGTACAATTTATTTCATATGTTGTTTCATTAGTTTCTGAGATAAATAAGTTTTTATGGTTTTTATAAGGTATTGTACCTTATAATTCCTTAAATATTGGCTTTACAGATATGCCATAAAAATGGTATATGTGTATTTTTCCATGGGAAATCCAATGGTATAATTTATTTCACATGTTCATTCATTGGTTTTTAAGTTAAACCAATTTTAGTACCAATTTATGGTATTTTTTGTATATTTGAGTAATTATTTTTAGTGTATAATTATTCTAATTAATTTTAATATAATTATATTAAAGGTATAATTATTCTGAGTATTTTTTGTGACCTTATTGGGTATGTGGTCATATCTCAAAGGCTCACATTCCCTACCACCAAAAAAGATTGTACCACAATCTGATATATGTGATTAGGGTATCATCCACTGTCCTACCTCTTCAATAGACTTTTGTTAGTCTTGAAGCTCAATAATGCTTAACTTTTTATTTTTCAGGTTTTCTTTCATGTCTGAACCTTCTTAGTAATTTATCAGCATTTGTTATATCTTTCTCAAGTAGCCATTCATCTTCTTGAGTTGAATTTCTATACCTTACAAGGTATTCCCTTTCTTTTTTGTTTCTTGTCCTTCTTTCTTTAAGGACTTTTACTATTCTCTTTTCCTCTCCTTCCTCCAAGGGGAAAATTTCAAGTGGGGGTTTATTTCTTAGTGGAAATAATTCCTTGTCACTTGAACTGTAAGGTTTTATCAGACTTACAGGGAAAGTTGGGTGTTTGTTCATTAGTTCACCTGTGAGTTCTAATTGCACAGCATTGGGTCCATGAAGTGCTTTTATCATAAATGGTCCTGCAAAGGAATCTTTCAATTTCTTTGGGCCTTTTATGTTATTGAAATTAAGGGTTGATACTAAAACCAAGTCCCCTATTTTGAAGTCAGGTGGCTTATGAATTTTATCCCATCTTTCTTTTGCATATTTAAAAGAATCTTGCATGCATCTGTTTGCATGGTGTCTTGCTTTGTCAAGCATTATCTTGAAACTGCTTGCTGTTGGATGTATATCCACTAAGTCCTTTTTGAGGGTATCATAAGGAAGTCTTGGATTCCAACCTTTCTCTAGCATTGCTGGTGTTTTGCCAGTAGAAGAATGGATTGATGTCTTATATGCCAGTTCAAGTGCTGGTATTAGTGTACACCAATCATGGGTAAAACCATCAGAATCTTTGAATTCTAGCCCATAAGCACAGAATCTTCTGATCATATCCTCTAGGGTCTGTATCATTCTTTCTGCTAGACCATCAGTTTGAGGATGATAAGCTGTTGAGAATGATAATTTTGTCCCAAACAAGTTATGGAGATTTGTCCATAATGCTGAAGTGAACTTTGGGTCTCTATCACTTATAATATTTTGGAATAAGCCTGTGTGGCTAATGACTTTATTCCATATCATTATGGCTGTATCCATAGCTGTGTCATCTTTATGACATGGTAAGAACATGGGAGTTTTACTGTACCTGTCAACTAATACTAGGCATGCATTATAACTCCTGTCTCCTCCTGGAGGTAAAGCTGTTACCCAATCCATATGAACTATTTCCCATGGGGATTTTGGTTCTTGGATTTGGATCATCATTCCAAATTTCTTTCCTGTGGCTCTGTTGGCTTTTTGGCATCTGTCACAGGTTTGGCAGTACTCTGCAACATCTTTCTTCCAATTTGGCCACCAAGAGCAGGTTTTCACCCTCTCTAGTGTCCTATCTTCTGAGAGATGTCCAGATGCAACACTATCATGACACTCATGTAAAATAGTGTTTATTAGTGTTCTGTCTGTTAAGGCCATAACACATGTGTGTTTTGTTCTATGGTAAAGGATTCCATCAAGGAGGTGGAATCTTCCTTCATCATATGCTTTTTTCCATATTTCATCTAGTTTTGATGAAAGTGATGGATCTTTGCAGTCTTTCATTAGAAGTTGGCTTAAGATATGGCAATTTTTGTCTGTCTTATAGCTTTCTTTAACTTGGTTAAAGAATTCTGTGCCAATGTCTGTAACACATATTACTTCTATATGGTGCTCTTCTTGTGGTACCCATGCTGGATTGTCAGGGGTATTTGCTAGAGCCCATCTGCTGAGACCATCTGCATTTTTGTGAATATTTCCAGATTTATGAACAATAGTCATATTTCCTCTATATTCCTGGATAGCAATTTGCCATCTTAGCATATGTCTGTTTGGAGTCTTCATATTTAATAGTGATTTCACAGCATTACAGTCTGTAATTACATCAAATACTGTGCCATCCAAATAATAATGCAATTTTTCTAAAGCCCACACTAGGCATAAGCATTCCATTTGGCTTGCTCCATACCTTGCTTCTGTTGGCTTTATTTGCCTTGAAATGAAACAAATTGGTCCTTCCACTGGTTTATCATTGATAATTTGTGTTTGGTGAAGTGCAGCACCTAGTCCTTCTCCACAAGCATCAATGTACAGTTTGAAGGGTAGTTTCCAATCTGGCATT
The DNA here is from genome assembly GCA_023105745.1 of Austropuccinia psidii. Classification (NCBI taxonomy): domain Eukaryota; kingdom Fungi; phylum Basidiomycota; class Pucciniomycetes; order Pucciniales; family Sphaerophragmiaceae; genus Austropuccinia; species Austropuccinia psidii. The sequence goes on along the minus strand of JALGQZ010000003.1, from coordinate 33,143,152 downwards.
AGGAGAAATGGGGCATTTGTTAAGGAATTTTTCAATTCTTCATATGCCTTGACTCTTTCTTCTGTCATCTCATAGACTGTTTGTTGGTCACATAGCTTATACAAGGATTTAGCAATCTTTGCAAAGTCCTTTATATGCTGTCTATAGTAACCAGCAAATCCTAGAAATGATTGCATTTCTTTTTTAGTTTGAGGCATTGGTTTAAGTAGTACTGCTGCTACTTTATTTTTGTCTATGCCTAGACTAAGTCCAGATACTACATGTCCTAGGGCTTTCAATTCACTATATGCAAAATGACACTTTTTCAATGAAATTTTCATATTTACTTGGACTATTTTCTGTAGTACCCTTTCTAGTCTTGTCAGGTGATTTTCCCAAGTTTCTGAGCAAACTATGATATCATCAATGTAGATTATTAACCATCCTTCTGATAATTCTTCAGGAAATATGGTATTCATCATTCTTTGATAATGGGAAGGTGCATTTTTTATCCCAAATGGCATTCTTAAGTATTCAAAAATTCCACAATGGACTATTAATCTTAGTAGTTTCTTGGCATTGTCTGTTAAGACATTTTGATGAAAACCCTTAAGAGCATCCATAGCTGTGATGAACTTAGCTTGTGACAATTGGGTCAATGTCTCATGGATTCTGGGTATTGGATATCTGTCTGGAATGGTATAGGTATTCAGGGCTCTGAAGTCTCCTACCATCCTTGATTTTCCATTATGCCAAGTTATAATGACAGGTGTAGTAACTTCTACTTGCTCATTATGTCCAACCTTTCTTAATACTCCAAGGTCCATTAATTCTTTAATGTGCACCTCTAGGGCTTCTCTAGCTCTTGGACTGGCTGGATAAGCAGGTCTTCTTAATAAAGGTGGGTAAGGTTTTTCTACATTAAGAATTATATCCACTTCATGTCCAATTATGGCACCTAGTGGCTCTTTGTCAGTTGCAAAGGCATTTTTATACTTAAATAAGAGGTCAATCAATTTTTCTTTCATTTTTTCTGTTAATTCTTGATTGAATTCTGCCTCTTTGAGTTGTTCAGATATAAAAAGTTCTTTTTCTGGAATTTTTTCCTCATTCTTAATAACTGTGATTTGTTTTTTGTTATTTAAGAATCCAAACTTTTGTCTTTTATTATCTCCTATGGTAAAATATCTATCCTTTTGGTTGGAGATATCTATACCATAGATTGATAAGTAGTCATTTCCAAGTATGAAATGATTACTAGTACAGTTGTCCATTACTACAAACTCTACTTTGATTCTGACACATTGTGAGGGATGAGGAAAAATTAGTGTTAAATCAATTATTCCAAGGGGCTTCATGCTCTCACTTGCACTACTAAATTTGACACCTTGTATTGGCATAAGTTTTTCTTGCCAGTCTGGGACAATGGTTTTTAAATAATTTTTGCCAACACAGGTGCAATATGCTCCTGTATCTAAGTTAACCTTTCCTTCTTGGTTATCACCCATAACAATACTAATACTTGATTTTCCAGCTGTATATCCCATTCCTCTTGCAGGTTTGGTTCTATACATTTTGGCATCTTGTATGTTTGTCAGATTTGTGTCAGATGTTCCAACTTGTGGCAAGTTTGAGTTAACATCCAGTACTTCATAAATTATATCAATATTATTAATTTGTGCATTAATTATATTGATTTCATCACTTTCAGAGCTTTCTGATTCTTCTGTCTCTTTTTCAGAGTCAGATTCTTCTTCTTTGTCATTGTGGTTTTCTGTTTCCACAATTTCATTAATCTTTGCTTTTTTAAGGCAATTATTGGCTAAGTGTCCAATACCTCCACATTTATGGCATTTTCTTTGCTCATTATTGTTGGATGTATTGGGGTTGAAGGATTCTTTTGATTTATCTTTCTTGATAAATGGTTTATTTGGGCTTTTAATGTCCATTTTTTTCCAAGTCCTGCCAATTTTTGTTCTTGTCACTATATCTTCTAGTGCATTTATATACTCTTCTGTGGAGCATGGTTCTATACACCTGCTTCTTAGGGCATGTTCTAGTTCCCCTCCACATTTTTTAAGTATTTTCATATGCACAATCTTCTGTGACATTTCTGGGTACAGTGCATTAAGCCTTTCAACTTGTTTTAGGAACCAAGTTAAAGGTTTATCTTTCTCTGGGTCAAAGAAAGAGTTTTCAAATGCATTTTCTATCTTATACCTCCAGGCATCATTTGCCCACTTGGTGATTATTTCTTGTTTCCACCAAGACCAGGTATTTTTACCATTTGTTTGTCTTATGCCATAATACCATCTTTTTGCAGATTTCTCAAACAAAGAATGTAATCTTGCAGTGATTAATTCATCTGGTATGGCATAATCTTCTTGTAACATGTCAATTGTTTTAATGAATGACATGTGGTCATATTCACCTTCTCCTGTGAATGTTGGCCATTCTTTCAGTTGAGGTGCTTCCTTCATTAAGACTTGGTTATTATCTTGGTGACTCAAGTCTGTTATGAAAGGATTTGACAATTCCTCTTTTGTTTTAATAGGGCTTCTTATATGAGAAAATGGTGTTGATAACTTTGGCATATTTAAATTAGCCTCATTAATTTTATCCATTTTTTCTGTAATAAGCCTTATTTCACTTTGAATATCATCTTTCAGATGCATTCTTGCTTCATCACTTTTTTCCACATGGTCCAAAAGTAATTTTTGGTGTGATGAAGTCTTTTCTTCAAATTTCTCTATAGAAATACTTAATTTATTTAATTTTTCTGTAAGATTGTCAATACTCACATCATAATTGATTGTCAAAGTCTTATCTTTGATATCTTTTATGTATTTATACAATTCTTGTTGTCCTTGTATTAATTTTTGAGTATTGTCAATTAAATTTTTTGGTTTATTATTTTCAACAATAAACTTAATGTTGTCAATTTCTTTCTTGTTTTGTACAGCAATTTTTGTTAAAGAAGATAAATTGTTATTTATTTCTTTTAGTGATAATAAACTGTCTTTAATTTCTTTTAGAGGTAATATACTATTTTTAATTTCTGTTAAAGTATTTACAACATCTTTGGACAAGGTTATTTCTTTGGGAAATGAGGTTGTCTCATTCTTTGCTCTTCCTTGTCCTTGAATTCCATCAAGGTTCTGGCCATGTTGAAAACATTGTCCATGGCATCCTTTTGGATTCTTGGGATTCTGTAGCTTGGGGAATATGGTTTCCTCCAATGCTTTTTCTTGTTCTTCTTCCCTTCTTGGGGAAGTGGGTTGGCTTGAGGCTTGCTGGTAGAAGCTACTGGGGCTTCTTCCTTGGTTGCCTCCCTCTTTTTGGCATGATAATCCTTGATTTTTTTGATTTGAGGTTTGGATGACAGTGGATTCCATCCATTGGAGTATCTCACTATCTCCTCCTCTTTGAGGAACTTTTTCAGGATGTGCCAGGAGTTCATCACTCCTTGGTGTATTTGAGGCAGCATTTCCCAGTCTTTGTCCTTGTATACTGTGTAATACTGCTTGTACTGGCTCATGTAGATGTCTATTTGAGCCTTCTGAATGTGATTTGTACCTGTTTGAGTTACTCATACTTAGTTCCAATTCAGGCTCAGATATCATGGGCATTTCTGGGACTTGCCTTTGGGATAAGGCACTTCCTTGTGTGGATTCTGTTCCACTGGGGATATTGCCCTTTCTTTTCCCTTTTGAGGGATCAATTCTACTTCTGAGTCCAGCTCCATCTGATTGGATGGAGTATTGGGAACCTCTTCTGGTAGTAATAATTAAAGAATAAGAAAAAATAAAAGTATTTTAGAATAAAATTCTTTTATGGCAATTTAAAAAGAGGTGCTCACCTTCAGAGTCTTGAATGGTGGGCCCTGGAAAGTCTAATTTCTTAGCTTTCTTTCTTTTGGTGATAACTGGTGTTGGAGAACTTTGACAAGTTTCTTCCACCAATCTCTCAACAGTAGCTTGGTTGTCTTCTGTTGGGTTATCTTCAAACACTAAAAAAGACAAATAAATATAAGTTTTTTATAAGAAGTGTTATTTTTGGCAAGATATGGCAATTTTCCACGTAGAAATTGCTTTTATATCTTAAAAAAATGAAATAAATAAAGAAATGAATAAAAATGAATAAAAATAACTTTTTTTTATTGGTTTTTAATATTTTTTAATATTTTTTATGTATATTTTTATTTTTAAAGAATAAAATAAAAAATGAATATGATTCTTATAAAATTAAATTATAATAAAAATTATTTTTAATTTATAAATTATCTTTTTTAATCACTAGAGTCACTCAAAGAAAGTTCTTGCAAGTCTAAGGATGTGAAAAACCACGTGTAAGACAGTACAATTGCTTTCCAAATGCCTCAATAGCTTTTAAAATCAATAAAATATAAAATTATTATATAATTTTATGATTATAAATATAATTTATTATTGGATAAACCCAATTAGAATCTTTTTAAAGGTCTTTTAAGTAAATATCACGGCCAGGCCCCCAAATGTAAGGTTTGACTATGAAACAATAAGTAAAAATTACTAATTTATTACTTATTGCACTCTGAATGTCCTTATAATTGAAATAAATAAGATTAAAATAATAATAATAATAAAGAAATATTATTATTATGGCGTAAAAATATTATATTATTAAATAAATATAATAATATAATTAATATTATATGAAATTATAATATTATAAATAATATATTAATATAAAATAATTAATATATTAAAAAGCTCTTTATTATTGTTACCAACAAATAATAAAGGCGTAAAAAATTGTTTTTTATTAATAAAAAACAATTAATAACTATAATATTACTAATATTAAAGTTATGAATTAATATAAATACTATTTATATTAATTAAAGAATTATTAAGAGAGTAATAATAGAGAAATTATTATAATAAGAGAAAATAACCTACTTTTAACACTTAATATAATAATTTTGAAGTATTTTACGCCAAAAAATATAAATACAACCTTTTCAAATTGTATTTACAATAAAAATAAAGAAAATTACAAATTATTCTGGATTTTTATGTGGAAATGAGTTATTAGAGAGATTTTTTAACAAAAACAATTAACTAAATGATTTAATCACGTCAAAAGAGTTGATTATAGCAAGGTGGTCTTTGGTCTTTAATAATATAACAGTTTTATATATAAAGAATAAAGAAATTACCTTTGATTTAATTGATTTAATGTTTTTGATGCGTCTGAGGGGAAAACAGAGTAAAAAGAGCTCTATTTATAGTAAATACCTCCCTCCTAGAGTCCAACAGGCTTCTAGTAGACGTGTACTGATCATATCCACTGGAATTGATCAATATTTTAAGGTTTGAGGGTGATTACATCATGATCAAACCATATTACATCATTATTACACCATTATTTAGAGTTATCACTATAACTCTAAGTGTGATGACATCAGAGGCTTGGCAGAACCCCAAATTTCGTGGATTCTATTAGTTTTAATCATAAACTAATAGTATTCACCAATTTTATCACTATTAAGACTGTTAAACTTAATTTAAGGTTACAGTATGTGATCATAACAGCTCAATTTAAGCTCAAACTTTGATCCTCAATAACTTTTAAGGTTTTCACGCTACAGCAATTCAGAGAGTGAATTCTGATAGCCTGACATAACCTTATTATGCTGCCAAGAGCTTTTCATTACATCATCAAAACTCTAATTTTGATGATTTTTCTTGTAACTCATCTTTTCTGTCGAAATTCAATATTTTAAACTTCAAACCTTGATTTCAGGGGGTTATACCCTGAATTTAATAATAAAAATTACATAATTCTTCACGAATGAACTAGGAGAATCTAACTGTGTACTTTTTTCTAAGTTTGGAACACTTTCACAACAAAGTGGTCAACAGCTCTGTTGATTTTTATCAATAATTCATCATAGGTTTTAACCTTGTTTATAATTTGTAAAATAAAGCTCATATCTGTGTTCTTACAGTAATTACGTGGTAACTTTATTTTTGGTTCATCATTCTATCATGTATAGTTTAGAAGATATTAGCTATGATCCTTGAATATATGCGTTGACCAAAAAAGTGCATATATTCAGGATAATTCCTTAAGTATTAACATTGGAAATTAGCTTATTAATTGTTTTATATGTGGACCTTTGTGGGGAATCCACTGGTACAATTTATTGCACATGTTGTTTCATTAGTTTCTGAGATAAATAAGTTTTTATGGTTTTTATAAGGTATTGTACCTTATAATTCCTTAAATATTGGCTTTACAGATATGCCATAAAAATGGTATATGTGTATTTTTTCATGGGAAATCCAATGGTATAATTTATTTCACATGTTCATTCATTGGTTTTTAAGTTAAACCAATTTTAGTACCAATTTATGGTATTTTTTGTATATTTGAGTAATTATTTTTATTGTATAATTATTCTAATTAATTTTAATATAATTATATTAAAGGTATAATTATTCTGAGTATTTTTTGTGACCTTATTGGGTATGTGGTCATATCTCAAAGGCTCACAGAACCAAGCACACATGTGTCATGACAGTTGTAGACAGGTCATTAATCAATCTTGTACTGAAAGAATGCCATGATAGTCCCTTTTCAGGACATCTTTCTGAGGACAGAACAAGAGAGAAAGTAAAGACCTGCATATGGTGGCCAATGTGGCAAAAAGATGTTGCAGAATATTGCAAAACCTGTGACAGATGCCAAAAGGCAAATAAATCCACTGGCAAAAGACTTGGAAATATGATGAAAATCCAAGAACCAAACAGACCTTGGGAAATTGTCCATATGGATTGGGTAACTGGCCTACCACCAGGAGGTGACAGGAGCTATAATGCTTGCCTAGTAATTGTGGACAGATTCAGTAAAACTCCAATCTTTTTACCATGTCACAAAGATGATACAGCCATGGATACAGCTCTTCTGATATGGAATAGAGTAGTGTCATGGACTGGGATATTTACAAATATCATCAGTGATAGAGATCCCAAATTCACTTCAGCTCTATGGACAAATCTTCACCAATTATTTGGCACAAAACTGTCTTTCTCTACAGCCTACCACCCACAAACTGATGGTCTGGCTGAAAGAATGATCCAAACCTTAGAGGACATGGTGAGAAGATTTTGTGCATATGGCCTTGAATTCAAAGATTGTGATGGATTTACCCATGATTGGTGTACTCTGTTACCAGCACTGGAATTAGCATATAAAACATCAATCCATTCCAGTACCAATCAGACTCCTGCTATTCTAGAAAAAGGATGGAACCCCAAGTTACCCCAAGATTCCTTGAGGAAAGACTTAATTGAAATACATCCCACAGCTGCTAGCTTCAAAGGAATGCTAGACAAAGCTAGAAAGCATGCAGTGAGATGCATGGAGGACTCTTTTGCATATGCTAAAGACAAATGGGATAAATCTCATGCAACTCCAGATTTCAAAGTGGGGGACCTAGTTCTTGTATCCACCACTAACTTCAATAACATCAAAGGATGTAAAAAGTTAAAAGACTCCTTTGCAGGACCTTTTGTGATTAAGGCCCTCCATGGAGAAAATGCTGTTGAAGTAGAGTTATCTGAAGAACTTAGCAATAAGCACCCTACATTTCCAGTAAGCTTGATAAAGCCATACAAATCTAGTGATGCTGAGAAATTTCCCTTGAGGAATAAGATTCCCCAAGTTATACCTCCTATTGAGACATCTGGTACTAAGAAAATAACCAAAGTTCTTAAAGAAAGGAAATTAAGAACCAAGAAAGTAAGGGAATACCTTGTTAGGTACAGTGACCCAACTTGTGAAGATGAATGGTTAGAAGAGAAAGATATACCAGAAGCCAGAAAACTCCTGAGGAGATTCAGACACACTAGAAACACCAATATTACAAAGTAATATTCTTTTTTAGGGGGAGGGAATGTGAGCCTTAGAGGTAATTTCATATACCCAAAAGACCACAAATATAAAAAATAACATATTAATATAAATAAAATAAATTTATTTATATTATTAAAATAAAAATAAAAAATATAAATATAAAATTATATTAAAAATAAAAAATTAATTATAATTTAAAAATAAAATTACTTTAAATTTTGTAAATATAAAATTACATTTATACTTGAAAAATTTAAGTAAAAATGAAATTTTAACAAAATTGTGAAAAAATAAATAAATTTGGAAAAAAGTTAAATAAAATTTATTATAACTTTTTATCCAATAAATAAACATATAAATTTTATTTCACCATTGGATTCCTCATAAAAAATCAGGTGGGGTCACCTCTGAGTGAAATTTTTGTAACTCAACTCTAAATAAGCTTAAATTAAGTTTTTAGTATTTTCAATACAAAAGTTGAAAATCCTCAAAACCTTAATTTAATTCACACCACATGTGGTGTTAACCATCAATTTTTGTGTTAAAATTGAGGTGTTGTGTTTAGTTTAGAAGTTATGAGGAATTAAAGTATTTTCAATTGAATTCAATTGAAATGTCAAAATGTGCGCGTGTATTACATAAGTGAACTTTGATTTACATATGAGGTGTCAATTATTACTGTATTGTACTGTACAATTGAATTGAATTACATGTGTAAATTATAAGTATAATACATGATGAGGAATTAAAGGAAAAAATAAATTGGAAAGATTAAATTTGGGGGGGAAAAGGAACTCCAGCTCTAAGGGGGAGCTAGACCCCCAAAATCCTTGCTGACAGGCGTGGGATGTCAAAATTCACGCAAAAGTTCATCACTTTTGGCCTGGAATTGAGTTACAGGGTCTGTGGACTCAATTGATGATGAGGTTTTGATACCAACTGGGGTAGTTTTAGCTGTTGCCAAGAAGGTAAAACTACCCTTAAGATAAAACAATCATAGTAAAAACAGTTTTAACTGGTTTCTACGCCTCTGACACACATTCTGACGTGTTTTGAAGGCTCTAGGCCTGGTATTGCTATAGTAATGGCTGATTTAAGGGTCTAAAATGGCTAAAAATGGCTAAAAATGGCTTAAACCAGCCCTTTTTTGGTCTAAACCAGGGTTCAATGATGCCATAATTGGCTTTTCTGTTGTCATATTGTTTTTCACGACTGACAAGAGTAAATTTTACTTTTGGAGTAAGAGAATTGATGGCTATAAAAGAATGTCTTCTTTGCCCCACTTTTCTCTTCATGTTAGAATCTTTTCCTTTTATTAATTAGTTTAAAACTGTTAAACCAATCAATCAAAGATTCCAACCACCACTTTTAAATCATTTTAATCCTTTTAAACCACGTGAAAAAATCATTATAATCATTGTTTGTAACTCTTATAATCATTTTTACCCCTGAACCACCCCAAAAGTGAATTAAAGCATCTTTCATCACTGTTAACTTTGTCACTTTGTTTCCAAATTCACTCTGGTCACTTTTGGGCGTGTTTTCTCTTTAATATTCTTTTTAAAGACTTTGTTCTTTAATTAATTGCTTGCAGTTCTTTGCTCAATTAATTCCAATTGAAATTGCTCTTGAAGAAATTTCTTTTGTAGCCTTAAAATATCTCTTGTAGAGTATTTTTTGGATAAATTTTTATTGTTGGTAAAACAATAAATTTTTATATTATTGTTTTATACTAATAAATTTATAAACAATAAAATTGGCGTGTTTTCTCTTAAAAATAATATTTCATACTATTTTTAACTGAATTTTACCTTATACAAATTTTGAGGACAGGAAAAGTACTTTATTTTTAATCAAAGTTTCATATCCACACCTTACAGAAACTGCAGCCACTTTGTTTTTGTCAACACCAAGGCTCAGTCCTGAGACTACATGTCCTAGAGCTTTCAACTCATGAAGCCCAAAATGAAATTTTTTACAAGATATTTTCATGTTCACTTGAAGAATTTTCTTAAGTACTAATGAAACTCTCTCTAAATGTAATTGCCAGGTTTCTGAACAAATGATAATGTCATCAATATAAATGATTAATCATCCTTCTGACAATTCATGTGGGAAGATGGTATTCATCATTCTTTGATAATGAGAGGGTGCATTTTTAATACCAAAAGGCATTCTCAAATACTCATAAATACCACAATGAGCAATTATTCTCAATAATTTCCTAGCATGAGGTGTCAAAACATTCTAGTGAAAGCCTTTTAGAGCATCCATGGAAGTAATGAATCTTTCCTTGGATAATTGAGTCAAAGTCTCATGAATTCTAGGGATTGGATACCTTTCTGGGATAGTATAGGTATTCAGTGCTCTAAAATCACCAACCATCCTTGACTTATCATTATGCCAAGTAATGATTACTGGAGTTGTGACTTCCACCTCCTCATTGTGTCAAGCGTTTCTAAGAACTCCCAGTTTCATTAGTTCATTAATATGATTTTCTAATGCTTCTCTAGCCCTAGGGCTAGCTGGCTAAGCTGGTCTTATTAATAGTGGCAGATAAGGCCTTTCCACATTAAGCATAATGTCCACCTCATGGCCTTTTATAGCCCCAAGTGGTTCATTATCTGAAGCAAAGGCTCCCCTGTATTGAAATGAAATTTAAATAAGCTCTTCCTTCATCTCCAGTGTTAATTCAGGACTAATTTGTGCTTCAATCAATTAACTTGAGACAAATTTTTCCTTATTAACATTTTTTACTTGCTTAATGACGGTAATTTCTCTTTTTTCTAGAGGAAAAGAAAATTTTTGTCTTTTATTTTCCCCTATAGTGAAATACTTGTCTTTATGATTATTAATATCAATACCATAAATATTGAGATAATCATTCCCAAGTATAAAGTGTTGTGAAGTACAATTATTCATGACAACAATTTCAACTTTCAATCTTATACTTCCTGCCAGATGAGGAAATATGATTTCTGCTTCAAATATACCCAAGTGGTGCATATTTTGGCTAGCACTGCTGAATGTTATACCTTCAATTGGCATTAATTTGTCTTGCCAATTGGTATAAATGTTGTCAAGATAATCCTTTCCAACACAAGTGCAAAAAGCACCTGAGTCAAGGTGTACCTTGGCTTCTGTGTTGTTTATCACAATATTAGTGATACAAGATGAACCAGCTGTATAACCTTTACCTCTGTCAGGTTTGGTTTTTTGCATTTTAGCATCTTGCACATGTATGAGATCCATACATTCATCACTATACTGTGGTAAATGAGTGTGTACCTCAGTGACTTCAAAAGAAACATTAATGTTTTCTATACTGAGCTCCTCTGGTACTTCTTCTTCTGAAGGCTCAGAATCACTTTCATGTAAAGATACATCAGTTGTTTCTTTTGTGTATTCCACTTTTTCAGCATTTATCTCATTGATTCTTATCTTTTTTGGGAAAGTGTTTGCTAAATGAGATGTGCTTCCACATTTGTGACATTTCAAAGGAAGTCTGTCTTGTGGCTTATTTGGCTTTGAAAGTGGTGTCCCATTAGTCTTATTGTCTATTGGGGATTTGGACCAATTTCTTCCAATTTTTGTTCTAGTAGTGATGTCCTGACAGCCTGTGACTCAAAACCAGAGCACAAGCATGACAACCAAAATACCATAAACCAATGGTATAGCCAAGATACCACCAAAACATGGAGCTGAGCCAAATCAGCTCAAAAGGTATCAAAAGAAAGATGAAACTCACCTCTTTCTGAACACATAAGTCCCATCACCATAGGACAAGGAATAACAAAGTTATTCCTGCTCAAAGTTATTGCTGAGCATAAACCTTAATTTTCACCTCTCATCTAAAATCTAGAAGGAGAGGCTTAACCCCATCAAATGGGTACTCAAAATGAAGCTCTAATCCAGGGCTATCCAATGGTACCAGACAAACTGAGCTAGAACCAGTATTCCCCGAGTTATGGTCAAATTCAGGCCAAATAAGGGTGAACAAAACATTCACCTCTCATCTAACTTCTACAGTTTTAGTGTGGGATACTTGAAGTGGGATCTTTTTGGAAAGGGCACAGCCAGGCCTATCTGATGGTGCCATCCACTTCTTCATGTCTCACCTATAACAGAATTTATGAGGCAAACAAGCTCAATACAGCTTTTTGCCCAAACCACGCATATGTACAAAAGCCTTGTACATGGGATACGTTTGTCATATTTAATGATAACCATACCAAATTGGGTATCATTGTGTAGAAAGTATACAGGGCTTTCAATGAACCAGCTTTGAGCAGAATATCTCAAAAACTAACAGAGGTATGGTCATTTGAAGGTTATAATCCCACAATATGACCAATACAACTGTATTATCACAGGATACAGTTGCACTCTGATTATGAGGTGTCAAATAGACAAAGAAGCATGTTAATACTTCAATACCTCATACGTCAGTCAATACTGGGGTCCCATACAGTTTCTGTACAGCATTCTACGCGTCATTCACGTAAGAATCAGGCTGTGAGGTCCCCAGATGAAAGTTTTCACCCTGTATTGGTGAAAACTGCCCAGATGTGGTTTCAAAACCACATATGAGCCCAATACAGGCTACAAAGGCTGTTTGCAAACCACAAGCCAGTCCTAGAAAGTGAAAAATCTTCACTTCCTCTACGTGGAAAGGTCTAGCACGCTTTCCACCCCATTTCAGGATAAAAAGGAGCCTTTTCACAGCCAGAATTGTCTCCTCATCCTGCTCTTGAATACCCTATGTAGTAGACTGTCAAAAACAGTTTTACTATTGGTAATAAACAGGTATACTTTTAATTTAAAGTATTGTAGTCTTTATTATTGTAACCCAAACAGGTAAAGCTGCACCCAGGGCTTTCAGCAGCACTCACCAGCACTATATTCATTATAGTAAAGCCCTTATATTATTAAATTAATCCATCTTTAACCCTTATGAAAATATTTTAAACTATTTTCCAGGGGTCACAGTCATAGTTTTAGTTGTAAATAGCTCTATTACCTCTTCAACATAGACTCATCCTGACATTTTGGCAGCCTGGCCGTGTTTTAAAACCTTTTGGACTTATTACAAGTAAGTTTTTCTCTTTTTTATCATTTTATTGACACTTGTTTTATCTTTTTAGGCTTCATTTTCTCTAAGATTTATATATTTTTATATATTTTTTAAAAATACTCATATTTTAAAGAGTATCTCTCACATGGCTGATAACCACAAGACCAGTATTTTTGGCATGTTTTGTATATAAAAACACTTTTAAGCCACTAATACAGTCTTCATTCTTAATTGAATCAAGACAGCTCATACTGATAAACCAACAGTTGAGGCGTGTTTGGGCACATTGTTAACTCAATTGCCCTGTAATACACCATCTTTGACAGATTATACTTGCTAATTACAAGTATTCTGTATGATATTGGTATAAAAACAGTATACCACATATCAGTAGGCTGTATTTTTGATGTGGAATTGTTAATTCAATTACACTGTCATAATACAAGGGCATATTGTAATAATATACAAGCCCAGAGGCCATCCTTAGACGTGCAAAATAAGCCTTTTAAGAAGTCTTAACTGACATAAGCCCTATTTTCCTGTTTGATTCAGTGGAAGAAAATTTCTTACCACTTGAGACCCAGTCACACGCCAACACACCAGTGACACCCTCAGAACCAGAGGGCAGCAAGGGCAAAGGAAAAAGACTTAGTGAAGGCCTCATTACAGCCAAAAAGTGGACACCAATAGCCACTCAGAGGAGTAGAAAGCCACGAAACTCTGCTTCAATACAAGGTAAACCAACCTTAACCACTTGTACAGGGAATATTACAATTATTAACCCAGTTGTAACCTCCAAAGGCAAACTGCCCAAATCAGCAGATAACAAATTTGTACAAGGCACAGTCAAAGGTATATACCCTAAGAACATAAGGTTTTTGACTGCTTTCAAAGACTGATATGTCCCCTGCATACCTCAGAGACCTTGGCTTCCAAAGGAACCAACCAGAGGACAGAGAAAGCTTGTCCAGAACCAGAAGACCTGGAAGAAGACACTTTGGACACAGTGGTGGATGGCAAAACAATGAGGGAGATAATATCAACCTTGCCATTCACACTCCAATTCAACAGGAACCTCAAACTAGAGGACTGGAAGGATATGGATCAAGTTCTTCAGATTCACCAACTCCTCAAAGACTTATTTCAATTGAGCATGGACAACAAGAGTTTCAACCTGGCAAGTCACTGGGAAGAACTTGGAGCAAGTTGCCAGAAGATCTGTCTCAAAGAGATAGACTTCAAAGACCTGATTGTAATCACCAAAGGTTGGAATCCTACCCGGCAGTTCAGACTCCTGGAGGCAAGGGCACAGAGGATAAGGGAGAACCAAGCCACTATCCAAGCTATAGAAGAACAGTTAACCCAGACAGGGCCTACTCAGATTCCTTCAGGCTCACAAGGAGCAGGCCAAATCAGCTCTCCAGTGGCTTCACACCATTCAGAAACCAGCAGATCAGTGGCCAAGAGTCACCATTCTTCACAATTGGAGGAAGTTTCGAGGAGAAGACAAGGGAACAAGGGCAAGAACAAAGCCTCCTTCAACCAGAGGAGGAAAGAGTCAGACCCCATGATCCAGAAGCTGTTAGATTTGGTAAAAGAAGTACACAAGAGCCAGAAGTAGTTGTAAACCACTCTAGAATCAGTAGTCCTAGTAATAGAAACATTACCCCCACTCAGACTGAAAATAACATTGTCACATCTGAGAGTAACATCAACAGTGATACACTGTGGTTACAAATGTCCAATTATGCTGAACAATCTGCAAAGCAGTTTTCAGAAATTAAAGCTGGCCAAGAAAGGATGAGACAAGCTCAAGCCTCCTTGGAACAGATAGTTAAAAATCTTCAGGAAGGATATGATCAACTGAGCAAAGCCTCTGAAGGAACCAACAAAAGACTGAATATAGTCTTTGAAGAACAAAACCACAGCACAAGGGACAGGGAGTGTCTGGATCAAGACATTAACAAGTTGTTTAATGCCTACCATAGCTTGAAGCCCCAACCACAAGGCCAAGTTATGGAGAATCCATATCAACCAGATGACATCAAACCAGATGCCATGTTGATGAATAACGCAAGGTCTCCATCACAATACCAGGATGGAGGTGGAATGTCTTATTCAGAGAAGGAAGCCTTGAAACAGCTTCCTGAGGCCTCAAGCTGGCCCAAATTCTCTGGATCAGGAGAATATGATCATATGGAACTCATAGTTTATATTGATGGACTCTTCATTGATGTACCAAGCATACCAGACTACTGGATCACTGCTAGATTGAATACTGCATTTAAAGTTCATGCCAGTATATGGTACACAGAAATGAAAGAAATCCATGGCAGAAGAAACTGGCCATGGTGGAAGAGTCAAATCATCCAAAAGTACAGTAATGGAACTTGGATATGGCAAAAGACCATGTCATTTGAAAATGACAAATACTCTGTGGACAAAGATCCATATGAGTGGTGTCTTAGACAGTCTAAAAGAGTTAAAGCCATTGATCCTCAGATGAACATTCAAATGAGGAATCACAAACTTCTGACACAATTGCCAGGAGAACTAGAGCATGCAGTAAAATGCAGATGCAACCAGAATTGCACTCTAGATGAAATTGCCAACACCTTCCAAGACATAAGGAAAAGGACTAATATAGGGAAATTCACCCCATATAAGAGCAGTAGTTTCAAAGAGAAACAACCTTTCAGGGTGGAGTTTAAAGACAAAAACAAAGAAAGAGTGACAGAGGTGGCAAAGAAGAGAAATTCTTGTCACAATTGTGGTTCAACAGACCACTATGCCAACAACTGTCCAAAGGCAAAGAAAAAAGTCTATGCCATAGAGAAAGTCCCTGAGAAAGAACTTCCAACAGAGGATTCTGAATCAGACTCCATGGGTGATGCCATCAGAGAACCATCTGATGATGATCAAGACCCAAGAAAGGAATTTCTAGTGGAATACCAAGAGGAAACCCCACTGGAAATCCAGGACATACAGTTGTAAGCAGGCATGCCACAGGACACTGCTAACAAGAACTTGTGCAAACACACACAAGTTTCACAAACATTTCTGGTTACACCAACCAAAGGAATGGCATATATACATGGGACAGCCACAAAAATGACTGTTTGTATTGACAATGCTCAACGCCCACTGATCATTGATAGTGGAACACACTGCTCCATAGTGGCCAGAAACTATCTGGATACCCACTTCCCAAACTGGGAAAAACAGCTCTTGCCCACTAAGGCAAAGAACTTTAAAAGTGCATCAGGGAAGATGACTTCCATTGGGACAATCATCAAAGAGATAATTATACCCCACAGGAAGGGAAATATCAGACTCAACCCAGAGTTTGTAGTGCTTGAGGATGCCCACATCCAAGGGTTTTTACTGGGAACAGATTACCAGAGGATGTATGGCATAGACATTTACAACAGTAAAAATAGGCACACCACCATTGGTACTAACAAGGAAAAGAAATTTTCACTTGATATATACCAGATATCTTCCCAAGACCCACTAGAGGAACTTCTGAAGGAATTTAGAGAGGGACAGTTTAGCACTACCCTCACCAGTAAACAAAAACTACTTTTACTGAAGATGCTGAGAAAGAACAGACCAGCATTTGCCATTGGTGAAGAACCATCAGGAAAGATCGAAGGACATGTTATAGAACTATATCTGGATGTGGAAAGGCATTATCCACCCATGCTGAGGAGACCTCCTTATCCAGCAAGCCTGGAAACCAGGAAAAAAATTGAGAAAAATATCAATGAACTCCTGGATATGGATGTCATCAGGAAGATTGGACAAAATGAAATAGTGGAAATCACCACCCCTGTCCTAATAAACTGGCATGATGGAAAGTCTAGACTGCGTGGAGATTTCAGAGCTCTGAATAACTACACAAAAGCAGACAGGTACCCTATACCCAGGATACCTCATGCCTTGGATAAACTGGCTAAAGCCAAATACATAACCAAAATGGATTGTATGAAAGGTTTCCACAAAAATGGAGTTAAACCAAACTCCATGAAATTACTCAGAATAATATGCCATATGGGCATATATGAGTACATCAGAATGCCATTTGGCATCAAGAATGCACCAGCCCACTTCCAAAGGATGATGGACACAATATTCCAAGATGAAATATTGGAAGGCTGGATGGTGGTATATATTGATGATATCATTATATACTCAGAGACATGGAAGGACCATGTGCAATACATAGACAGAGTACTAAGTAAATGCACACCCATAAATCTCAAAATTTCACTTAAAAAATGCATTTTTGGCCAACAAGAGTTACTAGCTCTAGGACATAAAGTATCAGGTCTTAGTCTGGCAATTGACCAGAATAAAGTAGCAGTAGTACTGCAAAAGCCAGTACTAAAAAGCATCAAAGAGATGAAATCCTTTCTTGGGTTTGCTAGCTACTATAGAAACCATATCAAAAACTTTGCACACATAACTAGTAGCTTATACTAGTTATGTTCAAAAGATTTAGTTTTTGAAATAACCAAGGAAAGGAGGGATGCATATGAGAGGATCAAATATGAACTCACTAATGCACCTGCTCTCATCTTACCTGACTTTGAACTACCATTCAAGTTATATATAGATGCAGCATGCAGTCAAGGCCTAGGAGCAGCCCTTCATCAAAGACAAATTGTGGATGGTGAACCAAGAGAAGGAGTAATTTGCTACATCTCACGGCAGCTGAAAGATTCAGAAGCCAGGTATGGGGCCACCCAGACTGAATGTCTATGTCTAGTCTGGGCTCTGGAAAAACTCCATTATTATCTGGAGGGTGCAGTCTTTGAAGTCTACACGGACTGCACAGCCTTGAAGTCCTTACTAAACATGAAGACTACAAATAGACACATGCTGAGATGTCAAATAGCCATCCAGGAGTATAGAGGGAACATGACCATCAGATAAAAAGAAGGCAAAAGTCATACCAATGCAGATGGCCTTAGCAGATGGCCACTGGACAATGTCAAAAGCAATCCCGCTTATGACCCTGAAGTTGCAGCCAAGATTCCTATCCATTTCATGTAAATAGATAGGAAGAAGAACCTCATATTTTCTGAATGGGCACCAGAGAGTGGTACCCCTGACAGTGGAAACACTGATTCAGAGGAGACAGAAACTCCAATATTGGGAATAAGTTCCTCTGAACTGCACAATGAATTTTTTGGTGCAGTACTGAAGTCTTATGCCAAACACAAACAGTGTGGCATACTACTACAACTCCTTCAACAAAAATACAGGAGTCCAGAACTGGAATGCCAGCTGGAAGAACCCTGGTTGAGGGCCTATAAGAATAACAAGTTTTTCCTTATAGATGGCCTGCTCTACCACAGAGAAAAGCACACAAGTGCACTCACAGTGGTAGACAGATACCACATTTCATTGATCCTGCAGGAATGCCATGACTGCCCCTATATGGGACACATGAGTGAAGACAGGACCAAAGAAAGGGTAGCAAGCACAGCTTGGTGGCCCAAGTGGGAGCAGGAGTTGAGTGAATAAATCAACACCTGTGAAAGATGCCAAAAGGCAAACAGGAAACATGGGAAGAAGTATGGGTTACTTCAACACATAGAGGAACCCAAGCACCCATGGGAAACCATCAACATGGACTGGGTCACAGGACTTGTCCCAGGAGGCAAAGAAAACTACAATGCCTGCCTAATCATAGCTGATAGGTTCATCAAGAGCATGAGGTGTCTACCATGCCACAAGGAGGACACAGCCATGGATACTGCCCTGTTATTTTGGAATAACATCATATCTACCTGTGGAGTCCCTAAAATCATCCTTAGTGATAGGGACCCAAAATTCACATCAGAAGTTTGGACCAACTTGTATGACATGCTTGGCACCAAGATTGCTTTTTCCACAGCTTACCATCTCCAAACAGAGGGCCTATGTGAGAGGCTGATCCAGACTATGGAAGACATCCTTAGAAGGTTCTGTGACTATGCCATGGAATACAAGGACCATGAAGGATACACCCATGACTGGGTTACCCTTCTACCAGCTGTCCAGCTGGCTTATAATACAAGTCAGCACTCTACAACAGGAAAAAAAACTGCAGTGGTAGAGAAAGGGTGGAGTCACCTGTTGCCTGTGGATCACTTGAAGAAGAATCTTCTAACCATCCACCCCAAAGCCAAAGATCTCCATGCTATGTGGAAAAAGGCTTGTGACACAGCTTCCCAATTCATAGCTGAGGCAAAAGAATTTAATAAGCAGAGGTGGGACAAGACACACATGGAACCTGACTTTAAAGAAGGGGACCAGGTGCTAGTGTCTACACTGAACTTTAATAATCTTAAAGGACCCAAGAAGATGAGGGACTCATTTGTAGGGCCTTTCACTATCATTAGGTTGATAGGAAAGAATGCAGTAGAAGTCAAACTTACAGAGGAATTTTCCAGGAAACACCCAGTCTTCCCAGTAGGTTTAGTCAAGCCATACTTCCAAACAGAGGAGGACAAATTCCCCTCCAGGAAGAAGAACCCCACACCACCTGATATAGTGGAAGTGGAGGACTCCCCAGGACCTTTGAGTGAAATCATCAGGGCCAGGAAGATCAGACTTAATGGGAAGGATCAAAGACAATACTTAGTCAGATTCAAGCACCAGACAGCAGATAAAGACAAATGGTTGGCGGAAGATGCCATACCAGATGGGAAACTTCAGCTAAGGAGATTCAGGGCCTCTAAGAGGACTGACCAGTCTCATCAATGATGAGCCTTTTTTAGAGGGAGGGTATGTCATCCTGTGACTCAAAGCCAGAGCACAAGCATGACAGCCAAAATACTATAAACCAATGGTATAGCCAAGATACCACCAAAACATGGAGCTGAGCCAAATCAGCTCAAAAGGTATCAAAAGGAAGAGGAAACTCACCTCTTTCTGAAAACATAAGTCCCATCACCATAGGACAAGGAATAACAAAGTTATTCCTGCTCAAAGTTATTGCTGAGCATAAACCTTAATTTTCACCTTTCATCTAAACCCTAGAAGTAGAGGCTTGACCCCATCAAATGGGTACTCGAAATGAAGATCTAAGCCAGGGATATCCAATGGTACCAGCCAAACTGAGCTAGCACCAGTATTACTTGAGTTATGGTCAAATTCAGGCCAAATAAGTGTGAACAAAACATTCACCTCTCATCTAACTTCTACAGTTTTAGTGTGGGATACTTGAAGTGGGGTCTTTTTGGAAAGAGCACAACAAGGGCTATCTGATGGTGCCATCCACTTCTTCATATCTCACCTATAACAGAATTTATGAGGAAAACAAGCTCAATACAGCTTTTTGCCCAAACCACGCCTATGTAAAAAAACCTTGTACATGGGATAGCTTTGTCATATTTAATAATAACCATACAAAATTGGGTATCATTGTGTAGAACGTATACAGGGCTATTCAATGAACCAGCTTTGAGCAGGATATCTCAAAAACTGACAGAGGTATGGTCATTTGAAGGTTACAATCCCACAATATGACCAATACAACTGTATTATGACAGGATACAGTTGTACTCTGATTATGAGGTGTCAAATACACAAAGAAGCATGTTAATACTTCAATACCTCATAATTCAGTCAATACTGGGGTCCCATACAGTTTCTGTACAGCATTCTACGCATCATACATGTCAGAATCACGCTGTGAGGTCCCCAGATGAAAGTTTTCACCCTGTATTGGAGAAAGCTGCTCAGATGTGGTTTCAAAACCACATATGAGGGCAATACAGGGCATACAGGCTGTTTGCAAGCCACAAGTCAGTCCTAGAGAGTGAAAAATCTTCACTTCCTCTACGTGGAAAGGTCTAGCACCCTTTCTACCCCATTTCAGGATAAAAAGGAGGCTTTTCACAGCCAGAATTGTCTCATCATCCTGCTCTTGAATACCCTATGTAGTAAACTGTCAAAAAAAGTCTTACTCTTGGGTAATAAACAGGTATACTCTTAATTTAAAGTATTGTAGTCTTTATTATTGTAACCCAACAGGTAAAGCTGCACCCAGGGCTTTCAGCAGCTCTCACCACCACTATATTCATTATAGTAAAGCGCTTATATTATTAAATTAATCCATCTTTAACCCTTATAAAGCATTTTTAAATTATTTTCCACGTGTCACAGTCATAGTTTTAGTTGTAAATACCTCTATTACCTCTTCAAAATAGACTCATCCTGACATGTCCTCCATAGCATTGATATAATCTTCTGTAGAGCAAGGCTCAATAAATCTGCTCCTTATAGCATGCTCAAGGTCACCACCACACTTTCTTAATATCCTTTTATGTACCATTGTTTCAGACATATCAGGATGAAGGGCAGTTAATCTGTCCTTCTGTTTAAGAAACCATGACATGGGCCTGTCCCTCTCAATATTAAAAATGGCTTCTTCAAAAGGGTTTTTCCATTCTCAATCTCAAGGAATCATTAGCCCATTTGAAAATAATTTGTTCTTTCCACCAAGGCCAAGAATGTTTACCATGGTCTTGTCTCATTTTGTAATACCATTTCTTTGCTGATCTGGTAACTAATGAGTGTAATATGGCACTTATGTATTCATCTGGTATGTTAAATTCCTCTTTAAACATATCAATTGTTTTCATAAATTCCATATGATTATATTCTCCTTCACCATTCAAGGTTGGCCATTCCTCTAATTTTGGAATGTCTTTGAAATTGCAAGCAGCTTCCACCTTATTACTTGAAATGGTATGATGTAAATCATTAAGCACATTTCTGTCAAGAATTGGTGTGGAATGCCTTGGAAATTCATTTTTGAGTGATATATTATTAATACTTGATTGAATTTCTTCTTTCAATTCAAGTCTTGCTTTATCACTTTTTTCCAATTGCTCTAGGAAAAGAGCTTCATTGTGACCAGTTGAATTTTCCAAGTGTTGAACTTGTAATTTCAATTCTCTTAACTGTCCAGTTATAAAAGAAATTGAATTGTAATCTGGTTGATTGAGCAAAGTAACTTTAGACTTAATTCTTGCACAAATTTGCGTCAAAGACACAATATTGTCTTTATTAACATTTTCAAGGCCGATAATGGTCTTTTGTTGTTCTTTCACTTGTAATATCTCATTACCCAGCGTTTGTTGGATATACTCAAATGTTTTAAGCTTTGTTAAAATTTCTTTATTACAAGATTCAAATTGAGCTACAAGCTTAAGAAGATCTATTTCTTTGGGAAATATTGGCTGAATCTTTCCTCCTCCTTGTTTTTGAGTTCCATCAGAGTTCTTGCCATGTTGAACACATTGTCCATGGCTGTCTTTTCTTTCTTTGGGATTCTGTAATTCTGCGGGTAAGGCTTGTTCCATTTGGGCTTTCCCTTTCCCTTTGCCTTGGGCTTGCCCTTCTGATTGGTCTTTGGGGCTTGCTTGGGCTTGTTTGGCACTTGTTGAGGCAGGTTTTTGCTGGTGGATGCTTGGGGAGCTTCCACTGGGCTGTTTTCCTTGCCTTGGGCCAGCTTCTTCTTCTGATCTTCTGATAACATGCTTTGGTTTTTCAACAAAGCTTTTATCTGTTGGACTTGTCCTTTGCAAGACATTGGTGTCCAACCCTTCAGAAGGTCCTCTGTCTTTTCTGGCCCCATGAATTTCTTCACCTGAAGATAAGAGCTCATGGTGCGTATCCAAAGACTTGGGAGAATTTCCCACTCTTGCTGTTTGGAGGCCATAAACCAGTTCTTGTACTGAGACTGGTAAATCTCCGCTGCTGCCTGTTGGAAATGATTCAGGTCTAACAGCAATAGCAGTTATGTCAGCTTCTGGACTCTCAATAAGAGGTTCAAAGGGGCTAGCTAGCCTTTGGGAACTGATGGAAGTTCTGGCATCCTCCATTTGTGCCTCTCCTCTGGGCTGACATTCTTGTCTTTTTGATTTTTGACTGGAATTTCCTGGTCCAGATCCATTTGATTGGATGGAGTAGTTACTTCCACTTCTAGTAGGAGTACTAGTCAATTTTAAGAAAAAATAGACTAAGAGCGCATTGAATTCACCTGCTGGACCTTTAAAAGGTTCTTTGGTTAACAAACCCCTTGGTGCTTGGCTGGTTTGAATTTGAATGCTAGACCCTGAGGCTTCAGACTCTGAAGAGCTGTCTCTAATTTATGACACCAGAGAAAAATAAAAATATAAGTTATTTTATCACACAATAAAAATAACTTATAAGCTCAACATATTGGATAAAGTTGTTTTAATGTAATTTATGGCAAATTACATCAAAAATAAAGAAAAATGTCTAAGATAAAATAAAAAAATGTTTTTAGTAAAGATGTTTAAGTTTTTTTATTTGATTTTTTATTTTCTTTAAAGAAATAATAATTATGCAATTAACAAGTTTATTAATCAAAATTGTATTATTATTGACTTTATACTAGAATAACTCAAAGAATAAATTTCAAGTCTGTGATGTGAAAAGGCCACTAGTTAGAAAAAAGAAGTTTATTCCAAGGCAATCAATAGTATATTCTTTTAAACAATATTCTTAAGAAAAAGAAACTTTATTAATATTATAAAGATTATTTATAAGGGATAAGTCCCAAAAAAGCCAATATTATGTAATATATGGCAATTTTAGGTCAAAAAACAGTAAAATAAGGTCTAGAATATAATTTATGTCCCAAAAATTGGTTACAATCACATCCAGGCCCCCAAATGTAAGGTTTGTCTATGAAACCTTGATAATAGTAGCAAAATCAAGAGTACTATGACTGTTCTCAGTAGAAATATATAATATAACAAAATATTATAACCACAAATTTAAATATCATTATTAAAAATAATTATATAAAAAAAGAAATTTAATTATTATTATAAAAATATAATAATAATAAAAAATAATAATAATAATAAATTATAATTATTCTATTATTGTTATAGTCACTGACAGTTATAACAATAAGAAGTGTAAAGCTCTTAATGAGACAATTACACGTGGAAAATATCAATATTAACCACTTATGAATAATATAAATATTATTTATAAAAGAATCAAACACACACTTTGTAGAATTAATTCTTATAGAATTAAAATTCTATATAAAAAACTAATACTAGATAAAAAAATATAGAACTTTAGAGAAAAACTTACTTATAATATTTATTTAATACAACAAGTCAAACAACAACAGGTATTATATTAAGTAATAATTATAGGTTAAAAACACGCCAAAAATCAATAATTTTAAAGATAAAACAACTTTTTATAATAAAAATTAAGATTAAAGAGTTTTCAAGCAGAATTTGCTGATCTTAAAAGATATTTGAGATGATTTAATTTTATATAATAAAATATATTATTGGTGATTATAACAATAATCTAAATTCTATGATTTCACTTCTTTGATTTTAATAAATAAAGAATAAAATAACTTAAGAATTATTTTAATAATAAGATCTTATATTTAATAAAACTTTACCTGTTTAAATTTCTAATATGATTGAATTGATGATGAATGATGGACAAAAACAGTGATGAAAAAACTCTTTTGATGTCTTCAGAGCAGCTCTCATGATTCATAATGGATATAGAGGGCGTGCTCAGGTCAAAACTGAAAAACCCTGCTTGAAATTAAAGTTCTTAACTTAAGGTAACTTAATTTTAATTCCAATTTAAAGTTAACAGGGTTATTCTTAACTCCATGTAACTTTGATACTCATTTAAGCTAATTATTTTAAGTTTTTAATATAAAAAAGCTTATTTATATTAAAATTCATCACATGAACAACTTAAAAATAGAGTTTCAAGAAGAAATCTCTTAAACTCAATTTTTAATTAATTAAAAAAGAAATTATAATTTTCTTTGAGCTTTAATTCAAAGAGTAAATTTCCAGGCTAATTACCCAGGAAATAAATTTAATTTATACGTAGATAATATTAAATTGTAAGCTGTGTGAAATTTGCAAGTAAATCCATTAAGAATTGGATTTTTAATGAATTTTTGAAGTTATTGCTATTTTTCCATGTAAAATAGGAATACACACCAAATCTTAAGTTTTGATAAGGTTTTAATGCTTGTAAACTTAAAGTTTTAAGCTTACTTAAGCTTTGACAGTTCCTAGAACCTTGAATTCAAGCCTGCATATTGGGATTTACCCTCTTGGCAGCGTGAAATTCCTGTCTAATTTGGGATAAGACCAGCTTAAACTTTAATGTTGGATCAAAGTCTAATCTTAAAGTTTAAATAAGGCTGAAAATCCTCCAATACAGGTGGACAACCTTAATTGAATCCTTTCAGATCCAAAAAGTTGGGTAACCCAGCTCTATTTGGTCTTTTTCCTTTATCCCACCTTTTTGTGTGGATTTTGCCCTTTTGTTTATTTAAAGCCATACTATGGCCTTAAACCCTTTTAAATTGAGCTCATGCAGGATTTACATTATGTATTGCAAATCCTTAGCCAATTCAGTAAATATACACCACACCTCAATTTTAACTAAAATTTTGGTAAGTTTGCATAAACCTTATGCAACCTTAAATTTAAGCTTACTTAAGCTTAAATTTAACAATTTTAAAAAAGTGTTAAAAAAGTTACATTAGTACTGTGAGATTCTGAAATCT
This sequence comes from Austropuccinia psidii, assembly GCA_023105745.1. NCBI lineage: Eukaryota > Fungi > Basidiomycota > Pucciniomycetes > Pucciniales > Sphaerophragmiaceae > Austropuccinia > Austropuccinia psidii. The sequence continues at coordinate 33,117,593 of JALGQZ010000003.1, read as the reverse complement.
TCTAATAACATAAGAAATAAGTGTTTTTGGGTATAACACCTTCTGGTTGTACCCTAGGTTATTTTTGGTGTAGAATCCAAAAATGACATAATATTTAGAACTTTGTTTATCCAAAAAAAAGTTATACTTATTTTTTGTTATTTTTTATTTTAAATTCAATTAAAAAGTCTGTTGAAGACAATTTCAACTGTGTATAAAGTTATTTGTGGCCTTATGGGTATGTTATACATACCTCACAGGCTCACAAAAATTCTGATGAATCCCATTGAACTGCTTTGGACCTCTGTTTTCCATACAATGCACTAAGCTCTTCATGCTTTTTGAAATAAAGTGTTTTCCATGGCTCATAGATCTCAATTCCAACTCCATGTTGCACTTTCTTGGGAAGATCCAGTAGGTTGGCTCTCAATCTTCTCAAGGTGAGTGTTTGAATTATGAGCTGTAATGATTGGATTGCCATTTGATTCCCAGATGATATTTGTTTGATCATGCAATTTTCCCATAAAGGCTTGAGATTCCATGGTTCTACTTGTAAAACCCTCAACAGACTATGAAGATCCCAATAATTGTTTTATAATGGTGTTCCTGTAAGGCATAACTTTATTTAAGATTTTAAATTCAATATTGTGAATGATCTATGAGTAGATTTTTCCTTTATGTAGCTAATTGACATAAAAATCCCAAAGAGAAGCTTACTGTGCTTCATCCAGCACTATTCTGAACCAATTCACCAAAAGAGTATTTATTCTCATCCCATGAACATCATCAACATTATAACCAGCAATAACATCATATGTGGTGATGATAACTGCATTCTGCTTCAAATTTTGGAATGAAATGAAATTACGATTGGAACCATGGAATATTGAATATGGTAAACTACCATCATGAAAATGTAGTCTTATTTAATTCTCCCATTTATGCAAAGTAGAAAGTGGTACAATGATCAAAGTAGCTGGGACATGGTCCTTAGATATTTCTGAGTACTTTAATGCTTCATTTTGTGTTTTTTTAATCAAGCATAAAGTTTTCAACAATTTTCCAAGTCCCATATCATCAGCCAATATTCCGCCTCTACTTTTGCACACAATATCTTGTGGTATCAGCCCATTTTCAACAGCATTAGAAAACACTTTTTTAATTCATAAGCTATCTGAATGTTTCCATAGGTTTTCACAAATTTTTTTCCATATTATTTGCAATATTTAAGAGAAAGGAAATACCCTTGATTTGGTGCAATGAAAGATTGGTTTAACAATTAGTTATTGAAGTAACAGAACTAGTTAAACCTGTATGGTTGGAAGCTTGATAAATATCACAGTCTTGAGGAATATCAATAAATAAAGGTGAGATATAGTTTCCAATATGTCTCAGAGCCATGTTTGCATTCTTGAAAGCCTCTCTTGTTTGGAAAATATTCCCTTTATCCACAAAAACACATCCATGTCATAGGATATTTTTATCTTTATTCTTGAAATTTATGAAAGAATTTATAAAAAGCACTTTATTATTATTTTTGTATTTTTTATATGTTGCAGGATTCAAGCCTTCAGCCACTCCTCCAAAAGTATCAAGCAGTGGACCCAGATGGAAACTCTGGAAAGAATTAAGGCTCCCAAGATGACTCAAGTCAGATTCTAATAGTATATGAATAGAATTAAATAATCTTCTGAATATTACTGAGCTCATAGAGGTTGGAAAGGATTGTTCATTTTTTTTTCAATTTGAATAATAAAAAACCCAAGACAAAATATTGAAATCATACTGTAAATTTTTAGAATGAAAATTTAATATATCAGTGTGATATGATTCTTTTAGGACAAATGGAATCTAAATGATAGGATTGCATGGGTTATATAGTGGAAAAACCCCCGGGGATTTTGTAATTTGTAAATCAATAAGCTACAGATTTAGCCCCTGAATTTTTCTCAATAGTGTAAAAAATGAATTATATTTTGAAACTTAGTTTATTAATGGAAGTGAATATATTACAAATCTGCAGATCAATTAAATTTCTTATTACTGTTGTCCGAAATCCTTGGATTTTGATTTTAAAAGAAATTATCTATGAGAAAACAAGTTCCTTTCCAGATGTGGAGTTCCCTCCAAGAATATCCAGCACTGAAAAAAAATTTTCAGTTGTGGCCCATGCAACCCCTTTCCAACTTTTTTTTAATTCATCAAATTATTCCTACACTTTTTTATTTTTACTTTGCAGAAATTCTCAAGAATCTAATTTCAAAAGTATTCATTAAATCATGTTGAAGGCCATTGACTCACTATTTGAAGAGCTTCAAGTTTATTTTATTCTCTTTATTTATTCATTTTTTATGGTGAAACATTATTCTAATAAATTAAGATTAATTTTTATGGAAACATCCTTTCCAATAATTTTTCCCAATTTCTATGAGGATAATCATCACTCAAGGAGAGTTATTTTACTTATTATAAAATTATTGGATCTTATTTTTCTAAAATATCCATAATTTCAAGGAGGAAAACCCATTTTTAATTTAAATTTAGACAGGATTCCCTCAAAATAATTACCATCAGAATTTTCAAATTCATCATTACTTATTATTATTATTTTGGGAAATCAATTCAAGCTTAATTTTTGATTCATCTGAAAACAAGCATTCTGGTAAATAGAATTTCTCAATCCTTAAGTTATCCTCATTCTTTAAGCCAACATGAAAGATAAATCAAAATCAAAGAAATTCAAGAATCAAGGCAGCGGAATGACAATAAGATCAAAGAAGCAATTAATGCTACAAGTATCAAGGAATTCCTTTTCAAGGCTCCCCATATAGCTGGATGAACTTTCAAAATCCACAAGCATTCATGAAGTGAATTGTAAAGAACTCAATTGATGAGAGAATTTGAAGATTATTCTACTAACTATAAGCATCATGAGGGAATTTCAATGTTCTCACAATCCAAAAATTGAATAAGATTCATTACCTATGTTTGTTGCCAGTGTATATATTGAACTGAGAAAATATTAGTAAAAATTAAAGGGGGAGTAAAAATGTCAGAATACAATGAATGTGAGTTAAACTAGGGATACTTCCAGAGATACACTCAGACATAAGCTGAAGATACTGTAAAGGACCTGTATCAAAGTTCCCAGCTTTTTTCTGTGGTGATAGTGTCAGGGCACTATTTAAAGCTAAAGATTCTCTTGAGTATGATCAATAATAATATAAAAGGAAGTATCAAGTGATTACAATGGTAATAAAAATGATAAGAAAGACTTGGAGTACCATTTTTTAGAGTGTTCAACTGTTTTCTGTTTATTGTATATACATATGGTTTTTTTATCAAATGGAGAGGGGTATGCTACCCTTTCCATAAATATAAGGGTCCTGAGCAAGACATAAAACTGCATCATTGTTTTTTTATATTTTCTCATTTTCTATGGCTATTTTTTAATATTATGTTTTGTTTAGGGTAAAAAGGGATATACTTTGTGTTTGTTTTGGATTGAAGTCTGAGGTAGTTTGTTTTGGAAGAGGCTATGATTATTTTTTTAAATGGAGAGGGGTTTCAACCCCACCATTCTCAAAAAAAAGGATATGCTAATGAAGGGATATCTTTTATGTTTAGTGTTATAATTTGTTTTTTTATTTATTAGTATTATTGTTATGGTTGACCTGGTATTTGTAATGAAAACATATAAAAAAAAGGGGTGTTGCTTGCTTCTTTACATCACACCTTATGATGATAAGTTTTGGGGGAATAGTGGAAATTATTTAAGGTGATAATTTCTTTTTTTATGCACTGGATATATTAAATGATGGATAGGAAGACAATAGTAGTAGCATATCAAAGGACTATATTGCAGATGTCATAGTATAATTCATTCAGCTTCACTTGGAATGCTGGGGACAGCATTAAATGGAGAGGGGGATGTGGTATACCATGACAGTTCAGCTGAATAAATTTTCTATTTTTCTGGTAATTATTTATATAAAGGAGGATATCAATAGTATGAAATCACCTTTGAGGAAAAGTAACAGTAAAATAAACATGGAATAACACAAATGATATATTTATTAAGGAAAATTGACCACAGGTTTGCTCCCACTGCACTATCCAACACATAGATGTGATGGACAGTACCCAAATCAAAGACATTTTTCAATTTTCTCTGTAAATATTTTTTTTCATATATATTTTTTTAATATGCTTAAATATAAGCAATTGGGTTAGTAATATGATCAGAGTCACAATGAAGATGCCAATTAATAAAGAGCAGAGTTGTAGGCATAATAGGGGACATAGAAGCTTCAAGGTGTGTAACAAAACACTTTTGAAGTATCAATTTTGGAAAACTTCATGTAATTTTGCTGTTATGAACCACCCAAAGAGGAGATAAGCATAATTGAGTTCCTTTAGATAATTAAATGATTAATTTTTGGAGACTGAAATAATTCATTGTTCAATTGGAAAGGCCATATTACATCAACTTTTCTGTTAATGTAACCCCCAAATTTCTCATTGAAGCTGCAGAAATGAAGAGTGGGACTGGATGTTAGAAGGGATATGGTATGTATTAGTTTTTTATTTTGTTTTTATCTATTAGTCTTGCATAGTGCTCCTTTTTTAAGGAAATTATGCAAGGCTAGTGGGTTTGAAAAATATTTTTGAAGAGAAAAGGAATGGGACATGTGAATGTGGTCACCATTTTGGAAGTTTCAGGAAAGGCCAACTGGCGGAGTTGGTACCACCACAAATCAGCTGACCTACCTGACTCTACATCGCACTGACCTACGACATGGTCTAGGTCTCACTTTAAAGTTACCTATTGGTACTTGGGTATTTGGCCTCATTGTGGTCAATAAATCCTTTCATTATGCGTGAGTGTTTTTTGCTCATCCTCCTATTCGAAAGTTAACTATGTTTCTTCATGATCATTGGCTTTAGGACTTTTTTACTCACAACATATATATGGAGCTTTGCACTTTCCCCAGCTGCTGAAAACACACTGTCAATGACGCTTCTGGAAACATTCGCCACGGCCTTCTGGTTCACTGCAGCACCAGAACTGGCCATTGGGCCAGAGATTGTTCTCAGTCTGATGAAACTTTGATTTTAGAAGCTTCAACTTGTCATTCATTAAATTAAAAAATAAAAGATCAATTGGAAACCACAAAGAAGAGCGATGAAGACAAAATTACTCCAAAGCTAACTCAACAAAATAATTATGAAATAATTTGTATGTTGATTTAAATAAAATATAGTTTTCAATTGACTGTAACTGACAATTTTTAAATTTAGCTATTTTATTATATTTTGTTTTGTGGCTGCACCTTGTATTTGGACTTAGTAAGGAAAAATGCCACAAAGCACAAGATATAATCATATACTCCATTCAGCTTGTTTCAAACAAATGCAATTCAGATGATCAACTGACATTGGGTGTTCCTCCCAATATTCAAACCATTGTGAAACACTTCAAAATCAAGTCTTCTTTTGAGCGATTTGTTTGTTGTCAACAATGCTACTTGCTTTATGATATCCAAGTTTCTCCCAATGAGTGTCATTATCAACCAACTTGCCAAAGCTCCCCATGTGGAACCAATCTCTTTTGTCAATCCAAATTTAAACCTCTTCCATCAATACAATTCACATCAAATCAATCCACCAAACGTTCTTTCCCTAAACACTGTGGTCAAATTGGCTTTTCAGGTCAACCTCACCTCAGAGTCCCTTATGCTAATTTCATTTCACAAAGTCTATCCACTTGGGTGAAATGGTTCTTAAACGTCCCCAGAATAGAGGAAGAATTGAATGAGTGGGCCTCTTCAATATCGTCACAAAGGACTGCTTCAATCATTGGCATCTCACAGGGAAAGGCCTGGAGAAAGACTTTCGGAGATAATAGCACTCAATTGGGCCTTGATTTGGGATTCTCGCTCTTCATTGATTGGTTCAACCCTCAAGGAAATCGTATTTCAGGAAAGCAAAAATCAATGGGTTTAATTGCCATGAATTGCCTCAATCTGCTGCCACGACTTTGATTCAAGCATTGCTATACTTGCCTTTCTGGAATATTACCTGCACCAAAACAACCCAACATGCTTACAATGAATAATGTCCTCAAACCAATTGTTGATGAACTTAGGGAGCTGAACCAAGGGATTCAAATTGTCACCCCAAAATACCCCCACAGTCACAAAGTATCAATCATAGTTGTGAGCTTAATTGGAGATGTTGTTGCCACACACAAGGTTTCTGGATTCATGTCACACTCTGCGAAAAAGTTCTGTTCGTGGTGTGATATGAACAGTGATGAGAGATGTCAGCTGAGGTTGGGAAAACTTTGTCAAGGAAGCAATGTACATTTTTTATCTTGGAAATGGAAAGAATCACAATCATCCACTGCAAGACAAAAAATGGCAAAAGAAATTGGAATTCAAGGGTCTGAGCTTAACCGCCTACCATACTGGGATCCTGTTATTTGCACATCACTTGGAATTATGCATAACTGGTATGAAGGAGTTTTGCAACATCGCTTCTGATTTTGATGGGGTTTCAATGATACTTTCTTCAATACAAAAATAGGGGAATCCAGTCAATCTGAAACAGATTGCTCCTCAATGAATGCCAATTATATCAAAACAAGTGAGGATGAATTTGAAAAAAGCACTCAAGGATACTTATCAGATGAAGCAAAGCACAAAATACAAATCAAAATGAATGAAGTCGTTGTTCCAAAGGGCATAAGCCGTATTACATCTCAAATTGTCTTTGCATCAAATGGGAAGTTGAAGGCAAGTGAATGGTGTGTTTTGTTTACAGTATAAATCCCCTTGGTCTTTTTTGAATCATTTGTGGGAATGGGCATGTAAAGCGATCTCCTTCTTGTCAATACAGGAGCACTTATTCAATGTACTGAGATTGTGGGAGCAAAAGCAATTACAAAAGAAGATTCCAATTTTTTTTTTCAAGCATATGAATTATATCAAAAAACTTCAAATCAGTTATTTCAAAATATAAAAATCACCCTGAATCACCATTATTTGATGCACATACCAGCACAGCTAATGAACTGGGGACCATCAATGAGAAATTCAGAATTTGGTGGTGAGCGGCTAATTGGAACTTTACAAAAGCTTAAAACAAATTCATTAAATGGTACGTCATCTTTTAGAATTTTTTTCAGGCCATGTTATTAATTTTTTTAAAAAACATTTAAGTGCGATGGAGGAAACAATCATGAGAAAATTTGGCCAAATGCAAAAACTTCACAAGACCACTGAATTGTATGATCAATTGCTGATCAGAGCAAACTGGCCTTCTCCCATACTTACAAAAAAGTAATTGGATGATGAAATGTATTTGAAACTCTTCGACTACTTAAAACTGAAAGTTTCAAGATTAACAAACTATCATCATTTGCCTTATCCACCACATTGTCCTGTTCTCAGAAATTAGATGACTGAAAAACAACATTGGAAGTTGAATTTTGGACTTCTGGTGTCAAAAGCCTCACCAAAGAATACAATTTATTTGAAAGATAGCCTGGGTGAATTCAAATTTGGAAAAGTATGCCATATTCTGGATCTTGAATGCAAAGAGATACATAAAGGTCTGGTTGTCTTGGTCCAATGGTTAACCAATGTAACAACACGTATGGAAGGTTTTGAACATCTGGATTCTTTTTTATCAAATTGGAAGGTAAATCACTTGACTTTAACAAACAATCTCACCTTTATATCTATTTCAGATATTTTGGGTTTAGGAGCTTATCATAATTTACCTTCATGGTAACTTGGCTGCCAAGAACTAAGCATGCTAACAATTCCAATAAACAAGCTTGTTGGGCTTGAATCTTCTTTTGGTACTATCTAGGTAATCATGAGATGTATTTGTAACATAACTTGTAAATAAATAGCTTTTGAATTTGTAATTGAGGAAATCACGTATATGATTCATAAAAACTATGATTCACAATGTAATTGAGAAATTGAAAGATTGAAATTTTTATTTTTTCATTTATGCAAATATTAGCATCTCATAGTACAGATACAATTTCTTTTCATCAGAAATAGAAGGACTTTGCCATTCAGCTCTGTTTCACACATGCTGGCTCATTGTTTTTTGCAAGCATAAGGGTTTGAGAAAATTATCTTGCTTTTTCCCAAACAAGATGTGAAGCATATCATCTGGAGATCTGAAGATATTATTGACACACATCAAGGATTTAGGCTTACAAAAAAACCAATAAGAAAGCTATTTACAAAAAACTTACATTATTTACATTTCTAATAGTGCACAACCTCAACTTGTAACTATTCATTCAAAATTTGGAAAAAAATATAATTTAAATTTGTATATCACAAACATTATCATTGATAAGAAATTATTTTGATATTATCAACGATATCTTTAAGTTCAAATGAGAGAAAAATAGCTACCATCCAGACCATTCATTTTGAAATGATATTTCACTTGGGCCAAATGGATTGCTTAGTTTGGGGGCATGTTCCATTTTGGTATCTTGGTCAACAAGCTGATTTGATTCCCCCTCTTCTTGAGCCACTTAATCTTTGTCTGTCTTGTCTTCACTTGATACTACCTCAGAATCATCATCAATTTCATAATTGGAATCACCTGAGGCATCTAAGTCTTCTTCATTAGAAACTTTGTGTGAAATATCATAAGGTTCAATAAGTTGATCCCAATACTTCTGAGTGAAATTCCGGTCACCCAATCTCTCATTAGGGTGTTTAGCTCCTCTAAGGGATTCTGAGGCATCAGGAAGAAATGCAACATCAAACGCATCAGCAGTTAGTGTCTTTTGTCCAGCTGTACAGCTATTGAACCAAGAAGGATCATAAAAGTTGATGGGAAGGCCTCTTGGTACTCAGGTACAAATTGATGTCACAGGTTTGTTGGGCACAAGGGGCTGACGTCGGTTTGACGTCTTTCCATTGTCTCTCTCAGCCTTTTTGATCTCCTCATCAACTCTCTGCATGAAGATATTTGCATTATGGGATCAGCATGCAATAGTTTTGATGAAATAAGCATTGCCATTGGGGGCACACTCATCATTGCTGTGGGAATATACATTTGATGAAACTTTCAAGTACCGTTTTGGGAATCCTTGTGCAACACCAAATCAGTAGCAAAGCCTTTCAGCTAAAACAAGAGATCAAAGCTAAATACATCAAGCACTTTCTAGTAGAGATTCACCACTCACCCTCAGTCTGGCCCGTAAGATAGCTTTCCTTTCTTGATCCTTTGAATATTTGCCTTTTTCTTTTAATTCTTTTTGGTATCAATTGGCCAATGTGAAATAAAAAATGTGATTGTAAGTTGACTCTAGTAATTTGAGGTCCTCTAGAAACCTTAATTTTATATTCATTTATTCAAATGCTCCACCAGCTGCAAGTTGACAAAAGGTTTGAATAGCACTGATGCAGCAGGCCTCATTATAGAGTGTGTCACTTGAAGAATTAAGGTCTGGAGCCCAGCAATGTATTCCAACTTTGGATAGTAATGAAAGCACATACTTCATAAAGAAATCGGTCAAGTTAATAATCCCACGTGCAATTCTCTTCTTCCCTGGCTTTACCCCTCTAAGCGTGATAATTTCATTTTCTGGTACCAATGGAATTGTGGAAGGATTATGAATAGTTTGCACAATGTCTTAAGGAAATTCAAATTGAGTATTGAATTCTTTCAGTTGTGAATACTTGGGTGCCATAGGAATTGAATCTTGATAAACTAAGCCCCACAATGATTATATGTGTATAGAGAAGGCATTCTAAATTTAACAACGTTAGAAAAACTAACCTTGTTAGAATTAAATAATAGACTTGAAGATCATACCTTAGTTGGTTCAAATCCCTCAGGCATTTCTTTTGTAGTAATCTGATGGGGGAAGAGGGCTTTTTTTGTATGTTTTCTACTTCTCCTATTGGTTGCTAATTTTTTGGAGCCTCCAGAGATTTCATTGACGGTTTTTTGGTTTGGTTTCTTTAAGCCTTTTTTTGAAGATGAGTGTTGCGTTGTTTCTTTGTTCTTAAATTTTGCTAGGGTTGTTAGCCCTTGGTTTTGAATATGGAGATTGTTTACTTGAAAGAGGAGGCCTTCTAGTGCTTTATCACAAGAGTTGATTTGGTCTTGAAGCTGTCTGATATGTTCTGTCTGCGAATTGAAGATTTCTTAGAGATTTTCTGGAAAAGATGGGCCGGAGGGGTGAGGTGACATATTATTGTGGTGCCCAAAACTCATAAGTGATGTTTATGAATAGATAAATTGAATATGGAATTGGTGTGTTTTTATTAACAATCAAATAATTTGGTTGGCTAATATTGAATAAAAAAGTAAAGGTACGAGATGAATTAGTAGATATAGCAGATAAGATAATATAGAGAAATGATTGGATAGTAAACAATCTTGACAAAAAAGGAATAAACATTAGCAAGACTAATGAAGATAAGGAGAAATACTAAAAAACTCATCAGAAAGAGATGTGTGGGAGAAAGTGAAAAAAACAAAGAGGAAGACAATAATTTGAAGCTTTCAAAATAAAAAAGCTTGTGCAAAACAATTTCATTATTCAACAAAGGCATTCAACAAATTAAAAAATGTTAGAGTGAATGAACTCACAAACATGCATCTGAGTTTTGACTTTTCTTTCTCTATCCTTTGAGCAACAATTCCAATAAAATGCTAGAGTTTGTAGCATAAAAATATTGGTAGGCATTTCCCATTGTTGTATATTCATTTTCAGATTAGCAATAAAAAGGAATCTAGAAGCATAGTTCAAAATCAAAGGAAAAGGTTAGTTATTTGACATTAAAAGAAATCTTATTTACTGAAATTGTTTGAAAAATTTGGCCTTTCTACTATTGAAAAAATAACAAGTTGTAAAAAAGTACAAAAGAAATTTAATTTCATATTCAAGAGGAACTTGTGATGACAAAGAAAAAAATGAAGCTTGACACTGCTGAGCCGGTCGAAAAACATGAAACCAATAAGAAAAATGTGGTCAGGCCTTGAATAGGTCAGTGCAATGTAGAGCCAGGTAGGTCAGCTGATTCGCGGTGGTGTGGTAAGGAGGATCTCTGAAGCTGAGATCTGCAAAGGTCAAGGGTTCAAGCCACAGTTGCAACATTCTAAAAAATTGAAATTTTAGGAACATGAAATTTATGGAAGTTTGAAGAAGATTTGGGAAGATTTAGGAAGATTTGGGAGGTTTGAAGAAGATTTGGGAAGATTTAGGAATTTTTGGGAAGATTTAAGCAGAATCAGGAATTTTCAGGAATAATACAGGTACTACAGGAAATCAGTCCTATGTGAATTTTCATAAAAAGGCAAAACCCAACCCACAAGTCAGCCCTTAAAGGCCATAAAACTATAATCCAGTAAAATCAGCTGACAGATTAGTAATCAATTTAGTAATACATGGAGATAAGGATTCCAAGGCCAGAAATTAAGGTTTGACTGTATTTCACAGCCACATGTCACAGACATGTCACATGAATAGGTGAGAGACGAATGAATTGATCTGATTGGTCAGAAACACATCACGTCATTATGAAAAGAGAAGTGAAGCAATCTGATTGGTCAGAAATCCAGACTCGTGTCATGTCACAACACGTTGCCCCTGCAAATATAAAATTAAAGTTTGCACAGCTTTTCACAGTCACCAGAGGCTGAAAATTTCTAAGTCCCCTCTTTTTGCACTCCTATGGAGGGCCCCATGGCTATAAATAGAGGCCCTCTCTCGCACTTTTTCCCTTTTCCCCATCTAGAAATTGTAAATTGAATTTATTTTTTATGATCCCTCTTCTAGGAGGTATACTAGAAATTTATTTGATAAATTAAGCCTAGTAACTGAGGTTTGTTGTCAACATAGATCAATAGAACCAATAGTGTGAAAAGACTTTAATTCATCCCTTTTTAGCAGGTAGACTAGTGCCTTATTCAATTAGGATCTTAAAGCTTGAAGCTCATGAGAAAGGCGTCTATGGAGTTCAGTGTTTAAATCCTTAAAGTAATTTTTAGAGAGTTTTAAAATAAAACCATCAAACCAAAGTAATTTTGTAGGCTTTAGAATAAAACCTAACCATTTTAATTAGTTTTGGGCTAGTTTTTTGTTGTAAGCTTACTCAAAGAGAGTAATTTTGCTTGTTTTAAAGAAAAACCTGCACAACCAAAGTAATTTTACTACTTACAAAATAAAAGTGGATCTGTATTTATTGGGGAATACCCAATAAATTATCAACAGAGGAACTAAATCAAATTTAAAATACTTTAGTGTTTAGTCAAGATTAATATTGAGCCTATAGCAATTAGCTAGTATTATTTTAAAAAAAACAGAAGATATCATATAATCTATTATTTTATCACAACACCAAACATAACATTAAGCTACCCATATTATTCTAAATGATTAACAATTATTAGATTAGTAGCCTATAAATCACATCACAAAGGGCTTGAAATATATTTTTTATCCTTTTAAAGTTTATTATTTCAGAGAATTGAATATTTCTGTTATCTTAGCTATTAGCTTCTATATTTATCCAAGAATTATCAAGAAAAGAATATTTTGTGGTTTTGTATTATTAGATAGTGTTTTCTGTTATTTTTTATTTATTTTAGTTATTATATTATTCTATATATTTTTGTACTATCATCTGGTGGAATCCACTCAGCCTGCTATAAGTTTTAAAAATAATTTATTTGTTAAGGTTTAGAATAACCATTGTTTTGAGTAGAGAAAAGTCTGATTAGAGATTTTTGAGTACAATATTTTCTGATCAAGCCACTATCAATAATAAAAATAGGTTTGGTGATCTCAGTAAAGATAACTTAGCATATTAGGAAGGGCAGTCTAGATTAACTTAGCACACAAGCAGAGCAAGGGTTAAAAGTCTCAAACAGCATTTCAAAACTGTTTTCTTGTAATTTCCCCTTCCAGGTACTGCCTCATTTTATCCCACATGCAGAGGAGTTCCCACAGCACCAACCAAAGGAATGGCATACATACATCGGACAGCCACAGAAATTACTGTTTTCCTTGACAATGCTCAACACCCATTCATCATTGACAGTGGGGCACACTGCTCCAAAGTGGCCAGCAGTTATATGGACAACCACTTTGCAAATTGGGAAAAACAGCTTTTGCCAACCAAGGCAAAAAACTTCAAAAGTGCTTCAGGGAAGATGACTGCCATTGGGACAATTATCAAAGAGATAATTATACCCCATAGGAAGGGTAACATCATACTCATCCCAGAGTTTGTTGTGCTTGATGATTCACACATCCAAGGGATTTTTCTGGGAATAGATTACCAGAGGATGTATGGCATAGATATTTGCAATAGTAAAAACAGGCACATTACCATTGGTACCAGCAAGGAAAAGAAATTTTCACTTGATATATACCAAATATCTTCTCAAGATCCTCTTGAAGTACTACTGAATGAATTCAAAGAGGGACAGCTGAGCACTACCCTCACCAGTAAACAGAAACTAAGTTTACTTAAGATGCTGAGAAAAAATAGACCAGCATTTGCCATTGGTGAAGAACCATTAGGCAAGATTAGAGGCCATGATATAGAACTATATCTGGATGTGTAAATACCTTATCCACTCATGCTCAGGAGACCTCCTTACCCAGAAAGTCTGGAAACCAGGAGAGAAATTGAAAAACATATCAATGAACTCCTGGAAATTGATGTCATCAGCAAGATTGGACACAATGAAATAGTGGAAATTACCACACCTGTCCTGATCACCTGGCATGATGGCAAGTCTAGGCTGTGTGGTGATTTCAGAGCTGACAGGTACCCTATACCCAGGATACCGCATGCAAAAGACAAACTGGCAAAAGCCAAGTACATAGCCAAAATGGATTGTATGAAAGGCTTCCACCAGAATGGAGTTAAACCAGACTCCATGAAATTACTCAGAATCATATGTCATATGGGCATATATGATTACACCAGGATGCCATTTGGCATCAAGAATGCACCAGCCCACTTCCAAAGGATGATGGACACCATATTTCAAGAAGAAATATCGGAAGGCTTGATGGTAGTATATATTGATGATATCATTATATACTCAGAGACATGGGAAGACCATGTGCAATATATAGACAAAGCTCTAAGTAAATGCACACCCATAAATCTGAAAATTTCACTTAAAAAGTGCAATTTTCGCCAACAATAGCTACTAGCTCTAGCACATAAAGTCTCAGGTCTTAGTCTGGCAATTGACCAGAACAAAGTAGCAGCAGTACTGCAAAAGACAGTGCCAAGAAACATCAGATGGATGCAATCTTTCCTTGGGTTTTCTAGCTGCTATAGAAGCCACATCATAAGTTTTTCCCACATAACTAGTAGTTTATACAAGTTATGTTCAAAAGATGTAGTTTTTGAAATTACCAAAGAAAGAAGGGAGGCATATGAGAAGATCAAATATGAACTCACAAATGCACCTGTGCTCATCTTGCCTTACTTTGACCTACCATTCAAGTTAGATTTAGATGCAGCATGTAGCCAAGGCTTAGGAGAAGCCCTTCACCAGAGACAAATTGGAGATGGTGAACCAAAAGAGGGAGTAATATATTAAATCTCTAGGTAGCTGAAAGACTCAGAAGCCAGGTATGGGGCCACCCATCAATGAATGTCTATGCTTAGTCTGGGCTCTAGAGAAGCTCCATTATTATTTGGAGGGTTCAGTCTTTGAAGTCTACACAGACTGCACAGCCTTGAAGTCTTTACTAAACATGAAGACTACCAATGGACACATGCTGAGGTGGCAAATAGCCATCCAGGAGTATAGAGGGAATATGACCATCATATACAAAGAGGGTAAAACTCATACCAATGCAGATGGCCTCAGCAGATGGCCATTGGATTATGTCAAAAGCAACCCAGCTTATGACCCTGAAGTAGCAGCTAAAATTCCTATCCATTTCATGGAAATAGAAAGGAAGAAAAACTTTAGATTTTCTGAGTGGGCACCAGAAAGTGGTACCCCAGACAGTGAAAACACTGACTCAGAAGGAACAGAAACTCCCATATTGGGAATAAGCTCCTCAGAACTGCATAATGAATTCTTCAATGAAGTAATTAAGACATATTCCAAACACAAAAAATGTGGCATATTGTTGCAACTCCTTCAACAAAAGTACAGGAGCCCAGAACTGGAATCCCAGCTAGAGGAACCCTGGTTGAGGGACTATAAGGACAATAAATTTTTCCTTATAGATGGGCTGCTCTATGATAGAGAGAAGCACACTAGTGCACTCACAATAATAGATAGAGACCATATATCTTTGATCCTGAAGGAATGCCATGACTTCCCTTATATGGGACACATGAGTGAAGACATCAACAAAGAAAGGTTAGCAAGCACTGTCAGCCTGTGACTCAAAGCCAGAGCACAAGCATGACAGCCAAAATACCATAAACAAATGGTATAGCCAAGATACCACCAAAACATGGGACTGAGCCAAATTAGCTCAAAAGTTATCAAAAGAAAGAGGAAACTCACCTCTTTCCAAATATACAAGTCCCATCATCATAGGACAAAGAATAACAAAGTTATTCCTGCTCAAAGTTGTTGCTGAGCATAAACCTTAATTTTCACCTCCCATCTGAAATACAGAGTAAGAGGCTTAACCCCATCAAATGGGTATGAGAAATGAAGCTCTAAGTCAGGGCTATCCAATGGTAGCAGCCAAACTGCGCTAGCACAAGTATTACGGAAGTTATGGTCAAATTCAGGGGAAATAAGGGGGAACATAATATTCACCTCTCATCTAACTTCTACAGTTTTAGTGTGGTATACCTAAAGTGGGGTCTTTTTGGAAATAGAACAATCAGGCCTATCTGATGGTGTCATCCATTCCCTCATATCTCAACCAGAACAAAAGCTATGGGGCAAACAAGCCCAATACAGCTTTTGGCTAAAACATACGTATGTACAAAAAAACTTGTACTTGGAATAACTTTGCCACTTTTAATGATAACCATATCAAATGAGGTACCATTGTGTAGAACACATTCAGGGCTAGACACCAAAAGGATTTGGGGTTGATATCTAAAAAACTGACAAAGTTATGGCTGTTTTAAGGTTTGAATCCCACATTTTGGCCAATACAGCCTTATAGTGGGATACTATCCCATAAGTATGATTATGAGGTGTCAAACAGAGGCAGAAGCTTATTAATACTTCAATACCTCATAGTTAAGTCAAATACAGAGGTCCATACAGGTTCTGTACAGTTTCTGACACATCAGAAGCGCCAGAACACACCTGTAAACTCCATTGGTGAAAAGTTTCACCCTGTATAGGGTAAAAAGGACTACTTGTGGTTCTAAAACCACATTTCAACCCTATACTAGCCTGTATTGAGTGTATAGAACAACAAACCAGCCCACAGTAGTGAGAATTTGCACTCTGTGGTCGTGTGCAGAGGAAAACCACCTCCCACTACCCCAGAACAAGATAAAAGGAGGCTTTTCCTCACCAGGAAGCTAATCCAGCATCCTGTTCTTAGTATTCTGACATGGTATAACTTCTTGAGAAGTGGTACCCTTAGAATTTAACAGGTTATAATTATAAGTTTTAATTATTTTAAACCAACAGACAAACACTGCACCCAGGGCTATCAGCAGCACTCACCATCACTAAATTATTTTAGTATAGCCCTTTTACTCATATTCTCACTTTAATATTGTCATTATTTTCGTGTCACACTCAGATTTATAGCTTTTATTATCATCTTGAAGCTATATCATAATGTCAGCCTGTGACTCAAAACCAGGGCACACGCATGACAGCCAAAATACCATAAACCAAAGGTATAGCCGAGATACCACCAAAACATGGAGCTGAGCCAAATCAGCTCAAAAGGTATCAAAAGAAAGAGGAAACTCACCCATTTCTGGAAATATAATTCCCATCACCATAGGACAAATAATAACAAAGCTATTCCTGCTCAAAGTTATTGCTGAGCATAAACCTTAATTTTCACCTCTCATCTAAAATCCAGAAGGAGAGGCTTCACCCCATCAAATGGGTATTCAAAATGAATCTCTAAGCCAGGGCTATCCAATGGTACTAGCCAAACTGATCTAGAACCAGTATCACTGGAGGTATGGCCAAATTCAGGCCAAATAAGGGTGAACCAAACATTCACCTCTCATCTAAAGTTTGCAGTTTTAGCATGAGATACCTAAAGTGGGGTCTTTTTGTAAAGAGCACAATCAGGGCTACCTGATGGTGTCATGAGTTTTCTCATAGCTCAACTAGAAGAAAGGTTATGGGGCAAATAAGCTCAATACAGCTTTTTGCCTATACCACGCAAATGTACAAAAATCTTGTACATGGGATAAATTTGCCATATTTAGAGATACAAATATCAAATGAGGTACCATTGTGTAGAGCACATACAGGGATACACACTGAACCAATTTTGAGGTTGATATCTCAAGAATTGACAAAGTTATGGCTGTTTTAAGGTCAGATTCCCACCTGCTGTCATATACAGCCTTACCATGGGATAATATCCCATAATCATGAATATGAGGTTTCAAATAGATGAAGAAGCTTTTTTTACTTCAATACCTCATATTCCAGTCAATACTGGGGTCCCATACAGTTTCTGTACAGCATTCTACACGTCATACACGTGAGAATCAGGCTGTGAGGTCCCCAGATGAAAATTTTCACCCTGTATTGGTAAAAACTTCCCAGATGTGGTTTCAAAGCCACATCTGAGCCCGTTACAGGCTATACAGGTCTTTGCAAACCACCAGCCTGTCTCACAGAGTGAAAAAATCTTCACTTCCTCTATGTGGAAAGGTCTAGCGCCCTTTCCACCCCATTTCAGGATAAAAAGGAGGCTTTTCACAGGCAGAATTGTTTCCTCATCCTGCTCTTGAATACCCTACATAGTAAACTGTCCAAAACAGTTTTACTCTTGGGTGATAAATCAGGTATAATTTTAATTTTAATTATTGTAGCTCTTATTATAGTAATCCAACTGGTAAGACTGCACCCAGGGTTCTCAATAGCCCTCACCACCACTATTCCTTAATAGTAGACCCCTTTAATTATATTATAAAATATTTATTTTATTTAAACACTCTTATCTTAAATCATTTTCTACGTGTCACAGTCAAAGTTCTAGTTGTAAATAGCCTAATTACTGCTTCAACATAGACTCACCCTGACAAGCACTGCTTGGTGGCCCAAATGGGAACAAGAGTTGAGTGAATACATCAACACTTGTGAAAGATGCCAAAAGGCAAATAGAAAACATGGGAAGAATTATGGGTTATTTAAACACATAGAAGAATGCAAACACCCATGGGAAACCATCAACATGGACTGGGTTACACAACTTGTCCCAGGAGGCAAGGAGAACTTCAATGCCTGAATAATCATAGTTGATAGGTTTAGCAAGAGTATGAGGTGACTACCATGTCACAAGGAGGACACAGCAATGTATACTGCTCTTTTATTC
The DNA here is from genome assembly GCA_023105745.1 of Austropuccinia psidii. Classification (NCBI taxonomy): domain Eukaryota; kingdom Fungi; phylum Basidiomycota; class Pucciniomycetes; order Pucciniales; family Sphaerophragmiaceae; genus Austropuccinia; species Austropuccinia psidii. The sequence continues at coordinate 33,099,085 of JALGQZ010000003.1, read as the reverse complement.
TGGAACAACACCATATCTACCTGTGGAGTCCCTAAGATCATCATCAATGATAGGGACCCAAAGTTCACATCTGAATTTTGGACAAACTTGTATTACATGCTTGGCACCAAGCTTTCATTTTCCACAGCTTACCATTCACAAACAGATTAATTAGCTGAAAGGATGATCCAGAAAATGGAGGACATCCTTAAAAGATTCTGTGCCTATTGCATGGAAGACAAGGACCATGAAGGTTACACCAATGACTGGGTTACCCTTCTACCATCAGCCCAACTGGCTTATAACACAAGTTAGTACTATACCACAGGAAAAACACCTGCACTGGTAGAAAAAGGGTGGAATCCCCTATTGCCTGTGGATCACTTGAAGAAAAATCTTCTGACCATCCACCCCACAGCCAAAGATTTCCATGAAGTGTTGAAGAGAGATTGTGACACAGAAGCCAAATGCATAGCTGAGGCAAAAGAATATAATAAGAAGAGGTGGGACAAATCACACATGGAACCTGACTTTAAAGAAGGGGACCAAGTGTTAGTTTCTACACTGAACTTAAATAATCTCAAAGGGCCTAATAAAATGAGAGACTCATTTGTAGGGCCCTTCACTATCCTTAAATTGATGGGAACAAATGCAGTGGAAGTCAAACTCACAGAGGAATTTTCCAGGAAACACCCAGTCTTTCCAGTGAGTTTAGTCATGTCATACTTCCAGACAGAGGAGGATAAATTATCCTCCAGGAAGAAGAACCCCACCCCACCAGAAATAGTGGAAGTGGAGAACTCCCCTAGCCCTGGGAAGAAAATTATCAAGGCCAGGAAGATCAGACTTATTGGTAAGGATCAGAGACAGTACTTAGTCAGATTTAAGAGCCAGACAGCTGATAAGGACAAATGGTTGGCAGAAGATGCCATACCAGATGGTAACCTTCATTTATCAAGGATAAGAGCCTCTAAGAGGACTGAACAGGCTCATAAATGATGAGCCTTTTTTAGAGGGAGGATATGTCAGGCTGTGACTCAAAACCAGAGCACAAGCATGACAGCCAAATACCATAAAACCAATGGTAAAGCCAAGATACCACCAAAACATGGAGCAGAGCCAAATTAGCTCAAAAGGTATCAAAAGAAATAGGAAACTCATCCCTTTCTAAATATAAAAGTCTCATCATAACAGGACAAAGAATAACAAAGTTATTCCTGCTCAAAGTTGTTGCTGCGATAAACCTTATTTTTCACCTCTCATCTGAAATACAGAGTTAGAGGCTTAACCCCATTAAATGGGTATTCAAAATGAAGTTCTGGGTCAGGGCTATCTAATGGTACCAGCCAAGCTGAGATTGCACCAGTATTACAGAAGGTATGGCCAAATTCTGGCCAAATAAGGGTGAATAAAATATTCACCTCTCATCTACCTTCTACAGTTTTAGTGAATGATACCTGAAGTGGGGTTATTTTGGAAAGCACACACCCAGGGCTATCTGATGGTGCCATTTTTTTCCCATATCTCATCCAGAACAAAAGCTATAAGGTAAACAAGTCCAATACAGCTTTTTGCCTAAAACACCCATATGTACAAAATTCTTGTGCATGGCATAACTTCGCCATATTTAATGATAACCATATCAAATGAGGTACCTCTGCGTAGAACAGATATAGGTATACACACTGAACCAATGTTGAGGTTGATATTTCAAAAACTGACAAAGCTATGGCTGTTTTAAGGTCAAAATCCCACAGTTTGGCCAATACAGCCTTATCATGGGATAATATCCCATAACTATTATTATGAGGCATCATATAGACAAAAAAAGCTTGTTTTTACTTCAATACCTCATAGTCTGCTAAATACTGGGGTCCCATACAGGTTCTGTACAGCATTCTACAAGTCATACACATCAGAATCAGGCTATGTTGTCCCCAGATGAAAGGTTTCACCCTGTATTGGTGAAAACTGCCCAGATGTGGTTTCAAAGCCACATCTGAGCCTATACAGGCTATACTGGCCTTTTGAAAACCACAAGCCTGTCCTAGAGATTGAAAAATCTTCACTTCCTCTAGGTGAAAAGGTCTATCAGCGTTTTCACGGCATTTTAGGATAAATGGAGGCCTTTTTACTGCCAGAAAAGGGATTCCCATCCTGATCTTGAATTCCTACGTAGTACAGCTGTCAAAAAAAGTTATACTATTGGAAAATAAACAGGTTATACTATAGCTCTTAGTATTGTAGTCTCTATTATTGTAACCCAACAGGTAAATCTGTGCCCAGGGCTTTCAATAGCGCTAACCACCACTAATTCTCATTAGGAAAGCCCTTTTTATCTTTAATTAAACCTTTTTTAAATACTTGAATCCATGTCACAGTCATAGTTAAAGTTTTAAATATCCTTATTACATCTTTATCATAGACTGAGTTTGACAAAACTTGAGGAAATTAACAAGGAAAGCTTGAAGTAAAATCAAAATCAAAACTTGAGGAAAACCAATGAATCAAATGAAATATTCAGGTACGTCAATCAATCAAATATCAAATGAAGTCTTCAAGTCAATGGATCATTATTTAAAATCAATAAAAATAAAAATCTGGCAGAAATTAAACCAATCAAATGAATGCTTGAGGGAAAATCAATTTATGTCAAAATCTTGATGTGAAAAATCAGCAAAATTAATAATCTTCAGGTCAATAAATTTTCTTGAAGTCAATTTCAATTTTATGTCAATTGAGTCAATAAAATCAAATTAAAGTGAATTAATACTTAAATCAAAATTGTTGAAGAATGTGTCTGGATAATCTTGATGATCAATTGCAAAAATCAAATGAAAATACATTAAACCTGAATTATGAATTAAAAATGAGTTAATGATCTTAAAAGTTATTTAAAAGAGAAACAAAAACATGGGTCAGCTTTCACCTTTCAAGAATGAAGAATGAATGAGAGAAAATTCAGAGCTGACAATAAATCATAAAATTCATAAGCATTAAAGAGTCATAATTTTGATGAAATTAGTCAATTAAAATAATGAAAATAAATTATGAGCTTATTAATATAATGTAACAGGGGCTCTCGGGAAAAACAAAAGGGGCCTGGCACTCAGGAATCAAGAGCTTACCTGGAGGGCTCCAAAGTGATAAGCAAATAAAAGAAGAATATAGTTTTTTGAGAGAAAATGAGAGAACTACAGGATATTCCAAAGATAAGAATGAAGCCAAAGGCCAAAGAACAATAAGATAAATGCCAAAGGCCAAAGAGCAAACCAAATTAATCCTCAATTCACTGTTTCAACCTGTCAGGAAGAACAATGGAATTAGTAAAGGAGATGACCACCAATATCCACTGACAGGCAAAGAAAAAGGTGCAAATGACTTACTTAAGGCCATAGGTATTTACTTTAATAATTAATATAAAATAATAATAATAAATCTAATATATTAATTAACTGGGGAAAAAGTCCCCAGGGGTGAAAAGGTGGCCAGTATATGTGAGAAGCTGAAAGACTGATTCTGTAAGGGGAGTCACCCAGCTTTATTAACTGAACTGGGTAAATAAAGATCTGTCCATATTGAAATTTGAACTGTGTGTCTTGAATTCCCACATTGGAATATGATCTGGCCCAAAAGGGTCAATGCCATATAGGTTTCCTGAATACAGCCTGTATGGAACAGTTGAATTGTCCAAGGAGTTCTTGATGCCTTGAAAACTGTCTTGATGTTCAACAACCTTATGAAATAACCCCTTGAAGAATCCTGGAGTGAAATACCAACACCTGGAAAGCCAGGGAGCTGGGGTCCTCAAATAACCCTCTGGTCACTGCCATCAATTGTAAGACTGAGGGACTGGAGTTTACCTTTGAAATGGGTGACGGACTTGAGGACTTGATTTGAAATGGAATAATTGAGTCCTGAAACCATCACCATTTTATTGCTGAGGAAAAATGGTGTATAATGGTATATAATACCTTATATGCACCACACTTGGTTCCCACAGGTTTGGATCCATTGAGTTGGGCCAGGGGAAACCCTCTTATTGAATGTTTCTGGGGGCCAGTGGTGCCTTCCAGAGTCCTTGGTTGGGATCCTGAGTGTAATGGCCACTTATGGCCAAATTGAGTGTCTTGGGTTCTTGGGCCAATTCAACATTTTTGTAGTTTTTGGCCAAAAACAGGCTCAGGTGGGCCCACTTGTGGTTTGGGATCCACCTGGCATTCAGGCTACTGGACTTCCCCCCTTGGCCCCTTTTGGCCTCATTAGAATTGTGCCAAAAGGGGCCTTAATGGCCCAAATATTACATTTAGGCCCCAAACCCCCTAATAAAAGGGGGTGGGTCCAAGGAACTGGATATAGTTAGCAGGGCTAGGGTCCCCTGGAAGACTAAACGACCCCAGGCCCAGAATTAAGGTATACGCCTAGAGGTTGGTGGGAGTGAGAATTGGCCAAGGAGGCTAACAATGAAGGATATGGCCAAAAGGCCATTCCATTCCATAAGGGTTCAAATGGAATAATAATGAGGATATGGCCAAATTGGCCATATATTGGTGGAGACTTGCATTGCCATAAACACCAACTGAGAGGGGTATTTTTTCAGGGTTGTGGCCAATACCAACCTTAGAAGATATGATCAGAACATTCTGTGCTTATGGACTAGAATTTAAATACTCTGATGGATTTACCCATGATTGTTGTACTCTAATTCCAGCTCTTCAATTTGCATATAAGAAAGAAATTCATTCATCAACTTGTAAAATCCCTTCAGTGTTAGTAAAAGGATGGAACGTAAGACTACCTTATGATAGATTTCAAAATGAATTAGTTGATACATATGCAACAGTAAGCAATTTTAAAATAATTTTTGATAAAACAGGATATCATGCAAACAGATGTATGCAAGATTCTTTCAAATATACAAAGGAAATATGGGACAAAAGTAATAAACAACCTGATTTCAAAATAGTATACTTAGTCCTAGTATCAACATTAACTCTTAAAAGTTTTATTTTTGCAAAAATATATTGAAAATGAAAAATACATTTAACTCAAAAAAATTCAAACTGCATAAACTTATAGACATACATTCCTTTATCACACATTTTCTAAACTAATTTATTGTAATAATTCAAAATTATAGGAACTCTTCTCAATTTCTTACTTGGATGAAAAATAACTTCTTCATGTGAAAATTCCTACTTATCCATTGTATAAACTTTGATTTCAGGAACTTATTATGTTTCAAAATTTTTGCAGCATTTTCAAAGAATTCTTAAAGATTATTCAAGAGTTTATAAAACAATTATCAGAAAGAATACTTCTATATAATTGTTTTTAAATTTCCAAAGCATAAAAAATATTTTACTGAATTGGGAAAATTATGTGTTTATTTTTCAAACCTTAATTAAATTGTTTCAAAAAATAAGTCTGAAAAGTCTTGACATATTTTCCTAAACTACAATAATTTTCTATATTATTTATTAATATCTATTCTTACAAGCTATGGTTTTTACACCCCCAAAGCCCCACTATTTTAGAGGTTGATTCAGATTTAAGTTATTATTATTTAGTCTAAAAAGCTATCCCAGTCATCTTTCTTCTTGGTCTTATTTCTTGCTTAACTCCCACCTCAGTCAGTTTTTTCATAAAAAATATGGAACTTTTGTCCTTTCAAGCAGCCATATTAAAAAAATGAACAAAAACCCCTTTTCCCATCTACACTTGTCTCACCAACAAAAAAATCCTGATGGTATGGACTTCTAGTTTTTGATTCTAAAGATTTACCCCTCCATTTCATGCAAACCCAAGGAAATTCATATGTGGGAATCTTCTCATTAATTTTTGAAAAAAATGGCCAATTCACAGAAATTTGGCAAAACCAAATTCTAAAACATTTTGGGATCTTAACATCTAAAAATGGAAGAAATATGTCCAAAAAAAATTAAAAATTCCTCAAAACTAGGCCTTAGAAATCATTTTAAGAAAGTGGGTCACTTACACGTTTTTACCCCCAAATTGAGTGCTTTGGCCATAAATTGGTAAAAATACATGAAGGATTTCATTCTTTTACCAAAATCTTAAAGGAGTTTATTCCTTCTAAGAGCATTGATCACTTAAGTTTAATGATAATTGATAACCTTCCTATAATAATAATAATGTATTATTTATTCAAATTAATAATTACTAAACTCATTAGTTCCTGATAAGCAGTTTCCCATCATTATATCATATATTTCTGATTAAAATAATTTAATTAAATACTTGAAATAATAACTCCCCACTAGCTAAACAAGAAAGAAATACCAGAAGCAATTTAAAATCATTATAATAAGTTATACTTTTAAGATCTATAGCTAGGTGAAATTATAAAACAATATAGGAGAGTGAGCTTCAGTAATATAAATTACTACTCTATCCAAAATAAACAGCTTTATCAGTGACATCTTTGTAATTTCCCAATACTTTATTTTACTTTTTATAAGTAAAATTTAATTTCCTTGTAATATGTAATGATAACAAAGGCCTAATGTTTCTTCAAATCCTTTTTATACAGAATTCTTCAATTTTTTTTATCTATACTTTCTTTTTTTCCCAATTCATTCATAAATCCCACAATAATTTGGGAAATATATCCCCAATTTTTCAATTGGAAACACAAAAGAACCTCCTTTAGCATCATTATTGTCACAACCACAAGTAATGACCCTCCTCCATGGGTGTTGCGGCAATTTCGCCTGGGACCAAACTGGGGCCAGTTGGCCACACCATATCTTTTATGGCCAATTGGCTCCCTTTGGCCATATCACCTCCCCCTGGCCGTTTATGGCCCCAGGTCATATCCTGCCATCATTGGCCTCCCTGGCCAATCCCCATATTTCCAACCCCCAGGTCTCTATCTTTTTTTTGGGACTGGGGGTGTCCTTTTGTCTCCTAGGGGGTTCTGGACCCCCTAGCCATAGCCACCATCCTGGGGCTACCCCTTTTCATTGGGGGGTCTAGGGCCTAAATGGCCTTTTTGGGCCATTTAGGCGCCCTACGGCCTCTATGGCCCATGGGCCAATCAGGCCCCTTTTGGCCTAATCCAATGAGGCCAAAAGCGGCCAAGGGGGCTACCCACTAGCCACCAAGGCCAGGGGTGTCCCAAAACCACAATTGGGCCCACCTGAGCCATTATTGGCCCCAAAATGGCCATAAAGAGCCTCAGGACCACCATAGACCACTTTTCAGCCCATGGCCTCTGGTAACACCAGAGGCCACCAGATCAGCTCAGCTGAAGGGGGATTATTCCCATTCCTCCATGCATCCTGTACTCAAGGTTGCAGGAGTGGTGCATATATAGTATCATATACCATTATGCACCATATTTGCTCAGCAATTCAATGGTGATGTTTTCAGGACCAAATTCCATGATTCCAAATCAAGGTCCCAAAATCCAATGCTCATTTTGAAGGAGGACTCTTCAGCTCATCAGTCTGGAAATCCATGGCGGCTATCAGAAGACTATTCAAGGACCCCAACCAACTGGTCCTGCAGGAGTTGGGTTGGAAATTATTTCAGGACTATTCCAAGGGCCATTCTCAGAGGTTATTCATCATTCAATCAGTTTTGAAGGCAGAAAGTACTTCAATACTTGTTGGAAAACTCAATTGGTTCATACAGGCAGCAATCAACTATACCTGTATGTCCTTAGCCCAATCGGGCCAATTCATATTCCACTTTGGGAATTCAATCACACAGCTCAATTCTAAAGATGGCCAGAACTTTATTGGCCCAATTCAGACAATACAGCCAGTGACTCACCTTCCAGGATCAGCCCCTCAGCTTTTCACATATACTGGCCACCTTTCATCACCTGGGAACTTTTTCCCCAGTTAGTTAATATATTGGATTTATTTTCATTTATTAGAGTAAATACTGATATTCTTCAGTCAGTCATTTGCACCTTTCTTCTTTGCCTGTCAGTGGATATTAGTGGTCATATCCTTTACTAATTCCATTTCCTTTTCTGGCAGGTTGAAACGGTGAATTGGGGATTCACTTGGTTGGCTTCCTTATTTTCCTGGCCATTGGCTTCACTTACTCTTTCTTATCTTTGACATACTTGTCCTTATTCTCACTCTTATTCTTCTTAAAGAAATTCATTCTGCTTTATCTCTTTTATCCTTTTGGAGCCTTCCAAGTGAGTTCTTGATTCCTGAGTTCCAGGCCACTCTTGCTTTCTGTCCAAGAGCCCCTGTGACAGTTATCCTGTTTGTTTTTGAGTAAATTGAATTTTTCTAATTCTACTGGAATCCATATTCATAAGGATAATTTGAGAAATCTTCATGCTTGAAATAAATATTATAAAAGTAACCAAAGATAAAACTGTGATTAAACTTAGATTAATATGTTTCAATGAATCTTTGCTGCATAATTCCTTCATAATTACTGGCCACAATGGATTTTTACTGTTTTTGGGATTCTTAAAAAGCTTTTTTGGTAATTTATTGGAACCTAGTAGGCTTCTTTTAAGTCTAAAATAGCCCAAAGAGTTGTTCCATTGATAAACCTGAAAAAAACTTCACCTTAATTGGCTTAAAAATTACATAGCTTGGAGTCACATGAGATTATCATAATTACTAAATTAAGTCATTTTAGATGAATACCAACCCACTTATGGTTAAGAAATAAAAGGGTAACAGCTATAAATCTTACTTTTTTTCAAAAACAAGATTGTTTTCTCAAAGATATAACTTTTATTGGAAATGTCATCACAGGTTGTCTCTTCTGTGAATTGTTGAAGATTCAGTGTTTCACATGAAATCATCAAAAATGGACTCTACCCAAAGCTTTAATTGGAATTATAAAGTCATAATTATTTTTTTTAATCTTTATTGTTTCATTTTCCATTGGTTCTTAAGTTTTCATAATTATTGCTTAATAGTTGTGGTTTTATTGAATTTTTAAAGTTTTATCTCATTTTACTATGTGATATAGACAAATAGCATAGAGATAGCTGGTTTCCAAGAGGTAATCTCATGGACCCTATTCTTGAAATTATTTTTGATTAATCTTTTTGGCTTTACCCATGGCAAAGAATTAATAATGGACTTGGTTAAAGGAGTCAGACTTGCTCATCTCCTCCTAGTCATGTCAAAATAGCAGATTACTTGCTATTTGCTCATGATTTAATGGAATATTGACTTGGTAACAAGTTTCCCAACAGGTTTTAATATACCAGTTGGGCCACTATCAGCCTTTAATTAAGTATGTGGAGCTTTCCATGACTCAGAGGCCTCAGAAGTTGGGTACCCTGTCTCCCTTTGATGTCTCTTGTCCCCCCTAGTTATTTCACGTCAAAAATAGTATTTCAGGCTTCAACACTGATATCCACTATTGGTGTACCAAAACTGCATTTAAGAATAAAACAATTTCAAGTTTCAAAAACATTTATGACACTATCCTGATTCTATATGAACATTGGCTTTCTCACAATACCATTATTTTGGCATTAAAATGCAAAAACCCAAAGCTTTCACAATTCTTTTATAGGGTATTTATGATGATTTGTTGAATTTTTTTCAATATTACCATCTCATAAAGCTTATTTCTGCTTATTAATCCTATGGATCTACCCTTGGTTAATTTTTATTTAGAATTCAAGTCTGGCCTTAAATACATGTAAGTACTTACTCACAAAAATGTTATTCATATTTTTCTATATGAAAATAATGAATTATGGGTTATGTATATTGTGAAAGTTGTTTTAATTTTAATTTTGGCCTATTTGGTTATGTGAAATATACCTCCAGGCTCACAATGACAAATCCTCTTTTACAAAAATGTTTCATAAAAAAAAGCCTATTTAAATGTTTTTACAATAAAATTACATTTTTTTGGCCATAATTATGTAATAACGAATAAATACTTGCATGATTTTGGTCAGGGTGACTGTATGATATAGCTGTACAATAACAAATAAAAGCTATAACTCTGAGTGTGACACGAAAATAAGGATGATAATTAAGATAATAGAGGGTAAATGGGGCTATACTAAATGAATTTAGTGATGGTGAGTGCTGCTGATAGCCCTGGGTGCAGTGTTTGTCTGTTGGTTTACAATAACAAACCCTAAAATACTTAAGTTTCAAGTATAACCTGTTAAATTCTAAGGGTAACACTTCTTTCAAGAAGTTATACCACGTAAGAATAATAAGAACAGGATGCTGGATTAACTTCCTGGTGAGTAAAAGCCTCCTTTTATCCTTTTCTGGGTTAGTGGGAGGTGGTTTACCTCTGAACACAACCACAGAGTGAAATTTTCACTACTGTGGGCTGATTTGTGGTTCTATACACTCAATACAGACTAGTATTAGGTATAAATGTGGTTTTAGAACCACAAGTAGTCATTTTTACCCTATACAGGGTGAAGCTTTTCACCAATGGAGTTTACAGGTGTGTTCTGGTGCTTCTGACGCGTCAGAAGCTGTACAGAACCTGTATGGATCTCTGTATTTGACTTAACTATGAGGTATTGAAGTATAAACAAGCTTCTTTGTCTGTTTGACACCTCATAATCATACTTATGGGATAGTATCCCACTGTAAGGCTGTATTGGCCAAACTGTGGGATTTTAACCTTAGAACTGCTATAGCTTTGTCAGATTTTGAGATATTGAGCTCAAAATTAATTCATTGTGTAGCCCTGAATGTGCTCTACACAATGGTACCTCATTTGGTAGGGTTATCATTAAATATGGCAAAGCTATGCCATGTACAAGTTTTCTTGTACACATTTATGATTTGTCCAAAAACGGTATGAAACTTGTTTGCTCCATAACTTTTGTTCTAGATAATATATGGGGAAATAGATGGCACAATTAGATATCCCTGATTTTTCTCTTTCCAAAAAGACCCCACTTTAGGTATCTCACCCCAAAACTGTGGAGGTTAGATGAGAGGTGAATATTTTAATCACCCTTATTTGAGCTTATTTTGGTCATAACTTCTGTAATTCTGGTGCTAGCTCAGTCTGGCTAGTACCATTGGATAGCCCTGACTTAGCGCTTCAATTTGAAAACCAATTTGATGGGGTTAAGCCTCTACTTTTGGATTTCAGATGAGAGGTGAAAATTAAGGTTTATGCTCAGAAATAGCTTTGAGCAGGAATAACTTTGTTATTCTTTGTACTATGATGATGGGACTTGTATATTTGGAAAGAGGAGATTTTTCTCTTTTGTTTAATACTCTTTGAGTTAATTTGGCTCAGCTCCATGTTTTGGTGGTATCTTGGCTTTACCATTGGTTTATGGTATTTGGCTGTCATGCTTGTGCTCTGGTTTTGAGTCACAGGCTGACATACCCTCCCTCTAACAAAAGGCTCATCATTGATGAGACTTTCCTGTCTTCTTTGAGGTATTAGTATGGTTCATGTGACCTTGAGACAACAACTTTCTTGTGGTCATACCCTCCCTGTCTGGTGGCTTATGTTTCAAACCATCCAGGTGTTTGGCCATTGGCTTCCTCCTTTTGGAGTGGACTGAACCAATTTCCTCTGTTCCATGGTTCTTAAATTCCACCAAATATTATTTATGGGGGTTGGGTTCACTGTATGAATTATTTCCACAGCAATTCCCCACACTATCAGAGTCAGATTCATGACCTTCATGGTCTTTTCTTGTTTCTTCCTCTCTTGCAAATATCTCTTCCCTGTCTTTGGGAAAATTGTCTGCATAGTGATTGGGTGATTTACAGTTGTGAAATCCTGTTATGATTTCAGAATCTGAATCATGAGTGTCTTTGCCTTTCAGGGTTGGATTCTCCTTGTTATCACCAGTACTATGGTTATTGTCTCTACCAATAGATGTTCTAATCCTTAATTCTTGCAAAGTAGTTGATATTTCATCCAACTTGGATTCTTTGGAGCATCTGCATTTTACTGCATGCTCTAAGTCTCCTGGTAGTTTGGTCAACATTTTGTGATTTCTCATTTCTGTTGTTATGTGAGGGTCAATGGCTATTAGCCTTTTTGACTGTCTCAGACACCAATAATATGGATCTTTCTCCACTGTGTATCTATCATTTCCAAATGAAAGGGTTTTCTGCCATATCCATGTATCATCTCTGTACTTTTGGATTATTTTGCTCCTCCACCATGGCCAGTTTCTTCTGCCATGGATTTCTTTCATTTGTGTGTACCAAATACTAGCATGTCCTTTGAAAGCTGTATTTAATCTGGCAGTAATCCAGTAATCTGGTATACTTGGTACATCAGTGAAGAGTCCATCAATATTATCAACGAGTTCCATATGATCATATTCTTGTATGCCAGAGAATGTGGGCCAACTTGAAGGCTCTGGAAGCTGTTTTAATTCTTCCTTCTCTGAATAAGTCATCTTATCTTCATCTTGGTATTTTGATTGAGATCTTGGCTTCTTTTCCAACAAGGCATCTGGTTTGATGTCTTCCTGGTGGTATGGAGCATTTCCAGAAACATGACCTTGTGTTTGGGGTTTCATTTCTTGGAAGTAATTGAACAATTTGACAATATCTTGATCCAGGTATTCCCTATCCCTTTTTCAGTGATTTTTCTCCTCTAAGACTTGATTTAGTCTTCTTTTGGTATCTTCTGAGGCTTTATACAATTCAGTATAGTCCTCTTGAAGAGTATGAATAGTTTTGGTTTGTAAGGTATAAACCTCTTGTAACCTTGAAATACTTTCATGGAGTCTTTCAAACTCTTTATGAGTTTGTTCTACAAATTTTCAAAACTGTAACCATAGAGTATTACTACTTATGATACTCTTAGGTATCACAACATTGTGTTTCATCTGAGGGGAGATATCATTCCTTATCATAGGGCTGCTAGCTGCATTAGAAGTATTTACAACTGTTTGTTGTTTCTTTGTACTTCTTGCAACAGGTCCACCAATTTCTGAATCATAGGATCTGACTATTTCTGCCTCTGGTTGAAGGAAGTCTTGTTCTTTCCCTATTATCCTCTTCCTCTCCTGGATTCTATCTTGGATTGGAAAGTATGGTGACTCTTGGTCACTGATCTGCTGGTGCCTGAGTGGTGTGGAGCCATTAGGGAGTCTGGTTGGGTTACCAATCCTCATGAGCCTGAGAGGTTCAGAGTAGCTAATCTCTGGCACCATTTCTCTTCTATAATAATTTCTTTGAAGAATATCTCTTTGAGGGAAATCTTCTGAATAATTTCTACAAGTTCTTTGTAGTGGGACTCCAGGCTGAATTGCCTGTCTGCCATTCTCCATTGTAGAAGCTCTTTGAATATTTGATGGGTTAGAATAAACTATCCTATGCAGGCCATTCCTGGAGGTTTGCTGTTGAAAGCCATCTTGGAAGTTGTAGGAAGGTTCATTTTGCCATGTATTATGACTTTGAACATCTTCAAATTCTATCTTTTCCAGGCCTCTATTCCAACTGATGGTTGTTTCTCTTTGTAAGGAATAATCCCTTGGAAATCCAAAGTGTTTGGAATGAGGTGGTCTCATTTCTGATTTTTAAACTGAAAGTTTCAGCTAGTTGATTAAAACCCTGTTTTGTTAGGAATCTTTAAGTCATTTGGGACAAGTTGTTATTGGAAAGATCAATAATTATCAAATCAACTTTTCCCAATATATACTTTGTATATATTAAAAAAAGATCGATATTAAAATATGGTTTGTGTTTTATTATGAAGTATTATTATTGAAATTATCAATAATAATTATAATGATCAATTTTTACGCCAATTTTGGTGAAAAAATAAATTATCAGAGTTTTTCTTTGAGAAAAATTCAACCAATATATACTTTGTATATATTATGAAAAAAAATCAATAATAAAATATGGTTTGTATCTTATTATGAAGTATTATTATTGAAATGATCAATAATAATGATAATAGTCAATTTTTCAAGGTAATTAGGGTGAAAAAATCAATTATAAGAGTTCTTCTTTAAGAAAAATTCAAACAATATACATTTTTTATATATTATGAAAAAAAATATCAATAATAAAATATGATTTTTATTTTCTTATGAAGTATTATTACTGAGATTATCAATAATAATGATAATAATCAATTTTTCACGGCAATTTGGGTGAAAAAATAACTTGTAAGAGTTTTTTGTAAGAAAATTTCAAACAATATATACTCTGTATATATTATGAAAAAAAAACAATAATAAACTATGATTTGTATTTTATTATGAAGTATTATTACTGAAATTATCAATAATAATGATGAGAATCAATTTGTCACGCCAATTTGGGTGAAAAAATTAATTATTAGAGTTTTTTTTTAAGAAAAATTAAAACAATATATACTCCGTATATATTATGAAAACAAAAACAATAATAAAATATTATTTGTATTTTATTATGAAGTATTATTACTGATATTATCAATAATAATGATGAGAATCAATTTGTCACGCCAATTTGGATGTAAAAATGAATTATTAGAGTTTTTCTTCAAGAAAAATTAAAATAAAATATACTTTTTATATATTATGAAAAAAAAACAATAATGAAATATTATTTTTATTTTATTTTGAAAAGAGAGTATTTTATAAATATAAATTATATATTTATAACGCTTCAAAAATGATGAAAAAGATCATTTTTCAAAAGGAATATGTATACAGTTTTTTTTATTTTTTTTAAGTAAAAAAAATCAGAATAGAGAAAAACCACAAAATTAATCCCCTTCAGGGCTTCTTGTGGTTAACAGAAAGTGAAAATACACAACAAACAAGTATAATAGCTCCAAAAAGCATTAATATAAGCTAAAAATAGTGAAAACAAGCTATAATTTTGTCTAAAATAGGTAAAAAAAACCAGGCCAGGCCCTCAAAATGTCAGGGTGACTCTATGATATAGCTGTACAATGACAGATAAAAGCTATAAATCTGAGTGTGACACGAAAATAAAGATGATAATTAAGATAATAGAGGGTAAAAAAGGGCTATACTAAATGAGTTTAGTGATGGTGAGTGCAGTGTTTGCCTGTTGGTTTACAATAACAAACCCTACAATACTTAAGTTCAAAGTATAACCTGTTAAATTCTAAGGGTAACACTTCTTTCAGGAAGCTATACCACGTAAGAATACTAAGAACAGGATGCTGGATTAGCTTCCTGGTGAGTAAAAGCCTCCTTTTATCCTTTTCTGGGTTAGTGGGAGGTGGTTTACCTCTGCACACAACCACAGAGTGAAATTTTCACTACTGTGGGCTGATTTGTGGTTCTATACACTCAATACAGACTAGTATTAGGTATAAATGTGGTTTTAGAACCACAAGTAGTTATTTTTACCCTATACAGGGTGAAGCTTTTCACCAATGGAGTTTACAGGTGTGGTCTGGTGCTTCTGACGCGTCAGAAGCTGTACAGAACCTGTATGAACCTCTGTATTTGACTTAACTATGAGGTATTGAAGTATAAACAAGCTTCTTTGTCTGTTTGACACCTCATAATCATACTTATGGGATAGTATCCCACTGTAAGGCTGTATTGGCCAAACTGTGGGATTTTAACCTTAAAACTGCTATAGCTTTGTCAGCTTTTGAGATATTGAGCTCAAAATTAGTTCATTGTGTATCCCTGAATGCGATCTACACAATGGTACCTCATTTGGTAGGGTTATCATTAAATATGGCAAAGCTATTCCATGTACAAGTTTTCTTGTACACATTTATGATTTGTCCAAAAACTGTATGAAGCTTGTTTGCTCCAGAACTTTTGTTCTAGATAATATATATGGAAATAGATGGCACAATTAGATAGCCCTGATTTTTCTTTTTCCAAAAAGACCCCACTTTAGATATCTCACACCAAAACTGTGGAGGTTAGATGAGAGGTGAATATTTTAATCACCCTTATTTGATCTTATTTTAGTCATAACTTCTGTAATTCTGGTGCTAGCTCAGTCTGGCTAGTACCATTGGATAAACCTGACTTAGATCTTCAATTTGAAAAGCAATTTGATGGGGTTAAGCCTCTACTTTTGGATTTCAGATGAGAGGTGAAAATTAAGGTTTATGCTCAGAAATAGCTTTGAGCAGGAATAACTTTGTTACTCTTTGTACTATGATGATGGGACTTGTATATTTGGAAAGAGGAGATTTTTCTCTTTTGTTTAATACTTTATGAGTTAATTTGGCTCAGCTCCATGTTTTGGTGGTATCTTGGCTTTACCATTGGTTTATGGTATTTTGCTGTCATGCTTGTGCTCTGGTTTTGAGTCACAGGCTGACAATTCTATAAGAACCCGGAAAATTATATAGAAATAATATAAAAATTAAATATTTGAAAAGAGTAAAAATAAATTGAAAAAAGCTAAAGTCAAAAAAAGTGTCTCTTTTATATTCAAAAAGAACTTTTTCCCATGACAATTTCTGGTTTTTGAATCTTTTTGATCTTTTTTTCAAATATAACCAATTTTTATACTAAACAAATTTAAAAAATGATAATTATTTGACTAAGAAAAAACATAAGCAATAAATAAATTATAAAAATGGAATGGTAAAATTTCTGTCAAAATGAATTTCTTATAGAAAAGGCTGAATAAGTAGGAGAGTGGCTGAGTAACTTTTCAATATAACTTAAACATTAAAAATATAGGTTTAAATAAAATTTAAAATTCTAATAAAGCTTTAGTCTCAGAATAAAAGACTTGCAAAGAAAAACAAATATCAATTTCAAAATTTAGTTGAAAAAAAGTCTTCACTTTGTCAAAAAAATGAGGAATTTCTTGAATAAATCTGAAAATATTTTAAAATTTTAACACAAAGAAAATATCTCTTCTTTATGTAAATTGGTAGAATAATATTAACCATCCAAGGCTTTTGTAGTAATGGTTGGATTTGGAAATAAATTTTCAAAAATTGTATATTTCAGTGAACAATGCATTTTCATGGTGAAAAAGTAAAAAAGTAAGTTAAATAAGCTCTAAATCTTTCCAGAAAAAAAACAAGATGTCAATTTTGAATCAGAAAGATTAAATCCATATTTTCAAAAATAAATATTGGGAGTAGGTGATTGTTTGAAGTATTAAATATGGCTCTTGAAAAAGAGATCATCCTTGGGACATAAATTTTCAAATTGCTGTGAAATGAATTAAATTAAGGAAAAGGAACTGTTTTGAATGAAATTGGCTTGGAAAATATTACTTTTCTTTTTGAGGATTATTCCTTATCAGTTCTAGTTTTTACTTAACGAAGAGATGAAGATAAAAAAAATTCAATTGTGTGCACATGAGAATTAGTTTATTTTTTCAAACATAAAAATAAAATTGAAATCTGTAACATTTATTCATTTATCTTTACAAAAGAATCTTATTCCCTGTTAAAAAAAACCTTGATTCAAGTATCTATTTTATATTTGATTTCTGAGAAGTGTATATTTTAAGATTGGTTAAACAAATAAAATCATGGGAAATACATGAACTTCTATTTCAATTTATTAAAATTTCAAATAAAAAGATGTTTTTCTGAAATTATCTGAAAAAATATATCAAGGTTGAGACCAAGGTTACTACTTGGGCTGAAAGCTACTTAGACATTGTTTGGACCTGCTACCCCTTCTGTCAGGGACAGTTTTCATTCATGGAAACTATGGATTTTCTTTAGGAAGAATTCAGTATTCCCAGTAAGGATTATCAGCTCCCATCAAAAAAACAGATGAAAAGAAGTTACCCATAAGGAGTTATTTTCCAAAAAGAAAGCAGTTTGAGAAATCATTTTCTAAAGAAAGTAGGCTCCAATAAAGGGGCCATATGTTGGATAAAAGAAGCTCTCTCCACCAACTTAATTGAAGGACCAAAAAAATTCTCATCATAATCATTTTACATGTCACTTTCTCTTAATTTGAATTAAAAAAAACATAGTGCACAGTTTCTCCTCATTCAGCAAGAGTATAAGGTAAAATAATTATATCTTTCATTTCAATATGACAGTAATATTAACATTTAAGTAGCTTTCCTTGTGTTATTAAGAAAACTTTGCATTCTCATGATTTTTGTCTCACCAAAGATATTAAATAAGAGCTTTAGGTTTTTGATTATGCAGATAATTTCACTGTGATGTTGACTAAGTGTTTACAGTGCTTACTTTTCCTTTCTATGACTATCACTGTATATTTGCACATTGCTTCTGTTAGTTATCTCTCTGGGGATATATCTCATAAATTTCTGAAAGGTAAAACCAGGGACATTTTCCTTCTTTCTGATTAGATTTCACAATATTTCTCATTTTTATGTGCTCTCAGTTATTTTTACTGCCACTAGTTTTATTTAGTTATTAAAAGTAATAAAACTCATCAACAAATATTTCTCAGAAAGTCACCTCATCAGGGAAAGTATTTAACAAAGAATCACCTTGAATATTAAAAAAGGATCTTCAATGAAAGAAAACTCCAAATAAATAGGAAGGAACACATAAAAACTGTTTATTTTTACTTTTTTGTCAGTGACAAAGTGTATATATTGTATTTTCAAACTTGAAATTTAGGCAAGTGTACTTGTTTCTGAAAGTTAAATACATATTGGCTTTCTAAAATAATGGAATGATTGTAACTCTATTGATGGGTGCGAAATAGAGGTTACCTAATAGGGGTGCTCAAACATTACCACAAATGGTTATGAGATACCACCAAATACAGCTGTCAGATTTGGTTATATACCCACACCATATTTTTCATAACACTTGAAATTAAGCCTGCCCCCAATTCCAAATATTCAAGCAATAACTGGCTCCTTTTCCCTAGGGCAAGGGACTTGGGGGAAACTTCTTGGAAAGAATTTGGCCCCATCCCTGGTTGACACAGGGTATAGTATATGGCTAAAATCCTAAAGGGTATTAATTGTCAATAAGGTCTAAATCATTTCATAACAACCAGAAAAAAAAAGAAAGATAAAAAATTGTTTTTTATTTATAACTTTTAGAGTACAGAGGACCAAAGATATAAGCCCAATCTTTTATAAAGTCTAATTGCTCAGAATTCATGGGAGAGAGAGGAGCTTTCTGATAGCTTAGTGTTTTTCTACCAATAGAGAAAATCCACTCAGATAAAGAACTAGCTTCTGCAATAGAAACATACTTCTGTGCCATTTTTCCCAAAGTTGGAAATTTTTTGATTGCACCTTCCAGAAAATGAGAACATTGGTTGATTTGGGCTCAATTGGCTCAACCAAGAATCCATTTAGCTCATTCTCTAAGGAGCCTTCTTTGGGTGATAAAGATGAGCACAACTCATCAAATAAGCCTAGAATAATATTCTCAGAAGTTGTTCTTCTGACTATAGTTGCCTCATCAATAGAATGTTTCCTTGCTTCCCCTTCAAATCATCCATGTAAATATTTTTCACATGTACCAAATTGTACCAAAGTTTAATCATGCAATGTAAAGAATTTAATCTTGAATTGAGGATACAAGATGGTTGCACATATAACTGGAGTTTTCTGAAGGAGGAGTTTGACATATTTGGAGTTCTTGGTGGTCATTGAAATGGCTTCTAGCTCTATTTGAACCACATTGTACTTGTCACAAGCCTGTAAGAGAATAATTAGAACCAATTATTCCAAAGTGAAAAAATAAATGTACCTGTTGGATGTGTTTAATCAAGAGCAAATATAGCAGCAATGCATGATTGATAGTTGTGTATCTAGACTCACATATAATTACTGTAGCTTTGTAGAGAGCATGGATATATTCAATAATAACCTTGACCTTTTCTGATTCAATTGGCAACAATTGATAAGCATTGAGGTTCAGCATTTTACAAAAGTGATGGTATGTTTCTTTAAGTTCAAATGCTCTTGTGAGCATGTCAAAAGTGGAATTCCATTGTGTCACAAAGCTGAACAGTTGTAAGGAAATTTTCTCCTTCTTGAGGGCTTTGATTGATTTATGAGGCAAGCAATGTTATGCAAGAGATTATGGAGCTATAGTTGAGGTTCAGGCCATCTGGGGGATCAACTATGTTGGAAATTGAAATAGGGACTTCCAATTAAGTATGTTATTAAGAAATGGAATCAGGTTGATCTCCTAGAGAATTGAGACCATCATGGGCAATAATATTTATTGTATGAGCCATGAAGCCAATAGCTTGCTCATTTGAATAAAACACAGAAGATTCTTTTCCAATCTCCTGAGCCATTTGAGTGTTTACTGAAGCATTAACAGCTGTAATGCAAAGAATTGTTGAATCCATGTTGTTTTTCTGAAAGATACTCAGCAAGAGTTCAGAAACTGAAGCACCTCAATGATTACCCTGCGGTGGGAATCAAAGACATTCATCAGTATTGCAAAAAATAATTGGTCAAAATATGTAGTCAAAGAATGCAGCTTACCTTCAGCTTTACTGAGACCAAGAAGGAAAGCTATAAGCTGGAATTTGTTTCCCAGGAAATGTGCAGTCTCAGACATGAAGGCAATCACATGTGGACTAGTCCACACATTTGTTGTGAAGGATACTGCATTTACATTGGCGGCCAAAACATCACAAAGGTGTCATTGATGGAAGAAAAAAACATTGCCAACATGTGCCATCAATGAATTTTTCCAAACTAATATATTGAGAATCTCTGGATGGCAAAGATCAAGTAAATCTTGAAACAAGGGTTATTTGGTAACTGAAAGTGGGAGATTGCATTGAGAAATAAAATACACAAGGGCAGCCTTCAACAACTCTGGGCACAAAGGCTAGGAGTTCCCCCAAAAAAATGTTAGCATTGTTTTGTGTACCCAAAAAGGAAGAGCACATACCTTTTTGGGAAACCCATGTTTTACAAATCAATAAAGCATTCCAGAAGGTCATAATTCTTTCTTTTTTGGATTCTCCAATTGATGAATGCCTCTTAGATGATCCAACATCACTTTTTTACTACCTGTTTGATTGTGTTTGATTTTTTTGGCATGGTTTTTGACTGTTGACCATCACCTGACATTCAATAAATGATTAATCAAGCTCCACACAATAGACCCATACCCATGATTGTTTCTTGGTGGGTGGAAAACTGTTGGATAGTTGAGTTTGTTGGTTGATCTCACTATGGGAAATGAGCTGAGACATGGTGGCCGAAATTGCAGACAACATTCGTGTGAGATGAATTAAAAAAATAGACAAAGGTAAAGTAAAAAAAATAAAGAAAGGCAGCTAAAGAGAAAAAAAAATCTTGGAGACAAGAGAGACAGAGAAAAACTATATAGAAAAAAATTGCAAGAGAAGAATAGGGAAGGAAAAAAATGGAGACAACAAGTGAGAAGAAGAAAGGAAGAGAAATAAATAAGCAAAAACATAAAAGAGGTGAGGTGAAAGGCAGATGGTATTGGAATATTTTTACCTCATGGCCCCCCCTCTCAATACCAGCTATACTGGCCAGTTATGGCCCAGTATAGTTTGGCGAAACACAAATAGTGCGGGGTGCGGGATAGGCGATTTGCTGCGGTATTCCCACAGGGGCAGGCTTACTCGAGATCCCCAAATCACCTCAATTTTTTTTGGGGGGGGGGGTCTCTGGTGCCCAGTATCTTTTTCTTTTTTGTATAGACCTGTGGTAAGAAAAACCCGAGGTAAATCGGGGACTGCAGGAAAAGGCTTCAGGCTTGCCTCAATCAGCCATTTTCAGAGGTTACTCCGGAATTCATTTGGCCCCTTTTGCGGCAATGTTTGAGCACCCCTAATGCTCGCATTTTCTTTACTCTCTTTGTCATGACATAAAACATATCAATGTTAGATTTACTGGGTGGTCCAGACATTGCACATACTGCTTTGGTTTGTCAATCCTCCTGCAAAAATATTCTCTGGCAAAGCTGCATTGAAGGTTTGGCTATACAAAAAAAACTCAAAAATAATTCTTTTAGTTTATTTTGAATGAGCACATCCACATTTCAAATATTTGTAAATGAAATTCAGAGCTCTTTCCCTTTCTTCCTTAAGAAAAGTGGTTTGTTACCGAGATAGTCAACATTTTATTCCTAAAAACATGAACTCAAAAGAGATAAAACTAAGAACATTGATTAGTGAACAAGTGATGTTTTTTTTATCATCAGTCCCCATCATTTGAGCGGGTTGACTCTGCCTGCATCACTTACGCAACACCTTCTTAGACATCCCAGAAAATCGCAACATTTTTCTCAAAGGTCTTATAAGCTTTTTGAACGATTATGTTTTGCGGCGTTTGTTTGTCCTGGTTCAGCCTTAACAGCTTTCTCCGTTTCGAACCAACGCATGAAGACCAACTTCTGTTGCTCAGTCAAAGGTTTGGACCGTTCGGAAAACAAAGCTTCCCAATTTGTAATCCCGTTCATTGTGTGTCTTGCAATTGCCGAGCGAATGCTGCCTAGCATTTGTGGATCAAGGCCACTGTCATACCATTGCAGAAGATCAGCGGGGTGGAGCGTGATTTGCGGTGCTGACGGTACTTCTAGTCGGCCACGAGCTTGCTCGCATACATAGTTGAGTCGTCTTTGAAAAAGCTCTCCAAATTGTTGGACCAACCAAGCACGTTCAGGAGAGTCAGGCCAGCTAAAAAACTCGCCTTTTCCTCTCAAGATGTTTGATTTCAGGGTTTCTATTACCTTCTCTGCCTCTGTGCTCTCAAGTTGGTAGGCCAAGTCGTCTTCAGATCGCAAATGGAGAGCCTCAGCAATTTCTATGACCCGCCAAACATCGAGACCATGTTGTTCCGCCGCTTTTGCAATGGTGGTATTTTCCCACCATCGTGCGCTCTCTTGGTTTATTTTCATGTGGGCAGTTCGCACATTAGTTTCTTCAGGACCCATCAAGATTCTTAGCAGCGATCCTACGGTATTTTCCTTGCCAACCTTTGCACTGAGAAAGGGCCCTTCTGGAAATGTGTTGGCTATGGTGACGAAGTCGGGAGTAAGGTCGGAAAGTTGACACACTCTTTCAATTATATCTGCTTCTGAGAAGGATAATTCATTGTTTTTTACCAAACTTTTCTTAATTATTTTCCAATTTTCTACTATCGTGTGCTTAAAAATTTGGCGTGAGAGAGTCCAAACTCGTCGGCTGCCTTCCACATCACCTAAACACCTTCGTCGAGCCCAAAATTGCAGTTTTAAAACATCAGAGCCTTCTGCTGTAGGCTGCCAACCGCTGCGTAAAAGTTGATACAAATCCAAGCTCATACTCTCGAGAGCCAGGTGCTCTTCGTGGTTATCAACTTTTAAGTGTTGAGCCATTTCGTTCGCTAAGTGGTAGTTCTTTATATTCATTTCTTGCCATTCTTCCAATTTTTTTTCGTCCCCTTTCCTTTTCAACAGAGTTTTTATTCTTTTATTTTTTTTGGTTACTTCAGCATCCCTCAATTTCCCCTGAGGCTTTATTATGTTCGGAAAGATTTCGGAAGTTTGCCTTCCTTCCTCCCAAGGCTCAAATACATTCTGAAGATGCGGCCACACGATTTCAATTTCCTTTTTCAATGTAGGCAAAGAATCAACATCTGGGGTCTCCACTTGTATTAGCGTAATTTCGGGCTGCGTGTAAGCAACAGCGTGGTTGAGCAACATAATAAAATGCGTTTCCAGTTAAATGATATCAGCGGAAAAAGATTAATCCAATACCATGACTTACTTTGATTCCTAAAGCTTGTTGGGATGATTTGAGTGAACTAACTGCTGTGCTTTCGAAGTCAAATCTTTGGATTGGGATTCAGCAATGAAAAATCACATCTCCAAGGATAGCCAATTGCTATCAAGTTTGAAAAACTTACCTAGTTGTTTTTTTACTCTTCGTTGGGGGTAAAGTAAGAGCCTTTCCTAATGGTGGATCTTCACGCTCTTTTTCACTACAATTTACAAAAAGAAGATTAGCCAAACCTACAACCATGAGAAGATTGGCCAACAGTCACAATGGAAATAGTTCTGACTTATTAAAAGTATTAAACTCTTTTGGAGCTTCAAAATCATCCAAAAAAGTCTTCTCAGCGTTTTGCTGTTTTTTTATTCTTGAAAGTGAAGATGTTTGGGCTTTTTTCGACCCTTTATTTGCTTTTTTCTTATTTTTTGAACTTTATCGAAGAGAACAGGCATTAATGACTCTCCCTCAAAACCAAAAACAGATTTTTTCTCTATAAACTAGCCTTTTCTTCTTTGCTTTTTCAATGGTATCAGGTCCCTGTTGATTTTCCCTTTCGTCGTTTTCTTTCGGTTGCTTCTGAGAGTTTCTACAGTGGTGCCCGAAAGGTCGAATTACGATATTTGAATCTATCAGTTTTTATGTTGAACAATTTAAAAGGAAGAATTTTTAACGCACTCAGAAGGAACTTGCTGTCTATTTTTTGTAATAAGACTGCTGTCTGGTTCCGTTATCGCTTTCTCCACAAGAGAATTTTGAGATTCTTTTTGACTTTTTTCAAAACTGGAATTTGGAGGAGTTTGTAAAGACATTGGCCTTTTTTGGGCTTCAGAAAGTCCTAGCTTTTCTGAGTGCTTATCAACCTCCCCGGGTGGAATTTCCATTCTTCCATCTTCAGCGCTGTTCATGAGTTGAAAATGGGTAGAGCCTGGTGACACGAGCTTTTTTCTCTTATTCTGTACCAAAGTCCAACCGTCTTTGTCCTGAGAAGAACCCTGATTGTTGTTTTTTATGAAGTCTCCCGTTCTTTGAAGCCCTAGACTTGGTGTATAGTTTTTCACCGCGCCCTGACGTTCATTCATTACGCGGGAATGCTCGATGGACGGGATGTATGGCGCAGTTACCCCTTCGTTTATTCCACCACGAATTTCTGTGACTGTGCTTTTGCTTTCTCGTGGTGATTTTGCTTTGAGAGCAATCCCTACTTTTCTGTGATGCATATTCCCAAGTTTTTCTGGCTTCTGCGCAGCAATCGCCTGCAGAAAGTTTTTATTCCAAAAGTTCGAATCTGGAGAGTTCAGTGAAACATGCCGTTCGCTCTTCGTTAAAATCGTATTCAAATCACTCTCTGGAGATTTGAAACTGGAAAAACTTTCAACTTGGGCTTTTGGCATTTGATTTCCAGAAGACTCTTGTGGCGAACGCGAAATTGAATAAGATCCGCTTGGAACTGGTTTTTTACCCTCTGGTGGGCTTTTCTCTTCCATATTTTTTTTTGCGAAAGTTGCGCCCTGAGTGGCCATTTTAAGGCTTAAATTATCGCTTTTTTCTCTATCCGCAGAATGAAGAAATTAGCTTTCAAGAAATACGTTAAATTGTGGACCCGGCTACTTACGACATCTGTTGATCAATTTTCGTCCCTGTGACCCCCTTGTTCTCCAAATCGGTATTGGTTGTGGAGGTAGAGCCAGCTGGTGATTTTAATGCATTTGTATCCGGTTCGAAGTTTGACTAAATTGTATTTCAGTACCCTAGTAAAAACCAATTCACCTATCGCATCAAAACTCACCTTAGGCGCTGGATCAACTTGAAGGGGACTATTTTGCGTTTTGCTTTCAATTAAAAGTTTTGTAGTCGCTTTCGTACTCTCTAAATAATCAATTCCCGTTTTTGATGGTGGTAATAACTTTCCCTCCTCAATTACTTCTGTATTTGTTTTCGTTAAGCCATCCCGAGTTTTTATAAGCTCAGGCTTCTGAAAAACATGCACGGTTGACCCTATGCCTTGATCTGTACGAAAACCACTGGTAAATAGAGATTAGTAGTCTCTAACTAACGAGACGAGAGCATAATTCAAGATATTAAAACTGAGTACCTACAGAGGATCTTGAGGAGGTTCTTTTTCTACAATCAACAGGTTCTTCAGCCTCATCTTGCTGGAGGAAGGAGAGTCAGACGAAGCGTTCAACGAACTTTCGTACTTTTCGAGGTCAGACTAAAATATCTCTCAGCACATCAGCGCAAACGATTTTATTGTGAAGTTCAAACTCACAAGAGGCTCCGAAGGATCTTGAACGGTTCTTTTTGGTCTTTCGGTCCCGACCAAAGGTTCCAACAACACCTTTTTATTTTTGAGAGACTTATCGCTGGTTTTCGGTGGCGGTATTAGCTTTTCTTTTCCAGTCAGTACTTTATTTGCATTTCTTGATTGATTTGATCCCGACTTAGCCTTTTGTGGATGTACAGTAGGTCGTTGGCCTTGAACCACAGAGCGATCAGTTTCAGATGGAAATTGGAAGTTTTGAGGCGATTGGACGAGCTGATGGTGCACGATGTTGGCTGGTTGATAAGCAAATTGCCAAAAATCTTGCCATATCACGACAGGCGCTTTGGTTTGAAAATACCCCGGAATCAAAACGGGTTGGTTTATCTCCCTCAACGCATAGCCTTCTGGCAAACCTGCAGGATACATGTTAGGATTATTGCCTTCTGGCCAGCCGAGGGGTAAGTTAAATCTTGGGTCCGAAGCTGTATTCAGACCATGATTCTCCATTGACCCAATCAGATGCTCCGGGTAATAGGGGGGCGCTAAATGAGAATGTATGGGCAATTCATGGACTTGATTTTCCGAGGGACGGCTGTTGTTGTCGGATTGATGGCAACTTCTACTTGTGACGTGAAGATCAGGTTTGGGACTAAAAAAAGGCAAAGTTTTGTCCTTCAGGATGGTTTTGCCTCTCGAAGCCGAGGCATTTCCTGCGTGTGTGATAGTGTTCCCTTTAGCGTTAGGCAATGCCTGTAGGTGGTTTAAGGTAATTGATTTCTTCTCTTCGTCTCCAGCTTGACTTGCAAGTCTTATGCCTGTAGTTCCAAAATTTTGTTTCGCTAGTTGAGTCTCAATAGGTAGTTGACTACTAGACCTATATTCGAGACTTCTATCTAGCGTGGTTAAGCCCTTAGCTTCATTCTGAGAGGTTGTCGACTCGATCAAAGGGACTTTTGCTCGCAGTGAAACATTTTGGGCTTTGTTCTCGACTTTATTGAGCAAGCTTCGACGAAGATTCTTACTGCTTACGTGGTTCGGGAAAAAATGCGCAAGATCCAAGTAAACCACAACGCTTAAAAACCAGCAGAGATGCATGATTCTTGGGAGGCTGTGGGCTTTAAACCCCTTTGAAAAGGATGTTGAGGTGAAAGTTTTTGGGACAATAGGCGAAAAAGTCGGCGAGGCTTTTTGTTTTCCCTGTTTAACACGGTTGGCGATAAACGAAAGCACATCGACCTACAAGCAAGACCTCCAATACTTAGCCTGAGGCGAAATTGTCGCTCGTCTCATGACTGACACGTGAGCGTCTTTTCACGCAACAACATATAATGCTTTCCGGCTCATGTCGAACGCTTTCTTTTGAATGAGATATGAGAATTTTGAACGATGATAGGCGGAAAGCTGCGTGTTACAGAGTCAGTCAAAATTTAAGTATACCTGATCAGCACTGCGTACGTCTTACCGGGGTCGGCTCGTTCCTTAGCTCGTGTGCCATTGAATGAATATCCGAGTTGATTATCGAATGAACTGAGCCCAAAGATTTTGATAAAAAGTTTACACTGGCCTTCCTATGAGCTCAGACGACCTCGCCCTTGGCTTCATCACTCTGCTTAACTCTCATCAAGTTTACGCTGCTGTTCCATTTCAGGAACCAGTATGCTTATTCCGATCTCAGAACCCCTTGGATCTGATTTTTTCATCGACTGAATGAGAATACGCAATGATGGCATCGGGTCCAATACAGGGTCTCCAGCGAGCTAAGCCAGCCACGTGGCACCTTTCCCTGCGAGGTTTTTGTTCCAATGACAAAATATATGCGGTGTTAAAGAGGTGAAGGCCGAGCCTTGCGCCAAAGCCAAAATTAATCTTCCATCTAGCGTGTAGCAGCGGGTTGATTGTACAGTATACTTGTAGATTTTGTAACTGCCAAACTAAAGGCCGCTCCGGTGGTTCATTTCAGGCGCAGCTGGTATCATTTAAGACCTGTGAATGTATAGAATTATTTACTTGGTGCCTTCTGGGCCTACTTCGCCTCGTTGGGTAGACTCATCAGAAGTGGCAACCTTCTTACTTGCTTGTGGCTATCTGAGCGACATTTGATAGCATTTGAGGGCACGAATTATCTAAACCCCAGCTTTTGTCTGCCTTTTTGAAAAGGCCCATCATCCCTCAAAGGGTGAGTTCCTGCACGCAGCAACTGGTTGTAAATCTTAAAACTCTTGCTGAAAATTTGAGGATTCCTGATCAGTCATACGCAACGAAAATTAACAAGTGTGTTTCACTCACAAGTTTGTGATGGAGGACTACTTACAGGACATAAGCAAATACCACAAATAGTTTTCATTCATTTGTGGAAGTTTCATCTGGAGTGGGTTTTAAAAAAATGAAAAAAGGTGATTTTATTCTGTTTTACTTGGGGCAAAAAGACTTCTATAAAAATTTACTACAGCTAACATAACCTTGTTGTGCGCTACAGAATCCAGGGATTTCTCAAAGACAACTCCAAAATATGCATCGTTTCCTCCAATTTTATATTTTTTTCTCTATATTATTGAAAGTCTCCTGTGAAATATTAAAGCTTTCTGAAAATGCTGAGTCAAACAAATCATGTCAGCCTGTGACTCAAAACCAGAGCACAAACATGACAGCCAAAATACCATAAACCAATGGTATAGCCAAGATACCACCAAAACATGGAACTGAGCCAAATTAGCTCAAAAGGTATCAAAAGATAGAGGAAACTCGCCTCTTTCTGAAAACATAAGTCCCATCACCATAGGACAAGAAATAACAAAGTTATTGCTGAGCATAAACCTTAATTTTCACCTCTCATCTAAAATCTAGAAGGAGAGGCTTAACCTCATCAAATGGGTATTCAAAATGAAGCTCTAAGCCAGGGCTATCCCATTGTACCAGCCAAACTGAGCCAGCACCAATATTACTGGAGTTATGGTCAATTTCAGGCCAAATGAGGGTGAACAAAACATTCACCTCTCATCTAACTTCTACAGTTTTAGTGTGGGATACCTGAAGTGGGGTATCTTTGGAAAGAGCACAATCAGGGCTATCTGATGGTGCCATCCACTTCTTCATATCTCAACTATAACAGAAGTTATGAGGCAAACAAGCTCAATACAGCTTTTTGCCCAAACCACGCCTATGTACAAAAAACCTTGTACATGGGATAACTTTGCCATATCCAATGATAACCATACCAAATTGGGTACCATTGTGTAGAGCTCATACAGGGATATCCAATGAGCCAACTTTGAGCATGATATCTCAAACACCACCTGCTGTCATATACAGCCTTACCATGGGATAATATCCCATAATCATGAATATGAGGTGTCAAATAGACGAAGAAGCATGTTTTTACTTCAATACCTCATATGTCAGCCAATACTGGGGTCCCATACAGCTTCTGTACAGCATTCTACACGTCATACACGTCAGAATCAGGCTGTGAGGTCCCCAGATGAAAATTTTCACCCTGTATTGGTGAAAACCGCCCAGATGTGGTTTCAAAACCACATCTGAGCCCGATACAGGGTATACAGGCTTTTTGCAAACCACAAGCCTTTCCTGGAGAGTTAGAAATCTTCACTTCCTCTACGTGGAAAGGTCTAGCAGCCTTTCCACCCCAATTTCAGGATAAAAGGAGGGCTTTTCACAGCCAAAATCATCTCCTCAACCTGCTCTTGAATAACCTACGTAGTAAACTGTCAAAAACAGTTTTACTCTTGGTTAATAATCAGGTATAATTATAGATTTAATTATTGTAGTCTTTTATTATTGTAACCCAACAGATAAAGCTGCACCCAGGGCTTTCAACAGTGCTCACCACCACTATATCATCTATAGTAAAGCCCTTTTTATCTTAAATTAAAACATCTTTTAAAACTTATAACTCTTTTTTTAAACTATTTTACTGTGTCACAAACATAGATAAAGTTGTATTTAGCCTATTTACACCTTCATCATAGTTTCATCCTGACATTTTGGGGGCCTGGCCATGTTTTAAATCTTTTTTTGGACCTTATAAGTAAGTCTTTTCTCTTTTTATGACTTATTAACAAGTGTTTTATCCTTTTTTAGGCATAATTTCTCTATTAAAATATATATTTTATATATTTTTATCCTTTTTTTTATATATACTCATATTATAAGAGTATTATTCACGTGGTTAATACACACTGAAAATAACTATTTTTGGCTTGTTTTGTATATAAAAACACATAAGCCATCAATAAGTCCTGTATTCTTGACTGAATAAGGACACCTCTGACTGAAAAACCATCAGTTGAGGTGTGGTCAAGTGTATTGTTAACTCAATAACACTTATACAAAGCCATTTGTACAGAATACACTTGAAAACCACAAGTGTATCTGTGGGATACTGGCACACAAACAGTGTGACAGGGTACCAAAAGCTGTAATTCTGATGTGGAATTGTTGATTTAATTACATTGTCATTATACAGGGCACATTTTAGTAACATACAAGCCCAGAGGCCAATCTTAGACGTGCAAAACCAGCATTTTTTGAGAAGTCTTAACTGACATAAGCCCTCTTTTTCCTGCCTTGATTTCAGTGGAAGAAAATTACATCCCACTTGAGACCCAGTCACAGGCCAACACACCAGTGACACCCTCAGAACCAGAGGGCAGAAAGGGCAAAGGAAAGAGGCACAGTGAAGGTCTCATCACAGCCAAGAAGTGGACTCCAATAGCCACTCAGAGGAGTAGAAAACCACAAAACTCTGCTTCAATACAAGGTAAACCAACCTTAACCACTTGTACAGGGAAGGTTACAATTATTAACCCAGTTGTCACTTCCAAAGGCAAACTGCCCAAATCAGCAGACAGAAAATTTGTACAAGGCACAGTCAAAGGTAAATACCCTAAGAACATAAAGTTTTTGACTGCTTGCAAACACTGATATGTCCCCTGTATACCTCAGAGATCTTGGCTTCCAAAGGAACCAGCCAGAGGACAGAGAAGGATTGTCCAGAACCAGAAGACCTGAAAGAGGAAACCTTGGACACAGTGGTGGATGGCAAAACAATGAGGGAGATAATATCAACCTTGCCATTCACACTCCAATTCAACAGAAACCTCAAACCAGAGGACTGGAAGGATATAGATCAAGTTCTTCAGATCCACCAACTCCTGAAAGATTTATTTCAATGGAGCATGGACAACAAGAGGTTCAACCTAGCAACTCACTGGGCAGAACTGGGATCAAGTTGCCAGAATATCTGTCTCAAAGAGATAGACTTCAAAGACCTTATGGAAATCACCAAGGGTTGGAATCCTACCAGGCACCACAGACTCCTGGAGGCAAGGGCACAGAGGATAAGGGAGAATCAAGCCACTATCCTAGCTATAGAAGAACAGTTGACCCAGACAGGGCCTACTCAGATTCCTTCGGGTTCACAAGGAGCAGGCCAAATCAGCTCTCCAGTGGCTTCACACCATTCAGAAACCAGAAGATCAGTGGCCAAGAGTCACCATTCTTCACAGTTCCAGGAAGTTTCCAGGAGAAGACAAGGAAACAAGGGCAAGAACAAAACCTCCTTCAACCAGAGGAGGAAAGAGTCAGACCCCATGATCCAGAATCTGTTGGATTTGGTAAAGGAAGTACACAAGAACCAGAAGTAGTTAACCACTCTAGAATCAGTAGTCCTAGTAATAGAAACATTACCCCCACTCAGACTGAAAATAACATTGTCACATCTGAGAGTAACATCAACAGTGATACACTGTGGTTACAAATGTCCCAATATGCTGAACAATCTGCAAAGCAGTTTGCAGAAACTAAAGCTGGCCAAGAGAGGATGAGACAAACTCAAGCCTCCTTGGAACAGATAGTCAAGAATCTTCAAGAAGGATATGCTCAACTGAGCAAAGCCTCTGAAGAATCCAAAAAAAGACTGAACCAAGTCTTTGAAGAACAACACCACAGCACAAGGGACAGGGAGTGTCTGGATCAGGACATTAACAAATTGTTTAATGCCTACCATAGCTTGAAGCCCCAACCACAAGGCCAAGCTATGGAGAATCCATATCAACCAGATGACATCAAACCAGATGCCATGTTGTTGAGTAAGGCAAGATCTCCATCACAATACCAGGATGGAGATGGCATGTCTTATTCAGAGAAGGAAGCCTTGAAACAGCTTCCTGAGGCCTCAAGCTGGCCCAAATTTTCTGGAACAGGAGAATAT
Organism: Austropuccinia psidii; assembly: GCA_023105745.1. Classification (NCBI taxonomy): domain Eukaryota; kingdom Fungi; phylum Basidiomycota; class Pucciniomycetes; order Pucciniales; family Sphaerophragmiaceae; genus Austropuccinia; species Austropuccinia psidii. Next base: position 33,067,027 of record JALGQZ010000003.1, on the reverse strand, counting down.
GATCATATGGAACTCATAGATTATATTGATGGACTCTTCATTGATGTACCAAGCATACCAGATTACTGGATTACTGCTAGACTGAATACTGCATTTAAAGGTCATGAAAGTATATGGTATACTGAAATGAAAGAAATCCATGGCAGAAGGAACTGGCCATGGTGGAAGAGTCATATAATCCAAAAGTACAGTAATGGAACTTGGATATGGCAAAAAACCATGTCATTTGAAAATGACAAATACTCTGTGGACAAAGACCCATATGAGTGGTGTCTCACACAGTCTAAAAGACTCAAAGCCATTGATCCTCAGATGAACATCCAGATGAGGAATCACAAACTTCTGACACAACTGCCAGGGGAACTAGAGCAGGCAGTGAAATGCAGATGCAACCAAAATTGTGCTCTAGATGACATAGCCAATACCTTACAAGACATAAGGAAAAGGACTAATATAGGGAAATTCACCCCATATAGAAGCAGTAGTTTCAAAGAGAAACAACCACTCAGGGTGGAGTTTAAAGACAAACCCAGAGAGAGAGTGGCAGAAGTGGAAAAGAAGAAGAATTCTTGTCATAATTGTGGTTCAACAGACCACTATGCTAACAATTTTCCAAAGGCAAAGAAAAAAGTCTATGCCATTGAGAAAATCCCAGAGGAGGAATCCCCAACAGAGGATTCTGAATCAGACTCCATGGGTGATGCCATCAGAGAACCATCTGATGATGACCAAGACCCAAGAGAGGAATTTTTAGTGGAATACCAAGAGGAAACCCCACTAGAAATCCAGGACATACAGTTGGAAGCAGGCATGCCACAGGACACTGCTAATAGAAACTTGTGCAAACACACACAAGATGCACAATCATTCCTGGTTACACCAATCAAAGGAATGGCATATATACATGGAACATCCACCAAAATGACTGTTTGCATTGACAATTCTCAGCATCCACTGATCATTGATAGTGGGGCACACTGCTCCATAGTGGCCAGAAACTATCTGGATACCCACTTTCCAAACTGGGAAAAACAGCTCTTGCCCACTAAGGCAAAGAACTTTAAAAGTGCATCAGGGAAGATGACTTCCATTGGGACAATTATCAAAGAGATAATTATACCCCACAGGAAGGGTAATATCAGACTCAACCCAGAGTTTGTAGTGCTTAATGATGCCCACATTCAAGGGTTCTTACTGGGAACAGATTACCAGAGGATTTATGGCATAGAAATTTACAACAGTAAAAATAGGCACATCACCATTGGTACTAACAAGGAAAAGAAATTTTCACTTGACATATACCAGATATCTTCTCAAGATCCACTAGAAGAACTTCTGAAGGAATTCAGAGAGGGACAGTTTAACACTACCCTCACCAGTAAACAAAAACTAAGTTTACTGAAGATGCTGAGAAAGAACAGACCAGAATTTGCCATTGGTGAAGAACCATTAGGCAAGATCAAAGGCCATGATATAGAACTATATCTGGATGTGGAAAGGCCTTATCCACCTATGCTGAGGAGACCTCCTTATCCAGCAAGCCTGGAAACCAGGAAGGAAATTGAGAAACATATCAATGAACTCCTGGACATGGATGTTTTCAGAAAGATTGGACAGAATGAAATAGGGGAAATCACCACTCCTGGCCTCATCACCTGGCATGATGGCAAGTCTAGATTGTGTGGGGACTTCAGAGCCCTGAATAACTACACAAAAGCAGACAGGTACCCTATACCAAGGATACCTCATGCCTTGGATAAGCTGGCCAAAGCCAAATACATAACCAAGATGGATTGTATGAAAGGCTTCCACCAAAATGGAGTTAAACCAAACTCCATGAAATTACTCATAATAATATGCCATATGGGCATATATGAGTACACCAGAATGCCATTTGGCATCAAGAATGCACCAGCCCACTTCCAAAGGATAATGGAAACAGTATTTCAAGATGAAATATTGGAAGGCTGGATGGTAGTATATATTGATGATATGATTATATACTCAGAGACATGGGAAGACCATGTGCAATACATAGACAGAGTGCTAAGTAAATGCACACCCATAAATCTGAAAATTTCACTTAAAAAGTGCAATTTTGGACAACAAGAGTAACTGGCTCTAGGACATAAAGTCTCAGGTCTTAGTCTGGCAATTGACCAGAATAAAGTAGAAGCAGTACTGCAAAAACCAGTACCAAAGAGCATCAAAGAGATGCAATCTTTCCTTGGGTTTGCTAGCTACTATAGAAACCATATCAAAAGTTTTGCACACATAACTAGTAGTTTATACAAGTTATGTTCAAAAGATGTAGTTTTTGAAATAACCAAGGAAAGGAGGGATGCATATGAGAGGATCAAATATGAACTCACTAATGCACCTGTGCTCATCTTACCTGACTTTGAACTACCATTCAAGTTATATATAGATGCAGCATGCAGTCAAGGCCTAGGAGCAGCCCTTCACCAAAGACAAATTATGGATGGTGAACCAAGAGAAGGAGTAATTTGCTACATCTCAAGGCAGCTGAAAGATTCAGAAGCCAGGTATGGGGCCACCCAGACTGAATGTCTATGTCTAGTCTGGGCTCTAGAAAAACTCCATTATTATTTGGAGGGTGCAGTCTTTGAAGTCTACACAGACTGCACAGCCTTGAAGTCTTTACTAAACATGAAGACTACAAATAGACATATGCTGAGATGGCCAATAGCCATCCAGGAGTATAGAGGGAACATGACCATCATATACAAGGAAGGTAAAAGCCATACCAATGCAGATAGCCTCAGCAGATGGCCACTGGACAATGTCAAAAGCAATCCAGCTTATGACCCAGAAGTTTCAGCAAAAATCCCTACCCATTTCATGGAAATAGATAGGAGGAAAAACTTCAGATTATCTGAATGGGCACCAGAAAGTGGTACCCTTGACAGTGGAAACACTGACTCAGAAGGGACAGAAACTCCCATACTGGGAATAAGTTCCTCAGAACTGCACAATGAATTCTTCAGTGCAGTACAGAAGTATTATGCCAAACACAAACAGTGTAGCATACTACTCCAACTCCTTCAACAAAAGTACAGGAGCCCACAACTGGAAACCCAGCTGGAAGAACCCTGGTTGAGGGCCTATAAGGACAATAAGTTTTTTCTTATAGATGGCCTGCTCTACCACAGAGAAAAGCACACAAGTGCACTCACAGTGGTAGACAGAGACCACATCTCATTGATCCTACAAGAATGCCATGACTGCCCCTATATGGGACACATGAGTGAAGACAGGACCAGAGAGAGGGTAGCAAGCACAGCTTGGTGGCCCAAGTGGGAACAAGAGTTGAGTGAATACATTAACACTTGTGAAAGATGCCAAAAGGCAAATAGGAAACATGGGAAGAAGTATGGGTTACTTCAACACATAGAAGAACCCAAGCACCCATGGGAAACCATCAACATGGACTGGGTTACAGGACTTGTCCCAGGAGGCAAAGAAAACTACAATGCCTGTTTGATCATAGTTGATAGGTTCAGCAAGAGCATGAGGTGTCTACCATGCCATAAAGAAGACACAGCCATGGATACTGCTCTGTTGTTTTGGAATAAAATCATATCCACCTGTGGAGTCCCTAAGATCATCATTAGTGATGGGGACCCAAAATTCACATCTGAATTTTGGACTAACTTATATGACATGCTTGGTACCAAACTTGCTTTTTCCACAGCTTACCATCCACAAACAGATGGCCTAGCTGAAAGGATGATCCAAACAATGGAGGACATCCTCAGAAGATTCTGTGCCTATGGCATGGAATACAAGGACCATGAGGGACACACCCATGATTGGGTTACCCTCTTACCAGCAGTCCAACTGGCTTATAATACAAGCCAGCACTCCACCACGGGTAAAACACCTGCACTGGTGGAGAAAGGGTGGAATCCCCTGGTACCTGTGGATCACTTGAAGAAAAATCTTCTGACCATCCACCCCACAGCCAAAGGCTTCCATGATATGTGGAAGAAAGCCTGTGACACTGCTGCCAAATGCATAGCTGAGGCCAAAGAGTATAACAAGCAGAGATGGGACAAATCACATATGGAACCTGACTTTAAGGAAGGGGACCAGGTGTTAGTGTCTACACTGAACTTGAACAATCTCAAGGGACCCAAGAAAATGAGAGACTCATTTGTAGGGCCCTTCACTATCATTAAGTTGATAGGGAAGAATGCAGTAGAGGTCAAGCTCACTGAGGAGTTTTCCAGGAAACACCCAGTCTTTCCAGTGAGTTTGGTCAAACCATACTTCCAGACAGAGGAGGATAAATTCCCCTCCAGGAAAAAGAATCCCACACCACAAGAGATAGTGGAAGTGGAAGACTCCCCTGGACCTGTGAGTAAGATCATCAGGGCCAGGAAGATCAGACTCAATGGGAAGGATCAAAGACAATACCTAGTCAGATTCAAGAACCAGACAGCAGATAAAGACAAATGGTTGGCAGAAGATGCCATACCAGATGGGAACCTTCATTTAAGGAGATTCATAGCCTCTAGGAGGACTGAAAAGTCTCATCAATGATGAGCCTTTTTTAGAGGGAGGGTATGTCAGCCTGTGACTCAAAACCAGAGCACAAACATGGCAGCCAAAATACCATAAACCAATGGTATAGCCAAGATACCACCAAAACATGGAGCTGAGCCAAATTAGCTCAAAAGGTATCAAAGGATAGAGGAAACTCACCTCTTTCTGAAAATATAAGTCCCATCACCATAGGACAAGAAATAACAAAGTTATTCCTGCTCAAAGTTATTGCTGAGCATAAACCTTAATTTTCACCTCTCATCTAAAATCTAGAAGGAGAGGCTTAACCCCATCAAATGGGTATTCAAAATGAAGCTCTAAGCCAGGGCTATCCAATGGTACCAGCTAAACTGAGCCAGCACCAATATTACTGGAGTTATGGTCAATTTCAGGCCAAATGAGGGTGAACAAAACATTCACCTCTCATCTAACTTCTACAGTTTTAGTGTGGGATACCTGAAGTGGGGTATCTTTGGAAAGAGCACAATCAGGGCTATCTGATGGTGCCATCCACTTCTTCATATCTCAACTATAACAGAAGTTATGAGGCAAACAAGCTCAATACAGCTTTTTGCCCAAACCACGCCTATGTACAAAAAACCTTGTACATGGGATAACTTTGCCATATTCAATGATAACCATACGAAATTGGGTACCATTGTGTAGAGCTCATTCAGGGCTATCCAATGAACCAACTCTGAGCATGATATCTCGAAAACTGACAGAGCTATGGCTGGTTTAAGGTCAAAATCCCACCTGCTGTCATATACAGCCTTACCATGGGATAATATCCCATAATCATGAATATGAGGTGTCAAATAGATGAAGAAGCATGTTTTTACTTCAATACCTCATATGTCAGCCAATACTGGGGTCCCATACAGCTTCTTTACAGAATTCTACGTGTCATACACGTCAGAATCAGGCTGTGAGGTCCCCAGATGAAAATTTTCACCCTGTATTGGTGAAAACCGCCCAGATGTGGTTTCAAAACCACATCTGAGCCCAATACAGGGTATACAGGCTTTTTCCAAACCACAAGCCTGTCCTGGAGAGTGAGAAATCTTCACTTCCTCTACGTGGAAAGGTCTAGCAGCCTTTCCACCCCAATTTCAGGATAAAAGGAGGGCTTTTCACAGCCAAAATCATATCCTCATCCTGCTCTTGAATAACCTACGTAGTAAACTGTCAAAAACAGTTTCACTCTTGGTTAATAATCAGGTATAGTTATAGATTTGATTATTGTAGTCTTTTATTATTGTAACCCAACAGATAAAGCTGCACCCAGGGCTTTCAACAGCGCTCACCACCACTATATCATATATAGTAAAGCCCTTTTTATCTTAAATTAAAACATCTTTTAAACCTTATAACTCTTTTTTAAACTATTTTACCGTGTCACAAACATAGATAAAGTTGTATTTAACCTATTTACACCTTCATCATAGCTTCATCCTGACAAATCACCTTCAAAAATTGTTGCATTTGATCATACAAAAGATTGCTTTTCAAACTGGTTTTCAACAAAAAGGAAAAAAAATCAATGAATCATGACTCAATTTTAGTAAATATTCCATGACTCAAATAAAAAAGGATTAAAATTTTGACCAAACGGATTCGGAGCCTATCAAAATAATAGGGGATCTCAAGGCCAGGTTTCATGAGCCAGATTTTACGGCAACGCGAGCAGATTTTAACGTCCAAGGGCCCACCCCATGAGCTTCCTCATTGGCTGGCTCATGCCCTTTAAATTTAATCATTTTTATAAAAGTTTTACGGCTTAAATTGTTTTTATCAACCCACAAGCCCGTGCCCAATCAAACATTGTGATGGGAAGTTCAGCATCTGTATCAATAATGAACCATTTGAACTGGTTTATTGGAAATAGCCTACAATGATCTCTGAGCCAGCTCATGACCCATGCCATGAGCTACCAAAAATGGTGGCTCATGGCATGGTTCATGGAGTTAAATTTAAGAGATCGAGAGATCATGCACAAGCCAGGTTTTTATTTGCGATGAGCCAACAAAAACCCGCGTCTTGAACTCCCTAATGAGAATACATTGCCACCAAGATTCAGACAAAATATTATTTAGTGAATAATTCAAATTAATCTGAAGTCAAAGACTTTATCTCACCTTACTTTTCTGAGAAAATTTCATCCAAACAAACAGAATCAGTTCCAAGCTCTGTGAAAGTTCTTATTATATTTCTGTAAGGCCTTGAAGTTACCTCTCTCAGAATTTTCATTAGGTGGCCTAACTGATATTTATTCTAAGCTATTGGATATTTCTAACAAGGTTCCCTTTGTGAGATTTATTTTATTGATACAAACAAAAATAAAAGTGAAAAATTATTGGAATTTGATGTTGGAAAAACTGTTCAGAGTTTTGCTCATATACTAAATGTTTCCCATTAGAAATTCATTTAAATTGCCTTTCATTTCATAATTAGGCCTATTGTTCTAAAAGGAAAATTCACAAGTGTCATTTAAAGTCTGAGTTTGTGGAAATAAATAAAACCGCAAATGAAAAACAATGATTCACTTTGAAGGTCTTACTTATGGACTCAAAAACCAGAAATAAGCTCTGATAACCTGATGGTCTTCAAATTCTTCATGAAATTAACATGGATAAAAAGAAGAAAGAATGTTTCAAAAAAATGATGGTATTTTATTCAATAATCAAACCAATGGATTCTGTAAAGAAGCTTTATTTTTAGGGAGCACTACTGAAAGGTAATCCTGGGGTATTTTCTTCAAGTTCATGATTTCTAGCCTTGATGAGTAATTTTGACAAAATTAATTTCTAAAACCACAACAAAAACACATATAAGGACATAGGAGAGACTTCCTCTATAAAGAAAACAGCTTTTACTTTATATCTTTATAATGGTTTGTGCAATAAATAATAGTTTTATATATTTAGGCAGCATAGAAATAACTCAAACCAAAGTAAACAGTAATCTGAAAGCTTTTTTAAAACTTTTGAATGAACTTGGATATTGATTACTAGTATTAACATCATGAAGCTTGCACACCTGAATAACTCAGAACAATTAATTGATATAAAACAATGGTGAGTGTAAGTTTTGTCTATTAAACTCTTGATAATAGTAACAAATATCAAGAGTACTATGATTCTCTTCAGTAGAAAATATAATAAAGCTAATCATTATAACCACAAATTAATATAATTATTAAGAATAATTATATATAAAAAAAGAATTCATTATTATTAAGTTTAATAATAAAAAAATTCTTAAAAGCTAAAAATAATTATAATTATTTTATCATCATTATAGTAATTGACAGTTGTAATAATAAGAAATAGAAGATATCTTAATGATGCAATTATATGTGGAAGATAATAATATTAACCACTTATAAGTAATAAGAGTATTATTTGTGAAAGAATTTGTCACACACACTGTTCAGTGATAATTCTTATAGAGAGATTTTATATAAAAAAACTAAGACTAGATGAAAAGATATAAAAATTCAGAGAAAACTTCCTTATAATATTTATTTAATAGAATAAGCAAAACAAAAACAGTTAGAGTATTATATGATGTTGATAAATTTAAAACACACCAAAATTAACAAGTGAAAGGAATAAAATGGGTTCTTTATGATAAAATAATATTTAGCAGTTTTTAGAGGAGTTTGTGCATTTTAAAAGATATTTAAAACAATGATTTTATGGTATAAAATCACTTATTGGTGATTACAACAATATAATATAAATTCTATGATTTGAATTTTTCATTTAGAATTGATAAAGAATAGAATAACCTAATAATTACTTCAATAATATAGAGATTCAATCTTAATCCCCATTTGATGGGGTTAAGCCTCTTCCTCTGGATTTCAGATGAGAGGGGAAAAATAAGGTTTATGCTCAGCAACAATTTGGAGAAAGAATAACTTTGTTATTATTTTTCCTATGATGATGGGACTTTTATATTTGGAAAGAGATGAGTTTCCTATTTCTTTTGATACCTTTTTGAGCTGGTTTGGCTCAGCTACATGTTTTGGTGGTATCTTAGCTTTACCATTGGTTTGTGGTATTTTGCTGTCATGTCTGTGCTCTGGGTTTGAGTCAGGGTCTGAAAATTCTTTTCTCACTCACTGTTTTTCCAGTTTGCTCTATGGAACCCCTCTTTTAGCTTTCTTTAACTTAAAAAAAGGCTTACTCTTTCTGTTTTTTTCATATCATCTTATAATCCAATTATATCTTTGTTACCAACAATTAAGTATTAGTAAAATCTTTTATTAAGTGTTTTAATCCTTTCAGAATCAATCAGAAAGACATGAAATAATAGAAATCAACTATATATTGATGTAATATTGCTATAAATCAATTTTTATCCCTTAAATACACAGTTGACCTGTCAAATATTTTTACCATATTCTTTTCAAGGTTCATTGGAGTATTAGTGAGTGGTTTATAATGAATTATTAAAAGCTTTTTTCTAGTATTTGTTCTCTTCAAGAATTATAGTTATAATTATTCTTTTAAAAGATAAATATAAATTAAAATAATTTTATTATTTTAATAAAGAAGTTTTACCATTAAATACTTCTTGTAATTGATTCTTGTAGACAATTACTTCTTACTGTTATAATCACTAGTAGTGTATAACAAGTAAAACAAATAATTAATTAATTATTCATTTAATTGTGGTTATAATAATTATTACTGTTATATTTCATAAGAACAGTCATAGTACTGTTGATTAATAGTAATATTTTTATCAGTTTCATAGACACATCCTACAGAGACCAACTGATATTCACTTTTTTATCTTATTCTGCATAAATTACCAATTATGAACCAACTGTCTTTATCTATTGAACTATCTTGATATATGAGAAACCAAGATAATTTTGGTTGCTATTTGAAGGAAATTAGGGTAGTGTCTTTATTAAGAAATGAAATAAATATTTAAAATTGCTAGTTTTTGTATGAAATTTGATTAAATTTAATCTTCATGTATAAATATTACTAAAAAATCAATTTTATAAATGATTTGATAATTTGAAAATACTTTATAAAGATAGATTTCCGTTTAATGATTTTTTGTATCATGTTGGCTGTATTGTATATTTTATCCAGCTTTTCAATACAATTTCCTTAATACTAACCCCATTTTGTAACTATTGGAATTTACGGAGAGCTTTAAATGCACCAGAAAATTAAAAATTGTATCTGAACTTTGTTGTTTTATATATTCAATTATCTAAACAGGGATTTTGACTTTCTCAATACTAAAAACAAAAAAACTAATATTATCAAAACTAATATAAAAAATAATTTTCCTATCTTTCTACAATAATATTTCCTTAAATGTACAGGGACCACTTTATATAACTCTATGACTAATTTCATTTAATCTAATATAAAGCTTCAACAGCCATTTAAAATAAATGAAAACTTCAGATTTATGCATAAATGAAACAATTCAATTTCTTATTTTCAAATGATGGTGATGGAATATTAAATGAAGGAAAAACAACTGGTAGAGATTTTTTCCTTTGAAAAAATATATTTCTCAAAGAATATCTATAGAGATCGGGGTAGGTTTTAGAGGCTAAGGTTGATTCTATATATTTCACAGCCTCAAGAAATGATAAATCAACAATCAGAAGATTTTTGTAAGATTCAATTAACAAAAGGATGTATTCAGCTCCTAAAAATGTTTTCAAAGGATAATGAAGTAACAGTTCTTGTTTTTCTTTAGTATTTATGCTCAATGAAGCCAATAAAAAATCTATATTAGTAGCATTAAATAGAGGCAGGCCCCATAAATAAGTTAGACCTTTTTGGGAATTAAGATTCAAGTGGGACCAAGATCACTTGAGAGCCATGTCCACTGATAATCAAAACCTGGTATGAATAATGTCTTAATTATTCAATTTTCATTATGAATAATTTACAAAGTGATTGACACCATTAATATTATCTTTTGATGGAAATATATGAAAGGTTTCTATTTAGAAATTCTTGAACCCATTAACAACTTTTCTTTACAAAAAATGAATTCATTATCAAAATAAACCATTAGTTTTATTTTTCTTATCAATGAGACTGTGATAAAAATTTGTGAATATATGTATTCAAAAATTAACAAAAATTCTGTTGAACTTTCAAAAGAAGGAAATTATAATTAATCTGAATATTAAGGAGTTTTGAACAGGATTGAAGTAAAATCAAGTCTTTTGATATTTCTTAGACATAATAATATGCTTTATTGGCAGAGAGCTCTCAGAAATTAAATGAAGTGGTCCTTATTCATTACAATAAAAAACCTTTAATTTCTGATAAATATTATTGGAATTATATTGAATTCAATACATAATCCTATCAGTATTTCTGAATTTCTTCTTAAACATAAATATCATTCCAATTTATATTTGAAAAAGAAAACAGTAACAAAAAATCCATAAAAAATATGCTAAAGAGGTTTTCTTTATAGAAAATAATTGCTGCAAAATGATATATTTACCCCAAAAATATGAAATATAAGAAAATTGATAACATTTTCATTGAGTTCAATTTCATTATTTAAGTAGAGCTCATATTATATGTTTTGGAGAAAGACAGTATAAAGAAATGCCTTTCTGCTACTAAAAGAAAGTTTTATTTATCTTTTTAATTGTTTTTTGAGTTTTTCATACATATTTTATGGGAAGATGTTTCTTTTATTTTTTTGAGAATTTTTCTTTTTTTATGTTTTTATTGAGTTTTTCTGAGTTGAGCTTTTATATTTGTAAAATGGTTTTGATTTAATTTTATATCTTGTTTTTTAATAGAATTTAAAGTAACAGGCCTTTAGAGGGACTGTTACTATAACAAGTTTGAAATATATTAAGTTTATTACAGTACAGAAACTGCAATTACTGCTTATGTAATATTGCTGATGATCAACAAAAATTTGACAGTAGATCCCATTATGGGCCTTTCATTGTAATTTTATTTTAAAATTAGTGATTTCCTCCAGTAGTAGGGTCTTTTTTGAATAAAGCCCACTACTGCTCTTTTGAACTGATAAATTAAAACTTTACACAAGCCAGATTAATGGACCTTCTCAATAAAAAAGATGAATATTGGTGCTTATAGTAGAAATCGATGAAATCAATTCATGATAAAAAGGAATCAGAAAATGAAACAATAAGAGATAATTTCTAGTAATTCTAATCAATAAACAAATCAATATATATAAGTTTTTTTTACTTTTGGAAAAATAATTCTATTCAAAAGAAATATAACATCCTTTATCTTTTCTTTCTGAGGTTGCAAAAATTTTAAATAAAGATTTGAAAAAAAATCCTCATCAATCCAATTTCTGAAAAAGAGGCTACAGCTTAAAACAGCTGATTTTCATTTTTTTAAGCCAGTTTTTGAATAAGAAATAATAATTTATATTTCTAAAAAAACATGAAGTGATCAATAAAGACATATGAAGGCCTTTCTCATCTTCAAGAGTGGTTTTGGATAATTTTGTCCTCCAAAAGAACTGGAATTTTCTAAATGGAAAATAAATATTGAGATGAAATTTTCATCTTGAAAAACATTAATTTGAAGATAAAAATATAAATCGAAATAGTTTTGATATACTATATTCTAAACTTACTCCATCCAGTTGAAAAAAGGAAGAAAATCTGGTGAATTCTGTAATATTCCAATTGCTTGGAAGAACTGGGAATACTAACAAACATCTCAATTCTGGTTTCAACCTAGTTCACAGGAAGGGTCCAAGCTCACTTCAAATTTAGTACAAGCTATTTTCCAAATGTAACACCTGTTTTAAGGTGTAGCAAATTTGCTCATGATTCTTTGGAAAGAGTTCCCTTTTTGAGGCCTGGAAGAAAGCATTGATGAGAGAAATCTATTGAATTCCCTTTCTTTCTCAAAATGGACCAGTTGATGTTCAACGTTTTGAAGCATCAAAATCAGATTAGTCAGAGGATAAAATTAATTACCAAAGCTCAATATAATTCACTAAAGAAATCAACCAACAAAATTGAGCACCAAAGGACTGGAGATAGAAGTAGTTATACCTATTTAAAAGTAGTCAGGAAATGAAAAAAGGAGAATAAAAATAATAAATCTGAGTGTACTGGCCAAAATGAGTCACTCCCTTAAAGGATGAAGAAGCCCAAAAAATTACAATTTAAATTGGATTGCAAAATCAACAGGAGTGCCAGATTATTGATTAGTTAAATATTTATTTTATCAGAAAGAGAAGGAAATTTCCATTCCTGAAAAAGATGAGAATATTGAATTAATGAAGATTGATTAACACCATCAGGAACTTATATCTAAAGTGGAAAATTTCTGAGCTGAAGAGAGTTTATGCATTGAAAAAGTTAGCTCAATATTTGATTATTTTCTTGTGGCAATGAATGATTGGATTCAAAAGGGTAAGCCATCAGATGAGATTAAGAAGCTACTTAAGATCCATTTCCCATAACTCCTGTAATTTCTTTCTATATATATATTTCAAAAGTTATGATTTCTGAAAATATGTCTATAGCTATATTGAAGGGAATTCAATATATATTCTTCTATCAAGTGTTATTATATTTTCTCTCATTTACCTATTTACAAAACTGTCTATCATTTCATGAGCATATTATGACTCCTAACTCTATTAATAATAAGATTAATACTCCTAAAATCTTTGATCTTAACCTTCATAATTTGTGGAAAATTATTTTAATCTCAGTAAAAAGCTCATAAAATCATCAGGATATTATCATAACCACAGATCGGCTAAATTCCAATGTTGTATGTCATGCTGAAGTAAATTTGACATAGCTTTGGCCTCTTAAACAAGCTGAGCTTTGGTTATTTATGGCTTCCTTTTGTTTTTTTGATTCACTTTTAAATTTTAACTTCTCATCTTAGTTATAGTTCTTTATTCATAAAATATCTAATGCATTTCTGCACCTGCCTCAGCTGAAGTAATAACACCACTACAGAAAAATATTGAATTGTTCCAAAGGGTGTTTTATCCATCACAGTACTCAAAATTTGAATTGGGAAATATTTGATTTTCAGTCCTATGAAGCTACAATCTAATCAATTTTTCCACATCTTTTTTTGGGAGAGAAATCATGAGAAATATAGAGGAAGAACAGGAGAACTTGGCTGAAAAATAAAGAAAATTAAGCTCCGAAATTATTTGTGATTTAAGCACCCCTCACCTTGCTTTTGTGGTTTTCTGAGGTAATCTTTTCTAGATTTTGTTCTCTACTTTATTATTTGGCTTCATCGTTTGTGTGGGATTCATAGGTAACACTGCAGGAAGGAACAAAAAATGAGTTTATATATCATTAAATAGATAAAAATACCAAATGAAAACAATGGGATTGACATATAAAATATCCCTTTTGACCTGGAAACAATAAGAAAACACTCCAAAATTGAATTTTAAATTGAATGATACATGTGTTGTACAAATTGCTATGCAATATATGATGTAGAGGTAGCTCTCAAAGATCTCAAAAACTAAATTCACATTAATAGCACTTAATTTAGGACAGAAATCTTTTTCATCTCAAAAGTAAAGCCTCCTCCAGTCATCAATCTCAATACAGGATATCCTGGAGTCTTTCCCGCATGGCGTATTACTCATTCAAGTTTCATATCACAAGATTTTTCTAATTGGTTGAAATGGATCCTGAATATTCCAGAAGGATAGAAAAAGATTGAATAATGGTCAATTTCAGCGTCTTCAAAGATATCTAACAGAATATTTGGTGTTTTACAGGCCAAATATTTGAGGTAATCATGCACAATGATGGGCCGCAAGAAATTCTTAATTTGTGTTTGATTATTTTTGTTTATTTGTTCAAGCTAAGGGGGAAAATATGTGAGAATCTAGTCTCCATGAGAACCATTACTTTAGACTGCTTCAATATTCTACCATAACTCAGGTTTCAGCCAAACTATACTTGTCTTTATGGAAGTATAGTTTCACCAAAACAACCTTATATTTTCACAAAAAAAAATTGAAGACCCTTGTTGAAAAAATCTTATATCTCAGTCAAGGAATAATAATTTCTATCCCAAAATACCCTCAAGGATTTAAATCTTTTGTCAGGCTTGTTGGTTTCATTGGTGATTTTGTAGAAAAGAAATATGGTTTCAGGCTTCATGTTTCATTCAGAAAACAATTCTGCTTGTGGTTTGAAATTAATAATGAGGGGTGCTAAAAATTAGAGCTTAGAACGCTTTGAAAAAAATAAATTCACTGTTGTCCAGATGAAAGGAAACTAAATCAGCCACAGCATGCCACAAATTTCCAAAAAAAACACAATTTCAATGGTCACAATTGCATTTCCTACCATATTTAGATCTGGTTCACTGTTTATATCTTGGAGTCAATTACAATTGGTAGGAGGAAGTCCTAAAGCCCATTTCTGGTTTCACTGGGGTTTTGACATAGACTTTGTCAATCAAAAATCAAGGGATTCTGAAAAAATGGACCTTGATGATATTGAAAATACTGAGACCAGAAATAAAAAACAAGGAGATTTCAAGTGAATATCACTCATTTTAATTGACACAAATTATCAGAGAGGAAAATGCAAAATGTAATAATTCCAAAAAGTGTGAGCTAAATAACATCTCAAGTTGGTACTACTTCAAATGAAAGGTTATAAGAGGTGAGTGGTGCATGTTGCTTTCCAACCATATTTAATTATTATTTATTCATTTCATATTCAAAAATTAGCCACAAAAACCACCCCTTTCTTAACAATACTTGAGCACATATTCAATTAACTGAAATTGTGGGGGGAAAGAACATAACAAAAGAAGAAGAAAAGTCTTTTTCCAAGAAATGTAAGTATTCTCAAAAAGGCATCACTTTATATATTTAATAATATAAAGATAACACCAAATCATTACTATTCCATTCATATTCCTGAAAGACTAATGAGATGGGGGCCATTAATGGGTGTATCAGAGTTTTATTGTAAAAGACCCATTAAAATGTTGTTAAAGCTAAAAAATAATTAAATAAATGGTATTAAGGTCATGAATATTCTCCTAATATCTTTTTACAATATGATTCATGATCAAGAATAAAAATAAGCTGTAGGGAAAAAATAATGAAGAAATTTAGCCAAAAGCATTTACTTCAAAGTTTTTCAAAGATGTATGAAGAGATTATAGTAAAAAAATCAAAACAGCTCAAAATTAAAGAGGAAAGAGTTGTATAGGAAAACTTGAATAGAATTTATCAAACACCTCCAGAAGAATATTTCAATTCTTCAATATTATTGATGTATGCCATATCATGACCCAGTTATACTGAACTATATCACTGAGAACAATCATCTGACATTGAATTTTGGATTCAAATTGTCAAACGTTTCACCAAATAATCTCATATATATCCCCAGATCCAGTGAAGAGATTCAACTTTGCAATTTGGCTCACATTCCTGACTTGGAGTATGAAGAAATACACAAAGGTCAAGTTTTATTGGTAAACTGGCTAGAGAATGTGAATCAAAATGATGATGGTTTTTCAGGAGGCTAGGTAAAATCTTGATTAAATGGGAAATAAAAAATTATTTCATTTTTATTAAAATATCTGATACTTTCTTCTTGGGATCTTATTTCCATTTCCCTGCATGGGCATTAGGCTTTTTTATACAAAAAATCTTTCTTGTCCCATAAATAAGCCTTTTGTCCTGGATTCTATTAATTGATTTTTTAATTATTTCTACTTTCAAAATAATATTCCCAACTTAAATTTTGTTGAAAATAGATAAATCATTTATGAGGCCATGACTTTTGAAAGTAAAGAAAGATCTCAATAGTCATCTCAGCTTATCTCACTTTTTAAAAAATATATCTGTGAGAATAATACTTCATGTTTCTTTTTTCAAGTTTTTGAATGGGTTTTCCCCCTAAAATCAGGCTCTTAAGCTAAAGAATGAAATATTTTCCTTATGAGCTCCTTCAGAGTTTTGAAAATTAATGAATTAACTAACTATATGATCAAGTAAATAATTATAATGTAAATATGTCTATATTAAGCATATTATGTGAATAGTAAAAACATTACTTTGTTGATAAAAGAAAGGCAGATTACCTTAAAATATGTTAATTTTCAAAACAGTATTATTATTATGATAATGATAATATTCTTCAAATAATACCCATCTGGAAATTTTGAAAACAATATATTACTTTTTTCAAAAACAACATATTAATATATTGATGATAGGCTTTGTTCTTAAAAAAATAATTCAAATTTTTTAAAACAAAAACCTATTGTATCATAAAAAAATATTAATTTTATTAGTTACGCTTTTTCCATCTTGATAAATACTTTTATTACTTCATAAATAACAATCTGCAATGATTTTATGATAGCAATTCTGCCTTTTCACTCCCCAAATAATCCCTTTAGTCATATAAGTTTTTTTAAATTATGCAGTAAGATTTTCTTCTTTCATTATTGGATATTTCATTCTTATATTCATAATAAAGATCAAGTTATATTTTATAATTAGTAAAAAGCCTTATAATCTCAATGATAGATTGTTTATTATTTCAAGTGAATGATCATTATTTTGATATATGTTGTTCTTTAAGTGAAAATTCTCTTTTTTCATTGATCTCAATGTTTCATTTTGATATTTTTTAATAATAAGACTATTATTTTAATTCACCAATAATGGATTTAAGATTTTATCCATAAGACTTTTACTCTTTTATTGATGAATTTGTCATAGAAATAACAAAATAATTATTATCAAAATGTTATTATTTAAATGAAAGATTATCATTGAAGATAAAATGGTATTGTTTTATAAATAGCAATGCTTTTATATCAATGAAATTATTTATAAATCTCAATAAATTATTAAGGATAATGTATACTTTGATAAGAGAAATTTCATCAATTGAATAATAGACAATTTGTTATTTCAATGACCATCGAATTATTTGATCAATAGAAAACCTTTTATCTTAATAATCAAAAATCTATTATTTTATCAACATAAATCTTAATACCTTATGGATAACCATCTTTTTCCTTTATTAGTAAGTTCTCCTTATTGAATTTATGAAAATGAACCTATTTGAATTATAAAATGTTTATTACTTGAGTAATAAGAATCTTGTTTTTTCAACAAAAACTTTATTATTTTTATAATATAACTTTGTTGATATGCAAAATCATCATTTCTTAGTATGCTCTTATCATCCTGATATGTTTTGTTACTTAGGTCTCATTTATTTGATTTTTTAAATGAAACTATTTATATTTTCATGATAAAACTGTGATATTTTTCTAAATAATTCTACATTTTCTATGAAAATTTGATGCTTTTTTTAATGAAATTGCTTTCACATAAAATGAAGTGTGATTCTACCAATACCAATCTCTTTATATTAATGAGAATAATCTTTGATTAATGAAAATTACACTATATCAACAAAAGTATTTTTATATTGATAATAAAAGTATTATCCCTTATTTTAGATGAACTTTGTTCTTTTATCAAGAAACAATTAACAGAAAAAATAGCATTTTTATCAGAAAAAACTTTATCATTGTAGTGAAAAATTTAAGATACTAGCAGAAAGCTACCAATTTTCAATTTATTTCAAATGTCAATTTTTTGGCTAACAAATAAACTGAATTGAAATAAAATAGAGGTTAAAATTGAAGAGGGAATGTTTTAGAATAGAATTATTTTTTCTCTGGGTTTGATACTAATATTAGGAATAACCATATTGTTTTTTAAGATTGAATTTCCTTTGAGGTAGGTGTGTATTTCATAAAATATGGGGGTTTATTCAGAAATCCAGATTTGGTTAATTTTGATACCCCCTGATATGGTTATTTCAATAAAATATTTACCATTTGAATAATATTTTTCTTGCTGATAAAAAAATTATCATTTGATATAAATTTTTACACTAATAATAAATTATTGTAGTTCATTTATGATGATCCCAATTTAGAAATAAAAATTCTTCTTCTTTATAAAAGTTTTATATTGGATAAAATGCCTTCATATTAATTTAAATGCTTTTATATCCAAAGAATATGGTTGAATAAATGATAATAGTTTGAATTTTTCATTTAGAAGAAGCACAATTATTTAATAAGAAAAAATTATTTGCCTTTATTAATTAAAATCTTTCTTATTTAATTGGTATCATTTTTAATTTAATAACATATTTCTTATCAAAAGAAAATTATTATTGTAATGAAAAAAGTTCTTCTTTGAAGAATAATGTTTTTTCTATTTATAATATTTCATAATTTTATCAATAAATATTTTCTCATTTAATCATAGCCATTGAGTTATTGGTATTCAAGCTTAATTATATATTTTTTCAAAATTTTGATTTTGAAAATTTGATAATGACAATTTTATTCTTTCATTGATAGATACTTTCTCCTCTCACTAACAAAAAGTATATTATTTTCAATAATAACACTTTTCTTAATAAAAGAGAGATTCAATCATTTGACTAAAAGCATATTTATCTCTTCGTTGGAAATTATTCTTTATAAATAAAAATGTGTTTATTTTGAATAATAAAATGATATTCTGATTTGAACAACAGTGTTATTTTTATACTAGTAAGAGTAATACTGATTTATTCAAAATTTAATTCTTTTGATTAGAGCTATATCCTCATAATAATTATTATTTTATCATTGAAGAATTATAATTTTATCATTTCAATAATAAAAAAATAGTATCTTTCAAATATAAAGGTTAAAATATTAGTGAGGATTTTATTATTTTATCAAAAAACTGTTATTATTAATAGCAAGGTTTTAAAAATAAAGCTGTATGTATTCAAATAATAAAATTATTCTTATGCAAATAGTATAAATTTTGAGAAGATGATCTATTTTTTGTTTGTGTAAGATGTGTCTATGAAACTCATGATAATAGTACTATTATTCAATAGTACTATGAATTTTCTTATAAAATATAGTAAAATATTTATTATAGCCACAAATAAATCAATAACTATTTCTTTTACTGGTTATACACTGCTAGTGACTACAGCAGTTAAGAGTAATTTTCTACTAGAATCAATTACAAGAATTATTATTAATAAAACTTCTTTATTAAAATAATATAAAACTATTTTAATGAAGAATTATCCTTTGCAAGAATAATTATTATTATAATTGTTGAAGAAAACTAAAATTAAGAGAAAAAACATTAATAACTGAAGCAAACACTCACTTATATCAAAAAAATACCTTGAAAATAATTTCCAGAGTGATTTGATGGAATATCTGTGGATTTAAAGAATTGAAATTGGATTTATAGCAGTAATAAAACAATTTGTAGTTAAAAAATATTAAAAATAGTTCGTTTCTATTATTTAACCTTTCCTAATTTATTCTCAAATATTTAAAACAGTCAAGAAAATAATTAACCAATACTTACTGGTTGGTATTAAAAATATAATTGGATAATAAGATAATCTGGAAAAAACAGCAAGAGGAAGTGTCTTTTAAGTCAACAACAGCTCACAGAGGCCTGTCATGGAGTCAACTGAGAAACCAGTGAGTTTGAAACAATGAATCCTCTTTTGATAATTAGTTACATCACTTTTTGTCATGTAAGGATATCCTAGTCACTTAATTAAGTCATTTCACATGTTTCAGCCTGTGACTCAAAACCAAAGCACAAGCATGACAGCCAAATACTATAAACCAATGGTAAAGCCAAGATACCACCAAAACATGGAGCTGAGCCAAACAAGCTCAAAAATAATCAAAAGAACGAGGAAACTCACTTATTTCCAAGTATACAAGTCCCATCACCATAGGACAAAGAACAACAAAGTTATTACTTCTCCAAGTTGGTGTGGAGGATAAACATTAATTTTCACCTCTCATCTGAAATACAGAGGAAGAGGCTTAACCCCATCAAATGGTTATTCAAAATGAATCTCCAAATAAGGGTTATCCAATTTTCCTAGCTAAATTGAGCTGACAACAGGACTACAGAAGTTATGGCCAAAATAAAGCCAAATAAGGGTGAATGAAATATTCACCTCTCATCTAGACTCTACAGTTTTAGTGTGAGGTCCTCAAAGTGGGGTATTTTTGGAAGAGCACAATAAGTCCTATCTTATGGTGCCATTCATTTCCCCATATCTCATCTGGAACAAAAGTTATGGAGCAAGCAAGCTCCATACAGATTTTGAGAAAATCATAAATATGGATAACAAAGCTTTTACATGGCATAACCTTTCCATATTGAATTTTACCCATACAAAATGAGATACCATTGTGTAGATCTCATCCAGGGCCACACAATAAACCAGTGTTTAGTTGAATATCTCAAAAACTGACAAAGGTATAGCAGTTTTAAGGTTAAAATTCCACAATTGGGCCAATACACCTTTACTGTGGGATAATATCCCATAACCATGCTTATGAGGTGTCAAACAGACAAAGAAGCATGTTTATACTTCAATAACTCATGGTTCATTAAATACTGGGGTCCCATACAGGTTCTGTACAGCATCCTACATTTCATACACGCCAGAAGAGGGCTGTGTAGTTCCCAGATGAAAATATTCACCCTATATTGGTGAAAACTGCCAAGATGTGGTTTCAAAACCACATCTGAGCCCAATTCAGAGTATACAGGCCTTGTGGAAACCACAAGCAAGTACTCTGAGGTGAACAATTGTCACTTCATCCATGTGAAATGGTCTAGAGGAGCTTTCACCCAATTTCCAGATAAAAAAGGACCTTTCTCTTCCCAAAAAAAGAAGCCCCATCCTTCTCTTAAATTCCTAAATATTACAACTTTAAAAAACAGTTATACTCTTGGAAAAGAAACAGGTAGAAATATAATCTTAATTATTGTAACCCAACAGATAAACACTGCACCCACGGCTTTCAACAGCACTCACCACCACTAAAATTCTTTTTTGAAGCCCTCATTAAACTCTTTAAAAACTTTTTTTAACTATTTTCATCAGTTTCACAGTCACAGTTAGGGTTGTATCTACTATTTTAATACCTCTATCATAGACTAAGCCTGACATTTTGGGGGCCTGGCCATGTTTTTGAACATTTATTTGGACTTTTTTCATGCAAAAGTGAGTTTTTTCTCTCAAATTTCTTATATCAAAACCATTGTTGTTTTAGCGTGGAATTATTAAAATAAGAATAATATATTATATGAATTATTTTTTTTGAGTGGTATATTGATTAATATACCACTGTGTTTTTACCTATTCTCCATGTGGTTGATTAAAATTTAATCACCATAAGTGGTATTTTTGGCGTGTTTTTCATATTGAAACACTTAAAGCCCTTAATGTTATTCTTTTTTTACAAGTTAATCTGTGAGATACTGGTACAAAAACAGTATACCAGCAAGCCAAAAAGCAGTATTTTTTATGTGTAATTGATAATTTCAATTACAACATCATAATACTAGTGTACAATATAGAAATATACTACCCAGTGGCCATTCTTGGACATGCAAATAGCAGTTGAAGAAGTCTTAACTGACATAAGGCCTCTTTTCCTCTTTGATTCACTGGAAGAAAATTTCATACCACTTGAACCCCAGTCACAAGGAAGTGCACCAGTGATACCTTAAGAACCAGAAGGCAAAGGCAAAGGAAAGAGGCATAGTGAAAGACTCATAACAGCCAAAACATGGACACCAATTGCCACTCAGAGGAGTAGAAAACCACAAAACTCTGAATCAATACAAGGTAAACCAACCTTAACAACTTGTACAGGGAAGATTACAGTGATTGCTGCAGCTGTAACTTCTAAAGGCAAACTGCTCAAATCTGTTGATAATAAAGTTTTACAAGGCACAGTCAAAGGCAAATATGCTAAAAAAAATTAAGTTTTTGACTGCTTGCAAAGACTGATATGTCACCTGTACACCTCAGGAATCTTGTAATCCCAAGGAACCAGCCAGACAACAGAGAAGGCCTGGAAGAGGACACCTTGGACACAGTGGTAGATGGAAAGACATGGAGGGAAATCATACCCACTCTGCCGTTCAACTTCCAATTCAACAGAAACCTCAAACCAGAGGACTGGAAGGATATGGATCAATCTCTTCAGCTCCACCAACTCCTCAAAGATATTTTCCAATGGAGAATGGAAAACAAGAGGTTCAACCTAGAATCACACTGGGCATAACTTGGAGCAAGTTGCCAGAAGGATGTCTCAAAGAGATACCCTTCAAAGACCTTATGGTAATCACAAAATGATGGAATACCACCAGGAAGTTCAGACTCCTAGAGGAGGGGGAAAACAGGATAAGTGACAATAAACCCACTATGCAAGATATTGAAGAACAGATGAGCCAGACAGGGCCTACTCTTATTCCTTAAGGGTCACAAGGAGTAGAACAACCCAACTCTCCAGTGGCTTCACACCATTCAGGAACCAGAAGATCAGTGGCCAAGAGTCACCATTCTTCACAATCCCAGGTAGTTTCCAGGAGAAGAAAAGGATAAAAGGGCAAAAACAAGACATCTTTCAGCCAAAGGCAGAAAGAGGCAGACCCAATTATCCAGAAGGTGTTGGACTTGGTGAAATAAGTACACAAGAGCCAGAAATAGTTGTAAATAATGCTAGAATCAGTAGCCCCAATAATAGAAATATTACCCCCACTCAGAATGAACACAGTGTTGTTACACCTGAGAGTAACTTAAACAGTGATTCACTGTGGTTACAAATGTCCCAATTTGCAGAGAAAGCTCAAAATCAGTTGAAAGAGCTCCAAGAAAGCCATGAGAGGATGAAAGAATTAACAGCCTCTATGGAGTAAATTGTTAAACCCCTTCAAGAAGGCCATGTTAAACTGATAAAAGCATCTGAAGAAACTAATACAAGACTGAATCAAGTCTTTGAAGAACAGCACCACTACAAAAGGGACAGGGATTTTCTGAATCAATACTATAACAAATTGTTTAATGTCTACCAAAACATGAAGCCCCAACCACAAGGCCATGTTTTGGATAATCCATACAACCAAGAAAAAATCAAACCAGATTACTTTTTGGAGAATAAGGCAAGGTCTCCATCTCAATACCAAGATGGAGAAAACATGTCTTATCCTGAGAAGGAAGCATTAAAAAAGCTTCCAGAGGCCTCAAGCTGGCCCAAACTCTCTGGCACAGGAGAATATGATCATATGGGACTCATGGATTACATTGATGAACTCTTCATTGATGTACCAAGCATACCAGATGATTGGATTACTGCTATATTGAATACATAATTTAAAGGACATGCTAGTATTTGGTACACAGAGATGAAAGAGATCCATGGAAGAAGAAACTGGCCATGGTGGAAGAGTCAAATAATTCAAGAGTACAGAAATGGTACTTGGATATGGCAAAAGACCATGTGAGTTGAAAATGACAAGTAATCTTTGGACAAACATCCATATTAGTGGTATCTTAAACAATGTAAAAGGCTTAAATCAATTGATCCTCAAATTAATATCCAGATGAAGAATCACAAACTCCTGATACAAATGCAAGGAGAGCTAGATCATGCAGTAAAATGAAGATGCAACCAAAGTTGAACTCTATATGACATTTCAAACACCTTACAAGACATAAGGAAAAGAACAAACATAGGGAAATATTCCCAATTTAAAGGTAGTAGTTACAAAGATGAACAACCTTTCAGGGGGACTTCAAGGATAAACCCAAAGAAAGAGTGGCAGAAGTGGCCAAGAAGAAAAACTCTTATCACAATTGTGGGTCAACAGACCACTGTGACAATAACTCTCCAAAAGCAAAGAGGAAAGTCTATGCTATCAAACAATTCCCAGAGGAAGAATCACCAACCGAGGATTCTGAATCAGAATCTATAAGTGATGCCATCATAGAACAATATGATGAAGACCAAGAGCCAAGAGAAGAATTTCTTGTGGAGTACCAAGAGGAAACACAACTAGAAATTCAGGACATACAGTTAGAATCAGGAATGCCACAAGATACTGAAAGTAAAAGCTGGTGTAAACATACACAATATTCAAAACATTTCCTAGTTACAAAAGCTAAAGGAATGGAATATATACATGGGACAGCCACAAAAATGACTGTTTGTGTTGATAATTCTTAACACCCATTGATAATTGACAGTGGTGCAAACTGATCAATAGTGGCCAGAGAGTATCTAGATAACCACTTCCCAAACTGGGAGAAACAGCTCTTTCAAACCAAGGCAAAGAACTTCAAAAGTGCATCAGGGAAGATGACATCCATTGGACAATTATCAAAGAGATAATTATACCTTATAGGAAAGGTAATAACAGACTAAACCCAGAGTTTGTTGTGCTTGAAGATACCCACATAAAAGGATTCTTACTGGGAACAGATTACCAGAAGATGTATGGAATCGATATTTACAACAGTAAGAACAGGCATATTACCATAGGTACAAACAAGGAAAAGAAATTTTCACTTGATATATACCAAATATATACCCATGACCCCCTAGAAGAATTACTGAATGAATTCAGAGAGGGCCAATTCAGCACCAAGCTCACCAGAAAACAAGAACTGAGCTTACTAAAAATGATTAGAAAAAATAGACTAGCATTTTCCATTGGTGAAGAACCTTTAGGCAAAATCACAGGCCATGATATAGAATTATATCTAGATGTTGAAAGAAGGGATCCACCAATTCTGAGAAGACTTCCATATACAGAAAGCCTGGAAACTAGAAAAGAAGTTGAGAAACACATCAATGAACTCCCAGACATGGATGTCATAAGAAAGATAGGATATAATGAAATAGTGGAAATCACCACTCCTGTCCTTACCACCTGGAATGATGGCAGATCTAGATTGTGTGGAGATTCCAGAGCCCTGAATAACTACACAAAAGCTGATAGGTACCCCATACTGTAAGGCTTGACTATAAAACAATAAGTAAGAATTACAGATATTTTACTTATTGTACTCTGAAGGTCCTTATAAATAAATTAAATAAGATAAAAACAATTATATTAATGAAGAATTATTATAATTAAGGCGTAAAGAATTATTATATTATTAAGTAAATATAATCATATAATTTATACTATAAACAAATAATATAATAAATAAATATATTAATATATAATAGTTAATATATTTTAAAGTACTTTATCATTGTTACCAAAAAATAATAAAGGCGTTGAAAAATTGTTTTTTTTTAATAAAAAACAATTAATAACAATAATATTACTAATATTATAGTTATAAATTAATATAAATACTATTTATATTAACCAAAGAATTATTAAAAGCAATAATAAAGAGAAATTATTATAATAAGAGAAAATAACCTACGTTTGACACTAAGTATAATAATTTTGAATAAATGTATGCCAGATAATATAAATAAAACTTATGTAAACTGTATTTACAATTAAAAATAAGAGAAATTACAAATTTTCTTGATTTTACATGGATTTGAGATTTTTAAGAGAAATATAGCAAAACAGTAGAACAATTGAAGTAATCACGTCAAAAATGTTTATTATAGTAAATATTACCTTTGGCCTTTTATAATATAAAATATTTATATATAAAGAATAAAGATTTTACCTTTTGATTTAATTGTTTTAATGTTTTGATGCATCTGAGGGGAAAATAGAATAAACAGAGCTCTATTTATAGTAACTACCTCCCTTCTAAAGCCCAGTAGGCTTCTAGTATACGTGTACTGATTGTATCTACTAGAATGATCAGTATTTGAAGGTTTAGTGATGATTACATCATGATCAAACCATCTTATCTCATTATTACGCCATTATTTAGAATTATCACTATAACTCTAAATTTGATGACATCATAGGCTTGGAAGAATCTTAAACTTCGTAGATTTTATTAGTATTAATCATAATCTAATAGTATTCACCAGTTTTATCACTTATATAACTGTTAAACCTACAATAAGATTACAGTGAGTGATCATAAATGATCAAATTTAAGCTTAAAATTTGATAATTAATGGCTTTGAATTTATACACGCTACAGCCATTCTGAGAGTGAATTCTGATAGCTTTGCGTGTCCTTATTAAACTGCAAAGAGAATTTTATTTCATCATAAAAACTCTGTTTTTGATGATTTTTCTTGTAACTCATCTTCTCTGTCAAAATTTAATATTTTAAGCTTCAAACCATCATTTCAAGGGGTTATACCGTGAATATTATAATAGAAATTACATCCTTCTTCACATATGAGCTAGTAGAATATGACTGTCTACGTTTTTTTAAGTTTGGATCACTTTCACATCAAAGTGGTCAACAGCTTCATTGATTTTAATCAATAATCCATTATAAGTTTTAACCTTGTTTATAGCTTGTAGAATAAAGTTTACAATGCTCTCTTACAGTAATTATGTCGTGATTTGATTTTTGGTTTATCTCTCTATCTTGTATATTTAAAGAGATATTAGCTAAAAACCATGAATATATGCATTGACCAAAAAAGTGCATATATTCAGCTTAATTCCTTTAATATTTACTTTAGAGATTAGCTTTATAATTGTTTTATGTGTGGTGGTTTATGAATACTCCAATGGTACAATTTATTTCACATGTTGTTTCATTGGTTTCTGAGTTAAATAAGGTTTTATACCTTTTTTAAGGTATTATTACTCATAAAAATGACATATAAGTATTTTACCATGAGGAATCTAATGGTGTAATTTATTTCACATGTTTACTCATTAGATTCTGAGTTGGTTCAGATTTTGTACTTATCTATGGTATTCTTACTAGTCTTTGAGATAATAATTATAAGTATAATTATTACATGCAGAAATTTGTTGTGACTTTTTTGGATATGTGATCATATCTCAAAGGCTCACATATACCAAGGATACCTCATGCACTAGACAAGCTGGTAAAAGCCAAATATATAACTAAGATGGATTGTATGAAAGTTTTCCATCAGAATGGAGTTAAACCAAACTCCATGAAGTTAATCAGATTTATATGCCATATGGGTATATATTAGTATACTAGGAGGCCATTTGGCATCAAAAATGCACCAGCCCACTTCCAAAGGATGATGCACACAATATTTCAAGAAGAAATATTGGAAGGCTGGATGGTAGTATATATTGATGAAATCATTATATACTCAGAGACATGGGAAGACCATGTGCACTACATAGACAGAGTCCTTAGTAAATGCACACCCATTAATCTAAAAATTTTACTTAAGAAGTGTTATTTTGGCCAACAAGAACTGTTGGCACTGGGACATAAAGTCTCAGGTCTTACTCTGGCCACAGACCAGAGGAAAGTAGCAGAATTACTGCAAAAATCAGTACCAAAGAACATCAAACAGATGCAATCTTTCCTTGGGTTTGATACTTACTACTGGAACCACACTAAAACCTTTTCCCATATAATTAGTAGTCTATACAAGTTATGTTCAAACAATGTAGTTTTTTAAATTACCAAGGAACAGAGGGATGCATATGAGTGGATCAAACATGAACTCACTAATGCACCTGTCCTCATTGTACCTGACTTTGAACTTCCAATCAAGTTATACATTGATGCAGCTTGTAGGCAAGGCTTAGGGGAAGCCCTTCACCAAACACAAATTGTGGATGGTGAACCCAGAGAGGGAGTAATATGTTACCTCTCTAGGCAACTGAAATATTCAGATGCCAGGTATGGGGCTAGCCAGATTGAATGCTTATGTTTAGTCTGGGCTCGAGAAAAACTCAACTACTACTTGGAGGGTACAGTATTTAATGTCTTCACAGATTTCAGAGCCTTTGAGTCTTTGCTTAACATGAAGACTACTAATAGACACATGTGGAGATGGCAAATAGCCATCCAAGAGTATAGAGGTAATGTGACCATTGTATAAAAAGAAGTCAAAAGCCACACCAATGCAGATGTCCACTGGATATTGTCAAAAGAAACCCATATTATGACCCTGAAGTAGCAGCCAAAATTCCTATCCATTTCATGCAAATAGACAGGAGGAAAAATTTCAGATTTTCTGAATGTGCACCAGAAGGTGGTACCCCAGACAGTAAAGATACTGAATTAGAAAGGAACAGAGACTTCCATATTGGTTATAAATGCCTCAGAGCTATACGATGAGTTCTCCAGTGCAGTGATGAATACTTATGCCAAACACAAGCAGTGTGTAATATTGTTGCAACTCTTTTGGCAGAAATACAGGAGCCCAGAACTGGAATCCCAGTTAGAGGAACTCTGGTTGAGGGACTATAAGGATAACAAGTTTTTCCTTATAGATGGACTACTCTATCACAGAGAGAAGCACACAAGTGCCCTCACAGTGATAGACAGGGACCACATATCCCTGATCCCGCAGGAATGTCATGACCTCCCCTATATGGAACACATGAGTGAATACAGGACCAAGGACAGGGTAGCAAGTACAGCTTGGTGGCCCAAATGAAAACAAGAGTTGAGTGAATATATCATCACTTGTAAAAGATGAAAAAGGCTAACAGAAAACATGGGAAGAAATATGGGCTACTTCAACACATAGAAGAACCCAAAAACCCATAGGAAACCCTCAGCATGGACTGGGTCACACAACTTGTCCCAGGAGGCAAAGAAAATTTCAATGCTTGCCTATTCATAGCTTATAGGTACAATAAAAGTGTAATGCTCCTGAAATTTCATAAGGAAGACACAAAAATGGATACAGCCTTGTTATTCTGGAATAATATCATATCCACATGTGGAGTCCCAAAAATCATAATCAGTGATAGGGACCCAAAATTCACATCAGAAGTTTGGATCAACCTTTTTGGTATTTTAGGTACAAAGATTGCATTTTCTACAGCTTATAATCCACAGACAGATGGTTTAGCTGAAAGAATGATCCAGAAAGGGGAGGACATCCTCAGAAGAGTCTGTTCATATGGCATGGAATATAAGGACCATGAAGGATATACCCATGACTTAGTTACACTTCTACCAGCAGTCCAACCGGCTTACAATACAAGACAGAACACGGCCACAGGGAAATAGCCCTCACTGGTAGAAAAAGGGTGGAACTCCCTATTGCCTATGAATCACCTGAAGAAAGATTTTCTCACTATCCACCCCACAGCCAAGGACTTCCATTATATGTGGCAGAGAGCTTGTGAGACAGCTTTCAAGTGCCTAGCTGAGGCTAAAGAATAAAACAAGCAGAGGTATGACAAGACACATATGGAGCCAGACTTCAAATGTCAGGCTGAGTTTATGATGAAGCAGTAATTAGGCTATTTACAACTTTAACTATGACTGTGACATGGTGTTAAAGGTTTAACATGAGAGTGTTCTTTGATAAGAAGGGTTTGTAATAAGAATAAAAGGGCTTTACTATTGTGTAATAGTGGTGGTGAGCACTGTTGAAAGCCCTGGGTGCAGCTTGACCTGTTGGATTACAATAATAAAGACTACAATACTTCAATTTAAAGTATACCTGATTATTTTTCAAGAGTATAACTGTTTGCAACAGTTGTACTATGTAGGAATTCAACAGCAGGATGAGGAAATCTTTTGTGGCTGTGAAAAGGCCCCTTTTTATCCTGAAATGGGGTGAAAAGGCTTCTAGAACTTTCCACACAGAGAAGGTGAAGGTTTTCACACTCTACGACAGGCTTGTGGTTTGAAAAAGGCCTGTATAACCTCTATTGGGCTCATATGTGGTTTTGAAACCACATCTGGGGAGTTTTGACCGATACAGGGTGAAGGATTTCATCTTGGGACCACACAGCTTGATTCTTATGTGTATGACACATAGAATGCTGTACAGAACCTGTATGGGACCCCATTATTGAATGCACTATGAGGTATTGAAATATAAACAAGATACTTTGTCAATTTGACACCTCATAATCATGGTCATGGGACACTATCCCATGGTAAGACTGTATTAGCCAAAAGGTAGGATTTTAACCTTAAAGCTGCCTTACCTTTGTCCGTTTTTGGGATATAAACCTCAGAATTGGTTTGGTGTGTAGCCGTGTATGTGCTCTACACAATGGTACCTAATTTGTGATGGTTATCATCAAATATGGCAAAGTTATGCCATGTACAAGACTTTTGTACATATGCGTGGTTTAGGCAAAAAGCTGTAGTGGGCTTGTTGGCCCTATAACTTTTGTTCTAGTTGAGATATGAGGAAATGAACAAAACCATCAGATAGCCCTGATTGTGCCTTTCCAAAAAGACCCCACCTTATGTATCTCACACTAAAACTGTAGAAGTTAGATGAGATGTGAATGTTTTGTTCACCCTTATTTATCCTGAATTTGGCCATAACTTCAGTAATACTGGTGCTAGCTCAGTTCGGCTGGTACCATTGGATAGCCCTGAATACAAGCTCTATTTTAAATATCCATTTGATGGGGTTAGGCCTCTTACTCTGTATTTCAGATAAGAGGTGAAAATTAAGGTTTATGCTCAGCAACAAACTTGAGCAGGAATAACTTTGTTATTCTTTGTCATATGGTGATGGCACTTGTATCTTTGGAAAGGGATGTGTTTCCTCTTTCATTTGATACCTTTTGAGCTGATTTGGCTTGGCTCCATGTTTTGGTGGTATCTTGGCTCTACCATTGATTTATGGTATCTGGCGGTCATGCTTATGCTCTGGTTTTGAGTCACAGGCTGACATACCCTCCCTCTAAAAAGGGCTCATCACTGATGAGACTTTTCAGTCCTCCTAGAGGCTCTTAATCTTGTTAAATGAAGGTTTCCATCTGGTATGGCATCTTCTGCCAACCATTTGTCTTCATCAGCTGTTTGGTCTTTGAATCTGACTAAGTATTGTCCCTGATCCCTACCATTAAGACTGATGTTCCCGGCCCTGATGATTTTTGTCACTGGTCCAGGGAAATCCTCCACCTCCACTATTTCTGGTGGTTTGGGGTTCTTCTTCCTGGAGGAGAGTTTATCCTCCTCTGTCTGGAAGTATGGCTTGACTAAGCTCACTGGAAATACTGGGTGTTTCCTGGAAAACTCCTTTGTGAGTTTGACTTCCACCGCATTTTTCCCTATCAATTTAATGATAGTGAAGGGCACTACAAATGAGTCTCTCACCTTCTTGGGTCCTTTGAGATTATTAAAGTTAAGTGTAGACACTAACACTTGGTCCCCTTCTTTAAAGTCAGGTTCCATGTCCGATTTGTCCCACCTCTGCTTGTTACATTCTTTTGCCGCAGCTATGCACTTGGAAGCTGTGTCACAAGCCCTCTTCCACATTTCATGGAAAGCTTTGGCTGTGAAGCAGATTGTTACAAGACTCTTCTTCAGGTGATCTACAGGTAATAGGGGATTCCACCCTTTCTCTACCAGTGCAGGTGTTTTTCCTGTGGTAGAGTGCTGACTTGTGTTATAAGCCAGTTGAACTGCTGGTAGAAGGGTAACCCAGTCATGGATGTATCCTTAATGATCCTTGTATTCCATGCCATAAGCACATAATCTTCTAAGGATGTCCTCCATTTTCTGGATCATCCTCTCAGCTAACCCATCTGTTTGTGGATGATAATCTGTAGAAAAAGCAAGCTTGGTACCCAGCATGTCATAGAGGTTGGTCCAAAATTCAGATGTGAACTTTGGGTCCCCATCACTGATTATGATTTTGGGGAATCCACAGGTGGATATGATGTTGTTCCAGGATAACAGAGCATTATTCATGGCTGTATCCTCTTTGTGACATGGTAAGCACCTCATACTCTTGCTGAACCTATCAACTATCATTAAAAAGTCATTGTAGTTCTCTTTGCCTCCTGGGACAAGTCCTGTAACCCAGTCCATATGGATGGTTTCCCATGAGTGTTTGGGTTCTTCTATATGTTGAAATAATCCATACTTCTTCCCATGTTTCCTATTTGCCTTCTGGCATCTTTCACAAGTGTTGATGTATTCACTCAGCTCTTGTTCCCACTTGGGCCACCAAGCTGTGCTTTCTGCCATCTCTTTGGGCCTGTCTTCACTCATGTGTCCCATGTAGGGGCAGTCATGGCATTCCTGCAGGATCAGAGATATGTGGTCTCTGTCTACCACTGTGAGTGCACTTGTGCGCTTTTCTCTGTGGTAGAGCAGGCCATCTATAAGGAAGAACTCATTATCCTTATAGGCCCCCAACCAGGGTTCTTCCAGTTGGAATTCTAGTTCTGGACTCCTGTTTGTTTGTTGAAGGGGTTGTAGTAATATGCCACGCTGTTTGTGTTTGGCATAGGATTTTAGTACTGCATTAAAACATTCATTGTGCAGTTCTGAGGAGCTTATTCCCAGTATGCGAGTTTCTGTTCCTTCTGAATCAGTGTTTCCACTGTCAAGGGTACCATCTTCTGGTGCCCATTCAGAGAATCTGAAGTTCTTCTTCCTATGTATCTCCATGAAATGGATAGGGATCTTAGCTGCAATTTTGGGATCATGAGCTGGATTGCCTTTGACATTATCCAGTGGCCATCTGCTAAGGCCATCTGCATTGGTATGAATTTTACCTTCTTTTTATATGACGGTCATATTCCCTCTATACTCCTGGATGGCTATTTGCCATCTCCGCATATGCCTATTTGTAGTCTTCATGTTTAGTAAAGACTTCAAGGCTGTGCAGTCTGTGTAGACTTCAAAGACTGCACCCTCCACATAATAATGGAGTTTCTCCAGAGCTCAGACTCAGCATAGAAATTGAGTCTGGGCCGCCCCATACCTGGCTTCTGAATCTTTCAGTTTCCTGGATATTTAACATATTACTCCCTCTCTTGGTTCACCATCTACAATTTATCTCTGGTGAAGGGCTGCTCATAAGCCTTGGCTACATGCTGCATCTATGTATAACTTGAATGGTAGTTCAAAGTCAGGTAAGATGAGCACAGGTGCATTTGTGAGTTCATGTTTGATCCTCTCATATGCATCCCTTCTTTCCTTGGTAATCTCAAAAACTACATCTTTTGAACATAACTTGTATAAACTACTAGTTATGTGGGCAAAACGTTTGATATGGTTCCTATAGTAGCTAGCAAACCAAAGGAAATATTGCATCTCTTTGATGTTTCTTGGTACTGGCTTTTGCAGTACTGCTGCTACTTTATTCTGGTCTATTGCCAGACTAAGACCTGAGACTTCATGTCCTAGAGCTAGTAGCTCTTGTTCGAAAAAATTACACTTTTTAAGTGAAATTTTTAGATTGATGGGTGTACATTTACTTAGCACTCTGTCTATGTATTGTACATGGTCTTCCCATGTCTCTGAGTATATAATGATATCATCAATATATACTACCATCCAGCCTTCCAGTATTTCATCTTGAAATATTGTGGTCATCATCCTTTGGAAGTGGGCTGGTGCATTTATAATGCCAAATGGCATCCTGGTGTACTCATATATGCCCATATGGCATATGATTCTGAGTAACTTCATGGAGTTTGGTTTAACTCAATCTTGGTGGAAGCCTTTCATACAATCCATTTTGGTTATGTATTTGGCTTTTGCAAGTTTGTCTAAGGCATGAGGTATCCTGGGTATAGGATACCTGTAAGCTTTTGTGTAGTTATTCAGAGCTCTTAAGTCTCAACACAGCCTAGACTTGCCTTCATGCCAGGTGATCAGGACTGGGGTGGTAATTTCCACTATTTCATTGTGTCCAATCTTTCTGATGACATCCATGTCCAGGAGTTCATTGATATGTTTTTCGATTTCTCTCCTGGTTTCCAGACTTTCTGGGTAAGGAGGTCTCCTGAGCATGGGTGGATAAGGTCTTTCCAAATCCAGATATAGTTCTATATCATGGCCTTTAATCTTGCCTAATGGTTCTTCCCCAATGGAAAATGATGGTCTGTTCTTTCTCAGCATCTTAAGTAAACTTAGGTTTTGTTTATTGGTGAGGGCAGTGCTAAACTGGCCCTCTCTGAATTCATTCAGTAGTTCCTCAAGTGGATCCTGAGAAGATATTTGGTATATATCAAGTGAAATTTCTTTTCCTTGTTGGTACCAATGGTAAAATGCCTATTTTTACTGTTGTCAATATCTATGCCATACATCCTCTGGTAGTCTGTTCCCAGTAAGAACCCTTGGATGTGTGCATCATTAAGCATGCCAAACCCTGGGTTGGGTCTGATGTTACCTTTTCTATTGGGTATAATTATCTCTTTAATAATTGTCCCAATGGAAGTCATCTTCCCTCATGCACTTTTAAAGTCTTTTGCCTTGGGGGGAAAGAGCTGTTTTTCCCAGTTTGGGAAGTGGTTTTCCAAATGATTTCTGGCCACTATGGAGCAGTTTGATCCACTGTCAATTATCATTGGCTGTTGAGCATTGTCAATACAGACAGTCATCGTTGTGGCTGTTCCATGTATGTATGCCATTCCTTTAGCTGGGGTGACCAGGAATTTTTGTGCATCTTGTGTATGTTTGCACAAGTTTTTATTAGCAGTATCTTGCGGCATGCCTGCTTCCAACTGTATATCCTGGATTTCCAGTGGTGTTTCCTCTTGGTTTTTCACTACAAGTTCTTCTCTTGGGTCTTGGTCATCATGAGATGGTTCTCTGATGGCATCACCCATAGAGTCTGATTCAGAATCCTCTGTTGGGGATTCCTGCTCTGGGACTTTCTCAATGGAATAGACTTTTTTCTTTGCCTTTGGACAGTTGATGGCATAGTGGTCTGTTGAACCACAATTATGACAAGAACTTTTCTTCTTAGCCACTTCTGCCACTTTTTCCTTAGGTTTGTCTTTAAACTCTACCCTGAAAGGATGTTTCTCTTTGAAACTACTGCTTCTATATGGGGTGAATTTCCTTATATTAGTCCTTTTCCTTACATCTTGTAATGTATTTGAAATGTCATCTAGAGTGCAATTCTAGTTGCATCTGCATTTCACTGCATGCTCTAGTTCTCCTGGAATTTGTGTCAGAGCTTTGTGATTCCTCATTTGAGTGTTCATTTGAGGATCAAAGGCTTTGAGTCCTTTAGACTGTCTAAGACACCACTCATATGGATCTTTGTCCACTGAGTATTTGTCATTTTTAAATGACATTGTCTTTTGCCATATCCAAGTACCATTGCTGTACTTTTGAATAATTTGACTCTTCCACCATGGCCAGTTTCTCCTGCCATGGATTTCTTTCATTTCTGTGTACCATATATTAGCATGACTGTTAAATGCTGTATTGAATCTAGCAGTAATCCAGTAGTCTGGTATGCTTGGTAAATGAATGAAGAGTCCATCAATATAATCTATGAGCTCCATATGATCATATTGTCCTGTTCCAGAAAGTTTGGGCCAGCTTGAGGCCTCAGGAAGCCGTTTCAAGGCTTCCTTTTCAGAATAATACAAATTATCTCCATCCTGGTATTGTTATGGAGATATTTCCTTATTAACCAGCATTGCATCTGGTTTGATGTCATCCTGGTAATATGGATTATCCACAACATGGCCTTGTGGTTGGGGCTTCATTTTATGGTAGACATTAAACAATTTGTTTATGTCTTGATCCAGACAATCCCTGTCCCTTCTGCTGTGGTGTTGTTCTTCAAAGACTATGTTCAGTCTTTTGTTGGTTTCTTCAGAGGCTTTTATCAATTGAACATGTCCTTCTTGAAGAGTTTTAACAATTTTATCCATGGAGGCTGGTAATTTTTTCATCCTCTCATGGCTTTCTTCAAGTTCTGAAAACTCCTTTTGAGTTTTCTCAGCATATTGGGACATTTGTAACCACAGTGCATCAGTATAATTTACTCTAAGGTGAGACAGCATTATTTTCAATCTGAGTTGGTGTAATATTTCTATTAAGGGGACTACTGATTCTTGAGTTGTTTACAACTACTTCTGTTTCTTGTTTACTTCATTCACCAATTCCAACAGTTTCTGTGTCATTGGGTCTGAATCTCTCTGCCTTTGGTGAAAAGAGGTCTTGTTCTTGCCCTTGTGTCCTTGTCTTCTCCTTGATCCCTCCTAGGAGTGTGAAGAATGGTGACTCTTGGCCACTGATCTGTTGGTTTCTGAATGGTGTGAAGCCACTGGAGAGCTGATTTGGCCTGCTCCTTGTGAGCCTGATGCAATCTGAATGTGCCCTGTATGGGTCAGTTGTTCTTCTATAGCTTGGATAGTGGCTTGAGCCTCCCTTATCCTGTTTTCCCTCACCTCCAGGATTCTGAACTACCTGGTGGGATTCCAACCTTTGGTGATTATCATAACGTCTTTGAAGTCTATCTCTTTGAGACAGATCTTCTGGAAACTTGCTCCAAGTTCTGCCCAGTGAGATGCCAGGTTGAACCTCTTGTTTTCCATGCTCCATTGAAATAAATCTTTTAGGAGTTGGTGGAGCTGAAGAACTTGATCCATATCATTCCAGTCCTCTGGTTTGAGGTTCCTGTTGAATTGGAATTTTAATGGCAGTGTGGGTATGACTTCCCTTAGTGTTTTGCCATCCAACACTGTGTCCAAGGTGTTCTCTTCCAGGTCTTCTGGTTCTGGACAAGCCTTCTCTCTCCTCTGGAAGCCAAGGTCTCTGAGGTATGCAGGTGACATATCAGTGTTTGCAAACAGTCAAAAACTTTATGTTCTTAGGGTATTTACCATTGACTGTGCCTTGTACAAATTTTTTTTCTGCTGATTTGGGAAATTTACCTTTAGAGGTTACAGCTGGGTTGATTATGGTAATCTTCCCTGTAGAAGCTTTTAAGGTTGGTTTACCTTGTATTGAAGCAGAGTTTTGTGGGTTTCTACTCCTCTGGGTGGAAATTGGTGTCCACTTCTTTGCTGTGATAAGGCCTTCACTGTGCCTCTTACCTTTTCCCATGCTTCCCTCTGGTTCTGAGGGTGTCACTGGTGTGTTGGCCTGTGACTGCGTTTCTAGTGGTATGTAATTTTCTTTCACTGAATCAAAAAAGAAAAGAGGGCTTAATATCAGTTAAGACTTCTTAATATTCTGTTTGCACATCTAAGAATGACCTCTGGGCTTGTATGTTACCCCAATATTCCCTGTATAATGACAGTGTAATTGAATTAACAATTCCACGTCAGAATTACAGCTTATTGATATCTGGTATACTGTTTGTATACCAGTATCTCACAGATTAACTTGTAATTAGAAAATATAATCTGTACAAAGTGGTTTGTATAAGAGGGTAATTGATTTAACAATACACCTCACCATGCCTCAACTGTTGGTTTTAAAGTAAGAGGTGTCCTTATTTAATTAAAAATTTGGACTTTTTGATGGTTTAATGTGTTTTTATATGTAAAACACACCAAAAATAGGAGATTTATGGTTATTAACCACATAGTAATAGTATTAATAAAAATTGGTACAAGATATATACCACTCAGAAAAAATATATAAGATATATATTATATATTTTTTAAGAGATTTTATGCCTAAAAAGAGATGAAACAAATGTCAGAATAAAGAATAAGTGAAAAAAAATCACTTTTAAGATGCAAAAAAAATCAAAAAAGCATGGCCAGGCCCCCAAAATGTCAGGCCGAGTCTATGATGAAGCAGTAATTAGGCTATTTGCAACATTAACTATGACTGTGACATGGTGATAAAGGTTTAAAATAAGAGTATTTGTTGATAATAAGGGTTTATAATAAGAATAAAAGGGCTTTACTATTGTGGAATATCGGTGGTGAGTGCTGTTGAAAGCCCTGGGTGCAGCGTTAACTGTTGGATTACAATAATAAAGACTACAATACTTAAATTTCAAGTATACTTGATTATTTTCCAAGAGTATAACTGTTTTTGACAGTTGTACTATGCAGGAATTTAACAGAAGGATGAGCAAATCTTTTCTGGCTGTGAAAAGGCCCCTTTTTATCCTGAAATGGGGTGAAAAGGCTTCTAGACCTTTCCACATAGAGGGGGTGAGGATTTTTCACACTCTAGGACAGGCTTGTGGTTTGCATAAGGGCTGTATAGCCTGTATTGGGCTCATATGTGGTTTTGAAACCACATCTGGGCAGTTTCGTTCAATACAGGGTGAAAAGTTTCATCTGGGGATTACACAGCATGATTCTGACGTGTATGATGCATAGAATGCTGTACAGAACCTGTATGGGACCACAGTATTGAATGAACTATGAGGTATTGAAATATAAACAAGCTACTTTGTCAATATGACACCTCATAATCATGGTTATGGGATACTATCCCATGGTAAGACTGTATTAGCCAAAAGTTGGGATTTTAACCTTAAACCTGCCATACCTTAGTCAGTTTTGGGGCTATAAAACTTGAAATTGATTCAGTGTGTAGCCCTGTATGTGCTCTACACAATGGTACAGTACCTCATTTGGTATGTCTATCATAAAATATGGCAAAGTTATGCCATTTACAAGACTTTTGTACATATGCGTGGTTTAGGCAAAAAGCTGTATTGGGCTTTTTTGCCCCATACCTTTTGTTCTAGTTGAGATATGGGGAAATGAATTACACCATCAGATAGCCCTGATTGTGCTCTTTCCAAAAAGACCCCACTTTAGGTATCTCACACTAAAACTGTAGAAGTTAGATGAGAGGGGAATATTGTGTTCACACGTATTTAGCCTGAATTTGGCCATAACTTCAGTAATACTGGTGCTAGCTCAGTTTAGTTGGTATCATTGGATAGCCCTGACGTAAAGCTTCATTTTGAATACCTATTTGATGGGTTAAAGCCTCTTCCTCTGTATTTCATATGAGAGGTGAAAAATAAGGTTTATGTGCAGCAACAACTTTGAGCAGGAGTAACTTTGTTATTCTCTGTCCTGTGATGATGGGACTTATATATTTGAAAAGAGATGATTTTCATATTTCGTTTGATACCCTTTGAGCTGATTTGGCTCAGTTACATGTTTTGGTGGTATCTTGGCTCTATCATTGATTTATGGTATCTGGCTGTCATGCTTGTGCTCTGGTTTTGAGTCACAGGCTGACATCAAAGAAGGGGACCAGGTGGTGATGTCTACACTGAACTTCAATAATCTCAAGGGACCAAAGGAAATGAGAGACCTGTTTGTGGGGCCTTTCACTATCATTAGAATTATACGGAAAAATGCAATGGAGGTTAGACTCACAGAGGAATTCTCCAGGAAACACCCAGTGTTACCAGTAAGTCTAGTCAAACCATACTTCCAAACAGGGCAGAATAAGATTCTCTGCAGAAATAAGACAACCACTCTACCAGAAATAGTGGAGGTGGAAGACTCCCCTGGCCCTGTGAAGAGAATCATTAAGGCCAGGAAGAGTAGACTGAATGGCAAAGACCAAAGACATTATTTGGTCAGATTTAAAAACCAGACAGCAGACAAAGACAAATGGTTTGCAGAAGATGCCATACCAGATTGGAACCTTCATCTAAGGATATTAAGGGCCTCTAGGAGGACTGAACAGTCTCATCAATGATGAGCCCTTTTGTAGGGAGGGTATGTCAGCCTGTGACTCAAAACCAGAGCACAAGCATGACAGCCAAATACCATAAACCAATGGTAAAACTAAGATACCACCAAAACATAGAGCTGAGCCAAACCAGCTCAAAAGTTATCAAAATAAAGAGAAAACTTACCTTTTTCAAAATATAAAAGATCCACAATAATAGGAAAAAGAATAACAAAGTTATTCCTTCTCAAAGTTGTAGCTGAGCATAAACATTAATTTTCACCTCTGATCTGACATCCAGAGAAAGAGGCTTAACCCCATCAAATGGGTATCAATATTAAAGCTCTAATTCAGGGCTATCCAATGATACTAACCAAACTGAGCTAGCACCAAAACTAAAGAGGTAATGGCCAAATTGAAGCCAAATAAGGGTGAATAAAACATTCACCTCTCATTCACCTTCTAGAGTTTTAGTGTGGGATACTTAAAGTGGGGTATTTTTGGAAAGAGAACAGTGATGGCTATCTGATGGTTCCATCTATTTCCCAATATCTCATATAGAACAAAAGGTATGGGGCAAACAAGATCCATACAGATTTTGAGAAAATAATACATATGGATACAAAAACTTGTACATGGCATCACTTTGCCATATTTGATTTTGCCAATACTAAATGAGGTACCATTGTTTGGATTTCAGCCAGGGCTACACAATGAACCAAAATTGAGCTTAATATCTCAAAAACTGAAAAAGGTATATCAGCTTTAAGGTTAAAATCCCACAATTGGGCCAATACACCTTTACTGTGTGATAATATCCCATACCATGATCATGAGGTGTCAAAAAGACAAAAAAGCATGTTTATAATTCAAGAACTCATGATTCATTCAATACTTGGGTTCCGTACAGGTTCTGTACAGAATTCTACGCATCATACACATCAGAAGAGGGCTGTGTGGTCTGCAGATGTAAATTTTTATCAAACTACATCTGAGCCCAGTACAGAGTATAAAGGCCTTTACGAAACCACAAGCCAGTACTCTGAAGTGAAAAATCTTCACTTCAACCAAGTGAAATGGTCTAGAGGACCTTTTCACCCAATTTAAGGATAAGAAGGCACCTTTCTCTGCCCAAAAGAAGAATCCCCATCCTGATCTTAAATTCCTACATAGTACAACTGTCAAAAACAGTTATACTCTTGGAGAATAAACAAGTTTAATTATAATCTTAATTATTTTAGTTTTTATCATTGTAACCAAACAGATAAAAACCGCATCCAGGGCTATCAACAGTGCTCACCACCACTACAAATCTTTAGTAAAGCACTTATTAAACTCTTTAAAATCTTTTTTTAAATCTTTTTATCCATGTCAAAGTCACAGTTAGAGCTGTATCTACTGTTTTAATACCTCTATCATAGACTTAGTCTGACAAAAATAATCCTTTTTGTATTAATGATTGCATCATCTGTTGTCATGTAAGATTATCATAATCACTTAATTAATGCTTTTATGTGACTACCAACCCAAATATGGGTAATAATAAAAGGAGTAACAACTGTAAATCTTCTTTTATTTAAACATAGAAATTAACTCCTCAAAGTTATCAATGTTATTGGAAATCTAATCACAGGCTGTATTTTCTGTGAATTTTTGAAGATTCAGTATTTCACATGGAATTATCAAAAATGAAATGTAAGTAAAACTAGTAATTTTACTTATGAAACTGTAGTTATTTTTTGGTTTCTCTATGATTTATACCCTTCTCCATTTCTTCCAAAATCTTCAGAAAGATTAATTAAGAATTGTATTTTTAATGAATCTTTGAAATTTTTACCTCATTTCTACATAGAATTGCAAATAGCACTATATGGCTGGTTGCTATGAGGTAAATCAATGGATAATAGTCCAAAAAGGGATTTAATTACTCTATTGGGGTTTATCCATGGAAAATAATTAAGAATTGACATGGTTAAAGGAGTTTAAGTTGCTCTTTACCTCTCTGTCACGTCAAAATAGTAGCTTATTTGCAGTTTTCTTATGATCTAATGAGACTTTAACTCGGTACCTAGGTTCCCAAAAGGTTTAAGTATATTAATTGGGACAGAATCGGCCATGGATCCAAGGCTTAGAGCTATCTATTCCTCAGAGGCCTCAGAAGTTGGGCACCCTGGCTGTCTTTGATGTCTTTTGTCCCCCTTAGCTATTTTTACATCAAAAATAGAATTTCAGGTTTCAAGACTGATATCCACTATGGGTGTATCAAAACTGTATATAAGATTACCATAGTGTTAAGGGCCACAAACATAAATAACACTATTATTAGTGTATATGTAACATGGGATTTCTCACATTCCCATTATTTTGGCCTGAAATTGAGAAACAAAATTCACAATCCTTTTATGTGGTATTGAAGTATTTTCCATATTAATACCTCATAGAGTTAATTTAAGCTTCTTCACTCTATGGAGATACCCTAGGTGAAGCTTTGTGTAGAATCCAAATCTGGCCTTAAATCCATTGATTTACATACTCACAAAAAGTTATTCATCTTTTCTTAAATCAAAAATGATGAATTTTGAATATATGCATGACTTATGGGTTACGTGTAGTTCAGAATTTATTTTAAATATAATTGTGGCCTTTTTGGGTATGTAAAATATACCTCAAGGGTCAAATTTCCTCCCACTATGAAATAAAATTGTACTAAAACTTCATTAATGATATCAAGAAGAAACAGGCCCAAAAGGGGGCTATTTCCCACCGTCAAACCTCTTTACATTACTCAGATAAAGTAATTTAAAGCACATTTATAGAAATATTCAGGATTGTGGCCTTCTTTCATGTCTAAATCTTCTTAAGAGTTTTTCTGATTCAGTTATTTATGATTCTGCCAGCCATTCATCTTCATGTACTGGATTTCCATATCTGACAAGATATTCTCTTTAATTTTTATCCCTAAGTCTCCTTTCCTTAATGACTGTCACAGGGGCTCTTCTAAGTGAAGAGGGCCCGGCACTCAGTAAACTGCGACTTAATTATGGAGGGCTCAGGATATGGTAAGAAAAGAGTACACTGAATAGTGTTGAGAGAGGAATTACTAAATAAAAGAATATAAGAAAATCAGCAACAAATAATAAGAGTAATAATAAAAGAGCCAACCACAAAAAAGTCCAAGTACACTGTTTCAACCTGTCAGAATAGAAAGAGAAGGGTTAATAAGGATATGGCCACCCAGCTCATACTGTATAGGTGAAGAAAGAAAGAAAGAAGGCTAAGACTAACTTCAAATCAAATAATTATAATATCCAAAATAAGGATAAGAATAATTATAAAATAATAAATATACTAAATTAATTAACTGGGGGAAAATCCCCAGGGGGAGAAATAGGGGCTGGTATATGTGAGAATCACCAGCCCTGCTCCAGACAGAGAATTTTCATGAGAAGATTTGATGATTGAAATGAGCCTGGCCAATACAGGTCCTGTACAGATGTACAGGATCTGTACAAGAGGAGTGGTGGTATAGAGTGATCATACAGTTTGGAAATGGTATATCCAAACTGTATTGGGTAATTCCAACCTCTAAAAGTATTGACAGGCTGTATTGATGAACCAGACTGTATGCATGTTTAAGCAAGGAAGATTTCTGAAACTGAATGCTGATACACACAGTGGATTTTCCGGTTTGAGGTGTTTGAGTGGTTGTAAGTATGAATACCCTTACCCCTGATTAGTGGTTGTTACAATGACTGTCTTTATGTTTTTGTCTTCACACTGTTCCACTTGTGGTACAGTCAAAAAACTTGGGTTCCTTAAAGAAAACAATTCTTTGTCAGCTGCTTGGTACGGTTTATCAAGCTGACTGAAAAGGTGGGGTGCTTATTTTATAATTCACCACTCAATTACACTTGAATTGCATTGGTTCCATGTAAGGCAACAATGGTAAAAGGTCCTATATAAGAATCTTTAAGTTTGTCTGGGCCTTTGATATTATTAAAATTCAACGTTGAAACTAGAACTAAGTCCCCTACTTTG
Organism: Austropuccinia psidii; assembly: GCA_023105745.1. Classification (NCBI taxonomy): domain Eukaryota; kingdom Fungi; phylum Basidiomycota; class Pucciniomycetes; order Pucciniales; family Sphaerophragmiaceae; genus Austropuccinia; species Austropuccinia psidii. The sequence continues at coordinate 33,023,052 of JALGQZ010000003.1, read as the reverse complement.
AATTCTGGTACTTTGTGACTCTTGTCCCACTTCTGTTTTGCATAGTCAAAAGCCTCATTCATGCTTTGTTTTGCATGATGTTTCTCCATGCTTATTTTACTGTTATTTTCCCTTAAAGGTGATTTCATACTGTTTTTATCCTCTTTCATATAGATAATTATCATGAAAATGAAAACTTTATTCATCTGAGCTCTTATGGTATACCACATCCCCCTCTCCATTTAATGCTGTCCCCAGCATTCCAAGTGAAGCTGAATGAATTCTATCATGATACATGCAATATAGTCCTATGATGTGCTACTACTATTCCTTTCCTATCCACAATTGAATATATGCAGTGGCCAAAAAAAGAAATGATCCCTCAAAATAATTCCCACTAATCCTCCACAACTTAACATAATAAGGGGTGATGTAAAGAAAGAAGAACCACCCCTTATTTTCTTTAAATATTTTCATTAAAAATAGAAAGTCAATCATGAAAATAATACTGATACATAAAAAAACAAATTATACCACTAAAAATAGAAAATATCACACCATTAACATACCCTTCATAAGAATTGAGTGGCTCAAAACCCTCCCCATTGAAAGAAAATCCTCATGTCCTTTTAAAAAACACTAAATCAGACTTCAACCCAAAAAATAAAAGTTAATAACTCCATATCACTTTGATGTCATAACCAAAGATATCTTGAAGCTGGAAGCTGTAGGATGGATGTCAATCAAGTCTTTCCTCAGTGTTTCTTCTGGGAGTCTTGGATTCCATCCTTTTTCTAATATAGCAGGAGTTTGACCTGTGGAAGAATGGACTGATGTCTTATATGCCAATTTTAATGCAGGAATTAGAGTACACCAGTCATGGGTAGAGCCATCTGAGTCTTTGAATTCTAATCAATAAGCACAGAATCTCATGATGATGTCTTCTAATGTTTGAATCATTCTTTCTTCCAGCCTATCAGTTTGAGGGTTATGTGCTGTAGAAAATGATAACTTGGTCCCAAACAATCTATGAAGATTGGTCCAAAGTGCACAGGTGAATTTGGGATCTCTTTCACTTATCATATTCTTAAATAACCCTGTATGAGAAATACCTCTACTCCATAGAAGAAGAGCTGTATCCATAGCAGTGTCATCTTCATGACATGGTAAGAATATTGGTTTTGCTATATCTATCCACAATGAGTAAACAAGCATTAGAGCTTCTGTCACCACTTGGAGAAAGTGCTGTGACCCAATCCATGTGAATAACTTCCCAAGGGGAATTTGGCTCTTGAATATGGATCATTAGTCTAAATTTCTTGCCTGTACTCCTATTTGCCTTTGGGAATCTGTCACAGGTATCACAATATTCAATGGTCTCTTTTCTCCAAGATGGCCCCCATGCACAGTTTTTCACTTTTTCAAGTGTTCTGTCTTCTGACAGGTGCCCAGAATAGATGCTATCATGACATTCATGAAGAATGGTATTTATAAGCAATCTACTGCATAATGTCATTACACAAGAATGTTTGGCTATGTGGTAAAATATGCCATCAAACAAGTGAAATCTTCCTTCAGAATAGGAAGTTTTCCATGTTTCATCTAGTGAATTAACCAAAGATGTATCTTTGCAGTCTTTAACTAACAAGGAAGTCAATATATGGCAACTCTTTTCCTGCTTATAAGATTCTCTGACTTCTTCAAAGAATTCAGTCCCAATATCAGTTATGTTAATTCCTTCAATTGGAATCTGTGGTTCTGCTTCCAAAGGTACATAAGCTGGGTTATCAAGAGTATTCGCAAATTCCCACCTACTAAGTACATCAGCCTTCTTATGAATATTTCCTGCTTTATGAACTATAGTCATATTACCTCTGTATTCTTGAATGGATATCTGCCATCTCTACATATTTCTGTTGGGTGTCTTCATGTTAAGAAGTTATTTCACAGCATTACAGTAAGTTATCACTTCAAAAAAACTGCCATCAAGAGAATAGTGTAATTTCTCAAGTTCCCATACCAAACATAAGCATTCCATTTGGCTTGCACCATATCTGGCTTCTGTTTGTTTGATATGTCTTGAGATGTAACAAACTGGTCCTTCTGTAGGTTTTTCATTAATAATTTGGACTTGATGTAGGGCTGCCCCCAATCCATCTTCACATTAATCAATGTTCAAATTAAAATTTATGTTACAGTCAGGCATGAGTAGTAAAGGTGCTTCCGTAAGAGCTTTCCTTATCTTCTCATAAGCTTTAATTCTTTCCTGTGTCATTTCAAATACTTTCTGTTGATAACAGATTCTATAGAGTGACTTGGCTATAATTTCAAAGTCTTTCAGGTGTTTCATGTAATAACTGGCAAATCCAAGAAAAGACATCATTTCTTTCTTATTCTGGCATATTGGCTTGAGGAACACTGCTTCCACTTTATTTTTGTCAATACCCAATCTTAAACCAGAAAGAATATGTCATAAGGCTTTAAGCTCTTCAAAGCCAGAGTTGCATTTCTTGAGTGAGATCTTCCTATTCACTCCTGCCACTTTGTCAAGTACTCTTGCAAGTCTTTCAAGGCGCAAAGACCATGAGTCTGAAAATATTAATATATTTTCAATACAAATAATGAGCCATCCTTCAGATAATTTTGTGAGGAAGATGGTATTCATCATTTTTTGATAATGTTATAGAACATTTTTAATACCAAATGGCATTCTAAGATACTCATCAATACCACAGTGATTGATAATGCTAAGTAACTTCTTAGCCTCTGTTGTCAAAACATTTCCATTAAAGCCTTTCAATAAATCCATGGATGTTATATACTTGTCTTTAGACAATTAGGTCAAAGCTTCTTGGATTCTAGGAATTCAATACCTATCTGGAACTGTGTAGGTATTCAGTGCTCTAGAATCTCCAACCATCCTAGATTTATTATTATTCCAAGCCATAATAACAGAATTTGTTAGTTCAACTTCCTCATTATGTTCTACTTCCCTTAGTACACCAAGTTTTATTCACTCTTGTATATGTTTTTCCATGGCTTCTCTAGCTCTGGGACTTGCTGGGTGAGCTGGTCTACTAAATACTGGAGGATATGTTCTTTCAATATTAAGAGTAATATCAACTTCATGCCCTCTAATAGCGCCTAATGGTTCATTATAAGAAGCAAATGCATTTCTATATGTGTATAACACATTAATAAGATCATGCTTCATCTTGGGTGATAATTATGGATTAATTTGTGCTTCAACAAGTTTTTCAGTCACAAATTCTTCTTTATAAGCATCTTTATTTGAAGATACTACTGATATTTTTTTTGGGCATGTTGGAAAAAGCAAATTTTTGTCTTTTATTTTCGCCAATTGTAAAATATTTGTCTTTATGGCTATTGATGTCAATACCATAGATATTCAAATAATTATTTCCAAGAATGATATATTGATATGTAAAATTGTCAATTACTACTATTTCTGTCTTCATTCTCACACTTCCTGCAGGATGTGGAAATACAATATTAGTGTCTGATATGCCCAAAGGGTACATATTATTTACTGGCACTACTAAATTGCACACCTTCTATAGGTAACAGATGGTTTTCCATTCAGGGAGTATGACTTGAAGCTAGTCTTTGCCTATACAAGTGCAAAATGCTCATGTGTCTAAATTTACCTTAGCTTCAACATCATTTATCAAGATGGATGTAATACATTATCCAGCAGTGTATCCTTTGCCTCTAGCAGGTTTAGTCTTACACATTATGGCTTCTTGAATATTGATCAGTTTTTAGCAATTCTCACTATACTGTGGCAATTGAGTATGAACTTCTGTGACTTAAAATAAAGCTTTAATGTTCTCAATAGAATAATCTTATGTTGGTGTTCCCTCAGAGACTGCAGAATCTTGGTCAGATTCTGTTTTCTCTTCAGTACACTGAGCTTCCTCAATGACTTGAACTTCATTTATTTTTGTCTTTTTTGTGCAAGGGTTGGCTAAATGAGAGGTACTTTCACATTTATTAAACCCCAATACAGGTCTTTCAGGTCTCTTATCTTTTCTGGAAATCTTTGGGACCATTTTGTACTTCATAGGGTTTCTAGTCTAGGTTTTACCAATTATTGTTCTAGTAATGATATCTTCCATGGCATTGATGTAGTCTTCTGATGAACAGGGTTCTACACATCTGCACTTGATAGAATGTTCTAGTTCTCCTCCACATTTCCTTAATATTTTCATATTAATCATTGAGTCAGAGATATCTGGGTGTAAAGCAGATAATCTGTTTTTCTGTTTGTGGAACCAAGTAAGTGGTTTATCTTTTTCTGAGTTAAAAATGGCACTTTCAAAAGTATTTTCCACTTTAAATCTCCAAGAATTATTGGCCCACTTGGTAATTATTTCAGATTTTTACCAAGACTAGTAATGTCTTCCATGTTGTTGTCTCATTTTATAATACCATTTATTTGCAGTTCTGGTAAACAAAGAGTGCAATTTACCGACTACAATTTCATCAGGTGTATGAAAGTCTTCCTAAAACATATCAATCGTTATGATGAACTAAGTATGATTATATTAAAGCTCACCAGAGAATGTTGGCCATTCTTCTAGTTTGAGAATATTGTTTGGAGATATTGCATTTTCTCCTACAAAAGGGGTCAAACTTCCTTTAACAGAAAGTCTCTCTGCAGTCAAAGGTGTGGACTTTCTGAAAATATGTGGACTTGGTTCATAAGTCTTAGGAATTTGTTCCACATGCTCAATTATCTAATCTCTTAATTTCTGCCTTTCACTATCACTTCTTTCCAGATGTGTGGCCAATTGATTGGTATTACCAACTATTTATAAGATTTGATCTCTTAGAAATGTAAGTTTTTCATGAATGTTGGTAATGGAAATTTCTTCCATTTCATCATTTTGAATTTGACAATTCCTCTCAATCACTGTCACATGGATTGAAAATAATATCAAGTCTTTCAATTGTAGACTTATGGAATTCAGCAGAAGCTCTGTCATTCTTTCTTAAGTCCTTAATATCTGATGTTATTTTGGTTAACTTTGCCTCAAATTTACCAAGTTTTACTTCAATTTTAGATTCAATAAAACTTATTTAATATGTTATTTGCCTGTAAAACTTCTTTTCATCTTTTCCTGCTCTTTGGCTGTGAATTCCATAAGAATTCTGGCCATATTGAAAACACTGTCCACGGCTGAAGGCTCCAATTTGGGGATTGTGTACCCTTGTGGGTAAGGTCTGTGCCAATTGGCTTTGCCTTTCCCCTTGCCTTGATGGTTCTTGGGACATTTATGCTTCTTCTGAGGTTCCTTGAGCTTGTTTTTGGACATTTATGGAGCTGGTTTGGAGCTGGTAGATGCCACTGGGCCTTCTTTCTCCAAAGCTGGGGTCATTTCCAACTCCTTCTTCTGGTCTATGGATAAAAGACTTTGGTTCTTCAACCAGTTCTTTATCTTTTTGACCTTGTCTTTTCCAGACAATTGGCTCCACCCTCCTAAGAGTTCTATGGTTTTCTCCTGACCCAGAAAGCTCTTGATGTGTAAGTATTAGTTTATGGCACCCTGCCAAAGGCTTGGGAATATTTCCCACTCCTCTTCCTTGGCTGCTATGTACCATTTTTTGTACTGGGACTGATATATTTCTATGGCTGCCACTTTTAAATGGTTCAGCCCTTAAAATATTACCTTGAATCATTTCAGGCTCAGAGTTCACATCAAAGGTTGTAGGGACAGACATTGGGGAATGTGGGGCAACTCTGGCATCCTCCAGACCTGTCTTTCTGGAGGAAGACTTTCCAGCTCATTATCTGGTCTTTCCTCTTCCTTGTCCAGATCCATCTGGCTGGACTGAATAGTTGCTTCCATTTGTGGTATGCACCATTTTCACATCAATTTAAGAAAAAAATAAAAGATAAAGACAGAAAGCACACACCTTTTGGTGGTTTTTTTGGCTTGTTCTACTCTAAATGAAGTGCCTCTTTTGGCAATTTGCATTTTAATTCTTTTGTCAGATTCTACTTCTGAATATTCTGGACTGGTAATATATCTCTCACTGAACTTCCTACCAGTTGCACTATACTTGATTAAAGAAACAAGAGAAAAAAACTGATAAAAGAAAAAAATAATTTATACTTTTAAAATATTTTTAATATTTTTATAAGTTTTCTTTTTTAATATTAAAAGAACATTAATATTATTGAAGAAAAAAATAAAAATTGAAGATTTTGAATCAAAATTAATTCAGAGTAACTCAAAAAATAATTTTATGAGTTTTTGGATGTTAAAAAGCCATATGTAAAAACAGTATAAAATTAAACCAAATTCCTCAATGAAAAAGATTTTCAAGACAATTTCAAAAATAAAATAGATTCGACTTAAATTTTCAAGAAGCAAATTATTAGATTAATATATTTTAGAGCTGAAAAAATATCAATCAAGGGTGAAGGGTTCAAAAAAACATGACAAGGCCCCCAAAGGTAAGATGTGGGTAGGTATGGCAGTTGTTTAGAACTGAAAATGAAGTCTAGAATATGAATAAATCCAAAACTCTGGTTAAAATCACAGCCAGGCCCCCAAATATAAGATGTAAGGTTTGTCTATGAAACTCTTGATAATAGTAGCAATATCAAGAGTACTATTACTGTCCTCAGTAGAAAAATATAATATAATAAAATGTTATAACCACAAATTAGATATAATTATTAATAAAAAAAATTTAACTATTATTATATAATATAATAATAAAAAGAATATTAATAATCATAATAAATTAAAATTATTCTATTATTGTTATAGTCACTGAAAGTTATATCAATAAGAAGTGTAAAGCTCTTAATGAGACAATTACATGTGTAAAATATGAATATTTAACCACTTATAAATAATATATTTATAAAAATAAACTATAAAACACACTGTGCAGACATAATTATTTTAGAAAAATTCTATATAAAAAAACTAATAATAGATAAAAAATATAGAATTTCAGGGAAAACTTACTTATAATATGTATTTAATACAACAAGTCAAATACAACAGTTATTATATTAAATAATTATTATAAGTTAATTACATACCAAAAATAAATATTTTTAACAGATAAAACAACTTTTTATAATAAAAAAATATGATTAAAGAGTCTTTAAGAGGAATTTTTGGATTTTAAAAGATATTTTAAAGACAATAATTTTATAAAATAAAATATATTATTGGTTACTATAACAATAATTTGAATTCTATGATTTTAATTCTTTAATTCAAAACTAATAAGGAATAAAATAACTTGAGAATTACTTCAATAATAGGATTTTATATTTAATAAAACTTTACCTGTTTAAATGTCTAATATGATTGGATTTGATAATTGAATTGATGAGCAAAAACAGTGATGAATAGACTCTTTTTTTTTCTGAAAAAGCAGCTCTCATGATTCATAATGGATATATATGGAGCTCTCATGTAAAACCAAAAAACCATGCTTAAAAATAAAGTTCTTAACTCAAGGTAACTTATTTTTGATTCCAATTTGAAGTTACCAGTGTTATTCTTAACTCCAAGTAACTTTAATCCTCATTTAAGTTGATTATTTTAAGTTTCAATATAAAATAAGTTTATTTATATTAAAGCACATCACATCAACAGCTTAGGAAATGAATTTTCAAGCAAGAAATTTCTTGAACCAATTTTCAATCAATTTGTTAAGAAATCTTAGTTTTCTTCAAGTATAATTAAAAGATTAATTTTCCAGGCTAATTACCAATAAAACCTGTTTATAAAGGATACTGAAAAATTGAACCATACACAGATAACATTGAACTGTAAGCTGTGTGAAATGTTCAAGCAAATCCATTAAGAATTGGATTTTTAATGAATTTTGAAGTTATTTCTATTTTTCCACATACAATAGCAATACAAACTAAACCTTAGCTTTTGATAAGGTTTTAATTCTTGTAGATTTGAATTTTTAAGCTTCATCAAGCTGTGACAGGTCTTAAAATTTTACTTTCAAGCTTGCATATTGGGATTTACCCTTGGGAAGCTTACAATTCATGTCAAAATTGGGAAAAAATAGTTTAAGCTTTAAGGTCAGATCAAATTCTAATCTTAAAGCTTAAATAAGGTTTAAGTTCCTCAAATAAAGGTGGAAAACCTTAATTGAATCTTTGCAGATCCAAAAAGTTGGGTACCCCAGCTCTGTTTGGTCTTTTTCCTTTGTCCAACCTTTTTTCATGAATTTTGCCCTTTTATTTAATTAAAGCCATACTATGGCCTTAAACACCTTTGAATTTAGCTCACACAGGATTTAAATCCTGTATGGAAAATCCTCAGCCAATTCAGTAAATATACACAACACCTCAATTTTAACTAAAATTTTGGTAAGTTCTCATAAACTTTATACAATTTTAAATTTAAGGTTATTCAAGCTTAAAATTCAACAATTTGAAAAAATGACAAAACAGTTACACTAGTACTGTGAGATTCCTCAAGCTTTCAATAACTTAATAAATAGGAATTTTTTGGTATAACACCCTACAGGTGTAACCTAGGTTATTTTTGGTGTGGAATCCAAAAATGACATAATAATTATAACTTTTTTGATGCAAAAAAAATCTATACTTATTTTTTGTTTTTTTTTATTTTGATTTCAGCTTAAAATTCTGTTCAAAACTAAATCAGATGTATATAAAGTTATTTTTGGCCTTATTAGTATGACATACATACCTCACAGGCTCACCTTCCCTACCACCAAAAAAAAAATTGTGCCACAATTTTCTTTTGTAGTATATCCCCAAGCTAATTTGGGGGGGTATCATCCACTTTACAACCTATCTAGTAATAGTTTTCAGTATTTAAATCACACAATTCAGATCTTTTATTTAGGAATTGGTCTTCTGTCATTTCTGAATCTTCTGAGAAACTTTTGAGAATCAGGTATATTCTCTTTTACAATCCATTCATCTTCATTTTGTGAATTCTTGTACCTGACTAAGTCTTCACTTTCATTTTTCCCCTAAGTCTCCTTTCTTTCAAGACTTTTAGTACTTTTTTCTCTTCACTTTGATCAAATGGAGATACTTCTAAGGGTGTTTCATTTCTCAAAGGAAATAATTCCTTATCACTTGAAATGTAATGCTTTATTGGACTAACAGGGAAAGTTGGATGTTTGTTTTCCAATTTGCCTCAAGGTTCTACCTGTACTGCATTTGTCCCATGAAAGCCTGTAATAAGAAATTCTCCTGAAAAGGTATCTTTAAACTTCTTTGGACCTATAATATTATTAAAGCTCAAGGTTGAAACTAGTATTAAGCCCCCTACTTTGAATTCTGCATCTTTATAACCTTTATCCCATGCATTTTTAGCGTATTCAAAGGCATCATTAATGCTTTTCTTTGCATGATGGCTCAGTTTATCAAGCAATAATGTAAAGCTTGAAGAAGTTGGATTAATATCAACTAAATATTTCTTCAAAATATCAACTGGAAGTTTATGGTTCCATCCTTTTTCCAAAATTGCAGGAGTCTTGCCTGTTGAAACATGGATAGAGGTGGCTAATTGCAATTCTGGTATAAGAGTAAACCAATCATGGGTAAAGCCATCAGAATCTTCAAACTCCAGCCCATAAGTCCAAAATCTTCTGATCATGTCCTCAAGGGTTTGAATCATTTTTTCTGCTAACCCATCGGTTTTTGGATGGTATGATGTTTAGAATGATAGTTTTGTACCCAAAAGCTTATTTAGATTAGTCCATAAGGCTGATTTAAATTATGGGTCTCTATCACTAATAATATTTTTAAAGAGACCAGTATGGGATGTGACTCTGTTCCAAATCAAAAGAGTTGTATCCATAGCTGTGTCATCTTTATGACATGGTAAAAAGATTGGAGCTTTTCTATATCTGTCTACAATGACAAGACATGCATTGTAACTTTCATCACCTCCAGGTGGTGAGGCAGCTACCCCATCCATATGAACCACTTCCCATGGGGTACTTGGTTTTTGAATATGAATAATTAAACCAAATCTTTTACCAGTAGCTTTATTGGCTTTCTGGAATCTATCACAACTATGACAGTACTGAATGAAATCTTTTCTCCAAGATGGCCACCAGGCACATGTCTTAATTCTTTCCATTTTTCTGTCTTCGGAAAGATGTCCAGAATAAATGTTATCATGGCATTCTAGTAGTATTGTGTTGATTAACATTCTACTACATAAGACCATGACACATATGGTTTTAGACCTGTGATATAAGATACCATCAAACAAATGGAATCTTCCATTTTCATAAGATATTTTCCAAATATCATTCAGAGAATTAACCAAGGATGCATGTTTGCAATCTTTGTCAAGTAGAGCAGTAAGAATATGAAAATTCTTATCTTGATGATAGATTTCTCTAACTTCTTCAAATAATTCTGTTCCCACATTTGTGATGTTAATTCCTTGAATCAAAATTTGATGTTATGCACTTGTAGGAACATATGCAGGATTGTCAGATGTATTGGGTAATGCCCATCTGCTCAAGCCATCAACATTATTGAGAATATTTTCAGATTTATTTACTATGGTCATATTGCCTCTATACTCCTGAATAGAAATCTGTCATCTTAACATGTGTCTATCTGGAGTCTTCATGTTAAGGAATGATTTTACTGCATTACAAATGGTAATTACTTAAAACACACTACCATAAAGATAATAATCAAGTTTTTCCAGAGCCAGAATAAGGCAAAGGCACTCCATTTGGCTAGCTCCATATCTGTCCTCAGTAGGTTTGATTTGTCTTGAGATAAAACAAATTGGACCTTCATAAAGCCTGTCATTGACAATTTGAGCTTGATGAAGAGCTGCACCTAGGCCTTCAACACATGCATCAATATACAGCTTGAAAGGAAGTTTCCAGTCTGGCATCAATAATAATGGTGCATTAGTCAAGGAATACTTGATTTTTTCATATACTTGAATTCTTTCCTGTGTCATCTCAAAGACAGTTTTTTGATCACAAATTTCTCATAATGATTTGGCATGGATTTCAAAATCTTTAAGGTGTTGTCTGTAATAACAGGAAAACCCTAAGAAAGAAATCATTTCTTTCTTGTTCTGGGGCATTTATTTCAGTCAAACAGCAGAAACCTTGTTTTTATCAACACCAAGGCTCAGTCCTGATACTACATGTACTAGAGCTCTTATCTCATGAAACCCAAAATTACCTTTTTTAAGAGATATTTTCATGTCCACTTGAAGAATTTTTCTGAGTCCTAATGAAAGTCTCTCTAAATGCAATTGCTAGGTTTCTGAAAAAATGATAATTTCATCAATATAAATGATTAACCATCCCTCTGATAGTTCATGTGGGAAAATGGTATTCATCATTCTTTGATAATGAGAGGGTGCATTTTTAATACCAAAAGTCATCCTTAAGGTTTCATAAATACCACAATGAGAAATAACTCTCAATAATTTCCTAGCATGAGGTGTTAAAATATTCTGATGGAAACCTTTAAGACCATCCATAGAAGTGATAAATTTTGCTTTGGATAATTGAGTCAAAGTCTCATGGATTGTGGGGGTTGGATACCTGTCTGGAATAGTGTAGGTATTAAATGCTCTAAAATCACCAACCATCCTTGATTTATCATCAGGCCAAGTAATGATTACAGGAGTTGTGACTTCTACTTCTTTATTGTGCCCAATGTTTCTAAGAACTCCCAGTTTCATTAGCTCATTAATATGACTTTATAATGCTTCTTTAGCCCTAGGGCTAGCTGGGTAAGCTTTGCTTCTTAATAATGGAGGGTAAGGCCTTTCCACATTAAGCATAATGTCCACTTCATGGCCTTTGATAGCCCCAAGTGGTTCATGATCAGAAGCAAAGGCCTCTCTGTATTGAAATAAAATTTCAATAAGTTCTTCCTTCATTTCCGATGTTAATTCAGTAATAATTTGTGCTTCAATTAATTGATCTGACACAAATTTTTCTTTATTAACATTCTTGACTTGTCTATTGAAAGTTATTTCTCTTTTATCTAGAGGAAGAGCAAATTTTTGCCTTTTATTTTCCCCTACAGTGAAATATCTGTCTTTATGATTATTAATATAAATTTCATAAATATTGAGATAATCATTTCCAAGTATAAAGTGTTGTGAATTACAATTATTCATAACAACAAATTCAACTTTTAATCTGATACTTCCTTCAGGATGAGGGAATATCATTTCTGCTGCAAAAATTCTTGAGGGGTGTATAACCTGTCTAGCACTGCTGAATTTTATGCCTTCAATTGGCATTAAACTTTCTTTCCAATTGGTATAAATCCTGTCAAGATAATCTTTTCCAACACAAGTACAAAAAGCTCCTAAGTCAAGATGTGACTTGGCTTCTTTTCTTTTTGTTGCAATATTAGTGATACAAGATGATCCAGCTGTATAACATTTACCTCTGGCAGGTTTGGCTTTCTGCATTTCAGCATATTGCACATGTATGAGATCCATACATTCATCACTGTACTGTGGTAAGTGAGTATGTACTTCAGTCACTTCAAAGGAAAAATTGATATTTTCTATACTAAGCTCATCTGGTACTTCCTCTTCTTTAGAAGGCTGAGAATCCCTGCCATGTAAAGATACATTATTTGTTTATTTGGTGTCTTCAGATTTATCAATTTCCATCTCATTTATTCCTGTTCTTTTTGGGACAAGTGTTTGCCAAATGAGATGTACTTCCACATTTATGACATTTCAAAGGAGCTTTGTCATGTGGTTTATTTGGTTTTGGAATTGGTTTCCCACTAGTATTTCTGTTTATTGGGGGTTCATACCAATTTCTTCCAATTTTTGTTCTGTTTGTGATGTCTTCAATGGCATTTATATAATCTTCTGTAGAGCAAGGCTTAATACATCTGCTTCTTATAGCATGCTCAAGGTTACCACCACATTTTCTTAATATCCTTTTATGAATCATTTTTTCAGACATATCAGGATGAAGAGAAGTTAATCTGTCTTTCTGATTAAGAAACAAAGACATGAGCCTGACCCTCTCAATATTAAAAATGGCTTCTTCAAAAGAATTTTCCATCTTAAATGTCCAGAAATCATTTTTCCATTTGGAAATGATTTGTTCTTTCCAAAAAGGCCAAAAATGTTTACCATGGTCTTGCCTCATTTTGTAATACCATTTCTTTGCTGATTTTGTAAACAGTGAGTGAATCTGGAACTTATGTCTTTATCTGTTATGATAAATTCTTCTTTAAACATGGCAATTTTTTTCATAAATTCCATATGATTATATTCTCCTTCACCACTGAAGGTTGGCAATTCCTTTAATCTTGGAATGTTGTTAAAATCACAAGCAGTCTCCACTTCTGCATTACTTGAAATTATATGATGTAAGCCATTATTCAGGTTTAGCACATTTCTGTCAAGAATTGGTGTGAACTATCTTGGCAATTCATTCTTCAGTTATATTTCATTAATACTTGATTGAATATCTTCTTTCAATTCAATTGTTGCTTTATCACTTTTTTCCAATTGTTCTTGGAAAAGAGCTGCATGTGGCTAGTTGTGTTTTCCAATTTCTGAACTTGTATTCTAAATTCTTTCAACTTTCTAGTTATAAAAGAAATATAATTGTCATCTGGCTGATTGAGTAAGGTAGCTTTTGACTCAATTCTTGCACAAATATGGGTCAAAGACAAGATATTGTCTTTATTCACATTTTCTAGACCAATAATGATCTTTTGTGACTCTTTACTTGTAATATATATCTACCCAACTTCTTTTGGATATACTCAAAATTATTAAGCTTTTCTAAAATTCCTTTATTACAAGTTTCAAAAGGAGTTACAATATTTGCAAGTTCTACTTCTTTGGAAAAGATTAGTTCAATCTTTCCTCTGCCTTTTTTTTGAATTCCATCAGAGTTTTTGCCATATTTAATACATTGTCCATGGCTATCTTCTCTTTTTTGGGAATTCTGTAGTTCTGTGTGTAAGGCTTGTTCCACTTGGATTTTGCCTTTTTCTTGCCCTTCTGATTGTTCTTTGGGGTTTTCTTGCCCTTTTTTGGCACTTGTTGAGGCTGAGTTTTACTTGTGGAGGCTTGGGGAGATTCCAATGGGCTGTTGTCCTTTCCTTGGACCAAATTCTTCTTCTGGTCCTCTGATAACATGCTTTGTTTTTCAACCAAGCTTTTATCTGTTGGACTTTTCCCTTTCAATACATGGGTGTCCAACCCCTCAGAAGATCTTCTGTCTTTCCTGGGCCCATGAACTCCTTCAGTTGAAGATAAGAGCTCATTTTGCCTATCCAAAGACTTGGCAGAAGTTTGCACTCCTGCTGCTTTGCTTCCATAAACCAGTTCTTGTACTGAGACTGGTATATCTCTAGTGTTGCCTTCTGGAAATGATTCAGGTCTGACAACGGGAATAGCAGTTATGTCAGCTTCTGGACTCTCAATAAGAGCTTCAAAGGTGCTGGCTGACCTTTGGGAACTGGTGGAAGTTCTGGCATCCTCCATTTGTGCCTCTCCTCTGGGCTGACATTCTTGTCTTTTGGATTTATGACTGAAATGTCCTGGTCCAGATACATTTGATTAGATGGAGTAGTTTCTTCCACTTCTAGTAGGAGTAATTTCATGTCTATTTTAAGAAAAATGGACTAAGAAATGGATTGAGTTCACCTGTTGGACCTTGAAAGGGTTCTTTGGTAATTGAACCTCTTGGTTCTGGGCTGGTTTGAATTTTAATACTAGATTCTGATACCTCAGGGTCTGAAGAATGTTCCCTGATGGATGATACTAGAGAAAAATGAAAATATAAGTTATTTTATCCAACAATAACAATACCCTATAAACTCAGCTTATTGAATAAAGTTGTTTTAATGTAATTTCTGGCAAATTATGTCAAAATTAAGGAAAAATGTCTAAAGATTAAAGAAAAAAATGTTTTTAGTAAAGATTTTTAAATTTTTTATTTGATTTCATATTTTCTTTAAAGAAATAATAAATATGAAATTAACAAGTTTATTAATCAAAATTGTATTATTATTCACTTTATACTAGAATAACTTAAAGAATAAATTTCAAGTATGTGATGTGAAAAAACCACTGGTTAGACAAAAGAAATTTATTCCAATTCACTCAATAGTATATTGTTTCAAAAAATATTCTTAAGAAAAAAATAAATTTATTAATATTATAAATATTATTTATAAGGGAGAAGTCCCCAAAAAAAAACCAATATTAAGATAAATATGGCAATTTTATTTCAAAAAAGAGTAAAATAAGGTCTAAAATATTATTTATGTCCCAAACATTTGTTATAATCATGGCAAGGCCCCCAAATTTAAAGTTTTTCTATGAAACTCTTGATAATAGTAGCAATATCAAGAGTACTATGATTGTCCTCAGTAGAAAAATATAATAAAATAAAATATTATAACCACAAATTAAATATAATTATTAAAAATAATTATATTAAAAAAAATAAATTTAATTATTATTATATAATATAATAATAATAAAAAATATTAATAATTATAACAAATTATAAATTATTCTATTATCGTTATAGTCACTGAAAGTTATAGCAATAAGAAGTGAAAAGCTCTTAATGAGACAATTACATGTGGAAAATATAAATATTTAACCAATTATAAATAATATATTCATAAAAATAAATTATAAAACACACTGTGCAGACATAATTATTTTAGAAAACTTCTATATAAAAAAACTAATAATAGATAAAAAATATAGAATTCCAGGGAAAACTTACTTATAATATTTATTTAATACAACAATTCAAATACAACAGTTATTATATTAAATAATTATTATAAGTTAAATAAATACCAAAAAATAAATATTTTCAAAAGATAAAACAACTTTTTATAATAAAAGAAATATGATTAAAGAGTTTTTAGGAGGAATTTTCTGGATTTTAAAAGTTATTTTAAAAACAATAATTTTATAAAATAAAATATATTATTTGTGATTACAACAATAATCTGAATTCTATGATTTAAATTCTTTAATTTAAAATTAATAAAGAATAAACTAACTTAAGAATTAGTTTAATAATAGGATTTTATATGTAATAAAACTTTAGCTATTTAAATTTCTAATAAGATTGTATTTGATAATTGAATTGATGAACAAAAACAGTGATGAATAGACTCTTTTTATGTCTGAAAAGAAGCTCTCATGATTCCAAATGGAAAGAGAGGGTGTGCTAAGGTCAAAACTGAAAAAGAATTCTTAAAAATAAAACTCTTAGCTTAAGGTCACTTATTTTTAGTTTCAATTTAAAGTTATCAGTGTTATTCTTAACTCCAAGTAACTTTAATCCTCATTTAAGTCAATTATTTTATGCTTTAATTTAAAATTAATTTATTTATATTAAAGTTCATCACATGAACAGCTGAAAAATGAAGTTTCAAGCAAAAATCTCTTGAACTCAATTTTTAATTAATTTTTAAAGAAAGCTTAATTTTATTTAAGTATAATTAAAAGAGTAATTTTCCAGGCTAATTACCAAGAAGACCTGTTTATAAAAGATACTACAAATTTGAATTACAGATAGATAACATTTAATTGTAAGTTGTGTGAGATTTTCAAGCAAATTGTTTGAGAATTGAATTTTTAATGAATTTTTGAAGTTATTGCTATCTTTCCATGTACAATAGCAATACACACTAAACCTTAACTTTTTATAAGTTTTTAATGCTTGTAAATTTAAATTTTTACACTTATTTAAGCTTTTTAAACTTATTTAAGCTTTTCAAGCTTAATTAAGCTTTGACAGTTCTGAAAACTTTAATTTCAAGCTTGCATATTGGGATTTACCCTTTGGCAGCTTAAGATTCCTGTCCAAATTGGGATAAAAACAGTTTAAACTTTAAGGTTGGATCAAAGTTTAATCTTAAAGTTTAAGTAAGGTTTAAGATCCTCCAATAAATGTGGACAACCTTGACTGAATCCTTGCAGATCCAAAATGTTGGGTACCCCAGCTCTGTTTGGTCTTTTTCCTTTGTACCACCTTTTTTTTTAGATTTTGCCCTTTTATTTATTTAAAGCCATACTATTGCATTAAAGACTTTTAAATTGCACTCATGCAGGATTTACATCCTGTATATCAAATCCTTAACCAATTCAGTAAATATACACAACACCTCAATTTTAACTAAAATTTTGGTAAGTTTGCATAAACCTTATACAAATTTAAATTTAACCATATTTAAGCTTAAATTTAACAATTTTAAAAAAATGTTGAAAAGTTAAACTAGTACTGTGAGATTCTTAAGTCTTCCAATAACTTGAGAAATAGGAATTTTTTGGGTATAAAACCCTATGGCTATACCCTAGGTTATTCTTGGTATAGAGTCCAAAATGACATAATAATTATAACTTTGTTTATTCAAAAAAAAAGTTAAACTTATTTTTTGTTATTTTTTATTCTCATTTTAACTGAAAAGTCTTTTCAAGACTAAAAAAGCTGTATATAAAGTTATTTGTGGCCTTATGGGTATGTCATACATACCTCACAGGCTCACATAAGATGTGTTTATGAAACTGTTGATAATATTACTATTAATCAACAGTACTATGACTTTGCTTTTGAAATATAATAATGATAACTATTATAATCACAATTGAATAATTAATTAATTATTTAATTCTTTTACTTGTTATACACTACTAGTGACTATAACAGTAAGAAGTAATTGTCTACAAGAATCAATTACAAGAAGTATTTAATGATAAAACTTCTTTATTAAAATAATCAAATTATTTTAATTTATAATTATCTTCTATAAGAATAATTATAATTAAAATTTTTGAAGAAAAAAAATACTAGAGAAAAACATTTAAGAATTAATAATAAATTACTCACTCATACTTCAATGAACCTTTGAAACAGCTTGGTAGAGAGATTTGATGTATAATTGTGGATTTAAAGGATCAAAATTGATTTATAACAATATTACAACAATATATAGTTTATTTTTATGATTTCACATATTTCTGATTGATTCTAAAAGAATTAAAACACTTAAGAAAAGATCTAACTGATACTTACATGTTGGTAACCATGATATAATTGGATAATAAGATGATCTGGAAAAAGTAGAAAGAGGATGCCTTTTTTAATTCAAAAACAGCTCACAGAGGTGTTCCATAGAGAAAACTGAAAACCCAGTGAGTGAGAAAACAATAATGCTTTTTGGATTAATTATTCAATCATCTGTTGTCATGTAAGATCATCATAATTACTTAATTAATGCTTTTATGTGACTACCAACCCAAATATGGTTAAGAATAAAAGGAGTAACAACTGTAAATATTCTTTTCTTTAAAAAGAAACATTAATTTCTCAAAGTTATCAATATTATTGGAAATTTCATCTCAGGTTGTATTTTCTGTGAATTTTTGAAGATTCAGTATTTCACATGGAATTATTGAAAATGGACTGCAAGCAAAACTAGTAATTTTACTTATGAAACTGTAATTCTTTTTTGGTTTCTTGATGTATCATACTGTTCTCCATCAGTCCTGAAAGATTCAGAAAGATTAATTAAGGATTTCATTTTTTATAAATTTTTGAAGTTTTTACCTCATTTCTACATAGAATTGCAAATAGCATTATATGTCTGGTTGCTATGAGGTAAATCAATGGATATTAGTCCAAAAAGGGTTTTAATTACTCTTTTGGGGTTAATCCATGGAAAATCATTAAGAATTGACATTTTTATAGGAGTCTAAGTTTCTCTTTATTTCTCTGTCACATCAAATTAATAGCTTATTTGCAATTTTCTTATGATTTAATGAGATTTTAACTTGGTAACTAGATTCTCAAAAGGTTTCAGTATACTAATTGGGACAAGATCAGCCATGGATCCAATATTTAGGGCTATCCATTCCTCAGAGGCCTCAGAAGTTGGTTACCCTGGCTCTCTTTGATTTCTTTTATCCCCCTTAGCTTTTTTCAGATCAAAAATTGAAATTTGGGATTCAAGACTGATATCCACTATGGGTGCAGTAAAAATGTATGTAAGAATACCATAATATGAAGTACCACAAACATGCATAACACTATTCTTAGTGTATATGTAACACAGGATTTCTCACATTCCCATTATTTTGGTGTGAAATTGCGAAAAACAAATATTTTCACCATTCTTTTATGTGGTATTGAATTATTTTCCAACTTACCACCTTATAGAATTGATTTAACCTTATTCACTCTATGGAGCTACCCTATGTGAGTTTTTGTGCAGAATCCAAATCAAGCCTTAAATCCATGGATTTTGTTACTCACAAAAAAGTTATTCATCTTTTCTGAAATCAAAAATGATGGATTTTGAATATATGCATGACTGATGGGTTATGCAGAGTTCAGAATATATTTTTAAAGATAGTTGTGGCCTATTTGGGTATGTAAAATATACCTCAAGGCTCACAGTATTACTAAAGAAAAACATTCAATCATACAAAAAATAAAGAAATGCATGATTTTTTATGCTTTAAAATTCTTTTATTAAAATTGTTTTTCATATGAAGATTTAAATTGTTGTTAGTTAAACCATGAAATTGTAGAATAAAAATGTGGCTCATTATAGAACTGAAATCAAATACTTCAGTTTTAATAATTATATTATCCATATAAAAGTGTAAAACACTCCTCTAAAGAAATTGATTTGCTGAAATAGGTGTATGGTTATTCAATATATAGCACAGTTTTGTGGTCCCCTCCTTGAAATTACTTTTTCCCATAAATATTGAAAGATTTCAATTTTGGTTTAAATCTTACTTTAAACAGAGGAGAAAGAAACAGATATAAATCTTCACAAAATAACTTCTTTAATTTATAGTATACAGTACAATTCCATGGTATATTTTTTACAACATTTGTATGTGAAGGAAGTGCAAAATTCTGAAGGCAATTTTATCATTAATGAGAAATCTCTTTGACATTTGTAGGTTTTTAAGTAAATATCATTTATACTTGGGCTCCCATAAGTGGGCTTGAAATAGAATTAATGTTGAAACTAAAATACAAATTTCAAAATCTATAAGAGAGACCCCCAAAGGTTGAATGTACTGTAAATTCAATGATCAAAAGTAATCAAGAAGATTAAAACAAAGGGGAAATCAAAATAAGTTTTTTAATTGTGTAGTTTTGAATTATTGAACTCTGACAAGCCCCACCAAGAAATTCTATTGGGTCGACTGAATTGATACTTTGTGGCTTGAATTTCTTCCAAAACTTCTATTTCTAAATTCGATTTCTGTCCTAGCTCCAACCTGAATCCAATCTATCTCCCATATCAAATTCCAAATCCAACACCTGCTGTCACGTGTAGCCATTTTGCTCACGGTGAAAGGCTATCAAACTGGTTGAAAGACTGGTTAATACTGGCAAGTCGTAGATCACATTTCACCATGCGATGATCATTAGCCTTGGAATCCTCCTCTTGAATTCCTTATCATCAACTTCAAAAGCTCACATATTTCCCATATTCACTCATAGAAGTGATCTTCACTGCTCAGTAGATCTGGCTGGTGGGTTTCTCTGCATTTCAAGTCCTTGCTCTCTATGGTTTTCTCAACTGGGCCACAGATTCCTTGAATTCTTGAGATCTGGCCAGCTTCTGTCCAGATTGACCCTAAATACAAAATTCAAAATTTCCCACCAAGATGGCCCTTCCATTCCACAAGATCCTCCTCAAAAGCCTTTCAATGAAGATTTCAATGCATTCATCCAAGATTTCAATTTATTTCTTGATTTTGATAATTTCTTCATTGATTCTAATTTTAAATCATTCAAATCACTTTTCATTCAAGTTCTTGAGAGATTTCCTCACCCCAGCGCCTCATTCAATCTTCTCCAATGATCTTGTCCCTCCTCAAGATTTCCTGCCTCCGTGGATCTTGCTCAATGCTGGCCCTAGGTATCCTGTCTCTTGATTTCTTGGTTGTCCTGGAATTCCAACATGTTTTGCTAACCAGATGGCCATTTTCTCACTCGCAGCTCACCCTTTCATACAAGTCATCCTTACAAACCAATCCCAAAATCTTGCATTCTAACTCAAGTCAATCAAATTCAAAGACATGGATCACGTTATCCTACTCTGAAAGTATCCGTGGCAATCAAGAAGGCCCTAGAGAAATTGAATCAGTCAACTCATTTGGATTCATCTTTGCGTTTCTTAAAACATTACAAGTAAAGTCTCTCCATCAAATTGGAACTGCTCATCCAAATGCTCATCAAATTATTCTCTTGATTGGACTTAGATATCAGTTGGGGATTTCATCGTTGATAAAACTTGGAAAGCAAGAAAGTTTTCAATCCGGCGTAATCTTTGCAATTCGTTATTCAAGCTTACTCAACTCAAAATTACCTTTCTTGAGAGCAAGTTTATCTCAAAGAGTCATAGATAGCTCTTTAAGCTTCGCTCGTGGTTTATCAACTATCATCGATCCTCATCAAAATCAACCTCCAAGCTTAATCAAACCTATCGTCATCTCAGAAGACCCAAACGTAAGTTTTCTATCTGCTTTTGTTCATCCGAAGAATAATTCTTTGCGAAAAGAAGTTTATGCTTACCCTTTTATTCCCTATGAATTCAATTATTTTTAGAGCAATAATAGTAAGTACATCTAGCTCCGACATTCTTATTAATTTCAGCTCATCTTAAAACAACACTCTTCGATCTTCTCGCTTTTTAGCTCTTGATAATAATTCTTGTCCTAATCGTCCATTGGCCACTCAGCAAACTAAATGGCTTCGAATCTTTGGTCCTCCTATTGCCAAAAAGTTAAACGATTTGGCCCCAAACTCTAATCTAAGCGAAGCAGATGCTTTAGCTCTCATGCAAGTTAGT